>JALBWW010000008.1:30375007-33090841 GCA_023212625.1 Styphnolobium japonicum | reverse complement strand
AAAAGAAAAAAAATAGCCAGAAAAGAGAAGAGATGGAAGAATGAGAGAAAATACATTCACAAAAACAATAAAGTCAAAAGCATAATAGCCACCAACAGAAAAGGAATGGTGAAAGGTAGAGGTGTCAAAATGGGTCGAGTCCATAGGCCGACTCAAATAGCCCAATAAAAAGTGTGGGCTGGGTTGAGAAAATCTCAGCACGAACTAACTATAGGTCGGTCCAACCCAACCCAAAAATAGGTTGGCCCGATGCGGGCCGGGCTAGGCCAAGCCAAGCTAACCTACAACTTTCAAACAATGTGCCAGGCCAATTTAGCCCACAACCCGCATGGGCTGGGTTAGCTATTTGCTAGCCCGCACCCATTGTCGGCTAGGCCAAGCTGACCTGACCCAAATTGACACATCTAGTGAAGGCATGAGTGAGAGACGTGAAAGGGCACGAGAGTAAAAACATGGTTTTAAGATGAAATCTAAAACAAAAATTACAAAACTTATTTTTATAATTTTGTGCCTTAGAAGAAAACTGTTTTAAAGTTAAGTAAAAAACAAATTTGAACCTCATTTTACCCAAACACGTTTTGTTGTCAAATTTAGCTTTTAAAATTAAAAGTAAAAAACTTACAACCATCCCAAACGGAACCTAAGAGAATTTAAAATGCTTAGTTTGGATACTTCATAAAAAAAAATTTAAAAATTCTTAGTATTTTGATCAGATTTTTTTTTTACCCAAAATCAAAGAATTTGAAATTAGGCTTTTTGGCTCATTTACTGTAACTTTGGAAACAAATTACCCAAATGCAGTCCATTTCAAACATATTCCCCGAATGCTGTCATTTTTGACAATGTGTCTATTTTTTTTTTAATTATTCCACGTGTATCACACCAACGCACAAGACGTAATACACATCATCACGCCAACACTTTAGACGTGATACATGTCATCACGCCAACACTTTAGGCATGATATACATGATCACGTTAAACACACTAACGTTACAGTACATATTACGCCTCCCGTGTTGGCGTGATGACGTATCACGCCTAGCGCTTTGGCGTGACACGCGTAGAACATTAAAAAAAAATTATGCTAACAATAAGTATTGGTAAAAACAACAATATTCGAGATGTGTGTTAGTAATGTGTATACGGTGGGATATGTGAAGTACTCATATCGTATGGGGTACAAAATATATAAAATATTTAATAAAAATATAAAATACAAAAAATATTAAATTATTATAAAAGTAAGGAAAAAATGAGTTTAACCTTACTTCATGAAATACTCATATAATTTTCATAAAAAGCCTCGTAACTCACAAAATAAGTGATTTTTTGGAATTTCGTTAGACCAAACCAATTTGCGATATAAAATGCGTTTAAATCAGACAAAGGAGTTAAAAGTTATAGTTTTTCAAAGTTCTGACTTTTTGTTTTATTAATTTGTAGTTTTATCTTTAATTTAGTATCTTTTTTTCAGATTATCATTGTCACGTTAATGTGTTAGGCGGTACTTATTTTATCATGTCATTTATTAAGGCATGATGTATACTGTAATGTTAGTGTATTTAACGTGATCATGTATATCACGCCTAAAATATTGGCGTGATGACATGTATCACGCCTTACACGTTAGCGCAATACACAGTAAAATAATTAAAAAAATAATAAGAACATGCTGTAAAAAACAACAACATTCGAAAAATATATTTAAAATAAATTATATTTGAGTAATTTATTTCGAAAGCTAAAGTAAATGGCCGGAATTTCTAAAATCCACCGTCTCCGTCTCTCTCTTCTCACTCTTTACGTCTCTCTCTTCTTCTCACTCGTTAACGTCTACAGAGGAGAACCCCTAGCTTCTCTCCATGGCTTCTCAACCTCCCTGAGCTATGGAGAGTAGCTCGATCTACTCTAGGTACCAGTTCTCAACCTCCATTTTCATTTTCTATCTCTACTTTCTGAGGAACTAAACATGGCTATTTTGTGAACCCATAGAGAATGTTCTTCTGTTCTGATTGAATGTTTAACGAGTTCTCCAATCTAAGCTCCGTTTAGCAAGATCTTAATCGATCTTTTCATTTAGTCTTCTTCTTGGATGAGGTTTCTGTCTTTCTCAGCTGCTGTTGGCGCCTCATCAGTTGTTTTCGGAGCTCATTCTGCTTTTAAGCGAAAACCTGAAATTGTCTTCTGCTTTTTCTGAGGTTAGTAGATCGGCTTGAGGAAAATCGGAGAAATTCGGTGATTTTGTGTGTTCTTCTGCTCGCTTCTGTGATTTTTGTGTTTTTCTTTTTCTCGTTTTGAGCATCCTCTAGTTGCTGTCAGGAAAAAAAATGGAGGAAAAATGAGAAGACAGTGAGAATTGTTATTTGAAGCTCAGTTCGGGTGTGGCTGTGTCAGATTGATGATTTTGAATTTTACAGCGTGGAATGGGATTGAACGTGTTGTCAGGTTCCAGTACTATCAATTTTCAATTCATGTTGATATTCTGGGAAATTGGATGGTTTTTCAAAATTCTAATTTGTTCTAAGTTTTTTAAAATTTGATGTCCCAGAATCAGTTTGTAATGAATTTGTGCAGGCCTCACAGAAATATTAAAATTGTATATTTAAGAAACTTCTATCTGAAAGATTGTTCAAGTTTCATAACCTGAAAGACATGTTTATAAGTAACTTCCCAGTTCTCAGTTTTTGGTCTCCCATATACTCCTACTTTGGTTTTAATGCATGATTGTATACTACACAGAGGGATTGGCGAGCCATTTTGCATTGATTGTTTTGTTTGGGGTCAGCTTTGTTTCTGTTTGGTGGCCGGTTTTCTTATTAGTTGTCTTAGGATTTCTTATCCTCCCTTTTTGCGTATCCTATCCTTTCTTCCAATTAAAGTTTCTTCTATAGTTCTATCCAAAAACAGAAGCGCCATTGTGTTCCTTGCCACATAGGTCCAATTTAAAGCTTTTGATACATATCCAAAAACTATACTCTGTTCTGCCCTTGATTCAAAAGGTGAATGCTTTTGTATCCACCTTGGTTGCGACATAATTGTGTTGTCCCATTAGTTCATACTTGGAAATCGGGATAGCCTTCAATTTTATGGAATATATAAATTCGAGAAGTGGCTAAGTTCTTTTTTGATCCATTGAGTCAGAGTAGGTGTGAATTGTCTAATTTTGTCAGTCCTTGCTCAGATTTTTTGCCGTGACCTTTTATGCTATATTCATTTTGTGTGATTACCCATGGTTTCTTGTTAGCGATAGCCGATAGCTGATCTTCTCACACAATTGTGTAATTACGAAGAGAGTTGTCGTAAGAACATATAGTTTTAAGCAGTATATTTTGGTTTGGAGACTGCCACGTGCAATTTCTACTTAGCTTCGTTCAGCATATGCAAAGAATCAATATTATTAATCTTATTATCATCTCAGCAGTTCTTTTTCTTATACCAAGACAAAATCCCACACGTACCTGACAATTTGTATGACTTTCAGAATTGTTGTGGAAAACGAAATTTTAAATTGGACGCCAATGATCTATCATCATGTCATACAAAGTGCTGAGCTTCAATCTTTCGGATTTACCTGTATCAGATTCTGCTCATTTAAATATGTTTTATTGTCCAAGTGCATTAATTTAATGCAAGAGATGGTGAGGATGGAAGCAAACGAGTTTATCATAGATACAAGCTTTTTAAGCACAGAAACTCCAGTAAGTGGGCTGGAGAGAAGCATGAAACGGCAGAGAATTTTATGGAATCTCTTGGTATATTTGTCACTGCCTCTCGGTTCATCTCCACCTGGAGGCTTCATAGATTTTCATGTAATACTTATACTAGTCATATAAGTCTATAATGTTTCTTAATGCTGTAAATGTGGGATGCGTGCTAACTTTCTTAGCCATCAAATTTTGATTGAATTTTCTTTCCCTGCTATTGTAATTCAATTTTTCTGTTGAAAACACTCCTATTTTCAGAAATGTTCAGTTTGGTCATTATTTATTGGAACCATATCCTGGTTTATGTTTGCCAACGCTCGTTGAAATTAGTGTGAGACGAATAATACTTAGTGCAAAGACGACCCAAATGATTTATGATTGTAACTTTTAGATTACAGTACTACAGGTTGCTTCTCACAAACCACTTGTTAGCAAGTGGAATTGGCAGATTGTAGTGACATACGGTGATGGGCTGGCAATAAACACACACGGTCAAGATTATTGAATTTGAAATATTGAAAAAAGTGAAAAATCTTCTTACTTTCCAAATAATCAAACACAGGAATCAGCTTAATTCCACGCCCTCGTCATTGTGCTATTCAATTAAATATATTATCCATTCATGAAAACTGCCATATATATATATATATATATATATATATATATATATATATATATATATATGCTTGTGTGTGTGTGTGCGCTTTTATTTTATTTTATAATAAAAATATTTTTTCAAGAAAGGCACTCTCCATTTTAATTGACATATAAGATCCAGGAGTCCTTAATATTGCAGGGGTTCTAACTTGATCCTTGCTTGAGAACGCTCTAGATGTTGTCACGATCGAATTTCTATGCCTCAAATATCATAGACATTCTGTTAATCGGAATAAGAGCAGTTATCCTCGCTAATTCATCAGGATAGACTGCCAGTAACTAGTTAAATGCCGTCCAACATCTTAATTCAAAATCTAGACATACATAAGAGTTATAAACAATCTTGGAATCAACATTAACCTTGAATTCTTTACATATGCAGCAAAGACTTCCTTGCGTAAACTCAGCAGGACAAACTTAGCGCACAACCAGTAGACATCTCTGAGCTCTTACGTGCAAGTGAAGCTAGGATGCCAATTAGAAAATTCAAAATTCATAAGCTTATTGCAGTATATATGCTCTACAAATATGCATGAATTAACGGAAGTTAATGGCAAATGGAAGGTGAAAAAGAATCACTAATGGTTTAGCATGTTTGCTTTGCACTCCAGAATGCATTCTGGAAGGCCTGAATGTATTCTGACTCTCAAAATCAATTTGGGCAAAATTCATAGAGTCTAATTTACGAATTTGTCCTCATTAAAATAATATATATTTACACAAAACACAATGTACTCTCTTTAATTTGGTAATTTCACACCTAAAAGTAATTTCAGGTAACACTACCCAAACAATTTATTCTTATAAAATTACTTTTAGGTGAACATTCCCAAACACAAACTCATTCTTTCAAAACTACTTCTTTCAACATTAATTCTTCCAAAACATATTCTACTCAAAATTTCAGTTCAGGCTAGTTCTCTGAAAAATTGTAAAATAAAAATTGTCACAATATAGAAGAGGAATTTGAAAATGATAAAGGCAGATCTGTACTAGTTATTGCACTATCTAAGGAAAATAAGGGTGGAAGGATCATAAAACATCCATAAACCAAATTCTGACTGACCTTTTGGAACACATTATATCTATGCTCTTTTGGGATAAACTTTCTCTCTCTAGGCTTGACAATAGTACAATTCAGATTGCTACTGTAGCACAATATGTGGAATAACTGCCATGAAAAACAATATAAGAAAAGAATGATAAAGAGCAGCATCAAGCCTCAACATTTACAAAAATGAGAGATGCAAAAATAAATGTCTGTCAACCATTAGCAATCAGCAAAGAGTTAAAAGAGTTTCCAGTTTCATAACCTTTGTATATTTTGTGCAGCAAGTAAGTGAACTAACTCTGGTATAAGGAAATAACCCTCAAATTTTACAGTACCTGAGGCCAAGAAACAGCCTATCTGTCAGTTGAAGGCATTGTAAACTCAATTGCATGTATATGGATTACCAATAATCATTGCAAGAGCATGTCCCATCCTTGATATGATGAAACCGGTTTGTATCTCTCACCACGATTTCTCTTCCAGTGACCATTGATATATACTTTATTGCCATATGGCAGTCCCCGCAAACCCGAAGATTCTTAAATACTCTTATAGGTTTTGGATTGGGGGTACTAATAAGACCAAATGCCACTGCAATTTTCTCACTGTGTTGAAACAGATACTGTTCCTTCCGTTCATCCTCCACATCATGAAGAACAAAATCTGTATTTGGGACATAACCCGCATTCTTTATCTTTAAGGCCAATTCATCAAGTTCATCATATATCTTTTGAGCTTGGGGGTGTGAAGTATCCCCTACATGGAATTTGTGAACCTGGTTTTTGACCTCAATCCAGCTACAACCTGCTTCTTTTATTAAATTTTTCTGTTTCATGTTTTTTCTAATGGCTGCCACATCATCCCACCGTCCTTCTGATGCATACAAGTTTGACAATAATATATGGGCTGCTGGATCATGAGGTTCCCGCTCAAGAATCATTTTTGCAGCATGCTCCCCAAGCTCCGTGTTCTGATGAACCCGACAGGAACCAAGAAACGTACGCCACACTAGCACATCAGCCTTGAAAGGCATTGAGTTAATAAATTCAATGGCTTCTGAAAGTGATCCAGATCGACCAAGCAAATCAACCATACAGGCATAATGTTCCATCCTTGGAACAACACCATGGTTATAATGCATGGAAGTGAAGTGTTTCCATGCCTTATCAATCAAACCAACATGACTACATGCTGATAAAACCGCAATGTAAGTGACCTCATTAGGCTTTACACCTGTTTCAAGCATTTCATAGAACAATTCTAATGCTTTTATAGCAAATCCATGTTTTGCAAAACCATTTATAATAGAGGTCCAGGATATGACATTGCGATCCCCCATGTCAGTAAAGACTTGTAAAGCAGCTTCTTTGTTTCCACACCTGGAATACATAGAGATCAAAGCATTATTAATGCATAGGCTGGACCCAAACCCGGACTTTAATACGCGGGCATGAATTTGCTCACCCTTACCAATTGTACCAATACAAGCAGCACCACTTAAGAGGCTTGCAAATGTAAAAGAATTAGCTCCAATGCCAGTGTGCTCAATTTCATGAGAAAAGTCAAAGGCTTCTTCAGAATTCAAGTTTTTGGCATTTGCATCAACAATTGTATTGTATGAAATCAAATTCTTCTCAAATAGAATATCAAAAGATTTGCGAGCACATTCCATTCTTCCAGACCTTGCATACATGTTAATTAGAGAATTCCCTACACAATTAACTGCAGAAAGGCCTAGTTTAACTGTTTGGCCGTGAAGTTGTTCGCCGAATCCTAAATCAGGAAGATTTGCACAAGCCTTGAGGACGCTGGAGAATGTGAAACAATTTGGTGCAACATGACCCTGAAGCATGTCACAAAACAATTTGATGGCCTCCTGTTCTTGTCCACTGCCTTGCACGTATCCTGTGATAAGTGCAGTCCAAGACATAACATTATGATCTGGCATGCTATTAAATACTTTCCTAGAATTTTCTAGTAATCCATCTGCCGCACATTTTGCATACATGTCCACCAAACTACAACCCACACAGGCATCTGAAGCCAATCCTGACCTTATAACCCAAGAATGTAATTGCTTCCCAAGTGATAAGAATTCCAACTCTGCACAGGCTGATAAGACACTAGTTAGAGTAAACCTATCAGGTGTATACCCACTTACTAACATAATGAAAAATAAATCAACGGCATCACCCGGGAAACCCAGTTGTGCAAATCTAGTGATCATCAAGGTCCAAGTAACTACATTTTTCTCCTGCATTTTCTCGAACACCATGCATGCGGAATCCATATCACTGCGACCCTTTGCAAACATATCAATTAATGCACAACCAACACAAACATCAGAATCAAAATACCCAGTCTTTAATACAAAACCAAAGATTACACGCCCAGTAGAAAAATATTCAGCATTAGAACACGATCGAATTGATGCCGTAAAGCAATATTCATTCGGGTAAAGCCCATTTTCGAGCATATCAAGAAAAGTAACAAGGGCATCGGATTCCATGTTGTTATTCGCAAAACAGGACATCATAGCACTCCACGAAACCAAATCTCTCCTATTACCCATGCTCCGAAAAATCGAAAGCGCTTTCTCCCAGTTCCCACATTTTGAGTAGAGGCTAATTAGCGAGTTGAGAAGAACCGAGTCGAGCTCGAGTCCTGACTCAATCAACTTGTAGTGAAGGAGTTTACCAAGCTCGAAGTTGCGAGACCTGATGCAGGCTTTGAGGAGAAGGGAGGAGTTGACGAGGTTGTGACGGGTAGCCTCGTGAGCCGTGAGGTCAAGCGTGGAGATGACTTTATGGAGTTGAGGGACGCTGAAACTGCGTGTGAGACGCTCAAAGTTGTGTTCTTTAGATGATAATGGTTCTGAATTTCGGTGGGCATGGCGGGTTGGTGCCCTGAGGAGAGAAGGAGGAGCAAGTTTTGGGGGAGAGGGAAGAAACAGGCTCAGACTCGGCATGTCCCACGCAATCTAACTAGTAAGATTGAAGGCAACTGAATTGCTGCGGCAAAAGACTTGGCATCAGAGCATTGTCACAATCAGATACTTCCGGCGGACTGGAAGGGTCTGTTGGGCGTTAGCCGCGTTAGTGATGATGTTTGCCGTTAACCGAAAAAAGTTCAATATGGGTGTTTGAGAAACAAGGCCTTATATTTTGGATTTTCCTTTTTAAAAAAATTATAAAATAAAAAAGGAAATTTTTATATAAAGATATTTCTTTTTCTTATTTTAAAAAAACTCCAAATTTTAACAAAATAATTTGTCCACCTCCGCTCATCTTTACTTGTTTCTTAAAAGAGTGGAATGAGAAACTACGGTTTATCATCATCAGAAAACAAGTAAAGACAAAACACATTGAATTTAAATGTAAGCATAATGACACTTAATACTTAATTTAAGCGAAACAATATTGAATTTAAGTGAAAGTATAAAGATTTAATTTAACGCAAGTATTTTAAGATATTGAATTTAAGCACAAAATAAATAAATAAATAAATAAAAGATACAAAATTTAAGCAAGTTTTGAAAGGTTCTATTGGTAGAAAACTTCAACATTTACTAACAAGGAATGGTACACTTATTAGACAAATGGTTTCTTAAATATGTTGTCACGCGTTTAAACTAAGTTGTATATATTAAAAAAGTTTTGTTGAGAAATATTGTACTTACTTTATTAATTTCTTCACCTCAAAAAAAAATTAGATCTTCAACATTTGAGATTTTATCAACATCATAAGCGTGGCCATAACAAATTCTAGGGTTAGGATGTGAATGTCTAGCAATTATTCATACTTCAAATTAAGTCGAAGTGTTAATTAAATATATTATGTGTTTGGATTAGTTTATTTAATGTTTAGAAAATTTTATAATCAAAATGAATGAAAAACTATTTTATGTAAAAATTAAACAAAAATCAAACATGTGCTATACTTTGCATAATGAACTTGCTGAAAATGCTTAATTTCATTAAATGAAATTTACATCAACAAACACCAAAACAATATAAACATGTAAAAAACAATTCTCTAATTATTTTTTATATTAAATTAGTCTTTTTAAACTAATTTTTAGGGACTAATTTAATGTCAAAAAATAATATTAGAGGATCAAAATAATGTCCAATGTATCTTTAAAAAATTATTTTAATGTAAAAAATAATTAAATAAACAAATTGATGTCCCATCCAAAGTCTCATATATATTTAAACCACCAATTTAAGTATTAACTTTAAATAAAATAAAATAAAAAAGGAAAGAGGGGCGGGGGGAGGGAACCCGGATTGAGCTCTTTACAAGGACAATATATGATTCAACGGAACAAACAAAAGCCTAAACAATAAGAACTTGAAGTAAATTGCTGGAAAAGGATGATTACAAGGAGAAGTTAAGCAAGAAAAAAAGTGGCGCTCGAGTGCAATTGAGTAGTTTGATTGTCTGGAGTGCATTGAGGTCCTTATGCATTGAAGCCTCAACTATTTATAGAAGAACTCTTGGACAGTTTCGGCTTAGGCACATAGCAGATCTTTATTGGATTACTTCCCCAAACCATGCTCTAGCCTCTTTGTTCCTCATACTCATTATTCATCATGTGTTCCATCTTCGTGGTGGTTAAGCAAAAACGAAACATACAAAGGTGTTGGACATTCCCACGTCACTGATACCCACATGTAATCTGAGTTTAGGCTATAGTCGAGCTCGAATCACCTCGACTATTCATGTTATTGGAATGATTATCCATAACTTACTCAGGCACAAATTTGGAACTTGAAATTAAGCCGCTCTTCCTCTGTAAAGACGAAGGAAGAGGGTCTTTGTAATGAGTCCTAAAGACGCAGCCTTTTGGAAGGCTCAACAAAGTCTTATGACACTTTTCAGGCGGTGTTCCACCATGAAGCATTTGAAGGAGATTCAGGCTCATATAATCCAGACTGGGTTTGATCAGAACATCCATGTCGTTGGAAAGATTATTATGTTTTGTGCAGTATCGGGGCATGGAGATATGAATTACGCTGTCTCGGTTTTTGATAGGATTGAAAAACCAGATGCGTTTCTTTGGAACACCATGATTAGGGGCTTTGGAAAGACTAGCCAACCTGAAAAGGCCATTGATTTCTACCGGAGAATGCAGGAGAAAGCAGATGTGGCAGCAGACAATTTCACTTTCTCGTTCTTGCTTAAAATTATTGGAGGATTGGGATCAGTTACGTTGGGGAAGCTACTGCACTGTAACACCCTTAAACTTGGTCTGGAAACTCATACTTATGTCAGGAATTCTCTCATGCATATGTACGGTATGCTGAGGGACATAGAAACTGCACACAACCTGTTTGAGGAAATGCCGAATGCAGATTTAGTGGCTTGGAACTCTATCATAAACTGTCACGTATATTGCCGAAACTACAAGGAAGCGCTAGACCTGTTCACCAGAATGCTGCAGAGTGGCATGCAACCTGATGATGCCACTTTGGTAGTGACCCTCTCAGCATGCGGTGCAAGAGGATCACTGGATTTTGGGAGGTGGATTCATTCCTGCATACAAAATACTAATCTTGGTGAGATTACATCGGTCTCCAATTCCCTTGTTGACATGTATGCAAAGTGTGGGGCTGTGGAAGAAGCTCACCAGACATTCAGCAGGATGAAAGGAAAGAACATAATTTCGTGGAATGTCATGATTCTTGGGCTTGCGTCACATGGAAATGGAGAAGAGGCATTGGCACTTTTCACAAAAATGTTACAAGAGAATGTCGAGAGACCAAATGATGTTACATTCTTGGGAATACTTTGTGCTTGTAGCCATGGGGGGATGGTCGATGAAGGAAGACGTTATTTTGATATTATGAGCAAAGGCTACAACATCCAACCCACAATAAAGCACTATGGGTGCATGGTGGACCTTTTGGGTCGAGCTGGTTTAGTTGAGGAAGCATACAACTTGATAAAGAGCATGTCAGTAGAGTGCAATGCAATTGTATGGAGGACACTATTAGCTGCATGTCGAATTCATGGAAATGTTGAACTTGGAGAGAAGGTAAGAAAACATCTATTGGAATTGGAACCAGATCATAGCAGTGATTATGTTCTTCTTGCAAACATGTATGCAAGTACGGGTCAATGGAATGAAATGAGCAAAGAGAGAAGATCAATGCAGGAAAGGGGAGTTCAGAAACCAGAGCCCGGCAATAGCTTCATCGGCATTCCTGGAATGAGGTTGGAGAAAGAGCCTATTGAAAAATTGTTATAATACTGCACAATTTTTCCTTTATGCTTAAATCCATCGCATTTTGTGAAGGTTTCAACTGACTTAGTCGGTGGAGTAGTGACATTTTGCAACGCTAATGCCTTATCTTCTTTATCTATACATTTTCTTTTGATAAATACTTCACATTTCTGCTTTATTTCGTATTCCGTTTTGCCTGGGAAGTTAAATTGTCCATGATTAATATCCTCAGTGTGTATATTCCCACTATGGAGGTAATGTCAATTCTCGGGAGTTGCACATTTACTAACTCTAAATTGACCTTTATGAATGTCTGCTTTGGTTTGGTTATTGTCTTTTCTCAATGCCACATCTATCCTGAGACTAGGACATTTTCTCCTAACTTGTCAATCTGTTACCTTAAATTTGATTGCTAGATGCTAAACTTTCCGATTTAGAAAACTGTAGGATCTTCCTCTCTGACTGCAGACTTCAGAAGTGGTCCTTGGGAATTCAGGGCAAAGAGTGAGTATCCTTGCTCTGAAGTTTTTCTGTTACCTTCTAGATTCATTATTCTGGACATTGTTATCTAACCTGCATCTGTTATTGTGCAATTAGAATCTAGGATTTAAACTTTGTCCAAGTCATAGAGAGGAGATAGACAAAGTTGTCAAGTTCCAGGTAGAAACTCTTATCCAAAATAAATGGCTGAATAAATAAATAAAATAAAGGAGTTTTAGAAGATCTTGTCATTAATTTCTTAGTGCAGAAGTATTACATTAACCAAATTCTATAAAAAGATTTGTGCAAGACATGGTTTATGTACTATTTTAGGTTGATTTTAATTAATTGTCACGTCACTACTTTCATGTGTATCCCGTTTATTTTATTTGCATTGTTTTGGAGGGTGCCAATTCTCATCATATATATATTATGGTTGTCGCATTGAGACCATAAGTTTTTCATGCATCTAGGGAGGAAAGTTGTTTCTCTCCTTGCATAGACACATCATGAACTAACCCAATTCTATGTGCTCTTGTTTTTTTAGCTTTTTGGTAGATGTGGATTTCTTCAATGATGTCAGGTAATTCTTCAACTCACATATTTAGATCTACTATTTAAATATATGCCATTGATTAGGATTAATGTATTGTTTCTAATTTAAAATATACCATTCCATACCTATTGCATGATTATTTTCTTTAGTTTTTCTTTAATATTATACACACACACACACATACACACACACACACACACACGTATCCTGAGTGGGTTTTGCTCAACTAAAATTGAGAACAAATGTGGCATAAATCTGCCAATAGCCAAGTAGTTTCAGATTCATAGACTGACATTGAACATAAGTAACTTACCAATGGAAATTCACTAACTGGCCTTTCAAATCACATGAAAATTCATTTCTTGGATGTCATGTTAAGAAGAGTAAAATGGATAACAAAACAGAAAGTATGAAGCTCAAATTCCATTGGCAATCTGATACGGAAAAGACCAGTCATTCTGCTATATATATTTAGAATACTTGCACTCAGCTTGCGTTCTTCAATTTGAAGGAATGCAGGATAATACAAGAATAATGTAAAGTTTGCAGAAAAGTTAGATAAATTTATAAGACCATCAAAAGGAAAAAAAATTCTGTGAATTATGTAATGCTGTTGGATTGATTCCTAGAACACTTAGGGCTACAAATCACTATCACTACGACAAAAAATTGCTTTTTAGCTAAAGCAATTGAGAGAAAACAATAAAACAGTTCCATTTCCATGTTGGGGACATTGAAATCTTACATTTACAATTTCTAAGCAAACTTCTATTATGTTTAAAGGCTTAAGTTATGCTAAAAATCAGCATGCATTCATCAGCAAGTGGCAAAAATGATAGGTATCTGTACAGAGTGCTAATGCTGGGTCTTGATTCTTTATTGAACGTATTTATTTTATTTGAGAAAAAAACAGAACAGGACAGTCAGATACAATTTACCAGAAAAAAAAAAAAAAATTAGCATGCATTTGTTATTCTCATCAGTTAAACATTACCAGAAACTGTATAATTGGAAACTGGGGATAACCAGATAAGTGAAAGGCAAAACTAAAAAAAAATGCAGATCTAACTTCAACACAATCAATTTAAGTGTATTTGTAATCATGACTAATGTTAGCCAAGGGCAACCATCACACAAGAGGGGGGTGAATTGGGTGATCACAAATTTGAAAACAAATTTGAAAACAACTTTGAGCAATTGTGCATTTTGATGCAACTAATCAATATATGCTGCGGAATAAGTATATTGAACACATGGTGAAATTCAAGAATGTTAACTTCACATACAAAGCATTATGCTAATCACATTAAAGATATAAAACAATATTAATCATAATGTGATTAACCAAGAACCAATTAATATCATTGATACAAATATACTAGATAGCTCAAATACAACTTGGATGAGTGTAGGCATCCAACAAACAATCCAAAAAACAATTCCAAGAATCAAAACAACAAGCTCACAAGATTATGCAACAATTTAACAATTACAAGAAGTTAATAAATATAACAACTATGCTTATCAATTTAATTTGTTGGAATGTAAAAAGAGTAAGGGATAAGAGAAAGTGCAAACAATATTTACTGGTTCGATCACTTCTTGTGATCTAAGTCCAGCCCCAAGATCATCCATTTGAGATTTCTACTATTCTTCAAACTTGTAACTTAGATGCTTGAGAAACCTTTACAAAATAGAGTACTCTTCACACCTTTGAGATCCTCCACCCTTGTGCTAGAGCCTCTAACTTTCCAAGCTTCACAGGTGCTTGAAAAACCTTTACAAGAACAAAGCACTCCTCTCACCTTGGAATCCTCCACCCTTGTGCTTGAGCCTCTTTCTTTTCTCTCAAAGGGAAATCTACCCTTGAACTCTCTTGAGGGATTCTCAACCCTCTTACAAGTGTTTACAATTTGATCGAAAGAATAAATCCTCTCAACGAATAGATAATACAAATTGAAGCACTAATGGATAGAGAGATTTTGACAATAATGAGCTCAAAATATTTATTTTGATGAAAATGATTAAATCCTCATAATGATTTGCAAATAGGTGTTTAACTTGTTCAAGCTTCAATCTTAGCTTCTATAGATAGCCCAAGTAAGAAAATAGTCGTTGGTGGTGTTTAGGAAAGATTTCCTACGAAAACTAGCCATTTATAGCTGTTATTTTTTACTTTTACGCAAGCAATATCCGGATATTTGAACCTAGTATCTGGATATCCTAATTTCTGAGCTTTAACAAGAACATAATATCTTGATATTTGATTTCGTATCCTGATATCCAAATAGTGTATCAGGATATTTGAATTAACTTTTGGCTACCGGAATGAGATATCATGATATTTCAAAGTTGTATTAGGATATTCAATGCGAGATTGCTCTCTGGAGTCAATTATCCGGATACAGGATCTATATCTGGATACAGCATTCCAGGGTATGAAAACCAAAACTTCAAAGGTCATAACTTCTTCGTTTCATAATGGAATTAAACAAATGACCATGTGTTGGAAATCTCTTTGAGTGTATTTTCATATGAAATACGTTTCAGATCAAAACTCAGTATTGTGAAAGTTATTAACAAAATAGTAACCAAAGGTTAGTTTTCCAAAACTCAAATTTGGCAAATTTTTCATAGTTTTGACATACCACCATGACTAACTTTTCAAAACTTATTTGAACTCTCTTCACGTAAAACATCTATCCTTACAAATGAATATACCCTTTTGAATCATTAGGCTTCTTGATGCAATCCAAGCTTATAAAAACTCTTCTCTTCAAATCTTCCAAATGCTTAGTTCATCTCTTCATTCTCCTCCTTATTGAATTGAGCATAAATAGAATCTTTCATTTTCTTGTTCCAATGCTCACTCTTAATACTTGGACTATCCTACAAAGCATAACTTTCATGAAAACCATAGTTAGTCCAAACCTTAAACCAATATTTCAATATACATGATTCATAAGTATATAACTATATATTCTTCATGCATATATGATTCACATAAATAGATATCCAATGTTAATTCATTAAAGTATTATTGGATACATTCTATAAATTATGCTTATTCATACTCAATGCATGATTCTTATAAGAAGAAAAACAATAGTATATAACCATGCATTATTAATATAGTTCATCAAGCACATATGTAGCATATTCTTAATCCATTTTGTAATGTATGTGTCATTATCAAAACATAACACAATAAACCATTGAGGCAAACATATTTGTACAACTAAGACCTTGCTTTTATGAATGAAGAGAGAAAGGGAGGATATGATATAGAAAGGAAAATAAGGGTATACATATAAGTAACCCTTTTCTTTCTCTTGTTTGGTTTGTTGAGAAGAGGGTGAATTCACTACTACTAAAATATCATCACATTCTAATATGTAATTTGATGGAAACACAAATAAAAGAAAGTACTGTAACAAAGATAATCTTCCATCCAATACCACCATCACGGGGGTTTCAATTTTGCAGGTACTATGATGAATTCATTTGATTTCATTCCTCTTCCCCAGAACCTACCCCCCCCCCTCTTTCCCTTTCCTTCTTTTTCTCCCAGGAGGGTAAAATGCTGAAGCAACTAAAAACAGCCATCATACCTTTAATAGCATAAGAAAATGGGTTATAAGAAGAGAGAATTGGCAGGAGATAGATACATTCATTCACCACCCTATTCTAGTGGATCACTGGATTTGCAAGCCTACATTATGCAAATACGAAATAAATCAAGCAACTAAGTGACTAATAAATCTTTTTTACTCCAACTTAATGATTGAATGAATGAAATAAAATGTCATCAAGTTTAGCTCTAAATCTCAATGTCATTAGAATTTAGTTTTTCTACAATTAAAACTCGGAATTATAGTTTTATTAGTTTGAGCTTTTAAGGCTTCCTCACCTATGGTAGCCAGTTGAAATTGAAGGTCATCGGTCTTGGTTGTTCCTTCATATTTGCTTCTTCAATCATCCTAGGCTAAAACTTATATTTCCTTTCTACTTTCCCACCTGCCATAGCTATGAACATATGTCTACAGGCAAACAGAGCGAATTATGTACAAATCAAGCATCAAAGTACAATGTGACTATAATTCTCTTCATTGCACCTTAATTATTGAATGGTTATTTCATGCTAATTTTCATCACAATTTAGTTCATTTTTAACAGTTTTTTTTTCTATACCTGAAACATGGGTTCATAGTTTAATTAGTTAACAGTTCAAAGGCCTCCTCGCTTATGGTAGCTTTGTTGTGCCTTTCTTCATTAATCTTCCGAGGCCAAATCTTCTATTTCACTTATACTTTTCGAAGTTCCACACCATGACATGAACATAAATTTCAAGCCAGTGAGGGCCCCCGATTAGGTCATAATTGTTCTTTATAAAGACAGATCCAAAGTTTACATGCGTGACAATCAGTATTACGTTCATATGGCTATGCAATCTGTCTTTAAATGGCAAGTGTTTTCATTGAACAAAGAAACCATTTTTCTCTTCCAAAATGTAGTTAAAAATGTAATTTTTTTTCCTTCAATACAATTAATAATTTTCTTTCTTGGGGAGCGGGGATAGGCATTCATTCCCAATATTTACAAAGTTATCAACACTAGCAAAGTCAAAGAAACACAAATATATAGTAACTACATACATACTACAGGTAAGAACCACGACTAAAATAATCATCCTTAATCGTTTCTATTATGGCAAAAGCATCATAGGACAACAAAATATTCTTCACTTTGAAAGGTGCCATCTGAACTCTGAAGGTGAAGAATCTGGTTTAATCAATAACGTAATAGGATGCCTCATGACCTGATATATTGACAAATAGCTTCCGTGTCTCGGAGTGCTGCATCAATACAAATACCGAGTGCAAAAGCCAAATGATATAACTTGTAATTTTACTTTGACTGGAATTGAAAATCAGTTCTAAACTGAATAAATTAAATTTAAAAAAAATACTCCAGAGTTAATTCGCATGGATCAAATATCACAGCTTAGCGACGGCAAATGATTAAATATTAAATGTAAATGGCGACATTTTAGCCTGTACTATTTGTTAGTTGAAACAATAGCAACGAATTGATCAATCAATGTCAATTGAAGGTATGATAATTGGAAAAATTAATTTGAATTGCCACTAAACAGATCTATCAATTGGAAAAGGGCTCAAAAGCCTTGTCTTGAAACAGTAATCTAGACCAACAGCAGCAGAAACAAAAATTAACAGATTCTCAGACACATAAACTGTTCCATCCTGGGCATGTGATAAGAAGCTTTCCAAGTTCAGTTCAAGAAGTGGTCCACCACCCATGGTTGCAAGACCTGCATCACAACACAAGTTTGTTTCATTATTACTATTAACTCTAATCATATTGTACTGTTTCCACAAAACATGCAACTCAAGGCCAAAAAAGAAAAGAAAAGACAACATACAATTCTATTTAATTGATGTAGTAGCAAAATTTCAACTTATTTAACATGCAAGTACGGTGAGGTGATTACCTTTAACAACGCCAAAAGCTGCTGCTATCCCTGTCTTAAGCTGAACATCATCCAAGTCTCTCCTTATTGTGTATCGAAAAGTCACTCCAAACAATGCACAGCTAATGAAGTTGATTGCCAAAGGGAGAAGCAGCTGAGTACTGTTGGTGACCTGAGTGAAGCATATGGGGAGCCCAGAAAGGGTACCAACAAGGGCAGAAATGGATGCTGCTTTTACTGACTCCCATCTCTCTTCGTCGCGATCAATTTCCTCGCTTTTGTTCCCCATGAATGCACCCCCATCTTCAGGTCCACCCACATTTAGTGACAGAGAGCGTTCTGCTTCCTCAACCAAGGCTTTTGCCTCTGCTATTTCTCTTTGACATTCTGCAATCTTACACTCACTCAATTTTTATTAGTAATTAGTAATGACTAATCAAGCAATCAAAAGAAACCATCTCAAAGACACAAGGCAAACTGCACATTACTTTTAATCACAAGGTAAACTAAATAGTACTTTTAATCAAAAGGTATTCATTAAGAATAGATCTATACATCAGGGGAAAAGCAAGACCAACAGGTGTATAACATGATCTCAAAAGTAAAAAGTTAAACAAGGAAGCACACAAATACAATCCATTGGGGTCAGAGGGGTTCTTGGCCCTTTTGTTCCCTTCCTGAGCTTCCTCTTCTTTAGGCATTATGGAACAAATAAAATATTAAAAAAAGGACATTCAATAACATAGTTATAGGTCTTCTGTTTGTCGCTATAGAGTACTCCTATCTAACTTGCTACGAATGACACAAGAATTCAATGTAGTTTCTTTTCTCGCACATGGAGTATGTGTATATGATTAAATGTTAATGCTACTTAATTTTGTATGATGAGTTTCTGCTTCCTCATTCCCCACCCATTGCATCCCTCTTTCCGTGTGGTTTCTTGTTCCTATTTCCTGCAAAATATGCACGACTAAAGTTTATCTTAAATCAAAGTGTTATCACAAATAGCTTTTTTTTTCCGTCTGCTGCAAAAATTTATGCAACTGTCAGCAAAATATAGTGATTAATAAGATTTAACTTTCCCAACTCTCAATTCTTTATCGAGATTTTGACCCCATATATATCCTCCTAAGATTTCGACTCCTGAAAAAAAAAATACAGAAAGCAAGAAGAATATATATACCTCGAAAGCTTTGCCTTCAAGCTGGTTGATGTAATCCTTGAACTGCTTAGCAGCAAGTTCTTGTTTTTGGATTAATGCAAGTTCTTTCTTGGCCATCTCAACCCTCTGCGACGCCCTCTCTATCCCATCCAGCAAACCCTTGTTCTCCTTTCTGCTCAAGAGCTCTTGAACTTGCTCGTCCACTATCCCAGACAGTGCGTCCTTGAAATCATTACTTTCCTTCTCTTCTGAGCCCCTGCTGTAGCATTTGAATGATGGGAATGTTTTTGATGCTTTAAAAGACTTCATCAACAAAGGAGAAGGAACCTGAATGGATTTCATAGTAATAGTGCAAGTATTGATAACGTTCATTGGTAGGAAATCCAATTCCTCTTATCTATGCATCTATAGATTCTATACACCGGATCGTTCTGTGGAGATAAAGTACAACGTGAGAGGCTAAGAAATCCCATCCTTGCCCCTGTGATCAGTCAAATTATCTAAATACCCAATCCCCACCCGTGAAAATCAGGGTCCTAAGCATTTGGAACGAGACTACATCTTTCTTTTAGATTTGATATAATTTGAGTCAGAATTCGGTCACCTTTGAGTCACCTTAGTTTGGTCATGTATTGCGGAAAATATTTAGTTTTAATATTTTTTCTTATATATTGTTGTGATATTTTTTTTAGGATTTAATTTCTATCAACTGTCAGTGTAAAGTTTTACACTGTCATTCAATCATGTGTTAACACATCATTAAAATAGTTAGACTTTCTAGATAATGGTTGTGATAGTCAAACTATTTTAATGATTTGGCAACACATGATTGGATGACAGTGTAAAAAAACTTTACACTAACAGTGGATAGAAATGAAACTCTTTTTTTTAAATGTTAGAATTTGATCAAGTATTGTAACTCTTCATTATTTTAGTCATTATGTCTTTTATTTATTATGTAATTATCAATTAAATAAGATCTTGACATGAGCAAAAAGAGTAGATACAAACAAATTTATACAAGTAGAGAAAGAATAATAAAAAACATTACATACAAAAGTACTTTTGAGTATCTAAATCATGTTAGCCTTGGCCCGGGGTGACCCAACTCAAACTTCAATATGATCGGGCCTAAACCATGAAAATTGACCCAATAAAAACTTCGGGCCAGGATGAAATCAAGGTTAACGCGACCCTGAACACTCCTAATGCAAACAATTGGTAATGAACTATTTAAAAGGATAAATTGTAGCTTACACGCTTCAATAATTTTAGGCCATGTGCGAATTAGACCTTAGGTTTGAAGAAATAAAAATAGTCCCCCTAAACTTCACACTTAGAGTGCAAAACCTCTTCCATTGAGTAAATTGTTAAAAGGGTTACTTAAAATATCATGTAATTTGCAAGTGATGTCATTAAAACATATTTTAACTTCAAATAATACCATAAGTTAGTGAAAAAATTAGCATAATTAAGAGAAAAACTTGATTAATTTTTCACTTAAATATTATTATTTTTCACTAACTTATGATATTATTGAATGTAAAAACATGTTTTAATAGTGTTACGTACAAGTCACATGACATTTTTATTAGTGGTTTTTACAGGTTGCTTGATGAAAGGGTTTTAAGCATGAATTGTGAAATTCAGATGATCATTTGCACTTTTTGAAATTCTAAGGTCTAAAATGAACATGACTCAAAGTTGAAAGGTGTAACTTGCAATTTACCCTATTAAAAATTTACAATTTGTACAGGCTACAAAACTATCAAAAATAAAATGCTAGTAGTTGTTTAGCACATTTCTTCATATTTTAACTGTACATTAAGGCGGAAAGTCATTTTTTTGAATTTATTTTTTTTTATCACACAGCTTTTAACTCTTCATTTGCCGCCAATACTATAGCTACATTACTATGAGAGTTAATTTTTTTTCGTTTCATTTATTTCATGCAAATTTTGATTAAAAGTTAAGGGAAATTGTATATGTTGAAAAAATTAGTGAGATAAAATAAAATAATTGATGGTAAAAACTAAACCAGTTAAGTCAAATCAAACTTGTATGATTCAATCAAAGCCATATTACTTTTTACTAACTTGCATTGGTCCGAGTGAAAGAAATTCAGTCATCTTAAGCATCTTGTCCTGAGTTTGATCCTTAAGGCGTTGTGTATGAGAAAATGCAGTTAAGAGGAACCCTTACTTTACGTATCTGACTATACCCTAAAGAATTAGTTTCTCGCTTTTCGGACAAAAAAATATCATGATTTACAACTCAAAAAAAATCATTACTTTGATTTTGACACGAGATTAGGATTCTCTTATTAACCAATCCACACAATAGTCACATCTACCACATTCAGATGTGGTTTCTAATGAATACTAAGGGGGCTATAATGTTTTCAAAACTTGACTTTTACTTTTTTTATATATAAAAAAAATTAATTTAGCCCTCCTAAATAAATTTCTTTCATTATGGTCCCCTCTCAATCTTTCCCTAGCTCCACTCCTAACCACACCCGTTATATCTACATGTACCATACCTCTACCAATGTTTTTCTAGCCAACCCGACCCACATGTGAGACCATTTCACGCACCTTGTCATATATCTTCATCAACTTTAGGGAACCACCACCATCCCAATTTGAAGTCCGCCCTCATAAGAGACTTTCGTTATTCAACTAGCATTTCACCACAACGTCCAAATCTTTCTCAACATAATGCAACGCATTGTCATTTCCATCATTGAGCTGATGCACACTTTTAAGGATGATGAAACTTTTTGATTAAATTGCAAACTACCTTCCATGAAGAGACAATTAAATCACTTAAACTTTTAATATGTAACAAATAAGCTCCCTTTAGTAATTCACCACATTAATTATTTGAAACTACCAAGAAATTATTTGCCATATATTGAAAGTTAAAACAAATTATTTACCAAGACTAAAACCATAAATATTTGCCACATAATAAAGGTTTAAGCAGGTTAGTCGTCAATCGAAACTACGCAGAGCTATTTGGTAGAATCAGTTAGAAACGGGTAATTTGTAATTTAACCTATTTTTTTGGTGGGATGTGTTCAGCAAAACAAAAAACCGAACTCACCTTATCTTAGATCTAGAAATCATAGCATACAGGGCACTCATCTTAGGTAAAATTAGATTTCATTTTGTCCATAAGTCAAAGCAGTAAAGACTACAATAAATCTGAAGCAAGTTACACTGAGAAGATATCAAACTAGACCCAGCTAATACTAATATTTGGCTTTCAATACATGAAACATCATCGAGGTACGCCATACACTTGGGTTGAGTCAAATTGAGGATAAGCTGGCTGAGTAGACAATGTCTTGCCATAAGCAGCTGGAGCACTTGCTTGTACAGCTGCATAACCTGCTGATTGCGCGTTAGACTGATCATACCCAGTTTGAGTTGGTGCAGATTGAACATAACCTGGCTGCCCAGTCGGTACTGCACTATATAATGGAGCAGAACCACTGCTGAAACCATGATCTTGGGGCCCTTCATAACCATATCCTGCATTGTTAGGAGCTGACTGCTCAGAGTAAGCTTGCTGTGAGGAGTATGACCCATAATTAGGACCGGCTTGGCCATAACTAGGTGTAGGCTGGGCACCTGGCTGACCATAACTGGGCTGGCCACCAGGCTGTGCATAATGTGAGCCAGATGCAGGTGGTGGGTTATTGTAGCTATCTGGAGCCGGTGCAGACCCATAAGTAGGATATGCTGCTTGTGATGGCCGTGATGGCCCACTGGATACATATGGGTATGGCTGTTGCGATGACATACTCGTGCCATATGATTGGACAGGAGTAGAACCTTGATAAGGCATATCCCCGATTTGAGTAGCTCTAGGGGGAGCATAAGATTGTGGAGGCTGTCCCTGTGACGGCATGCCATATAATGGTGGCTTACCATACTGCTGCTGTGCAACAAAATTAGGTTGAGTGCCAGCCTGTGGGTAGGTTGGTTGAGAATTTACATGTCCTCCATAGGGATATTGGGTTGGAGCACGATGTTCAAACTTGGAGTCATCATATCCATGTCCATAACCTTGGTGAGGAAGTCCTGCCTGAGCATAAGGTGCCTGATGACCGTAATCTGGGCCTTGCGGCTGTCCATAATTGTAATTCACCTGAGCTGGGGATGGGCCCATTGAAGGTACAGGGGAAGGACCAGCACCATGAGGGGGGACTGATGAACTGGGAAGTTGGGTAGATGGTGGAGCATCAGATAAATGACCCCTTTGTCCTCCATAATACTCAACCAACATTGTGTGGGGGTGGCCCCTGCATGCTAGGATGAGGCATTTGCTCCCAACCAAAGCCAAAGCCGCATCTTCGAGCCATATGTTGAGGATAATTTCCATGTGGTGGAGGTGCATACTGTGGATTATGAGAAGGATATGGCCCTCTATGCTGATAATCATATGCCATGAGGTGGGCAAAATGTGAACCTCGCTGACCCAATTGGGCTGGGCCACCAGATCCATGGGGTGGACGGTAACCACCAGTTGATGGCCTGACAGGCTATTCAAGCAAAACAAAAGGAAGAAATCAGTAAATAGAAAAATCTTCATAATCAGAATAGCATCATGTAATTATAAGCAGATATGAATCACAGACATATAGCAGGCTGTTAAAATTGTGCAATGCCACCACCTAGAGCTAAACCACAGTAGCTAATCAACTAAACACTATATAAATAAAACCACACCATGTGTTCGATCATATCTAGAGAAAAAGATCTCACCTCCTTAGCATAGAAGGGGATAAAAAGGAGGGAGCCTGACAATGTCCAAAGAAAAACTTAGAACAAGCATCTATAAGAGCTGAATATCAGCCCACCATCATTGTGAACCTTAAATCCATTAATTCAACAATAACTAGCCAAGCCTTACTAGGGACAACACACCTTTGCTATTTGACTCATTGCTAAACAACATACTTGACATGTTCTATTAAAAAATGTTCAAAACAGAACACAGTGGAACCTGAATACAACAAATACTAGGTTGATATAGCGTCAGGTTCTTCACTTCTCTGTGCGTGTTCGTGTTGCGTTTTGTTACCCAATCCCCCTGTAATTCTTCTGTTCCCCAATCCCTCAAATCCCTCATGTTGCTTTTGCTTGATTCAATTTTTATTTTTCATGTCATTCCAGCATTATGAACTTATGATTTGCTCATTTCTGTATGGTTTTAATTTGTCCTATCATACTTTATTACTTTTGTTTTCTTTATTATGGAGTTGGAATGTTGAATGTTGATTATGGATATTGTTAGACATGATGAACTGGGCCAGTCCCTAAATGAAGAAAGGCCACGTCAATGACTTGTTTACATTAGAAGAAAGAAGGGAAAAGAAACAGCAAGGAACCTGACCGAAGACCGTTAGGGGAATATTCTGCTAAGGCAGAAAAAAGCATGATGAATTTCTTAGAGAGGTTTAGGGGGAGAGGGATCACATGTGCAGGGGGGATATAAGGCGTATGGTAAGGAGAGGAAGGGTGTGGAGTTTTATGCTTAGTTTCAGCACTTTTGCTGGGGGAAGGACCTAGTCTTGCACAGGAGTACCTCCTGGTTATTTTTCCTTTTCTTGATTTTTGATTCAGAATCTATCTCTGGGAAGGATACCTCCTTTTAATGTAAACAGAATTGTTGTTGTTCCTAACTCTATCAATTGGTGCGGTGAGCGTGGATGCCAACCACAAGAATGAAGTACAGACTTGAGGTGATGGAGAGGAACATCTCAGCAATTGAAGAAGGATTCCTCCGGTTGAGGGGGGGAACAGAGCAACAAGAAGGTCAGACGAGGAGGAAGCTCAAAAAATTGGATACCATTGAAGCACTGCTCACTCGTTGGCACAAAACAGAGGGACGGTAGACGGCTGAGAGGAGCCCACGGGGGAGAATACTAGTTTCTGCGAGACCAATGCTTTAGTATCAGGGGATGCGACCCCGTTGATGACAAAAACAAGTGGAGTTACCCAATTTTGGCGGTGAGAATCCTATCAGATGGCTTGCACGTGCTGAGCAATATTTTGAGGTACATGGTACCCAATTGGACCTCTTTGTCCTATTAACAATGGTGTGCATAGAGAGCATTGCTCTTTATTGATTTTGTTGGTATCGTCAACGACACCCAACGTTGACTTGGGAGCAATTCTCTGCCGAACTCCTCCAACGATATGGTGGCAATACTGTTGCTACTCCGTATGAGCGACTAGCTATGGTGCAATAGGTGGGAACCATGGAGGAATATATTGATGATTGTTGCCAAGGTTGCCCAAGTTCCAGCACTTTCTGATGTGCATTACTTGGGGTATTTCTTGAATGGGTTGAAGGAGGACGTTCGTGTCTGACTGCAGTTGCACGACACATCGGCCATCATGGCCACCATGAAGCTTGCAAAGGAGGTTGATCAGTTGATGCGATATACAGAGTCAGTAAGGACTCCCCAACACCTATGTGCTTACATGGGTAACAGAATTGGATTCGGTCATAGGCCCTAACCCATTACCAGCGGCCCACCACGCCTTAACCCAAATGTTAGTAAATGGGGTTTCTCGCAGGCTCACGTCTCTAAGATGGATGGAGACCACAGCAGACCCAACGATGGGTCACTAGGGATCTTGCTCAACCATCATGTGTGACAGCAACCCCATCTCCACGATTAATGAACGCTACTGGCAAACAAAGGGGGACTCGACATTACTCTCACTGGGAATAACTAGACATGAAGGACATGAAGAACAAAGGCCTATGCTTTCACTACAGGAAACCATATCACTCCCTCCATGACTGCCCCAACAAGATGCTACGGGCTTTGATTGTGGGTGAGGATGAAATGGTGGAAAAGGGGAATGAGTCGTCATTTGTAGACGTGGAGGACCTTGACCAGTAGAAGCCTCGTCAGATGAGCCTCATTTCGCCAACCTGGAGCTACCCATGTTATCAGTGGGGGGCATTTCTCAACCAAAGACAATAAATTTAAGGGGTACTCTCGTTGTTGTAGAAGGCATGGTGATAGTGGATAGCGGTGCCAGCCACAATTTTATTTCATCAAAATTGGTCTGACCAGTGAAACTTTAGGTGCAACCAACAACAAAGTTTAATGTTCATTTAAGGGATGAGCGACGCATCCTTTCAAGTGGTGTGTGCTGCAATGTTCCCCTACAATTGGGGCAGCTGAAAATGGACGTTGATTACTTTGTGTTTCAGCTGGGGGGCATTGATATTATCCTTAGAGTGGTGCATGTCAATTGGCTACAGATGACCATGGTTTTTTCTCAGAAAGGGGAACAATTGGAACTGCGCAGAGACCCGTCACTGATCCTCACTCCAGCCTTGCTCCAATCCCTACAAAAAGAAGGAACTGGATTTTTATGCACTCTTGTGGGAACTACAACTGTTGGAGGGTTTAAGCTCTATTGATATTGCTTTAACTCCTTATCAGCAAACGAAACTAGATCAATTGGTAAGTCAATTTTCCATTATGTTCAACAAGACTTCCACCCTACCCCTGTCACAGCCAACTGATCACATCATTCCTCTTAAGCCCAGCGGTGGGCCAATTTCTGCGAGACCCTACCGATATGGACATGTACAAAAGATGAGATCGAATGTCTAATGGAGGCGATGATATTGGCAGGAATAATCCGACCAAGTTCCAATCCATTCTCAAGTCTTGTGTTGTTGCTAAGGAAGAAGGATGGGAGTTGTCGCTTCTGTGTAGACTACCCGGCATTGAAAAAGGAAAAATTCCCTAACAAGTACCCTATTCCAGTTATACAAGAGATGCTAGATAAGCTTTATAGTGCTCAATACTTCTCGAAGCTGGACTTCCATTCCGGATACAACCAAATTCGAGTGGTGGCTGATGACATACCCAAGATGGCTTTTCGGACACATTTCGGTCATTACGAATTTCTCGTTATGCCATTCGGTCTCACCAACGCTTCGACAACCTTCCAAGCCACCATGAATGATGTGTTTTGACCTTACTTAAGGTGATTTGTCTTGGTCTTCTTCTACGACATGTTGGTGTACAACTGCACTTGGTATGAACATTTACATCACAAGACATTAGTCCTGCAGCATTTGTTACAGCACCAGTTTGTGGCCAACAAGAAGAAATGCCACCTTGGTCAAGGTTCGGTGGAGTACTTGGGTCACATAATTTCTGCTTGAGGTGTCTCCATGGATCCTTCCAAGATTTCCAGCATTCTGCAGTGGCCTCAACCTAAATCAGTACGAGGAGTTTGCGGATTTCTGGGACTCGCAAGTTATTACCTTCGTTTTATCTGAAACTATGGGCAGCTGGCCCAACCTCTTATAGCCATGCTTAAAAAAGAGCACTTGAGCAAATTTCAATGGACAGATTCTGCCCAACAGGCCTTTGAATCATTGAAGCAAGCCTTGGTCTCGGCTCCGATATTAATGATATTAACCATACCAAATTTGCTAAAACATTCACTGTTAAATGTGATGCTTCAGGTAAGGGGATTGGTGTTGTATTGATGCAAGAAGCTTGCCCTATTGCGTATTTTAGTAAGGCACTATCAGAGCGTTCTATGTCCAGATCAGCCTATGAGAATGAGATGATGGCTATGGTCATGGCCATTCAGCATTGGCGATCTTATTTGATTGGTCGCAAATTTGAAGTTCAAAAAGACCAAAGGAGTCTCCAGCATCTCCTACAGCAACAGATTTCCACTCCAGCACAACTATATTGGATATCTAAACTCTTGGGTTATTAATTTGATGTTGTCTATAAAACTGGAATCACCAACAAGCCCGCTGGTGCCTTATCACGAAGGGAGGAGGATCTGGAATTTAGTGCCTTGAGTCGACCCGAGTGGTTAGAACATGATGAGCTGGAACAGTCTGTTATGAGCAATTCTCACTATCACCAAATAACAGCCCTTAAATCAGGTTCAGCAGCTCCTCCACATTACTCCTTGGCCCAGAATCGCTTGTTTAACAAAGGACAGATGGTTATTCCTCCCCAATCAACAGGTTCAGCATTTCACCAAATGATAAAATCAGTACAGCATTTTGTTGCTGATAGTCTTGTTTGTCAGCTTAAAAAATATGAGGTCGTGTCTCCGGCTGGGCTCCTCCAGCCACTGCCAATTCCAGGTGCTGTTTAGGACGACATTTCAATGGATTTCATCACCAGATTGCTTCGCTACCATGGGGTTGATTGTTTATTTGAGGTGATTGATCGTTTGTCTAAATATGCACATTTTTTGCCGCTGCGCCATCCTTATTCAGCAAGGCTGTGGCTGAGTTGTTTGCAAAAGAAATTGTTAGGCTGCATGGTGTTCTGCAGTCAGTCATTTCTGATTGAGATCCGTTATTCATTTCCTCCTTTTGGGCTGAATATTTTTGTTTGCAGGGTACCACCTTGAAAATGTCCTCAGCATACCATCCCGAAACTGACAGGCAAACTGAAGTGTTGAATCGCAGCTTAGAGGCTTACTTGAGATGTTACACATCAGAACAGCCCCAGCAGTGGGCAAAATGGCTTAATTGGGCTGAGTCCTGGTACAATACCAGCTTTCAGGTGGCAGTGGGGCAGACTCCATTTGAAATTGTTTATGGCCGGCAGCCGCCAACTATCCACCGTTTTCTGCCTGGAGAAACAAGGGTGGAAGCAGTAGTGGAGACAATGTTATATCGTGATGAAATTCTTTGTCAGTTGCAGCAGAATTTGCTTAAGGCTCAACAGAATATGACCCACCATGCTAATCATCACCGCAGGGATGTTAATTTTGCAGTAGGCGGTTGGGTCTTTCTCAAACTTAGGCCCCATTGTCAGCTCTCTCTTGCTACAAGGATCTGCCCAAAGCTTGCAGCAAGGTTCTATGGTCCTTTCCTTATTCTTAAAAAGGTGGGGCCAGTAGCATACAAACTCCAGTTGCCAGAAAATTCTCGCATTCATCTGGTCTTCCAAGTTTCCTTGCTCAAACGTGTCATTGGAGTCCATCCAGCAGTAACTGAACTACCACCAGACTTACCTGCAACCACAGAACCTCCTCACATCCCGGAGGTCATCCTAGACAAGCATACTATCTCACGCTCAGGTACAACAGTGCAGCAACTACTGGTACAGTGGCAGGGGAGAGCTATTGATGAAGCAACTTGGCTGGACCTTGAGGATTTCACCGGCCAGTTTCCTACTTTCAGCCTTGAGGACAAGGCTGCTGTTGATCCGGGTGGCAATGTTAGACATGATGAATTGAGCCAGGCCCTAAATGAAGAAAGGCCACGTCAGTGGCTTGTTTACATTAGAAGAAAGAAGGGAAAAGGAACAGCAGGGAACCTGACCATAAACTGTTAGGGGAATATTCTGCTGAGGCAGAAAAAAAGCATGATGAATCTGTTAAGAGAGGTTTAGGGGGAGAGGGATCAAGTGTACAGGGGGATATAAGGGGTACACTAAGGAGAGGAAGGGGTGTGGAGTTTTATGCTTAGTTTCAGTGCTTTTGCTGGGGGCAGGACCTAGTCTTGCACGGGAGTATCTGCTGGTTATTTTTCCTCTTCTTGTTGATTTCTGATTCAGTCTCTATATCTGAATCTATCTGTGTGAAGGATACTCCTTTTATTAGTAAACAGAGTTGCTGTTGTTCCTAACTCTATCAGATATGCTATTTAATTATGTTTGGGTACTATGATATTTTTTTTAATATTATTTTTGAAGTAGGTAAACTCTTACGAGTTTACAAGCTGAGTTTACAAACCTCCACGAGTTTACGTAAACTTGCGAGTTTGACAACCTTGATCATGATTGCCTATAACCACAGGTGAGGTATGAAAAGTAAAGACAGACCTCCAACAGAGAATGAGAATGCATATTAACTGGATACTAACGATTAAACCATCAATAACTTTCTACTCTGTTATTAAGATCCACAAAATCACATATGACCAATCAATATAAGTCAATAACAACCATTACATGAGATCAATCAACTTTAATAAATGAATAGCAAAAACAATTTTACATTCAAAACCAATTCAGGTTTTAAAGAACCAACGTGATCAATTAGGTTTCTGTGATTTTTACAACTTACACCAACTTAACATTCATCTAATATGCTAAGTCCTTTCAACCTCAAGTATCATCAGGTCAAAGATTTGATGTTAGAAAGATTTGATGCTAAGTCCTTTCAACCTTAACATTCATCTAACGATATATACTTCACTGATCCTAATCACATGGCTTCTGTAATAGCAATTGCCTGGACCTCAATGCACACCAGATGGCATTAATTGTTTATATTAGAATTTTTCAGCACAGAATTAGATACAAATACAAAGGAATACAACTCCAACACAGTAAAAAGCATCAGACTTCACTAGTTATGACACTTTCTTCAAAAAGGTCTCATGCAAACAACACAGTGGCTCTATTTGAGCACCAAGGCCAGTACAATATAGTCTTACTGAATCATGATTTGTAACTTTCAAGTCTTGAAGCAATCTTACCAACCATTAAACATCCTGCAATCCGAGGTTTTAATGTCTGCAATCTCTCTTCAGTGGATGAGAGTGAATAGGTTGTCTATGCTACATCAAGAAGCAATGCTGACCCCAGGAAAAAGGCAATAGCCAAATCTGCATTTTTAAAGCCAACCAATTCGAAATTGGCACCTTCAAGATAAATAAATCATTGCAACTGACATCTTGGTTTACAAATACAATCTTCCTAGAAGAATTCAATTGACCTTGGGAATGGATCATTGATCAACTCCAAACTTACTGTTTCAGGTGATCTATCTCACTTGTAAGGCAGTAATTGTTACAATACTTCCATAAATAGATCATACAGGCATCACATACATGCAATGGTTCCTTGCACATAATCATCTTATGACCACAAATTTGTTATGCTTTGGCTAATGCAATTGTGGAGAAGCACTGAACCCAAACAGAACAAGCAAAAAAATAGATTATACTTTTGTCTAGATCCCAAATGCACGGGAGATGTAGGATCAGTGATATTGAGAATTGCATCAACAATCGCAATCATTCTTCAGTATTGAAGTTTTTTTGCATGTTAGTTTCAAATAAAGTAATAAATAGGCCACATAATTACAGCAATTCTTCTCAAAATGGGTCACCAATATCAGATATAAGCTACTGTTATATACTTTCAAGCAGGTGTAAAACATGACATCCTTCCACATGGTAATTCTAGTAGTATCTTACCAACACCACTAAGAACTAATCAAGAACAACAAAAACCTCCGAGTAATGTGTGGTGATACTACACAATACACCCACACTGAACATGATATATAAACCTCAGTTTCCCCGTCAAGAAAAGAAACATCAATTAGTACAAATATGGCTCTAGATGTGGTAATACAAGATAAAGAAGGCTATTCCAACTACCAAGTCAACAAAAGTTACATGCAAATTGCTAAGTCAAATTCACCAAGTGACCAAACTAATTTACTCACCATTTCTAAACATAAAAATATGACCAAAAAAGCCCAATACAAAAAAGGATCTCAGTATATCAAGAAAATGCGAAATTATAAGCATTAATATAAGAACTATATTAAAAGCCATCAACATTAATAATATCACAACTTTAAAACTGCAAGCCTTCTCAACATAAGAGATGTAGCATCAAACAAACCTGACTCATGACTTCCTTTATCAATTCTTGTGCAATTTCAATTTGTCTCTTATCACCGGTAACTTTCACAGTCCTTTCTTTAGAATCATCCCCTTCTGGAAGATGTTGAGGTATCAACTAAACATGTAAAAAGAACATCAGAATGAATAAGCTACATCCAAAATGGGGATGAATACGGGCAAAGTCTAGAAGAATCTCATCCTTAAAGTAAGCATGTAGAAGAATTTCATCCTAAAAACACTCACATACACACACACACACACACACTCTCTCTCTCCCTCTCTTGTAATGGGATGATAATCAATAAATAACTGAATTGCACAAATGCTAGCTTGCCAAATTTCAAAAAGGTGTTCGAGTGCCAAATAGTAAGCCACAAACTCAAAGAAAAATTACAATTAAATGATGCAGAGGTATAAAAGCAAAAGCAACAAAATCAAGACTATTTGGTGCCAATCTTAGAAGTAGAACAGTATTTGTCCATTTACTTTTGGCTAGGACCTTGTACCTATGCAATCACAAACATAAATAAATGGAAGACTGGATCAAACTAGAATATGGAGAAGTTGATTCATTTTTCCCTTGAAAAATATAACATGTTCTCTCTCTCTAACTCACAATGCTCTCGCCATTGTTAATTTGTAATATCTGGCTACTTTAAATTTGTAATATCTTCAAAGGAAACACATATTTCTATTTTTCAGTTGTTTTTGCAACTTGTTCTTATTATAAATATGCATTCAGCTCTCACTAGGCCATTTAAACATTTCCTTGCTATTGGATGATCGGTTTGCAGGCAAGGTTCAATACAAGGAAAACCACAATTGCTTTTAAATAAATAAACATAATATATATATATATATATATATATTGTGTTCCAGTGCTTAACAAAAAGATTAATATAGAACAATAAAATGATTCTCATTAATTAGTAGAAATGAAAAGATAGCTTTGAATTATTGGATTTTAAAATAATTACACATGTCATAAACAATTGCTTCTCTTAAACCCATAGTTCAATACCATATCAGATGTATTGACATGCTAACAATTCTATGTCACCACTGCTTAATTTACGTAAAACACGGAAGGAATCATATTGTGTGGATCTATTCTTCAGTATCAGTTCATGATGAGTGATGAATTTAAAAGATATCCCACAACTACCCTAAATTTCTAAAATAATAAAGGTTTCCAGATGCATGGAATCAGTCCATTATCTCATTTTAAATTTGGCATAATGGCATCTGATAAATATTTGCTGAATTTTTAAGCTTTGATATATAAAGCACCATATTAGCATGTCAATACTTTCCCAACCTAGATCCCATCTGGACCACACAGTTTTAGAACATATATCAAAGTTCATGGTAAACGATAACAACTACCTGGATGCGCGCCCCAGATTCGGTCTGCAAGTCTTTAATGGTTTCCCCACCTCTCGCTATGATTAATCCTACCTGTATAAAAGAAACTTATGTGACTCAAGGCTGGAAAATGCATTAAGACAACACATCATCCATGAATACAGACTGTTTTGTTTAATAAAACATATAGAGAGATACTATCACCTTTTCATTTGGAACTTGTAGCTGAATTTGTTCAGAGCCCACCGCAGCTTGAGCAGAGGAGAGGCCTCGAGCTACAAGTGAAGGAGACCCCCCAGCATCAGCCTATAGAATCTCCAAATGAAACAGAAAAATGTAAGCAAATAAGGAAAAGAAAAGGGAGGACAGCAAGATTGAGAGAAAGATTGGATATGGCATCCGACCTCTGCAATCACAGCATTTATTAGCTTTTCCGCCTTATCTATACTATCCAAATTTCCTATTAGTTCCACAGGCCTAGTTGCACAGTGGCGATCAGCATCAGTGTCCCTCGTGATCTGAATCTTTGCCCCTGAATTGTACTGCAGGTATCTTATAGTATCCCCTGCCTTGCCAATAAGAACACCAACCTGCACAAAATATAACACATCCATCAAGAAAACTGCTTTCTGAAACAACATAAAAGGTCAATTACAGATTACCGAAGATGGCTTTTGGTGCAGATGAAGGAATGCATGTGCTTATGTGTGTCAATGATTCATCATTAATTGTTAAAAGCTGCCAAGGAAGCATAGCTATAGACAAAGGATTCTGTTTACCCGTAAACATGTTATGGGATCAGATTCTGTTTCTGACTTCTCTCTGGTGATCTGCTCAGGGCTGTTTCAAGGGAGTTGCTATTCTGATATGCAGAGACTAGGCAGCTTTGCTGCATTGTTGAGTTTTTTCTTGTTCTTTGTTGTTTTTATCTTTTTCTACTTCGGAGGAATTCTTATCCTCCCCCTAGGTGTACTTTCCCTCCTTTCTTTCAAATAATATATTTCATTTTCTATCAAAATAAACAAATTCCCATGGCTAGCATTACCCAACTAGCACTAAAACAAAAGAATTTAGACCCATATCACCTGAAATGGCATCAAAAAGGGAGAGGCAACCATGAGGTTTTCTACATTCAAACTTATCTATCACTTGAAAGATGACCAAACCAGCATAAACTTCAAGGACCAAATTTGATACCTATGAAGCGCACAAAACACCACTGCAATACTACATGGACATGATGACACAACTAAAGGCAAAAAATATAGGACACAACAAAAATATGATATAAAAATATATATGCCAAGCTAAACAACAAATTAATCTAGCTATCTGTTTATATTTAAATATGAGTATTATATATAAATATCAACTCACTTACAGAAGAAAAATATATAAATACATTCATGAGATAAATAATTAAAAAGTAGCAAAAATTTATGGTAGATATTTTTTAAAACATTGAATGGTTTTCAGGCTTAGAATTTATACCTAAGAAAATTTAGCTTACCTAAAAATGCATGTAAAACAACAATCCAAAGCCCATTTAAATTACAAAACAAGGTCCAGCACAAGCTACAGTACATAATCGGAGTTAACACCTGTGATTTACCCTCCATTTTAAAACATCTTCTAACCCTAACAAGCAACTGCAAACTATCACTAAGTGGGAGACAACTATTGCACCAAGGCTCCTCTCTTTCCTCTACTATCCCTCATCAAAGTCTTGTCCACTAGCCATTAAGGAGTAAACAACCTCAAACTCAGGGAAACATGATTGTTTCAACTCGAGAAGAAACAACTGGCAGTGTCCAAAACACCGATCTCACTGTTTTGGCTAAGCATTTAAAACTTTATCTGAGACCAGATATATGTAGAAGCCAGTTTCAAAAAATGTTAGAGCCAACAAAAACACACGAGCATATGTGTCCAACTTATCTCTGTCCACGATTTATAAATTGATAATATGTATATAAAATAGAAAGTGAAACTACAAACTGTAACAAAAAGGAAATATAAAATATCTCAAGTGCATTTTGTTAATCATAGAAAAATGTCCAGTTGTTCCTACTACTCTAATGCTGACAATACTTATATAGCATGCTTCAGCCGACTCAGCCCAATAATATGCACCTAAGAGACATCATGCATAAGTGACAGACCTTATTGTTGGGAACCTCAATTTTACGCGCCATTATCTCAGCCACGGATGTAGGTTGCTTTTGTCCAGAAGGAGCATCTTGCTGAAAGCAAGTACAAAAAATTAAAGAAAAAGAAAAAAGAATATTTTAGTGCAAAATACAAATATCTGGGAAATATACAACACATAAATATTAATCAGGCAGTAAAACACATCTTAAGAGTGACAAAAACTCAGCTTCATAATCAACACCTTATTATTGGGAACCTCCACATTATATGCCGCAATATCAACAGATTTGGGTTGCTTATCCCCAGAAGAAACATCTTGCTCAGTTGACTCCTTAGAGGGTTGTTGAATTTCTTTAGATAGTTCCTCAGCATTTTCCTGTACTGAGTCCTCAACGGGCAGTTCTATGGCATCAGCTAGCTCAGCAGTTTCAGTAGAGGTTTGTTCATCAGTGGCTGCCTCTGGAAGATCCTTGGATATAGGTTGACCATCCTCTGAAAAAACATTTTCCAAAATGGATCTTTTCCCTTTTTCTTTTATTGGTTCACCAACCTGCTCATCTTGATACCCATTCATTACCTGTTGACACCAAAAGCATAGCATTAGTAATATGAAGTTTCCTTGCAAGAGCATAGCATTAAGTATAAAAAAGGATCATGCCAAAACATTTTCTACAAACACATTTAATCACAATAAGGTGTTGCTAGGAGTGCAACATGCAGCAGCATTTCTAATACTACGACTCATAGTAGCAGTTAACAATAACAAATAAATAAAACTGGTTATTTAGCATTATAATGTCCAATTCTGGAATGATGAATACATCAGCAACCATGTGATATATCAATTGTGTAGTACACAATGGCTTCAAAAGATGTATTTACCAAAAAGCCTTAAAATAATTGCCTCATCAGTTAAAGGGTAAGGCTCAGATAAAGAGCGTTCAGCCATGTCATTCCCAAAACTCTCATAACTCCAATGCTTTGCAATAAATATTTCCATTAATCAGCATGGAAGGAATGAAAAAGATCCATTCCCCCTCCCCCTCCTCCAACCAATTTCTTACCCTATAGCACAAAGCTAGTTTTGAGAATATTGTAACTTCTCAAAAGTAGGACCATTTTTGGCATTAAAACCTGCTATGGAAGATCTTTCATAGTAATGTTCAATACAAATCACTATGAAAGACGCTAGACATAATGAATTGATCAATAAAAGAATTTGCTTTGGGAAAAAAAAAGGTTAGTTTTCATTGTGCCTCTGATAGAAAACTTCCTAAAAGCACAAGCGGAAAAGTATATTAACCAAAGAAAAGGAAAGCTTCCCATAAAATATGCCCCTTCTGACCAAACTGCCAAGAAAACTAGAAGAAAAAGAAGAGCACGTTTTGGTTTGTTTTCTGTTTTCATTTTCAATTACATATGTTTTCATTTTAATTACAAAAATGTCACCTTGTTTTCATTTTGTTTCCTGTTTTTAAAATTTTGTGAAGGAGATGATGAAAACAAGTGAAAACAACAAAATTTTGAAAACATTAAACAGAATGAAAACAATGTGGCATTTTTGTAATTATAATGAAAACATATCTAACTAAAAATAAAAACAAAAAACAAACCAAATGCGCTCGAAGCTTTCCAATTACGGTAGGTTTTGTTTGGGGTAATAAGGGGAGAAATTTTAGGGGGGTAAACTTTTGGGTAAAAGAATATGTTTTGTTCATAAGTAAAAAAAACAGACAATTTTATGGGAGTATAACTTCCCCTTATTTTGGGGGTTAAATGATACCCCAGTCCTAGCTAGCATAAATGTCACCCTTCCCTAGAGTGGGGTAACAGAGGAAGAAAAGATATTAGAATACTCTCTTTCCTCTCCCTCTATGTCTCACTCCTTATCTAGTGTTAAGCACAGTTCTGCGACAACAATGCAACTGGTAGCTCCTTATGCTTTAGACGACAATGCAAATCTACCGCTTGCTGTGGTGGTTGCGGTCCTCTTTTGTTCCTTTTTCTTCATGGGTTTCTACTCAATTCTCTCCTGTCATTGCTCTGAAACATAAATCATTGCAAGAAATCCAACCAGGCGCCGCGATTGGTTGCGCCGGTTGTTGCCGAAATGCCCACGTCTTCCACTCAGATTTCATTGATGATTGATTAGCTTCCCACATTACTTGTTCCATTTGTCTGCAAAGCTGAAGCCAGATGAATAGCCATTGTAATTCAGGCAAAGATAAAATGCAAGTGAAGTGTTTGATTAAAGTTCTGTTAGAAGAGCTGAAGTTGTTGCAAGTAACAAACAACGCCAAGTCGCTGCTATCTTGACGAGCCTGAGTCACCATCTTTGATTCACTTCATCTTTGGAAAATTCTAGAATTTTTCTCATAATTTGTTAGTTAATTTTCTTCATTTTATGACGAACGTATTTAATTTTTTAGGGGCTAAATATTTATCCTGTCAAATTTTACTGTATTAAATGTTACTCCAATAAGTTTTTTTTTTAAATTTTACACCCTTTTAGTGAAATTCAATGCTCAAGAACTCAGCTTTGCTTATTGGAATGTATACAAACTTTACACTACAACATCATAGCATGACTAACATTTCAGTTAATACCCACGAATACTACGTGAAACTATTCCAGTGGAATGCAATTTTCCTTCCTGTCCTCTTATCAAAGCCCGTATAGGTTCTGAAGGAGGGGAAAGAGGGGGGAACACTTACACCAGTTGAGGGGTAACGAAGGGGAAAGGGTTTGTTTTAAATTAAATCAGAGGGAATGAGAGTTAATTCTCCCTCCCTACTTTAACTGTTAACTACCAAACAAGGGGAAGAGAATCCCCTTCCTTACCCCTTAAACATCCAAACAGGGGAGATAACTCCTCCTCCATCCCCTTCCCTCTCCTTTCCTTCCCTTCACATTCTTTCCCTCTCACTTAAAAACATCCAAACATGGCGAGATTTATAAAATATAATATTATTCTAGTGAAGAAAAATTGATTCTTTACCACCAATATAGCACGAATTCTGATTTGCAAAATAAATTGACTATCACAGTACCTAGCCCATCCAGCTTCTCATCCAGGCGGGGCCGTTTCTTATCGCCCTCATCGTAAACCGCCACATCGGTCTTTTCACCATCGTCGGGCTCCGAGTTGGAATTCGCATTAGATTCGAGAGGCTGTTGTTCGGTGGGTTGCTGAGTATCAGGTTCCAAATCTTCGAACTTGCGCTTGTAATCAGAGGGAACAGGGCTCGCCCCAGGTGCCACAACTTCTTCCTCCGCCATATTGTTTGGGCAGAAACCAAAGAGTAGCTGCGCTGTGTCTCTCCCTCTCTCTATAAGAGGAGCGCACAAGTAAGGATGATAAGAAGAAAATGAGAGTGGATGACGAATGTTACTGTGGCCGCGAGCGGAGAGGCCTTTGAGGCTTTTCTTTTCAGATACAGGTTCGAGTTCGAGTGAAACAGATTTTTTTATTTTTTTTGTCACTGGTTCGGATTTTACTATTTTAAGGTTAGGCGAGCGAGAGCGCCATTAGCCGTGGCCCGTGGACTATTGTAAACCCCTGTTGAACTATCATACTATCACTATCATGGGCCAATGGGCTTCACGTTAATGTGTGTTTGCAATCTATTCTGGAGCACAACTGTTAGATTGGTCCAAGTCGAAAGTTTTTTCCTCTTTTATTTTCATTTTTTAACCTAATAGAGAAAGAGAGAAATTAGATTATTGTTTAAAGAGTAGTAAAGTTTTTTCATTATTAGAATATAATTTTATGTAACAAAAAAAGAAAAAAATTATTTTACAAGGACCTCAACTTTATTGTAAACTAACTAAGGACGTCGATTTTACTGTAATAATCAATTAAATACTTTAACTTTAATAGAAAAATATTTTATTAATATTTATTAATTAGAAAAAAAATATATCGTATATGTCATATGTTTTGTTTATATTATAAATTATTTTTATATGTTAAATTAAATATCTTTATCTTTTCAATTATTTTTTATTATAAAATTGAGATCCTTAATTAATAATAATAAAAGTTTAATCTTTTAATTGGTTTATTATAAAAAAATTTATGTCCTCAAATAATACTTCATTTTAAAAAAAAAGTAATTTTATACTATGTTTATTCATTCAAATCAAAGTTGAAAAAATATCAAATCACGTAATCTTTTCGACACATAATTTTTTCTTCCCCCTCGTGCATCCTCTTCCCGTATGAATTTTCAAACCCGTCACATTCATTCTTCTAAATCAAAAACCTCTAACACACCCAAGTGTAGATATCACATAGTATAAGAACATATAGATATGATAAATCATAGAAACGCACATGAATCAAATTAGATTAAAATTAAATCATTTAAACATTATGTTCAAATTTAATAAACTTTGCTTGAGCTTATTTAATTATATAATTTATTATATATGATATATTACATATTATCTAAATCAAAACTCAAACTTAACTTAATAAAACTAGATTCGAATAAATATGAGCTCAATTACCCTAAGTTGACTTACAATTATATGTTCATGAATTATATTACGTGGTATTAAAACGTGAATTAAATTACATGCTTGGTATTCCATATTACAATTGGAGTGGAAGAATTCAACAAACAAGAAGCGACCAAATGACAAGAATCTAACCATCAAGAATGGAAGAAGTCACTTTAAAAACTAAGAGAGTGTTGGATTTTGTGGTAAACTAAAAATCGTAAGATTTTCAGAAAATGAGGTGACATCTAGTCCACATCCCAATTGCTTGTCCCCCGGTCTCAAAATGGTATACTTCATTTAAGCTCGCATTTAAACAAGTAACTTAAAATTAAGAGTAAACAAACTAATATTAATATGTGAATTTTACTTTGTTTTGATGGTGTTAGTGATCATTATCATAAATTTTATTGAGCTAAACCGCAAAATAGGATTGTAGCTCCGTGATAAAGAGGGGGTTTACCATTTGCATTTATATGCTTGTTATTATAGTTTATGTTGTTAATTAAGTTATTTGAGGCTTTCTCCTTGGATTGATATGTTAGCTGAATGTTGTCTTATTTATTATTGTAGGCCATGTCAACTTTAAATTCTATAGACTACTCTTAATGTTGTCTTATTTATTATTGTAGGCCATGTTCAACGTGACTTTGTCGATTCTTAAAAAATTAATTGTATTTTGTAAGGAGGAAGTCTAGTCTTCAATATGATCTTCAAATATTCATCTGGCTTACGTCAATCTCCAACGGTAAAGGCAAATAGGTTAACAATTACTTAATCAAACCAGGCTTGATGTTCAACGTGAACAATGGCTTGCTTGAGGTATAGCTCTTGATCTCATTTTCGCTAAAAATTTGTTAAACTATGATTATATGTTATAGATGATGTTTTTCTCTTATTCCTGTATTCCATCAATCAATGCACACAATGAATTCATGGAAATAACTTTTTTCCTTTGCAACTAATGCACTTTTTTTTAACGGTAAAGGTATATTTGAGACATTTATTGCATTATCAAGACTAACTTCTTTAAATAATCTTAAAGGTGCATCCTCACACATCAATATGGTACATTTAGGAAAATTAATTATTTTCCTTAGGCGTTGTCCCAAAATTCACAATCAATTCATATTAAATTCACAAAAATTATTTTTTCTTATATATTTCTTTTTTTTATTTCCCCTTTCAGTCAATGCACATTGAATTCAATGAAAAAAAATTTATGAAATATGTGCTTACTTTTAGACTTTGGTGTATATATATATATATATTAAAGTTTTAAGCTGTTATTTAATGTAATTGAACATTTTCAAATGAAAACAAAGAATTTCTTAACAAAGATTGTAGATGCATTTGTAATCACGACAGATTTCACATTGACTATCATGAGAGAGTACCTATGACCAATCTTAAGCTAGTCCATGAGTTTTTCCTTGCTTGCCCTAATTTTTCAATCAAACCACATGGTTTGTTTGGTGACCCTGTGACCTAGGTCTTTGGCCAAGTCAAACCATTATGTTTTCAACAACAATACAATGTACGATCATTTGTCGTTTGGCTAAATGAAGAAAATGAAAAATAATTACAAATCCATTTCTACGAACCCAATATAAAAATAACTAGCAAGTGCTAAATATTATAAACAATAAAAAAAGTACTACTCATAGCCATTCAAAAATAAAAACTCTAAAAGTAATACTATTAATAATTCTTTTCTTTCTTGAATCCATCAAAAGTAATGTTAAATATAAGCAAGGCTACAACTTCTGTCTAATTCAAAAAACAAAAGACTACATACAATTTTAGTTACTAACATTTTAACTTTAACAATGACTATATTATAGTCTATGATGCATGGATATACCAAAATTAATGATGAATTTGTTGAGACATATCTAATATGAAAATGTGTATGGTACAATAATTGCCATATTTTAAACATATTTATAGATATTTTTTGACCGAGACATAAAAATGTAGAATACAAGAATAGGGAAGAAGGGATTAAGCATTTTGAAAAGAGGAGAGGGGGAGTTTCGGGAATTTTAAGGGGGGGAATTTAAACTATTTTTTCTTTGTTGAGTTTAAATTTGTATAAGTTTTCACTACAACTCGTATTGGCTTAACTAAATTTCAAAATTTGATATACTCATTGAGATTATGAATTATACATTATTATATAGATATATGTATATATATATAAATATTTTGTTGTATTTATATTTTAAATGTTTAAAAAATTATCATATTCTCATAAATATGGTATCGATACGATACTAATATTGTACCTTATCATGGAACGTAAGTTAAAAGTTTGTTTGTTTAGGTTTTAAACTTTAAATCAACCTCTTTATTTTAATAATTACTTGATTCCAAAACAACAAAGCGACTATTATCACATTAAAATATTATTCTGGTACTCATTTTTTTTAGGTATCGATACTTGATTAGTGATCAATCAATTTGAGACACGTATGTTAGCTTTGTATTAGGCTTTATTAGATGTTTATTGTGCCCAATATTAGTATTTTAGATGAGTTTAATGTTGTTGGGTTTCATTGGGCTTTAATGCAAATATTGAATAATTTTCGGATTTTGATGCATTTTGACCTTTCTTCCTTGGGTAGGCCATAACTTGGGATTCGGTGATCCATTTGAGGTGATCTTGGTGTCTTTGGAAAGCTAAGACAATGTTCTACAAGTTTCATGAAGAACTCAAGAGCTGGATCGAACTTCTAAGGGTCCAAAATATCCCTGCAATGCAGAGTGGGTTTGCTGTCACGAAAATCTGGGCAGTGTGCACATATTGGACTACATAGTGAGTTATAGGCCTCCTCTTGGGCTAAAACTTGGCCATTGGAAAGATAAGACCCATATCTCCAACTTCAATGAAGACCATTTAGTCAATAGATGTCGTTTTAGGCATGATAATGAAGCTACAAGTTGGTTTGAATTTGGAAACATGTTCTACCAACCTAACATGAGGTAGGTTCAGTGTTTTTGGCATATCTGGAGTTCTAAACGTCCAAATGCCATGATTCCAATTGCAAAATTTCAAGGAGACAACTGACTACAATGTTCATGAAGACCTCCAAGCCAAAATGTACCGTCTAGGTAATGAAAATGAAGCCAGAAGTCGGATAAGAGTTGTTGACAAAAAGCCACCAACCATACACCAACCCACCTACCATGCACCAACCCACCAACCATGCATCAAGCTTCCATATTTGACAATTTCCATATTTTTATAGGTTGTATTCAGATTATGTACATATACAAATTGGCTTCAAGGATTAGTATAAATAGAGTCAATCTCTTTGTATTATGATAATTCAATTTTAAGTAAGTTTCAAGAAAGTTTGAGTATTTGTGAGAGTTTTCTTTCTCTTCTTCTCCATTCTCTTTACAATTTCGTTTTTGTTCTTTTATTTATGAGTTCTTCCTTCCCATCCATGGAAGGCTAGGCTCTCATAATCAATCCAAGGGATTAGCCATCTTGATGTTTAATTTGGAGATCTTGCTTCACTTGTTCATATTACTTAACTGTTATTCAAGTTTCTCTTCTTTCTCTTTGATTTTTATCTAGATTAAATTGCTTAATTTGATTTAGATGTTGATGTGATAATAGCTTTATTATCATGTATTCAAAGAGGATCACGTAGAATAAACAATTTATTAAAGCTTTTTGATGGATTGTTCAGCTTGGTTAAATTCTGGATCTTAAGTTAATCTATGTTTGGATGGTGCTTACTTTATCTAACCTTGGTTAATTAAATCCTAGATGCTTATCTAGTAGAGGATTCTTGGATCATATTGAGGCGTCTTGATATGATCTAAGGCCAAGAACATGGTTAGCAATTAAGTGAATTCCTTGTGATCAATGATGGATTAAACTCAAGATCGGTAAAATTTCCTTGGATTGGTTAATTAGTTAATTAATTTCCTTTAATTCAATTAGTGTATTATCTTTTCAAATCATCAAAACCCCCTTTTAATTATCTTGATCTGATTAAATCTTTGTTCTTTTTGGATCCTTGAGAGACGATTCGGTTCATGCTCTATGCTACAAATTATTTTGTGAACCGGTAATTTTATTTATTTGACGGGTCTCGACAACCTCTTGTCAAATAGTTGTTAAACATTTATTACTTGTTGATTATACTTTATGGATTTCAAGTATTTCTTATAAGAACTAACAACTAATAAAATACTTGACAATTCATAAATGATACCGGTACTCTCAGGATACCATAACAACTCCCTCACAATAGACATCATAATTTAAATCCTAAACAAATGGTAATAATCCAAAATGTTCGAAAGCTTCAATGCTAAATCCAATGCATGCAATTCATACTTGTCATTATCCATGTTAACAAAATCAATAAACTTGATCTTTTGGATGGGTAGCTCCAACTGCTTGATAAATGGCTCAGTGCCGTCACTTGCATAATCTTCCTTCTTCTTTTCTTGAATTTGGGGAATTGCAAACTGTGTTGTAATTGCTACGTTATTACTAGCCGATGAAAAATCTTGTATTGGTGGTTGGTTATTCTACACCATTGGTTGAGCAACAACTTGGATAGCAGTAGTAATAGCACCAAGGAAAATGGTTTCTTCTTGGAGGAGGCATCACCATAGGCTATTGTGGCATCCAGATTTCCTTATTATTATGAATGTTTTGGGTTTTTTAGACCAATGCTAGTATAGGAGCAATGGGCCAAAAGCAATTGGGAATAACTTCTCTTTGGGTCTGGGAAGTGAAATGGTAAAGGCAACCTCTCTTTGCACCATATAAGACTCAATACATGTTATGCTGGCTTGATTTATCATGAAAACATGATTGCATGATAGGTATGCAAATTGTATACTGTTGTTAGGATATAGGTATTGCACATGGTTTGATGGATGCATATGACCTCACCTTAAGTTCCAAATGTTGGCCATGGTGGTGTAGTTCAAGGAATTTGTAAAGGGATTTAGTATTGATGGGTAAAGGAAAAGTAGGAGACAGAGCAAGCTAGGAAACACTAATTGAAGGAAACCATAAGTGCACTTGGGGCATCTCACATACAAAGCTTTTATAGGTGACAATGTTGCTCAATAAATTCATTGCATATAATGGCATCTAATATATTTATGGTTGCCTTGATTGCTATTGGGAATCTTTTAAAAAAATTATAGCATTCGTAAAGAAAATGTTTGACCCATTTAATATTGCAATAAATCACTTATAATAATAGAAGAAACTTTAATACAAGTATATATATTTTGGAAAGGGTGACCGTGCTTTGACAGAATAATATCTATGTGCATTACTACTGGATTACCTACTAGAGAATTATAAAGGGTTTATAAAGGTAATAATTTACAAGCTTTCCAAAGCACAATTCCAATTTTGGAAACAAGCCTACTAAAAAAAAGTCAACAATTATTATTTTAGATTATTTCCTTTTCTATGACATGATTTATTGTTTTGGTAATTTATTTAATTTTATATTTTATGGTATAATTTAAAATAGTGTGTGAAGATTTTATACAAACTACATTAAATGAAAGCAAGGGAGTTGGTCTAGTGGTTAAGAATGTGTATTCCACGTTGACTATTTTGGTTCAAACCTTAGGCTATAACTTAGAGGAATTAATTCTCATAAATGTACTAGAGCGATATTTGAGGTAGAGCGCTCATAAGATTATCTGGATAAGGATTTAGTTTCGATTGACAAAAAAACCTTACCAAAAGTATGTTTACCATACAAACAAATATTACATTTAAAGAAAAAAAAAGAAAGTGAATACACATCTATTGAATTTTAGGACCATTATAAGTAGGTACTATAAACTTTGAAATTCACCAATAATTTTTTTTTCTTGTTACAAAGGAGACGTAAAACTAGATGTGTGGAAGGAAAAGGTAAGCTATAGTGTAAGTGAAGCGGTCTAAGAGCTCGTTTATTATAGATTATTTGATAAAAAAATCACTTTTTTGCGTAAAAAATCATTTTTATTGATTTTGATTGTATTTGTTTAAGCTCATTAAAAAAATCATTTTTATCGTTAAAATAAAAAGCTATTTTCGTTAGCCTTTAAAAAAAATCTCTTGCGATAGAAGAGAGAGAAGTTACTTTAATTTAAAAAATGATTTTTATGATTGTAAACAAACACAAAATAGCTTATTTTTTTAAAAAAATCTCTAAAAAATAATCTCTAAATTATTAAATGTCAAAATCAATTTTTTTTAATCTGTAACATATAGCACCCCAAAATTTCTCTTTCTAATTTATGTTACTTTTTCCTACGTTTCAGTGGTTTATGATTTTTGAGAATTTCTGTGAGCCTTATTAAATTAAAATTTAATTGGGCTTAACCTTATGTGTTGATTTTAGGCTATTCCGGAAAATAAAAATAAGTAATTTTATTTTTAGCACGGAATAACTTTGAATATTTATTAAAGATAGAAAAGATTTCAAACTTCAAATTTGTGAACAGATTTGAATGTTTTCCATTTTTAGGGATTTGATTATCAAATAAAAATTTTTGGTACATCATATTGTCCATTGGACAATAGATACTAATCTTTGTCCATTGAATAATAGCTACTAAAAAATATCTTGAGCAATTATTGATAGCATTTATGTGTATGTTGAATCACCTATGTGAGTCATTTAAGCATTAATGCCGGGGGTGAATCACCTAACATTGATGGCTTGGAAGATTAAGTGTTCAAATTGAACATCAACTCCTCCAAGAGCTTCTCAAAGTGGATGGCCAAGGTAGGTACATTATCTTGGTTTTTGTATTTTATCTAATTACCTTTTAATCCTTAGTTTTCATCTATTAATAGCCAACTTCACCTATTCATTTTAACTCACTAAATCTTCATCCTTTCTCAAAACTCACGGCCAAACACCAAGGAATTCATTCCAAATTTGTAACCAAAGATCCAACATTGTTTCTTCTATTCAAATATCATTCTAAGAAGCTTTTGTGTTGACAATTTTTTAAGAAGAAATTATCTTCAATCACTTTCTTGGTAACCCAAGGTTGAATAACAAAAGGTGAAAATTCTTTCTCTTCACTTTTAAATTTCTATTTCAAAGTTTTAGATCATTGGATGGGTTTATGATCATCTTGTTTTATGTTTTAGAACTTAAAAGTTATGAATTTAGTTCTTTAAGGAATTTTGTTGGTGAAAAGACAAGAAACTTTCACAAGTTCACTAAAGAGGATTTTTGAACTAAGGTAAGGTGGGGATTTATCTCATCAACCAATATGGTGGCGAGGAATAGATTTTATGGTTTATATTTTATGTTTTCATGTTTTATGGTTGATGTTTTGTGGTTTGTACTTTATGATTTACGATTTGATTATTCTATGTGTTTTTATATTTTTGAGATATGACATGAACTTGTTATGATTAAAATGTGATATAACTTATGTGTGAATAAGATGATATATGTGTGGATGAAAAATATGGTTATGAACATGCATATGTTTGTTTGGAAACCAATGAATTATGATGGAAGTGGAAAGTTTTTGAAAAGAAAACATTATAGAAGTGATATTTACTTTATCAAAGGTTTTTGTTCTTATTTTCGAAAATTTAGTATATGGTTTTAAGTTTTTTTGATAATATGAGAAAAAATATTTTAGTAATGATTTAAAGTTAGGAACAAATATTTTCAAGTAGAATTTTTTTTTTTTAAATTTGTATGGACCTTGAAATATTTTACTAAAGATTAGTATCAAATTATTTGCTTATTTTTATTAAAGATTTTTCTTTTCAGAAAATTTGAGGAAAACATTTTGGTGATGATTTAAGGTAGAAATAAATGTTTTTAAATAGAAATGATTTTGAAAGATTTGTTAAAAAGTCACTATTCATATTTGAAATTTATTTTAGCTCAAATAATGAGAATAGTCTTGTAAATATTTTATTTAGTTTAAAATAGCTTAGTTTTTGTGAAAAACGTTTTACATGATTTAAATTTTATAGAAAACGCTTTACACAATTGAAAAATGATTTTAAACTATTATGCGATTCAAAAATATTAATTATTTTAAGTTACGCGATTTGAAAAACAGAAAAATATTTTTTATATATACGATTTGAAAACCATAACCGTAGTGTTACGTGATTTGGAAAATGTTTTAAAAGCATCATATGTTAAGAAACAACAATACTACTATCGGGACGACGTAAATTGTATCCAAGATATGACAGTTAACGCTATTCTTAAAATTGTGACTTGAATCCCGAGTGAATTGTGTTTTGGTAAACCAATAATTATGGGTTAATTGACCATGAATTATTGCTTTGATCATGATTGATTTAATAATTATGGGTTAGTTGACCATAAATTATTATATTAATTATGAGTTATTGCATTTTGCATGAGTTAGTTGACCATGACATTGTAATAGTCTATTGAGACTTGTTGTTAAGGTTTTGAGCCTAAGAGTTTGAGCTTACATCTTAGTGCGAGTGTGAATTGTGTAGTAGTGATCTATGAATGATCTTAGGGAGTCGGGGTGCGGAAACTCCATAGGGGGTCAGTTGGAAGCATCACTATGCCGTGGTAATATGATAGCAACACAACGAACGATCCAAACCAGACATTATCCTATTTCCAATTGGTGGAGAGTGTTCTCGTGAGCAAGGTTGCGCAAATGAGATTATATAGCACTTTTTGATAATAAATGAGACGGAACTTGTACTTCCAATCACTCTCTCCGACTTCTATTTTAGCTCCATGGTGTAAGGGGTCAATTATTGGATATTTACATAGTCAGTTGTTATACTGTCACATCGTTATGATGCATATTGATTTTGATTTACCTATTGTATGATAACATGATTATATACGTTGATTTAGTATGGAATTGTACTATTTGTTATGTTTTTTCTACACTGCTTTATTGGTACTAATGGTGACGAAGATCTCACATCTTTGTTGTCTTGCTTTGTATGTTTTGTGGTCTTTTTCTTTCTCTCTTATAAAGACGGCGAAGACATCAAGGAAGGACATGTTCGATTTTGTTAAAATACAGCTCCACAGTGATTTAGACGTATGGCGCGTCCACTTGGATACTGAGTAATTAAGTATTTAGGACTTTGGCCAGTAGGGTGGTATACAAAGTCTGTAGACATTCTACTGAGTATTTCTTTTTATGTATGTTGTTAAAACAGTAGAATTGGAATATAAGAACATATGATGTTTATTCTTGAGATCTTTAAGTATTGTGTTATTTCTTTTCTGATTATTTTAAGTTATATCCACAAAAAGAAATTTTAGAACTCATATTTTCATAAAGAAAATACAAAAGGTTTTTGAATTTAACTTGAGGTTCCATTAAATGTGACACCCAACGGAGGGTGTTACATAACAAACGAGCCCTAAATAAGATACGATCCCAGGAACAAATAATCTCCAAATAGATTTAGTGCCACTTAAGCTACGATTTTTGAATAATATGAAACTTTTAAATTACGATTGCAATAGATAATTATTTTTGGATCAATCTTACAATTTCTATTAATCATCTAATTAATAATATATTTGTTATCATGTGAGATTTTTTTTAAATGAATAATTTTTGAGAAATTTTATTTATATTTCATACTTAAAAAATGTAAATACTCTCTTAAATTTTTATTTTATGTGAATCTTGATATTGTCATATCCAAATCATATGATGACAATTGTATTAGGCATCGCATGATTAATGGAAACTATAAGAAAGTCAAATGGAAAGGCATGTGGTAATTTTTTTTATTTATATAATTTAAGGGTTCAATTGACGAATCTTAAATGTGTGTTTCAACTCATATGCATAAACTTGATTAGTTTTAATTTGTTTTAGTGCCTCGGGTAGTGTGATCTCTGAGCTCACTTTCTTTTAGCTTTTGAAAATGTATAAATAAATTTACATTCAAGTGAATGATGTATATAGATATTGGACAATGAGTTTATAGCAGTGTATATAAAACTTTTGACCTGGAAACTAACAAAATTGTTTGTTAGGAATTAAATGTGAATGAAAAAAGCCCCACGTTGAGAAAGAATGAAATGAGTGATGACCATGTAAGCGGAAGAACCTATGAATTTAATGTCTTTTAATTAAGTTTTTAACAAAACTTCATAAAATACATTGAGCAAGAAAATATACCTAAAGAGGATAGGTAGCCCTTCATAGTTGTGTGTTTTCATTTAATAACAAACCAAAAAAATATAGTAGCAAAACATTGAGTTTTGCATGAACTGGCTTGTACTTGACTCATTCCAAATTGTATACATATAAAGAAGCTCCTTAATTCTTTTGGTCTAATGGTACGCGTATGAGTTACACAATTCTCTTTTTCCCTTAAACTCTCCCACTTTAGTGATGGAAAAATTGATCCCACGTCCTTTTATTTACTAGTGAAAGAAGCCACCTAATTTGATGTATCGTAAACATACGAACTAATAATAGATAGGCTTTAGGCAGTGATTCATACATTATGCTAAGGTCACAAAAACATGTTTAATAAAAACAAATAGGGGGAGTTAATACTAGACGAAGTACCAATCATATGTACATTCTTATGAATATTTTTAAAATCTCAATATAGTTATATGCTTTATATATGAATTGATAAAAAATTCAAAATCAAGTGCACTTCATCATGTCTCCATTATTTGTAGTTATTAAATGATGGCTTTGTTTGGATTCATTGTCAAGGGGATTCATCACGATCTAGTGAATACGGAGTTTGATCTCATACCATTGCTGGGAAATTTTTTGATACTTTTAATGAGCTTGGAACCATTGCATTTGTCTTTGCAGGGTATAGTGTGGTTTTAGAGATTCAAGCTACATTACCTTCTACAGAAATGACACCTTTGAAAATACCCGGGTGGTTAAGTGTCACTGGTGCATATATTATGGTTATTGCTTGCTCTTTTAGTTGCTAATTTTTGAGCATTTGGTGTTAGAGGTATAAAGTCGTTTATAAGCCTCTACCTAACAACTTAAATTTTTAGAATATTTGGTCAATGACATGGTATTGGAGCCTCTATATGACTAAGTAGTCAGGAGTTCAATCCTTTCCGTCCCATTCTTCTACAAGGACAAGGTAGAGAGGGCATCTGCATTGCTTAAACTTTTGGGATAGTTGATCAATGACATTTGAAAATACTGTAGAAAATGATGTCCTCATCTCACTTGAAGATCCCTTTTGGCTTAATGCAATTGCTAACAATATGGTATTCTTTCATGTTATAGGAAGTTTTCAGGTAAACCAATGTATGTATTCAATTAAATGATTATTAATGTACAAAGTTAATTTAAATAGCAAAATAATTGTTTTTATGTTTTAGGTTTTTGCAATGCCTATTTTTGACATTATTGAGTCATATTTGGTGCAAAAAGTGGCATTTTAGTCTTTCAAAAACTCTTCGCATCATTGCTCGAAGCATATATGTCGTTAAGAACAATATTAAATGATGTTTTCAATTAATTACAATTCTATGTATAATAGTCATATAAATAGATTACGAGAAAAATGTTAACCTCAATTATGGTTTTCACATGTTTTAAATGGTTGTCAACAGTTATAATAATTTTTATTTTACTTGCATTTTTTTAATGTCTTTGTAGCTTTGGTAGGATTTGTTGGTATCGGTATTCCATTTTTTGGAGGATTGTTAGGGTTCTTTGGAGGACTATTATTCACATCAACATCATATTTTGTAAGAATTAATATTATTATTCATTGGTTTTTAAATCTTACAAGTAGGGTTGGCAATGAGTCGAGTCAACTCGTGAACTTGCTCGTGGTTCAATTCATTAACAACTCAATAAGCTGATAATTTTGGCTCGTTTGTTAAATGAGCCGAGCTTGAGTTTTCATATGTTTGGCTCATTAACTCGTGAGTCAGTTCGATATATGTATATAGTCATTTTTTACAAATAATAATAATACTTTATTTTAATGTATATTAACATTTTATTTTATTTTTTGTCTGACTAAATTATTTTTTAAATAAATATATGTAAAAAATATAAATTTTATTGAGTTACAAATTCAAACAAAACTCATTGAGTAATACAAGCTTAATTAATACAAGGCTCGATATTGACTCATTAAGCTCGAATAGCTTATGAGCTTAAAGGGAGCTCGATTTTTTTGAGTTGAGCCCTGAACTAGGCCTGGCTTGGCTCATTTCCAGCCCTACTTACAAGTATTACTACTAAAATTTAAACATTTTGATGTAGTTACCTTGTATATTATTGTTTGTGTTAAAACTACCAAAACAATGGAGCTTTCATTGGATTGCATCAATGGCACTTTCTGCTTTGAGCTAATTCAAACATGACTTTAATGTTCACATAAAAGAAGTTGTATATCGTAAGTTATAAAACAATTTTTTGTTTGATTTCAGATTTGCACGATTGTCAGTATTTTGATAGCAATCCTTGCACTTATTGGAGGAGTACGAACAATTGTTCATCTGCAAAGACTTATTAAATGTTTTCTTGATTATCATATTCGAGTTCTTAAATATGTTCATAAAAGTGTGTGCATTTTTAATCTTTCACAACAATATTTCCTAGAGTTCACTATTAACATTTAGGGGTGTTCACAGTTTGAATTGATTCAGTTTTAAGAGAAAAAGTCATCCGAACCAATCCAATCAATTTTTCTATAATGGGAACCGATTGGTTTAGTTTTAATTTAAGAATCGAACCAAGCCAAACCAATCATAATCGGTTTGATTTGGTTTGGTCCAATTGATTTTTTACTAAATATTTTTTTCATAAAGAATTCCATACACAATTTCACTTTTTCTATTCATGACTTATTTAATAACAAATTAGCTTAAAATTCATAATATAAATATCATTAAATAAATATAAACTACAAATTGGCATAACCGTTTTTATAGAAACAAAAAATTGAAATTTAATCATATATAGATATGTAAATATAAAAAAATAGATATGTAATTGTATAAGTTTAGTTTGTTTTGGTTTCATAAATAAAACCAAAAAACTAAACCAAGCCAATTGATTTTTATGAAAAGGAAACCAAACAAAATCAAAATTAATTAATTTTGTTTGATTTTTAGTTTAGTTTATTCGATTTAGTTCGGTTATGAACACCCAATAACATTATTATTTGCTAACTAGTATTATGCAGCCATTCTAGCAACGAAATTATTTTAATTCTGTAAAATAACTCATTAAAAATTCTATCATGGCTGGTAATATGATTCTAACTATGTATAGGAAGATTGCCATACTAGAAACTCATACTAAGCGTCAATTTGGTGTCTCCTCAAAAATAGAAGTAAAAAATTAATGAATTAAATTTGTATGAAAAATTCATCCCCAATTTAAGGAGATACTAAATTGACTGTAAGAGTAAATTCGGTCCTAATTTAATTAATAACTAAATACAAAAGCCTTCACCTATTGAGAAAAATCTTACACTTATTTGCTACACTTGAATCATAGCCAAAATGATATCTAAATAAAACCCATTAAGAATAAGCGTTTAATAAGTGGACATCTCAATTTCTTAAATGCACAAATTTATTTTATAAAATATTGATTACGAAATGTATAAAAATATCAAAATTTTCATATCCAATATATAATAGCCACCAAGGAGTGCAATATTTTTAATATATTATGTAAATTAAATTAAATTGTACTTTGAATAAATAAAAAATTTCACTCCTAATCCAATCCGTGGAATCAACTGAGTTGGATTTTTGCTGACCAAGAATCAAATGGTTATTCATTGTTAACCGAGCCAAATCATCACATCGCATGTGTGGAGTCAACAACTTTTTTTTTATAAAGAGGAATGTTTTCTTACAATTTATTTTTACATCTCTTCTCTACATCACTCCATTATTAAATATTATTGAAACAATTATCAACTATTCATAAAAAATTATCATCTAGGTAGTAACAATTTTGGTTCATAAGTGTCATTGTTTGAATGATAACTTTTATAGAATAATTGATAATAATTTTAATAATATTTGATAATATAGTGGTATAAAAAGAAAGTATATAAAAAATGTAAGAATAACATTACTCTTTATAAATTTAGAAAATTGTAGATGCTTTGACAACTTGAAAATGCTTTTGATGGGTTGCCTCTGCACATCATTAGCCCAAGTATTAATTGGTAAATTTCTCAAGAGGGTTTTATGCATAACATTTTTATACTTACTCACATCGTAAATATATTAAATTTTCTTGAAGTTTAACTTAACTTATTCTGTAGTCTTTACAAAGTTTATATAATTTCCTTCCCCTTCTAGTGATTTTGCTTGAGAACTTCAGTTTTTTTTCCTCATCTATGGTTTGAGCTTGATGCCATAACATATAATGTTAGAAATGACTCTTAGTAGTCACCAATGTTTCATGCTCGTTTCAGTAGATAGAAACTGAGAGAAAATAATAATTTATTTGAACACCATAAAGTTTATACACAGTAATTTTTACATTCTCATCTTTTATCACGACTTTATTATGTCCAGCTACATTTTCAATTTTCCACCTACTTAAACAAGCATATGCTTAATAAAAACAAAGACTATTCGCGTTTTATTCCAATATTCCTATAAATTCATGCCTTAGGATCATACGAAGAGATCGCTACATTAAAATTGCCCGCCAACACAACAGAATGTCACAGTTTACCCTAAAGCCTGCGCTCAAGTTTTCTCATGAATCATAAACCACTACTTTGTTTAACCATCCTGCTTCTTCATCGCCCATATGAAACACAGGTAAATTCAAGGAACACCACGAACTGATGAACATACTGGAACAGAGACATCAATTCTCTAAACACAGCAAGTTGTAGAGTTTTACTTTTATGGGCTAAACCTCTTCAGACTCACATCCAATCCAATAGATAACACCATTCATATCATATTATGTGCAGCAGGCCAACATCATATCAAGGTGATTTACCAGCATCATATCTAAGTCATATATGTATATTTTTCTCAGTAAGACCGAGTAATGTTAGCATCTTAAGTTACAAAACTAATAGCCCAAACTGCATCCTGCAATCAGATAAATTGATGCAACTCTAGTCTAAAATTGTACCTGATGACAGCCAAACTTATCAGTATACATAATTAAGAATTGATGTCTTCGTATAATAATATACAAAGTTCTTGTACCACAAGTATATAAAATTTAAGCTAAAAGCCAGAAGGATATACCTGAACAGAAATATCTTCGAAGAGTACAATATTATGAAATTTATATCACCTCAAACAGAAATAGCTTCCACTTCAAAATGCTCACGCCTGCTCTCAATGAATGTCTGTCGAAATTTCTCAAACCTTCCATCTTGGATTGCTTCTCTTATTACATGAAAGAACCTCAAATAATGGTGTGTATTATGGCTGCAAAATTCAGTATAACACTATCAATGCTTGTATGTATTAACTATTAATATAATTATTGTTGTTATTGTCACAACAATCACCATCTTCACAACTATTTGTAATAGGCATTATTTCTATTATAATTTGAAACAACGAAATTCATACATTTCTAGCAGAATTTGTGCCAGCATTTCATGAACATTGAATAGGTGATTGATGTATGCTTTAGTATGATTCTGGCATGTATAGCAGGTGCAGTTTCCTAAAATGGGGGACATATCTTTCCTGCATGAAAATACAAGCAGAGGACTGAGTAACTAACATTTTTAAGAATAATGATAAAATAACATAGTATTACAATAAGAGTGATATTCACATGGACTAAAGTTTGTGCTCATTACCATCAACTTTTGAGTTGTCATATTTGATAAAAAGCTTCTTTTTTTTTTATACTTAAATTGACTTCAAATAAATGTAAGTTCCACATTTCAAAATATCATTAAAATAGTTATAATTGTGTCTTTTTGGAACAAACTAGCTCATGAGTTGTCAAACGCGAGAGTTTAGGTAAACTTGTGGAGCCCAGTAAACTCAAATCGTAAACTTGTAAGAGTTTACATACTTCAAAAGTTTATTTAAAAAACATATCCTAGTACCCAAACATAATTTAATAGCATATCCATAATCAATATTCAACATTCCAACTCCATAATAAAGCAAACGCAAGTAATGAAGTAAAAAAACATAACTCAATACCTGATCAACTAGTATATCATACTTATCCCAGCACTGACAGTATTTTGTAGTTTAACAAAACAGAACAAAACAAAAACAAAACATAAAAATCAGCTTCAGAAACCTAAAACATATTGCAAAACGGAGGCAACTCAACCCAAGTACCCAACAAAATCAACCAAATATGTGCGTTTTGAGGCCAAAACCATGTGCAAATCCAAACTCGTAAACTCACTGGCTGAATCGAGAGTTTACCGATTCTATTAGGGTTTACTTGAACTCGTACGAGTTTGACAAAAAAGGAGTTTACATCTGATACCAGTTGATAGGAATGAAGATTTGAAAGGGAAAATATGGTATTAGCACTGATATGCAAGGGATTCCAGTGAGGAATCTTTGATTACAAAAAAGATAAAGCAGAAAAAAGAAAAGAAAGATAACTATAGGCTTTTCGAGGTGCTATTTCCTCCTCCTCAGACAAACCAACAGAATCTTCTCTGCCCCCTCTCTTCTCCAGGCTTTCCCTTAAGTATTATCATAACCAACTGATTCTGCAAGTACCTCTCCCTGGCTGCCACGTCTGCAGGTTGTTACCCCCTCACTTCCCTTGCCAACTTCCTCATGATTATTAGCCAGCTCAGTCATTAACATTCCACCTTTTCCCATTCAGCCCCTCCTCTCATATACTCTTAAGTTCCCTTATTCCTTCTTGAATATACGTTAGTTCTAGGTGGCCTATCAGATTTATACCAAAAGGGACTATTTATACATAGCTCCTCCATAAATGTTATGCTTATAATAACCCCTATTGACCTAACACAGACCTGTTCAGTGAATCAATACACATCATGCTCCCTGACCTACCACCCCATGTCAGGTGGTGTTCTATGACACAACATAGGTTTTGTCATAGTGAAAAGGGATCTAAAGAAACTACCACAATCATAACACTTGCAAAATTGAAATTGCAACTTAGAACTTAATCAATCAAATCAAAAGTTGCAGCAGACTAACAAGAAAAAAAAAGGAGTGAACAGAATCAATTTAGATGAAAAAGACTGTTGCATATATCAGAAAAATCCTGAAACAAAAAATTAGATTTTATTGAAAACAATAACTAAATAGCATCCATTCACCCACTATTGATATTAGCAAATTCAGAAAAGTGCAAAAAGCAGTTAAAATTATCCTGTTACCTATAAACTGTTGCTCTCAAATTAATTTTACTCAAGTCACTTCCACTCTGGCTTAGCTGAAAATTATATAGATTCCCACTCTTGTCCAGTGAAAAGGTAAGCGCAAATCCTCCAAGTGTGAGGGAATATATGTACCTATGAACCATCACAATTCACAAAACCCATCCAAATTCCATGACACAATACATTAGGGAGAAAAGGGTATATTGAGGAAATGGGAAGTGGAATTAGCTACTTACGTTGAGTCAAAAAGATCAATTCCAGCAGCAATCCCCTGTAAGATCTCCTCTGTAAAGTTAAAAAGTTTTTTATGTTCAACAAATTTGTATTCATTCCAACATAATCAAGAAATAACCCATTTTAAGATCAAAGATTTGTTCTACAGATTAGCAGAAGAGAGAGTGAATAAAATGATAATGATGAGTTATTTACCAACTCAATGCCTGGTCAACTGAATCAACATCTATGATTTAACCATGTCTTAATCACTTTATGTTCATAATCATGTAACTCATTTTTTTCCTTTTGATAAGAAAAGAAATTGATTAGAGAAGAGAAAGAAAGAAGTACAAGAGCAGAGGATAAGATAACCTCCTACTCCTAGAAAGAAAAACAATAAGAAACACATCCATTGAGCGAAGCAGGCCAATGAACATAGAATTAACTAGATAAACCAAGTACCTGGAAGTCCAAGCCCACAGATCATGCGTGGCTTTTCATCTGGCAAGACACCCTAAGAATAAGGTCACTTTGTTATATTGGGATAAATGACAACACACACAGAACATCTGTAGCTTTTCTCAGTAAATAACAGAATTTATTATGATGCCAATCAAAGTATATAGAAACCATACATACAAGGCCCCACTATGAGCATAAAGCATGTAGTAATACTCTTCTCTTTCTGCTTGCTTGCTCTCCAGTCTCCATCACTTGTTACATTCATTATTTTTTTGGATATTAGAGTATTCCAAGTTTCCAACAGCTAAAGACTTCACAAGCATCCAAGATACTCTCAAATGTCGAATCACCAATTTCATAGAGGTATAAACAAATCATGCAACTCAACAATCAGCTTTGTTTTTTTTATTTTTTATTTTTACATACATATAATATAAAAAAGTGGCAAATACTATGCTATCAAACTGTAACACTATTGGGGTATGAAAGTCTTGTTTTAAGGATAATAACTTATAAGGGAGTTCATTAGGTGCCAATTTTCCTTTTCATTTAACCTTGTGGTTAATGTCTTGGATAGAATGTTTAGGGAATTGGTAAGGTTAGGTTATAACAATACCAACCATGTAACCCACTTCACTTTTCTAATGACACTCTTATTTCTCTCTGATGATATAGAATCTTTTTCCCATGTGTTGCCTTTATGACAGATCTTTAAGCAGATTTATACTTTGAGAATCAAATTTTGGTGAAACGTTGTTTGGATAGTACCAAAGTACCAGGATTGAAATTTGTCATGTTTTATTAAAAGCTGCATGATAAATTACCAACAAAAAAAAAAGCTGCATGGTAATCTTTCAGGAATGATAGAAAAAACAAGCCAAAGGAAGGAATCTGTTAATAGGATAGCGTTATTTCTGCGGCCTCCCTTTGAAGTTCAGCCAGTGGTCTCTTCAAAGGACCTTCTGTTATATCCCTTGCCCTTATTAAAAGCAGAAGATAACTATTTATATTTTATGCTCATTTATTTATTTTGTTCACAGGATTTCTTGTCCTCCTTTTTCTTTGCATCTTTTTCTTAAGAAAAAGAAGAACTAGATTATCGCGATTATAAGCTTATTTCTTTATTTTGATTGGGGGAAAACGAAGAAGAATATTATTGTATTCATAACCAGGTTTGTTAATTTTGTTTGCAGGATTTCTTCTCCTCACCTTTCCTTGTTCTCCTTTATAAGAAGAAAAGGAGACAAGAATTGCATGTTTGAGTGACAAAGAGCTTCAGTGCTCAGCAGAAGAGTGAGAGAGAGGACGAAGAAAGAAAGAGATGGAGAGAAATCCTAGATTTCAAAATGGGTGAAGGAGAAAGCAGTATTGAAGTTATACAACGTCCTTCAGAATGTGAGAAGCACGATTACAAGAGTGGCAAATAAGTGAAAATGTTACAAAAATAAAATTTTAAAAAAAATCCACGAGGAGTGTAGTAAGAAAGAAATGGAGATGTGTAGTAGGCAACTACAATTTCTTAAAATCAACACATTCTAGATAGAAATAGTAAGAGAATTCCATTATCAATAAGCCATGAGGATTGGAAATTGTAGGTAAACCTTGCCAGTATCATAAGGTGTTTATCACTTCATTTCAATTATAACTATGAATAAGTAATTCCCTTTATGCCTGGCTGAACAAAGCAGACCACAGCTGAACCTTCATGCACATTATTCCGTAGTCAGATCTCCTAATAGCACAGATTGCCATCTGAGGTATCCACCTCAGACAGAAGTAACAATACTGAGACGCTGTTATTCTTAAAGATCAAAAAGCGAGAATGTCTAGACACAAATTCTTCTCAGAAGCATAAATACTAACCTCAATAGAATGTCCACACACAGATAGAAAAAGCAACAAGAAAATCAAGTTTTAGTAATACTAGTCTCTTTAGTAAACAAATACCTGTCAAAATTAATTATAATGTACATTTACATAATAAATAAAATCCAATTTTAATAATGTCTTACTGAACAGCTATGCAATAGCACTTACTGTAATAGCACTTAGAAGAGCAGGTCGCTCATCGATGCCCTCTCCAAGCCCAAATCCTCCAATCCAATAACCTGCATCAATCGTTATAGTTCAGTTCAACATATGTACACAACAATATAGGCATTTATATATCTCAAATGTGTCACATAATGTAAAGAGAAAATACACAAACAGTAAAATAAGTACTAGCGATTTCGAATTTTATGGATGGAATAAGTAAATATTCTAGTGTCCTGTTTGTCATCAAGGCTGAATTCTGTTGAGTTGGAGAAAAAAAGAATTACATATAAACACAAAAAAGTATTAAAAGCATAATTATCCACTGAAAACTCAGATATATACTCATATATGAAATTATGAAAATATGTGTAAAAAGAAGACACCATTATGCTGGCTTCATTACTAGAAGCTTGTATCAAAATATACTAGGTTTTCATTGAATACTAACTTTTTTTTATCTGAATGGTAGAACAATTAAGAATGGAGTCAAGTAACAGTGACATACTTCGGTTTACAACAAAATGACATGCATTAAGTTACATTAGAAGGACTAATGAACTATTGTGTCTGCACAATCTGGATGAGAAGCAACAAAGTCAAAACTTGAGAACACTGCAGATACTTATATACACACACTAAACCAATCTATCCAACGCTCCAAATTATAAACTGCATCTACCGTAAATTACTTGACAGAGAAGTGGCCCATTAGGATGGATGAAAATAATTATTCAACAATAGGTTCAGATGTATTTACAGAATTTTTCTACGATGCTATCAGACTTGAGCAATAAATAAATACATGAAATAATAACATTTAACAAAGGTATCTGAAATTTTGGTGCATGATTAATAACTTGATGATTATCAACTAAAAAGGTATTACTATTCTTTTCTTTTTATTTTCTTTATCTTAAAATAAAGGGGTTGCTGGGAGAATGAACACTTCCTCATTCAAATCAGATGCTTTGCTCAAGAATGAATTTATTTTCAAGCTGAGTCATGCTTGTTGATATGTCTCTCAAATCTGTTACAGCTGTTACAAGTCTGTTGGCATTCAGTTATTCGTTTTTTACAGTTACTGGCCATAGCTGTTAAGTGGTAATTTCTGTTATGCAGTTATTTGACTGATACATGATTGTTCTGGTCCTTATATATAGAGATGCCACTGCATCTTCGGTGAAGATCAAGAAAATTAGGAATCAGCAAGTGAGAAACAGAGAAACTTGTGGGAAACAGTTGTGAGTGAGATTGATTGATGTAACTCTCTACTGAAAAAAGAAGATTAGAGAGGTTGAGAGATCTTGGGGATTGGTGTGTGAAAATAGAGTGTTGTGAGCTTGGGAAAATCTTGTAAACTGTTTCTCAACAGTGGGAATCAAGAGGCCAAGGGAACTCTATTGCATTTGGCCTTGATCTTGTATCATCTTTATCATCATATTGGATTTTTGCTCCCTGACCCGTGGATGTAGGTTTTACAACCGAACCACGTAATTCTCTGTGTTCTTTGAATCTTCTTTCATCTCTTTTCAATTCTGAAATCTGTACTAGGTGTTATACAAATTCTAGTTTTTTTTTTCTGCATTATTGTTCAAGTTGCAAGATCTTTATTGTTTGATTGTTTCACACTAAATCCACAACAATGCTCTTAGTGTATTCCACAAAATTAAAGAACCAAAAGTCATCTTTCCTGTAGGGGGAAAAAAGAAAAGATAGAAGAAACATAAAAGTTATACACTTGAGTTAAGTATCAATACTTTATTATTCTAACTCAAGAAGTATAAAAGGCTATGACTGATATTCATCCAAAAATAAACAGAAAGGAGACTTGGAAAGATAGAAAAATAATGTAATAATATTGAGTTAAGTTACAGATATTGTACTAAAAACAACTGAAGGAAAAGAAAGAACCTGATACACTTCTCTTGGCTACCTCCTCTGCACATCGCTTCCTTTCATCCAAATTTGGGCCTCCAACAATGGCACCAAAGACAGATCCAGCTGCCTAAATTTTGAGAGATCAATATGTGTCCAATTATTAATTTTGTTTGATAAAAAAGGAAATATTATTGAATAGAAGGAAGGAAAAAGTAAAGGAGAGAGGACAAAATACCCACTGTCAAATTGATACTACTATACTCAGCTTAGAATTTCATGACGCAATACTTGGATGATTTATTTGTGACCAAAGTGAAAACACAGGTGCCTTTAAAAAAAAAAAAAAAACTTTGCCACCTTCTCCATCTAGTGCCAAAACCCTTTCTAACAACAGCCTTATCTAAGACACCCCAACTCACTTGATCATAAGCTTTCTCAAAATCTAATTAGAAAACTAAACTTCAATTTCTTCTTCTTCTATTATTGTCCATCATGTCATTTGCTATTAAAGCAGCATCAAGAATTTGTCTACCTGCAATAAAAGCAGTCTGATTATCTAAGATGGCTTTTGACAAGACTTCATTCAATCTAACTGAAAGAACCTTGGCGATAAGCTTGTATAGACTAGTAACCAATTCATCTCACACCAATCTTGTGCAATTCCAATGAAATTCAGCAAACACCTTCAGGAGATATTCCTAAATAATATCCTAACAATTCTAAACAAAAGGAATTTAAGAAAGCAGTGAAATCGTTGGGCCCTGAAGGCTAGAGCTTTTTCCTTATCCATGCTCCAAACAACTATGACAAACTTCCTCTTCTACAAAAGGCCTTTCCAACCAGCAAGCTGTATCCTAAGGGATAGGACACCAATCAGTCCTTCAGTAAATGGCCTATAGCAATTTTTCTCTATAAACAAAGCCATATAAAACCAAGTAATTTCATCTACAACCACTCCAATATCTCTAATTTGGCTCCCATCCTCAAGCTCCAGCTCCTTAACAATGCTCTTCCTTCTTCTACCAGTAGCCAGCGAATAGAACAACTTAGAAATAGCATCCCCATCTTTTACCCATTTAAGCCTAGATTTCTGCCTCCAACTGGTTTCTTCCTCGAGAAACACCTCTTCAAAATCATTCCTCAAACCTCTGTTCCAAAGAAAGAGCCCCTTGACCCCTTCCATTTCTAAGTTCTAACTGGTCTCAAAATCAATCTCTCTGGATCTCTTTTCTAATCATTGTGTCTCCAACAACACTTGATTTCATTCCTTTAACCTTTCCTTAAGCAACTTCAGCTTCTTGATAAACTAAAGCCATCCCACCCGTCCGCTCTAGAAACTTCCCGCACTCCCTTATTAAAAGGGAAGAAGGAATGATGATTAATCCACATGTTCTAAAAATGGAAAAGAGTGGGACCCCACTTAACCTTAGAAGACTCTAACATTATTGCATAATCCAAAACTGAGAGATTACATGCATGCTTGATTTTGATTCTTTTACACTAAAAAAAAAAAGCTTTTAGCCAAAATCTCTCTCGAACATTTTGATTATAAGCTTTTCTGAAAGCAAACTAAGTTAATCTAAGCACACACTGCATAGTTGGAATTCAAGCAAGTTACAATAAATCTCTGCTTAAAATTGATTTGGGAGATATTCTGTTAGGCATCAAGGCCTAAGTCCATCTTTGGGTGATGAAAGCCCAATCTTAAATGATGAAAGGCCGCGTTAGTGGCTGGTATACACTAGGAGAAAGAAGGGCAATGCTATAGTGGGAGGTGAGAATCAGGAGGAAAAGGAGTTTGTTGGAGGCAATTCCGGAAAGAAGGACATGTCAGCAGGAGACGGTTAGATGTGCTGTTATAAAATAAGAAAGGACTAGTAGTGGGGCTGTTGTACGAGACAACTCCCAGCTTACAACCAAGAAGGTAGAGATGCCCAACTTGCGATGGTGTGTATGGAGGGCGTGACACTTCATTGGTTCCGCTGGATACGTCAGCGTCATCCGACACTGACCTGGGATCAATTTACGGTGGAGCTCTTGCAGCGTTATGGCGGCAATGACTCTTCCAACCCTTACGAATGTCTGGCAGTAGTCCGCCAAACCGGCACCATTGACGATTACATTGACGAGTTCGTGGCCAGAGCTGCCCAGGTGCCAGGCCTGACTGATGCCCATTATCTGGGTTATTTCTTGAACGGGTTAACGGAGGGTGTGAGGATTTGACTCCGGTCGAAGGACACCACAAACATATTGTCCACAATGAGGATGGCGAGAGAAGCGGACCGTGAGCTCAAGATTATAGGGGCAACACAGAAGCTTCAAGGGAGCTCTAGACAACCTTATAGGTTTGGGCTTGGGCCTCAACTCTCACAATTAGGCCCTGGACGTTATAACTTACGAATGTCCAATTGGGGAACCCAATCGCAAGGTTCACAACAGAGGGATGTCGACCAAACTCGCGTTAGTGACCTTGTATCCTCAGCGGCATCAAGGCAGGCCAACTCTGTCACTCCTAACCAGCAACGTTCCCTCAACATGCCACCTAGATAATGTGGCACAAGGTAGTACTCCCACCAAGAGTTTTTGGAGATGCGTGCCAAGGGCCTCTGCTTTTGTTGTAAGCAACCATACCATCCTTTGCATGAGTGTCCAAACAAGTCCTTACGAGCTCTAATTGTAAGGGAGGACGAAACGGTACCTGAGGAAGGAATGTTGACTGAGGAAGACATCGGGGACCCACCTCCTATGGAAGAATTGGAGAGGAAAGTGCAGGTGACAAAGCTGGAGCTACCCCTGTTTTTGGTATGGGGTATTTCACAACCCAAAACAATGAAGTTGAAGGGGGTCATCTCAGGGCAGTCAGTAGTAGTGATGATAGACAGTGGGGCTAGCCATAATTTCGTCTCAGAAGAATTAGTGCAGCGACTTCAGCTGCCAGCCCAAGACCCCGAGGAGTTTGGCGTTAGAGTAGGGGATGGGAGACGTGTGTCTTCCAGCAGTGTATGCTGGAAATTAACTTTAGAACTGGATAACATCAAGGTGATCACAGACTGTTATATATTCCAGCTGGGTGGCGTTGACATTATTCTAGGGGTGGCCTGGTTGGCGACCTTAGGGGAGGTGCAAGTCAACTGGCAAACGATGACCATGACATTTGCACAACACGAGAAGATGGTGAAAATGCGGGGAGACCCATCGTTGATAAAGACCCATGTTTCACTACAGGCCCAATGCAAAGTCAAGGAGGTGGAATTTTATGTTTTATTGTGGGACTTACAACAGGAGGTGGTGGATAAGTTTGAGGACTTTGTCTTAACAACGAGCCAGCAACAAGCACTAGTGCGGGTGGAGGGCCAATTTCTAGCAATTTTCGGAGAATCAAACACACTTCCTCCATCATACCCTACTGACCATGTGATCCCCCTCAAACTTGGAGTGGGCTCGGTCTCAGTAAGGCCCTATCAATATGGGCATGCACGAAGGGATGAGATAGAACAGTTAGTGGCAGAAATGTTGTTAGCAAGCATAAATTGTCCAAGCTCTAGTCCCTTCTCTAGCCCTGTTCTGTTGGTGAGGAAGAAAGATGGAAGTTGGTGGTTTTGCATGGACTACTGCACCTTGAATAAGGAGACCGTGCCAGATAAGTATCCCATCCTTCTGATTCAAGAAATGCTTGATGAGTTACATGGATCCTGTTTTTTATTTTCTAAACTGGACCTCTGTTCGGGATCATCATCAGATTTATGTGGCCGTAGCTGATATTCCAAAAACGGCGTTTCGTACCCACTCAGGTCACTATGAGTTTCTGGTTATGCCGTTTAGACTCACCAACGCACCAGCCACGTTCCAAGCTACGATGAATGATATTTTTCGACCTTATCTACATCGGTTTGTGTTGGGGTTTCTTCCATGATATTTAAGTATACAGTCGATCATGGCCAGATCATCTTCATCACTTGATAGTGATCTTATAACTTCTAGAAGATCATCATTTGACCGTTAATAGAAAGAAGTGTCACTTGGGCAGAACTTTAGTCAAATATTTGGGTCATATTTTATCCATGGGAGGTGTTTCAATGGACCCATCCAAGGTTTCGAGTGAGATAAATTGGCCCCAACCAAGGTCGATAAAAGGAGTTTGTGGGTTTTTAGGCCTCAGCGGGTATTATGGCTGCTTTATTACGGATTATGGAAAGCTGGCCCAGCCATTAACCACCTTACTTAAGAAGGAGAGTGTTGAGAACTTTGTCTGGACAACGTCGGCACAAGGGGCATTTGAGGTTTTAAAACAAGCCATGATTTCAGCCCTTGTCCTAGCAATGTCAAATTTCACAAAAAAATTTGTGATTGAGTGTGATGCCTCAGGGAAGGGAGTCAGGGTTGTGCTTATGCATGATGCTCCTATTGCTTATTTCAGCAAAGCTTTAGCTGCCCATGCTACTATGAGATCAGCATATGAGAATGAAATGATGGCTTTGGACTTGGCTATACAACATTGGCGTCCATACCTGGTTGGACGCAGATTTGAGGTTCATACTAACCAGCGTAGCTTGCAACATCTACTTCAACAACATATCTCCACTCTAGCACAACAATATTGGATTTCTAAGCTAATGGGTTATGAATTTGATATAACCTATAAGACTAGAGCCTCTAATAAAGTTGTGGATGCACTATCAAGAAGGGGAGAGGATTTGACAATCAATGTGTTAAGCCGGCCTCAATGGTTGGAACTCGATGAGTTAGCTCAGGCGGTAATGGCTGATCCAAAACTCAAGCATATTGTGCTGAATCTGCGTTCTAATGGGAAGGGACCTCCACACTATTCCTTAATCCAGCAACACTTGTTTTACAAAGGGCGCCTAGTTATTCCGGCTCAGTCCGAATCAGTGTTACTAAATGACAGCCATGGCGGAAGGCGGTGGCGGAAATCCACCCAAACGCCATTTGAAAGCCATGGTGTGGCGTCTTGTTCATGGCGGTGCATGGCTTGAAATGGCGGAAAAAGTGGTTTTTTGGCTTTTTTCATAGGGTATTTTGGGAATTCAAAATCCCATATTAGACATAGTCATCGATACAACGATACCCACAAATCAGTCTCGAGCTGCGAAAGTGAAAGTGAGAGTGAGAGTGAGAGTGATAGATGGCTGCACATCTCCGGCGACTTTCTTAGGCATAGGTAGATGCAGACCTTTGAGCCTCTGTTTCGTGCGAAGAGACTGTTTCTGCTTTTTTTTTTTGTGCGAAGGCTCTGTTTCTCCTTTTTTTTTTTAACCCACCCATCCAGATAAACCTACCCACCCATCCAGATAAGCCCATCCACCCACCCACCCAAATAAGCCATTAATCCACCCAACCAGATTTTACACCTTAACCCTATAACCCACGGTACCCACCCTCTGTTTTGTGAGAATGCTTCTGTTTGTGCCTTTGTTTTCTGTTTTTAAATTTCTTTTCCTTCTTTCACATGATATAGGACAGTGGCAGCACAAGAGACTTCACAAGTTGCACAAGCTTCACCAAGACCTCTTAGTAGGATTGACCTAGGTTGGAAATATTGCCACTCTTTGGAAGAAAATGATACCAATAATGTGGCTTGCAATTTTTGTGGCAAAATTACAAAGGGAGCAATCACTAGAGCCAAAAACCATCTCATGGGGAAGAAAGGGAATGTTGCAGCTTGCCAAAAGTGTCCAAAAGAAGTTAGAGAAGAGTTGTGGGCATATCTTAGAGGCAAAAATAAGCAAGAAAGTATTGATATTGAAAATGCGAGGGATCTTGACCTTAAAAATTTAGGTTTTGGTGATAGTAAAGAAGAAGAAGGGCTAAGAGATGATGTATTAGCTGCTAGTGGGAGGAATAAGAAGACTACTGTGAAAGGCCCTTTGGATTTGTATTGTAAAAAACTAGAAACTGTTGCTGGAAGAAGGAAAAAGGAGAAGATAAGGCAAAGTAGCATAAGGGAGGCATGTGACAAAGAAGCATGGGCTAGAGTTAATCAATATATAGCTTGGTGGCTTTACCAAGCTGGATTGTCATTCAATGTTGTCAAATTGGAAAGCTTCCACCATATGATTGAAGCCATTGGAAGCTATGGTCCAAATTTAAAGCAACCAAGTTTTCATGAGATAAGAGTACTACTCCTCAACAAAGAGATGGAATACACAGAAAATCTATTGAAGGATCAAAAGGAGCAATCAGAAAAACATGGTTGCTCTATTATGTCAGATGCATGGACTGATAGGAAACAAAGGAGCTTGGTCAATTTCTTGGTCAACTCTCCTGCCGGGACAATGTTTTTGAAGTCTATTGACGCATCTAAATTTGTGAAGACTGGTGAAAAGTTATTTGAGTTGCTTGATGCTCTTGTGGAGGAGATTGGAGAGAAGAAAGGTGTTCAAGTCATAACTGATAATGAGAGCAATTATGTTTTAGCCGGTAAGATGTTGGAAGAAAAGAGACAACATCTTTACTGGACTCCTTGTGCTGCCGATTGCATAGGGGAATCACATTTGTTGGCTTCATCTATAGCCATTCAAGTATCTTGAACATGTTGAGGCACTTCACAAACAAGAGAGAATTAGTAAGGCAGCAGTTACACGCTTTGCTACATCCTTTCTTTCATTGGAAAGCATTCATAAACAAAAAGCCAACCTCAGAAGAATGGCTGCGAAACAAGTTGTCTAAGGATGCCAAGGGGAAGAAGGCTACTGAAGTTGTATTGATGCCTTCTTTCTGGAACCATGTGGTTTTTACCCTTAAAGTTATGGCTCCTCTTATTCGAGTATTAAGGCTTGTTGATGGTGAGAGAAAACCAGCATAGCTTATATTTACAAAGCAATGGACAAAGCAAAAAAAGCTATTATGAAGTCCTTCAACAACAATGAAAGCAAATACAAAGATGTATTTGCAATCATTGATAATAGATGGACTTGCCAGCTTCATCGCCCATTACATGCAGCCGCTCACTTCTTAAACCCAGAATTCTACCATGCAAATCCTTCACTTGAGTTTGATATGGAGGTTACAGATGGCATCTATCAATGTATCAGGAGGTTGGTACCAAGTCGAGAGGTGCAACAAAAGATCCTACTTGAGATACCAATTTACAAGGCTGCTGAGAATCTCTTTGGATTTGACTTTGCAATATCCCAGAGGAAAACCCATGCACCTGGTGAGAAACTAAGAATAAGTACTACATTCTAGTCTTCTAACTTTTAGAATTTTAAGTCCTATGCTTATAAAAAAATCTATGACTTTACAGCTCAATGGTGACGAATGTATGGACATTCAACCCCAAATTTGCAGCAACTAGCCATTAAGATTTTAAGCTTGACATGCAGTGCATCCGGTTGCGAACGGAATTGGAGTGTGTTTGAGCAAGTAATTACCATTTCTTTTATTTTCTCTAGCCTAGTAATATATTATAGTTACAATCATTAATATATCTTTAATTATATTAATGATGCAGATTCATTCTAAGAAAAGAAACAAGCTTGAGCACCAAAGATTACATAACTTAGTTTATGTAAAATACAATCAAGCGCTCAAGCAACGTTACAATCTTAGGGATGAAATTGACCCAATCTCACTCTCCGACGTTGATTGTTGCAATGGGTGGTTAATTGCAGAGATGCATGAGGAGAATGCTGCTGAAAATGAATTGGTTTTTAAGGATGACGACACTTTTAATTGGGGTGCTGTTTATAGGGCATCTGGGGCTAGAGCGATTAGGACATACACTAGGCAGCAAACTAGGAAACGGAAGGCAACCTCAAGTGCAATGACAACAACTTCAAGAGTTGGAAAGAGAGGTTCAGTAGCTCCATCTTCAAGTTCAAGAGGAGGAGACATTGAAGAGGAATTGGAATTTGAAGAGAATTTTGAGGAATCGAAAGAAGAATTGGAAGATATTACTTTTGAGGAATTGGAAGGAGAAGAGGAAGAGGGATATGCTTGACTTGATGATGCTAATGAAGGTTGTGATAATGATGATTACATAGGGGAGGAGGAGGATTAGATTGTTAATTTGGCATTGTCTAACTCTTGACTTGATTTGTAGCAAATGTGTTATTTTTTGGTGATGCACATGTTGCTACTTTTTATTTTTTGGTGATGCACATGTCGTTACTTGTTTTTTTTGGTGAAGCACATGTTGCCACTTGTTATTTTCTTGGTGAAGCATGTGTTGCTACTTGTTACTCTGTGGTGACTTTATGACATTATTACTTTATGATATTGACATTATGACATTGTCATTACTTATTACTAATTTTATGTTTTTCTCTCTATCTTTGTTCTGTATTTTCCTTTCTATTGCCTTTATATTAGAGTTTGTGATAATTTTAGTTAGTTTGATATCTAGAAAATATTTTAATTATGTTTATTATTATTATTATTATTTAGGGTATGCAGTTCTTGTAGTATATTTTATAGTTTTTCAACATGGCCGACATGCTTCTGCCATTTGCCGCAACGCCATCCGCCATATTTCCATGGTGGATTTTTGGCTTGCCGCCATCCGCCATTGATAACACTGGTCTGAATGGGTGACTAAGTTGTTGATGGAGTTTCATTCCACCTCCATTGGAGGCCACTCAGGAGCTTTCCGGACTTACCTACGTGTGGCGGCCAATTTTTACTGGTTGGGTATGATGAAAACTGTTAGGAAGTTTGTGGCTGAGTGTCTGGTTTGTTAGCAGCACAAGTATGAGGCCATGTCCCCAGTTGGGTTACTTCAGCCTTTACCGGTTCTAGCAACCATGTGGGAGGACATATCCTTGGATATCATCACGGGTTTACCCCGTTCCTATGGCGTTGACTGTATTGTTGTGGTGGTTGACCACCTATCCAAGTATAGTCATTTCCTACCATTACGCTGTCCATATTCCGCAAAAGCAGTAGCTGAAATTTTCGCCAAGGAAGTGGTTAGATTGCACGGGGTGCCTCGAACTATGATCTCTGATCGAGACCCCTTGTTCCTCTCTTCGTTTTGGGTGGAGTATTTCCGTCTGCAAAGCACCACACTGAAAATGTCTTCCGAATATCACCCAGAAACTGATGGCTAGACAGAAGTTTTAAATCGGAGTCTAGAAGCATACTTGAGGTGTTTTACTTCATAACAGCCCCTGCAGTGGGCAAGGTGGCTTAATTGGGCTGAATTTTGGTATAATACCAGCTTCCATGTGTCAGCGGGAAGGACCCCTTTTGAAATTGTGTATGGTAGAAAACCCCTTACCATTCTTCGCTTTCTACCCAGGGAAACTTGAGTAGAGGCTATAGGAGAAGTCCTTCTCAATAGAGATGAGGTGCTTAGGCAGCTTCAGCATCATTTACTTAGAGCCCAGCAAAATATGGTACGGTTTGCTAATCAACGCCGAAGGGATGTTCATTTTGAGGTCGGAGAGAAGGTGTTTCTCAAGCTGCGACAGTATTGTCAGCAGACAGTAGCTTCGCGAATTTGTCCAAAGCTCGTAGCTAGATTTTATGGGCCTTTTGTGATTACTAAAAGGGTAGGTCCAGTTGCGTACAAGCTCAACTTGCCCGAGGGAGGTCATGTTCATCCAGTGTTCCATGTTTCTCTTTTGAAACGTACAGTGGGGGATCATTCTGCATATGCAGAAGTACTCGAGGGGTTAGCTGAAACAGAAGCCCCCCCACATCAACCTGAACATGTATTGGCCCAATGCCAAATCTTGCGTGCCGGGAGCCTAGTCTGGTAGCTTTTAGTGCAATGGAAGGGTCGAGCAATTGACGAAGCCACATGGGTGGATTTATCCGATTTCACAAGTCAATTCCCTGAATTCAGCCTTGAGGACAAGGTTGTTGCTGATCCGGCCAGTATTGTTAGGCATCAAGGCCTAGGTCCATCTTTGGGTGATGAAAGGCCACGTCAGTGGCTGGTATACACTAGGAGAAAGAAGGGCAATGCTATAGTGGGAGGTGGGAACCATGGGGAGGAGGAGGAGTTTGTTGGAGGCAATTTCGGAAAGAAGGACACGTCAGCAGGAGACGGTTAGATGTGCTGTTATAAAATAAGAAAGAAAGGAGTGGGGAGGGCATATTTTGGATGAGGTGACTCTGATTCAGCAGAATTGCTTCGGGCAAGGCCGGGGTCTTGCACGGGAGAATATCTCCTGGGTTCCATTTTCTTTTGGTTCTTTTCTTCTGTTCTATAGCACTTGCTGTGTAACACGTTTTGAGGAAGACATAATATACTTAAAACTGTTCCTTACTCTATCATATTCATCTCTGCTTAAAATTGCTTTGACATGAATTCAAGCCATACCATAAGGCCAGATAATAAACTGATGCAGCCTGGTAATTTTTAAAGTGTAGGGTGTATAGGTTTAGGTTGTTTGGGTTGGCAAGAGCCCACCACATTGAAAAGTTCATAATTCTGGTCCTAGAGTTGAAGGGATAACCTTCTGATTTGCCAGATTTAAACTGGAGAACAATCAAGGGATCAAACCTTCATTCCTCCTCTTCAAAATGCATACAAAGATCTTTTTCATAAACCTTTCAGGGTTTCACAACAGAGCTATTGATTTATATAACATACTTTAGATTACTTTTTGATACAAATATCCTGGACTGCGAGAATATCTGAATGAAGAGAAAATAATTAAGTGACTCACTTATCTCAAGCTGACAAACACATGTTAAGAAAATTTAGTATGTATATATTGAGAATTTGTCCGCAACTTAGTGTGCCTCTGCATATAATGATTTGTTATATATTGAGGATTTATCAACTAAGAAACTTTGTCATGTTTGAATGACGAATGAAAAAATAAAAGAAACTTTTACATATACCGAGAGGAGTTACCTCAGTCAGAGGAAGCAAAAATCATCAATTGATCCTAGTGATGCAAAAAATACAAGGGTCTTGATGGAACACCATTATATGTTATTAATGACAAAGCTACATAGAAATACAACTCATGAAGCTTTTGATGACAAAGTTTTTAAATTCATTCGCAACTGAACTATCTCTTCTCAACAAACTAAAATTATAACAAAAAGGTCAACAAAACCACGATCTGTAAAGCTCTTAAATTTTTATGAATTGATGAATTTCAGAATGCAATTCGTATCACATCACAACTAGAGAAGATAAACATAAATTCTCGTTTACCGGATTTAATGCAAGGCAATCATCAAGCCATCTCAGAGTCCTATCTACTGAGGTTTTGTTCCTTTTATCTGACACCCAAGCAGGTACTTCATCAGCCAAAGCAGCCCATATATTTGGCCTCATGCAAGAAATCATTTCAACATAATCTCTGGGTTTAATCTGGTCATTTTAGAAGATACATTACATTCACGATGAATTAAAAGAGAAGTAGAGAGAAAGTTAATGGAGGGAGAAAGTGAGAGTAAATATACCAATAGACGACCACAAGGAGTCTCAAAAGAAGCTCCAAGTTTGGTACTTCCCTTAGACTCAGGAAGGCATTGAATAGAATCCCTGGGTACAGCTGCAATTCCATATCCATGCAAACCAAGCATTTGGTGAAGCCCTCCTATTTTTGATATAGTGGTTGTAGAAAGTCCTTCCAAACTAGAGAAGAAGGAAAAGAGAAAAAAATGAAAATGATATAACTTAACTTGACTTTGCAAAATTGCACAAATGACATGAGAAGGATTGAATGGAGGAGTGATTACAAGTGGAGTGGAGAAACTTGAAGGAGATGGGAATCAGGGGAAGGCAGAGAAGTGAGAAGGTCAGGGGAGATAAAGTGAGGCAGCCCTTTACGGGTAGATAGGAGAAGAGCAGGGGTCTCTATGACTATGGCTCCCGGGCAGCTACTTCCCATCTCCAGTGCTCCAACCCGCGCACCACTACTGCTCCATGCCTTCTTCACCACAAACTTCATTTGCATTGCAGATTGCACTTGAAATAATAATATTGTTGATTTGTTGAGCTATGCAATTGCACCCTATGCCCCGCCTGCCTATTAATTATGCAGTTGCCTTTTTTTTATTTTTTATTTTGGTCTTGGAGGAGGCTACAGTAAAGTGTCAGTAACCGTGGGCCGGGTTGGCTAATGCAATGCGACAAGTCCAATAGCACTAGATATCTGCAGGCTTCTTAATCTTATTAATCTTATCTGAATATATATATATATATATATATATTGACACAGAAATTATGTCAGGCTCATCCTCATCTCATCTCATCCCACTCTTATCGACCAACCCAAATGACAAAGGGTAAGAAGAAGCAACTGATGTCTTCAGCGCCGTGGAGGGGCGACGGCGACGACACCCAAGAGTTCCAAGACGCGAAGCTTAAAGTCACAAGGCAGCCTGGTGCCACTTCAACCATGCACGTCCCTCGCACCAACTCCTCCAAGCGCTCCCCCACTAACCACGATGATTCCCTCGAGATTGATCCTGAGCTACGCTACAGCTTCCAGCGCAATTTTCAGGTTTTCTTTTTTCTCTTTTCTTTAAAACACAATTCCAAATTCCTCAATATTAGCTGTAGGGTGTGGTGTGGTTTATTTATGGGTTCAAAAAATAGACGAGTACGAGGGATTATCTTTGGTTTGGTGTGAGCGATCAGACAAAAAGTCATCATGTTATTTGGGACATTTTTTGCAGCCGGGGGGGGGGGGGGTGGGGGATGGGTATTGGGAATTTGATTTTCAAAAACATTGCTCTGCTCTTTCCTTTACTGACTAGTTCAAAAGGAGATAAAGCCAAACACTGTTTTGGGTTGTGACTCCCAGCCTCGGCATGTAGGTGCAGGCAGCCAAGGGAGCTGCGGACTGGAGTAGGATAGACCATAGGACCTGTGATATGGCTACCTTGGGATTTGTGGATTGAAGACTATGGGCACTACTAAAGGGCTTTGTTTCCTTTAATGGATGGTATGAGACCTAATATTGTGGAGACCAGGTTGGAGATTGAGGGGACCATGGAGGAGAAAAGTGGAATACTTTTAAAGTTGTGTCATGTGCTTAGGACATGTGCCAAGAGAAGCTAGAAGAAGGTCGAGGGGCCACTGAAAAGAAAGGCTAAAGACCTCTAAGAGCTATTTGCCGAGGAGGTCGACCTAAAAGTTTATGAATGAGAAAATTATTATGAGTAATTAGTAAGAGGTTTTGTTTTCTGTGTCATCTCCTCCGTTTTCCTTGTCTCTCTCACTAAAACCCTATTGTTTTTCAACAAATTACTATTACTGGACCCCATACAACTGGTTAACCCTTATTTAAATATTTTTGTTTTGCATGTCAGCAATGTTCGTTTTAGGAAATTAGGTAGTGAGATACTTGAAAACCTATGCCTGCCAAAGCTTCTTGCTTCTTCGCATTTTTGAGTGTGAAAAGTTTATATAAATCAAATGCACAATGCGGTTCATTGTTCTTGTAGTGAACTGTTAACCAGTTTAGAGCCCCATTTTGTCCGTAGGATTCACTAGTTAGTATCTGTTGTAGAACGTAGAGTTCCTGAAGCGAGCGGAGCGTAAGAAGCCCAAATACAAAGTTTTCTATCTGGGAGGAGTTACGGACCCATTACATGTCAACGAAAAATATGTAATTTTTGGTAATTTAAGGATATTTTCTTATTTTATAGATCTTTCCTTATTTTTAGGGCAATTATGTTATTTTTTTATAATCTAAGAATTTTTCCTTATTTTAGGGGTCTTTCCTTATTTTTAGGGATTTTATCATTAATAAGTTTATTTTAGAAAACTATATTTGATTAGGGTTTAGACCACGTTTGGGTTATAAATACCCCTTTAAGTGTCTTATGTTAGGAAGTTTTAAATTATTTTGAATAAGAATTACAGACTTTTCTCTCAAACTTTGTGTTTGACAATGATACCTAAAGGCTGATTCTAGTGCTAGCCTTTGTTCACGCTAACTCGCTACATCAGTTGGCATCATAGTTGGTTTCTTGACCAATCTAATGGCAAGTGGCCCAGTTGGAGCAAGCAGTGGTTCTCATGACGAAGATTGGAGAACTAAGGCTTCACACGAGATAGTGTTGACAGCTTTGGTGCAACGGATGGATCTCAAATTCCAACGTTTGGAACGGTGCTTTGAAGAAATTGCATATCGTCTTGTTACTTTAAGCATAGATGCTAACAGGAACAGGAGTGACGAGAGGTTTTGTAACCAGAGATGATGGCAAACTTATTATTGCAAATTGGCATAGGCAATTGGAAGATTCAGATGAAGAGGATGAACATTTTGCAGAGCTTGTAAGAAACACTGGATATGGGAGGTGTGACTATGGTAACAGAGATACTAATAATTTCCGATTGAGGTGGATATTCCTTGCTTTTATGGGAATTTAAATATTGAAGAATTTCTGGATTAGATTGTAGAGATAGAGAAGTTTTCAAATATATGGAGATTCCAAAAAGAAGGAAACTTGTCGCATGCAGATTGAAGGGTAGAGCTTCGGCATGGTGGGAAAGACTACAGTCCAGGAGGAACCATAAGGGGAGAGCACCTGTCAAAACCTGGTACAAGATGAAGCAATTGTTACAACGAGATTTTCTTCCCCCTGGTTATGAGCAGATTTTGTTCCAACAATATCAGAGATGCCATTAGGGTCAAATTTGTACATGAATACACCTCAGAATTTATAAGGTTGGCCTAATGAATGATCTAAAGGAGATAGGACAACATGTTGCTAGATATTTGGAGGGTTTGAAGATAGTTATCAAGGACAAAATAGGGGTCCAAGTATTGAGAACCCTATTTGAAGCATGAAATGCCGCAATACAGGTTGAATTGATGTTACAGGAAAATATTAACATATTTTTCTTGCAAGGGCTATAGTGGAGATAATTATAGAGCACCTAATGACAAGAATAAGTTGTTTAATGATAACCTTGAATGTAATGACCAATGCAAGGAGGAGTAGGCGCCTGGGAAGCAAAAAGCAGTAGAGGTGAAGGAGGGACAGAAGACTGCAAAGCTCTATGCCCTATGTCAAGATGATGATGATGAGTATGAAAGAGATGATGATGATGGTGACGAGAATTATGTAGTGAGGAGGATGATCTTATCACCAAAACAAGAAAATAGCACTTAATGTCACCAATTATTCAGGACCAGGTGTATTATCACGGATCATTTATTTAATGTAATCATTGACAATGATAGTTGTGAAAATATTATTGGTAAGGATTTTGTAAGGAGTTTGGGCATCCAGGCTGAGAAGTACCCCAATATGTATATTATTGCCTACATTAAAGCAACAAAGATGATCCGGGTTACAGAACGATGCAAGTTTGATGTGTCAGCACAACATGATGGGAGAGAGAACACCTATAGATTGAAAAATGATGGCTTAAAATTTACACATTTGCTAATGAAAGGGAGTTGGAGATACAGTAAGCATCGCAGAAAACAAACTTTTGAAGTTGAAGATCAGGTGCTGGTGTTTATGCGAAGGGAGAGGTTTCTAGTGGGGACATACAATAAGCTATAGCCTAAGAAGTATGAGTCATACTAGATTCTGAAGAAGATTAATGATAATGCCTATGTTGTGGATCCGCTTGAAACAATGGGAATTTCCAAAACATTTAGTGCAGCAAATATTTATCCATTTGATCCCTTAGATGAACCTTGTATGCTAATGTTGAGGGTAACTCGAGGTCGAGCTTTTCTCAAGTGAAGGGGAATGACGTAGAACATGAAGCAGAAGAGTTTCTGGAACAAGCCGAGCATCAAAAGCCCAAACACAGTTTTTTATCTGGGTGGAGTTACGGGGCCCATTTCATATCAGCAAAAAACGTTATTTTTAGTAATTTAAGGATATTTCCTTATTTTATGGATCTTTCCTTATTTTTGGGCAATTATGTTATTTTTTATAATTTAAGGATTTTCCCTTATTTTAGGAGTCTATCCTTATTTTTAGGGATTTTATCATTAATAAGTTTATTTTAGGAAACTATATTTGATTAGGGTTTAGACCATCTTTGGGTTATAAATATCCCTTTAGGTGTCTTATGTTAGGAAGTTTTAAATTATTGTGAATAAGAATTACAAACTTTGTGTTTGATGATGATCCCAAAAGGCTTAGTTGAGTGCTAGCCTTTGTTCACGCTAACTTACTGCATCAGTATCATACACCAAGACTGATACGTGATTATCCAATAGCTTTAACTGGTCATTATAAATTGCATACAACATATCCAGGTTGGCTTCCTTTCCAGTTAATAAGTTATTTAACATATTAATTGGGCTTTTGTTATTAGACATTATGTCTATGTGCACCATATATGACTATATGTATATTACATGCTGCCCCTTTTTTGGTTCTGATCTGTTATCATAGAATTACATTATTTACTATTATTTTTACCTGTTCTCTATAAATGACTGCATGTCATTTTCTTCTTGCTTGTGCAATTGATGTAGCATCTAGCTTTTGTTCTCCAAGGTTTGGATGTAATATTGTTTTTTGTAAATGCAGTTTCTTCAACGAGTTTTTAGCATTGACACTGTGGTGAAACCTCTTCCTCCCGCCATGGCATACAATGTCTCTCGGAACTTGAACTTCTTCACCCGCATTTTCACGCAATTCTTTGGTATGTTAGATTCAGTGCTCTTTTTTTTTCCGGAGCTGAGGATTGAATACAATATAATATATAGAGCCAAACTGTCCCAATTATTTTAAGGATTACTGTTCATTTCTTCGTTTTAGAACAAACAGAAAGGCCCCAAATACATCTACACTATAAGTTTGTGTTTTTTCCTCTTATTAGTTTAGCATTGAGATTTTTTATGCTTCCAAGGTATTTTTGGTATGGTGGTCATGTAGCTGAAACCTTAATTGGAATGTTTTTTCCTGTGTTTTTTTTGCGGGGCCTTCAAGTCATCTGTTCTTCAGTGCTAACATGCTTTATATATGCATAGCAGTCTCTCAACCATTTTTCCCTTTTATCTTCTAACTTGACTAGCTAAGTTTCTCAGTGTCATATTTGGCATTGGACCACATTAATGTGTATGCTATTCAAAATTACTGGTGATAATTCTGCGCTCTTGGTATACTTACTATGGTTGTTATTTTTTAAACCAAGTATTTGTTAATTATCTGATGTTTCCTTGCGTTTTAAGTACCACAAATATCCATCAAACTTGAGATGTTGCCTCGTTTTTGTTTATATGGTTTTATGTCACCTGCTATACTGCAGATCCTGAAGGTATTGCAAATGCCCAGAAATCCTTGGGCATAGGACAGGAAGAGAAAGTTCGCAAAGTTCGTTGAAGACAACTGGGGAAGACGAGAAAAAGGGAAGAACCCAGAAGAGCAAATAGAATTATCATTAATGGCTAATTTGTTCCGATTTGATCACTTGCGGAATTATTTAGTTCGTTGGTCATGAAATTTAGTTATGTAATATTGCAAATTGAGCAGCATTGCAATTTGATTATTTCACTTTCTTAACCGAGCAGATTGGCAAAAAGCAACATGCCAGGAAATAGTCATAACAGCTCTAATTAATCAAAATTTAGTACTAAATGAACTTTCAAATGTTCTGGTGGATTAGTGATTAGTGAAATGAACGACTCTATTGCTACAAAAAAAAAATGGAAATACACGACTCAAATCATTAAGTTGATGCATAATTGAACTCATATAAGAGAAATTGGGATGTTTTTTCTGTTTTTTTTCTTTTGGGGGGGGAGGGGGGGAATAGGTTCTAATGATGTCACCAAGGATACGTTTCCCTGGCAACTTCTCTCTGTGAGAACTCATCCTTCCCCTTTAAGCTGGCAGTGCGCAACCGTGTACCTTACCAGAAGGTATTCTTTGTTTTTTTCTCTCTCTCATATCCTTAAAAAAATAAAAGGAATTATTAATTTAAAAAATCATTAACAATACAAATTTAAAGTAAAAGTTCAAATAGTCATGTCAACGGTTATTGATCATTTACATTAAATTTATTTTGTTAGCAATCTTTAAAATTAATAATCAAAAAGTAATAATGAAATAAACTTATTGACATGTAATTTGATGAATTATGTTTTCCTTACTTTTTTTTATTAAAAAATTATGAAGTAAATAAGTCATTTCACAAAAAGTCACAGCATACCAAAAACACATGATATTTAGGAAAAATGACTTAAAATTTCAGTTTGAAAAAAATAATGACGATTTAATTCATTTTGAAAATTAATCAAGTATTTAATTAATTTAATTAATAATTTACATACAGTTAACCAATAATTTATCTTCAAGCTGAATTATTAGATAATCATATACGTGGTTAATCATATGTAAATTATTAATTAAATTAGTTAAATACTTAATTAATTTTTAAAACGGATCAAATAATCATTACTTTTACAAGTTAAAGTTTTAAGTCATTTCCAAAAGAGTTATAATGTTATACAACTTTTTAGCCCATCTCCAAATCGATATTCCCTCACTTCTGTTTTTGATTTTTCTATGGGTTGGCCTTCGTATTTCATCTACAATAAATGACAACCAGATTGCATGTTGACATCTATAACTATGAAGAGCCTTCGAATAAGAGTTACATTACATTGTTATTCATTTATTTGGGCTAAATTTTAATAATTTTTTTTTATATACAGATAATATGTATGGTTATAATCACTATTAATTAAAAAACTAAAGTTAAAAGTTAAAATACTTTTTCATATCATATTAAAAGGAAAGGTATAACAAAAATTTCAAGGAGCGTATTATCTAATATATAAATACTTCTATTCGTAATAAAAAAAATTAATGAAAAATATTTTTGAAGTCATTTTTAATTTAAAAGAAATAGTAATTGTATATTTAGAAATCAATATTGAGTGGAAATGATTATTGTTTAAATCTGAGTCATATAAGTTAATTTTAGAAGAGATAAAGTGATGAATTTCACTGTAGCAAAACAAAAAAAAAACTCCTTAACAATTAATTTAAGGAAAAATTGATGTTAAAAGAAAAATAAGAATATAAAAATATGATTAATTGGTGGGAAAATGAATGGTTAAAGAGTGATGATCAAATTAAATCATATAAAGGAATAAATATATAATAAGTTAAAATTCTGGTTATAATTTTTTTTAGTTTTTTTTTTTGGTTACATTTTTTTTATGAGTTTTAATTATGTGTAAATATTGACATAACTGTTATAAAAGTATCTGAAGCTAAAAGCCTTGTCGCTGACCTGTATGTATCCCATTTCAAAGGTTTGAATAGGTATGGATAGAGACCCGAGTTCAACACATGGTGATGGTAGCAAAATTTGTGGTTATTATTACATATTTATTCTGATTTGTGTTACTATTTTTCATTAGAAGAGCTTGTAAATTATTTGGTACACTTAAAATTGTGATGTATTACAAAAGTATGTGAAAGAAATGCATAGGCTAATCTGGGCTAAAATTCAATAATGATTATAAAAAAATGATATTATAGTTGAAGTGCTTTCACTATTATAAAGATGTAATACCTATTATTTAGGGGTTTATTATTCTCGAAAAATTATTAGTCTTCATTAAGCTACAGATTTTTAATACTTTTCAAAAAAAAATTTGTAATTTTCGTATGAAATGTATTTAACTTGTGTATCATTTTATTTAAAAAAAGTAAACTTAAATAAATAAACACTTATTTTTGTCATCTAAAAATATATGTAACATTATATTAATCCTCTATTTATATATACATCAAACGAGTCTTGAAAAGCTATATGTAACATCAAATTAGTCCATGATACATGGAGGACTAATGTGCTGTCAAATATATTTTAAAAAGACCAAAACAAGTGTTTAAATTTTTTGCACTTGCAAATAAAATACTTTTTTAAAAAAATACTTTGAGTTTATATTAAATCATTAAGAATGTGTTTGAATTAGTTGTGAAAGAAAGATTATGTATATAATTAATTTTTTTAAAAATCAATTATGAGAAAACTAATTTATGTTCGGATATGTTAATTCATAATCAATTTTAAAACAAAATTTTTTGTTTGGATTATATAAAAAGAATTGCTTTTATGTATTAAATTACCAAAAGATATATAAAATGATTGAAAAAATTATTTAGTTAAAGGTAAAATAGTATTTATCTATCAAAACTTTCAAAATAAGCCAAAACCACTTAATAAAAAGCTCAAAATAAAAGTTTTTCTTAAAATGTTTTTAGTTAATGAAAAAATAATCTTAACTTATAATCAATTTTATACACTTTAAACAAACAAGATAAATTTTATATAAAAACTGAGAAAGAATTAATCTTTTTCAAATATGCTGTAAGACTTTGACCCTATTTAGATAGGCTTATATGCAGTTTATTTGGGCTTATCTACTACAATAAGCGCTAATGAAGTATTTTTAGGCTCCATTTGAATAATAGATTATATAAGTACTTAGAGTAGAACTTATTTAATAAGCTCTATTGTCATAAGTGTTGTTTAAAATAAGCTAAATAACATTTTGATAAACACTTTTGAGCAACTCTTTTCATAAACCCTTTGAAATAAATATCAGCATTTGAGGAATATATTATGAATTATGTCAATCCCTTAAGGTTAATTGTCAAAAATTATTATAAAAACAATTAGTACCTAAGGTATTTTTAGCTTTTGCAAAAGCTTATTTTCATAAGCTTAAATTTTTAGCTTATGAAAATAAGCCTAAAATAGATTATAGGAGTTTTATAAGCTGTTGTAATAAGCTTATCAAAACAGAATAAAAACATTTCATAAGCCCTTGAGCTATATATAAGCCTATCCAAACGGGGCTTTATTCTGTTTGGATGAGCTTATTAAAACAGCTTATAAAACCCCTATAAGTTGTTTTGAGTTTATTTTCGTAAGTTATAAATTTTAGTTTATAAAAATAAGCTTTTGTGAAAGCTAAAAATAACTTAGGTACTAGTTTTTATAATAAATTTTGACAAAATTAACCTTACAGGATTAACACAATTCATAGCATATTCTTCAAATATTTGATATTTATTCCAAGGGGTTTATAAAAAACTTCTCAAAGTGTTTATCTAAATACTATGTAACTTATTTTAGACAATGCTTATGATAGTAGAGCTCTATTTAAAGTGTGTGCTTGCATTAGCTGTAAAAAAAATTATGTTAAAAATCAATTATATGTATAATCAATTTTCAAGAAAATCGATTATAAAAAAATTAATTTATGTTTCGATATGTTAATTTTTAATCCATTTTATGATGAAGAGTTTTGATTGAATTGTATAAAAAAAATCATTTTTATGTATTAAATTACCAAAAAATATATAAAATAATTAAATAAGTTATTTAATTAAGGGCTAATAGGTATTTCTCTCTTATAGTTTAAAAATAATCTGAAGTCAAATAATTAAAAACTTAAAATAACAAATTTTTTTAAAAATAAGTTATTTTTTAATTATGAAAAAATAATCTTAATTTATAATCAATTTTACACAACTTAAACAAACAAGATATATTTTAAATAAAACAACTTTTAATTAAAAAAAATTATTATTCCCAAAAAATAAGTAAAACCAAACATACTCTAATAAGTATTTATATAAATTATTTATCCACACGGACCTTAGCCACTTCAGAAAAAACCTCACTCGAGCAACAAAAATAGATCCGGAGATCTGATAGATCCAAAGAGACTAGTTATTTATCTATCAACCAGTTCTCGATCACGGTTATAGTCCCAGCTAACAAGAACAGAATCCATCAGTTTCAATAATGTACGCCCCCAACTCGGCTTACAAAGTGGTGTATAATACAAAAGAAAACCCTTACTATGAATCTTTTTATATATCATACATGCTAAACGTAAAATACAATCCAAGTGACATTACGGCAACTAGCCTTCATAATCTCCCTGAGCAAATTTGTTCTCTGGATAAAAGACAGCAACTACTTGATTTCCCCCAAATTTCCGTCCATTCAATCCAGTACGGGCTTTTGTAGCACCATCAATATCAGCATACTCCAAAAACACCTGCAAGTACAGAAAAGTTATACCTTTATAAGCTGTTACTCACAACGTAATATTTTCATTTTCATGAGTAATTTTGAAAATATCCTCACATATTCCTCTTTTGATTTTAGAAAAACAAGAATTATAAGTGCAGAAAATGGGGGAATTCTAACAGAATAGGTCCAGAGTCCAGACCTTTCCAACTCCAGCAGACAGTTCCCCATTTGGTTGTGCGCGAGGGATCACAACATTCACCAAAGTACCTGCAAATTGTGAAAAGAGTGAACTTTGCAAATAAACTTTCAAAATATGCAATGATACAGGTACACAAGTGAACAAAGATGGAAGACTATGGAGGCTTCGATCCCTAGGTTAGGCCTGATTCTTTATAGCATAATGTCAATGTGGGACTACAAATGGCTGTAAAACAAACAAATAGCCCAAAGAAAATTTTATAGTAAAAGACCATCAAACTAAATCAGTAGTTACCAAATTTGGAGCACTCCTGTCTCATATCGTCGATAATCTCTTCATAGTCCTCGTCTTCCTTGAGCTCATCAGCAGAAACTGCTTGAGTTAAACATACTACCTTCGTAGCCACTAATGCCGGTTGAAACATAAGTTTCTATAGAACCAAAAGTTAAATAGCGATTAGAATTTTAAATAACATGCAACACATCTGTTGATAACAAAAACATTTTAAGTCAATATCATCAAACCTGCAGAGCAATCTGCTGCTGTGCATGCATTAAAACACTCTCTTGCTCAGGTTTAGGCTGGTTTGCACCTTGATTAGCTCGTCTAACTGTAAGAGTCTTATCTCCCATCTTTATTCCATTCAGAGCAGCACAGGCAATATCTGTAACTGCAAGATCTTGGTAAACACAAAATGCATAACCCTTTGAGTTTCCTGTTTCTCTATCTTTCACCAGATCAAAACCCCGAAGAGGACCAAAAGTCTCTAAAAGCTCCCTGATCTGAGTTTCTGTAAAGTAATAAGGAAGTCCACCCACAAAAATGCGATCAGGACCTTCAAGTCCACCAGCCGACCCAGGTGCTAAGCCAACAGCAGCCAGGTTCAGGTTTGGGTTAGGTTGGCTTGGGCCTAAAGTAGCAGCTAGAGAAGGGTTATAATCAGTAGGTCTCCTGACCTTAACAGGTGCCCCCTGAAGTTAGAAAATTGAAAATGAAATCGCCATCATTCAGATTAGTATCCATTCATGTACTTGAAAAAGAACAAAAAAGGATCCCAGGTTTTTGGTTATAGTTAATAAAAAAATACCTCAAAAATAATCCCATCAAGAGCCATTGCATTGCTAGCTTCCTCAACGGACCTCATCTCAACAAAGGCAAACTTCTTGTCATGATTAATGTAAACATTGACCACTGCATCACCTTCACACACACAAAGAGAAAATAAAATAAAATAAATCCCAATAATTAACAGGCAGCATAAAATCTCAGCAAACTGAAATAAATCACTTAAGATTTTATGTACCTGGGCCAGCAGTGTTTCCTCCAATCTTAGCCATGACCTGGCTGAAGAAAGTAGCAACTGACTGCAGTATAGCAGGCAAAAGATCATAAGCAAAGGTTAAAAAGGAAAAATTATCACAAACAAAACCAGCTTTAAAAAACTTCAGGCTTGTTCTCCACTTGCCTCACAGCTACGCATAGTGGGACATATTAGAATTGCTTCCAAAACTCACAAAAATCATAAGCATCAGAAGTAGAGTAAGTGAAGAGTACATGTAACAGACTCTAAAAACTTGGTCACATGATGAAACATGGAAAACTATTTGGCAAGAAGACTATTTAGCTGATAGCCAAACTCTTAGCTATTCTCTCATGCAAAGATTAAAAGGGAGCAACATTCTAAGCAATCCTATAAAATATTGAAATTTGAGCATTGAAAAATAAGAACCAGATTACAGACACAATAAATGAGTGAAAACTATAGCAGCTTATCAGGGAAAATTCTACAAAACACATTTCATGCAATAGTTGCAAATATCCAAACACCAGTAGCAAGGAAATGCATAAGATCCAAGACCAATAATCAAACAAAATTTATAATAAAGACGTCATGTTAAAGCCCAGTACCTGCTCGTTGGCTGTAGGAGGGAGCCCTCCAACATACACCCGCCTAGCATGTCGAGTAGCCTGTACATTTGATACATCAAATAAGGGCCAAAATTAGAGAAAGAAATCCTAAAGGGAAAGAAAGAAACCCTCATATCACTGAAATACATTTTTTACCTGTTGTGTCATAGCCTGAACTGGCATGACAGGGAGAGAACTAAATGGCTGCAACTTGAAAAAGACAGAAACAAGAAGATAGTGAAATTAATAAAAACCTCATGCTGCAAAACCAGAGGTGGGAACAAAGAAAGGAAGATACCTGGCTGGTAGCCAATGGAAACATGTTTTGAAACACTCCAGGAATTGCAGGATTTGTCCCAGTGATCTGACCTGCAAATATAGGCACACACCTCAGAACAAATTCATTATTTAATCTTTTGCAGAACTATTACATAAGTATCAAATGACTCCTTTTGCTCCAATTTCCATAAGCTTAATCATAATTTAACATCATTAATATATCAATAAGATGAAAGGAACATTTTAAGCAAGCTTTGGAGATAATATTTGTAAGAGATAATATTTGTAAGTCTACCAAAGTAGGCAATAGTGTCCAGTTGAAGACGAACAAGACCCACCAAAAACCGGTGCAATGATTCCTCCGTGGACATAAAAGCTATAGACGTCGGCTCACGCCCATTGTCAGCACAGTGGGGCAAGTAGCCCAACATTGCCTTCTTAGAACATAAGACAAGACATAGAAACAAAACAAACAAACACCAAACACAAGACAAAAAACCAAAGCATCTTTTAGTTCCAGAATTATATCACCAAGTAAAAAGAAAGAAAACTAAATTACACACCATTTGAGACATGTCTTCAAAGAGCTATATACTCAGATAATAACTGAATATAGCTTACCAAGATAACACCATGCAAATTCGATATGAACTTTCCATACTAGGACCAACAAAGAAAGAAAGCAGTTAAGATTAAAAAAGTTCGTAAAAATATACAAGAATAAATGTACCTGTAACAGTAGCACCACCAGCTAACATTGCAGAAGGAGAGGGAGCCATATCAAAACCACTAATCCTTTTGCTGTAAGTAAATAATGTTAATATTCCAATAATAAATGCTACCTTTCATACAAAGAAACAATTTACTGTAAGTAAATAGTATGTAGTTAGAGTCTTAGACTGTTAGAAAATTGAACTATATTAATCATGTGTTGTCACTTTAACCTCTCAGGTAGTTGTTATCATATTCAAACTCTTTTATTGATGTGACAATACATGATTGGATGATTGATGATTGGTACTGGATCAAAATTAAATCCTAACAATTATCAAAAACAAAGAAAATGATACAAAAAGATTCTCGTGAGAGAAGCAGGAGAGAATGATTGTAGATAACTGTCACTTCAAAAGGAAGGATTGCAAAGCAGTAAAACTATAAACCTGACAAAATGATAATATATTTTTAACTTTGGCTTATTTTCATAATAAGCTCAAAACAGCTAATAAGAGGTTGAAAAGCTGTTTTAAGCTTTTTCAAATAGGACAAAAAGCTTCATAATTTCTTGTTGCCCATCCAAACGGGACCTATGTCAACTTATTTGTTAAGGATGTTTGCAGGACTTACCTCTTCGAGCGAGAACGTGACCTTGATCTATGCTCAGCTCCACGCCTTGATAGTGAAGTAGACCGAGACCGAGACCTGCGCTTATGCCTGTCATCTCTATCATAATCCCTTGGTCTGTAATGTATCATCAAATAACTTTTAGATAAAACTGAAAACGAAGGTAAATGAATAGAAAACAATTAATTCAAAATTCAAAAGAAAGGCATTGCTAGCGTTTAGAAAATAAGAACATGAATGCATACGAGACAAAGACAAATGTTATCAAGTGAGAGTGAGCAAGAGTAACCGACGCTGTTGACACAGATATAAGGCATTACTATCGCAAATGAAGTTTTACCTGTTTCTGTAATGATCATCATCATCCCTTTCCCTTCTCTCACTGCGATCCCTATGTCGATCTCTATGATGGCGATCCCGATCCCGATCCCTGTCTCTATCTCGGTCTCTTTCCTTCTCCCCATCCCGATCTCTTTCCTTGTCTTTGCTTCTGTCCTTTTCTCTCCCTTTGTTTTCTCGTTCCTTTTCTCTTCTTCTGGAAGATTCTCTATCGTAATCACGAGATCCATGCTGCCAAAACACATACAGAAGTGATCCATATGAAAACAAGGTATCAATCAATAAAAGAAAAGGAAAAATTGATGTGATCTTGGTAATTGAAAAAGAAAAACAAGAGATACGTGAGATTTGGAGTGAGGAGAACAGCCAGCAGCATAGGCATAGGTGTCATTGCCAAGCATCCCTTCGTATCTCTCTTCGTACTCACCCATCTCTCTTCTCTTATCACTTCACTTCTTCAGTTTCACTGCTTCTGCTTGTGCCTCTTCTTCTTCACCAATCACCATATATTTATCTATTGCTCTATTCTACACTGCACTGCCCTTTCTGGTTTGGTCATGTTATGGCCCAATAGCCTTTTAGGTCCTAGCCCACATGGGATTTGCTTTACCCACGAAGATCCGGATGAGCTCAAGGGTGAAGGGCCCTTTTGAATCTTTTATTTGGGTTTAAATGTTTAACAACAACAACTATATCCAAATTAAACTATCTCAAAGCCCCCTTCTTTCTTCTTTTTTTTTTTTTAATCTTCTTTGAAATCAAACCAAGTTCCTCTGCATTTGTTTCTTGCAAAACCATCAAGCTCGCCGCACGTTAGGTCTCAAGGATCATAGATGACTTTATTATTATTAACGAATGTTTTTAATGGAAGCCTGTGCATTTCCCTTGGCTGCCATTGCCATTGCTTTATGCAGCTCCATTCACGGGTGATTAAAATGTATTAAAGACATGGGCATGGGTTTCATCCAATTATGATTTAAGAGCCAAAATAATCAGAAAATGACACCAGTAAGTAAAATCATACGATAGTTGTCATAGCAAATGTGGGTAGCATTACACCCACCCACAACTGTTCTCTGACTAGTTATAGTTTTCCTATTCTAAATTTGTTGCTCCACATATACTTTCAATTACTAAATCTGAACACAACATTCAAGCTCAAGTTAAAGTGACACAGCCAGATTCCCAAGTAGAATAGAAGGCTCAATATATAGTTCAGCAAGCTGCTTTATGTTGATAGGATAAACGAAACTGGGATTCCCATTAAAAGCCATCCTTCCCATCCGAATGTTCACTGCTTCTGTTGGGTGGAATGCATCCCAGAACACGTACTGGTCTCTGTTCGGGCATGGCGTTTGGTATGGAAGACATGTAATTTGACCTCTATTTCTTCCAATGCCACAGCACCCTCTGTAAACATCCCTAAGCCCTACACAAACAAAATAAAGTGAAGCATCAATCCCTTCACCAAAGACACGTTGAAAATGTGCATTGCGGAGAGCTTCTAGGAAAAACAACCCAAATAATAAGAACAAAACAATGTGACACTCAGTTTGATTTCAGTTAGTTCCAGCTGGCAATAGTAACTTCTGATTCGTACCATAAGATTTCGCATGGACAATAATATCCTGGAACATGCGGGCAACATCAATGAATACGAATCTAGCACCAGGAAGATTAGTATTGAAATTGCTCAACATGGTCTTCACATTTGCATTGAAAGGTTGCACAAGCAAGTTCACTTCTTCTGAGGAGCTTCCACTCATGCTTTGAGCCAATATGCTTGGAATACAGCCCATTAGCCCCAGTCCAGCAATCACAAATTTCCTTGCTCCAAGATTGTAAAGCCTCTGTAACATATCATGAACTAAAAACAATTCCTTAAAGATCAGTAATCAGTTGACATTTCCTTAAGTGTTGCTAAATAACTCAGAATTGGGATAGGAGTAGGAGAGCAACTCATAGACCAAATTAAAATTGCTATTACTTTATGTATTAAAATTGTTCATATCTAATAATTAATGGACCAAAAACTCAGACCTCCTAAAGCAGCCGCTTTTGATAATAATACACGATTGCAAATTATGGCAAAGGATCATTGACAAAAATCAATGATATGATTGGTCACATTTTAGAGTGAGGTAGGTAGGATCATGTAACTGAGAAATCTTACAGTGAGCTGCTGGTTATACTTTTGAGACAAGAGATCAGCATACTGTTGTCCATTATACTGATTTCGAGTGGGGTAATTAGGCATAAGGTAGTTGTTTGGGTAGTCATTGCTGCCCATTCCAACAAAGACTATACACTGTGCGAGAGCCCTGGCTACATCATCTGCTCCAAGATTGTCAGTGATTTGATTCAATGTGTTCTCGAAGTTCCTAATTTGCTCATCAAATGTTATGCGGCCAACCTGGTCAAGAGTGAACCATTAAGATACAATCTACAATTTCAATAAGAATCTAATGGGCTTGGAAACCAAGTTATTCATTCGGGGGAGGATGTTTCTTCAGATCACAAATGTTTCTTTCATGCAGGGGGAGTTTTCTCAGTCCTCCAACCCCAACAATAAATAAATTGAACATGCATAGAAAAAATTTAGTCCTTTCTTTTTTTGGGCTAGTGTATATCCTTGAATTAATTTTGAAGTTAAATTTTAAAATCATAATTAAATGGATGTTACACACAAAGTTTCTTCTGGTGATGTCAAGGTCATAGAGAAGCCAAAGAACAAGACCACTAGATCTATGATCAAGAATCCAATATTTGTTAGACACAAAGGTCATCATCTTCTCATTGATAAAGGAAAACTAAAGACTAAAGATAAAGTTGCAGACATTTTCCCAAAACCAATTTCTCAAGACATAGAGTTCAAGAATTTTCAACGTTAAGGGGGATGTTAGAAATTAACAATGTGGAAAATTCTACAATCATTATGGAGATATTTTAGATCACAATAAGGCCCTCGAAGAAGGTATACATAAATCTTGGAATACATGAATCTAGGCATACATGAATCTAGATATACATGAACCTAGGAATTAGAATTTATGTCATTAAATTAGGAGTTGTAACTTTCTAGTCTTTGTAATTTATGATCCAATTCCTCAATAAATAGAAGTATATGTATGAGGCTTGATATGACCAAAAAAGACAAGAACATAATCATACAAAAAAATTTCTCACATTCTCTGCCCCCCATACTTTCGCTTCCAACACACCTGGCCACTACTTGCTGACCTCAACACGGTTAGGCAGATTGATCAAACACAAGATTCAGCATTGATGATTGTCAATTGCTTCCTTTTCCTTTTCCACCTCGTAGCAGCCTCTACTTTCAACACTTCAGCTTCCTTTTTCCTTGTTCCCCACCCTTCTCGTTCTCTACAACTCCACCCAACCTTATTGCCCAACCAAAACTTGTCATATAAATGACAAAACTTAAAAGCTGTTTACTAGTTAAAAAGTCCATAACCGGCATTAAAGTTTGTGATAGAGGGGATAATGGTACATAATATAAATAAAACCGACTCACATGCAAGATACCTGCTCAAACAAATCCTCCAATTTATTCCTGGGAAGCTTAAGTTGAGAAACTTGAGGCAATATTGCATCCCATCTTCCACTATTAATATCAGCAACAAAGGTTTCAATGCTGTCAACGGTATTCAAAGAAACCTGGCACTCATTCTGTAATGTCTGAAACGTCTGGTGCAAGGAATTTTCTTTGCAAAACTGAAGCACAATTTTGATGACGCTGAAAAGGGCAAAACAAAAGTGGTTCCAAAATATTACAAAATTGTAAACAATAAAAGATAATACACAAACACAATCTAGTGTGCGAGAAGCACACATGCACGAACACGCAGAAGAATAATTGAAGCATGTGATCTAACAAAAATTGTAAATATCAAAGGTATGCATAAATGAGGAAAAATAATGAACGAAGAAAGTAAATTTCCTGTTTTCTACAAGCGGCAAATGATAGTGCTCTCTTATGCAAAAAGTTTATTTTTTCTTTATTTTCCTTTGCTCAATTCGCAAATGAAGTATTAAACTTGATACGAAAAGTAAAAGAAACTTACTCTCGAGCTTCGATTTCGAGAGCAGACATAGCTTCGCAACAAATAACTGAAAAGGGCAGGTAATGGCCAAATTCGATTATGTTGGGTATACTGGCCGGCCTCAAAATGGACCAAGCTGGCTGTTTGATTGAAAATTTCATATCGGCCCTTTAATCTATTGGCCCGTTAACTCTTTTTTTTAAAAAATTATTATTTTCCGCACGATGGGATGAATTGCATTTGCCCAATCCTATTCCTGGACACAATCTCAATCTGCACTATTCTTTGCGGTAAAGGCGTTACTCCATTCCATTCCAACATCAGGAATTGCAGCGTTTCTGATCTTGGTCGGCAATTTCACTGCTGGGGTGAGCTACCTCAACTCCCCAAATCTGGAATCTGTTTAGTAGCAAGACAAGACATGCAGTTCGTAATGGACTTAAAGCATGCAAATAAATGGACTTCCCCTTTAAAATATTACATTTATTTTCCTCACGATGAATTGCAGTTCTCAATCTCATGACTTAATCCCTTGTATGATGAACCCTTCCAAGTTATCACTTATCAGCAAGTTTGAAAGTCCATCCAAACTTCCATGTCAGTTTGATGAAATCCACAACAAACAGGGGGTTAGGGGTAGGATATTTTTCAATTTCAATATGTGAAATTCGTGCTGGTAGCTTTAAGTTCAGAGTTGCTATTGAGCAAAAAACGATTTAACAATACCATAATCTCGTGATGAAATACACTGTCTGTTACATACTAGCAGGAACTGAATAACAAAATAAACGGAACAGACTCCCTAACCACACTGGTTTCAAATGAAGAAGCCTGATTTATTTGCTAATGACTAAACTGCATTCTACAGTTTATGTAAAATGAGATGAACCCCACGCTCAGGCTGAAGAGTAATAATAAAGGACGGAGCATGAGCATAGGATGGGGAAAGCTCGAAAGAGAAACGTTGCAGGATCATGCACAAGGCTATTTTTGCTTCCAACAAACCAAAGTTTTGTCCGATGCAGAGTCGAGGACCCCATCCAAATGGCAAGTATGAAACTTTGCCTTTTGTTGCCTTTGAAACTCCTTCAGAGAATTTTTCTGGTTTGAACTCCCTGGCATCATCCCCCCAAAACTCCTTATCTTGGTGTAGCATTGACACGGGTACTACAAGCTCCACTCCTGCAGGAATTGTAAGGTCTCCAAGTTTTGCATCTTTACGAAGATATCGAGCGAACATAACTACTGGTGGATATAACCTGAGACTCTCCTGTAGAATCATTGACACCTGTTTGATGAAGAGAGATTAGGGTGACAAACAACCAACGCCAAAGTTAAATGTACGTTATTCATCATTAAATGAAGTCATGCCATTAATTATGTGAAACTTACAATTTTAAGTTGACCTAGCTTATCATAATCCGGCTTTTCATTACCGAACACTTTAAAAGCCTCTTCCCTCGCCTTTGCTTGCCAGTCAGGATGCTTGCTTAATAATAACATAGTCCAAACCAGCAACTCTGCATTGGCTTCCTGCCCTGCTAAGTAAAATAGCTTCACTTCTTCGACTACCTCCCTTAAACTCATTCCTCCGCCATTTTTTTCAGATTCCTTGTAATTTGATTCCAAAAGTATGCCTAATAGGTCGTTGTTAGTAGGCTCCCCTGCTTTCATTGCTTTCAATCTTCGGTTGATGATACCCATAAGCGATCCTCTTATTTCTTTGTCAATTGCTTTCATCCTCCTGTTGGTATGTGTTGGCAGAAACCTACAAAATAAGCATGATTAATTGTCATTGATCATAAGGCCAGTAACAAATCTCTACGCTGGCAATTTTAAAGTTCTAGTTCTAGTATTAAAAAAAGAATTTTCAGTCCCAATTTTTAGTTTAATTGTGAGCTTGATGGGTTTTGAAATAAATCTTTCTACAAACTTATTTTAATGGCTGTCTCGTGCATGAAACTCCTAGCACAACATGCTTTCTCCTAGAATTGAATCTGCTTTATGCACCAAAACAGACATGATTTTGAGTTGCACCTGCAGTATAGTCTTACCTGTACCCCGGAATGAAAGCAAACTTAAAGAGTGTCATTGTAAGTTGAAGCATTTCCCTTTGAAGCTGGAATACTTTTCTTCCTTCCTCATAGCTACTTCCAAAGCCTGCGCGAGCAAGAACATCGCTTGACACGTTTTGGATGAAAGGCCATACATCTAACTCACATGACCCATTAGACGAAGATAATAAACTCTCCCATTTGCTGACCATATCATCACAGCACTGACAAAATATCGGTACCAAGAGCTGTGGACAAATTCAAGAGTCCAAGGTAATAAGAACGTTCAGTATGAAATGAGTACATAAACACCAGTCTTAAGTGCTCGAAAAGAAAGACAAAAATTCAGTAATTAATTGAAAAGAATTCATTTAACTGAGATTTCTCATACATATATGAAAGGAACAAATAATAACTAGAGGTAACGTAACCAATTCCTTTTATTTGTTTGATTGCTAGCATGACTATGCATGTCAACACAATTCGATTTATCATATTTACAAGTGCTTTGATATAATAACAGAGAGACGAAACACGAACTCACCTTCAATTTCTCTACATTGAAAGCTGGACTGACGATCTTTCTATGTTTAGCCCACTTGTCGCCATCATAATTAGCAAAGCCTGACGCTAGAAGCTTGAAAAGTGGGCTTGTGTCAGGCTTTTGAAATTCATAGACCTTATTAGCGATTTCTTTGATTTTGTCAGGATCCATGATGAATAACCTTGGTCTTGGACCAAGCCACATAAATGAATTCTTCCCTGCAAGTATATTATTTGGTGTGGTTAGCAATATTTGAAGATGTACAAAGCTAAATTTGGATAAAGTGCAGTGATATACTAGCAATATAGATGGCATATGTTATGTATACATAGCTATTGTGAATGAATAAGTGATGTCTGTTCTGACTGACCGTATTTAGCGATGGTGTGGACAACGTATGGCAATACACGGGGTGCAATCTCATTAGAGTGAGGATCCAGGGGTTTGGATTTGGCTTCCTTGATCATTTTAACCATATCTCTGATGTCTCCAACCATAAGGCGGTAGGAATTGCCTTGGAGACCCTGCTGCCTGAGACGCCTCTCTATACTCTTTGGTCTGAGCCACACCCAGTTGAGTGCGCTCCATAACCACCATATCAGCACCGTAGCAGTCACAGTGCCGACAGCAATTGTAGTTGGGGCCAAGTCCAGTGATGATATTACTAATCCTCCCATCTCTTGCTCTGTATGACTAAGTGCGTCTGTGCCAGAGACAGGCATATAATAACAGAGACGAAGCTAGCAAGCTCACGCTCATAAATCACTGCACACCCAATATTATAATAATATGTATATAAGATAATGCGACTAACAAATCGATGTTAAGAAAAACAGAAATGCCTTCCCACGAGAGCCACGCCAATCATAATAATATAATAAGGAGACACGTGAATATATATAAAAAAATCTCAAAAGCAGCTTCCTCGCATTTCGCGTGGTAGGTTCCGCTAATTACAAATTGGAAAAATGAGCTCAAGGGAAAAAGTGGTTCTATTTCATTTGTTTCGAAAATTAATTAATTATTTAATTAATTTAATTAATAATTTATTATTAAAATATCTCAAAATATATTTAGGTATTTTAATATATGTTTAAAATATTTTTATAATATATTGTAAAATTAATTAATTATATCTAATTCAAGAAACAACTTAAGAGTTATTTTTTAATTTTATTATGTTTTTTGATTTATTTTTTTTTTTAATTTGGGTTAGGATTCTTATTGTCTTAGTGGGCTTGGGCTTGGGCTTGTACTAGTAGTATTACACTAGTACTTGACTTAATTATTAGTATAAATATAGATTAATACTTTATATTTTATAACACATTAAATCAATCCAATCTCATATTATTCATTAGTATTTATTTTTTTTGTTATTTCTTTCCTACCTAAAATCATATAATTTTAACATTTATATATAATTAATTATATATTAAGTATTAAAATAAATAAAAAATATTGATTAATTATATATAAATTATTAATTAAATATTTAATTAATTTTTAAAAAAAATTTTCAAACTAATCCTTAGATCATTTTCCCCTACAAATTCTCGGCCTCAGGTGGCAGGTATCCACACCTCCGTATCTCCCATAAAAAAAATTCTATTATAAAACTATATATTAATTTATCTATTCTATTATTTTATGTCTAATTTATTTTAAATTTTTATTTCTGAGTGTTAAATATTTTCGTTACAATTATTCTCTTTTTTTTAATTTGAATGAAAATATAAAAAAGATTGTGAAAAGTAATTTTTATTTTACAAATTTTAAAGTATGATATACTTTTCATCTAGTTAAAATAGAAAAGGAGAGCAACGTCATGTTTGACTCAAGGGAAAGAAAATAAAGAGAACAGAACATTTTAAAAGATAGATGAAGAGAAAAAAAAAATTTAAAAGTAAAGAAGAAGAAAAAACTCTTAAAAAAAGAACAACAATTTTTTTCCAAATTTTTTTTATTATTTCAATTTTTTTTTTAAATTACCTCTCTTTTGTTTTGTTTTTTTTGTTTTACATCCAAACAATGGATAACAGACATTTTTCAGTGCACCATTGTAATATGACATATATATTTCTGATTCATTTTTTCCTTGCTAAAACAAATGTGTTTACGTTGAAACAAAATTGGTGAATGATAATTAGAGAATTTTTTTAGTTGTACAGTAAAGTATTTCTAGTTATCTTTTAGGTCAACAAAGACTAAATCTATTCACGAACAATCTGAAAAGTATGTCCCAACATTGGCCAAATATATATATGTTTAGAGGAGTTAGTTAATTCACTCTGGTATTGGTCCCAACTTCAAACATTATGTGTTTAGGTTAATTGTATGCGCTCAACTTAGTTAAATTATGAAAATATTTTATCATATGTTTGTATATACATCAATTCTCTACTACTTAGATCAAATAAATTGCAAAAATCAAGAAATTTTTCAAAAATGTTGTAATGGGGCTATAAGGTGAATGAAGGGACCAATATAGATAATAGCAAGTTAAAAACCAAAGAGAATAAAATAGCATTCGGAAGTAACTCAAGTAGAAAACATAAAATTTTACCTAAAACCATAAAATGCACATTTTCTTTGCATATTTCTTCCTTTTTCTATTCTTTTCTTTTACAACCTTTTGGTTTTATTCTTTTTTTTTTCAAAATTAGTTTTTTTTTTTATACCAAACATTTCCCATAAGCATACCAATTTCCCCACACTTAAATCATTGCAAGCAAAAGAGCTCCTCCAATAGGAAAACCAATGCTCTCTTATTCCCTAAGGTGAAGTAAAACATGGTTTTTCACTCAAGTCTTGTAATGAGCTAAAAACAAAGAATGGGCAAGTAAGCTCTTAGGGGGTTAACAATGAGATAAATGCAAGGTAGGCTTATTTGGCCAAAGCAGCTAAGTCAAGAAAAATGCCTCTGTCATTTTCATACAACATACAGACTAATGTAATCTCAAATCGATTTACTGCAAGTTCTAAAAAATAAATTCATAATTGACATTACTCATGAAAGAAAATAAACCAAGCGTAAGTATCAAACTTGGAAAAGCCCAAAACTCACAAAGGTATGGAAAATTTACTCAATTCAAAATATGTTTTCTTCCTAATATCCGCAGTCATATATACATGTATATCACGAAATTAAAAAATTTAATTCAACTATAAACTGTTTTGCATACTTTTATCACCAACTAAGATCAGATTCAGCACATGCTTGCATCAAAATCAATTCAAAAGATCAAAATATCTTTTTATATTATATATATATATATATATGCAAGAACAAAATGATTTCGGACCTACTATGAAATGCAAGTTAAGATGTGTCTCAAGAGCAAAACTACTCCTTACTCTACCATCATATATCTAATAAGTTAGATACAATAAAAATTAGTTTGTTAGTTTTTTTTTTCAAAATAGAAATTTATATAGAAAACAAAAAACAAAAACAATAAACGAAACAGAAACAACAATAGTAGCAGCAAAACAGAAGCAGAAACAGACAACACAAACAGTAGAAGCACAGAAATAAAAAAATAGCAGACAGAGAATTAAAATAGCAAGCAGCAACAGTAACCGAGAAAATAAATAAATAAAATAAACTGTAACAATAAAATAAAAATAGACAGTGCTAAAAACAGTAACAAAACAATTAAAACAACAACTAGAAAAGTGAAATAAAAGTGTGGAAAGAAAACTCTCTATAGATAGTTGAAGCAACAAAATCTCAGTAGCCACAACATAGCCAGTGTAATGGATCACCACATCCAGAATCAAAGGGGTCAGTATCCTCCAGGGTTGCTTTACTGGTTTAGCTTCATCTTCAAGTAAAATCCTACACATGCATATGGAACGGCTAATGCTAGGAATGTCTGCAAGTGTGCAGGCTCTCAGATTTCTCTTTAAAATCTGCAGCAACCTCTCCTCCTTATCAGTGAGAAGGTTCTTAGCCACAGTCACTATGAGTTGCTCATCATCTACCAAATGTGTACATCTCAAATACTCAAGAAAAGGCAAAGGTTGTAGCTTTAACTTTGGCAGCTGCACTATGGAGGGAAGCAATATGGTAGGCTGCACCAACTCTGCAGATTGGATCTGCACAGAACCTGCTGCTACATTTGCATAATTTACATAATTAGTTGTAATAGAACTAGCATCACACAAAGGTCACAGTCTCAGCACATGCATTACACAACATATCATCACCACAACTAGTACAACAAACAAAATCATCAAAATTAGTAGAACCAACAATTTTAGCACACATGTCATCAATTGATTTTTGCACATCAATGGTCTCATGTTCTGCAGAATCAGATTTATGTATCCGTTGCTTGCTCAATTGACTCAATAAAGATGTAAGTTGACCAACTTAAGTCCCCAAGTTCTGTCTTATAGCTTATGTTCTCTGCTGGAATTAGATGTTGTTCTGAGCTAATTGTTTCACCAAATCATCTAATGTAGGCTCAGATTACATGTCTATTGGGGCTTGCTGCTGCTGCATAGGCTGTTAGCATAAACTATTTAGTTCAACATAAGGTTCAAACTGTTGTGGCCTCATTGGTTGCTGGAATGGCTGTATATATTGGTTTGGATGATAATGTTGGGTTGCTACATTTTCGTATCCCAAGTCGGGGTGATCTCCCCAGTCATAGATATATGTAGTAGAATAAGGATCATATCTTTGCTGTCGGTACTGTGCTTCACCAAGAAATATACCTATTGCAGCAACAAAATGGTCTTGAAACACAAAACCATCATCTTGCAATGTGGTGCATGCATATGTGGGATGAAAAGAAATACAACATATACTACAAAATCTTGCAAGTTCTTGCACCTGTAACTGATGTTGTTCCATTGTCAGCTGTCTCACCAAATAAGCCAACTCATCAAGTCTATGATCCATCAGATAAGTGACTGACCCCCTATGGAGATCATTTGAGCTTAGAATGACGTTTACACTTCAGGCACCAAGCACCTAGTTTAGACTCTTAAAGAATGGTTGAAACTGATCCTTCTAAGTGGTAGGCTCACTATGCAATCTGCAAAATTCAAAAAGGGAGAGACAAAGAGCAAACGGGTTAGGGATTAGTATAATGACACCTAATGTGATTGAATAATTGATAATGATCCCCAACAGCAACGCCAAATTTGATCGAGCCGCCGAGCCCAATCAAATAACCAAGATCGGTTCATGGTTAAATTTGCAGTATAATGGATGAACCAAGTCATTTCTCTTAAGGATCAACTTAGTGACACAACTAATTACGCAAGCAATTAAAACTGTAAAAAGGGGGTTTTGTTGAAATAATTAAAATAGAATGCAATTAAAATTGAAAACAATATTATGAAAATCAATTAACAAATTAACCAATCCAAGAAAATTTACCGATCTTGAGTTTAATCCATCATTGATTATAAGGAATCCACTTAATTGCTAACCATGTTCTTGGCCTTAGATCACATCAAGAAGCCTTAACATGATCAAAGAATCATCTACTAGATAAGCATCTAGGATTTAATTAACTAAGGTTAGATGAATTAAGCACAATCCAAACATAAATTAACTTAAGATCATGAATTTAACCAAGCTAAACAATCCATCAAAAAGCTTTGATATATTGTTTAGTCTTTGTGATCCTCTTTGAATACATGATAATAAAGCTATTATCACATAAACATCTAAATCAAATTAAGCAATTCAATCTAGATCAAAATCAAAAGAGGAAGAAGAGAAACTTGAATAACAATTAAGTAATATGAACAATCAAAACAAGATCTCTAAATTAAACATCAAGATAGTTAAATCCCTTGGATTGATTATAAGAGCCTAGCTTTCCATGGATGGGAAGGAAGAACTCAGAAAAAAAAAGAAAAAAAAACGAAATTCTAGAGAGAATGGAGAGAAGAGGAAGAGAAAACTCTCTCAAATACTCAAACTTACTTAAAATTTTATTGATGCTAAATACCAGAGAGATTGACCCTATTTATACTAATCATAGAGGTCAATTTATAGTTGATAAAAGTTGTAAACAACTAGAATGCAAGATAAGAATGGATGTTTGTCAATAATGGTAGCTTAGTGCAAGGTAACAAGAGGTTGTCGAGCCTCGTCAAAATAATAAATTTTACCAATTCACAAACTTATTTGTAGTTTAGAGCAAGAACCGAATCGTCTCTCAACGATCCAAAAAAACAAAGATTTAATCAGATCAAGATAAATTAAAAAGGAGTTTTGATGATTTGTAAAGTAAATACACTGGTTGAATGAAAGAAATGCAATTAACAAATTAACCAATTCAAGAAAATTTACCGATCTTAAGTTTAATCCATCATTGATCACAAGGAATTTACTTAATTGTTAACCATGTTCTTAGCCTTAGATCACATCAAGAAGCCTTAACATGATCTAAGAATCCTCTACTAGATAAGCATCTAGGATTTAGTTAACCAAGGTTAAATACAGTAAGCCCCATCCAAACATAAATTCATAATCATGTCGAAAACGACATCTATTGACTAAATAGTCTTCAGTAAAGTTAGAGCTTTGTGTGTTATTTTTCCAATGGCACCAGTTTTAGCTTAAACGAAGGCATACAATCCACGATATGGTCCAATATGTGCACACTGCTCAGATTCTAGCGACAGCAAGCCCACTTTGAATTTCAGGCATATTTTGGACCATTAGAAGTCTGATCCAGCTCTTGAGTTCTTCATGAAACTTGTAGATCTTTGTCTTAGCTTTTCACAGACACCAAAATCACCTCAAATTGATCACCAAACCCCAAGTTATGGCCTAATCAATGAGGAAATGTCAAAATGCATCAAAATTCGAGAACTAATCACAATTTGCATTAAAGTCCAATGAGACCCAAAAACATAAAACTCGGCTAATATACTAATATTAGGCACAATAAACATCCAATAAAACTAAGTACAAAGTTAACATAAGTGTCTCAAAATGATTGATCAATTACCTAGTAGTTAGTTTTGAATTTTATGCAGAGATTTTGGTTAAATTCAGGTGAACCAGTCAATTGAATTCGAATGCATGTTTTGTGGTTGATGAAAGGTCAATTGGAATTTCATATAGATTTCTTGGATTTGTTGTTTTGTTAATTGATTTCTCTCAATTTAATTCGAGCATTTAAATTCTAAATCATCAATCCCCCTATTCATCTTGATTTGATCGATTTTGCATTTATATCCTTGAAAGACGACTTGGTTCAATCTATTATACTACAAGGTTATTTGTGAATTGATCTTTTTGTATTTGATTGAGTTCGACACTTCGTTAGTATGTGATCAATCATTTTGAGACACTTGTGTTACCTTTGTACTTGGCTTTATTATATGTTTATTATGCCTAATATTAGTATATTAGTTGAGTTTTATGTTATTAGGCATCATTGGAGTTTAATTCAAATTTTGATTAACTCTTGGATTTTGATATATTTTGACATTTCCTCTTTGATTAGACCATAACTTGGGCTTCGGTGATCCGTTTGAGGTGTTATTGGTATTTGTGGAAAGCTAAGACAAATATCTACAAGTTTCATGAGAACTCAAGAGCTGGATCAGACTTCTAATGGTCCAAAATATGTCTGAAATTCAGAGTGGGCTTGCTATCGTTGGAATCTGAGCAATGTGTACATATTGGACCATATCGTGGGTTGTAGGCCTTCTTTTGAGTTGAAACCAGTGCCATTGGAAAGATAACACGTGCAACTCCAACTATACTGAAGACCATTTAGTCAATTGATGTCATTGTCGGTATGATTATGAAGCTGCAAGTTGGTTTGAATTTTGAAACATATTTTGTAGATGTGACTTGAGGTAGATGCAGTGTTTTTAGAATAGCTTGAGTTGTAAAAGTCTTATTGACATAAAACTAGCGCCAAAAGTTCAAGGAGACAATTGTCTACAACTGTCATGAAGACACCTAAAGTCAATTTGGTGGGATGCAGGGTCATACAGATCATGGAAGGAGGCACACGAAATCTGAAAGAATATCAACTTTGTTTTTCTTTTGTAATTGTTTATCATTTGGTTGGTTAACATGGACCGTAATATTTGACAATCTCCATTTTTTATAGCTTGCATTCATTTTATTTTTAATTACAAATTGACTTCTAGGATTAGTATAAATAGGGTCAATCTCTTTGTATTAAGCATCAACGAAATTTGAAGTAAGTTTGAGTATTTGTGAGAGTTTTCTTTCTCTTATTCTCCATTCTCTTTAGAATTTCATTTTTTGTTTTTTATTTTCTGAGTTCTTCCTTCCCATCCATGGAAGGCTAGACACTTATAATCAATCCAATGGATTAACCATCTTGATGTTTAATTTAGAGATCTTGTTTTGATTGTTTATATTGCTTAATTGTTATTCAAGTTTCTCTTCTTCCTCTTTTGATTTTTATCTAGATTGAATTGCTTAATTTGATTTAGATGTTGATGTGATAATAGATTTATTATCATGTATTCAAAGAGAATTACAAAGACTAAACAATGTATCAAAGCTTTTTGATGGATTGTTTAGCTTAGTTAAATCCCTAATCTTAAGTTAATTTATGTTTGGATGGTGCTTAATTTATCTAACCGTGGTTAATTAAATCATAGATGCTTATCTAGTAAAGGATTCTTGGATCATGTTGAGGCTTCTTGATGTGATCTAAGGCCAAGAACATGGTTAGCAAAGTGAATTCCTTGTTATCAATGATGGATTAAACTCAAGTCGGTAAATTTCCTTAGATTGGTTAATTTGTTAATTGATTTTTTTTAAATTCAACTGGTATATTTTCTTTATAAATCATCAAAACCCCCTTTTTAATTATCATGATCTAATTGAATCTTTGTTATTGGATCCTTGAGAGACGATTCGGTTCATTCTCTATACTACAAATTAGTTTGTGAACCGGTACATTTTATTATTTTAATGGGTCTCGACAACCTTTTATCAGTATGCAACAAAGGCTAGAGCTATCCATGAAAGAGCTAAGGTATTTGAGGCTATTTTCAAGTATGAGGTGTGATATGATACAAAAAGGTTGTGGTTCTAAGTGTCACAAAAATATTTTTCAAACATTGGTTAGTGAGGATTAAATTTTTTTGACATCTAACATACTTATAGAATAAGCTTTTTAATTCTTTGTGTTGGTATCTGTCATTAAATTGGAAAGCTAAACTTGCTTTTGTATTATAAAAGGCCATTTATATTCTTTAGAATTTGCATTGTTATTTTCAAAGTACATTCTTAAATATCAGTTGACTGAACTTTAAATCATGCTTTCAATTTTTTTAAGGGAAGTTCCCACTAAAAACTTGATGGAGGTATTTAAATATTTTCCATATGAAGATCATTTGAAAATTTAAAATCCCATTTACAGTTTAATGTCATTGTCAAATTACTACTACACAATTGTTGTTTGCCTTGCTTTACTTTATTAGTTAACTGACCTTGATTTTTATATGGTACATATATTTTAGCTCTGGTGAACTTGAACTTTCTTTATGTAAGCTCTTACTGTAATTTTCACTTGGTTCCAAACCAATAGAAATTAAGAAATAAAACTCAAAAGTTCCTTTGAAAGTGAACTTACACAAATTGGATGGATTTTCCTGCCTTATGGATTTGTTGGTAGTGATGTAAATTTCTTTTAATCCAATGATGAGCAAAATTTGAAACTTATGCAGTGGCACTTAGTATTTTTTTTTTTTGCATCTAATCTTGTATTTATATGATGAAAAAGTTCTGGATTTTGCATGTTCTATATATAGTAACTTTCGTGGAACTATGTTGGACTATTCAAGGCAACATGCTCCCACTCTTGAAACAATTGAAAGGCTCTTCAATTTGGCAGAGGTTAGTTCACTCCATTTTGGTATTTTCAATTTTGATCTAGTTTTTTGTATTTTTTGGCACTTTATTGATTGTGAACACTGTATTTTGTCTGGGCCACATAAAAATTCTAAAAAAATAAAAAATTATTATTATTTAGTTAGCTAATTAATTCCAAAATAAGAATACAAAAATACAAAATAATAAGAATACAAAAATTAGATGCCCATTTTAACTCTAATCCCAAACCCCTTAAACTTACCCAAACTCATCTCCTCATCTAGCCCGACCCCAATCCCTCGACCCATCAAGATTTGAGCCCAACCTAAGATACTTACCCCTGTGACCCGATCCAATAACTCATTCTCCCTTTTTCTCTTCTTTCACAACGATGCCCTAGTCATTCTCTCCCTCTGCTACGCCGCTGTGGATGCGAAGTGTACCACATCGCCCTACGCCGCCTTCTGCACCCCACAAATCCGCAGACCACGCCTCTCCTGCAGCTCCACCATCCGACACCCTGCTCCACTACCTCCGCACCAACCTCCTATACCGCGTCCCTTCTACCCATTACCACTTCTGCTCCACCTCATACACTGCGCCTCTACTCCATTACCCCAGCCACGTCTCTACTCTACGCCCTTGCTCCTTTTCCTCTGACGTACATCCCTTCACCTGTGCACCCTGTACCGCGCCTTGTACCAGCCCAACAAAAGTGGCTTTTTGGTCGTGGTCGTACGTTGAAGACGAGCTCCTTGACCCTGCAGGTCACGCCTAGATGAGAAAGGGTGGAGTCTGTCTTTTTTTTTTTTTGTTCTGTTGTTCTTTTTTTGTAGAAACCTTCCTCTATAAAAAGCTGGTTCTTTTCTAAAGGGGCAGATCTTTTCTTGATTTTAGGGGAACCTTTCTAAGAAATTTTTTTCCTTCTCATTGCTTGGGGAGGAGAAAAGCAGAGCTTCGACGATTGAATAGATATCTGGATTCCATTGTGGTCATTTTGTTTTGATTGCAAGGAACTGAGTAAATGGTGAAACTGGATTGGAGCCTATTTTGTTCATTAGTTCATATTTAACTTGCATTGCGAGCTAAGATATTGAATTTATACTACATGATTGTCATGACCCAATCTTAGACCATGACCGGCGCATTGGCTAAGTCAACTTAACACTTGCCTAGCCTGGCAAGCTTAACTAAGAATGCTGAAAAACTGCTAAAAAATCTTAGAAAAAGGCTACAAATTCGGCAGAGTTTCCCCTAAAAACTGAACTAACCAAAATTTTAAACTCAACCTGAAAAACAGTAAAATCTCATAATTTCAACAAGCATGATTCTTTCTCATGCACCAACTATACACATACATATATACAATCAAAATCAGCTTTACAAAATATTACACAACCAGGATAATAATACTATATACAACTCAATAGAATTTATAATACTATCCCCTATAGCTGCAAAATACTGGAGTCAAAATACAACACTATACGACAACAATAATAGAGATATACCAAAAGGCTATAAGCTTGGGGAACAGCAAATCCCAGGAACCAGCTACTCAGCTGTCTGCGAATCTGAATTAGAAAAGAATGAAATGGAGTGAGTCACACAGACTCAGTGAGGGAATAATAAACTAAGTGAACTGGAAGGGAAACAAATAATAGCACGACTATTTAAACTTTCCAATGATCTCCGAATATACTAACTGATGGAAATAAAATTTATAAATAAAGCTACTATATCAAATACTCTATTTTCTCATAATTGTGCATAAACATAAATTTCTTTTAAAAAATTCTAATCATCAATAATGCAATCCACATGGATACCACTGAAAGAACTATAATACAAGTTGGGGAGTTAACTCTACCCAACATACCAATTCTCATGTTCATCTTAAGCCAGTGGCCATGCCTCACCCGGTACAAATCTTATGGCTAAGGTCCGCTCACCCTACAACCACGTAAAGGGCTAAGGGTTCTCTCACCCAATAGCCAAACTGAAACAACTGGCCTTGCCAGATCTGTCTATATATATATGTATCAACTATGTGCACATAGGCCGTTATATCTCTTCGCTAACGGCAAACGGTGTTCTAACACGTAACCCAATATGGATGTTGAAAACATAATATAAAACTAACAATTCTCAATAATAAAATCTGAAATTATTTCTAAATATCGAGATGAACTTTCACTTTAATAATTATAAATAACAACTCAAATAGCTTATAGCTAAAATATAACCTTCACCATCTTTAAAATTTCTCAACACAAAATGGAATTAAATTTAATTAAGTCGCTCGTTGTAATAAAACTTCATTTGAATAAAAATTCAAATATTCTTGGAAAGTTTGTTTCCCCAAATAAAATAGTAAAGATGTCACTAAGTAAATTATCCACTCACAAAAATGAAGAACTAGTCTCAACTATCTCCAACAGCTCTTGTGGAGGCAAGTGGTGTAGTATCCTGTGAATCTACTCATAAATAAAAATACTTTAATAAATCTAGATAGGCCAACAAGGACCTACACAAAGTCACAACTATAAAAGATAATCTTTTTCCTAATATAACTTAAGTAGAGGGTCTAAGATTTCTAAGTTCTTTCAAGATACATGAAATTTCTACTCCAATCTAACTCTAAAGTTTCCAACCACCCCTTAGAAATTATCATTTCCACAAAATAGAGCTACCCACTAAATTTTAGAGTTCTCATGGCTAAAAGATACAAAAAAAAAAGTTCCAAAGGATTAAGAACTCACCTCAAACTCTAGAATCAAGTGGGTAAGTCGGTTTGATAATCCAAAGCTTTCTCTCTTTATCTTTCTTTCTTTCTTTCTCACTCTCGCTGTCTCTCACTCTCACTCTCTCGTCTTCTCACTCAAGCACGAACAGAGGAGAAATTATCTCCTCTGTTGTGCCATCGACACTTCATGTTATGCTTTTTCTTTTTTTTTTTTTAACTTAAAGGGTAAAATTACCAAATTACCCTTAAAAACAATTGTCTTCCCCTTTATATCCCTACCCCTGTTTTATCTACCGTTACAATGATGATGCTGGTTACATTTTCGATCCTTCGCGACTGTGATTGTGCATGTGCTAGTAGAGATTATGGTGACGATTTGTTGTTGGTTAGAGTGTCTGGACATTAATTTGTCTGTGATCATTTGCATATAATCTACTCTACAAGTCATGTTGTTGGATTTTGGTTTGAAATTGTATTGAACGTATATTTTATGGAAACCTTGAAGTGAATCTGTACTCATTATCCATATGAAATTTTGTCATTTGAAATGGATTGCTACAGCATGCATGTTTAAGTTGTATCTTGGTTGCACTATTACATTAGCTAATGAACATTGAAATATGCAGTTGCCTGTATGTATTGCTTTGTTTTGCACATGATTAACATTGGTAATGAAATTAGGAAGTTTGTTACTAACATAGTCATGAACGTTTAATTTGTTTCACTTGTGAATTGGTTTGTCCCAAACTTCCCGACTGACCACCGCCACAAACACTTACTAACCAGACCTGATCCTTAACCGTCAACCCCCGAATTCAAACCATGGTACGCAGATTCTCTTTTGAGGTGTCTAATCGCACCATTCCATTTCTTAATGGAAAAACCAATTGGTGGCAACTTCTAAACTTTGATTTTATTTCTCTTTAAGCCTTTTTGTGAGATTGCCTAATTTCGCGGCATTTTCTCCCTTCGATAACGATTGTGACAGTGGTCACTCAATAAAAACAAAAAACAAAGGACTTCATTAAATTGAAGAACATTCTACTTATTATTGTTTCTATTTATGTAGGCTGCATCCCTGAAAAAAGATAAACCAGCATGTGCTACGAAGAACATGTAAGTGATTGTGTAAAAATTTAAGAAAGTTAGAGATACACTCATGTCATAAACGTACCATAAATTTTTTTGTATTGAAATTCTCTTTAGTGGGCCTTGTTCTTCTTTATTAACTGTCAAATTTATATTTACAAGTTGTCGAAATATCCTACCTCTAATTTAGCAAATTATTACACTACAGTTTACAAGTGATATAAATGTTGAATACTAGATAGATGTAATTGCAAAATTTGCTAAGCTGTTTGGATAAGTCATTTGAAGGAAGAAATGTAATTTTTAAGGGTATGTAAAATACTTTCTTATAAAATGCCCAATTTGGATATTTGGAAAGAGAATTCTTAAAAAATTCAAGTATTTTGATCGGGTATTTTTAACCCTAAAATCAAGAATATGAAATTACACCTCTTTAGTGCAAATTCTGAAATCCATGGATTCTTTCTTTTCTCTCCCCATCTCCACCCGATTTTGACACTTTCTGGAATGGGGCAGCATTTGAGCTTCACCTCCATGCTTTTCTGGTGGCTTCACCTTCATACTTTCTGGTGACTTCCTTCATTCCTTTCATCAGCTTCTTCTTCCCAATGACCAATTGTCAAAGACCACCTACCATTCTTTCTTCCGATAGTATCTTTTCTACCTCTGCTCACATTATGTATTTGTATGTTGTAGTTGCACTTGTAGTTGCAAGTCGATGACTGTGAGCATTAGAAATGGGGGAGAGGATTTAGGAGATGATGATTAATGAGTACGAAAACCCTTGCATTTTTCATTCCCATTTTGCCAAATGCCTATTGCAGAAACGAAAGCCTTCTAGGTCCAAAATGTTGATTCTTCTAGTTATATAGCTTCTATGAGAAAAGGACACTTCTTTACAGCAAAAGTCAAAATCCATTTTCTTTTAAAAAAATTAATATGCAATGTAAAAGCAAAAAATATTTAAGAAAATGATTCTTTTATTTATAGATTTTACTAATTTATTTTCTTCTCTTTTTCATTTTTGTTTTGCATGCAAAAATATATTACATTGTGTTTATTATTTTGTTTGCAAAATTTTGCAATGAAATTTGAATTTCACTAATAATTATCCAAACAAAGAATTTGCAAATGAAGGAAATTGATTCAATTCAATTCTTTTGCATTTCAAATTCTCTTAAATTTTGAAATCCTCCATTCAAACACAACATAATATAATTATCATTTCGGGATAATTTTGAATGCACTTTCATATAAACAACTTCAGAATAGGCGGGTGCTTTATGTAGCCCTTCGTGCTGCAAGGGATGCATTATGTCTAGTACTTCATTTATCTGTCTGCGCAACGGGTTTACATTTGATTTTTATAAAGAGTTGGCCCGAGTGTCTATGCAAAAAATATATCGATCCTTAGTTATATAAAATATAAAATGATATAAATAAAACAATATCAAAATTTTAATTTGCAAATAACATTTTTAGAGCTGATGAATATAATTACCACGACATAAATTAACAATAATGATACTTGCATAGATTAAGAACTGCATAGAACTTGGAAATTGTAACAAATACCATGATTATTGATTGATGGTTACATGAACACTAGCACTAGCACTAATCAAAGCGTATGAAGCTGTTCAATCAGGGCCGTCAGACTGTTGTGGGAGGATCCACCTTGTTGAACGGCTTTCCAAGCTTTGTCTTGCATCTCTTTAGCTTTGCTTCTGATTTGGATACCTTCCACCCCACAATCCATTAACCTCTTTACAGCCTTCTCTATACGTTCCCCACTCACCACTGTCTTCTTAGCATCATACGGCGATATGCTCCATTCCGCCGCGCCCACCTCGACCCCAAAACCGTGCACCTCCGTTATCAGCTTCTCGTTATAATACTGGTCGCCGAATCCGGGCATCGTGATCATGGGAATACCAGCACTGATGGCTTCCGCCACCGCGTTCCACCCACAGTGCGTTAGAAACCCTCCGGTCGAGGGATGATTCAAGATCAACGGCTGTGGGGCCCATCCCTTAATGAGCATCCCTCTGTTCTCTTTCCTCATCCTTTCTTCGAAACCTTGTGGCAACCATTTGTCTCCGTCTTCTTCTTCTTCTTCTTTGCCATTGTTTTTCCTATGGACCACCCAAAGGAATTGATGCCCAGAAGCCTCAAGCCCACTCGCTATCTCGAAAAGCTGCTCATCCGAAAAACGGCACAGGCTCCCAAAGCAAATGTAAACCACTGATTCTTGTTCCTTGGAGCTGAGCCAACTCAGGCACTCATGCTGATCATCACCCACCCTGCTTGGCACTGTCTTTTGTACCATGAGTGAAGTAGGGCCAATGTGCCACACCTTGCGCCCAGTTAGCTTCTCATAATGTTGGGTATACTCCACATCAAGTTCGGCGAAGCTGTTTACAATAACGCCATGGCTATCCTTCTCAGCCTCCACTAGAGATTCAGTTACTCTAGCAAAGCCAGGGGATGGCTTAATGGGTAGGGTAAGCGGGTGTGGGAGACCCGGGATATGATAGGGCCCTGAATCAGAATCGAAGGCTTCTGGGTGACTCTTAATGGCCTCGATCAGGCAAACGTCGAAGATGGAGATAGGGTTGAAAATTAGCCTGGGGATTCCAAGGAGTTTGGCAGAGGCTTCACTCCACGTGAACATGATGTCTGGAATAAAAACATCAGGAGGGCTCTGCTTCATGAAAGCCTCGATTTCGGGCTGGAGAAGATAAGAAGCCATGACTATCTTGCTGGCGGTTTGGTTGTCGGAGGCGGCAAACAAGTTCTCGACCCCATCGGGGAGTCCAACCTTCTTGCCGGGGAATTTGAGGATGCGAACACGGATGTGGTAGCCGGAAGCTGTGTCCTCGTCAATGGTTTTATCAAAGAGTTGAGCATTGGAGGGAGTAGTGATGATGGTCACTTGCTGGCCTCGTCCAGCCACCAATCGAGCCAAGTTAACCAGAGGGATCAGGTGTCCCTGTGCGAAGAAAGGGAGGAAGTATATTTTCAATGGCCGGGATATTATTGTGGTTTCCATATCTCCTTAATTTCTTGCTTCCTTTCCTTCCGCCCTCTCCTCTGCCTTCCTCTTTCCTCTTGGTGGCTCTCTATAAATAACATCTACAGTCTAATTGTAGACATAATTGTTTTTAATTTTTTCTACTAATTTAATTATTGGTATAGGACCTATGCCATATAGAGATAACATATAATATTATCAGCCAAGAAAACAAGGTAGCCCATGAATAGAAAATATCTTAGATTATAATTATAATTTAATTATTGGTATAGGACCTATGCCATATAGAGATACCATATAATATTATCAGCCAAGAAAACAAGGTAGCCCATGCATAGAAAATATATTAGATTATAATAGATGAGTGCAATTTTATTATTATTGTATCACTATCATCCATCAGTGGGCCCGATATGGAAAAAAAAAAATTAAAGGGCTCCGGGAAGCACCCCACGAGCTGCACGTTCTAGTAATATTATTATTATTTATACAAGAAAAAATAACACGCGGGGTGCATGGAGGATTTCTTTAAACAAAATTAATTTCTATAATAATAATATTTATATTTGCAGATTCATGTTTTAAACAAACATAATAAACCTAAGATTATAAATTATGCACACTTTATGCTAAATTAGTATAGCACTTTTAAAGACTACTGAGATTTTATTGGTTAAAATTTTATTACAGATAGGTTAGATTCTATCTCTACTTTTATTGGTGTTAGATTTGTATCTTTAGCATACTCCATTGAATAGCTACATGTTGTTAGAAAGATTTAGTAGTCAGTTATAAAATAAATAGAATTGTATTTCAAAATATAAAAACTAGTTTATATAGCTAAACATACATATATTTAGTTTTTATTTTTAAAAATGAATTAGAAAGTATATAAAACAACAATTCTTTTTTATTAAAATACATATAACTGAAGGGTCAAACAAGAGCCAGAATAATAGTTCAAGATATGATGTCACAACATAATAATTGTATAAAAAAAATACCAAGACATACACATAACTGACATAAGAAAGATGATTTTAAATAGAATATTAAAAACAGCGAATAATGATTATAAAAAAATAAAATAGAATAGTCACACAAAAAGTAGAGTTTAATTGTGTAAAATTTCATGGAATTTAGCCCATTGAGGTATGTACACGGGCCTATACGCACTCGGCGTTGTCAAGGTAGGGCGATACCTTTTTTTTTTTTTGGAAATTACACGCACTTATTTTGAGATTTACACATATTACATGTGATATCCCAACATAGGTCATAAGGCAACATAGCATAAAAAAATAACTAAGTATGCTTTATTACAAATGGATAGACTATAAAATTTTAAGAATAGGATTAGGCAAGATTCCCAAGGGACTCCAAAGTGTTAAATTTAGTAGTGATTTGAGAAATAGATAAACATAGTTTGAATATTTAAATTTTTTAACTCTTTTAGGTCTAATGGAAGAAACAAAAAAAGAAGGTAGAAAGTAAGATAAATACTCCCTAGCCAACTAAACTCATGTTACGTAGATGCATGTAGCTTAAGTGTTACAAAGTTAGAAACTTCATGTTAGATGATTAAGACTTAATGAGATAACACAAAGAAAAGCTAAGGAAAAGCTACTAAGGTCTTAAGGCATTGTGGACAATATAAAGACAAAAGGAAAAGACTAGACAAATAAAATAAGTTTACTATTGTTAGTCTAAAAGAAAATTGACCAACGGTTTTGTTGTGGAAAAGTGGACCATGTAGGAAACAAGACAAGAAAAAGGGAAGGAAGGTGATTTGATACAACTAAAAAGAAAACTGCACCTACAAAGCCGTGGGAAGCAAGGGAATAAAGTGACAAAACATTAAAAACATGACACTTACAATACTATTACTAGTCTAGCAAGACTTGACTCACAGTTGGTGTGTGGAAAATGATGGTTATTTTCCTTACCCATGCAAGAACAAGAGAAAAGGCAGCTGCAGTAAAACAAGGAAGTCACGGTTAGAGTTAAGCCAAGGAAAAGCATAGCTAGGCAAGTTAGTCAAGGAAACAAGGACTTAGGCTTGGAAAAATAAAGGATGAAGCTGCCAACGCTGTGGACAGCAGCCAAAGGATAAACCAATACAATTAATAATGCCTTGACTAACAACAATCTAAGCTGGAATATGAAGAAGGCAGCTCACGGTTTGTATTTTTCAATTCCAAGCAATCATTACTCAAGGTAACTAGTAGTAAAACTAAGTTAAGAACCAACCAAAGTGTTCTAATGTTTAGTTACAAACCAACCAGAATTTTAAGTATAAATGGCACAAGCCCCACCCACGACACTCACACACTCACTAAAGCTAAACACCAAAACACTTTACACCTTTGGAAGAAACTACTCACGTGAAAAGGGTAGGGATCAAGCCTCTTAAACAAAAACCATGGCTGTATTTTTATCTAGTTTTGACATCTCATTTTCTATGAAAGTCACGTATGATTTGGAAGGAAAGAAAGCATATTATTCATGATTTTATGTCTAAGAGTATTGTTACTTTCCATTAGTAGGAATCAACTTCTTAAACTAACTCATGGCTATCTTGTTTTCTTGTTGTTTTGGTGTTACCCTTTCAGCCATATGTTATTTACTTTCTTTCATCTTACTTCCTTTATCTTCTATAAAAGTCACATTGCAGTTTGGGAAAAGAAAGGACTTGGTTTTCATGGATTTATGCTAAAACATGATGTTGTTTACATATGCTTAAACGTTACTTTCATAAAATTCCTTAAAGCTTACTTTCTTTCTTTTGTTTGACAAGGACGTAGAATCCATGAATCCCACACTTGAGCTTTGCTTCTATACTTATGAGATGTGGTGTGGACTTTTGTTTAGACATGCAAAATCTGTTTTCAGCATGTGTGTGTGTGAACCGTGAGTTAAAGGATGGTTCCATGTTTGAAATTCTTGACTTGAGACATGTTGTTTCCAAAATTGTGTGCACGGTTTTAGACTCAAGTATAAGGGATGCTCTTGAAAGTGAAAGACTTGTGGCGCCTGAGGCAAGGCTCCAAAAGGTCTTAGATGTGAAACGCTTTTGGGGACCGAGGCAAGGCTCCAAAAGTGGTAGCATAAAGCCAAGAGGAATTTTCCTAGTTTATATGTTTGACTTGGTGGCTACAAAAAGAAATTAAATTGGTCTTTGGTGAGACCAAGAGAACATGTACTATGAGTACAAGGAGGGACCCTTGGAGATACTTGAGCAAGAATTTATCTTTGTGCATAAGTTTTGTTTTACGTAAGCAGTCATGCATTTTCTGCGAACAGCAGCTGGAACCATGAAGAGGAAAATCTCTATCTATTTTATATTTATTGATTCCTTCTAAGATTATTTATCTTATGTATTTTTTTTCTATGGTTTCAGAGTACTCAGCATGAATACTACCTTAATCTGGATTGAAATCAAGTGGGTTTGGGTTTATCCGTGGACAACGGAGGGCATATAAAAGTTTTACGTGAAATTTTATTTCATATGTCTGAAATGTAAAATAGGAAATCTGTAGGACTTGATTTTGAGAAAGACAAATGTAGGGGCAGGAGCTAGGAACCTCTGGTTTGTAATAGAAAAATGCCCTACTGTATGTCTGTATCTAAAATAACTTGTCATACTTGTATTTATTTCGGATAGTTAAACAAAGAAAGTATGACTTTATAAATTGATATGTTATTTCTCTTTGTTCTCAAAAGCCACATGTAATACAGAAAGAATGAAATCAAAGACTTGACTTCTTAGACTAATAACTATAGTCATAAATGGTAAGAAGGAACTTTTTGGAGTTCTTGGACTTTCAAGTCAAGAGGGATTAAAATTCATCAACTTGGAACTATGTGGACACGCTGGGAGATCAATCAATTTGAGACACTTATGTTAGCTTTGTATTAGGCTTTATTTGATGTTTATTGTGCCAAATATTAGTATTTTAGATGAGTTTAATGTTGTTGGGCTTCATTGGGTTTTAATGTAAATATTGGATAATTTTCGGATTTTGATGCATTTTGACCTTTCTTCCTTGGTTAGGCCATAACTTGGGACTCGGTGATCCAATTGAGGTGATCTTGGTGTCTTTGGAAAGCTAAGATAATGCTCTACAAGTTTCATGAAGAACTCAAGAGCTGGATCGGACTTCTAAGGGTCCAAAACATCCCTGCAATGCAAAGTGGGTTTTCTGTCAGGAAAATCTGGGCAGTGTGCACATATTGGACTACATAGTGAGTTATAGGCCTCCTCTTGGGCTGAAACTTGGCCATTGGAAAGATAAGACCCATATCTCCAACTTCACGGAAGACCATTTAGTCAATAGATGTCGTTTTAGGCATGATAATGAAGCTACAAGTTGGTTTGAATTTGGAAACACGTTCTGCCAACCTAACATGAGGTAGGTTCAGTATTTTTGGCATATCTGGAGTTCTAAACGTCCAAATGGCATGATTATTATTGCAAAATTTCAAGGAGACAACTGGCTACAACTTTCATGAAGACCTCTAAGCCAAAATACATCGTCTAGGTGATGAAAATGAAGCCAGAAGTTGGATAAGAGTTGTTGACTAAAAGCCACCAACCATACACCAACCCACCTACCATGCACCAAGCCACCAACCATGCATCAAGCTTCCATTTTTGACAATTTCCATATTTTTATAGCTTGTATTCAGATTATGTACATGTACAAATTGGCTTTTAGGATTAGTATAAATAGAGCCAACCTCTTTGTATTAGAAGAATTCAATTTTAAGTAAGTTTCAAGAAAGTTTGAGTATTTGTGAGAGTTTTCTTTCTCTTCTTCTCCATTCTCTTTACAATTTCGTTTTTGTTCTTTTATTTCTGAGTTCTTCCTTCCCATCCATGGAAGGCTAGGCTCTCATAATCAATCCAAGGGATTAGCCATCTTGATGTTTAATTTGGAGATCTTGTTTCGCTTGTTCATATTGCTTAATTGTTATTCAAGTTTCTCTTCTTCCTCTTTTGATTTTTATCTAGATTAAATTGCTTAATTTGATTTAGATGTTGATGTGATAATAGCTTTATTATCATGTATTCAAAGAGGATCACAAAGATTAAACAATATATTAAAGCTTTTTGATAGATTGTTTAGCTTAGTTAAATTCTAGATTTTAAGTTAATCTATGTTAGATGGTGCTTACTTTATCTAACCTTGGTTAATTAAATCCTAGATGCTTATCTAGTAGAGGATTCTTGGATCATGTTGAGGCGTCTTGATGTGATCTAAGGCCAAGAACATGGTTAGCGATTAAGTGAATTCATTGTGATCAATGATGGATTAAACTCAAGATCGGTAAATTTCCTTGGATTGATTGTTTCTTTAGATTTGTTTTCAACTTTAAGTCTTGTTCTTTTATCAATATTGTTAATCAACAACAAAACCCCCCATTTAATTATCTTGATCTGATTAAATTTTTGTTCTTTTTGGATCCTTGAGAGACGATTCGGTTCATGCTCTATACTACAAATTAGTTTGCGAACCGGTAATTTATATTATTTGACGGGGTCTCGACAACCTCTTGTCAGTAAGATAAGAAGTTCATGCCCTACAACATAAGTATGTTAAGAATTAAGATGGTGTTGACTTAAGATTTTGATCACTTGACCGTAGACAATTTCACAAGGTTGACAAATGATTATTAAAAGTCTTGAGGCTAAGTACTTCAAACAAAACATAACTTACCTTACGTACATGGATCCAGGCGGAATTTACTATTATATTCTGTGGGATGATAGGAAGCCTACAGTAGGCTGATGGGGTCACTACATTACACCTGATGAAAATAGTATTATCTTCCCTTAATTGAAAGAAAATTTGACGATGTTACTATCTCCTCTAACAATTCATTCTTTTCCATTATCTTTTCTTCTTCCTTTCTTTCTCTCTCAAAATATATTACTAGACAATTCCTTTTCTTTTTAGAAAGCAAACCAATATTAAAGCTTACTCAACTAAAACAAATAATGGTGGATGTAATATTGCAATTGTACCGTGTACGGGTCTTGGGCCCAACCCAAATAGTAAACTCTACTCCCTAAGTAATGGTCAAGTCATCGTATTGCCCAAAGTCACGTAAATGACTCAAAACTCCATCTCATTTGACAACTTCACTAATATATTTATGCAAGGGGACTCTCTAAAGAGGTTGGCTCTCAGTTCCCTCAACAAGATATACCTTTTACAGAGACTAACTTATGCTTCGAAGTGCCTTTGCAAGTACCTACCCCATGGTTCCCAATCGAAGCACTAGGATCCAGAGACCTATTGGAGCAGACCAAAACATTGGCTTCGTCTGTGGAAAAAGGTCGATTCTCATACTCTCAAGCTGTCTCTCACGACACATTTCTCAAGCACTGCATTTCAATGCTCAGTCATCCCTTGATTTTTTCTTATCATTCATCAACCTAGTACCGAGATGAATTGCGTGATTTTCCCCTGTGCAAAGGGTTCCCATGGGTATGCCTTCATCTGGTTTAAACCCAGCCGTCGAAGTAATTTTTCTATCTTGGATCTCCAAAAGTTCTCATGATAGCTCTATGAACCTGCTAGAGTTATAGCTACTCCACTCAACCCAACACCAAAGTCAGATACCTTGTCCGGCAACCTTGCTCCTACTGGTTCAACCCAGCGACCTCGCTCAGACGAGTTGCAAGGTTCGTGGGGCCATGTAGAGATTGCAAACTTACCAAGCGTACATTACCGGGTCGTAGAGCCTTGACAAGAGGTTGTCGAGACCTATCAAATAAAATAACCGGTTCACAAACTAATTTGTAGTATAGAGAATGAACCGAATCGTCTCTCAAGGATCCAAAAACAAAGATTTAATTAGATCAAGATAATTAGGAAAGGGGGGGTTTTGTTGTTGATTAACAAGATTAATAAAAGTAGGAGATTCAAAGTTGTAAATAAATCTAAAGAAACAACCAATCCAAGAAAATTTACCGATCTTGAGTTTAACTCATCATTGATCACAAGGAATTCACTTAATTGCTAACCATGTTCTTGGCCTTAGATCACATCAAGAAGCCCTAACATGATCCAAGAATTCTTTACTAGATAAGCATCTAGGATTTGATTAACCAAGGTTAGATAAAGTAAGCACCATCCAACATAGATTAACTTAAGATCTAGAATTTAACCAAGCTAAACAATCTATCAAAAGCTTTAATATATTGTTTAATCTTTATGATCCTCTTTGAATACATGATAATAAAGCTATTACCACATCAATATCTAAATCAAATTAAGCAATTTAATCTAGATAAAAATCAAAAGAGGAAGAAGAGAAACTTGAATAACAATTAAGCAATATGAACAAGCAAAACAAGATCTCCAAATTAAACAACAAGATGGCTAATCCCTTGGATTGATTATGAGAGCCTAGCCTTCCATGGATGGGAAGGAAGAACTCAGAATTTAAAGAACAAAAACGAAATTGCAAAGAGAATGGAGAAGAAGAGAAAGAAAACTCTCACAAATACTTAAACTTTCTTGAAACTTACTTCTAAATTGAATGCCTCTAATACAAAGAGGTTGGGTCTATTTATACTAATCCTAGAAGCCAATTTGTACATGTACATAATTTGAATACAAGCTATAAGAATCTGAAATTTGTCAAAAATGGAAGCTTGATGCATGGTTGGTGGGTTGGTGCATGGTAGGTGGGTTGGTGTATGGTTGGTGGCTTTTAGTCAACAACTCTTATCCGACTTCTGGCTTCAAATTCATCACCTAGACGGTGCATTTTGGCTTGGATGTCTTCATCAAAGTTGTAGCCAGTTGTCTCCTTGAAAATCTCCAATTTGAATCATGTCATTTGGACTTTTAGAACTCCAGAAATGCCAAAAACACTTCACCTACCTCAAGTTAGGTTGGAAGAACGTGTTTCCAAATTCAGACCAACTTGTAGCTTCTGAAGCATGCCTAAAACGACATCTATTGACAAAATGGTCTTCATTGAAGTTGGAGATATGGGTCTTATCTTTAAAATGACCAAGTTTCAGCCCAAGAGGAGGCCTATAACCCACTATATAGTCCAATATGTGCATACTGCCCAGATGGTTCCGTGACAGCAAACCCACTCTGCATTGCAGAGATATTTTGGACCCTTATCATTCCGATCCAACTCTTGAGTTGTTCATGAAACTTGTAGAGAATTGTCTTAGCTTTCCAAAGACACCAAGATCACCTCAATTGGATCACCGAGTCCCAAGTTATGACCTAACCAAGGAAGAAAGGTCAAAATGCATCAAAATCCGAAAATTATTCAATATTTGCATTAAAGCCCAATGAAGTCCAACAACATTAAACTCATCTAAAGTACTAATATTGGGCACAATAAACATCTAATAATGCCTAATACAAAGCTAACATAAGTGTCTCAAATTGATTGATCAAGCCTCTAAGTCTGTTTTGTCAGGCTGCAGAGTTTACTGAGGTGGTATTCCTCCAAGCATATGCCAACCCAAATACCGCAGGATGATTCGACTCAAAAAGCTTCGAGCTTATCAAGGTTTCGCTCCAACCCAAAAGGATTTGGGGTCCCCCGTCTCTGCCAAGAAAACCTTGAAGGTTTTGGGCTCATTGCAGTTGTGGTAATGGGGCTTTAATTAGGTTTGGCTCTGCCGATTACTTCGAGCCTTTTAGGTCTAATTGACAATCTTAAGCACACAGGGCACACGATCTTAGGAAGTCAAATCCGGCAGCACCCAACATTGAACTCGGCAACCACTGATCGTCAACTCGACAAGCTTAACACGGCAACTACCACAAAAGACCGGAGATCCTGCCATTAACTTGCAAAAAACCAAGTTCAATAATCAACCATAAACTCGGCTTCCCGGTAACAGCCGAATTAGACTCAGTAGCCACCAGCGAAGAACCTGGTAGTTAATGGCCATCACACATTGAGTTAATTTGGAAGTAACGCATTCCTCCACGAACCCACCTACGTGCCGGTTAGCTAAGGTAAGCAAGACTTGCCACCTTTTTAACAACTAAGGTTTCTTTAGTCATGAGTTTCCCATCTCGGCTGATATATAGAAAAATCAATATGTCATTTACCGTTTTAATGGCATTAAGTAGCCAATTAATGGCTTTAAAGAATTTTTTGTCAGACTAGACCATAAAGGAGTTTTGAATAGCATAAGCATATTAAAGGCTATACCTTAAACTGACATTAAATGCCTTTAATCGGTTAACTCGTTTCAACTACTGTCTGACCTTCGACCACAAAAGAAAAAGCCTTGGTCAGATTTCGATCTTAAGCAACCAATCCTGAGGGTGAGTCAATGTCCTTAGATTCTCGTTTAACACTTAGGTTCGATCCCTATCTCGGTCAGAGCCCGAGCTCAGTCAAAAACCAAAATCGCCTTGGTCGGAGTTGACTCGCTGATCTATCATTTTGAGACACTTATGTTAGCTTTGTACTTGGTTTTATTATATATTTATTGTGCACAATATTAGTATATTAGTTGAGTTTTATATTGTTGGGTCTCATTGGGATTTAATGCAATTTGTGAATAATTCTTAGATTTTGATGCATTTTTTTACCTTTCCTCTTTGGTTAGGCCATAACTTAGGACTCGGTGATCCAATTGAGGTGATCTTTGTGTCTCTAGAAAGCTAAGACAAGGATCTACAAGTTTCATGAGAACTCGAGCTGGATCAGACTTCTATGGGTCCAAAATAGCCCTGCAAGTCATAGTGGGTTTGCTACCGTTGGAATCTAAGCAGTGTGCACATATTGGACCATATCGTGGGCTATAGGCCTCCTTTTGAGCTGAAACTAGTTCCATTGGAAAGATAAAGCGCATATCTCCAACTTCACTGAAAACTATTTATGTCAATAGATGCCATTTTATGCATGATTATGAAGCTGCAAGTTGGTTTGAATTTGGAAACACATTCTGCCAACGTGACTTGAGGTAGGTGCAATGTTTTTGGAATATCTGGAATTGTAAAAGTCCAATTGGCATGAAACTGGCACCAAAAGTTCAAGGAGACAATTGTTTACAACTGTCATGAAGACCTCTAAGTCAAAATACATCGTTTAGGGCATGAAAGTCAAGCTGGAAGTAGGAGAAGAGTTGCTGACTAGAAGCCACCAATTATGCACCAACTCACCAACCATGCACCAACTCACCAACCATGCACCAACCCACAAACCATGCATCAAGCTACCATATTTGACAATTTTTATTTTTTTTACAGCTGGCATTCATATTATTTTCAATTACAAATTGGCTTCTAGGATTAGTATAAATAGAGTCAATCTCTTTGTATTATAGATCAATTCAATTTGAAGTATGTTTGAATATTTGTGAGAGTTATCTTTTTCTTCCTCTCCTTTCTCTTTAGAATTTCATTTTTGTTCTTTATTTTCTGAGTTCTTCCTTCCCATCCATGGAAGGCTAGGATCTTATAATCAATCCAAGGAATTAACCGTCTTGATGTTTAATTTGGAGATCGTGTTTTGCTTGTTCAAATTACTTAATTGTTGTTCAAGTTTCTCGTCTTCCTCTTTTGATTTTGATCTAGATTGAATTGCTTAATTTGTTTTAGATGTTTATGTGATAATAGCTTTATTATCATGTATTCAAGAGGATCACAAAGACTAAACAATATATCAAAGCTTTTTGATGGATTGTTTAGCTTGGTTAAATTCTGGATCTTAAATTAATTTATGTTGGATGGTGCTTACTTTATCTAACATTGGTTAATCAAATCCTAGATGCTTATCTAGTAGAGGATTCTTAGATCATGTTGAGGCTTCTTGATGTGATCTAAGGAGAAGAACATGGTTAGCAATTAAGTGGATCCCTTGTGATCAATGATGGATTAAACTCAAGATCAGTAAATTTTCTTGAATTAGTTAATTTTTTAATTGCATTTCTTTAATTCAACCGGTGTATTTTCTTTTCAAATCATGAAAACCCCCTTTTTAATCATCTTGATATAATTGAATCTTTGTATTTTTTTTATCCTTGAGAGACGATTCGGTTCATTCTCTATACTACAAATTAGTTTGTGAACCGGTAAATTTTATTTATTTGATGGGTCTCGACAACCTCTTGTCACTCGCTTCGATCAGATTCCGATCCCGCGCGCAAAGCCTTGATCAAATTCCAATCCCAAGCAACGAATCCCGAGGTGAGTCAATCTCCTTAAATTCTCATTCAACACTTGGGTCTGATCCTGATCTCTGTCAGAGCCCGAGCTCGGTCAAAAACCAAAAGCCTCGGTCATATTCCAATCTTGAGCAAGAATTCTTTTGACAAGTCAATCTCTTTAGATTCTCTTTCACACTCAGGTCTGAGCCCGAGCTCGGTCAAAAGCCAACTCCAAATCCATTATAATACTAGGTACAAAATCACGACTGGTTTTCGATCCCGAGTTCGTGACCTCTCCATCAAGCCTATCTGCTTCCATGACTTGTTTATCTAATCAAAGCAAACTGATACGAGTTGCCGACTCATTCAAATAGTTAGAATCAATTCACAAATATATCTGTAACATAAGGTAATGAACCAAATCAGCTCCCAAGGATCATAGATGTAATTCAATCAAGTTAAGACTCAAAACAGTGAGAGTTATGTGTTTCAGATTATAGAATCATGGATTAAAAGAAGCAATTAAGGAAACAATAAATCCAGATCCATCATAAATCCAATTTAGACTATCATTAACCACTAATCATGAACTTGAATGCAATTAAACTAGTTAATTCAAACTTAATCAAGATCTCTATATTAGATTTGAGATTCACTAATAGATGATCATCTAAAATTTAACTAACAAAAGAAACACAAATATGTATTATCAATGTTAGTTTAGAAACAAGAATTCAATTAACCTAGATAACAAATCTATTAATCTAATCTCTTCAATCCAGAGGATGTAACAATGCTCAATCAACCAAAATTACATCCTAATTCATAATTCTAAACACACAAACAGAGATCTCTATTCATGCAATTCAGAATTTCGAATCAAGAAAAGAGAAGAAAAAGTTCAATTGCATTCAATTTCAGAAGTCAAAGTACAAGGTCTCAAGCTAAACCGAATTTCCTTCAAGCACCTTGGATTGACCTCAAATTTAGCCTTTCATGGCTGTAGTCCAAGGAGGCTTGTAGAGGAAGAGAGAAATAACTAGAGAGAGAAACCTAGAAAGAAGAAAGAGAAAACTAAAATATTCAATATCTGCCCAAATGAAAAGTCCCTTTTTGTATGCCTCTGTTTCCCCCCTAAATAACTATCTTACAAAATAAAAATACAAGTTTACCATTGGATTAGTTTTAATCCTCAATATCTTAGCTTTCCAAGGCCACCTAATTTGCTTAATTTGAGCGTAAGGTAACAAAGTTATGCCCAAATTAATCTCATAGGATAATTGAAACAACCTCCAACTTCACGTGAAAATAATACCCTCAAAATGATGCAGTTTGGAAAAGCTGTCTTCATAATAGATGTATCCTTGCTTTTAGATTTCATATGGAACAGGTTTTAACTCCATTGGACATCTCAAGCCCAAGTTATGGGCCAATATTCATGGTCTAGTCAAGTTCCAACGACAGCTTCCATGTTATAACTTCTAGGCCCAATGTGGCCCGCTAGACATCCAATTCAGCTTCTGATCTCATCATGAAAGTTGTAGGGATTCCTCTTAGCTTTCCTAAAACATAATGTTCAAAAATTTTAGAAGCCTAGAACTCAAGATATGTCCAAAATACAAAGATAGTGTCAAAAACCACGAAATGTTGACAATTTGCAAATAAGCCCATTGAAACCCAAACTTATAAAATGAAGCTAAGCTCAATCAATTAAGCACAAAAGAGGTATAAAGTATTAAATATGAGGAATTAATAAGGTGTATGAATAGTATTTATCACAAACCGCACGACCAAGTCAAGCTTGGGTCCGCCCAGCTTGGCCTCTTCAAAGTTCGAGCAGTCCAACCACTGCATCTAAAATGTTCAAACAAACTTAATAGGTTAAATTAAATTGTAGGTCCTTATACTATTTGAAAATTTTTAGTTAGGTCATTATATTTTAAAAGTTTGTAATTAGGTCCCTATAATTTTAAAATTTTCTAATTTTGTCTCTCCCATTAAAAACTTATAATGATGCTTTAACGATAGGCAAGATTCGAATACTCAGTTACAAAATTTTGAAACTAGAGGGACTTAATTACAAATTGTTAGGTTCCTATAGTTTAAAAAATTTCTAATGAGGTTCCTAACTTTAGGTTATTGTTAATAATTTCTAATAGTGTTCTAATGGTATAGACCTAATTAAAAAAACTTAAAATTATAGGGATTCAATTACAAACTTTTAAAATATAAATACCTAATTAAAATTTCTCAAATAATATAGGGACTTACAGATTAATTTAACCAATTTAATAATATGTAATCAATTAAACCAATTGTTCAACTTGAGTACTTTGAGTTGTTCATCTCTTAGTGGCAGAGTCGTGTTTCAAGTCATTACATGTAGAGTTTCGGGATAGGGTACCTGCAAAAGGCACTCTGACACCAAAGTCTAACATGGTGAAAGAGTGTACTCAAAGTATAAGGATGGAACACATTGTCATACATAGGGCTCAACCCCCTTTTATAAGGTTTAATGAGTTTTTAAGTGTTTATAGACATTGATTATAAGTATTGGTGAGAGTCGTTTTGTTGACATATCCATGGAACCAAATAAAATAGAGATCCCTTAGCCATTGTTGAAGGATTTGCAACATATGGGCCATAGGCCATGGATGAACACCAATCTAGAAATTTAATGAAGATAGAGCATAGCTCATGGTGGAAACTAACTTATAATGACAACACTTTGTTCACCTTCTCCTTCTAATCACAAAGGACCCAAAGTATGTACCACTGTCTTGCTCATGGGTTTTTCCCAAACGACTTCCTACTTTTCTGATTTACATTGCCCCTCTACCAGACCCATCGAAGCCATAAATCAAATTGAGCAAGAATTGTAAATTTTGAATCGCATTGGAGAGAGAGAAATTGAAGTGAATTTTTTTTATTAAAAAAAAATATCTTTTCCCACTTGTTGCATTCTTATAATCCCTGCTAAGTGGAAGTTGGTGAAACAAATGATATTCAATGCCCTTGTCCATTTTATTGATGCTTTATTTTCTTGCAAAGGAAACCCACTAAAAGAAGCACATGGCGATTTCAAAATGATTCAGATACTAAAAGCCCTGTCTTTAACAAAGACCAACTTACCGCCCTTGAAGTGTTCTTTCCAAGAGCAGGAAAAATTTCATGGATGAGGAAGAGACTATTCAAAAAGTGAATTGTTCATTGGCTATCATGAGACCCGAATCTACTTCTTCATTGGCAGCTTGTCCTCAAGGACGACCATGGAATAGTATGTGGTTCAGATCCAAAAAGCCAAAAACATGAATATTTTGTTGCGATTATTTCTTTTATTTGTTATTTTATTAATAAGTGCAAAATTGTCATTTCATATAAGGAGGTAAGTACAAACATTTATCAGTCTTTTTTTTAACAAACCATTAGGTATAAAGGAGACAAATGTAAGAGCAATAGATAAATTAAGGGAGACAAGTGTCATTTTTTATTTCCCAAAGACCTAAATAGTAAGAGTATCATATGTAATATGTATAAATCTCAAAGGAGGTGAATGTAATTTTTCTTTTCTTTTTTCAAAATCAATAGAAAAAGATGACATTAGTAATATACATATAATTACAAACAAATAAGAAAGAAGCTTTATTATCTAAACACAATAATAATATAGAAGTCTTTTGGGCTCCTTTCTTACATATAGAGCACTACAAAGTGAGAAGCTAGCCACAAGAAAGGCAAAGATTTGAGCCTCAATATAATGAGTCAAATAGGTAGCAAACAACCATTATACCACAATGTTCATTTAATAAATGTTCAATAGAATAATTGTTTATACTTGTTGATAGAAGTAGGCTTGGCAATTGGGCGGGTTTTCGCTCAACTTGACTCTACCCTGCACCTTCCAAATTGCACCTTACTCGCCCTACTCACTCTGCTAGTCTTAAAGATGAAAACCCAAACTCGCCCTTGTAAAAATATTTAAAACCCCCATCCTACATCATATCCACCCCGCCCAGCTCCTATGAAAATTTCAAACATAAATTTATACCGAAACATAATCAATTACAATTTTAAAAGCCAACCATCATCTCATAAATTGAAAGATGATAATATTTCCACCACCTCAAGAATTAGTCAAGTAATTAAATACATTTAAAAGCTAAGAACAAAAGTAACAAGTGACAACATAAACTTAGAGATTTTTTTAATATATAAGGTGCGGGTGGGGTGGGACGAAAGGGGCTTTTCAACCCATTTACCCTTGTTTTTTTAATTTATTTACTGAAATGCCTTTGATTTCAAACTATTTATTAATATATTATTTTTTTGCCAAGTCACCTTTGTGAGCATTATCTCTGTGTTTCTGCATCTGGGTGTTGTTCATATTGAGCCAAATTGCAGATGGTTGTGAAGGCAACTTCACACCATAAGCTTATGCTTCTTCCATAACCTCCTCAAACATCAACAAAGGCCCGAACACTACCTCATCTTCGCTTCCTCCTCCATCCTCATCTCTGCCAACACCCTCGGCCACCACTACCAACTCTACCACCCCATCATCAATTAGCCCAAGGTTCCCTAGAAAGCATATCTATATGATGATAACAAACATGCATTAATTCAATAATATACAATGCTAATGCTTGATCTTAGTCAAAAGACTAATGTAAATATTTCTCATTAATCAAAGACATTTTCAAGTACAAAAAGTTGATATTTCAAGAAGAACTGATATCATGGGTTCCATAAATATTACAAGCATTCTCAAATGAAGATCACACGTCTTACAAGTCTCAAAAATCAATGTACAAGCTGCTGTCCCAAGACTACTAGTTTCATATCTAAAACTTGGACTTTAAGCACTACCTATGAGAACTAGAAGATCACTGTGAAGATGAAGAACAAGTCCTAGACAAAGCCTTAGGACGAACAAGATGAGGATGCCTATGATTAAAGATAGGTTTGCTCAAACTTGTGCAAACTTTAGAAGTTTTGGATTCGTGATGAGCTATCTCATGAATGAAGATGAGCTAGCTACTGGAAGGAGTCTGCAACTGTTGCAAGGACAATGCAACTTCCAAGAATGATATAGCTTCATCCAATAAGACTGCCAACAGTTTAAAATCCCTCTGTAAAGCTAAAACTCAAAGTCAAAATGTTCTTTGCATGTTGACAAAACACCCAACAAACAAAAGGAACTTTTTAGAAAAAAGTGTTGTACCTGTTGTACTTTTTGTAAAAGTGTGAGGACCACCTTTAAACGATTAAATCTTCCTCTTTGCTATAAAGTCTTTGCTGCATGAAGGATTGGATATCGAAGCACATCATTATACAATCAGAAAACAAGAGAAATAATGTTATCATTTGTAATATCCTCTTGTACTTTGTTTATGAGTTAACTTATGAGCTATCTACTCTTAGTGTGTTTTTCATATACAGTACTCTTTTGAGTGAGCCCTGCATGGCTGAAAGGAAATCTAGTTATGTGAGCTAGTAGTTAGATCTGTGAGTGACCTGTGAAGCAGTGTAGAGGTGCTACTTGCTTGTTATTAGCTTGGAGAGGCTAAGGTTGATCAAAGAACACTCAGTTGATAGTGAAAAATCTTAGCTTCGCTAGGGACTGGATGTAGATTCCACATTGGGGCTAAACCAATATAAATTCTCTTGTGCAATCTATCTTAACCATACTCTTTTACATTACTTTGTTCAACTGTTGTGAGTGTTAAGTTTTGATTGCCTGAGCAAGTCATTAAATTATTGTTTTAGCTGACATAAGCTAAACAGTGAGTTATCTCATATTTGCATCAGTTTCTTTGTTTAAAGCGTTTTTTGCATATATTGAAATAGAGGGTGACTGATCATTCAATTTGAGACACTTATGTTAGCTTTGTATTAGGCTTTATTAGATGTTTATTGTGCCCAATATTAGTATTTTAGATGAGTTTAATATTGTTGGGCTTCATTGGACTTTAATGCAAATTGTGAATAATTCTTGGATTTTGATGCATTTTGACCTTTCCTCTTTGGTTAAGCCATAACTTAGGACTCGGTGATCCATTTGAGGTGATCTTGGTGCCTTTGGAAAGCTAAGACAAGGCTCTACAAGTTTTATGAGAACTCAAGAGCTAGATCGGACTTCTAAGGGTCCAAAATATCCTTGCAATGCAGAGTGGGTTTGCTGTCAAGGAAATTTGTGCAGTGTGCACATATTGGACTATATAGTGGGCTATAGGCCTCCTCTTGAGCTGAAACTTGGCCATTAGAAAGATAAGACCCATATCTCCAACTTCACTGAAGACCATTTAGTTAATAAATGTCGTTTTAAGCATGATTATGAAGCTACAAGTTGGTTTGAATTTGGAAACACATTCTGCCAACCTAACTTGACGTAGGTGCAGTGTTTTTGGCAATTCTGGAGTTCTAAAAGTCCAAATGGCATGATACCAACGCCAAAATTTCAAGGAGACAATTGGCTACAACTTTCATGAAGACCTCCAAGTCAAAATACATCGTCTAAGTCATGAAACTCAAGACAGAAGTCGGATAAGAGTTGTTGACTAAAAGCCACCAACCATACACCAACCCATCTACCATGCACCATCCCACCAACCATGTATCAAGCTTCCATATTTGACAATTCCCATGTTTTTATAGCTTGTATTCAGATTATTTTCAATTACAAATTGGCTTCTAGGATTAGTATAAATAGAGCTAATCTCTTTGTATTATAATCTCTTTGTATTATAAATGATTCAATTTTAAGTAAGTTTGAAGAAAGTTTGAATATTTGTGAGAGTTTTCTTTCTCTTTTTCTCCATTCTCTTTACAATTTCGTTTTTGTTCTTTTATTTCTGAGTTCTTCCTTCCCATCCATGGAAGGCTAGGCTATTATAATCAATCCAAGGGATTAGCCATCTTGATGTTTAATTTGGAGATCTTGTTTCGCTTGTTCATATTGCTTAATTGTTATTCAAGTTTCTCTTCTTCCTCTTTTGATTTTTATCTAGATTAAATTGCTTAATTTGATTTAGATGTTGATGTGATAATAGCTTTATTATCATGTATTCAAAGAGGATTACAAAAACTAAACAATATATTAAAGCTTTTTGATGGATTGTTTAGCTTGGTTAAATTCTGGATCTTAAGTTAATCTATGTTGGATGGTGCTTACTTTATCTAACATTGGTTAATCAAATCCTATATGATTATCTAGTAAAGGATTTTTTGATCATGTTGAGGCTTCTTGATGTGATCTAAGGCCAAGAACATGGTTAGCAATTAAGTGGATTCCTTGTGATCAATGATGGATTAAACTCAAGATCGATAAATTTCCTTGGATTGGTTGTTTCTGTAGATTTGTTTACAACTTTAAGTTTCGTACTTTTATCAATCTTGTTAATCAACAACAAAACCCCCCATTTGAAATCTTTGTTTTAATTGGATCCTTGAGAGACGATTTGGTTCATTCTCTATACTACAAATTAGTTTGTGAACCGGTAATTTTTATTATTTGAAGGGTCTCAACAACCTCTTGTCAAATTTGGCGCCGTTGCCAGGGATCCAAGGCAACTATTTGATAATTTCAATACCCCATCTAACTCTAACAATTGTGTTTGTTTTGTTTTTGAAGCTTTTTCAAGTAGAATTCGACTGAAATTAGGTAAAAGGCATCGTGTCAAGATTTTGGTTCGGTAAAGTATCTCTGATCAAGCTGAATTTTCGTAGGCTAATTGAAAACATTATTTTGAGAAAGACTCACAATTTATAGTGAGGTTACCCTTATTTTAGCTAAATTTCATTGTTTGGACCACTTTTGTAATTTTTTTAGATTTTTTATTATTCTGTTAGATAGAATTTTTGTGTAGATTTCACTTTGTAGTGGCCCCATAATTTTTAAAAATATCTAGATATGTTTTCTGTAATTGTTTTGTGTATATTTTTACACTTGTTTTTGTGATTTTGTGTTTTTGTGTTTGATCATTAATATGATGGGGCATAAACTTGATGAGCTAGCTTATCTGGTGAGGCAGTTAGCAGTGGAACAACATCAGTTACATGTGCAAGAACCTGCAGGATTATGTAGTATATGTTGTAGTTCTTATCATCCCACATATGCATGCGTCACATTACAAAATGATGGTTCTATATTTCATGACCATTCTGTTGATGCAACAGGTGTATTTCTTGGTGAACCACAATACCAACAACCTTGATATGATCCTTATTCTACCACATATAACTATGACTGGGGAGAACATTCCTGGTTCGAACCTTATGTTGAACTAATCAGTTTATACCAGCAGCCTATGCAGCAGCAGCAAGCCCCAATAGGCATGAAATCTGAGCCTACATTAAAGGATTTGGTGAAACAATTGGCTCAGAACAACCTCCAATTTCAGCAGAGCACAGAAGCTATAATACATAATTTGGAGACCAAAGTTGGTCAACTTACATCTTCATTGAGTCAATTGAGCAAGCAACAGATGTAGATATCTGATTCTGCAGAACATGAGATCATTGATGTGCATAAACCAGTTGATGATTTGTGTGTTGAATTTGTTGGTTTTACTGATTTTGATGATTCTTTTTGTTGTACTAGTTGTGATTGTGATATATTGTGTAATGCATGTGCTGAGATTGCTGCCTTTTTGAGACATGATGAATCTTTTTCAGCAAACTATGCAGCAATTCAATCTGCAGAAGTAGTGAAGCCACCAAAATTGGAGTTCATTGTGGCTAAAAACCTCCTTACTGATGAGGAGGAGAGGTTGCTATAGATTTTAAGGGAGAATCAAAGAGCCATCATACTTGCAGACATTCCTAGCATTAGCCCTTACATATGCATGCATAGGATTTTACTTGAAGATAGAGTTAAGCCAATAAAGCAACCCCAACGGATTTTACTTGAGAGACGATTAGGTTCATTCTCTATACTACAAATTAGTTTATGAACCGATAATTTTTATTATTTGACGGGTCTCGATAACCTCTTGTCAACGAGAATAAATTTAAATTTATAATTATTTTTAATTGTAATATTTATAATTAAACAAATAAATTATCATTATTTATATACAGTCATAGTTTAGTATAATTATATTTTTAAAAACAATTAGAGTTATATCTAAATTTTAAAGTTTTTAGAGGTGAAAAATGAAAAGTTACACATATATTTCGAAAACTTTTCAAAGTTTGGGACCACAACACTCCCTATCCCCTTCCCTTCGTTCATGCTGCTTATGTAATACAGTTGTTTATGTGAGAAAGAAAGATATATTATAATTAGATTTATAATTTACTAATTATAACCAAGATTAATTTTTTGTTTTATGGAAGTTTTATTGGACTTAAGTGAGGATGGAGAATGTGAATTTTGGAAATCAAATTCTTTGGTCTCAAAGGCCAAGGGATATATCAATATTTAAAATCAATTTTATTGACTCTTTCATCATATGGATCCAAAGTTACAATATTAATAAATACAAAAAGGATACATAGAAACTAGTTAATTGAATTTCAAAAGTATTTAAAAAATTAATAAATGTTAGCTAAGGAGCAATGATAATAAATTAAGGGATGATTAATTTTAAGGACTGATCAATCAATTTGAAACACTTATGTTAGCTTTGTATTAGGCTTTATTAGATGTTTGTTGTGCCCAATATTAATATTTTAGATGAGTTTAATATTGTTGGGCCTTATTGGGCTTTAATGCAAATAGTGAATAATTCTTAGATTTTGATGCATTTTGACCATTCCTCCTTGGTTAGGCCATAACTAGGGACTCAGTGATCCATTTGAGGTGATCTTGGTGTCTTTGGAAAGCTAAGACAAGGCTCTACAAGTTTCATGAAGAACTTGAGAGCTGGATCGGACTTCTAAGGGTCCAAAATATCCCTACAATGCATAGTGGGTTTGCTGTCACGGAAATTTAGGCAGTGTGCACATATTGAACTATATAGTGGGCAATAGACCTCTACTTGGGCTGAAACTTGGTCATTGGAAAGATAAGACTCATATCTCCAACTTCACTGAAGATCATTTAGTTAATAAATGTCGTTTTAGACATGATTATGAAGCTACAAGTTGGTTTGAATTTGGAAACACATTTTGCCAACCTAACTTGAGATAGGTGCAGTGTTTTTAGCATATATGGAGTTCTAAATGTCCAAATGACATGATTCCAACACCAAAATTTCAAGGAGAAAACTGGCTACAACTTTCATGAAGACTCCAAGCCAAAATGCACCATTTAGGTCATGAAAATCAAGCTGGAAGTCGGATAAGAGTTGCTGACTAAAAGCCACCAACCATACACCAACCCACCTACCATGCACCATCCCACCAACCATGCATCAAGCTTCCATATTTGACAATTTTCATGTTTTTACAGTTTGCATTCAAATTATTTTCAATTACACACTGGCTTCTAGGATTAGTATAAATAGAGCCAATCTTTTTGTATTATACATCATTCAATTTGAAATAAGTTTAAAGAAAGTTTGAGTATTTGTGAGAGTTTTCTTTCTTTTCTTCTCCATTCTCTTTAGAATTTCGTTTTTGTTCTTTATTTTATGAGTTCTTCCTTCCCATCCATGGAAGGCTAGGCTCTTATAATCAATCCAAGGGATTAGCCATCTTGATGTTTAATTTGGAGATCTTGTTTCGCTTGTTCATATTGCTTAATTGTTATTCAAGTTTCTCTTCTTCCTCTTTTGATTTTTATCTAGATTGAATTGCTTAATTTGATTTAGATGTTGATGTGGTAATAGCTTTATTATCATGTATTTAAAGAGGATCATATAGAATAAACAATTTATTAAAGCTTTTTGATGGATTGTTTAGCTTGGTTAAATTCTAGATCTTAAGTTAATCTATGTTTGGATGGTGCTTACTTTATCTAACCTTGGTTAATTAAATCCTAGATGCTTATCTAGTAGAGAATTCTTGGATCATGTTGAAGCATCTTGATATTATCTAAGGCCAAGAACATGATTAACAATTAAGTGAATTCCTTGTGATCAATGATGGATTAAACTTAAGATCGGTAAAATTTCCTTAGATTGGTTAATTTGTTAATTGCATTTCTTTAATTCAACCAGTATATTTTCTTTTCAAATAATCAAAACCCCCTTTTAATTATCTTGATTTGATTAAATATTTGTTCTTTTTGGATCCTTGAGAGACGATTCGGTTCATTCTTTATACTACAAATTAGTTTGTGAACCGGTAATTTTTATTATTTGACAGGTCTCGACAACCTATTATCAAGGACCAAAAGTAAGAAATTTTTAAATTATTAAGAAAGATCACGCAAAATTTATTTAAGGAAATGGACTAATAGATTTTACTTGGTGGATAAAAATATCATTAATGAAACATTTTTTCTTCTTCTTGTCCATTAGGCTTCTCTTACTTTTTTTCCCCCACATTTCTTAGTCTTCTCCAATTGTACCACATAGGCAATCTTCTCTGAGTTCGAATCCATTGTCGTCTTTGGCATCCTACAGTGCAACCGTGTTTTGCTAGAAATCTAGGGCATCAACATTATCTAGTCGGAAAGGACTTTGCTGCCATTGGCACTGCCGTCTTCAGCGTCATGCATCTTCAAGTGCAACCGCATTTTGCCAAAAATAATCTAGGGCATTGAAACTGCCTACTGGAAACTAAGCCTTTCCAAAAAAAAAATTGCTTACGCTAACGGCAATTTGTGATTTCTTCCTTGCATCTTGATCAATTAATTTGAGACACTTATGTTAGCTTTGTATTAGGCTTTATTAGATGTTTATTGTGCCCAATATTAGTATTTTAGATGAGTTTAATGTTGTTGGGCTTCATTGGGTTTTAATGTAAATATTGGATAATTTTCGGATTTTGATGCATTTTGACCTTTCTTCCTTGGTTAGGCCATAACTTGGGACTCGGTGATCTAATAGAGGTGATCTTGGTGTCTTTGGAAAGCTAAGACAAGGATCTACAAGTTTCATGAAGAACTCAAGAGCTGGATCTGACTTCTAAGGGCCCAAATTAGCCTTGCAATACAGAGTGAGTTTGCTGTCACGGAACCATCTGGGCACTATGCACATATTGGACCATATAGTGGGTTATAGGCCTCCTCTTGGGCTGAAACTTGGTCATTTGAAAGATAAGACCCATATCTCCAACTTCACTGAAGACCATTTTGTCAATAGATGTCGTTTTAGGCATGCTTCTGAAGCTACAAGTTGGTCTGAATTTGGAAACACGTTCTTCCAACCTAACTTGAGGTAGGTGCAGTGTTTTTAGCATTTCTGGAGTTCTAAAAGTCCAAATGACATGATTCAAATTGTAGATTTTCAAGGAGACAACTGGCTACAACTTTGATGAGACATCCAAGCCAAAATGCACCGTCTAGGTGATGAATTTGAAGCCAGAAGTCGGATAAGAGTTGTTGACTAAAAGCCACCAACCATACACCAACCCACCAACCATGCACCAACCCACCAACCATGCATCAAGCTTCTATTTTTGACAATTTTCATATTCTTATAGCTTGTATTCAGATTATGTACATGTACAAATTGGCTTCTAGGATTAGTATAAATAGACCCAACCTCTTTGTATTAGAGACATTCAATTTTAAGTAAGTTTCAAGAAAGTTTAAGTATTTGTGAGAGTTTTCTTTCTCTTCTTCTCCATTCTCTTTGCAATTTCGTTTTTGTTCTTTAAATTCTGAGTTCTTCCTTCCCATCCATGGAAGGCTAGGCTCTCATAATCAATCCAAGGGATTAGCCATCTTGTTGTTTAATTTAGAGATCTTGTTTTGCTTGTTCATATTGCTTAATTGTTATTCAAGTTTCTTTTCTTCCTCTTTTGATTTTTATCTAGATTAAATTGCTTAATTTGATTTAGATATTGATGTGATAATTGCTTTATTATCATGTGTTCAAAGAGGATCACAAAGACTAAACAATATATTAAAGCTTTTTGATGGATTGTTTAGCTTGGTTAAATTCTAGATCTTAAGTTAATCTATGTTGGATGGTGCTTACTTTATCTAACCTTAGTTAATCAAATCCTAGATGCTTATCTAGTAAAGAATTCTTGGATCATATTGAGGCTTCTTAATGTGATCTAAGGCCAAGAACATGATTAGCAATTAAGTGAATTTCTTGTGATCAATGATGGATTAATCTCAAGATCGGTAAATTTCCTTAGATTGGTTGTTTCTTTAGATTCGTTTACAACTTTAATACTCGTACTTTTGTTAATCTTGTTAATCATCATCAAAACCCCCCCATTTCTAATTATCTTGATCTAATTAAATCTTTGTTTTTTTTTTTTTCATTGAGAGACGATTCGGTTCATTCTCTATACTACAAATTAGTTTGTGAACCGATTATTTTTATTATTTGATAGGTCTTGACAACCTCTTGTCACATCTAGCATGACTTATTACCCTTTACATTTATAACTTTATTTATAACTGTTAGACACTTTGTGGAAACAATTAATCACTCATTAACAAATAATAGTCATTCGTGAGTTTCTTCCAAACTTCTTGGATGTTTGCATTTAAAACTTTATTTATAATTTTTAGCCACTCTGTTGAGCAATTAGCCACTCAATAACAAATGATACTCATGCTTAAATTTTTGTAAATCTTCTTATGTCTTTATATTTATAACTTTATTTACAACTGTTAGGCACTTTGTAGGAACAATTATCCACTCAATAACTAGTAATAGTCATTCACATATTTCTTCTAAACTTCTTGTCTCTTTACATTTAGAACTGTTAGAATATATTAGAATATCTTTAGGGTATTTTAGCATATCTTTATAATATCTTAGCATATCTTTAGAAGATCTTTATAATATATTGTGAAATCAATTATTAATTAGGGTTAGAAGTCTTGTTGTCTTAGTGAACTTGGGCTTGTACTAGCAGTACTACACTAGTACATGACCTAATTATTAGTATAAATAGGGGTTAAGGCTTTGTATTTTATGACATCACCAAATCAATCTAATATCTTGTTATTCATTAGTATTTCTTCTCTCTTTTACCCATTCCCTTCCTAAACCCTATAATTTCAACAAGAACTTTATTTACAACTGTTAGCCACTTTGTAAAAACAATTAGCCACTTAATAACAAGGGGTAGTCATTCACAAATTGCTTCAACTTCTTGCATCTTTACATTTACAATTGTTATCCACTTCGTGGTTGTGGGAACAATATCTATTTGCAAATTTCTTCCAAATTTCTTGTTTCTCTCACATTTAGAACTTTAATTACAATTGTTTGACACTATGTGAGAAAATTTAGCCAATAAATAACAAACAATAGTCATTCGCAAATTACTTTCAAACTTGTTGCATCTTTACATTTGGAATTTTATTTACAACTGTTAGCCATTTAGAGGGAACAATAAACCACTATATAACAAGTAATATCCATTTACAAATGACTTCTAAACTTTTTGTATCTTTACATTTATAACTTTTTCAATACTCTATGGGAATAATTAGCCACTCAATAACAAGTAATAGTCATTCACAAATTTTGTAAAGGTATTTTTGTCAATTAAATAAAATTTAATGGTTTATCTCCCTAAATAAATTTTAGATCATCCTTTATAATAATTTGAATTTTTTTGTCCCTTAAAACATTTCTTATCAATGATCCTTGAAAATAATAATCCTATAAATAAATATGTGGTAAAATCATGAAGCATGACTCAAGTGACAAATTGAGCTTTATGTGAATAAACTTTACCTGCTTCCACACTCAAAATGTGTCCAAACACCTTGTGGTTTTAAAAAAAATGTGATAGTATTATATATATATATATATATATATATATATAAGGTATACATGAAAATATTAAAATTTTGGCTAAAATGCATAGAACCCTGACAAGAGGTTGTCGAGACCTATCAAATAAAATAACCGGTTCACAAACTAATTTGTAGTATAGAGAATGAACCGAATCATCTCTCAAGGATCCAAAAACAAAGATTCAATTAGATCAAGATAATTAGAAAAGGGGGGTTTTGTTGTTGATTAACAAGATTAATAAAAGTAGGAGATTCAAAGTTGTAAACAAATCTAAAGAAACAACCAATCCAAGGAAATTTACCGATCTTGAGATTAACTCATTGACAAGAGGTTGTCGAGACCTATCAAATAAAATAACCGGTTCACAAACTAATTTGTAGTATAGAGAATGAACCGAATCGTCTCTCAAGGATCCAAAAACAAAGATTTAATTAGATCAAGATACTTAGAAAAGGGGGGGTTTTGTTGTTGATTAACAAGATTAATAAAAGTAGGAGATTCAAAGTTGTAAACAAATATAAAGAAACAACCAATCCAAGGAAATTTACCGATCTTGAGTTTAACTCATCATTGATCACAAGGAATTCACTTAATTGCTAACCAAGTTCTTGGCCTTAGATCACATCAAGAAGCCTTAACATGATCCAAGAATTCTTTACTAGATAAGCATCTAGGATTTGATTAACCAAGGTTAGATAAAGTAAGCACCATCCAACATAGATTAACTTAAGATCTAGAATTTAACCAAGCTAAACAATCTATCAAAAAGCTTTAATACATTGTTTAATCTTTATGATCCTCTTTGAATACATGATAATAAAGCTATTACCACATCAACATCTAAATCAAATTAAGCAATTTAATCTAGATAAAAATCAAAAGAGGAAGAAGAGAAACTTGAATAACAATTAAGCAATATGAACAAGTAAACCAAGATCTCCAAATTAAACAACAAGATGGCTAATCCCTTGGATTGATTATGAGAGCCTAGCCTTCCATGGATGGGAAGGAAGAACTCAGAATTTAAAGAACAAAAACGAAATTGCAAAGAGAATGAAGAAGAAGAGAAAGAAAACTCTCACAAATACTTAAACTTTCTTGAAACTTACTTCTAAATTGAATGCCTCTAATACAAAGAGGTTGGGTCTATTTATACTAATCCTAGAAGCCAATTTGTACATGTACATAATCTGAATACAAGCTATAAGAATATGAAAATTGTCAAAAATGGAAGCTTGATGCATGGTTGGTGGGTTGGTGCATGGTAGGTGGGTTGGTGTATGGTTGGTGGCTTTTAGTCAACAACTCTTATCCGACTTCTGGCTTCAAATTCATCACCTAGACTGTGTATTTTGGCTTGGATGTCTTCATCAAAGTTGTAGCCAGTTGTCTCCTTGAAAATCTCCAATTTGAATCATGTCATTTGGACTTTTAGAACTCCAGAAATGCCAAAAACACTTCACCTACCTCAAGTTAGGTTGGAAGAACGTGTTTCCAAATTCAGACCAACTTGTAGCTTCTGAAGCATGCCTAAAACGACATCTATTGACAAAATGGTCTTCATTGAAGTTGGAGATATGGGTCTTATCTTTCAAGTGACCAAGTTTCAGCCCAAGAGAAGGCCTATAACCCACTATATGGTCTAATATGTGCATACTGCCCAGATGGTTCCGTGACAGCAAACCCACTCTGCATTGCAGGGAAATTTTGGACCCTTAGCATTCCAATCCAGCTCTTGAGTTCTTCATGAAACTTGTAGAGCATTGTCTTAGCTTTCCAAAGACACCAAGATCACCTCAATTGGATCACCGAGTCCCAAGTTATGACCTAACCAAGGAAGAAAGGTCAAAATGCATCAAAATCCGAAAATTATTCAATATTTGCATTAAAGCCCAATGAAGCCCAACAACATTAAACTCATCTAAAGTACTAATATTGGGCACAATAAACATCTAATAATGCCTAATACAAAGCTAACATAAGTGTCTCAAATTGATTGATCAAATTCCCCCACACTTAAGCTTTTGTACTCCTGGGCAAAACACATAACAACGAAACTAAAGAAAAACAAGAAACATCATATTATTAAACTAAAAACATAAAAACCGATTGTACCTAATCTAATCCACTTCCGTAGGAAAACACGATGGCACTTAGCATGTGCCACAAGCCTTTAAACCCCTAGGTGTCCCTAGTGGACGAGTTGTAGTCTCGTGAGGGTTTACCAGATGATACCCACAAACATGTAATATTTTATTTAATCAATTCAACTAATTTTTAAATACAAGCATTGTATCAAATATAAACCATAATTAATAAGTAAAGTATGCTTAACAAAGAATAGTTGAATCAAATCAATTGAGAATAAAGTATAGCATAATCATGCTTTAATCAGAAATAGGCATGTTCAGATTGAGTAAAATTCTTCACAAGTGTCACTCAAATCACACAAGGTGTTTAGGTTAACTGTTTACGCTCAACTCAGTCAAATTATGAAAGTATTTTACCATAGGCTTGCATATACATCAATTCTCCACTACTTAGATCAAATAAATTGCAAAAATCAAGAGGTCTTTCAAAAATGTTGTAATGGATCTTATAAGGTGAAGGAAGGGAACAATATAGATAATAGCAGGTTAAAACCAAAGAGAATAAAAGAGCATTGAGGAGTAATTCAAGTAGAAAGAATAATTTTTTTTTTTTTACCCAAAACCATAAAATGCTCATTCTCTTCACACATTCCTTCCTTTTTCAATTCTTTTTTTTTTCTTTTTTTTTTGTTTTGTTTGTTTGTTTTTTTTTTCTTTTTTTTTTGTACCAAGCATTTCGTATCAGCACACCAATTCCCCCACACTTAAATCATTGCAAGCAAAAGAACTCCTCCAATAAGAAAATCAATGCTCTCCCATTCCCTAAGGTAAGGTAAAACATGGTTTTTCACTCAAAGCTTGTAATGAGCTAAGAACAAAGAATAGGCAAATAGGTTTAGAGGGAGTTAATAATTGGATAAATGCAATGTAGGTTTATTTGGCCAAAGCGGCTAAGTCAAGAAAAAAAAAATGCCTCTGTCATTTTCATGCAACATACAGACCAATGTAATCTCAAATAGATTCAATGCAAGTTCTAGAAAATAAATTCATAATTGACATCACTCATGAAAGAAAATAACCAAGTGTAAGTATCAAACTTGGAAAAGCCCAAAACTCACAAAGGTATGGAACATTCACTCAATTCAACCATGCCTTCTTCCTAATATCCACAATCATATACACATGTATATCATGAAAATGATTCAACTATAAACTGTTTTGCATACTTTTATCATCAATTAAGCTCATATTCAGCACATGCTTGTATCAAAATCAATTGAAAAGATCAAAATTGTGTGTGTGTGTTTTTATTTTTTTTATTTTTTTATTTTTTTTTAATATATATACAAGAACAAAGATGATTTAAGACCTATTATGAAATGCAAGTTAAGATGCGTCTCAAGAGCAAAACTACTCCTTACTCTGCCATCATACATCTAAAAAGTTAGTAACAATAAAGATTAGTTTTTTTTTTTTAACTAAACTATGTACATGGTAATGTCAACTATCCCTCCCCCCAACTAATTAAAGACATTGTCCCCAATGTCAAAATAAAGATAGGTAGAGTGTAGAAGGTCTTACCAGAAAACTGCAAATCGGGCCTGAAATAAGAAAAATTACAAAAACTAAAACCATAAGAGAAAACAAAAATTCACAAAGACAAAGTCAAATCAAGTTTTTGCTTTTGTCGCCGCTTTGTTCCCAATTCCGTGGAGCCATTGCTGGATCACGTTGTGGTACAAATGCATTGAGTTGATCGAGCAATTGTTCAGAGTTGTAGCGCTTACAAGACTTTGACGTGTCGCTTGTGAGATGAACCTTTTTCTACAAAGATGATCAAGAAAACAAAACAAACCTGTCATAAAAACCATTAACATTTAACATACCTATGGGTTTTTGGTGAAAGTTCTCATTGTGACTGTGATGTAATTTGAAAGAGTTCTTCCAAAGTTTCAAAACCACCGTGTAGGGCAATAAAGGCATCAAAGATTGGCGATCATAATGTTCATGCGTTGGTGCATGCAAAATACTATTACTTCATCCCCTAATGTTTTTCCAATGGGCTTGCTGGTCGATAAAGGACTGAGAATGACACCAAGGACTTTGCCACCTCCTAAATGTGCAGCAGTTGCTACACAACCCATTAACCCAAGACTACCTCCTCCATAAACTAAACGGATTTCTCTCTCAGCTAGCACTCGACCAAGATGGTGTGCAATATTTACAAACTCTTTATCTTTCCCAGGATTAGATCCACAAAAGACACAAACACTCTTGATCCGACGAACTGAAGTGACTTCCATTTTTTTCTCTTTGTTTTTTTTTTTCGTACTCTCACCTTATCAATGATCTGAAGAGAGCAAAGTGCATTATTTAAAGGCATCAAAACTCAAAGGTAATAATTACACCTATAAAGGAGGGGTAGATCCGTGTGTCAGGTAAGTTTGAAAATAAGCACAACAATGATAATAGCTATATGACAATGATAAAAGACTAATCTATATGTGTCAGAAGAAGTTTGAAAATATGCAACGCATATTTCAAAAAAATACGGCTATTTTTTATTTTTATTTTTTGATTTTTTTTTTTTGATTTTTTTTTTTTGATTTTTTTTTAATAAACAGGAAAAAATAATAATAATAATAAAAAATAATAAAAATACTTACAGGAGGTGTGATTGTGGCTCACATTTTCCTCTGGTTTTACGTCCAGTAACGTTTTGAAGCTCTCTATGGGCCGATGGTCGGCTTTCCATCCAATTTTCTTAAAAATTGGCAAACAGGGTCTTTTTGAGTCAGATTCCCGAGACTATAACGTTCATGTTCATCTTGGAATATTGGCCATAAATCGAGAAGTACTATCTGCACATCTCCACTAGGATGCGTCTCAAGAGTCAATAGAATGTTATCTAAAGACTCCTTACTCATGCCATCCTTTATGAAGTTAATTTTATCATCTCGGTTTATAGACGTCATTCCAATTGATTTGCATTTTGTGTTACAGGTCCATCTTGCACATTTATAGCAGAATAGTAAACTTTTTGCTCTTCTCTTCTTTGCATATGAACTTTTGCCTAGCCCTGGCATATATGAAACAAGAGCGTAAAATTCACCTCGAGCCTGACCTTTGCTTCGATCAACTAGATATCCATAGGATGCCTTTGTGCATAAGCATCCTTAATCTCTCAAACCTTGCACAATAAATGTTAGTTAAAGCATTTTGAGGGAGAGAAGGGAATTGCTTGATTAAAAAGTCGATTATCCATTTCGAAAGAAAGAAGAAAGAGAGAGAAAAAAATTGAGTAAAATTATGTACAGATTTCGGTGTTTGTGGGTAATCAAGGGACCAAAAGATTTTCACGAGTACCATTATCCGCCATTTAACCGGTGAAAAATCATCTCACAACGAAAAATAAACAAAATTAAGACAGAAAATCAAACTTTGATAGATTTTCTCACTTGGCATCGATTTTCGATTCCTCGTGATTGCAAATAAATCAAAGTTGAAAGATGAAAGAGTTAGAAAACTTGGGTTGCCTCCCAAGAAGCGCTACTTTTAATGTCCTTAGCCAAAGATGATTGAAGATTTTGCACGAGCGATGGGTCCTCCCCAATAATGATTCAATCTCTCGCAATTGACATTAATCGTGGCTTTTTCTTTTTTTTCTTCTCTTTTTCTCTTTTTTTCTTTTTTTTTTTCAACACAGTGATCAATCATGGTAGAGGGCATCCTGAACTTCCTCCACGAGGTTCTCTTGAGCTCCTTCATAAAATTTTTTGAGGCGGTGACCATTAACTTTGAACACTTTGTTGGTGGCTTCACTCTTAATTTCCACTCGCACCATGAGGAAAAATGTTAGTGACAACAAACGGACCGTCCCACCTAGACCTTAATTTACTGTGCATCAACTTAAGGCGAGAATTAAACAAGAGAACTTTTTGCCCAATCGAAAACTCCTTCCGAAGAATAAACTTATCATGGAAGGCTTTAGTCTTTTCTTTGTAGAGTCTGAGCTCTCATAGGCATCTAGGCGGATCTCTTCCACCAAATTCATGTTGCATTGCTTCACAGCCCAATATGCTTTGTGCTCAATTTCTACCGGTAAGTGGCATGCCTTACCATAGACTATCCGATATGGAGACATCCCGATTGGAGTTTTGTAAGCGGTCCAGTAAGCCCAAAGAGCATCCTCAAGCCTCATGCTCCAATCCTTCCGATTAGGTTGGACTGCTTTTTTCAAGTATGCGCTTGATCTCTCTATTGGAGACCTCGGCTTGACCATTAGTCCGGGATGGTAAGGTGTAGAAACTTTATGCAACACGCCATATTTCCTCATCAATCCCTCCATGCTCCGACAAATGGGTGCCTTGATCACCGATGATAGCTCTCGGGATTCCAAACCTGCAGAAAATGCAGATCTAACAAAATCCACAACAACTTTGGAATCATCGAGTGGCTTTAGCCTCCACCCATTTTGATACATAATCAACACAAAATGTAAACATAACCAAAGGAAACAGAAAAGGTCCCATGAAATCAATACCCCATACGTCAAAGATTTCACAATACAAGAGAGGTTGGCATCTCATTCCTGCGAGAAATGTTCACAAATATGCATCATGAAACAAGGTAGGCCAATATAAACCAGAGTCTAAAACTTTCCTAGCCTGAGGCCCAAAATGTCCACCGCATGCAAATGCATGACAAAAGCTAAGAACAGAATGAAACTCTTGATTAGGCACACATCGCCTAATAATTTGGTCACTACAAAATCGCCACGTATATGGATCATCCCACACATAATATTTTGATTCACTCTTAAGTTTATAAATTTGTGCACGAGTGAAATGTGAGGGAAAATCCAAGAAATTCACCATATCAAGAAACCAAGGGAAGGTGTTCTTACCTTGCAAGAAGGAGTCCCGCCCTTTCAATGCGGCTCAAATGATCCGCCACTAGGTTCTCTCGCTCCACTCTTGTCACGGATCTCTATGTGAAACTCTTGGAGCAAGAGCATCCATCTTATTAGTCGGGGCTTTAAGGAACTTACAACAACCTTAGAACCAAGCAAATATGATCTAAACTTATCCAAAGCAAAAACAATGGCTAAAAGTTCTTTTTCGGTTGTGGTATAGTTGGAGCATAGTATATCACATGAGAAGCTTTCCCCACTCTCTCGTGCCAAGATAGTTAGAAGCATCACACATTAACTCAAATGGCAATGTCCGGATGATAATCAAAATTGAACTCCACATCTTTCTCAGTGGAAGAGCAATCTTCAAGACCAAGAAAAGAACGCACTTCCCGCACGCATGTGGGATAAGATAGACAAGTAATTACATCAATCTTGGCAGATCTACCTCAATGCCCCATCGGATACTACATGGCCTAAAACTATACCCTGTTCTACCATAAAATGGCATTTCTCAAAATTTAGCACAAGGTTAGTCTCAATGCATCTTTGCCAAACATGAATCAAAAGAAGAACCATAGACAAGAAAGTCATCCATAAATACCTCCATGCACTCCTCTAAGAAATCGTAAAATATGCTCACCATGCACCGTTGGAAGGTACTGTGGGCATTGCAGAGGCCGAAGGGCATCCGTCTGTAAGCAAAGGTGCCAAGGGACAAGTAAATGTGGTCTTCTCCCGATCCTCCTGCAATATGGATTTGGAAGTATCCATAGCCATCTAAAAGCGAATGGGACTTACCACGATCAATGAACGGAAGGGGGTAATGATCTTTCCGAGTGGCTTGGTTGAGACGTCCGTAGTCAATGCAGCTCTCCACTATTCTGCACTGTTGGAATGAGCTCATTTTTCCGGTTGGCCACAACAGATTTCTTTGGAACTACTTGCACCGGCTCACCCACTTAAATGGGATAGATAATGCCACCGCGAGAGCTTGGTCACTTCTTTTTCACCACATCTAGAATGAGAGGATTCATCTCCTCTGGGGTTGTCTCACTGGTTTAGTTTCCTCCTCAAGTAATATCCTCGTGCATGCATGTGGAGGGGTTAATACCAGGAATGTCCGCAAGTTGTCCAACCAATTGCCCTGTTGTGTTGCTTCAAGACTTCCAATAATCTGTTTCTTGCTCGGAGGTGTTTGGCCATTATCACCGGAGCTTCTCATCCTCTTCCAAGAATGCATACTTCAAATGCTCTGCAAGGGCATAAGTTCAATGGAGGGTGGTTCAGATCGACGGCACTAGTTTCGAACCGAAACAAAATCGCTAAATTCTCGTACAATCTTGCAAAACAACATCATCATATCCTATGGAATCAAAAGAATCATACTTAGCGGCAGGATGAATGACAACATCACTAATAACAAAGATCATTGCCATTAATAATAGTCATCAATGTTAACAAAGACATGATAAGTATGTAGAAATCTCATTGCATTGGGTTTACAACCGTAAAGTCTCAAACAGTGGAACAAGTATCGCAAGCTATGCTATCGTATCCTACAATTTCAGAAACTCGCCAACATATCAAAGATGCATATCATCAACCAAGAATCAATGACATCAAAATGAAAAATGTAATGATCCTCTAAAGGGTATTTCATGGCATCAAAAATGTTAAACTCGAATGATATCATCACCAAATTCCATGGAAAGTGGTACATGCACATCAATCTTAGTTTTAGCAAAATGGCCTACCTAAGATCAATGGGGTGGGGAAGAGGCGTATTCATCTTCCATATTCAACACATAAAAATCACCGGGAATATTAAATTATGTACCGAACCGTAACGTCCTCCAACACTCCGAATGACAATGGGGCTTTAGCTCTCCCATATGCAAGGAAGTGTAAATCGACTTTGGCATTACATTGATGGAGGCTCCCAAGTCTAGCAAATCATGAGTGAACTTGGTGCCCTATGGTGCAAGGGATGGTAAAAGTGCCTGGATCCTTGCATTTGGGAGGCGATCAAAGCAGACATTCCTCCCCATACTCACTTTTTCTAGCTTCCTCTTATGGGTGCACATCTCTTTCAAGAACTTGGCATACTTGGGGATTTGTTTAATTGCCTCCAAGAGAGGTATATTCACCTCAACCTTCGAAAAGTCTCCATAATTTCCTTATCCAAGTCAACCATATGCCTCTTATCATTCGGCTGGGAAAAGGAAGAGGAATGTTGGAAGTCGACTTTTTGGATGTTCACCTTCTCATTGCATCAATTTTCTCGTCAACCTGATTTGATCCTGTCGCTTGGCTATTGTAGGATCATTTGTCACGAATCGCTACAACATCTCAATTAGCCGCAGAACTTGAAGTTCGTAGAATCTTGTTTCTCTGGGCCAAGGGTAGAATCGAAGTATCTCACGACCTTTGGTCCATTGATTTGCTTACCATCACAGAAAGCTATAGCACTAACATTGCCTCTAGGGTTTGGAGTGGTTTGAGAGGGTAATTGGCCAGAACCCTGTGACTTTAATTCATGAATTGATGTGGCAAGTTGACCAATTTGAGTCTCCAAGTTCTGAATGGTGGTTTCAGTTCTCTGTTGAAGTTGGATGTTATTAGTGGCCAACTGTTTCACCAAATCCTCCAATGAGGGCTCGATTTTGTGGCTACAGGACCTTCTTCTGAATGGTGGTCTACTTGGTCCAAGATGTGGTCGAAACGATTTGTCCTTGCTTCTTGGAATGGTGGTCTATCTTGGTTTTGTGGTCAGCCGATTTGATGCATTCCCATATCTCGATTGGGATGGTCCCTCCACCAGGTTGTAAGTGTTGGAGAATGGATCATATTTCGTTGTTGTTGCCGATGGAATTGTGGCTTCCCGGAAATATACCACCGCAGCCACGTATTGGTCTTGAAACTCGTAATCATCTTGCAATGTGGGGCATGAATCAGAGGATGAGAGGAACTAGAACATATGCTACAAACTCTTGCAGGGTTTGCACACGTGGTTCGTGTTGTCCTATTGCCATTTGTCTAACCAAAGAAGTGAGCTCATCCAATCTATGTTCCACCCTTTGTTGATCGGCATGTGAAGAGGTATTAACTTCATTGACTATTCTCGTCATAGACCTATTCGAGTACCAAATTGCCGAGAATTTGCTTTGCCATGTTTGCAATTAAGTTTCTCGGCAAGTGAGTTTTATCTACCAATGCTCCACCACTTGCAAGATCAATCATACTCCTTTCCATTAGCATCAATCCTTCATAGAAGTATTGGATCGCCAGCTGATCACTAATTTGATGGTGTGAGCTTGAGCATAATTTCTTGAATCTCTCCCAATACTCATGGAGAGTTTCACCACCGATTTGCCTTATGCCACAAATATCTTTCCTTATTGCAGCTTCTTGATGCAGAAAGAACTTTTCCGTAAATAATCTTTTCATGTCATTCCAAGAAGTGATGGCAAAGAGTTGTAAGTAATACAACCAATCCTTAGCAAAGACCATCCAAAGAGAAAGGAAAGGCCCTTAGCTTGATGTGATCTTCACTATTCCATGAGGTTTCATGGTGGAACAGACAACATGGAACTCCTTCAAATGCTTATGTGGATCTTCACCGCAAGACCATGAAACTTGGGCAAATAAGTGTATCAATCCGCATTTCAACTCAAAATCAACATTAAGTTCGTGGATATTGAATGCACAAAGGTTGATAATTCACATCGTGTGCAGCCAATTCCTTAAGGGTCCTATTGTTATAGTCACCATAGTAAAATCAACACTCGAGATCGTGCATACGATAGTACTAATGTATGCACTCAACAGATTAAAAGAGTCAACAAGATTAGGTGCAATGTCAAGTTCAAGCCCAATTCCGTAGTAATTCTATTAGCTCTATGAATGCTACTACCAAACCCTATGAATTCTATGAAGTGTATGAAATGTTCTATCAATTTCGTGGATCAAATGAATGCAAGGTACCAGGATCGTATCTAGTCATACAAAGATGCAGCTCATAAGAAGGTATTAGAAAAGCAATAACAACTAAAACACTAAAAATTCCAAAAACAAATACTCCAAAAAATTAAACAAAAATAAAAACAGTATCAAATGAATTTTAAAAATTATGGAACCACCACAGATAAAATCTACACAAAAATGCTATCCAACAAAATAATAAAAATCTTAAAAAATTGAAAAAGTGGTCTAAACGATGGAATTTGGCAAAAATAAGGGTGACCTCACTATATATAGTGAGCCTTTCTCAGAATAATATTTTCCATTTGTGTACCAAAATTCAGATCAATCTGAGATGCCCGAACCAAAATTCTTGACACAACGCCCTTTATCCAATTTCACCAATCCCACTTGAAAAAGCTTCAAAACAAAACAAACACATTTGTTAGAGTTAGATGGGATCTTGAAATGATCAAATAATTGCCTTGGATCCCCGAACGGCGCCAAATTTGACAAGAGGTTTTAGAGACCTATCAAATATAATAACCTGTTCACTAACTAATTTGTTTTATAGAGAATGAACCGAATCGTCTCTCAAGGATCCAAAAACAAAGATTTAATTAGATCAAGATACTTAGAAAAGGGGGGGTTTTGTTGTTGATTAACAAGATTAATAAAAGTAGGAGATTCAAAGTTGTAAACAAATATAAAGAAACAACCAATCCAAGGAAATTTACCGATCTTGAGTTTAACTCATCATTGATCACAAGGAATTCACTTAATTGCTAACCAAGTTCTTGGCCTTAGATCACATCAAGAAGCCTTAACATGATCCAAGAATTCTTTACTAGATAAGCATCTAGGATTTGATTAACCAAGGTTAGATAAAGTAAGCACCATCCAACATAGATTAACTTAAGATCTAGAATTTAACCAAGCTAAACAATCTATCAAAAAGCTTTAATACATTGTTTAATCTTTATGATCCTCTTTGAATACATGATAATAAAGCTATTACCACATCAACATCTAAATCAAATTAAGCAATTTAATCTAGATAAAAATCAAAAGAGGAAGAAGAGAAACTTGAATAACAATTAAGCAATATGAACAAGTAAACCAAGATCTCCAAATTAAACAACAAGATGGCTAATCCCTTGGATTGATTATGAGAGCCTAGCCTTCCATGGATGGGAAGGAAGAACTCAGAATTTAAAGAACAAAAACGAAATTGCAAAGAGAATGAAGAAGAAGAGAAAGAAAACTCTCACAAATACTTAAACTTTCTTGAAACTTACTTCTAAATTGAATGCCTCTAATACAAAGAGGTTGGGTCTATTTATACTAATCCTAGAAGCCAATTTGTACAGGTACATAATCTGAATACAAGCTATAAGAATCTGAAATTTGTCAAAAATGGAAGCTTGATGCATGGTTGGTGGGTTGGTGCATGGTAGGTGGGTTGGTGTATGGTTGGTGGCTTTTAGTCAACAACTCTTATCCGACTTCTGGCTTCAAATTCATCACCTAGACTGTGTATTTTGGCTTGGATGTCTATCAAAGTTGTAGCCAGTTGTCTCCTTGAAAATCTCCAATTTGAATCATGTCATTTGGACTTTTAGAACTCCAGAAATGCCAAAAACACTTCACCTACCTCAAGTTAGGTTGGAAGAACGTGTTTCCAAATTCAGACCAACTTGTAGCTTCTGAAGCATGCCTAAAACGACATCTATTGACAAAATGGTCTTCATTGAAGTTGGAGATATGGGTCTTATCTTTCAAGTGACCAAGTTTCAGCCCAAGAGAAGGCCTATAACCCACTATATAGTCCAATATGTGCATACGCCTGTGATGGTTCCGTGACAAAGAAACCCACTCTGCATTGCAGGGAAATTTTGGACCCTTAGCATTCCGATCCAGCTCTTGAGTTCTTCATGAAACTTGTAGAGCATTGTCGTAGCTTTCCAAAGACACCAAGATCACCTCAATTGGATCACTGAGTCCCAAGTTATGACCTAACCAAGGAAGAAAGGTCAAAATGCATCAAAATCCGAAAATTATTCAATATTTGCATTAAAGCCCAATGAAGCCCAACAACATTAAACTCATCTAAAGTACTAATATTGGGCACAATAAACATCTAATAATGCCTAATACAAAGCTAACATAAGTGTCTCAAATTGATTGATCACTCATCATTGATCACAAGGAATTCACTTAATTGCTAACCATGTTCTTGGCCTTAGATCACATCAAGAAGCCTTAACATGATCCAAGAATTCTTTACTAGATAAGCATCTAGGATTTGATTAACCAAGGTTAGATAAAGTAAGCACTATCCAACATAGATTAACTTAAGATCTAGAATTTAACCAAGCTAAACAATCTATCAAAAAGCTTTAATATATTGTTTAATCTTTATGATCCTCTTTGAATACATGATAATAAAGCTATTACCACATCAACATCTAAATCAAATTAAGCAATTTAATCTAGATAAAAATCAAAAGAGGAAGAAGAGAAACTTGAATAACAATTAAGCAATATGAACAAGCAAAACAATATCTCCAAATTAAACAACAAGATGGCTAATCCCTTGGATTGATTATGAGAGCTTAGCCTTCCATGGATGGGAAGGAAGAACTCAGAATTTAAAGAACAAAAACGAAATTGCAAAGAGAATGGAGAAGAAGAGAAAGAAAACTCTCACAAATACTTAAACTTTCTTGAAACTTACTTCCAAATTGAATGAATGATAATACAAAGAGATTGGCTCTATTTATACTAATCCTAGAAGCCAATTTGTACATGTACATAATCTGAATACAAGCTATAAGAATATGAAAATTGTCAAAAATGGAAGCTTGATGCATGGTAGGTGGGTTGGTGCATGGTAGGTGGGTTGGTGTATGGTTGGTGGGTTTTAGTCAACAACTCTTATCCGACTTCTGGCTTCAAATTCATCACCTAGACGGTGCATTTTGGCTTGGATGTCTTCATCAAAGTTGTAGCCAGTTGTCTCCTTGAAAATCTCCAATTTGAATCATGTCATTTGGACTTTTAGAACTCCAGAAATGCCAAAAACACTTCACCTACCTCAAGTTAGGTTGGAAGAACGTGTTTCCAAATTCAGACCAACTTGTAGCTTCAGAAGCATGCCTAAAACGACATCTATTGACAAAATGGTCTTCATTGAAGTTGGAGATATGGGTCTTATCTTTCAAGTGACCAAGTTTCAGCCCAAGAGGAGGCCTATAACCCACTATATAGTCCAATATGTGGATACTGCCCAGATGGTTCCGTGACAGCAAACCCACTCTGCATTGCAGGGAAATTTTGGACCCTTAGCATTCCGATCCAGCTCTTGAGTTCTTCATGAAACTTGTAGAGCATTGTCTTAGCTTTCCAAAGACACCAAGATCACCTCAATTGGATCACCGAGTCCCAAGTTATGACCTAACCAAGGAAGAAAGGTCAAAATGCATCAAAATCCGAAAATTATTCAATATTTGCATTAAAGCCCAATGAAGCCCAACAACATTAAACTCATCTAAAGTACTAATATTGGGCACAATAAACATCTAATAATGCCTAATACAAAGCTAACATAAGTGTCTCAAATTGATTGATCAAACCCCTTCTAACTATGAGTGAAGTTTAAAAAATCTCATGTGCTTTCAAAATCACCAGCACGCCTCCCTAAATTATTAAAACAATGCGTAATAACCCTTATTACATCAATCTTGGCAGGATCTACCTCAACGCCCTTATTAGATGCTACATGGCCTAAAACTATACCTTGTTCTACCATAAAATGACATTTCTCAAAATTTAGCACAAGGTTAGTCTCAATGCATCTATGCAGCACCCTAGATAAGCTAGCTAAACATGAATCAAAAGAAGAACCATAGACAGTGAAGTCATCCATAAATACCTCCATGCATTCCTCTAAGAAATCAGAAAATATGCTCATCATACACCGTTGGAAGGTACTAAGGGCATTGCAGAGGCCGAAAGGCATTCGTCTGTAAGCAAAGGTGCCGAAGGTAAATGTGGTCTTCTCTTGATCCTTTGGTGCAATGTGGATCTGGTAGTATCCAGTGTAGCCATCCAAAAAGCAGTAATGGGACTTACCAGCCAACCGTTTCAACATTTGATTAATGAACGAAATGGGGTAATGATCCTTTCGAGTGGCTTGGTTAAGGCGTCTATAGTCAATGCAGACTCTCCTGCTATTCTGAACTCAGGTTGGAATGAGCTCATTCTTTTGGTTGGCCACGACAGTTACTCCGAATTTCTTTAGAACCACTTGCACCGGGATCACCCACTTGCTGTCAGAGATGGGATAGATAATGCCATCACTGGTTCACAAACTAATTTGTAGTATAGAGAATGAACAGAATCGTCTCTCAAGGATCCAAAAAGAACAAAGATTTAATTAGATCAAGATAATTAAAAGGGGGTTTTGATGATTTAAAATATATATATACTGGTTGAATTAAAGAAATGCAATTAACAAATTAACCAATCCAAGGAAATTTTACCGATCTTGAGTTTAATCCATCATTGATCATAAGGAATTCACTTAATTGCTAACCATGTTCTTGGCCTTAGATCATATCAAGACGCCTCAACATGATCCAAGAATCCTCTACTAGATAAGCATCTAGGATTTAATTAACCAAGGTTAGATAAAGTAAGTACCATCCAAACATAGATTAACTTAAGATCCAGAATTTAATCAAGCTAAACAATCCATCAAAAAGCTTTCATAAATTGTTTATTCTATATGATCATCTTTGAATACATGATAATAAAGCTATTACCACTTCAACATCTAAATCAAATTAAGCAATTCAATCTAGATAAAAATCAAAAGAGGAAGAAGAGAAACTTGAATAACAATTAAGTAATATGAACAAGCGAAACAAGATCTCCAAATTAAACATCAAGATGACTAATCCTTTGGATTGATTATAAGAGTCTAACCTTCCATGGATGGGAAGGATGAACTCAGAAATAAAAGAATAAAAACGAAATTCTAAAGAGAATGAAGAAGAAGAGAAAGAAAACTCTCACAAATACTCAAACTTTCTTCAAACTTACTTCAAATTGAATGATGTATAATACAAAGAGATTGACTCTATTTATATTAATCCTAGAAGTCAATTTATAATTGAAAATAATTTGAATGAAGCTGTAAAAACATGGAAATTGTCAAATATGGAAGCTTGATGCATGGTTGGTGGGTTGGTACATGGTTGATGGCTTCAAGTCAGCAATTCTTATCCGACTTACAATTTGATTTTCATGACCTAGACGGTGCATTTTGGCTTGGAGGTCTCATGAAAGTTGTAGCCAGTTGTCTCCTTGAAATTTTGGCGTTAGAATCATGTCATTTGGACTTTTAGAACTCTAGATATGCCAAAAACACTGCACCTACCTCAGGTTAGGTTGACAGAACGTGTTTCCAAATTCAAACCAACTTGTAGCTTCATAATCATGCCTAAAACAACATCTATTGACTAAATGGTCTTCAGTGAAGTTGGAGATATGAGTCTTATCTTTCCAATGGCCAAGTTTCAGCCCAAGATGAGGCCTATAGCCCACTATATAGTCCAATATGTGCACACTGCCCAGATTTCCATGACAGCAAACCCACTCTGCATTGCAAGGATATTTTGGACCCTTAGAAGTCCGATCTAGCTCTTGAGTTCTTTATGAAACTTATAAAGCCTTGTCTTAGCTTTCCAAAGATACCAAGATCACCTCAAATGGATCACCGAGTCCCAAGTTATGGCCTAACCAAGGAGGAAAGGTCAAAATGCATCAAAATTCAAGAATTATTCATAATTTGCATTAAAGCCCAATGAGGCCCAACAACATTAAACTCATCTAAAATACTAATATTGGGCACAATAAACATTTAATAAAGCCTAGTATAAAGATAATATAAGTGTCTCAAATTGATTGATCAGTCATCGAACGTCATTTTTTGACATCAAATTAGTCTTTCAAAGTCATTTTAGACATCAAATTAGTCTTTCAAAGTCATTTTTGACATCAAATTTATTCCTAAAAATTAGTTTAAAAAGACCAATTTGATGTAAAAAATAATTAAAGAACCAAATTGATATCTAGTATATCTTTAGATGACCAAATTAAGTATTTACTTTTAAACCTTTCAACTGACACAATGTAAATAAGAAAAAAAGGAATAGGATATATGGTATAAATAAAATAAGGATAAGGAAGCATAAAGGAGCGTGAAAACCCTAGCTTTTTGCAGATCTTTCTATGAAGAAGAGCAAGCCACCATACTTGCTTTTAGCTTAAGCGGATAACGTTTACCTTTTTTACGGTGAGCGCCCCTATTGATGCAATCTTATGTTCTTTTGATTTTTCACACCAACTAGATTTGATTGTTTTCTTTTTATCACTTTTAGATCTTTCACCTTTTTTCTCTTCTCCTATTATTGTTTTTGTGGTTGCTGCGTTGGATCTAGTAGAACCAAAGGTTTTCCCTACCCTCTTAAATCTCCTCTCAATTTCAATTTTTATTGGAGAAATGTCAAATTAAATATTTTTATGAATTTCATTTTAGAACCTGTTTTATCTCATTTTGCATTGATGAATATTATGAGTGAGGAAAGAAATACAATGCTCGTCCAACATTTAAAGGTTCTTCTTTGACAAACTTAATTAGCATTTAAAATTTAAAAGTTTCACTCTAAAATCACGTTTTTTATTTTAATTTCTTTCACACTAATTAGTATTTTTTTTAATCATTTCGACCTTTTAATTATTTAGTTGTTTTTATTTAAAATTAATTTTTAAATATTTTTTTAACTCCTTTTTGGAGTTGATCAACCAAGCCCATGGAAGCTTATGTGTTGCGAAAAGGACACGTAGTTATGGTATAAATAAAATATGGATAAGCAGGTAGAAAGGAGCGTGAAAACCCTAGCTTTTTGCTGATCTTTCTGCGAAGAAGAGCAAGCTGCCATAGACTTTGTATTAACGAGTTCCTCTCCAACGTTGTCTTGTAGCAGTGAAACCGTAGTTCGATTCGCGCTACCTTCTTCCCTGCTTCGCTGCTTTTTCCTTCATATTGTAAGGTACCTACCTCCCTTCCTCTTGTAAGATTTTCTGGGATTCAGCGTGTTTTTGTCTGTGAAGGGGTGGTTTGTGAATTGATTGCGGTAATTGTAGAGTTTTTCGTGAAGGTAGCTCTTGAATTTCAAAACGAACCCAGAATTTCACAACACAAAAAGGGTTGATGCTTGTGTGCCGAATGTTTGAGAGTGGGTTTTTTTAAAGAGGCCGAATTTTTGTTTTATTTTGGGTAACCATTATTCTTCTTGTGTGCTTGTATCCTTAATCCTTGTAAAGACCTAGGGTAGGTTTGGATGGATGGAATGAAGTGGTTATTTAGAGTGGAGTGGTAATGGAGTGGAATGGTGGAATGGTTAAAGTGGGGAACCCAAACCATTTCATATCACTCAAACTCTTAAATTTTCATAATCTCTAATTTGGGAAGTTTGGGATGGAATACTTCTCTCCTTTTTGTTTTTAGATAATTTTCATCTCACTCCATTAATTACCATTGTTTACCATTGTGACGTGAATTTTTTTTTCATTCCTTTTTTGAACTTCCAAATAATAAAGTGATATATTTTTATCTTTTTACTTTATTTTATCTCAAAACCACTCCATTATTAACCACTTCACTCTATCTCTATTAAAACTCTAAAACATAGCCTTACTTTGCTTCAAACGGCTTCTCCTATCTTTCTTAGTCAAATGCTTCAATCATCAATTACTTCAATCACTGGTTCATATATGTCTTGTTATTTGTAATTGTAATCAATGGCTTTAGCACTTTTGGGCTGTGTTATAAAAAATGGACCGGATCGGATCAGTCGGTAGACCGGCGAACCGGCCAAGTAACCGGTCCGAGTGATTAATTAGATCGGGTATTTCTCAGACCCGGTCCGACTCGGCCAATTTTGGATGAAAACTGATGACCCAGTTGGTTGAACTGAAATTGGCCAGGTCACGCAATTAAAAAAAAATTTTAAACTTTGAAAAATCATAACTTTTGACTCGTTTGTCTAATTTAGGCTAATTATATGTCTATTTCATATAACTTTTTCGAGATCTATGCCATGGTAGTCTTAATTTTTTTTTAAAAAAACTTATTTTCTGAGATGTTTTTCTTTTACTAATAATATTAGGGTTTTCTTTGTATGAATTAAGGGCTTTTGTTCTCTTAAAGGTAATTTTTTCTCTCAAAATAAAGATATTTTAGTTACTTATAATGAGAAATATCATCATATGTAGTGTATATATATATATATATATATATATAAATATTTATTTAATTTTATGCGGTTCGACCAATGACCCAATGGTTGAACCAGTGACTCATTGACTCAGTACCCTGACCAAGTCGACTACCCGTTTGAGTTTAATAACTATGCTTTTGGGTTCTCCTCAGTGGTAAATGATGGTTTGAAACATAGTTATTAAAATTAGCTCGGACCGGCTAGTTCAACTGATGAACTTGTGAATCAATCACTTAATCGGTCCAAATTGATTATATATATGAACTGGTGAAAATTGGTTTAACTCGACCCGTTGAATCGGTGAACTGACCGAGTCATGAATTTTTTGAAAAAAAAACTCTTAAACTAATGAATGATTTGTGGAATGTCTAATACTCTTTTTGTGTGAATCCTGTTTTATTAATTATTCAATTTAAGCTTGTTATGGAGGTTGGAAATGAATATTATTGGGTATACATGTATTATAGATATAACAAGCTCTTTCAATTTCAAATTTAGAATTCTTGCTGTGCCTTTTTGGTATTTGAACATAAGTATCAATGTTCACTTTTTTCTCTTTCCTTACTTTTTTTGTTTCTTTTGTATTGCATCTCAGTCTACTTAGTCACTTGTCCTAAGTTAGAGGGCTTTAACATGATTGTTTAACACTTGTTATGTCCAATCATCTTTTCAGCCCTTGTTTCTAACAAGGTTTGAAGTGCCTATGAAATATGCCTGACCTTCCATTTCGAATTGGGGAACAGGCTGAGTCAAGAACCTTCCTAGTTGGTTTCCGTGGTGCATGGTTTCGATGCAAGGTATTATTATTTGACCTCAAATTTTATTTTCATATCGATAGTGTGAAAAAGAAAGGAACCAAAATAAGATGAAAGTGACTTTTTTAGGTTTGGTTACTTATGAGATTCATTTATCAAGTGTTTGTGTTATCAAAAATATTTTTATGTTCTTGTAAATTATGTGGTACTTTCTATTAAGAGTATGTTTGGATAGACTTTTTTTTCCTTAAATAAAACACTTTTTTTTATAAAAAAAATACTTCCATAAGCTTTTATGTATGTTTGGATGAAACTTTAAAAAAAAAAGAAATTAAAAAAAAGCTCAATTACCACTTTTTTTAGAAGCTAATGATCCCCAGCTACTGATAAAATAAGAAGTGATTTTTAATATAATTTATTGACAAAAATACCCTTGGTCTTTTATTGAAAATTATATTTCTTGTCTTTTCTTTTTTCTCCCTGGTAAACCTTACTTCCTTTATTCTGGATACTCTAAATTTTGAGTAATTTTGCATTAAAAAAGCTTTTTTGTTTTTTTTATCCAAATAAACTTACAAGTCCTTATATTACTTTAAAGTATTTCACAAATATTATATCTAAATGTAAAATAACTTTTTCTAAAAAAAAAACTCTACTAAAAAAAGGTTTACAAAAAAATTCATTTTTTTAGAAGTTTATCCAAACAAGCTCTAATTCTATAGTGCACACTCGCAGAATGCTAGTTTAAATTCATTATTATATTTAGCACGTTAGAATGTTAGTTTACAATATTTGGGGCTGTCTTTAATAGCTGTTAATTAACTTTGTAATTAGTGATTGATTAGTTCTTGTAGTTAATGCATTCATAATTTACACAAGGTATATAGAGTGTAAGCAACACACACAATTTCAATAAATACTTTGGGTTTCTATACATGCAAATGCAACTTGATATGCTACCATTATTGTTTACTAGAGAATTCTTGGTATTGGCAATTGAATTTGGAACTTTTATTTTTAAATGTTAGAAAATTAAGCAGGGTATTTTATAGGATATGCGTTCATTTAGCTTTCATCTTAGTCTTCACCTTTTAGTCTCCTTTGCTAAGTATGAGTATTTATGTTTTTATTAAAATATACAAAATGTGACATTAAAATATAATTCTATACACTAGTAATCAAATTGTGTGTGCCAAACTTATTTCCTGTTTCTCTTCTTTTCCTTTTATTTCGACATATTTTTCATCATGGCCAAAGAGAGTTGGCTTAATTGGCAGAATCAATTAGTGTCGACGAAAAGTTTTTGGGTTCAATTCCTATTGGTGATCCTTTATTGGTAAGTCATCTATAAATACTGTTATAAGTCCTTGCTGAGGCTTGTGGCATGCCCTGACCATGGAATGAGACAACCTCCCCTCTTCGTAAACTTTTGTCTCCACAAAAATATCTTTTCCATCATTGTATTCCCTTTATCAACATGTGAATGTCGTTTAATGATAAATGCAATTTGTCTTCTTATGATTTGTGAAAATTTAACCACGTTTATGCATGTATTTAATAGAAAATAAAAAAATAGTTATATAATATTTATTGATATGTGTTTATCACTTTATCTGAAGTTTACCCCAATTCTGGCCTAAAAATTCCTTCTGTCCAAAATATTGGGCTTAGTCTCTGCCCAAAATTTGATTGAAACGTATTTGATCCCTACTTAAACTACTCGGGATGGGTCAGGTTGGGCTTGAATATCCGTATTCGAGAAGAACTGGTGTAGGACAAAGAGTCTAGATAGGATTCTACCAAGAAATAGAGAATGGTTAAGGGAAGAATCAGTCAAACACAACCAATGGGTTGGTTCTTCTGGTGTAACAAACAAGGAAAGAAGAAAGTTGTTCTTTATAATTCTGGATTTGTGATTCAAAACAGTTGCTATGCGAAGGTTGAGGCTTAGCATTTTCAGTGCAAGTTAAGACCTTTCAGTTTACAAGACCTTTCGGCTTACATCTCTCAAGAATTGCATATTACAATTATTAACTACAACTTCCTAGGCATAACTTACTAGAAAGCAACTTTTAAGAAACTTCCCAAAATGTATTCCTTGACACTCACTACTAATCCAAGCCCATTAGGAACCCTTGGGCCTTACAGATAAACATCTAAATTCTTAAGTAGCACTCATTTGACATAAAATACTACCCATAACCAGAAGCTATGAAAATTAAATAAAATATTTTGAAATTCAAAAAAATAATCCTGCTACTAGTTATTTCCTAAGCTATTGCTCCTGGATCAATTCCCTTGGAGTGAAGAAAAACTCGGCTCTGACGAGAAAATTTTGATGTATTGTTCATAAACAGCAGGATCAATTTTTTCGAGTTCTTCCTTTGTAATCCAAATGCTTTTAGTTGCTCCTCTGTCTTCCTTATGGATGCAACCTTGGGGAGTGTATACCCAACCCCTTGGACTTTGTCACAGTCCACATGGCCAACCTTACTAGCTATTTACACTACACAAGCAACCCCATCTTCTTTTGCCTTGTGTGCCAACATTGGACCTGGAATTACATCTCCAATTGCATATACACCAAATACATTTGTGGCATATTTTTCACTTACCAAAATTTGTCCTACCTTGTCGGTTTCAACTCTAATCTTGTCTGACCCAAGTCTAGTTGTGAATGGAGTCCTACTAGCATATACAAGAACATCATCTGCTTCAAGTGTGGTTTGGTCACCAGTTCAAGGGTCAACTTCACGCCATTCCTAGATGTATCAGCTTTTACCACCGTAGTCTTCAGCTTGAATTTCATTCCTTGCTTCTCAAGAGCATGTTGAAATTGGTTCCAAACTTCTCCATCCATGGTTGGATCAATATCTGCTGCAAACTCAAAAGCAGTTATCTCAGAGCCAAGTCGGCCCCATATTGAGCTTGTTTCTATCCCAATATAGCCTGTCCCAATGACCACAAGTCTCGTAGGGATTTTTGACAATGCGAGATCTCCTGTTGATGATACAATTTTATTTTCATCAATAGTGACACCGGGTAGAGATTTCACATTTGAACTAGTGGCAATTATAATATGATTGCCTACCTTCAAGGGTATCCACAGAGACTTCAGATGGGGAAACAAATTTGCCATATCCTTTGACATAGTTTACTTTGTTTTTCTTGAAAAAACCTTCAATACCTCAAATAAGATTAGTTAACAACTATATCTTTTTCCACTGCCTCTTTGGCAATTATGTTCTCGTTGCTACCATTATCAACAATGACATTGCACACATTTCCTCCACAAGTGACTCTAGTTTGAAATATGTTGTGTGATAGACCACGACCCCCTATTAAGAGGGTCTATGTTAGGAGAAAAAGGGCGGGCAGCAGGGGATCCTACCCCTTGTAACTGAATTGTAAGTAGTGATGACAGCTGTTAGGACAACTTGAGTCATTCTTAAGGGAGGGTATAAATAGAGTTGAGGGAGAGATTGAAAGGGCATCTTGTACATTGTGTCATTCTTGGGTAGGAGAGTCTGGTTCTCTTGAATAACCAGTGTATTCATCACTATTCATTGAATAAAACTCCTATTTTTGATCTTTTTCCATTCATTCTTGAGCCAGTTCTATCAAACTGGTATCAAAGCTCATTTCTGGATTTAGAAAAAAAAAAAAAACCTATGTTATGTACACGTTACATGGTCACGACGAGGATTGAGTCAAGAGTGGAAGCGTTGGAGTGAACAGTTGCGACTTGGAATCAAAATCGCGAGAATCTGGAAGCGCGCTTGGAGCAGAGATTTAATCAACAAGCTGAACATCTTGCAAAGTTGGAGAAGATGATAGAAAGGCTAGATAATGGTAGGAGTGGAGGAACGACGAACGTCAATAGCGGAATTCCAGTGGTTGAGGAATTACGAGTCGAATCGGAGAGCGAATCGCAACCACAGCGATGTTGAGAGAAATGGCGGAAACTGGACATCCTGATGTTCGAAGGTGAGGATGCGTACGGGTGGATGACCAGGCTGGAACGGTATTTCCGCATCAAAAGAGTGACGGAGGAGGAGAAGATCGATGCAGTTATGGTGGTGCTGGAAGGAAACGCTCTCAGTTGGTTCCAGTGGTGGGAATCTTGCAATCCAAACCATTCGTGGGAAGGATTCTAGAAAGCCCTAATCTTGCGTTTTGAACCAGGTATGCTGAACAATCCCTTTGAGTTATTGATTGTGCTTAAATAGACTCAAGCAGTTAGGGATTTTGTGAATCAATTTGAGAAATTCGCTGGAGCAGTTAAGGGGGTGAATGAAAAGCATTTGATGGGTAAATTTTTGAACGGGTTGAAGGAAGAAATAGGGGCAGAACTCAAATTGTATGAGCCTAATTCTCTATCAGAGATGATGAGTAAAGCTCAGAAGATTGAGGAGAAAAATTCTGCAGTAGCCAAGGTAGGAGGAAACACTGGAAACAAAGGAAGCAGTATGTACAGGGGATTTTCAAGAAGTAAAACTGTGTTAGTAGAGGCTGGTACGCGTAGTGGAAGCAAGGGAAATGAGGCCAGTTCCAGATTAGTTGACACAGGCTGACACAGGCTGAGATGCAACAAAGGGAGAGGGTAATGAGATACAACAAAAGGGGAGGAATTTCAAGAGGTTGACACAGTCTGAGATGCAAGAAAAAGTAAGGAAAGAAGAGTGCTTTAGATGTGAGGAGAAGTACAACCCCTCTCATGTTTGTAAAAATAAGCATTTGAATGTAATGGTGTTAGGAGAGGCATTAGATGAAGGGGAAACAAAAGAGGAGTTGGGGGTGCAGCAACTTGAGGAAGAGCCACAAGCTTTGTTGTCCTTGAACAACATTTTGGGTTTGACCAGCAGAAGGTCCCGGAAGGTTTGGGGATCAATTGAAGGGTTCAAGGTCATATTGGTTGACTGTGGTGCCACACATAACTTCATTTCCACGAAGTTAGTAGAGAAGTTGAAGTTGCCCGTCACAGAAACCTCTTTGTACTTTGTGGAAGTAGGAGATGGACATAGAATTGATTGTAGTGGAGTGTGTGAAGAAGTGAATTTGTGGATACAGGATATGCAAATCAGACAGAAATTTTTTCTGTTTGGTTTGGGTGGAGTTGATGTGGTGTTGGGACTAGAGTGGCTGGCTGGATTGGGGGAGATAAGAGCTAGTTTTGATGAGTTAACCTTGCAAGTGAACATTGGGGGCCAGAGAAGGGTATTGCAAGCAGAACTTGGACTGATAAAATCAGAGGTGTCTTTCAAATCAATTCAGTGTGACTTAAGGGCTCAAGCCCAAGGTTTTTTGGTGGGGTGTTACATGATTGAACAAGGAGCAGAAACTGTTGCTGACATTACAGCTCCTTTGGAAGAAGTGTTGCTGGAGTTTGAGGAAGTCTTCCAACCCCTTGAAGGTCTACCACCCAATAGAAGGCATGACGATGCAATTAACTTGCATCCAGGAGCAGCTAATCCAAATATCAGACCCTACAGGTATCCACATTACCAAAAAGCTGAGGTTGAAAAATTAGTAGATGAAATGCTCACTATAAGGATTATTAGGCCGAGTATTAGTCCTTATTCAAGTCCTATTATTTTAGTAAGAAAAAAAGATGGAGGATGGAGGTTTTGTGTAGATTATAGGGCCTTAAACAAAATAACAATCCTAGATAAATTCCCTATTCCTGTTATTGAAGAGCTGTTAGATGAGTTAGGGGGAGCTCAAATATTTTCTAAGCTAGACTATAAATCGGGTTATCATCAAATAAGGATGAGGGAGGAAGATATTGAGAAGACTGCCTTTAGAACTCATGAGGGACATTATGAGTTCCTAGTGTGGCCATTTGGATTATCAAACGCACCCTCAACGTTCAATTCCTTGATGAATGAGACCCTGAAACAGTTTTTGAGGAAGTTTGTCTTGGTCTTCTTTGATGATATCCTAGTTTACAACTCAGACCCGAAATCTCACATAGAGCATTTGAGATTAGTGCTACAAACTCTTAAGCAACATGAACTAAGGGTGAATAAGAAGAAGTGTTGCTTTGACAGGCCAGTTTAGAATATTTGGGGCACATTATTTCTGCAGCAGGTGTGGCAGCCGACCCCAAGAGGCTGTGGTTGTGGCCAACTCCTAGAGAGATAAAGGGGTTGAGGGGGGTTTTTAGGCCTCATTGGCTATTATAGAAGATTCATCAAGGGGTATGTGGCCATTGCTAAGCCACTTACCTAGCTACTCAAAAAGGATAATTTTAGTTGGAGTGCGGAAGCACAGGCTGCCTTTGATAGTTTGAAAAATGCCTTGACAGCACTACCAGTTTTAGCTGCTCCAGATCTTTCTAAGACTTTTGTCTTAGAAACTGATGCATCCAGTACAGGTTTAGGGGGCAGTTTTGTTACGAGAGGAGAGACCCCTGGCATTTTGGAGTAAGGAGTTATCACAAAGAAGTAAAAAGAAATCAGTATATGAAAGGGAATTGATGGCTGTAGTACAAGCAGTTCAGAAATGGCGTCATTATTTGTTAGGAGGACACTTTGTATTCAGAAGTGATCAACGCAGTTTGAAGTTTCTGACTGAATAACGTTTGATGAGTGAAGAACAATTTAAGTGGGCAACCAAGTTGATTGGTTATGATTTTGAAATTCAATACAAGCCAGGAAAAGACAATTCAGCTGCTGATGCACTTTCCAGGAGAGCTTCCTATGCTGCTCTATCAATTGTGCACATGGAAGATATGGAGGATTGGGAGGAAGAGATTAATAAAGATAGCAAGTTGCAACAGATTTTTCAGAATCTATTGGTCGGTGCAGAAATAACCCAGGATATGAAGTGCATAGAGGGAGATTGTATTACAAGGGCAAGCTGGTTTTACCTAAGAATTCAGTTCGGATTCCCACCTTGTTACAAGAATTCCACAATTCTCCAACAGGGGGACATTCAGTATATTTCAGAACCTTCAAAAGATTGGCAGGGGTAGTGTTTTGGGAAGGAATGAGGAAATATATCAAGGATTTCGTAGCAGCTTGCGAAGTGTGCCAAAGAAACAAGTATGCCACTTTATCCCCTGTTGGATTGATTCAGCCTTTACCTGTTCCCACTAAGGTATGGACTGATATATCATTAGATTTCATTGGAGGACTTCCCAAGGCACAAGGAAAGGATATGGTGCTGGTAGTAGTAGATCGTTTGACTAAGTTCGCTCACTTCATACCCCCGGGACACCTTTTTCTTGCCAAAGAAGTTGCAGAAGTTTTCATAAGGGAAGTAGTCAGATTGCATGGATTCCCTGCATATATTGTATCTGATAGGGATCAGATTTTTTTAAGCCAATTTTGGAAGGAACTGTTTAGAAGATCTGGGACGCAATTGAAGTTCAGCACACCATACCACCCATAGACCGATGGTCAAACGGAGGTTGTAAATCGCTGCTTAGAAACTTACCTACGTTGCTTAACAGGGTCCAAACCAAAACAGTGGCCATCTTGTCTTCCTTGGGCAGAATTCTGGTTTAATATCAATTTCAATATCTCTACCAAGATGTCTCCATTCAAAGCTTTGTATGGACAGGACCCCCTTGTTGCTGAAGGGAACAACAATTCCATGTAAAGTTGAGGAGCTGAACAAGTTGACTCAGCTAAGAGATTTGCTGCTGGAAGATTTGAGGGTCAACCTACTAAAGGCTCAAGATCAGCTTAGGAAGCATGCTAATAAACGACGAAGGGAGGTCAATTTTGAGGTTGGAGATTGGGTATTTTTGAAATTACAGCCATATCGCATGCGGTCACTAGCTAAGACGACCAATGAAAAGCTGTGGCAACATCTTCCAACCTGTGAGAACAGTTGGGAATTGGCAGCTGACATTCAAAGTAGTTTTCCTGATTTCCACCTTGAGGACAAGGTGGATCTTTCAGGGGGTATTGATAGACCACAACCCCCTATTAAGAGGGTCTATGTTAGGAGAAAAGGGGCGGGCAGCAGGGGATCCTACCCCTTGTAACTGAATTGTAAGCAGTGATGACAGCTGTTAGGAACTTAGGATAACTTGAGTCAGTTAGGAAGTTAGCGGAGGGTATAAATAAAGTTGAGGGAGAGATTGAAAGGGCATCTTGTACATTGTGTCATTCTTGGGTAGGAGAGTCTGGTTCTCTCAAATAACCAGTGTATTCATCACTATTCATTGAATAAAACTCCTATTTTTGATCTTTTTCCATTCATTCTTGAGCCATTTCTGTCATTGTGCCTCATCCAATTTCAATCTCCTCAACCCTTGGTGATTCCATCACACACCTTACCACCAAACTCTCACCTTCCACAGACAAAAAGTCAATTCCTTCTCTTTCTTCACCAAAGTACATATTATAAATAGGTTCTTCTTCCCCATGTTCTTCTTCACCACCCTCTACAAAGTTAACACGACGATAGGGCATGAAATAGATGCATGACCTTGTTCACCACAAGAAGAACGACGAATAGAAGGGTTGCTGACACTGCCAAAATTGCTTGATCTCACTGGTTCCTTCCACTTTTCATTCTTTCTTAATTCCCCCTCCATTTTAGGAGCAATGTTGTTGGTAACAAAAGCTTGGTGGCAGCCTTGAGCAGATGACTGAACACCCTTTCCATCTCTAACAGCAGCTGTAAACCTTACATTAGTTCCAATATTCAGCCGACGCCTTGGTCTCAAACGAGCTACCCTCTCCTTTGCTTTAAGAGCAAATTGATATGCATCTTCTAGGTTAGATATGCGAGCTTCAATCTGATCTCATCCTGGACAGTAGAATTTAATCCAGATAAATAGCGGGTTGCCTGCTTCTCACTTGTTTCATTCAATCCAACCTTTTTTATTGAAAGGTTGTAAAACTCTGTTGTATATTCCTCCACACTAAGGTCTTGTTGTTTCAGCCCATGAAATCTCTTATGCAGGCCTGTCATGTAATCAGCAGGGTGAAATTGCTTTCTCAGTTTTGTCTTCATTAATTCCCAAGTCTAGATCTTTGCCTTGCCTTGCCTTGCCTTGCCTTTCACGTTGTTCCTCCAACCTCTTCCACCATTGGAGGCCAATTCCCTTCGACTTCAGCTTCACAAACAGTACCTTTCTCTCTTTAGCCATAGGTTCTCAAAATATGTCTCCAAGGAGGATTCCCAATCAAGGAATTCTTCAGCATGCATATTTCCATGAAAATCAGCAACTTCAACGCGAACTCCAGAATTCAAATCAAGAGCTCTTGCCAACTGTTCCTTAAGTCCACTGCATCCGGGCTGATCACGATTCACAGGACCATGGAAAGGGTTGATGTGCTCTTCATCTCCCTCAAATTCTCCATTTAGGGATTCATGATCACCTTCCGGTATCTCATCTCGAACTTCAGGATGCTCTCTACTCGGGTTCTGCACCTCTTGCATGAGTTGCCCAAATTCTTTGAATCTCAGCCAACTCTTGTGCATGGGTAGGCCTAGGGACTCTTCCTTTACGTGCTGCCATGACTAGGACAGAATTTGGGATGGATCAAATTTGAGCTCTGGTACCAAATTGGTGTAGGACAAAAGAGTCTAGATAGGGTTCTACCAAGAAATACAGAATGGTTGAGAGAAGAATGAGTTAAACACAGTCAATGGGATGGTTCTTCTGGTGTAACAAACCAGGAAAGAAGAAAGTTCTTCTTTATAATTCTGGATTTATGATCCAAAGCAGCTGCTATGCAGAGGCTGAGGCTTAGCTTTTATAGTGCAAGCTAAGACCTTTTAGATTACATGACCTTCCAGCTTACATCTCTTAGGAATTTCAAATTACAATTATTAACTACAACTTCCTAGGCATAACTTACTAGAAAGCAACTTCCAAGAAACAACTTCCCAAAATGTAATCCTTGACTCTCACTACTAATCCAAGCCCAGTAGGAACCCTTGGGCCTTACAGATAAGACACCTAAACTTTTAAATAGCACACATTTGACCTAAAATAGTACATAACCAGATGTGAAAATTAAATAAAATATTTTGAAATTAAAAAAAATAACCCTGCTACTAAATATTTCCTGAGCTATTGCTCCTGCATCAAGAACTCTAGCTACTTTTGTTCCTTCTTGATAACTGTATCATATGGTAAGATGTCTTGCTTGCTTTTGTTGAGGAAACATGATGTGCCTCTGTTAGTTTTTAATTCTACATTTGGAACATCCCTTGTTTCTGCCTCAATTATATAACTAGGAGAACTTTTTCTTGGAATGAGTTCCACTTCACTATTGGAAATGGTTGGCCTTCTTGACTTATTGCATGATTGGGAAATGTTATCTGTTGATGACTTTTTTTGGTTTTCACTGACATTATAGTTATTGTATTCATGATGATTGTTTGGAATGTAATGGGGGCAAGCTGGGGTAATGTTTGTCTTTTATTCCCTTTATTTCTTGTGGCAATTTGTTTGGAAGGTTCCTTTCTCTTCCAAAGGCCCCTTTTCTTGTGTTGCCAGCTTCTTCTGGGGAAGATGCGACAACTAAGAATTTTTTAAAGTGGCAGATTGTGGTAGGTTGTTGTTGCTTGTATGAGGTGGATGGTGATGCTTGGTCAATTGTTAGACTATCTAGTTGCTTGGTTTCTTTCATGTTTAGTATTTGCCATTTTTGTATTTAGTGAGAGGAGCCTTTGTCCTTCCAGGAGATTTTGTGTTGTTGGCGAGGAATTTTGGGGATAGAAAGGATGTTTGTTTCTAGAGGGTTGTTCCTGCTCTTACTTGGAATCTTTGGCTGTAGTGGATGGAATCTATTTTATTTGGAAGATAGAAATCCTCTATAAAACTTGCAAGTTCATTTTTGAAAAGTGGATTCCACTGATGATGATGATGACTTTCCATTTAGATCTATTTAGTCTTTTTGGGAATTTTTAGGACTCTTGGAATTGGTGTAAACTTTTCTGTACCTCATCTATTCATCGAATACTAGTTAAGCCTATCCACATAATAGCTTGTAGTCTTGACTTGGTTGGATCCTTAATAACTATAACCTAGAGCCAGGAATTTTTTCATCTCATTCATGCTGGATCCTTTCCAGGTGAAAATCTATTTTCATTTTATAAACCCCTTTCAGCTGTATTGTAAGTTTGATTCGGTAAAAGTTTTGATACTCAAAATTTGTCCAATTAGGATTCTTCAGCTGTCTGGTAATTAATAACTTGTCTGTTTGCAGTCTATTTGTTTCACATTTGTTCTGTTTCAACCCTTTCCCTAAACGTTTTTTGATAGGGACTAGTTGCTCCGCCGGTGTCTGTCAATTTTTTGGGGCATGTCTAAGGTGGAGCTTCAAATGAAAAGCATGGGGTGTCATAAAATTGAATGTCTTGATCTATTATCCAGTTTGACTTCTGCTTCATCCCTCCCATTTTCTGCTTTGACAATCATGCCCTTGATCCTCTCGAACCATTCTAAGGCCCAGTGTTAGGTAGGATTTATCTCACCTACTGACAGAGTCTGTTTATTCATGATTCTTTGTAACTAGGTCATGTTTTGCACTTCTTTTTTTTTTTTTTGGTTTCTTTTTCCTTAAAAAAATCAGTATTATATTAATCTAAAATTTTGTATATGATTTAGCCTTGAAGCATTGTACATTTTTATTTCAGATAAGAGGGATTCGAACGAGAAATGCTGTGATGTCCCATCAATTGGAGTATTTTGACTACCCAGATCAAAGTATGTTTATGCTGCAAGTTAAAATTGAAACTAGAGTTGCATTAGCTTATTGAATGAAGTTATATGAATATATGCAATTTGGTATAATATAAACATTTTATTTAATTTTTTATTGAGTCTAATACAGTTGGGTCAGATACAAAATATTACGTTTCTCTTTTGAGAAGAAAAGATGTTTTATTGATGTAATGAAATATCTTTGTTTTGGGATAAATAAAGAATTTATTAAGAGAAACAAAGGGTACATAAACAGGACAAGGAGTCCTTGTAAAGCAGAAAATTATAGAGGTAGAAAGACCATGTACTCAAGAAAGCTCTTAAATCTCACTCTACGTATTTGTTGGAGAATCCCAGCCCCATTCCTTGGCCCCTCTAAAAATCCTAGAGATAGACGACAAGGAGTCCTGGTAAAGCAAAAAAAGTATAGAAATAACGAAGGTAGTGAAAGAAGCCATGAACTCACTTGAAATTAGAGTATGTTGGAATTGTGTCTAAACTAGCCCACCCAAGGATATATTTATATTAGCGAGGTATTAATACAGCACTAATTACAAGAGTAATCATCTTTTAAATTGCTTTTTAATTAAAGCACTGATTGGCTATATACGTGTTCATTAATTTCAAAGATATTTTTAATACTCCCCCTCAAGTTGATGTGCATATATCATATGCATCAAGCTTGTTACATATATACACGTATGCATCATATTTTCCAAGTAGTCATTGGATTTTATAAATGTTGTAGCAATTTCTCCTGGTTGATTTTTCTCCCTTGGAGCATATGTTAAGGGTTGCGAATATGTGAATGTTATGGTGGATGAGAGGACATACAAAAATAGATAAGATCAGGAATGAATGTATTCGAGAGAAAGTTAGAGTAGCACCTATTGATGAAAAGATGACAGAATCTCGCCTAAGTTGGTTTGGGCATGTGAGATGAAGATCAATAGATGCTTGAGTAAGAAGAGTTGATCGTATGGAGGATAGCTTAGTAAACAGAGCTGGAGGAAGACCAAAGAAAACTATAAGAGAAGCCATTTAAAAAGACCTTGATCTTAATTGCCTTCTTGAAAATCTGGCTTTTGACAAAGTACAATGGTGTCATTTTATCCATGCATCTGACCCGACCTAGTGAGAAAAAACTTTTTTTGTTGTAGAAAATGAGTCAATCTCAATCTGCTAGATCCTTTCATGAAAGATTAAATTTTACGCTATATTTTTTGCTGCTTGATTATCACATATGAGCTTTATTGGTCGTGATACACAAATGTGCAACTCTCTGAGCGGTTGTTTCAACCATTGTGTTCCTATTACTCTATACTCAACTTAGGCTCTTGACTTGGCAACTACTATTTGTTTCTTACTCTTCTAGAATATTATGTTTCCTTTGATGAGAACATAGTATCCTAAAGTAGAACATTTGTCTGAAGGGTAGCCTGTCCAATCAACATTTGTATATACACGTCTCCTATGTCCATTGTTTTCATAGATTAAGCCTTTGCCAAATGCTCTTTAAGGTATTGAAGTATTCAAGCTATTGTATCGTAGTAAGAATCACATGGAGAATCAAGGTCTTACCGCGCTGACAACAAAAGAAATGTTTTGTCTTGTTTCTATGAGGTAATTCAAATTTTCAACAATCCTCCGTTAATGTCGAGTATTTGATATATATATATATATTGGATATGATTCTAGCTTGCTAGTTTCCACCAAAATGTCCAAAGTGTATTTCTTATGGGAGACATAAATGTCTTGACGATGTCATTTCTATACATAGGAAATATTGAAGCATGGCCAAATCTAGACAAACAACTAGGTAGATGCATTGATTGGAAGATTGACGTTGATCGAAGATAAAATGATCGACTTGATTACCAGTTATTTTGAAGGATTGAACAATAGTGCTAAACCACGTGGTTACTCCATACTAATCTCCTCATGTCAATCACCATGTAAGAAGCCATTTTTTATGTCAAGGTGATGAAGAGGCCATTTTTCGATAGCAGCCATGGTGAGAAAGATACAAACTGACCCATTCTTAGCAATTGGAGAAAAATTATCAATGTATTCATGGCCAAAGATTTGCGTGTAGCCTTGGCTACTAAACTCCAATTCATACGATAAATGGAATCATCGTTATCGATTTTTACTAGAATCTTCCATTGGCAGCCAATAAAGAATGTACAAGATAGTTTGGAAACAAGATCCCGTATGCCATTAGAATGCTAAGCGAACATTTCATCATTCATCTCTTGGAGCCAACCTGGATGAGATATAATTTCACCTGTGGTCTTAGGAATGGAAACAGAGGACTTGCTTGAAACAAAAGTATAATGTTGTGAAGAAAGATGGTTATAAATGAGAGAAACTAAAATAGGATGAGGGTTACAGGTAGACAATTTACCTTTTCGAAGAGTAATGGGAGAATTGTTTGGTTTGGGATGGGAATCAAGGTAGAGGGGACAACATATGAAGCTGGGGAGAATAAAGAAGACCCTAAAAAATTGGGATGGCATCAGTGGGTGGTCGTGGACGGCATTGAAAAGAAAATAAAAAGGCAAAGAGGATTAGAGACTAGATCACGACTAGGAGTACTTAAATTAGTGGATGGGGAGAATAATTTTTATCCGAGAAACATTTGAATGTGTAAAGGAGAAGAATGGTTGTTGATATAAAAGATGACATTAGCATACATGAGTTAACTACTCTAATCAGGAAAATAGCAATATTTTTTCTGAAGACGTGTGCACCCAAGGAATTGACATTTGAAAGCTTTGTCAGTAAGCTTGTCTTTTTCCAGAGTAAAATTATGAGAAAAACAAGTACAATGAAAAATATGTGGAGACACATGATAGATAGGGGTATCTAGAAACATGATAGCGCATGGAACTTAATCCTATGACGCAAAAGAAGGCATGTGGTTAATCAAATAACAAGCAGTAAGGACATTAGCCCCAAAATGAAAAGGAACATTTGTAGGCAAGAGTGAAGTCGGGAATGTTTTAGTTTAGGAAGCACCGATACTTCAAAATATTTGCTGTACCCATTTCGGATACGTACCCGTTTCGGATACCAATATCCGATGCCAAATATTCTAAATACACTATTGAAGCTTATATCCTATAATTTTTATTATTTTATTTTTGAATTTTTGTGCCAATATAGGAGAGATATGATATGAATTTGATAAATTATAGTCTTTTACTGGGTTTGCAGTGACTAATGTCAAAAATAAAAACTATTTTCTTCACTTTTCTCCTTTAATCATGGAATGACCCAACTATTATTTTTATATTTATGATGTATTATGATGGTTTTATATATATATATATATATATATTTTATGTTTTAAAAGATGATATTTATATTTTTTGATATATATGTAATGTTATATTTTGCCATACCCGTATCATAATTTTTTAAGAAATGACGTATCGCTGTGTCGTATCTGATACCCGTACTTGTATCCGTACATCATAGGTTTTAGTTATATGACTACTTTTATGTTCAACCACTCCATTTTGCTGTGGAATATGTAGACAAGTGGTATAGTTTAAGACACGTATTTTGGTCGTGAATTCTTGAAAAGGTGTAGGTAGATATTGTTGTTCGTTGTGAGTTGTGACTGTTAAATACAAAGAGCTGTACTAAATTGAGTATGAATTTCAGCATAAAACCTTCATAAAATTGAAAATAACTAACGACAAATTTTCATTAAAAAAACCCAAGTGTAGCGAGAGTAATTGCAAATGAAGGTTACAAAATACTGAAATCCTGGACTAGAATTGACATGTTAGCTGTATTATTGACACAATGAGGACAAAATGCATAAACGTGCTTTCCTTCCTAACAAGACTCATAATTTAGAAAGGTAAATCAGACAGACGAGGTACAATCTTTTGGATTTTGGATAGATTTGGGATGTCTAAGTAGTGGATGAGGTCAGGAGAATCTGTCATTTTGCATGTCACTGGAGAACTAGGTATGGCAAGATGGTAAAGTTCTCGTGACTCACGATTGACTCCAATGGTTCTCCATGTATCCTGATCCTGCACTGAAATGGTCGTTGGTAAATATAATAGAACAATAATGGGATTGAATTGATTGACTAACATAGATTAAATGAAAAAAAACATCCGGGCTCATAATGAACAGAGGTTAAAGGTTTGAAAAGGCATGGTTGGGCTTGACACCTTGACCAATATCACAAACGACTGTTTTGGTTCCCCTAGGAATGGTAATTGTAGGTAAGGTATCAGAATAAGTAATAATATTAGAACATCTACAAAATATCTTAGATTATATTTAGAATATCTTTTAAGTATCTTTAGAATATAGGAACAATTTGTCCTTTAATTGAGGGGTAATCCTTGGAGTTACGTTGTTTGCTAATTTCATTGTTCCTAATTAGTTTTTGTATCTTATTAGGGTTATGAATCTTATTGTATTTGTGGGCTTGGGCTTGCTTGACCTAATTCTTAATAAAAGAAGGTGTTAGTGTTTTGTATTTTTTAATACACCATATCAATCAAGTATCCTATTGTTCAGAGTCCCTCTATTTTCTTTTTCTTTTTCTTTTTTCCCTAAAGCTTATAATAATTTCAACAAATAGAAGTGAAAAGATTCTTATTACTATAGAGATGATAAGAAGCACTAGTGTCAACTATCCCTGGCCCAAGAGATGACTGAAAAAAATAGGCAAGTGGATTACCTACTTGTGCAGCTATAGCAATAGATGAAGGTTGTGTGATTGCCTAGAAGCAGAAGAATGCCTCATTGACTGTGCTAGGAATCGTCACAATAGAGGTTGACAATCCTAGCTTACCATGTTTCCCCAACAATGTTCCTCTGAGTTTTCTACTTGTTGCAAAAAGTGCAGCCTGGTCCGTTACCACCACATCCACGACCACTAGAAGTACTAGCTTGTGATACTAGAGTAGAAGAGTTTAGTATTGGTTTGGAGGAGGAAATTGCTGGTGGTGCTTTGTGGGTGTTATTCAGTAAATGCCAAAAGGTCTGAGTCAATGTTGGATTATCAACATTGGTTATAATTTGCTGGTTGATAGGCTTTAGTTCTAGTGAAGAGCGAAGATAGTAAGAACTATGAGCAAATGTTCTTGTTTTTTATGTGCTCAGCCAAATCTTTGGAGTAGGGGCATTATAGTAGCAATTTCTTGCAAAACGAAGTGGGCCTATCCATCCTAGTATCCTGTTCTTGTAGGCTCATCATGTTGGAAACAATGGAGTTGAGATGCTGCATGTTATTGGTGTAGCAATAGCTTCTTGCCACACTTCATAACAGGTGTAAAAAAGTTTACAGAGAACTAATATCTTTGGTTCAGTGGTCCGCCAAAGGACATTCAAAAGCTGTGTATCAGCCTTCATCAACATAGGTAGGTTAACTACAGGGACATCGAGAATCTTCTTGGTAAGGTGCTTGACCTGCCCTTGTCCAGCAAATCAGATCTTCACAGAGGTTGCTTAGGACATGTAGGTGGCAGACAACTTCATAGAGGTAATGGATGGAACACTTTGTGAATGTGTTGATGGAGCTTTTTTCATCATATGTTGATGAAGAAAACTTATAAACACTAGAGCCACTGTCGGACATGTCGAAAATTAAAGATCCCATGATACAAAAGCAGGAATAAGGTCTTGCTAAGCTGGGCAGGTCTGGATATAAGAGAAAATTGGAAGAGCTTGCAACTAATCAAATTAGGGTGCTTGCAAATTGAGGAATCCACGTTTTGACCTCCATGAATTACTGTTTTGGAGATCAAAATGAGCTGGGAAAGGTACTGCAGGTGGAGGTGCAACATTCGTGGAGTTATGTATTGAAAAGAGGTCTCACATTCTCTCAGTCGCCAGTGATGGTGTTCTGGTATAGGGGATCTCGGGCAGTGAGTAGGAGGGAATTAGGTGGCAGCACTTCAGAGTTTGGTTGGTTTGAGTGTCTGACTCCAGTGATCATCTTGATTGTTTTGTTACCAGATCTCGATTTCTGTGGTCATCTGAGAATGGAACAATGTTGAAAACCTTGTCAGAATGACGCATAACAATGGGGCCTACCAGAATTGAGACATGATGAGGAAAGGAACTGTTGGAACTTGGAATTGAAGCACGATTGTGAAGGGAAATGTCATAATTGAAGCATGGCCGTTGAAGTCTTGGCAGAGTGGGCATGGTGGGTTAGGGTTAGTTGGAAGAGAGACAAGTTGAAACCAGCTTTGATATCGACTTAAAATTGAGAGTTTGCTGGAATTGTGTGTCTAGACCTAACCCCACAAGAATGTAATTATACTAGTGAGCTATTAATTACATTGTTAGTTACAAGAGTAATTATCTCATACTATACTTTAATTACTGAGATATTTTTAACATTTTCAAGAGAGCTCTTCAATTCCTCATCATATCTTCATAGAATCCTAGCCCCTTTCCGTCGCCCCTTTTAAAATCTTGAGAGTTGAAATGCCTAGGTAACTAGGACAGCAATCATAGAAGTTTCAAGGATAAACATATATTTCAAATTATAATTGTTACTATACTTGTTTGCAGAGATAGAATGGATCAAGTTGTATCAAAAGCCCCTAGCTAATATTAGCAAGTCAAAGGGCCTCAAGAGGGAATTGATGGTGCGACCTCCGTTTCCTACCATCTATCATGAAAGTGAAAAGCCTAATGTCGATACCATCTCAGAAATAATAGTTATTGTTGATAATGTCTGGAAAGTGGGGGATTTGGTAGATTGGTGGACTGATGGTTGCTATTGGTCCGGAAAAGTGACCAAAATATTCGGAAGTGGGAAAGTTCAGGTAATACTTATTTTGTTTTGCAGTTAATGTTGCCTTGCTATATTGGGTATCTAATTATGGATTTTTAATGAGCTATAAATGTTGGAAATTATTTGGTAAGAAAATTAGATTTTTTATACTCATTCTATTCCGAGCATAGATTTTGCTTTTTTTTCTTTTTCCTCTATTAATATTTTGTCATGTTTTAAATCTTTGTTGCTTATGGTTTTGCCACATTGTTGTTGCAAGATTTCTTTTTTCATTCTTGTACTTCTCTACTTTTGCTTAATAAACTATTCTTTCATGAGGGGAAAAATGCACTTTTTATCCCTTTAATTTATTCTCGAATTTTAATTTCATCTCCTAAGTTTTATTTGTTTCTCATTTGTCCTCTATGTTTTGAAATGTCATCAATGTTTTCCTCATTCTCGACTTTGTCAAACCCCTAACAAAATTTTCCTATGTGGCATCTGGCGTGGCAAACTTGATTAACATCATTGAGCCAAAAATATATTTTTTTGGCCATTAATTTATTTACGGGTTTTATTTGTTCCAAACTTGTCGTTTATGTCTTTAAATGTCTTCAATGTTTTCCTCAATTATAACTTTGTCAAATTTACTAATAAAACTTGCTTACATCGCATATGAGGTGTAAATCTTGGCTAACGTCACTATAATAGACCACAAACCTTTTGTTGACTACTTTCCTTTTTTTTCTTTTTTCTAAACTCTGCTTTGTATTTGGAGTGGGATTATAAGGAGAGAAAGAGGGATGGGATAGAGGGTGAGTCGTGGCACAGTAGTAATGTTGCTGCATTGTGACCTATTAGTGGTTACGAGTTCTAGACGTGAAAACAACCTTTCCGCTCAATAGGGTTAGGTTGTGTACATTTGACCCTTCCTAGATTCCACAATGGTGGGAGCCTTGTGCATTGGGTCACCCTAAAGAGTGATGTGATAAGACGAAGATTATTCTTCTTTTTTACTTTCTAAGATTTGAGAGAAGTATGAAAGAGATACAGGGGATGAGGAAGTGAAATAAGAGGGCTTTCTCTCTCTCAAGTTAGACGGTGATGTTAGCCAAGTTTTCCATGTCGGATGTGATGTAATAAGTTCTACTGGTTAGTTGGATGTGTTATGATTGAGGAAAACATTGATGACATTTAAAAATAAAAATGACGAATTCAAAAAAAGTGAAACTTTAAGGACAAAATGAATCTCGATAATGAGTAAAGAGACAAAAAGTATATTTTTTCCTTGGTGATGTTAGTCAAGTTTGCAACTGTCAAGGACCAACTCTCCTAAAGGCTTAAGCTGTTAGGTGAAGGCACATTAATGGTTTTATAACTCTTACACGCCACCTTATGCAAGAGCCGTTTGGGCTTGAAGCATGGATAATGCAAATGCCCAATTTTATCTTGTGCTGAAATTCAACTTTATTTTAGAAGATCGAGGGTGGCAAAACTCCTGACCACTTGGTCATAGAGGCTTTGATTATATGTCAATGACCAACCCTCCTAGCTTAAGTTGTTATGTGAAGGCACATGAGTGGTTTTATATTTCTAACAGTTATATTTCAAAACATACCAAACAAATGTGAAACAAATAAAATGCAAAAGACAAAAATGAAACTCGAATACAATTTCAAGGGACAAAAAGTGTATTCTTGCCAAGAGAATTCTTCAATGTGAAAATTTGTAACTTGCAGTGTCTTGTCAAAGGCACATGCTACCCAACAACACATTGGGGTCCAAGTGGGGTGCCATCGGCCAAGTGCCAGCCACCTTGACCAAGGTGGCTCTTGGGATGCATGTATAATGTTTTTTATTGTTTTATAAAAGAAGAAATTCATTAGGACAATGAAATGAAAGTTACAAATAATTTGTAGTATAAGGGATCCTCTATAACAAAAAAGGAAAATAAAGCAACAAAGACAAAGAGAAAACATCAATGGTGCAAAGCTGCCCATTCCCTATGCACAGGGGAAACATTATGGGATGCCTGCATATTGTTTTCAATGGAAAATATCCTAGTTTAACTTGCTTGTCCTTGGTTTAAAACATTCTAGCTGATGAGTGTCTTAAAGGTTTGTGTCATAACCAGATGCACATCAGAGAATAAGGAGAAGAGAAATCGACACAGAATTTAATGTGTTTCAACCGACAATGAATCATGGGCCCATGTCTACGAGTGAAAACTGAGAGGAAATTGACTATGATGAATGAAGATTACAAGGAGTAGCCTGTCAAAACTAAAACCCTAATCCCAATACACCCAACACTCAATGTGAAACATATTATGTGATTACCTAACTACTGATTTTACATGATATAATCAGGTCCACGTCCAGGCCCTCTACCACCTAATCTCCATGTAATATCGTTGACGGGTCATACTGCAGGTTTGTTAGGTTGGGTCAAGCTCAACGTTAGTGCAAGCCACTTATAACAGTTGGTAATGTCGATGCAAGAAAGTTTGAAGAAAAGAAACAAGAGAAAGAAATAAAAAGTTGAGTGGACAGAATAAGTTGAGTTGCCAACACCAGGTCTGAACAGAGGAGGTCAAGTAGAATCTGCCCAGATCCATTGTTGATTTATCATAATCTAGACTGGACAGGTATAATAGGATTTACTGGTAAAGAACCTGACATATCCAAAATCCAGACTCTATTGTCAGGAAAGCTAAAAAAATTTATATAAGGTGTTTTCAAATAATATAAGATAGTGTATAATAAGTGATCATAATATATCCTTTCTATGTAAACATTAAAATATTAATAATTGTTGAATGTTGAATATTAGTATAGACTGAGTAAATTTATACTAGTTTACAGGATCTCTTTTTCATTGATTAAGAAATTTCATTAGTGAGAAAAGAGGAAGTACAGCTAAGGGAGGATAAGATATCCTCCAAAGTGGAGGGACTCCCAATGCTTGCAAGAATCCCAAAAGAGATTGTTCGAAAGAAAAGTAGTGGCCTTACAATGCAAGAATAAGTGGCCTACTGTTTCTGAACCTGGTCTGCACATAACATATTTGGAGCAAGAGCAATGTGCAGCCTATTTATCTGCAGCACATCTATTGTATATTTCTCTGCAGCACGTCTATTGTATTAAATCTGTTAAGTAGCGTTGTCCAAACAAATGTTTTTGTTGGGAAAACAATCACTCACACTTTAGAATACTGAAGAATACACACGAAATTTTATTGACCATACACTCTATTCTCTGTTACATGATATCCCCTTTTATAGACTACTCACATCAAGTCCCATTACATCTAGCCATTAGTCACTAACAAACTAATAACAGAAATAACAGTCATTTGAATTACATCACAACACTCCCCTTTAGTTCAAATGATCTAATGAGACAACTCCTAACATTTCCCTTAGTTGGTTGAACCAATCTGACTTCAAGGACTTTGTAAGTGCATCAGCAACTTGTAATTTAGTGCAGCAGTAAACAAGCTCCAATTTCCCCTTGTTTACCTGATCTCTCAAACAGCTGCACTGGTCTTTTGTTGTTAATCTTTAACTCCTTTAGTAATGATTCCAACCATAGGGCCTGACAAGCTGCCTGAGAAGCAGCTATATACTTTGCCTCACATGATGAGAGAGCAACCACACTTTGCTTCCTTGAACACCAAGAGATAGGTGCATTTAAAAATCAAAACCAGTATCCAGATGTGTTTTTTCTACCCACTTTATCTCCACATAAATCTAAATCAGAGAAAGCTTCAATTTATGTTGCAAGCTGCCCTTTTCCTTTTGGAAATAAGAGGCCAAAATTCTGTGTTCCCTTCAAGTACCTCAGAATTCGTTTGGCTGCAACCATGTGTGAGACTTTTGGATTACTCATGAATCGGCTAACCAATCCTACTCCAAAGCTGATGTCAAGTCTGCTATGTGAACCAACTATCTGCTTGCATAAAGTTCCATCAACTGACTTCTCTTCTCCCTTAACCAACTTCACATTTGCCTCAACTGGCGTCACTGCTTCATTGCAATTTTCCATATTAAACTTTCTCCACCTCATGAATATACTTTCTCTGATGCTAGAAGATGCCTCAGCTGGTATAGACAAATTCCATGCCAAGGAAATAATTGAGAATTCCCAAGTCAGTCATCTCAAATACTGACTTCAGTCTCCCCTTGAATTTCTCAATTTCCAAAAGAGCACTATGAGCCACCAGTCGTGCCTTATGTTTTGCAATTGAGCCATCTGGTTTCAATTTCAGTTTGAAAACCCACTTTACATCAATTGGTTGCTTTGTAGCTGGAAGATCTACAAGCTCCCATGTTTGATTCCTCTCTATGGCATTAATTTCTTCATTCATAGCCTCCTTCCATGCATTTTGTTGAATGGCCTTCTCCCAATTTACTGGTTCCAAATCTGCCAAGAAAGCCAGGAGCACTAAATCACCATCAGTAGTGACAGCATCATCAGGAACTACCTCATAATCTTCAAGTCTAATAGAAGGAAATCTCTATCTCTGAGATTTTTTTTCCTGTTGTTGCACTGTATGGACTGGATCACTAGGCTCAGTATGTTCATCTCCATTAAACTGGAAATATACACCTGGTTCAGTCTTATCCTCCCAATTCCATGATGCTGACTCATCTATCACCACATCCCTGCTGACCACAACTTTCTGCAGAGTAGGATTGTATAGCTTGTAAGCTTCTGTTGGATTATATCTAACTAATACAAGTGCTGCACTTCTATCATCTAACTTTTTCCTTTTCTCATCAGGAATGTGCCTATAACATAAGGAACCAAAAATCCGTAGATGATTAGCACTTGGTTTGCATCCAGTCCAAGCTTCCTCTGGAGTCACAGTCTTCATTCTCCTTGTAGGGCATCTGTTCAATACATAGGCAGCAGTAGATACTGCCTCTCCCCAGTAGCATTGAGGTATTCCCTTCCCTTTTAGCATACATCTTGCCATATTGAGCAGAGTTCTATTTCTTCTCTCTACTAATCCATTGTGTTGGGGAGTGTAGGGTGCAATCACTTCATGTTCAATGCCCTTTTTCTCACAATACTCTTTAAACTCCTTAGAGTTGTATTCTCCCCCTCTATCAGTTCTTAGAATTTTTAATTCATGGCCACTTTGTCTTTCAACCATTGCACAAAACTTCAAGAACACAGAAAACACTTCACTATTTTCTTTGAGTGGATACAACCACACCCTTCTTGTAAATTCATCTACGAAAGTTACAAAGTACCTGTTACCTCCTGATGATAGAGTCTCAATTGGGCCACACACAGCTGAATTAACCACTCCCAAGGATTGACATGCTCGAGAAGGTGCATAAGTTTTGAATGCATTCCTTGGCTGCTTGCTCACAAGGTACCCTTCACAAACCTTTTTTGGTGGTTTAATGAGAGGTAGCCCGAGCACCATCTGCTTCATCCCAAGTTGGTTCAGACTCTTGAAGTTTAAGTGGCCAAATCTGTAGTGCCAAAGCCACCTTTCATCCTTAGCATTAGTGGTTGAGAAACACTGCACTTCTGCTGCGTTAAGATTCACCTTGAAAGTTCTGTTCTTGGACAAGGGAGCCTTCAGCACCAATCTGTGCTTAGAATCAAACACTTCAATGAAATTCTGCTCCATATTCATTGTGAATCCCTTTTCAAGTAGCTGTAGCTGTCCAAGACTCAATAAATTGTTCTTCATTGATGGCACATACAACACATCAGTCACATAAGCAGGCCTTCCATCTTTTCTCTTAATCACCTTCCCAATTCCTTCAGCTGAAATGGTGCTGCTATCTGCAAATTTGACTTTATTCTTAACACATGCATCAAAATCAATTAATCAGTCTTTGTGTCTAGTCATATATGATTTGAACAACCAGTGTTAAGATACCAAGATTCTGAGTTGTCAACATCAGAATTTGTGGTCACCATTAACATCACTTGATCAGAATCAGATCCATCTTCTTGAGCAAGATAAGCTTCATCATCAGATTTCACCCTTCCTCCTTGTTTACTTCTACATTCATCCGCAAAATGCCCCCATTTATTACAGTTGTAGCACTGAATCTTCCTCTTATCAAACTTCTTATTTCCTCATTTGCTTCGAGCTGGACCCCCCTTTCTTCTGTTTGAAGCTTCACCTTGATCATGATCAGTATGACACTGATTTTGACCATTTGATGAGTTACCTGTCCCTCCACTTTTTCCACCTCTCCACTTGCCCTTTCCTTTCTTGTTCCTGCCCCATGTCCCTTCATTTTTATGACTAGTTTGAGCCTGCAAGGCTTGCTCTTGTACCTTTTCTCCATTCCTCTCATTTAATCTCTGTTCATGAGCCTCAAGAGTGTTTTGCAGCTCCTCCACCTTCATATTCTCATGATCTTTTGATTCCTCAATTGCCACAACAATGTGATCAAATCGGGGAGTTAAGGTTCTCAATACTTTCTCAACAATCTGTTGATCTGAGAACTTCTCATTACAAGCCTTCATCAAGTTGATGAGCACTTGAATTCTGGTGAAGTACTCAGCTACAGATTCTTGATCATTCATTGACAGCAATTCATACTGTCTTCGCAGGGATTGCTGTTTCACTTTCTTGATCTTGTCAGCACCACCATAGGCCTTATTCAAAATGACCCAAGCCTCCTTAGCCGTCTTGGCCGAAGCTATCTTCTCAAAATTCGCAGAATCTACACATTGATGGATCAAGAAGAGAGCTTTGCAATCTTTCTTCTTGAACTCCTTGTAGACTGCCTTTTGAGCATCAGTTGCACCATCCTCCACTTCTTGAATGTCTCCCTTCACAATTTCCAGCACATCCTGGAAACCACAGATGACTCTCATCTTGACACACCACTGGTCAAAGTTCTTGCCATCAAGCACAAGCAAAGAAGCTGGAAAATTTCCATTCGATGATTCCATGATCTCACACATGCGCAGGTCCCTAATCACAAGCTCTTGATACCACTTTGTTGGGGGAAAGAATCACTCACACTTTAGAATACTGAAGAATACACGAAATTTTATTGACCATACACTCTATTCTCTGTTACAGGATATCCCCTTTTATAGACTACTCACATCAAGTCCCACATTGCTTACATCTAGCCATTAGTCACTAACAAACTAATAACAGAAATAACAGCCATTTCAATTACATCACAACAGTTTTGGCCTTAGATGGAGCTTTGGACTGCCAAATTGATTTTTCAAGAAGGAATCTTAGGTGTTAGGAGAGTAAGAAATCGAAAGAATGATTTAGAAGAAAACTCACCGAAAGAGTAGTTTACAGCATTTTTGTACATGTTGCTTGCCATTTTTATATGATAGTTGTCATGAACCAACTCTCTCAATAGCTTAAGCGGTTAGGTAGAGGCACATGGTTTATATCTCTTAACAATAGTAATACGGAGCTCATATTTTTGAGTGAGAATCCAGAGTTTTAATACCGATATTGTCTGAATAATAGGATAATAGATTGATATAGTATATTGAAATACAAAGCTCTAACACCTATTTATATTAGGAATTATGTCAAGTGCTAGTTTAATACACAACTAGTACAAGCCTGAACCCACTAATGCAATACGCTCCTACCCTTAATCAAATAAGGAAACGAATTAGGGAACATAATGAAATTAAGAAATAACTATTAAGGTTGCTCCTCTATTAGAGGACTAATTTATTCTACAATATATTCTTAAGATATTCTGAAGATATTGTGAGATATTCCAACGGATGTAAACTTGCCTTGCAAAGAATGTTTTATTAATATCTTTTTTTTTTTAATATGAGCAGCCACTACCCTGCCTCCCGCCTAAGGGCCTAGGCTTTTAGAGGTCTTGGCACCTTAAGCTACATTTTGCCTGTGACAATCCTGCTATAATGGCATTAATGATCACACTTATATTGTCTTTGATAATATTTAAATTTTAATAAGCACCAGTATTTGGCCTGATTCCTCCTAACAGGAGGTGGTTTCATAATTATCCAACAAAGAAAAACAGTTGTTTGTGAAGATTTCTCTTATTTCTTGCTCTACTTATGGTTGTCTAGTGTTTATGTGTATTATTATATAGGAATAAGTTGATGTCTTGACTTCTGCATAATGGAGATAAAATTGAAAGTGAACCTTACTATGTTTTGTTATTATGTGCAAATCAAAAAGTACTATTGACTGTCTAAGTAATGATTTGTAATGATAATTTAATGCCACTATGCTTTCTGAGAAATATGGAAAATTTTAAAAAAATAAATGCTTATCCATGTCACATGCTATTGGCCATGTGAATATTAATCAAATGGACAATTGAGTAGTATTTCTGGATTATGTCTTTTATTCAATTCTGTCCGCCCTCTCCCTCAAATTGTCTGCCTTCTTGGTGCATTTTAGTAGTTGTGGTTCTTATTTTGTTCCTGATTTTACAACAAACGTGTTACTACCAAATAAATGGGTAAATGATATCTTAAATTTTAATTTGCATCTTTCCACTTCTTTTCTTCTTTAAAAGAAGTTTTCTTTTACATTTTGTTTTTGAAACAATACTTGTTTGGAGGTACTTTAGTATTGTGTGAGTATCATACAACATATATATCACTTGTTTTGAATTGGCTTTCTAGATTGATTTGCTACCTCCTCCATTGGGTGAAGGGTCATCTTACGAAGTTTTCAGCAAAGACCTGCGCCCATCGTTGGACTGGTGCCCAGAAAAAGGTTGGACAGTGCCTATGCATATGGTGTGTACTTATAATCCCATAATAATGTGACATGACTTTCTATTTATAATTTATGTTCCCACATGTCTATATCTTTCTAGTTAAATTTTGTGCCAAAACTATATTAATTAATATTATGATATTTCCTGTTCATAAGTGGAAAGATATAACGCCCTTTTTTAGTTTTCAATTTTAATTTGGTTCCTTACATATTATAAGTCTGATTAAAATGCCCTCAAGTGTATAGCATAAAAAATGAATTTCACATCGGAAATGTACTTTCTGGTGTTTATATTTATGTAAATTTTATCAGTTGTAATTTATCAAAAAGTTAACTTATCAAATGCAGATGCCGGGTTGCCACCTAGTCAATTGTAGTTACTTGTTACTCGATAGAAGTTCAGTGGAACACTGATGTTTCTGAAAATGAGAAAGCAAGGATTCGTGTATACAAACAATAATAAGAGTATGAGGATATTGAATTTATTGACAAATAGTTTTCTGTAATAATTTTAGGTATGCTGTTCTCTTGTAAGATATCTCATCATTAATTTCCTGTGGGGAACTCAGATGCTTTCTTCTCATAAAATTTATTCTCTTGTTTCAATCATATAAAAATTCAACTTACAAAGGGTGCTATAAAACATTGAAAACACTCAGTGGTCAGACTATATTCTGATCACCCTTCAAAAAAATAATTGAAAAACTGGAAGTGAGAAAAAAAATTTGAGAGAAGGGAAAAAGAAATTCTTCTGTAGTATTCTTATTTGACGCTCGTTTTGTCCTTCCAGTTATGTAATACCTACCATAATGTATTATCTTTATAAACTATTTTTTGTAATAATTTAATAATTACTTACTTTTTACACCATGCTAATGTTACCAATCCAACTATTGCACCTGATGTTTCACTTCCGATCTGAACTATTTACTAGACCAAGTCTCTCACTACTATGGTTTCTAAAGCATTATTTTAGAGGCTTCATCCAAGTGCTGTGGTTCTCATGATGTGATTGCAAGAAATGATAATTAAATTTCTTGACATATTTTCTCTGCCCGTTTGTTCCTTGAAAAATTGACATTGATACATTTGTAATCATCGTATGCATTTGCATAGCTAGTTGGCAATAACACAGCAAATATTAAGAGGGACTTTGCCTTGCCTTGCTTGCTTGCTTTCTGTTTTCATTTTTATTGAAAATGAAAATCACGGGGGAAATTGTGTATGGCTGGACTTTGCCGTTTCCATTTTGTAGAATAATAGGACCCTTTTCTTCTTATGAATGTGAAAATGCTTATCCCAGTTGCCACATTTGTCCTCAACTAGAATCAAAGCTGCTTTATCTTGATCAGTTGAATTGTGTCAGGGTCATCCCACATCTAACAAGCACATATAATTGCTTCTGGTCCTGGGTAAAATGATGCTTGAACATTTATAGGCTGCCCTTAACAATTGGCGTGGTTGAAGACACCGTAAGGTGGTATTGCAATCTGCCAATAATACTATAATGGAAAATAGTGGAATATTAGAATCAATGGCTAATTGGGTTATGGCCTTATGAGTGTACAAAACAGGCTTGTCAATAGCAGCTGGAGCGGCCGCAACAGCGGCAGACCGGACCCTTGCCACTCCCCAGTCATGGGGCGTTTCAGCGTTGCGGCCATGGCAGCCACTAAAGCGCGGCGTCGCGGCCTGAATAGCGGCCATAGCAGCTGTGATGCTTTGTAGAGATTGAAATCTGTTTTTTTCTTTTATTTTGATTGAAATTTTTGTTTTACCCTCACTTAAACTAACAAGATTTTTTATTTTATCCTCTCTTAAACTAACCAAATCTCTGTTTTTCCCTCACTTAAACTCATCTGCTTCCACTGATTGAGGGAGTTTTTGGTATCCCACTACCCATCGCACATAGAGACCAATTTTTAGGGTTTGCAGCAGCTCTCCTTCGTCCCAGATCGCACTGATTGAGGGAGCCACAGCCTCTGTTCGCACAAAATCTGGGATTTTGCACTAGCCCGCCATTGTTTTACACCCTCAATTGTTCCCACGCAGCTTGCAGGTCCTCCTCAGCCTCTGTTTTGCATGCAAGTCCTCCTCCAGCCTCTGAGTTTTGAGTATTAATGATTGAATGTGTCTTAAGTTTTTGAGTATTTTGAGTTTTGAGTATCAATTATGTGTCTATTACAAATTTGTGATGTTTTTACATTGCATCTGCCATCATCGGTGTAGCGGTCGCTCCCCGATCCATAATGCCACTATAGTGTTTTTTGTGGTGTCTGCGTTGCACAGCTTTCTGCTGTTAACTAATTTGGTATGAATTCTGCTTTGAACAAAACACATTTTCTAAATAATGAAAACTTTAAAATGAAAAAAGATACAAATATTTGAAATTATTTCCCTAAGCAAGTACACCCTAGTTCTAAAGTAACATCATTATTTCTCGCAAGTTTTGCTGCCATGACATCATTGGTTTGTGAATATTGAAAAACATCACAATCCTTATTTCAATTAATTGTTATGTCTTCATACTGTAGATGGTTCTTCTGTTATGTATGAAACTAGTTTAAGTTATTTAAGATCATCTACGTATCTCAGTTTGCATCATCAATGCTTCATTTCCTTGCAAAAATTGCAGGAGGGTGGATATAGGCGTCCTTGTGCTCGGATAATTAATCCAGCAAATTCAGGTAAAACATTATCAAAATATTCTGTTTTGATTTCTTGTTTTTGTGTGAGATATTTGTTGACGTTGGCTTACTTGTAAGTGTGCAACCAAGGTGAAAACTCAGGGGTTGTTTCTCGATTGAAAAAGATTAATTTGGCTAAGGGTGGATTGGTGGGTATAAATGTGGATAACAGGAACCTTTGCCCTCTTGCTTCTTTGGCTGGCTGTCAAGTCATGCAGTGACCTCGGACTTATTTGTGTTCCTTATGTATTGTTTGGATGGGGGTAAGGAGGGGGAAGGGAAGGAGGAAAACAATACCTCAACCGTTGTTTGGATGATTTTTAACGAGGGAGAACGAGTCAGAGTGCAAAAATTCTTCCTGCTCAAATTGGGAGGTAAGGAGGGGAAATGATTCATTTTTAATTAAATATTTATTAAATTACATATATACTTAGTGTTTGTGTTATAAGATTGGCAATATAAGGGCTATATTGGGAATTTAATTTTAAAACTTATCCTTTTCCTCTACTTTAATTTTAACTCCCAAGCAAGGAAAAGATAGTTCCTCTCATTTTTTTACTTAAACATCCAAACAAGGGTAAGGGAATCCCCCTCCATCCCTTCCCTTCCCTCTCCCTCTCCCTCTCCCTCTCCCTAACATAGCATTAAGGTGATCATTATTGGCCTATTTTTGTTTTGGGATCCAGTAATTCAAACTGTATCCAAGTGCTTGGGTAGTTGGAAGGGAGCTGTTTTATCCTTGGGTAGTTCTATTACCCTTTTTCAAGCCTGTTTATCTAGCATTCCCATTTATTACTTTCTTGGATACTGGCTGGATTGGCTCAAATGCGCAAGAGAATTATGAGGGACTTTCATTGGTTTGGTGTGGGGGAAAAGAGTGTAGATCGTCTTGTTAGTTGGAAAATTTGTTGCAGGTCTAACAGAGAAGAGAAAAGAGAGGGTTGGGGGGGTGGGGGCGGGGGGGAGGGGGGTTGGGTCTTGAATTTGCCCACACATATGCTATGGATAGGATTGGGTTTTCTGTGTTCTCACTAGTGCTCTACTTATGTCTATCATTTCTGATATGCAAAGAAATTGCACAGAAGTTTTGTTGCATTTTTTTGTCATTTTGGCTCTTTGTTTTCTTTGCATTTCTCTGTTTTGGATGATACCTTTTCCTCCGCTATAGTTGTACTTTTTGTCTCTTTTCTCTGATAAAATTTCTTCTTTTATCAAGGATGTCAACGATATGATGTTTGCTAACTGCACCTTCTTAACCTTTTCCAATGATTTCGGAAAAGATAACTCCTGTAAAGAGTGGTCTTTAGAAACAATTTGAAACATCTTGGGTTATTGGTGCGTATTTCATGCCACCTCTAGTGGGATGATGATCCATGTCAGCAAATTGCTGTGTTGAATCAAATAGATATTCATGTGTCAATTTATTATGCATGGAAGACATTATGGGAGTTTGTGTTTCCCTAGGAAATTTATTCCTGACACAACATTGTGCTTTGTATGTCTTTTACTGGTGATTTGAGGACTTGTACAACTATTTTGTCCTTATTTTGCTAGTTGGGATTGAAAATGTCAGCCCTGGTTGGTGTAGGATCCATAGTACAGGTAAAGAATCCCCCTCCTCATCCAGTGATGCATCATAAAAATTAGAAAAACTTGTTGATACCACTTTTATTCTTTTGATATCAGTTGCAGTATGTTCAAGTGTGTTATCTGAATCATAGAGAAAATGACCTAGGTTGAAAAAGATTATCTAAGTTGTGAATAGGCTGGAAACCAAGTTAATACATCAAACAAGAACCTAGTGGATAATCCATTTCAATGCAATTTATGATGCTTGAGTAAAACAAGAAGAAAAAAGGAAAAGTTTAGGCCACTCAACTTTTGTATGTTGAAACAATAATGTCATGTAAGTGCTACTCACACAAGCCCACGTATATTCATAGTTATAAAACTTGGACCGGTCATCAACTCAGGAAGGATATTGAGTCAACGGGCACTAGTTCAACCGATGAGTCAATGGTCGAACCACATAAATATTTAATAAATAAAATATATAAAATTAAGATAAATCTGAATTATAAATTCACCTAGCCACAAGTTTAAAACATATATTAGACTAAACCAGCTGGTTGGTTTAACTAGTTCTACCCTCAGCTAGCTTGTATTTTCTTTTGTAATTCAACTAGCTGTATTGTGATGTGTAATGTGTTGTCACATCCTACCAATATTATTATGTATTTATCACTTAAAGACAAAAATCAAGGAATACATAAAATACATAAGAGTGAGTATTATTAAAAACTGACATAAACATCAAACATCAAGGAATACATAAAATAATAGATTATTATTACGTAAGAGTGATTCTCTCTCTTCTTCCCCAACAGTTCTCATTCTTTTTTCTGCTTTATGTTTGGTCCCCCCCCCCCTTTTTCTTTTCTTGCTTCCCCGCCAATGCCCGCCATAGCCCATTCCATTTAACCGAAAATCCCCCACATTCTCATTCTCCTCTATTATGCATTTTGATTCAACAACTATGCATCTTCGTTTTGAAACAATAACTTAGTGTTTCTCTTTGTAATTTGATTTTCATTGGAATTTTGGGGTGAGACTTGAAGATGGTTATTCTCTAAAACCATGGCCACAAACTTACTGATAATCTCTCAACCTGAGCAGATCCATAGTAAGATAACATTTGATCCCTCAGTTATTGGCCGGTGGCTACCTTCTCTTCGTCTTGTAGTTCGCAATCAATATGACCCTGTTTGCATAAAACGGTCTGAGTCAACTGAGTTTATTTAACTCGACCAGTTCAATCTGGTTCAATGACACAAATGGTCTAATAAGCTGCTCGGACCGGCCAGAGGACTGCTTCGCCGGTTTGTCGGTCCGGCCATCCGGTCTGAGATGGTTTTTATAACACTGGGTATATTAATGCAACTGTACATACAGGCCCATTTAGGCAATCTATGCTGTTCTCTGGTACATTTATTTTGAGCAAAATGCCCATATTTTCAAGGGTGTCTCTCTCCCCTTACAATTGTTATGGATATGATTGTGTTCATGGCCTCTGTTTGGTGCTCGGCTGAGTTGCCTCACGGTTGCTTCATGGGATCTTATATCACTGATATCCAAAGAGATTGGACCAGCTAGTTTGGTTCATTGTGTTGTCTCTGTTTTGTTTGTGTTTTACTTATGGGAGGATTCCTTATCCTCTACTAGTTCTACTTTCTATCCTTTATTTCTAATAAAATTTCTTCTATAAATAAATCAATGTAAGTGCCACTCTCTCCAAAATCAAGATTTTTGTTTGGATGCCATTATTTGATATTATTGGTGTCGTTGCTACTAGTAGTACTAGACTACTAGTAGTGTAAGTATTCTGTACTGATGGGCTTTTAAGTACTTCTGTTTTTGCTGCTGCTGGTGCTATGAATATGTGTATAAATAAACACTTGGGTTATGGCTTGTCTATCTCTCTGTCTTTTCTCAAATCCCTAATTTCTTCTGGTAGCCCCTTTCCCTTATAGTTATTGGTCTGCGGTTTTGTTCTGCCGATTTTATAGGAGTCTGTGACTGAAAGTCACATTTGATGTCTGATTGTACGATCCAATGGGTTGCATCTGATTGTGCAATTTTATGTGAATCTGTGGTGCAATCTTTTTTGGGCATCTTTTAATTCGATAGGTTGGATGCTGGTCTTGGGCAGAGAGGTGAGCCTAGGCCTATGTACTCTTGTTTGGTCTTGTTTTCTCCTGTTTTGTTGTTTTGGTGATGCTATGTTGTTGGGTAGGTGTGGCATTTATGGCCAACGACAATTCAGTGGTTGAATCTGAGGTGATTGTTGAGAAATTAGAGACGTAGGCAGAGTGTCATGTTATTTATGAGATTCATCCCTACAATCAGATTACTGACAAGCTCCTGAATGGGATAATTATGGCCAGTGGGCGAAGACTGTTAAAGCATCTCAAGTGTATTTGGGTATGGTATATTGTAGAGTGTTCATGGCCATTGGAGAGTGGAAGGGTTTTCTGATGCAGATTGGGATGGATCTCCAATGGACAGGAGATCAACCTCAGGGTACTGTGTGTTTGTTGGGCAAGAAACATGTTGCAGCAAGGTCTAGTGCAGAATCTAAATATCAGCCGATAGTTAATGGTTCAAACAACTTGTGAACTTATATGGTTGCAACAAACTCCTTGAAAAGATTGATTTGGGATCGGCTATATAGACATGGTGTGATAATCAGGCTGCTATCATATTGCTTTAAACGTGTTTCATGAGGGGAAAAAGCATATTGAGGCTGATTATCACTTTATTTGTGACAAGGTACACAACAAAGGATCTTCTCCATTAACCATGAGGAGACTGGGAAGCCATTAGCTGACATTTTCACTAAAGCTCTTAATTGAAATAGGATTGATTATAACAAGGTGTGCATGATGAATATCTATGCTCCAGCTAAAGGGAGAGTTAGTGTACTAGCTACTAGTGGTACTAGTAGTGTAAATTGTCCGTACTTGATAGGTTTTTATTACTTCTGTATTTCCTACTTCTAGTACTGTGTGATTATACATATATATATATATACTCCTATCCCAAGTGGGTTAAGGCATGTCTGTTTCTCTCACTCTCCCTCTCTCTAGTCTTTCAACAACAACAACAACAACAAAAGCCTTTTCCCACTAGGTGGGGTCGGCTACATGGATCAAACGACGTCATTGTGCTCTGTCATAGACCATACTTTCAGATAAACCATTGATTTCAAGATCTTTTTTTATGATATCTTTTAGTGTTGTCAGTGGTCTACCTCTACCTCTCTTTAAGGGACTATCCTCCAACTTATCAATTCTTCTCACCGGAGCTTCTATTGGTCTTCTCCTCACATGACCAAACCATCTTAGGCGAGACTCTGTTATCTTTTCATCAATGGGTGCTACTCCTACTTTCTTTCGAATGCACTCATTCCTAATTTTATCTCTTCTTGTATGTCCACTCATCCAGCGCAACATTCTCATTAGATCATACCAGCACTAATGCACCGGATCCCATCAGAACTCCGCAGTTAAGCGTGCTTGGGCGAGAGTAGTACTAGGATGGGTGACCTCCTGGGAAGTCCTCGTGTTGCACCTCTCTCTAGTCTTTCATTAGATATTTTTAATACAACATTCGTGAGTATCCTAGGCCTCACAAGGCTCTTTGTCCTAATGATTGTATTATGTGGTCTCAGAGTTCTGTTTTCTTACATTGTGAGGTTGTCTGGGAGTTTTGTAATTGGCTTTTTGTAATTTTCATCTCCAGTGGGTTTACAAACCTTCTTTGGAACATTTTTTGTTTATTATTATTAATTATAGAGGCTTTTGTACTAGAATAATTTTAAGGTTCTTTGGAAGTGTTCTTTTTAAGCAGACTTGTATTGTAATGCTAGTTTTTCAATAGAGATTGATTCCCTCACATCACTTATCTGATAGAGTTGTTTTCCTGGCTTCTTTATGAGTTTCAGCACATGGGTTTCTTTATGAAACTCTATCGGATTTGCAGAGCAATTGGAGAGCTCTTGAGCTAATGTTCTTTTTTCTGGCTTCCTTTGTTTTGTTATTTTAGGAGGATTAGTGTACTCCATCTATTTACTTCTCTTTTATTAACAAATTCTTCTTTTATTAGAAAATCATTTTTGAGATATGCTCCCCTCCTTCAGTGAGATATAAAGCTGGGGATGATTCATTGGTGCTTGTATTCTTTTCTTGGGAATTATTGCAAGGGATGTTCATTGTTGTATTGCTTTTCGTCTCTTCTCTCTTAATCTGTCATTGTTTCATAAAATTTCTTCACAGAATTCAATTTTTGGCAGAATTTAGTATTTTTGTAATTTTCATTTGATATTCTTTGTGGTTTGCCTCTTGAAGCAATTAGTTATGTAGAAGTCAGATGAAAGAATTTGGAATTAGAATAAGTCTTGACCCTTTTCTTGTCTATCTTTTAGTATTTTATTGTTTATATGTAGTTGCAATCTCCAAAATGCCAGATTCATTTGAATATGAAAGGTGAATTCTATGTTCAAGGTTTCTGTTCAGTTGGTGGCACATACTAGGATTACCAAAACTTAATTATTGTAGTTGTGGAGAATGCATAGACCTTTATATCATGACGTGTGTGTTAAGTGTTCTAAAAGTTTGGAAACTAATAATTTGTTTTTGAATTGTATAATTGCATGGAGTGTTTGATTAAGTTATTTAGTATTTTTACTGAATAATGGGTTTACCCACAATTGGAGGAGTTTCTGCATATTTTTTTTCAGAGGCTTTTAGACTAGGAGAGATTTTTGTTATGGTTCCTGTTGTAAGGAGCTTGTGCTTGGAGTGGGATGCTAGGTTATCAAACTGATGGATTCAATGCGGGAGGGATTGTTCCTTTGTGATTGTTTGATATTTCAAAATTGCTTATTCTTGGGAGCTATCTTTTCAAGATATTCAAGAGATTGGGGGTCTAGTATTGTTTTATTGTTCTTTTAGGAACATTTCTTTTCTGTAGTCTTGTAGTTCTCATGTTTGACTGTAGTACTTTACCTTTTTCGGACAAAAAGTTGAGTTTGAGGAATTAAATAGAGTTTGGTTATTCACTTTGCAGTTTGTCCTGCCGGTTGCATTTTTTAATATTATTTCAATTTGATTTTAGTAATTTTCTGCTGTTTCACATTAATCCATGTCACAGATGGAGCAGTGATGGTTGGTCAGCCTACGGTAAGAACATATTCTTCACATTCTTCTCAAAATTCTGATGGCCTCTTAGACTCTCCAGATGGATCCATGGCGATGAGAAAGCAATGCAACACTGCCAGAAATGATATGGAGATTGACGCGGCTGGCACTGAAATTGGGAAAACTTGTTTTCCAGATAGTGCTTCAAGTTCACGTACGGATGCATCAATTGAGAATTTGGAAACGACTAACATAAATGGTGGAAATAATGATGAGTATCCCTCAAAGAAGATGAGAAGCAACAGAAGCCTTTGTCTGAATTCCATGTCTGCCAATACGATAGAAGCTGCAATTTTGGACTTGGAGGAACTTGTAAATAGGATTAAATGGTTAAGGGGTGTATTGGATTTTGGGGTCCCTTTATCAGGTGCTAAACAGCCGTCTTGGGAATTTTTGCAACACCATGCACCATGCAAATGATTGTTTTCTGATAAATGTAAGACCTCAACATAAATTGCCTTCATGTTGAATACATTGGCTTATATTACAAATAGTGCTTTGTCTTTACAGCTGATTTGGAATATAATAGTTTCTTATTTTTGGCTTCGCATTGGTATTTTGCCCATAGTTTGTTGGAGGGAGTTCCCATGTCGGTTAGATATGCACAGGGTTTGGAGAGCTTTATTGCACTAAGTTCCTTTTCGTTCTTTTATGTCATTTTATGTGTTTTTATTTAGGAGAATATCTTTAGCACCTGTTATTCTGCACTCACTTTTCATCTCTTTAATAAGTTTCTTCATGTATCAAAACCTGAAGACAGGATGGTTGTCCATACGATATGGATTATATCATCGGGAGGTGGCGTTAGAATTCTATAGTCATGAGGTTAGTCATGAGGTTGATTCTACTTAGTTTTGATGGCATTTTATGTAGGTCATCTTAAAGGTCCTAGAAGATTTTGGTTTTTGTAATTAGTTTTTTTGTGTGTTAGCAACTATCATAAGATGTCTCCCTGGTGGTGTTCTGTTTACTTCGAATTAGTACGTATAAAAATGAGTAAATACTAATTTTGGTCTTCTAAAGATACAAAGAATATTAGTTAGGTCTTTCAATGGATGAATACATTTAAATGGTCTTTAAATGTTAATTTTTGACATCAAATTGGTTATTTAATGTCATTTTTTGACATTAAATTTGTTTTTTTATGTTAATTTTTACATTAAATTAGTATTTCAAAAGATCAATCTGATGTAAAAAATTATTAGAAGATCAAATTGATGATACTTGTATTTTTTGAAGACCAAAATATGTGTTTACTCTAAAAATTTATGGTCCTTTTGGCAGTCTAACGTTTGTCTTTTTCTTTTCTACTTTTATTAAGTACATGATTATTCAAAGGATGGCTTTGGTTATTTTTGTTAAAAGAACATCCAAAATTTCCATATGTACATATTTGGATGTCTGTTGTATGCATTGTGCAGGTTTTTGCTCCAGCGTGTGATAATCTGGACTATAGAGCAATTAATGGTGTTTTGAGATCATCAATGTCGTAGTGCTAATGTTGCTTTCATTTCTTTGTTCAGAGCTTGCTTTGATTTCTTTCATGTTACTGTCATTCATTCTACTAGATGATATTAGGTCAGTGCTATTGTATTATTTTTTGTTATGCTCATGAATTAGATTACCCATCCGCCGTTCACGTGAATCTGAGTCATTTCCACTAGCTTTCCCTCGTGTATTCTCTTATTCAAAATGATTCTTTTATTGCCTTGTACCCAACGGAAAAAGATGGAAAGTAAAAAAAAAAAAAAAAAAAAAGATCAGCTGGCCAATCTCCATGTTTCAACCAATGTTTCTAAACTAGTTCAGAGAATCAGAAAAGAAGGTAGTGTATGGTTGGTTTTAATCAATTAAATTGATAGTCGAATCAGATAATGTTATGGATACACTTAAAATTGAGTGGAGTCGAGAAGAAATGAGAGATGTGTAGCATCTAAACTAGGTGCATAGGTTGATGCTGAAAATGTTGGGTTTGAGTTCTAATGTAGAGGAAGATTGACATTTTTTCTCACTTTTTTATTGAGATTCTGAAATATTAAAGTCAAGTCTTCCTCATCTTAAACCCTTACTTTCTAACTGAGTTTTAGAGAGCTGACCAATTTTCATAAATTGACTCATTTTTATTTTTTTTAGTTGATTATACTATCTAATTGGTTTAGGTTGGATTTTGACTTGTACTGCATCCGCTTGACGGTCCGACAGGTTTGGTCAAATCAATTTTTAAAACCTTAGTTTTACTTGAAACTGAAAAATACTACTGATTATGCTTGATTGGTTAATTAACCTTCAAGCTCTCTTCTTTATAGATACAGATTTACAACATTACAAGTAGTGGGTGGGGGACACACTTAGCTGGAAAGAATGATCTGAAATGATCAGAATCATGTCCCCACTTAGCTGGAAAGAATGATCTGAAATGATCAGAATCATTTCATCTCTAAAGCAATGTTTCCCACTCATAATAAAGAAAACAGAATAATCATTAACAATAATTAACACTTCTCAAGTGGTGCATATAGATCATATGCATCAAGCTTGTTACATATGTAAGTTATTCTTGATGCTCGAAGGGACTTAGTAAAGATATCCGCTAGTTGGTCATCGAGTTCACAAATGAAGTAGTGATTTCTCCGAGATGACTTTCTCTCGGATGAAATGGCAATCAATCTCTATATGTTTAGTCCGCTCATGAAAAACCTGATTGGATGCAATGTGCAATGTCGCCTGGTTATCACAAATGAGTTGCATAGAGGGCTTCAGATGCAAAATTTTAACTCCCAGTTAGCTTGTTTTATCCATACAAGTTCACAAGTAGTAAAGAGCCATAGCTCGATATTCTCGCTCCGCACTTGATCTTGCAACTACATTTTGCTTCTTGCTTTTCCAAGAGATGAGATTTCCCAATAAGGACACAATACCTTAAGTTGACCTTCTATCACTAGGAGATCTGCCGCCTAATCAGCATCGTATATGCAACAATGTCCGTATGGCCTCTATTTTCATAAACCAATCCCTTTCTGGAGAACTCTTGATATACCTTAGAATTCGAATCAATGCATCCCAATGGTACAAGGAGAGTTTGAGGAACCTGGCTCACTACACCGACCGCAAAAGATATATCTCAATTCCCGGTTATGGTGAGATAATTTAGTTTTCCTACAAGTCTCCGATACCTTCCTGATCTGGATAAGGCTCCCTTGATCCTCGCGTAAGTTTAATGTTCTGGTCCATAGGAGTATCAATTGGTTTGCAATCTAGCATTCCTATTTCTTTCAAAATGTCAAGAGCATACTTCCTTTGAGATATGGTACCAATTCTGCTTTTGACTGGCAACTTCAATTCCAAGGAAATATCGTAGTCTTCAAGTCCTTAGTTTGAAAATGTTGAAATAAGTGTCTTTATTTTAGATTATTGATGTTCTCATAATCATTTCTCGTAATAACAATATCATCCACATAGACAACAAGGTAGATATATTTATTAGAGGATGAATGTTTATAGAACACGTAATGATCTGCCTCACTTGAACCATACCAAAATGTTGTATGACTTGGCTAAATCTTGCAAACCATGCCCTGGGAGACTGCTGAGCCCATAGAGGGATTTGTGCAATCGACAAACTAGTCTGGACTCCCCCGAGCAACAAACCTGTGGTTGCTCCATATAGACTTCCTCTTCCAAGTCACCATGTAGGAAAGCATTTTTTATGTCCAATCGATAAAGGGGCCATGATTCATGGCACTCATTGACAAGAAGAGTCGCATTTGATGCCATTTTAGCAATAGGAGAAAGTGTCGCCATAGTCAAGACCAAAAATTTGAGTATAGCCTTTAGCCACAAGACGAGCCAAGCGATAATCCACCGTCCATCAGACCGATTTTGACAAAGGAAACCCATCGACAACCAACTATAGACTTCCCGTGAGGGAAGGGACCGTAGTCCATGTGTGATTAGAATCCAAGGCCGCTATCTCATCAAACATAGCCTGTCGCCATCCTGGATGGGAAAGAGCTTCCTGAACAGTTTTAGGAATAGAAATGGACGACAAAGTAGAAACAAAGGTATAATGGGGTGAAGATAAACGATGGTAGCTCAAGAAATTATAGATAGGATGAGGATTTCGGGTAGAGCGTATACCTTTTCGTAAAGCTAAAGGCAGGTCAACTGATGGTTCAGGTTGGCCCGTGGCAAGTGGAGATGCAGGTACAGGAGATGAATCACATGGATCTCTGGGAGATAACAGCCTCCCGGGATTGGAGTGCGTGATCTACGGTGATAAGTAATAAGTGGTGGAGGCAAAGCGACCTGGTGGAGATGGGAAATCGAGACCCAGTGAGTCCGAGTAATAGAGACTTCCTGATCAAGATAAGGAATTGGTAAGACCTCGAGAGATGGAGGCATGTCTCCACAGAGATGTGAAGTAAGGAGTATCCTCAAAGAATGTAACATCTCGCAGATAGGTAAAAACGATGCAAGGAGGGGAGAATAACATCGATACCCTTTCTCGACCCGAGAATAACCAAGAAAAATACATTTAATAGCACGAAAGCAGATAATTTATCTAGACCTCGAGAGAGATCATGTACAAAACAAGTGGAGCCAAAAACACGAGGGGAACAATATAAAGGGGTTCCTTAGGAAACAAAATAGAATAAGGGACTTGGTTATTTAATACGATGATGGCATACGATTTATTAAATAACCTGGCAGTTGAGAACAAAGATCACCCCAAAACTTTAAAGGGGTATTGGCATGTAATAACAGAGTAGCAAGCTTCAATGAGATGATCTATGTTTTCTTTCGGCTACACCATTTTGTTAGGGTGTATGCGACAAGAGGATTGATGAATCATGCCAATGAGATGTCATGAAAGAATTAAAAGGAGCGTAAAAATATTCTTTTGCATTATCATCACAGAACGTGAATATTTTTTCCAAACCTGAAGTTTGAATTTCATTGCGAAGTTTTGAAAAATAGTAAACAACTCTGAACGATCTTTCATTAAGAAAACCCACGTACACCTTGAAAAGTCATCAATGAAAGTAACAAAATACCGAAAGCCTTGAATAGAATTGACGCGACTTGGACCCCAAACATCAGAGTGAATAAGAGAAAATGGAGACTCTATCTTGTTATTGACCGACTTGGGAAGGAAGCACGGACATGCTTTCCTACTTGACATGACTCACACTTGAAAGATCGCAGCAATGAGAGAGATGGGAAACCATCTTCTTGAATTTATTGAGACTCGGATGCCCTAAACGACAATGAAGAAGATCAGAGATCTTAGAATAAAGACATATGGTTGAGGAAGGAGGCTGAAGATAGTAAAGACCACGTGATTCAGATCCTGCTCCAATCATCTGTCCCGTACCCCGGTCCTGAATAAGAAAAGAATCAGCAGTAGGTTCTGGTAACGATTAAGAGTGCGAGTGAGTTGACTAAGAGAAATTAAATTGAATGGACAACCTAGGGTATAATGCACAGTAATCTAAAGATAAAGATGGGAGAGGTGATGCTTGACCAATGCCTCGTGGCTTTAGCTTTAGAACCATCTACGAGGGTGATATGGTGTGGTGTCTTAGGAGATGATAATGTAGAGAAAAAGGAAGGATTACCCATGTGATCTAAGCACCGTAATCCAAAATCCGTGATCCGGCCAGACGAAGAATGAGAGAGCGCAAGCCATAGAGTTACCAAGTATGAGCTATAGTAGCAGAAGACGAAGGTTGTCACGCTTTGAGTGAAGGCACTCCATATATTCTTGGTCTCGATAGAGAAATTGCTTTTGGCACCCCAAAACTCATCTTTCTTGTAGTTTTTGGTGCCAAGGATTGTGTCACATTAGCCGATTTGTCGGGAACCCATGTAGAAAGTAACACCTGCTCTTGAGTGTGCCCCCAAGCGCCTTACAAGGAGTGCATTGGGGCCGATTCCCCATGACCACCTCTTCCACCATAGCCACGACCTCGACCACCACGGCCATTTGAATGAGAGATAAAAGTCAAGAATCAAATTGCTTGGGAACTACGCCAAAGGTTGTTGTAGGTGAAGGAACTCGCATTAGGCGGTTAATGAGATCTTCCACTTTAGGGACAAAGCAGCATTGGTCAAGATTTGATTGCGAACCGATTCAAAATCCCCTGTGTAGACCATGGAGAACAAATACCATATACAAGTTGTCAAGCTTGTCCAACATACTTTGCATTATCGCCACTAAGATCGGGCTTTAATTTCTTCAATGGTGGACTGGGCTTTGTTCAAATATGAGGGTAAGTCATGATCTCGTCATTTGGAGAGTTGTCAAATTATGAACAGAGAGTCATACAAGCGTTGAACATCGTTGGAGTAAACACTTCGAGCTTTCTCCCATATATCATGGCATGTCTTGTAGGTACGGTAGTGGACCAATAGCCGAGTCAATTGATTGCCATAATAAGGATACTAGTTGATAGTCGCTCGCTTCACCGGGTCCCGTTCATCGCCAGGATGTCCTCGGCCTTTTGGTCAAGTGATCGGAAAGTCCCCTGGCCTAAAAACCATACATCAACAAAGAAGATGCCAATCCAAATAATTTTTGCCATTTAATTTCTGAGATGTGATAGTAGGGGTGCCCGAAAAGGCAAAAGAAACCAAACTTTTTTTAGAGGAATCAGAGGTAACAGAGGAAGATTCTGTAGTGGAGGCCATGAGGGAAATTCAGAGGTGGCAACAGGAGTCTGAGGCGGGTTGGTGGCGGCGCGTAAGGTCTTTGAGATTTTGATGCCGACCTTCTTGCCGCTCGGCTGGAAATCTTGCGCTTGAGCGCCCAAGTACCTGAGAAATTCCTTTGATGCTGACCTTTTTGCGCTTGAGCGCTGGAAATCTTGCGCTTGAGCGCCCAAGTACCTGAGAAATTCCTTTGATGCTGACCTTCTTGTGCTCGAGCGCTGGGAATCTTGCGCTTGAGCGCCCAAGTACCTGAGAAATTGCCTTTGATGCTGACAGACGATGAGTGACCAAAAATGGAGGTTTCACGGCGGTGAGTGGCCGGAAATGGAGGTTTCACGGCAGTGGAACTCGCCTAAGTGATGGTTTCACTAAGAATGGAAGTTGCCGAGATGATTTCACGGCGGGAAGTCGCCAGGAGATGATTTCACTACGATGGAAGTCGCCGAGATTGAACCGTAGGCTCTGGATACCAACTTGAAACCCGAAAAATACTATTTGATTATGCTTGATTGGTTAATTAACCTTCAAGCTCTCTTCTCTTTATAGATACATTTACAACATTACAAGTAGTGGGTGGGGGACACACTTAGGAAAGAATGATCTGAAATGATCAGAATCATGTCCCCACTTAGCTGGAAAGAATGATCTGAAATGATCAGAATCATTTCATCTCTAAAGCAATGTTTCCCACTCATAATAAAGAAAACAGAATAATCATTAACAATAATTAACAGTTTTAACTATTTGAAAATGGATAATAAAACTTAATCATTTGGTTCAATTAGACTTTGAGATTTCAAATTAAATAATATAAAAAGTAAACATTTATTTTTTTTCCTTTAAAAATTTATGGGACATCACATTGGTCCTTTAGATATTAGTGATATCAAATTGGTCATTTAATAATAATTAATGTCATTAATTTCTTCTTTCAATGATGAATTTGATATTATTTTAAGGATCAATTTGATGACAAAAAAAATGTAACATTTAAAGAATAATTTGATGTCGCATATATCTTCCGATGATCAATTTGATGTATTTATAAATAGATAACCAATGTGATATTATTTATATCTTTGGAGGACCAAAATAGATGATATTTACTTAGTGTACAAAAGTAAAAAAGACAAATTTAGAAAGAGATCTTTGGGTTCTTTGTGCATTGTAACTCTCATTGAAAAGAACTTTGTAGGATAAGATGTAAGAGGTCTAGGTTAGTAAGAAGAAAGAATATGTGTGATAAAACAAAAAAAAAAAAAATTAAATTAAAATTGTCTAATAATGGTAAAATTGTAATAAAAGTTGCTTAATTTTTATTTTTAAAAAATAAAAATAAAAAGATGTGATAATTAATTTCAAGAACCATTAGTAAAAATCATTTAACTTTAAGAGACATAAAAACATCAAGCTATTTCGAAGGATCACACAATTTATTTAGTGCGAGGTATCATTTTATTTTACTTAATGGACAAAAAATATTTAATGAGAATTTTTTTTGTTGAGCAAATGATTATTGTTTACTATTTATTGGCTAATTGTTATTGTAGGGTGGCCAACAATTATATATGAAGTTCTCAATGTAAAAATATTAGAAGTTTGAAAAAACTAACAAATGACTATTGTTTATTATTGAGTAATTAATTATTTTTACAAAATGACTAATAGTTGTAAATAATAGGACATAAAAAACCTAATAGAAAAGAAGAAGAAAAATTCATTAAGAGTATTTTTGTCTTTCAAGTAAAATCTATTGCTCCTTCTTCCTAAATAAATTTTGTTTGATGCTTGTTAGTAATTTCAACCTTTTAATTTTCCCTTATTTGTTTTAATTTAATTTATGTTTTTATATATTCTATAAACAGCTATAGATTCTGACTAAACCATTACACATCACATGGGCATAATATGTTGGAAATACAGTCCAAGATACCAGAAATTTGGCTACTGTAAAACAGAACAAGAATAACCATAGGATGCGACCTGGTCATTACACAAACACATAAAATAATTGTAAATTTGAAACACAATACTCACAAAGTCTAACATATTATTAACGCAAAGCACAAATTGCATTGCAAAATCAAGTACATATAGTATAGTGACAACAGTTTTACATACTCTGTACAATCTTAAACCATTCAGAAAAAGTGTTAATTAATTTTGAAGTGTTATTCAATGGCTTGCAAAGAAGAAGTATGTGAAGAATATATGTAAATGAAAATATGAGCAAGCATCATTCTTCTTATTACACTTACCAACCAAAAAGGAAGGAACTTGCAAAGGAAGACAAGCTTAATAAATAAGGAGGAAATTTTAAAACCCCCTTGTCCCTTGGGATGCTTAAGCATTGGTTTCAAGAAATGGGTAGTCAGTATAACCAAGAACCGGATCAGGAATGTAGAATGTCTCACGGTTGTACTTGTTGAGAGGAGCACCAAGCGCAAATCTCTTTGGCAAATCTGGATTAGCCAAGAACAGACGACCATAAGCAACAAGGTCTGTCCTGTTTTCAGCTACAGCCTCGATCCCATCTTTTCGGTCATAACCTCCAGCAACCATAAAAGTGCCATTGAAGGCCTTTCTTATTGGGACGAGACTGTGTGGGCATTCAACTTTTTCTCCAACAGTCTTCATTCTTGGTTCCACCATGTGGCAGTACAGAATACCATATTTATTGAGGGCATTAACCATGTAAAGCCCCAGTGCTTTGGGATTGGAATCTCCACATTCTGCATAGTCTGCAAAAGGTGATAATCTAATTCCAACTCTTTCTGCCCCTATCTCATTCACAACAGCTTCAACAACTTGCAAAGAAAATCGACAACGGTTCTCAAGGGATCCACCATATTCATCTGTTCGGTCATTCACTTTATCTTTCATAAATTGCTCAAGCAGGTAGCCATGAGCCCCATGGATCTCAACCCCATCAAAACCTACAATTTGACAAGTAAAATTGTTTTTATTTATTACTCTGTCAAGTCAGTACAATGAAGTATCCATGATTTATGCATTTCAGCGATAGAGCTTATTGTTAACATCACATTTGTTAAACGTCTTAGTGCCCCTTTTGAATTAAGGTATTTAAGCAACAGACAGTCTACTTTCTGAAACCAGATTGTGCCATCCCAGGCATTACTCATATTATGGTTGAAATAATTTGAATTTTCGAAACATTTGTTGTATACTAAACTAAAGTCAGTGAAGTTACCAGCTTCGATAGCATTCCTTGCCGCGAGTCTGAAGTCATTTACAACATGAGGGATTTCATCCGTCCTTAGCCTCCTTGGTGGCGTGAATTGTGCAACATCAATGCCGTTACTTCGAATTTGTGGGGTCAGTGGCTTGTCTGTAGAAGATATTGGGGCTTGTCCATTTGGCTGATAACCTGTTTAAAATAATAATAATATGGATAAAACGCAAGCAATAAGATAAGATACCTTATCTACCAACGATTTAGCTTGAGTTAGTTCGCCACTTGTGGTATTAAACATAGTAACTTGATCAATCAATATCTCTCATTTAACTTGTCCCAGCATAATCTTTAAAAAGTGAACATATGTCATATTTGATAGCCAATTTCTTGCAGTAATTCCTTCCACATAGACAAAAGGTAGTGGAGAAAATAACAGGCAGGGTTTAAACAGAGGTGTATGGGTACTGAATATCATCATTACAAAAGAAAGAGTTGCTCATTGACGAGTCTTGACCATTCACTTGTCAAGTTGTCATGTTAAGCCTCCATTCAAAGAAAGCAATAGGATCGATCAACATAATTCCTCCATTTATTGATGTTTTTGTCTATCGCAAACATGTCAAAATGAAACTAAACTAAACTAACTGATTTAGATGAGGAATGAATAAAGCAAGTCGGAAAATACCTGAATTTGAAACCCTTCCAACATGCCAAATCTGGCAAAAGAATATACCACCTTTGGCATGAACAGCATCGACAATGGGTTTCCATGCTTGGACTTGCTCTTTTGTCCATATGCCTGGTGTTTGCGGATACCTTGCCACATATATAGATATAGATATATATAAAATAAAGAAAAATCATTCACATGGCAAAGATGAAGAATGATAAAAAGTGTAGAAATGAAATTACCCTTGCGCAGTGTCAGAAACACCAGTAGCTTCGGTTATCATAAGACCTCCCTTAGAAGTTCTCTGAGAGTAATACAAGATAGCATGAGGCTGAGGAACGTTGTTGTGAGATCTCTGTCTGGTCAGCGGAGCCAAAACAACTCTGAAAATACAAACAATAAGTATTTCTTTTCTACTTAAAATGAAAAGCACCGAGAGAGATCTTAATCTTATAGATGAAGAAGACAAAAAGATGACCAAGATCCAACAAATGTGTAGTGTTGTGCTGTGTTGTGAATACCAATACATCATCCCAACACCTACCTATGGGATAGATTGAAATTGCCCATCTTGTAAGGAGTAAGAAGAGGAATAAGGGGAGCTTCACCAGCCATTTGTGTGCAGTGCAGTGGTAGCGGTTGATTAACTGAACCTCAAGAAGAATAACGCAAGATCCAATTGAATTGAATTGAATTGAATTGTCCAATTGGGTATTGACCTATTTATTTATAGAAATAGAACAAAAAGAATAAGCAAGGTGCTTTTTTCATTTAATATTTAATTATTAAATGGATGACGTCAGACATTGCGTTGGCAGCAGCCGGTGGCGGATCTCACAAGTCACAACAGACCACAGTCACCGGCAACTGCCCATCACGTTTGACCTCAACTCTCATTTGGTTCTGTCGGATAATAATGCATGTAGACTGCTTTATTGTCTCCATTCCATATTTCCATTCACCTCTCATCGCATCCCTTTTTTCTTTTTTCTTTTTGTGCGTTTTTTGGTACACATTTATTTCAATAACTCCTTGATTTTACATTATAACCGCACTTTGGTTAGATTTTTTTTTTTTTCACTTGCGTATCACATTAGAGATAATCTTGTATAGGAGAATAAGCTCTCTCTCTCTCTCTCTAATAAATGAGGTATAAGATTTATTGTGAGGAAAAGAAAATATAGTATAAACCGATTAATTGTATTCCCTACATATATTAATTTAGCACAACGAATACCTTTTTAATGAGAATAATCACCGTGCAATTGAAATTACTTATAAGCTTATCACTCCTAAAAAAAACTCTGAAATTTGAATAGTCCCAACAATATCAAGCTTAATGATGTTCCAATAACTATGAAAAAATATTCTTCTAAAATCATCCTCCCTTAGAGACGAGAGCACTTTCGAAACTAAGAAAAAAACAAATTGTTTAATTTCCCCCACTTACAAAAGGTAACAAATGCATTCGATCCATGCTATTTAAGATTTGTATTTGTGCTAAAAAATAATTCATCCTTTTTAGACTTCAACAAAAAAAAAAGTTCATGAAATTAATTTTAATACTTGGTATCTGTTTTATTATAAAGTTTTTATATACATTATTCGTATGTATTGATTATTCATAAAATAAGATTTATGTACATAATATAATATGCATGAAATAAATAAAATAAAAAGAGAAAGAATTTAAGCGTAAAATTACTTCATGACCATTATTTTTAAGTGAAGTTGTCATGAACTAATAAATTTGAAAATTTTGCCCCACTTTAAAGCTCTACGTTTAAGTTTTTGACTAAATTATATAATCAATTTGATATATGTAAAATAAATTTACATAAATATAATGTATAATATATATGAAAAAGATTAGTTACAAATTACAAGAGTTATAAAAGCCACAAAATTATTGAAAAAATTAAAAGAAATTGATGTGTAATAGAATAAACTTCTAATATATAAATTGTTGTTTTTAAAATTTTAAGCCATAAGATGACAAAATAAAATTGAGTGCTGCTACATAGACCAGAAGCTTTGAAGATTGAACGAGCACGGGTAGTAAAAAACAAACAAAAAAATTAACAAAATAAAATATAACTGTTATTTTTTATAAAATTCATTCAAATTTCATTTTTTTATTTTACATTTGGGTAACTTTCGGTATTAAATTATCAGGCTATGAAGCATTTCTGAATAAAATTATACCAAACAAAAAAAAAGAGATGAAATAATATATAATTTATTGCAATAAAAGTGACCGATTGGAATGAAAAAAAAAAAGAAAAAAGACTTGCCGAAAGTGCACTCACTATAGGTTCTCTGTTCCAATTCTCACCGACCGAATATCCCTTATTGCGTAGACCAAATGAAAATGAAATGATTGTAATTTAAAATTAAACTAAAAAGAAAAAAATCATAAACCCTAAGAATAAGATGTGTGGTTGAATGAATCTATGTTTGGAATGAGATAGAGAAACCCTAAACCTCTAAACAGAAAATACCACAATCTTGATCGGTTCGGTTGTGTCGCCTGCACTTGCATCTTGCATCTTGCATCATCATCTTCACAATCTCTCTTCAGCCATGCCTCTGGTAATTTGTCTTTCTGTCTGTCTCTGTCTCTGCCATGCATTTCTTTTTCCTGTTTCCTAACATGGATGGAACTGGAAATGGAACACAACAAGAGATGATGTCTCTGATTAAAAGCCTTGTCTGTCTGCTGTGGAGCCAGGCATTTATGGTTTTTGTTTTGAATTATTTTTTTCTTAGGTTCTTCATGCAGGGAATAAGAACAAAAATGCTTTCAAAGCCCTTATTGCGGCAGAGTATAGTGGCGTTCAAGTTGAGTTGGTGAAGAACTTTGAGATGGGTGTTTCTAATAAAACTCCAGAGTTTCTCAAGATGAACCCCATTGGAAAGGTTAGTGGCTTTAGAATTAGACGAGTCCTCAAACTAGTCATGTCTTGTCGTCTTTTTGCTTTACCGAACACAAACCTTTATTTGTACATAGGTTCCTGTACTAGAAACGCCCCATGGTCCTGTATTTGAAAGCAATGCCATCGCACGATATGGTAAGCCCAGCTCTTTTTCTTCTCTGGATTCACAGGTTATTTTTCTATGATTTGGATTTAATACTCATTTCTTGTTTGTTCCAGTTACTCGCTTAAACGCTCATAATCCTCTTTATGGATCGTCACTAATTGAATATGTAAGCAATTTAATTCCTTTTGTCCATTGAGTGGCTTCCATAATCTTAGATCCCTTTTTTTTAACTCTAAAAAAATTGTTATGTAGCATGTACATACTATTAATATATTTGATATAAGGGAGTCACGGTGTCCTTGCCATATTTCTCGTGTCCCATTCCCATACTTCAACATGAATGGGAATGTATTTTATTCTTAAGGTTTTGTTAGAGGCAATGTGTATGAGGTTTGTAACTTCGACTTGGCAGGCCCATATTGAGCAATGGATTGATTTCGCATCAATGGAGATAGATGCCAATATTTTGCAATGGTACATACCTCGTGCTGGTTTTGCTGTGTACCTTCCTCCGGTTAGGGTCTTTCTTATTTTTACTTTATTGCACCTTTTGAATAACAGTTATATTTTATGTATGGGATTTGAGAATTGTGGCAATTAATGAATCATAAATCTTGGGGTTTCCTTTCTTCTGTATAAATTATGAAGGCGGAGGAAGCAGCAATTTCTGCTTTGAAGAAGGCACTAGATGCTTTGAACGCACATCTTGCTTCCAACACATTCCTTGTTGGACACTCTGTTACATTGGCTGATATCATTTTGATATGTAACTTACTTTTGGGATTTAACCGACTACTGACCAAGAACTTTACTTCTGAGTTCCCCCATGTTGAGAGGTACTTCTGGACCATGGTTAATCAGCCAAATTTCAGGAAGGTACTTGGCGAGGTGAAGCAAACAGAATCTGTTCCACCTATTCAGTCTGTCAAAAAGCCTTCTCGGCCACAAGAGCCTGCTAAACCAAAGGCAAAGGATGAAGCAAAGAAAGAGTCTAACAAAGAAGTCAAAAAAGGAACAGAAAAGTCCAAAGAAGAGGCTGGTGAGGAAGAGGAGGCACCAAAGTCCAAGCCAAAGAATCCTCTTGATCTGTTGCCTCCTAGCAAAATGATTTTGGATGAATGGAAAAGGTTATACTCGAATACAAAGACAAACTTCCGTGAAGTTGCAATTAGAGGTAAATACAATTTAAGCTGTGTAATAATTACCTGCAAACTGAGACTGCTAGCTCTCTTCTACTTGGAATACACGTGCAACTTGTTAATTAATTATTCAAAATTACTTGGTTTGTTTACTTGTTAATACAAGTGGTGATTGTAATTTTCTTAACTTCTATTTATTTATCGACTTATTTTTTTACTTTCTGATTGGTATAGCATGGGTCCCTGATCTCTATAGTTTGCATTTACTGTCAGCTGGTAATATACAACTTTTGTCATGCAGAGGTTGATTCTTCTTCATCAGCTGACATAAGCGTATTGAGTCAAGTTGCCTTTCGTCTTTCATATTAATTATCTGTGTGTAAGATTGGTTTTGACCGTTTTCAGTTTGTTGACTTGGTTGTACACCTTTTCCCCTGTCTGCTATTTTCCAAGTATCTGTTCTCAGTATTACTGGCGATATGCTTTCCCCTTTCTGTTATTTCCTAAACATCAACACTGCTATAGTTGTGATATGCTTTCCCCTTTCTGTTATTTTCAAAACATCAACACTGCTATAGTTGTTTGGATTACATAGTTTCAATCTTATTAAGGCCATGCTTTAAGATTGAGTTCCCCAGTTATTTTATTATATAAAACCAACTTTCCATTTTTGCCTCTGAAGTCTCCACTTTTTTTTTTCTTAATCCCTTTTCATAGCATTTCATTTGTCATTGTTTAAATGATTAAGGCCTTGTTTGGATAAGCAGCTTAAATAAGTACTTAATTGAGTGACATAAATGCGGTCTAAAATAAGTTGGATGACATTTGGATAGACACTTTGACAAGTGCTTATGCAGTAATGGAATTTTAATTTTTTATTAAGGTTAATTTTGTCATATGTTATTATAAAAACAGCTAGCGCCTAACCTGTTTTTAGCTTTTGCAAAGGCTTATTTTCATAAGCTTCAATTTCTTGCTTATGAAAATAAGTCAAAAACTGCTTATAGTGGTTTCAGTAGCTGTTATAATAAGCGCATCCAAACAAGTCCAAAATGTTTTATAAATGATTATTGCAGTAGATAAGCTTAAATAAGTTGTTGAAGTGAAAGTCATATAGTATCATCAGTTATCCTGCTAAAGCTAAAACACTTATTCACTTCCCCATCTCTTTGACTATATTGCATGATCATGGGTGTGTTTCTGGATGGGCACGCAATGCTTCATGTGTGTGCTTTTTTCTTTTTTCTTTTCTGTGAATCCTAAACCCCCCCCCCCCCCTCCCTCTCTTCTTTTTTCCTCGGATTCTTATGGGTGGCTCACCCTATGTTTTGTGTGGCCTAATGGCTTTTGGTATCAGAAATTGTCCAGGATGGCTACGTAACTGATCTTTACAGTGCATGTGCAATAAATTGAGTTGTATAATAATCATTTATACTGTTCTTCACATCTCATGCTCATTTTGCAGGGTTTTGGGACATGTATGATCCCGAGGGATACTCTCTTTGGTTCTGTGAATACAAATACAATGATGAGAACACAGTCTCATTTGTGACTTTGAATAAGGTGAGTGGTTTTCTGCAACGAATGGATTTGGCTCGTAAGTATGCTTTTGGGAAGATGTTGATAATTGGCTCAGACCCACCCTTCAAAGTGAAGGGCTTGTGGCTTTTCCGTGGAAAAGAGATTCCACAATTTGTAATTGATGAGTGCTATGACATGGAGTTGTATGAGTGGGCAAAAGTTGATATCACTGATGATGCTCAAAAGGAGCGCGTCAGTCAGATGATTGAAGACCATGAGCCTTTTGAAGGTGAAGCTTTACTGGATGCCAAGTGCTTCAAGTGATGCAGAACATGTCACTAAAATTGATATAATGTTAGAGGCTTCTGTTTAGGATGTAACGTTTCTTGGCATCGAATTTTGTTTCGAACAGCTCAATTTTTGTCGTTGCTTTTTTCAGTTATTTAATGATATTATGACTTCGTTGAATTATATAATGATCACTTAAGTTATACTTTCCTTGTTTTTTTGGTCTCCATACTTGTTATTTTTTAAGTGTATGTTTTATTACATTGTTGTGCTAGATAATGAGACTAAATAGTATGTCTTGTGGGAAAAGGAAGATAGGAGGGAGGTAATTTTTTATTTGAAAATTATTTAAAATAAGAAATTATCATATAAATTTTTAATTAATTTTTATTCATGTTTATAAATATTTTATAATTATTTTATTTTAAAAATAAAAATTTGACTATCAATTTCTTTTTCTTCTAAACTTTTTCATCTCAAACAGATTGTAAGTTTTTTGAAGTAAAAAAAGATTTTAAAAAATATAGGCCCCTTTTAAGTTTTTTATTTTTTTTAATGTAGAAACCTACACTTTCAAGTACCAGTTTTGTGTCATGAAACAAAAGAATTAAGTCTAAAACTTTATTTTGGTCCTGATATTTAATTCAATTATCAATTTTATTTTGTGATATTTTAATTTTTTCAATTGAGTCCTTGACATTTATAAACTCACTTTAATTTAGTTCATCCGTTTGTGTGTTTATTTTTCACTGAATGAAAATGATGATGTGTTACCGTTAAAGGTAATGTGTCATCTTTATTTTGCCAGCATGACACTGAGTTAGTAACTGATTGAATTTTTTAAAAAAAATGACTTTATTAGTTGGCATTTAGCTCTTCATTGATGAAAATGACGCCCTTTTTTTGGTAAAATAATTCAGTTAGTTACTAACTTAATGTCACGCTGGTAAAATAAAGATATCACATTACATTTAACGGTGACACATTATCATTTTATTCAGTAAATAACAAAGACACAGATGGAGGGACTAAATTGAAATGAATTTATATTTGTCAATGACTAAATTGAAAAAATCAATATGTCAGGAACAAAATTAATAATTGATTCAAATGTGAGGGACCAAAATAAGGTTTTAGTTAAGAATTAATCAATCAATGATATGGGCATATATATATATATATATATATAGAGAGAGAGAGAGAGAGAGAGAAACTTACATTGGTGTAAAACTTGATCAATTTTATACTACTAAATAATTTTTTATTAGATAACTTTCTTACAAAATCTACCGTTAGATTAAAAGTTTCTATCATGTAAATCATACCTATAAATTATTTGATTATGTTAATATAAACTATTGAAATATATGAAAATATGAACTATTTGATTATTCTTATTGATATTCAATTTTTTTAAAATTTGACACAAATGATTAACATAACAGATAATTATAATTTAACGGTTGAATCAATAAAAAATTTATTTAATAAAAAGTTATTGATAGCATGTTTGGATTAGAGTTTGAAATCACTCAAATCATGATTTGGGCAAAAGTTTGTCTCTTGTTGCTTTGTCAAAACCATAGTTTTGAGGTTCCAAACTCTAATCTAAACATTCACTAAGTAGTGTAAGTGGATCAAGTCTTACACCGGTATAAATTAATCTCTCATATATATATATATATATATTACAAAGGAAATCTAATATTTAATAGGAGGAATAAGTAGGCTAAAATATAGGGAAAGAAAACTGGCTAAAATTTGATCTGGGAATCAAGTAGTATAATTTAAAAATGAGAAGTGTTGTATTAAAAAAATAATAAGTTTGAGTTTAGATGAATTTAATAAGATTTAAATTTTATGTGTAAAGTGAACAAATTGTGTGTGCATAAGTAGTTGTGCAATTAACATTTTTTAAAAAAAAAATTACAGATGGTTTAGAAGTATGTAGTCTTTGTAAAAAAAACAAGAGGTCACACAGAATAAATTTTAAAACTAGATTGGGTTTAGAAGTATGCAGATTTCTTGCTAAAAGCAAATCCCTATTGCCAATAGTCAAATCAAATTTGGTGTTTTTTCTTAGATGTTCAAGACCTAGTAAGAAGAGAAAACGAAAGATTAAGCCATTTGGATGAGATTTAATTTTAAAATCAAGCAATACTAAAAAAATACTTGATTCCACTTGAATTGTGCTCTTAGACTATTTGATAGTCTATTTTTATCTAACAAAAACGATACTTGCTTCTTGCAGTCATATACTCATACTATACTCTTGCACCCGTATCCTTTTATTTAAAGAAGAAAGCAGATTATATATATGACTAGTAATACATTGTCACATATGTATCTTAATTTTCTTAAAAAATGCTATACCTATACACATACCCATATTCCTCAATCATAAGTCAAGTAATTGACTAGCCCAAACAAGTTGGAGGATATCACAATCGCGTCACAGGCTAATATTAACGAAACAAAACTCACATAATTACATAAAAGACAATGTTGCTTATAAAATTTTGTGATGCAGAGGATAATTGCTAAAAAAATTCTCTTTTAGTCTAAATGGAAAGAAACAAAAAAAGTGAGTTGTTTTTTAAAAAGAAAAACTTGAAACTTCTCTTTTTCTCTCTATATTATTATAAAAAATATTATCCCATATCAATAAAGAGAAATTACGAAATTAAATTAAAGGTGGAAAATTAGGTAAGTGTCTTAAAAAAAAGAAAAAAAGAAAGAAAGAAACTAATGTGGTTGAAGTTTTGGTCTTAAAAAAAGATCGCACTTGTGAAATAGTTGAAGTAACACCTGAACTAGATTTTGTTGTGAGAGAGAGAGAGAGAGAGAGAGAGAGGGAAGCGCAGAGAAGAGAGCCATGATGCCTGCATTTGCAGCCCGAAGATCTATGCGATACCCATTTCTCTACGCCTTGATCTCTCTGCATCTGCAAATCCGTTCTGGTATCCCTTTCTCTCTTCCTTGCATAGTCTTTCTGTTCTTTATTCAGAATACCATTTTTCTTGTTGCTCAAAACTCGTAATATGATAATTTCATGGGGTGGCGCCACTAATCTTGATTAGAATGATTGCTGATTTGAGGGTATTTAACAATTTGTTATTTTGTTAGTTATCTGGAAATTATTTGTAATAATCACCTATTGGTTCCAAGGCTTTGTTATAAATGAAAAGAGCAAGTGGCCTATGTGGATTGAGTGGAGATTCTAACAATTTTCATATATTTCCTTTTGTTTTCTTTTCTTTTTCTTGATCTAATTATGCTCATTTGACCAACACGTTGGACTTGCATCCTTTGCTTTTCTGTGCTAACAATGCTAGCTACCAAGTTCTTCTTCCAAAGGAAAGTACAAATAGATATTGGATTGGTCTCTAAAGGTTTTTTTATCTTGCACGTAGTAGTTTGATTTATATAATACGCTTAGAAAGACTCCTTTTTGATCATTTTTGGATGGCGGGTAGGGTAGAGGACAGGAGAGGCAAATGTTTTAGCTTTGAAAATTTCACCATTTTGACTAGTTAATGAAACCCATAATTCTGTCTCACAAATAGTTTGACAGCTAAGCTTTTGGCCTTATGGGTTGTTACTTTGTAACATTATATATCATACTCCTGGGAATCAACAAACTTCTATTCATAAATTTATTTATTTATCTTTTTAATTTCTTACAAGGAAGCAGGTGAGGGTTCTCCCTCCTCTCTTATTGTTGTTATTGCTGGCTTATGTAAATTGTGTCCTTGAATTGAAGGGCTAGCCAATGACCCATCAGGTGCCAAAAATGAAAATAAAGATGTGAGTCATCGTGCTTCAAGAAGCTCTCTGGGGCTCAAGATAATTCTAATATGCCTTGGTGTGGTGACATTCATAGCATTCTGTGTTTTTCTTTTCAAATTATGGCAAAAGAAGAAGCGAGAAGAACAGCATGCTCGTCTTTTGAAGCTATTTGAAGATGATGATGAACTTGAGGTAGAACTTGGTATGCGGGATTGACAACTTATCTCATTCATATGTCGAATTCACATTAGAGGAGGCACGCATAAATTTCTTTTCAACAAGGCTATGCTCTTCTTCCATTCAACTCTAGCATGGTTATTTTGAAAAGTTGAAATTAGGCGTCAGCCTGTCACCAGTTGGTTCCTCTCCTGGTTTAGCAGGGAAGCTTTAGGGTTCAATTCCCATCTTGTCACTTTATGAGAACAACTTGAAGCAAGTTTATATTTTGTCATTGTATACTTATTTGTAAATCATATATTGATTCTACTTAATAAGTTGATATCAATCAATCAAAATTTATCTGAGGCGGGTAATCAGTTTGAAATTGTGTTTCCACCGTTACACAGTGGCTCCAAATTGTATTCCTTCTGCACTTGTCATTTATACCATTTCGTTTCACTTCTTCTATGTAGTCCTGTACAAAATATACTCACATTTGATTTCCTTTTGTATTGCTAGCTAAAATCCTAAGGAATTTATATGTTACTAATCTGCTACTAGGAAGGTCAGATGTATATTGTTGTTCCTCCTATTGATCTTGTGAAAGCTAACTATGACATGCGGATAAAGGGTATTTAAATTGCTTTCTAGGCTCCTGGCAGTAAAATTGTTTTAGTTTAGTATTTCTTCCAACTTCGTGAGTTTGTGTGACTGAAAAAGTGAAAAGCTTAGGATAGGTAGAGATGGAAGCACAAATATGATGACAGCATTATAATATTTATGCACAAGTTGGCCTCTGCAAACTGTATCTTGGATTGTGGGGTGAATTTTTCGTTTATATTCAATACAAGGGCCATTTCATACTTCCTGTGCCTGTCAAGTATACAGTCTCCATTATTTTAGAAGCATTATTGACTGTATAATTTCCTGTTAGTAGTTACGTATGGGAGAATAGTTTCAAGAATATACTTTTTTTCAAGGTTAAGTAAAAGTTAAAAAATAAGAAATCTTATGCTTATGAACATAAACATTTTTTTCATTGTAATTTTATTTGTGTTTGAGGTTGGAGAGTAGAATGCATTAGATTACCAGATTGGATGATTTGTTTGTACATTTCCGAGCATGGAGAAATGAAGGATAGAAGGCAGTCATTCTTATTAATACTCCCAACCCCCATAGATCTTGCTGACTTCTTTTCATCTGATGGACGATTCATGTGTTACCAATGATGCTTAACTAATTCCTAAGGCTTTGGGGTAGCATGCATGGTGATTGAACTAGTATATGGGAACATTAACTGCATTTAGATTCATTTGAACAACGAAAAGAAAAGATTTATCTCATTTAAGAAGCATCTTAATAGAGAATCAGTTTTGCCTTGACAAAAGATAAGTTAAAAATGGAAATTTTTTGTCTTGATAGCCTTATTCACTTAGGAAAAACACTGACTGCAAAGGGAAAAAAAGCTTGTGACTCGAAATTTCATTGGGTATTCGAGTAAATGGCAAAGATTTGGTTTGTTGTTCATTCATTTCTTTATTTTTGGTTGTCTACTCCTTTAAGATATTTCTATTTTTCAAGTTACGAATATTTTTTTTGGATGCATTTTAAGCTATGAATATATTTACAACTGAAGAGGAGCCTCAGCGTACCGGTTAGAGTTGTCATTATATGACTTAAAGAGAAAATTTTCAGTACTTTGAAATACTCGTAATAATCCAAATTTTACTTAAATTTTATTATATAATATTTTATATTTAATCTAATACCATATATTATTATGATGTGATATGTGTTATATATTAATGTACTACTCCCAAAGTATGTAAGAACCTCTCATATCATATACTCACATAGTAAGACCGAACCTTCCTTGAACTCCAACGGGAGTTTTATGGTACCAGGCTGTCCTTTTATATACTTTACAGGTAAATTTCTTTGAAATTTAAAATTATAACTTCTGTAGTAAAATGGAGCATGCCTATTCATATCTCCCACCTTGGGATGATCACTGATATGCCTCCAAGTTTCAGTTTGAAATTATAATCTAAGAAGTTCAATTTACTTAAAATTTAAAATATAGAAGAAATAATATTTTTTATACAAAATAGTTTAATAATCCCCACGTGTACTTTGCCTTTCGGATCTAGAAACGTGTACTTTTGTTCCTACAAACAGAAGTAACAAATCATAATTTTAACAAAGACAAAATTTAAATAAAGTTTTATTGGTATTTGCAGTGTTATTTTTTAATTAAAATATAATATTGTATTATTTTTTATAAATTAATATTAAAGTGAAAATAATGTGATATTAAAATTAAAAAATAATATACATAATATATTTTAATTAAAAAATAATATCACAAACGATTATAAATTTTTATTTAAATTTTCTCCTTTTAACAACGCATTCTGAAGTGAAGGTACAAAATAACTACCAGCCACCAGGCATGCACCGTACTTGTTATTTTTTTATTTTGGACATGTTATCCACTGTACGAACACAGGTTATCTTTTGCTTTTTCATAGCCAGAGGTTATCCTGGAAACGAGCGGGTCTCATTTGAATTAGTACAAGGCATATTGATCTTTCGTGGGGAACACACATGGCCTTAACATTACAATTGGTGAATGTCATGAGTTATTAGCTTTCTTTAGCTACTATTGCAGGCCTTATTTTCTAGCATGGATATGGACTTAACTAATTATCAAATTGGGTCTCAACCTACAATTATTAAAATCTTTTATCTATCTTATTTTTAGGTGAAGGAGTTCGAAATAACAAAAAAAATAAAAGAACGAGTAATCTTTTATTTTAAGTAAATATTTTTTTATTTAAATATTTTTAAAAATAAGAAAAATAAAATAAAAAATTATTATATATTACTTTAATTATTTTATAATTATCTTAATTTTAAAAAAAAATATTTTTCCACTCCTTTTTTTCCCAAACTCTTTCATCAAGAGAAAATAAGACAAACCTCCTGTAGGTTGTAGGCAGTAGGCACTATAAAAAAAATTCAATTAAATTTCTTTGAAACAAAGTAATAACATGCATATACAAGATGATCAAATGACATAACTATCTAAAATATACGATTATTTCTTGAATCTGTCTGAAATAACATGAGATCTACAGCTACCTGAAGCTCAAATCAGTATAGCAGCAAACTATATTTATTATCTGGATGGAACATGGGATAAGAATTATTATTTGTTGTTCCCCCCAAAAACCGAAATTCTTCTAGCTATATAGTCATTAAAAATATGGTTGACTTGTTTCCCGTAGCATAGATGTAAGTTGTTAGACCAATGTGATTATGTGTATACAGCTTCATGGGCACCATCTCGTCTAATTCTATATCCTAGCCGGAGCCATGGAGCGCCTTCTCATCCTTAAAACCAGCAAGGCCAACCAATTCCTAAGTAAAAAAGTTCCCGTTTGTACAAAGCACTACGTTGGCCTGCGAAAAGGAAAAAGATATTTGCAGTACTAGTTGTGAGGCTCAAAGTCAAAGTGTTCCTTAATTAATAGCTTATAAAAGAGTGTGTATAAGCATAAACATGTGTAAGAAACATTACTCATGGGAAAATTAAGCACGAAGTTTAGGTCCAACTAGTTGGTACGTTTGCTTTGCACCAGCAATTTTATGTTGGTGTGTAGCTGTTGAAGTGTTTGGGCTTTATGCGTATTTTGAAATGTGGAAATGGAATTTTGGTACTGAAAGCGACGACACCGGTCAGTTAGAATTGAATAGTAGCTAGAAGTGGTCCAATTGAATAGGCCAACTAACGCCTATAAAGTATAAACTCTAGACCACAGAAGAGAGCAAGAAAGAAAGTTTTGAACAAAGTACAAACCGTCAAAAAAGGGTTGTTGCACACTCATGTAAGAAGATCACTTAAATTCCAGATATTCAAAAAATTAAGATCTAAGTATTATTTAGTGACTAAAAAAAATGAAAATTTTATTTGTGTAAATATCTAGCAGTACTCAATTGATAATGAGCCTACAACTCAATATATAACTTTAACTTTATAGGTCAAGCTATAAGAATTTTTTTCTCAAATCTCCCATAGCTCACTTGATTAAAATATAAAAAATGAACAATAAGGCTAAAATTTTTAAGTCAAGTGACACGAAGTCCTTTTTCACGTCATTTTGCCTGCACTTCATATAACTAAAGATTTTTTCTTTAATTGTATCTAGGCGGTGTTCAAGTAAGATTATGTACACCTGGACATTACCACCTCCGTTGTCCAGTCAAAGGTAGGCCATCCACAGGGAAACTAGGGAATTTATGAAACAAGTTCTTGCAAAATTAGGATTTGAGCATATGAGACTGTCTAATCACATTATACTCATTTGCACCGGTCACATAACCTGTAAAATTTTCCTAAACTTGAAAATTTAGCTTCTCAATTAATCATAATCTCTTCACCAAGAGCTCAATATATTGCAGCACAAGAGTTAGTTTAAATATTAGCAACACCATCTTGTTAGATACCGTTTCCTGCAGAGTCCAAACACCTAAGACGTCTACGTAAAGTGTGGGTGGGTCTTCATTGAGTGACAGAAAAGGACCCGCAAATGGATGGAATGAAACTGGGACTGGGGTGGGAGCTTTGAACAAAGCCAATGGTGAGGAAAAAGAAAGTTAGATAGCGATTGGCAACAACTTCGTTTTCAGATCATTAACTCGTGCTTCAGCAAACCGTGACAATTTTATTTACAAGGAACATGCTCGGTCGGTTCTCTTTTACACGCAATATGCCACAACTATGCTTCTATCAATTTCTCTATAGCACATGGTTTAAGCGTTCGGCAAATGCAAAATACAATTGTTGATATAGTATATATTGAGAGTACTTACATTTTTTAATGCACGTTTGGTTTATTCACTAGATCAATAAGAGTATCTAGTTGTCTGATAAACTCAATATAATTGGACCCAAATTCTAAAATAATAAATGAATTATCACTTTGTATTGATTTGGCACACAAAATACTTTTGGAGAATTAATCTTAAGAATCACTAATAAAATATATTTAATCATAAGGAATATAAAAAGTGTAAATTATTAAGATTGAATATTCAAATTTTATTTAAGGAGAGGGATCATTGGATTTCACTTAATGGATAAAAATATCCTTAATGAAAACCCTTTTTAAAGATTGTGCGAATATAGCTATTTCTTTTTATTGAGTGGTCTAATATGTTCATGGAGTGACTAACAATAATAAATAAAGTTTTAAATTTACAAAAAGTTTAGGAGACGATATGTGAATGAATATTTCTTTTTATTGACTAGTCAAGTATTCTCATGGGGTGGCTAACAATAGTAAATAAAGTTTCCAATTTACAAGAAATTTGAAAAACAATAAGCAAATAACTATTTCTTTTTATTGAATAGTCAAGTGTTCCCGCGGAGTAGCTAACAATAGTAAATAAAATTCTAAATTTACAATAAGTTTGGAAGGCAAAATGTGAAATGTTATTTCTTTTTATTGAATTGTCAAGTGTACCCGCAGAATGGCTAACAATATTAAATAAGGTTATAAATTTATAATAAGTTTAAAAGACAATATGTGAATGACTATTTCTTTTTATTGAATGGTAAGTGTTTTTACAGAATAACTAACAATAGTAAATAAAGTTGCATAATCTTCCAAAAGAGTTTTTCATTAAGAGTATTTTTGTCCATTAAGTGAAATCTAATGGTCCCTCTCCCTAAATAAAATTTGAATAGTATTTCTTAATAATTTAAACTTTTTATGTCCCTTAAGATTAAATATACCTTATTAGCAGTATGTAAAATTAATCTCCTAAATACTTTGTATATACGGTATTTATCCAGGAATTTTTCAAAAGAAATTATAGTTGTGGGATCTCACATGTGTTATAATTTTTTTCATCAATAATTATTGACTCTAGATTTTACTATCTAAAATTCGTTGAATATTTATTACTATTTTGCTATTATTCAGTGCACTTTAAGAAATAATAACTCAATGAAATGTTTTAAAATATCATTTCACTTTTTCTATTCACTTTATCAAATTTATTCTATGAAAGTGAATAGGAGAGAAAAAATATAAAATAAATAGGAAAAAAGATAATGTAATTAAGTGGATAGAGAATATGATGACTTCGATAATTTGTGAATTATTTAAAATAATAATAAATGATGAAAATAACATATGAATGTTTAATTTTAAAAGTAATCAAAAGATAATAATTTGGAGATGTCGAGGGTTGTTATAAAATTTGTATGGCAAGACATGAAATATGAAAAACTGCATAAGATTTATATTCATTAGTAGTAGTGATATTACTAAAATAGCACCAATTAAAAAAATTACTCTATACCAATTTGAGCAGTATTTCTTCAACTCTAGTCTTTTTAAACTAAATTGCAAGTAATTTTCTCCAAACTAGCACACGTAGTGTTTCTTCAATCCTAACCTATGATTTCCTCAACAGTCTCTTACTAATTGCTTACAGAGCTACAATTTTCAAGAGTGCAAAGGGTGTTCATTCTAGTTCATAGAAACTCTCAAAATAGTGTTTTTCCTAATAACAACTCTCTAGCACTAACACTTATGGATCAAACGTAAGCTTTGGATAAAACGTTTATTACTAGGTCAAAAATTATAACTATTAGTTAGGACGCAAATTTATTTCCTTATTGTGACAGTGCATAGCCCCTCGGCACATATAACCTTGTGTCTATACGTGTTGCAGGTGGGCCTAAGGGCTTCGCAATGCACACGTGACAACACGTATAGTCCTATGTCTATATGTATTACGAGTGAGCCTAAAGAACTTCACAATGCACACGTGGCGCACCGACAGATTGGGTTGTTAAACACTTTTGATGTGTGCCCATATGCACAATGAGTCCTTAGGATAATCGTTGGCTTCCCATAAAACTAACAAACACTAACAAAATGTATTTTGCCTTTCAAGATGAGAAAACAAAGTAAAACTAATAGAAGATAATGAGACTATAAATTCCTCAGAGAATATTTCTTGATTTCACCATATGCAAGGTACGAATTATTGAGTGGCACTGTCTTTTTTATAGAGCTCCGTTTCCTAGCAATTAGGGATCAGAATTAGTGAATTACATCTTATCCTTATAAAAAATTAGCCATTTCAATATGCTTTTACACTATGTGGAGCTTGCTCAGCTCCATTAGTACTAAGTATCACATTCTGAATTTCGGGACAGTCTCTGGATGTCGTTGAGCTTGCACCTTGACAGTTTTAAGATTAACTGGTTCATTGATCTATAAAACTTTCCCTCGAGGCATATTCCAACCTAAGCCAAGTGATCATATCAAAGTTACATATCAAGACATACAGTTACAACATCTAACAAAAATTTGTATCAACAAAATCTATGACTTACATGGAACCTTGGTACTAACACTTAGTTTTCTTTTTTTTTTTCTTTTTCTTTTTCTTTTTCTCAAACGATGAACATATTAATTATATTGTCAATATATAGTTATATACTATCACTTAATTATAGGAACAAAAACACATTATTAAATTGGATGCTTGTATTGTATTTGTTTATATATTAATGCATATAACTATTTTTAGTTCTTTTGGTATAACTTTGTTGTGCTACTCAATAGTCATATTATGTAACTATCGCTTGTTAATATCTTAGTTGCCAAAATTATGGAATGATATTTGTTTAAATCATGGTTGGCCGAATCGGACCTGACCGGCTGATCGGATCATGAACTGGTCCTTCTTCCGGTTACGGTTCAATGTCAGAACTAGATTCATGGTTGGACTGGATTGAACTAGTCAAAATCGAACAAAACCGGTAAACCATTCGGATCCTGAATCGGCCATATCTTTTTTTTTTTAAATTTTTTTGTAGTTTCTTAATCACTTGAATACTCAAATGAGAGTAATATGAGACTTGAGAATTGAAACTCTAAAACCTTATTATGCATTTTATTATTGGTAATATGTGTTATGAGTTATGTATATATTTATTTATTTATTTAATACGTAATTATGACATCATCCAGTTCAACCAGACAGTTAAACCGATTGAACCTGAACTGGAAGCTTTTTCGGTTCATTGTCCAGTCCGACTTTAACAACATTGGTTTAAATCTTGTGATTCATTCCTCAAAAATAAACATTAAAAAAAATCTTTTGTGACTTATTTTATTATTGATTTGTAACTTATTTGTTAGATTTTGGGATTTATACATTGGCTACAAAATTTTGGTTGCTCATTTTTTTAAATTTTTTTTTATTAAATAGGCTGGTCCGTTTAGACCCTTGAGAATTGATGCGAAGCGAGTTAAGCTAGTTATTTTGCAATATGTTTAAATGTAAGTAATTTTGGCCTGACCCATTTAACCACCTGTCATAATTAAGTGGGCTTAAACGGGTCAACTCGGCCTGTTTACAACCCTAATTGATTCCTAGGGCAGCATCTGTTAATTACTTGATGAAACTAGGAGTATACCCACAATCCCAAAAGTCAAACCAAGCTCCATATATACATGCTAATGTCCCTCAACAAAACTCCATTAGATAGATTAGTCACTAGATCAATCTTTGCTGTTTGAAATGCGTGGAAGACTCGTTGATCGAAAGCCTACTTTCCATGCTAAGAGCAAATCTTCTCTAGAACCCAAATAGCAATATCTCAAGTCAAAATGGGTCTGCTCCTGCCTAAAACATTCATTGTTTTTTTCCAGCCATAAAAAGTCCTCCATGGTTTTCAATAATCACGTACCCCTCAACCATAGCATTACGATCTGCAAAAAAAAAAAAAAAAAAAACAACTGTCCACATTTGATTTTATAAATATCATGTAACGCCACTAGCAACTCTACCCGTAGTCCGTATAGCACTCGATACACGAGACTTCCTTAAATCGAATGAGGAGTTTCATAACTTCTCTCAGTAACTGGGAAGGAGAGCGAGGTTCTTTGTCGTCACTCCCTTCTCTAACACGCAGCTCCATTTCAATATGATCGATCAGCTGATTTAACAGAGAAAATTCCTCTGCTGTTAAAATACTAATAGATTGAATCGGTATTAATCCCTTGCCTTGACCGGATAGTTTTATCAACTCTACCTCATGGTCATAGGGCAAAAAGACTTGTTGAAGATCCTCCCTCCACCACCAATTGCTTCATGATCAATGAGCTATTCCACCTTGGCAGCCTTATCCGAATACAAGATAAATGTAGTGTACTGTGTATCCTTTCGAAACATGATGTGTGTAAATTGTAGGATTTTAAAATTAGTGCACTAAATTTAATTTGAATAAAAACTTCAAGAAATAAAGTGTAATTCACCTAAAAACGTATTTTTAAATGCATCCATAACTTTTCACCCTTTTATTTATTTATTTATTTATTAATTTCTTTCTAATCAAATATATACTCATTTTTTTTATTAAAAAAAAACTGCAGGGTGAACCTCTTACAAGGGAACATTAAATTTTGGACCCTCACTAAGCCTATCCAGTATGCATAAACCGTTTGATTATATATCTAATTGTCACTCACTGCCCTCCATTAGTAAGACAACATTATATAGAAAGGAAAATGCCCCTCCTTTTCTTTTCTCTTTTGTTGTGACTTGTGAGTATAGTGCACGATACGTGGGAAGCACCAAAACCCTAATTAACCTTCTGCGTAAATGTAACTTGATAGATAGTATGGTTCTCCCACTAACTAGAGTCACCTTGTCGTCCTTGTGTTTGTGTCTGCTCAAACCCACAACCCACAACCCGATTAGATGCATGGTGCGAAGCGAATTTTTGGAACCAGCAGCAATTTATGAAACTGAAAATGATAGATTCTGTGGAGGGGCATATTCGTCATCCAAAACTGAAAAATCTAAAAGCAAAACAAAAATTGCTGTATAAGGTGCGAATTTGCACCTGCAGAGATGCATTAATTTAGCTAAAACTTCTGCGTCGGGTATTGGCTTTGGGCAAAAAACCATTCCAGCTGAGCTGGTCCTTTTCTTCGCCATAAGCTCTCTCTTTCTCTATCTTATGCACTCATTTCAAAGATATACAAAGAAAGAAAGGGCTATAAATAGGACTAGCTAGGAGAGATGGAAGTGGAACAAAGGCTATAGTGCAGTTTGGTTTCTTTGGGATTAGTAATTTTTCCGAAAGCTGAAGTAGCCGGAGTGAGAGGCTGAGGCTGAGGCAGGTCTGTATCTGTATAGTTTTTTTTTTTTTTAATTCGTATAACCCCTCGTGAATGCACAAACTCATGAGCTCGTTTTCGTATCATAGATCTTCTTTTCCCATTTCTTTCTCTTTGTTTTTGTCGTTCACTTCATCTCTTCTTTCTCAAACCAATTTTCTCCTCAATGAATTGTTTTTCCTTGAAAAGGAAAATAAAGTGTTATGTTTTTGTTTTGTTTTGTTTTTTTTTTTTTTTTTGAGTTAATAACACAGTCGATTCCTTTCCCAAGATTTCTGCAGCTTGTTTTATTGATTTTCTAACATTTTCAATACCATAAAAAAGGAAGAAAAAAAGAAACAAAGAGAATTTATGTCAAAGCCAAGGGGTTCGAGTCTGATAATAATTCTTGTGCTTAAACTTGCATATTTTTGTGTTGAAGCAAAAGGGTCTTCAGCCTTTCTTCAGACGATCCACTTCACAAGGGTTTCTGGCTGGTGCTTTTCATATATGGGTTAAGAAAGAGAGCGAGCTTCAAAATCACACATTTACAGACACCCAGATAAAAAGCCTGATAAAAAAGGATACACACACACACACATATATACATACACACACACACACACACACATACATATCCTCTGTTTTCAGAAAAAAGTGCTAGTGTACTATCTCCAAATCTTGTACATTTCGTTAGATCTTGCTTAAAGTTTCGTCTGAGATATGTTGGTATGTGCTAATTTTGTCTTTACCTAAGTTTCATTTCCCTAGCCAGCTGCATGGCTATGCACAGAACCTTCTTGTCGTGAAGTCTCCTATGAACTTCATCCAGAAAATTATACCCATCAAAAAGCTCGATTTGATTAGATCACTGTTTGTAGGATCTCTCTTGTTTTAGTTTGTTTTCTATATCTTACAGTTTCTCCTTTCTCTTGCCCGTTTCTTCAAAAGGTGTTTCAAAGATGGGAAGGGGAAAGATCGAAATCAAAAGGATTGAGAACACAACGAATCGCCAGGTCACCTTCTGCAAGCGAAGAAATGGGCTTCTGAAGAAAGCTTATGAGCTGTCAGTGCTCTGTGATGCAGAGGTTGCCCTCATCGTCTTCTCAAGCCGCGGCCGCCTCTATGAGTATTCAAACAACAAGTAATTTACCTCCTCTTCATCTCTATTATTTTCTTCATTTTGTTGCTAAAAATGTAAAAATCAACCATAAATATATAGCTGATCATCAGTCACATTAACTTTCTAATTCTGATTTACGTTCTCACCTTCTGACCTTCCACCTCTCTCTTTACTGGGGTGGTGTAGAAAGCAAATGCTTGATGTGAAATTTTTCTGTGTGTGTCTGTTGAAATATATATGTATTTATAGTATGACTGCAGTCTGTCATTTAACAATGACATTCATTTTTAGCTAGATTAATAATTGGAACAGCAGAAACTTGTCATCTATTATAAAATGATGTTAATTAATGATTAATTACATTAGTAAAATAAATTATATACTATTAATCGTGGGATAGTAGTGCTATTGGAAGCTTCTAATTTTATAAGTTTATTTCACTTGTCTAGAATCTAGATGTTCATTATTAGCGAAGAATTTTTCCAAACCGGCTTAGTCCTCTTTTACCGAACAAAGTTAATTAGTATCCCATGAAATGATATTTTTTGGTATTACTCGTGAGTTTTTGCTAGTTTCCTACAACTACCTGGTTTGAGGTCATAAGCAAATCAATGGCAGTTTAATAGTGAAGGTAGAAATTAAAAGGGGAGTTGCTATGGTACCTGATAGATTTGGTACACAGGATGAGTTATCAATTATTTATTGACTATTGATTTTACAATAAATATTTGAAAGTTTATTACACATAAATAACAACTAATGAATACTCGACAACTCATTCGGGGTACCGAAACCTTAGAATAAAAGATGAGTACCAGATTAATCATCAATTAAAAGAGGGATCTATTCTAAATACAAGTTTAAGATCACCATCCAACTATTACTAGACTGCCTTTATGCTTCATACCGGGGAAAATTATTTTAAGTGCTGCTTTGGCAAAGCCCTAATCCAAATTATTATTTTGAAGTTCTTGGAACTCCAAGTGTTAGGCTGATGATTAACGCCTAAATTGAAATTGAAGTCTATACTAAAGGACCAACATGCTATTAAGCTTTTGTGATAATTCATTAATGGTGGTAACGAGATCACAAAGTCAACCCAACACAATATACGTGTATGGTTTGCTACCCAAACGTGTTTGAAATGTTGTGCCAATATGTTTGACATTATATGAATAGAATTACGATTGTGTGATTCTAACACTTCAATAACAAAAGTAATATTTTGTTACTTTTGTGACAAAAAAAAACTAATTTGTATGTAAAGAAAGAAATATTCTTATAATTTAATATTATATTACTATTTTAATATTAAAATGAGTGAAACATAATAATTTTGTTAAAATATTATTATAATTATACTTCAAAAGTGATTATATTTTATAATATTGTTAAACTTTAAATTTTAAAAGAAATTGATTTACTATAAATTTATTTATAATTAATTTTTTAACATCTATTATTTGCAATCTAATATTGAAGATATAACTCATACCTTTTTAGTAATTATGCATTCAAAATTAGTTTTTATCAACATTATTCAAATAATATTCATAATGCCAAAATTAATTTTTGGATAAAAATTTCTTAACATAAATCACGTCACTCAAATTTCCTTATAACTAAAATCAAGTTTTTAAAATTAAATTTGTAAAATCTAATCCAAATACACACATGTTATTCTTATCACTATTTGAAATAAATAAAGAATAAGAAAATAAGATTACGAAGATAGTTGATCATGCATGTATACTGTATAGTTACGGTTGAATGATAAGGGCGACCTACAACTTCAGTAACTGTGTAACCAAAACTCAGATCTTGTAACCTTAATGCATTGCTGTGCTGTTTCTATTCGTTCTTATCCTCACCCATTTATGGGGCATATCAAAACTTTTCTTCTGCTTCCACTTTCAGCTTTCTCAGCTACTCACCCTTCTGTTCATGCATGTTGAAGACAGAGACTGAGAGTGATGATTCTATATCTCTTTTGTATCCTTAGTTTGGGTTTCCTTTTACTTTTTCCCTATTCACGGTTTTGCAAGAAAAAGGTGAAACACTAGAGTTTTGTAGGATTTCCAATCATGTCGTTTAAAACTTAAACTCCTCACAGTACGGGTGACCATTTAATTATATATCTGGATATCACAGCGCTTGCTGTCAAAAGAGTATGACTATATAGTGCACTATGATTTTATGTTTCATCATAGGAATATGGAGCAATTTGATTCTGTCCCCATCTTTTGTGCAACCTAGGTTTCAATTTGTACTTGTACTCGATTCTGGTCCACTAGAACATAGTATCTATATCCAATAAAGATATTGATTTACTTGTCTCCCCCAACGGATCATAAAAGTTAACTATGTGATTTTAGAGCTAATTGTATTTTTAATATCAATAGTGATGATCGTGATTCCTATATATGATCATTATAGAAGCACCAGTAAATTTGACTCACCGTACTGATGAGCTGGTTGACAAAATTGAAGAGACACTGAGAATGTGTCAGTGAGTCAGCTCCAATAAGTTGCACGGTTGCACCCCTAAGGGAACCATGCCGGCCACTGCTTTCATGTCACATTGGCTCCTGATCTTTTCTTTCCTTTTAAGTGCTAAGATATATAAGAATCTGCATATATAGATAGAGAAAAGTGAATAGAAAAAGGTCAGCTAATAAATCACTTCCGGTCCTTTGCATTCAAATTTCTCTGGAATCCAATATGCTTGCTCATGATCCATCTCCATTTCTGGCTTAGAAAGAAAACCCGTCTTTGCCTTCTTCAGTGAAAAGAAAACACTTTTCTTTCCTTTTGTATGGTTAACTTTCCTGGAAGTCTCTCTGGTCCTTTAATTTCACATTCTAGTTTCTGCCTTTTAGTCTCAGCCTCTCAGTTTTAAGTTCTAAATTGAAGAAAAGAAAAAGCGAGTTTCCATAAAATGTGTGCAGAAGATGGTACCTTTTTCCTCGTAGGAATTTCTTTCAATCGATTAATTAACTTCTAAACAATGAAGGCTCGGTGGACAATCTTTGTATATAGTTTATGGATACATTCATATATTTTACTTAATTGAATCTCTAAAAGGGATTATGAACTTACGATAATTGGCACATGGGTCCAAATGCAAAATGACAAGCTCACTCGTATGACAGGCACTCTCACTTTACTGTTAGCTTCCAGTTACAAGATATTATACTACATATGATTTTGGCTAGTAATTAATGTATGACACGCCTCCTACTTCTGGATAGTTACTCAGTTTGTGATTTTCTTAGAACTTAGGGTCCTGATCTATATAGCACAGTAAAAAAAATTTGAAAAAATGCACAGGTCCGGATCTATATGCCACTTAGGTTTATATAATGGTAATAGATCTTCCAAAGAATTGTATCGATGATTATGCTTCGCTTTATGTTATATATATTTTCTTAGGTGATTTTGTTCTTTATCCTTTCAAGTTTTTAAATGTTAGATTAGTTGTACAAGAACAATGTTAGATTAGCCAAATATATGATGGTTTTCTAATAAAACAAAATTTATTTGTGGTAACAAAATTACTGCAACTTCACTTGTTATGATTCTAAAATAAATCAATAATATTTAAAATAATAAATTATTATTATCACTATTACTTTTTAATTTATGACAAATTTGTCGCTGCCATATACATAGTATTAACAAGACTTTTTGTGACAAATTTTTCTTTAGCATATCAGAATTATTGCAGTCTAATCTCATAAAATGGATCGCACGTAATTAGCCCCAAAAGATCAAACTCTTGTGACTCAACCCTTCTTTTTGTCATTGGGTCTACGGCGTCTGACATATTTTACCATTAAGGTTGGGGCAACACAACTTAACTATCAAAATGGGTTTTAATGGTCACCCAAACAAAATTAATAAAAGTAATGTTATATAGTTAGAAAAATCTGACCGAATTTAGCAAGAATTTGTCGAGAGTAATTATTAGTTAAGTCAAAGTGATAGGACTACTCATCTATCCCAAGAGGCACTAATAATGCCAACACATTCTAGCAATTTTTTTTAACTATGTAGTATTATCATTTTTACTTTTAAATTTATGATAATTTTGTCGCTGTCATATATATAGTATTAACAAAAAAAATTGTGACAATTTTTTCTTTAGCAGATTAAAATTATTGCAGTCTAATGTCATAAATTGGACCATAGGTAATTAGCTCCCAAAAAATCAAACTTTTGTGACTTAACCTTTTTTCTTTCTTTCTTTTGATTCACTAGTCTACAGCTTCTGAGAGACCTTACTATTAAGGTTAGGTCAATTCAACTTAACCATCAAGATGGGTTTTAATGGTAACCCAAACAAAATTAATAAGAGTAATGCTACACACAAGAAAATTTTGATAGAATTCAACCAAAAATTGTCAAGATTCAAGAATGATTGTTGAATAAGTCAAAGTGGTGAGAATCACTTATCAATTCAAGATGCAATAACAATGCCAACTCACTTAGACAAAAGTTTTGGGGAAAAAATTATGGATATCTAATATTTTTCAACTAATAATATGTGGCAACCAAGCTATGATGGTGAAAGAGGACTTGAGAAGGGGGGTTGAATCAAGTCTATCCCAAATGAAAGCTTCTACAAAATCAAATTCAAATGCAATATTGATGCAGAGATGAGATGACTAATGAGAAAGATGAGCAAGTTAGTCATAGTAAATATATTTAGATATTAGAGACTGAGTATTTTGCCCAGTAAATCCAAAAACAAACACACAGCGAAACTCAACACACAAGCATGAAAGGTAATGTAAAAAGAAGGGTTATGAAGAGCATGCACACAAAGATTTATACTGATTTAGCCCAAATGTGGAACCTATGTCTAGTCTCCAGCATCGTTGAGATTTTTCACTATCAACCAAGTGTTCTTTGATCCATCCTAACCTCTCCAAGCTAGATACAAGTAGTTTTGATTCACATTAGCCTCTCCAAGTTATGAAACAAGAAGTTTTGATCAACCTTAGCCTCTTCAAGTTATGAAACAATACACCATCACTGGGTTTCATAAGATAATAGAGAGAAAAAAAAACTCTCTTATTGGAAGTTGGATATACAAATATAAGCTCAACACAAATTTACAAACGATTATCAGAGTAAAGCACACATGATTCTTCTTGCTTTGTTGTTTTTCTTCTTTTCTTCTCTTCTTATGGCTTCTCTGGAAATGATGAGTATTTGTAGGCAAGAGAGAAATTTGAATGTTGTAATACTGCCTTCCCATTTTGTAGTAAAGCTTGTTGGCATTATTTGGATGTGTATTGTCCTTTCTTTACTTTTGCAAAATGACTCACTACTCTTCCAAACATGTCTTATAATATACTGACCAATACAAGGGATATTCTAACCATTATAAGCATTTTGGAGTCATCCACAAGCCATATAATTTGGAAGTTTGAATCAAGAAACATGGGTGAACATATAATTCTGGGATCTTGACTTGAGTAGGCTTATTTTCATTCATGAGACGACTCATCAATATATTTTTCAGAAGCTAATGACTGATATGAGTAGGCTTATCTCTATCATAAGTATGCTCATCTTTCAGTCTTCCACGTGCTTCTCCAAATTTGACTTGAGCCTTCAATATGAGTTTTCTAATTTTATTCAAAGAGATGACTATGTCTAGTTTCTTCAAGTATCATCCATTTTGTTTACTGAAACAACAACATGAGACTTCTAATGTCTTCAGAATAGCTAGCTCATGTAGGCATGTAGCTAGCTCTATAACTTAAGAGTTCATGTTTTTTTTTTTTGTTGATAAATTTGCAGCACTCCATTTTAGTAGCTTTAGAATAATGTTTGAGATCATCATTAGAAATTAACTATTTTAAAAATTGTGGGCTAACAAACTAGGCTTGGTTTTAAAACTCAATTAACTGAGGAAGCACTGCTATAATCACATATCAAAATTTCAAGAGATATATCCATTAATTTCCCAAAAGTAACACATAATTGCTGTGAAAATAACTGACAGAAAATTAAACTGAGTAAGTGAATAAAGTTTGAGTAATAATAAAACAACATATATGAATATCACTACTCTATCCCTATAAGATATTCCTTAATTTGACTCTAATATATGAACTATATATAAAGACTATGACATAATTAATGGCCTCCAAAATTATCAGAAGGTTTCGATCTTATTTATACACTGGAGGTAGAAAATAAAATATACGAATGCATAAAATTTCGTCGTTAATGGTGTTGAAATCTTAACATACACATTCTCGGATCTTTAATTTTGTTTCTGCAGAAAGCAGCTCTTAGCATTTAGTGTTCACCATGCATGCATCTTGTTACGTCTGTCTTATGTATGCAAATGAATTTCTCCATGTGACTATATATAGTGATTTCTTCGTCTTTTTGTTTTTTTTTCCCTGACTTTGATCTCTTTCTATGCCTACAGCATAAGGTCAACTATTGACAGGTACAAAAAGGCATGTTCAGATAATTCAAGTACGAGCTCTACCACTGAAATTAATGCTCAGGTAATGCATGCATAATGCATATGATAGGAAGCTTCTTCTGCATATTCATTTTTCTCCAATTTGGAGTATTACAGACTTACAGTTATTATATACACCACGTTGGAGAAGATTAGTTTGTCCTAGTGGTGACAATCTATTATGCTTCGTGAGATCTTCAGTTTGAGATTTTTATTTTTTTCTATACAGGAGACACTTTGCCTGTTTCCAAACAAAAAAAGAAAGAATAACTGGTTTGAAATACATAATTAGGAAACACACTTCCTTAATTATTCAATTTTGTAGGGCCAAAAAGAAAATTATTCACTTTGGACAAGTAATGGATAACTTTTATTAGTAGGAGAGTAGTCTGCTGAAGTGCTAAAAGAAAATAATATATAAATAACACCTCTATTTATTATATTCACACCCAGAAAAAAAAAAAGAAACACGTCTATTATTATGAATAACAAATTAAGATAAATTAACCTCATAAGCTCCAGTTAATATGCATGAATGGCTATAATTTCAAGTAAATACAACAAGTTAACAAAAAAATAATAACTTTGGTTCACCAAAATGATTATTTTGTTTGCAAAATGTCATTATTGACCAACTTCAACGAATTATGATTATTATGTTATAATAATTAGATGAACCAAACTACAATTTTTTTTGTTAACTTGCAACTAATTTGAATTGGTTCGGTTTTATGCTTGTTGGATGATGCATATTTACGTAAATCTATCTACTGCCAAATTATCAAAGCTAATACATGTTCTCTCATTTGTATCATTTTAAAACTATGAATGACAGTATTATCAACAAGAATCCGCAAAGTTGCGGCAGCAAATACAGATGCTGCAAAATTCTAACAGGTGATTTCTAATTATCCTTGTTTCTCTAAAAGCATGGAAAAGGCTTCTAAGCGAAACAATCAATACATAGAGATTAATAATTTTATTGCAGACAAATTAATAAGTGGTATACAGAGAAGAAAACATGAGCTTTAATTATATGAATGTTTCAATTTCAAGTGCTGCTGTGAACCCTGGATGCAATTTGATGTTTTATTTATCCCCTATGCTTTTTGTAGGCATTTGATGGGTGATGCCTTGAGCACATTGACTGTAAAGGAACTTAAGCAGCTGGAGAATAGACTTGAAAGAGGAATCACTAGAATCAGGTCTAAGAAGGTAATAAGTGATGAAATTAAGGAAGAGTAAAATAGCATATTATAGATATACTAATTTGCAATCCTTAAACATGACATTTTACAAAGGAATATTTATATGATGCCAAGGGTCCATTGAGATGTTCAGCCTATTGTATCTTTTAATTACTTATATGATTCTTTTGGTTCCTTTCAATTACTTATTATGTCTGTTAACACTTCATAGTTCTTGACATATGCAACACTTCTTTTAAATTTTTCTTTCAGATTTTCCCTTTCATTACAGTGATTATGATGTAATTATATATTCACATATCTCATTTATTATAATTAAGAATAAATAATTTACTTGATTAAACCTTTGGGTCCCCTATTCTAATATTGGTCGTATTCCTTGTTTATTATTGCAACAGCATGAAATGCTACTGGCAGAAATTGAATATTTGCAGAAAAGGGTAATTCACAACTTGAATTCGTCTAGTTTTTTTTTCTTATTTCCTTTTCTTTTTCTTTTTCAGGTTTAGTTTTGATTCTGCCATCAAGATTCTCTGTTATTATCATTCTTCATTATTCTAATTGGCAACTAACAACCTGTATTATTGACTTAGGAGATAGAACTGGAAAATGAAAATATTTGCCTTCGTACCAAGGTACGTATATACAAAATTTCGAGGTTTTAATATAAAATGAAATTAGCTAAAAACCATAAGCTTATATGTATTTGCTGCTACTAAAGTTTATGAAGAGAGTTCATTCTAAAAGAATACTCAATTCGGAGATAGAGTCTCATGCCTTAAGTATCATATTGAGTCTTCTTGTTTACTCAATGTATGACATCTTTCAAAAGGGGTGTCCATGACGGTCCACTTTAACTGGGTACTCAAGGTTACTTTTACTCTGACCCTTCTGGTAGAAGTAACTTTTTCCCCATTCGCTTTTTCCTAGGTCAACCCTTTTGCGTCGGCCGATTCTAAAAAAAAGCATCGATTGTTACGACTTAAGTCATGAGGAGAATTTATCCCAAAAGATTAGCTTATTGGGATGGAGAGTCTCATGCCTTAGCCCTTAAGAACCATACTGAGCCTCCTTGTTTACACAATATTGGACATAACAGTATCAAATACTATTAGAGTCCATTTGGATGACATAATTAGAATTGTAGTTTAGAATTCTAATTTCAATTCCATTTTTGTTAGAATTGGAATTGATAAAAATCTTAATTTTTATGTTTGAGACAATTAAAGAATTGAGACTTTAAAATTATAATTCTGAACTGAAATGAAATTTTATTATTTGAATAATTTATAAAGATGTAATAAATAAATTTAAATTAATAAATAATAATTTAAAATTATATATATAAAAAATAATAGAACTTGTGTTGCTGGATTACAATAGTCGCAATGGATGCCAAACTAAAGAACGACATTGACGATGACGAAGATGATTGAAGGACGCAAACGTCAGTGATCAGGGGAAGCGCGACGATTTGGCTATTACTCGCGCGACGAAGATAGTGATCAGAAGCCACTGGTGGCTAGCACATCGGAGGCATGATGGACAACGTGGCTAGAACACGCCACCAACAATATTGCCGGAGCACGCCGGTGGCGATGTTACTTGAGCATGCCGGTGTTGCGAGTAGCAATGGTTGTTTGATAGTTTTTAACCTTTACCTTTTAATATTCACAAAAAAAAAATCTTAGTGCTCGGAATTAGAATTTTTAAGGTTTAAGCTAAGAATTGAGAGTAATATAAATTATTTATTTTTTAATTCCATGGAATTGGACTCAGAATTAGAATTCTAATTTTGATATACACACCAAACAAGATAATTGAAATTATGATATCCAATTTTAATTTCAAGACTCAATTCCGTCTGCCAAACAGGACATTAATGTTTTTCTCAACAAGCATTATATACTGATTATATTGCCTTTTCTTTTAGTAATCATTTTAGAAAAAAGTAACCATTTATTTTTAATATTTGGAACGGTACTATTCATGATTTTTGTAAGAATTAATCAACAACTTTAAGATTTTGTATACTAAGACAACTACAACAACAACCAAATCTTCTTTATAAAATTAAATTAAATTAATATTTATCCAAAAGTATAGGTAGGGACAACATATATATATATATATATATATATATATATATATATGTTACCAAGAAAGTGATCATATAGATCCACCTGTTGGCTATTGAAATATCAATTATTGCATGCGCAGAATTTGCTTATGCCCTTTAATTAATACACCTTTTATTTTACTGCAATAACGCTCACTTCCAAAATTTCAGATAGCTGAAGTTGAGAGGCTTCAGCAAGCAAACATGGTTTCTGGACCAGAGTTGAATGCCATCCAGGCACTAGCTTCCCGCAATTTCTTCAATCCAAGCATGATTGAAGCTGGAACTGCCTACCCACAACCAGACAAAAAGATTCTTCATCTTGGGTATTTATGAGTGCCTTCTACTTCCGGTTTTTGTATTTCGCTATGTGATTTTATAGGAATCAAATCTTCTATTCCCTTTTTCTATCCCCAATCTTGTCTCTTAAATTAAATTATGACAACTTAGTAAAAAAAAAAAACTAACAACTAAGAGAAAAGTTATTGTTAATTAAGAATGAGTTTTTAACATTTAATTGGGAAGATAAGAAAAAAGACAAGAAAAGGGACAAACGATTTGAATATCCCATTTTGCATCTATCATATTCAGCTTTTCAAATATAGTTTTCTCCCTTAGCTTATTACTTGCTATCTTCATTTAATTATTTCTGATCTCATTCAGTTTTGTTAAATAAAGTTCAGAAAACATACACCATTTTATTATGTAGAAAAATCCTATACATGAATTAGATGCTTTCCTAAATGAAGCATTTGAAATGACCAGAGATGCAATAACTGGAATTATATATATTCCACAATATTTGATTGGGGAATTTTGAATTTTATTTTACTTTGTTACTTCATAATTAAATGCAAGCTTTATTTGAATAAAAGCCTTGCAATTTTGTACTTCTCACTATTTTTTTTTTGGCTTGCTGATGCAGGTGATCATTGAAGAATACATTCGTCAGTGGCATCATTAATTAGTAATATATATCATTCGCTATATGCCTATATCCGGTTAGCTAGTAGGCATAATGCGTTACTACGCTTTTGATTAATGTTCAATGGCCTAAGTGACCAATTACATCCTTAATTTCTCTTTTGCAAGGTATTATATGAATATTTTATGCATTGATGATTGCATATGACAGTATATGTTACCTTAAATGGATAGTTAATTTGCTGCTGACTAATCTTGGCTAATTCAAATTATGCTCACACCCTTCCGGATGATAGCATTGAGTCAAACAAGTTAGAAATGAAAAATTATGAAATTTCTCTTATCTCTGTGATGGATCTTAAGTTGCTGCAATAACAATAACATTTTGATTTCTTTCACAGAGCTTTTTATTTTCACTCTTTCTCACAAATTTGGCAAAGAATAAGCAATTGTTTTTTAAAGACAAATAAAATAATCGTTTTTTAACATTCAGTTAACTGTTTGAAATTTCAAGTTGAGTGAATATACATGTTATTTTTTTTTATCTAGAGAGTTTATTATTATGATGTATAAAATCTCCAACTTCTATATTTCAACATCTTTGGGGTTTGGAGATTATGATGGTGATATTATGCATGTGCTTGCTTTTTTTTTTTGGTTACTAAAAAAATTTAGAGGATGTGATATTGTCACATTTTAAGGAGAAGACATTTTCTAATTAAGTCTTAGCAAGGGTTTAACATTTTTATCCTAGTATGTATCAAACTTAAGACTTTTACATAGTATTTGGTTGGAGGGAAATGGAGGGGAGGGGAGGGATTATTTTAAATTTTATGTGTTTGGTTTAATTTTTTGGAGGGGAGTGAAGGGGAGGGGAGGGGAGCAAAATCCCTCCTAAGCCAATTTTAGCTCCCTTCCAAAAGTGGAGGGATTTGGAGGGGAGAGAATATATGTTAAAAAATGGACTAAAATATCCATAAATTAAATGTTATATTAAATGTTATAATTGTGTAAAAAGGTAAATTTATACTTTCCCTCCATTAAAATCCCTCCCCTACCCTCCCCTAACTAAACATACACAAAATTAAACTTCCTTCCCTCCTTTCCCCTCCCCTTCCCTTCTTTGAAACAAACATACCATTAGTCACAATTTGATCCTACACCACTTGACTCAACCTTCATTGACATTATGCTGTTGGATTATGTACTTTTAAATTTGTATAAATTTGAGTGGGAAAATGTTTGATGTGATCCTATGCAAATACAAAGGTAATTATAATAGTGCAGAAAATATATGTTAGTTTTCGTTTTTCTAACTTTCGCATTACCTTTTAACGTGTCTCAAATTTTAGTTTCTTACTTTGCGTGTTTGCAAGAGTCATATTGGATAAATAGAGTTTATTTTTAGTGCGTGTTTGAATTTGTTGTAAAAAAATTATATAAAAAATTAATTATGTGTATAATTAATTTTTAAAAAAGTTGATTATGAGAAAATTAATTTATGTTTAGATATGTTAATTCATAATTGATTTTATGATAAAGAGTTTTGTTTGGATTGTATAAAAAAAATCACTTTTATGTATTAAATTACCAAAAGATATATGAAATGATTGAAAAAATTATTTGATTGAGGGCAAATAGATATTTCTCTCTTAAAACTTTTGAAATAATCTGAAATCAAATAATTAAAAGCTTAAGAGCATGTTTGGGAAAGATTAATTCTTTCCCAAAACAGTTTTTTTTTATAAAAAAAACTGTTTTATATAAAATTTATCTTGTTTGTTTAAAGTATGTAAAATTGATTATAAGTTAAGATTATTTTTTTATAACTAAAAACAGCTTTTTTTTAAAAGCTGTTATTTTAAGCTTTTAATTATTTAATTTCAGATTATTTCAAAAGCTTTAAGAGGGAAATACCTATTTGCCCTCAATCAAATAACTTTTTCAATCATTTCATACATCTTTTGGTAATTTAATATATAAAAACGATTTTTTTATACAATCCAAACAAAACTCTTTATCATAAAATCGATTATGAATTAACATATCTAAACATAAATTAATTTTCTCATAATCGATTTTCTTGAAAATCGATTATACATATAATCGATTTTTCACATAATCTTTTTTTCACAGCTAATCCAAACACACATTAAAATAATAGCTTTTTTAAACAAGTTGTTTTTAGTTATAGAAAAATAATCTTAACTTATAATCAATTTTACACACTTTAAACAAACAAGATATATTTTAAATAAAACAACTTTTTATTAAAAAAAAAACTATTTTGAGAAAGAATTAATCTTTCCCAAACATGCTCTTAGCATCTCCAAGAATTCTTGATATAACTTGGCAGGGGTATGTTGTGAAACGTGGACTTAAATCTAAGAAAACATTATGATTGAGGACTATAATATCACAGTATTTAGAGATAAGGACTTTTTATTTTTTATTTTTAATTCAGGATCATTCGCTGTTTATTTGGACAATTTGACCATTCTCTTAGTTATTCTGAAAATAACTAAATAACCACATTATAAAGTTTGATTATTTCAAAAAGAACCAAAATCAGTATGTAAATGACTAAATTGTATGAGTTGGTTATTTGGAAAATAACCAAAATCAGTGTGCAAAATAACTAAACGGTTTGAGTTGGTTATTTTAAGAATAGCCAAAGAGAGAATGAAATGTCCAAATTAATGAATAACAGTGAACAGTCCTTAACTGAAAATAAAATAAATATAGGGTTCTTATTTCTATATATTTTTAGATTATGGTCCTTCATGATTCTTCTGGATCTAATTAAGGACGTATGTGTAGAAAAGTTTTTGATGTAGACATGAGCTTATTAGCTTATTAGACATTAGCTAAGCAAAAACACTAGTTATAGTCTTTTATGGTTTGTTTGTTTTGAGAGAAACGGAGAAGAGAGAATTAGAAAAGAAAGAAATAGATGAAAAATGAGGAAACTCTCTTATTTGGTTAGAAGAGAAATAGAGAAGAAAGAGAAAAAAAACGGTAAATTTTACAATTTTTTTATTTCTCTCCAAAAGTGAGAAGAAATAGAAAAGAAATAGGTAGAGGTGAAATTTGACTAATATACCTTTCTTTTTTTGTTTTATAAATAAATAAATAGAGACAAATATGTATTTATAACAAAATTTAATTTTCTTTCTTTCTTATTTTTCTTTTAATTCTCTTAATCCAAACAACTTAAAAATATACTCATTTTCTACTCTATTTCTCTTTTCCGTATTTCTTTCTACTCTATTTCTTTTCACTCTATTTCTCTCTTAATCCAAACAAAACCTCAGTGAATAAATCGGTGTAAGATACTAAAATTGAAAAGAACTGGCTATTTTGATGAGGAATCTTTAGCAAAGACATCCTAGCCTTTCTTTTCTACTTGGATGCTTAACCTTAATATGTTGTCTATTTGGCTTGTTATGCCTTTTCGACATCTATTATAGTCTTTTCTGTCTTGTTATAGGGTTAATTTCCTTCTTGAACTCTATCTTCATTAATAAATTTCTATCTTTGGTGGGGGAAAAAAGGTCTTAATTAGCACCAAAGTTTTTTTCACGAGTAATGTCGAATAAACAAAATTTGTATATATATATAAACACAATTTTTGTGCAGAGCCATTGAAAACCCCATACCCGGCCAATTATTATAAACAGTATTGTTATGTACAATACAAACTTACACTCTCATATCATAAATCAATTATTCTCCCTGATTCTACACCAGAGAGTACCCATTATCAAATGAACTCATATAGCACGCAATAACTTAGCTGAACGGTGGGCTAGGTGTTTTGTGAGTAATTCTGGTTCACAAATTGTTGTCACTTATTTTTAAAACAGAGGAGCTGATAGGGTGCAGCTTCAACCAATTCTTTGGAGAATAAAAGCAGTGTGGAGGATATCAGAAATTGTTTAACCAAACCCTTGACAGAAGCGGTGTTGGTAAACAGAAATGCCAACAAGACAAGGCTACTGATTGGGTAGAGCTAGACATTACTGACTGGGGACGTGCCCTGTCGAGTCTTTAGACCCCCATCCAACAATTCTTTATCTACCAAGTAGACCAAGTGGGAGTCGAATTGGCAACAGACCACTCGAGCAAATTTGAAGCAGAAATTAAACAAACTCAACTTCTTTTGCTTCCCCCTCAAACCACACAATCTATTCTACATTGGGATATTGCTGGTACTGGAAGTCAAAGAGGAAACCCCTCTCCGTTTTGATTATGTAGTCAAGTCTGAAGTTAGTAGTTTACTGGTTCATGATTTGTACAATGAATGTAAGCTTGGTGTTAGCAGCTTGTTATTGCTGCATGTTTCGAGAACCTGATGACGGACCACCTTGTTCAGTAAGGCCGGTCTAAGTTGTATTTTGTTTTTAAATTAATGATATATCAATCTGTTGGGAAAAAAAAAAAAAAAGAAATTTGAAAGTAGTGAACATGAACCCGTGATTATATTTACTTAGATAAATAATTACTTGACCCTCACTCACAGAACAATAGAAGCAATCCAATTTCATCCCAACATATACGACTACATCAAACGCAGCAACAGATTACAACCAGAATCTCCTTATAAGCAGCAGCAGTTTACAATCATAATAGTAAGTTTCCAAGTTTCTAGCATTTAAAAAAATTTACTAATCAACAATTTCAAATAAAAAAAGAAAACCCACAGCATATTTTATCCACTTTATACATATTAAAAGTAAATATCCTTACTGATAGCACATTAAAATTTAACATAAAGCATTCAATTTCATATTAAAATTACTATAGAAGTGTATGAAAGCCAGATTAGAAAAGATCTCCAAACTCATTGTGCGTGATCTCAACATAGAAGAATAATAAATATAATATTTTTTTAAAAAAGGATCACCATGCTAACACAAGTTTTCTAATATAAGTCAATACATTAAGGTGAACACAATTTAATTGTGTGGCAATCTAAGCATATAAACGTGGCATTACACAAGTATTTACCAATGCAACAAATATTTGCCGTCATGATCCAGGGAAAAGTAAAATAGAACTCTTTTAAGTTGCTACTATCAGAGAATGGCACAACGACTTTCACCCCGCTTGCGGAGCTCTTCATGTGCCTTCTCAAGATGTTCTCTGAGTTTCCGAATTTCATCATCTGATCTTATTTGAGCTAACATTGCCTTCTCCTCTGCCTTAAGTCTAGCAGCTTGCTCTTCCGCCAATTGTTGCTCAAGCCTCGTAGTTGCCTCCCTCAACTTTGATTCAACCTACAAAACCATATCATTATTATAAAAAACAAAAATAATGGGGTAATACTCAATTTATTATGTCAATACTATATCCACTATCCCCACATGCCAAACCTAATTATCCACCACAAAGTTAGGAATCAACATAAACTTGTACATAGTGGTACATCTGCTGAAACAAATTAGGTAAAAGTGAATACATATACACAACTGTGCAGACGCCCAAATATCCACATGTGAATACTGTTGGGACCTTCTTCACAGAGTTGAAGCTTGGAATGCTGAAAGCATAAAAATAATAAAACGGGCAAGCAGAAAATAAAAAACATCCTAGCTACACATACATCCACCTCTTTGCTTCCCCATAATATCTGAAATAAGCCAAGGCTGCCTACAGGTGGACCAATAACTCAGATGCTAAAATATCTCAAAGCCTAGGGAAAATGGAAAATGTCTGCCAGCCCACCCTTAACAATGTCCTCTAACTTCTGTCCTATCCAATTTTTCTTAGCATCCAAATAGATTGATAAAGCTTATATCTGTAAATTTTCTTATCTAGAATTTTCTTTCTTAGTTTTACCCCAATCTAAACAGTGTAACAGGACCTACCACACACACATTCTACCCGAGTGCTTTTCATCCTACCTAGTCCTCCCATATTTGGAAAATCTAATAAAATCAGATCAGATTGAGATTTTCTTGTTAAACTTTGTGTGTTAATAACCGTTCATCCTTTCTACCCTTCAAAAGGGTAGCTAACTGATACAAACCTTGGGAGATCCATACCCCAAAAGCAAGCTGATAAGGTTGAAGAGCCCAAGGTCATATAAACCCCACATCAGAATCTCGTACTTCCGATGTGGGGCTCAAGTCCCATACCTTTCAATTGATTCGTAACATAATGTTAGAATCCAATTGCAAGGTATGAGACTTGAGTCCCACATTGGAAGTATGAGATTCAGATGTGGGGTTTATATAGCCTTAAGCACTCCTACCTTAATAACTAGTTTTTGGGGTGTGATTCTCCCAAGGTTCGTATCAATTGGATTCTAACATTATGTTACGAATCAATTGAAAGGTATGGGACTTGAGCCCCACATCGGAAGTATGACATTCAGATGTGGAGTTTATATAGCCTTGAGCTCTCCTACCTTAATAACTAGCTTTTGGGGTGTGGTTCTCTCAAGGTTCGTATCAATTGGTATTAGAGCCTTCCACCATGTCTCTCAGTTGCAGGTGGTGACACCGGCATTGCAATGTTCACCCGGGACTAGTCATAGGGCTAGTGCACAGCCAACCTGCGTGGGTGCCAAGGCTAAAAAGCGTGGTGGAATGTTACGAACCAATTGCAAGGTATAGGACTTGAGCCCCACATCAGAAGTATGAGATTCTAATGTGGGGTTTATATGACCTTGGGCTCTCCAACCTTATCAGCTAGCTTTTGAGGTGTGGTTTTCCCAAGGTTCGTATCAATAACTTGTGTAGCCATGTAACCTGCACCCTTGCTTGCTGCTCAAGTTGGAGATAAGCTGGCCATTCTTTTGAATTTTGATGTTTAAATATATCTTCCTTAGCCAACCCCCTCCCAAAAATAAATAAAGAAATAAAGAAATACGTCCGAACTTCTACCCCTCAAGCTTTTTTCTCCCCATCTTGTAGTGTCATCATATAAGCCAATAGAATCTGGCTCTGCATCCTGTTCCCTGAAATTACACCGTATGCACACCTTCCAAATCATTTCACATCATATCATAAGTGTGTCCTCTTACCATCTCAAACCCAAAGTCAATTCATATATATGTGTGAATGAAAACGTTACATGAACAATGAATGCACATGCCTGTTTGATTCATGTCACAAATTCATGAGGTCATTGGTCTGTTCATGTTCTATGCCCCAAGAAAAGGGAAAATGAGATTGTCACGCATTACTTAATTTATGATATTAAATAAGATTTAAGACGTATAAGATCCTTAAGATTACATCTTCATGTTAAAACAACAATGAAAGCTTACCAGTGCTGAAAAGTGCATAAAATAACAATTCATGATGTGATTGACACTATGGTTCATCATCAGAATAATGCAACTATTCAGTGAGTGTAAAATACTAAGTAAATGTGTGTTATCAATTATCCCAAATCTGCTTATTATGCGCCAAGCAACAACATAAATAAAGCTGCTATTGAAAATTTTATAAAATTAAAGAAAGTGTCACCATGTTTAGCTTCAAGAAAAATAAGATAAAAGACATCAAGTGAGATGAAATGATAAATATCAGAAAATATGGACATAAAAGGTACCATCTCAGTAATTCGTTTTAGCTGGTCATCATAGGTTTGCTGCATTTGCCTTTTAAACTCCAATCTCTCTCCTTTTGAGTATCCTTCCAAGGAATCAACCTCTCTTTGTTGGTTATGCAGCTTCATTGCTCCCTTCTGCAGTCAAATGATGAATTCACTGATATCATATATTATCTTCCAAGATTTAAGAAACAAGATTGCAAAATTTTGCAAAACCTCCACCTTCAGTTCTGTAAATAACTCATCTGTATAAGGTCGTCTGCCATTCTGTGATACAACCATGTTCACAAGAGAGAGAAGTTGTTGAACTTGTCCAAACTGCTTCCTTTCATCCTTAGTCTTGTTATCAAAAAGCACACAACGATTCTCACACAGAAAAAGAATTTCCTACAGTAATGTTAAAATTCAATTGAAGATCAACAAAATTCTTAATTTTCCATTTGAGATTTGGCAGATGGACACTCCTACATTCGACGATATTCAGGCAACACTACAGAGTCTTATACTACTAAAAGCAGTGCAAGGATGGCCAATAAAGTGATTTAACTGGAAAACAATGGAAAGAGCAGGATTCCAGTTTATACAAATATGCAACAGGGCAAGTGAAGCATTCTGAAGAAGAATGTTTCTTCTGCTCAGCTATCTTTATCTTTTTCTTCTACGATAAAATAAGAAAATTGAGTAAACACTCATTTTGGTTCTCCAAAGATATACACGGCATCACATTAGTCCTCCATTTCTCAGCGACATCAAATTGGTCCTTCAATGATGATTAATGCCATCAGTTTGATCCTTCAATGACCAAATTGATGTTATTTCAAGGACCAATTTGATGGAAAAAATGTGACATTGAATGATCAATTTGATGTCGCGTATAACTTTAGAGGACCAATGTAATGTCACATATATCTTTGGAGGACTAAAATGGACATTTACTCTAAGAAAATCAATATAAGTTACAAGAGAAACAAGTAGAAGAATAGAGTATAAGATATTCTCCCAAAAGATAACAAAAACTACAAGAGCTAGACAAACAAGGCAAGCTAATTAATTAATCAAACTTCACCAATTCTTCTGCATATCTGTATTTTAAATCTCCTAATGGCTTCGGATGGGAGTTTAAGAAGGCTTACTAAAGCTTTGCATCACCCATTCTTCAAGAGCATCAAGTATGCAAACTTTTAATGTGCAACACTAAAATGCTGTATGTTTAAAATTTTCACAAACAGTTGAATGCACAAATGAATCTACCACAAGTTTGACCTTAAAAGTTATTATATGCTCAAGGATTTGTGAATCCACCATTCAACTTAACCAGAAAACAAGCCCATAGTAACAGCCTCACAACAAAGGTTAACAGATCAAGAGAGTAATCCAATGAAGAAAAAAAGAGTAGCAGTTAATCTAAATGATGATACTCGAAGAAACCTTTAAAGGCTCTGGACACTCACGACCTAAATAATCTTCCAGTGTCTCTTCATTTTCTTCCAGTTCATCTCCTCCAGTGAAGACCACGATCATGTAGTCAACAATTTTGCTTCCAAACAATGTCTGCAAGCTACATAGAGCAGCTTCTTCTTCCTGAGAAAAGCGTGTCCTAACAGAGAACACTACAAGGATGGCATGGATCCCATCCTTGGCCAAATCAATGCATTTGACTATTTCCTTCCCAACAAACTCAGATCCAGCAGAAAAATCAAATAGTCCTGCAAAACTTTTTAGGTTAGACAGATATGACTAAGTTTCCAAGAAGCAGAAAGGAAGGAATAGTTAAACAATAACACTCCTCAAGTCAAGCATATCACAGAATTATGAAGTGAGACAAGTTAGCACGCTTAACCTGGGGTGTCAATAACATTCACAGTTTGTGCATCACTTCGTACAGTTCTGTGCAATTCACAAGTGCTCGTTACACCAGAGGAGCTTGCCCTTGACTTGAAGACCTTCCTTCCAAGAATACTATTACCTGTTGCACTCTTGCCATTGCCAGTACGTCCAACTAAGACCACTGTCCGAACCTCATTAGACGAGGAAGTAAGCTCCCAATCATCATCCATAGAACTTCCACCCATCGTACATTGACAGAAGATAAGATATCCTGAATAAACTAGTACAAAAGAAAAGAGGCATTGATGGTGAATAGTGATGGCATGTGATGTAATATCTCGAAACATTTAGAAAGACAAAGAAAACCAACAAGTTTTCAAAAAATCAAGAAGCTCACAATCAACAGCTGTGTCTGTACTCTGTAATGTAACTAGTCAATCATGTCAATGTCGTATTTCAAGTCATCTTTGATGGCTTGGATAATAACAAGCCCAAATTTGTTATATCAGGAGGCACAAACAGACCCTCTTAAAGGTAGTATTAGCAATTCAACAATTTATACAGCCAATTTGCGAGTGAGTGGATAAAAAAATACGCTTTCCAGGTTATGTAAATGAAATTTTGAAATAGAAAAAAACCAAAAAGAATCCAGAAAAGGGGTGCAATTGAACCATAAAAACCATGCTCTACCGAGGGAAAAACACAAAATTACAGTGATCATCATGACCATGGGTATATGTTATCTAACCTGGTGAGCCTTTTCTCGAGAACCAAGCACGGCAATGGAAAACCAGAGAGAGAAGAGACAAGCCGCAAAACCCAAATAACACGAAAAACGAAGGAGAAGAGTGAAGTGAAGAGAACTCTGTTCTGCTCCCTAGTCCCAACTCTAGAAGGATAAAAGCCAAAATATATATTATATAGGGAAAATAATCCTTAGGTGCAACTTTTCTGGAGAATTTGATTCTTTTTTAAAATTAATCAAGTATTTAATTCATTTAAATAATAATTTATTTTTATTTTTTATTTTTAATATTTAATATATAATTAATCGTATATAAATTATTAATTAAATTAATTACATATTTAATTAATTTTTTAAAAAAATTAAACTGTCTACCTTTATAATCATAATGCACGAGTCATTTTTCCTATTATAGATATAGAGAGAGCTCAGATAAGAAAATCTTAACCCTCAAGAAGATATTAGCCGTCCAATTTCACAATTTTTGGTTCTCACTTGTAAGGCAATCTAATTATAAATTTACTTTAATTTTTGGATTTAATTTTTTTGTGCTTATTTAATTATATGTTAATATATTATTAAAAAAATTAAATTTTTATATAATTTTTATAATAATAATTTTTTTTAACAATTTAATAATATATAAGTATATGACAGTAAATAAATTAAAATTAAATCTTTATAAATTTTCAATGCAATTTAATTATAGTTTTCAAATTCAATGCTTTCATAAAAATAAAAAAAAAGTTTCCAATTTAATCCCAGAATCAAGCAGTGTTGAATGAGACTGTGTGTTACCTGAATTAATAAGATAGTGGGTTATGTTGATTTTTTACCAAAATATTGTCAAATATATAAATTGCCAAACTAACATAGTTTTTAAAACTTATTATTCAACCCTACTGTTGGTTTTATCATGTGTTATATTTATTCATACGGAATAATGATAAAATTTGAAATCTATAAATAAAATTTTCTTAAATGAATATATAGTAATAATAATAAATTCTAATTTATTTTGAGACGGGATGAATTGTAAGGGTTGCACCGGTTTACATGATGTATGTATAGACTGTACAACTTATGTTCGTATAAGGCATGTTGGAGTGACCCTGGGAAGTCATGGGTACTTTTATGGTGATACTCATAACTGTTTTGTTTTTGGTCAACCACGTATTCGGCTTTCCAATTCAATTCCGCCAAGACAAGACAAGACAAGACCAGTCCCAAATTGGGCCTCTTCTTAAAGTACTGTCCGTCCTAATAATAAGGGCCCAAGCCCAAGCCTTTCCTTGCCCACTGGTGACTGATTTAACAAAAACAATTTCCCTTTCCCATTTTGCAAAGAAAGAAAAGAACAGAGAGGGAGAGAGAATAGAAGGTTTTGTTACTTTTTGGTCTTTCATTGAGACGGCTTCAAAAAATTGGTGATCGGAATTCCGATGAAGGAAAGGGAAAGGAGCAAAGTGGTGATTAGGCATTTGCCCCCATCTCTCACTCACTCCGATCTCCTTCAACAAATTGACCATCATTTCGCTGATCGCTACAATTTCTTTTCTTTCCGCCCCGGCAACATCAGGTCCTCATAAATCCCCTAATATCGCTATTTCATTCTTTTTTTATCTCAATAATCAATATGTGACTCAGATTGTAAGGATTTTATTATTATTATTATTTATTTATGGTGCTTTCTTTCCTTTTCGAAATAATATTTGCAGCCTCAAGCATCAGAGGTACTCCCGAGCATACATAGACTTCAAGTGTCCTCAAGATGTTTTTGAGTTTGCTGAATTCTTTGATGGACATGTTTTTGTTAATGAGAAAGGTATTTCTGTTTCACAATCCATTTCTTTTTTATTTCTCACTCTGTTCATGAATACCCGTGGATCATTTCATTCTAATTTTAATTTTGATCCTGGTATTCTGTTTGTCTTCCTTCTCTCTCTCTTTAATTTTCATTATTTCTTCATGTTGATATTCAATCAGGTGCCCAGCATAAAGCCATAGTTGAGTATGCACCTTCTCAGCGTGTTCCAAAGTCAAGTACCAAAAAGGATGGTCGTGAAGGGACTATATATAAAGGTATCAATGTAGCTCTAATTTGAGTTGTCTAAATTTATAAGTTCTAATGCTAACTAGGGGCTTACAGTTACTTTCAGCATGTGCTCTTTCATTTATGACTCTATTTTTTTTTCTTTTTTCTTTTTTTTGTAAGGATAGATCCTGACTATCTGGAATTCCTCAAACTCATTGCAAAGCCTCCTGAACATCTTCCTAGTGCAGAAATACAATTGGAAAGAAAAGAAGCTGAGCAAGCTGGTTACTTCTTCCTTCACCAACTTTATTTGCTTTACACTTCATTAAAGAGAATTGATAAATGTTAGAAAAAATATTCTAATCACTTCTGCCCATGGCATTACTCATCCACCGCCGCATATGATAAGGATCTTATTATAAGGCTCTAGGTTAAAGGAGTGTCCGTGGGGAATTATCTGAAGACAGATTTCAGTACCATTTTATCTAATATTTTCTCCTCCTTTCTAGGGGCTGCCAAGGAAACACCTATCGTCACACCCCTAATGGAATATATTCGTCAGAAACGTGCTGTTGACAGTGGTGTGCAGGTAATGGTTCCGAGTTTTCTGACTCTTTTTTTGTCTGTCATGTTTAGGTGTGCAGAATGCATTTAATTCAGTGCTCATTTTTTTATTAAAAAAACAAAGATTTTGTATTTATTCATTTTCCTCATTTTGTTTCTTTATCCTGAGAGGGCTGCATGATGCATAATGAATAAATTTGTTATTCATCATGAGAGAGAGAGGAAGTACGTTGAAGAGAAATCCTGATATTGCATGTTATCCTTAATTAAAGAGAGTGGGATTGAATTTGTAATTTTCTTCTTACCCAAACTTGGGGTTATAGGGTATGTCTCAAATTGTTTATGGGCTTTATGTATTTTTGCTTTTCATCTGGTTTATTCTGGATTTCTGATGGTTTGAGCATATGTACTTCTTGGTTGGCTCTTTTTTCCCCCTTCGTTAGCTTTTTCACTAGACTTTTGGGCCCTTTTAGTGGGTGTGATGAATCCTCATTGTACAAAATAGGGCAAACGTACTGCTCCCACCTTACAAAAATTCCAGTTTATCATATGCATGCTTCATTTAAAGTATGCATTTATATCAGTATGGCTTTTGACTTACTCAGCCAGGTGAAATTATTCTGGTATTATATCTATTTAGTTATTAAATCACAAATAAATATAGGTGAAAATGGTTTTTCCTGCTTGGTTATGTATTTTAATATATAATGATAGTCCATGTCTCGTGTTGTTTTTTTTTATCAATGATAGGCTTCATCAGTGGTGGCAAAAGTTAGCAGAAGAGCCAGAGCTGCTTCACCTGGCAAGCCTGGCTCAGTCAATGCTAAACGAGGCTCTGAGAAGAAAAAGGTTAGCCCCAGTAATTAACTGCATGTAGTATTATTATTGGCGTCGTTGCATAATCATTTGAATTATTTTGAATACCTTGGCGGTTACATGGAGATTATCATAGATTGTGCTTCTTAATGTCATTGCTTAATTCATTGACAATAGAGGTGTCATTTTCATTCACATGTAAATTGTAAATACTGTGTTCCCCAAAATATATCCAAATAAGGGTGGAGAATTAAATCCAGAAGATGGACAGGTACGATGTAAATGCAATCTACACAGCCATCAAGAGAAAGGGTTATTATGTAGTCTGAACGCTGTTGTCCAAAGGTGCTTCTTAATCCTGAAAAGCATTTCCGTGCTTAGAAAAGTTTGACCAAATGGACATGAAACTGAAATCCATAAAATTCAGAACATGGTTGTCAAACTCGCGAGTTTAAGTAAACTCGTGGAGGCTCCACAAACTCGACTCGTAAACTCGACTCGTAAGCTCGTAAGAGTTTACTTACTTCAATAATAATATTAAAAAAAATATCATAGACCTAAACATAATGAAATAGTATATCCATAATTAACATTTAATATTCTAATTTAATAATGAAATATACAAAAATAATAAAATATGATAGTAGAGATTAAAATTATACATAATAAGCAAATCATAATTTCATAACGTCAAACATTATGAAATAACAAGTCAAGAAAAAAAATAAAATCCACTTATAAGCCAAGTAAAATAATAAAAGAGGCAAAGAAGGGAAAATAGGAAGGATTTATTCGATTTTTGAAAGAACCCATTGGCTTGGCTGGTACGGAGGACTAAGGAAGGAGGGAATAGAGGCTGAACGAACCAGAGGACTGAGGAGGACGAACCAGAGGTTGAAGCCGCTGAAAGGGGAGGACAAACGAGCACCTGAACAGAGGCTGAACGTGCATGCGCGACGGCGGCCAACGACGGAGCTTCATGCGAACTCGACGGCAGCGGCGGCCAACAATGGAGCTTCGAACTAGGCGGCCAACGGTGGAGCTTCGAATGGCCTTTGGGGTTTTCGATCCCTAAGAAGCAGTTGCAACCTGCTGAGTGTTTTGGGTAAGGTAAAATGATGTGCTTTGGTTTTTCTTCAGCAAATTTAAACTCGCAAAAATCGGTCTTGAAATCGCGAGTTCACCGATTTTACTCCGATTTCACCGATCCCGGACGAGTTTACAAGGGACCGAGTTTTCGAACGATTTGGCTCGATTTGGGTGGTGAGCTCGTAAAATCGTCCGATTTTACGAGTTAACACTCGAGTTTGATTACCATGATTCAGAAAAACATGACCAGTTTAACATTTTCATAAAAAATGTAAGTGTTCCTTTAATTCCATAAACATTAGATAAACCATGCTGTTATTTCCTCCTAAGTAACGTCATAATCATAATTCTGTGTATCATTTGAATGTTCAATAATAGTATTGATCTAGTCGGTGGGTGAGCAAAGGATTTCTGGGCATTTTGTTGACATCTGTTCAATTTTTTACCTTATGGATAAAATAATAAAATAAAAACTCTGAACTCTATTATTTGAAAATCATTACAGTATTCATCCAGTGACAATATGAAGTTAACTAGCAGTATTTATCAGCAGTTTACAAAACCTAAAATTCCAAAACAACTTTGATATAGTAAAGTCTGAAATATTGCAATCAGCCTGCCTCACCTTCAATTATCAAAACTAGAGCAAAATACTGCCATGATTTTTCTATCAATTAAATATTCATATGCTTTGATCTTTAAGCTTCTGCTTCTTTGATGCTCTACCCTTTATATGTCTTTACATACAAGTGGCATTATATGACCTAAAACAACAAAATCACACCCAAATTCAGCTAATGGCATGGAAAATAATTTGAAAACACAACTAGGAGTTTAAATATTTTAGCTTAAGTAACACTTATCAGCATTTCACTAAACATAATAATCCAACACATTCCAATCTAGTTAGTCTATGAAATATTGCCAACGAGCTTGTAGTTCAATTGGCACCGGCCCAAGTCTTTGATACTTGAGTTGAGTGTGATGATGATTTCAGAGGTTTGATCCTCCTCTAGGCCACTCTCTCCCTCCCATACCCAAGTGCTCACACCTCCAACGTAACCTAAAAAATAGTCTATGGAATATTAAAATCATCCCCAATATAAATACTAAAGCAAAATACTGAATGCTTCTTCAGTCAAGAAAAATAAATATTGGTATGCTTATGCTGTCTTGATGCTACTGTTGTCCTTTTTTATTTGTATATCTCTACATGCAAAGTGGATTGTTGAAGTTTGATATAACTATTAGAAAAGCTGTTAAAGATTGCTTGATAAAAGATCAAAGTGCTGACTCTTTACTCTTTTTATGTGCAACACTTGAAAATGCAATGCTTTCAAGCTTCTGATTTTGTAATAAATCTGTTTTTGCAAGTATAAATCAATTAGAAATTCTTCATTTTAAAAATTAATTGTCTTTTCAGCATCTTTGCCTTGTATCTTGAATTTCTCTTCAAGTTGTGAGTTGTGATTTTTGGTCTTTGGTTGTATTCTGACTTCTCCAATTGTTAATATGTAAAGATGCACTATTAATGCTTGCAAAAGCAAAGTGGGATGTGTCACTCAAAATTGGTTTTTGATTGTCAGTATGTTCAGAAGGACAATTTCAAGAGTGCTAATCGGAAAGACAAGTCAGCATTTATTGTGGTCCCCCGGCGAGCAGATCAACCATCTGCTTCTAGTATAAAAGGAATTTCTGAAGTTGAAACTTGTAATTCAACATTCCTGCCTTTAAAATTTGTCAGAGATTACTTTATGCTTGTGAATGCCTTTGATATAGTTATTCTGCCCCACCACATAGAAAGCTTTAGTATATACCTTCGCTGCATGAACAGAAAGCCAAGTGCTATGTCCTTATTTTCCTTTATCTATTTTCTTTATTTGCATTAGTTGCTTCCATGTTTGGAGTAAAGATGTTTTATATGCAGCATGAACCACAAAGAAACAGAATGACTTCAGCTATTTTCTCTGCAATATATTCTAACTCAATTGACATATTTGGTATCACTTGTGGTATAATTATCAGAGTGCATTTATTCTCATAAAATGCTGTATAATTGGCATGATATTCCAATAGTCTGTATCTCTCAAGTAATGCACTTGTTATTTATTTTCTGTAATGTAATCAAACATTAGGTTAAATAAATTTGCATATCTTAAATAATGCTTGGACTAATCCAACCAGGTAAACTAATTTGTTGATGAAGAAAATATATGACTTTTGAATTTAAACATGTATGAAAGATGTCGAAAGAAACCCTAATGTAAAATCTTTAGCTTTTTGAAATTTAGTAGACATCTTAATTTATTAATTATCCAAAGCAAGAGAGTGATGTTTGTTTCACGTCTATGACAAGTCATTGTTGGATAAGCATGTGCACATATGGGAACTAGCATCCTTTTGATTTGAGTATGAAAAAAGGTTGAGTAAAGGTATGAAGGAAAAAAAATTCCATTTTGAGAATTTTTATCTTTATTTTCTGAAGGATCCGGATCCCCTGCAGTGATGCTTTGTCTCTCTCTCTAAAAGTGTGCAGGTCCCATATATAAAAATCTGGTGGGAACCTACCCACTTTTAGAGAGAGAAAGAAAAACATAACCCCTGCTGTTCTTAGAGTTAATATTATCAGGGGATCCAAATTCATCTTCTGAAATGTTTTGAAGATTAATCAATGGTAAATATGTACCTAAGTTTCTTACCTAACATAATTTATTTCAGCTGATAAATGTTTTGGTTTTCTTATATGTGATGATCAATATGCAGTGCATGGCATTGAAGGTCCTATTTCTGGAATACCTCTGACTTCTGACTCTGGAAAGAAAAAATTCCTGCTTCTGAAAGGAAAGGAGCGGGAAATTCCCAATGTAGGTTTCTTTTTTCACATAAAGGCTTTGTTTTTTCAACCATACCTTGCTCATCTCCATTCTGAATGTTTTTATAAATCTCTTAGCATCTCTTATTCCCTTCTAATACAATTTTGCTTATCATAAAAAAAAAAAAAACTTACAGCACATCTTCCCCTCAATATAAGGTTTATTGATTTTGTGTGTGTTTGAGTGGAGTTTAGAATAATTTTGAGCAGAAGTAATTTGTGTGTTGCTTACTTAAACATGAGCTCATCACTTAATTTCTGTGGTTTTGAACATTTTGATGCCTCTTTCAGTTTCAGGTCACCGAGGGTATGGTACAACAGCAAAATGTACAATCTGGAAATTCTCCTGTTTCAACTGCTGCAAAACAGAACCAGAGGCGTGAAGCTAGTGGAAGGTTGATTAGGAACATACTTCTAAATAATGAAGCTCATCAAAATCAGTCTACAACTGCTGGGCAACAGAAGATTCAAATCTTAAGTTCTGAGAATGGGAAGAGACCATCTCGGGCTGTCAGTGCAAGGTCTGGGTTAAATGGTCTAGCCTCTAATCATGACGCAGGCCAAGTTAAATCTGAAGGGGATTCTAAAAAGGCTTCAGATGAAAAGTTTGTAAAGAGGGGTCTGCATGGAGTGGGTAGTGTTGGTGAAAAGACTGAAAAACGTACAAGAAACAAGGATAGACCTGATCGTGGTGTTTGGACTCCTCTTCGTCGTTCTGATATTTCTCATGCTGGCAATGAGCACTCATCATCCTCTTTGTCGCAACCTACTTTGTCAAATCCTGAATCAGTTGAAGGTGTGTATGACAGTTCACTAGGCACTGAGTTGTTTATAAAATAATAAATATATTTCTCTCCAATATTTAGTATGAAATAATTCTCCTACTTGAAATTTCAATATAAAACTGAGTTATTAAAATTCATTATCTGCTGGTGATTTTCTAGGTTCTGCAGGAGAAATGAAAGATAATGTTCCTTGTGGAAACAGAAGTGGGGACTTTTCAGCTTCTGCAGGTGGACGGAGCAGTTCCTCTGTTGAAAATGGTTGGTGTTGCTTTACTGATTCTGCTAATAAATGAAAGACTCATAATATACTCACTTGAATGTATGTGCCTTGATTCTAATGGCTATATGTTTCTACCAACTTTTGAGCTCTCTAGGTTCTCAAAGACATTTTACTCGCCGTGGAGCTTCCCATACAGTGAAGGATGATGGTGCAGTTGGTTTGAGTGAAGGGAAACCTTCCAAGAGAGCTGTTGCTGGGCATGGCGCTCATGAGGTATGCATTTCATGTGCTGATGTATTTTGTTGCGCATCTATGTATGATTCATCGCTCAAAGTGCTTATTGTGTCTGCAGAAACAAGTGTGGGTTCAGAAATCATCTTCTGGGTCTTAAAATATCTAAGGTGGTAAGTCCATACTTATTTGCATCTAGTTTTGTTGTCTGTTGTCTGTTGTCTGTTCTAACTGAGATTCAGAGCTTATTGTATCAATTGGGAGTTATGACATGAAAGATTGATCTCTTTGAAGATTTTCAGTAAAACTGGTGGTTGGTAATTGCATGTTTGTGATTGTTTTGCTAGCAGCCTGTAAGTTATTAGAAGTATCAGGTAGTTTAGATACAATCTTCATAGGATTCTGGCATCCAGAGGATTATTTTATTTCCTCAAAATTCTAAATGGTTTTCTGAACTAAGCTGTAGTATTCCTTCCTACCTAATATTTTTCTCCCTCATGGCTGTCTAAGTGATAGGAACCCAGATATTTGATTATAGAAAAATGGGAGTAATTCCTAATTATAGGAGCAGAACTTACAGAACAGAACCGAACCTCTCACTCTCACAGAAACAGAAAAAAGAAAAAGAGAAAGAGAAAGATGCGGGCTCTCCGAGGGGTCTGCTTCCTCCCCGCCCAAAGGCCCCAAATCCTTGCTCAATGACTGGATACCCTTCTCCCACCCCCTTTCCTTTCTTATATGCTTTCCTCCTAACCGTTTCTCCCTTGCTTTCTACCCCCTTGCTCCCTCCCTGCACCGAACCTCTCACTCACAGAAACAGAAAAAAGAAAAAGAGAAAGATGCAGGCTCTTCGGGGGGTCTGCTTCCTCCCTGCCCAAAGGCCCCAATCCTTGCTCAATGACTGGATACCCTTCTCCTTCCCCCTTTCCTTTCTTATATGCTTTCCTCCTAACTGTTTCTCCCTTGCTTTCTACCCCCTTGCCACGTAGGACAGGTTGTTAGAACCCAAATCTCCATTCTGCCCCACTCACATTGTACTCATTGTCTTGAGTCTCTATTCTTCCCCTGTTACCCTTCCTATTCCTCCTAACATACACCATAGTAACTGTGGGGGGTCTAACAATACTGCCCCCAAAAGATTCACCTTGTCCTCAAGATGAAGGGCCGGGAAAGTATCCTGTAACAACTTGAAAGAACTTCCACTAGGGTCCCATTGCTTATAGCCTAATGGTCTAGTCCCTAATTCATTGGAAACCTTTGTGGCACTGAAGTCAGCTGAAGCCATTGAGGTATAGAGGGCAGAAACCTCATTCTCAGTTAAGCAGCTGCCTAATCCTGTCTGATAGCCATCAAATCCACCATCTAAATAACGTGTTGCTACCTCTAAATCAGCATCAATTGTCATTGTTACAATTTGTCACCTTCCATCTGCAATACTTGTTGCACTAATACTCCATTCCTTTGCAACAGTTGTTTGACTATCACATTTAGTAATCAATCTAAGCCCAACTTTTCCAGCCTCATTACGTTGTTTAGACCCAAGCTCAAAACTATTTCTCTGACCAAAATGTTGACTGCTAGACCAAGGTGATTTGCTGCACTGTTTACAATAGTAATACAACATTCCCCAGCTATCAAGAACGAAGAACCTCCTTTACCAATCCCCCATAGAATTCAAATACCCTTCACCAACAAGGCCCATGGTAATAAGCATAATCATTTTGTGGAATGCTATACCACAAGCTACAAGAGGAGTAGATGGTCTGTCTAAAGCCATGAAGGCATACATATCCTTGTCCATCAACCAAAATGCAATTGTCTTGTCACCAACCAAGGCTTGGTCATGACTTTCAGCAAAAGCCACACATTTTTCCAGCCACCTTCTGTTTGTGAGTGTGTGAATTATATCACCCATTCTCCGGCCTTCATCTTTTTTCTTGAGAAGCTCAATCCACTTGTCTGCAATGGCCATGTGCAGGTGATAATCAAAACCAATGCCATCATCTCGCATAGGAAGGCAGAATGTTGGCATTCCACTGATATCTTCACCAATTGTAACCTCCTCAGGGAAGAGCCCATGAATAATATCATTAACCAGCATCAGGTAACCACCACATCAACATTATTTGCATATCCAAAATACTCACTATAATTTCCAGTGAAAGCTACCTGCAATTGGTGATGGGTGTACATAATTGATGTGACATCATCAAATCGAATCCCATTAAACTTGTGTTCGTCCAGCCACCATCTTGCATTTGAAAGTAGTCATGCACTTCTCTGGGAACCATGAAAGGCTTCTCAAGATTTTCACCCCCACCTCTCATGAAACTTCTGGCTAAGTCACTATCGGCTCTGATCACCCCTCCTCCCCTGGCGGCTGTGGCTCTTGTCGTTGAGCCCATAGTTGTCAATTGGGACGCTGCCAGGGATTGACCAAAAGGAAAGAATTCCTTCCTAACATTCGTCGTCACAAGTTGGAGCTGAGACATTTGGGTGGGCTCGTCGCCAAACCCAGCCCTCAAATATGGCTCAGCTAGCCCAGTAACTCTGGAAGTCATAGTGGATTGGTTTGGGCTTAGCCCAGTTCGTATGGGTGAGTCCCCATTGACCCAACCCAGCATCTGTTCCCTCTCATCTGAAACAACGGCCAATTCTTTGATCTCTTGTGCCAATGACTTGCTTTCTCTAGATTTCTTAGATCACTTCTTCAGATGGATGTTCTAGCATAATAAACCTTCTGTTGCGCCTAGCAACTCATCCTTCTCCTTGTTTCCTTCCCACCCGACCTTCAACAGCACCATGGAGCGAATCTGGTGGCTCAGGTGGTTCAAGCGGAGGAGGATTTGCTGGTTTGGGTGAGACCCAAGGCTCCGTGGCTTCCATACGTTGTTCCTGCCTGAGCACCACCATTGTGCGACCCAAGGATTGTCTTTTCTCCCTCGTGTTGACCTCCCCTGTTGCTGGAACATTAGGTCGCACACCTCTGAAGAGGTGCAACTCCGAAAATGGCTCACCCACTTGGCTATTCTTGTGCCATGGCCATGATGGTCCTTCCGCACCCTTGTGATCCCTTGGGTTCTGCGTTAGCTTGAGGGCGTGCTGGTTTTGCTGGGGTATTGCATCAACTTGGAGCTCTCGTGATTTTGTGTCATGAACGGAAATGTCAAGAGTGAGTTGCTCTTGATTTCTGCCGGTCATTGTCACCTCATCTCTGCGAGTATCCTCTGGCTCCAAGGTTTCTGGTTCCTCATTCTGGACAAAGGCCGGTAAATGCAGACTGAACTTCGGCTGGAATTGTTGCAGAAGTGCCACACGAAATTTGTCCCATGAGATCTGCGTTGTTCTGAATCCCCACCAATAAAACCAGTTGAAGGCCTTTCTGGAAAAGCTAAAGGCTGGTACAGATACCTTCTCAGATTCTGGGACTTGGTTCATGCGACAGTATGTCTCAGCTATGTAGATCCAGTTGTTAGGATCTTCACTTGAGAAATATGGAACCTCTGCCTTTTGCATTATGGTTTGTACTATCCAGGGCTCCCCAAGATTGGGAGCTCTGATACCAATTTGATAGGAACCCAAATATTTGATTATAGAAAAATGGGAGTAATTCCTAATTATAGGAGTAGAACTTACAGAACCGAACCAAACCTCTCATTCTCACAGAAACAGAAAACAGAAAAAAGAAAAAGAGAAAGATAAAGATGTAAACTCTTCCAGGGGTCTCCTTCCTCCCTGCCCAAAGGCCCCAAATCCTTGCTTAATGACTGGATATCCTTCTCCCTCCCCCTTTATTTTCTTATATGCTTTTCTCCAAACCGTTTCTCCCTTGCTTTCTACCCCCTTGCCACGTTGGACAGGTTGTTAGAACCCAAATCCCCATTCTGCCCCACTCACATTGTACTCATTGTCTTGAGTCTCTGTTCTTCCCCTGCTACCCTTCCTATTCCTCCTAACATACACCATAGTAACCGTGGGAGGTCTAACACTAAGCATCCTATGGTGTAGGGGGTATGCTGTCCTCATGTTTCTTTGCTGGTTTTTGCTTTCAAAGTTTAGGTATAGTTATACCTACTATGGTATGGCTGCTTCATTTATATAGATTGCTTCCAGTGACTGGATTATTTAATGCACTGCAACTTGTGTTACAACCTATTGCTCAATAGGGTGGTTGTTTGACTAAGTTTGACCATCATGCAATTTAGTCCTTGATTAAAAGTTGATCTGGTATTTCTGCAGTTGAAAGGTTGTGCTGCTAAGCTTTAGAATATTTACAATTACACGTTAAAGTTAAATATAGAAATGCCATTTTGATCGTCAAGCCCCAGTAGCTTAGGGTTTCTTCTTGTATTTGGCATGGGTCATTATTGAAGAGAGTATTCTTTACTCCAACATAATTTGTGATAATACCTCTAGGAAAGTTGTCTTTTGAGGATAAATTTATAAAGCATCAAATTTGAGGTTAGGGTCGAAACAATTCTCTGGAGGTATTCAATATTGATTGCTATTGATATATATGCAATCTTGGCTGTTCTCGCAGCAACAGATTTTCTAACTAAAGAAGCTTGGATTACAGGCTCATAGCTATATGGTGGGTTATTTGAAGTGTAAGAAACATATGAAACAGACTTGTCATAGTCTTAATTCTTGTATGGCTTCAATTTAATGGCGATTAAAACAAATTGAGAACTACAAAGTTTGTATTGAACATTTTGAATTGAAATCTCTATAAGGCAATCATTTTTATCACAAAACCACATGCTTTGAAGTATCAAAGACACAATTTTTGACTTCGAAGCAGAACTTAAGATGCACCATATTTTGGCCTAAGATATGATTGGGTCCCCTGAAACCTGTCAATGTCATCAAAGTATGGTTTTAGTTGTACAGGTCGTGGATTTGTCAGTGTTGTTAAAGGCGCCTGATGCGGCCGCCTAGGCAGTGAGGCAGGGCGGAATTCTGAAAAAACACCTCAAATGGCCTGAGGCGGAGCGACTTGCATGATGCAGCCTTGATACGGCTGATGCGCTAATGCAATTGATGCGGGCGCATCATGATCTTTTGCCAAATTTCCTTTATGGCCTCACTTAAAACACCCATTATACAATGGGTATCTATTCTAAAGGGTGATTTCGGTCTAATCACCCCTCCTGCACTAATTCTTAACCCTAAAAACAAACCTAACATCTAACAAACAATCAGCCGGTGCTGCACTTCTTTATGTGTTTGACTTGCATATGGTTGGATTTGAACCTTGTATTATACATTAACTTGTGGTCTTATTTTGTGTGATATCTTTTATGTGTTTGACTTGCATTTGGTTGGATGTGAACTTATTATGTTTCTAGTATTTTCTATTTGGATTACTTTATGTTTTTAATGTATTGTGAAGACTGAAATTTATTTTGGTGACGATTTGTTGTTATATGCATAATTTTAGCTATTTTTTAAAATATCCGCATCACTTCGTTGATGCGCCTGCATCGCCTCACCGCATCAAAGTGATGCGGTTTTTATGGTGGCCGCATCAACCCGCTTTTTGCCTCGTGACAACACTGGGTGTTGTTAATTATTCATAAGATATATATATTGTTTGATGTTCCTTGTCCACTTTCTTGCTGTAAACATTTTAGGGGAAATTACAATAACTTCCTGAGGTATGACCAAACATCAAGAACCTCCTTAGTTTTGAATATTACAATCGGCTCCCTTTTACTGTTTTTTGCCATATTACAGAAACCTCCCCTGTTGTCAAATGTATTGATTTTACTATATAATTACTGTATTACTTCTACAATCTCCTTCAAGGTGTGGTCAAATGACATGAGTATTTTCTCTGATTTTTAATTTATAAAAATATTTAGATACATATAGAATTTAAAAGATATCAATTACACCCAGATTTGCTTTTTCCTGATAAAATTTTTAATCTACTGTTACAATTTTTTTAATATAAATGGTGTGACTCCTTAGGTTATTTGACTTTAAATTTGACAATTTTTAAGTGCAACAATTTTACCTAGATATCAACTGAAAAACCTAAATTCTGATAGAATTTATCTACAGTTGGATAAAAGTTAATGGCATCTAATGGCAGGGGAGGTTTCTGTAATGTGACATTAATAAGCGAGAAAGCTGATTGTAATATTCAAAACTAGGAGGGAGGTTCTGTCATTTGGCTGTATCTCATGGGAGGGCAATGTAATTACCCCAACATTTTATTATAAAATGCATCTCATGATGAGTGATCTTATAAAGAATTTCATACCTTCTATGCAACGTCTCATGTAGCTCTGATGTTATGAGCATTTAATATTGTACTTGATGAAAAAATAAAGCATTGCCCATTATTAATGAATCTTTCTGGTCTTTCCCTTTTCTAATTTGCAATAAAAGAAGGGGGAATATTAGTTTTTTAAGACTTCTAGTGGTTTAAGAGTATTGTTTACATCTAATATTGCATAACTTTGTAATGGTAACAAACAGATAATGGACACTCAGTCAAGGCAATAATTCCTTGAAGTTTAGAGGCGATCATTCCTGCTATGATGAGCTGGTTTTCGTTGAGTACATCGTCCACAACAAATTCAGGTCAAACTGAGGCTATGCAACTTGTAAGGTATGTGCAAGTAGTTTATTTCTGTTAAAAGGATGTCCTGACTCCTGAATGTGGGTCTCATTCTTAATGTATTGAAACTTCCTTGGCTTTAGATCAATTTTACTTGTGGATAATTTTTACAGAAAGATGATTCAGTTGTTGCCTGACGGAGCCTGCTCATTGAAGGGAATGCAAAATTACAAACCTCGTTGACATGATTATCAACTGGAAAGATGGCGGCCTTGTTAATCATGTCGTTTAGATGCTTATACTGTTTGTCTCCTTAAATTGTTGAGTAATTCAGTGGTGGAAAATGTTTGTGCTTGGAATGTTACTATGAAGTAGTTGGTACTTACCATGGGCTAGTGTATTGGGAAGAGTAAAGCATTTTATCCCGTTCAGTGGACATACTGTCGTCCCATTAAGCCCTGTAATACACTTGCTTTTAGGGTCCACATGGTGTGCGTGTAATTGTAAAGATATTGGAACAGAGACATCTCACTTTTTATATGTAGACGCTGCACCGGTGCACCCAAATTATGTTGGTGCATCATAGACTTAGCCAAATTCTGTAGACGCTGCGCCGGTGCACCTAAATTACTATACATATGAAAAAAGTTATTAAGATGAAAATACCCGAGCGTTACAGGAGTCACTATTTTAATCATTTTGTTTTCCCAGGCAATGAAATCATGCTCCTTCCTCTACTATATTTAATGATGATGAAAAATAAAATACTTCTCCCAATTGGGTTTCCGTGTACATATAACTGGTTGTCTATAGTGCAAGACCATGAAATCGTTGACTGCCATTTTAATTTCGTAATCTGAAAGGATAGAAAGAGAAAACAAATCGTCTTGACCATTAAGTTATGGAATTTGAGCTATTTCCACCAAAATTTTGTGGAGAGATTGTGGCTTGGAGAAGAATGGACAGTGGTCACTGCCTTTGATTTTGAAAACTCTTTCAGGTGGGTTTTCCCTCACGAGCTTTTCTTGAACATCTGGCGAAAGCGCACGATCATCCAAAGTTTGAATATAAAATCGCCGGCCAGTACCATATTTGTCAGGTGACAAAGATAAGTTTTCCATGATTGGACCAAGAGGGCTATGTCTCATGGAAACCATGGCCAAAGCAATGTCCTGAAATGCACCTCATTTCAAATTTTATCAGATGCATATATTAGTAGAATCGATGAGGTTTGGCTGGAAACAAGGCAATAATAAATACTCACAAGAACAAGCATAGTAAATTGTAAAACCTTATTCAAGTTGTTACAAGCCATGCATATTTTTTCCACACAAATAGAAATATAATAATTCAAGATGAAACAATGTTTTCTTATTTGAATAGAGCTATGGCCCCAACATGAAACATGGAACAGGAAAGATAAGGATTGCAAAATTGTTTCAGACGTATATTAGTAATATGTAATGTTTACAAACCCATTTTCCTGGACATAGATATTAAGAAACTAGAAACATTCTACGTGATTGTCTTGAGTTATGTCATGGGATTAATCCAAAAACAAAACAATAATAATAATAAACACATTTTGGGTGTAAAGAAATGTGTTTCATAATATCATTATAAGTCCTATATTTCTCTCTTCTCTCTTTCCCATCTTTTCCCTATAATTTCAACAAGAAGCATGACCCAAGTCAAAAGAAACAAGTTGTTTAAAGGAAGCATACCCCTGAGAGATAAACTTCCAAGGACTGGCATAGTTGTAGTGATCTCTTGGTTGGCATCCCACTCATTCAAATCCAAACCATACTTACTCCAAAATTCCAAATTACCTGGTGCCATAACGAAGCAATCTTTAGGGGCAAGTGCTATAGCCATTTAGGTACCAAAGCAATATTCTTAGGACAACAAATTTGCAAGTCACAATCCCCCCACCCCACCCCTTTTTTCTTTTTTGTTCCTGCAACAAACCTCCCAACTAACAAGGTGGTCTCTACTCCTCTCCCCCATTCCAAACCAAAGGAAATCCCTCATAAATCCTCTAAGCCACTGTAACAAGAATCCAATAAAGGGGAAAATAGTATATTGGAATGCTAGATAAACAGGCTTGAATAAGGGTAATACATCCACCCAAAGAGAAGTAAGCACCTTTTCACTATCTAGACGCTTAGAGATCTTTTGAATCAGTAGATCCCAAAATGAAACAACCCTCATTGGAAACACCTTGTGTCTATGACCAAACCGACGCCAGAGCAAGGGTTAGTCTCACTCCTCATGGTCTTACCAAAAATAAGAAAAGGAAATGACCCTAAACCAAAATCTTTTCAAGAGAACAAAATAACCCCTCTAGTTATTTGTATTTATGATAACCTCCCCTGCCCCCTCTTTTTCACCCGTGCTATCTAAATGACAAGTAGTAACATACAATACCCGTCTCTTCTTTAGCATGTTCTATCATAATTTAAAATCCACTTGAATTTGCACATCTACACTGTCATTAATATACAAATAAGGTTAATTATGTATAATATTACTCGGTGACCGTGAGACAAGATTTTCACTTAAGCTTTTAAGCATGTACTTATAACAACAGCAATACATTTCAGATGAAGCCAATTAATTTTATTTTCTTTTTATTTTTAATATTTGAAATTAATGCAGAATTGTGCAATAAGTTTTATATGCTTTCTTTCTTCCTCCACCCAACCACCTCTCAGAAATAAGAGAAAGAGAAGGAAAGAAAAAAGAGAGAGTAAATTAGACTATTTATTGCAAGTTGTACAACTTTAAGAAGCTAAGTTAAAATGGACAATTAAGATGTAGTAGACTAGCAGCTAAAAAATTTAGCAGGAAAAATTAGAAACAGACTTGAATCCTGCATACCTTTGATGGGGATTGGTTAAAATATAACCCTTTCATCTGCTCTTTCTCAAACATAAATCCTGTTGGGGGTTTTTCTTTACCATTCCCATGGATCAAAAACTTTGATTCTTGCATAAAACGGTCAGCAGATCCAAGCTGCAACATATATAATTTGTGAGAACAATTATAAGTACCAAGCAAAATGCAAAACAAGAAGATTTTTTTAAAAAAAGAAATAAAAACAGCTCCTTATGAAATGAAAATATATCATAAGGAACTTTTAGTTTGTCTCTTGTAATGTTTACTTTGAGTGTCTATATGAAGCAACATTACAATATCACTCTAAACATGAGTGCGTTAGGATGAGCTTTTTTGCAAAATCCAAAATATTTAGCTTTTCAAAAAAGTTCTTTTTTTTCTAGCAAGAAAGTACTTTTTTCACTGAAAAGGAGCTTATCTAAATAGGCACAACAGTCATGGAAAATGAAGTTGGCTGAGTGGCACATTCTGAGCAATAAAAGATTCACTGGAAGGGTGGTTTTAACTTCAAATTCTAACCCTAGAATCTAAGTTGATGAAATTAACATAGTCATGATATTGTAAATTTGTGACAATAGTACATTTAAAGCATCAATAATAAAGTAGGATGGAATATTCGCCCATGATATTACATTTTTCCCTATAGAAAATATATAGTAGTCGAGGTTGCACAACCCAAGAGAAAGAATGAAGGATCATATTTGCTCCACACAATAACATAATTGCTCAAAAAATGGTCAAGAACTTGGAAAGTGTAGTTGGCATGGTTCATATTATATAAACATGTGCTATTATCAATTTAAGTTTGATTTTGAGGATTTAGTCACCACCATATTGGAACTCTAAAAAATTCAACTGGTCACATAAATAAGTGAAGAGACTGACTAGATACCTCATCAGCAAAAACATCAAAAGGTCTTTGGCCATCAGTCACCATAGTAGCACAAAGGAAAATTGCTTTTGAGATTTTCTGTGGGTAATGTTCCAATGCATAAGAAATGCAAGCACCACCAATGCTATGACCAACAAGAACAACCTGAAAATTTTCCATTTTCCTGACATATAACAGATTGCAGGACACTGGCATGCTTCAAGTTGAATATAATTTAACAATGTCACCTGTTCGAACCTTTTCATCCTCAGGAAGGTTTTCCAGATAATCAGTTAGTGGTTTTGAATACTCTGCCAATGTAGTAACGCTGTTAGTGTCTGTGAGATCAATTCCAGAACCTGTAAGATCTAAGGCAACTGGAAGCAATCCTGCTTCTTCTAGAAGGGCAACAGTCTTGTACCAAGACCATGCTCCAAAACCTTCTCCGTGGATTAACACAAACTTGTTTGTTTTAATGTTCTCCAGAAATTGTGGAACCTGCAGAGGATATGAACGGAATAATTGTGTTCACTTGCAATCTAAGTGGTGATAAGAGGGCAGAAAGAGAGATGACCACAACTCATTAGGAGAACTAATGACCAGCAGGAAGTCTAGAATATTTGAAACAAAATTCAATGGGAAAGCAAATTTAGTTATTCACAATCGAAAAGACTAAAACAGCATTGGTATACCTATAAATAATTTATGAAACATGGCTAAAGAAGTTTGTTAATCAATACTCTGAGCAAATACAAAACCTGAGATGGTGATTCCTACAACAGTGCCAACGGTGAGGTTGCTCAACAACCTCTGGCTCCAAACATGGAACAGTCCTAATTTGCTCCTTACACAATTGTGCTTGACTCCCCTAAAACGAGGAAAGATTCTCCAGCATTTTTCCATAAAGGTTAAGAATAACAGGAGTGGAGTCAAAATATGTTGACAGTTAGGGTTAAGTGCTTCCTACATGTGCAATATGATTGGTCACACTACAAATTACATAAAATGGATTTTCTACGCTGGCAGTCAGCAGTCAGCACCTGATCCCACACAAGTTGGCGCAGGGGAGTGGGGTATGTAAACGAGTACAAGATCACTCACTTTTTAGGATTTAAAAGAATAACTCTTTTTCTAAGTATACTTTTCACTTTTCAAGCCTTACTGCTAGTGCTGACTGAACTTGCTTCCACTAGTAATAAAACTAGTTGTCTTCTTCAGTGTCAGTGTTACTGTTACCCACAAACTTAAAAGTTGTTAATAATGACAACCCACTTTTTTCCCACTAATGAAACTAATAAAAAATAAAAACTTTAAAAGAAATCATGCCCCTCCTCAGTCCTCACCTGTTTATTGTTGGAGAATGGATCAGAATCAGATAGAGTGCGCCTCCGAGAGCTTGTGGAGCCAATTCTCCGGGACAAGGAGCCATCAAACCTCTGAGACAATTGGTGCTGATGAAGTGCCATAGAGAGTGCCTGGCGATGTAGGTAGTCTTCCTCAGCCAGCAGCTTCTTCTGTGATCGACCCACACCCATTCTCTTGCTTCTGGATCCAACATCTTTGGCATCCTTCTTTGTCATGCAAATAAAATGATTACCCATGTTTGAAAGAAAATCAATAGTTGTTCAATTCAACCTTTCCTTCAGTTCAGGGAAATGGTTGGTTCAAAATCAATAAATCTTGTGTGTGAGGGCAGTGGTAGCATTGTTTTTCTTTTTCTTTTTCTAGATTTTGTCCTTTTTCTTTTCCTTTCTGGTTTTCAGAGGAAGCCAAAGACAAGGGATGGATTGGATAATTTAGACGGGAGAGAAGTTGTTGGGTATAAATAAATGCAAAAATGCGAATATAACAACTCAACTGATTTTAGAGCTATTCAATTAAATGCCTTGTCTCAATTTCATGAATCCCATGTCCCAACTGAACTAAGTAACTTCTTTCAAAAAAAAACTGAACTAAGTAACTAACATAAATAAAATGATGAGTTTATTCAATTATTTGTATGTGACTGTGTGTTTGTTTTAAGTAGTTTACAATAACATTGTTACATAACAGAACAGTGAATGCGAGTGGGTCAACTATACTAATAGGCGCGAGTGGCACAACTCACACATAAATATATTTGTCAAATTTTATAAGTTTATGTTATTTTTTGATTAAATTATTCTTTAATCTTTTAAATGAGATTAAAATATTTAATATTATATTTATATAATATAATATTTGATTTAAGATTATTAAATTTAAATTTATTTAAAAAATTTCAAGTAAAAAAAAATATGCAAACTAATCTAAATGAGCTGAGTATATGTTTATATATTAAATACATCACATAAAAATGGATTTTTTTTTACTGTTATTTTAAAGAATAATTAAATACTAAAATTAAATTATAATAATAAAAAGAAAAATTATTTAGAATGAATAAATAAATATGCATAAAATATTTAATTAATTAATATTTTTAGAAGTGTAAAAAACAATAAAATACATTTAATAAAAAAACACAAAAAATAATCCGGGAAATTCACGGAGACATAATCTAGTATTATATATTTTAAATGAAAAACATTTTAAAAATTATAATATGTTAAAAAAAGATTACGGATAGTAATAATATACACTGTACACTAAAACATGAAACCAATTGAGTTAACAATTATTTTGAAATATATACGTTTACATCCTTTTATTTATCAAATTATTGGTCTAATCACAAATTTGTGTGCACCATATATATATATATATATATATATAATCTAGTTATTGAACATAACCCATAACGTAATCATTATTCATTAATTAATAATAATTAATTAACTTTGATGATTTTTTCAAAGCTTGGTATCGTGGGTTGGAATTGGAAGCAAGCACATTTTTAAGTTTTGGCGCCAATGTGTGTTTTATTTTGGTTGCTTACTTTTTGGGCGCACTTTTACTTTGATTTTTATTATTATTATTATGTTCCGGTCGTCTTCCTTCCCCTTCCCCTTCCCCTTGTTATCGTGCTGTGCAGTGGAGTCCATCGGAGACGGAGTTAGTTAGTTTGAAATTAAATAAATCTGAAATATGATTGAAATGACATCGACATCCAAATGCACTAATAATCATTATGAAATCATCATCGACGATGACGAAGAGGTATGTATGTATGTATGTAGTTATGGATCTCTTTCTCTCTCTCTCTCTGCTATTGATTGTGTCTGTGTTTAGGGTTTTGATTGGGAAGCAGCTGCAAGAGAAATCGACGTGGTATGCCAAGTCAGCAACAAGATTAAGGGTTCGCCTTCTAAGAACATAAACAAACGGCAATCCACTCTGGATAAGTTTGTGAGCATTGGCAAGAACAAGAAGAAGAAGAAGAAGAAGGAGAAGGAAACGGAAACCCCTGAATTCCATAATGTCAATGCTGAAGCTCAAGTGCCCAGTCCCACCTCCATCCACATTGACGCTCAGGCAGCCAAGACTTGGATATACCCAGGTACGTTTACCTTTCTCCTTTTCCTTTTCCTTTTCCTTTCCCTATTTTCAATTTAATGTTATTTTTAATCATTTTTGCAGTCAACGTTCCTCACCGTGACTATCAATTTGCTATTACCAAGTCAGCATTATTTTCGAACACATTGGTAGCCTTGCCTACAGGACTTGGGAAAACACTTATTGCTGCTGTTGTTATGTATAACTACTTCAGATGGTTTCCTCAAGGTAATGCAATGAACTGAACAAGGTAGCTAGGCTTTTACAGACATCAACATCATTATCTGTGACTGTGAATGTGATTACTATCAAATCCACATAAACAATCTATAACTAAAAATGTGCTTTCTGCTGCTTCTTTCTCAACAGGCAAAATAGTCTTTGCTGCTCCTTCTCGACCACTTGTCATGCAGCAGATAGAGGCATGCCATAATATTGTGGGAATTCCTCAAGTAAGAACTGTTCTTACTCACCTTTAGGGTTTTGTTTGAGCAGTTTTCTATATCCGTTTGTTACATAATTTATGAAATATCTGGCTGAAATTAATTGCAGGAATGGACAATTGATATGACTGGTCACCTAAGTCCTCCCAAAAGAGCATGTTTTTGGAAAACAAAGCGAGTTTTCTTTGTCACTCCACAAGTGTTGGAAAAGGATATTCATTCTGGTGAGTTTTTTAATTAATTCAATAATATTTCTCCGGATAGCCGATAGTAATTTATATTGTGGAGTATACCTTGACCAGCTGTTAACCCATGCTTTGCATCATTTCATATGACTCTGTAGCTTTATTTTGTTTTGTTCATGATGTAATTTGTTTCAGGTACATGTTTGGTGAAATACTTGGTATGTTTGGTGATTGATGAAGCTCACAGAGCAATGGGAAATTACTCTTATTGTGAAGCAGTTCGTGAGGTTTGATTTTTTTGAGGTTTTTAGTTACTTCTGATCTTTGTTAGTATTAGTAGTATATAGAAAACTGATTTATCCTTGTTACTTTTTTGGTTTCTAGTTAATGGCAGTACCAGTGCAACTGAGAATATTAGGATTAACTGCAACACCAGGGTGTATGTTTTTTATAACTCTTTTGATTTTTCTCACTTTTTTTTTTAATATTTTGTGTTCTGATCCTATGTGTGATAATTCAGCAAAGCAGCAAACGGTCCAGGATGTTATTGATAATCTGCATATCTCCAAACTTGAATATCGCAGTGAAACTGACCATGACGTTATCTCATATGTTCACAATAGGAAGATAGAGTTGATAGAGGTAGTCAATGCATGCCTATTTGGAATCTAAAGTTATATGTTATATGTTTTTTAGAGATCTTTGTTGCAATGTTACCAGGTTGCAATGGGACAAGATGCTGTAGAAATAAGCAATAAATTTTTGGAAGTAATACGGCCAATTGTAGCCAGGCTTACTGATATTGGGGTTATTCAGAATAGAGATTATCGCACTGTATGGCTCTTTACCTTCTTTTTTTGTATTTTTTTTCCAGTTTTCAGATAGCTTGACCTTTTAAAAGCAAATGACTACATGACTTAGAAGTGATTTTATCGAAGTTCCACAAAGATATATTTGAGCATAGATCGTGCCCCCTTCCCCCCTATTCCCCCCCTTTTATGACTTTCATCACCTATTTAGGGAACATTTCTAAAGTCAGCTTATTATGTCATCAATTCTTGCAAAATCATATAATATAAATATAAATCAAGTAATCATTTGTAAGCCTAGGAACAACTGACAAGATAAATTAATCCCTAAGATGCTTAAGGGAAAAAAGTAACAATATTTTGGGATCTTGGTGTCATTGTTTGTGACTTTGTGCTTATACTTATGTGGTTTCGTTCTCTTTCTGTTAGGAACCTAGTTTTACTGATAGGAAAATGTGGAGACTTGCTCCTTACAAGCACAGGTAGACCTCTGTAATTCCAAACAGAAAGGAAAAGAAACGAAAAAGAAGCACAAAGACTGCTCAAGTCTCCAGAACCCCAGCCAAATTGAGGTTGCCACCCTCTCAGTCCCAACCTTTCACTCAATTCTTTTCTCTTCTTCCCATGGTCCCCTCCTCCTGCTTTTATCCAACCTCCCCTAACATTGCTGGCATGATTCCAGAATATTCTTCTCCATTCAGTAGCTGTCAGCTGTCTCACCATTCATCTCTCTCCGAGTCAGCCCTTCACACCTCTCATACCTTCTAACTAACTCTTCCAGCAATAATCCCCTACATTCTCCCATATTTCTCTTGTCATGCATTACTGAGGGTGTAACACTTTTCTTTCTCATAATGCATTGAATTTATTCACCCGTTGTCAACTTAAGAAAGCCATGTTGTGATTTACGCCCAAGATGTCGAATAGTGGTATATTCATAGTGCTGGTAAGTAATAAGGTCAATTGGGTGATGGTGATGAGGCTGGAGTACATTGATCAATAGAATTGCTTCATCAATTCATAATCCTCTTTTATGGAATGCTCATAAAAAAAGAGTTTAGACAAAGAAATATAGGAAAAACTAGATGCTTTGGGAGGCTATTACGTTTACATGAATATGGATTCACATTATATAAGCAAGGTAATTCTACCCTATGTTACTGATATCACCATCCCCAAGCACAGATAAACAATTGTTAATTTTATTAAACATAAGTTCTAGAGAAGAGAATTCTAAGAGGTTGTTTTCTTTTAGCATTCCTTAAGACTTGTTGGATGAAAAGGAGTGCTTATGGAGTTTCTTAGTGATTAAAATATACCTTTGAGACTCACGGCCCAATTTTTTTGGACTCTCATGCTCCCTCCTACTTTATGGCAGTGATGATGGCTTCTAAGATATAGGGTAAAAATAGTTAGGTCTAAATAGAAGTAGCTTCGATTGAAGAAAAGATGTGATGTGAGATAATCAATAAACTGCTTTGGGCTTGTACAACATAAGTACGTAAATGCCCTGCTGCATTTGGGTTTGAATGTCAAATTGTTATCTAATGGTTTTACAGATTCAAGTACACTTCATAATATGTTTCAAGAAGCTAGAGAACTAATTAAATGTCAATGAAACAATGAAATCCAAGGTAGTCCATTTTTGTGTCTTTTTCTTATTGCATTGCTAAGATTCAAGCTTTTTTATTCACCATTCCTCTGTATGGCTGTGCACATAAATGGACTTTTTTTTTTTCATGGTACTCTTGCAGATTAATAAATTTGCAGTTTAATTTTCATTCAAATTTGCAGAAAAGATTCTCTGGGTGAATAAAAGTTATCCTTGCCATACTGTTTGCATAGATACAATTGCATCACTGCTTGTATAACATTTGATGGTACCAATTATCACAAGAGTGATACTTTGGTGGTCACAAACAGGTCATAAATTTATGTACTATTAAAAACCTGTTACTATCTGTTACAATATGCATTTGTTCTGTTCACTTCTATTCTAGTAAATTATATGTTTCTTGTTATTTATTATCTATCTGCTTTGCATGAACAACATTCCGAAAAATGATTATTTATGATACCTTTCTTAGCTATTATTTTTAAGATTCATTATATTCTCATTGTTTAGCTGTCATGTCTTTTGGTCTGTACTGCTATTTGCTGTAATTACTTAAGGCTTCTTTATATGGCTGAATCATCAATTACTCTTTCTCTTTTGAATGCTTGGCAGTTGAGCCCTTGTGTATTACTAGAAATAAGGGAAAAGTTTCGTCAGGGATCTAGCCAAGATCTTTCTCATGTCAACTATGGAGATGTTGAAGGGTATTTTGGAGTTCTTATTACTCTTTACTACATCCATAAGCTTCTTTCAAGCCATGGAATAAGACCAGCATACGAGATGCTTGAAAGAAAATTAAAGCAAGGGTAGGCCTTTGTGTACACTTCCTATCTACAATGTATATATAAGCTAAGTAGTAAACACATTGGAAAAGCTATGTATGCTTCTTCTATATGGATATGTAATTTGACATTTTGACCCTGTACGCAATAAAAGAACTTTATTAAAGCTAAAGACTAGTACACTGGTGGTATCAAAGGTCAGAGAGTATACTATAGCTATACTGCTATACTATATGATTTGAACATGCTTTTTGATTCCTCTCTTGCCACATGGTCCACATGTTGCTATGAATTTATGGTATTATAAAGTCAAACAAAATTAGTAGTATTTGCATGTTCAAATTCAAAAGAGTTCCATAGCAACATCATTGGTAAGTTAGTCATCCAAAACAAGAAAAACATGTCAGTAAGTTGCCAATAGTTTTGTCATAAAAGCTAGCAAACTAAGTTGAATAATTTTTATACGTGATCAGAATATTCCATATTATACATTTTTTGTCATTAGATTATTCCACATTATACATTTTTTATGATAAGTTCTTTATATTTGGACCACTAGTTTTTAAGATTTCTAAGTTTAAAGCTCATTATCTTATTGTTACATTGTTGAAGTAGATTTTGAAGACAGTGATTACTGATACTTATTTTCCTTTATTTGAATAGAAGGTCAAAATTTTATTACTTTTAAAGACATCTAGCTTCGTGATCTTAGTTGATATGTAGGGGAGGTGGACTAAAAAGCTGCTTTTGACAATTATATTTTTTCATGAAAAAAAAAGTTTTTAACCTTGTTATGTTTTTTTATTTATTGTTAATTTATTTTATTTGGGCCTTTGTAGGGATATTTCATTATTTTATGCATGAAATTTTCTTTACTATCTTAAGTTATATATTTGCAGTTTCTGTACGATGGTTCTGTTTAAGCATACCTTCTTTCAGGTTTTTTGCAAAATTTATGAGTAAAAATGAAGTTATTCTGAAAGCAAAGCACCTGATGCAGCAAAGCTTGTCTCATGGAGCATCAAGTCCCAAGTTGTCCAAAATGCTAGAAGTATTACTGGAGCATTTCAGTACGTAGAATTCTGTTGTCAAATGCTGAGTTTAATTTCTGTAAATTATCAAGGGTGTTAGTATTACTGTTGTGTTTACTGTTTATATGTTCCTCTAAATGATCTTTTTCCTAAATTTTCCAAATTTTACTAATAGGGATTACTCGATGAGAGGGCTTTATTAAAAAAAATTGGAAAAAGGGTTTCATATTGATGTCTGCTTTATTAAGTTGTTGCATGATTGTCAGTTGCAGCCAATGGAAGTTTCTTTCCATATGATCATTTTGCTTAAAGATTGTGGACTTTGTGAGGATATAGCTGATAGAAGTTGCCCAAAATATTTTTTCATGGTACTTCCATTTGTGTTGATGTGGAGTGGAAAGCTGAATCGGATGAATCTACTAAAAAGCTTCTTTTTTTATATTATAAATATTTAAATTGGTCCTCCAAAGATACACCAGACATTAATTTGGTCCTCTAAAGATTGTAGACATCAATCTAGTCCCTCAAAGATTAAAATGAACATCAAAATGGTCTTTCCGTCAAGGGACATGTAGATGCTGTTACAACTCATCCGACGTGGCACATTATCTATGTAGGTGGAATGTTTTCTACACATGTGTAAAATGGTGATGAGTTGGCTGCCATGTGGATGTCCACAACCTTTAGAGGACCAAATTGACGTCCGATGTATATTTGGAGGACCAATTTGAGTATTTACTCTTTTTTTTTGTAGACAGCAGCCTTTGGTAGTATTTTAATTACTAAAGGTCTAATTGAAGTTAATTTTATTTGTGTTTCCTTTGTGAGTATAATGAGAAAGCAGTTGATCCTCTTCTTTCGCGTTGTCCAGTTGCCAAATTTTTATTGGCATTAACATTTTTGTTCTTTGGTGTTGCTTGGGGATGCTATTTCTCTTTTAGGATTTGGTCATTTTTCAAGGTTGTGAGTTGTCTCGGAAGATTGGAAGGTTTAGAAATGCTCAAGTTTGAATTTGGATTGATATTTACAAAACTATATTGTTCTTCTTTTAGGGTCTGTTTGGTTCAAAGGAGGGGAGGGGAGGGATTTTAATTTTGAGTGTTTGGTTAGAGGAGGGGAGGCGAGGGATTTTAATGAAGGGAAAGTATAAATTTACATTTTTACACAATTATAACATTTAGTGTAGCATTTAATTTAGGGATATTTTAGTCCATTTTTAAACATATATTATCTCCCCTCCAAATCCCCCCACTTTTGGAGGGGAGCTAAAATTAGCTTAGGAGGGATTTTGCTCCCTTCCCTTCCCCTCCAAAAATTGAACCAAACACAGAAAATTTAAAATAATCCCTCCCCTCCCCTCCCCTCCATTTCCCTCCAACCAAACACTATGTTAAGGATTGGCTATCAAATTAATACTAGGTACTGTAGGGGTTTTTTGTATTGATGTGTTGCCTCTGCTTTCCTATTTGATTGTTTATGATGTGTGTCAAGTATTTTTAGAAGTTCTAAAAATGCATCATATGTTTTAAGTTTGAAATAAACATTTTGTCTTACGGGTATGTGGGTATGTACGAATTTGGACTGTTTCTTGATGGTGTTTTAAATCCTAGAGGCTTCGGAAGGAAAGAGGGTAATCTTTTACAGAGGTGCACTATATGTACAGGGGCTCGGTGTGTTGGACAAGGGTGCAAAAATGAATAAAAGATATATGTCCTTGAAACTTCTATGGGATAGGATTATATTTTTAGCAGTCTTATAGAAACAAGCAAATAGTTTGTTTAAGGGGGTCCCATGAATCAAAATTTAAAAATATCAGAGGACTTTATTGCTTTGACATATTTTGTTTATGTTTAGTCTACTCATTTTTTAGTTTCTTCCGATATAGGGAGGATATTTTTTCTTTGCATTTGTATTTTCTTCTTTCCTTTTTGTAAAATGATTTTTCTCATATTACAAAATTGAATTTAATTAAAAATAATTTCTTTTAAAAAGAAAAGATTAATCCAAACCAGCCTTATACATTTTGATATAAAATTCTTCCACCTATCTGTAGTCTGCACAACCTGTACTTCCAATGGGGAAAATCTTGTGGTTGGATCTTAATTTGATTTTTCCTTTTTCCAATAATTAGGTTACTTTCACGACACTCTTTAATGTCAGATAATGTACAATGGATGTAATATTCATCAGTGAATGACATCTTTGAACGTGCTTGCAGATACCAATGATCCGCAAAACTCTAGGGTAATTATTTTCTCCAATTATAGAGAAAGTGTCAGGTAAAATAAAATTGAGTCACTTCATTATCTTATTCTACATAGTTATTGGAAACTGTTACCCAAATTTGAAGAATTTCTTGTGACAATACAACACATTCATTCAGGGACATAATGGATGCACTTGGAGATATTGGGGAACTAGTCAGAGCTACCCAATTTATTGGTCAAAGTTCAGGTATTTTATAATGTTAGAATATCTCAGAATATCTTCAGGGTATTTTAGCATATCTTTAGAATATCTTAGCATATCTTCAGAAGATCTTTATAATATATTGTTGAATCAATTAGTCCTTTAATTGAATAAGCAATCTTAGGAGTTGTTTCATAATTTCATTATGTTTCCTGATTTGTTTTCTTATTTAATTAGGGTTAGGAGCCCTATTGTCTTAATGAGCTTGGGCTTGTACTAGTCATACTACACTAGTACTTGACCTAATTATTAGTATAAATAGAGGTTAGTACTTTGTATTTTACAATACATCAAATCAATCAAATATCATATTATTCATTAGTATTTCTTATCTCTTTTACTCATTCCTTACCTAAACTCTATAATTTCAACATGGTATCAGAGAGGTACCATCTTCCGTGACTTAGTCCCATCACTACTCCACTGTCGAGTTTCCTAAAATCTAGAACTCCTCTCCGACTATGTCTCTGTCCCGTATCTATCTTAATTCTCATTGGTTGTGCATCAATTCTGGCTTCTTTTCCCGTCAAGGTATCATACCAGCGGTGATTTTCTACCCATTGACGATCATACCAGTGGTGACTTTTCTTCCTACCGATGAATTTATCAGTGATAATTTCTCCTATCTCATCGATGAATCATACTGGTGATGAATTCTCTATTGGCTGTGATTCACACTAGCCGCCGACCAGAAAATCATACCGATGGTGATTTTTTTCCATCTCACTGATGAGTGATACCAATGATGAATTCTCTATTGGTTGTGATTCACACCATCCTTAGTTTCAATTTCCAATTTTTGGGTTTCTTGACTTTTCCTACTGTTTAAAGCTTTCAAATGCTGTTCTTGATGAACTTGGAGAAGTTTGAGCTTTATTGTACATCATGATTGCCTGCCAGGAAATTTTCGCTGTGCGTCTTTCCAGCAATATCTCTTCTTCCTTGGCCATGCAACTTTCTAACCAACTCTTCTAGCTGTGCGTCACTCCAGCCGTCTTGTTAAGTTATCTTTCTAGCAGCGCTTATCTCATATATTGTCCCTCCAGCGTCTCCAGAATCCCTGAGTTGTCTTTTGAGCTATTATTTATGGAGGTCACATTATTTTTATGATTCATTTCTTTTAGTGCGCTGCATCCAACAAGCTTCTCGCAGTGGCACTTCTTCTAGTCTTCAGATTTGTTTTGTGCGTTAGCAATCCCTCTTCAGCCATCCAGCCCCTATTCATCCAGATCCAACATCTTCTGTGTGTGCACTCTTTCAACACCTGCTACTTATTGCTCAACGGTGTCTGCCTCTGCTGTGATTCGATGCCTGTAGCATTTTCCTCTATCGTGTCTCAATTTTTGGGCGTTCTTGTTGCTGCCTCCATTTTCACGCACTGCAGTAACCAGTGATGCTCACATTCCAGTGTATTCATATAGTTTGTCAAGGACTAACTTTTCTAAAAGCCTAAGATGTTAGGTGAAGTTCCAAGATTGGTTTTATATCTCTAACATGGTGGAAGAAAGACAACACAAACACAACCAACAACTATAAGGAAATTGTAGTTTGGAGAGATATGATAAAGACATTCAAAGGGAGAGACATTACCAATGACAGAGAAAGGGAGACAATTTATGACAAAAAAGGCAGTGAGAGCAACTTCACCCTAAGCATAATCAAAATACCAGGTAGTACTCGGTGCAGTTGCTAAATAGTTGGAGTGTTACTAGAATTGGAAAGTATTTGCCTAAGGAGAGATTCAAAGCCACTAATGGAGAGTCTTGGCAACTGTAGAAGTGAACACAGGTTGGGAGGAACTTGGACGAGGTTGAGACATACTCAAACCTTGGTGGATGAGTAGGGCAATTCTTGATCAGATGTCTTTGACTTTTTACAGTATCGACATGTTAATGATGAGCAATTGGTAGTTATATGACCTTTCTTTTTGCAGATACGACATTCTATAGTTGGACACTCGGGAAGAAATTGCTCAGGTTGTCAGCAGTATGACAAAATTTGTCCCTTTATCAGTGATTGCAAAAGCCAAATTAGATGTGGGTAGTATTAGACCCAACTTGGTTTCTTCAAACTTAGGATGGAGAAGAGCAACCTCAAGTGTGGGCAAAGGAGTTTGATGCTGCAAGGAAGCCTGAACAGGTTCATCATCATGCGATAATTCTCATAGGTTTTAGCACTAGTGGTGTTTGCCCAAGTTGGTTATCCTAAACATATTCCATCTAGGCTAGAAAATTATAAGCAGACTGTCTAAACTCTTGCTTCAAATTGTTTAATTTTGTCATGGATCAACTCTCCTAAAAGTTTAAGCTGCTAGGTGGAAGCTCATAAATGATTTCATATCTCTAACACGCCCCCTCACGCAAAAGCCTTTTGGACTTGAAGCATGGACAATGCACAATCCTACTCTACCTTGTCCTAAAATTTAACTTTATTTAGGAGAATGGGGACAGCAATAATTGAACTCATAACCACTTGGTTGTAGAGGCTTTGATACCATGTCATTGACCACTCTCCTAAAAGCGCTTAAGCTGTTAGGTGGATGCTGAATGATTTCATATCTCTAACAAGTTCTTTCAATGACTGATGCAGAAGTGGTATATCTGTTGGCAAGATGATCCCATACCTCTTTTGAAGTTTCGTATTGTCCAAATTGGAGGTGAATATTTGGAGTAGTAGTTCGAAACCAAGTAATGATCTAGTTGTTCTTGCAATCCCAACACGGATTGTAGGCCATGGATTATAGGCCGCATATCAGTTAGCTCCGATGGTATAGTTGGAGACCGGCGAGAACACAGTGAACTAAAAAAGGCTACATGCCTCCTAGAGAGTGCTTTTTGGTGCTGTATGCAGCTCTCTTCACTGGTTTTCAAGCTCTTGAAATCATGTGAGAAATACAGATACAAAACGAGAAAAGAGATTTTGAATGAAAATTAGATTTTATATTAGCCTTAAGAGGCATCACCTATTTATACCCCAAGAATGACTATAAACAGGAAACTATTTTAATACAAAATATCTCTAATTTATATACAATACCTAATTTTATGTGATTCCTGATTTTATGCTCAATTACTAATTTTATGCTCATCACTAACAACTAACATAAAAAAGAACAATTCTAACATCAAAACTTGTTTCGTATTTTCCTTCCTTTCCAAATTCCAACAAATTCTATCACCAACTTCACTGTTGCTTTTTCTGATAGAAAAGAAGTATTATTAGAGAGAGAAAAGCCAAGGTACAAGTAGAAAGGATTATAAGATATCCTCCTTAGCAAAGACAATAGAAAGGACACAAAAAAAACCAACAAACAAAATCTCCTAAGTGCAAACAGGCTCTTTGCTAGCAATACATCTAATCTAATAGTCAAGCATTGCTTCTAATTTGGTGAGATTTCATAAAATAAGTCTTAATTTGTTTCGGCCTTAAATAATTATCAATAATTGTTAAGCATATTTGACATCTACATCTTTTTTCTTCTGTATATGTATTCATAGGAGATGTCTTATCCTCCATCTTGTATCTTTTTTCTACCTTCATCATTATAATTGCTTCATTTATAAAAGAAAATCTCCATTTTAATGATTTACAGGGAAAGCAATGAAAGGTCAGTCCCAAAAAGTTCAACAAGCTGTGCTGAAGGTATGTATTCCATTTGGTATAATATTCATATTCCTTCCATGTACTTACATTGTTCACCAACAGAAATTTCGGTCCGGTGCCTACAATGTCATTGTTGCAACATCAATTGGTGAAGAAGGTCTTGATATCATGGAAGTTGATCTTGTCATATCTTTTGATGCTAATATTTCACCACTTAGAATGATTCAGCGAATGGGGAGAACAGGAAGAAAGCATGATGGACGAGTTGATATCCTTTAGTTGTCAGTTTTATTTGTTTCTTGGCAATTTTACTGCTGAGAATGAAATGAACGTTCCAGGGGGTTTCAATAGTTTAGTTTTCTTAAAAGTTCTTGGGGGTTTCAATAGTTTTTAGTTTTCTTAAAAGTTCTTAAGTATTTGTTTAAATGATTTCTTAACAATTATTACTAGTTTTAGCTTGTGAAGGGACAGAGTTGAAAGGCTACTTGCGAAAACAGGCAAAGAGCAAGACTATAAGTAAACACATGCGAAATGGGGGCGTAAATAGCTTCATCTTTCATCCTAGTCCAAGGATGGTGGGAAACCATCAGATAGCTCCTTTTGTTTTTTCTTTTGTAATTTCTTTTCTATTTTTGTTTTTTATCCTTATTCTGTAAATCCTGCTAAATACTTTTGTAGATTCCCCACGTCCTTAAACCGGAACTGCAATACGTTGAGCTGTCAATTGAGAAATTTATTCCTCGTGAGAAGAATGTGAAAGACGACCCTCTTCAGATTTCTCCATCCAAGGACAAACTCACTGTTGCTGAAATTGATTTACTTGAAACATATTTTCACCCCACGGGTGAAAATACATGTAGATTGTCTCTTATTGCCTTTCCTCACTTTCAGACTTTTCCTTCTAGAGTGCATAAAGTGAAGCATTCATGTGGAACAATGATGCTTATAGACATGATGCAGCGTTTGCAAGGACTAGTATCACTTCCAGGAGATAGAAAAACTTCTGCTCTTCAGGTTCTACATCCTTTTCTAGATTAGTACTATATTGTATTAAATAGTCATAGTCTTACTATGATATGTCTATTTTCGTTTTTTTATTTGGTAAAATGATCTGTCTATTTGTTTAATTCAGGAAGGTCTTTTTTTAGGAAATAGCAAGCCAGTTGTCATTACTGAGCTTGATGAAGCTAAAATAGGTAATATCATTTTCAGTTTCTCAAGAATTTTGTTTTAATCTATAGGAAGATGGTTGGAGCTCATATGTTCAATTTTCCCCCTAAATTTTATTGCCAGACAATAAATTTATGTGATTATATGAATCAAGACACAAAGTAAAAGACATATTATAAAATAATATTCAAGGTGATTCTGGAATGGGGATTATATTTGTGTCATTTTTATTCCTTTTTCATTTTAAAAATACTTTATTATGCTTCATTAACGTTGCATACTTTGCATGATGTTCGGAGCAGCAGTTCTGTTTTTTCCCCCTTTAAAAGACATTCTGTAATTACCTGTGCAAATATAAAGCAATTGTTGTAAATTCCATATATTTGAACATATGGTATTTATCGAAGTTATATAAATTTAAAACTATCACTCAATTATTTATTTCTTTTTCCTTGCATTTGCAATTTTTTGGGTTATTCATTCTTGTATCTTGTAACATGAATGTATCCCTTTCATGTGGTTGTGATTCATTTATGACAACATCCCACTGCTTGCCCATGATGCTTCTATTATAATCTATAACACTACGAACCTTTTTGTTACCCATCGAAGTGGTATTTTCATCACATCACTCAATTTTGCTTCAAAGTATGCACGCATGGAGTGTAATTTAACTTTCTTGCTATTATATTAGTATGTTCCTGATTCTCAATGGTGATTGCTGTATTCTATATTTTTATTCATTCTTTTCATTTTTTCCTTTTATTATCTCCTTTAGTGATTCACAGAACTGTATTTATCATCAAATTAATTTCTTTACAACAACGAAAAATAAATGTCAAAGCATTAACCAGTTCTGGATTTGACAACAGAAGTATGCCTAAACATGAGCAATTGGAATGTTGATTGCTTAGCTTTATAAACTGTATAATATAGTACAATTCTTCTCCGTACTTGTCAAACAGAAGCAAAATTAAATAACTATTGTTGCATACGTACCAAACTGTCAGTTTGATCAAAGATTAGGAATATGTGAAAATATAGTTGCTTGAAACTTTAGCTTAGCAGACTGGTTTTTGTTGTTGATCAAAGCAAAAATAATAACTTCATGAATAGTTTCATTACACAAAAACAATACATGGTGGAAGCTTGTGATCAATTTCTCTACCTTGTACATATGCACAGTGGCGGATCTTGGGATTTTTTTTTCCTTTTTTGAGGGGGCATATAATATTTTGATAATGTTTGGGGGAGTAATAAGTAATTTTTTTAAGTACTCATCTCATCTGGAATTTCCAAAAATTTTGGGGGTGCCGGTCACCACTAAGATCTGCCACTGTGTTTCATATAGAGAAGAAAAGCTTTCGTTGTGTAGGTCATATCATAATACCTTCTAAACTTTCATTTCAATCAAGATTAGAAACATTTAATCTATATATTTCCTTGAAACTTTAAGTAAACTGATTTTTGTTCTTTATTCTGTTCAGCTAAACTTTGGCACAAGTACTTGAATGGGAAAATGACCGAATAGTGCGGTTTGGTAAAGATAATGACCGTTTGATTTGTTTTGAAAATTAACCAAGTATTCAACTACATTAACCAATAATTTATATATGGTTAACCACGTATCAAGTATCAAAATGAAGATAAATTATTGGTTAACCGTATGTAAATTATTGGTTAATGTAGTTGAATATTTAGTTAATTTTCAAAACAAACCAAACAGTCATTATCTTTACCAAGCCGAACTATTCGGTCATTTTCCCTCCTTGAATTTCACAGTGATAGAAACTAGTATTGATATCAGATAATGGAGACTAGCTCCTTACAATAAGAGGTAGACCTCTGAGATGAACACCAGAAATCAACCAAAAAACAGTAAAGAAAAGCAAAGATAAGCAGAACTCCTGCTGAGGTAGCAGTAGTCCAGTCCCCATAGACACTCTCCTCGGCCTCTTTTCCTCCAAACTCTTCTCTACCTTCTGATTCCTCCCTCCCCTCCTCTTTATTCTCTCTCCCTTCCTTGCTTTCTGGTGTGATACCAGAATCCTCTTTCTTTCCATTCCCCACGTGCCAACTGGCATGTTTGTTACTCCTCTTTCTCTCCTTCAACTAACTTCTCTTTTGGCCTTATGTCTGTCATGAGAAGCACTCCCCTACTTTCCCCCTTATTATTCCTTTCATACACGGGCAGCCCTCCTTTCTTTCTTCTAGAGTATACATTAGTTGTTAGGGTTCTATCACACAGTGGGTCTCATAAAGGACAAATCTGATAATTAATTATTAAATTGTGAAGGTTATTAGACTAGTGCAACTAGTTTGCCTATGTTTTTGTGTGGGTGTTATATCTATACTTTCATAGTAAGAGATGAGAGGAATAAATATGAGCATATCTGACTGTGAAGAGTGTTGATGATAAGAGGCGAGAGGAATAAATCTTGACTTCTGGATCTCACATGAGTGCTCATGCTTAACCCTAGTTGATCCTTTGACCCTTGAGCCTCTTTCTTTTCTGGTTCAGTCACCAATTCAGATTTGTGAACACTGGTAAAATACGTTTTGGGGAGAAATTTCTGTGTGTTACAAAGGTAGATGCTGTCTTATTTTCCAATGTCACCATCCACTTCCTACCCGTTACTCAACCAGCCACAATCTGATTTAACTGTAAAAGTTGTTAGCTTTGACGGTTGCTGAAATGTTGAAGACAATTTTTTTTATATCCATGCTTTCATAGTCTTTTTTTCCTTTCTTAGTGTGCTATCATTCCTCTTATTGCTTCATCTTCATCTTCAATGAATATGCCATGATATTGTCAACATAGCAATGGAAAAGTGGTGCTGGTGTATTATAGTTTTTACTTTTCAAAAAAAAATCTTGATGGGTGTTTGTAATAAAAAATTCTTTAAGGAGGTTTTAATGGCACAACATCTGATTTGGGATAAGATTTGGCTTCTGGCCTCTATTTGGTGTAAAGCACGTGGTATTTTTAAGGGGCTTTCCCTTACAAATTTGACTAGGGATTGAGCAGCTTTGCTCTTTTGATGTTTTCCTTTTTTTCTATTGTCTTGTAACTTACACTTCTGTCTTTGAGGATTCCTTATCCTCCAATCCTTTTGTAACTCTTTCTCTTCATCTCAATGAAATTCTTTTTTTATCAAAAAAAATAAAATAAATGTCTTTTCTGTGAATTAACATATTTTCAACTTCTGTGAAAATTTTGCAAATATCTGAAAACATCTGATATTTTTGTGAATATGCTAGCTAATGGGAATTCCTTTTTGTTTCTATCATCTACTTCAGACAATGAATCATGCTCTAAGCATACAATGGGAAGCAATGTAGTTTCTGTAAATTGTCTGAAGCTGGATTCCTGTCATTTGGGGATTCAAACTAAAGACTGTGTTGATCTAACCGTGCAAGATAGTACTTTCTGTGACTTGGGTAAGCATCAAGAGGAAACATGCGAGGGTGATGAGACAATTCCGGAGACTCCAATTGCTAAGAGAAGTGTGTCAAATGAAGGAGATAATGCTGGTGAAGCGGCCAATCTTGGGGGGATGGATTCTTTGTTGCTGACAGATGCATGCATTAATGGCATGAGAGATGAAGAACTTAGTCCTCGTTTAACTAATTTCATTAGAAGTGGTGTTGTTCCAGAGTCTCCCATTGATGAGAGAGGTGAGTGCCTTCGAGGTCAGAATGTGGTTGTGTACAATATTTAAGGGTGAGAACTTCGTTGATTGTGTGAATGTGATTAAATAATTTGTTCTGAAATAAATTGAATTTTTCAGGGAAATCAAGAAACAAGGTTGTCATTCGAGACAGTATTTTACCTGTTCGTCTCCAGGAAGAACAGGATGTTAGTTCTTTAAGTTCTAGGGAAACTGAAAAGGTTATTATTGATAGTGGCACTGGTAAGAATGTCTCTACATCTCCTGTTTATAATGAAACTCAAACCCCTTTACTTGAGCTGAAGAATTGCGCAATTAGAAGAGGACGTGTCTTATTTTCTCCAACTGAGGAAGGCCATACAAATATCGCTGACCCAAGCTTTAGTGAAGAATCACATTTGGGTTGTGGTGAAATGTCTGTAAGCATTAAACCGGTGCGCAAATTTAAAAGGTTGCGGAAAGCTGCTGATGGTGAAAGCAAAACGAATCAGAAAAACAAGAATCTTTTTGCTTCAACAGCAAACCTTTTCAAATCATCTTCTATCTCCAATCCCACACGATATAAGCATGGCCAAGGTGATTTTAGTTTGTTTGGTGCATCTTTTGTTCTTTCCTTTATTGAAGTATTGTAGATCATATTTTGTGTCCCTGAAACCAAATTGGAGATATATTTAACAAGTTCTATAATGAAGTATTTGTGCAAACTTATGTCTGTGCTGTTTCACTTTTACTTTTTAGGTAAAAGGAAATCGACGCATGATGTGAGAGACTTCATTGAGGAGGAAGCTGAGTAAGCTTATGCTAAAGACTCACTGAATGTTGCATTCTCATCCTTTATTAGCATTTTTAGCAAACAATATTTACCATTATAGGTAGCATATGTTTCGTTAATAATTCAAAAGATGTAATAACATGAAATAAATAACCTGCATATCATGGACATTTTGTGAGAGAATATCCAATCTCATGAACTGTTCGATCTCGTCAGGGTATCTTCAGATGCTTATGTATCCAATGACGAAGATGATGAGGATGGCAATTCGTTTGACAGTTTCATAGATGACAGGATGAACCCTACAGCGGCCAGTCAACCTGAAGCTAGTAGAATGGACATGATGGCAATTTACAGGTATTTTATATTCCTGTCCTCCCTTCCATTTCTCTTCTCTCATTTTTAGTTTCTTCCCTAAATAAAGTAGCCTGCATGATTCAGAGAAATTTGTTAGCAAAATAAACTGCTATATTCATCTTATAAAAAAAATATTTATAAAGTAGGCTCACTATAAGTGGCCTAGTGTATTCTAGTCACTATTTACATGTTTCTCTAAATGTGAGAACATCAGTCCTGGGAAACACTTATAAGAAACGTCAAGGGAGAATTCCAATTTAGGAAGTCCTGGTGAACAAATTTCCAACTAGGAAAAAAATTAACCAAAGTCATAATTTATGGTTAATTCAGTTGGTATTTGGTTAACCATTAATCATTCTTTGAACACGTGGATGGAACATTATCTTGTTAATTCTTCCCAAATTGAAAATACTTTTATCATGATTTCCTAAATCGTGATTCTAAGAAACATCAATATTGTTGATAAAGAAAAGCATTCTTTGAAAAGATTTAAAATAAGAAAATTTTATAAATAATGATTCAAGGTAGAAAAGAGAAATCAGAAAGGGAGAATGACTTTTTAGTTCTTCTTGTGGAAGATAATACCAGTTTGGTTCGGCTTGGAAAATTAACCAAGTATTCAACTACATTAACCAATAATTTACAGTAGTGATTAACAGTATGTAAATTATTGGTTAATGTAGTTGAATACTTGGTTAATTTTCCAAGCCGAACCAAAGAATAATTATCTCTCACAAGCTGCATTATTAAGTCATTTTCCCAATTAGAAAGCATGCAAAGTGAGCCAGCTCCTTTTTGTATTTATAATTAACTCAATATATTTTTGGGAAAATTATTCCCTTGTCCTAGAATATTCCACAACACTCCCGGTTAACTGGACCAAGATATCATGTGCTCCTAACTCGTCATAAATGAACTTAGTGGCCAATACCCTTGAGACTTAATGTTGCTTGTATCCAAGGTAGAAGTTAGTGTTAAAATGCTTAATATTTGGATCTATGGTGGAAGAATAGCATGGATTTCTTCTTTCATTTTCAAAATTGATCTGCTTTATCTTCTTTCCCTCAATTTTTTTTGTAGAAGACTTTCTTCTCACAAAATTTGGACCCAAAAGATTTCATCTGCCATAATGAGTGCTACATTTGGGGTGTCAATTTGGTTAACCATACTAGTTGTTTCACTTTTAATAAACATAATTTTCATCACTCCATTTATTTCACTGTAGAACAATATAGAATTTGTTCATTAATAGGTGCTTTTTGCTTTTGGATTCATTCAGTCATTGGATACAAGGGGGAAAAAAATTGTTTTCACATACTATTTTCATCATCTAATCAGGAATTGGAATATGATATACACGATGCATAAAATGGTAAATTTTGTGAAGTATAGAAGCTTGTAGAAACGTGCAACAAAGCCTATCATTAACTTGGCAAAAACTTACAAGTAAACATAATGTTAGCTTGCATTTTAATATGGCAGACATATGGTCTACTGTAATCCTATTTCATGTTTTTCCAAATTTACAGTGGGGTTCTGGGAGAGGGTGGGTGGGCAGGGTTACTTCTCGGGAGATGATGTGAAACACTCGAGCGCATAAATATCCGTTGATCACGTTATATATGATAGGATAAGTGCCTTTAATAATAAATTTTCTTTAAATAAAAAAAAGAAGTTTCGGAAGCAGCAAATGCTTGCGCACATAAGCGCTCAAGCTGGTAGCAAAACCCTTTTCTAAGGGGAAATATAAGATTTTTCTTGTATATATGACCTGTTCAGCACCGTTCTGGGGGTTGCAGAAAAAGAAGTTAAATCTTTACACAATTATATGGTGCCCGAATTCACAAGATGGAATTAAACTAATGGTGGCCTGGAAAATAACAGTTATGTGAGGTATTGGCCTTGATTTTGAAAGGACATGGCATTGCTGATGTTGATGAATTATTGACATCTCAATGAAGTCTATGAAGAGGCGTATACAAAGTTTTCATGACGTCATCAAACTCTTTAAGCTTTGGAAAGATATACCATATACAGTGACTGACTGGTGTATGTGTACCCTAACGTGAATGCCTTCACCAATATACCTTGTATTATCAGTGTTTCTGTGCTTGTTTGGAGTGATTGGAACTCTGAACTTCCAAATTTTCTGATTAACTTCATGTTAAAGCTGCATAATTAGAATTAACTCTGCTGCAGGCGTTCTTTGCTGAGTCAAACACCTATGAATGGAGGGCTCAAATTTTCTGCCACTTTCAGTCCTGACCATGTGACTCTGACGGCCACTATTAGTGAAAGTGGGGATTCTTCAGGCAAGACAGTGAGTCATTTCCAGACACCTCGAGTTGAGCCGACCAATCAGTCAGCTTGTAGGACTTCGGAATCAGTTCATATCAACCAGATAACCTCAGAAGTTGTGCCTTCAAGTAGTTCCCCTACTGGAACTAGGACAGAGATGAGAAGTCGTAAAAGAAGATTGACATTTTATCATTCTGGACACTTTCCAAATATGAACCTTGAACAAGAATTTGCGCTTCAATCAAAGAAAGAATCATTGGATGCCGATGCAACTAGAGGTGTTCTATGTGATGATCACTTTTATAATGACCTTGATCTTGATGAGTTGGAGGCACAAGCCACTTCGCTTCTTAAACAGAAATTAGATTTGTCAACTCAGAAGCAAGATACAATCCCTCAATCTCACTCACAGAACCTTGATATTTTTAGGTCTCCATCATTTGACCTTGGGATATGAAAAGCACGACATAAGCACTGATGCGGCTCGGTACTTCCATTTTGTAAAGTTAATTAATGCAATATAAGATGGTTACCACAAATATTTTAGAGTCCAGAGTAAAGGGGTGATATTATTATATTTATGCAAGCGTACACATTGTATAGTCATACTAGTGGACTGGTGGACCTTGTAGCCAAACAATTTTTGTTCACCTGGACAAATAATAGGGAAGCAGATGATGCTGTTTAGGAGAGGATATGGTTATATGTAATCATGTGGCTTGAACATTTTGAGAACACTTTTGTATCTGGTTTACCAATTCTCTGTTCTAAGTTCTGACCAAGGACCTATTTTGCTCTCAATTGAAAGGTCCATAGGATTCAAAAGTAGATCGTTCAGAATCGAGGTCTCATCACTACTAATGAGCAATGTATTAATGTAATAAATAAGGCATGTCAGTGTGAAATAGCGTGATCTTATGCGTAGAGTGGTGTAGAAATTGCGTAATATACAAACTAAACTTATAATCTGGAATAGGAAGGAATTTGGTCTTGTCTGTAAAGCAACTACAAGAAAGACAATCTTAGGGGATCAGATTGAGGATAATGGAAGTATACAGAAATTGATTACATAACACTCAGAACAATTATTTAGAGAGATTCTTATATACACTGAGGCGTAAGACAATCTTCTTATACTATACTTTTGAGTATGTCATGTGAGTCATGAGCCACCGTTGTCTGTAATTATCCATACATGAACTCAATCCACATTTTCAAATCATAAGGGAAATCTATTAATAGACTAAACGGAATTATGAATTGGGAGCATGCCAAGATTATGTGCTCAAGAGAATAAAATATTTGGGGGGGGGGGGGGGGGGAGAATAAAACACTTCCAGTCGAAGAAATATAATCTACAACCGAGCAGTATATTAGCAAAGCCTTTGACATTCATACAACTATCCCTACATCAGTCAAGGTCCGACATTAAAATCTTTACATGCAAGAAAAACATGTACTCGTCAACAAGGGGCCGTTAGTATGTCTCTAATTCGTAAGTAAGGCTGAACAGTCAATGCCCTCAATCACAAGGTTGTGTAAAGGTACATCAGCCACTAGTCAGACATGAACGACATTGCTGGTCTAAGTCCAAAGATTTGAGGGCTGATTGGGGAAAATGCCTTCCATCTGGTACCCACAGGCCACAACAGGCCACCTTTATGAGGTAGCAGCACCTGTGGTTGGCTATTTCTCTCATCTTCAACAGCTTCCTTGGGTGGAACTTGTTTCTTTTTTCTTCACAAATTCAAAGAACTCTGCAACTTGGCGCGCATATCTGCACCAAAAGCAAAACAAACAAGTTAAAATGCATTATGGATCAGAGAGTAATACATTTCTCGTATAAGTCTGTCTCAACACTGGAATTCTAATAAACTGGCAAACTAACACCCCAATAATTTCATTAATCAAAGAAACATAGTGTAACCTTGTTTAGCTTGTTATCTACATCCTAATATATTAATTACAGAAAATGAATCATTCCACTCACTAAATCCACACTAAAGAACCAGTGAAAACTTCACGTCAAGGATTAGCAAATGAAGAATGACATTAACTTAGAGAAGTAGCAAATATGTAAAGAAAGCAAGCAAAAAATTAGATAAATTTCAGAAAGATTCTAAAATTAAAGACAACTGTAATTTAAATATATTTGGAAGTAATATAATATTACTTTCACGTTAAATAAAACATAATCCTTGCACAACTAAGGCACCCATCTGCATCTCACACATAGCCACTGTAAGAGTCCTTTCAGCCTATTTACTCCTAATACACTTCTCCACTCACATGCCACACTTGTTTCTCAAGATGACTGACATGTTGGACGCTAACCCATATACAAACCACCTGGATGTAATATATACTTGACACGGTTATCTCTCCGTTAAATTATACAATAGTAATCTTCTTCTCTTCCTAGGGAAGTAGGGCTGTGGCCTGTAGGAATAGGGGTTTGGAGATTATGCCCAACATTGTAGAAAGGGCTCAAGTAGTGAAAGACTGGAAAGCATACCAACTAATCCTGCAGATTCGTCATTGACTAGATGATAAAATGATTTCAGCACGATCGCAACATCCACCAGACAAATATATATAATAGTATGAAGCAGTCTAATGATACACATGAAACAAGACAAACATACGCTTTGCATCAATTTCACTTAAATCTCCTAAAGTAATGACTGACAGTGCATAAAAGAGTTTGAATTGTAGCAATGATCCTATGTTTCATAACTTTGGAGAAATTAATCCACTATTTAGGGGTCAAATTAAAAAACTAGCGGTCAATTCAATATTTTAAAGTTTAGAAGTGTGTAAAATAAAACCAATGGCTTACAAGATTATAACAGAATGGAACCTTTACTTTTCCCCTTCTGGTCTCTAATTCGTTGGCAGTGGAAACAAAATGCCCCTCCCCTCCTATTCATCAAATTCAACCATTTATGAAACACGTTAAGCAGACCACTTTGTTGGAGGAAATGAACTTACCAATCCAATTGCCAAACTTTGATTATTTTAACCCAGACAAGAAAATAAAAACAACAATAAGTCTCATATATGGATAAAGTCTGATGGAACAAAAGTTTAGTCCATGTTACAGAAATGTAGCCAAATATGAATATCTGAGTAAAAGATAGTTATCTTGCTGCCTCTTTGCTTCAATATCTTTGCTGAAATCAATATTGGGTCCACAGTCCGGAACCAATGCAGGAACCTGGTTGTAATTAAAATGCTTAAGTCAGTCTGCTACAAATAACAAATCATAAAGTTCACACATGGATCTACCTTTTGAATGCTTGAATGCATGTGATCACCCTCCAGATAAAATACACGGTCTCTTATATCAGGATGTAAAGAGTTGTCAATGTGCAGAGGCAGCTTACTAACCGATAATACTCCATGATTACCACTTTGGAATGGGAATAACCAGCTTTCGTGCTTTTCATGAAGGTCATGGACATAGGCCCAGTTTGAATAAATAGATTAAATAAGTACTTATTAGAGTGGAGCTTATTTAATAAGTTCTACTGTCATAAGTGCTATCTAAAATAAGTTAAATAATGTTTGGATAAACACTTTGATAAGTGCTTTTCATGAACCCTTTAGAATAAATATCGAGCATTTCAGGGATATGTTATGAATTGTGTCAATTCTTTAAGGTTAATTTTGTCAAAAATTATTATAAAAACAACTAGTACTAAAGTATTTTTAGCTTTCATAAAAGTTTATTTTCATAAACTTAAATTTTTAATTTATGAAAATAAGCCAAAAACAGGATCAAACCATGAGTCATAAACACTGATCTCCATCTCATTCATCCAACTGGCCTCATGAACAGCCCGTACAAAGACCTTTATTGAACAGTTAGATAAAATGCATCAGCCTTTAAACTCTCAAAACAGGATTTTCTTCCACTTGAATCGAACCAAACAGGAAAAGGAAAGAACTGCAAAGTTTCAAATCCATCCATTGCGATCATTTTGAATTCAAAACACATTCAAAGCAAAAGTGGTATTGTATGTGAAGAAAACAGTGAACTAACACCCTCGCTTCAAAAACGAAGAAGACCAAATGAATGAACATTCACCATCCTGACACCAGAAACACTCCTTTCCACAAAACAAAGAGGCTTAAAAAGAACAAGAAGAAGAATGCCAAAGGACTGATTACTCACCATCCTGTCACTGAAAACACTCATACCTTTGTGGGTCAGCATAAAATGCATCCAAAATATTGAAGTGGTCAGGTCCAATATCTTGGCACTTGTTCATGGGTTCAGGAACCACCTCGACAGGATCACGCAATTCAATGGTCTCATTAGCTATTCTCTGAAGGAAAGTAGTCTTGCCAACACTGATATTACCCTCAACACATAATGTAATCCGTTTCTTCAGGGGTGGTTGCGTGGAGCAGGAATTGTCTTCCAACTCTTGATCCACACTCTTTTTAATGAAAGTAGTTATACTTTCAGCATGATTCCTGTGGAGTATTCCAACAGAAATCTGTAGATACTGAACCATCTTATCACTAGATTTTCCAAAGAACTGCAGAAAAAAAAGAAAATTGTTAAAAGTTGAGTATGACCCTAAATAACGGCAAGCCGAGAAAAGAAGCATATCCTAAATAGAAGAAGAAGAAGAAGAAGAAGATACGTGTAATAATAAAGACAGAAAGAAAGAATCATAATACCTTATCTCTGTGGAGTTGCTTGAGCTCAGCATCTCGAGCAATACCTTTGTGTAGAAGCTTTCTCAAATTTCTGGGACCCACACCAGGAATGGACATTAAATCAATGGCAGAGGACTGTGGTGGTGGTGGTGATGGTGAAAGTGAAGGGCTTCTCCTCTGACTCTGACTCTGACTCTGACTCTGACTCTGAAAGGGAATGGAACCAGGCAGAGCGAGAAGACACAGCGGAGTTGAGAAGGAAGGGGTTGTTGGTAATGGTCGAAACCCCCCGTGCCCGTGGTGACCAAAATAGAGAGACGTATGCTGTTGCTATGTTCTTCTTCAACTTCAAGGGTAGAGGAGATAGAGACACAGACAAAGACACAGACAAAGACACAGACAAAGTGGTGCTACCAACACCAACAGTGCAGAGAATGGAGGCTGAACAACAACTTGGGCGCACCACTTTCTGCATTACTTCTTCTTCTTCTTCTTCTTGGAAGCACAAGCATAAGCACTTCACTCTCTGTGTTCGCGCGGGAAGCTGAAACAGGGTTTACTCTCTGTCTGTCTGCCAAGCAAGGGTTTTGTAATGTAATGTTGCACACTTGCACTTGCACTTGCCCCAAACTATTTTCTTTTTTGGGTGTGTTTTGTTATTTCATTATTATTTTTATTTATTTCCTCTTGTATGGGGCACTATGGAATCAAATCAATGGATTATTACATTGATTATTACCATACAATCATACAACCAAGAATTTCTCTGCAGAATACAGATACAGTGACTCTAAAGAGTGTGTGTGTGTGTGTGTGTGTGAGAAGGACACTGGGATGAGGGTTTGGCTGTAACTGTGACTCTGATTGTAATGGGACAAAAATTATCAAAACCCTCTTAGCCAAAAGGATTATTCCCGTCGCCCACGTCATTATCGCACTCAAATTTGTCTTTTTATTATTAACATTTGGATAATTTCGACAAGCATTATGTTCTCCTTCACCGTACGAAATTTTAAAATTTATAATCTTGAAGTTCCAACTGTGATCTCAAGTTCATGTCCTCTTGAATTGAGGCTGTCGGGAGGGAGCATTGGCCTTGTTTGTTTTCCCTCTGAGTGAATGATTTATCCAACAGAGTGCAACATATGAATGGAAAGTGTAGTTAATGAAGAAATTATACATTTGAATGGAATGTACCGGAGGAAATCAATTCCACTCGATTCCTTCTTGTCTTTTAGGAAAGTTGTGGACAGAACACTTAAAAATATAATCTGACACGTATGGTATGGAGAACAATTTGAACTAAATATTCTAGTTTTTTTATAATAAAAATTTTTATTACAAACTTTAACCTCGAATGCATAGGAAGTCTAGGAATGATTATATTATATTATATTATATAAAAGTTACATGGGTGCTAATGATTCTAGAGCCAAGTAGCACTGGTGTAAGTTTTATTCTAATCATTGAATCCATCTTCTTCTGATGACTAAAAGTCAAATCTGGTTTTAATTTTTTAAAAAAGAACAAGACATCAAACTCATTTAATTAGTAATTACTGTCTCTTTTATACCTAACATAACATATTTTACTTTTAATCTCTTTTTTTTCCCTTTCCCCCATCTCTTTCACAGGATCAGATTGAGGATAAACAAGTAGTGAAATTGATTAGAGAACACTTTGAACAATTATTTAGATGTGAGGAAGTAATGTGGGCACAAAAAGCGAGACAAATGCGGTTGATTCAATCTGATCATAATACCAAGTATTTCCATAACTGTAAAAAAAGAGAAGGATCAACAAGAATATCAATTAGATCCAGAATGATCAAGGGCGATGAAGAAGACATTGAGTTAGCAGCCAACGAGCTCTCGCAACTTTTTTCTAACCCCATAGATCTACATATGAAATACACTTTAAGAATCCATTTGTATTAGTTTTTTTTGGAATAGAAGTGTTTTTTTCAAATAATAAAATTAATTTTTTTAAAAGTTAAAGAGTTCAAGCTTTTAAAAAAAGCATTTCATGTGCTTTTTTGTTACACATGTGCTTTTTTAAAAGCTTGAACTCTTTAGCTTCTAAAAAAAATACTTTTATTATTTTAAAAAAACACTTCTACTCTTAGAAAAACTAATACAAACAGGCCCTAAATCTATTCACAATGTTTGAATTCCTAAAAGAAAAAATTTTGGGCACCCAAATTCCTAAACTTTATGCCAACAAAATTGCACTTAAACATGCCCTTTACTGAGCAGAAAATTATCAAAGCCTTGTTTGACATGAATCCTTAAATCCTTACAGAGCTCCTGGTTCAGACAGCATGCCAGCCTGCTTCTTTTAGGTTTGTTGGCCTAAAGTTAAGGATGAACCGACCAACGTGATACTTTCATTCCTAAATAGGGGGCATCTCAAGAAGTGAACCAGACTTGATTACTCTTACCCAAAACCTGTTGGGTATCCAGAACTCATTTAAACACGAAAATGAATAAGAATTAAGAGAAAAAATTACTTTATTTCTCTAAATAGAATTTACAAGAAAATTACTCTCTATATAAAAAACTCTCAAAATCTCTCAAGCTCTCTAGCTTTTCTCACTCTCTCTGGATACCCACACTTCTACTCAATGCATTTACAAGAGATGAGGGATGTCTATTTATGTGGGATCAATAAAATTGTCAAAGTTTGGCCACCAAACTTTGGTGGTTGATGACTTTAAATTCATACCTACCATGTCGCCATTGTTGACATTGATAAACCGGAGCTGGGTGGCATGGGTGGTCGGAACTCTTCAATCCTCCCCTCCACCACTCTTGGAGCAATTGTTATCTCGACACATTCCACCTATGTCTCCGCATAGCTCTAGCTTTTCTTTGGTAATCGCTTTTGTTAACATGTCACCGGATTCTCCTTTGTGTGGATCTTCACTAATTTCAATAGTTGTTTATCTATGATCTCACGTATCCAATGATAGCGGATATCAATGTGCTTTGTACGAGAATGGTACATTGAATTCTTGCTCAAATCTAGAGCACTTTGACTGTCACAATGTACTTTGTAATCCTTTTGCTTGATTCCAAGTTCTTGGAGAAAACGCTTTAACCACAACATTTCTTTCCCAGCTTCTCTTGCTGCAATATACTCGTCCTCAGGATAGAGCAATGCACTTCTGCAATCTTGATTGCCATGAAATGACTCCCCCTGCAAAAGTGTAGAGAAATCCTAAAGTAGATTTTCTACCATCAAGATCTCCTGCCATGTCTGCATCAGTATAACCTTCCAAGATTGAATCAGCTCCTCTCGTAACAAAGACATATTTTTTATGTACCTTTTAAATACCTGAGAATCCACTTGACTGCCTCCCAATGCTCTTTTCCAGGATTAGAGAGAAAACGACTCACAGTACCCACTGCATGAGCAATATCTCGGTCTTGCATGCACTCATTGCATACATCAAGCTTCCAACCGTCAAGAATAAGGGATTGCTGACATCTTCGCTATCTCTTTCTTGGATGAGGGGCACGAAATCTTGCTCAACTTGAAGTGATTGGCTAATGGAATGCTTACTGGTTTGGCATTGTGCATATTAAACCTTTTGATCACTCATTCAATATACTTCTCTTGAGATAGCCATAACCTGTTGTTCTTCCTATCTCGAACTATATGCATTCCAAGAATCTATTGAGCCAGTCCTAGATCCTTTATGTCAAAAGACTTAGAGAGTTCCTTCTTCAGTAGTTTAATTTTCGTTGCATCTTGTCGCACAATCAATATATCATCTACATATAGTAGAAGAGCAACGAAATTTCCATCCGAAAACCTCTGAGTATAAACACACTGATCTGGGCAAAGCAGCCTTCAGAGCCTTGACTCACCATACACGAGTCAAACTTCTTGTACCACTGTCTTGGTGCTTACTTTAGACCATACAAGCTCTTTTTCAGCTTGCAAACGAGGTTCTTGTCTGAGACCTCGAAACCTTATGGCTGCTGCATGTAGATTTCTTCTTTCAGATCTCCATGAAGAAATGTTGTTTTGACATCCATCTATTCAAGCTCTAAGTTTAAACTGGCTACCAAGCCAAGAATAACCCTTATTGAAGTCATTTTTACTACTGGTGAGAAAATCTCATCAAAGTCAATTCCCTTTTTCTGCTGGAATCCTTTGACTACCAATCGAGCTTTGTGTTTCACCACTTTTCCGCTGCTATCTTTCTTCAGCTTGAATACCAATTTGTTTTTCAGGGCATTTTTCCCTTGTGGAAGATTAATTATCTCATAAGTATGATTTTTCTGCAGTGATTACATATCCTCCTGCATTGCGAACAACCATTTTTCTTTATCCTTATAAGATATGGCTTCTTGAAAATTTTCTGGTTCGCCATCTTCAGTAAGCAAATTGTACTCGGATTCTGGATATCTTTTCACGACCGACCTCGCTCGCATCTTCGAACTTCTCGATTAGGAGATTCACCATCATCAGCCTTGTGATGGTCCTACATCTTCTCGGTGGATGAGGTCAGGTTCTCCCTCGCTCAACACCCTTCTTCTTCCTCCTCTTCTCGCTTCTCGTATTTCCTCGTGCACTAGATTGTTACCTCGTGGGCAAACTATACCGTGCCGAACTTGAAATATCTTCTGGGCAATCGGATTCTGGAATTTTGAGACATCAGTGGGCTTTTAATGTCTTTTATCGCCTGATTTTCATGGAACACTACGTCCCTACTTCCGATCACCTTTTTCTCCTTTGGGTCTCATAACTCGTATCCGAATTCTCATCTCCATAGCCTATGAAGATACAAGTGGTTGTCCTTGCACGAGCTTTGTCTAAGCTCCTTGGATACATGCGCAAAAACTAAACAACCAAATACTCCTACATGAGAATACGAAGGATGCTTACCTGCATCCATACTTTCTCGGAACTTCAAAATCTAGCTGTTGACTGGGTGATCTCTGCTGATTAGGTAGCAGCGCTCCGATCGCTTCTCCCTAGAATGGCTTTGGCAGCCTTAGCCATACCGAGCATGCTTCTCGACTCTTTCCATAATGGTCCTGCTTCATTCTCTCGGCTACACCATTATGTTGTGGGGTGCGTGGGACCGTCTTCTCATGTCAGATGCCTTGACTCTTGCAATAGGCATCAAACTCCTTGGAAGTGTATTCACCTCCATTATTAGACCGAAGACACTTCAACTTCTTTCCAGTTTCACGTTCTACCATGACATGAAATAACTTGAAGTAATTAAATACCTGGTCCTTTGTTTTAATGAAGTACACACACACCTTTCGAGAAGCATCATCAATGAATGTCAGAAAGTACCTGTTTCCGCCTAATGATTCCGCCTCCAAGGGACCGCAAACATCAGAGTGTACTAGACTAAGCAACTCTGATCTTCTCACAAGAGAAACCGAAAGAGACTTTATGTTGTTTGCCAAACAAACAATGATTGCAAGGATCCTGGAGCAATATTCTTGGCAATAGTAATAAGCTCTTTTTCTCCGTAGACAAACCTTTTTCTACTCATCTCGACCAAGCCTCTCGTACACGTATTTTGAGAAGCCTCTTTTCTACTATGTCGAGACTGTCCGCACATATCTTCACATAAGTTTTATATAAAGTACCACAAATATGACCTCGAAAGTGATTACCATGGTGCCCTTTGTTAATTTCCATGCGCCTATTGCAAAACTCGATGACCATAGCCTCGCTTTGTCAAGAGCTACTCCCGACAAGAATTCAATCAAGATCCGGCACATGTCCGACATCTTTCAAGGTGATTGTGCTCCCCACATTTGTTTGGATCTTAACATCACCTATTCCAAAGCAATCTCGTAGAAACCGGAATTTCCCATCTTCACCGCTCCAAAGTCACCACTTTATATGTTGTGAAGAAATCTGTGGGGAGTCACGTATAGGATGATGCAAGATCTACTACCCATTATGTGTCTTCTCTTGAGACGTGTAGGCATGTCTCATTATTGATGGAACAGAAAGCTATCTCTTCAGGGATAGTGACAAAAGTGTCTCCATCATTATTCTTTGGTTGAGAACTACCTTGCCCTTGTTCTCGCTGCAATCTTCGACGGTTCTTCTTTAAATGACCTTCCATTCCACAGTGGTAGCACTTGTATGTTGGCCTTCTTCCATCTGTGGATCTACCTCTACTCATGCTTCTTCCCCTTCCATTACTTCGACCATTTTCCTATTGTCTCCCTCGGCCTCGACTACTTCTTTGTTGTCTCCCTCGGTTTTCTATTACAAGGGCATGAGACTAGTTCGTGCTCATATCCTTTCTTCTGGCCTCTTCATTGAATAGGGCATCTTTAACCAAGGACATGGTAAGTTTTCCATTTGGAGCTGAATTACTGAGAGAGACTACTAGCGTCTCCCAAGTGTTAGGAAGTGAACTAAGAAGTAAGAGTGCTTGTGTTTCATCCCCAAGCTCCATTTCTACAAACGACAATTGATTTATCAAGCTCTGAAATTCACTTGTGTGTTCGGCAACTGAAGTTCCACTACTCAGCTTCAGATTAACCAATCGCCTCATTATTAAGGCTTTATTCCGAGCAGTCTTTGCCTGATACATACCTTCCAGCTTTGTCCAGAGGGTATATGCGCTTCATCTCTTTGCAATATGGGTGGAAGACACTATGATCAATCCATCACTCGATCCTCACTCAATAGTTTTTCTCGCTTGATTTCTTCCACTCGCCTTTGTAGGATCAGTGGTTTACACTTTTAATTCCAAGTGGGATCGATAAATCTTTACAACTAAGGAGATCTTCCATCCGAGGTCTCCATAGTGTATAGTTGGTAGATGTGAGCTTTAGCATTACTCCTGACGATGCAAATTCCTCCATTTACACTAACTTGTTCAAAAACAAAGTTGAATTCCTTCAAAAGTAAAAAAAACATCAGTGCGTCTGGAACGGTCGAAAATGGGAAATTTGACTCTTTTGAGTCAATTTGTAATTTCTAAAAGATTAGGGGCTAAAGTATAATTTCAGAAACTTTAGGGATCAAATTATAATTTATGAAATATCAGGGATAAAATATAATTTCAGAAACTTGAAGGATCAAATTGTAATTTATGAAAGATGAGAGGCTAAAGTATAATTTCAAAAAATATAGGGGTCAACTTGTAATTTCTAAAAGTTCAGGCTAGATGATGACGTGGCACCCAGTAATGCTGCGTGGTGCTGATGTGGCGCTGATCGAAAGCCGTTTTCAACCTTTGGCTGAGAAGTGGGAGAGCGACGCCTACTCTCGTGCAAAGCTCCCGTAGAGCGTGGTCAGCCCAAAGATCCGTCATTCTCCAAAAATTTCGCTCTGCCTCTCGACACCGTGAATCATTGGAGTGGTCAAAACACCAAATAGAGGTGTTTGAAAAATTCGAATTTTAAGAGCAGAGACTTTGTGCTTTCAAGAAACTCTCCCAACACTCAACTCAAGCTCTGATACCACTTGTTGGGTATCCAGAACTCATTTAAACAAACACCCAGTACCACAAAGTTTCAAGGACATTAGACCTATTAATGTAGCTTATAAAAGTCCTTGTCAATAGTCAACAGGCTGCAACCTATCATGGATGCTATTGTCTTCCCTAATTAGAATTCTCTCATTAAAGGGAGACTTATCTCGGAACATAATACTTGTAAACTCCTCAAAACAGACTGTGAGGTCTCTTGCGAAGACTACATGCAGGAGTTTCGAAGGGATGATCATCCTCCTCTTGAAGCTTTTTGCAAGAAATAAAGATGATTAGCAATTAACTTGTTGCAATCAACCATGCATTAGATGTTGTCTCAATGGACTTGGTGCCATGAAGGTACGTTCTCCTCCACCTCCATTCGATGAATTTACTAATATTTTGTCTAAAATGAAACGATTAAATTTTCTGGGTTTAGTTCTATTGATTGGTTACTTGCTTTATAAAATAGGTTAAATAGGTAACATGATATTTCTCTACAAACTCATTATTATTAAGTGATTCATTATAAGTTTGGGAATCACCATATATATGTTTATTGGACTTGAGTCTAATTAATAAGTGTGTTGAGTTATGGTCTTTGTGTAACTAATAGGTCAAGATCCCTTGTCGTATCCTTTTATATTGTGTGTATACTGCCTCATCAAGAATAAAGAGAGTAAGGAGGGAAATATTTAGTATATGGAGTATATCTAGTATATGGAATACACATTATACGATTTCATTTTTCAAGATTCTTGGAGTACATATACAGTTATTTATTTAGGAATTTTTGGAGGTAACTGTTCCTTAAAATTGTCTTCAAGATGTATATAACCTCAAATCGTTTATAGTCTATGATGTTCTAAATTATAGTATAGGCATACTATTATGTGAAATTCTCAAAATGTAATAGGTTTAAGACCTTTGGTCTTAAACTAAAATTTAGGGGAAATTAATTTGAGGTTCTTATTTTAAAGTTTCTAAAACACTAAAATTAATTAACAATTTGAGAATTTTGGTTGAAATTTTTTGGGGATTTACTCTCTTTTTTTAATATGATAACTGTAGAATATTTATCATGGTTTGGGACCTACTGATTTTCAAAAAGATGAATCTTGCATTTTTTGGGTCATAGGAATTCATGTTTTTGTGCTTGGAGTTTTTTGGGGCTAGGTTAAGACCCTATTGAGCTCGTACACCTGCCACTAATGGCGAACAAAACTCTATTTGTATGGGTATATAACATTGGTCATTCTGGCCTTTTTTGATGAAATTTCATTGTAAGCATTATGGATTTTTGTTTTCTATTTGATTTCATGTGGATACCTAAACAGAAACCTACATTTTGGTAGATTTTGACAAGAACCCATTAGAGTTCTACCTTGGCTACCTACAATAACTGGAGAAGAAGGACAAACGAATCTTGTTGGCCCACGCACGGATATTACTTTTCTAACCCATTCTGTATTATTCTATCCCCAAGTTGTGGATAGGTTTTCTAAATTTTTGAGTCATGTAAAAGTTGATATGGATTTATTTCAATTTTGTCTAATTTAAATATTGCTTACAATTATTTTATGTCCCTGTGATGATTAGAAAATATTATAACATTTTTGGTATACCTATTTATGATTGTTACTTTCCCTAGTTATTAAATATTAGTAGTATATTGTTAGGTCTCCCATTGCCTAAAAAAGGCAACTTAATGTGGTATTTACTCCATGAGACTTTCCCACCCCATAGGTTAGTTTTTTAGGATAAGCTCTCATCATAAACTTGAGTCATAATAATTGATACTTTCATTAAAAGCTGGAAGTCCTAAAAATGAGTGATCAGGGAAAGGGTCCTGAAAATGTGTGATCAGGGAAAGGGTTACCCTTACTATAAGGGTCAGAGTGAAAGCCACTTTGAGTAGTCACATAGAGTGACGAACGCCTTCTTTCGAAGAAGTATGCAATGTTATGTTCTACATTGCTTAAAAAATACAACTTAATATAGTACTTAAGTCATGAGACTCTCCTACCCAATAAGTTAGTCTTTTGAAATGGCTCTCCTTGTAAGTTTGAGTAGTAACATACTCTTTATGCGTTGAAAAATTATAAATAGATGATAAACCTGATTGAGGACTTTGTTAATTAGTGTGAGTGGCTTGTTCACAAAATTGTTAAATTAATTCTACAAATCATTCTACCCACATGTGTTGGATTTTTTTGGACTATTTTTATTATATGACATATTCTCTACACACAAAGGAGTTTATATTCATATGTATTAAATCTATTACCATACATAGTTAATTTGTAGATTAATTAATTGGTCGTGATTAATTACATAATTAGTTACATTTTTACTACTATATAAATCACTCTTGTAAACAACTTTTTTATAATTTCTCATTCAGTAAAGTTCCCTCTTCTCTTCCATGGTACTCATCTTTGTTAGCCCAAGGTTCCCTAAAAAGCATATTTTTTTAATGATGATAACAAACATTTATTTAATAACACACATTGCTAATGCTTGATCTTAGTCAAAAGGCTAATGTGCAGATTTCTCATTTATCAGAGACATTCTCAAGTACAAAAAGTTGATCTCTAAAGAGAAACAGATCTCATGGGTTACATAAACATTACAAGGATTCTCAAATAAAGATCACACAAGTCTTACAAGTCTCAAACATTAATGTACATGCTGTTCCAAGATTACAGTTTTCATACCTAAAACTTGGACTTTAAGCACATCCTATGAGAACTAGAAGACCACTACAAAGATGAAGATCAGTCCTGGATAAAGCCTTAGGAAGAACAAGATGAGGATGCCTATGATTGAAGATAGGTTTGCTCAAAACTTGTGCAAAATGTCAGAAGTTTATGAATTCACGATGAGCTATCTCATGACTGAAGATGAGCTAGCTACTGACGGGAATCTGCAACTGCTGCAAGGACATTGCAACTTCCAAGATTGATATTGCTTGATCCTGTAGGACTGCCAACGGCTCAAATCCTTCTGCAAAGTTGAAACTCAAAGTCAAAAGGCTGTTTGCATGCTGACAAACACCCAACAACCCTACAAGCAAAAGAAACTTTTCAGAAAAAGAGTTGTACCTGCTGTATTTTTCTGATAAAGTGTGAGGACCACCTTCATACGGTCAAATCACCTCCTTTGCTATAAAATCTTTGCTGCATGAAGGATTAGACACAGAACTACATCGAATTACATCAGAAAACAAGAGTCACTGTGCTATTTGTTGTAATATTCTCTTATTCTGTTTATGAGCTAAACTGTGAGATATCTACTCTTTTTGAGTTGTTTTTATCATACACTCTTTTGAGAGAAGCCCTGCGTGGCTGAAACAAAATCTAGCTAGGTGAGCTAGTGTTTAGGTCTGTGAGTGACCGTGAAGCAAAGGTAGAGGTGCTACTTGCTTGGAATTAGCTTGGAGAGGCTAAAGTTGATCAAAGAACACTCAAGTTGATAGTGGAAAATCTCAGCTTGGCTGGGGACTAGATGTAGGTTCCAGATTGGAGCTGAACCAGTATAAATTCTCTTGTGCAATCTCTCTTAACCCTACTCTTTTACATTGCATTGATTAATTGTTGTGTGTGTTAAGTTTTGATTGCTTGAGCAAGTCTTTAAGTTACTGTTTTATTGAGTTTCCGCTGACATAAGCTACCCAGTGAGCTATCTTATCTCTGTAACAGTTTCTTTGTCTTAAGTGTTTTTGCAGAAACTGAAATAGTGGGTGACTTGATTCAACCCCCCTTTTCAAGTCTTCTTTTACCTTGAATCTTAAGTATTTTTTTCTTCATTTTGTTTGCATTGATTTTTCATAGAACTCTTAATCTTTTTCTCACTTTGTCTTTCTCTTCATTTCAGTCGTAGCTGAGAATTTTTTTCATCACTTTCTAGTTTATTTTCTCTTCATTTGTTAGAAATTTTCCTATATTTGCTCCATTTCTTTCCTTTTCCTTTATTCTTCTTCACACACAAAACAAGAATAGAAGCAAAAATGGTGGTTCCCTTGAAATGGTTCACGCTCTACGTTCTTGTTGTGGCGCTGCTTTCAATTGGTTCTTCGATTTGATTTGGCCATGAATAGGAGTAGAAATATGTTAGGTTAGGCTAGGTTAGACTTTACCCTAAATAAATATGACCTATTTTAAAAAATATTAATCTTAACCTGACCTGTTTTAATTCTATCGCATGCTAAAAGAGATCAACAACTAAAATTTAAAATTTATAACTCCAAGAACCTTTGACTTATCCGATTTTAAGAATACAGATAAGTAGTTTAGTATCCAAGTATGGTTATAACTTATTCCGTTTATAATTCTTCAATGAAAAAACATCAATTCAAATTTTAGATTTTTAAGTTAAGAAAGATAAAGAATTTTAACTAATTTTTTTAATTTAAATACCTTCTCTTTTGATGTAATGAGAATTAAATTCCGTAGCTCCTTATTCTTTTCGAGTTAGAAATTTTGTATTTTGTGAAGAAATTTCTTGCACTGCCTATGCAACTAAATATAAGCCTAGAAAAAGCAAATGTAGCATTTTTTTATAAAAAAAAATCTAAAAGGCAGTGAAACTCCCAACACTTTTCTACATTATTTTTATATTATTTGTAATGTTTGCATAAAATTAATCACAAAATAAAGTGAATTTTAAATAACTAAGTATTAATATAAGAAAAATAGTGTAAAAAGTAACATAATAAAAAAAACGATATATTAATTATATATCATTTTTATATGCCAAGAAATTAATCTCCATGTAAGATCTATATTATTTTGTGATCAATCTTGTATTAATATTAAAAGTAATGTAAAAATAATAATAAATAATATGTAAATATCATTGAAAATAATATACAACTCACATTTTCGAAGACTAAAGGCCACACACAAGTGCACGTGTTCAAGCACATAAAGTCAACCCAAAAAAAAAAGTGTCACAATCTTTGAGGAGGCAAACAGGCAACAGGATTAGGCGTGGGTAACGTGAGTCCTGCTAGGCATTTTAGAACTTCCTCTTCCTCACCACCACCACTCCTTCCTTTTTAGCATATACTCCTAGAGAAACAAACTAGTATTGAATATGGTATGGAGAAAGAAAGATATCAAGAATTGAGAGTGAGTTTGAATAAAAAAATTTTATAAGTAAAGTATTTTTTTTATAAAAAAAAATATTTCAATAAAATTTTATGTTTATTTAAATAAAATTTTAAAAAAAAGTAGAAGTTAAAAAAAAGTTCAATTATTACTTTTTTTAAAAGTTAGTAATCTTTTGTATCTAAAAAAAAAAAAAAGAGATGTAATTTTTAATATAATTTATTGACAAAAATATCCTTTTCTTTTATTAAAAATTATATTTTTTGTCCTCTATTTGTTTCTTCTTATAAATCTTACCTCTATTATTCTAGATACCTTATATTTTTAGTAATTTTATTATAAAAAAGCTCTTTTGTTCTTTCTTATTTAAACAAACTTATAAGTCATTTTATTACTTAAAAGTACTTCACAAACATTGTATTCAAATATAAAATAACTTTTTTTAAAAAAATTCTATTAAAAAAAAGTCTAAAAAAAATCCTTTTTCTAAAAACTTATCCAAACGAACGTGAGTAGAAGAGACAGAAGTGGTTGCAGTCTGTGATGTCACCCTCACCTCTCTACCAACCTTCCACCAGCCAGTTACCAGACCATGTTTGTTTCAGTGTTTCCCATATGGAATGTCTCTTCCGAACTTCTAAGCTGCTAAGTTTGAACCTATCCAATTTCCTTACATTATGCTTTTAAATTTAATTTGTCCCCATTACATATCTTCCTTCTTGCATAGGCGTAGCACTGTCACTCGGTAAAATGAAATCAATGTATAATTGAAATTGGAAGACTTGAAACAGTCTTTCCCTCAAAATGAATTTTTTTTTTTAATTTGTGTATAAATTACGCGAAACAATAGGTATCATATACAGTGAAATTACATGAAAAACTATTTTTAATATTAATATAATCTAATGAAAATTTTATGTTTGTTTATAAGAAAAGTTAATTTTTATGATAACATTTGTGCTCATTGTAACTAAAAGTAACGCCAGAATAGATATTTATAACAACTAAATTGACATAAACAATCATCATCTTATGATTTATGGCAACCAACAACTTAATTCGTTGTCATTAATAATTAATTATTTTTTTTTGGTTTCTTTTGTAAAACTAGAAATATATTTATTCATAACAAAGTTGAATATGCTTACTCTTAAGTGATGACTTAAATGATAAGCAAGCTTAAACTCATAGCTCTCTACAATATCATGAGAAAATGATAAAAATAAGTAAAAACAACAAAATATTATTTTTATAATTATAATAAAAACATATCTAATTGAAAATGAAAATAGAAAACAAATCAAACATGTTTTTAGATTTTTTCCTCTTCATGTGTTTTTTTTTATTTTTTAATTAAATATTAACAACTTAACAAAAATAATTAACAACTAAGAGATAAGTTATTGATAATTAAGAGTAAAATATATTTTTATCCTGAATTATAAATATTTAATTGAGGAGACATAAAAAAATAACATAAAAAGAAGCAAAATATTTAAATCCCTTATTTTTATATAATTAATTTCTCTTTGCGTTTAAATTGAAAAGTTTAAAGACAAAACATAAAAACGAGTGACTTGAAGGACCAAATTGATACTTAATTGACTTAACATATAGGAACCAAATTTTTGTTTAGTACAAAAATTAGAAACTAGTTCAAAATAGATTCCACTTTGTCCTTCCAGTCCACAAAACAGATGAGGCAGCTGATTCCAGTAATAAGAGTGCGATGGGTGGAAAGACCGAAATGATTATATAATAATTACATCCAAATACCGTAAGCGTGGAGTTTTGGTCATGTTCATATCCATGGAGTTCAAAGAAAAATGTCATGTTCACACACATATCCGATTGAACTTGAAATGGGGAATAAACTAAAGTAAATAACCATATTGTATGGTCTGATTAACAATTTTTTATTGATTAAGTTAATTGATATTTTTATATTAATAATTCGTAGATACAAGGATTGGTAAAACCAAACTTCAATGGTTAATGTCCCTATTAGTCAGATGAGGATATCACACAAAATGATGCTGTCAGCCTGTCACAGGCACATATTAAGACTAATTATATTGGTAAAATAATTTCAAATCAATATACATATTTAATAGAATAATTAAAAAAAGCAACTGATTTTTCTCAAATATCTCACATGATGGCTCAAAAATGAAAGGTCTAAGAAACAAATGGAGGTACTTTATGTGATTATGTCTTCCAAAAAATTACTGAGTCTTAAATGACTAATACAAAATTTGAGCGCCACCTTTATATTTTATAAATATCATTTCACAATTCGTCCACGTCTGTGAAGACGATAAAATAAAACTTGAACGGGCCGTTCTTCAAGAATTTTATAATAAGTTTGAGTTTCTATGCGACAAGGCAAGAAAACCCCTTTCATATTAGACAACCCAATCTCAACAAACTTTCCCCATATATATATATATATATATATATATATATGGATAAAAGTGATATTAAATTGTTATATATATATATGGATAAAAGTGATATTAAATTGATGATGATGAATGATGAAGAGATGGACTGCTAAATATTTGAAACATTGTTAAGTAAGCAATTTTGACACTAGTTTTTACAACTCTTTGGTATATATTTCTTCAAGTCCGTAAATAATATCTATACTGGTTATTTCTTTTTTAAAAAAAAAACACTATGATTAGTGGCGGAGGAAAGGGGCAGGCGGAGGTCGTGGCCCAATCTTTAAGATTTTCTTTTAGGACTTTGACATTTAAAAAAAAAATCATAAAATTTTCATGTAATATTTATTATCTTTGACTCTTACAAAAATAACCAAACTAATTCTTGTTTCCGACAAGATAAAATTTCTGACTCCCCCACTAATTATGATTACATGTTGTGAGCTTTAAAACTTAATTCTCAAAATTAAGAAGAAAAAAAGGAATGTGCAGGTAGATGTGCTAGCTCTTGATAGTGATATGCAAAAGGAGGTGGATAAGTGTGTTAATCCACCATAAAGTTAAGAGAAATTATATATACACAGGCTTTTCACTCACAAATGCTGTACAAAATAATAAATGAGTGACAGAAAAGTGACTCATCCATTACTTTACATCCATCCAAAAAAAATTGCCACTCACTTTTTATTCTATGAGGGATTTGTGAGTAGAAAGTCTATGTATGATTTCTCTAAAGTTAAATCATATATAAGGAAAATATCATATATGAATAAGTGGACATGACTATAATTCTATTCTAAAACAAGTTTAAACATGCAATTTTGAAATTTTAAGATGTTTATGTAAAAAAATTCTTAAATATGTATGTGCTTGTATAGGTACTTTATTTAGTATATATTTAGAAAGACGTTTCTACAACCCAAACTCCCGTTTAGTAATAGGAAACGTGATTTTGTCAAATATTTTGATGTTTGGTTGTTTTCAATCAAAATTGCTTTTGCCCCTAAACCCCCGTTAGACCAGAAGTATCAAAGTAAAGCTTTTGTGTTGCGTTTGAGATTTATTGTGAGTTTTAATGTTTTCCATGTTTATTTTTCCTACTATGCCCTCCACAAATCTTTCATATACCAATTTTGTTTTCATTTCAATTGTGAATTTTAAAAGGGTTCTTATTTTAAAAAAGCTAAAATACCATCCATATTCTTTTTAATTTAATAATATCACCAAAAGTAAATAAATTAATTGTTATAAAAACACATGTCATTTCTTAAGGTATACCACAAAAATAATGAAATAAAATTAATTAATATTACTCAAACAATATATATTCTATCAAAATTATTTTTAGATAAAATTTTTTAAACATAAATCAATCATAAATTTTAAATGAATTTATTTTTCCATCAATTTATTTATAATTAATATTTTTAATATTAATTTATTAACAATCTAACTTAAAATAACTCATACATTTTTTAGTAATTATATATTTAAAAATAATTTTTATCAACATTATCCAAACAATATTCATGTAACAAAATCAATTTTCAAATAAAAATTTTCAAACATAAATCACTTCACTTAAACTCATTTTTAATTAAAATAAAGTTTACAAAATCAAGTTCATTCAAAATAAAGTTTACAAAATCTAATTCAAATACACGCTTAATAGTTAATATATGTAAAATTATATAAGTCATATTATAAATATACTTATTTCTAAAAAAATATAATTATATATATCAACTATTAAATAAAGTATCTATATAAACATGTTTCCACCTAAAAATTTCTCAGTTCGTATAATCTTTTGACTAGCGATTCTGATAAATGTAAGTCACTCATATCATATTATGTGTTATCGGTGATAAAGAAAGCATGAGACGGCAGTAATCAAATTAATTAATTAATTGAGAGAAGAATCAAACTTCGCCAGCTACATCGCAGTGGATGATGACACACTGCGTGGTTATAGCCAATGGGAAATTTCTTGTAAAAGTGTCATCTCCTTGCTGGCTTAAGACCTCAATTAATGCAAGAATCCCTCACATATGATACATACATGCCTGTAGTTGCACATGGTTCCCCCTTCTCTTTTCCTATCTTTTGACCCTGCACTACCATCATATGCATCATACCAAACTAACCAACTTTTTCCCTTTCTTTCGGCCATTTTTATTGAGAGATTTGGCTACCTACCTTCCTATCCAACATCTCACATGCTTTGTGTTATTAATTTGCAATAATGTTACTTATCTAATTATTTCAGTACAAGTTACACCTAGTCATTTATATGCATGATTGCTTTTAGTCACATTGATAATTAGGAGAGGTCTGTTTTAAGAGAGGTGCAAGTAGCACTTTTTTTTATTAATAATTTAAAAATTGAAAATTGTACAAAAATATAAAAAGAAATTATGTGAAACTGAAGTCGTTTAAAGAATCTTTAAGTCGAATCTAATCATTATTAAGTGACATAACTTCATCTTATTACTGCTTCTCTCTCTTCTTTAACGTTGTACCTTAAGAAAGTAGACTTTATTAATTAGTTATGTTGGTTAGGGCAGTATTGTGCAATATAATTTTCCGCTGTCTTTGGTGTTACACAAGGGCTAGTATCATGTGAATTATTTAGAGTAGAGGTGGGTTCTATTTGGTTGAGGAGGATCTGGTTAACGATCATTTCAAAATTGTGGACCCTATGATAATAAGACTCCATGGTTCATACACGTGGGTTATCATTTTAGTAATATTACTAATATTTAATTAACAATAATCACCATTCTATATTGAATGTTAAAAAGTATACTCAATCCAATGAACTTGCTACTAAAAAATGGAACCACAGCATAGGCTTGAGGAACCTGGATTTAAAGAATATTGTCAACCACATACTTGAACTTAAAGAATAGTAAACCCTCCATTTCCAAGAAGAATACTCTTGAACACGTGGTTTGGTTTTGTTTGGGTGAAATGTGATTCAGTTTAAACAATTCACGTAAAGAAGATGTACCATTACTTTGAAGTTTTCTAGAATCCAAATTAATAAATAGAAAATTTTGTGTAGTGGTATTTTACTTCATTGAAAATGTTATTGTGTATTTAAATAAATTCAATTTAAACTTAATATCATATTAAGTGTAACTCGATCATTTCATTTAAGAAAAAAATATTTGTAGAACTAATTGTATATAGGTATAATTAAAAGACCTAAGATTCAAAGAAATATATAAGTATATATCTAGGTATAATTAGTCCTAATTCAAAATTTTGTCTCATTAATTTTAAAATTAACTTATCTAATGTGACTATTTTTATTTGTTTAGTGTACACAAATTATGTTGATTAGTTTTAAAATCAAAAATACTAATAATATTTTAATTATCTCCCTTTAGCATTTTTGTTGAAGAATGTATATTTTACAAGGAAAAAAAAATAACTAACCTCATTAATTAATGGAGTTAACTAATATGATGCAAATGTATAGATTTAATTTTGTTGTTATATCAGAATTTCGCTGTATAACGAGGTATTTTCTTTCGTACATTAAAAGTTATTATGCTTCCAAGTTGGTTTGGATTATTATATTGTTGGCTGAGTTAACGTATTTTGGTAATGATAAGTCAGGGTAATTGAACCAAGGTAATTGGATTAAGTGGTAGCAGTTTGTAATATTCAGAAATAAATTTTACGTTCCAATTTTACTAAAATCACCACACTAGAAAGGATTATACCCAATGTACTCTTCACTACTGTAAAAATTTTCCTCTAAAAATTTTATCACCAAAAAAATAATATTAGGGTGATTGAAAGAGGTAGAGGCGCATAAATTTAATGCTATGGCCTAACATATCAAGTCCACAGAAAGTTAAACGTTGTTTATTAAACATGTTTTTCACGACCAATTTGGGATCAGTAAAACAACTAGCTGCAATACCGTTTGGCAAATGCGAAAATTAGGTTGTTGACCTCAAATCACAAATTAATGCAATGCTGAATTTCTTTAGATTTTTTTTTCTTTACTTTCTTCTTTATGTCCAATCAATGCCAAACTCTGTCCCTTTCCCCACAAATCTCTTCTTAATTATCACATTTAGTGACCAATTTGTGTTCAAAACTTCTGAACGGATAAAATTAATAATTGACGACCATTTTTATACCATATAAATGTTCATTCAGTTGATAGGAAATTTGTAATACTCTATCTTGTTACAACGAAATAAAACGTTATTATCGATTAAAAATATAAATAAAATAAATAAATTCGCAATAAAAAAAGCTAAAATAAAATAGATAGAAATATAGACACTCTTAGTTAGTTATTTATACTTCATTTTAATTATTTATAATTTTAATCACTTTCAATTCCATTAATTGAGTGTGGTTTTTTTAAAGTAAAACTTGCTAATTCTGGTGAGATTTCTAGCCTCCCACTGGTTGCAACTAGACAAAAGGTGTGTTTAGATTCACCCCAAACACCCCTCCCTCAATTTGTAAGGTATAAATGAATTTTTAAGCATTTCTATTATGTTTAAGAGAAATTTCAAAGTGAATGAGATTTTTATTTTAAATATAATTTAAGTATAATTAACATTTTGTTATTTTTGTAATAAAAAAAATATTTTTATTTATATTGACAAAAATATTTTTATATTTTAATATTATATTGTTATTTTAATAATATTTAAATAAATATAACTTATTAAATTTAAATAAATATTATTATAATTATATTTAAAGTAATTTTATTTTATAATATTTTAAATAAATTTTAATTTTTAATAAATTTATTTATAATTAATTTTTTTAACATTAATTTATTAATGATTAAATTTAAAATAAATCATATTTTTTAATAATTATATATTTAAAAGTAATTTTTATCAATATTATTCAAATAATATTCATTTAACAAAATTAATTTTTAGAATATAATCGCTTCACTCAATCTTATTTCTGACTAAAATTAATTTTACAAAATCTAATCTAAGCATACACAAAGTTAATCTTCATTTTTCAACAAAATTTAAACAGATTTAGGCCAAATATCCATTGTTTTTAGTGAGTATGAAGTTATTAAAATAATAAGAACAATGCTATTCACTCACACGGACACATATTCCATAAAACTCTGTGCATATAATGACTAGTAAGTTAATAACTATTAGTATAACTGTGTTTTTAAATATGCAAACCAAAGGAAGAAAAGAAAAAAGAAATAGAATGATATTTAATTCCCTATAAATTAAGAAAAATATGTTCAGCCACAAAAAAGGGCAGTAATATTTTTGTTTTGTTTTTGAGATATACATTACGAAAGGTAAGGTAGGGCAATTTATAAGAGAAGAGAAGATTAAGAAGTGAAATATGAATTGAAGGGGAAGGGGAAGGGAGTGGTGTTGTGGCAGTTGCTACATACTTTACTGCTCTCATGACCCAATTTCCCACATAAACACACCGCTCCCACTCCGAGACCGAGTTGCTGGATATGAACTCGCTCCCGTTTTGACTCGGCCGAGTTCCCCGATGGCCCTGGCCCGCGAGCTGTTTCGGACCGAAATGGGACCAAACCGATGGAGAGCTCCAGGTTTGGATCAGTAGCATACAAATTCTGGTGCTGCTGCAATGGCGAGCCTTCTTCTGTAGTGGTGCCACTGCCACTGCCACTGCTTCTGCTTGTATGGTTCAAATCTTGGATGGGGTTCATGTTCAATCTGATGCAATCGAATTTGAAACTATCACTTTGATTTGGTTTTACCGAGTTGATTTCTGTAGATGAATTCATTTGGGTTGTGGTGAGGCTGAGAGGACGATGCGTTTGTGGGTCGATTCCAAGGGTGATGAGCTTGCGCTTTATGTGAGTGTTCCAGTAGTTCTTGATCTCGTTGTCGGTTCTACCTGGCAAGCGTGCAGCAATCACAGACCATCTGATAGACAGAAATACAAGAGATGGAGAGAAATAACTAATTAAGAAGAAAGAAAGAAAGAAAGAAAGAAAGAAAGAGTTGTAAGGTAATTATTATTAATTAAGATTTTTTTTTTAAAAAAAAAACACTCACTTGTTGCCGAGTAAGGCATGGAGCTTGATGATTAAATCGTCTTCTTCTTGGGTGAAATTTCCACGCTTGAGGTCAGGACGCAGGTAGTTTATCCACCTCAATCTGCAGCTCTTTCCGCATCGAAGCAACCCTGCAAATATATATATATACAATTGTAATAATTGTAACATAACAGATCATCATCAATTCAATTCAAGTCATCAAACACTACCCAGAAAGAAAAAAGAAAGTCAATATATAGAAGAAAGAGAGAATGAATGAATGGGTATTGTATGGGTAGTACCAGCTGCTTTGGGGAGAGAGCGCCAACCGCCTTCGCCATGGAGGCGGATGTAGTCTATGAGGCGTTGGTCTTCCTCTTTAGTCCAAGCACCTTTGTTGGTGTGTGCTTTCTCACAACAAGGCGAACGCCCCATCCCTATCTTTTCTATCACCTTCCTCACTTTCACTTCCAACTTACCAGCTTTAGCTACCTTACCTGCAATTCAATGTAAAGTAAACAAACTACTTTACACAAGGCACGACTGAGTGAATAATGGATAAGTCCCTTTTTTTGAGAGAGAGAGAGAGAGAGAGAAAGAAGGGATGGATTTATATCATTATATGGGCAGAGAGAGAGAAAAGGAGATGGACTTTGTACTTACGTTATGTATGTTATGCGTTATAGCCTATAGGTTGTGAGAAGGAAGGAAAAGGAGAAGGGGATTTGTAATTTGTGATTTGGTTTGACCAAGTTGAAGTTCAAGTCGAAGTTTGGTGAGAAAGACAACTAGTTAGTGGTTACAGATGAGGTTAACGCCTAACAGGCTCCATTCGGTAGGTACCTCTCCTTTTACGTCACACCCGGGCAGGGCACTGCACCATTTATCTCCTTTTCTTCCCTGCCATTCTTTTTCCTTTTCTTTTTCTTTCTCTTTCTCTTTCTCTTTCTTTCTGTTTTTTTATTTACTTATTTATTTTTTATTCTCAGTTTGGTATATCCCTTAGGTTGAGTCGTCTATCTGTCTGTCTATTATTATGAGAATTAATGTGCAAAGAAAATAAGTTTCTTAAACTGTAGTGAAAACATTTGAGTGAGAGTGGGGTTAATTTTGTCAGTATAACTTGATAAACATTTAATTTTATTAGAGTAAAAAATTATGAGAGAATTTCTCTTTATATAATAATATATATATTTTTCACAAACCATTTAGTTAATTATAATTATATTATAGTTTCTTAAAATTACTATTTTTCTATTAATACTTTCAATTAACTTCAACATATTTACGCATCTCAATTTATTATTTTAACTTGAGAGTTGACATTTTGAGTTATTCTTGCAAACTTTTTTTAGAAATAATACTTGTAATTTTAGTATTGACACAAATATTCTAAATAGTCTTAAAGCAAATTGATTTAATCAGCTCAAAAATCCATGATAAGACTATACGCTTCTCAAGTGTATGGTTTTAAATCCATCATTGGTTAGTAATTTTACTTGATGTTCATTCTTTTTTAAAAAGATCTCTAGCGCCTCGCCATTACAAGTGAGTAACCTCTCTATATGAGAAAATTCTTTGGGCAAGTATCCTAAAGACAATTCCTTGAGTAAACATCTACTTGTCATTCAAGATGCTAAGCGTGTCACTGATGCTATAAATATACCATCTTGTCTTATTTTATAAATAATTTACCTCTCACAAAATCCTCTGGTTAAATATTACCTTTACAAACTATGTGCTTCTGTCAATTTCAACAGTCCCCTCGTGGTCTCTAAATGAGTCAACTTTGCCAACTCTGCGTATTCAATTTCTTCATAGCTATTTTTTTCTTGCTTCCCTATTGAACCAATAGAGTTACGAAATTTTTTGGGTATAATTATAATTTTATGAACATGGTAAACTAAAATAGATAATGGCAAATGACAATACTAATCCACACAAGTTAATATATATATATATATATATATCAGTGAAACTACTATCCATCTATTACTGAATTGCAGTTAACATTATGACAAAAACCTTTACATAAACAACAAACCAATTTCTTATTTCACCAAAAATAATAATAATGAACCTTTTTCTTACACAAGTTTCATTTATCCACTATTTTGCCAGGGTGACAGATCATTTTTTACAATTACATAGCCTGGCAGATCTTCTGACTGGAGAACTAACACAGGTTACCGTAACTTTCTCGTCTTTTCCAAGCAGTGTTGTTGTGTGACTTCTTTTAGAAATGCTTCTTGTTACCATCCTATTACAGGAGTTACCAGCATCCTCTAAAATCTTTTGTCTAAAACGTTTCTTCTCCTTGCAGTCACTTAATTGGTCTTTTCTCATTTTCTTTGTGGAAATTGGAGATCTAACACTGCTTTTTCCATAAAGGCCTGTACACGGGTTAGGGTCATTCATATCCATCAAAGAGTGACCACTTTTCGGATTTCCAGCTTGGCTTTCAACTGCAACACCTGAGACGCCATTTTCACCATTGGGCATCATTTCAACCTGCGGCTGAGACGTCTTAAGGCTCGTTGTATTGTCCTTACATTCACATTCCATAGTCCTCACGGTAATGTTACATTCCATATTATCAGTTGATTCGGATTGCTTGGAAACATTCCCCAAAGAATTTCCCAGTCCAGTGCAGATTTTCTTTGGTACCGAACCAAAATTCAAAACTACATTATTGGACAATAAAAAATCCTGTCTCCTGGTCAAATCAATATCATGTATGGAAAATGGCAAAGCATCATCTGCCCTCTTCTGTGAACAAGCATTTAAGTCACCAAACCCAGTAACCCCATCGATATATTCATCTCCAAAACTATGAGCTGTATACTTTTTCCAATCGTGTGGAAATCCAAACAAGAAGTGATGACATACCTGTTAAAAGAGTTTGAATTTTTTTAAAAAAATATTGGCAAAACTTACCTGAAGACATTGGATATGAAGTTAATCCAGAGAATTCTAGTCCCAATGATTGACCATGTAGATAGATCAATCTCGTATACATTTTGAATTTAATTTGGATCCACTAACAGCGTAAAAGGTTTTACACTATCAATGAACCATTTGGCACCAACTAGTTAAAAAACTACTAAAGTTTTTGATGCAGGTGAAAAACCTTAGTTACCACAATGATGTGAGACTTTCTTGTTTACTACAATAAAACAACAACCAAGCTAAACCAAATTTTCAGTAAAACTATTTAGAAAAAAGTCTTTTTAAATAGGTTCTAATTTTTATTATATCTTCCTTTGCCCCTTTTAATTAGACTATCTTTTATTTGATTGACTTTTATCACTTAAGCATTTATTAGTCTTTCTCTCACATGACCAAACCACCTTAGGCTAGATTCTATCATCTTCTCCAACTCTAACTTTCTCACAAATACTTTGGCTTCTAATATAATCGTTTTTTTTGTATGTCCCCCCACCCATCCCAATATATTTTTTTTATCTCCGCTACCTTATTATTGGCACTTCTTCAACCCATTTTTGCTCGTTTGCTAATAGTGTAAAAATTTTTACACAGAAGTGAGAAGTGGATCAAATTTATACTCATTTTTAGTAAGTTGCAGTGAGGTGGGGAACACATGTTCCATACCAATCAAGCAGACAATGATTTAAGTCAGCTACTCTCATTAGAGATCAATGGCGTATACAATCATTATACAAAGAGAATGCTTTCTTTTCTAGGTAGAGAAAATGTCTGGAGTGTGGTTCAAGGTACCTAATCACAAAATAAAAAAGATATATATATTTTTTTGTTTTGTTCTGAACTAGCAGTATCTTGGAGGAATGATTTTAATATTTGTAAATCCCCACACCTTAAAAACAAGAATGGAGGATGAGATCAGTTCTACACCTACTAGGTGTCGTGTATCAAGACAACACTATAGAAGAAAAAAGACAAGCAAAATTCCAGAGGAGTCGCAAGATAAAACTAAAACACTGCATAACACAATGGTATGCATCTAAGCAAACTGATCAGCAGAAGATTCATTGAAAATTATAGTGTGATGCACTCATACTAAATGTGACTCCACGACACTTCACTCATCTGCCTACAGTAAATCCAGCAAACAAAAGAATCTACTGCTTTCAAATGAAATTAAAATGAACAAGTTGTCCTCAAAGGTGCAGGGGACAAGTAATAATATTTATGTGTTCCAGATGGATTCCTAGTCATACAAGGGCACTTCATATGCTTTTCAACACAGATTTTTTAATGGATCTAAGAATCTGGCAGTTTACCCCCTGCTAGTTCCTTTCTTTGTTTGGGGGAAGGGTGATGCTCTGGCAAACGAAGTTCGACTAATCAGACATCCTAGCCATAACGGTGATACAGTAAAGCTAAAAGTTGGAATTGTTAGGAAAAAAAATATTGAATATTTTATAAAATCTATATACCTCCGATGGAAAGCCATTTTCACGTGTACGAGACCTGTTAATGAAACCACGGAAAATAATTGTGATGCCATCTTCTGTCTCAAGGACATTGGCCTCGTGTCTCTTTGCAATCACTGTAGACAAAAAGACTCTCTCTCTCCTGCAGTAGGAAAGAAAAATATGTTTTTTTTTTCAGAAACAAAGAAGACTAAAACATCATACAAGTGACAGAAATGCCATTAACTGAAATCATGAATGTAAGTAAATGGAAGTGCAATAATACCCAATAAAATGGCATTGTCATGCTTTCAGAACATGTGCAAAATACAATATTGATCATCATTGAAACTACTATACTATAATGGAAGTAAACATGGGCAAAGTGTTTGCAATTACATACTTCAGAGAACCAATTTTCATTGACAATTATTCTTAAAAATTGTGCAATAAAGTGATAAACATGCAAAATCAATTTTCTTTGCTGGTTAGGATTTCAGCGTGCAACCAAGATGCAATGCAACAAACAAGTGGCACCAACTTCTCCTTGGAAAAATCATACAATCCCATTTGAAAAGACCAAAAAAAAAAAACAGCACTCCACTTTCTTTCCCACGCTAGTGTTATGGGAGGAAAGATAGATGATAAATGAAGTGTGAAAAAATTCCCTTACTCCATGGAAGCAACACCGCCAACAGCTAAACCCTTGGCTTGAGGGTTCACAAGCCACCATTCATGTAAGAAAATCTATAAAAAAGAGAACATTATTTTTCGGTGAAGAAACAGAAAAATGGGTTAAAAGTAGAATAGATAATAAGGGGAAATAAAATTACAGATTTGAATTGGGAAGGGGAAATGGCCTTGGTATTGGAGAGAGGAGTTGCAGGCATTCGATTTCGGGGTTTGAGGTTTGAGGCCAGATCCGATTCAAGTGTTCTCGGGATTGGGGAAACTGTTGCGCGATTGGAACCTCTCTTCGTCACCACCATTCTGATCTGATTCAGAAGCAAGATAAAAAAACAAAAAAAGTAACACAACTCAAGAGAAGACAACAAATCTATCTATCTATGTATCTGTCATCTAAACTCCATCTATATAGTACATTCATTAGTACTATTAGTATTTAGTTAAATGCAACATGAAATAATTATATCTTATCTGAAAGAGAAAAATACATTGGAATAGCGGTGGCAGTCGCAGATGAGACGAGGAATTCCAAAGGGGAGGGTTACTTCCAATGATGGATTGGAGACAGCACCCACAGGAAGGAAGAGGGCCAAACTGAAAGTGAAAACCCACAAAATTATTATCTGCACACTGCACCTTCAATTTTGGAGGCAAATTTCTCTCCAAAACTTGAACCACAAGTTCGGGAGGGAAATTTTTTTTCCCAAACTTGCATTGCTATGTGGAAAAATAACTCCACACTTGTCGATTGTCAAATGTTTCTTCAATGAAAATCCCACCAAAAATGTTTCAATTTCAACGAATTGTCATTTATTTATTATTGTTATTTCTTGATATATCAGAGGTGTGCAAACACTAGATAGGAATGGTGAAAAAGTGACATGATAAAGGATCCAAACAGTAACATTACAATTAAGTTTTAAAAACAATTCAACTGCAAGCTCTTTGGCCGAAGTGTCTCATTTCAAGACTTTTTATTTGTATTTTTTTACGAACAATTTCATTTCAAGACTTAATCAAGCTTAAAGGATATCATTCATCATGGAATATATCATTGGTCAAACATTTTTACACTATGTTTACGAACATAAATTTTGAGAATTAATTCGATTTATAAATCAAATTATTTGTTTAGAAAATTATAAAAATAAGAGTTTATTTAGTTTTATAATGAAGTTCTTTGTTTAAAAAATTACAAAATAAAAATTATTTCATTTTATTTTAAATTTTAGTTGTATACATATAGAAATCTCCTCAAATTTATTCAAATTTGAATAAATTTGTTTTTTAAATCAAAATTTATTCTTTTAATAATTCCAAACATATTATTAATGATATTAGATAATAATATAAACAAAATTTCACATCAAATTAAATTAAACTCTTGTATACAATATTATTATAATCAGATCAAATTTGACGGTATGACCAGTTTGACTGTGAAGCAAACACTTAGTCAATTATAGTTCAGTCTTATAATCGAATTCATAGTCAAACCACTTTAAACCGATTGAAATCCAATTGAAGTAATTGGCCATATATTTTTATTTATTTATTAAAAAAACTCAATATTTGTTCACATTTTATATAAAAAATTATATATTTCATATTATTGTATGTAAATTATTTATACAATGTTATTATGTTCGATTAATACGTTTAAATGATTGAACCTAAATCACTTAGATACTTGTTTTAGCAATATTGCTTTTATATATATACAACTTAAAGTATATATTATACCAACATTTATTAATTTTTGGAAAAAAATTCTTAGGCCATTTTTGGCAAACGAAATTTAGCTTGAAATTAAACATTTGAATTAAAATTGAACCTTTCAATTTTGATTATCTTATTTTGTTGTATAATATATTTAGAATTATAATGTTGAGTACTAATTTTATGAAATTAAAAAATAATTAGTTTATACCACTTCCAATTCTCAACTTGAACTTTAAAAATTATAATTCCAAGCACTAATTTTTTTAGAATATCAAAAGGAAAATGTTAAAAATAGTGTTCCATATTTCATTTGCAGATTGCTTATTCTGTCAACCATTGTCGCCTACTAATATTTTCCAACTACTATCACCGGCGACATCCTTTTTCTACCCTAACAACATCATGTTATTACTTTTGCTGGCGTCTTTTGACAATCATAAAATTTAATTCATAATTATAATTACGTGCATTAAATTTTTATTTGTTTCAAATATAAAATTTAAGATGCCTAATCAATTCAAATCATGACAGAATTGAAATTATAATTAAAATTTTATAAAAACGAATCTTAGTTAAGAATATAATATATTATTAAATTAAATTATTGAGGTATTTGTTATTTTTGTCCTCTATGCTCTCGGCCAGTGTGGTATCTGGCCTCCTGAGTGGCCGCGGCAGAGAGAGAGAGAGAGAGAGAGAGAGAGAAGTGAAGATGGCTTCCATAATATGTGCTGCTGCTTCACCAACCATATCCACATCCATATCGCCACTACCGACTCGCTCCATTCCCCACCATAAACCCAATTCGCTTTCAATTTCATGGCTTTCTTCATTTCCCACTTTCAACGCTGGCATAAGCACCTCCCTCTCAAACCCTCCCAATCCCTCCCTCTCCAGCGTACGTAACCACTCTACTTCTTACTTCCTTTAATTTCTTGCATTCTTTTTCTCTTTTCATTCATTTTTATTTTATTTTTAAATCATTTTGTATACTTGTATTCTGCTTTATTGAAGTCCAAATCATACAAAATAAAAAAATTAGAGACTTGCTTCCCTGTATTCTCTGTTGCTGAGTTATGGCTTTATTTCATAGTTAATCTTTTTACTTATTCTCTAATTCAGTTTAATGTTTCACTTTTTCATTTCTCCCTATCTTCTGATTTCTGAATGGACTGTTGCTATAATAACTTAATTGTTTCTGCAGAATTTTAGCTATGTCTTCTCAATTCATTTATTTTGAGTTTGCACTATTTTCTTTCGTATGAAACTATGAAACCTCGCAGTACAAGAGGAGCTAAAACACTGGGTTAGAGCTATCTTTATCTTAGTTTGGTTTCCACTTCTCACAGTCTTGGGCTTTCTTTGCATCCATGGTGTCTGATTCTTTTTCTGGCTTTTATTAGCTCATTAGTTGGAGTGTTTGTTGGTATATATAATTTATATGGGGCTCCTAAAGATATTAACTTGTTATTAGGTAGGAGTAGGACCACAAATGGCATGGCCCTTTTTACATTTTATTCCCCAAATGGGTTTTTCCATTTTATCATGGTCATTTGGGTTAATAAGATTTAGAAATCTAATTGCCACATTCCAAATCACATCAGTCTGAGAGGAACTTCAAGCGTAATTTTGATGCATAGTGCTTGGTATGACTATGTTGTAATCACGACACGTGATCTATGGTTCTAATTCTGAATTACTGGTGATTATCAGAACTGATTAAGTATCTTTGAACTTAATTTTGTGGTTTGTTTTTTGGCACGAGGCATTCTTTTCTGGTGGGGGGTTGTGAATTGCTCAGTGTTCTGGTGAAATCTGGTTGACATGAAGATTATATATAAAACAGTTCTAGTTATAAATATGAATGCTTGCTTTCTGTTAACTTGCATGAAGAAAAGTAAATCAATCTCCTCTTTATCCCAACATCTGCAGGGTTCTTTTATTCGAGCCGCCTGGACTCGAAGATCTCGAGGCGAACTTGCAAAGAAACCAAATAGGAAATCATGGAAGCAGAGGACAGATATGTACATGAGACCATTCTTATTAAATGTTTTCTTTTCGAAAAGATTTATCCATGCAAAAGTGATGCACCGAGGAACAAGCAAAGTGATATCAGTTGCTACCACAAACTCCAAGGATCTTCGAAACTCTCTACCATCCTTGACAGATCATAATGCTTGTATAGTAATTGGAAGGCTTATTGCTGAGCGATCAAAGGAAGCTGATGTATATGCAATGGCTTATGAACCAAGAAAGGATGAAAGAATTGAAGGTAAACTAGGGATTATTCTTGACACTATTAAAGAAAACGGAATTATTTTTGTTTGATAGGCTGTTTTAGACGTAGCCTTTAACAGTTTTATGGGTGGTTGTTACAAATTCTCTTTTTATTGCTTATGGATCTTTTGCTCTTTAATTTGCTCATTGATGCCTTAGGATTTTGTAATTTTATGTGGAGTTATTTTAGTAGCGTTGGGTAATGATGCTAGCCTATTTGATTCTTAATGTTGTTTACAGTAGAGAGAGGATGGAGAATTCAGGAAGTAGAAGAACATTGATTGTTTTAAGTTTCTAGAAATTTACTTTTGTTAAAGGAAAACTAAATACACACAAATGATGTGTTTTTTGAAAAGACTAGAAAGATATTCTGTTTTTGTCCAAACTAAAATGTGAGAGGATACTAACCTCCACACAAAAGTGAGGTTAGCATTAAAAATGGACTCGACATGTCCAGTAGTCGGTCTAGTTAGCGTTAAAAGTGAAGTTGTTAAACTCGCGAATTTCAACTGTATTTACATAATTATTGAGAAAATCTTGTGTAATATAAAAAAGCTAATTAAAATATAACGTGATTAATTTAATAAAATTTAGACAGCTAGATGTATTACTCTAAAATATATAAGAATTTCAGTATCACTGTTTCCACCACCATTACCACCGCTAGTACTTGTATTTAAGGATATTATAAGTTTTTTTTCCCCTTTTGATTCAATTCCAACATAACAAATGTTTGAATCAAATAGAATAACAGTAAAAACTTATAATTCCATAATTCCATTCCATTCCCATTATCATTTTCATCAAAATCCTTCTAGCGAATCAAATGGACACCTTTCTTGGTGAGTCTTATGGGGTTGTTTTGTCTCTCAAGTTATCTACTTCCTTAACCACTTCTCTGCATCCTCATTTGCTGTCGCGGATGATCAAGTAAAAAGAAACATTTTAGAAAAAGTAAAATAAAATGCGGATTGTCCCTCGGCCCTCGCTGCCTGTTAAGAAACTACAGCGTCATAATTTTATAAATGACGCAGGCAAAATGTTCGTACAATTTAAGGGGGCAAAAGGAACAAAATGATCCTACCTTAACCTGAGTTCATCAATAAGAATATTTTAATTTACACGGGACATGCTGCGTCTATCATTTTCCTTAGTTCTCTTTTATCTTTTGATATTTATTTACTGAGATATCAGTTTCCCAAACCAGTCAGTCATATGGACTTGTCTTCATTCGCAAATGCTGGGTTGTGTCTTCTGACTCTATTCGATGTCCTTTACAGCATCCTGCATTATAGCGGTCAAAATGTTGAGTTACTAGTGAGTCAGATCGGGCCTTAACTAGTGATGATAGACTCAGTAATGCAACAGCTACTTGTATAAAGTGAAAGAAAAATGATACTTTCACATATAATATCCCTCACATATCTCACATATTCATATTTTATCTCTCCCTCTCCTCTCCTATTCTATCCCTCTCCCTTTTCAACATTAGAAAACTTAGATAAATAGGGATATGTGAGATATATTGTACGTGCAAATATCATTACTGGAAACAAGTAAATTACAACAGCATTATTATTAATTATTATCATTACTAATCTGAAGGCAATGACTTCTACAGAATAGAATGGGGCTGTGAGTGTGTGTATATTTATAATTCTTACAAACTCCAGGGGTGGAGGCGTTGGGTGAGGGGGAAGAGAGGCTGCAAGGAGAAAGTTGGCCCTTGCCCAGGTTTGAACCTGCGTCAGGGCTGTAAAGGCAGCATTCCATTGTCATTGGGCCTTTGCAAAGGGTAAATGGTAACACGTACAGACATCTCGAAGAAATGAAGAGAGAGAATGGTGAAAAGAAAAAATGATGGTAAAAACAAGAAACAATGGAATTTCATCAGGTCGAATTTCTATATCGTCTTCTAGTTCCAAATTGAGCTTATGGTTGCCAGTGCAAATCATGTCACATCATCAGCAAATTATATTTAGGAAACTTGTTCAATAATCACCCAACCTCAAGACATCCTAATATATTTATTACTAATCATCATGGTAATAGGTTCTAGCAAAGAAAAGCCAGGCACGATTGTATATGACCAGTCATATATAGAATTCTATCCAAGTCTATGGATCAATGTTCAACATGGTATGCCTGATTTCTCTCAAGAGAAAGAAAAATCTAAACAACTACTTGCTCCCAATGAAACTCTTTTCATCTTAAGAAACCGAATCAAAACTCTTTGTCCCAATTATAGAGGCACTCACAGTATAATGTTTCAGGTTTGTTTGCTATCCCATATGAAATCTCTTACAAAAATAAATATATGTTCTTTCATTCTGATGTGGATAACAGGATAATACCTTTGCAAGCCGAGTGACATATGCAGCAGCTAGTGCAGTGGCCAACAATCCCAGCCCAAGTGTCAGCAGCTGACTATTTCCCCCAAATGAAATAGGATCAGATTCTTCTTGCTGAAATGTAGAAGCAGTAGTTACATCAAAGAAGCAATCAACGAAGTTGCTAGCTATCTGTTGGAACTAGCAATTGTTGAAACTAACAATAGTAATCAAGGAAGATTCATGTATAGTCAGGTTCATGTATTAGATAGCGCCATAGGAAATAGTTACTCTCATTATTTCAGCATTGTAAATTGTAGATGTATTTATGACTTGATATATATAAATAAGATGGATGCTGGGTGATCCACACTCAAGCAGATTCAGAAACCTTTCCTCTAAATTTCTCTAAGTCATTCTCTAAATTCAAGTCTATCAATAATCAAAAGTAAAATAAAAACATTAATTTGATCAACTGCAAAAGAGAAGGGCAAAGAAATCACTTCAATATAATTAACACACACGGCTTGAGCATACCCTGCAGGAAAACAACCCCTGGCAAAGAATACTATTGCCTTTTAAAACTGTTAGCATGAAAGCAATGCAGATGATTTCACCAACAACATAATTTAATCCATCCTGTTATGTTAGAAGATTAGGATTCTTATTGTTTTAGGAGCCTTATGATGTTAGTAGTCTTATTGGGATGGGTTGTGCTAGTTGTACTACACTACTACTTGACCTAATTATTAGTATAAATAGGTGTCAGTGGTTTGTATCTATAACATGCCATATCAAAATAATATCAATTATTCAGAGTCTCCCAAATCTCTTTTCTATCTTTTCCCTACAATTTCAACATAGTATCAGACAGTACCATCCTCCGTGACCTGATCCTGTCATTGTTTCTGCTGCAGAGTTCCCAATGGAACTCCTTTGCTTGATGTCCTCTCTGCTTCAGTTTCTAGTGGCTGTGTTCATTTTTCCAACCACCAACCATGGTTGTATTCAGCCCTTCATTCTCTTTTTTCCTTCCTCAGAAGTGCCTTAGTTCCAGCAGCACTTTCACCCCCCTTAAATCTTTCTGGCCTCTGTTTTCGTGGCTGTTCCTTGTCATTCACCACTGTTGGTGACAAGCAACAGAGAAAACCCTAATTTTCTCTTCTTTTCCTGCTGTGTTCCTCCTTCCAGCGGCTGTTTGGTGTCTGTTCAGCAGTGTTTGGCCATGCTTCACTCCGGCCCACACCCTAGGAGTCACTTTGTCCTCCGGCCAACCCTCCCACTATGACCACTGTCCTTAGATCGTCCCATCACCAGAAGACCACCGTCATTGGAGCCACCATGCGCCGTTCACCAGAAACTGTCCTGCTCTGCCTCTCCAGCACGTCAGAGCACATGCAACTCCTTTTCCGGCAGCAACTTCAACAGACATGGCTGCCGGTCCTTTTCCGGTCTAATCCACCCCCTTGTGCCTCAGTCCCTTTCCGGTCTAATCCAGCCAGAGTAGCTTAGGCAGAAAGCATATGACTATCCACATTCAAACTAGCCAAATTAATCTTCAAACAAGAGACAGCCTTAAAGAACTTGAGAATAGAAAGATCATTCACAAATACGTCACTATCCTCCTCCACAAATGAATAGCATCATCAGGAAATCAGAGGTGAAAAACCATAAACTCATCTGAACCTATTTTTAATACCCTTATGAGATATCTATAGCAGCCATGGATATCATCCGACTTAGACATCAAGTATCAACCACTAAAATCAACAACAATGTTTTCTTTGTATGCCAGAACACTCTGATCTTACTCTATGTTGACACTGACCATTAATCTCCCAAAGAAAATGAATCTACAAATATCTTCCTACACCTAACCTTTTCATTTTTCCTTTGGTTCTGCTAAAGGTACCTAAACCTGGCTTTGCAGTAAGCTTTGATGAAATTGCTAATGAAATATCAGCTATATTTTATAAGAAGAAACAATAGCAAACAGTACTTCAACATGTCTTTCAGCATCATCCATCTCTTCCTTTAACACCATCTCATACTCCTCCCACAAAACACATGCAGAAAAGGATGAAAAGAAGAAAATGAAAACAGGAAGCTAACAGAGGGCCAAAAAGAGAGAAATCAGATAACGATTGAATAGTTAACACAACAAGAATACAAAACCATTGGGGGAGAAACCAAGTACAAACTCACAATTATTGCTCTTCCAAAAGCACCAGCACTAACATAAGCCCATGTTCCTGGAAGCATCCCCAACCAACTGCATGACAATTATTGATTAGTTTAAAATCAGAAATTCACAAGAACTATACATGTTCAAATGCAGCTCAAGATTAAAAAAACGGGGACAATTCCAATTAGATATATAACTTAACAAAAATATCCCAAGTTTCATTCTTAACTGCATTTTATTACAGTATAGCTATAATTTGCTGCAACTAATTAATGACATTTTATAACATAACCACTGATGAATCAAAGCAAAGATGTTTTTATGAAGTTGTGCCTAGTTCAAATTGTCCCTACAAAATTTTTAGGTAGGCCCTTGATCAGAAGTGCCATGTTCTCAGTATTTTCAGTTCATAAAATCATTATCGCCATTTGCCAGACATTTACAATCATTGAAGAGCCAATGCATTCTCTCTAGAAACAAGATGAAGCTATAGTGATTGTATGTCAAAAGTTAGAGTCCTTTAATGCTAATTGCTAAAAGGGTATATTACTCGTTACAGGGAACGCTGATTAGTTTAAAGACTTGTCCACATAAGACACCATTCATAATAAGAAAAATTATCAAAAGGGAACTTTGAATGTTCTAATAATATGGATTACTGAGAAAATATGAAAGATTGGTGTAGTACTTCCCTTATGCTGAATAGAAAGAAACCATTAGTCCCACCATTAAAAACCAACCAACTAGCATCTTTACACGCACTAACGAGTGTGTGAATCAGCCTTTTTATTTTATAAATAAAAATAAGATTATATTTTTAAATTTAAATAATTACATAATTACCTGCTTATCAATTATTTATTTTAATTAAAGGAAAAATAAAGTTTATAATATCTACAACTTCCTATTTTTTAGGATAATGTTTGTATGATGGCGGTAGATACCAAGCACCAAAGCTAAGTTTTGGCATTATATATTAGTACAGATAAGCTCAGTCAAACATAGAACAACTTTGTTCTTTTTGTTTCCTGTTTACCCATTTAGGATGAATTACCTAATCATTATGAACCTATGACAACTTATAAAGTCCAAAGCTTATTTTTTAAGTACAAAATTTTCTTTCTAAAAGATAAATCCCTATGAAAATGGAATTAATCAGTAATAAGCACCATACCTTCCCAATACATATGGAATAAACTTAACAGATGTCAATCCATATAAATAATTCCCCAGAGAAAATGGCAGTAAAGGGCTCAAACGAAGCAGGGTAACAACCCTGAAGCCGTTTTCTCCAATTGCTTTGTCAATAGCAAGAAACTTCTTGTTTCCTTCCACAAGTTTTAGAATACGCTCACGAGCAAAATATCTTGCAATTAGAAAAGCAACACTTGCTGCCACCTGGAATCAATTAACACCAGCATAAAATTTTATAATTTTTTACCCCATTAATTAATTTCAAATAGAATGTGATTTCCAACAATCCAACCATTCATTTATCAGTAATTGTTTGATCTTGCACACCAAATTTTAGATGTGTAGAATTTTAACAAGTATTTGATGAAAAATTATATTTTGAAAATATGATGTACATTAACCTTAAAAAATATTGATAAAATTAAAAAGATTTTTAGACAACATATGAATTTTGTGTGTGTGAGAGTATGTCCGGTCCATTGTCCTTTTAGAGAAATTGACTCACTGTTCCACTGATAGAGACTATGATGGTGCCAATAACAGATCCAAAAAGAAGTCCTGCTGACATGGTTAAAGGAATGGCAGGAATTGCAAGGATCTGGGACAACATTAAATAAACCAAAGTCAGATTTAAACATTATACATCTACAACAGAAAGGAAAAAGAACAATTTTTGCTTGAGAGCAACTAGTCCATGGACATTATTCTGATTCATTCAATCGGATATAATTTACAGAAGAAAATTTGCTTATGAACGATATGAAATACTTAGTTCACTGAAGAGTTTCAAATTATTATATAATAGATACTACGAACAGCAAACACCTAGCAACAGGTATTCAAGGAAGTGATAGAAGCATTGATACCTCCAATCCAGCATACACTGCTACAAATAATGCATATCCAGCTGGACCATAACCTGCTCGTTAGAAGCTACACAGGATTAATTCTAGGAAAGTATAAGGAATGGACCAACAAGAGCTGACTTTTCAGAGTAGTATAATAGGAAATCAGGAGAAAAATCTTCTCTTTGCAAAAAAGTACTCTTTATATATAAATGATAATTCTCATCAGATAAGACCCTAAAAAGATGAGGAGGAGGAGGAGGAGAAGAGGAAGAATATTGAAGGTAAGATATTAAGATCCACGGTATCCAGAGTGTTAGGTTGCTTGACTTCACCATAGTGGTAATGGATGAAATGCAACTGACACACACTTCAATCCTCAGAAATTAATCTCAGAAGAAGGATACATCATAAGATACTTCCCTTCCTCAAGGTTTGAAGATGGTTCACATATTCAATTTTTGGGGGAATTAATTGTTTTCTTTGATTCTTATCCCCGTTTAGTGGTTATCAGTGAAAGACATTGCAGTAAGCAGAAGTCGCTTGAAATGAATGGAAAAACCGATAAAGCGGTAAAGAAGGAAATGAGATAAGATATAGACCTTCTATGAGAAGGGAAAACTGATTCAAGAAGGAGTTGATCTGATCCTTGTAGATATAGCCAACGGAGGCAAAACCCCCAACAATACCGACCAACAATACACCGGCCAAAAGGGTACCTTTGAAGGCAACGCCAGTGTCATCCTCCAAACGGGATTCTCCTTCTTCATTGTTGTCGTCATCATTCCTGGGGCTGGGGGTAAATGGGCGCTTTATGCCCGTTGGGGCAGTATCGGGAGTATTAATCTTCCTTATTTGCTGTTGCTTCTTGGTTTGTCTGAGGGAAGAGCATGGGGTGAGGAAGTGAAAGCGTTTGTGGGGTCTGAAGCTGAAGATGAAAGAAGGAGGAGGAGAGAAGCGGAAGTGGTAGTAGGTGAAGGTGGTCTGAAGGGAAGAGGAGAGGCATGGCAACGGGAGGAGGCGAGTACTGTGCAGCATGATATTGATAATTTGATATATTGATAATATGATTGATATCAATATGATATTTGCGCGTAACTAACAGCGTTGCGTTGAGACTTGAGAGTTGAGACTCGCAGAATATTTGTGGGTGGGACTGGGACTCCCATGATCCATCCCATGAATCACAATCATGTTTTTTCTCTTCTTTTTTTGTGGTTCCCATTTAGAATGACGGAAACTCTGTTTCCATTTAATCTATTATCTCTCTACAAATAAACATTCAAATTAAATTTTGTCATTTGGCAAGGGGAAAGATTCGCTTCTTTTTTTCCTTTTCTAGACGTGAAATAAAGTACAATTAAAAATATGGTTGGCAACATCTTAATTATAAATTTATTGGCACGTTTATTTGTATCATTTTTGTATTAATAGTAAAATTGTATTTGTGAAGTTCAATTTGATATATCTTTTAAAAATTCAATGAAAATTTTATGGATAATATTTCTATATGAAAAATTCATTCTTAATAAAGGGGAATTTCTTTTACATTAGAACTGGGCTCAACCCGAGTAAAAATGGGAGGCTTGATGTTTTCCAATGTATATAAAAAAAATATACACATTTAAAATATACTTAAAAAATAATATATAATTTATTATACAAAATATATTAAAATTATGTGAAATAAGTGAAGTGGTGAGTATCGCTGCCACATCATTGTCATTGATATAGAATTTTGATATGTGATATATCATTATTAGTTTTATTATAGGGATAGGGATGTCAAAACAAGGTTGGGTTGGGTTAACTAGGCCTCCAAAAGTGATTGGGCCGTGCCTCGAAAACACTTTGATACTCCCGCGCAGAGCTAGAGCTAGGCTATAGTCACCAAGGAAGGTGATGATTAATTCTGTCACAGCTCACCACGTGGCCACCACACCATGGAAATGGAAATAATAAAGCCGCGAAGCAGAGATATAAATAAATTTGTTCATCATCTATGTCCTGTAGGGTTTAGGGTTTTAGGTTTGAGGGAGGGGAGTGGAGCTGTTTCTGTTTCTCAAGACATGGCTTTTTGGGGTAAGTTGTTTGTGATCTGAGCACATATCATATCACAAGAGAAGGGATTAAAGCTAAAGCTAAGAAACTTTATTCATTCACAAATCACAACAATTAATCTTGTATTCTATTCCTATTCCTATGCAGGAGTCGAAGTAAAACCTGGAAAGCCTTTTACTCATAAATATGATGACCTGAAAGGACGCCTCCATATTTCAATGGTAATCTAATCTTATTCATCTCCTATGCATAGGATTGGATGGTGGAGTCTATCTTATTGAGAGTTGACATTTGTTACTTCTGTTCTGTTCTGTTTCAAAGAGTGTTGTTGTACTATATTTTTAATGCAATTTCTCATTATTTTAATGTGCTACCTACATCAACAGATTTTGACCTATTCCTTAATCAACTTCCCTCTTAAATGCCTTCAAATTTTAGGCAACTTTGGGGTTCGGTACTGCAACAGCAAAAAGCATACTGCAGTGTAATGTAGGAAACAGGAGCCCTCTTTATCTATGCTCTATCTATCCTGGAAACACCGAGTCATTGCAATTAAATTTGGAACTCGAGGAGCTTGATGAAGTTATTTTCTCCGTAATTGGTCCTCGCAGCATTCATCTCTGTGGTTACTATCTGGCCAGTGGCCGCAATTCCAATATCAATGAGGATTCGTATCCTTATCTTATTTTTCTTGTTGCTGACTTCCTTATTTTCTTACACTTTTTGTTTTTGTCAGCAATCAGCATATATTATTAACACTCTTTCGCACAGGTCCAGTTTTCAGGCAAAAGTTGATTACAGACATCACATAAAAATATATATATATATATATATTTTGGTAATTCATAAAAATATTCTTTAATAGAATGGAAATCTTTGCTTGGATTACTTTATTTTCCTGTGGCCTTTTGCTCCTTATTTTTTATGTATTAGATAGCGTTTCGTGTGTATCAGTAGATAGAATAGAAGTGTGAATCCATTTTTGGTTCTTGTTACAATTGAGCTTTTGCATGGGTGGTTTTCTTTTTCTTAATTTCCTTAACGCCGATGGAAAGAGAATCATATGGGGAAGATATTGCCGACACAGAGACAGAGAGATCTGGTTACAGTGATGAAGATGACTATGAGGATAGTTTTATTGATGATAACGGTGATCCAGAGGCCTTCCCATCATCTCCTGTTTCCAATGAAGGCACGTTTAAGTATTTATGTTAATCCCTCAATGGAGTGTATAAATTTTTCTTGAGTTTGTCCTTATTCATGTTATTTGAGTTTTGTGTACCCATGATAAACTATTGCCTTCCTGCTGGTGAATAATCCAAGTTTGCAGCATTCACTATTAAAAATACTTTAATTACATGATCATACAAAAATCATTTCAATAAATCTAGCTGATTTCAGTACATACTTTCATTACTCAGAAAACTAATTTCTTCTGATTTTGTTTCTTTCCCCAATTTTTGTTTCCTTATGTCTAACATCTTTTGATTTTCATGAGTGATAACCATAATTAACATCACTTTTATGCTCGTGCATGTGGGAATTGATTTTCCAATTAGTACACAAATGCATCTTTAACAATCAATTGTTTTGATATCTGTATCTTTTGTTTGTTTTGATTGTGATGATTACAGAGGAAGCTTCACTTGATAACAGACCAAAAGGTAGGAAAGGCAGCCTACGACGACTCAGGAGGAAGTACCAATCAGTAGAGTCGGATGATGATGGGTGTTTTGAAGAAAAGATAATTGTCAATGACAGTATGCATGACCAAACAAAGGAAATTGATAATGAAGATAGCCTGCCAATTTCATCTCTTTACAAGAAGAAAGCCTCTGGAATGGATGATTGTGGCGACAGGGGAGTAGGTGATGCAAGCAACAAGAATGGTGAAGATGGTGGGAATAGTATTATTGATACAAATTTCAAAACTGACAATGTCCTTGTAGATAGTCAGACACATAGGTGACTATTCTCAATTCTCAATCACTGTTCAAATACATGTATGCTCTTCTAAACTTTAGGTTTTAGAGAGAAATTTTTATTTGTGCTTGCCTTTGTTCATAAATTATGTTTCTACTGAAGCAGAGAAGCTGAACTGTCAGACCACTTAGTAGATCCTTGCACTGTTCTGGATGTTGGGAATATTAAAAAATTTAAAAAGAGAAAGAAGGGAAAGGAAAAAGAAGCAAAGAGTTCTTGTAATGACCAATCTATCAAACTGGATAATTCCATGCAAGATGAGCCAAAAATGGGCAAGATGACTCAGGATCTTCTGGCTGGAAATCAACAATACCAGGATCATGCTGATGATAAGTGAGTGATTATGTCTCTTGAGTTCTTGATTCTTGTTAGAGATATAAAAGTATTCATGTGCCTTCACTTAATAGCTTAAGCTTTTAAGAGAGTTGGTTATTGACATGGTATCAAAGCTTTCATGACGAAGTAGTTAGGTGATCAATCTTTACTGCCCTCATTCTTCTAAATAAGGGTTGAATTTCAGCACAAGATAGAGTGTGCTTGTGCATGGTTTACGGTTCAAGGCCAAAGGGCTCTTGCGTGAGAGGGCATGTTAGAGATATAAAACTATTCATGTACCTTCACTTAATAGCTTAAGCTTTTAAGAGAGTTGGTTCTTAGCAATTCTAAAAATGCACCTGCAATTACATGGTTAAATATTATAAGAAACTGTTCTTGCTCAGTAATATTTGTCTTAGTTTTTAGCAGGATACAATGTTAGACTAATTTGGAAAACTATTCAGGGTTATACATTCATATGATGGCCATATGATTTCAAAATCAAGAATTTAGGGTTCTTGATTATAGCAGAAATATTTTAGGGGTCTTATGTTGATTTAGGGATGGACAGGTTGATTAAGAAGCATTTCTTATTCTCAAAATCAAATCACAGTGTAAACAACCACAAACAGATAATCATATAAAAGATTAATTTTGGCAATGAAGTGTTCTTTGGAATGTCAAGGTGGTGCTCCTTTGGTGTGCTATTTGTACTAAAGTTTACTTCTGAAATGATGGTGAAGTATTGCTGAGTATCGAGTGAAACAACAGCATATCTGTATGTTTTGAATGATACATTAGAGAGAAACAGAGGTTGATTCACATCTCTGGCTCCACTTGGCTTTTGGCTGTAGGCAATACCACCTCAGGTTCTTGAGTGAAGGTGAGGCTGAGAGAAGTCACTGGTGGTGGTGGCTGGTCTGGCTTCTGGTGGTGGTGCATTTTTACTTTGGTGGGCTTAGTATTCTTTTTTCTTTTGTAAAAGCACTTGTGAATGTTTCTTACAATGGGCTAATGAACATATGATATGTAAATAGGCTCATTTATACTGGTTTTTTGGGTATCATATTTTGGATTGGTAACTCAATTTAATTTTATGAATATAAAATTTATTTCTTACACAATTAATCTATCACATTTTATTTTTTTTAATTTTAAGAATTACTTTGGTATTCCCTTGAAATTAAGGGTGAAAATTTCAGGGGTGAATTTTTCATATAAGACTCATCCCTGGATTTTTCATATAACACTCATCCCTGATTTTTTCATCCCCATTTTTAAGGGGATACCACGCTGACCCTAAGTGTATTAAAGTCCTATACTTAAATAAAAATAATTATCAATTTTATGTTGTTTATAAGTATATTAAAGTTATTTAACAATATGCTGTCAGATTTTAAATATGTTTATTACTATTTTAGTAATAATTTAAAATTAAAGTTTGATACAAATAATAAAGTTCTCAATTTATTTGTAACAGGTCTAAAAACTTCTTATGTATCCACAAAATGTTCAATACGTATCAAAACATATATGTTTCTAGACTAGGGATGGCAATTTCCCCCATCCCCCATGGGTACCCGCAGATAATACCCGTCACGGGGCGGGGTTTAAAAATGGGGCGGGGGAGGGGTTGTTTCCCCGTACCCGTGAGTACCCGATATATAATTTTAAGTATTTAAAGTTGTATTATTGTTAAGTATATATATGTTCTTCAAGAAAATTGTATTGTTATTTTGATTTTAAGTATTTAAAGTTGTTGAACTAAATTAGTTTGTAGTGGATAAATTATGAGAAATTATGATATGAAAATTTATTTAATTTATTCTTCTTCTCTTTTTAAATTTTCTTCTTCTTTTTTCAATTTTAATGATTTTATAGGTATCTGCGGATACCCGTGGGTACCCGTCTACCCGCGAGAGAATCAAAAGCGGGTACCCGCGCAAGTACAGGGCAGGGGGTGGGGGCCTACAACTCGCCCCCGCCCTGCCCCATTGCCATCCCTATTCTATATGCCACCTTGGCATGGGATTTTGTTCCTTGGTTCACTACATGCTTTCAAAGACAATGTTCTCGAAAGCAGAGCTAAGAATTCCCTTATGTACTTTCTTTTGTTGTGTTACTTGCAAACATTTCTGGCTTGGTTGTTGATCTTTGTTGTCTTATATATGAAGCAGGGAAACTGAAACAACGGATAAAATACCACCTTCCTCTGAGGTTGGTCATGGACAAGGTGAAAAGCCAAAGAAGAAAAGGAAAGAACGGGCAAAGGAGGGGATAAATTTGGTTGCCAATGGTGCTTACCATAGCAATCTTGTTAATCTACCTCCGAGAAATGAACACAATAAACAGCACACAATTAATGAGTGAGTTTTTCTATAACTACTGTTTATATAAACAGGTAGTACTCGGTTTTCTGAATTTCTTTAGTAGAATAACTCCACAACATGCTGTACTGGGAAATGGAGAAGTTGATAACATACTCTCCATGCCCTGGAGCAACAGCAACTCACTAATGCAGCTTTTCATGCAAAAAGAGAGACCTTAAATGGGGCTTATGTGTTAGCACTTAGCTGTGCATAATGGTTTTTAAGGAGGATCATTTAGGTTGGCCTTCCTAATAGAAGTTATTAAGAGAACACAAACCATGCAAATTTCACTGGAAATTATACTCTGTGCAAGAACTACCTGATGATATAACAGATGAAATAATGGCTCCCATGGATTTTGCCTCTCAATCTAATGTCTACCTAGTGCATCTTAAAATTGTTCACTTTCTGCCATCTTTCTGCAAGTAGCAAGCAACTGAAGTGTTCTTGCCCACTACTATAGAAAGCAGATATGGAAATAAAATTTTCAAATGACTTTCATAAATAGTCTGTCATTTTCAATTGAACTGGTGGCAAAAGAAATTTTACTAATTAACAGAAACTTGGCAAAGTGGTGAACACTGAACAGGTTCAAACATGTCTGAGACAAACTGGCTAGATAAATCAATTGATATTTGAATTGGTTCAAGCTCTTATGCTTTGTTAAAAAACTTAAAATAGTTTATATTATATACACAAAAATATCCTTATTCCTGGAAGTAAGCAGTAACTGACAAATAAAATCCGTATATCAAATTAACAAAATAAGTTGGTTTTGAATCAAGCAGTAAATCTTGTTATACAGCTCAAGAAAATAAAATAGAAGAGAAGCTAAATGAAAATAAAATAGAAGGAAAAAGTAACAAGGATTAGAAGAAGTGGCTTGCTAGTAGTAGTATCAATTAGAATATAATAAATAAAAGAAATCACATGATCTCATGAGAAGCATTTACACAATTATGATAGCCATTATTATTTATTTCTTTTAACCTTTTTTTCTTAGAGAGATTGAAAGGGTAGGCATAGATCAATACACAACTGAAGAGGGACTGCCATTCTGGTCTGAATGTCCTCGATAAAATAAGGAAAGAAACGTATCTTTCTTGTGAATTAGCAAAATAATAGAATAATTGCTTTTTTTATAGACTTGAAAACTAGTACAAGGGTTATTATGCTTAGCTGCGGAACACTTGTAAGAAGGCAATTGCCTTAGTTCCTTGGTCAGTAATGAATCTAAAATTTTCTGATTTAGCCGAGCAGTGCCTGATAAACTTATCTCTTTATGCGATTCTCACTATTTAAGTTGTCTATAGAGAGCACTTTTAGTTTGTTGCTTACTTTTTTTTATTCTTTCATTTGAGTGCATTCTTGCTTTCTCTTTGAATTTTATGAACTGTTTAATTCATATGCTATTATTCTAAGTACTTGATGCAAGCTGAATGGCCCTGTGACATACTATAACCTATTTTCTGCAATCATCTTAGTTAACATTTCTGGTGCAGGAGAGTGGACGATGGTGCTCTTGACTTTCCTGATGGAAATCAATCTGAGGATAGAAAAGTTAAGAAAAGGAAGAAAAAGAGTAAAAGTCAGGGGAATGTGGAAATTGTAAATTCTGAGATGCCTCTATCTGTCAAACAAAGTAACGGGACGGTGAAGGAGGATGGAAACAAGAGGGCTGATGCAAAGCCTTCCCAAGTTAGAACATTGTCAAACGGACTAGTTATTCAAGAGCTAGAAATGGGGACAAAAGATGGCAAAATTGCTACATCAGGGAGAAAGGTAATTCTTTTGAAGTGATTTAAAGTATTTTAGAGACTTCCTGTATGAAGTTAAGAAAAAGAATTGCAGATTTGATTTGATTTAAATAAGTATTCTTTGTTTTCAGATTAGCGTCCATTACATTGGCAAGTTGAAGGAAAATGAAGTAGTATTTGAGTCAAATGCTGGCCAAGCTCCTTTCAAGTTTCGCCTTGGTAACACCATTAACCAGAACCTTCTGTTACCTGGATATGACTCTGTCCTTACTTGTATTACCTATTGCAGGTAAAGGAGAAGTTATTGAGGGTTGGGATGTTGGCCTTGAAGGTAGTCATTTGGACATTTTGTCCTTGTTCTTTTCCCTTATTCAGCTTTTGTTTGTTTTTGAATTATATTCTTCTGTCATTCCTTTGTTTCTCTACATACTGTTGAGATGCATTCATATATTCATGGTCCTCAGGCATGCGAGTTGGAGAAAAGAGAAGACTTGTAATCCCACCATCAATGGCGTATGTGATTAAATTCATGTGTTTAATTAACATCCCTTTCTATGCTCTAATTGTTTATTTGGGATCGCTATTACCTTCTCTAATGTGTGCATGTTTCAGGTCTAAGAGTGAAAGACACAGTGCAAATATACCTCCAAATTCATGGCTGGTTTATGACTTCGAACTGGTTAAAGTTCATTGACTGTTTCATCCACCTGATTGTGGCTGGTTATGTTTTGGGTGAACACGGAAAAATGAAACATGGAGTCAGGAAGCAATACAGTTGGGCAGCCAAATAGAAACCGGATTCAACTGTTTTATAGCAGTTTTCTGTTGAATCTGTGGGGATTTAGCACCAGGTGATTGAGTTTTGGTGTAGAATATAGTCAGTTGACATGTGCAGCCAAATCCAAGGTTTTGGTCCTTTCAGAACCCGTGTTAAAGATCAAATGTGAATTGAGGGTGGAATTATATAAAGTGATCAAATGCTCAAGTGCTACTTTTCTTTTTTGTGCTAAATGAAAGATTATAAATGCATTTTTGTCTCTCTACATATAAGGTTGAACAATGATAAGTAAACACTTGACAATAAAACATTCATGAATTAGGGACTTGGTTAGCAAATTTGTTAAGACTTTGGATTTTTTTTTCTTTTTGTGGGAAAATGTTTAGGGAGGGAGGAGATTGTTTTATTATAAAGGTCAGGGCATATGACAAATATTAACGAGGACTTACGGTGGTACATGAATTCAAGACCTTTTTGTTGATGATGTTTAATCTTGTCACTTGAGTCAATTTCATAAGCTTGTTTTGTTATGTATTGGTATAGTAGACATAAATCATATAGGTGTGGGTAGAAATTTATTCTTAAGTTTAAGTAGTAGTATAAGATATCATTAGGTAATTACAATTTATAGATGAAAGATGATACAGTAAATTATATATTAAATAGAAAACGTATTTATTTGCTTGTGCAATTATATTGTGGGGGTTTTTATTTTTTTGCATTGTATACCAGATATTTTTAAATTAATTTTTACGAAATTAAATTCTTCAATAAATGATTTCTCACAATATGATAATATTAGATATATAAAATCTAGGGACATTAAATTTTAATTTTATTTCGCCATTATTAATTTATCGCCATTTTTTTGCCAACACTCGGAATTTTAAAGAAGTATATAAGCGGAATGTGGAAAGCGTGTTAAAGGAAAAAGTGTGGACTCGCAGCAAAAGAAAATGTTTTGAGCCTAGTTGTTATATTTTTGTCTATTGGACCTTCATGGGTTTTGATTTGTTTCTTAAAGTAGGTTAGATAAATATTCATGGCCTAATAAAATAAGATTCAATAAAGAGAAGAAAAACCTATCTCTGGGTTCGACGAGTTAGGACGCCTAATCGTAGAGTTTCTGTAATTTAATTTTCGCCTTTATGGGAAGGTATATAACTTGTTTATTTGAGTTTATATATAACAATAAATATTTTTAAAGTATTTTTATTTTATTTAAATGAATTTACTAAAATAATTTTTAAAATTTCTATAAGTTATTTTTCATTAAAAAAATTAAGTTTATAAAAATATATTTTTCCAGAGTTTAAAACAATTTAGATATTAGTTTTTATAATAATTTTTAATAAAATTAGTTTTAATAAATTAACATAATTTATAGTATATCTTTGAAATATACAATATTTATTTTAAAAAATATTTTTTGAAATATCTATTTAAATGTTATTTAATTGATTTTAAATTGTGATTATTATAGTAAAATTTGTTAAATAATCTCAATTTGAATAAATATATTTATAAAATATTTATCCAAAATTACGTTTATAAGTAAGATTATGGCTCGTTCACTTAATTAATTAAATGTTTAATAATTAATTAATCTGAGGTGAAAAATAGGTACTAGACGTAGTAATCAGCGTAGGGAATCAAAAGTCGAAAGTTTTCAGCTTTTGATTCCCGTGCTGTGATTGAATAGGAAGGAAAGGAAAGAAAAGAATTTGGGTTGGAATTTGAAAGACGGGATTCGATTTGCTCCGAATGATTGTTGAATTGAAGGTGTAGCTAGGGTTTGAGTGAGAGGAGAGGATGAGTCAGACTAATGGGAACAGCAGCAGCAGCAACCACCATGACGACGTGCATAATCAAGATCTGGGACTCTACTTCCTGGAGCTGTGTGGGCATGGAGGTCGATGCGAGATGGAAGAGGAGGAGGAGGCACCAACAGAGCTGAACCCCATTAACAGCTCTGGAGGTTTTGTGCTTGTGTCGACGGACAAGCTGTCAGTTAGGTACACAAATGTGAACCTTCATGGGCACGATGTTGGTGTGATTCAGGCTAACAAGGCAGCTCCAACGAAGCGCCTCATCTACTATTTCGAAATTTATGTGAAGGATGCTGGAGCTAAGGGTCAGATTGCCATTGGGTTTACCACCGAGAGCTTCAAGATGCGAAGACAACCCGGGTACTCCTTTGCTTATTATCTCTTTTGTTTCCTTGCTTATCAGATCTAGCTTAACTCTTTCTCCTCATATGTGTCTTACTTATGTCCAGATCTATGTTTTCTTCCTAAAATTTTATAATGCTTCCAATACACTTTGGGTTACTTAAGCAAGAGAAAAGAGATTGTAATACGTGGATTATACTAATTATATCATAACTTTCTACGTTTATCATCACTTTTTTGTGACTCTCTCTTTATATTTCTTCTCCTTTCTGTGTAACATACAAATTATATGATTCATAACATACATCTGACCCTCCCCAAATCCCACAATGGTGGGAGCCCTTTTTATGTATTATTTAGTTATTACTAATTAATTATGGTTTTCCTTTTATTTTCCCCCTGTTTGATGTTAGGTGGGAGGCCAATAGTTGTGGATATCATGGGGATGATGGATTGCTTTATCTTGGACATGGGAAGGGCGAACCTTTTGGCCCAACGTATACAGCTGGTGATATAGTTGGTGCTGGAATTAACTATGCCACACAGGAATTCTTTTTCACGTAATATATTCACTTTTCTACTTTCTCCAATGCATCCTTTTCAAAAAGAATATTTTTCATGTTCCTGTTTCCTTATAAGAGCGAGGTGGATCATGAGTCCATGACATTATGATGGATACTAAAGCCTGCAGTTGCATGTTATCTGTGCCTGTGGCTTACCCCAATAATATATAAAACAATGAAGTCTAATCTTTGATTGATTGTTCTATTTAGCTTGTTTACAGTTTTTTATGCTTTCTTCCATCAGAAGATTTTACAGTTAGAATTTTCTCTGTTTAATGCCAGTAAAAATGGGCAAGTTGTTGGGGCAATTTACAAAGAGATGAAGGGTCCCCTTTTTCCAACCATTGCTGTTCATAGCCAAAATGAAGAGTATGTTTTACCGCAATCTTTAAATATTATCTATCTCCTCCTTTTCAATAATTGGAGTGGACACATGCTTATTTATTCTATTTATTGTTTATTTATTTATTTTCCAAATATAGTAGGTATCTATGTAACTATGTTTAGTGTATAGTTGTGTAGCCACCCATCAGATTAGAGTAGTAAATTAAATTGAGATGTTAGTATTTAAATAAAATCTCGCAATTCAATTTCGATGCTGACCATGTGTAGTTTAATATCTGAAAGTGTGACAACTTGAAGATCCCATCCTTAACTGCACCTTCCTGGAATAGTGTGCAGGTAGATCTATTTTTTTCTATGAAGAAAAGGGATATATAACTTCTTGAAAATTTGATGTGCATAGTGTAGACGATTCCAAAGAACATGTTATTATTCGCATTTGATGAATTAATAATAGATTTCAAATTTTGTTTTGTTTATGCGAAGTTAAGGTGATGTATCATAGTGTAAGCAAGTCAGTGATTCACATATATTCATTAAGCTTAAACATTCTAATCTAATTGATCTTTCAGCAATTCTGGTCCTTTTTGACAAATTTGGTGACCGATTGATGTAAAGAAGTGTATATCACTTCGTGTATTTGACAAATTTTCAATAGTTGTGAAATAATTAAATTACTCTTCCTCCCTTGTATTTTGTGTTTACTAGTACTACACAGACCTCCCCTCTATTATGAAAACATATACAAAACTCCCTTGTATTTGTAAAAAATGCTACAACTAACTCCAAAATGCTATCAGGCTTAACAAATTTGTTAACTAAGCCATTAGCTCATGAATGTTTTGTGGTCAAATGTCATTCTTATCCTTGTCCAACCTTATATGTTGAGAAAAGAGGAAGAACACATTCATTTAGTGTAGTTAAACCTTCAATTCAAATGGTTGGACACCTAAATGAACCTTCAATTCAGCTGCACCAAAAGAATGTGTTCTTCCCCTTTTCTCAACATTTAAGGCTGAATAAGGGTATGAATGACATTTGACTACAAAGCATCAATGAGCTAACAGCTCAGTTAACAAATCTGTTAAGCCTAATAACATTTTGGAGTTAGTTGTAGCTTTTTTTTATAAATACAAGGGCGATTTTGTGTAGGTTTTCATAATAGATGGGAGGCCTGCATAGTAAATGCAAAATACAGGAGAGGGGAGAGTAATTTACTCTAATATTTAATTTGTTTGAGGATAATTGGCTTAGATCTGTCACTTACCTTTAGTACTTTTTTTCTTTTCTTTTCTTTTGAGACCAGGCTTTTAGATCATCTCATCTGCATGCATTTCTTAATCCTTGATTATTTTCCATTCCTTTCATTTTAAAGGTTCTTCTTGATAAAAACTGTACTTACTACCTAGTTTCACATAGCAGCTTCTTTTGATCATTAGTCGAGGTGTTTAATTTTTCAGGAGTGTGTTTCATTTATATCTAACAGGGTGCATGTCAACTTTGGGCAGAAGCCATTTACTTTTGACCTAAAGGTAAGTACCTTTGTATTTTCTGTTTTTCCGTGTATATATCTTAGCTTATACTTTTAGCAAGTTACCCTGCTTGCTAATGCAAGAAGATGGATAGTTTGTATTTATTGAAGAGGCCAGACCTTTGAATTTACTTCCAAGTCCAACCTAGTTACTTCTTCCAGAATTTTGTCCTTCAGATAGCAAAGTATATTTTTTTCTTTCTTATTTGCTTCAAATTCATTGCTCAATGCTTGCTACTTGTTACGAGGAATACTTATTGTGAGATTTTTCTCATTATTCAGCTCTCTGATGGGTTTGCTCCTTTTGCCAGAAATGAAAATTTCTTATCTTTTGTTCATTTCAAAACTGAGAATGGGGGGATAAACCCCTAGCAGAGCAGGATTGGACCTGTGTCCGGATAAATCTTGTGTACATCTTACCTGAAGGTTTTTGGTGAAATGTAGCTGGAACCTTTAAAGATTTCAAAACATATTTTTGCTTTGAAACTGTTTGGAGGGTTGAATGAAGAAAATATTACACCTCCTTTTCATTTTCTAAAATTTTCCCTGGAGATCTTTCCCCTTCTGTAAAAATAAGAAATTGGTGATTAAAATTGTTGGGAAACGGCACTGATTATGTGAATACAATGGAACATATTTAACTTTTATGCAGTGTTGTCAATGGCGGATGGCGGCAAGTCAAAAATCCGCCATGGAATAATTGCAGATGGTGTTGTGGAAAATGGCAGAAGCATGGAGGCCATGTTAAAATAAAATATGCTACAAGACCTGCATAATATAAATAATAAAAATCTAACAACTTATATCAAGAATAATAAACATAATTAAAATACTTTCTAGCATATACTTACTAAAAGTATCACAAACTCTCATATAAATGCAATAGAAAGGGAAAAAACAGAGAATTTTTAAAAACTAGGAAAAAATCATGTGAAACAAGGGGGGGAAAATTAAAAACCTACTAAGGAAAGAAGAAAAATGAGCTGAACAGCATACTGGGTGTTACTGTTAAGGTCTTGAGGTGCTGGTTACTGAGTTAAGGTTGGGTGGTTTACTGGGTTACGGGCTTAAGGCTGGGTGGGTGGGTTACTGGGTTACAAATTAAAAAAAAAAACAGTCGGTGAAAGAATTAGAAAACAGAGCAAGACGCACTTTGCAGAGACCAACGAATGTCCATACACAGGAAAACAGGGCACAAAAAGGCAGAGAGAATGGGTGGAGCTGGTTTGCAGAGACACATAGAGGGCCATACCTGAGACTGAGAAAGACACTGACAGAGTGGGAGTGGGCCGAGAAGGCAGAGAGAAGCCTAAGACAGAGGGTTTCGCACAAGAGAATAGAGAGGAATGTGAGGGCTTCGCACAAGAGATGGATCGAATGAGGGTTTCCCTAAGTTTTTGTTTAGACAGCTAGGTCAAAAACTCCAAAATACCCAGCTGGTGAGTGAGCCTTTCACCATTTCAGTTGTGTGTGACACTGCCATCACATCGTTCTGCCTTGGGCATAGCGGGTGCCATGGCACCACCATGAGCAACCTGCCACACCATAGTCTTCTTGTGGTGTTTTGGTGGAAATCCGCTACTCCAAACTGCCATGGCGGCTATTTGATAACACTGCTTTTATGTTAAATTAAACATGTTTTGGAGGTTAATTGTGGTGGGGATGAATTAGATCAGGTGTTGTTCTAGGGATGCTATTGTGAAGTTACTTTTTGTTTCTTATTTAATTTAATATCCTAAACGGTAAAAGATTTATGTGAGTGTAAATATATAAGAGGTTCTCCAGTAGGCACTGGGAGGAAAAAAAAACATGGTAGTTAGATATAACCTTATCATACAGCCTATGCATCCATGATAGTACTTGGATGCACTGGTAGACTAAATGATTTCAATGTGATTTACTACATTCACAAAGCTCAATCTTATGTGACATTTTTGTCTAAAATGTAACATAGTTATTAAGTTCTTCGTTATTATTTTTTCTTAAACATTTATATTATTGGATTAGGAATTTGAAGCACAGCAAAGAATGAAGCAGCAACTGAAAATAGAGGAAATACCTCTGCCACCAAATGTCAGTTATGGGTGAGATAACATTACCTTTAAATAACTTTCTTTTTAAACTCTGCATTTCCATTACTTTACATTACAATTAATTTATTCTTTATGTTCAATTTTATTTTTAATCTAAATTAGTGCAAGCTTACTATGAGTTCTAAATGCCCTTAATATCTAGGATTATTCTAGGGTCCGTATTTGTAGTTGGTAGCAGGGTAAGATTGCATAACTCTGGACAAATTCCATAAGAGTTGGTATGCTTATGGGTTTTCTGGTGCAGATTTCTATTACATTGTCCCAAATATTTATCTGTCATAACTGTTTGTCTGGGTACTGTAGTAATCTCATCGGATCTAATATCAAGGCTGCAATTTTAACAAATGAGTGCCTGAAGGTGTAGTAAGTGGTTCTTAGAAGTTTAGTGCTGGAAGCTGTGTCCATAGAAGTTTAAGGTTTGAAAGTCTGATAGTGCTAAAAGAAATGAAGAGTTAAAGCTCTATTTAGTATAGTTGTCCAAATGGGAATTTAATTGTGGTTGATGAAAATACAGTTATTAGTTTATGATTAAAGTAGACACTGACAAGCCAGTTTTCTTATTCATTTTCTCCTGTGGAAAAATTGATTATCAAGAGATTTTATACTTGAATAAAATATTATGATTTTATATTATATGGAAGTGTGTTATATTGTAAAAGAACTATGATGTTTACTAGTGCTTGTGGAAGTAGATTTATTTTTCTCATGTCAAACTTATCTTCTATTGTTTCTTCTTGTATAAAAATAAAATAAAAGAAAATTCTTAGTGGTGAATGCATCATGTTACTGTTTTATTTAATATCTTTGTGCTTTAAGTTTTGTTTTCCTGCCTTTAACATCACCTGACTGCTTGAAGTTAAAGTGGTCTTACTATTTTTTTCCCATTTCCTATTTGCAGATATCATATTTTCATTAACATAACAGTGCTAGTGATGTAGTTCAGATGCTGTAACAACATATCTTCTAGAGACATCTAGGGTGCTAAAGTATTTTCTTTTTAAGGTTTGTAATATAAGTTAAATTTCGGGTGGATTTGGATGGTGATTTATATAATTGGAAAGATTGAGATTTAGCAGGAAATGGTGTGGTTGGATAACAAAAAGCTAGCTGCTAGAATTTCAAAACAGGATTTTTGGGTTTCTTATAATGGTTAATTGGTTATAGTTAGGGTTATATTTAGACGGGGAATATACCATATGTTTTACGGGTTTTATATTGTTGAAAAGATGGGGTATAGCTTTACTCTTTAGTAATAATCAGTATTCATGAGTGTGAGTCAGAGAAAGAAGGAGAAGAAAAGACAGTGAGATACTCGGCAGCATGCCTTAGATTGAGTTTTCCTTCTAATATATGAACTGGGGTTTTGCCTGTTGTTTTTAACATACCAGATATTGTATTTAGAGAACTTAGTCTGAAAAGCATAATTATAAGATAGAGGATCCACAAATAATAAGATTAATTTACAATATAACATTACTCAGACTGCTATTGAGCTCAATCCCTGGCCCTATGAGAAATTCAATGCATACCAAAAAAAACTTATAATGGTCTAGTAATTTACCATGAAGTCTTATTCTTTGGCTAGGGAAGATTTTTCTAATGTTGCAAACTTTAGTTCTTTGTGCTTTTATAAAGGTTGAAACTTACCTATTTCACCTTGGCTGTGTGACATCCATGACTTTCTTGGGAATTAATAGTATTAAGTAAGTAAAAAATATGTATTAATATTTCAAAATTTTGGTATCCTTTCTTATTTTCAGAATTGTCCGTTCTTACCTGCTACACTATGGCTATGAAGATACCCTAAATTCATTTGATGTGGCTAGTAGAAGTACTGTTCCTCCTATATGTATAGCTCAAGAAAATGGAATTGGTGAGCAGGAAATAACTTATGCGTTAAATCACAGAAAGACTCTACGACAGGTACGGTATTGTTTGTGTCAGCTTTTGTTTCAGTGTTTGGTTTTGACAAGATTAAAATCTGAACTTATGGATGATTATTCCTTTCATAGAATTTTGGGTGATTACATCATTACATGGTCTAATCTGTGAAAACTGAGAAGAAATGGAACTGATGAATAAAATTATTACTTGTCCATTCTTTATTTGGTCTTTGAAAAGTTTTGTTTGTCCTCCTCCTCCCCTGGTTTTTTGCTCCCTCCACCTTTCCCCACTTATTTCATTTAAAACAATTCATCCATATTTAGAAGAAAATACTTCTGAATGGTTTTGTGTTAGTCATCATAACTGGGAAGATTCCAGTTGAACCGATGGGATGATTGCAACAACTCTACCTTTAGATGTTTCTGTTTGGTTCTGTATTTGAAAGTCACTGGTTGATCTGAATCCAAGCAACAATGTAGGTATTTTGTCTGATAAGACTTGGCCAAATGGGAAATGGGTTCAAAACTTCCCTTTCATATTCCTACCCTTTTTTAAATGGTCCATTCTTGGGGTTTGCCATGAGGCTTCCATCAAGAAATGCTACATGTGTATGTGTTTTACATTAAGATCGGATGCCAAGATTGATTTGACCTTCGAGCAAGTTAAGGACCTCACTACCTGCAGATCAGGGGACCATGGTTGCAATTGATGATATAACATATTAACATGTATAAGTTAATTGGGATAGGAAACATGGGAATATTAGAGTCAAGGCAATCTTTGTATATGTGTCTTCTATCCGCTGAACATCTCTGTCCATGGATAATGTTTTGTAATTCTCAAATCTGATATATTCTCATTGTTCATATTTCTTTCTGTCAATTTTTAAGGGAGTCAGGCCTCCTCATTGTCGAATGAATTAAGAGATGTTATAAGAGAATAATGCCCCAATCTCTTTTTAAAGAAGAGTCTTTACATAGTTAGAATCTTTGAGTTATAGTGTCCATGTCCTTTTAAGTTCCTGTATTGTTATTGATAGACATCGTAGTTTCATTTTCCTTTGTTTTGTTATTGTTAGTATGATATCCTGGCTTCGTATAGATTGCTGATTTACAAACCTAATTTGGCTTACCTCTTTTCTCTTCAATGAAGCTAATCAGGGATGGGGAGATTGATGCTGCATTTGGTAAACTGCGTGAATGGTATCCCCAGATTGTTGAGGTGGGCTGTCTCAATTATAATGGTTGTTTACTGTTGTGTATATCCTTTTTGTGTCTACTGGTGCGAAGCTAACTCTTCAATTTCACTGGTTAAAATTCAATCTAGCGTGGTATGGAGGTATATATGATCTGTAATTTATTTGTAACTGAGATCATATTTATTTGTAAGAGAATTATGATTCCAACTGATTCTCAATAAAAGGACTGCCTGTGGTGATTATAGCTCATAAGGTTGTCCTGCCCTTGGATTGTTAAATGCATCATGTTCTGTTTTACAGTTGGCATCATAATACAAAGGAGGATATGCTGTGCTTTGTTTTCCGCTGTTGGTCACTCTTTCTGCTTTTATGGAGTTTGAAGACTTATTTTGCATATTGGAAAGTGATTTTTCATATTGTTGGTGAAAGAATTTTGTAGTTATATGGATATTGACACGGTTCTTTCCTTGTCGCTGTTTTTTTTTTCTTTTTTGAGGTCGCTTCTGTCCAAAGTTTGTACATGGCCAAGTTGATCATGATTGTGTCACATTGAAATACTTTGGTCCTCAAATCATAGCTCTAATTTTTCTCCTTTTTGTCAGTTGATTCAAATATCATAGACTTGATTTGATATTTCTCCTCTGTAAGAATCTTCTTTCATTATATTTACCTCCTGAGTCATGACGATCAGTTCTGATTACTGCAGGACAATACATCAGCTACGTGCTTTCTGCTTCATTGTCAAAAATTTATCGAATTAGTTCGGGTATATTCCTTTCTATATTTAGTTTTGCAATTAAAAGTTATCATGTTTGGAAGCCTTGTCCCACTTGATTTCCGTACTCTGTTAATTTCCATGGCTAGTGCTCTTTTTTTTTTTTTTTGGCCATTGACTGGTGCTCTGTTAATTAATCAAGATTTATTAATATTATTTATTTTTCTTTTGTCAATTGTTACTCATTCAAATATTTCTTTTTGTTTATCTAGCTTTGATTTAAAATCCCTACATAATTGACAAAAAATTTAATAACGAATATTTTTACATTTCTGTACGTGATATTTAGGTTGGAGAACTGGAGGAGGCTGTCAAATATGGAAGAATAGAATTGGCAAGTTTTTTTAGGTTGCCTGTCTTTGAGGATTTAGTTCAGGTGAATTTTCTTATGAATAATGAAAATTATTGCCGCTGCACTAATATCCCTACTGATTTTAAATTTTTAAGGCCCTTGCTTATCTGTTGGTTGAAGCATATAAACATGCTAAGCTTATATTGCACAAGATAAACATGGGCAAACTCCCCTTCATTATAAGCTTTTAAGTCTGTCTGAGAATATTTTGTCATGTGCAAGAGAGAAAAATCAGTTTTGCGTGTGTATATATGTATCCTGTTTGTCTAATTGTTGTATGTTAGTCCTGATATTTAAAGTTGCCTTTTGATTCTCTGTTCTATAGGACTGTGTTGCTTTGCTGGCATATGAACAACCACTGGAATCCTCTGTAGGTTATCTTCTAAAAGACTCACAGCGTGAAGTCGTAGCTGACACAGTAAATGCCATGATCTTGTCCACAAATCCCAATCTGAAAGAATCAAAAAATTGCTTGCATTCCTATCTTGAGAGGTTATTGAGACAGCTCACCGCTTGTTGCTTAGAGAGACGGTCTTTGAGTGGAGAGCAGGGAGAAGCTTTCCAACTGCAGAGAGTGCTTAGCATTGGTAAAAAAGGCTAGTGCTAGGTGATATGTCTATTGATCTTCTTAATCTGCTGTGAATATGGCCCTGGGTTTTATAACAATGCCAAGTGATCAATTTGATCTTAGCGTCTCGTATACTGTAGAGTCCCCCATCTATTTACTTGATTTACAGTACTTAATTCATTTCTTTGGGAGTGGGGGTTCTCTATATGCATGTAAGCTTGTATCCTCGTCATCGTCAAAATCAATGGAAATGGAAAATTGAACTAACGGTGATTTCAATATATGCAGAAACAAGTGCGAATGTGCAGGTGTAACAATATCATTATCTTTTACTACATACTTCTTAGGTTGTCATTATAGTTAAAGGCTTTTAATAATGTGACAAAACATGATTGGATAATAATTTACACTTTGAAGGATTAAAACGAAATACTTTTTGTAAGGATTAAAATTAAATCCTCTTCGTAAATATGAAAAGTTGGAGTGAAATTATCAATAATAATTTGTGTGCAGGATCATGCGTTCTCCCTTTTCCATTTTTGGTAAAAGCTGAACCCTTTTCCCTGACATTGAAAAATCTAGACTTCTTGGCTCCTCAATCAAAGTTGTGGCTAATATTTGTGGGAAAATAATATTCAAGAATTGGCAAAAAAATTTAATGCACTACGAGGGACAAAAAATTGAAATTTACGGTCTATCTTGGCTCTATACCCCGAGTGTGCTTTGAAAGTTGTTTAGAAGCCAAGAAAAAAAAAGGAGAATATTATATAAGGACAACTTATAGTGAGACAAAAGCATATGAAGTAAATATGAATATGTAAAAAAAAAATTAAATATATTTAAAAATAATTTAATATATAGAATTTTTTATTTTATTTTTGCATATAAGGTTTCAAAAAAAACATAGCAATTAAAATAATACCATAGCAAAAGAAAACCCAAAGAGGGGATTCAAATAAATGTGATCATTGTTCCATCAATCCATTATAGAGAAGACGATGGAGAAACTTTACCATAAATCTTGTAATGACGTAAAATCTTATATTTAATTCTACTGTATCACATATACACTTTCCAAGAATATTGATGATATAAGCACACCTTTTAGGCTAATTGTTCTAAGATACAGATATTCTAATTGATTAACTATCTAGTAATATGGTTCTTTAAAGAATATTACATAAATGATGCAACATATGGCAAAAATAATGATGAAAACATCAATAGTGAGGGCAGAAACTGCTTGATCACTAAGCTTCATATTCCTTCCACCAAGCCGATCAACCATGTCTGGAACAGATTCCCAGTTCTTCACATCTTGCTCATAAGGATCCTCCAACCTCATTTTCAGCTTCTCTGCTTGGCGGCTTGCAGTCTCTTGAGCAAGAGTCCAATCATAAAACCTTCGACTTTCTTCTTTGCTGAGAACATTGTAAACCTCTCTTAATTTCATAAATTTGTCTGAGGCAGTTTTTAGAGGGAGGGAAGTTGTGTCTGGATGGTACTCCTTTGATAGTCTCCGGTAAGCTGCTTTAATTTCTTCTAAATCCGCTTCTGCTGACACTCCTAAGAATCTGCTTGTTTCCATCATCATTATTCATCAATCAGTTAGTCATGTCAACCCTCTTTCCCATGAAACAAAATGTCTCTCGCAACTAGTTAAAAAGCAAGTAAGCCACAGGAGAATACACAAACTGATTATGATACCAGAAGAGGCAAAAACCCCTATGCTTGAAGCTGTGAAGAGGTGTAAAAACGATTCTGTAATTTGCTAGCAAACCTGTCAGACACGATTCATCAGGTTTGAGATTCTATATTTGGCATTGATATTTTAGAGCTTCATGTGTTTTTTACTGTTTCAACTTTCAAAGTAAGTAGATAATTGCCTTCTTAAAATATGGGGAACTCAGTTTCAAAAATGTGTAGTAGATACAATTTTCAGCTATAGAACTATAGGAGTGACCAATTGGGATTGTTGCAAGGATTTTGGAGTTTTGACATAGGTTTCCACATCCACATGTAAAATGATAATTGACCAGAAACGGTAAGAACTAACATATCAGCTATACAGTGACTCACTCATAATGAGAACCTGAAGAACTGCTGAGCAAATCAGCAAACTTTTCACCCAACAGGTTCTTGGGGTTCTCCTCTGCACTGGGCTGTTTCTGTTTACTACTATTGGTATCTCCAATCCAACCTTCATCTTCGTTGTCCCAATGGATTCTTGTGTCAACTCCAGGGGGTGCTTTCTGGGGCCTGAGAGGGTCCTGCGAGGCATGAACCTGCAAACTAGTGTAATGAGTCCTTGTGGTTCTTGCTTTCAAGAACCTTGCTCCTCTTGCTGGGCGATTTCGTAAGATGGGACTGTATAATAGAACCTGTGGAGCAGCTGTGGAAGCCATGGGAGGTGAGGGAGAAAAGAATGGTCTTCCTTTGAATTTGAAGGCTGAGAATGCATGGCGTTCTTCCACTTTCTGTGGTTCACATTGAGACTTAGCCTCTTGAAAATTGACACTTTGTTTTGAAACCGTGGGCTTGTCATTTAGCGCTTTAACTCATGCGGACATCTAAGCTTCAATCCTTCATTGAGTTCAGCTACGTCATATTTATGAAAGCATTTCTGATAGAATGTTGTACGAATATTTCAGCACATGTTGCCATATGGCTATAGCTGAATTTAATTGGACTCACTTATTAGTCTCAACTAAAATTTAGTCTCTTTATGAGTCTTAACTTCATACTTTTTTGGCAATAGATTTTATCTTTATTTAAACTCTTTCTTTTATTCTTTTTTTATTTTATAAATGCAATGAAAATCGGATTCAGAATTTCATTAAATTTCCACTCAAATTAATTACCTGACCCAATCAGGCCACACAGGGATCGAAGTGGTCAAGGATTAACAATTTCATTTGAAGTCACTTAAAAAGGACTGCAAAGAAATAAAAGAAGATTAAGCCAAAGGGATAAGAACTGTCTGAGCTGGTTTGTTTGCCAATTACAAGTTTGATGTTTGGATGGTGATTGCCTGTTCTCTGACTCCTTTTCTGTAGCTTGAGGTTCTGTATTATCAAATTGAAAAAGAAGGAAAAATTAAAGGCAAATAAAATTTGTTAAAAGGGAGACGGCAAGTCTCAGCTGTTGCATTCATCCTATTACAACTTATTGAAATTCACAAGAGTGAACTTTGTGTATCTGACTTCAACCAGCAGTACAAATAGGTGTTCCATCTGCGTTGTAAATGGTACAGCCGCTTGATGCAAGGCAGCAGTTGCATGTTGGATTAAGGTGCTGATCACCTGAAGATGGGCATGTCATGTATGCTGCATCATAGCATATTAGTGGGCAAACTTTAGCATCCACAGTTTTCAAATTGTCTCCCAAAAGAATTGCACCTGCTTGTCAGGATCATAAGCAAAAACAAAAACAGATTAAAAATGGTTAATTTGTTCAGCTACTTTTATTTTTGGAAACAAAAAACAAAGAAAGAAATGAGCAATCTGATCAGAGTAGTGTCCATGTTTCCTCTTGAGCATGTAATAAAGCATATGCCAAGCACTTAAAGGAACCAATTATAATCAGCAGAAAAGAAAGGAAAAGAAAACATTTTTATAGGGAGAGAATAAATTGGGGGGTGGGGGGAGGTGAAAGGAAGAGAGATGCCGGGCTCAAGACGAATACCGCAGACGACGAAAAGAAGGACAACCCCACTCTTGTTGAAAGCCATGTTTTTGCTGCAACCTTGTAGAATCTTACATCTCATACTTGTAGTCTGAAAAGATAATGCAGATATGAAAGGAATCACTTGTTCAATTAAACAACAACGAATATTGGCATGGAGAAGCTGTAAACCAGCCAAAGACGAAACCCAACGTCATGCAAGCATGCTTAGTGCTGATTAAGAACATTTTATATACTTTGATAATTTTAAAAAATTTACTTAGAATTTCTTATCTTCATAGAAAGAAAATAAAAGCTATCATATAGGTGGATTTCTTTTCCTACTTTTCAAGAATTATATAACTGTCATAAGAAATGTAGAAAATAGTGGTGTGAGGAAGCTTTCAAATTCATAAAAAATTGAGTATGTTCTTACAAATCAATTGTTTGTTATTTATATATTTGTATTTTATCTAAATGTAAATCGTTGATTTTTTAATCAATGCTTATCAACACTATATTTTATTTTTTAAAGTACATTATTAGAGCATCTTGATCGAAAGGTATATATAATATTTATGTTAAAAGATGTGGGAAATCATGAAAGATCTTCCCTTTATTTTAAGGATTTAATTTTAATTTATTGTCAGTGTAAAAAAAATTTATACTATCATCCAATCATATACTGACATATCATTAAAAGAATTAGACTTTTTAGGGAGTTATTGTGATAGTCAAACTTTTTAATAATTTGACAACACATAATTAGATGACAGTGTAAAAAAACTTTACAATGACGCTTAGATCAAAATTAAACACTTATCTTACCTAGTAATTAAGACCGGGAGCATTAAGTCGCACACAAATGCAATCAGGTTTACACGAAAACCAATAAAATGCCATGTTGGCGTAGCATGCTGCATGCAACATTTTTTTTAACTTCTATATTTTGGTCACGTTCTTTTATAAAGCCATCTTTTCTACTTACTTTTGCATTGTTAAAATAAAGATTTGTCAGGCAATTTCTCTTCTTTCAACTGTTCAACTTCACCACTCCTTTAACATTTTCATGAATGCAACTCCTGTAATCCTTAACTTCATTTGACTTTCTCATATGCAATTTTACATCCTCATCTTAGGATTGGTGAGAAGAGAAAAACAATAACATGAAATAGTTAAAACAATTACTTTAAAATTTTTAATGGTACTTATCCACTTTTATTTGTTTTGGGAGTTGCTATGGTACCCTGATAAGTTTGGTACTCAAGGTGAATTATCTATTATTTATTGACTGTTGGTTTCACAATAAATATTAGAAAGTCTATTAAATATAAATAACAACTAATAAATATTAGACAACTCACCTTAAGTATCAGTACCCTAAAAAAAAAATGAGTGTCGAAATAATCCTTATTTGTTTTTAATAAATCCCAATCAAAGTCAAAGTAAAACAAAAGTAGCTTGTAGTGGAATATCATTCAACCACGAAAGTCAAATTTAAGCCCTTGAGGTTATTGAAAGATGGGATGGATTGGCTTGAGATTTGACCAACTCAAAATTCAAACAAAGAAAAACTTAATAGATTTCACACTAGAATGCATCATAGGCATAAGGCGAACCACTAATTAACAATTTCTTATTCTAAATATGACATTATTCCTACATGAAAATTTTGTTTTTTTACAAAAAGAATACATTAACCCAAAGGTAAAATTGAAAAATCAATTAAAAACTGAGACATGGAGTTCTAAAAAGTCGGAAAAGGGCCAGTTCCTAGAGTTTTGGTGTATCCCATTGGGTGCCTAAAACCTAACCACGGGGAGTTGGGTGTGCCTGATCCTAAGTTCCTCACCCGTGGATTCCAGACCCTGACCTGACCCCATTTTTGAAATTTTTTTAGTCTGATCCCGGCCTCCGTTTGACCAAATTCTTAAAGGCAGAAGCAGTTTACAATAGTTGACCAAGATGCAGTTGAGGAGATAACCCCTACCCCTGTCCCTGCCCAAGGCATGACAGGTCACAAATTTGATTCTTCAAACCTAATCAACATTCTGCAATAAACAGGGAAGGAAATAAACTAACATATCTGCAACAACTAAACGAAAATTACAATTACAGAAAAATGCCACATAGGAATTGAGTTACCAAAAAAAAATGTAAAAGAGAAAATAATGCTACTATTGGTCCACCTAGTGGAAAAAGGCTTTTGTTGTTGTTGTTGTTGTATTGGTCCACCCTTACCCTGTTAAATTGATGGATGACAGAAGTTCTTCCCTGAAAGACTGGAAAGATATAGAAATTAAACAGTGGTAATAAAAAAAAAATCAAAAGAAAGCTTTATCCCACAAGACATGAGTGAGTGATTTAGTAATGCTTTTGGACCAAATATAGATATTAATTGGGCATGATGCTGGAAATGCAATGATTCCTACCACTTAATAATAAGGCTCCAAAAAATACAAAGGAAAATGCAGCAAGAAATGGGGAACTGATGAGAGCAAACCAAGCAAGGTACAGTCACATTTATTATCATCTTAACTACAGGAAAGGACATCAAATACATACAGGCAAGTAAAATAACAAAATCCTTTCAGTTCTTGGATTCGAACAAGAAAGCAGAGAAGTCATAGTAGTTGAATAGGTCTTGATATAGGCATACAACACCTTGAAACTTCATGCTCCAGCCAATAACTGCCAATAAAATGACACATTTTTAACACCATTAAAGCAATTTTAAGGGGGGGAAATACAATCTGACACAGTTATGGGCCCTGTCCAATAATGCTTAGAAGCCTCCATTTAAAATAACCATGTGCAAGCCTGAAAACCCATACTTTGGCAAATTGTAATAAAAGCTGATTTGTTTATCAATCTATATTATAGGTAAATCTACCAACATCGTAGGTGACATGATTATCATAACTGGTTTGCCTTAAAAACTTCATCCTCCAACCAATAATTTCGAAAGCAGGAAATAGGCTAGACAGCATGAATAACTAAATAAAAAAAATTAAATTAGAGCATCTAAGGATACTTGATGCAACATTGAGGAATTTTGCATGTTGTTTGAAACGTGAAAAGGGTTTACAATCATATGTGGCTACTTTAAGCAAGACACTTTGTCTTGTAATATAGGATAGCATTCTGGCGCTTTGATCACTATAATTCACTTTCAATTGACTCTAATATTATCGATGAGGTTAGATTTACTTCACAAGCAAGCTTCAAGTTGAAGCCCTTTAAGCTTTCGACAGAACCTTCCTCCACCAAACAATTTCAGTTCACAAGATATTACTGCATCACAAATATTAAGGAAAAATATCTTTCAAATGCTCTACTTATCTTAATTTTTTATAGTGCTTTATGCGACAACATCTTCCGAGTACTCTTATCTCAAGATTTTAGCAGAAATATCAATATGCCATATGACAGCATTTTTGGTGTCTTCTGCAGTTCTCATATCAGAAACTCAAATCTTTTTTCCATGATATAGTTCACAGCACAAAATATCCGGAGTGAGAAAACCACATATCAAGCATCACAGAGTATACAATTCTTTGCTTTCTTTCCCTTTATAGAACTCCTAAGAAACATTTTAAAAAAAAAACAAAGGAGGACTTGTACCCATCTTTTCTCTTTTTCTCCCCTCTGATCAGCAATATATATAAGGTTCTTTTATGTGAGGAAGCAAATCTGAGTTAATTGCTTGACTTCCCACTATTTTGAATGACTAAATTTGAGCAACATGGGAAATTTCATCTTCCTGGAATCTGTCTTTCATTAGTGCAGTCAGATGCTTCAAAGCTTGAGAAATTTCATCAGAACTAGGATGTGATATATCACCCGCAACAAATGAGGTTGTCTTTTGCCCCACTACAATCCAGCTACACCCAGGCATCTTTTGGACTTCTTTCTGTATCATTGTTCTCCTCAAAGATCTAGCCTCATCCCAATGACCTGATGCAGCATATATATTAGAAAGCAGTACATATGGAGAAGAATTTTGGGGCTCTAACTTGATAAGGTTATTAGCTGCCCGCTGTCCCCTTTTGTCATCCCCATGTATCCTGCAAGCTCCCAATAAGTTGGCCCAAATCATAGCATTGGGCTCAACATCTAGTTTGTCAATGAACTCTTCTGCTTCTTTGAGAAAACCCCATCGACCAAGAAGATCAACCATGCAAGCATAGTGATCTACTCTGGGCTCAATGCCATAATAGTTCACCATGACATCAAAAATTCGACGACCCTCAAAAACCCACCCTGTATGGCTACAGGCAGTAAGCACTCCAAGGAATGTGACATCATCTGGTGTAACACATGATTGAGTCATCTCATCAAAGACCTTTAGAGCGCTTTCTGCATACCCATTTTTGGCAAATCCAACTATCATTGAGTTCCAAGAAATCACGTCCTTTTTAATACCCAATTCTTCAAAAACTTGCACAGCACTTTTTACATCTCCACATTTAGCATACATGTCCACGAGGGCACTGCTTGTTAACTCATCTAAGTCAAAACCAGTATGGAAAATTAAGGAATGTATCTCTTTACCATCTTGCATTGAAGATAAGAGGGCACAAGCTCGGAGAACAGTAACAAATGTTGCTTGGTCAGGAAAGATATCGTTGTCACGCATTTTTCGATACAAGTTTAAGGCCTCATCACTGCAATCATTTTGAGTATGCCCTGAAATTAAAGCGGTCCACAGTACGGTACTTTTAAGGTTAGAAAACTCTGAGAAAAGAATGTTTGCATCTGCAATCCTTTGTGAGTCCATATACATGCCCAACAAGGAGGTACCTAAGAATTCACTACCACATAAAAGACCCATCTTTACTATAACACAATGGATCTGCATGCCTAAAACTACCTTCAGATTCCCCTTACAAGCATCTATGATGCTAGCAAATGTAATTTCAGATGGCGTCAATCCCAAGACCTGCATCTCATGAAGAAGATTAATAGCTTCTTTTGTATTCTTTAGAGCATATCCTGCAATCAGAGCATTCATGGAGACCACACTCCACTCAGGCATGCATGAATAGATTTTACGTGCATCTTCAATGCCCCCACACTTAGAATACATGTCAATAAGAGAACTTCCAGCAAAAAGGCTTGTTTCTAAACCCAACTTAACTGACAAACAATGGACTTGTAGTCCTGCTTCTAATACCTTAACATTTCCACAAGCACTAAGTATACTGGCCAAAGATACCTCGTCAGGTACTACGCCATGTAAATTCATTCTCTGAAATGTGTTGAAAGCATCAGTCTCCTTTTCTTCTTGCACGTATCCAACAATAATTGCATTCCAGGAAATATTATCTCGATTTTTCATGAGCTCAAACTGTTTTCTAGCTTCCTTCAAAGCCCCGGCTTTAGCGTACATATCTATCAATGCATTGTTCACACATAAATTAACTGTAAATCTTTTCTTGATAATAATTGAATGCAACTGGCGACCCATTTCTAGGTATTCAAAGCAAGCACATGAACTCAAAATGCTAGTGTAGGTAAATTCATCCGGGTCAATGCCACATCTTGTCATATTGAAGAACAACTCCATGGCGTTACTTGCATAACCATTCTGTGCATACCCTCCGAGCATGGCATTCCACATGACCATATTTTTCTCAGATATAGCATCAAATACATGCTTTGCAGCATCCAGCATTTCACACTTTCCATACATATTGATCAAAGAACTTCCAACATATATATTAGAATCCAAACCTTGTTTGATAGCCTCTGCATGAACTAGCAACCCATAATCCAAAGCTGCTAAGCTGGCAATTGCACTTAAAACACTTCCTAGCGTCGATCTTGAGGATTTTATACCACCTTTCCTCATTTCATGAAAAAACACAATAGCCTCCTTATAATGGCCTCTCTTAGCATGACCAGATATCATCACATTCCATGCCACAACATTGCGAATGGGCATCTGTTCAAACAATTCACATGCATCATCCAGCTTTCCTAAACTCAGGCATGCATTTATGACAGTCACAAACACCACTTGGTCTGGATAACAACCACCTTTCTGCATTTTCTCAAACATTTTGAGTGCCTCCTCCGGCAAACCAACTTGAAGATAACCAGAAATTATAGCAGTCCAAGAAACAGTGTCCAAGTTCATTGCACTGTCAAATATGGTCCGAGCATAATTCAGACAGTTGCATTTGGCATACAGATCAATAAGAGAACCCTGACAGAATGAACTGGATTCAAAACCTGTCTTAATTACAGAACAATGAACTAACCTGCCAAAGTCAACATTCTTCAGTTTTGCACAGACAGACAAAGTAATAGCAAAAGTGAATTCATTAGGCAATTGGCCACAATTTCTTAAAGAAGCAAAACAATGAAGAACCCTTTCGAGAAACCCAAGTCTTGAATACATGGAAAGGAGCGAATTCCAAGCCAATAATTCCTTATTATCCAGCTGATCAAATAGTTTCTCAGCAAAGCCCACATTGCCACACTTAGCATAGAGATCAACAATGGCATTTCCGAGCAACCCTTGTGACCAAAACCCATTTTTGATAGTGTGGGCGTGAATAACTTTGCTGGTTGTTGAGGACTGAGTTAGTCTGTGAGGAATTTCGTCAAACAGATGGTGGTGCCTGAACTGTCTGCATTCCCGTAAGCAAGACCGCAGAAGGTAACTGTATAGACTATGCTCTTGCGAATTGGGACAGTGCTGAATACTCGAATAATGAATAATACTTGGTAAATTAAGGTATTGATGATGAAGTGTCTGTGTCTGTGTCAGTGTCTTTGTCTTTGTCTGTGACACGGCTAAAGGTCTGAGTCTGAACAAACATTTGGGTGCAAGGCGCATCGAATGCGAGATGAAACCTTATTACCTGCTATGCTATCTTATCTTCTTAATTCTCATAATAATACAACTCACACATTCTCGGTACAAATCATATATAAGAGCGACAGATTTTGCGGTAATGAAAATTACATTTAAATTTAATATTAATTTACAACTAATTTTTATTTTCGGCACAAATTTTTATAAGATATGCGCATGATTTAAAAAATATTAAAGTGAGACTAGTTGTTATCCAATAACTTATATAAAAGTATATAAAGAGTGTTTGAATATAAATTTATACAAGTATTATAATATTCTTTACCACTAATATTGTTCACCATATCCTCAATATGATAAATTTTTATGTTATCTGGGATTGTCTGGTTGAGAAGTTTTGTGACATGATTTTTATATTGTGAACTTCATTATTAAGTCACTTAGAATTCACAACGATAATATTGCTCCTTTATTTTTATTTAAAAATATAAAATTATGTAGGTATTTAAAATTGAAGTATTTGGGGTTTTTCATACCAATATTGTTATTTTTTATTTATTTATCAAAATATCTCTCTTTTATGTTTATGTATCAAAATATATATTTTTTCATTCCTATTCAAATATTGTCCTGCCCTACGACATTTTCTTAACATGTTTTTTTTTCTTAATTTTATACTTTCATATTTCATAAACATCAATAAAACTTGTCGTGGTGGGAACGGTTTCTAACTTATTTTATTTTAAATTTTCTCGTGAAAACCACTCTTGGTAAATGTGGTTTTTAACCTATATAATGAAAAAAATAATAATAAAATATGTTGTAAAACCGTCCTAACTTATGATAGTTTTTTAATAGATTTGGAACAAAAAGAGCATATTTCAGTACATAAAAAATAAAAGTGAAATAATTTAAAAAATAAAAATAGTTATATTCATAGAAAAATCTAGAACTATTTCCCGTTGGGAAATCTTATTAAAAAAGAGAGAGACATTATTGTTTAACATAACATAACAGAAAGAGGGCTACGAAATATTTGAAATCTGTAGTACATATTTGACCTGGAGTACATCATATTGAAAACTACTGCACTGATGCAACTAATATGCAGTATTGGATTCTCTGAAAATAAATTATTTCTGTTTTTTATGTTCAATCATTTTTTTTTTTTGTAAGAATACGAAATGTTTATATATTAGATTAATCTCTGTTCAAATTTCAACGTTGTCTTAGCTATAAGTATTTCTAATGAGATTCAATCTAATAGTGCATAAATTATCACTATAACATTTGCCATTTGAACATGTTCTAGTCTTCTGCTTCTGTATCTTCCTCATAAGCAATGTTTTTCCCCTTGTCACACGCCTCTGTATGTTCCTGATCATCATCAACAATAATCTGTTTCCCCTTGTCATGTGCCTCTGTCTCTTTCTCTTCAACAATCATTACCCCCCTGTTCGCCTTGGATGCACTTGTGCTATGTAACAAAATAAGATACAAAGGGTGTATTGAAGTAATAAAAAGAAAAAATAATTAGAATCTGTAACAACAACACAATAGAACAATACCTTGATTCTCCTTTTTCATGAGAACTCGGAAAGCTCCCACGCTTGTAAGGTTCCATGAGGTTCACATATTGTTGTATATCGAAAGGCATCACATCTTCTCCAGAACTTACCATGCCACCCACGTATCCAGTACTAGGCTGAGGTGATTATATTTAACAATTAATTTTAAATCAACAAGAAAAATGAATTATAGATAGCATTTTTATGGTGTAGCTAAGTATTAATTGATATATAAGTTTATTCTTTATAATTTAGAACAAAAAATAAAGACATGAAGAAGTCTTACTATTTCACCCGAGCTTGGCATTTGGGTGCCAGAACCATCATGTTGGCTATTCTGAAGAGGGATGGAAGAGGCCGATGAAGAAGTAGCAACTAGTGAATTACCCATTTGCCTATTCAGATTTGCAAGCCTCTCTTGTTCTCTGCAAAACGCAAGTAGTTGGTTCACAACTTCTAGTTCCCTCAAAGAAGACTCTATCTGGGACCTGAGATTCAACTCATAACCAAGACAGCCATGAACTGGGTCATTACTCCGGGCATTACCCTCCACGAGTATCGAATCCGCAGCAGGTTGTCTTTGATGTGGTTCTACAGAACGCATAATTCTCAGCATGTTGCTTACGCCAAAGAGCCTGTAAGCATTCTCAAATTCATGAGACCTATTGCCGGGAAAATATTGCCCAAATTCACAAGTCCCATCACATCTTCTGCGTTGGTGCCTACACAAGGGACATGCTTGAGAGCCTCTATTTCCCCCATTCATTGTTTGTGTTCAATTAATAATTCATACAATGAAAAATGCTTATGAATGCAATGCATATAACCCTGTGTATTTATATATAAGACCAAAGGAAATATATATATATATATGGCGACTACTTGAATTCTTAGATTTTGTTTAAGCCATAAATATCAATTACTCAATATCAAACTCCTTAGGATCTGAAAATTTATTTATTTGTTTCAAATAGTAGATTTTACCCTAAAAAGATATCATCTACCTGACATATAAAAAGCTTTCTATTCTTGGCATGATATTAAAATATCAATTTATAAGTCTAAAGTTTACGAATAATTCTTTGTGTAAAGTAAAAATTAATATAAAGTTACTTTTGACTATTCTAAATTCTAATATTCTTATTTGTCCATTCACACATATATACATATATACACACACACACACAAAATACTCATGATCAATATAACTTAATTCAAATTATCATAATCAATGGCAAAAAATTATTATAATTAATTTTTAATAAAACGTACAAAAAATATTTGTTTAGATGTACATTGAAGTCACTAAAAATGGGCTAGTAGTGACTATTGTAATTAATATATTCAATATCAATATATGACTTGAAAATGTTTAACATATTTAAATGTAGAACTGTTTTTATTAATCTAAATACTTCAATTGTCCTTTACCAGTTATTATACACAAAGTTCATGATTTCCATTGCTATAGAGTTTTTTTTTGTTAAATTTTATTTTACATTACCTAGATTAATTAAAGACAATGCAATCTAATCTAATGATATACATGTGGGAATATTTAAGTAATTTTATTAAAATTTTAATTTTAATTAGAATCTATACCCCAAAAAATTCTCTTTGATCGAGTTTGGCCATGTATCAACGTTTAAGGTGAGTTCAACCTTTAAGGTTTACTTTAAACTAACAGCTTTAAGAGAGTATGTTTGTTTTCGTAAATGTTTTTTATTTTCATTTTTACTTGAAATAAAAATCATGAAAATATGTTTGATTAATATTTTTTATATTTATTTATGGTCAAATTTTTAATAAAGTTTCATATTATTTATCGTAATAAATAAAAATTTATGTATTTGGGTTTACAAATTGAACAACACTATTTGAGAATCTATACAAATCATTATGCACACAGTGATATATATACATGCATTAAATAATTATGAAAGAGATTTATTAAAATAGTCTTACATACTAAACAAGATAACCCATTTAATTGAATTCAACTAAACGACAGCAAAATATAAAATCAACCAAAGAAAGTTGATTTAAATAATCTAAATCCACATCTTTTAACGAGTTTTATTTCTCGTATTTTTCCCCAGTAAACCATGAAGTACAATCAAATTAAATGCGTGAAACGATGACCCTTTTCAACTGTGTTTTCTTCATACACACTACCCTAAAAATCAAATTTGAGACAAAATACTGAAGGTGACTAAATTTTTTTTACTCAGACCAACGTAAACTGGTTTTATTTCTCATATTTAATTAGTAATGCTTTCTCTAAATTGTATATTGGTGTGATTTGTACATATTGAGTAGCATCAACAACAATACTTTCTTGAGGTACACTTATACCCTAACACAAGCAAAATTCTAAATCACTAAATTGAAGGCACTATCAAATCTAATCAAAGAAAAAGGTTTCAAGTTGTTGCTGGCATATAGGTTTGCTAATGAGCATGACAAGGAAGAGAAAGGGAAGGGAACCACCACAAATGTAAAAGGAGAAGACCAAAATTACAAACCTGGAGCTAAGCAAAAAATGACTCAAACCGCGTCGTTGATTGATCGTTGCATCTGTTCTTTGTGCATCTCTTTTTTGAGAATTTGAATCACCTGCAGTTGAATTGCATGTGCAATTAAAGAGAGATAGATACAAGAGGTGAGTCTTATAATTTTGAAATTGTGAGACCCACATGTTGCCTTTCTATATTTCTCTAATTGTAGCTAAAATTGAACTTTAGAGGATCCGAATCCCTTTTTTGGTCTTTGTTCTTTTTTGTCTATCTGAATTATGAAATTGTCGTTGTATTTTTGTTGTTTTTATTACACTTATAAATTACAAAATTTATTGCCACTTTTTGAGAAATATATTTCCTATTTTTAGAATATTAAGAAGGAAATACTAAAAATGAGGTGCGCCTATTGGCATTCTTATTAATATATTATCACTCATTTCTAAATGACTCTTATTTTAGTTCCTCAAAATATAATTTATGAAATTGTTGAGCCTTAATTTTAGTTAAACGAATAATTCATATATTTATCTAGATTATTCATTAATTATAAAGATAAGTTAATTTTAAAAAATATTCTTTATAATTTTAATCTCCTAATTACCTTAATTATTCTCACTTATGTGATATTTCTCGTCTTTTTTTTTATAAAACACATTAAACTTATCTTCTCAATAATAAAATAATAATAGAAAATCAAATTGAGAAAAAAAAATATGAGGGTGGCTAAAATCGAATCTTGAAGGCTGAATTGCATTCTTATATTTACATAATTTCTTTATGTATGATATCCTCGTATACTTTTATGTTTTAGCCTTCGATTTTATTAGTAGATACCAAAATTAAAATTTCATAATTTTAACACTATTGCATACAAAGATTTTGAATTTTGGGAATGTGATTCTATTATATAGTTTATGTAAGAGAAAAAATAAACATAATTAAATTTTACTTTACTAATGCTAATTAATCGAGTTCGTTAGAAGTAATGACTCTCATAAAATGAACCGAAATTAAAGTATTGATAAAAAAATAGAGGAATCATAATGGTTAGGTAATTGGATTTTAGTGATATAGATAAACAAACTTTTAAGAACACATTAAAAACATTTTTAAAATTAACTAATAACTATAATTAATAATGAAAATTTTAGGTATAGATAGAAGAATAGCAATAGACAACTAGTTTAACTTGGAATAAGAAAAAAAATATCTAATGATAGGTATTTTAGGAAAATTAATTAAATAAAATTTTGTTAGAAAAGAGTGATAATATATAGATAAATAAGAGTGACAATAGACTTACCCTTAATAACTTCTTTAAATGTTTTTCAAATTGGGTCCTTTTAAAAAATATTTTCATTAAAACTCAACTAAACATAATTTTTAGATTATTTTTTATTTTAATGAAAATAAAAACAAAAAATTGGCAAAGAAAATAGAGTAATAGACCCTAAGTTATTAGGTACAGGTCCAAAAACTTATTATTTTAAAGCTTGTATTGTTTGATGCAAATTTATAAATAACTTATATCTCTAACATTTCTCTTAATAATCTTCTATATAAATTGCAATTGTAATTTAATTTGACCCTCTTCGATTAAGAAAATGTTAATTAGAAGATCTCGGTATTCACTGTTTATTAGCACAAAACATCACTTTTGATATGACTTTTATAAAAATGGAAATCAATCAGAAGTTCGAAACCACCTACCGTTTTTTCATTTATTCTTCCAGCATGTAGAAACTTGACTAGTTTTGCTTCAGATTATTGTGGTTTGCTGTTGTAAATGGTTTTGTGGATTCAATTGAGCACCTTGATTGTGACTGTCAAACGGATTAGGTCATCCATTTAAATTTTAAACTTGCTTGTGGTAGATGACATCTTAAATAAGTTAGATTAAAATAACTCGCATTTAAAGGATTATAAAAATATTAGCTCAATTTATTTCACATAAACTTATAAGTGTAAATAGTCCAGCTCGTATAATGAGATAAAAATAAATAAACATTTTATCTAAAAAATTTGAAAATATAAAAATCACAATTATTTCTTAACATTTTGAAAAAAAAAACGCTCTTTTATGTATTCCAACTAATAAGAAAAATTAATTAATAGAAGAACTAATGGGCAGCCTATACATTAAATTAAATGAGTTTATCTATTTAACTCACACGTTAAATTGATAAAAAAAAAAGTCTTTACATTTAAAATGAGTCTCTAAAATAAAAACTCAACTCGCACTATTTATACAATTAAACGAATTGATAGTATGAGTTTCACCCCTTTTGATAATTCTATGGTTGGAAAAGTCATGGAGGGAAGTGAAGCACTCTTCATTCTCTCACATTGAAAAATCTTAGATAGAAAATTGGAAAAAATGGAAAAGATTGGCCACCTACTGTTTTTAGCTTTTAGAGTATATCACTTTAATATTTCGGATGACAAATTACACAAATCTTTATATAAATTTTATCTCTAAAATTTTCACCGTATTTTTAAAGGTAATGTTATCCTTTATGTATTATTTTTCTTCAAGGGCGTTTATAGGTAAGAAAATGGTAAATTTTATCGAAAAACAACTTTGCAGTATAAATATTGCGAAAAGTACCGCGAGTACAACATTTGATTTCAATACAAAATAAACATGTTTTTCTTAAAATTAACCCACTCCTAAAATTCTCCACGAGTTCATACACTGTTAACTTACAAGCAACCTGTACCATACAACAAACAAAAGTGAGTTTGAAATTTAAAAAATAAATAAGCACATACAACAAACTAAAACTCAAAATCCTTACAATATATAATAGAATCATACCGAGCTTAGTATACTTCTTCTTTTCTTTTCTTTTCTTTTCTTTTTTTATATGAAATATTGCTACAGAAGACCACCAAAAAAAACTCAGTGTCAGATACAAGTATAAAGCAATTGCAGCAAATAACTCTAATACAAAAGGAAATTAAAATGTTATAACATATCAGAAGCATCCTTAGTATCCTTCTGTAAGTTAATTACTAATGTGTTATTAGTCTACTACATTTCCTTTTTAATCAAAAGTAAGCATTTTGTTTTTTAATTTACACCTTTATTCGAATATTTATGGTCGTTGCCTTATTCTCCGCTAGGGACTATTCCATCCAATCACAAGACAGCGTTTTATCCCTAAGTAGTACTTTAAATATAATTTCTCGAAGTAGAAATTCGATATTGTCATACTCATTGTAAACTATTTACAAAGTAAAGCATTCCCCTTTTCACATCTCGCTCAATTACTCGTGTACTACCCCATATCATTATGTTCCCACTCATTGTTAATAAACATTTATTTGAAGTCTAATTCAGAACAATATTTGCCTGAAATTTCATACTTTTGTATTTATGATAGTTTTTTGGGTTTAGCATATTTCCTACCATTTTTTGTATAACTTCTATCCCTCAATCGGTCGGTAAGACTCTTGCGAAAGAAGGTGCTTTGTAACCAGAACATGGGATAAGCCAAAGTTATTGCTATTTATAAGTTGAATTCTTCATGCAATAGAGAGAAAATTACTTGGTCTGAAGCTCCTATCTTTCTCCTCTTTGTTCTGGCGTTAACCCTCCCTTTCCGCAGCTGGGGCAACTCTTTAGCCCAAATCCTTGGCAGTCAAAACATCTAGATCAATAGATTGTGAGGACTTAGGAATTATAAAAACTTAGGAAATAAAATTACATACAATTCATATCCAAAGAATGCAAAGGAAGAAGAACTTACTTCCACCGTTCAAATATATTTCCATTCTTTTTATTCTTTCCCGTCCCCTGTCAGACCCCAAAGTAATTAGTTCTGAAAAAAATCCTACCGGTAAGGAAATAGTACTATCTACAAGCACCTTGAAAATAAAGATACTATTACTAGCTTATTCATGAAATTTACTTGATTGGATTTTTTTTGTTAAAAAATAACAAACAAACAAATAGCTTGTCTACAACAGTCCTTTCATGTGAGAAAGCATAGATTAAATTCAGAAACTTTCTTGATTGTATTAAGAAAAAGGAATTAAGCATGGGGTAGATACTTGGGTCACTTAAGTAGTCAAAGGTTCGATTCCTAATCCATGTGTATGAAAAAATACCTGTTAGAAAATGTCAACCTTTAAATGGATCTCAATACCTTAAGAAATTAATCCATGTTAAGGGATTTCAATATCTCAAGAAATTAATCCATGGAATCACACGCGGGGATATTTTTTTAAAAAAAAAAACGGCCTTAAATAAATAGCTTGTCTACAACAATCCTTTCACGTGAGATTTAGTGACAACATCAATCCAAGCCAACAAGAGACTCCGTTTCTATTTTCCCCTCAACTATACTAATAATCTATCTAAATAAGATGAAGACTCAAAGTAAATGAGAAAAAAAAAAATATAGAAATAGATGAACTAGACATAGTTCAATTACACAGTTAGAAGGAACAGGTTTAAAGGATAGCACCTTACATCCTGGACATTCGATGGCCCCTTTTCCTCCACAAGTTTGACATCTTTTTAGTATCTGCAGGTCCATTTCCAAATAGCAGAAAGTAAATATGTAAAATTGCAAATGGATAAGATTAGTTGAGTAATATGCTATCATGTGCGAGTGCAGAATTCAAACAGATAGGTGATTCTGAAATGGAATTTAATTTGTCAATCCAAAAATTTCAGGAAAAGTGATTTCAAACAGCAGGCTTTTTAACCACAGTTTTCTTTAATTTTTGTTTGCCTGCTGTGACACATTAGTGAAGAACACACCGAATTAATTGAAAATCCTCCAGACTTTGCAGCAAAAGCTGTGATGGTGCTCTGTCTTTGGCGTATGCTTCTTTTTGGTATGGTTGGCCGGAGTCCAGGTTGACGAACAGATGCTGGTGGAGGCGCCAAACTGTTGCAGCAAACAGATATATGGGACATTTTTCCTAGTCAGTTGTGGCCAATAAACAGCTTCCTTTGTTTCTCTTGAAACTTGGAGTGGATAATAAGAACATACAGCTGATGCAAGTGGATGCCGTCGGCCGTGTTTTTTGTTTTTGTTTTTGTTTTTCCTTCATTCTCTCTCACCGAGTACATGACCTGTGTGGTGGTTCTTTTTTCTTTTTCGTTTTTAATTTTTAACTAAGTTCAAGCAGTGGTGTCCTGCTGAGCATAAAGATTTAATCTCCTTTATTTAAGATAAGGATAATCTGAGGATAAAAGAATGAGACCGGTAAATAATTTATATAAATATTTATTAGAGTAAAATTTAATAATTATTTAAAATAAATTAAATAGTATTTAGATAAATATTTTAAAAAGTATTTTTTATTAATTCTTTAGAATAAACCAAATATTTAAAGAATATGTTATGAATTGTGTTAGTTTTTTAAGTTTAATTTTATTAAAAATTATTATAAAAATAACTAGTATTTAAAATACTAGTATAAAACATGTGTGTTGCACGGGTCATTAAAAACAAAAAAAAATCTACACAATACTTATGTATAAAAAAAATGTTTTGTGAAAAAAATTATTTTAAAACTTTGGATCAAATCAATAAAAAAAATCAAAATAAAATAAATGTTTACAAGCAGATACTGTAAAATATAACTCTTTATAATTTTATAAAAACAATTAACTTTCATTTTATTTTCCCCTAATTGATTGTCTAGGTTGCGTGTTAAGTCCCTTTATGTACAATTGCATATGTCATGTTATTCTGGTCAAAGTGAATTCTTAAATTTTGAACTCCTACTGAAATTAACTTAGCTGTGAAAACAAAATTTATAAATAAAGAGTTTCCAAAGTTACAGTAGGGGGTGGAAATAGGCTAAACTAGACTAGATTTTACCTTAAATATGCTTGACATATTTTAAAAAATAGTAGCCTCATCCTGACCTATTACATATCAAAAGTTTTTTTTTTTGGTTTGGCTTGACCTAGCCTCTTTGTGATAACAAAAAAGCCTGACAAGGCCTAAAAGCCTACTAAAAATCTTACATTACATGAAATACTTCAAATAAACTAACATGCTCAAATTTTATAGGTTTCAAATATACCTAACATTTTATCAAAATCATTGTATTGTGTATAAAATAAATAAACTATATTAATATATAACTAATAAATCATATAAGTATTATAAATTTCTAATTATATGTTATTATAATAAATAAATAGGTCAGTCTGTTAGGTCAAATAGACTTTTTTAAAGGCATAGGTCTTGGCCTATTTAACTAAATAGGTTTTCTGAAAAGTTTAAATCTGACTTATTTGATAAATAGGTTAGGCCAAAATAGGTCGAAAGTAAGCTAGGTCGTAGGCCCTTGTTGGGTCGTCTAGCCTATTTTCACCCCTTGTTACAGTATTGAAGCATAAACTTGTGTATCTTATGCTTTATTCATTTCAAGGAATGAATAATTTTTTCTCTTGTAAGTTTCAAGTTTCACCTTTTTTGGTCTTGAAAGTGCTTTGTCTGGAAATTTTCCTTAGTAAGTGTTGATATGAGATTGTTTGTGAGGGCTTTGTTTTACCCTTTCAAGAAACTAGTTTTACAGTAACCCATTTGGAAGGAAGATTATTCATTTTGTCACAGAGATAGTGATCCACTAAGTCAGTTACACGGTGTTTGGGAAAAGAAAGAATGATTAGAGGGACATTCTTATATATACATGCTCTATTTATTCAAGGTGCGCTATATTTGTCTTGAGTAATTTTTGCAAATTATTATTATTTTTAAATTTTCCTATTGTATTTAATATTTGGAATTTTTTAGATGTTAAAACTAAATTATGATTATTACTTAAAATTTTAATATCTTATACATTAACATATTTTTAAGCGTCAATATAAATATCTCTAATAAAATAAAATTAACTAAAGTAATTTTTAAATTACCTTGCCAGAATTACGAATTTCAGTTAATGTTTTCCTTATAGTTTAATTCAGCAAATAATTCGATATAAAATAAGATGAATGTTCGAAGAGTTTACTTACTTTTTGAGAACTTGTGTCAATATCAGGGATTCTAGGGAGAAAAAACAATGTATAAAATGACAACATGAAATTCTTTCACTTTTGCAGATTCAAGAATGACAACATGTGGTCCTTCACATTCTTTGACAATGTAAGAGTAAATTTGATCACAAAACTCTCTAAATAGGATACATTGAATGTTTATGTGACTATCATTTTTTATGTTGTTAAATGGTCGAAAGTAAATCTACAAAATTAGATTGAAATAGCATTTTTCTTACCCAACATCGCCTAGTTCAATGACTATCATCTTATTTAATTTTCTATTACATTCAAATTCTTTGCTACCACCAATTCTTGTGAGGACACAATGACATCTGCAAAATTTGCAATGACCAGTTTAAACATGAAAATGGACTAAACATGCATGCACAAAACACATAATAAAAAGGAAGATTGACAAAGCTTACCAATTAAATTATTATTTGATTCATCCATAGCTAAGATTTTATGAATAGGCACAAAATTGAATACAAAAAGAACAATACTCAGGTCTTCAACTTCGTTCAAAGAAGTACGAAATTGAAAGTTGATCTTATACTTATGACTTGTGGCTCGAAAATTTCCATTGTTAACAGCAACTTCAAAAAATAACATCATGAAAACTTTACCTTCTTTATGAATGCTTCAATCCTCCCTCCCTGACATTTAAAATAAATTTTAAATAAAATGCATTGAACAAATATAATGTGATTAATGAATATGAAAATCACATAATAAAAATATTAAAAAAAGACAAATTATGTTTTCATTTACTTTGTCATCCATAAGAATCATCTCAAGGCTATTAGGTATGTTTGGATTGGTGAAATTAGGCAAGGTCCACATGCAAAAAATTCATACTTTAAGCTTCCATGAATCCTTTGAAACATTGATATCATTAATGAAGTCATGTTGTCTACCTATATTGTGTTACCTACCAAATTGATTTGTTGTTGACAGATCTCATGATCACGTATTGTCAATTTGTGAATTGTCATTTATATATAGTTTTACATGAAGAGATTGTTACAACTACTTTTGAATTACTTTCAATTTTAGAATCCTTTTATTTTTGTTTTACAAAATATTGGTGGCTCTTTTATATAGTGTGACTTTTGATTTTTTATTTTAAATGATAGATTTAGTGAGAGTAATAATTTAACATTCAATTTGATTTATTCATTTAATTTAGATTCTTATCACTTTACAAATAATGGTAGCTTTTGATCTATTTGTTTACTTTACATTCTTATTACTTTAAGCATGCATGACTGCTTTGTAGTGATAGGTTTCTTATCAATATTGACATGAATGTTGACATAAATGTTTATTATTATTAACTAATTATCAATCAAATTTAAAGGTGGCACATGACAAAATTTCTAGTAATACACTTGTCTAATTGTGAGATCTTTAAAGGTGACACATGTCACAATTTTGCTTACTTTATGTTCTTATTATTTTAAACATGACTGCTTTGTAATGATAGATTTATTGTCAATATTGACATGAATGTTGACATAAATATTTATTATTATCAATTAATGATCAATCAAATTTGAATGTGACACATGACAAAATTTCTAATAATACACTTGTCTAATTATGAGATATTTAAGGGTGACACATGTCACAATTTTGCTTAATGGTCTTAACATTTTCATATATATATATATATATATATATGTGTGTGTGTGTGTGTATATATATATTTAGCTTTCACAAAAGCTTATTTTCATAAGCTTACATTTTGAGTTTATGAAAATAAGTTTAAAATAGTTTATAAGGATTTCATAAGCTGTTTTAATAAGTTCATCCAAACAGAATAAAAATATTTCATAAATGCTTATTATAATAAATAAATTAAAATAAGCTGCATATAAACTTATCTAAACAGGCCTAAGTGATAAACTACAAGTGTAGATAAAGTATTTGTTGAAGTAACAATTTTTATAAATTTGTATATCATGATATAATATTAAAATCTGTTGGAACTAATTGTTTTTTTAACTATCCTAATTAGTCATTTGGATCGAGTGGCGCCTTGTGGTATCCTCGGCCCAAATGAGAGTAATTTACGATCGGCAACTTAGAAAATAAGGATTTTTGTTGCCTCTCAAATAGAGTGACTTTCACTGAGATTTGAACTTGTATCTTATTCCATGAAAATGATACTACTTACCAACTCGACCAACCCTAAGTGAATTGAAACTATTTTATAAAAGAGAAAAAATTTATTATGCGTCCTTATTTTCCTTCATTATTTTATATAACTATTAAGATATTGTTTTTTTTTTATTATAATAAAGTCTAATTTGTTATAGAATAATAAAACTTAAAGAGTTTGGTGCAAGGCTTTTTTTTGGGATTATTTGATTTTGAAATTGAATTTTTTTATTTTTATTTTAGCATTTACAATAATAATTTTAAAAAATAAAAGTATTTTAATAATTAAATAAAAGCACATTAATGAGTAATAATATAAGGATGAATGAGAATTAAACTGGTATGACGAATTTTGTGTATTGTTGGTATTTGGTAAAAGAAAAAAAAAACTGAAAATGGAGTGAAGAGGAAGAGGTAAGGTAAGTTGTTCCTCTATCATTGTTTGAATCCCAGCGGAAGCCTATATAAGGATGAGTGAGGAGAGGAGTAGGAGGAATGCGAAAGGCGAAATTAGTATTGGTATAATAATGGTATGAATGGCGAAATCGGAGAATTCGAATTGGAAGGGGAATAGCAATATGGCATGTTACGTTCAGTCTTCGGCTAAAGTTCATCCTTCCAATCATCCTGAACTCGATCCCGACTCCTACGCCCTCGAGAAGTTCAGACTCTACGAAACCAGAGCGGTAAATAACATAACATAATTGATTCTTCATCTACAATTAATTAATTAATTAATTTCATTATTTGATTTGATTTCTAATATGCAGAGGTTTTACCTGATTGGGAGTGATCGGAACAAGCGTTTCTTCCGCGTGTTGAAAATTGATCGATCAGAGCCCTCCGATCTTAATATCAGTGAAGACCCCGTCCTCTATTCTCCCCACGAAATCAACAGCTTGCTTCAGCGGATTGCTGAAGGTAACAGGGCCACCGGGGGCCTCACTTTCGTCGCTAAGGTTTTTGGGATTGCCGGTTAGTATCTCCTCTCCTCTCCTCTCCTTTCTTTTTTCTTTTTTCGGAGCATTTTTAAATTATTTTATATTCATTCATTCAATTCTTTTACTGTTTTAGACACACTCTTAAGGTTATTATTACTCCTTCCTTACCTTACTTTCTGTTCTCCTGTTTTCTCTAGGCTGCATCAAGTTTCTGGAGTCTTATTATTTGATTCTGGTTACTAAGCGCAGACAAATTGGTTCTATATGTGGTCATGCAATCTATAGCATCAAGGAGAGCCAATTGATAACGATACCCCATGTATCAATTCAATCTGATATAGCTCACTCTAAAACTGAGCTAAGGTAAGTTTTTTCCTTGTCATCTTCATTTCTCAACCCATTATGCTCGATGGAACTGCTAACTTCTCTTTTAACTTCAGAGGCATATCATTCTAGTTCTTAGTGTGGGAGTAGGAGCCAAAAGTCAACCTATCTAACAATTGCAATGAAAATTTGTTGATTTATAAATTATATTTATTTCTATAACTTCAACTCCAAAACAACTTAAGATTGCTTGCTCTTACTGCAGGTACAAAAAGCTTTTATCTAGTGTTGATTTGACAAAGGATTTTTTCTTTAGTTATACCTACCCTATAATGCAAAGTTTGCAAAAGAACGTGTCGCCCAATGAAGAGGGAGGGATGCCTTATGATAATATATTTGTTTGGAATGCTTATTTAACACAAGCAATCAGATCAAGATGCAATAACACCATTTGGACTATAGCTTTAGTTCATGGCCATTTTAGGCAGGTATGTGGCTTCCTTTCTGCTGTCTGTCATTGATGATAATTTGTTATTTATCAAATTTGAGCTTATATAAGCTAATTTTGAGCATGCATTTTCATTAAAGATCCCGTGATTAATTTGCAAAATATGTACAAATACCAGGTATTAAAGCAAGATGAACATGGTCTGAACTTTACTACTCTTGGGATAGAATGAACACCTGGTTAGGATGAATACTCAAATTAAGATAGGACAGCTTATTTAGAATAGGGTGGAATCAAAGAAATTATGATTCTGGCTAGCGAGAGCTAGGGTTTATCAAGTGTATGTGTCTGGAAATTAGGTTGGAATGTATCTTCTTTAAGATATAGTAGGTTAGAGACTTAAGAGTTTATTTGGATTTTTTTTTCCTGATAAAATCTTAATGAGAGAGAAGCTTTGGAGCAGGTATATCTCGGGGCCTGTTTGGAAACTGTTTTCAAGAACACTTTTTAAAAAGAAAATAAAAAAACTTGTTTGGATTTGTCATTTGTTCCTCCATCAATCCCTCTCGGTCTAGATCTCCTCACACCTCCATTGAATTGTTTCTGCATTCAATGGCCTACTGCTTAATCTTTCACAATTGCTCACTTCTTGGTGTCCGTACGATAATGGCCTGGTAAAAGCTTGTTGCTATATGGACCAATTTGACACAAGTTCAGGCTCCTGTGTTGTTGACCTTAATGGAATAATTACTGCCAAGTGCTGGGATGAGAGTGAGGGCTGAGAACAGATTATGATATTGGTGGGTGAGATGGGGATGTGTTCATGGTGGTTGGGAAAAATGAGAAATATCATAAAGCTTGTTATCCAAACATGTTTTCTTGTTTTCTTGCTTTTAATACTCATTTTTAAAATAATTCACCCAAACATATTTGTAAGCCATTTTGTTTGTAAAAACTGTTTGAGGTAATGTTTTATGAAACATTTTTCAAGAACTAAAAAACAAAAATGGAACCAAACAGGCCCTTGGTTTTCTTGATTGAATTTGTCACTTTCTTCAGTGGATAGCAGGATTTGGTCTTTAGATTCCACTGGGGTGTATTCCTGTAAATTCCATTTCTTGTTCCTTACTTGCTCTCCAATAGGGACAACTTTATTTATTTATTTTTTGTTTGGATCAAAACATAATTTCTATTAGAGAGAAAATAGGGAAAGTACTACAAGAGGGATTATAAGATATCCTTGAAAACAGAAATAGTAAAAAGCAACAAGGAAAGGGAAAGAATCAAGATTCAAGAATGCAGCAAAGCTTGAGCACTGTAATTCATTCAATCATCTCTTGCTATCATCATGGGTTATGATTGATATCATCTTTGAAAGTTTCATTCCAATAACTTGTTGCTTTTTAGAAATATAATTATCTATTTAACTGTATAGTTTCTATACATGCGTATATAGATACATATACATACTTTGTTCCACTATATATATATATATTTCCATATGATCACTTGATTTTGTTGTCTTGTCAATTAGTTTAACTATGCAGAGCATATGTCACTGTATAACCAATTCTAGAATCTTTAACAATGGCAGATTCGTCTATCAATCTTTGGGAGGGACTTCAGTGCTTCCTTGATTTCTAGACGATCTAGACATTTTGCAGGGACACGGTATGTTCTTGTTTTGATATTTCATTCATGTTCCAGCTTTTTATACTATAGATTCAGATGTCATGAAAGCATTGTGATAATTTAAATTAGATTATTATTCTCTTTTTCATGATTAGATTTAAATTTCTTCCTTGAAAGTGCCCTGGTAAATTTGTGGCCATATATGATTTCTTTTTATGATAACTTGATATCGCCCAACCCCCCCCCTCTCTGATTGAAGGTTAATGGAACTATTTTGCACACTGAAAATGTTCCCAAATTGTCATCATATTACTGCAGAAATTTTCTGTGGAGTTTGAGTAACCAGTTAACTACGAACAGTGGTGGTTGATAGGCTGGGTAATAGTTATAGTTCCATCAAAAGCAAAAAATGCTGGTTAGAGCCCATGACAAGCTGTAATATAAGCTGCTTTTGGTTCATTGTGAAGGATAAGGAATGATAATATAGTGTTTCAAGATAGTACAGGTATATGGTATCCTCATAAGTATTAGACCTATCCTACATTTGGTGTGCAAATTGATAGAGTTCAAGGCAGTATGTTGAAATCCTATCATATGTTTATTGATGGTCCGGATCACAAGACTAGGATAAAATTAATTGTTTAGAGCCGACCTTGTATGTACATGAGGTACCAAATTCAACAACAACAACCAAGCCTTATCCCACTAAGTGGGATGTCAGCTACATGGATCAGATGACGCCATTGAGCTCTATAAAAAACCAAATTCAATAAATCCAAGTAATTTTCAGTACCCTAATTGACGAAAATCATAGTATCGAGCTCAGTACAAAATCCAAGACCCATTCTGAAGTATGTCATACTCAGCTGTAAATAAAGTTGCATCCAAAGTTCCAAACCATAATAGAATCTTCAGTGCAATTGTCACACTCAATTTTAAATGGATTGTGATCTCCATTTTCTATTTTACAATTTTCTCACAAAATTAAAGCTACCAAGGAGAACCAAAAAATGTAGGACACCTCCATAAGAAAATCACAATTGTCAACCTTTACACAGATTTTGATTATTCACGTCACCCAAAAACTTAACTGATTGATGTGGATTCAAGAGTGTATGAAAATATGTGTTGTGAAGTTCCACCAAATTTATAAAAACCTTACAACAATCTACCGTTGGTAGCGCGAGTAAGGGTCGATCCTCTGAGAGCGAGTGAGATTGAATTAATTAACCAAGTACTAAATTGAGCTCCAAAATAAAAGAGGGGGTTTTGATTTGGATTAACTGAATTAATAAAAAAAACAACTAACAGAATACTTTCAGCACAAAGAAATCAATTGATGAAATATGGTTAAGGGAGTGAATCCACCACTAGAACTGAGGATATGCAATTCAATTTATTCAGTACTCTAAGAGACTAGTACTCTAAGAGACTATTGATAATTAGCAAATGTGAGAATAACCTCTGTTTTCCTTAATTATTAGCTAATTGAGCAACCGCTACAATTAAACACTAATCTTTGATAAAATTCACAACAACCGTTCATAAACTCAATCAAAGATCGCATTATGCCTAGAAAACCATTTGCTCTAAGCATCAATCACACACCGGGATTAATTGTCTTAGGTTATGCCTTTACTTAGGAAACACTATAGCAACCGCTCCTAGCAAATCCGCAATCAAATGATACTAAATCAATTAGCCAACCGGCCTAATCAAGCAAGTAGTCATTCAAATCAATAAGCACAAAAAGGCATGAACAATTATCAGATAAAATCATAGAGTACCAAATTTAACAATTGAACCTACATATCAAGTCTAGGATTTCATCATCCCTCAACCAAAAGGAATTTAGCCACACATCTCAATTACAAGCATGTACTTAACCAAATACATCTTGTACAAACCAAAATCAAGAAAAAATACAAAGGAAGAAAGAAAGGTGAAGCTTCTCTGGATCAGATGTAGAAGATTCACTCCCAAATCGCTTCCAAATGACTTCGATCCTCTCCCTTGGACGTCTCCAACCTTCCTTCGAAATTCTCTGGAGTTTGCCTTGAGTCTTAGCTACTGAAAAAGTCTCTTTTTCGAGCCCCAAAATCCCCTTTTTATTAACCTTCCTTCGTGGAATTCAAAAAGCGGACGTTTTGAAATTTTCTAGTAATGTTGCACGGCCATGCAAGCTTGCACAGCCAGGCCGTGCAACAAACTGTAGCGTATGAATCCCCTTTGTTTTGCATCAGATGGTCATGGAACGGCCGTGCGAGCTTGCACCACCAGGCCGTGCAAGACACTGACTTTGATCTCCTCTTTTTCTTTTCTTTTTATCTTCCAGACAGCCTCTTGCATGGCCAGGGTGTGCAAGGTTGCATGGCCGTGCAAGACAAAATCAGCCCTCTTCGTTTCACTTCTCTGGAAAGAAAACATTCACCATTAATTTGGGCCATTAAATCATCATTCATCATAAGAAATCATGTTAAGGGAAATTAATGAATCCTAAATGCAGAAATATTCTAAATGATATGCAATTATCAAGATTTATTCTAATTTAATGACAATAAAAGTGCTGAATATGTGTGCATTAAGCCACACATCACTGATTTCCCAACAGTCAGAATGTTGTCACAATGTACAGAAGAACTTTAAAAAAAAATAGAATTTTTTTGATATACAAAGGAATTTTTTTAGAGAAAAGATAAAATACAGTGGATAAGAAATTCTCCAAAACAGAATACACACACACACACTCACACAACAAAAAATAAGAAAAAATAAATAATGTAGCAAGGCTTCCCAGTCTCTGCATATCAGAAATAGCAACTCCCTTAAAAGTTAAAACAACCATGACCAGAACTCCAAAGAGAAGCCACAAACATTATTCTATCCCATTAAAAATTTAGGGGCAAAAAGACACCCTTAAAAATGCTGGGATTTTTATACCAAAAAAAAAAAAAAGCTGGGATTCTGCTCCCAGCCAAATGCACCAAACAACTGCAAAAACTGAACATTGCTGTCAAATTTTTGCCTTTGTTTTTACCAAAATCTTTGTAGAAAACCATCATAAAATAGAAGATAAACATTCAGGGGAGTATTGTGAGAGCATTTGGTGGTTTTATCTTGCTTGTGAGAGCCTTCGGTGGTTTTAGCTTTGATGTCTGAGCATCTACATCCTCAAATTCGTTGCACGTGTGTGCTACTACAATTTGTAATTTGTATAAACGTTCTTTTCCTATAATATCATGTGCTAAGTGTATAAATTACATATATGTGTCTTTCAAACTCAACTTTTTGGATAACATAAGCAGTTTTATATTACGTTTTACCCCCATAGGCAATTATATGTTGTGATTTGTCCAGGGAAGGACTGAAGGAGGAGGAGCAACAAATCAGGTTAGCCTCTTATTCTCTCTTTGCAATGGATTCCTCTATAAGGTTCTCCTTTATTGGAGATCTTGGGAAGAAGATATGCTTTGTTCATCACTCATATGAGAAACATAATGATTTCTTTTCTCTCTTTCTTTCTGAGAGAATGTTCTTAGTTTCCTTTCTTTCTTTCTTTCCATGGTTCTTTGGCTCTTGTTTCTCACCTCTCTCTCCCTCTCTCGTTTTCATGTCCCTGATCCGTATATGTTCCACATTCCTCATTATTCTGAAGACAGCCTTTATCTGATGCCAATTCAGTCATTGCCTTTGAACTCGTGTATATTTTATTTTTCTCTTTTTCATTCCCATCGGATGAAAAATATTAAACAGAACTGTTTCCTCTTCTTCTCTTTTGATTAGTCTCATCTCTCATGTTCCCTTTCCATTACCTTGATTAATTACCTGGTTTAAAGCAACATGCATATTGCTCTTTATTTATCCTGAAGTTCTGTTGTATTGATTTGAAAAGGAAATATGTTCATTTATCTTCATATTTTTCTCAACGTTTGCTTTGCAAGGTGATTGTGCTTTGGAAATTCTTAGGCAAAACTTTAATATTATATTCGATCTCCTCCTTCTTCTTTCCATACACCTAGGTTAGACCCTTTAGTTTGATAATTTTTTTTCCAATAGCCCATTGTTTCAAATTTTTTACCAAAATTTTCCCCAGTGGTTTGCATTTCACAAGAAGGTGCAGATTGAAACTTCCTAAGCAATGATTTTAAACTCATGACCTCCCCTTTTGCATTACTTAAACCAGTTGTATAGATTTGGGGGCCTTGTGTTGTGATTCTCTAGCCTAACTCAGTTTATCATTCCTCTATATTTTTTTTTTCTGAAGTTCTCCTTTTTTGCAAGGAGAAATGTGGTCTGTAACTATTTAGGAAATGATGTTATGATAATGGTCATATGAATTTTGTATATTGACTAGTGTTAGGCTTTGAATTGTTTTGTGTCATATAAAGTAATGATTAATACCATATTTGTTGGTGTGCTTCTGCAAAGAATCTCTTATGTGGTGAATATTGTGACACTGGATTGTTTTTCCTAGAGGTTATTATTATTATGGCAGGGGAGACTTCTACTCTATATCCAATAAGTTGCCCCAGAAGTATTATTTACATCATATTTTAATTGTTCTTAAGTGTTATATTCTGTTGGATAGTGGAGATAACTTGTTATAGCAGTTGCAAAACCAAAGTGTTGCCCTTGGTCTATCCTCTAAATTAGAGAAAAAGCTTACATTAGTTAATTGTACGCTGTTGGTGGAACATTTGTTTGCTTTTGATGCTTGTTTTCTTCATATTTAGCAGTGTTGTTTTGGTTGGAAGATATAGCAGTAATCAAATGTGGCAATATTCTTTGATGTCATGAATTATCTGTACCGTGTATAGATATTTGGTCTTGCATTGTGTCTATCTGGAAAACGTAATAATTGGATTGATTTTCTTTGTCATGGATTGTTTCTGCAGTTACTTGAAAAGGGGAGTGAATGACCGGGGGAGGGTTGCTAATGATGTTGAGACAGAGCAGATTGTCCTTGATGAAGAAGCTGGCTCTTGCAAGGGCAAAATGAGTTCAGTTGTGCAAATGCGTGGTTCGATACCGCTTTTCTGGTCACAAGAAGCATCAAGATTTAGCCCTAAGCCTGACATAATCTGTATGAAGATAGTTGAGATGAATATTTATTCTGTTCATTGTTGAATTTTATGCTGTTATAATAAACCTAGCTCTCTTTTGATGTTTTTTTTTCTTGTTTTTACTTCAGTGCAGAGGTATGATCCAACATACCAGGCAACAAAATTGCATTTTGAAGACCTTGCTAAGAGATATGGCAATCCAATTATTGTGCTTAATTTGATTAAGGTAATTCTTTTAAGGAGTTTGTGACTTTGCTCAACTGAAATAAAAATAAAAAATGGTGAAAAGGTGAACAAAAATCACTTTACATGTTATTTGATTCTTTATTTTCTTTGGCAAGGGTCTTCACTTCTGTCTCCATCCCCATGCTTGCAGAGAAAAGTACTTTCCATCCTGTCCCCAGTCCCCACTTCAGAAAAGTACTTCTTGCCCATGCTTCTTCTACCTACTACCAAATGACTTCCCGTTGGAAATTTAAATTTCAGTCAAGCACCTTTCCTCGTTCATAACAACTAATCTTTAAATACAAATGACCAAAGATTTAAAAGAAATGCCTAACACTCTGCAAAAAAAAAATTCTGAGAATGCTAGAATTTTTACCCAACGGTCTTTGCCCATGAATCTTCTTTGGGATAGGATTCTTTCCTATGCTTCCTTGTGGGTTTATGCTCATGGTTTTTCAAAGTGGTTTCTTGGGTGCACATTCAGAGGGATAGGAGAGCTCTTTTGAGCTAATGCTTGTATTTTCCCTTGTTTCTTTGTGTGTTTTTTGTTGTTGCTGCTAGGGGGATTCCTGAGTCCTGACCCTACTGTTCTGTTTTTTTCCTCTTTCAATAAATTATTTTATAAAAAATATTCATAATTATTAAAATGACGCCATTGAAATGTTATGGAAAAAAGTTATACTACTTACTAACTTTTGTTAATTGGATTAAATATTAATTGAAAGCCCATTTTTACGTTAGATTGATGTACAATATGTCTCAAAACATTAAAAATAAGTCATCAACTTTTTCATTAACTATTGATGATTGTCTAATTTATCTAAACTTTGGTATGCAAGATAGCATAACAATCACTCATGCTTCAGCAATCGGATTAATAAAGATCATATTATAGGAGAAGTAATTCAATGATAGAAGAGTAGCATGTTTTTCCTTGGTGTTAATTGATCCCAACTGTTTTACAAATATACGTATGATTTAATGTTACTTTTCTCCAAAATTTACATTGTAATTTCATGTTGCTCCTTCTTTCTTTAAATTCATTTCTTTTTCTGGGTTGTATAGTTCTGGTTAGATCTGTTCTGTTTAACTGATCTCCTAATGAAGAGATTAAAAGGGAAAGTAAAAATTGGTTCTTTTAATCAATTTTTTCAAGTAACGTGATAATGATAGTATCTTTTGTCATACTGTCTATCAGATCAGTTGAAATATATCACTTGCACTTTCTTTTTGTTGCAGAAAATAGTATCCTTAGCCCCTAATTTATTAAAATTGTTAGCAAAATGCCTTTTAGTAATGGAAAAAAAAAATAATTTACAGTTTCCTGTAGCTGATTTAAATGATAAAATGCAGACTGTTGAGAAACGGCCTCGAGAAATGATGCTGAGGCGTGAATTTGCAAATGCTGTTGGTTATCTGAACCAAATTCTACCTATAGAAAACCATCTTAGATTTATTCACTGGGACTTTCACAAGTTTGCAAAGAGGTGAGCGTATAAAGCTATATCTTTTTGCCCCTCAATAGCAGTCTCTTCATTTTTTCTGCAGTTTAATTTTAAATCTGACTATTCTCATCTGCTGTTTCCAAAGCAAGTCTGCCAATGTTTTGGCAGTTTTAGGAGCTGTGGCAAGTGAAGCACTTGATTTAACTGGTTTTTACTACAGTGGCAAACCCAACATCATAAAGAGGGCCAACAAGAGCAATCGAACAAGCACAGGAAGGTATGCTCCATCATTGGAATTATTACCTAACATTCAATACAGTCTTTTTCTTGTTTTTTCGTCTAAGTTTTAGTTGAATCTTAACTGTAACTAGGAAATATTGTCTATTTTTAGTGATCAGTATTTATCTAATGATCCCCTTTTATATGCTAATGAAGCAAAGATATGAAATATGCAGGAGCTGTGACCTTTTCCTTTCACAACTTTGGTTATGAGGTTTACCCGCCTGCCACTTTAGGCCCCTCTTCCCTCACTTTTATATGTGCTCTTTTCAGAATTAGAGATATTGAACTAGAAATCTCCATTAAAATCACAAAATGCTTGAATAAGTGTTCAATTCCTTTCTTTTCATTTTTCACCTTATACTTCTTTTAAAGCTTTCCAGGTTATCTATTTTTGGACTTTGAATTGGAAGATTGCTTTTGGTGATGTATTTCCTTTTTATTTGTTCCTTGTTTTAGATAGTAATGACTAATGATGATTGATGAAAAGTTGACAACTACAATGGAAATTGTTAGAAACCTTGTTTACTGATAAGAAAATGGAGCCAAGTTCCTTACACCAGAGAATAATTCTCTGGAAATTACAACAGAAACAGAAAAGAAACAACAAAAGAGTAAAATCTGGGACTCTATCAAACCACCAGAACTTTAGCCAATTTGAGGAAGCCAACCTTTCCACTTCAACTCTCTCCCCCCCCCCCCCCCTTTATGGTCCCTTCTTCTTGCTTTTTATTCAACTTCCCCTAGAATTCCAGAATATTCTTCCCCAACCATGAGTTGCCAGCTGTTAGGTAGTTGCCCTCAATATTTCTGTCTCTCCTAGTCAACCCCTCACACCTTTTATCCCTTCTAGCCAGCAATAATCCCTGATCTTCTCCCCTATTTTTCTTTTGTGCTCCTTAGTAAAGGTGGTGTCCTAACAATACTCCCCCCAAAAGATTCACCTTGTCCTCAAGGTGAAGGGTCGGGGATGTATCGTGTAACAGTTCAAGGACTTCCTCCAGGGTCCCATTGCTTGAAACATAATGGTCTAGTCCCCATTTCCTTGGCAATCTTAGTTTCCACTAATGTCTCTCTTCATTTCCTTCTGCTTCCATCTACCATCATCACTAAACCCAGGCAGTTCTGAACCTTCTGATTTGGTAAGATTTATAGTCATGTTCTTCATGCATACAAGGGAATTCTCACGAAAAAGAAGTTGAAATCCTCCAATCAGATCAAGTTGATTCACAAGAAACTGGTGGACAACTTCTCCAAGAACTTCATAGAACATGTGATAGGTACTGGATCAGAAACACAACACAAAATAGAGTAATGTATGATATATTCTCCTCTCCTGATCAGATATCAGCGAGATATCCAAATCAGTGGGGTAAAACTGGTACCAAACAGTAAGTGTGTAGGAAAGTATAAGAGCGTAACAGTAGAGCAAAATACAGATACCCAGGCAATTCGAGAGGCCTGGTTCTCTCCCACCCAATCTTACTTCACACTTTTCTTACCCCCTCCCATTTCCCTCCACTCCCTCTTACACATACCAGACTCCCTTGTTTTCCTCCTTTTCTGCCACGTGTGCAGGTAGTTATGTGCACGTCACACTACATCCCTTGCTCATGTGTATGGTTGGTTCCCTGCCCCCTTCTTATTCTTTCTGTGGGTACACCTGCGTGATTGGGGGTTTACTAACAATACTCCCCCTCCCCCCCTCTAAAAAAAGGTTTCACCTTGTCCTCAAGGTGAAAGTCAGGGAAGCTCTCTTGAATAGTTCCCCAAGCTTCCTAAGAACTCTCAAAATCAGGGAGATGTTGCCACTTGATGAGGACTTCAGTGAGACCATCTTGAGTGAGCTTGACATTAAGGACTTCAGCTGGCTGCACTTGGAGTTCCCAATCTACTGACAAGAGTGGAGGTAAAGGTTGTGCCATGGAAAGTGCTGAAACTGACTTTTTTAAGAGGAAAACATGAAAACTGGGTGGATGCGGCTGTTCATTGGCAGTTTGAGCTTACAAGCAACATGCCCCACTCGTTCAAGAATTTCTTAGGGACCATAGAACCGTGGGCTAAGTTTGTGATTCATCTTCTTGGCCAAGGATTTGAGTTTATAAGGCTGGACGCCTGGACCTTTAGGTAGACGAAATCTCCAGGTTGGTAAACTACTTCTCTCTGTTTCTTGTTTTCCTGAACCTTCATACGATTATGAGCCTGCACCAAGTGTTCCTTGAGTTCATCTAGCATCAGATTTTGCTCAACCAGAAGCTTGTTGACGTCTTCCATAGTGGAGGAGTCTCCTGTACCCCTCAGTAAAGTGGGGGGATCCCTACCATATAGTGCTTTGAAGGGTGACAGTTTGATGGAACTGTTGTAATTGGTATTATACCAATATTCAGCCCAAGTAAGCCATTTAGGCCACTGCTTAGGTTGAGCACTAGTTAGACACCTCAAATAGGTCTCAAGGCAGTGATTTACAACCTTAGTTTGACCATCAGTCTGAGGGTGATAAGCAGAGCTAAGCTTGAGTTTTGTGCCTGAATGCCTAAACAATTCATTCCAAAACTGGCTAATGAACACCCTGTCGCAATCAGAAACAATGGGTGCTGGGAATCCATTTTGTTTGACAATGTCTTGAATAAAAACTTGAGCCACATCTTTAGTTGTAAAAGGATGACAAAGGCCTATAAAGTGGGCGAATTTAGTGAACCTGTCCACCACCACTAGGATAGTGTCCAGCCCATGTGATTTAGGAAATGCTCCCATAAAATCCATTGAAATATCAGTCTAGACCTGAGTAGGAATGGGTAAGGGTTGCAATAAGCCTGCTGGTGATAGAGCTTGATACTTGTTTTGTTGACACACGTCACAGCCTGCAACAAACTTCTGAATATCTCGTTTCATAACCTCCCAGTACAGCAAGCCTGAGATCCTTTTGTAGGTCCGAAAGAACCCGGAATCCCCCCCCCCCCAAATAAGAGAGCTGTGAAATTCCTTGAGGATGAGAGGAATTTTGGGTGACAATTTAGGTAAGACCAACCTGTTTTTGTACAATAACCGGCCCGTTTTGGTATGGTACCCTGGATGGGAATCTGACTTGTTTAACAAGTCGTGGAAGATGGTTCTCAACTTATCATTAGCTTGTACCTCCTCATCTAAGTTGTCCAGATCAATGATCTGAACTATTGATATGGCCGCAAAATTCATTCTTCGAGATAAAGCATCTGCCACCCTATTCTCAGATCCAGGCTTATATAGTGCTTCGAAATCAAACCCCATGAGCCTTAAAGTCCACTTCTGTTGTTCTTCGCCCATCAACCTTTGTTCAGTGAGGTATTTCAGACTCCTTTGGTCTGTGTGCACTATAAAATGCCTTCCCATTAGGTAATGACACCATTTCTGGACTGCCATTACTATAGTCATGAGCTCCCTCTCATAAATCGATTTGGTTTGGGCCCTGTCGGATAATCTTGACTGAGGTAGGCTATTGGTTTGCCTTTTTGCATCAGTACCGCACCTAGACCCTTACTTGAAGCATCAGTTTCTACAATAAAGGTTTTCTCAAAATCCGGGACAGCCAACACTGGCAATGTAGTCATAGCACCCTTTAGACGTTCAAAAGCTTGTTGAGCTTCATACCCCCATTCAAAGCTGTCCTTCTTTAGTTGTTGAGTCAGGGCCCTAGCTATCTCTCCATAACCTTTGACGAATTTTATGTAGTACCTTGTAAGACCCAAGAACCCTCTTAAGCTTTTCACGTCAATGGGTGTGGGCCAGTTTATCATAGCTTCTACTTTCTTTGGGTCTGCTGCTACCCCTGTAGCAGAGATGATGTGGCCCAGATATTCCAACTGTGGTTGCCCAAAGCTGCATTTCTTCTTGTTAACAAACAATCTATGCTCCCTTAACAGCTGCAACACCACCCTCAAATGCCCCACATGAGTTGGTTGATCCTTGTTGTAAATTAATATGTCATCAAAAAACACCAGTACAAACTTCCTCAAGAATGGTTTCAACATATCGTTCATAAGTGACTGAAATGTAGATAGAGCATTAGATAACCCAAAGGGCATCACAAGGAACTCATAGTGTCCCCCATGAGTCCTGAAGGCTGTCTTAGGCATGTCATCATGTCTCATTTGAATTTGGTGAAAACCAGATTTCAAATCCAACTTTGAAAACACAGCAGCACCTCCCACTTCATCCAATAATTCATCTACTATAGGAATGGGAAATTTATCAGGCATAGTAACCTTATTCAAGGCCCTGTAATCTACACAAAACCTCCACCCTCCATCTTTTTTCTTTACTAGAATAACAGGGCTAGAGTAAGGACTAATGCTTGGTCTAATTACACCCGCAGCTAACATTTTATCCACTATCTTTTCTATCTCATTTTTCTGGTAATAAGGATACCTATAGGGTCTCAAGTTGGGTATTTGAGCTCTTTCTTTTAGGGTTATGGCATGATCTTGTCTCCTTTTTGCTGGTAACCCTTGAGGCTCTTGAAATAAATCTTCAGTCAGTGAGAACTGCACTCAGTTCTGACCATGGAGGCTGATTATCCTGCTGCTCGGATATTAGCATGTTGTATTCAACATAAAAACCTTGGCCTTGGTCTTATAGAACCTCAAACAAAGCTTTTAAAGAAGCTGAGGTCTTGGAAAGGGCTGGTTCCGCCTTGAGAGTCATATCTCCCTGCCATCTTTATTTGGAGTATCAGCTCCTTAAAGTTGGCCCTTATTTCTCCCAATCCCTCAAGCCAATCTAACCCCAAAACCACATTTGCCCCTCCCAAGTTAAATAGAAAGAAGTCTTGTTGCACTTCCATATCTTGAATCTGCATTATAACACCCCTGCATACCCCTTTGCACCTTATTTTATACCCTTTTGTACTTCCTTACCTTAGGTTGATTACCAACCTTACTTCCCAAATTAACCCCACCCTTTCCAAGGGCCCAATTCTTTTCTTTGATCAATTCTTTTCTTTGATCAATTGTGCCTGGTCTATGAGATTTGAGAGAGATCCTAGGTGGTGCAAAGCTCCTCCTTCAACCCATTTAGAAAGATCCCTTGGAGGATCTCCTCGTCAGTATGTCTAAAGGATCCTGAGACCAACTCGAACTGTTCTCGATATTCCCCAGCGGTGCCTGTTTGATGCACGCTCAAGAGGAGCTCGTACTAGTTCTGCGCCATGGCTAGTTGGAATCGCTGAATGACAGCTTCTTGGAAAGTAGCTCAGGTCGCGTTCGGAGTACGCGATTCCCACCATTGGAACCAGTTCAAAGTTCGTCTCTCCAACGCTACCATGACGACTTGCAACTTTTCTCTTTCTCGCATGCCGTTCACATGGAAGTACCTATCTACTTTGTTCACACACCCATAAGCTTCGTCGCCAGAAAACATAGGAACCTCCAAGCTCCTCCATTGACCGTCCGTTTGTGCCGTCCGATTTGTTTCGAACGGTCCCTCGCCGCTTTCTTCTCCCTCTGTATCCTTTTCCGATCCTCTCTGTTCAGTTCGACGAGCTCCATTTTTTATGTAATGAAGCAATTCCTCCTGTGTTACTCACTATTCTTGGATCTGCTGCTGGATCTCCTTCCTCCATTGTTCGAATCCCTTCTCCATCATGTCTAACCTCGCTTCCATTCTGGTTCGCACCATCCACAGCTCCCAAATCGGGAGCTCTGATTCCAGTTGATAGGTACTGGATCATAAACACAGCACAAAATAGAGTAATGTCTGATATATTCTCCTCTCCTAATCAGATATCAGCGAGATATCCAAATCAGTGGGGTAAAACCGGTACCAAACAATAAGTGTATAGGAAAGTATAAGAGCATAACAGTATAGCAAAATACAGATACCCAGGCAATTCAAGAGGCCTGGTTCTCTCCCACCCAATCTCACTTCACACTTTTCTTACCCCTTCCCATTTCCCTCTACACCCTCTTATATCTCTGACACATACTAGACTCTCTTGTTTTCTTCCTTTCCTACCACGTGTGCAGGTAGTTATGTGCACGTCACACTGCATCCCTTGCTCACGAGAGTGGTTGATTCCCTATCCCCCTTCTTATTCTTTTTGTGGTACACCTGCGTGATTGGGGGTTTACTAACAACATGTTAGATGCATAATCAATTTTCTTGGGTCATTTGGCTCGTTTATTTTATTTAGGTTGAGCACTCAACCCCTGGTCCCTTTCCTCTATTCTCTGTGCCAGGTCAATCTTCACTCCTCTTTCATCATATTGGTAGGAACGTTACACTTTCTTTGTCGGACGCTTGGATTCAGCCCCCTCCCTAGAATTTCCAGCCGAACCTCCACCGTTCAACCCTTCTTTAGACGACGGCCAATGACCTGCCATGCTTCTCCCATGGTTTCTGGTCATCCCAGCACCTATTCCGATCACTTCCCCTTCTTTCTCCATCGTATCTCCCCTTGTTTCTTCCTCCTCGATCACAATAGGTTCAATTCGACCTTCCCCATTCACAATAGGCTCCGATCGAGAGCCATGGGTCTCAAGTTGGGCGTGTATGGCTTAGGTCAAAATTCTCTCCTGCATAGATTTTCGCCCAGCTTGGTTTAGGTCCATCACTCCAGCCATTCTTGTCATCAAAGCAGGCCCATTTGGGCTGAACCCAATTCAAGTGGGAAGTGACCCGGTAACTTGGCCCAATACCCTCCTCCTTCCCATCTCTTCCGTTCGGTGAATATGTTGTTCATCCTTTGGCCCTTTTGATTTCCCTCCTCGACAAAGGCGGAGGACTCAAGCTCTTCAGAAACGTTAGAAGGGTTGTGCTTTACGACGCCCATTTCGTTGTAACAAGTGTCAAAAACATCACCACCACCGCCCATAATTCTGGTCAGTTGGAGTTTGGTCATTGGGTTTGTCGTTGTGCTGGGTTTCTCCCACGACATGCTGAGCTATTGGTCGAGCAACTCTTTTCTGGTCATCCTTCGAAAGAAAATTGACCATTTTCATTATTATTTTGCTTTTGCTGGCTTGTTCCACTGTTCCTTGTAACTGAAGATCCGTCAAGTTCTCAGGGTGGTTTTCTGATGCAATTGATTGGAATCCTTGGAGCAGAGTTGTTCACAAAGTCCTCCGCGAAATCCTTGTGATGCAGCTTCCCCTCCAATAGAACCAATTCAAAGCTTGTCCTTCCAAACAATAGGCTGCAACACTGAGTCTTTCTTACCCTAGAATTTGGTTGAGGTGGCAGAACCCTTCAACTTGGTGGATCTAGCCACATGGGTCTTCCCTTGAGAAGAAAGGCACCTCCAAATCAACTAGCATCAATTCCAATTTTCGCCAGGTCTCTCAGATCGGGAGCTCAGATACCAATTCGGCAAGATTAACAAAATTTGAAAGAGGTAATTTGGGATCACATGTAATCTCAGCAAGGTGGATCCACAAGTTTTGCCACCTTAATCTTAGAAGAATCTGATACCATCCTTGGGCTTCTGGTCTTTTGCAATTCATCTTCCAATAGAGAATCAGTTTGAGCATGCCACTCACTTGCTACAAACTCTTCAACTAGCGTTTGCACAGTATCAGCATCAAAAATTGCCTCACCAATTGGGGCATGAATCAAAAGATTAGCCACATTAGCCTCCCTAAGGCACTAACCTATTCTCCTCATCAGTTCTGATCTATCCAAATCTTCAAATTCCAACAAAATAGCTGCTCTTTATAACTTCAACAAGAAACTGAAAGAGACACTTCCTATATCCTTGGGCAATAGTCGAACAATGGTCTCCAACAATAATCTATTCTTTACGATATCACCACCTTGGATCACACCCTTGTTGAAACCAAGCATCCTTCTTGAGGCATAAGCATTTAGAGCTTCTCCAATTACAGCACCAGAAACATTGCCTTTAGTTATAATTGTTGTTATGAACGATTCATAGAGATCAAATTGGAGCTCACAAAGGTCTTCCACCCACTAGTACTTTGGAACCACCTGTTGTTTCCGCACACCATTCCAGTGAGGATCATTCCCATTTCATATGGGAGCTTTTTCCTATTATAGGTGTATGACCACTCCAACTTGGATGTATCAATTGAAACCTTGGTAGCTATGGAGTCAAGGCAGTGGCTCACTACCTTAAGTTCCTTAGACCATGAAAGAAGAGACTTGGTAGTTTGAAGAACAATAATTGAGTTTTTCCAACTCTTGAAAATGTTGGAGTTGAGGAAGACATTGTTATTGTTACGATTTAAGCTTATAAGGAGAGCCTATCCCAAAAGAATAGCCTATTGGGAGGGAGAACCTCATAGCTTAAGTACCACATTGTGCTTCCTTTTTTACTCAATGTGGGACATAACATTGCATACCCATTCGAAAGCCAGCTTTTGTGATGGCCCACTTAGGGTGGCTTTCACTCTGACCCTTCTGGTACACGTAGCCATTTCCTTGGTCGCCCCTTTCCAGGTCGTCCCCTTCGCATTGGCCAGCTCTCAATGAAAGCACCAATTGTTATGACTTAAGCTCATGAGAGCCTATCCCAAAAGACTAGCCTATTGGGAGGGAGAGCTTCATGGCTTAAGTACCACATTGATCTTCCTTTTTAACTCATTGTGGACATAACAGAAAACTAGGTCTCAGTTTCAGTGCCACCCAAGAAATAATACCAGAAGTACAACATCCATGCAAACATTAATTTTCTACTTTTAGGGCCTTTAAGCTTAAGCTCCATTTGGACAACAAAATTAGAATTGAAGTTTAGAATTCTAATTTTATGCTTGGATTGCACAATGATTTATGAACTTAAATTGTAATTCTGAATTTAATTCTAATTTTTTAGTTTGGATGTATGATTTAGAGTTCTAAAAAATACATATACAATATTGTTACTATAATTTTATAATTAAATGAATATTTTATTTTGGTGGTGGTGGAGATAAGGGTGGTGTTAGTGTTTTTGGGCAATAGCGGTGGTAACAGCACCAATAGAGGCTCCAATGAGAAAAATGGATCAAATGGAAGTTAATCCAATTAAAAGGGTTAGAGGATGACCTACAAAAACCTTGGGAGAGGGAATTAAAAAAAAGACCTTACTCTAAATGGTTTTACTGAAAATTTGGGTTTTGATAGAACCCAATGACATCAATTGATCCATGTAGCCTAGTAGCCGACCCCACCTAGTGTGATAAGGCTTGGTTGTTTTTTGTTGGTGGTGTAGGGGATTCTTATTTTACTGAATATTGTTGAAGTTTTATTTTATATTTGTAAAAGAGCAAGATGTTGCTTAAGAAAAGGAAGTTCTATTGACATTCAACTCATTGTCAAATTTTTATAGGGATACTTCGCTTAATTTGAGAGCTAGTTCTGGGGATCTTGCAAGGATTGGAAACAGTAATGAAATTCTAAATTCTGTAGTTAATCGAGACAGAGAGACTGACATGAGCCATCAGAACAAAAACGATAATTTTAGTGGTGATGCACCTCGTTTTCAGAGTGGAGTTCTCCGTACCAACTGCATTGATTGCTTAGACCGTACAAATGTCGCCCAGTATGCTTATGGTCTTCAAGCTTTAGGACGCCAGCTCCATGCAATGGGTTTGACTGATGTGCCAAAAGTGGATCCTGATAGTAGTATTGCTGCAGCTCTAATGTACATGTATCAAAGTATGGGAGATGCTCTTGCCCAGCAGTATGGTGGTTCTGCAGCTCACAATACTGTATGACACATTTTATGTGATTCTAAATTCATGTAATCTGTTGGACGAGTATTTAATTTGCTTATTTGCTTCCTCTTCTGCCACTCCTATGATATATGTTTTTTGGTGAATGACAGGTGTTTCCAGAGAGGCAGGGAAAGTGGAAAGCAACCACACAATCAAGAGAGTTTTTGAAATCCATAAAACGATACTATAGCAATGCTTACACTGATGGTGAAAAACAAGATGCAATAAACTTGTATTATTCCTTCCTCCTATTTTATCTTAATAATTTTCTTTCCCTTTCCTAAATGGGATTCATAACTCATCTTTAAGAAGATTTGATAGTTCTATTTTTTTAATATTGAAATACTGTGTCCCTTGGTTAATCTTGTCTTGAATAATAGTCTTAAATATTCATGACATTGTTCTATTACCAGATTTTTAGGTTACTTCCAACCGCAGGAAGGGAAACCTGCTCTCTGGGAGCTGGATTCAGATTATTATCTCCATGTATCTGGGATTGGGGATGATCTAATCCCTGACAGGTGGTAAGTCCTACTTGTTACTTGATGACTGGTATTAAAATCCATCACTGAATATGATATGTTACATTCGGCATTTCTTCTCATTCTTTATAGGACTATATATTGTTCATTTGCCTTTTCTTTCTGAATTTTGCAGCTCTGAACCTAATCCTAAGCCTTCTGGAAGAGCTGCAATGACCTTCACACCTATACCAGCTTGCAGAGAAGACTTCTCACGCATAAAGTTGACTTCATTTGACAAGTTAATTGAAAAGACCTGTAGTACAATTAAAAATGTAAGACTTTGCAGTGAACCTGATCAGAAACCAGGTGGTGGGTCTGGAAACAGTGGTGTTGCACCTGATGCAGCGTAATATCCCTTATTCTAAGCAGCTGTTTGATTATTTTACTTCTCACTTTTATCTCCTGATTATAAAGTGCTGTCTTTTTCTCATTATTTTTTGCCTGTGCAAATGTAAATACTAGCATTTTTCCTGCTATTCATTTTAACATCATGTTCTTGTAGCTCTGCTTCATCGATTTATGGCACTAGTATTTGATATTGTCTCTTGATTCCTGCTTCTGAATACTTGTCTTGATTAGTTGTATTGTATTTCTGTTATTATTTATTCAATAAATAAATTGGTCAGCATGCAGTTGTCCTGTGCTCTCCCTTCTGTTCCTTCAACTATTTCCTCTAAGGCTTGGAAATGTGAATGTGCACTATCCTTTTCTTTTATTATTTTCCTCTTGCTTTTGCATTTTATAATTATGAGCTACTAAATCAGTTTATTAAAATCACTATCATGATTGGTAGAAGAGATTCTCTCTCATCTGTACGTTTAGACCCTTCATTTCTAGATCAATGTAAATCCCTTGCATAAACTCAGTTGCAATGTCAGCCACCCCAACCATGTGTCATTTTGGGTGGGAAAGAGTGGGAAGTGTGTCAGATTGGTCTGAGATGCAAAAAGTAGTCTGTGCTCTTGGTAAATTTAAGGTGATTTATGTTGAGTCACTGATTGTCTGTTGATCTTGTCCAGTGAGATACAGCTTAAAAGCCCAAATTGGATTTTTGGCAGAAAGTATGAAGAAGGATCCTCTGCTGCAAAAGTTGCTTCTCATGAAACTGACATGGAAGGATCTCAGGCTAATGGCTTTTGCAACTTGAATTGGCTTTCATCTGGCAATGATATGAATGAAGAGGATGTTTTCCAAAGGTATGTATCTAAGAAGTGCATTATCCTTCCAAATCTTTGATGCACCTTCCATTTGGTCATTTTTCTACTGGCTAACATTTGCGCTTTAGGTCGCTACTAACCAATTTGTATGTTTATTTAATGCATTGTGATTTGTGAGCTTTACACAGAGCTGAGCTATGCCAGCCAGGATTTCTTAACATCAACAAACCAAACTTAGTGCATTTGGATCTGAAAAACTTTGTTCTGTTAAGTAAAGCTAGAGCTGTTTATGTTTTAAATGGCCACGTGGAATTCTGAACTTCTTTAATTTTCTGCGGTTAGCAATAACTATATTCAAAAGTGCCAGGAAACAAAAGTTTTTGTTAGTCGATTACTGTTATTCTTTGATTGGTTGAGAATCCAGTGTTGTCCATTTGGAGGCATACTGCGACTGTAGACAGTCCCACATTAGTTTCTTCTAATTCTCTTTGATGCCTCAATGACGTCCTTGTTTAGTTTGTTCAGTTTACAAATGATACTCTTTCTGTACTCTTAAATTTCAAGGTACCTTACAATGACCTCAGCTAACGAGGCCAATGGTTGGTATGGAGGTACTCTCCTTGGTGATCAAGATGAAAGCAGTGAGATATATAAACATTATGCTGAGTTATGCCAGGTATGTACAAACTACCTTTCAACCATATGCTATCACTTCCACATGAATAATGACCATGCCTACGCCTCTTAGAATATTGGCATTGTTCTATGAATCACTAACCATTGCTTGCTTCAAATAAAGAGCAGTAAACAGAGGTCCAGACCTCTTTAGTTTAACTACCTCCTTGGCTAGTTGGTATATTCTGTTTTTTTTCATGGGGTGTAGGTCGTGGTGGTGGTGGTGTGTTTTGGGGGGGGGGGGTGGTTTAAAATAAGTCTATTCTCCATGTTAGGATCTATGCTGTAGCATGAAATTGTGTACCTGACCAACCTTTTTAGGTGAAATTCTTGTATAGACCGTGTCTATATTTTCTTTATGGACTTGACGGTTCAGATCTGTTCTGTGCAGTGTACAGAACAGATAATATGGACTCGACTGTTGAGTCCACAAAGTAATATGGACTGAGTCTATACAAGAATCTTTCCCTTTGTAGATGCATCGTTCAGATGAGGTTGATGCATTTGAAAATGGGTCTTGTGAAGAAAGGTTTTAAAAAAGGATTTGAGATCTTTTTCCCGTGGTGGGTCTTCTTGGGACAGTAATGGTGGGCAGGGTGAACGACAATAAATCATAGGTCTGACTCACGTCAAGCTCTGTTTGTGTAAACCCAACATGCAAGAAATGTATATAAGTAAAAGAAATAACAAATAAATAATGAAATAAAGCAGATCAAAGAACATCTAGGATGTAAGCCACTAGCAGTGGGCTAGTGGTGAGGGATTTGAGTATTTTGTAGGAAGTCATAGGTTCAAACCTCCGTGCTGGCATTTTACCCACAAAAAAAAGAACTTCTAGGAGTGGGTTAGTGGTGAAGGATTTGGTAGTTTGTTCAAACCTCTCTGCTGGCATTGTACCCAAAAAAAAAGAACATCTAGGATGTATTGTGTTATTACATCTTAGGTATGCATGTTGTAAAAATGTAATTTCTACCCGCATCACTTGGAATATGCAGGGACCTGCCTTGGAACTTTTCCAAAATGACCCTGAGAGGGAGCAACACTATGCAGATGTTTTGAGCATGAGTTCATTTGAAATTGTTAATGATGCTCCCGTTGCAGCAGAAATGGAAGCAGCTCTAAAGGAGTATGATCAAGTTGGTGCTGACCTTGGGATCATCCCTAAATCTTGTAAATTCCTTGCTGATGATCCCAGCTGGTTGACTAGATGGTTAATTGGGGAAGAAAAAGTACCAAGGATATGATGAGTCATTGTTTTGGCATGTATTTTGGAACACTTAATTATTGTATTTTTTCTTCAACTCTTGTTTTGTATCTGGGAAAATTATTGGTAAGTGTTAGTTATTCAATCGCATTCCTCTCAGTGTTGTATTCCACTTCGTATCCCCAGTTTTTCATCCTGTTCATTTACCCTTTTACCACGCTGCCTGACACTTGTGTTTCGTGTTTGGTGCCTTTTCTTGTTTTTCCTGGAACTGATCAAGTTATCTTCCTCCTTATCATTCTGGCGAGTAGATATTGATATTGAAGAATTTGGCGGTCCTAGACTAGGTAGTCATCGCAACTGCCCTCTCAATTACAGTGAAAGCTTCAAAGGAAATCCGCTACGTATGCACGAATGAGTCCTTCTTATAAAGATACGAAACCTAGGAAAATTTATTTGTCCCTAAACTAGCATAGCTCTACTTTACTCTTCATCTGGTGGGCAGAATCGTCCATATATTTAGTTCCTCATTGAATTACTCAAATCATGCTCACACTTTTTTTATCAAGCTCATTTCTTATTTTGCAAATTACCACTTTAGGGTGAGAACGCATGAAGTATGAACTGTTAGTGAAACAGTATTCCATCATCAGACCTCAGAAATGTGTTGTATAATCTCAAAGGAAAAATGAAACCAAAGCAATTAACTTGCTGATTTACAAGTATACAATAGTTGTATAAGAATAGTTGGGACAATCATTTATACTTGTATTTTTTTAATTTTTTAATTTTTAGTTTTTACTTCAGAACTAAAGAAGTACTAAAAAACCATCAATATATACAAATGATATCTTAATGTACATGACTTAAAATATAATAAGGAAATTAAGTAACAGTTCTTGTAAGAAAATTTGCTTTGTCTCCTCTCTCCTGATCTTTGACATCACTTCATATTTTGAAGTTATTGATTGATAAGCTGGCTATCAATGTTGTTAAAACGTCCTATGTACTCATAAAGGATAGCTCAAGTGTATAAAGTCTGACACAATTTGTAGATAGTTAAATTCTTTAATTATGTTGTTCTGAATTCGAACCAGACCATGTGTATGAAAAATGTTTTGTTAAGAGAGACTGTACCCACTTTGATGATCGCTCCACTTCGAAATGGATTAGTCTCTGGCCGTGGACTGAAGGATACCTTTGATTTTTACAAAAATAAAAAAAATAGCTTAAGTGATAAGTAAGCTTAAACTCAACAGTTAAGGAACATTTGTAATGTTAAAGGTATAAGCTTACGAAAAAACACGTATTGAGAGAGACAACCTCAATATTTCGAATAAAATTAATCTCACATTCAAAGAGTGTGAGAATGCTTTGACAAAAAAATAAAAAATAAAAATCTTGTGTAAGTAACTAGATAATGCATCTATCTTTCAGTTTGTGCAATTAATTTTTCATGATTTTTATCACAAAACAGTAATGTTCAACATCCCAAAACGATTATCAAAAATTCAGTTTCATCTTATGTAGCAACACAAGTTAGCATTTGACTACCGCCGAGTCATGTTGATGGGTGTGACACTGTGGATCAAATGCGCCCCCCACACACAAGCAAACTATCTCATAAAAAATGCTTCTACTCCAGTAAAAAGGAAGTTGAGATTAAATATTTATCTTTTTAAAAAAATGAGGAAAAATCAATATTATTAACCAAATCTAATCATTGATATTATAATAATTCTAAGAAAAATATTACATTTAGAATTTTTTGTCAAAATGAGTTGACATTACTTTTTACTTTTAAATGAATGAGTGGTTTCTACCACTTTAACTTACCCAATAAACATCATTAAATCTTAAAAAATTATACATGCATTTTGTCAATTTTTTTCTGACTGTGTAGTATTATTCTAATCCTAATTCTATTAGTATTCAAAATATTGTCCACCAAACCACCTAAGTCTAGGTGGGATGAATATTTTCTTTTCTTTTTTTAAAATTGTATTCATTTTTAATTGTCTTTACTTAATACGGAATGAATTAATTGCATCACAATCATTTACTTTATAAACCAGTCGCATATGCTTTAATTATATTTTTTGGTATGCAATTTTTAAAGATGTGATTTATTAGTTATACTATAATTTTCATTGTATTAATTTTATATACCAAACATAAAAATAAAATAAAATAAAAATAAATTCTATTTTTTAGTAAATCAATCTTTAAAATAAGAATCATCATTTCATTTCAAGTCATTCCATTCTTATTCTAATTATATAAAGATTGATTCGGTGCATCAAACTTACCGTGTATCAAACCTATCCTAAAAGTCATTATTTCTTTGAAACAGAGACAATATTGGAATTACTATTATTGTGGTCATTCCTTGTATGTTAGAATGAATCAATACTTTTTATTTTATTTTTTCATTAGTTATAATTATGATTCCAAATTTCATGTAGTATAAATATAAAAACATCATGAAAAGTGATAAAATATATTTAATTCCTTCACCAACCAAACACTGAAACAATAATGGTATTTCATTTCAATATATTCTTTAACTTTTTTCATTATTATTCCATAAAATTTAATTCTATATACCAAACATATTTTTAATATTATGTTATTGTGTTTTTCTTAGAAGATAAAATCTTTAAATATTTAAAAAAAGGAAAAATGTTAGTAATGCTCCTATTTAAATATTATAAATTAAAAAACCACAAAATTTGGTTTAAAAAAGTTTACAAAGTAGGAATTGTCCACGTGACAAAAGAGATTAAATATGTTGGTATTGAATCCTAAATGGATTTATACAAATAAAGAGTTTTACTTTCTTATATCTCAAAAATTTATTTGCTGGAAAGTATGGGTTAAATAGACTTGGAAATTATTAATTATTTTTCCTTAATTGAGTGGATTCTCATATATCTGAAATTAAATAAAAAAATCTAGTAGTATTGTTTTCAATTTAAAGTTTTTATGTTTTAAAATTTTAAACTAAGATGGCAGAAGTATTATACTAAAGACAATGCATTTTGAGCCACTCATTTTCAATGTATAATTATTTAGTCTAGGTGGGATGAATATTTTTTCTTGCTGGTGTAAATAAAAAACACAATAATGGTAAACATGAATTTCAAAATTAATCTATAATTTTAAAAGGCTTTGCTTAATATGGAATGAAGTAAATTTCATCAAAATTGTTTACTTTACAAATCAGTCACATCTATTTAATTTACTTCAAATACTAAAAGAATTATTTCAATTTCAATGAGTTAATAACTCACATGACAAAAATGGGTACCGTTCCTTTGTCATCTCTCTTTATCATAAGTGAAAGTTTTGCCATGTAAGAAAGATATTAGAAGATTTTTCTTTTTTCAGGTTTAATTTTCAAATAATATAAACTAATTTTTATTTATGAAATATCAATTATAATTTATTCGAAAATAAATTAGTTTATTTTATCACTTTTTTCAATCCAATATACAAGTTAATGAGTACGTGTCAAAGTAGACGTTAATATTGTGCATGATAAAATTAATTAAAAAGTAAATAATTAATTATTAAGACTCTTTTTGGTGTATTCAATGCGATAAAAGAATTGGATATAAATATGATAATATATATATATATATAAACATGATATTGTAAGCACATATCCTATACAACATTTGGAATAGAGATGTAATTTTACTAGTAACGCTCCTCCTTATACAGAAACAACAAAATCGCATTAAATTTAGTTTTAAAAAATTTACAAAGTAAAATAAAAGGAGTAATGTATACATGACAAAATAGCTTACATAAATTGGTAAGGAATCCAAAATAGGACTTATATAAAATGAAGGGTTTTAATAGAGTTAACAATTATTAATTATTTTCTTTAATTAGGTATCCCAATTAAATACAAAATCTAGTATTTTATTTGTTTAGTTTAAATTTTTCAAATTCAACAATTTTAAAAAGAAGATGGTCAAATTAATCTATAGTTCTATACTAAAAGACAACAAAAAGCACTTATTCCAAAAAAAAAAAAACAATGGGTTTTTGGATGTTTATCAACACTACCCATTATATATGTTCTAATCACTCAATTGCCATTATTACAAATTTGTTTATTTTTTGAATGTTGAAAAAAATAAATTTCCTATATTACCCATGTTTATATATTATAATTTTCCAATTTACCTTGTCTCCTAATCATAACTTAAAAATAAGTTATAGTCAATTGGGTTTTTTAATATATTTACATTATTAATATTTACTTATCTTTTATTTTTACTTGTTTTAGTTTATATGTGATTAACTTTTTGTTGGATTTTCATTGGTCTGACCACATATTATTTTTACCATGTGGTATGGAGTTTATATTTTTGTTTACTTTATTTGATGACTTAAACTTTAAAAATTGTCATAAATTTTAATTTTCATTTCGCTTTATTTGTTGGTTTACAATAACAAAAACTATACTTTGATTTAATATAAATAAATAATAAATACTGTCAAAAAATTAAAAAGGAAACCCTTTTGATACAAATATTAAGATAAATATCAAAATACGCAAGTTACATGTTAGTTTTTTGTACAATGATTACAAATTATTATAGTAACAATAATATACATGAGTATATATACAAGTCATTTATTATTGCTTTTGTTTTGAACATTCAGAATTTAACAAATACTAAAACAATTTTTGTAACAATAATATACAGAGCTTACAATAATGTATGGAGCTTACCAACTGAGCTAACCCTATTACACTTCTCGTAATAACAATGTACGGAGCTTATATACAAGCCATGTATTAGTACAATCTAAATTGATTGAAAACAAATACACATATACAAGTCACGTATTAATACATTTTAAAATGATTAAAAACAAGCATCACACTCCTTTTATTATTTTTGACTTGAACATTCACTATTTAATAAATGTTAATTATCACAATTATCGTAACAACAATGTACATAACTTACATACAAGTAATGTATTGGAACCTTGAAAAATGTCAACAAGTTGGTTCAACTAGTAAGAATAAATTGTTTGTAAGACTTATGTTTGATTTTCACTTTTAATGATTATTATTGACAAGTAATATGTAAGTACCCCTTTAAACTTTTCATTGAGGCTTTTGGTATGCCATGACTTTGAAATGAGTTAACATCTCATTTCCAAACTTAAACCTACCAAAAGTATGTACCTCACAAAATAGTTAAAATCGACATTGTTTACTATTGTTATTTATTCAAACATTCATTATATAATAAATATTAGCACACTTCTCGTAATAATAATGTATGAATATACAAGCTACATATTAGTGCCTTTAAAAATAAATAATAAAAACAATCACACAGTTTGTTGTTGTTATTCATTTGAACACTCAATATTTGATAAGCATTAATGAACTTCTCGTAACAATAATGTATGGAGCATATATACAAGCTGTATATTAGTGCCTTAACAAAGAAAGGAAACACACGCGCAATTTTGTTGTTGTTATTCATTCGAACATTCAATATTAGATAAGCATCAATGAACTTCTCGTAACAATAATGTAAATAGTTAAAAACAACATTGTTTACTATTGTTATTTATTCAAACATTCATTATATAATAAAGACTAGCACTTTCCGTAATAATAATGTCTGAAGCCTATATACAAGCTACATATTAGTGCCTTTAAAAATAATAAGAAACAAATGCACGATTTGTTGTTGTTATTCATTTGAATATTCAATATTAGATAAGCATTAATGAACTTCTCGTAACAATAATGTATGGGGTATATATACAAGCCACATGTTAGCGCCTTCCAAAATAATTGAAAACAAGTATGCACATGCTTTATTATTGTTATTTATTTAAACATTTAATATTTAATAAATATTAGCACAATTCTCGTAATAATAATAATACACTAAACATATATACAAATCACATATTATTAATACATTTCAAAATAATTAGAAAAAAGAACATTGCTTATTATTGTTATTGATTTGAACATTTTATACCTAATAAATACTACCACAATTCTTGCACAAAACTCATATACAAGTCAGAAATGGTTGGAAATGACATTCTTTATTGTTGTTAATTATTTGAATATTTAATATTTAATAAAAACTAGTGCAATTCTCGTAACAATAAAGTAAATAGTCTATATACAAGACACATATTAGTACATTTCAAAATGATTGAAAACAAGCATCACACTCATTTTATTGTTTTTGACTCAAACATTCACCATTTAATAAATGTTAATTATCACAATTTATCGTAATAATAATGTACATAACTTACGTACAAATCATGTATTAATATTTTTTTTAAAACTTAACAGGGTTAGTTTAGCTCTTAAGAATAAAAAAACTTTGTTTGTAAGATATAAGCTTGATTTTCACTCTCAACAATCATTTTTGAAATGAGCTAGCCTCTCATCCACCAACTTGAACTTACCAAAGAATGCACCTCACAAAATGGTTAAAAATGCATAATAATGTACGGAACTTATATAAAAGCCACATATTGGTGCCTTAAAAAATAATAGGAAATAAGCACATGGTTTGTTGTTGTTATTTATTTGAACATTTAATATTTGATAAGCATCAACAAACTTCTCGTAACAATAATATACAGAGCATATATATAAGCCACGTGTTAGAACCTTCTAAAAAAATGGAAAATAAACATGCATACATTTTATTGTTGTTATTTATTTGAACACTCGATATTTGACAAATAATAGCATAATTATTAGGTTTTAATTTTAATTTACTACCAGGTTAATTTTTTTTATACTATCATCTAATTATATATTATCACATAATTTAAATAGTTTGATTAATGATAACAATTATTTGAAAGATTAAACTTTTTTAATAAAGTAAAAAATATTTTAAAAAATTTATCTTTAGTTTCTCCTACCTTAGTTTGTTTTCTACATTATTTTTCATTCCTCTCTTTTTTTTCTTAAGATGCAAGGGAAAAAAAAAGCAATTGAAAGTAAATAAGAGAGTTGGGAATTAAAAAGTAAAGGTGATTGTGGTAAAAAGGCAAAACAGAAATTACAAAATGTTTGAGGGGGCAGAGTTGTCATTTAAAATATTAATAAATTGTAATGAATTAATTATGTTAGAAAGTAATTATTGTTGGTCATAAAATGCAAAGGTGGAATGAGAGGAGGGGAGTGTACCAAAATGCAGAATTAAATGAAGAAAAAGACTGACTCACCATGTGATGAGATCAGATGGTCCAAATCCATATCCTTATGAGGCTTCACACACCTGATTGCTGCTGAAATTCAAAACCACTGCACTGTCATCAAAATCCGCCCCTCTTTTTTCTCTCTCATTCTACTACTATATAAGAAACCAACACTGACATCTCTTTTATCACCATTCCCATTGCTTCGCTCTTATCGATTTCCTCACTATCTATTCTGTCTGTCTGTCTGTCTGTATTCATTCATTCACCAATGGCCCACGTTAGCCAACTCCCCTGCGACACTGAGGGTGTGTGCATGGTCTGCAAGGTGAAGCCCGGGGATGGAGAGAATCTGATATGCAGAACCTGCTTCACCCCTTGGCATGCTGCCTGTCTCACCATCCTTCCGCCCAACCTTGCTGACACCGCTCAATGGGACTGTCCCGACTGCTCCTCTGACCTCCTCCAGCAGGTGCCGGTTCCAGCCTGTAAGGCCATGCTGGGTGATGCTTCTGGCCATATCGTGTCTGCGGTCCATGCGATCCAGGCAGATACTAGTCTGACGGAGGAAGAGAAGGCCAAAAAACGACAACAGCTGATGAGCGGAAAAGCGGTGGAAGAGGACAAGGATGATGATGATGCCAAGAAGAAGAAGAAGAAGAAGGAAAAGGAAAATGACATATCTGATATCATCAGTAGGACTGTCAGTTGCTCTTTCTGTATCCAGTTACCTGAGAGGCCCGTCACGGTACACTCTCACACTCATCATCCTCTATTATCACCAACCTTCACTTGTTTTTTTTTCCAACCCTTTTCTTACGTCTGAATTTCTAAAACAATTTTGTTTTTATTTTTAAACATTACTTTCCTTTTCGTTTTTCACTTTTTACCCTTTTATTTTCTGTTTTGATTCGTCAAATCAAAACTCCATTTTTTTGCAACTCTTTTCTCTTTCATATTTGTTGGTTGCTTTTTCTCTCCAAAATTCATTCTCGTAGACTTTGTTACGTGTAAACCTGAATCAAAGGTTTAAATATCTGGGTATGGAGCTTTTTTTTCTCTTTTTCACATGATTTGAATAATGCTTTGATTGTGGATATATAGAGAGCATTCAATGCAAGCATTGAATCCTAGTTCTTCGTCCTTAGATTATTTCTTTATGGCTTTCCTCTTCTTTTCTCAAGTTGTTAGTAGTGGCCTGGTTTTTATTTAATTTAGGGGATAATTTCTAACGCCAATTACGTTCATTTATGTCTTTGACCTTTGAGATATGTATTTTGTTGGCTTTCTTTTCTTGCCTTCAATGGCATGGCAGTAAGAAAGTAAAGTTATGTTTGGTTGCATCGATCTTCTCGTCATAAATGTTGGCAGTGGATACGTGATTTTTCTCAGCCCTTGTTTGGGTATACTTTGTTCCCCTAATACGGGTCACGTGGACCTACCATTATCAATTTACTTATTTTCTTTCCTGCTATGATATGATGGTGCTCCTATCGCTTTTTATACTCAATGATGAATTTCATCATTTCCCTAACATTGCAGCCGTAAATTATTAATCATTTCCACTTCAATTGTTCAAGTTTTGGATGACGGTCATATATGCTGGTGGGGGTGGCTATTCTGCTGTGCAGTTGTATTTTAGGATTGTCAATTATAGATTTTAGTTGTATGCATGTCTTCTTGAACGTTTTGCTGGCCTGCTTAGTTTATTGCCATTATTCATTCATTCATACTGTGTCATGGGAAGCTTCCATTATTATATCTCATAGGCTAATGAGGGATCTCATTGAATGTTTTCATTCAGACTCCGTGCGGCCACACTTTCTGTCTAAAATGCTTTCAGAAGTGGATTGGGCAAGGAAAACGAACTTGTGCAAAGTGCCGTGCCACTATCCCTGCAAAAATGGCAACCCAGCCGCGTATCAATTCTGCACTTGTGTTTGCCATTCGTATGGCAAGAGTGTCTAAGAATATTGCTGCTGAAGGGCCTTCTCAAGCTATTCATTTTGTTCATAACCAAGACAGACCAGAAAAGGCATATACTACGGAGCGTTCACGAAGGAAAGGTAATGCAAATGCCGCAAGTGGAAAGATTTTCGTAACAGTGCCTTCAGATCATTTTGGTCCAATCCCAGCAGAGAACGACCCACAGAGGTATCAGGGTCTGCGGGTTGGTCAACTTTGGGAAAATAGGCAGGATTGCAGGCAATGGGGTGCTCATTTCCCAACAATTAGTGGTATTGCTGGACAGTCAAATCGTGGTGCACAATCAGTTGTTCTTTCAGGAGGTTATGTTGATGATGAGGATCATGGAGATTGGTTTCTCTATACTGGAAGGTTTGTAAAAGGTTCTTGAATTGATATACTGTTTTCAGTTTCAGCTTCACTCAGATGTCTGCATTGAATCTATTCGCCCATTAATTTTACAGTTTTATAGCCAGTGAGCTTCTTTGTTCTGGGTTTGTGCTGATGGGTTATTGCTGTTAACTCTTTAATGCATGGTTGCTATTGGTCTCTTGCTATTGCATTACAGAACAGACCCTAAGTGTTTCACATTGCCTCTCATTTTTATCCCCGTTTTCTTTGTCATTTTCATAATCTTTGAGAGGAATTATTGATCAGTATTTAATGTCCGTTTCTATTTTTTATTCATATTTCCCTATTTTCTTCTGGGGTTTGCTTAGTTGTTAAATTTCTTAACATGTCCGTTGCTGCAGTGGTGGTAGGGATCTAAGTGGCAACAAACGCACAAACAAAAATCACTCTTTTGACCAGAAGTTTAAAAATTACAACCAGGCACTCCTAGTTAGTTGTCTAAACGGTTATCCGGTTCGAGTTGTGAGGTGAGCATCTACTTGGAAATTGAATTATTTCTGCTCCTTTATCTTTGAACTAATGCTTGATATTCTATATTATGATGTCATTTTGTTAATATATACTCGGCTAGATCGGCGTGCTATTTAAAATTATTAGCTTGCAGTAGCAAAATTACTATTGTACTAGGTAGAAACACATTATTTGGTCAATTTAACTCATTACCTTCTCGATTAATTGGAAAAAGCAATATGGCACATATTACTTATAGTACTGGCCTAGAGATGTTGGAAAATAAAGATTTATTTATCACTTAACTTTCAATCAAGATGAAATTTCATTAAATTGCTAATGTGCATGCGTTTATTAATGTTATGGCTAAATTAGTATGTTATTTAGCAAAATTGACGATTTTGAGTCCATAATTCAATATTTATGAACTGGTGGACCTGGCGGATCCTTGGGTCTTATCTATAGCTATTTTTGGTTAGGACTGTGTTAAAATTATTATATGATTGGCCTGCTCAAGTAAACTGTGATTAACCATGAGAGTTGCAATTAATTCAATATTTTGAGCCTTTTTACACACTCTGTAAGCTTTTACGCATAACCTCTTAAATTTTCAATAATAAGCAGATCTCACAAGGAAAAGCGTTCCTCATATGCCCCTGAGAAGGGAGTGCGGTATGATGGGATTTATAGAATTGAAAAGTGTTGGCAGAAAGTGGGTTTGCAGGTAGATATGTGCAATTTCATGATAGTTTGATTGCCTGTCTGTCTGGTTCTTGATTTCATGCAGCGTATCTGATAACATATTCCTAACTAGGGTTTCAAGATTTGCCGGTATCTTTTTGTTAGATGTGACAATGAACCTGCCCCTTGGACAAGGTATGCGTTCTGTAGCACTCTTACACTTACTGGAATTCTATTTACTAAATTATCTTGAGTGGAAACACAGTGATGATCATGGGGATAGGCCCAGACCCTTGCCAGCAATTCGTGAGCTGAAACAGGCTGTAGACTTAACTGAAAGGAACGAAAGTCCATCTTGGGATTTTGATGTGAGTGATTTTTTCCTTTTTCAAATATATATCTATTCATTTGGTGGTCATTTAAAATGATTTCATTTCTTCTCAAGATTGTTTACAAGATTATATTATCTGGAAAATATATATTTAATGAGTAGATGATTTCTTTAGGAGGAAGATTCTTGCTGGAAGTGGAAGAAACCACCACCTCCCAGCAAAAATAAGGTAGAAAGTGGGGATCCCAAGGAGATAAAAAGGCCAAGGAGAGCAATAAAGAAATCCCAAAATATGTCAATCAATGATCAATTGCATAGAGGTATATTCTGTCTTTCTAGCTTTTACAATGGTCAACTTTTATCCCCTTCAGGAGCTTCAGTTTGGCCCTACCAGTTAAATGGTTAATTTGTCCTCCATGGCATCATCGTCAGTGATATCCATGAATACGTTCTCATTTTGCTTTGTTCCTTTTCCATATGCAGGATTCTCTTGCATGATCTGCAGGCAGGTTATGGTTTCACCAGTGACAACACCGTGTGCTCATCATTTCTGCAAGTCATGTTTGGAAGGTGCATTTGCTGGTCAGTCTTCTGTGAGAGAGAGAAGCAGGGGTGGGAGATCGCTTCGGTCCCAGAAAAATGTGATGAAATGTCCTGCTTGCCCCGTTGACATCTGTGATTATCTTCAGAACCTTCAGGTGTGTCATAGTTGCATGATTTGCTCTTGATAATATCTGGGATATTAGTTTGGGATAGACCATTATGATTTTCGCAAGTGCTAAGAATATAGCTTAGAACTATGGTTTCTAAAATAGTCTGGTGGCGTGCTTGTGTGACAGGTTGATATAGATTTGATGGGTGCGATTGAGTCGTTTAAAGCCAGGGCTGAAGAAAATGAAGGCTCAGGGAAGTCAAGTGAGGACGCAGATGGATTACAGGATGAAACTTGTGCTGGCAAGAATGAAGATACTGGTTCAGAGAACAAAAATTCTGTAGAGGAGTTGAATGGTTCACCTGAAGAATCTGATGTCTGTGAGCTTATAGTAGCCAATCAGGCGCCAGATCCAGCAGTGAAGCGCAATGCAAAGAGAAAGAAAACTGATTCTGGGGAACAATTGCCTGAAATGGGTGATGGTAAAATGGCTAAAAGATGCAGAAAGGCTGAGGAAGCAATGGATGAAGGAAATGATTCTCCATCAAGTCCTCTCAATCTGCCATTAGATCATGACTTTGAATGAGGAATTTCAATGATTGGACCATCGGCATCAGCTAGTTGGATTTCGGTGGCCTCTTTCATATGCTGATGGATCAATATTATGGTGTTGGAGGTTTTACAAGGACTATAGTCTATGCCCTGTTACCCTATCTTTCAGTTTTCTGTTTTTACATTTCCTTGCTTATTAATTTTCTTATTTTGGGTCTGTTCATGGCTTATGTGAAGTGGAACTATTAAAGACCTTTCATCTATATTTTGAGCTTTTATCCCAGCTCTTAGCGTTGATATTTGATTATCTAGATCTTGGAGAAAAATGGAATGCAAGTGGAATAAAATTAAGATTTCAAGTGATGTATTGACTTCAACCGAATTTGAGGATTATATGCATGTTTGGTTTTGATTATTTTATAAAACAGTTTTTATAGCCAAAAGAATAACTATTTATGACTGGTACGAGACAGTGCAATACAAATCTAGTTTTGTTAATCTTTTTTCATAATAAAGTTTTAGATACTCTGAGAGTAATACTCTTAGTGGTCTAGATTTTACATAAATTTTATAATATAATATTTATATTAAATCTAATGATATATATTGTTATATTGTGTCATGTTATGTTTTTAGTGAACTAGTATATTATTCTTAGAGAATATGTAAGAATCTCTCTTTCTTGGTATGGACTTGAAAATTTAAGATCTTTACTTTATCTCTATAATTGGTTAGTTAAAATATTATATAAAAATTCAAGGAAAAGTTGCATACAAATTAACAAAATAATAATAATAAAAAGCTTTTAATCTGCAATTCTCGGTGGCATAATAATTAAATTAAAATAATTGATGACAATATCACAAATTGACAACCCTTAAGTATTAAATTTCATAGCAAAATTAATAAACATACACCGAAAGTTAATGACAAGTTCTAATAGTAATTGTCTCCAACGTAACTTATAATTCAAAAAATGTAACACATATTTTCCAATAATTTCTTTTAACTAATATAACAAAGCACCTCAATTTATAGACATCTCAACCAACCAAGACTTGTTTTAAAGTCCCTCCAATAATACACACGTGCCTAATATTAATAAACACACAACTCTTTGCTTATTTTTAATACATAATCAGTAAATACACATTCGTATATTATCAATAAGGAAGGTGTTTTTCTGTACCGAAAAAATAAGGAAAGTGTTTTTATATTTTTATATGATTCTAGGGCTGAGGCCGGACGGGAGGGGTGCGTGTCCAGTATAAAAAGAAGAAGCCCACGAACACGAACGGAAGTAGAAAAGAATTGAAAATAATAGTAAAAAGAGAAATCACCATAAGGATTAAGGATTTTATGAACGTTACATTAATCCCGAACAAATTAAATTCTTATCGAAATCAATTGTGTGTGTGTTTTCTTAACGAATGTAGGAGGATTTGGTGATTGGGAGCGGAAGCGGAAGCGGAACTGGAACTCCACGTGACATTAAAGACATAGAGGAATGACATGACAAGTCACAACCTTTCTCTTGTTCAGCTGCAATGCAATGCCACTCAGGTCATCTCCCTTTGGAAAATAATTATATATACTCTTTCTCTCATTCATTTTAAATGTAATCAGTCTTCTTTCAGTCTTCACCATAGCATAGACAAGGAAAGTAATCAATTATATTTATCATAACTAGTTATTATTCTAAAATAATAAGCATTCGCAACATCCTAAATTCATTGTTAAACCCTAAACTGGTCTCATTCCTCAACGCAATCAATTTATCAGATAATCATAACTTTACCAAGGAGATGGAGATGGAAATAAAACCATGGTAATTGCTAGTGTTTGTTTTAAGAGTCCATTTTCTTGAAGGAGACAACACTCTTTGCATCACTTTGGTGGAAAACACAGTTTTCCCATTGGAAATATTATTTCTCTCTCTTGCAATCAATATCAATATATCCTAAAATCTTGAATAATGTTATTGTTCTAATTTCTTTCTGTTTCTATTTAAGAATCTGTGTGTGTAATAGGGATGAGGAAATCATCAAACTGCAAACCCTTTAAATACGCTCTATGATGGTCCTTCTTCCTTTTGTTTTGCCCTTTATCTGCCATGGTCAAAAGGTTTGTGATTCAAGAGTTGATATCCCCCTTTCCAACAACTATATTAATACCCTTGCTTGTGGTCTCATTGTGTTACATTTAGTTATGCGATACATGTGTATGGAAGCAGGGGCATTGCTGCATTAGAGAGGTTGGACCTGTCTTTTATTAGCTGAAGCTATTGAAGTGAACAATAACATGAATGCATCATGTATTGTGATAGTGAGCTACATTATATATATATATATATAAGATCTATCATCTCATATCTGATGGAGTTAAAGAGATATGGCTGAGCAGTGAAGACACTGGAGCATATGGTAATTTCTAATTTGGTCGGAGACTCAGAGCCCTTCAATTGCTTTCCCTAATTTATGATATTTGCAGACCTGATCTTAAGAAATTCCCTTTTTACCTTATGCATACACATCCAAGCAATTAGGTTATTCAGAATGTTATAAAATTGAGATTGGGATTTATATCAATGGTTTCTTAGGTCATGATGTTTTGCAGGTCATGACATTGGTATCAATCTTCCAACTTTATTGAATGCCCTAGTAGCAGAACTCCCAGCTGATGCGAGCACAATGCTCCGCATTGAAATGACCAATCCACCTTTTATCCTTGAGCACTTGAAAGAGATAGCAGAGATTTTGCGGCATCCATGTGTGTACTCTTTTTTGCATGTACCAGTTCAGTCTGGAAGTGACACTATTCTGAGTGTAAGTGATAAAAATTATCGATAAGATTGTGTACAATAAGATGCTAAACATTTCTTTGCATGTATTTGTTAATGTATTGACTACTCTGAATGTCTCAGGCAATGAATCGGGAAATACTTTGAGTGAGTTCAGGACTGTTGTAGATACCTTAACTGAGCTTGTGCCAGGGATGCAGATTGCCGCTGACATAATATGTGGATTTCATGGTTAGTGGATGGTCTTTGTTACATTTTCTGTTATATACTTTTCCTGAGCTGTGTAGTTTTATGTGCAATAAACATCTAAAATAAAATAACTCGTGAAGTTGTGAATCATTTTATGTGAAAACATACCGCATAGTAGTTCTAAGCTTGAGATTCTTATACACTGATTTAATCATAAATGACTTAATCATAAATTCTCTTAATCTTAAAGATTATACTGCACATGATTGAAATGATTTGGATTGGAATTTATATAGATAATCTGAAAAGTTTTGGGTAAAAATTGAGTGCTAGGATTTTATAAAGTACTCCCTCCGTTCCTTTTTATTTATCATTTAAGGTAGTTGCACAAGGATTAAGGAAGTTACTACATAGCCTCAATTATGGAGAAATATAACTGCATTTGACTAAATTACTCTTTATTAAAATATTCAAAATATTATCACTCCATTAATGCTCTCTCATTCCATTTAGTGGAGATAACAGGAAACAAGGACAAAGTTGGGAAAAAAATAATACCTCCTTGGTTTTCTAAAACAATAGATAAATCGGAATAAAGAAACTTTTCCAAAGCGACTGATAAAAAGGAATGGAGGGAGTAACACTCATGTCTTGGGCTTTTCCAGGTGAAACTGATGAATATTTTGCACAAACTGTCAACCTTGTTAAAGAGTACAAGTTCCCTCAAGTTCATATTTCACAATTTTATCCTCGGCCAAGTATGTCATCAGGGATATCCGTATGCCAGTTCATGATTTATTAGTACACTTGCTTTTATAAGTGGTAAATGGTATCATAATTTGATAAACCACTCTCCCTCCCTCCCCCCTCCCCCCTCTTCCTTTCTCTCTTGGGACAGAAGTCTCCTACATAACTTTTAGATATATATATTGAATGTCAATGTACCAATCATAACTTCATTTTGAGGATGAAATTAAAGTAGGTACTAAATCACTAGGATAGTTTGGAAGCAGGGTTATGATTTCTTAGGTCCACAGGGTGTTGTGTGCCTTTTGCTTTTTTTTTTTTGTTTTGTTTTAGGTTACAAAGGAGGTTTATAACCTGGTGTGGGGTGGGGGAAGGCTAGCTAAGAGCATATTTGGTTTGTTTTCTGTTTTCATTTTTGGTTAGATTTGTTTTTATTATAATTACAAAAATGTCACATTGTTTTCATTTTGTTTCATGTTTTCAAAATTTCCTTGTTTTCATCATTTTCTTTACAAACTTCTGAAAAACAGGAAACAAAATGAAAACAATGTGGCATTTTTGTAATGATAATGAAAATATATGTAACCGAAAATGAAAACAGAAAACAAACCAAACGCGCTCTAAAGTGGAGGCAAAGCAGCCTCAGTATGATTTGAACCCGTGATCAAGCAGTTCCGAAGGGACTTGGTGCCACTTGAGCTAAGGGATTTGCCCCGTGTGCTTTTTGCTTTCTTTTATTTTTACTTTGGGAGGGGGTAAGTTGCTGCCTTGTGAGTTGTGACTTGGTGGTCATGGGTTCTATTATCGGAAACAGTATCTTCGGAAATAGTATCTTTGCTCATGGGGCTAAGTTGCGTACATCTTACCCTCCCCAAACCCCACAATTGTGGGAGACTCATGCACTCGGCCACCCTTTTTACTATTGCTTTTGTTTATGCCAAAACTAATCCAAAAATGTGTAGGGATGTTTCTTGCAATCAAAAGGTGCTCCTAATTTGAGTGTAAGGCCACTGGAAGTCTAAATAGATGCAGTAAGCATTGATGAGAAGTTCTTCCATTTTTCATTTTTACCCCTTTTCTTGGTGCTATTGTATGCTTCTCACTTGTTATAAAGGGCCACACAATGTCCCCATCCTTTTGAAAGATTACTAAGGGAGGTGCTTATGTGAACTATTGTTATTTTCTTGGGGAAGAATACTGTCATAATTTCATAAACATCTTTTCTTTTGGTGAATTGTTATGAACAAACAAAGAAAATGTGGACGTCCCTGTTTATTAATGATACAGGGTACATGATCTGCTTACTTCCCTTTTTCTCTATCTATCATAGGTATATTGGTTAATTTCTTAATCCTCTGCATTTAGTGTGTTGTACATGTGCATAGATAAAATATATTTTCTGTTTACTTAAGTTGAATATGACAACTCATCTTAACCAGTTTTGTGTTGGATGTTTGGATGCTTTTTTTAAAAAAAAAGAAAAAATCTATAACAATACCAGGGGAGGGGGTGGGGCTGTTGGAAAATTGGCATTCACCAGGTTCAAATTTGGTTGCCTAGAAAATCAGTCCTTTCAGGTTACCACCAGGCCAAAGACCTGATGGCATTTTTGTAGGATGCTTATGCCAGGGGGTTTTTTATGTTCATTTTAAAATAATTTTCCTTCCCCCTGCCAAATAATATTAATAATAAATGAATAGGGACACCTGCTGCAAAGATGAAAAAGGTTCCAAGTAATGTGGTGAAGAGAAGGAGCCATGAACTGACAAAATGTCCTTGAAGCCTTCACAACATATACTGGGATGGAGGGCAAAGCAGAAAGAATACGGATTACTGATGTTGCATCTGATGGAGTTCACTTGATAAGGCAGTGTTGTAGAGCTTGAATCATGATTTGATTTTTTATGCTTTTAAATTTGGTCCATTGAAGTATGTTATTTGTTGCAACTAATACATACATGTGGTTGAAACCCTTTGGAATCTGGCATCACAATACTGGATATCTTTATTGGCATGAACCAACCCCCCAAAGCAAAGTACCGAAAAAAGTCTAGGGCTAAGTGGGAGGTAAGGTTCTTTTCTTTTTCTGTCTTTTTACATCATTTCGTTTATCAAGAGTGACATTGAAAATCACTTCTTTTTTTTTAACTTTTACAGTCTGCATAATCTTGCAGTGTATTTTGAAATACAATAAATTTTGAGAGACTAGTTGGTTTAGCCACACAAATTTCTTGCTTTTGTTCCAAGGACTTGGGATCTTTCTTCAGCACAGCTGGGGTATTGGAAGAGGTCTACTCCCGTAACATAGCCTCGGGCTCAATGGGCCTCTTGTAGACCATAAAAGTGGGATGGGGGGAAGAATTATCTTTTTTTCTTGCAATGATAAAATGCGAATTCTTTGATGCTGTGAAGGACTCCTTACGCTGCACTTGTGACTTGTATAAATATTATGTGTATTTATTTGTGGTATCTATCATCTATTTAATTTGTTCTTCAATGCTCAAGGTTGGTCATACGAAAGGATATATACATGGTCTTGTAATTGCTTCAGACTATATGCTGGGAACTCCAGCTATGGATAAGATAACATCTTTGCGAAGGTGGTCAGTTTTTTATTTGAGGAAGTCATTGAGACGGTCAACGATGTAAGTGACAATAAAGCTTCAAGGAAGAAGGTTCCTAATCAGGACATGCCTTCTCTCTGCTACAACCCTGCCAAGACTGGTGGATTCTCAGAAGAGGCAGAATCTCGTTCTTGTGGAAATGATAACTGCTGTGGTCAGAGTGCTCTTGAGAAGAGCGATAAACAGTAGAAATTTCATCGGATGGATACTGAGGAAGCGGAAGCATCTGCACATAAGGGTAGAAAGTGAACTTGCCTCAGGGTCTGTTAAAAAGCAAGAAGGGAGCCATGGGAGCATGAGGCAGTGGGACTTTGTTGATAAGGCTCTTTTGGGTGGAATATCTATCAGAATCTTGATGATCATTGCTCTACTAGTGGCTCTTATATTTAGTGTTATTTGGTCCCAGTAAAAGGCTGTTAATTTTTAATTTCTCAAGTGTCTGTCTACCCATGTATTCTTCCGGAAAACCTCACCCCCCCCCCCCCTTCCCCCCTTTCTCTTCTCATCTCTCTTAAGTTTTACGGCAGTTGTATGATATGATTCCTAGAAAATGCTGCCATGTATTATATGGATGCTTTAAGTTGATAGTTCATGTTCACTTCCTTTTAGCTTTTTAGGGCGCGTTTTATGAGATGGACCGAACGTCCTTGTTAAAGCTGAGCTGAATCTGATTGAGACCGGCCATTCTTTTTCTACAGTTGACTGAAGCGGTTAACAATAATAGTAGGAATTATAGCATTTCATAATTTGATAAAAAGCTGTTACAAGAACGAAGGAATGTTTATTTTCATAGCTGAAACTGAGACTTTGTGATATACGTATAATAATGAAAGTGGCGGGGGGAGTATGCACATTTGGGTGTAATGGTGCAGGTCTGTTTATTCATGTAGCTATCTATTTGTGCACAATAATTCAATAACGAGTGAAAAGAAAAAATCCACAGGCGGCCCTCATAGCATCATATCTGATTTAGAAGGCAATCTCTTGAAGAAATTAACTGGTGCCGATGGCATCTTGCTCCTGAACCGAGGATGCCGAAGCAGGTAGAGGCCTACTAGAATTGCCACTAGTTGGAAAGGAGTAACGTAAATAAACACAGCCCAGATCAGTGAGATGAAGATGAAGATAGCTGTAGCCCTTGAGTCTCTCCAACTTAGTATGGCTTGAGCTCTTTCTCCTTGAGTAGCCAAATCTCCAACCACAGTCTGCACTCTACCTGCCACACTCCGCAATCTGTCATACCTCATTCTCACAATATCTGATGGTCTTGTAGTTGGAAATGTGTCAAATTCCTCATCCAATTCATCTTGGTGGGCGGTTTCTGCTTGTGAAAGCCTAGCATCCATGTGGGGGGGATGCCTTGGCCTGAACCGGTAATTCCAAATCCCAAGTACAAACAAGTAAAGAAAAATGGTGGGCAAGATCAATTCTGGGTAGCAAACCAGAATCAAGAACAAGACGTGAACAAGGCAAGTTGTCACTGGGTTTCTCCAAGTGCAAATGTCATCAAACCATTTACACATAGCAGTAAAACCTGAGAGGAGTGACATTATGCGGTGAAAATTAGCTTTGCTTCTCCTGAGACTCCACATATGGTAATCCACATCAAGCATATACTCAACTGCTTCATGTCTAAGCGGTGGCTCAGCTCTTGCTAGCCGTGCTGCCACAATCTGCATGGCCTGGTGGCGGAGCCAATCTATGTGCCTAACAGGTATGGGTTGGACATAATGCATTTTTGGAAGCAAAGGCCTTCCATATTGAGCTACCATATTAACCCAAGCTGTGCTAGTGAATCTCACTGCCAAGTGAAGCTCTCCATTTTTCTTCAAGCCATTAGGTTGGAGAACCAACAGAGGATAAAAATGAGTATATACTCTATCAGTTTCAAGAGTTGATAACCGGATTCTTACCTTTCCAATTCTCTGATCTCTAGTGTCACTGCTCCCATTGATGTGGTGATTGTCAAAAACCGCGACTGTGATCACAGTACATGGATCATAAACTTCCCACGTATACTGCTCATTCCATCGAGGGGACAGAGTTTCAAGCAGAGTTCTGGTTCGAATCCATTTGCTGCCATACTTGGCAACGCAGTATGCATCAGTAGTCCTACCTTCCTTGGCCTTCATAGGTAGTAAATTCCGGGCACTCAGTATCCCAAGTTCAAGAATTCCAATGTTATTCCTCCTCAAATGTTTGGAGGATGGCTGAAGATCACTACTAGCATGTGTGGACTCATCAAGCACATGATACCCCACCTCGAGACAGATTCGGAGGTGAATCTTGCTTGAGAATTTCTCCTTCTTTTTCTCTGTTTCTTCCTCACCTGCCATAGAATGCCTGTGCAAATTGTACCAATGAGCATCAGGGAGCTTGCCGGTCTCATTTCTACGAGGAACATTTCTGACTGATATAATTTCCCTTCCCAAGATTTCAACATTATTAGGACCTACTTTGTCCTCAACTGTCACAATTATTAAGTCCTCAAAAGGCTCTGCTGCCACAAACATAAGCTCATCATTCCAAACTGGGTTAGTGATTCTCATTGGAGAAGGCCTTGTTAACCTGATCTGATTTCCAAGTTGTACTCTGACATATGCGTCTGGAGCTCTGCCTCTCTCAGAAGGGACAAGATCTTGAGCTTCAATTACTTGAACTCTAAGATAGTAAAGCTTTGGTGAGAAATATACCTTTGATCGTGTATTTGCAAGGTTTGAATGACTGACGTTATGGGCATCAGAGTGCCACGCCTCTGGAAAGGACTCATCAGCTTGTGTTCCCATCCAAACTGCAAGCATGATTTCCCCTTGTACTTTTTGCCCTTTCTTGTCCTCCAATTTGTACCATTGGGGAGCTAATGGGCTATCTGGGGGTTCCCGAAGAGGAACCTCAGTGAGATCAAAAAAAATTCTACCCACAAAATCATCTTTACCAATATCCTTATCCTTCACAATCACTTCAAGCAAATTTGATTGCAGCCTCTCCTTTGAGAAGGCAAAAATTTGCTTCCAAACTGGGTGCTGATTCTTCTCCAAGTGCTTTGTGATGCCTTTGTAGTTACCAAGCTTCACTTCCACATAAGGGTCAAGGCTTCCTGAGACATCCATCACTGGAAGATCTCTTGCCTTCACCACATTCACATACAAGTAATGCATCTGTTCCACTAAATCATACGTGGTTGATATCTTGTTCCCTCCTCTATAGCGCAAACGAGCTGCCAGTGGTGGGCTTGTCTCCACCAATGCAAACTCTGGGTTTTGCTTTGGGATCTGCATTAACATTACATTTGGTGGCCCAGCTTTTGCAAAATCAGCCCTCGTTTCCACTGCCAGTGCCGGATGAGGAGGCCTGGCTGCAGTAGCAGGAGGAGGAGCAGGACTGGCTTTCTCAGTTCCAATGGAGTGAAATGTTCTCACTTCCTTTTCTTTCTTCTTCTTCTTCTTCTTCTTCTCACCATCACCAACCATGCTTTCCTCATCTAGCATGTTAGTGTTTATTTCTTGCAAGGGAGTCTCCTTATCAGGTTCAACACTAGGACTAACTTTTGCTTGTGGTTGTGGAGGAGGAGCAGTATAAGCAGAAGGGTCATGAACCGCATAAATTCTAAGAGCGATATCTCCCTTGATATTTGAAAATAGACCACGTTTGTCAAGCGGGTACCGTTGGACACTAGCCTGAGACTCGGAAAGAAGGACAGAATCACTTGAAATTCTCACCCTTCCAAGGAAGTTCTTTTGGTGACCAGCTTTTTGATCATTGTATACAACCACTTCAATTGTCTTGTTGGGAAGATCTCCTGGGTTATCAATGTTGAAGACAAACTTCTCATTCCAATAAGGATTGAGGTCTTTGTGCTTCGTTTGAGTCCGGTGCCGTTGCCCATCAAAGTCTACCTCTACAAAGGGGCTAGCTGAGCCTTCTCCATCTTTGGGCTTGAGGTCGCTAGCATCAAGAACTTCCACCACGAGCTTGTTCATGATGTTATGATAGTCAGGTAGAGAACCAGCTTTTGGAAGCTTAAATGTGTGGGAGAATTCAATTATGATCTACGAGAAAAGGAGGAAAGGGGGGCAGTGAAGGAAAGAGTAGGAGTGAAGAAGAAGAAGAAGAAGAAGAAGAAGAAGACAGAAATGGGAGTAGGAGAGAGGGGCAGGGAAAGGGGCAGGGCCAGGGCCAGGGAGAAGAGTAGGCGGTGGTGGTGGTAATGAGAAGCTCATTTGGAGTATGAAGACAGAAACATTTGTTGGAGAGAGAAAGAGAAAGAGAAAGAGAGGGTGAATGAAGAGAAAAGCAGAGAGAGGAAGATATGTACATACTGTTTAATGTTTGGTGGCCCCTTGAATCATATGGCTTTGATAGGGAGTGATTCTAGTGGGTACTTTGTAATGTCTGTTTGGTGGTGGGGTTTACAGGGAGAGAGAAGTATACTCATTTATTTATTTATTTACTACTTTCACATCTAAACACATACATAATTAGATTTATATTTAATTTGCATTGGGTAGTGTTAATATTTTTTTTCTATAGACTTATATGTAGTATAATAATTCTGTATATTAAATACGATTCTTTTGGTGTGTTGTGGAATCTATATTTTTGTTTACTTCATTGCAAAATATTTTTTTATTTATTACTATAATTAATATTTTTATTATTTTACGATTTAATTATTAACTTGGGTGTTGTTTGTTTCAATTATGATGATGTGGGGTTGATGATGGGGATAACTTTTAGGTGAATGGAATTTAAAAAAATGGTATTATGTTTAATAAATAATTTTTGAAAGAAAAAGCAGATTTCACTTTTGAAAGGATCTCTCCCTTTCGAAGGAATTAAGGCCGATCCATTATTAAACTCAACTGTGGAGGTTGTCAAGTCTTTTGTCCAAAAGGTCGGCAACTTGATAATTCTCCTTTTGCCGGAATAATACAGTAATTAGTAAATATATGACTTTTGTAACATTTACTATTTTCTATTCCAATTTGAGGCTTCTTTCATACTTTTCATTTATAAAATTTCACTTAATTATACAATAAAATAATATAAATATAGAACTTGAATAAAAAATTATTATAAAAATAAATATGACAACAAATGGAAACTCGTGTAACTCTTTGGTGAGTCAGGACTCAGGAGTCAAACAGTATTGAGTCATTTGCGGCCTTTGCTTCCAACTAAACTTCAAACTTCAAACTTCAAAATCGCCAGTTTTGCTTTCGTCATAGTTGGACCCAAACCTTTCTACTTGGAAACGTGCGTGTCGGTTTCGCATTTTTTTCTTATTTCTGTCACTTTTTTATCACTGAAAAGAGGAAACTTTTTTGGCCATTTTCTTTTCTATTTCTTCAAGAGTTTTTATTAATAGAAGTATTTCATCTATTTTATACATATAGAATGATGTTTTCTAGAATCACAAAAAACTAATTTTTATCGATACACATAGAATATAAAGAACCCGTAATATCAGGAAAAATAATGAAGAGGGAAGAAAAGAAATCCAAAATATAAAGAAAGTATAAAATTATAATTATGGATCAGCAATGTAATTTTTTTTATTACGGTAAGAATACCGTCTAAATATCAGCAATGTAAATGAATACTATTTAAAAATAATAACAATTATTCTAACAAAAAGTGTAGTTATGATGCAATAATTTAATTATTTTTTGTTATATAAATTTTTTTATGAATAATAAAAATTAAAGTAAACATTCATTTTGATCATTTAAAAATATATTCTATATCAATTGATTCTTTAATTATATAAATAACATTAAAATAATCCTTTAATAATACTTACTTAATTAATTTTAATTTTTTAAAGATCAATTTAATGTCACTTTAAGAGTTAATTTTTATGACAAATTGATATTAAAAGATGATATTAATGTATTTATAAATAGATGATCAATATAATAATAATAATTATATCTTTAAAAGACCTAAGTGAATATCTTATCTAAAAGTTAAATTAATATCGTGTGGGTTATTATATTAAAAATTTATTTATTCTTAAAAATATTTTTCCTTTAAAATAAAAATCACAAATACTCTTGAGAATCTATATTGTTTTGGTGTATACATTTTGAAGAGAGAATAAAAAGGCAGTCACAATTAGCCGCACAACAAAATGAAAATTATATGGTTACCTTGCTGTGACTCTTAATTAATTCTCCACGTGGCTGTCGAAATTGAGCACCGATAGCTTTGAGGTATGAGATGAGGTATTGTATGGCGCTTATTTTATCCATCAATTTTTAAATATGATAAATATAAAAAATTATTATTATTTTACGGAGAATATTTTTTAATTTTTTATTTCGGTTTTTAACAAAATAAATATATTTTATAGTTAGACCATCATGGTTTTTAATTATAATTATTTTTAGTAAAGTTTTTTCAAAGATTAAAAATAAATACAGCACTACGACAATATTTATCCTTTAACTTTTTCCCCCATTTCCAAAACCTATTCATATCTCCTTCAAATTTCCTCAATTTGCATCTAAAGCATGTGAAGAGTACGAAGAATTCACAACAGTAAGGCCAACGAAATGGGATTTAGCATGAAATTCAAAGCTGATAGACGGTAGAGAAATATGCTGAGAACTGTTTATACTATTTGAGTTGGATTTTACACAGTTATTAAATTCAAATTGATAGTTGATTTGGTATGAATATTAAGTTAATAAGTTATTAATTTAACTAGTGAATTATTGATGAAATTGTATAAAATTAAATAAATATATATATAAATACATATTATATATGATGATATTTATTATTATAAATAATTAAAATATCTTTATTTTGAAAAAAATGATGACCTTTAAAAAAAAGAAAAAGAGTTTAACCCTTAATTCATTAAAAAAAAAGTTTTAATATTTTCATTAAAATGCTCATAACTCAAAAAGTAAGTTTTTTTAAAAAAATTAGGACTGACATGACATAGATTTCAAAAAATTATATGAAATAGATATATAATTAGTCTAAATCAGATAAACGAGTTAAAAGTTATGACTTTTTAAAGTTTAAAATTTTTTTTTTTAAATTTCATGACATATTTGAGATATATCCAATCTAACTAATCACTCGAACAGGTTACTTGACTGATTCCCTAGCCAATCCAATCCAATTTTTATAACACTAGTATTTTGACCTTTTTGCTTTGATATTAACAAAGAATGAGGAACATGGACTGTCTTCTTCTAGGTTTATAATCTCATTTTTTTCATCATGAATGGAAAGAGTTTAAAAGTTGCATCAAGCTGTATTTTCTGCTGTCACTGTTGCTTAGTCAGATTCCAAACAGATATTAGATTAAACAATAAACCTACATCCAATAAAACAAGGCTATCGCTCCAATATATGGATTAAACTAGAGACATATGATTTGGCTTATTTCTTTCTTTACACTGTTGCAAACTTACCAATGAGCAAGACGTTAAGAGCTTAATTGTCACTAACAACAGGTCATTGGACTCTAGCCAACGAGACTTCCAGAGACCTATCGAGCAAAATTAACCTTGTTAGGAACTGATAAGAATTAAAGCCTGCTAGAATCCCAAATCATGCCTTCGCATTGTCAAAAAAATGCTGAAGATGCTCATGGTTTGGAAATCTTAAGAGAAGCATGTAAAAGTATCGTTTAATCTCGTGAGTCACTTTGGAAATTTTTTTATTTGATTATATAAAAAATATTTTTGGTATATATATATATATATATATTTTTTTTTTTTTGGTATATATATATATATATATATATATAAGGAGAGATCAACTTACACTGGTGTAAGATTTTATCACTCTTATACTACTCAATAACTTTTTATTGAATAATTTATTTTACAAAATCCACCGTTAGATTGACAGTTTTTATCATGTAGATCATTTGTGTCAAATTTTAAAAAAATTGAATATCAATAAAAATATAATCAAATAGTTCATATTTTCATATATTTTAATATTTTATATTACGTTAATTTTGATGTATATCAATGAGTTACAAAACAATTTCGAATTAATGTAAATTTTTACAAGTATGATCTACATGATAGAAACTTACAATCTAACAGTGGATTTTGTAAGAAAATTATTCAATAAAAAATTATTGAGTAGTGTAAGAGTAATCAAGTCTTACACCGGTGTAAGTTGATATATATATATATATATATATATATATATAACACAAACCTCAAGACTGACTAATTTTTAGATGATTAAATTTGAGAATAAATTATTTTAATTAAATTTATTGAAAATTTTCACTTTTAAACATAGTTATTAAACTCGGATCGGTAGTTGATTCGGTTATGATACGAAGTTAATGGGCCACTGGTTCAACTAGTGGGTCACTAGTTGAACTGTATAAAATTAAATAAATATTTAAATATATATATATATATAAATATACACTACATATGATGATATTTATTATTATAAATTAACTAAAATATCTTTATTTTGAGAGAAATGATGACCTTTAAGAAGAAGAAAAAAAAGTTTAACACTTAATTCATAAAAAAAACTTAATATTTTCATTAAAATACTCATAACTTAAAAAATAATTATTTTTTTAAACATTAGGATTGACATGACGTAGATATTGAAAAATTATATGAAATGGACATATAATTAGTCTCAATCAGATAAACGAATCAAAAGTTATGACTTCTCAAAGTTTAAAATTTTTTTTTTTTAATTTCATGACTCGGTCGATTCATCGGTTCAACCGGTCAGGTCACCAATTTTCATTCCAAACCAGTTAAGTTGAATTGAGTCATACCAGGTCTGAGATATATTCGATCCAACTAATCACCTAAATAGATTACTTAATCGGTTCATTGATTTACCAACCGGTCCGATCTGATTTTTATAACTATACTGTTAAGTTTTAAATTTTTAATAGATTATCTTTTTATATTTCTTTTATTAAATAATATTGCATTACTTCCCTAGTCTACCTGACTACCTCTTATGGGGGGCAGCTTTTCATTGTACTCTGACCCTACAGAATTTTAAAAATTGCAATTTGCTTAGTATTTAGATATAATATATGTATTTATTTCTTAATTGTTCGTTCTTGTTTTAAATAATAAAAATGTTATAAAAGATAAATATAAAATCTCATATTTAATGGGCATATGATAAAAATATTAATAAATTATAAGTAAGTTCGTACATGTGTGTACGATTAAAGAATTATATATTTAAAGGTGAGAATTCATTTATTTTAAAGTAAATTAGATATATTTATATTATTGAATAACTTGTTATATAATGTAAATTTTATCAATCAACCGTTATGATAATTATATCAAATTTAAGATAAATTTAAAATTTATAAATTTTTATTATAATAAGTAGCATTTATTTATATTTTAAAAAATATACTATACATTAAAACAAAATAGTTAGATTGAGTACTAATTAATTTTAAAATTATATGAAATTTTGTAAACTTGATCTTGGTATGAAGATTTTTAATTTAACAATTAAATTATTTAAATTCAATATTTATAAAAAAATTATTTAATTATGTCAAAATTTGCTCTTGGTATATTCATATTCCTATTTAATAAACTTAAATTGAAAATAGACAAATGGAAGAAGAAAGTGAAATAATAATTTTTATTTTATTTTTAATTGCATGTATATTCTTTTGAGTATTATTTTGATATTTTTTTTAAAATACTGATATTTTGATATTTTTTTTGTGTACCGACATTTAAAATAAGTTGATAAATATTTATTAATTATTATTTATATTTAATAAATTTTTAAATATTTATTATAAAATTAATAATCAATACATAATTCATACCTGTTAAATATCATAGCAACTCTTGTATTCTCCTAAAAAAATTCGTATTATTTTATTCAAACTTTCAAGATCGAGGAATATGATAATTTATGGATAAGATCAAAGAATGATAATAGATATTATATATAAAAAAAAAGAATGATAATAGATATCAGAGTTTGCAGACTAATAAAGAAAAGTAACTTCAAATCACATATGTACCTAATTTAGTAATCATACTTAAGTCACCAGCTTTCTTAATAGCTAAGGTTTGTGTGCGCGTCCAATCCAACAGAGAAGCAGTATAACATTCTCTTTAACTTGCCTCCCTCTGTGGGTGTGACTCTTTTTCTTTCTTTCTGCTCTTTCTTTTTACTTTCCTTTGTTGGTTGGATTGCATTATTATTACAAAGATATACCCAAAGGGCGGCATGACTTTTCAAGGATTGCCCCAGTTGGTGATAGACATGGAACTATCGGTAGACAATGTGACGCTGCAGCATTCAAGTCGTCGCTACCATAGTTATAAAAATTAAATCGGTAATTAATTCGGTCAAGATATTAAATTACTTGGTCACTGATTTAATTGATGGGTCAGTGATCAAACAACATAAAATTAAATAAATATTTAAATATATATATATATATAAATACACATTACATATGATGATATTTATCATTATAAATAACTAAAATATATTTATTTTGAAAAAAATATGACTACCATGGTGTAAATTTCGAAAAATTATATAAAATAGACATATAATTAGTTTAAATCGAACAAACGAGTCAAAAATTATGAATTTTTAAAGTTAAAAATTTTTTTTTTAATTTAGTAACCCGGCCGGTTCCGGTTCAATCAACCGGGTCACCGGTTTTCATTCAAAATCGACCAGATCGGACCGGGTCGGACCGGTTCTGAGATATACCTGATCTAACTAGCCACCCAGACTGATTACTTGACCAATTTACCGATCCACCGGCCAGTCCGGTCTGATTTTAATTACATGGGTCGCTACCAACAATTTCAGCAAGTAACTGTAGCTATTAATGTATCATCTGCGTTTGACATTGGATGCCCCTATTTGCAAGCTATATATGATTTATTAATTTTAACCTATTGTTATTATAAAAAATATTTCATTATCATATATGAAGTGTGATTCAATTATATATTATTATATTATTAAATAATTTCACTTGTTATTATAATTAAATTCTTATGTAATTTTTTTTATACTTATAGTAAATGGAGTAAGCCAACCGTCATAAGTAAACTCATCATGATACGTTGGCCAGTGTGCTACTTCTATGTTGGAACCCCGAGAAATATCTACCTATGGTGGTGCATGACCAATTTTTTATACATGGTACGGAGTCACGTTTGAATTCTTCTATTGTCTAGCATATTCGTGCTACTCATGCTAATTATGATCTGCAAATTAGAGGTGGTCAAATGAAAAATTATAGGCTATAGCTAATTTGGTGAGGCCAATGTGAGGGAGCCGTTCTAACTTATGAGGATTTTATTGAAATTATTTCAGAGAATGAGAAATTGGGAGGGGGCATTTGAGTTGACTATGGGAAGAAATTTGAGAGAATTTCTTTCATGGAGCATTGTGGAACGTTAGATATTGGCTTTATTGGTTCACATTAAGAATTAAGAATAATAACTGGGATGCTCCAGGAAATGTTCAAAAGATACTACTACTTGTAGCTAGTATGTTTTGGCTCAATCTTTTCCCTCAAGCTATGCTTCTCTATGTAAACCAAATTGGTTCGTATCATAGGCACTTATTGTTAAGGTTCTAAAAATTCAACCGATTAAATCGGTTAAGGAACTGATTCAAGATTTAATGGTCGAATCGTGGTCGAACCAAAATATAATTAAATAATTTAAATATATTTATATATATATATATTTTATATACTAATTAAACAAATTAAAAATCATAAAAAATAATACAAATGATAAAAAATAGTTTACAACTTATTTTTTGAGAGTCTAAAGTATTCAATAACAGTATTATAGCTTATTATTGTTTAAAAAAAATTTCAATTTAAATTTAAAGAAATATACAATCAATTATACATTTAGTTTCTAAATTTCTATACAATTTAAGTTTAAGTGTTTCATATAAATTTTTTTTAGATTAGCTTATATTAAGTTTTTTGATCAAAATGACATCATTTAAATTAACAAAAAAAAATATTTTTTAAAAAGATCGGTTGAACCTAATTGGATCGGTCCGGGTCGACTAATTCTTCACCAGTTTTCAGGTTGGACGAATTTTTAGAGTAGACCGGACCAGCGGGGTGACTAGACCGGTCAGTCAGACCGTGTGACCGGCCAATCCGGTCTGATTTTCTTAATATTGCTTATTGTTAGAAATAGAATTTGCTTATTCTAAGAGTGATTCTTCTTTGATGAAAGTTAGGCTCAAAATTAGGAAGCTCGTGACTTTGTGCAGTCATTTGGCAACAAGTGATAAGTTCTAAAATGTTCTAGGTCCATACGAAACTTAAAAACAAATCATATATGCTCTGGTTGATTGCTAAGGTGTGGGTGAGACTTAAAAACTAGGGAGATTGCAAATATCAAGGAATTGGAGGCATTGAATTGAGATGAGAAGTGACGCGATTGAAGGCCTACAGAATTCAAATGAGACGTGGTCCACACGTAGACATGCAGTGGCTGCAACTTGTATTAGCTACTTTCAAGATCTTTTCAAGACATCTCAACCTATGAATGCTCGAGATAGCTTAGAGAATCTGCCTAGGCATGTTACTGGTATGAACAAGAATTGATATGTGAAATCACTCTGATAGTATAACTGAATTCTGAAAATCCGAGCTCAACATCTCATAATAGTATCACTATGGAGTTCTGTGATTACAATTAAAATGAACTAAAAGCAAGTAAGTCCAGAAGAAGAAGAAAGGAGAGATTCCTCAGAGAAAGGAGAGAACCCAGAGAGAGAATGTAGTTTCATCTATTTCCATGCCCCCTCACGTTTTTCCCTACTTGCTTAATATCCTCTTTCACACACAGTCCCGTAGCCACTAGCCCACTTCCCTTACTTCCTCATTCTATTACTCCTATGTGGCATTAGTGATCCCAATACAAGTAAAGGAATATCCATGCTCTTGTTATTAATTTCATAGCTTGGTGCCACGTGTCCCCTTGTTTTCCTCACTTGCTCTTTCAGCTTTATAACAGTTACTTATAGAATTAATCACTTTATCACTAGTTGAAAGAAGAATTTAAAGCTGTAATTTTTTCTGTATGTCCTCAGGGTGCTTCGGGCAGTATCGCTTTAGAACTACTTTCTTCAAGAATGTTTGGGATATAATTATGATATTTGTGGTATTGTGATGGCCTTCTTTAGAAGTGGGCATTTTGAGTCATGCACTATTAGAAGAAGAACAAAAGGAGTCGCAATTCGGTAGACAACTTGATTTGACATGGCTATGAAGCTCGGCATGAGCAAAGCGAAGCTTATGATCGAGTTGATTGGAGCTTTCTTTTTGCGATTAATCTTGAGAAAAATGGGATTATTTGAAAAGTGAAAACATTGGGTTTCCCATTGTATTTCAACTGTTTCCTACTCCGTTGCTGTGGAGGGTGAGGTTTTGGTTTACTTCAAGCTGTCTGGAGGCCTTAGACAGGGGGTTTAACCCAATGTAGTAATTTACAGAGAAAGATGTAAAAAAATATTATTAAAAATTTGTATATGTAAATAATAATACTTTTCTTTAGACTTACGATTGAGGTAGATGATCTTAGGTTGCGTACAGCAATTGCTTTCTCACGATCACTTATTACTGCTAGTGCTAATAATACTAATAGATGAAATCCAGAAAGTGATACATGGTGTCTTAATCGTATGTATTTTGTTTTTAAATTTTAGCTAGTCATGTCGGTATCGCATATTCGGCTATTCGCATCGCTCCACATGCAAGTGCACATGCCAGCTTTTTGGGTCACCTTTTTCTCCTTATGCCTATCTCTATTCTGCCCTTTTCAGAAGATGGTAACTGGGCCTCAAGAATATACTCGAATAAAGTAAATAGAAAAAGTGGCCCATCCTATTTTTTGCCTTTGCATAAGAGTGCGTATATATAAGAAGCAATATCTAAATAAAATCAATTTTAAGGCATTTAGGGACCATAAGCCTTCTTTTTTTTTCTTTTTGGTTAAAGACCATAAGCCTTCTGGTCCCCTCTAATTCAGCCTTAATTAAAACGGTTATCAATATATAATAATGTCTACCAATTTTGACTAACATGCAGAGAGGGACCATTTTTGGTGAGCCCATTAGACGGTCTAACTCACAAGTTTGGTTAATGTAATCTATTATTAGCAAAAAGGCTTGGTTTTATCTACTTTCTTTTGTTGTTTCTCATTAGGACTGTTTATCGGATAAAAAAATGTTATTTGTAAACCTTATTTTTTATATTTTTTTTACACAATTATGTTATTAAATAATATTAAAATTCTTATCAACTAATAAAAGTTATCTAAACCCAATAATAATTGTTGCTCATGAGTGTCTTTATTTAGATAATAGCTATTACATCAACAATATTTAATAATACAATTAAGTGTAAAAAATTGTAAAAATGAGGTGTAGAATCTCTATCACGATAACGTACGTTAACTCTGGAAGGTTCGGTTCCTACTGGACTCTTAGGTGGGCCGGGCTCCATGGAAGATGGGTCGAGCTTTTTCTGAGCTGGACTCCAAGGTCTCGTTTTTGGGGTGTCATATACTCGTATAGTGCAGAAAGTAAAGACGATTGCAATCAAATAAACAGCACATCTGTTAAACATTGCAGTTGTGTCCATGATGTCCAAAATTCTTGAATCGAAGAGGCTAAGAGAGCTGAGGTATCTTGAAAGAAAAAGATGTGGTAGGTTTCATTATCACAATTATGAAAAAAAGCATCAAATGCTGAAAAAAAGAGAAGCATGTGCAAAAAGTAAACAATTCAAAGATGAATTTAAATTAATTCAAAACCCAGAAACATGAAATTCAACAGAGACAACAGAAATCCTATTGACATGACATAACGTTGACAATAAAGAAAATAGTACTATCATGCCGCTTCGACTAGCAGTGCCAGATGTTAGTATTGATCTTTGTTGTCAATCTCCCTCCGAAGTATGACTTCATATCTAGTAATATTAATAGATTGATTACTTCCTCTCTAATTATTTTAGGTGATGATAATTATAAACATTCATGGCCACATCTGGTTGAGAGAGGGAAGGCACATGTGAGAGTATTTACGAAATTGGTTCGTGGCTATAAATTGTTATTTTGCTATTGCTTTAGGACAAAAATGAAATCATACCAATGCAACAGTAGAGCAATAGGTTGGATAAGCCTAGATCTATGCTTTGGTTTCTAAGCAAAGGCTCACAAATGTTGGCAAAAGTACTAGACAAGGTATCTCCAACAAGTATATGTTTTAGCTGAAGTTCCACCATCTCAATTTTGTCTAGCAAAAAGATATCCGCATGAGCCTAATTTTCTCATTATTATTTTTTTCATTTTTCTCATCTTGTTTTTTGTATTATTTCAAAAAAAAAATTAATTTGTTAGAAATTAAAAATAAAAATAAAAGACATTAGTCAAAATTTAAATTGAAAATTGTAAATAAGAATAAGAAAAGTGAAATGGAGTCTCCGAGACTCTAGATTCGTCCAGCACTTGATCAAAACAAACAGTGCCCTTTAATCTCGACACGAAGAATGCTACGTGGGCAACTGCATCACACGTGGCCATCTCTCATTCCATTTCACTATGCAACGTGGCCGTTAACTTGCGCTGCTCCGCCGACACTAAAACGGAACCAATGCAATCTCCAACAAACACCAAAAACTGTTTGATATATATAAGTGCAAGTGTGCAAGTGCAATTTGAAGTAAGAAGAAGAAGAAGAAGAAGAAGAATAAGCATAACAATGATGAATCTGTTAGCTCTGAGTCTCGTCCTGACTTCGCTTGCAGCAGCGGGTGTGTTCTCTCCCAGTCCCACCCCAGACACGCACCAGAAGCAAGCGCAAGCAGCGAGCACCATTGTCAAAGAAGGCCACAGAGTTGTTGTGGTTGAATACGACCAAGGTGGTCACCAGAACACCAAAATCTCAATCTCCCCAGAGCAACCCCATCATGAGAAAGTCACCAATTTGGACTCTGGTGTGCTAGACAACGCCAAAGAGAAGATCAAAGAGGCTGCTTCGGTTCTTCCCAACATGGGTCAAGGCATTTCACAAGATGCCACCTTTCTCCATGCTCCTAGAGACCTCATTTGCGATGCTTATGGAAGATGCAAACATAAAATTGCCGGTGCCATGGGGAAAGCCAAGGATAAGGTATCGGAGACGGCGCATGAGGTCATTGATAAACAGAAGGAGATGGCACATGATGTGATTGCTGCGAAGAAAGAGATTGGTGATACTGTCGCTGATGCAGTTGGTAAGGCAAAAGAAACTGTGTCTCATAAGGCCCATTATGTCCAGGAACAAGCAAAGGAGTCTGTAGAAAAAGCAAAGGACACGGGCCAAACTGTTAAAGACCATATAGCTAGAAACGCCTCAGAGGTGAGGGATAGTTTGAGGGATGTGAAAGATACAGTGAAGCGTGTTGCAAGCAATGTAGGATTGATGGAGACGTTCAATTCTTTGATGGGGGTGGGTAATTTGCTTGGGTTTGCCACGGCTTATGGAATGTGTGTGTGGGTTACGTTTATTTCGAGCTATGTGATGTCCAGGGCTATGCCAAGGCAACAATTTGCAGTGGTGCAGAGTAAGATTTACCCTGTTTATTTCAGGGTTATGGCTTATAGTATTGGGATCGCCTTATTGGGGCATGTCTTGGCCCATAGAAAGAGGCTGTTCATCAGCAAGGCTGAAATATTGCAAGCATATAACCTTCTCTCCTCGCTCTTGACAGTTTTCGTAAATTCTGTTTACTTGGAGCCTCGGGCCACGAAGGTACCCATATATTGTTTCAAGTTTGACTATTTTGTCGTCCTGTTGCAAGATTAATTTTATGCCTCTTTTCAAATCCTGCTAACAATTAAAGCCAACATCTTCTCTGAAATAGGCTGCATTCATAATTTTGGTGAAGCTATTCATTAAATATAGAAGGAAACAAAAAAAGGAACGAGTCATGATAATAGTGTGGTTTTGTAATGATCTGCTGCAAGTAGTACTAAAATTGAAACAAAGAAATTTCCTGCATCGCATCTCATTTTCTGAAATTTGCTGTCATTATAAATTTATAATCCTTCCCTGGCAATGCTTGCCTAGTTTTATTAAGCAAATTTTCAAGATATTAGAAATAATGCTGCTTGATAGGTTGCAGTACGACAGTAAGATTTTTCCCTGGACATCATTGCTATTATAGAGAAATTTTTAAGATACCGGCTTGATTATGTTTTTCTGTCCTTAATGATCAGCTGATGTTTGAAAAGATGAAAATAGAGAAAGAAGAAGGAAGGGGGAGAGAGGATGTCACTGCTGAACGTAGCAGAACAGAAGAGCATCAGCACACTGCTCATCCTAAAGAGTCTATCACAACTACTGCCACCACCACCACCACAGCAGCACCATCACCCACACAAGGGGCAGAGCAGGATGCAGTCAGATCAAGGGTTATCAAGCTGAATGACAAGCTGGAGAGATTAAATTCATATTCGTCATTCCTAAATATGATGAATTTAATGTCTCTTACTTGGCATCTGGTTTATTTGGCTCAACGTGTGCACCATAGTTGCTAAACCAAATAGTAATTGTTGTTTTCTGTGTTGATGTTTGTAAAGACTGTAATCTTTAGATTTGTATCTTTCAGGTTTGACACGCATATAGATTTATGAATACAGTGTTTGCCAGTCCTTGCAGTCAAGTATATTTAACGTATTAGCTAGTGTAAAACTCTTGCGACCTTGCAGGTCGTAAAGTTATATTGGACTCCAACTTTTTCTTTTCTTTTCTTAAGAGGACCCCAGGGAGGAGGGGATGGAGCGCATTGGGGCATCGATCCCTTCCACTTTTTATACATCTTATGCCCAAGTACTGGTACTTGAGCCGAAGGCTCGTGGGGTATTGGACTCCAACTTTAATTAGGAAAAAGGAAGACCAATCCAAATTCTCTTTCTTAATAAAATGGACCTCTATCTCTCTCCCTCTCCACTTCATTTGTGTTTTCTCACTTTTTCTCAATGAGCTATTACGTTTCTATCTTGTGAAGTGGAGTGTAGATAATTCTAATTAGTTTCAATGATAATTAGAATTTTTAGCATGAGAATTTGAAATTGTCATTTAAAAAACTTCATCTTTGGTTTGGATAGGGATATTCTTATCGTAGTTCATTCCTTGCCTTTGAATATGACTATAAATATATTTTATCGTAAACCTTTTGCTTGATTATTCACCATATAGAATTTTCAGATTTGAATTTATGTATTTTTTATTACTTAATTCTACATCGAGACTATGGACTTGGGATCTCTCCGCCATGGCACAAAATTTGCAATTGAAAATGATAAATTGGAAAGAAATTGTTTGTACCAATAATTTAATATAAAATACTGTTAAATGTAAGTAACATTTAAAGTTCAATAATAAATATTATATTTATAAAAAGTTATTGTAAACGGAATTGTGCCAATTACAATCTACAAACGAAAGTGCATTAATGTGAAAACTACGAAAACATATTCAAATTGTTAAAACGTTTATCTTTTTGCAATACCTAAGAGATCTTTAGTAGATGTGATCAATAATTAATAACTAACAAAATAAAAAATATGAAATACACAAATGAATGTTAGAGAACAAAATAATCCAACAACCTTCGGCCTTTCAAATATATGTCTAGCTTTATCGTCTAGGAAATAATTTAGGAATCAGGGTTCAAAACTAATAACTCTTGGTTAAATATTTAATTTTTTGCAATTATTGCTGCTGCTTCTCAAACAAGACTTGTAAATGCCTGGTTAATATAATATAATATTGCAGTTATAGTACCTTTACTGAAAGAAAAAATATATATAATGTTAAGAGTAAAATAATAAATAGATAGTTTACCCAATAATAATAATAAATAGATAAGCTTCTTGAGCAACTCTATACGTAATACCGAAATGCAAAATCTATCAACTATGCTAATGCAAAATCTATCAACTATGCTACAGCAGTTGGTTTCTCATGTATTTTCTGTGAGACTAATCCCACTTTGGCATGATCGCGACTAGAAAACTCTCAACAATTGCCTGCTCCAGGGATCTTCTATCCTCACATTAAGAGTAAAACTCGCTTACCATTGCATCTGGCGCTTGTTGGTGCTAAGACAGTAATTCTAGTGGCACAATTTGTCGATGCAAAAAAGTTGACATAGGCTATGTATGTCTTAATAAAAGAAAAGTTCAAGTACCTATAAAGTTTGAAGATTTGTGTATCTAAAAAGAGTTGTACAAATATACAACTATACCTCCATATACCATACTAAGCAGAGAAGGGGAATTCTCTTAGATGTTGATTCGTCTTGAACTTTATTATGGTACCCCCAACATCTATATATTGCAGAAGAATGTGACATAGAAGCTGCATCTTCTAAGATATCTTGAGAGATTTAAGAAATATCATCTGCAACCACACTGTATGATTGATCTTCATCAGAACACCAAAAATGTGATAATTCATAAAATAATGCGCAAACAGCCAACCACTGCATGCGAACAATCAGCAATTTACTCTTGAACCATGCATTTACACCTCCGTTGGTGCTCTGATAGTTCCTGCAATGTTTTAGGTTTCTCAATGCATGAAAGATTGCCCTAGGACCAAGATTATTATCAATATATTGTCTGCCAAACAGCAGAGGACAACATACAAAGGCACAAACATAAATTTCGTCACACACAAAAAGAGTACCTCAATTTGCTTTTGAAGAAACTTGACATATGCTACCGCCTCGTCCAACATATCTGCAGTATTCGTTTGCTACAAGAACAAAGCAACTGCCACATTAAACAACTACTAACTAAACTCTACAAGCATTACATAACTATCTCAACTCAAATATTTACAGTAACTCGGAGAGAATTATAAATGGATCTTTCAGATCATGAATAGATACATATCCTTGTGGAGGATTATTACGTTTTTTTAATGTTATTTTTGTACGGGTAAAGATTATCCAATGGAAGGAAAAGCTAAGTTGGAAAAAAATAAAATAAATAATTAAAGAATAAAACAACGAAACCTACTAGAAAGAAAGAGAAAACAAGGGAGGAGGATGAGGTATCCTCCAAAAACACCAAAGAAAAGAGAGCAAAAAGAAACAAGAAGAGAAATTCATCGGCTCCAGAGAGCAGCTCATTTGCTTTGTAGAACAGATAAAGAAACACCCCAAAAGAAACCATTAGTTTTGACGAATAATGAGGCCAAGAACAGGAATCTATCCCACAAGAGATCGAACAGCTGGAAATGATGTTTAAAAACTCAATTATTATGCTCCAGCCAAAGACACCAAACACCAGCAAAATCTGCACAGTTCCCTAGAGCTTCTTTATTCTTGCCTTTCCCAAAGTGTCCTGAGGTAGCAGGGCAAACCCAAAGCTCCCCAGAAACTGTGCAGAGTTTATTCCAAAATTGCCAAACCTCTTCACAATGCAAAAATAAGTGGCTGCTTCATTCTGAACTCCAGAAACACATCACATCAGGGGACAAAGCTTTATGCAGCATCCTGTAACAGATCATTGGTGTTAACACTATTAAGTATTGTAGTCCAAACAAGGACCTTAACTTTGGAGGGAGTCTTCACCTTCTGAAAAGAGTTGGAGAAAACCAAATTCAGGCTTGAATGATTATGGACCAGACATTGAAAAACATTCGCAGGTAAATGAACCAGAAGATTCTAATGGCCAAGTTATTCTATTGGGTTTTGTGAAAAATGAATCAAATCAAGTAAGGTTGCCAAATTTATGATCTCTGAAATTCTCAATCATTAATACTGTGTTTGGATAAAGTATTTCAGAATTTTAAAAAATGTAAAATACAATGGAATTAAATTGCAGCAATTCAATATCCATCATTTATAAAACTTTGTGTTTGGATAATTAATTGCTAAAATATTGGAAGCAATCTCAACTTTCAGAATCAGAACACACACACTCTCTGTGTGTGAAAGTCTCGCACAAAAACTGAAATTGGAAGAAGAGGTGGAGGAAGGGCGCCGGTGATGGCGGCACAAGGCAGTGGCAGTGGTGGAGCAAGGCGGCTCTCTCTCTCTCTCTCTCTCTCTCTGTGTGGAAGTCTGGTGCAAGGAAGGGACGGCGATGGCGGAGGAATGGGCACTGGCGGTGGCAGCGGTGGAGGAAGGCGGCGGATGGTTGGGGTTCCTCAACTGCCCCTCATCGGGAGAAAGAGAAGATGAGAGGATTTTAGAAATTCTGCCTCAAGATGTGTTATTTCAAATTCTTCATTTTGAGGAAAAAAATTACCTGATAAAAATACTTTAGAATTCTTAAAATTCTTATGTTAAACATCCAAACGAAGTATTTTATGATAAATCATTTTAAATCCTCTCAAAAAATACATTCCTTCTTAAAAATTCTTTACCCAAACACAAGGTAAGGTCCCTGCGAAAGTGAAAGATTTCTAATAAAGCGAAACAAACAAAAAGGCTAACCTTGGTATGAAATAAAGATATGGAACAGGGTGAAGGACAGAAAGACAGCAAAGTCAAGGGAAGATATAAGAGATATGATAGAAAAGACTCTTCCAACCACGGATCCTCCCATAAAAGAAAACAAGAGCCACCCTACCTGTATATGAGAGCCATGTATGAGGACAAACCTGAGTGTTCAATTGTCTCTCGTACATGGTAAGTTTTCTAAGCAATACTGAGTTTAAATTCAAAAGTCAATGCTTCTGAGTGTATAGAAGAATTAGAAGAAACTAATGAAAATTGCACAGTAGGGGCTTACACCTGAGAGTTTGTGGGCAAGTTGGATTCAACTCCAGCATATACATTCTCTAGCAGGATTCTTGCATTCCTCCAATTGTTGGTTTATTCAAATAAGTAATGACATCTGTTTTTAACTCCACAAACTACATTAACTTTCAAGCAAAATGGACATGGTGTCTAAATGGATATGGTGCTTTTATTTAGAGACTACTTCTGTAAGGCAGCAAGTTATTCAGAGTAAGTATGGTTTAGATCATAATGGGTGGTACACCAATCCAGTGATCATTACAACATGCTAGCCCCTGGAAGTTTATCTCTAAGGCATATGCTTATTTTAGATAACTAGTTTCTTTCAGTTTGGGTGACGGCAGTCTTATCGATTTTTTGGAGGATGCTTGGGTCGGAAATGTCTCCTTCCTAGAGGCTTTTCCTTGTCTCTATAACCTCTCTACTTTGCATAATTCCCCCATAAAAAATTTCTTTTCTACCTAAAGTCCTCACTCCTCATTTCAACTTTGATTTACATATTTAGTAAAAAAAAATTGAGTGATAGAGAAATTAGCGAATTACAACCCCTTTTGCATCTACTCGATTTTATTCGCTTTTCTAGTATTTCGATAGGAGAGTTTGGACTTTGGATTCTTTTGGAGTGTTTTCTTGTAAATCCCTGTTTCAGTTTCTAAATCACTCTCCAACCACCAAAGATTCCTCCTTGACAAACCCATTCAGAATTCCAAAGCTCTCTCTAAGGTCAAGACTTTTGTTTGGACAGCGGTACTTAATAGGATTAACACAAATGACTTGTTATAGATTCGTAGGCCTCACACTGCTCTCTCTTCTGAAATGTATGTTATGTGCAAATCAAGTTCTGAAATTGAGTCACTTTCTGCATTGCAAGGCAGCAAATTTCCTATGTGACAAAAATTTTGGGCTTTTCGATGAGCACTGGGTGAAGCAGTTTCTGTTGGTTTTATATAAAGGCTTTTGTTAAAACAAGGAGGCCAAAATTCTATAGCAGTGTGCAGTTTATACAATTCTTTGGTGCACTTGGTTGGAGCTGAACTCATGCATCTTTAAATGTCTCTTGCCCTTAATTCTGCTTTGAGAAAGGATTATGCTTTTAGCCTCTCTTTGGAATTATGTCCATGATTGTTTCAGGGTGTAGCCAACTCTAATATGCAAAGAGATTGGGAAGCCCTGTTGTTTCTTAGTTTTCCTCTTGTTATTCTATTTTTTTCATTTTTCATTTTCATATGTTTTCCAGGATACCTTATCCTAACTCTCTGTGTATCTTCCTTCTATTCTATTCTCTTTAATATTTATTTTTTAATTAAAAAAAATAGTAGATTCTACTTTGAATAAAGGTAACAGTTCTGCAGAATATACCAAAACTTGTCTTTGAAAGGCATAAGTCGATTCTTGCCTGGTGTTCTACATAAAACAAGATATATGCATTGCCATGAACTTGTACATTACTTAAATGAAAAAGGTAAGTATTCGAGAGAATTTTCTTTATAATTTCTATAATTAATAAAAAGTGCAATTAAATCCTGAGCAGCCAAAATGCTGCAACATAAAGCTCAAGGAGACTTGACCTTATCACATTCACCTGTATGATCTCAATATATTACTCCAAATGAAGACAGATAACGTGAAATGTAGGCAAAAAATAGTGTTTAGAGACTATTCAATCATAAACTTACTCCTTCATTAATTGTGAAAATAAATCACCAACAAGTGAACATTACAAATTTAGTTAAAGGAGATTCCACTAAAGGCAAAAGTCATTTTGAACATATAAAACTTGATGTAAACAATGGGTTGAAAAATATTGGCATAACTATCTTTAAGCCGAGTCAGTAAATAGGGACAGCCAAATAACAAAATTACCAAGAAAGAAGGGATATATATGTAACAAATTAGTATGTTAACATGTTCATGATTCTACAAGTTTACAATCACAAGTTTGATTATCATCATATGTAGCTTCAACAACTTCTATTCCATAAAAAATATCATATATGGATTTTTTTTCTTGTTATTCCTTTCTATTATAGTTTTTTAGCTATTTATTGTTGCATCAGAGCTAGACCTAATCTTTGGAGTGAGATTGTTGAAGTTCAATACGAAGCTTTTCTTAGCTTTACTTACCTCTATTTTAACTAGGAAGTTTTGCAAACATTGCTTGTCCTAGTAGAGGGTCTACTTTAACTTTTCCCCACTTCAATCATAAATGGTTATCATGAGCAACCCTGAAAGAAATGGGAGACCACATTGCACAATAAGACTAATGACAATGTGAGACCATCTTACAATTCCTTGTCATTTTAGCAGTTAATATACGTATTGGCATTTTCTTTTAACAAAAAAAGAAAAAACATAATAATTGACATTTGCACAACAAGCACTACAAGGTTTATGCGCAATATAGTTAGTTAGTCCAAATGACATGTCCACAATAATAACAGTAACTCAAGCAAAAATCTGCAATGATAACAAAAAAGATTAAAGCTTTGGATCTTATCATTTTGAAGTGGAGCATAAAGAACATTTATGAATATATCGCAATTCATCAGGAAAAGAAAAGAAGGAAAATAGAAAGCAAAAGAAAACTAGAATTCGTTGTCCTTTATAAAATGGATATTACGGTCCCTGCTTGTCCTACATATAAATTATGGAGTCAACTATATTTAGAATCCAAAATCAAAACTTCAATAGCCTGTGATCATATGGCAGTGAGTCAGTGACACGTCCAAACCTCATTTACTTTTGCACATTATTTGGTACTTTTCCTACTAACAAATAACTAAAGCAAAGACAAATTACAAATAGAAAAAAAAAAAAAAAAAGGACACGGAAAAGAGCAAAATAAACCAAGATTTCCAAAGTTGCAAATCACTATATAATTCGCTTTTCCAGTTAACGATATTTTCCCTTCAAATTAGTCACAGCATTTCCAAATTTAAACAATTGAAAAAAACCGCAGTGCCCTGTCCTGTCCACGACATTAAATTTTGTTTGCTAGCATCTCTTTATATCTCTATTAAAATCTAGAAATGGAACCAATTGATATCTTAATAAATAATAGAAAGAATTTTACCCCAGGTTTGGAACACTTCAATTATAGAATTGAAAAGAATTCATTTGAAATGAAATGATTTGCAAATCGTCACAAAAGTGATAGGATTTACGAAGCTTCATATACAAGACAAAATGATTTGTAAATGAATTGAATTCTTAAAGTAATATCATTCCAAACAAATTTAATACGAGAATCCATTTGTAAATGAAATGACATCTTTTATTTTTAGAGATTCCTAATCCAAACACACAGTTCATGTCCCATCTTATCTTATTGCCCATCCTTGTTTATCACTGTACCGCAGGTGCAAAGCATAGAATCTATGGTTAATAACACTTGAGGTAAATTATTTCTTTATGATAGAAAACATTAGAACATGTAATAGTCATTTAAGACGAAAAGTATAACCTTATCCATATTTGGCACAAGTTCTTGCAGCTTTCTTATCCGGTCACTGATACGAGTCCTCCGAACCTATACCATGAGAAACCCAAAAAGGAAATCTGGAGGATTAAGCAAAGGACTAAATACACCCGATTTTAGAAAGAAAATAGATAATATTGCATTTTGTATTATTCTATTTATGGCAAGGAAAAAAGACTTACCCTTTCAGCGATGCTCCTTGGATGCGTAGCACAGCCACGCTTTGCCCGAACTCTACAAGGTACCGAATCCTCCAAAATCTTCTCCATTTTCTCGTGAGGTGCTTTACCTTTATGCTCAACTTCCTATAAAATAAAATAAAAAAAATTCATTCCATGTTAATTTAATATAAATAATTTTTTTTAAAAAAATCCTTTTCCCCAATAAAGAATTACTACACAAAAAGAAAGATATTCAGATTATAAAATAGGGTAGCACTAGAAAGATAAAAACATCAAATATTACCAGCACAGCAACAACATAGATGAATGAATATTTTATGAAAAAAACAAGATTAATTAACAAAAAATAAATAAAATAGGAGAAGTGCAAGCAATTCTACCTGTCTAATTGGATTCGCATCAATATCTGGTGAAGCATAGTCGTAATCAGATGGAAGCCGCCCATATTCTTCAGACCCAAACACGGAGTTCCCAAGAAACTCGGCCGGAGAACTATTCTGCCGGAAAAACCCAGTGGAGGGGCCCACGTCTAAAGCGGTGAGAAGAGGAGGAGGAGGAGCAGCATCTGAAGCTGAGGAATCAAAGGCCACCGAATTACTGGAAAGCAGCTGAGTGAAGCAGTGGTTGGTATTACTATTGTTCAACTTCAAGGGGTCTTCTTCTTCCTCTTCCTCTTCCTCCTTAAGAAGAAGCGCTTCTAACCAGGTCGCCGGAGTTGACCGCAACCGGCCAAGCCCGCCACCGCTTCTGCCGGCAGAAGATGTGGGTTGCATCTGCTTTTTTTTATTTATTTATCAGCGACAGTCTCCCTCAGGACTTCCTATGTTGGTTGGTTGGTTGGTTATGCTTCCACGGATTTTATTATTATTTTATTTATTTACTAATATTATTATTATTATTATTATTATTATAAGAATTATGATAATATATTTTTATTGTGTTTCCTCTGGTGGAGCAAGAGGTGGTGGGCTTGTCTTTCTATTCGGTGTTCTTCCGGAAAACCAGACGGTTCCCTTCCTTTGGCTTTACTTGTGTAATTTGAAATTGGAGTTGGAGTGATGCTACTGCCACTTCAACGGTGATTCAAGGAGGGTCATGAGCACGTTACTACAAAGTGACGTCTAATGCGGTGTGGAGGGCCCAAGAGCCGCAATTTTTTGTGTATTGGAATGGGAAGGAAGATCATAGAGAGAGTAAACATCTACTGAGGAGGACCACGCGCAAAATATCCGCTGCTTTTTTTCTTTTTCTTTCCACGCGTACTACTTTTCTTTTTCTTTTTCTGGTAATACAAGGGGGGGCTAAAGCAGCCCAAAAGAAACAGCAGAAAAAACAAAGAAACGAATTGATAGTTCATAGTGGAACCCCAAAGGCATCACCAAGCAACAAAGGATCCAACTCGCCAGGAGGAAGAGAAAGCTCGTGCAAACCAGAATCATGGGCTAGGCACCAGTTGGCTAACTCTCAACTCAAGAATTCATAAAATAAATAAAAAACAAAAAACTCTTAACTCCAAGACATAGGTATTAGGATTTAATTTAGATTTATTATTAATGTAAAACATTATCATCTCATCCTGTGTTATTATTTCATTAAATGTGAAATGATGTAGTAATATATTATTGAATTACAATATAAAATTATTTTTTACTTATAGTTTACTAAAATTTTAATTTACAACGCGAAATCCAATTAAAATGGACAGTTTTGAATGTGTGGTGACAAATATACTTTTTGGTTTTTCCATGAGACTTAAAAATATTGCAATTTACAGAGCATTTATTCAACTCATATAGTGATATAGTCATGTATTATTATTATTATAATTTATAAGTTGCCAGTGTCCCCGCTTTTGCTTGCCTGCTATATGGCCCTGTTTCCTGTTTCTATTTGGAAAAAAAAGAAAAAGGAGATAAACAACCAGACTCGTAGTAGTCCTGATTGGAATAAAGAGCAACACGTTACTGTTTCCTTCTGTTCTTTTGTGATTCAGATGTAAATGCTATCTGTATCTTCTGTTCCTTCCCTCAACCCTCTTTGAAATCCTCAACCATTCTGGGCTATGTTCAGGTTAAGGTAACATGGATCGTTTAACTTTGTGAATTTAAAGCTTGGATCGTTTAAGTCGTGAACAACTTGGTTATAATTAAAGTAGTATATATTTAAATAAAGTATTTATTATAGATGATACAATAATTTCTGAGTCATTCATGATGTACTTGGTCTTTAACTTTGAATATTTGGATATATTTTAACAGAACATGGTTGAGAATAATAGTGTTTGAGTGGGTTGGACTTGTTTACAACTCAAGCTGGTGAGAACAGATTTGACTAGAAGTCAAATTTTCCAAGTTTGATGTACAAAACTAGTATACAAACAACAGTCTAAATTTCCATAATTAGCTTTGTTATTAATGGAAAAAATGGAAGAAAATTTATAAAACATAAAAAGAAGAAGAACGAAAGGGATTCTCTTTCTTATAAAGAAGAAATAATGTGTTCATACTTCATGCTTTTCTTAAATGCTAGTCCTTGTCTTCATATAAATTACAGGGCCTAGGCTTGTTGACGCTGTCAGCTATGCTTCTATTTCTCACCAATTCTGAGTGCCAAGTTGGCAATAAATTCGCATCATACTCCAAGTAATCTTGTTTTTTTTCTCACTTTACCTGGTCGCCATAGGACAAGGTGGACATAAGCCTTGTGTTCAGGCTTTTGGAGCAGATCAATTCGATGAACAGCATCCAAAGCAGTACAGGCTAGAAGCCCATTCTTTAATTGGTGGTCTTTTATTATGTTTGCGGGTTGCACGGCTACTCCTACTCTTTGGATCTTGAACTACATACAGGACTTTGGATCTTGGATTTGGAATCCCTTGTGTTGCAACGTGTATTTGCTGCAGCTATAAGAAATCGGCGAACTACCCTATCATGCACAACTATCAAAGAGGAAACTTGTGGAATAGTTCCTGATAATCCTCATCAAAGTTCTGAACAATTCAAGTAAGAAATAAAAATGATAATTTCTGCTTGTTTCGAAATTTTAGACGTCACTTTTTATCTTATTAGTAGCATTCTTAAAGCAGCAACTACAATGAAACACGTTAGTAAGGTCATGCGCTAAATTGTGTAACCTTCTTGTAGTAATTCCCAAGCTAAGTAAAATTATTTGATCCTTTTTTCTACTCTCCCCTTTGTCTTAATACAACCTTATTCTTAAAAGTAGCTTGTTTGGATTTGAAAGATTATGACTTCTTTGGCAAAGAGCTACCACTAATAGAACCTTTTTCTTAATACTATCTACAACTCTTCAAACGGTTGGCACTTTGGGCATTGTTCTCTTTAGTCTTGTTCTGGTTCAAAAGCAAAGACTAAGTCCCTTCTAGTTTCAAACAAGATCAAAGTTGGGAGTACTTGCAAAAGGTACTCCGATGCCTTTGTTAATCTTTGTTGAAGGTTTTTTCTAAGTAGATAGCAGGTGTTCAGAAAAACTTATCTTATTCTTTTTATTATTATCCTTTTATACTATGGGTCTGACAACTCTTCTTCTAGTTTTTATGTCGTAGCTGTAAAGTAGGAGTGAGGTGACCGCCTAAATATTCTAACCAAAGTGGCATTGCAAGCCTGAGATAATCGACGTCAATAGTTTACATCATATAACTGTCTTGTTAGCCAAGTCCAATTTTCTATCAGTGGTTGGATGTTTAATGAGAAGACTTAGCTTGATGAGTTTTGGGCTTTGTAAAAGGCTTGGGCCCAAAGAGTAGATGATCACGGTACAAGCCCCACCTATGATTGCATATAACCAGTGACAAGAGCTATCACTAGGAAACCGTCATAAATCACAATGCTACAAAGAATTGAAACTGGAATCTTTATATCCATATTTACATTAGTATTTGCAGCAATTGTTGAGATGAAATGATTAAAAACAGCACAAGAGTATGGTCTTGTTGACGAAACAAATGCAACTGTTCCCATGAGTGTGTATGGTGGTTGATTCCCCAATATTTCTTGTTTGGAAAAGTGCTGATGTTTTTACGATGGTTGGTCTAGAGGAATTTTTCTATGATCAGGTCCCAAATGAATTAAGAAGCATGGACCTTGCTTACTTGAGTATCTTCGGTGTGGGGTGCTTTCTAAAGCGTCCTTCTGATTTCTGTGATAGAAGAAGTGACTGGCAAAGATGGACAAGGTAGGTGGTTTGCTAATAATCTCAATCAGGCACATCTTGATTACTTTTACTGGCTACTTGCTGGACTCAGAGTGATGGGATTGGCACTGTTCATTTGCTTTGCAAAATCTTACATATATAATCGAAAAGGATCTAGTTCTAATTCTATTTCTTTTGTCATTATAAATGCAGGGAACTAGTGCGTAATGCGTATCATTATTTGGGATTTAAGTCTTTTTCAGAGGGAAATTTGAAAAGGAAGAGAGTGAGATGCAATATCAAGAGCTTCAAATATTTTATTATCGAAATGTGTTTGGGCAAGGGAAAAGTGATCAATTAAATTGATAAAAAGATTTCATGGTTACAGCATGAGCATCGACCAAGACATTATGATGCCAAAAATAATTATAAAGAGCTCTACCTATGATTCCTGTTAGGACAATGATGCGAGCATCCCATACGTTTCTCTGCTTCATGTGTCATAGTTTAAATTTTTTAGAGAATTAGTTCCTTAAAATTGACGGTTTGGTACGTGTGTGGTGAGTACATTATTATAAGATGACAGTGTCCCCACTCTGCCTAGTGCTTACTTCAGTTTCCAGATGTCCCATTTGCTGTAACTCTCTCTTCCGCATCCTCAACCATTGTGAAGAAAATAGCACACCATCGGGTTAAGGGAACATGGCCATATCCCCGCAATCCGACGACGTTTCCTTAGAACACGAAATAGAAGCTCCTCTGGTTCTTGATACCGTTCCTGGCGCTGTTGACTACAAAGGTCGACCCCTCATCAGATCTAAATCTGGCTCATGGAGATCTGCTTGGTTTATCATAGGTAGTGACACACTTGATCTTTTCTTCTTCTTTTTTATTTTCCTAAAAGAAAAAGAAAATTGTTTGGGGGGTTTAATGATTAATGATTAATCAGGTGTGGAAGTGGCAGAGAGGATTGCATATTATGGGATTCAGTCGAACCTGATCTCCTACCTCACAGGGCCACTCCACCAGAGTACGGCCACCGCTGCCGAGAATGTGAACGTGTGGTCTGGAACGGCGTCGTTGCTTCCTCTCTTTGGAGCTTTCATTGCTGATTCTCATCTTGGACGCTACCGCACTATAATTCTAGCTTCCTCCATCTATATTTTGGTCAGTCCAATTCACTTTTTCTTTTTTGCTCTAACCTAACCTAAACATAAATCCACAGGTTGTTAATTTAATTTAATACATGTGAGGTTCATTATTATATCTTAAATGAACTGTCTGCCCCCCTTCATAATTTATGGGAAATTTTATTTTCCAACTATAGAATTAGATTGGGTACATTCCTGTTGTTTCGGAATTTTTAACTCTCGCTACATTATTCTGTTCAATTTTTTGAATTACTTGTCTCCCATGTTAACCCTTATTTAGTTCTCTTCTCGTGATGCTTTTATTTGGTTTGAGCTTTAAAATTGAATATCAATATTTATTAAACGAGTTGAGTGTTTACTATGTTTCGGTCGTGAAGCCTTATACACAAGAAACTCTAACATGCAAGTAATTCTTGATTATTTTTTTTTTTTCATGTTTTGGAAACTTGGTTGCTTCTCAAACTGGTAACCTAGATTTGAAGTTTGTTGAATTTGATTTTCATTTTCTGTGATTTCACTTATTTTTTTCTTGGTTGGAAGTGAAACAATGGTCCGCAAAAAAATAAAAAGTCTAACACCTTTTCAGTTTTCAGACACCTACCCCAGAAACAGACATTTTCGGCCTGGGCCCATAAGCAGATATTTTTTAAGTCATTAACCGTAGAGCAGATTGAAACGTGGCTTTTTTATACTAATATAGTAAAAAAAATTAAAAAAATTTGTATTTGAAAATTATATATTAAATTGTAATTTTTTTTTAATTGAGAAGTTGAAGTCAAAATTAATTTTGTTAAAATCAATTTCTTAACGTATTTAATGTTTTTATAAAAAACTTATGTAAAAAAGTTAATTTTAATAAAATCAACTTTAATTTTAATAAAATCAACTTTTTAACATATTTATTTATTTTTAAATTATGTTAGGAAGTTGGTTATTTCTCAACATATAATTTAAAAAAAATTATGTTAAAAAGTTATTTGCATTGAAATTGATTTTTTAACATAAAAAAATAACTATATTTTAATACATAATTTTCAAACAGGTAATTTTTTTTTTTTGATTATTAGTATAAAAAAGGCTTGAAACGTCCGTTAGTATATGCTTATGCTATGAATTATTGGGCCCACTAGCTATAAAAGCCTAACCAGAAAGAAAATGGGCACCAATAGCTATCTATGGGGAATTTTTCTTACTTATTGGAATATGTGTATAAGAAAGAGAAAAATGATTAATAAGAAACTCAACTTTAGTGTGATAACTCATAATTAATTAAGGACTTGAACTTTAAAAAATTCCGGATTAAGAGATTAAATTTAATAGGAGAATATCCCAATAATAGATATCAATCATAAAATAACTTTTCATGACATGTATATCCTAACTGTCTTGTTCATGTTCTAAACTTTTTTGATATGTTAAGTTGGATATTTTTGTTTTTTAAACATTTTTCTATTAATAAAAAATTCTCCAGTGAAGTTGAGTCCTCTAATTGGGAATAATAAAAGTTCAGTTCCTTAATTAATTTATTATAAAAAGTTTAGGTCCTCGAATGATACTTCACTCATATAAGAAACTATAGAAATATGTACAAGACCAAAAATGGAACTATAGAAATAATTTAGGTAAATTTATAATTTTTGAAGAATTATCTTTAAAAATAACAAAAATGAGATTGTTGGACAGTAAAAGGAGATGGGGTACATAAGTGCAAACAATAATAACAAACATGGAATCATCATCTTATTTAGCTCGTGAACAACTTAATTAATTCATTTATAAAGAATTTATTTTATAATCATAGATTTTAGTATGATACAATGATTTGAGTCATTCGTGATATACTTTCGCTTTGCTTAGCCTTCAATATATAGCTGGTGAATGGAAAATTGAGTAAAAGTCGTATCTTCCAAGTTTTTTGTACAATACTAATATAGCAACAATAGTCTAACTTTCCTTAATTAGATTTATTATTAATGAAAAAACTGAAAGAAAATGTAAGAAAACATAAAAAGAAGAAGGGACTCTCTTTCGAAATAACGTGTTCATGCATCGTTTTGATGCTAGTCCTTGGCTTAATGTGAATTACAGGGACTAGGCTTGTTGACACTATCAGCTATTATTCCTTCTCTCACCAATTCTGAGTGCCAAGTTGGCAATAAATTCACATCGTGCTCTCCTCGGTTGCAAGCAATCTTATTCTTTATCTCACTTTACCTGGTAGCCGTTGGACAAGGTGGACATAAGCCCTGTGTTCAGGCTTTTGGAGCAGATCAATTCGATGAACAGCATCCAAAGGAGTACAAAGCTAGAGGCTCGTTCTTTAATTGGTGGTATTTTACTATGTGTGCAGGTTGCATGGCAACTCTTTGGATCTTGAATTATATACAGGACAACCTTAGTTGGGTTCTTGGATTTGGAATCCCTTGTGTTGCAATGATCGTTGCATTGCTTGTTTTCTTGCTTGGAACAAGGACATACAGGTTTAACATTAGGGAGCATGAGAAGAGCCCCTTTCTCAGAATTGGCCATGTATTCGTTGTAGCTATAAGAAATCGGCGAACTACCCTATCAAGCACGGCTATCAAAGAGGAAACTTGTGGAATACTTCCTCATCAAAGTTCAGAACAATTCAAGTTAGTATTAAAATTGATAATTTCTGCATGATTCGAAATCTTGCAAGTCATTTTTTATTTTGTTAGTAGCATTCTTAAACCAGCAAATACCATAAAACACATTAGAGTCCAGCTTGAGTTTTGCTTCTACGTTTTATGCAAGGTTCTTTTGAGTCTTATGTGCTAAATTGTAAATAAATTGCAGCATTTAACTGAACTATGACTATCATTGCTTCATAGTTGATGATTGGTTGTGTTTGCCATCAGTTTGACCATGGCATTTGAAGATGCCTGAATCTGTGATTGTGTAACCTTGTAGTAATTCCCAAGCTAAGTAAAATTATTTGATCCTTTTTTCTTTTCTTTTCTTTTCTTTTTTTTTGGTATAATTTGATCCTTTTTTCTACTCTCCCATTTGTCTGCATAGAACCTTATTTTTAAAATTAGCTTTTTTGATTTGAAAGATTATGACTACTTTGACGAAGTAGTTTGTCTTTTATACATTGGCAGCTTCCTCAACAAAGCATTGCTAGCACCAAATGATTCTAAAGAGGAGGAGACTTGTAGCCACAGTGAGGTGGAAGAAGCAAAGGCAGTACTAAGGCTGGTTCCTATTTGGGCTACGAGTCTGGTTTATGCTGTTGTGTTTGCTCAAAGTCCTACTTTCTTTACCAAGCAAGGGGTTAGTATGGATAGAAACATATTTCCAGGCTTTGATATACCCGCTGCTAGTCTTCAAACGCTTACCAGTCTGGCCATTGTTCTCTTCAGTCCCATCTATGACCGCCTATTTGTGCCAATAGCAAGAGCTATCACTGGGAAACCCTCAGGCATCACAACGCTACAAAGAATTGGAACTGGAATTTTTATATCCATATTTACAATGGTATTTGCAGCACTTGTTGAGATGAAAAGATTAAAAACAGCACAAGAGTCTGGTCTTGTTGATGAACCAAATGCAACTGTTCCAATGAGTATATGGTGGTTGATTCCCCAATATTTCTTGTTTGGAGTTTCTGAAGTTTTTACTATGGTTGGTCTCCAGGAATTTTTCTATGATCAGGTCCCAAATGAATTAAGAAGCATGGGTCTTGCTCTCTACTTGAGTATCTTCGGTGTGGGGAGCTTTCTAAGCAGCTTTCTGATTTCTATGATAGAAGAAGTGACTGGCAAAGATGGACAAGGTAGTTGGTTTGCCAATAATCTCAATAAGGCGCATCTTGATTACTTTTACTGGCTACTTGCTGGACTCAGTGTGATGGGATTGGCTCTGTTCATTTGCTTTGCAAAATCTTACACTTATAATCGGAAAGGAATCACACAAGGATAATCTAGTTCTTCTATTTTTGTCATTATAAATGCATGGAACTAGTGTGGAAGGTATATCATTATTTGGGATTTAATTTTCATTCAGAGGGAAATTTGAAAGGAAAGAGACTACCGATGCAATACCAAAAGCTTCAAATATTTTATCCAAATGTGTACTTATTCTCTCTTTTTTCTTAGGACAAAAGTGATATATAAAATTGATAAAAAAAAAAAGTTTCATGGTTGCAGCATCCGCAAAGACATTATGACACCAAAAATAATTATAAGGAGCTTTATGACTCCCGTTAGGACCAGGATCCAAAGCGTCCCATTCCTATATTGTTTCCAATCCATAAGGAGGAGAGATATAGTATCAGAATACTTTTTACTAAGTAGTTGGGAGACATGTATATATATTTTGATTATTTTCTATGCTTCAACCTAATTTTTTTTTGTGTTAGAGAACATGTTAGCCAATGATATTACTGAAAATATCATCTTCAACTTTCTTTGATAGTTTAAATTTTTAAAAGAATTAGTTCCTTGTCAAATACAAAAGCTGTTAAGTCTTATGATTCCTTGATAAAATTAAATTAAAACTAGAAGGAATGAAAATAAAAATAAAAATAAAATGTTTCAACATAATCTTTATCCAGAAAAATTATTTTCTTTTTGTTGAGGGTCTCATATTGGATAGTGATATGACCTGAATAGTGGTTATAAGTGGGAGGCAACTCTCACTTCATAAGCTAGCTTTTGGGATTGAATTAGGCTCAAACCAAAATTCTAAGATGGTATTAGAGCTTATCCGATATCTGTTGGGCCACCCGTAGATGTCCAGTCCTATAAACTTCACGTTCCAGATATCCGATCTTGAGCGTGAGAGTAGTGTGTTGAAAACCCCACATTAAATAATGATATGACCTAAATAGTAATTAAAAGTGGGAGGCAACCATCATTTTATGAAGTAACTTTTAAGATTAAGTTAAATTCAAATACAAATTGGAAGACTTTCCTCACATTTCAACTCCTACTATTTAGTGCCTCCTTCTAAGATAGCTAATAGCTAGCCTATTTGCAAATTCTACGTTCAAAAATATGTCACGTGTCGAATTTGCAAGAAAATGGATGAGGTCCAAGTCATTGACTTGAACGATATGGATGAATACATGTAAATGCAAGATCATATTACAAACAAATCCAGATTCAAGAACTAAATGCATAAATGGGATAGTCGAACTCATAAATATGTCAAGAACAGACCAAGAGCTGATATAGAATCCAGATGTACAAATTTATACATGAAAAGATTCATTCAACTATTCAAGGACTTATAGCCTGAAGAACATGCATCGACAAAATCTTTGGAAATGCTCATGAAGATATTCAAAATATGTCTAGAACATATATAACAACACAATTTGATTCCACCAAAATAAAACAACACAACTTGAAAATCTATGTATATATACTACATACAAATACATACATTTTTAGGATCACAAGTGGTCATAATTATATGTATTATAAAATTAAGTACAAGTAATATTACTTTAAATATCAATACATACTAGCCAAATGTAATTTTATATATTACACAAGAAGCATTATTATAAATTCGTATTTTTATAATATGCGATAAAGAATATTATACGATAGTCAATGAATTATTGTACAGCCACTTAATTTAAAAATTATCAAAAAGATGTTGGAAATCTATTTATGCATATTATAGTTTTGATGTGATATTTATAAATATTATATACAAAAGACTTGGACAGTAATGTGTGTGTGGGGTAAGAACTGAGAAATATGGTTTTTGTCTTAAAATAAATGAGATTGTTTAGAGAAATATGTAATCATTTATCAAAACTAATTGTGAAATTTGGGGAGCTAATTAAGTTGAAGGGGATTCCCCGAAATAGCAGTTTGAGTTTGGCGGGGGAGCAGGAGAATGGCAAACTCAATTAACCACCGATTTGACGACGTTTGTTTATGGCTTGTTTGTATTAGTTTTTTTTTAGAATAGAAATATTTTTTTGAAGTAATAAAAGTATATTTTTTAAAAGTTAAAAAGTTCAAATTTTTAAAAAAAACACGTTATGTATTTTTTTTTAGGAATAAATAGGATTATATTATATGAATTTAGAACATTGATATTTTTACTTACTTGGTGAAGACATAATGAATCACCTCTGAGACATTGAAGCTCCTGAAAAAACAATTGCTAAGTCCTTCTCTGCCTGTTCAATGTCTCCCAAATCACAGCTCTCAATGAGGCAAGCTGCGGAGTGTCCAAAGGGTAACCGTGTGACGGCAGAGGGAACCTAGCCAAGAATTTTATAATAACCCTAAGCACCTCCCATCATGGCCTAAAGGTTACGGCCTACACTGTTACCCACACAGACCAATATTAGGTGTTCACAGCCCATTACAAACTGATCACTAAATTAGTGGGCCTAAGCATCATGGGCCTAAAGTTTATTACTTGTTTTGCTGCTACTACTCATGCTGTTTGGTTGAGGAATTTGGTGACAAGACTTCGTATTGTGGATTTCATTGCTAGGCCACTAAGGATTTTCTGTGATAACAATGTTGCAGTGTTTTACACTAAAAACAATAAAACTACTAGTGGTTCTAAGCAGTTGAAATTGAAGTACTTGACTGTCAGAAATCTTGTGAAAGATAGTGTCATAATAGTTGAGCATATCGACACAGATTCCATGTTAGCTGATTCCTTAACCAAGGGACTCAGGCCCGTGGTTTTTAAAAGACATGTTGAGAACATGAGCATTATGAGTTCTTTTAATGTGCTTGGTTAGTGGGAGCTTGAGTTTTATGTTACTTTTCTTTATGATGTAAGACATTTTGTTATGGACACTTTTGATGATTTTTTTTTTCATTTGATTTGAGAAATTAATGATAACTTGCATTTCATTGTTATATACCTTTGTATATGTACATCAAATGTGAAAATATTGAAGCTCGGTGTCATTGAGACCACTGTGCCCGTGGTCAATGCCATGTTGGAGTTGAGGCATGATGGTTTCTTGTGAACCATGTAATTTCTATGGCTTTCAGGCTTTTGAGAGAAATTGAGGACTGACAACGAAAATGACAGCATGACTATTAGATCACATTGACATGTCATTTTCTTGCTACACTCCACATTGATGACTAGTCGACGGAGTCGGTGGTATTTGTAACCATGGAAGGTATTATATTAATAAAGGATATGATTACCGCCATGATCCGATATTACTTGGCTTTTGTTGGATGGAGTTTTAATTAAGTATTGCATCTTGGGATCATATATTTTGTGGCCACATTAATAAAAATATTATTAGCCCGAGAGTCGTTTTCGAAAAATATTTTCTACAAATTAAACTACACAATTGATTTTGCCCAAGTGAGAGAATGTTAGAATTTTTTCTAATAATTTTTATGGGCTACAATCAATTGTGGTTTTTCAGTTTGTCAAAAACGGGCTAATGTTTCGATCCATTTGATGATGCTTAGGCCCACTAATTTAGTGATCAGTTTGTAATGGGCTGTGAACACCTAATATTGGTGCCTGTATTTTCTATATATTTTCCAGAATTTTTCCGCTGTAATAAATATTTTTTTATAAAAAATAATATATTAAATTGATTATTTAATTATTTTTTTGGACGAAATTAAATTAAAAAATATGTTAGAAAAATAATTTGCTATATTCTGGATTTAATGGTGATGTTCACTCTCCCTAGATGATTGTGCTATTATTTTTTATATGTGTTTTTAATAAGCTTGCCTGTTGCGATGTATGTTGTTATTAAACTGTTTAAGTGCAAAACATGTTGGGAATGCTGATTAATATTGAAGTATGACCAGTATGAGTGCATTTTAAATAATGCATTTTCTTGTGGACTGTGTCATGATTTTAACAAGAAAAAAATGCAATTCCTGTGCAAGAGTTTTTGTGAGTTGTCATGGGTCGTTACCACCAAAGTGGAACAACTTATATTAGTTCATGAAAATTTCTTTGTAATTTGATAAATGCTTTTGATCATTGCTTGCAACTACCTGCCCAAAGGGGGTTGTTGTGTGTTGTGGTTGAAAGTTAATTAGAAATGGAGTTATTGGAGAATGCATTGGGCTAAGGAATTTGTCTGCCCAAAGGGGACAATTTTCTGAACCTGGTGTATGCTCATGGATTAACCCATCTGAGGTTTTGACTAAGGTTAAGACTTTGGTTGGTACATTTTGCCCAAAGGTGAATGTGCTATTATATTGGCCTCAATGTGATAGCTTGTCTTATTTTGAGCTATATCTTGTCACATTACTTGTTCTAATGCATTCATGTTTTGTCTTAACAGTGAATTTTTCCATGAACAATTGTTCTGCTTCGATTGAAATTTTGACTGAATCAAACTATAGCAAATGGAAGCAAGATTTAGATTTCTCTTTGGGAATCGTTGACCTTGATTTAGCCTTAAGCGAGGAAAAGCCTGAGATCAGTGAGAATAACACACCTGAACAAAAGGAACTTTTAGCTAAGTGAAAGAGGTCTGATCGATTGAGTTTGATTGCTATTAAGAAGATTATTTCTGAGCATCTTCTTAGTGGTTTACCAGAAAAAGGGAGTTTCAAAGAATTCCTTACTGCTCTAGGAGAGAGGTACCAAATATCTTATAATACTAAGTCCGGATATCTAATGAAACAGTTAATGGACATGAGGTATGACAACAATGGGGGTATAAGGGAGTTTATTCTAAAGATGGTTCATATCCAAACCAAACTAAAAAACCACAATTGATTGTAGCCCATAAAAATTATTAGAAAAAATTCTAACATTTTTGTTACACATAAAGTGTTTTTCTTAAAAGCTTGAACTCATTAACTTCTAAAAAAACACTTTTATTGTTAGAAATATTCTTTATGCGGAAGCGATAAATCTATAAGTATACATCCTAGAGCGTAATTACCACATAGCCTAGGATCTACATCATGCCAAATTACTAGGATTCAGAAATCTATTTAAATACCTGGATCCATTGTAGGTTCCTGATCTAAACGTTCTTCAGATGGATCAACTTGATCACCAACTTTCAGGATTAGAGACAGCAATCAATCACGAACAAAAAGTAACCGGTGGCTTTATGATTCTTCCTCAACCGAATCTCTTGAATTCCTTAACAGGACCTTAGTCTCTCTTCAGATGGGGAGAAGAGAATGAGTTTTCAGCTATACGGTATATTGGGGACCATAGCCTTCTTATAGTGTGTTAACCTAATAGGGTTCCCATTATCCCCTAATGGGCCAACACTGACATCTGTTCATTTAAGCCCATATCATTTTATTTAGTAGTCTAATGAGCTCTCTTAATTTTATCACATAAAATAAAGTTCCTTAATGATAAATAACTAATATAATTATTTTATAATATTAGCCCACTTTAATTATTAGAATATAAAATTTTAACAATTATTACTTTAAAAAAATACTTATACTCCTAAAAAAACTAATATAAACAAGCCCTTAAGCATCAAAAAAGTATAATCATGGATGACAATGATGACTAGAGATGTGGAAGTAATACTAATAGAGAGGTTTGCTTACTACAGAATTGAGACAAACCTAATACCCTATTTAATGGGGCCGCTGCACAGAATGTGAACGTGTGGGCTGGAACCACCTTGTTGCTTCCTCTCTTGGGACTGGGAAGCTTTCTTTGCCCTTTTATATCTTGGACTCTACCCAACTGTTATTGTATCCTCCCTCATCTACACTTTGGTAAGCCAACTCCAAGTACCTCTATTTTTTTTTTTTAATCTTGTTGCTTCCTAGTACCTTCTTAGCACGTTCTATATTGATTGATTGATAGAATTAGCACGTTCTTATTAGTATAGAATTTTAAAAAGGAGTTACATATTAACTGAAATCTAAAAAGATTCAGAATAAATTTCTAACATAGTAAAACAGTGAAGATCAAGGAAAAGGAATTAGACAAGGCATAGGCTCATGAGGCATTGTTTTGGAAACAAAACTCAAGGACAAAGTGGGTAAAAGAAGGGGACTGGAACACTTCTTTATTCCATGCAAAAGCTATCCAAAGAAGGAAGAAGAACTCTATAAAAGGCATTATAGGCCATGATATGGGGATTGACACTCTTACCTTATTTTGATGTCCTTAACTTGGCATAATATGAATCACATTAACAGGGACTAGGCTTGTTGGCACTGTCAGCTATGCTTCCTTCTCTCAACAATTCGGAGTGCCAAGTCACTGATAAATTTGAATCATGTTCACCTCGCTTGCAAATAATCATAATATTATTCCCACTTTACCTAGTGTGCAAGGAGGGCATAAGCATTGTGTTCAGGCTTTTGCTGGAGATCAATTTGATGAACAGCATCCAAAGGAGTGCAAAGCAAGAAGCTTATTCTTTAATTGGTGTGCTTTTTCAATATGTGTATTCGAATTGCCAACTCTTTAATTTGGATCTTGAACTATATACAAGACACCATGGTTGGGTTCTTGGATTTGGTATCCCTTGTCTTGCAATGATCACTGCATTGGTCAATTTCTTGCTCGGAACCAAGACTTACAGGTTTAACATTGGCGGGCCCATTTGTGAGAATCGGCCGGGTGTTTGTTTTAGCAATAAGAAATCGACGAACTACCCTGTCAGAGATAGCTATCAAAGAGGAAACTTGTGGAATTCTACCTCATCCAAGTTATGAGCAATTCAAGTGTGGAAAAACTCGAACTTAATGCATTCTTTTAAAAGTGCTTTTGAATCCTAGTAGCCTTCTTAATATTGCCGCAAAGGCGGAATTAAAGGTAGAGTGCTGCTGGGGTTTTGATTACAGGTACGATATGTTATCTAACTAAATATGGGGTACGTGAGGCTAGACTTAGTCGGTATGCTATTTTATTAAATAATTAAATACTTACAAGGGAAGACAAAAGACTTTAGTACAAAAAATAGTCCAATTATTTGGTTATGCCTATATTTTTATAATTATGCATTATATAAGATCTCATATTCTTTTCATATCAAATATTCATCATTTTTTTTAAATCACTTTGAACATGTTTTTTTTTATTAATAATATCATGTCTTTCTAGTTTCTAATTTTAAAGTAAAATACATTTAAAAGGTGTTAATAATTCTAAGTAGGTGGTATAGTAGATTAGCCAACTTTAAATGAAGTCTGTTGCTTTGTTTCTTTTCCCTTCTCATTGTTGCCAGCTAATGAACATAAAAGTATTTTTATATCATCCATTGTCTTTGGGCTGGAAGACTATCTTTGGGATGGAAGGGTTTTGGGAGAAAGAAAGTAGAGGAAGAGTTTTTATTTTTAAATTAAAAGAATTATAAAATGATAGTAAAAATAAATGAAGTGTAATTAAAATGTTACATTATAATATCTCAATTTATTTCTTTTATTTTTAAAAATTTCAAATAAAAAAATATTTACTTAAAATAAAGTTACATCTCTTATCTCTTGTCCTCTAAACTATTTCATTCAAAGATATCCCACCAACAATGAATTATTCTTTTACACGTGGTTTTTGTTTTTTTTGTATTACATTAAAACCGCTTTTTCTTTCCCCCTTATCTCTTTAATAAACAGTATGAACTGCATTCTACCCAAAAAAAAAAAAAAAAACTATGGAATGCAGATGATGTTTAATTGTACCATATCAATCTACAAGCACGTGAAAACTTTCGCACGCTATGGCAATTCCTACTGCAGAGACCTAGCTCTCAGTTTTCCACCAAATAGGATCTGTTTTTTTAGTTTTGCAATAGAGCATTCGAGTTTTTGTCTATTGAGTGCATCTTTTCGTTGTTCTGCAACTGCATAAAAAATTAAAGCTTAACAAATTTGAGTTTAAAAGTAGAAGAACCTCTGAGTAAAATGCAAATCAAAGTCTCTTCTTTTATGATGAATCTCTGGTTTTCGAGTTTGGCAGCAATGCTTGACATAGAGTTTTTCACTCTAACTCTTTTAATGTGCAAATCTTTCTATCCATATTCTTTAAAATTTATTTATTATAATTTGTCAATTGTCACAATAGGTAAAAATTATAATTTTGAGTTAATTGTTTTTAAAGTATTATTTATTATTTTTTTTTACATTTTAATCCTTATTAAGTTCTTAAATACAAAATAAAAAACACAAGTTTTAGTTTTAATTTTAGAAAATAAAATTCACACATTTGAATTTTAGTTTTAGTCATTTTAGTAGTTTTAAAGTTAATTTTTATATGTAATTTTATATATGTATAACTCTTTTATTATGTAATTTTATTCAATTTGTATGAATTTTGTTGAAACCGGCTCATGAATGTCAAATTTTATTTTTTTCAAATATTATTAATGTGGAATACTAATTACAAATTTTTAATTTTATATTTATATTTATTTGTTACACTAATTTTTTTTTTTGAAAATTTCTGAATATTTTTTGGCAAATTAGTGCTATATTAACAAAATTTAGACTAGAATATTACAATCTTGCAAATTTATAATATTTTTTGTAGTTGTATTGGTACAATTTTCAATTTTATAGGTCTTTCACTTAATTTTTAATTTTAATTTTAACTTCAAAACCTTATGAGAACTACTAGCTACATTTGCATTTTAGTGTCTTTCACAAAATTTTAAATAAATTTTACATTTAGTCTTTCTCAAGATTACCAGTCCCATAAGAGATAACTTACAACTTTTAATCTTTTTTTACTTATTTTTATTTTGCCCATTCTGGGACAATGAATCCTGTAAGAGGTTTTTTCTAATAATTTTTAAATTTTAGAAGATAATTTTACAATTTTCAACTTTTTAACTTATTTTTTATTTTGTTTCTTTTGAGACTATGAATCCTTAACAAATTTTATATTGCATGTTGTGGGATTAAGAATCCTGTAAAGTGTTTTTAAATTATTTCAAATGTTTTTAACAATTTCTTTTTACTTTTCAGCCTCTATTAGAAATTGAATTCCCGTAGAGGCCAAAAATGCAAAAGTATATAAATTTTCAAATTGTGTTTTTTTTTTTTTACCTTAAAGGTTGAAATTTGACTGAATTTATCAAAGATGAGAAAGCTAGAGCTCTTTCTAATTTTATTGTTTTGTCCAATGACATGTTAAAGGTCACGCGAATGGGATGGTTACATGTATGTGTGAGAGAAGCAATATTGTATGTTAGAAAATTACTAATAAACATTGAATTTAAATATTCTCATGTAAGTATTTTATATTGTAAGATTATAAAAACAAAAATAAACACAAATACTTTAGATAGAATAAAATTTATAAAACCTTGACTCTTTTCTTATAAAATAGTCATGTGAAAAACTTACATTAAAATATATAAATTTAACAAAACATCACATAAAGCCAGAAAAGTGTAGAATAAAATAAATATATTTTCAAAGGGACTAAAATGTATTTGAGAACTTTTTTTTCCAAAGTAACTTTAACCAATCGATTTACTTATCAAATTTTAACCCTTAAATTATTATTATTATTTTATTATTATTAATCAATGACTTATATTAAACGGTGTATCAATACACTAATTATTTATAAGTGTATGTTAGACAAATCTTATTCTCATATGTCATTTTCATCAGCATATTTCCTCTTTAGAATCTTTAACCTTATGCTTGGATTGAGAGAAAGAAAATGAAGAGGGAAGAAAAATTAAAAAGTTTCAAAAAAATGTCTTCTCTAGATGGAGAGAAAATAAAGAAAAAAATAAATAAATAAGAAAAATTCAAAAAATTCTCTTTAAATTTTATTTTCATTTTGAATTTTAAGATCGTGTTTGGTTTATTTTTTATTTTTATTTTTATTTTTAGTTAGATATTTTTTTTATTATAATTATAAAAATATCATATTATTTTTATTTTATTTCATAGTTTTAAAATTTTATAAAAAATAATAAAAATAATAAATTTAAGTTAAGATAGTAAAGACAACTTAAAGCAACTTTAAAACTTGTCTTCTTTGTTTTTTATTTTTATTTTTAGTTATATATATTTTTATTATCATTATAACAAATATAGCTTATTTTTAAAATTTTATAAAAAAATTAATAGGAACAACTGAAAATCCCAGCCTAGGATCAATGGCGTGGGGAACTTTCTAAGCAGCTTTCTAATTTATGTGATAGAGGATGTGACTGGCAAAAATGGACAAGGTGGTTGGGTTGCTAATAATGTTTATGCTTGTTGGTAAAATTTGCTTCGAACGTGACCTCAATATGTTTGGTAGCCTTTAGGTAAGAATTACTTTTAAATGCAAATATAATTTTAATATTTTAAATATAAAAGTAATATTTTTTTAATTTTATAGTAAAAAAAATTTTATTTGTATATATTGATAAAAATATTTTTTATAATTTAATATTACATTATTATTTTAATAATATTTAAATAAATATAACTTATTTATTTTTTAAAATATTATTATAATTATAATAAAAATAATTTTATTTTATAATACCTTAAACAAATTTATTTTTTTAAAAAAAAATTGTCATTAATTATTTTAATATCAATTTATTAACAATTTAATTGAAATTAACTCATATCATTTTTAATAATTACACATTTAAAAGTGATTTTTATAAGCAATTATCTAAACAACATTCATTTTAACAAAATCAATTTTCAAATAAAAATTCTTAAATAGAAATTACTTCAATTAAAGTTACTTTTAATTAAAATTAAATTTACAAAATCAAATTTATTTAAAATTAAATTTATAAAATATAATTTAAACACACCCTTAATAGGCACAACTTGATAATGTTTTACTGGCTACTTGCTGGATTAAGTGTGATGGGATTGGCTCTGTTCATTTGCTTTGCAAAATCTTACACTTATAAACAGAAAGAAATCACACAGGGATAGGTTGGTCTTTGTATTTTGTTGCTTTAATGTAGGGGGAAACTGCGAAGCTGTATCATTATAAGGGATTTTCCCTGAGTGAAGGGAAATTTGTACAGATAAATTTTTTTACTGATAAGATGAAAAAATATTAATTTGTGCAAATAAATAATTATTTATTCCCCCGGGAGTATTTATACACAAATACACAATACAACATAATAAGCCTACCGTGGAGTGCAAGAAGTTTGATTACATAATGCAGGCCCAAGAAATTTGGCAACCAGGCGTTGCTTTTTGGTGCACCAAGAGGCGAAGTTGTGACCAACATATATAAAAAGACAATAACCTCTGCAGTAGATAGCCTAGCGTCAGAGCAGCTGGCCAGGTTTGCTAACAAACAATCAAACATCGTCGGATACGATAAATTATTCTATCTGGTCTAATTTTACCGTCACGCAGGGAAACTAATCTCCCATTACTCTCCCTAATCCAAACCCACGTGAAGTTTTTTCGTTTAATATAGACTAATGAAGCCTTACAAACATAATAACAAAATGGCCACAATCCATACCAAAAGTTAGAATTGCACTTTATTATTTGGTGTACAGAAGTTAGAATTTTATTTAATAACGCTTCTAATTGAAACTATAGGAATTTAATTGATTTAATAAAAAAAATTGCAATTAAATCAAATTAGAAATAAATATAAAGTTACGGTGGTTGAAAGTGTTGGAGTTTGTCGCGTCTCCTATAAGCTGATCTATATGGTTTACAATTTGTTGTCATCGTTTTATGAAAAATTTAAAAGCCTATAAATGATGCATGTTAACAAGTGGCTTTATGGCTAAGAAGAGGATAAATTAAGCACGATTAAAACTAATATTGTTTTCAAAAACCTGATGCTTAAAACAATTTAAAGGCACTTCAATGATTCAAACAAAAGAAAAGTCAGATACACCAACTACAATAGTAGTTCAATAAGAAATTTAAGAATCAAGCTAAGAAAGTAAGGTAAACAAGCACATATTTGAGATTTATTCATTAAAAGAAAGGAAGAAAGAAAGAAATTGGCATGGCCAATTGGACGCTTATACAGTCCAATATGAAATCGCTTTATGCAAGCAAAGTTGAGTGAAACCACTCCTCGATCAAAATTAGTCCTTGGCACGTAACCTCTCTCATTTCTAAAATGAGTGAGACTAATAATAATTTTACCCAAATCACAAGAAAAGAAAAAAATAGAAGAGAAGGGAAAAAAATAGAGAGAAAAATATCCATTGAGATTTGAGGAGAGAAGAATGAGACAGCGAAGAAGAAACAGCCAACAGCTTTGGCTTGCTTGAAGGAGCAAGAAAGAGAAAGAACAAGGCTGTATGTGGGCCCCAGCATCCGTGCGAAAAGACAAAAAAGCCCCTTTTATGTTATGACTTATGAGACAGACAGGCACACAACGCAACTTTCTTTTCTTATAATAATGTCCCTCTATGTTGCCGGCTACGGGCTGTGTTGCATTGCATTGCATTGCATCATGTAATGATAATGTCAAGATTTTGATCCCATGACAGACTGTTCCAGGAAAATACATTGAGCTGGGGGAGTACGTGTCCGAAGAATATACGCTTTCCACATTGGGGTGTTCGAGGTGGTCCACCACCAACGCTTCCTGTGATTATATTCTCCGTGACAGCTCTGTTATCTTTGTTGGCGACGCTTCTGTAGTTCTTTGTCTCCGTGTTGCTGTAGTTGATAAGTTGCGTGCAAAGCATTACTTTACTACATTCTACATTTGCATTACATTACATTACATATCATTCTCATTTTATTCCGCTCTTCTTTGGCAGCACTGCCCATAGTATTTGCTCTACTAAAGGATAAGGACAACCAAATAGTATTAATTTATATCATTATTAAATTAATTTCAAATAATGACACCATCGGAATCGCTAGCTTCAACTGTTTAAAAGACGTCTCAAATAATTATATCACTAATTAATAGATGATTTTTTTGGTCATATGTATGTGTTAGTTTGAATACTTATTTCAACTATTAAATTGGTGTTGATATTTCATTCTTTTAAAATAAGCTTTAATGTCGTGTGCTTATGTATAATTATTAATAGTTTTTAATAAAGTAGGTAAGTAAAATTATTTATTTTTTGTTTAGAGTTGATGCATAAATAAACCACTAAATTAAATCCACTTGTGAAGTCATGAAATGTTACTATATTCAATTCTAGCTACTAATTTTTTAGAAAAAAAAAATTATTTTCAGGCTTTTTGAAAAGTAATATTATTACCATTGTTCTCTAAAAACAATTCTACCATTATAATGATGATTTATTAGAAAAGTCTTCAAGCTTAACAATCTGAAAGTTATGAAAATAAGAGAATTAAAGAAGGAAATGGAAAAAAAATACAAACCAAACAAAAGATATATTCTTTATGAAATTAGCAAACATGACATAAATAAAAGTAGATTCTAATTGCTTTTCATCTTTCTTTCCCTACCACTTTCGTTTTCCGCCTTATGCAACTTTACCTTTAGCATAGCATGGCTTCTCAACTTTCAAATGGAGTCTGTGACTAAACCTTTGACGATCTTGGGGCAGTGTGCTGTGCGAGATGGTGAAGCTGTTGTCTATCTGAGAATCATGGGCGAAGTTAGCCATGATTCCCATTCAATAACTGGTTGTCATAATTCTCATTCAATAACTGGTTACAACATAGAGCCATGATTTTGCGGTGATAGAGACTGAACCAAGTGCATAATGGCTTTGCAAATTATCATCCTCCAAACACATTTTTTGCTTTCGTATTTTTAACTGTTTTTCAAAAACAATCATCCAAACTAGTTCTTTTAAATTTCCGTTTTACTAAAAACTATTCTCAGAACAATTTCTAAAACATTTTTTAAATTAAAAAAACCAAATAATCTCATAATCTCAATTAGATTTGAAGTAGATGATTATAAAAAAAATGGTAATATTTAATTTTTTTTTAAATTAGTTATTTATTATTTTTTTATGAAAAATTTAAATGTTTTTTAATAGTTGATATTGTTGCAAACAGAAAAAGCGGAACTGTATAATTATTATTATTATTATTATTATTATTATTATTATTTTGATTAAGATATAATTCTTCTTTTAAGATAAGGAAAGTGAATAAATTGGTCAAATCATTGTTCTGGATCATTTACATGTTGGCACTTGCCACTGTGTTCGACGGAGGGGGGAATCACTTTTGAGATCATAGAAAGTGCTTTTGAATACTTTTTGTTTTATTTATTTAGCTGAAAATTAAAAGTGCCTTTGAGTGATTTCAAGAACAGCGAAATTGTGTTATATATATATAAAAGCACGAAAATATTGGTTGTGCGGTTGGCAAAAGCGAATTTTATATAGTAAATTTGATTTGATTACTTTAATACTTTTCCATGATTTAAAATTTTGATAACTTTTGATTGTCATCTCTATTTCGTTTGAAAATCTTGATGGTAATACAGACTTTAGCTTGTCGATAGTCAAACGTCATAATGTTTGTTACATGCAAGATACTTCCCAAACGAGACAATCAAACATTAATTCCTTGAATTTTCCAGTTGAAAATGAAAGAAGTGAAAATCACAAATTCAAATACATATTGTGAATCAAATTAGTTGGATTTAAATTTTGTTGATATAAATCATAATTTTTTTTGTAATTACTAATTAGATATAGATAATGTACAAGTTAAAGTAAACGGAAAGATGAATGATTTAGAAACATATCTTAAGGGTCGCAAATTAGAAAATAAAAGAGAGAATAAAGAATAGAGAAATAGAGATAGAGATAGAGATAGAGATAGAGGTGGGGGATTGGCCCCACAAACAAAGTGGCGTACCTGCTGGCATACTAGTCCTGACAGACTGGTTCTTCCCATCCATCATAGTTAGTTCATAGTTCACACAACAACCATTGTCGCCTACAAACTTTCTCCAATCACTCTCTCTTTTAATACACTCTTCCCTCACCCCCATCCATCCTCTTTCTTTGTACTTGTACTTTGTAATTTGTAATTTGTATTCTTCCTATCTTCTTCTTCTTTCTCTTTCAATTCTCAACTCTCTTTTCTCTTCTTTTTGTTCCTAGCTACTTTCTACACCGCCCACAATCTTGTTCCCCTTCTTCACCCTCATCTATGGCTGAGGAAACCCAAAAACCAGCTGAAGAAGTCGTGGCCGTGGCTGAGAATCCTGTCACTGACAAACAACCCGAGAAGCCTATCACTGAAACAGAGCCTGGCAAACCCATCACTCAGAAAGAACCGGCCTCGGTGACGGAACCGGACCCGGATGCTTCAGAGAAGCCGGCATCCACTGAAGAAGTCGTCGAGGTGGAGAAACCAAAGACCCCAGTTGAAGACAAGATTGCCCAATCCGTTTCTTTCAAGGAGGAGAGCAACGTGGTTGGTGAGCTCCCTGAAGCGCAAAAGAAGGCCCTTGATGAGCTCAAACAGCTTATTCAAGAAGCGCTTAATAAGCATGAGTTAACTGCTCCGCCACCTCCACCACCGGCGAAGGAGGAAGAGAAGAAAGCCCCGGAGGTGACACAGGAGAAGAAGGAAGAGGTAGCAGAGGAGAAGAAGGAAGAGGTGGCAGAAGAGAAGGAGGAGGAGGAGAAACCGGGTTCAGCATCTGAGGAGCCTAAAATCGAAGAAGAAAAAGCCGAAACTGAGCCTCCTAAAGAGGGTGGTGCCGTTGTTGAAGAGCCACCACCCAAAGTAGAGGCTGAGACTGTGACGGTGACGGCTACAACTGGGGAAGAGAAAAAGGAGGAGAAGGTTACGGGTGCAGCTGAGGCAGTGGTTGTTGCAGATGTAGTGGTGGAGAAAGCTTCTAGTGTGGATGAGGACGGTGCTAAGACGGTGGAAGCTATCAAGGAGACCATAGTATCAGTGTCTGGTTCTGCGACTGAGAAAACAGAGGAGGCAGCACCATCAGCATCAACATCAACCTCAGTCAAGGAGGAGGGTGAGGCAGTTCGTAGCGAGACTGAGGTCAAAGTGGAGGAGGTGGAGGTCCCTGCTCCTCCTCCACCTTCGCCAGAGGAAGTTGACATATGGGGAATTCCCCTCCTTGCGGATGAGAGGAGTGATGTGATTCTCCTCAAGTTCCTGAGAGCCAGGGACTTCAAGGTGAAGGATGCTTTCACAATGATCAAGAATACTGTGCGTTGGCGAAAGGAATTCGGAATCGACGCACTTGTGGAAGAGGATCTTGGAAATGATTGGGACAAGGTGGTATATACTCATGGATATGACAAAGAAGGCCACCAAGTGTGCTACAACGTGTTTGGTGAGTTTGAAAACAAGGAGTTGTATCAGAATACCTTTTCTGATGAGGAGAAGCGCCAGAAGTTCATCAGGTGGAGAATACAGTTCTTGGAGAAGAGTGTTAGAAAACTTGATTACAGTCCTACTGGTGTTTCTACTATTGTTCAGGTCAATGATCTTAAAAATTCACCTGGACTTAGCAAGAGGGAGCTCAGGCAGGCTACCAATCAGGCCCTTCAATTGCTTCAGGATAACTATCCCGAGTTCGTAGCCAAGCAGGTTCATACATATTCCATCCCTACTTATTTTTGAGTTTTTATTTTCTTGTCCTTTTCTAATTTTCAAAGTCCAAGTTTGGTAGCTTTTTATTCTTAATCGGATTGCTGGTTTGTGTTTCTGCAGGTGTTTATCAATGTTCCTTGGTGGTACCTCGCTTTTTCTAGGATGATCAGTGCTTTCCTGACACAGAGGACCAAGAGCAAATTTGTCTTTGCTGGCCCATCTAAATCTGCTGAAACCCTTTTCAAGTACGTGCATTTCATTCAATGCCTTCTCCTTTTTACTGCTGGATCATAAATAGGTCCTGTGTTTTTCCCAATTTATCTTCCTTTTGTTGCCTTGCCATGAATGGGTCATCATATATTCCCATCTATTCCCTCACTATTGGTATTATCAGGAACATTCCTTAATTGATATATATATATTTGGCCATGATTTTGAACAGATATATAGCTCCTGAGCAAGTACCGGTTCAATATGGTGGACTGAGCATAGAGGGGGACCAGGAATTCACTACTGCTGACCCTGTTACAGAGGTTACAATTAAACCAGCAACAAAACATGCTGTTGAGTTCCCAGTTTCTGAGGTGAGCAAGAGATAACTGTTTGATACAATTTTCTTAAGTACGGTCCTATTGCACATATTTGACTAAATTGTTGTATATGCAGACAAGCCATCTGGTTTGGGAAGTCCGAGTTGTGGGTTGGGATGTGAGCTATGGGGCTGAATTTGTGCCCAGCGCTGAGGATGGATACACTGTGATAGTACAGAAGAGCAGGAAAATTGCTCCGTCTGATGAAACAGTAATTAGTAACAGCTTCAAAATTGGTGAACCAGGCAAGGTTGTGCTCACCATAGATAACCAAACATCCAAGAAGAAGAAACTCCTGTACAGGTCCAAAACCAAACCCATCTCTGAGTAAGCTTTCAAGGAAGAATGTCTGTCATGTCTGAATTCCCATTGATAAGTGAATGCCAAGGGGAAGAATAAGGGTATCGTGTATTCATTACAAGACGGGTGGGGGGGCTTATTCTTTCATAAAGGGGTTATTTTGTTCATTTGGTTTAAATTATTTTGTTTCAAGTCTGGGGTTGGGCAATTTTATTTACAGTTAGTTTCTTTAAGTTATGTGGTATTTTTGTTCATTTGGATTTGGAATTGGATAAAACCTTTACTGCTTGGAACATTCTGAGATGCATGAAGTGGAGGAAGGGAGGATGGGTGGGGAAGGAACACATTTGGGGTTTATTGGTACAAGAAAATTTAATGTCTCTGGAGTGTGGAAGAAAAGCTGTTTGCATTGTGATACTCTTATGGCTGTAAAGTTTGTTTAAATGTGATGATGTATTACTTTTTTATTCCCGTAAATATCAAAATTTAGCTCATTGTTTCTGTTATCTTTTCTTGTGACTTCGTAATTGAAGTGTTATACTTGAGAATTTATTTACTATTTCTGAGCTTTGCTTATTCTTCCTTATTTCAGGAGTTAATTGAAGCAAGTATTATATATATATGTATATATATATATATTGAGGCTATACTATTATATTATCCCTGACTAAAGCCCTGCATTTGCATCTAAACGAAGATAGTTGTTATCGTACTCTTTATCATTTATTTATTTAGTTTATTTTACAATAAATATTTTTAAATCTATTATTTATATAACTAATCGCCTTTGACAGCTCATTAGGTAACAGTACTCATGAGATCGACACCCAGAGTAATTCTCGTAAATGAAAAAGTTGAGAGAAAAAAAATGTACGATAGAATGATAAGGTGAGGATAGTTTGTCCACTGGCTTAAATGAGTTGATAGATTGAGGATAGTTCGTCCACTCGCTTAAATGAGTTGATGGTTACGTGATGTTCTTTTTTTTTCTCTTGTGATCGTTTTCGCTGTTGAAAGTAAAGAAACTATTTTCCCTGGCTTGTTTAGCATTTCTAATGTTAGCAGGGTGGCATATTTACGTCTCTTAAGAAATATATACATGGAAGTACTGAAATTTTGGCTCATTATATTTGAGGTGGGGTATCTCCAGGTAAAAGGAGTATGTTTCTCATTGGGAGTTATGTAGTTTATTTGCCTCTTCGTTTTGGTTAAAAATCGTACAACAAAGTATTAATTAAATAAGTATTGGTAAAAAATGTTGTAACAAAGTATGCAAATAAACAATTAGCTTTTTATGCTGGTTACGTAATGATTTCGTCAGTAATTGACCTTTTCAATCTAATTGAAGATAAATTAATAAATTGACAAAACATTTTTTTCCTAAATTGACAAAAATTTGAACTGCAAATAATTAAATTAGTTTTTATGAAATATAATGATTTTTTTAATTTTAATTTTCTCTTTTTTCTTAAGAATATGAGTGTGTTATGTGCTGAGAGAGATATGTTTTAGATTTACTTATACCTATTGAGGAGTCTATCGATCTTATAGTACTATTTTGTCTCTCTTTTAAAGAATTAAAGAATGAGATGATCAAGATCCTTACTTACATTTAACTTAATGGTGAGCACAACACTGAGGTAGTTTGGATGGGCTTTTAAAAATTTTTTATTATTATTATTTTAAACAGATTTTTTTTATAAAATTTAAAAATAATTATATATTTGAATGCAATTTTTAAAAATATTTTTTTAAATGTTTGAACAGTTTTTTGTATGTTATAAAAAATACCAAAATCTAACCCAAAAAAAGCACACAAAACGTACTTTTTTTTTAGTGTTCAGCTTTTTTTTAAAAAAAATCATCCAAACACATTAAAATATATATAAAAAAAATTTAATATAGTTTTTTATAAAATAAAAAAAGCACATCCAATCGGATGCATTGTTACCCATTGCCCTTGACAATTCCTTGCCGTGGAATTGCTCTGTTGGAAAAGAAACCCATAGCATATGAGGCTGCACCTGGGATTTCCTAGTCTAGTTAGTGCTGCAATTTGGTTCAACAATGCTTTATCATCGTGGGTTTGCACCCACTTAAAGTCATTAGCAAACTGGACTTTTTTGGGTAATGGCCCCTTTCAATTTTGGAACGTCCAGCACTAACCCTTTCATCTATTTTAGGATGGGTAACTTGAAATTGGTACCAAGACAATAACATTCTAAAATAAGTAGAGAATAAACTCATGCGCAGACATCTATATAGCTGTGGCTTTAAGTTGTTGCGTAAATAGCATTACTTATTTTCATTGCAAGCTTAACGTACTAAATAATTCCAGTATTGCTATCCACGCACCTTTTGTTTAAGAGTTGAATTTTAATCTACTGTTAGTGTAAAGTATTTTTTACACTATTATTTAATCATGTGTTGTAAAATTATTAAAAGAGTTTGACTATCACAATAATCACTTAAAAAGTCTAATTTTTTTAATAATGTGTCAAAACATGATTAAATATCAGTATAAAAAAATTTTACACTAAAATTTAATTCTTTGTTTTATCATTAATACTCACACCTTGGAAGCCATTGGATCCTGGCACTGGGTTGTTTGGGTTATAGAAATTTTCATGTGATTCCCCTTTTAACCCATGGGTTTCTGGTTTCCCTATACCGTTATGATAGCCTGGGGAGTTTGACATAGAGTAAATATTTACTCTGTTATTTATGTTTCATGATAATTATATTAGCCTACGATAATAAAAGTAACATCACTCTATTATAGAGTGGAAAAAAATAAAGTAAAAAGAAATAAGGAGAAGAGAAATAAAGTAGAAAATAAGTAGATTTTTAAGTTATTTGAATTAAGAGAATTAGGAGAGAAATATGAAAGAAAAAAAATTAAATTTTATTGTAAATATATATTTACTCCTATTTATTTATTTATAAAACAACAAAAAGTTGTAGGACCTTTACCCATTTCTTATTTAGTTCTTCTCATTTTAAGAAAGAAATAAAAAAGTTGTGGAACTCATCATTTTTTTTTTCTTCTCTATTTCTTCTCTAACCAAACAAGAGAACTTCCTCATTTTTTTTATATTTCTCTCTTCTCTAATTCTCTCTTCTCCATTTCTCTCATACCAAACAAAAGCTAAAAGAGTAAAAAATAAAATAGCAAAGCAACACTTTGGTGGAAGACATAAGCAAGAAAATACTTTTCTTACAGTTTCACAAATACGAAAACTTATTTTTGAACATATTAAAATCAATAAAATTTTGTATTTTTTACCCAAATCTTAACCTACACAATCTAAAATATGTGATATAGTTGGAGTATCAAAATTGCTCTCCTTAAAGTTAGGCGTGTTAAGGTTTGGGTTTTTTTTAAATCAAGAGTTTGGGTTAATCAAATGAATTGGAGAATTGAACTAAAGAAATCCACACCATTTGGGATTGAGTGTGGCTTGCTGTTAGACTTTTTAATTAATTTAAAATTTAAATAATGAGTATGAGTATGAATAAATAAAAAATTATTTCTTTTTGGTGACTATTACAAGTTACAACACAGCGGTGAGAAAGGATATAGGAGAAAAAAATTGCCCCCACCCATTGTGGCATAAGAGAGGCATCTTGGGTCCATACCAACTACCAAGTGGCTAGCAATGACTTTTGTTTTTATTCTTTTCTCCAGTTTGCATAAAACATAATATATCCACGAAATTTAATTAACACATTGATTGAAATTTATACACGCCTTCCTTCCAGAGGAAGAATAGGCACTACTCTCGATCTAGAAAGTTAGAGACTTACGTATACCTCGTCAACACAACAAGAGATATGTAGAGATAAAAGAATTAGAGGTCCAACTTTGAGTACAAGTAAAATTAGAAAAAGCAGAGATATTTATAAATAAAAATTAATAATTTTTAAACAAAAAATTACTTTTTATCTAAATTATCGTTTATAAATAACTAGGAAATATTTTGTTTCAGGATGTGACTAATCTATTATAAAAATATGTATATTCATTGCAACCAAAACAATATGTCTATTAATTATAAAAATTGTTAATGAACTACATTTGGTTCAAACTAAACCAATTATAAATGTTCCTTATAAAACTTCCACATGATGTTCATACTTCATATCGACCGTGCATCATGTATTTGGGAGCTGGCCAGAAGTTTGACTCGCCAAAGCTGAGGCAATCATAAAGCAAATTGAAGAACTCTGCCTTTTGTTAACTTTAAAGCAAAGTTCAACACAACACATGGATCTAAAATGACTACTTTACCTCTCTCATCAACGTCCTTTTAGAGAAATCGAAAAAATATATTTATAAATGTACATATTGTGTGTGTAAAAACATATTAAATTTGATAATAATTTTTTGACTTTACATAAAAAGAGTGCATAAATAGAATACTCTAAATAAAAGATAGAGCTAAGAAATCTATGTGCTGGAAAACAATTTAGCATTGGACGTGTGAAGCTTTTAGAAGTTGGAGAGATCCAATTGGTAGTAGGGGTGTTCGCGGTTTGGATTGGTTCAATTTTGGGGAGAAAAGTCATCTGAACCAAACTAATCGGTTTTTTTATATTAAGAACCAATCGATTTTTTTAAAATTGGAGAACCGAATCGAACCGAACCGAACTAATTGCAATCGGTTTGGTTCGGTTCGGTCCAATTAATTTTTCACTAAACATTTTTTTCTTAAAAAAATTCATACACATCATCATTTTGTTCTTATTATGGACCAATTAAAAAAAAGTTGGTATAAAATCATAATAAAAACATCATTACATAATTATAAACAATAAATAAGCCTAAAATATTTATAAAAACAACCAAAAATTTAAATATAATTATTTATAAGTATGTAAATTATAAAAAATATATAAATAATTATATGAATTCGGTTTGGTTTGGTTTAGTTCGGTTTCATAAATGAAAACCGAAAACCAAACCAAACCAATCGGTTTTCATAAAACAAAACTAAACAAAATCAAAATTAATTGGTTTTGTTCAGTTTTCAATTTTTCGATTCGATTTTTTTGGTTTTGATCGGTTTGGTTCGATTATGAACACCCTTAATTGATAGGACATTATCATGAGAGAATTATAAGGATTCAAAAATCTTCTACTATTAAGAGAGAGATTCCCTGCTACATTTTGAAATGCATTGGGGTTTGATTTATGTACAACTGGAAGTTGCTTTAGCCCATTATTAAAAACTACAAGCAAAGGATGATGGGAACTGGTAATACATTAACAACTGCAAACACAATGATTACAGCCATCTTGCGCACTAAATCGATCATTGAAGCAAAAGAAGAAAATAGAAAAAGTCACCTACCCCAGTTGTATATTCCACCAAAAAATTGAAAGTCCAACCAACAGATTCCGTTATTTTGAATTCCGAGTATTAACCTGGTTAAAAATGGTTCCTGTGATTTGACTATTTCTCAAAAAATATCATTGCAATTTCCTTACTATTTATATAATTTTGTTTTGTAAAAAATTGTAGATGTAATTTGAACTCGTGATTAGATGGATAATTATATTCAATTTGAAACAAAATATTAAGTTTAAAAATTAAACCAACAAATTTTATTCTTCGAGCCAACAATATATCCATTATATGGTATATACGATATAGCATTGAAGGATGCTACTTAATAGTGAACAATTATCGATGTGACTGTATTTGAATTCAACAAAAAAAAGTTAAAACACAATTTAGAAATTAAGTAAATTTGTGTATAATTATGACAGTAAAAATTGTAAATTATAAACAGAATTATTATTCTATAAAACTCTTACAAATAATGGGCGCAAACTAAAGTCCCTCACTAAAGTAATGAAACCACCAACCCACGAGACAAAATAAAGAATAATAAGCCTCACCTTGTTATTAATTTTTGGCACAGCATGTCCATGTAATCCTATCTTTTAAGGGTATGTATAGATGGAGAAGTTTGAAGATAAAAGGATATGAGAATTAATCTTTTTATTTTAAATAAATGTATATTTTTTTTAGAACTTTTAAAAATATAAGAAAAATAAAATGAAAATTATCATGTAATTATTCAATAATTTTTTTTATTTATTTTTATAAATATTTTATAATTATCTCAATTTAAAAATAAAAAATTATTATTCTGCTTCCTTTCTCTTTAAACTCCTTCATCTAAACATTCTCTAAAGTGATATGCATATAATCAAATGTTCCCTAATCCTTCATGTCACCTTGATTTTTTTTCACAAAAAGATTGTTGCAAATAATGAGTGAAAACTACTAAATAATGACACTACCTATCCACGAATATGGAAACTAGTAAGCTTCACATTTCTATTAATTTCCGGAACAACATATTCATCTACTCCTACCCTTTAATTTAATCTTTAAATTTGAGAGAATGTTATCTAAGTCATTCTTGCCTCCTTAAAACTTAGGTTTCAATAAAGAACATTACTAGAATTGAGAAAATTATAATTAAGGGTTCTCACAACAAAATAATTATATTAATAACTAATTATTTTTATACTAATGAGAGTTAACTTACTAATACAATCAAATTTTGACCAAAGAACTTAAGTTTAATTCATACTAGAGATCATCTATAAATATCATTATAAGCTCATGTGTCAACTTTAAAATTGGACAACCTTTTCTCTCTTTAAATTTTTAATCACAAGAAAAAAACTAATCACTCTTACAAAACTAATTACTAATAACTGGTAAAATTAAATTCCAATATTCATGCTAGTAATCCTTCATTAATAAGTTATATATAAATAACATTCGAAACTAATGAAGCTTACGACATGCGCTTTGACTTTAAAATTAAGCAACCTTTCCTCTTTTTAAATTTGTAATCACAAAAAAACTAATTACTTTTACAAAAATTGAGAATCTTGTTAATGTTTTTACTATCTAAATTTTTTAACCAAATAAATATATGTTATGAAGATTTTTATACTTTTTGTTAATATTTTATACAAAAAAATTTATTTTAAAATAAATTAGCACCTTATTTGTTCAGATTTCTTTTATAAAGTAATTATTTGTTAAAATTATGGTAAAACATATTAACTGCAAAAAAGCGAAAATGAATTTAAAAATATAGTTATAGTTTAATTCCTTATTTAAATACCATATTTTAAAAAAAATCACTGATAATAATCACTATACACAATATGATAATCACCCAAAAAAATTAATTTTATTATTTTAAATTTTCTAAGACAATAACCACATTTTATACTGCACATTACAACAACTTAATTAAATTTCTTGCATATCATCATTTTATTATAAAAATGACTATCCCAAGACATTTTAAAGAAATAAATAATTAAGTAAAATATCTATTTTTTGAAATGAAGTCATTTATTATAAAAATGATATTAAGTAAAATATATTTTGTGAAACGACAGTAAACAATAATTCTCTACGACACAGAAAAGTAGAAACCGCAAAATATTCAGAACCTGTTCTATGGTACCTAGTATATATATTACAAAGAAAAAAAAAACGAAAAAACAAAATGTTGCTTGGTGACAGCTGATTTGCAAAGTAGATCTAGAAAATTCCTTGAACACCATAGATACAACCAATATTATATATGAATTTAGGTTTCTTGATCAAAATATAATTATAGTGAGGCAAGTGAATCTTAGAACAAACCCGATTTCTTCATAAAGCGCGTCGAGATTAGTTGTACAGCAAATAGACAGTACAGTACAGAGAGAGAGAGAGAGACATATTAAGAGTTTCTGCTTTATAATATCCTGCTTTCGGTTTGGGGCTTCACCTTGTGCTCCAAGCAAAAGTTACTGGGATGTTCTTCAGGCTACGCTCTGATTAACTAACAATGCCTGTAGCATTAGCAAGTATATCAAGCAAAGAGGCAACCAACCAACAGTAGAGGAACTACACATCACAACGGATTTATGAAAACGAGAAAAGAACCAAGCCAACCACGTGTTCCAATTAACAGAACCAGGAAATCCATAGCTAATATGTCTGCCCATTAGAATGATTATATAATGATTCATGTAGCAGCAGAAGAAACCTAGTATTAAAATTTCCGAGCAAAGCTGATATGTTATGAATTTTCATTTAAATCATTAAATTTGGATTCGGAAAACAAAAATATAAGAGATCCACTCAGAAAACGGGAAAAAAAGCAGAAAAGATGATATGGAGACAAATCTGGAACATGGAAACCTTTCTAACCTACAAATTAGGATGCAGACATACATACACCGACATACACAAATTTGCATGTGCAGATATAAACTGACCGCCTGCCTCCACACACTATCCGCCATTAAAATATAACTTAAAAACTAAAAGGGGACACGAGATCTCACGTGCAGGATTGATAGTTGTCGAACACATACAAAAAGAATGAAATAACAATAAACACATTCTCCAAAAATAGCATTCTAAAGTTGTAAAAAAAAAAAACCATTCTAAAGGGCACCAGATTCTTTAGGACACTTTCCCTAACTTTGAACTTAGAAACCAAATCTCATAGAACTTATAGAACCATTTCAAACCAATAAATTTACAGAGAATAGAATATAAGGGTTAAATAGTTACAGTGCATTAAAATTCATATCAAACAATGTTGTATAATGAGGTGGAGACATCTTCCTATCAATTTGGCTTTACCTTGCCTTAAGAGGGGTGAAAATTTTACAATCAGTTAAAATACAGAGCTCCTATTCCCCAAGTCGCAGAATCATGACAAAAGCTAACTTTCCTACTAACTGGGTTCTTTGTTGGCTTAACAAATTTTAAGGAGTGCTAATCCTAATAAATTTTGAATCTAAATGAATTCATTCTCAAAGCACAATATGGGTCATCCAAAGCATAATATATTGCCATGTGTATTTCTTTCCCATTGCCATGCAAGATAGAGACCTACAGAATACACACATCCTGTCCTACTTGAAGGACTCAGGCTGAAACACAAATTAGCTACTTTTGGAATTAAAATTATTTAGGCAATTTTATTTAAGCAAGAGGAACCAATCTGGTTTGATTGGTCATTCCTTTCGAAATGTTAAGCATAAGCTACACTTGTAACACTTGCAATCATTTCTTGCGCTATACACAAAATTGATCAGTTTATTAAAATTTGTTTCCACTTACATTTCTCCCTTTAAACATAACAGCTTGATTCCCCTCCACCCATATAAGCTAATATTGCATCTGAAAATCCCCAAATCATGGTAAACAATTAAATAATGTAAGAAAACAATTTCAACATTCAAGTATGTCAGATAGTGGATGCCTTCAACAACTAAAATCCCGGTTCTTGCAACGACAGATGCGTTCTTCTATGTAAGAAGAAAACTTGGAACGAAGAAGTTTGGAACCAAAAAAGTAGGCCTAGAAGCTAGAAGCTGCAAAACTTTTCTTTTCGTATTAATAAAAGATTGGGGAAAGGGAATATCAAAACTCACTTCCTCCTCTTTAGAGGAGAGGTGTAGTTACCATTAAAATATTAACTCAACTTATTTAAACAATCTCCTTAATCACTTTTGCTAGTTTCCAAATAAACAAAATGGAATATCATATAGTTCCAGAAGAAATTAACATGGTGGGGACTGAAGATGACTCAGATGGCCTACACTTAGAGGCAGCATGGGGCGACATGATGATGAATAAAACAATATTCTCAACCACTTAAAGTTCCCAGGTAAAACTATATAAAAATCTTTATACCCAAAAAACAAAAAACTATATAAAAATCTAGAACAATACAGAAAACTCGTACATTTCGTATTCAAACGTGAGTAAAAATCAAATTAGTACCAAGTAAAAAGCAAATGGACAAACTAGAAGAAAGACAAACACAGCCTCTGCAATTTTCAATTGAAACTAATGAACTGCCAATCCCAAGTTATTTACTCTTCTAATTTCATTTAGAAATGAAATGAATATAAAAAAAAGAATTATAAAATGAAGAATTGCCAAAAACTAAAAACATCAGGCATATTACTCATTTGCTCCCTTTATATTACATATCTATGAAATTCAAAATGCTTAAATACAGACATCGACACAAAAGTTACAATTGGACCAAACTCCACACTGGATAAGTGCGAGAACAAAATTTTACATTGAAACTTCTCCTAACCAGGCTTTATATTTGTTGGTTTGCCCATCAAAGTGACAGATAATTCTGGTAATACATAGAATCTCATAAACCAACTCCAATTCCAATTCCAATTCCATGTGCCACTCTCTTCCCTGACATTGCTCATCACCAGAAAATAAAAGAACAATTTAGACTAGCTAAAATGTTTGTCTAAACAATACAGTATTAAACATAATGAAGACAGAAAGCCAATCTGCAAACAACTCACGACCAAAATTATTGATGAATAATGGGTTGAACGAATGATGACATGCATATTTTCTTACTCTTCAATTTCCTTGATGTACCCAAAATGACTTCAGTTGACTTCAGTGTTCAGACGACAGATGATTTTCTCTCAATCACAGTAGGGTTTGATCTTGAACCTGTAAAGAAGCCTCTTCTTTTTCATAGTGGGATTGTCAATGGTGAGCAATAATTTGCCCAGTTCACCAACTTTAAAGCTATTGGAAACCACTGGTTCATCACTCGGGGACATCTTTGTGGCCTTCTGTATAATAATAGTGTATCCATCTTTAGCATCGGGCTTGAACTCAGCACTGTAGCTGACCTCCCAGCCCACCACCCGCAGCTCCCAAACAATAATGCATTTCTGCAAATCATGCACCTCAATTTACTGAGATCTTTGATTCAGAGACCAATAACATGATAGAGTATAGGAAAAAGCAGAATGAAAGAATCCAAATGGATGCAAAGGGACCATTGCAATCACACCTCATAAATAGCGATTTCCACAGTTTGCTTTGTGGTTGGCTTTATAGGAATTTCGGTGATAGGATCAGACATACCGAAATCTGGGTTGCAGTCACAAAAATCTACACTTAGGCCACCATATTGAACTGGCACTTGCTCGGGAGAAATATACCTATTTTACAAAATAGAAAGATAAGGTTTAAATCCAACAAACAAACCAGAAAGAAGAAAAGATCAAATTTTCAGGAGATGAACTCCCAAAGAGAATTTGGCAAAAGTAGAACTTGTTTACTAACTTGAAAAGCGTGTCGGGAGACTTGGATGGACCTGCAAATACAAATTTGCTTTTGGTCCTCTGTGTCAAGAATGGACTGATCATGGTATAGAATGCAAGATACCACCAAGGGACATTGATAAAAACCTGCAGGATTATAAAATAAAATAAAAAAGACATCAATATTTCCATTCCACTGTACTAAATCATAATAGCATTCCGGATAAAAAGGCATCATAACAAAATTGGCAATCTGTATATTTATTTAGATATAAATATGAACCTGTTTGGCAACAAACTCGGGGTAATTATCCTGAAGCAATTGCAAAGCTTGTTTGGTGGCAAGCCGAAGGTCCCGCTTTCCAGGCCCAGGAGAATTCTTAAGGTCATTCACTTGGAAAATGGTATTAATACCACCAGGGTTAAAGTCAAGCTTCCTAATACTCCTCTCCAAGAACTGTATCCGCCATTGGAGAAACTTGGTTCGTCTTTCCTCATTTGAGAATGCCTTCTGATACAGCTCCTTGTTCTGAAACTCTCCATAGACATTATAACACACAGGATGCCCCTCTCTAGCATATCCGTGCATGAACACCACCTTGTCCAAATCATCACCAAGATCTTCATTCACAAGCGCATCGATGTTGAACTCTTTCCTCCAACGGATTGTGTTCTTAATCATGACCAATGCATCCTTCACTTTGAAGTCTCGGGCTCTAAGAAACTTGAGCAGAATCACATCACTCCTCTCATCCTTGAGCAGAGGAATTCCCCAAATGGAAACCTCCTCCGACGCATCTTTGGATGGGTCTTCTTCAATTTTCGCTTCATGAGGTGGTTTTACTTCGGTGCTAGTGTCTGATTCTGAAGTGGGTTCTTCAGCTTTTGGAGCTTCCTTGGCTGTTGCTGAAGTGGTTTCAGAGGAGAGGGATGTTTTGGGTGATGGGGAAGTGAATTGATGAGAATCCAGCGCCTCTCTTACCAGTTGGTTCAGCTCTTCAAGAGCCTTTTTCTCAGAATCCGAGAGATCAGCAACCCTGTTGCTCTCCTCCTTGAAGGATACCAAATTCTGAGGAATCTTATGCTCTTCAACGGCCTTCGATGATGTCTCGTCTTGAACCACAACCACATCCTCTTTCGTATCTGAAGTGTCAGCTTTTAAATCAGTCTCCTCCTCCTCCTCCTCCTCGGCGGCGGCGGCTGGCGGTGGGTCTTTCTCTGCCACTGTAACGGCGTCTGCTAAAGGTAGTTCTGATGGCGGCGGCGGAGGAGGAGGAGGCTCAGTATTCAGGGATTCCACCGCTAGGGTGGCTGTTACAGTGGATAAATCAGGCTTCGCAGAAACCTGGGGCGGCGGCGGCGCTTCCTTATCTGTAACAGGAGGAGTTGGGTTTGAATCATTGTCGGCCATTTGGAGGAGAGAGACAGGCGGAAGCAGGGGATATTTTGAGGGCAGACGAAGAAAGAAAGTGTGAGTGTGAGGTTACTACAGACAGTGAGTGAAGAATGGTTTTGTAACAACTCCAACTCCTAGGTGGTTTCAAAAGACATTCAATTCAACTGCGGAATCCTATGCCTGTTCTAGAAAGTGCTCAAGTTTTACTTACACCACCCCATTTTTGTTAAGATTCCTTTCTTCCTTCATTTTCAATTCTTTTTTAATTAAGAAAAAGAGTAAAGACATGGTAGGAAGAGAATAATATTAAGCTAAAGTCCAAGATAAAACGACAAATTCAACTAGAAAATGTAGTTTTTATTTTCAAAATTTTGTAGTGCAAAAATAAAAAAAAATCAGTGAAAATGTCCGTGTATTTTTACTTTTTTCTTTTCTCTTTTAACAAACTGTGTATTTTTCTCCCTTTCATTTGTATTTTTCTTTAAGATCTTGAATGAATCAAAATTAAATTATTTTTTAATTAAATTAATAAATATTTGTTATAAAAAATGGTGAAGGTTATTGAATGGGTTGGGCCAGGGGTGTTCCGAAAGCCCAGAGAGGAGCCCTAATCGTAGAAACGCAAGCAAATGGTGGTGCGGGGAAGAGGGCGCAGAGAGCAGAGAGAGAGAGAGAGAATCAATCCTCCATGTCTTGATCGAAGGAAGAGAAAGAAAACCCAGAAATCAAAGAAAAAGCATAGAAAAATCATTAAGCAGCAGAGGTAGTTCCTCGAAATCCAATGGCTGGCAACAAAGAGATCATTCCCCCACATCCACATCCACAGCCACAGCACGACCTGGATGCCAAATGGGACGCCTGCCTTGATCTCTCTGTCCGCCGCTTCTTCTACTCCTCCTTGGCCGGTGCTTTTGGCGGTCTCCTATTATTCAGTCAGTCCCTTCTCTTTTCTTTTTCTTTTCTTCTGACTTTGCCTGCGATAACGAATATAATATCTTAATTTTTGCTATCCCACTTGAAAATTTATCTCAAATCCTTTCCAATCTCTCATACCTATGTTTAGTTAGTTGCACAATGTCTCCATCTCCATCTTGAATTTTCATTCAATCTCTCTTATCTAGAGTGGTTTCGTTTAGATATCCAGTATTCCTGGCAAGTATAAATAATCTAATCATATGGAGATTTATATCCAAACACGATGCTACCACATAGTCATTTTGTATAGTCATTCAAGATGCCTAAGGATATTGTATACTCATGTAAATGTTGTATATATAATTGGTTCGTTAATATTCAATTTATCCCCTTATTTTGATTGTTGTTCTAGGGAGTCCTAAGACTCGCTGGGCATCTGTTGCTTTTGGTGCTGGCGTGGGAATCGGATCAGCATACACAGAATGTTGTCGTCTATTTGATGAATCTCCAACGAAGTTAGCACCCCCTAAGGTCTCAGAGACTCCTACTCAGGTAGGATGTGCCTTTTTATTTTCTTGTTTATTTATAAATCATTTAGCATGATTGTCTCAAGTCTCAACCATGTGTCAAAGCTACTAGATGGTCGTACTTAACAACACTTGGTAAAAAATTTGATTATGCTGCTGCTTTTCTGTTTGTTTGTTTTCTTTTTACTGCCTGTTCCTCGTGCTAAGATTTGGAACTTGCTGCTGATTATTCAATTTTTATCTCAGTGGCAGATATTCATTGAAAATGCTGTAAGAAATGAATAATTCCTGCAACACAGGTTTGAGATGTTTGTAAGAAATTGTTAGTACTCAATTAAATTTTAATACTGGAAATTGGCACTGGTAAAAAGTGATAAATGAATTTAAGATGAGGGAAAGTTTGTAAACAGAGTTATTGTGAAAACTGAGGGAATACCTTTATTTTCTCTAATGAAAAATAGATTTTCCTCGTCATCCTGCTTGCATCTGATGTTTTCTTTTGCTGTGCCCTTGATTCTGTGTATTTTTAAAATTGATTTGTTTCTATTTGGTGGCACCTATGCTTGTCCACAGTTGACCGCTCCCATCAACAAAAAGAAAACAATGAAGGAAAATCTTATAGAAAATTTACGTTTTGAAATTTGTCCTGGAAAAGTGGGGAAAATGCATTGGAATTTATATGGTAAATGTTTTTGTCCTCGCTTTCTCACCCAATTTTCCCCCCCTTTCTCTCCCTCCTAAGTCATGAAAGGTTCAAAGAAATAGGTTATGTTATGTGTCTTTGCCCATTTGTCGAAGTGGAAGCAGTCTAAATTGGCACAGTAGCCTTTCAAACTTGAATATTTTAAAATTTCTTCTCGTCGTCCTCGATATCAATATGGCAAAACTTAAGTTTGGTCTCTTTGTCTCTTAAATATTAATAATAAGATGATGCAGCAAATGGGCAGTAATTTGAAATTTTAATATTTCAGAAAAATTAGAATACTGTTAATAGGTAGTTTTAACAAATTTTAAAACTAATTTGTTCTCTAATTTTTTAAATAAAAAAATGGAGACACTAATGATGTATATTGTATATTGTATGTGGATTTGTGCAGAAAAGTGTTGACTGGACCTTGGATAGATTCATAGGTCAATCTAGTGATACAAAACGGAGGTGTGTGTTTTTGGTTCACTAACTTTTGTATGTATGGCATTACCCTTTATGGTGGGTCAATGAGTTTCTCATCAGTTCAAAATGGTGAATCTGCTATCTTTATCGTGTTGGTGGCCAATTTTTGAAAGGTTATCATCTGTTTGTTTCCAATATCAGGTTTTTTGTTCATGTGCTTTGTTTCTTACTCCTCCTACATTGATTGGTAGCTTGTTTGCTGTTTTTAACTGCATAATGATATTGATTGAAGCCTTGGAGAGTGAGAGAGAGAGTGCACGAGGAAAGGAATTATCTTTAATTTTGGAAATTCGTAGGAAGTTAATTTGCATCGACATATAGTCAGTGAGATGGTTCAAATGGTTCTAGGTGTTCGTACATTTATCCTGAGTGGCAGTGGCAGTGCAGTCTGTTAATTTTGCTCATTATTTATCTTGCAGGCAACATATGTATTTTATGAATTGGATTTGGAACATAACTTGCATATTTCTTGCTTCTGTTTCCAGAATGTGCCGGCCTCTGAGTAGATGCTACAACGGATCCTGCCTCGTGGACGTTGAAACATAATTATCTCATGATTATTGGTGGTTTTTTACCCCCATTATAGTTTTTGAAAATGTAGTACTACCATGATTTCATAAAGGAACAACTAAGTAAATGTATGCAGATTTCATTCACAAGCTATTATCTTTTTTATCCCCTTAATCTTGCACTAAGTTCATATGGGTATTAAATAAAAAAAAAACAAGTGCTTTTGGCAGACTTGTCTTCTGTCTGCTTGATTTTCAATCTGATGTTAGTATGATTTGTTTCTGCACACTCACGTGTACTTGTGCAGCTTCAAGTTTGTCTTTGCAATTGAATGGTTTTGTGTTTTTCCCCGGATTGAGTACAATTGAATACGCTGGCAAGAAAGATAGTCTAGTTGAATGGATTGCAACTGTTATTTTTTTTTTCCTTCTGAGCATGAATTCTTCATTCAATCAGAGTTCAGGAGTTGAGCACAAGGCTGCACGGCAGGCTTTTTGGTTTTGAAGGTTACGTATAAGAAACTTGTCCCTTTTGAAAATATGACTATTGACCATGCATTCAATGGAACAAATAACGGCGCTGGGAAGATACTAATCAAGAATAGGGGTAGACTGGTGGGGGGTAGTTTTGGATCCAATTTACTCACAGAAGCACTGAGTTGGGTTGGGTTTGGTGAAATTTTACATTTGATTAAAATCAAATTGATTTGTTCATGTGTAAGTTGGATTGAGTTGAGTTTAAAATGTAAATTGAATTTAAATCTATAAAAGAAAATTAACATGTTAAAATTGAAATTGAAATTCATTTTGTATAACATAATATAGGTTTTTTAAATAGCATAATATAAAATATAAGTTTCATAGTACATATATGACCTAGGATTACAATTAACACAAGCATAACATAAGTTTTTATCAACATAAAACTTTACATGGCGGTAACGTTTTCTCTCATCTTTAGTCTCTTGCAAGCTAATTACACCAAAATTATTAACCACTACAATCAACACAATTGTCAAAATAAAGTATCAGTTGAGGTTAACAAAAATAAAACAACTACTTATGTTTAAAATATATATATAAGTGGATTGGATCAATTTTGTGCAAGTTAAGAGAGTTAACCCTTTAATTGGCCTATATCTTGCGAGTTAAGTTATTTTAAACCCAACTCAATATGTAAATTCAAACTAACTCATCATTTATGCGTAAGGTTAGATAAAAATGTGCGGGTTCGTAAGTCAACCAAATCTATTGTCCACCCTTTATCGATAATGTTACAAGTATTCTAGTGTAATAGGGTAATAAATGGAAAAAAAAATTAACACATGATCTTAAATATTTAATATAACAATATTTTATTTTGTGTTTTACTTCATGTCTATTAGATTGTAAAATAATTATTGAAAAAAATCAAAATTAACTTTTTATATAGTAATAGAATTGATTAAAAATTTTGAATTTGTTTAAGCATATAAAAAATTGTATTTATAGAAACAATTGAGCTTATAGTTTAGGGTTTCTAATCATGTAAGGTAAAAAATATTTTTCTAACACTCTGTTTGATAGAGGTGATTTTAGGTGGAAAGAAAACGAGAAAGAAGAAAATGAGTAAAAAATGTCATTTTCTCCTATTTGGTAACAATATGAAAATATGAGAGATAGAAAATAAGAGAGAAAAATAGACATGGGACCCAGATGAACTTTTCTCCTCTTATGTGCTGAGGAAAGGGGCAAAAGTGAAGTCTTTCCCTCAACTATCTCTCACCTTCTTTGACGACCAAAAGAGAGATTTTTGAATCTGCAGTAACCTCATTATCATTGCGCTACCATCGCCACCAGCCTTACTCTCTAACCACGCAAATCACTGGTAAGCAAGATATTGTAGCTAGAGTTGGGAAAAAGAGTAAACCCCAGTAAACATCTTATGTGTTTTTAAATTGTTTAGTCTATGGTGATTTCGTTTGATTTTTGTGTAAAAACACAATGAGTTATTTGTTTCATTATTTATCGATGCAATGTGGTATCATATGTAGTAATGAAATAACTAGGCCATTTTGGACGCATAAGAGATATGATGTTGGACTTCATTGTAGCAATATTATATAAGTTATGGGTTTGTATATATTTAGAACACCAGTTTCGAGCTTGGATTTGCATGAACATTTTGTATTTTTAGGTTTCTTTTGCTTGTATATTATGAGTTTTGTTCTAAATTATGTATTAGGTTTCTAGGTATGTTAACTAAATGAGATTATAATATTGGTAAACATAAAACTGAGTTGCTTATATTATGTTATTGTATTTATTTAATTAGTATTTTTTTATATAAGTCATTAATTGGACTTTGGTTGTACAAGTAGAGTTTTTATGTATTTTTGTCAGCTATTATGTTCTATTGTAATATTATCTTATTTGGTGTGAAGTTTGCTAAAATTAAGTTGCTTATGCTTGGGCATTGTAAGATTTGTTCTAAATTTTGTATCAAATTTTTACATATGTTTAAGTGAATTAATTTGCTATTTTGTGTTAAATAAATCTATTAGTTGCTTATATATATTTCTTGTATTATTTAAATCCTTTCATTTAGATGGGTCATTAATTAGTACATAGATTGATTCTTAAAGATTTATTATGTATTTCCATTAGTAATTGTATTTTATTATAAAAGTCCAAAATTAAGAATGTTACAAATTAAGTAAAATGTATATCTTTAACAAATTAATTTTTTTACCCAAAAATAAATATCAAATATAATCTAAAGTTAAATTTTATAAATATATTTTTCATAAATTAAATATGTATACATTTACATTTGTTAGATTACCGCTCTTGTTAATAAAATATGTAAAAATATATCTAAATACAATAAGAAGATATGAGATTTACTACATTATTGGTTAACTAAAGATAAATTTGTCATTTTATATATTTTTATTTCTTTTCTCTTATTCTTTTACACAACCAAACAAAAGAAAATTAATAATTTATTTTCTTTCCTCTTTTTATTTTTCTTCATCCAAACAAATAAAAAGAAAAAGAACTTTTCTTAAATTTCTTATCTTTTTTTTTTCTCTCTTTTCTTACTTCCTTATTTTATCTGTGAAACCAAAAAAAGCATAAATGTTCGAAAACTTGTACCAGATTTTCTGTCTTAAATGATCATATTATTTAAATTAGGCAATTATTATTAGCACGATGAATTAAATTTAAAAAATAATTGCATGAAAAAGAAATGGCGTTATGGAAATTTCAGTCTAAAAGCTAAGAACAAGAAACCCTAGACTAGAGAATAGAGATCATTTGGGAAAGAGAAGAGAATAGAGAATGGCTGGGCAATCGGAGGCTCAGCTCTCAGCGTTTTCAGCGGAGGAGGTATGAGAATGAGAATTGCCATATCTAGTTATTGTTCATAGACAGTTGATTGTTTATATGAAATTATGAATATATATATATTTATATTTATATGGTTTTGGTTGTCTTCTCACTCAGCTTGAGTTCATCGCGGAGGACGAGATGGTGGACATCGTACCCAATCTCAAAATGGGTCCTCTCAATCTCATCTCTGTAAGTGTAAAATCACTACTACTCAAACCCAAACTCAAACCTCGTAATTCTTCTTTTTCAGATACATAATACATTACTTGTTTTTCATTACAATGGCAGGGAGATTTTGGCCCTTTTGCCCCTCAGATTGCTACTCAAGTACCGCTCTGGCTGGCCGTCGCTCTCAAGAAGAGAGGCAAGTGCTCCATTTGCCCTCCCCAATGGATGTCTGTTGGTGAGAGTTCATTCTCTATCTCTATCTATCTATCTTCATTCATTCTTTTTCTTGTAATTCATTACAGATAGAGAAAGAAGCAACATTGAACAACATGTTTACATTATCCTACGATCGATCTATTGCTAGTTTTAATTTTTTTGGGATTATCATTTTACATTAAGGTAAAAAAACGAACAGGAAAAATGTGACTTAATATTACTCCTACACCTTTGTTTGTGACTAGAAAAGTTGACTCAAGTTTTGGAGGCAGAGCGAGACTCTCAAGAGATGTCGGAGCAATTGCCATTTCATTATGTAGAAATCTCAAGACTTCTTTTTGACCAGTAAGTCTAGAATAGACACATTAATATCTTACCCTGCTAGATACTATTATTTTACTGTATTAACTAATATCCTCTTGAATTTTAGTGCACGTGACAACATTCCTGATGTATATATGGTGAGTTTAAACAAGTTTCACCTTCCGGAAATATGCACCAGCCTTTTCTGCTGAGGCCTTGACTTATTTCTTCTGTGCAGGTGAGGTCTCTAATTGAGGATATCAGAGATGTAAGATTTCATAAAGTTGAGACTGACTTGGAGGCATTTAATGGTCGTACCATTGCTGTCAAGGTAATTTCTCTAAATTTTTTGGGTATCTATTTGTGGAAGTCTGGAATGCACTTCTCGTAAGTATTTAATTTTGATCCACTAACAATGTAAAGAGTTTTACACTACTAGAGTGTCCTATGGATCATATTTAAACCCTTCTTCTAAACATATTTCATGTTAAACTTGGAATTTGGTCCATGCTGGAAGGTATATGGTCATTCTCTATCTAAAGGTAACATACCAACAAGTTACATGATTATTTTGCCTCTTATCTCTTAATTGTGCCTCCGCTACCTGAGTTGTTCAAGAAAGTTTCCTTGTCACTGAATTCAAGAAAACAAAAACTGGAAGATGAAGAAAGATGTGAACGTAAAAAGTGGTGTGCATATTATAATATCAAATTCTAATCCTTAGTACAGAGGTCGTCTTGAAACTAAATAAAGATAAAGTGTAAAGGACTAAAATTTGTTATTAGCAGAGCATAAGAATCAAAATCTTCTGCATCCAGGATAGATTTTAGATTTTACATCTGTAATTTTATTTTATGCCCCATGCCTCTTTCATATTGGGACATTTGTAAACTGAATGCAAGCTACCAAACGAGGCAATTTCCCCCCTCATCGATGGACTTTGTCATATGTTTGGCGTGGAATGCATTTAGAGGCGTATAATTGTCCCCACAAGCATAAAATTTAAGCTTCAAATATAGTGGAGGAAGATTGGGATGTTGGTTTTCTTACACGTGATTTATAATAATTTCATTGAAAATTGGGTGCATTCACCTTGGTGAAGCTTGTGTGCAGCTTTTAGAGCGTTTTGGTGTGTGGGAGGGAGAGAAAAGCGGGCTGGAGAGCATGGGCCATTGATCTCATTACATTTTTATTGATTTATCTGCTGACAGGGCACACTAATTCTTGAAATATTGCAGATAAAAAATTTGTCTGCAATGGAAGTGAATATTGTTCGTCCATTTATTGGAAGAGCTTTACAGGCATTTTATAAGCATGATAGTCCAGAGTTGATACCAGACCCAGAGAGAGTTTCTGACAGACGGCCGCAAGTAGTCAACAATGCCCCAAGAGTATGTTTGTTATCTATTTCACACTTGGAAATATTTTCTGTACATCTACTGATTTATTACATTATTTTTGCTTATGCTTGTCATGACATGACAATTTCTTCAAAGCTTTAGATACCCTTTTACTGCCTTATTCATCTTTTATATCATTGATAATAATTCAATATAACTATTATATGAATGATGATAGCAAAAAAATGTTTTTGTCTATCATATGCATTCTCTTTTTTCAAAGGAAAGGGTTTTCATGCAACTAATATTTGCTTTTGCAGAGGCAACTACGACGATGATCATGGTTAACTTTTCTGGTAACATCTCATCTAGAATCATATCAACATCTGGCTGGCTTCAAAGGTACATGCTTCCTGATAAGTACTTCACAGCTGGATCTTTGCTGCTGAATTCATTGTAAAATGGTAGCTTGAGTTGAATCTTCAGAAAGCATTAAAGCAATGTTGTTATCTCATAATTGTTTGTTAAAGAATCAACAAAAACACAAAACGCACTTCATGGAGATTAAAATACTCATGCCCCTTCTAATTTTTTTTAGTTAATCCTTTTACTTTAGTGGTAAGTATTTGATGTCAACCTTGTGCTTATGAGCATTATACGAAATGACCTAGATTCTAATTACTATGGTTGAGAAGGAAATACGAATGACCGGTGGCTGTGGACATTTAAAGTATCGTTCATAATTTTAATGTGGCACTGTAGGTATGAGGAAGGGTTGCCTGGCAAGCGGTTAAATGCAACAAAACAAAGACCAGTGCATTGATATTGAGGAGGGATGTTATTCAAGTTAAAAATTTGCAGAATAGGATCAGGTGTATTCAGTGAGGTTGTGACCAGATGTCCGCAGATTGGAATGTATTTTGGGAGGGATTCTATCGTTGGTAAATAATAGTATATGAACCCAAAGTTTCTTTCTTAAACCTTTCAAGCCCTGTAATTACCAAGTGCATATGAAGTACCATCAAGCAAATGCATTTACTTCAAAAAAACTAGTTAACGTAGATTATGAAATGCCCAAGTAGAACTTGAATTCAATGAATTGATTCGAAACCCTCAAATCTTCCTGAGCTTTTAGTCCGAGCTATAATAAATATTATTAATTCCATTCTCTATAGGACCGTTAAATTGAATGTGATCTGAGTTAACGACTTCCAACCAATCGAATTTGCTTGCCAAGCTGCAAGCCTGCAATGTACTCAGAACTTGCTTAATTTCATATATATTTTTTGTCAGAAGAAATTCAAATGGAAATATAGAGGCGGTTTGAACTTTGACCCTACGTTGTCCTTGTGACTCACTATTAATAGTCACTTGAGTTTGATTTCCTGCCTTTTATGTGGATATACCCAGAATGCAAATAAGAGTAAAGCTGAGAATTTTGTACAAGAGAAAGAGCAACTTGGGAATGAAAAGGAAGAGGACACAGACGTTTAATTTGTTGTTTAACTTTTTGTTTTTATTCAAATCTTGGAAAGATCGCATATTTTTCATATAGGGAATTTTGTATTTTATTTTATTTAAATAATTGGGTTGAGAATATTTTATGTAATTTAACCTTGGGTAGTGTCATTTTATCAAAAATTATGGTAAAATTTTCAGTAAATACTTAATTTGGTTCAGATACAAGTGTCATTAATATAATCTTTAATAATAAATATATTAAAATAATTCTTTAATATTAATTTTTAAAATTAAATTAATTTTTTAATATCATTTTTTATATTAATTTAATTATTTAATATTAATTTTTATATCAAATTATTAAAAGATCAAATTAATAATATTTGTATTTAAAGAACTAAAATGAATGTTTATTAAAAAAAATAGCTATCAAGCATTTTCCTTTAACCTTTTATTATATATTAAATAGTCGGATATAAAATTAAAACGTATATTTTTATGTCTTATATGAAGCAATGTAAAATTTTCATATAATTTACATATTAAATATGAAAAAATTTATTTTAATATCATTCATAAAATGACCACTGCATGTGGCTGGAAATTATAAACTCATGCCACTGATTGATTTGTTTAAATTTTGTTCTAGGTTGTCTTTATAAATAAATTAATAAGAGTAAATTATTTTCGTGTTACGAGAGAACAGTTATATAATAATAGAACAGAGAAGAGAGCAATGGAGTGGGCAGAAAAAGAACGTACTGCCAGGCGAACCCAGCAAGTGTGGGCGACATTGAAGGGGAAGGTATTAATAGAATAAATTGAGAGAAAAACGAAGAGGAGGAACTTTATTCATTTTCTGAGAGTTGAGGGAAAACTGGGACGACTCGGTACAACACACTACACTAGTGAATGAGCAAACCCTCTGGTAACTTGCTATCCGATCTGAATGATGAGATGAGATAACTGTAGGAAGTATTCAGTGTTCTTCATTATGATCCATATTTGCTTTCAATCTTCTTTTCTGTTCGATTCGCATATTCATACTCATGTACATGGTCTTCAATGATGTATACGTCTAGTACTCTGGCTCTGTGTGTTTGGTGGAGATATGTACCACTACCATCTGTTCGATGAAAGTTCAGAGACAAAATTTCCTTTCAAATATAGTGAGTCATCGAGTCTCCTCTTCAATATTGTTCATTTAGCGGCCTTGGGGAATCAAGTATTCCCTAACTATTTAGGGATCGCTTTGCAGCCCCCGTTTAAGATTTTTTTAAAACAAACATTTATTTAGTGGTCTTAAGGAGTCGAGTACTCCCTAGCTTAGCTATTTAGGGATCCTTCTGTGGTATTGTGCCTTGTCCTATCCAATTTAAGTTTTTTAAATAAACATTTCATTTAGCGGCATGTGGAGTCCCATATTCCTTTGTGTATTGAGAATTGTTCTGAGGCTTGTGTTATCTCCCATCCCACTTAGGATTCATTATATGTTTACTCGCTAATCAAGTCAAATAAAATAAACTAAATTATTTTTACCTAATATTTTTAATCCTTAATTAAAATTAACCAACTTACAAATATTTTTTAAAGAATTACTTGGCTTTGACTTCTTAATTGTACATGGGTACGTAAGCACTCATGCAAGTCAAACTTGTAAATTTTGTAATTTAGTTTTAATTTTTATTTCAATTTGTAAATATTTTCATTATTTTTTTTAAAGTTATTTCTACTATTGTTTAATTTTATTTTTTATTTAATGGCTAAATCAAATATTGTTTAGGTTATTAATGATTTGCATAATCAACTTTAGGTAATCGTCTTATAACAGGTATATCAGGAGTACTGTAGGATTAAGTTATTGTCATTCCTGTGCATAAATTAAATCGACTCTCGAACCTTATTTAGTTCATTAACCATTTTTCTTCCATTTCTTTAAAAGGGTTTCACAAATCATTTTCCCTACCAAATAAAAGATTGGTGGCAATTCCATTATTTTTAATTTTTGCCGCCATTTTATTTAAGTTACATAGTTGCACTAGTGTTCAATACATGGCAATTTGAATTGTGAGGTCATCATATTTCATATTTGGTTTGCTCATATAAATAGTAGATGATGCAAGATGTCAGTTCTTATACATTTGCTCAAACACTCAAAGCTAATTGTATATATGCTGGTATTGTGAAGCAGAATTTGGTTCCTAATTATCACCTCTGGCCCTTTTCATGATCGTGTATGTTTCGAGATTTCTTAAAGTCACCCACATGCAGTCAATATATCGTGCTATTGTCCGTAATTCCTCTTGCATATGTTGTCGGGCTCTTGTGTCTAGAAATTTCTGTTCCCCATTAGCATCTTGTCACCTCGTAGGAACTAGAGACTTTTCGCATAAAGAACAATGTCAAGACCTTACAAGATCTGTGGACATTCTCATTGCGATAGTTGGCAAAGGAAGCAGTGAGGAAGAAATTCTTCAGTCTCTACTCAATGATCAAGCTTGTGATGGTATACATCTGTCTCAAAACCTCATTGACTTGTTGCTCCATCGATTTAAGGATGATTGGAAGTCCGCATTGGGGATATTCAGATGGGCCAGTTCACAGTCAGGCTTTAGACACTTACCAGAATCATATGATATGATGGTAGACATATTGGGTAAAATGAAGCAAATGGAAAAGGTGAGAGATCTCTTAGAAGAAATGCGTCAGGGCAGTCTCATCAATCTCAATACTATAGCTAAGGTAATGAGAAGGTTTGTTGGAGCAGGGCAGTGGGAAGATGCTGTGAGGATATTTGATGAGTTACAAACTCTTGGATTGGAGAAGAACACAGAATCCATGAACTTGTTGCTTGATACCCTATGCAAAGAGAACTTTGTTGATAAAGCTCGTGCAATTTTCTTGGAGCTGAAGCAGCACATTGCACCAAATGCTCACACATTTAACATATTCATTCATGGATGGTGCAAAATCCGTCGTGTAGATGAGGCACATTGGACAATCCAAGAGATGAAAGGATATGGTTGTCGCCCTTCTGTTATAAGTTATTCCACCATCATCCAATGTTATTGTCAAGAACAGAATTTCAGCAGGGTCTATGAGCTTCTCGATGAAATGCAAGCTCAAGATTGCCCTCCAAATGTGGTCACTTTTACTACTATCATGTGTGCACTGGCAAAGGCAGAAAATTTTGAGGAAGCTTTGCAAACAGTTGAGAGAATGAGGTCTGCTGGATGTAGGCCTGATACACTTTTCTACAATTCCTTCATTTATACATTAGGGAGAGCAGGCAGAGTACATGATGCTATCTATGTATTCAAGGTGGCGATGCCGAAGGATGGTGTTGCACCAAATACATCCACCTATAATTCAATGATTTCTATGTTTTGTCATTATGCACAAGAAAACAGAGCCTTTGACATACTGAAGGAGATGGAAGATTCAGGCCTTTGTAAGCCTGATGTTCAGACTTACCACCCATTGATCAAGTCCTGCTTTAAAACTGGAAAAATAGATAGTTGGTTGAATGATATATTGAATGACATGGTCAATAAACATCATCTTGGTCTTGATATTTCAACTTACACACTGCTAATTCATGGGCTTTGTAGAGCAAGTAGATTCAAGTGGGCATACTTTCTGTTTGAGGCGATGATTGATCAAGATATAGTGCCTAGATACAGAACTTGCCGTTTGCTATTGGATGAAGTCAAACAGAAAAATATGTTCGAAGCTGCTGAGAAAATTGAGGATCTCATGAAGAAACTGTAAATGGGTGAATCTTACGCGTGCACGCACTATGCCTTGGTGCACATTCTTTCCACCATTTGATCCGAATCTATGATAATATAAAAAGCATTTGGCCACTACGTATGGCAGTCTCTTGAAATTTGTTAGCATGAATCTCATTAATAAAATAAAAATAAACGAGTCAATGGTATTGCTCACTTAAGATATCAGAGATTAAAGTGAACCAATATTTTAAATAAATAGTTGGACGTTGATATGTCTAATTTAACGAAAGTGATACATACCTAAAATAAAGAACAGCAATTGTACGTCATAATATGTAAGTTTTTGTGCTAGATGCCTATAATCGTAGGTTCATTGTAGGAGTATCATCATCATTACATATACTATTCATGTAAAATTGACGTATAGTGTGCCCGAGTCGTTTTGGTGCACAAACGAGTAGCTACTCCTGATTTTGGGATTGATAGGAAAAAAAATTGTATGTTGCCGTGCAAATTGCAATTACGAAGATGGTAACGACGAACAACCAGGTCTGCATACAGAGGAAAAGCAATTGGTTGGAAATCAGGGACACAAGATTGACCCCAATTTCATAGAACGGATTGGTTTTGTTTATTGTATGTCTGCATAGCGTGGACTGTGGAGTGCTGGCTGTTCTAGTGTGCTATATATAGTTTACGTATTTTTTATATTGAATTGTTATTATGTATGGAAGTAGGCGAATGACTGTAATATTATAAAACTTTCATAAAAAGTATATATATATATATATATATATATATATATATATATATGAAGCAGAAATTGAACATGATGTAATGTAAATTTTGTTATGTTGGCATGTTGTGCAATATGGTTTATGTATTGAGGTTTCTGGAGATAGTGTGGCATTGGAATTAAATGAGCAGTGAATTCTTGAGATTGAGATTCTAGTATGAAATGAATAGTTTCCTTGGCTCACATCACTGCACGTGGCCTCTCGATCTATATATAGATTCGCAGCCACAATAACACAAGTAACCGAAACCACTCAATATCAACTGGTCCCACCCGAAGCCTGTAATGGATTTTGCGATATCAACTAAAACCAAAGGCAAAGCACAAACCAGCTTCGTAAGCAACTAAAAGTAAACACACAACTGAGCTAGCTTTAGCTTTGCTTATATAACCTAACCTTCCCTGTTTTCTTTTCTTTCTTTGGTTTATGGCTCATTTACTGGCAAGCAACCCAAACACTTCACTGAAACTTATCTGCTCAGACATCGCGTATGGTGTTAGAACCAGTTTTGTTTGCTGCAGAATAGGATCCAGAGTGAGAAGGAAAAGCCACCATTTGGGCCAAGCAGCTGGGAGTGGTATGGTGTTGCAATGCAGCAGTACAAGTAGTTCACCCTTATCTTCTGCTGATCAGAATGTGAGGTTGCAGATTGAGAAGGATAGTGGAAAGCTTAAGCAGCAGTTTGAGTATTTGGTGTGTGACTATGGGTGGAGGGTAAGAAGACTAGTTGAGAACGCAGATGAGATTAGAAAGGCTGCTCAAGTTCAGGCCCAAGCATTCCATGAGCCTGTGGCTCTTTTCAACGCATTGTTCTTCCAATTCTTTCAGGTTCTGCTTCTCTTTCATCTTACTTCCATCTTTTTTTTGTCAATAAAAAAGTGCCTTCATTCCTTGTTCATTTTGTAGTTAGAAGATGCAAGTTTGCTTAAAATGGGGTTTTACAAAAAAATTTCCACTTTGTTATTACAAATAAATAAAATACGGATGGTTCGCAGATGAAATTATAAAAATTAACTTGATCCCAAGAAAATTCACAGGGTATAGAAGACATTTAAATATATTTGAATTATTAATTTATGAAATTTTTAAAATGATTAAAATTTATGAAAATTATTTTCACTTATATATTTTCTCCAGCACACACACTAATTAGTTAATATGTGTGCCCTTCTGCTGGTTGTTTACTATTTCATCTTGTCTTGACCCAAGTAGGCGGAAGTGCTTTCGGGGCTCCTTTACAAGCTTAATAACTCACCTCCCAATAGGTAAATTTATTCTTCCTAGGCAAACTTATGTATATTATTAATATGAAATTTGTGGACTTCTAAAATTTAGAAGAGAGAGAAAATAACGATAAAAGAAAAGGAAAAAAAAAACGTTGACGCAGCATGAGATAACCTTTCTTGTGTTCACCTACTACTGAATTATATGCCACTACAAAACAATAGATATGCGACCACAGCAATAGTGCATCAATTGGTCATGTACCTAGCTTTTAATGCTGAAGAGTATCCAAATTTAAAACTCAGCGATTGGTCATTACAAAGCTATTCCGCATTCTAGTGTATACTGTGTTGGCCACTAATGTCTGCTGTTGTAGGTATGCTTGTTTGGTGGCTGAGCCTGCCACATATGATCCAGATTCACCAAAACAAATTGTGGGTGTCATAGATGTCACTGTCTTAAGAGACCAAAATGTGCTTCAACATCTCCCTGCTGAGGCAGAAGAGTACCTTTACATATCAGGAATAGCCGTCTCCAAAACTTTCAGGTGATTAAGTAAAATCTGATAACTAGCACATTGATCTTCCTTGTGTTGTTGTGAAGTGTTTATTTATGAAACTAATTGATGGCACAGGAGGAAGAAAATAGCGACTGCTTTGTTGAAAGCCTGTGACATGCTTTCCATATTTTGGGGCTTTGAGTTTCTTGCCCTTCGAGCCTATGAAGAAGATATGGGTGCTCGGAAATTGTACGCAAATGCTGGGTACCAAGTTGTGTCTAGAGATCCCCCATGGACAAGTAATTGGATTGGGAGGAAATGTCGTGTTCTTATGATCAAAAGAACTATTTTGCCTAAGTAGCTTAATTTAGAATTGTTGAGGCTTCCAAACAAAATAACTGAAACAGCAAGAAAGTGTATTCTACGTACATAGCATGTGGTAGTATAATTAGTTCATTATTTCTCACTGATTGCACAGACGTTTTCTCTAGAACTTCTTGCTTTTTATAGAGCAGGAATTAGGAACCGGTACGCCAATTTCATTTTTTTTTTTTAAATGAGCAGCTTCAGTTGAGTTCTACCTTAAATTCCACTCTTTCCCTTATTTTCTTAACATCTCTGCCTTCTAATCCTTTACTTCTCCCCTCCCAAATATCCTTTTAACTCTTATGATCCTCCCTTGTTTCCTGGACTCTTGTGCGTCTCACAGATTTTCAACTCTAATCACAAATTAATTCTATAAGAACCCATATGTCCTTTAACAGTCAAAGTCAACAAAAACCAAGTGCAAATTTTAAACTTTAAAATGAAGAAATTTACCTCAATCCGTGGAACAAAGAGTAGGTGGGAGACCAGAAAAATTTACCTCTAATGCTCATGTAACACGGAACAAAAAGTGTGTGGGAGACCAGAAAAAGTTCACTAAGAAAGGCATCTTATCATTTACAAACCAGTTAGAGAATAAGAGAATGCCAAAAGACAACAGTATGTACTTAAAAATCCTTACAGCGTATGATATGCCTAGTTATTCATTTTTACATGAGCTTACACAAACCTTGTACAGAGAAATACAGCAACTCCAAGCAAACTGTGACTATGGCTCCACAATGATTTTTCCAGTAGCATGGCCATCAATGCTCTTGGCCCAAGCATCTTCAGCTTTGCTCAAAGGAAACTTAGAATCAATAACAGTTTTGAGTTTCCCATCCTTCACTAACTGAACTACATATTCCAGTCTCTCACGCTTGACAGTTACGATAAATGGCACCAGCTGCTTCTTGGAAAAAGTAAGTTTCTTCAGGGCAAAAGTCATCAATGAACTCACGCCAGGAGTTAAATCTATTACCTTCCCATTTTCAGTCAAATTAGGATCAAAAGTTGACCAAGGTATTCCAGTTGTACAATGTATCACTGCATCATATTTCCTACCAGAGGGACTCCTCAGAGCTGCCCCATCTGGAGTCTTGTAGTCAAGAACCTCATCAGCACCTAAGCCCTTAACAAAGTCAATGTTGCGGGCCCCACAAGTGGCTGTCACATGGGTGTTCCCTAGTTTTGCTAGTTGAACAGCATAGTGACCTACACCACCTGAAGCAGCAGTTACTAAAATGTTCTTGGGCTGGCCAGTTCCATCAAGCTTGACTCCTGCAATTTGAGTGAGGGCATCATGAGCTGTGAGACCAGCCACAGGTAAAGCCGAACCTTCAGCAGCTGAGACTTCAGATGGTCTGGCAGCTGTTAAGCTCTCACTTGCCACAGCAAACTCAGCTAGTCCACCTCCATACTGTCATTCAACATAAACAAAACATAAAATGGATTGTAATCACTATAAATAATAATATAATTGCATATGAATTGGACAAGGATCTAAACTTGGAACATGTACACCTGTTACATGCCATTTAATTTCATGCTAGCAATCATGTGGCGTCATCATATATTCTACTAGATTTCAGATACACACAATAGCAATCATGTGCCATTCAAGGGACCATTAGTTTTTGTTAAAAAATAATAAAATATTATTATGTAATTAGGAGAAGGAGAGCCTTGGTGCAATGGTAAGGTTGCTACGATCTGGTAATCTCGAGATCTAGTCATAGAAACAGCCTCTCCACTCATGGGGATAAGGTTGCATACATCTCACCCTCCCCAGACCCCACAATGGACGCAGCCTCGTGCACTGGGCCGCCCCTTTTAATAGTGTAATTAGGAAAGTCTTATTGCTTAAGTAAGGGATTACTAGTAAAGAGTATGGTTGTCTTTTAGTAGACATAGTTTTAATATAGATAGAGGTATAAGATCAGTATCTTGTATCACAACTATTCAGTGCCTCTTTAGTGAATTACACTTTCTTGTGTTCCCCCTCTACTTCTTTCTTCCCTTTTTCCATATAATCCTTAAATTTTCAACAATTTACTATGTCTATCCCCAAGTCAAGAGTCAAACATACATTCTAAACACACCTAGGCAATAAAAATGTTACTCAAACAGCAAATTAGGATGGCAGGTTCAAAAAATAATTATTACCTCTATCATTCTTTGGTTTACAGATTACCAAAGAATAAAGAGGGGAGAAGTCCATTTCAACCATTTGATTGAAAACTGAACTTCTGTTGCAATTTGCATTTGCAAGAAAATGAATTTTTTCTTCCTCTTTTTAAAAGTTTTGTTTCTTATCAACAACAATCTATATTTACTCAAGCTTACAACTGTAGCCCCCCAACTAGCCGAAATCATTGGAACTAATGGAAAGCATTAACAAAGTCAAAGGAAGAGATAATTACTTCATGAGTCAGTTTAGCAACTACTTTGTCACCAACTTTAAAATCTTTGACTTGTGGTCCAACCTCTACTATCTCTCCTGCTACATCAGTACCTGTTTCCAACAATGAATATTAAGTCAGAAAAATCCAGTATGCATAAATTTTAGAATATGCATAACAAAATGGCTTGCAGATTAAAAAAAATCAAATAATTATCCAATGTAGAATAAGCATGATGCAGGCAGCAGAATTAAGAAGGCTTAAAGAAACAAAGATCTCAAGTTTGCTTTACTATTCTCGAATTTTGATTCAAAAAACCATACAAATATATAACAAATAATTTTCTAAGAATCAATAATTCCAAACTCTTCTCCAAAATATAGAACAAAAGCAGTATAAATTTTTAACAAACACTTTCTCAAACACAAACATGGTCAGAAATTTATCCACTCACCTAGGCTACCAAGCTAGGAACTAAAGAGCACTGGTACTGCCTCAACCAGTATTAATAGCTACCATTGTTAGCTCCTTTCCTAGATCCTAAGTCTAAATGGGAAGAAAAGGCATAAGATTTCTTGCTTCCTTTCTCTTCAAACCAACCAAGTAGCAAGTTGGTAATAGTAGCCCATGAGAGAAGGGGAAAAACAGTAAAAAGGGCTAAATAACTGAAAGCTAATAATAAAATAAGTACATGGCATATATCACAAACTCAACGAGAGCTGATTATAAAACATAACTGCAAGCTATAGGCAATGCTCAAGAACAACTTCTCAAAATACATTATAAACCAAGTCGTTTACCAGGTATGTGGGGAAACTTTCGAGGCATAAATAAAGGCCGCAAAACACCATTCTGAATCTTCCAATCAACTGGATTTATGCTAGTTGCTTCTAGTTTCAGCAAAACCTCATTTCTCTTTGGAGTAGGAACCGAAACTTCAACATGCTGCTTACAAGCATAAAATTAAAGTATAACAATCTTCCCAAGCAAGCTCAAATGCAACTATTTCACTTGGTAATTCAAGTCAAAGCAAGTAACATTCTGACCATCAGATACAATAGAATTAAAAGCTTGAACTCAACCACGAAACATAAAAGCTAGAACTCAACCATAAAATATAAAAGCTTGAACACAACCATAAAATATTAAGTTTGATATTTGTGGGTTCTCCCCATCCTCGAATTTCACCTGGAACAAAATTAGCTTAATTTCAAAGTCAAACAAACTTTATGATGCAGGAGCAATGGAGAGGAGGGGGTGTAATTAATTTACTCTGGGAAGATGAAGTAACATGGTTGGCTATCCCAAGTAATGATCCTTCCCTGTTGGGGATAGTTGGAAATAACACTAAAAACATTCAGTCACTTCAAGGGAATTGAAGCCTCCCATCCCAATAACATAAAGTAGCGTGCCTTTAATTCATGGGCTGGTAGAACAAAAACACAATTCCTGGTACTAACTAAGGGTGATGCTACAGTACCTAAGTTTTTTCCCAGGGTACCATTGTGAAACATTTATTGGTTGCTGGTTTTCACAATATATTTTTTGAGAGTCCACTAAATATAACTAATAAATGTTTGACAACTCGTGAAGGTACCGGAACACTTGAAATTGTGTGATGTAAAAAACTACTGACAACTTGCAGAAAATAGGAACAACCAAGGAGCATAGCGTAAAGATAAAAACTACAACACAAAACTAAACCGAAGACAAGAAAAATGGTCCTAAAACTGTAATACAGTTGAAATACTCCAGTAGCTGACTAACAAAAGTAGACACGCAAGATGATGTTTCTCAAATTCAGTACCAAAACTCCCTGGATTTTGGAGATCTACTATTTATAAGATCTCAGGGCAGAAAGAAATGCAGTGAGTCATAGTGGCAAAGTTAGCACTTGACTCTGATCCAGATTCTTGAAGCTGCCACTAGACCAATTCATTGCAAAAACCTATAAATCACTCTTTACTTGTTTTGCATATTTGGCTCAATAATCAGAAATGAAAGGGAAAAGTTAGATTGGAAGTTGAGATTGAAATAAAAAGATAAAAGAAGAAAGCAAAGGTAACCTTCAAGCCGGCGGGACCTCCACCATAGGCATCGTACTGAACCGCATGCATAAGCTTCCTCGCCATATCCACCGATCCCGATGTTAGGATTGACATTCAACACCAAACACACCGCAATAAAATACCCTACCCATTTTATAAGAAATTATCCTGCACGTGAATTATTTTTTAATTATATATAAAGATTTAATTTTAATCCATTGTAAAGTTTGTTTACATTGTCATCCAATACATTATTAAAAATATTAGATTTTTGAAATAGTTGTTACAATAGTCAAACTCTTTTAATGAATTAACAATACATGATTAGGTAAAATTAAACTCTTATATATAATGTATTTGAATATATATATATATATATATACTATATGTATATTTTAATTTTTTTAAATAGATAACATCTTCAGCGATATTAAATTAATAATAATATAATAATTAATGTTTCATTTTTATCCTTTTATCATATTTATAACATCAAATTTATTCTTAAAATATCACAAATTTAATCTTTAAAGAGATAAAATTGATTTTATTAATTATTTTTTAAAAAACTAACTTAATGTCAATGACTAAAACTAATGTGATTCGTTGAAGAACCAAATCAGAACACATATTTTTGAAAATAAGACAAGACAAGAATGAAGGCTAATTTCCTAAATATATCCTTTCTTTGTGTTTTTTTTTTAAGGAATAAAAGGTTGCAATTGAGCCACAACCTATATCTGATCCAAGGAAGTGAAGTTCCAAGGTTCAGTTTCTTATTTGAACACTTAGTTTGACCATTATTACGCGTGTAATTTGACTTTAAATAAATTTAAAATACAGTCCACACAAAAAAATAGGCTTCTCAAGCCTTGTTTGATGATTTTTCGAAGTTAGGATCCACGGCACGAAAATTGCCTCATCACTTGAATACAAATATGTGGTAAGATAAAATTATGTGTCTTAATATATATTTCAGCGACTGATTTATTCCTTACCAAAATATTAAAAAGCCCAATAATTAATTTTTTGTTTTAAAATAAAAAAAATTTCTCTATAAAAGAAAAATAGAGTTAGTTCATTTGATATATTTAAATAGAAAGGAATAAATATTTAGGCTATTTGTTTCATTGAAGTCTGGAAAGCATACATTATCTACGGCGAGGCGACCGTATCGTATGAGTTGCCTTAGTAGGAGCCCTGGGTTGTGCGGCTTCATTGTTACTTGAAATCAAATTCTCCTCTTTGTTTGTTTGTTTGTTTGTTTGATTGTGAACTGTGAAGGTAAACGCAGGAGGAGGCATGGCCGTGGGCACACCTCTGCGGTGGTATCCAGTACTCCCACCAAAACCAAACATTGTTGTCATTCAGCGCCGCCAAATGGGAGCGGTCCAAGCCTTCCGTCGAACAGACTTCGATGGCTTTGCGAAGCGCATGGCTTCCGGCGAGGCATGGAGGGACACGTGGCGGACTGCCAATGATGGCTTTGAGCGCTTCCTTTTTGAAGCCAAGAAGACTGCCGAGCGCATCGACCGCCGTTATGACGTCTCCCACCGCCTCACTTCGGTTGCTAGGTCCGCTGCTGACCGCGCCCGTGAGCTTGATCGCGACCTCGAGATTGGACTGCGATGCCGTACTTTCGCTATGGATTTTTCCAGAAACTGGCCGAGGGTAGGTTCGGTTCCTTTTATTTTATTTATTTATTTATTTCTATTTGTTTGTTTTCTTTCTTTCCGCTTCTGTTTTTAGATTGTTTAAAATATGGAGTTTTCTTGTTTGTAAATAAATATGTTTCTTCAATATCTTATTATTTATGGTTTTCTTTGCTTATGTTTGCAGTACAGGATGCAGCTCAATAGCTTCCTGGATAGTCCAATCGGAAAGAGCTTTGCAGTAAGTATCTTCGTATTCGTTTGATTCTTTTGTTTTTTTTTTTGGTAATAATTCTTTGAAGAGATTTTATCTCAACTTTTGTAAGCATACCTTTGAATTGTGTTGAATGTTATTATGCTTTTCGTGCTGCCCAAGGATACATATCAAATATTGGATCTTGGGTATTTAAGTTTTTTTCTTGTCTTTCACCTTTTCACAACTATTCAACCTTGATCCATTGTTACCGTTCAATTTTCCTTTTTCAGACAATTTTCTTCATCTGGTTCGCATTATCTGGTTGGCTTTTTCGGTTCCTGATAATTGCAACATGGGTACTTCCATTTGCTGGACCTCTTCTCATTGGGACATTGGCCAACAGCTTAGTTATTAAGGTATAGTTGCTATTCCATTTTCGATGTGTACATCTATGTGCATAATTTCTGTACTGTCTTAGTTAATATTGTACTGAAGTACCAATATACAATGTTGATTAATCACAATGAACTTTTTTTTTCCTTTGAACATTGAAAGGATTTTCAAATTACAAACTATCAGATCACAGACAAAAGCTACCTTAACTTTTCTTTTCCCTCTAGAAGAGAATTCATTGAAGAAAGGAAAGAAGAGAAACAATAAAGTTGGATGAAAAATCCTCTTTAGAAAAGCACAAACGTAAGAATATGAAATACAGCAAAAATGAACTTGCTCATCAATACAATAAATTTTTTGAATCCCTCTCCATAAGTGACACGGTGACCCCTTTAAAGAGATAAGGAGAGAACACCAAACTGAGGGTGAAAGAATAATTTATCTCATCAAAGATCTAGATGCTACAAAGTGTCCTAAAAAACACTTCAGCCAAATACACCAAAGAACAGTATAAACAGTATACTGCATGAAGTTTTTTGCCAAACCCTCTGAAACTCATTGTCTAAAGCTGTTCCAAATTGAGAGGACACACCAAGATTCACCAAAGGTTCCAATGGGTTAGGCTGCTAGGCAGTATAAATATAATTGAGCAGAATCAACTAGAGGGACTTTTTTTTATCTTTAATTTTGTGTATTAGTCAAGATTATGTCAGTCTATATCTATCTGTCAAGCTTTAGGAAACGAAGCTGATAAAACATGATTAATATATATATATATATAGAGAGAGAGAGAGAGAGAAACACACATTAGAATCATTTGTGACATTAGCTATTGGCCTGTTTTAAAAGTTATTATTGGTTATTGGCTGTGTTATGCACAAGGTAGGTAGTCAAAGGCGAAATGCGCCCTTAAGGCGCTACATGGATTTAACGCCTTGAGGCGAAAGGCACCAATACATTAGAAAAAGAAAACAGTAAAATATTTGACTATTTTGTATTGATTTTCCATAAAAATTAACTACTTGAGCATAATATTCATCGCAAAAAAAAAGATTATGATGTTCAATTTTCAAAACCCTAAGCTGCTTGCTACTAAGAGTCCCAGACCGACAATCAGTTATTCTTTTAACATCCAGACTATTTTTCCCCCTTTAGCATCACAGTTAGCAAGTTAGATTGTTGGGCTTTCCGAGATTTTTTTTACCGTTATCGATAAAGGGCTAAAGGCATGCTTGGCCTGAACCAAAAAGGAACTCCTAAGGTGCCAAGAAGCGTTGACCCCTTCTAGCGCCTCACCTTAGCGCCTTAGGCATGCCTTTTGGTGCCTTTGACTACACGGTGCATCTTGCAACTGTTTTACTTTGGGCAGTCTTATTTGACATTATACTGATTTGATATTTTATCTTTGATCTATTTAATCCAATGGCACAAAATAATCACACTCTTTATTGTGGCTATTTTGTTGTGAAAATTAGTTATTCAATCAAAAGGTAATTTTGAAGAAAAAAGAAGTGTTTTATTAAATCAGGCACCAAAATGGAATACAGAGTCGGATTTGGCACCAAAGAATAGTTTTTCCTTGAATCAATTATATCAAGTTTTCATTATTTTTATTTGAAAATTGAAAATTTTTCATCCACTTATTTTTGAGCTATTGCTCCCTAAATTAATTTTTTTATGTTAGCTTGGCCATAGCTAATATATGTTGCAATATGCAGTGGTTGAAAAAATATCGCTCCTTTGGTGAATGGAAGCTTAGCTAACTCAGGTTCAGGTCCATGCTAATTAGAACGGAATCAAGTTCATTAGATTAAAACTCTTTGGATATGTTATTTATGGTAGTGTGTAGCTGAAGTTACTCCTGCCTTCTAGTTTATGATCATTTGAATTTTAACGTTTTATGCACTGTTTGTATTGAAATTGGCTCAAAAGTATGCTACATCTGTAATTTTATAGGGCACTTGTCCGGCTTGTAAGATGCAATTTGCTGGCTACAAGAACCAAATAATTCGATGTACAAGCTGTGGCAACATTGTTTGGCAACCTAAAGGGGATTTCTTTTCAAGAGATGGTAGAAGCACCTCTGCATCTAAGTCAGACCCTGAGATTATTGATGTTGACTTTGAGGAGAAATGAAGAAATGTATTGAGTCAGCGATTATCATTCTGGATTTGACTTTGCAAACAGATGACATAGACAATGCAATGGGCTCCTATTCATTTAGTGTGTTATTCGGTTGCATTATTATTGAAGTTTGTTCTTACATGTATTGTATGAAGTGCTTATAGAGTTCAGTTGTATGCACATGTAAATCTTTCTTTGTACTATGATAGCTGAGATAGGAGAGAGGAAAGAAAAGGAAACAGGAAAAAGAAAAGATAAATGAAAGAGAAACTGCCTGTTCTGAGTGCAAACAGTTTCTGGAGCCATATCAAGTTATGAATGCAAGAACTGTGTAGTTAGGTAGCGTCAATTTTGCATCAAATTGTTTGGGTTGTAGAACATACTATCATCATAAAGCATATTATCTTCAAATTGATTTAGGAAAATGCCCCTTATTTGGAGGGGATTTTAGATGTTCAAAGACGAGTGTTACTTATTCCAAAGAATTCATACTCAAGTTATCATTTCTACAAATGTTTTAACTTTTGCCTATTAATGGTATGTTTGGTGCGTATAAAATATGAGTAGAAAAGAAAGGAAGAGATATTTTTTTTTTTTTTTAGTATCAACTTAAGAGTGGAAAGGAAGGGATTATTCTTCCTTTCTTTTTCATAAATCCAAGTTATTCCTTCTCTCCTTTTTGGGAAGGATTGAGAGGAAAAAAAATCAATTTCTTATTTTATTTATTTTACTAATTTTATTAGATGAAGGTTAATAAAGTAATTTGATATTTATTTACATACATTTTTATTCTTTTTCTTGATGAAACTAAATAAAGAAAAAGAAACATCTATTTTTTTCATTAAATGATAACAAACAAAGTAAGTAATAACTTCTAATTCTCCATTTCTTTCATTTCTTTTCTTTTCTATTGTATTCTCTTCTTTTCTTTTTTCTTTATGATACCAAAAAGCCAAAATCTTCTTTTCAATTTTGCGGGTTTCCTTTTCCTTTTTTAAGGACAATGTAAAAGTTCTTTTGGACATTTTCTTGAAGAACGCAACGCCTCAAAAAAGATTTTGTCTTCAACTGTTACCGGGTTAACGTAAGGGCTTATAAACAAAAGGTCCAAGGTTCAAAATTTCCAAATTGATGAATCTCTGTACTATGCATGAATTGATCTCATTTCCTATTTTCTTGTTTTTTTTTTCTCTCTCTTGGAGTAGATAGTTTTACACAGGTCAACCTGTTTGTAGATGCACAAATTGCATAATAATCATTTCACTATAACTCCCAAACAGGCAAAAGTGTACCAAAAACCTCTATGCAGATTATTTTATTAGGATTGCACAGTTGTTATAAATTGATACTAACGACCACAAGGTACAGGAATGATTTTCCTCCTTTTTTTCTGTTATGTACATGGAAAATGGACTAATTTAACACTATACTAGTCAGCCATGTGAAACAACCCTAAGATGGAGAATCCTCGTGTACATCGTTCGATAAATTACATCTCGGTTACAGCATGTAGAGGCATCGATCGTCAATTTTGAATGCTAGCAATGACAGATGCATGGAATGCTCATCTCGGCATGTGGCATAATGGTAGGGCAGAGGGACTTGAGGCGGTTACATCACTAGCCACGCATTTAGAAATTAGAGGCAGTGTTCTCCATAATCTTCTTAGCTTTGCTTGAGAAGTTTCTGACCATAACCTTGTCAGAGAAAGTCAAAGGAAGATCTTCCTCAACAGTGTCTCTTTGACCATGCCAACCAGCAGAACTACTCTCATACTTTGAGTTGCCCCTGCTAGATACAACTGACAAGTTGGGGTCTTCTGGAATATCTTGATACAAGTGTCTCAGTATGAAAAGAGCAGTATCATAATCCCGCCAATAGTTTCTGTCCACCATAGAGAAAGATTAACTATGGTAGTTATAAAAATTATCATGTGAAATCCGTGGCAGTTCTGACAGAAATCACTCATTGTGGTAAGAAAAATAGTGGACAGTGAAGCTCCAAAACATTCCCACATCCAATATATTTACCACGTATCTTCCATGTCTTTCTTGCAGCAACCAAGACATTATAATGCTAGTTATATATACTAGAAACCCACGCATATCAATTCTTATATTTTTTTTGGTTCACTAAGAATTGAACCTCTACCCAAACCACCCACCAGACCACCTGAGTTAAGTACCAGTCATTAATTCTTCATATATATCAAATTTTGCAAAAGTACATCAAGAACATCATGTTAGGATAAGCTTTCCAAAGGAAGCCACACAATTCTCTTATCTAATAGAGTCAAGAGCTGCAAAGCATATGATATTGCATAGTTGGACATTTGTGGGAGGAAATTTTTGCGTCCACAAGAAAATGCACAGAATCAGAAAGCGTGTAAGTATACTGAACGAAATTAGAAGGGCAGGAACAAGCACCAATCCCAACTAATGCAGGACATAGAATATGTTGATCAACAATACTAATTGTCTACATCAAAGGAACCAGACCATCTCCACCACCGAAATGGGTCTGATTCTATAATGGACTGTATTTTGTATATGACCCAGTGTGACCAGGCAATTGAGCCATCAACCAGGCAGTTGGACCAAGGAATAATAGAGAAATTTATTTGCAAGTATTTATAATTGTGTTATTGTTTTACATAAATTATAACCTTATCTTTTACATATTATAATAAAAGTTAATAGAGAAGTAAATTACTCAGAAAAAATCTTCAAAGTTGGTTCTTATTACAATTACATTTTTCCTAAAATGTTTAATTAATTTAATATTTTTATTTTTATACTAGGGAGGTCAGACGTATGCAGCCTTACTCCCATAAGCTGAGAGGTTGTTTCGGTGTTTAGAACCCATGACCACAGGGTGACACATAATTATTAATTTTAAAAATGACCAGTTCAACTAGTGACCTAACAACTGAACCAATGCACCAATAACCTAGTTGCCTCACTGGCTCCAGTTCCAGTAACTATGATCTGGACAGTATGACTACGACAATGGGAAATTTTACATATAGAACTTACGTATGTGCTCCAATGGCTTGCAGATATGGATGCTCAAAGGTCTTATCCTGCATTACGAAGACAAAGTCATATTAATCTAAAAAACCATCATATTATTGGACAGAAAAGTAACTAAATGTAAGAAGAAACTACCGGCAGCCACTAGCAGAAAGTGGCTGGAAAGAACCCAGACATGACCTTTAAGATAGTCCCACTTCCTTTAAAACATGTTTCTCCTATATTTTTTTGAGCTCCCAAAAATTAGTTGTTTCAATTTATCATAGTTGCGTAAGAATTTTTCTTGCTAATATCAAGACCTCATTTGAAAAAGCAAGAAAGCACCTTGCAACCAGAATAAGGCGGTGGTAAGGAAAGAGACTGAAGGATACCAATATTAGCAACAAAATATCAAGGACACAGGGAAAAGTGAGATAAATCATTACTTCAGACACCTTTCTTTCACCATGGCCCCTCATACACTAGGGTATACGGCCTTTAGGATTTGTTCCTGATGATTCAAACATACATTTATTCAACCAAGTGAGTGGCGACTCCTGACTCAATATAAAGATCAGTCATTACAAATTACAGTGACTTTATCTTTATTCAGTTTGACTGATCCTGGGAAAGGAAGGCAGAATAGGTGTATATCCAAGGACACAATGCTGGCTTCATTTTCAGATTGAATTTAAAAATAGACACAATCATATACTTAATTTTGGGTACCAAAATGCTATAAACCAATTATGTGTGTTCTCATTTTATGTAATACTTCTGAGACCAGAGTGCTGGATCAACAATATCAATAGCAAATTGGACCAAATTCATACCTGAAGCATGTGATCAATTCGTCCGCATTTGCTTCCTGTCAACCTCTCCATCATAAAAGATCCATATGATGTCTCTTCCTCCTCTTCAGAACTCTCTCCTACAGTACAGGTAGGAAAAATTTAAACAAAAATACAAGGGAACAATGACCTCATTTATGTTGCAGGATTAAGAAAAATATATCATTTAACTACCAGAAGGCTATTAAGTTGCAAAAACAGCATCAAACACAACCCTTTTGGGAGTGCCATGTTATTTGTAATATACATTTTACAATAAAAAATATAGATGCACATGCGAAAATATTTAGGCATACATTAAGAATAAAATTTAAATAAAAGATAAAGCAGACAGTAAGATTTAATCTCATGAGTTTGATAAAATGTTATAGTGTGAGCTCGTCTAAGAATGCTGTTTCAGAGTTAGAGTGGAATTTTGCAAGCATACCCTTTAGGTTCTACCAAATCTAAGTTTGGTACCCCTTTCACGGATAACAAACTATAATATGATTTTAAGAACTTCAAAATAAACAGATGTATTACCCATTTTATAATAATTACAAAAAGAAATGTAGAAGAGGAGGAAATTAAATATTTAGCATCACAATGGTTCAACATTTCAATTTTTTTGAGACTTTTATAATCTTAACCAAAAATTCATTCAATGAAACTTACTGTCTACAAGAACTACAACCTATTAACCTGGTAGCATTGTTACTGTTTATTGCAATATTCTTTTTTCTTTTTTGGTGCACAGGAGAAGATTTCCTTATGAGAAGTAAAAAACAGTGAGGCAAGAAATCCTCCTCTGAAACACAAAACAGGGAAAGCACACTAAATTATAAAGCACGATAAATTAGTCCAACAGAGCTTTCAAATCCCTTCACAAGCCTGTCAAAAAAAATAAAGCCCCTTCTAAATAAACCAAAAGTGGAAACCCATGAATAAGTTATAAAGATTACAATATCCATTTTAACAGCTACTACATCAATGGTAAAAGGGATAGCATTCTCAAACTCATTATATGAATTTAAACACATTAGCTCATAAGAATGAAGTAATCAAATGAAAAGGAACTTGAAAGACTATATCTTACCTTCTATGCTCCCTATATTTCTTGATTGACAAACTGAGAGTACCTTAGCCTGCTTAAAAATCAGAAATTACTACCATCATCATGCTCTCAAGACTGAAAAATCAAATATCATAAATGTGGGTGTATGTGTGTTTTTTCTGTTAAATCTGACAAACCTATCATGAGTTCTGTGTTTCTTCGGTTTCAAATTTCAATTATACTTGTCAGAATAATATTATAATTAAGAGCATTTATAAATATTGGGCTGGACTTGTACTAGTTGTACCGCACTTGTACCACACCTAGCTTATTAGTATATATTCTGTTTTCAGAAAGAATCGTTAATCTGACCAATGAAAACACAGAGTCCTGAACTCCACTCTAAAGCTAGTAACTTACAAAGCAATCAAAATTAAGCAACCTTAAATTTCACATTTGAACTTAACAACCACTATGACGGCCACAATCTAAGCAGTTGTCCATCATTATTTATCATGTATGCCTCTTCACTTTTTTTCTCTCTTTAGTCTTTACGGTTCCAGTACGGGATAGCAGATAAGAGAATATAATGAGATCTTTGGTCAATTGTAGATGATTGAAAAGGAGCATTTGATAAGCAGCAAGAACCCTAGCATGACCAAGAAAGTGGGAAATTGGGCTTAAGTAAGACATTAAAAATAAATTTTCTTTAGCTTAAGGTAACTGGGAGAAAGTATGGTCTGAATTAGTGTGGTTGAGATCCCAAGCCAGCGGTCAATGCTACCCCTGCAAGTCATTGGAATTTCATCTCTCGGCCATATACATCTTTTATTCCTTTGATTGACTTAAAAAGCAATGGTTCTAGCACTAATTTTTCAGAGGACTTGTGGATAGGAAATCTTCCTTGTTCTGTGGTTTTTTTTCCATGCCTTTTTCTGTCCACCTATCTACTTCGCATCATTTTCCTGTTAACAGTTTTGTACTTGGCCAGAGTTTACAATCATGGAAGTTTTTGGTGCTTCAGAAATCATAACAGTTTTGCACAATGTCTATTTGTAACATGCAATATATGCTTTAAAGAGAGAGCCTCCATGGAGAACCAAGAAGGCCTCCATGATCCTATAGGCATTCTGAAAGGTTGTTCAGAAGATGAAAAACATAGTAGATTGGAATTATCCTCCAATCTATGATGTCTTCTGACTCAACCCTGATGATATTCAAGAAGACAATCAAGCTCAAATAATGGAGGATAAAGAAATTCTAGATCTTCAAGAAGAACCAGTTTCACTTATTGAAGAGTTCAGCCAAGAAAATTGTTTTCAATTGATCAATCAAGTAACCATCCAACAAGTATAAGATGATGTGCCAGATCAAGGATCAGAAATTATTTATATTCTAGAAGATTTCCCTTAATGAAAATTTTCATCGGGAAATTATACCTTTTCAGATTCAGAATTTTTAAATGGTACTGATTTAACTGGGATAGATCTGTTTTATTCAGATCACATTCAACAATTGATCAATCTAGTCAGTCAACGATGCATGTTGATTGAAATGGATCATAATTGAACAAATCTTGGAGATCAAGTCAGGAAAGACTTTTAAAATCTTCATTATTCAATATTCCAAGTATCTTTTCATATGGAGTGGAAGATTTCAAGATCAACCTAAAAACACAAGGACAAATTTTCTTTTCAGGTGGAGGGTAATTGATGCAGGATAAAGGGGAGTCAACCATAATTATATTATTGATAATTGATTTTTCTTTTATTTCCGTAGTGGATATTGTTACGGATTCTAATGGGTTATTTCCGTAATTTTAGGGAAATTATGATAGAACTCAAGTCCTTTTAGTACACTATATAGATTAGGAAAGAATACTTACTTCGGTTACTTGCCAGTCTAGTTTTATCAAACGCATAAAAGGGCCTGCCATGTGCAAAACAAGACACAACATATATTTTCAGTTATCCATGTTTCTTTTTCATTTTTTTTTTCTGGTTGATTTCCGTAACCTAGTGGATTCTAGGTCATCTCCTAGAACAATAGCAAACACCCTTCTCTTAGTCCTTTCACGCTTCCGTCCTGTGTCTCTATGGAGTGAAAGACTATAAGACGATGTGTTATCTATGCTGCTTTAGGGAGTATTTGGTGCAGAATAATGCTCTTATTTTCAAGAACTCATCTCAGTCCTTAGCTTTGTTAAATTGTTTTACGACCAGCCTTTGGTTCTCAACCCATGGTTTCTATAAAGGAAATCTCCCTAACAGATATGCAAAGAGATCGGAAAGCCTAATTGCATTGATGTTACTGTTTGTTTCTTCCCTGTTTTCTCTTGCTGTGGGGGGGAACCCTAATGCTCTTCCTCTATCTGATAAATATCTTCTTTTGTAAAAGAAAAAAAAAAGAATAACTAAAAGTGGCCTATATATATTCCCTGTGCAAATCACATAAAATATCAAAAAGCAAAGTATAATAAACAAAAATATAAAAGAAATCTTTTAGAGGGGAAAATGGTCAAATTGCAAAGAGAGAGGAGGATAAGATATCAATATATAATTATAATTGAACCCCTTAGTTGTCTTGCATCACCCCGTAACCTTTTTGTCATCTTTTACTCAAGTTATTCTCTTATACAAAAAAGAGGAGCTCACCCTTGCAGATTTCAGATAATTCTTTATTGCCTGAGTGCGAACTGCTAAATCTTCAGTAAATTCCTACACCAGGATTTAGGAGATTGTTTGAAACAGATATAATAGTCCAATGCAGTCACATAGTACTAGTATCTATACTGCCTCACCTGAAATCCAATATGCAACCTCCTTCCTCCTCTGTGATATGGAACCAAAACAGGGCGTTTGCTGATGTATTCTTTACAGACAAGTGGCTCTATCCTGTGATGAATTTAAAAAATAGCATCTATGATGTCTTACATATTTTTTATAAATTTTCAGAGACAGAAGATACAATATTTAAAAAAAGAAAAGAATAGAAAAATCATGTTGCATTAGTATCTATCATTCCACATGCTGATATCAGGGGGAAATTATACAAATCAACTGGTGGCAAGAAATTATAATGTCTACTCATATTCATTCAACGGAATCTTCATTGGGATTGAAATTATAACAAACCTATATGCTACCGGATCAAAGGGGTGAAAAATGTTGAACATCTGGCGACAAGCTGGCATCTCTTCACTTATATTTTCCTGCTCCCAATATTCTTGGCCTCTCCCTGGAATGAAGAATAAAAAATATATAGTTATCAACTTACATGTATATAATTTAAAAATCGGTCCATTTATAAGTGACTGGCATTTAAAAAATTATACTTTTTAAGTTCTAACTTTGAACTAATCAAGCAAATTGAAATTGAATGGAAGAAAATTTCAGAAGCAAACATAGCCAAAGCTGATTATAGCCATAGCCTATTTAAGTCTCAAGATTTTTTTTAACAGAAAAAGAAATTATATAAAAAGAAAAGGGAGAAAGTACAGCTAGTGGGAAGATATGATATCCTCCAAAAACGAAAAACTAAAAGGGAACAAAGAAACAAAGAGAACAAAACTTGCAATAAAGCTGCCCAGTCTCACTGCGTATCAGAAATGGAAACTCCTTTGAATCAATCATAAGCAGAACACCACAAAGAAGCTGGCTTAAATTCTAATGATTATAATTACAGATTCATCAGATATGATTCACCTTAAAGCTTAAGACACAAAAAGAATTCATTAAGAAAGGAAAAAGCAAGAAAAAGGAGAATCAGGAATCCTCCTAAGGCTACAAAGAACTACAGAGGAAAGAAGCAATAAAGAAAATATCAGCTTAAAAGAGGAACCCAGTCCCTTTGCATGTCTGGCCTAGAAATATCCTTATAAAACCCATGTCCATAACCATAAACTCACAACGAAGCTAAGACAATAAGTGTGTCCCAAAAAAGATGTGGAGAAAGAAATTTATTGCTGAAAAGTATGGAATTACACTCCAGCCAAATAAATCAGACTCTTGGGAAAAAAACAATGCCAAAGACCCACACAGCAAAAAGAGATTTGTGCATCTGTACAAATCATTCGAGCTAATCCTATCAAGCACAGCTGTCCAAACAATTGCCTCATCTTTAGAGGGAGTTTTGACCTACCAAAGAGAATTAGTTAAAGCTGATTTTTGTGGAGAAGGATTAGAAATAAGAAACTGAAAAAAAAGGATTTAATGGTAAAAGATCTTGAAGGATCTAAAGTCCAAGCATGAGCATCCGGGATATAAGAAAGAGAGTAAGTATCAAGAATCCCCAGCAAAGAACCAAAACCTGTAAGTCAAAATATTGCATGCCATCTCTAATACAGAATTTGCATACTACTGATAGGGTCTCTAAGTCACACGTACAAGTGGTTCATCAAAATGTGAAACAATGTGCAATATTGTTAAAAGGACCTCTTCAAAGAGATCTATCAAGATCAGAAATAAAATTTATAATACCATGTAAAAAGACACATGCTTAGAAATTATTACCAATGCCAAGTCGGATATTACGAAGTGCAAGAAATACACCAAGAGGGGATCCAACAGCAAAGAATGTATCGACCTGGCATACATGCAGTTTTAGTCATATGAGCAACAGGATATATATTGTGTCACATTTACAATGAAAATGAGCAATGACCCATCTTTTGTCAGAGTTGAATTTGTTAAAAATACTAAATGAAATGTACATCTCAGTAAAAACATTTAAAAAGGTGTACATGCCAGAGACAAGATTCTTATTTTTTCATACCTTGAATTGAAGCTTTGTGTACTTGATATATGGAGTATAACTCATTGGTGCATCTTGTATAGAAGGTAACTTCTTAGATAACTGTTGCACTGCCATATGCATGTAAACATCCTTATTTGCTTTGTGTTATATATTTAGTCAAGATGAACATAGAAAACATATTAGACTTTTAAATCATGAGAACACTAGTAACTACCAGAATGTAACTCTTCTTTGGTATGCCCATCGCCACAATGTGATTCCAGTTCGGCTAGATTGGCTTTCAATGAATCAATCTAAACAATGAAAACTTTGTCAATTACAGGCAAGTTATAAAGGCTGTTAATGTTAGTAGTAGGGGAACTATAGTACTTTAAGTGTTTTTCAGTACTGTTATGAGTTCCTCTATAAACCCTGTGTATGTATATAAATACACACCAAACCCAATCGGGCTACTGCTTCTCAGTATTTAAGTCCCGCAATCCATCCATATGCCCCTCCGCACTGTGCAACCACATGTGAATTAACTTATTGGGAGCGGATTGGGGGATAGTCCACGGATTAGCTTTGCTGAATTCACAAAATATCTTCTTGCAATTTATTCAGATGTTTATCTTGAATTTTTCTTTTCAGATGTCACGAGTGCATGTGGGTCCTGTCATATCACACGCTGAATCATGTCATGTTTTGTCTGTCAGTCTATCCTCCAACTTGAGAGGAAGTGATAGTGTTAGTGGTAAGGGTGCTTTTTATTTTACAGGTTCTCAATATCCCTCTCCCTCTCTTTCTTGAAAGGGGAAAACTAGCTAGAAAAGGCCACAAAAAATAAAAGATTAAAAAAGAAGGAAAAAGTAGAAACTGAAAACTGACCTCTTCCCTGAGCAACTTGATTACTTCATCTTTGTTGCTTGTACCCTCACATTCTTCCTTAGCCGAACTCTCCACTGGTAGCCCAACATTCATGCTCTCAGGCTTATATAATGTACCCATTTTCTCAAAAAGCACGTCACTAGAATCAGAAAGGAACTCAGAAACATCTCCCTCGTTACTTGGTTTCAGAGAGTTAGATTCTGCAGTAAATTTGTGTACTCTTGATAAGGCAGGGCCTAAAACTGAGGATTCCTCAGAATATTCTGCCTCCAACTCCAAAGGAGTCTGTTGCATACTCTTCTTTTCATTAGAGGTACTCACCATGCCCAAAGTATCATCCTGATTGATTGATGAGTAGCACTGAAAATCACAGCTCTTCTCATCAGGGAGCGATTCCTCATTTTTAGCATGTTCCTTATACATCCAATCCATTGGAAATGGAGAGGACAGATTATCTTGATGGCAGAGGATATCATATGAGAGGACACTTCCCAGAGAATGACCATATAATGAAACCTACAAAAAAAAGTCAGTATTAAATGGACCACCATAGATATTGAAAATGCATATATAGGGAAAAATTAACCAATTTTTTCTCAGTAGTATACCTTTCCATCATAGCCAGGATTCCTCTTGAGAAACTTCAAATATAGCCGATTTAGTTGGTTGGATACCTAGAGTAGTGTAAATTCACTGGTCAAAACATAAAACTTCTTTTTATTCTTGGTTACAATAGTATAGTATAAAATCTAAATTTTCAAAACAACCCGTCCAACTCCTAAGGAAAAGGAAATAAGAATGTTCTCATGCATATGGTTTTTAAAAATGGATAAATCAGCAGTGCAGTTATACACAATTGTAAAATGCAAAGTAGGTTTCCATTTTTATTGTGCAATGCAGTTTTCGCAATTGCAAATGGTCTGGGAACACGAGTGCACGTGCAAGGAGGTTCGCAGAAGTAAAACTCTTTTAAGCTCTTCAAATCTGGAGTTTAGGATTTATGGATTCCAAGGGAAAAATTAAAGCAAGAATCAACTGAGCGTCTGTTTGAATGAATTTCTAATGCTGTCTGCCAAGAACAATAGGTCAGGGCAGGTTAGAAAATCAGAGGAAAAGAGTAGAAGTCAAGAAGAGGATTAAACAAAGCTTCACACCTAGGGTTCTTAGGCAACACACCTAAGAGACACATCACATGTTGTGGCAGCTAGGTTTCTTTGCAATACACTTTAATTTATTGATTCTTCGAAAGCTGATTACATCACTTCCATGAGACTATTCAAACTTTGGAACCAAGTAGTCCACAGCTTAAGCCACAAAGTTAAATAACCATCTGTAAACTTTACCCCGAACAAAAAACCACTAATAAACATAAATAACATCCCAAATAATTTAAACCTAATATAGAAATAATTATTATTAGTACCTGACTCTAAGACCTAATCATAAAATTTCATAAATGCCCCAAGGAATGAAAATACAAAAATAAGAGTTTACTAATCTTAATAACCCTAAATAATTGTGATCAAGTAAGGTATTGGACTATTACAATCAATTGAAACCAAGTTAACGAGATTCTTTGATCTTTAAGCATATGCATTCCCGATGTTACTGCTGCCAGAATCACTTATGCTTTGTCTAGTTTAAAGGGAGTGTAAAGAAGGGAAGACATTATTTCCCTCCTTTCTTTTTATCTCTCTCCATTACATTGTAAACTATCCACCATTTATCTTCCTTTCCTTTCAAATTGATCCAACCAAACAACGGATGAAAGGCATTCTCAAGAAAGAATAACAGCAGTTACCTAGGTCTTTGGCTGTTGAAAATATTTTAGAGTAATGCTAGTTACACATAATCGGCTGCAAAATTGTGCACCGCTGCACATGTGGTAGCATCAGTATTTAAAAGGACGAAGTTCAGCTGGGATCACCACAACTTAGGTGCTCTCACCAGTGCAAGTGTGAAAAGTTCTGAAATGATGTGGCACTAGCAAAATTTTAAAACGGCATTTATTGTAGAATTAGCAAACTCCCTCTATATGTTTCCCTACTTCATTTCTTTTCTTCATTTTTTTCATGCGCAATACATGTCAAAATGATAGAAGAAGCAAAATACGAAAACATTGAAATAACAAGATCTGATAAAATTTTAAAAAGAAGATGTGTGTATATATATATATATAAGCATGCAATACCGAGTCAATTATGTCTTGACAGTAGATTGGGCTCATGTAATACAACACATCATGAACAGTTGCACTCAGCATGACACGCAAGCCCCGCACTCCATCCAAAGTTATTTTCTCAACGGCTGTTTCACCGCTCAGCTTCAAACCTTTCCTCCACTAGATAACATGTAATCGTCAATTAATTACAGTCAAATAAAAGAAACAAAAGAAAGATTATAACTAGCATAAGCAAATGCAATAACTAAGGATCAATATAGAGTATGTGGTTCAATATTCAACATTTAGGTACAAAGGTTTCAGCAAAAATTGCAGTGTGCTGTTTATGCACTCATTTGGAGCATTTGTTTGGAGTGGAATGCTCACATTTTAAAGGATTTTTCTTTGCCCCTAAACATGCTCTGGGATAGGATTATGTTTATGGCCTCTCTTTGGTGTTCAACTTATGGCTGTTTCAAGGGAGTTGCTCTTTCTGACGTGTAGGTAGATTGGCCAGCTTTGCTACAAGAGATAATAACATATCATCTTAAAAGAAAACAAAGGGCACAAAAACCAAAGCAAACAACAAAGAAGCAAATTTTGAAAAATTGCAAGTTCGAACTTGATTCCAATTCTGCCAAAAGTAAATCCAACATTCATTATATATGCTGTCTAATACCATAAATACTTTTTAATCTGAACATAACACATTACTTCTATATCCTTTCTAGTAATTTGACACCAAAAAGTTATTTTCCATAATATAACCAAACATAAACAATTTTGCTCACAGAACTTTTCAAATAATGTTTCCAAATGAAAAAATGAATTTTGCAAAATGGATTCTACCTCCATGAAACAAAAATCTAACAGCAAACCCAAACACTCAAAATTGGGTAAAAAAGCAAGTGAAACTGACAAATTTTCTGAACTCCTGCAGAGATTTTCAGGGAGATTTTGGGAATTGATGTAAGTTTCTTAACACAGCATTTACTTTGTGAAATTAAGAAGGGCGGCCAAGTAGTCTTCTAACAACCAGATTATGTGATCAGCATAATGTTGTGTCTTGCAATACTGGAAACGTATCTTCAGAATAGATATGATTTGCCCTTCCTGGCTGAACCACATGATTCTGCGATACCAGCATGCTCGCATATATTTCTCAGTCAGGCAGCCACAATCCACACAAATGTTTGCAACTGATATTACTCGCATTTTGGCCAATTTTTTGAGTATTTTTCTTGGAAAATTTACAAAGTCAAGTGAAAATTCATTTAGAGTAAAAAATATTCACATCTGACTCTCCATTGTGCCATTTCTTTTATATTCTCTCATAGAAAGCTTTCTCCTAATCCAGTATCCTAAAAACTTTCTCTACAGGCAACTCCCCATTTTTTCCAATCCATCTACAGGAATTTCAGAATGAGCAATTGTTAAACTTCAGTTAATATTACTATTTTGAATATTTTCTTCTTTTTACAGGTATATACATCTTTTACATTATGCTGTTTAAGCTTTTCATCATTTTATTAGAAACAGGTCTTCAGATCCATGATACATATTTCAATTTTGACCACTACGGATTAGCACATAATCAGTTTTGATTTTAACCCTAATAGCAAAATAAGAGCCAATGTACCAAAATCGAAGATCAGGATGAGAAAGTGCTCAATTTTATAGAGGAGGACATTGCAAAAGGCCTCATAAAAGAGGAGAAACAGAAAGAGTCATAAAAGGCCCAAAAGAAGAGAGAGAGCAACATATCAGGTACCTGGCATGGGATAAAGAGGACCCTTTGAGTTCCACGTTGGTGTGAAGTAAGGTTCTGCTCTGCAAGACTTGCTGTAATATGCCGAAAATTGCCCACATCATCAACCAAATTGGATTTTTCCAACCTTTGACCAATTCCATGAACCATAAATACCAAGTGTCGAACAGGGACCTACAAACAATTATTGTCATGCAATTGATATCCAGCAAACCAAGTTAGAGAGGGGGGGAACTGTACTATATGATCAAATTCAATTTTCTGAAATAGATAAAACAAAAAGAGTTCCAGGTGTCAGCAGAAATGTATGGAGCCCTATAGATTGGTAAGAGACATGAGCAGACTATTGAGAGATATGAAGTATAATGATGATATCATAATCTTGATTTTCTGTTACATACCTGTGAACAGTAATCATCCATCTCCTCCTCCTTCTGCTGCCGTAATTCATCCTAGAAAAAGTTAGAAGTTAGTAACAACAGGATTGATATCTATTTACGTTCTTCCAGATAGAAGGAACATATAGTTTATTCAACTATTAACAGATGATTATCTAAAATATGAACTCAAACACAATGAGATGAGATATTGGCCACCAAAACAATTTTCTCATATAATATTGTAATTACAAGAAACATGGTAAAATTTGCCCCTACCAATTGTCATAACAGTTGAATATGATACAGTTGCTGATCTTATATAATAAAAAAATTAAAGAATAAATGATAAATAAGGGCATACATGGCATGAATACAGCAAGGTATTTGTATGTCAACATAAACACACCTTTATAATCACAGGAATGGTAGAAGATACAATTACAAAGCAATATCAGGATGTATTGTCCATATGCACCTATGGAAAGATCGAGGAGTACTCTAATGGCACACTATATATACATTAAAGCACTAAAGGGAAAAAAATCAGAAAACCTGGGTTGGTTTTGCTGAATTTGATGGGGAGTAACCACGTCTTAGCTTGATTCCATTTCCAGTAAAACTAACAAAACTAGAAAAGCCAGAAGCATCAACATTTAGCCAGGCTTCCCAGGTATCATCTTCTCCTGTGAAAAGAGCATGCAGGCCCTGCATGATCCACACCAATATACAATTATGCACCAGATATTAACAATTAAAATAATCTCTATCCATAAAACAAAATAAATAAATCATATCACCCTTTTCGAAATAGTCTGCTTACTGGGGTGGAGCCTTGCAAATCAACTCGAGCTGCAAAAAGTCCTGACAGTTGAAATGTTCTCCGGTGCCAAACCTATAGAACCAAGTAAAAAATAAACCTCTTCTCTTTCTGAAACTCAGAAGAACACAAATTGAAAACAAACTATTCTCTTCCCCACCCCAACCCAACCCAACCCCCACCCCTAGCCAAAAAATAAGAAAAGAGAAAAGGATTTTGAAAAGCTAACTACCCAGGGGAGAGCCAGAGAGAAAATTATTTAAATACCAACCCCTAAGTAGATTCATTATTATTTAGGCTTAGTTTTAGAAAAATGGTTTTGGGTAGATCTCAAGAGGGCAAGGCCCTTTGACAGTGTGCTATATTTGCTGCTATTTGAGGCTTATCACTGGAGAGTGATGCTAATATTTTCAGAGACACGTACTTGCATTCAAGGTTGTCAAACTCGTAGATCCTACCTAGGATCAGACAGGGGAGGTAAACACATAAAACATGGGATCGTAACACGGAACGGAAGATCCTACCTCTGGTATAAATTTATATTAAAAATTATATACATATAAGATAACACAAATAGACATAATACCATTAAAATCACAACTAACATTTAAATAAATTCTAATTCAAAATACATAATAGGTTCCTTTTACTTTTATTTTTTACTTCTCTTATCAGATCTTTGATCTTTAGTATATTTCTTTGTTGCTTATTTTTAGTATAATAATTAAAATGAGTGAAGGTCTTATGGCCCATTGTCTCTTATAGTACCCATTGTCTTAATTTAGGGCCCATTGTCTCAGAACAAAAAAAAACCCGTCAAGCAGAGCATTTTAGTAAGTGGGAGGTTTCTCTCATCTCTCCCATCCCATCACTCTCTCGATCTTTACGTCGATGGTGGTCTGTGGCAATAGACGAAGTTGAGAACCTTGAGCAGCTGTCATAGCCTCAGTCTGAAATATATTGTAAGTGTTTTCAGTGGAATTTCAACTGTTTTTTAGCCATATATGGTTGAAAGACAAAAGCAGCCCAAGAAAAAAGCACTCCAAGGGATTTCACTAGGTTGATTTCAGTCGCAACAGCCAAGGGATTTTTCTAGGTGCAAATAGGATTTTTACTGGGTTAATACTTGGTGGGTTTCTTCTGGGTTTTTCTGGATTTAGGGACATGCATTTGGCATATTAGCTGGGATCGGTAGCATTGCACGATCCCACTGGTCCTACGTGCTGAATCGCGATCCTAGCACGTTTTCTGCTGGGATTGGGATTGTGATAGAAATTGATATGTGATTATAGGAAAAATGGGAAAATCCCCTTTGATTACAGTGACTATCGCAGAACTTTGAGGGTCTGCACCTCCCAATGCTCAAAGGCCCCAATCCTATTTAATTCTCAAGATACCCTCCTCTCTCAGTCCCCCTCTTATTTATAGGCAACATGCCTTATTTCACTTAACTAACTTCCTAACTCACCCACCACTAACTAACTAACTTTACTAACAGGGCCTAACCCCATTAAGGCCATATCTAACAATACTCCCCCCCTAAACTTTCACCTTGTCCTCAAGGTGAACAATTGATTTATTTTTGCTGAAAACAGAAGTCCTGGGCAGCAAGTGTGGTAGCTAAAGGTGGCCAAAATCTAAATGTTTCCACCAGGGTCCCAAGAAGCTACTGCAAACAGAGGTGGTTTTCTTTTGAATGGCCTTTGCCACTTTATTCCCCTGTTGGTTGTCCTGATGGATGGTTGCTCAAGGCGATGCAAATGCTTGTGTAACATGTTAGCATGAATTTCCTTTAAACAAGCCTTGGCCTTATATGTGTGGAGGTTTATTCCAGTTTCAGCATACAGGTTAGGCCATGGCCTAAGGTCCAGAGAAGTGATCTGAATGGGTTGGGTTATTCTAATATTTGACCCACCTTTGCTGCTGAATTTCAGTCCATCTCTTCCTAAAGCCCCGCTTTCCTCTTCCAACACGTTAGAGAATGAATTTGGGCTTTGCAACTTCAGCTGCCAACCAAGATTAAGCCCACTAACATCACCGTCTCTCCTTCCCTCGCGAAACTGATGAAAGCCATAGCTACTGCCCAAACCACCATCCATCCTGTCACCAGATCTCCACCCTCGCTGCACCCATCAACTCCACGAACTCCACCATCTCTGCCCGCGCAGGTTCGAATCCTCTCGTTCATGCCACTGCCCGGGCCACCTTCCTTCTTGCCTTCACGCCTCTCCTCTAGCGTCCCCCACAAATTCCCAGTATCGTCCTCTTCTAGTGACTTTCACATCTTCTCGTCCCTTGCGATGCTGCAACTCAATGGCTTAGAGGCATCTTCAACGGAACACCGAACTCCTTCCCCATTTCTAAAGGAGGAATGCTCGACATTGTTTCCATTGGATCTGGGTCTACAGTGATTTGGAAGCAGTGAACCACTGTTGCGCCACTACAACCTTCATCTTCTGTCTTGATCTTTTCCTTACCTTCATCATCCCTCTGCCATAACAACATCTCTCCTTCGGCAATCTTGACATCTTCTTTTTCGATCTTTGCAATACAAGACCATAGTTTCATATTTATTGTGGACCCATCTCCCTTAAAGACTGAGCTTGTTCTCACTGGTTTGGCCGGCGACGATAGATCGTACAGCTCGCCATCAACTTTTTCTTCTGACTCAATCGTTCCCTTGTTACCCAGAAATTGGCTTTCGTAAGTTCTGTCTTGCGTCATTTTGTTCCCTTGGAATTCTAATTCTGACTCCACCACTTTGTTGTCTTCTTCTTTGCCCTTCTTCTCTTTGTCTTTGTCTCTGTTTTCTTGCTAGAAATCGAATGAACCTTGAGCCGGCAGCCGCTCCGCCTCCAGTTTCAGCTCCTCTTCCTAATCTGATATCGGCAAAATATCCCAATATTCCGGATTAAAACGCTTAAGGAATGCAACTGAGAACGTTCGCCAAGTCACCTGTGGATGACGTCGATTCCACCAGAGCCACCATTTGAGAGCATGACCTCTCATTGGATTCACAGCCTCCGTCAACTTCTCCTCCTCTGGTGTTCCCTTCGCATCAAAATGTCCCTCAATGCAAAGCACCCACCAGTAGGCGTCTTCTTTCCCATCAAACGCTCAAAACTCCATCTCCGGCATGATGTACCACAGCTCCAAGATCGGAGCTCTAATACCCGTTGATAGAAATTGATATGTGATTATAGGAAAAATGGGAAAATCCCCTTTGATTACAGTGACTATTGCAGAACTTCGAGGGTCTGCACCTCCCAATGCCCAAAGGCCCCAATCCTATTTAATTCTCAAGATACCCTCCTCCCTCAGTCCCCTTCTTATTTATAGGCAACATGCCTTATTTCACTTAACTAACTTCCTAACTCACCCACTACTAACTAACTATACTAACAGGGCCTAACCCCATTAAGGCCTTATCTATCAGATTGCTCCAGCCTTCCTACTCATACGATTCTATGAGTGGGATTGTGATTTTGACAACCATGCTTGCATTGGCATCTTTTATGGGATAAAGTGGTTTTGTTAGCTTTTTTGTGGTGCTCCAGCACACAGCTACTATAAAGGTGTGCCTTTGGTGAATATGCAAAAAGACTGGCAAGCTCTACTTAGATGAAATGCTTTGTTTGGCTGTTCTTTCTTGTTTTTTGTCTCTTTTAGGATGATAACATATCCTCTGATCTTATACTCTTTTCTTTCTCTTCTCTCATAAAATTTATTCTTCTATTAAAAAAAAAAACAAAGGTAAAGAAAAAGAGGCATTATTATCTAGCCTTTTGTCGATAGAAAAAGAAATATTGTTAAAGATGAGAAAGAAAATAGTACAAGAGATCCTCATAAAAGAAACCAAGAAATACAAAAACAGAACAAATAAGAAAAGCACATCAATTGAGCAAAGCCTGCCAATCTCTCTCTATATGCAACCAAGAAACCCCTATGAAATAGCCATTTTCCGAGCAATTTGAAGAAAAAATAAAAAAGAAGAGCAAAAGTTGCACTCTAAATATATTTTCAGAATCTTCTGTCAGACCCAAACTTACAGCTGATCATTTGTAAAATTGTAACAATGAGTTCTTCAATGGGAAAAGTAGTTTGACCAATTGGACAGACCTGAATACGATAAGCAATCTCTAGTTGTTCAGCAACATCTTCACGAAGTGGAAGCCAATCCAGGCCCCCTTTACGAGCAAACCAATGTCCTCTTAGAACACGTCGATTTTCTCCATTCCAATAAACAGGGAAACAATGTCTCTTAATCAAATCCGCCTGCATGGATTGAGCATCACACCCATGGAAAGAAGTTCTCAATTTATTTAAAAAAAGAAAAAAGAAAGGTCATATTCCCTCAAGTAACAAAACATCTATGCAAATTTGATACGTGCTTAACAGCATTACCAATATCTTTAGAAGCATAGGTAACAAATATTTAAGTGCAGATGAAAATAAATGCCAAAACACTTCATTCCCTCTATGTTGTTGAAATGTATATAAGTTAAATCAAATCTATGAATGCAAGCATTCAGAACCCTGTATCAGATCCATTAACAAGCAAGATATACCAAAAGACATCAAAGATTCACACATAAAATAAATTTGTTTTTCTAGTGGGAAAAAGGATCAATTAAAATCCTTATGGATGGCATGCAACACAAATCTTCTTTGTTTTCCACTTTTCCTTTCCATTTCATTTTAGCCCAACTTCTTTTTTTTTCTCTTTTTCTCTTTGCAAGAAAGTAAGATTGTATGAGAAAGAACTAAGGCTTAGAGAAGAAAAGTAGAAAATTGTGCTATCAAATTCAGAACACACAAAAATTTCAACAACAAATCAGCCAAGAGTAGGAGGGATAAGTAAAGCCAGGAAATGTCTTTCAAAACTACAATTCTTCACCAGACCAATATCTCCCTTAAAACGTGATAAATGTTCAAGTCAAATCATGATAATACTGCCCAAAATATTCTTTGTTTTCCTTCCCATTTCTTTTTAGTCAGCTTAGGTTAATAAAATAACCTTTATTGACCAAAACATATTTGCAATGTCCATTATGGGTAAGGCTGTTTACACTAATGAGAGTATTGCATTGAAAAAGCTCATTATAACCATTGCAGCATTTCTTTCACACTATCCTCTATTGTGCAGAGCTATTTAGATGGTTTGAAAAGCAAAAGATAATTTGTCCAACCAGCATTACAGTAGTGGCCTAACAGAAATGATTCTTAACAAGCACAAATTCTACTTTCTGTGCATGCCTTTGCCTGCTCTTGGAACATTTTCCTCAAGAATGAAATGGTTGCTGATGATACATTAACCACTATATAGTTAATCTGCAATCCAAAATTTAGTTTTCATTCCCTGCAATATTTACCTATCATGTATTGGAATGAATAGATGCTAGTATTCAAAATATTTACGCACCATTATGCTGTACATTAGTCCATTCTGTGTTGTTGATGTTGAAATTTTAGGGGTTAGATGGAAAAGGAAAAAGAGAGAGAGGGAACACAAGAAAATATATTTCACTAATGAGAATGAAACACTGACCCAAAACCTCTCTATTTACTATGACTATGAAAAGACAATTAAACAACCTCCTTTGGGTGCACTACAAGTAACTGCTAACTTTCGTAATCACGTAATAATAAACCATATTTCTCAACACTCCCCCTCAAGCTAAAGCTTACAAAGCTCTCATATTGTTATAAGTAAACTCACTTAAACAAAAGAGCTATCAAACATAAACATAAAAACTTGTGACTTTTTGTAATGGAATTCGCAAACAATGACTTGAAGCATAATATAATTGAGGAAAATGGGCACCGCTTCAGACAACACAACATGTAGATAGCTGGAGTGACACAGCCAAAAAAAAAAAAAAAAAAAACAGCTGGAAAGAATCACCTTGAAAAATGGACTGCACTGCTAGAAGGATGCACAACCAAAGAAAAATAGGCAATGCTTGAAAGACACACAGTAGGAATAGGAAGATACCGCTGGAAAGAGTCACAGAGGGAAAGGGCAGGCAATCATACCACACACAACCCAAAATCTATCAAATAACACCTCGAAATTCATTGAAAAACGCTATTTGGAAGCCTTGTATAGCAAAAACAACTTTAAATTTGAACTCTGGAGACCCAAGAAGCTTGGGAAACATAAATAATGCTTTTCATTAGATCACATGATTTCAAGGAATAAAGAAGTCACTCCCACTAACACACATAAAGATTTTCATGAAATAAATAAATAAAAATTGCCAAATTTCCACAATGTGCTAGGGAAAAGCAGAAAATTATCGTTATTATGGCTACTGTGAAAAGATGACACAAAAAATAAAAGAAATACCTCGTATAGTCCTCCCTTTACAGGGACGCCAACTCTCTCTTCCTCGATTTCATATAGTTGAGATGACTGAGTAGACCCCAAAAAAGATCCACTGTGATGCTTTTCTAACTTGTTACTGGAACTTTGTCGTCCTCTTGGACCTTCACTACATTCTGCATATTCTCTCCACCAACTAGAAAGTAATTCTTCCTCTCTCTACCAATGCATATACAACAAAGAATCTCACTATCTAAAGGTCACCCCAGCCATGATTCAAATCAAAGACAAGTACAAAAATGTGTGCAAGTATACATTTTATAAAATGACCTGCAAAAAAGATGCTTCAATTGCTAGAGAATCTCTCATGCCAAAACGAAAATAGTCACTCTTCCCCACTATCTCTGTGCACGGGACTGAGGCTGCCAACTCTGTAACCAAATGCCAGCATAACTGAATTAAAATGTGTACAAGTCCTTTATGCAGTGTTTGGTGTTGATGAATCATCCAAGAACAATAAAGATTCCTCTGTTCCTCTAGTTACGTGCAAAGCACAGACAAAATAGCTTTAACTAATACAATGCCCCTAGCATGCCTCTAGGTACATACTACAAATGTAAGTTCATTTGCCACTAACAGAGAACTCTCTAAGATAAGTGTTCCCTAAAAGAATAACTATAACCATATTGAAAGTAACGATAATTCAAGTAAATGGGATAATTAATATGATGTGCCTACGATTTCTTCTTGTTTTTATTGATATTTTCCCCTTCTCTCTGTGCAACAGTTCATCTAACAGAACACAGATCCTCGAATGTTCATTTCAATCCTTCGTGTAGCAAGCTACCCACATCAAACACTATGACCCGGCAAACCATTTCTAATATAATTCAAAACCCTAAAACCCCAAAATAATCAAACACATTGAATTACTAAAGCCCTATTACATAATAAGACAATGATTCCTGAGTGAATGGAGTTTCATCATCCCAATTGGCTCGTACAAGTTGTGCAAGAAACAAAAGTGCAACTAGACTATAAAGCAATCATTTGATCACAAACATACCATTCCCCGCCAGAGGAACCTTACAAAAGTACCACCTAACATCCCCTCCATCAGAGGGGCTAGCAGTCTGTGCAAGATACTTTTGCCTTGCTTTAGATTGCTCGATCACATCCTCCAATCTCGCAATGTTCGAAGGCGTGTTTTTCAGTAAGTCAGGGCAAGTTGCATCAACCCCGCGATTCTCCTCCGGTTCCGCCATAAGCACTAACTCCGGAAAAAAAAAACAATTAAAATAAATGGAAATGTATAATATAGAGAGCTAGAGTTTCAAGTTACGGATTCACACGACCTACCCAATGCCCTTACGCAACTTCAAGGACACGAAATTGGAATGGAATGTAGGCAAGGAAGCTTTTCGTCGATTAACTTGAACTGTGCTACCAAGAAAACAAATAGAAAATGAAAACAATTTTGAAGGGTTTCTCTTTCTCAGAAGAAGAATGACAGCGATGCCAGGCGTTGAACGTCAGGTGAATTCAATCATTTCCAAACGCGACAGAGAAGAAACAGCGGTGGCTGTGTGTTTGTGAGGGAAATCAAAAAATAAAATAAAATATATATAAATTGGAAAATAAAAAATTGGTTCAAACTGCAGATAAAAAAAACATTGGTTCAAGTTAAACAGATTTTGTAAATTTTCTTTGGTGAAAGGGAATTAGAGTAAAGAAAAAAATGATTATTATATTATTATATAATCAGGTAAAACGATCTTTTCCTATCTTACCAAACATTGAATTAATTTATCTAAAATTTATTTAAAAATTATGATAATATCAAATAATTGAGAAAATTTGATAAATCTTTTTAGTGTTATATAATTTTAAAAATATGGGGAAAAATTAAGAAATATTTTACTTACATAACAAAATACTAAAATCTATTTTGGTCGTACCAATTAGATTGTACATTAATTTTGTCTTCCAAAATTTTTTCTCATCATTTTAGTAGTTAGACATGTGAAAATATATTTACTTATTCATTTAATAATAGTGTATTTGTTTCATGTTTACACCAACTTTTACATTTATTGTGCAGATTTCAATGCACTTTTATACGGAGCAATCATTTGTCAACGTAAAAAATTTAAAATAAACATATCATAAGTAAATAACTATGTTGGCTTAAAATGTTAATTATCGTATAGCACCATTAAATGATGAGATGGTCTATTGAATTCACATACAACTATCTCAATATATACTTTAGCATTATTCAATATGTAATTAGATGATAATGTATTAGGGCTATTGATGATAAATTTTTATAATTTGTAAGAGTTCATAAGTTTAAATTTATTGTATTGAAAAATGCCTTAATATATTGTGATTAACTACTCCAAAAGCAAAACATTATTACCGACTAATAGAAACCAAGCACCATCAAAGGAAATCAAACTAGTTTGGCTATAAATGGATGACATAAAGCAAGTGTGATTGTTATTTATATACAATAGATAAATTTGTGATGGGTATTTTGGTTCAAATAGTATAAAAAAAGTACCGAGTTCCTCTCTAATATATTTAAGTAAATCATAGTTTTATGTTTAGAATTTTTGTGGTTCTTGCATCGTTTAAATGTGTTGATTATGGTGCAAAATTTTAAGATATTTTCCTTATACTTGTTAGTTCAATAACATTTTTTAATACATTCTTAGACTTTTAGGTAAAACATGCAAATTGGTTATTTGATGGAGGTAACAATGTGAATTCGATTTTGAAACTTAATGTATTTATAATTTTTATATGATGCCTAAAATGTCAACTTCATACTTAGGTTCTGAGGATAGTTTCAATGAAAATTTAATGAAATTAATAAGAGATATAATTTTTTCCTTATTGGGTGTTACAAGGAGATTATATTTTTTTGTGAAATAAATATTTATGTTGCTTACATCCTACAAAGACGTCATTGGCTATTTAACCGTGATGTTAACCATAAAAGATAAAGTATACATCATCACAAAGTGTAATGTAAAAACCTTCTCATTTTTCTTGCCAAGTTTAGTGAACCAAACAACGAACTTAAAGAGTAAGATCATTTCCCAAAATAATATCTTCTATTTTTTTACACGTGGGATATTTGATTCATACATTATTTGTATTGTGTTCTTATGTTTGGTACAAAAATAAAAAAAATCCTATTTAAAAAAATTTGATAATAATTTTTGTACAATATTCTTACACTTTCATTCTTACGTGGGAAGTGAATTTGCTACATTTTTATAATATGAAAATATTTTTGTCATGTAAAATGTCTAAAATACTTACTCTTCTATCGCTATATTATCAACCAACCACCACTATGTAATTGTCAAATATTGGTATCAACTACTACCGACCACTGTCCATTGTAGTTAATAACTGAAATTTGACCACCGTTAGCCATTAACGATAGTCAGCAACTTTGGCCGCTTTGTCAGTAACTATAACTTAGCTACCTCTTAATGCATCTAACAGTTAACGATGATTGGTGACTCCGGTCACCAGAACTTAACCATGTCCTATCATTGCAATGTAGTTGATAATGACTAGTGATTTTGGCTACCACTTGTTCGCCTATAGTTAAGTCACTTTTATAAATGCTTATGGCCAACTAAACATAATAATTATAATTTCCAATAACATAATTCTTAAACATGCTATTCCCATAAATGTTTTTTTAAAACTTAAATCACAAACCTCCAAAAGCAATTCGAGAAAACATAAGACCTAAACACGTATACATTTATTTTTAAAAGCCTTAAAAATATAAAGTCTCATGTTATGGTATAAATTGACATCAAATGCAATTCCGCATGTTTGGAGAGATAATTCTAATGAGAAAAAGCTCTTTAAAATCTTGCGAGCTTCATATTCTCCTTTGATTTACCAAATTCAAAATATTGCATTATTTTATTTTTTTGTAAGTATCTATTTTAATATTCAATAAAAATTAATTTGAAGACTATTCATAAATTTCATATATGTCTCTTTGTTTATACACTTCTCTCTTTATATTAAATATTTATGGTAATTAGATCTCGCTTATAGATTACCAATTTTATATTAGAGGGCACATTCACTTGTAGCATATTATATAATATATATATATTTTAAATTCTTATACTTTTATATATATATATTAGTATAAAATAGATTAATTAATTAAAAATTTTCAGAATGAGAAAGTGCAAAAATATACATAAAATATGTTAAGTATTACATATTATAATTTTAATTGTTATTGGGGACTGTCAGCAAATTATTATTATTACTATTTTTTTGGCGATAAGGAATGTCGCAAAAAATTGACCTACCATCCTTGAATTTGTAATAATCAATTAATAATTAACAACAACCGAAAAAAGAAGGAAAAATTTAAAAAGACACATACACTTTCTCGTTCTCTCCCTACTAATCCCTAGCTATCGACGGAGACTAGCCCTCTATCGACTTAGACACTCTGCCGCCCCATTCTCGCCGGCGATTTTCTGAGCTCCGGCGCCGAATAACTTGAACCAGAACCACAGGTTCGTTTTTCATTATCTATCGCTCTTTTGTGTGTATCTTAAATTTATGAATTTCTTGTTCCCTTCCCTGCACCGCACGATCTACTCCCGATTGCCGTCTGCATTTTGGTTGCGAATGAGAAAAGCTTTCCTCGTTCTTATTCTCGCAATTGATATATTCAATGATTCGAATTACACACGAAGCATAATGGAGCTTTTTATAGCGGATCAAAACTCACGATTTGTTTGCTTTTTATTTTTCAATTTTTTTAATTGAAATTATTATAGTTTGCACGTTTTCCTAGTTATGCAACTGTTGGAAATCCATTTTTACTTGCACTAGATAGCTAAAGTTGCTACTATTGAATATAAGTGTCTATTTAGTCGAGATCACGGTATAATTAGTGGGTTTTTGCAGAGCATAAAGATAGAGAATTCCTAATCATGGTGGCTATGCTATCCAATTAATCATAGGAAGAAAAATGATTCTGGGTGGAAGAAGTTGGGCATTTGCTTATGTGTTCGTATGTCATTATTGTCATTTTATGAAAGAAGAAAGTTTTATTAGCAAAAGAATAGACAAAGTACATATGGGAAGGGTAAGATATCCTCCTAAACTTACAAATCAAAAGAAAATAGCAAGCCGAAGAGGCTAACAATATGTAACAAAGCTATCTGGTCTCTTTGTTTATGTGTCATGAAAGTTCCCCTAAAACAGCCATGTGGAGAGCACCCAAGAAAGCCACGAATGGGATCCTATCCGATTACAAATGTAAGGGGCAGAGATACACCCTTGAAATATGGGCATTCCCCCCCCGCGCCAAACCAAATACACCAGAAAACTGCAGAAACTTCACATCTTGGCATCCTTATCAGTGTTAAAAGTCAAAGCCTTAAAAATGTATTAAGGGGCAGGGGCACTGCTTTAAGGTGAAAAGAAGCTGTTATAAAGTGCGTTGTATTTAATTGTGGGCTTGGCCCAACTTGTGACCTGACCCAAAAAGCCTGCCTGAAAGTAAGGTATGGAGTATGGGAACACACACGCATTGTAAAATAAGTAGTTAGGTCTTAGAGTGTACTAAATCTCAGCTACAGTAAGGATTTGTCTGTATTGTGATAATTAGGGTTTGGGCGTTGAGCAGTTACTTCGTGTAATCTTCATTGATCATAGTAAATTTTCTGTTTGTTTTATGTGTGGACGTAGACCCATAGTTGTTGAACCACATTATATTCCGTGTCTACTTTTCTTCTTCATATTCTCAGTTTACACACCTGGTTACAACAGAAACGCTCAATGTTCACCAAGAACCTCAAATAAATTATTCCATAAGTAGCTGTCTTACAAAGCCAAAATAAATGGGCTGCCATTTCTGAACTAGATCTGCACATAATATACGTGTTAGAAGTAAAGAGCTGTGTGTATTAATAACTGTGAAGTTGGAATCTCTATTGATTAGGAGAATAACCTGTCATTATTTATTTATGAAATGCTTGGCATTTCCATGATGTATTGTGACTATTGTCTTAATCATGTATTGGAGACTTGGAGTCATTGCAGATTGTCTGGCTTGATGTTGCTGAATCAATGTCTTCCATAAAATTTATATTTAATGGTAACTTTTTTGTTGATGCAGATTAGTGAAAGGTATATTGGTACATTGATGGGCAGTATTAGTTGCCAAAAAGTAATTATGATTGTGTTTGTTGGATAGTGTATTTGCTGGTTGGTACTGTAGATTAATTATAGAGGCAAAGGGAGCAATAAAGCATTTGGAATGATTTGTTATGGCCCAGCAGTCATCCAGGCTTCAGCGCTTGCTCACTCTCTTGGACAGTATCCTCCTTCATCTTTTCCTTATCTTTACATTTACTCAACTTATTATTTACTTTTTCTTGAATGTTTCTTTAACCAATCCTTAAAAGCTGGGTCAACCCAAGCAACAAGGTTGACTGCTGCTCGTCAGATAGGGGACATTGCAAAATCACACCCTCAAGACTTGGCCAGTCTTCTTAAGAAGGTATTAGTTTCTCTGATGTCCTATTCTCCTTGATTTTGTTACAATATGTTCCGTTTAAATCTGATTTATACACTGTCTTCTCTTCATTGTATGTCAATTATGCTAAGTACTGTGGTGTGAAAAACAAAATTGTTAATGAGCTCTTGCACTTTCATTTCTCTCTTCTCTCTCTCTCTCTCTCTCGTTTATAAACTTTCTGTTGGTGGATGGTTTTATAGTTAAAATGTGTTAAGATAAAAATCATTTCTCGGCCTGCACCTAATAGTTCAAGCTTTTGGAATAATTGGTTTTTGACATGGTAATATATTCAATCAAGTGATCAAGAGCTTGATGCTTGCTGCCCCCATTCTCTTTAGTAAATTAAAATTTCAGCTGAAGGTAGTGATGGCCTGTGCTTTATCTGCATTTCAAGCTCAAAGTGCTTTTGAAATAGGGGTGTGTTAGAGTTGAGTCGCACCTAACAGTTTAACTCTTTAGGATAGTTTGTTTTTGACAAAATGCTTTGAAAGTTTATACAACATAGATGCTGATGGTTGTTTTTTCTCCCCTTATTTTGTATATTGATTATGTGTATTGTTCGTCAAATTTATTTTAACACCCTGTTGTCATGTGATGTTTAGGTTTCTCAATATCTGCGCAGTAAAAATTGGGATACAAGAGTTGCAGCTGCTCATGCAATTGGGTCTATTGCTGAGAATGTTAAGCACACATGTTTGACTGAACTTATTGCTTCTGTTGTATCAAAAATGACTGAGTATGGGATATCTTGTAGCGTTGAAGATCTGTGTGCATGGCCTTACTTGCAATCTAAAATTACAGGAAGCTCATTTAGAAGGTTGTACAATCAATGATTGTTTGACAATTTTTTTTTAATCAAAAAAGACATTTCTATTAGAGAGAGAAGAAGTAAGGTACAACCAGGGGGAGGATAAGATATCCTCCAAAACAGAAAAGATACAACAAGGAACATGAAAAAATCAAGAATGCAGCAGGGCTGCCCAATCTCTTTGCACGTACAAAATGGAACTTTCTTGAAACAGCCATGGGCAGAACACCGAAGAGAAGCATAAACAAAACCTTATCCTATAAAAATTCAAGGGAAAGTGACACCTTTTAAAGATGTGAGCATTACCCTCCAACCAAATGCAACAAAAAATTGCATAAAGCCACAAACTGAACACTGCCACAAAATTTTAGCCCCTTGCTTTTACCTAAACCTCTGTAATGAACCACCAAAAACTGCTCCAAAGTAAAACACACCTAGTGCTCACCAAGAACTGAAAAATAATTGTTCCATATTGTATGAGAATAGTTTTTCCTCTATTTTACTTTGAACATATTTTTTTATTAGTAATTTACTTAATTGTTTTTGCCCCTTGACAGCTTTGATATCAACAAGGTGCTTGAATTTGGAGCTTTATTAGCATCTGGAGGACAGGTAAAATAATAATTTTTTGTTATAATAATATCTGCCTTCTATGTTTCTTTTTCGGGTGAAAATACTATATATATTTTACGACTTGTTGCTGATATGTTGAGATTGTAATATTGCATTTGCTCAAAAAAATTGCCATATTTATTGTTTTTGCTTGTTTAATCTTTTGGTCCTTGATTGATCAAGAATCACCCTTGTTTAATGGTGGCAGAGGTGCTGTAGGATCTTGAGATTACTGGCCAATTGTCAGATTTATGTTGCCAAAATAGATATGCTCTACTTTCTGGGAAGTGAACAACTAAATTCTTTCGACGAAACATGTATGATGCTTAGGAAATTAAGGAAGTCATGAAGAAGCTAAAGCTGATGTTTACTCTAAAACAGATGTGAAAAAGTACTAATCAGCACCTTGCAAAGCTTCTATAATGCTAAATCTGATTCATCCTCCTAACCATTGATTTAGACTGATTCTTCAGAAAATGATTTAGCACCAAATGATAGCATACATTACATACCACCAAAGAGTCCTGCTGCTTTTTGATGATTTTCATGCAATTTTCGTAGTGATTATTTTTAGAATTTTTTTTTGTTATTTTAACGTAATTATGATAGAATTAGCCATGCTAGGATACTATATGGATTAGGAAATTTCTAGAGAGAATTGTTTAATTGCCAATCAAGTTTTAATAAGCCTATTCAAGGGCCTTCTATGTGTAAAACAAAATACAACAGATATTTTCACTTACAAATGTTTTTATAAGGATTTTCCTTGTGTCCTAGTAATTTTAGAATTTTCGTTTCTAGCTACTAGGTTGCTGGGACAATAACTAGCTCCCTTTCTTAAATTTTTGAGCTTCTGTCTAGTGTCAATTGGCATTAGAGCTGAATTGTGTCAATTGAACTTGTTTTCACATTGCATTTTTTTGTCCTTAAACTGCTTTTGGTGGTTCATACACACAGTAAAAGAGCCATGGACCTTGTCCTTTTTAACTTTTCTCTTGTTTTAATTGCATGTACATTTATTGCATAGACATTTTATGTTTTGTTCCATTTCAGGAGTATGATATAGGAAGTGACAATGTAAAGAACCCAAAGGAGCGATTGGTTCGCCAGAAGCAAAATCTTCGACGTCGTTTAGGTTAGTAAGACTGCCTCAAGCTGTAATATCTTATTGCAATAAGAGAAAAGTGAAATGATGACTTTAATTAGGTTGGTTGTTGCTAAACATTTATGGCATATTCAATATCTGCTCTTGTTGACACATAATGTAAGTGGACACTTGTTGAGCACTTAAACAAGGTGCTGTGGCGGGAAGAAAGCAACACAGCTTTATTAGAAAGTCAAATGACACTGTACTATGGGGGGAAAAAAAGACAAGGTGCTGTGGCGGCCTAATACTTTGATGCTCCTTCTATTTCCCACATCTGAAGGAGTTGAAACAAGCCATTGATTTGCCCTTATCAATATCCTTTGCTCTTTAGTTCTGAGTGTGTATACAGCACGTGTATTACTCTGTAGTCATTTTTACTGTGTTTATGCATGGTTATTGTTATACACGTGCTTCTTAATAATGTCTGGCAAACCACTTCAGTTTATGTGCTTCTGATTCCAGAAATACTTTTCTGTTAATGTAGGTTTGGATGTATGCGAACAATTTATGGATATCAGTGATGTAATAAGAGATGAAGATCTTATGGCACACAAATCAGACTCTCGTCTCAATGGAATAGATTACAGAGTTTTTACATCTTCTTCTGTACATAACATCCAGGAAATGGTTGCAAATATGGTTCCTAGTGTCAAATCAAAGTGGCCAAGTGCAAGAGAACTGAATCTTTTAAAGCGCAAAGCAAAAATAAACTCAAAGGACCAGACAAAAAGCTGGTGTGAAGATGGAAGTACAGAGGCATTATCTGCTCAAAATTTGACTTCTAAAGGCACTTGTCCTGATTCAGTAAATTACAGTAAGGTAATATGCCATTTTACTTGTTAATTGTAATGTGTACAGTCTGTTTTTAACTTTTTTTGGCCCAATTGGGGTATGCCTTGGCACAATTATTCTATTGTACTCCTCTCGCCCAAGTTACTCATTGCTGGTTGCGATTTATTTGTTAATTATTATTGTTATTGATATTATTGTTGTTGTTGTTATTATTAATATTATTTATTTATTATTTTTCTTGGTACATCCTTGTAACTAAGCAATAAAACAAGTTTCATTTCTATTGTCTGTCTTTGAAAATGCTATCTTGACCTTCAAATTGTTTTCAAGTTGATTCAATTTCCATCTGCAATCACAAGGCATAATTCTGCATTATTTCATTGACTTTTTATATAGGCTTTCATGGATGTTAATCATGACGAAGATGGCTTTGAGCATGATGGGGATGGACAATGGCCTTTCCACACTTTTGTTGAGCAACTTATTATTGACATGTTTGATTCTGGTAAACATTTTACCCCGCTGTCACATTTTAGTACATTTTTGGAGAAGGATGCAGGATATATATTTACTACTGGGGTTTACATTCATTTTACTAATGTTCTTTGAATGATTATTGTTCAAATTCTGTTACTAGTTTGGGAGATACGACATGGTAGTGTGATGGCATTGAGGGAGATTATAACACATCAAGGTGCTTCTGCTGGAGTATTTAAACATGACTCGCACTTGGGTGGGGCCTTGTTTGTTGAATTAGAAGATGAAAGTATATCAAATGTATTGAAGAGAGAGAGGGAGATTGATTTAAATATGCAAGTTTCAGTGGATGAGTTTGAGTCACACTTAAAGAGGCCAAAGATTGAAGATGTATCTTCATCGACCTCTATGGATAGAATGATGAATTGCAGCAATGAAGGTGATATTGAAATCAGCATTAGTGCTGAAACCCACGGATGCACTTTACCTTTGGATTACAGGAATGGGCAATTTAATGGTAATTCTGTTGACGTGGATCTGGAATCTTACTCTCATGGTTTACATGATACATGCAAGGAACCTGCTAATATAGCAGAGGAGAAGGGTCATTTTGATGACAATAAGATTCCCTCTGGAAATCTTAACGTGCTGAGAAATCTTCCTCAGAATTGCGAGCTGATGAACTTGGTTAAAGTGGCTAGAAGTTCCTGGCTTCGAAACTGTGAATTTCTTCGAGATTGTGTAATACGCTTTTTGTGTGTGTTGTCACTGGACCGGTATGATATTTTTGTTCTTAATGTCTTATAATGAATGAAGTAGATCCTCTTGAACTTTGGTTTACATAACTGATTGGCAAAAAAAACTCTTTGCTGCTGTGCTTCTGTCCAATCTTAGTTATTGGTTATTATAGTTGATGTGATACTTTGGGGCTGTCTCTTTATCTGCAACTTTTTATTTTTTTATTTATTTTTGATAATTTTTGGTTTTTTTATTTCAGCTTTGGAGATTATGTATCTGATCAGGTTGTTGCCCCAGTGCGGGAAACCTGTGCACAGGCATTAGGTGCTGCGTTTAAGTATATGCATCCGGCATTAGTAAATGAAACATTAAATATATTGCTGAAAATGCAGGTAAACATCATGTAAGGGCGCATATTCTTTCCATTTGATACATGTATTTTAACTTTGCTTTAGTATGCCCTCAACTTTTCTCTCTTTGTTCTTTTCCTTCTTATGCAGTAATTCCTTTTTCATTGTTTAATCTTTATGCTTCCCTTGTTTCCTTTTGTTCAGTGTAGGCCAGAATGGGAGATTCGTCATGGCAGTCTTTTAGGTATCAAATATTTGGTTGCTGTGCGGCAGGTGCATGTCTATTTTGCCACCACTTCTTTTCTGGCTTTTGGTACTCATTTCATATGAAGTGTTCGTTAGATTTGCATGTGTGCAGTAGTAGTTATTTAGAGGAAATTCTGTGTACCAAATTGTCGAATTTTTTTTATGAGCAATGGACCTCCCTCCCCTCGCCCCTTTGAGCATATCAATTATGTTTGCTTTTTGTGCTTTTGGAGAAGGAAGTAGTGTGAGGCTTTCTGGATTTGTGCTTTGTTTACGTGATTGGGTTCTATTTGGTTATTGTATTGCTAAGCTAGAGTTCTTCAGAAAAGACTTTTACCCATCAGCCTTTTATGAGATAGTTTTTTGTTTTAAGCCTCCACATTGTTTCTTGCTAATGGATTGTTAAGATTATAGACTATAAGACTATTAACTAAGGAAAGTCTTATGAATTACGGAAGTGTTGACCCTAAAATCAAGGCTGATTGGGGATTCATTTTAGGTAATTGATTGGAGCTTGGTTGAGGGTGAGCGATTGACAGAATATGCTTGTAAGTTGCAATATTCCTTTAACATCTAATATAAGTTGAGGTGTAGGCTGGTGGCAATTTACACATTGTGCTTCAACCTACGGCCTTTCCATATTGTCTACATCTCTCTCTCTCCCCTCCCTTATTTATCTCTCTTAAGAATTTTCTAATATTTTCAACATAGTATCAGAGTGGTACCATCCACCATGACCTGGACCCACTACAGTTGCAATCATATAGTGTTTTCTGGTTTATTTCTTTTATTTTTTTTACCTAAGCAATTTGTTATCATCAAGTTCTATAATATTTTCAACATAGTATCAGAGTGGTACCATTCACTATGACCTGAATCCACCACAGTTGCAATCATATAGTGTTTTCTAGTTTATTTCTTTTTATTGTTGTTACCAAAGTAATTTGCCATCATCGAGTTATCTTCCCTTATTTGTTTTCTCTGTTAGTCACTACCCTGCTTGTTGGATCTACGATCGGACCCACCTTTGTGTCTAATTTTTGGTTTTTTCTAGTGAAAAGCAGCTCTTCCACTTAGGGGGCCAACCCCCTGGTCTGAGATGAGCACGAGTCCTATTCATGTTTTTGGTTTGTCGGGAAGCTTATTATCTTGATCAGAACAGTGTGTTTCCTTGATCTATTGGCTGCGAGTTTTGGTTCTTGTTGTGATCTGGTGGTGCTGTTTAAAGTCTTCTGGTCTGACGGTGTATGTGGGTAGTTTCTCATGGATCTTGGTTTCCCTTTTAATTGTTGGTGTAGATCTGAGTTTTTCTTTGGGGAAAGCTTTCTAGCATGAGTTTGATGCTGTCCTCTGCTGATTTTGCAGTAACTTTGCTGGTGAGCTGTTACTGAGTGAGGTTGCAAGGAGTGGATATAATTCTCAGGAGTTAAAGGGGTTCTGATGTATTGTTTTGGTTAGGTGTTGCTTTGTTTATGTCTAGTTTGTTCTATTTTTTCTGATTTGCTGTCATGGGAGTTGTGGATTGAAGACTTTGGGCAACAGTAAGCTGAGACCCAGTGTTGTGGTGACCAGCTGGGAGAAGGTTGAGGGGGCCATTGATGAGAAAGGTGGAAGACTTCTGGAGTTGTGTCGTGTGTTTGGGACATGTGCCAAGGAGAAGTTGAGTGAAGGTTGAGGCACCAGGGAGAAAGGTCGAAGACTTCTAGGAGCAGTCTACCAAGGATGTTGCCAGAGGTTTGTTATTCAGGAGGAGTGCTAGTTGGCTAAATTCTTAGATGGGTGATGGCTTGTGTCTTTGGTCTTTGTTTTTCTCTGTTTTCTGTTGAGTATGGGTTTATCATTCCGGATGTGTGTTAAGAATATAGACTGTTAAGAAAAGTCTTGTGAATTAAGGAAATGTTGACCCTGAAATCAATGGTGTTTAATTGGGGTTTGGTTCTAGGTGATTGTTTGAAGCTTGATTGGGGGATGATTGATATACATAGTATGCTTTGTAATATTCCTCTAGCATCTAGTTTAAATTGAGGTGTAGGGTGGGGGCAATTTACACATTGTGCTTTAAACTAGATATCTTCTGTCTTTGTTTAGCATTTTATGTATATCTTCAGTCTTTGTAATATTCCTCTAGCATCTCTCTTTATAACTCTCTCGACCCTTATTTCTCTCTCTGTCTAAGAATTCTCCAATATTCTCTATAAGACCAGATCTCATTTGTTGCCTATTTTGCCGTTCCTCCAAGAGTGACAAAGGTTGATGACAGTAGCAGGCATTGCTAAACAAAGACTGAAGATAGCTAGTGTGTAGCTCCATATATTCAATGGAAGCTTAGTCTAATCTTGATGGATGTGTTGCTTCTTTTTTTATTATTATTATATCATTTGAAATTCATGATATGTTGTTTTGTACTGTTCTGCCTTCTGATGTTTCTTTTACTCACACCAGGAGATGCTTCCTGACTTGCTTGGACGTGTTCTTCCTGCATGTAAATCTGGGTTGGAGGACTCGGATGATGATGTCCGAGCTGTTGCTGCTGATGCTTTAATACCTGCTGCAGCTGCAATTGTTGCTTTGCAGGGTCAAACATTGCACTCAATTGTGATGCTGTTGTGGGATATATTGCTTGATTTGGACGATTTAAGTCCATCCACTAGCAGGTATTTGACTGGCTAAAATTTTGTAGTTATCTTTGCAGCCTTTAATTACATTATTATGTTCCCTTTTATGTAGACATAGCAAAATGATAAAGAATATGCTTGTCTGCTTAGTTTTCCATGCTCCATCAATTATAGAACCTATATGTTGATGACCATGGATGAGCAATAGCTGTAAAGCTTTGCATGCTTGTTTTTCACGTAGGCCTTGTTTGCATATCTGATTTTATTTATTATGTTGATTAATTTCAGCCAATTCGTTAAGCTTTTTGGTCATAAGTTATAGATGAATTATATAAACTGGTATCACTGTACTTGTGCTCTCAATTTGTTATTCACAAATGTCAAATATCCTCTTTATATAAATTATAGGATTTTAACATTATAGGATTTTAACATTATTTGTTATTCACAAATGTTAATATCCTCTCAATTTGTACTTATGAATTATATAGATTATAGGATTTTAACATTTGCAATGTTATACACTTTATGATTCAACTCAGACCAGCATTTTAAACATTGAAATTAGATTATCCAGTTTCCCAATTCCCAAGATATTATTTGGCAAGTAATGCTATTGACTCACAAGTTCACAACCAGTTGTGTCAAAGAAAAAATAACACACACACACGTGCTTCTGCACAGGTGCTATTGGATTTCTTCAGTGGTCAAACCAATGACCTGTGTAGAGTGGGTGGGATGCCAACTCTGGCACCAGATTATAAAAAGTAAATGAAGTTTACACCAGAATGACTGCGATGTAACTCTTCCACCTCTGCATCTTGCTCTAGCCCATGGAAATTTGTTTCTCAGGTTTATGTTTCTTTTAAGTTTCTGTTCTCTCTAAAAATGGGTAATGGTTCCTGTATCAGATTTTGGGAGGACCTATGGGTAAGCGGTGTTCCTTTTTAGGAGACCTTTTCTTGCCCATATTGCCTTTCTTCTCCACATCAATCCCCTATCCAGAATTTCTATTTTACTCAGGATTACGATATTTCTTGGAATTTCCTTCTTTCTTTAGGGAAACTTAAATGATAGAGAAACTTCTTTATTACAATTCTACTTGTTCTCGGTATCATCTTCAATTATCTCCTAATATGTATAGAAGAGTTTGGGTCCTTGAGGCATCTAGTGATTGGCAAGTTATTGTATTGATGACTTTGTTTGCCATTTCTGTTTCTTCTTTGCTCCTTTGCATAGGAGGATACATTTTTTGTTTTGTAATCTTTCTTTCTTCTCTCTTTTAATATTTCTTCTTTAATTAAAAAAAAGAATGACCTGTGTAGAGTGATCTATTTGCCTGCACGGGGTTGGGTTTTTATGTATTTTAGTGTTGGTTGTGTGAGTACTATGATGCACAGATACGGGTATGGGTATCGGATACAACACCAGTACGACATGGGGATATGTCATTTCTTAAAAAATTAGGATACGGGTACGACATGATACGACATAACATATATATAAAAAATTATAAATATAATCTTATAAAACATAAAAAAAAATATAAAACCATCATAATACATCATAAATAAAAACATAATGGTTGGGTCATTCCATGATTAAGGGAGAAAAGTGGAGAAAATAGTTTTTATTTTCAGCATTAGTCACTACAAGTACAATAGAAGACTATAATTTATCAAATTCTTATGATATCCCACTTATATTGGCACAAAAATTCAAAAATAAAAAATAAATATTATAGGATATAGGCTCCGGTAGTATATTTGGAGTATCCGGTATCAGATACCGGTATCCGATACGAGTACATATCCGACATGAGTATGAAGGGTTTTTTGAAGTATCGGTGCTTTCTAGTGTGAGTAGCATTACTTTTATTTGACCTTGACTGTAGGATTATTTTCTCAAGTCCTGAACATATTTACTGTCGCACATATCTACAATATAATCTTCCTTTAAACTCACTTATCATTTTTTGCTGATTAGATGTGATGGATTCTCATGCATTGTAATAGCAGTTCAGCCCTGCCATCTTTTTGTGATATAAACTTTGAAGTAGCTTAATCTCATTTCAATACTAGCATCAATAAGCATTTATACTTTATTTTAGACTTTTAGTTTAGAGAATATACAGAGAACAGAGGGGTTTTACAATTTTAAATAACTTCCCACCTATGAAGCACCGGTATGGATCTCAGGCCGCTGTTCCGGTGTCTGGTACATTTCCGGTTCTGGAATGCATACCAGACAGTAGGTATGTGTCTTCCTCCCCTTTCGTTTTTTCGGACGTAGTCTTCACCTCAAATCTTCACCTGCGAGGCGGCATCTCTGCCTTCACCTGCGGCTTCTGCTGCGTTTCTGCCTTGCGTCTTCCATTATGTCTTTTGCCTTTCGTCTTCCACCGACTACTGCATTCTACCTGCTATTGCGCTAGCTGCTTTCCAGTTTGACATGCTCTTTCATGTCTTTTGGCTTATCCTTTAACTATTCATTTGATGTGGGTCACTTGTTTTTGTTTTATTCTTGCACAGTTTTTGTTTTGTTTTTTCTATTTCATTATTCTGCTTTTGGATTGGTTGATTTGAGTTTAATAGAAATAGTTAACTTCACCTCTACTTTAAAAAAGAGTTAACTTAACTGCTTTTATTTCTTCTGATTTAGGGGTTTCTTTTTTTAAAAAAAATGATCTGCTATTTTTTTTAATGCTTTATAAGATGATATTTAATTTTTTTTATATGTATGTTCATGCGTATCCTACCATATCCGTATCCTAGTTTTTTAAGAAATGTCGTATCCCTGTATCGTACCGGTGTCGTATCCCATACTTGTACCCGTATCCATGCTTCTTAGCTTCCCACTAATCCTAGTTTTTGGGGTACAGTTTGTATCTCGTAGAGACCAATCCACAAACACCAAACCAAAGGTTTGCAATATTATATTAGTTTTAATTTATATGTTTGTTATCTGTTTGCAGTGTGATGAATCTGCTAGCAGAAATCTATTCTCAGGAAGAGATGGTCCCGAAGATGTATAAAGTATTTAAATTGGGAGACAAGGAAATGGCTAATCTAAATGGAGTTGGTGGTGGTGATGATGATGGAGAAGAAAATCCTTATATGCTTTCAACATTGGCACCACGTTTGTGGCCCTTTATGAGGCATAGTATCACATCTGTCCGTTATTCAGCAATACGCACTTTGGTATTTATCTCTACTCCATGTTGTTTGGTGAAAAGTTTGGATCTCATATAGACATATTTATAATTTAGTTTCATGACAAAAGGTGGTGCGAATAGTGATGGCTTGCCCAAAATTTTTCATTTGCAGGAGAGGCTACTTGAAGCTGGATATAAGAGAAGCATTTTTGAGCTGTCTAGTGCTTCATTTTGGCCCTCTTTTATATTGGGTGATACACTTAGAATTGTCTTTCAGAATCTATTATTGGAAACAAATGAGGATATTTTGCAATGTTCTGAGAGAGTTTGGAGTCTCCTTGTTCAGGTATATCATCAGATAAGAGGGAATTGCATAGAAATGCCTTGACTGAATGTTCCTGGATCTTTTCTCAGTTAAATTGTGTCATATATCTACCCTATATGTTGTAATGTTCCAATCAAGATTATGGTTTAAAAAAGGAACTAAGACTTTAGGACTGAATTTGACATTGTGCAGAACCCTAGAAAAAGATTTATGTCTTACTGTTTCACACTTTCACTTGCTGTCAGCTCATGTAATGCAGGGATCAGCATATTGTGAGCACTGTATAAGTTGAGAGAAATTAGTTTTAAAAGCTACAAAAATCATGTACAGTACTCTGTTAAAATCTAATCTCGAAACATATGCACGAGTATTTTTGCAAATTCAGAAGTTATCAAGATGCCATCAATAGTAGATTTCAGTTTTCCTATCTTCAAAGAAGTGGTAATCGTTATCAGAAAACTATTGTCCGATTGGTTTATGGATGGTTTGATGAAAACCAATTGGTATTTATGTTGGTTTTATATTTTGTAACAACTTAGAGCATGTTTGGGAAAGATCAAAGCAGCTTTTTTTTGAAAAAAAACTGTTTTATATAAAATCTATCTTGTTTGTTTAAAGTGTGTAAAATTGATTATAAATTAAGATTATTTTTTTATAACTAAAAACAGCTTTTTTAAAAAAGCTGTTATTTTAAGCTTTGAATTATTTGATTTCAGATTATTTCAAAAGTTTTAAGAGAGAAATACCTATTTGCCCTTAATCAAATAATTTTTTCAATCATTTCATACATCTTTTGGTAATTTACTACATAAAAGCGATTTTTTAATACAATCCAAACAAAACTCTTTATCATAAAATCGATTATGAATTAACATATCCAAACATAAATTAATTTTCTCATAATCGATTTTCTTGAAAATCGATTATACACATAATCGATTTTTCACATAATCTTTTTTTCACAGCTAATCCAAACACACACTTAGTGTAATTATATATGGACTTTAGCTTATCGGGTTTTTGTTAATATTTAGTAGTGTAATCAAATGACTTGTGGTACTATATGTAAACTAACTAGAGAAAGGAAAGGATCTAGAGAGAAAACCCCTCAGTGAATGTACATAAGTAGCACCTTACATCTCCTATTTATACAAAGAGAAGAGGAGAGGCTATATACAGCCTGTTGTACAACTGCATAGAACAAAGCACAGCTATTTACAATAAATACTGATAGATACAAATGAATGGGACATCTACTATTTCAATAGTCCCTCTCAAGTTGGAGCATATAAATCATATGCACCAAGCTTGTTACAAATGTAGCTAATTTGAGGACCTCTAAGAGACTTTGTCAAAATGTTTGCTATCTGGTCATTTGAGTTGACGAAGCTAGTAGCAATGCATCCTAACATGATCTTTTCTTGGATGAAATGACAATCCACCTCTACATGTTTGATCCTGCTAATACATAGGCTTTGATTATAATTTATTTTATATAGTGTTTGAATCACAATGATTTGTATTTGAGTTGAAGTTTGATCTTTAGTTTCTATTTCATCTTCCCGTTGCTTTCTATTATGTCTCTAACCTATTGTTCTTTTTCTTATGGTGTTATAAACATCTATGGGTAGTAATTTGTTCTAAAGAATCTTCCTCCACCCTCTCCCCTAGGCCCTTAAAAATGGTTCTTTTGATCTTCCTCCAACCCTCGTGGTTGTTTAATTTTATATTTCTCTATTTTCTCATCTGTCAAGTTTTCTGCCTAATTGATTGCAGTGTTCTGTGGACGACTTGGAGACAGCTGCGAGGTCTTACTTGACTTCTTGGATAGAACTTGCATCTACACCATTTGGTTCAGCATTAGATGCCTCAAAGATGTTTTGGCCTGTTGCCTTTCCACGAAAAAGTCAATTTAGAGCAGCAGCTAAAATGAGAGCTGTGAAGATTGAAAATGAATCTGGTGGGGATCTTGGTCTTGATTCTACAAAAGGAACTATTCCACAAGTTAGAAATGGAGAAGTTGCTATGAACTCAGTTAAGATAGTTGTTGGTGCTGATGTGGACACATCTGTAACTCATACTCGAGTGGTTACGGCAACTGCATTGGGAATTTTTGCTGCTAAGCTGCCTGAAGGCTCTTTCAAATATGTGATTGATCCACTGTGGAGCTCTCTAACCTCATTGTCTGGTGTCCAACGTCAGGTATGAATTTCTGATTTGCTTACAATGATCCTGCATCCAATCTGCCTCCTTTTTCCAGCCTTTAATAGTTTCTATTGTATTTAGGTTGCATCTATGGTACTTGTTTCTTGGTTCAAGGAGATTAAGAGCCGGCATTTATCCAAAAACCTTATTGGTATTCCTGGTGTCGTCAAAGATTGGTTGCTGGACTTATTGGCATGTTCTGACCCTGCATTCCCAACAAAAGATTCACTTCTTCCTTATTCTGAGCTTTCAAGAACTTATTCAAAGATGCGTAGTGAGGCTGGTCAATTGCTAAATGCTATCAAGTTTTCCGGTATGTTTAATGAGTTGTTGTCAACTCAGAAAATTGAGTTGGATAGCTTGAGTGTGGATGATGCCATTAATTTTGCATCAAAAGTTCCAGCATTGTGTACTGATAGTTCTGGGAATGAATCCTTGGGAAAGAACTCTATGGATGATATTGAGTCCTCAAAACAGAGGCTCTTGACGACTTCTGGCTATTTGAAATGTGTTCAGGTATGCTTCAAACAATTTTTTTTTACTTTCTTGAACTGGTTGATATTACCTGGTTTCTACATCATTTCTGTATTTGAAGTTATCCTCAATAGATTTTTTTGACATGCTTATTTCTGGATAATGGGATGATTTGCAGAGTAATTTGCATGTAACGGTCTCATCTGCAGTTGCAGCTGGAGTTGTCTGGATGTCTGAATTTCCCACACGACTCACCCCAATCATTTTGCCTTTGATGGCTTCAATCAAACGAGAGCAGGTGCTTAATTTTATTTTTGACTGTTTCTCTAATGCCCATATACATGTTTCATTTGATTATAACATATGTCTTATCTTGCAGGAGGAAATACTGCAAATGAAGTCAGCTGAGGCACTTGCTGAGTTAATGTATCACTGTGTTGCACGTAGGCCTTGCCCTAATGATAAATTAATTAAGAATATATGTGGTTTGACATGCATGGATCCCTCTGAGACCCCTCAAGCTAAATTCATTTGCTCCATGGAGAGTATTGATGACCAAGGTCTCCTTTCCTTTGGAACTCCTGTGAGTAAACAGAAGTCAAAGGTGCATGTGCTGGCTGGTGAAGATCGATCAAAGGCGGAGGGCTTTATAAGTAGACGTGGGGCCGAACTATCATTGAGGCTTCTATGTGAGAAGTTTGGTGCTTTGTTATTTGATAAGCTTCCTAAGCTGTGGGATTGCCTTACTGAGGTGCTTAAGCCAAGCTCCTCTGAATCTCTAACTATCACTAATGAAAAGCAAGTTACTGTGGCTATTGAGTCTGTTAGTGATCCCCAGACCTTGATTAACAATATCCAGGTTGGTGTCATCAATTTCTATTTGTGAACTTGGCTCATAACATCTGTTTTCTTTCTTGTTAGACTTTTGCATCATCAGCTGTGAATTTGTATGGAGTTGAACTGCAGTATCATAAGATGGGATGAAATTGTCAAGAACCCTGGAAACCAAGACACAAGTCTTGTGGATTTTCCTGATTTTTCACAAACCTTTTCCTATTTAGGGACATTTGAGTAGATTTCCAAAATAGAGGAAAGGTTTATGAAAAATCAGTTTTATTTTTTTCTTTTTAGATTAGGCTGGCCCTATGTCATCTTGTCTTAGATGGTTATAGAATGCATTAGGTCTATAGTTCATTGAAGGTTGGGAATTTGTGTATTGTTTAATTATCTATCTTGGCCAAGCACATATTTTTCATATTGGTTGTTTTAGGAGTTTCAATAAATTCTTCAAGTTTAGCCATAATCGTTTGGACCATTGTTTAGTGATGGCATATAGCATTGTGCTTAATGTGCAACATGGTTTTTTTGTAGGTGGTACGATCTGTTTCTCCCATGTTAAATGAGGAGTTGAAGCCAAAACTGTTGACACTTCTCCCATGCATTTTCGAATGTGTTAAGCATTCACATGTTGCAGTTAGATTAGCTGCTTCACGCTGCATCACTTCTATGGCCCGGTCGATGACTGTGAAAGTTATGGGAGCTGTGGTTGAAAATGCTATCCCTATGTTGGAAGATGCATCATCAGTTCATGCTCGGCAAGGAGCTGGCATGTTGATTAGTTTTCTTGTTCAGGGGCTGGGTGTAGAGTTGGTCCCTTATGCTCCTCTCTTGGTGGTTCCACTTCTAAGGTGCATGAGTGATTGTGATCAGTCTGTCAGACAGAGTGTGACCCATAGTTTTGCTGCTCTTGTACCTTTGCTTCCTTTAGCGCGAGGCCTTCCTCAACCGATTGGATTAGGGGAAGGAATATCTAGGAACACAGAAGATTTGCATTTTTTGGAACAACTACTTGACAACTCTCATATTGAAGATTACAAGTTGTACGCTGAATTGAAAGTAACATTGAGAAGGTAAACTGGTCTTCTGTTTTTATTTTTTTTGACTCATAATATTCCTTTTTTGAAACAATATGACTAACTTATTGCAAGTATCACACCACTGCCCAACTTGTGCTGGGTTTAATAAGTGAAGTGAGTTGTTTTTATTGAAGTCACATGGGAAAATATAGTTTAATGATGAAGTTGTGTTTTTAATATTCTCATAGTTCCTCCTGTTGTTTCTATAAAAATAAGGTTCTTCGTGTTGGAGTCTTCACAGTGAAGATGAAACTGAGCTCTTATGTCTTATGTGATGCTAAATCCTTTGAACCTCCTGTCATGTTCTTCAACCCTATTTTGGTCTCATACAAGACAAACCTTTGCTTTTTGTTTTTCTAGTAACTTGATTCATCACTTATCATATCTACTCTTGTATATCTTTATTTATATTCTTATATTTGTGATATATTAGTTTATATTTTTTATGTATTAATTTTAACCTTTAACATTATTATTGATTTATTGTTATTACGCTTCCAGGTATCAACAGGAAGGCATTAATTGGTTGGCTTTCTTGAAACGTTTCAAGCTTCATGGAATTTTATGTGATGACATGGGGCTTGGTAAGACACTTCAAGCATCAGCTATTGTGGCCTCTGATATAGCTGAGCATCGAACTCCAATTGGGAATGAGGATCTTCTGCCATCTTTAATTATTTGCCCATCAACACTAGTTGGACACTGGGCCTTTGAGATAGAGAAGTATATTGATGTTTCTGTTATATCTTCTCTTCAATATGTCGGTTCTGCTCAGGAGCGAACATTTCTTCGAGATCGTTTTTGCAAGCATAATGTCATTATAACATCATATGATGTTGTCCGTAAAGATATTGATTATTTGGGACAGCTTCTGTGGAATTACTGCATTTTAGATGAAGGACATATAATCAAGAATGCTAAGTCTAAAGTTACGCTTGCTGTAAAGCAGTTGAAAGCCCAACACCGCTTGATATTGAGTGGAACACCAATACAGGTTGGTGATTAGTTAATGTTCTCATTAAAGGCAAAACCTATCACCACTAATCTGATAAATGGATTATCTTTTCTTGCAGAATAACATCATGGACTTGTGGTCACTCTTTGATTTTCTAATGCCAGGATTTCTTGGAACAGATAGACAGGTATCTTTTTGCTGCCCATATAACAGCTACCCATGTTTGGTATTTTCTATTATTTGGAAAAATGATACATTTGGTATGTTAGGGTCTTAAAATGCTGGGACAGAATTTATGATCTTTAGCTTTGGTACAAGCAGTTGTTGAAAGTAATTGAATGAATAAACTGAAACCAAAGCTAGATTACTTGCTGAAGTGCATAACTAACCACCATTCTCTGTTCAATGACAATATATCAGTATTTAAAATCACACCCTTTCCTTTAAACCTTGTTCTATGCTTTTTTACATTAGATTCAGTGTGACAGTTGCTCAGTTTGTTATCTGGCTGTTAGAGATATAAATCCAAACCTGGGCCTCCACCTAACAGCTTAAGTTTTTAGGTTGATTTGGTTCTTGATATGGTATCAAAGCCTCTATTACCAAGTATTTGAGTTTGATGCTTGCCGCCCCCATTCTTTATTATTAAATTAAATTTAAGCACAAAGTAAAAGTGGACCTGTGCATTGTTCATGTTTCAAGCCCAAAGGGCCCTTGCATGAGGGTGCGTGCTAAAGATATAAAATTATTTATGGGCTTCCACCTAATGGTTTAAGCTCTTAGGTTGATTTGGTTCTTGACATTGGCGCTTTGTCCTTTTTGTTTCTGCTTAGTTATCACACACCTTCCACACCTGCGAAACAGAGTCATACATCCATTCAAAGATGTGAATATACTACCAAATCGTGTTCATTTAATCAGTTAATCTGACTTTGACAGTAGATTGTGAATTTCCCTCATGATATTATGTGCCTTTATGGTTAGTTTGTGAATTTCTTCGAGACATGTCTTAGGTCTAGCTAGTGCTTTGTTTATGGGAATGCTATAAAGATGCTAATCAATTTTAGCATTCTTTTATTTTGTTGTCACAACCGGCATTCGTTTAATGTGGCTTTAACAGTTCCAAGCCACTTATGGAAAACCACTTGTAGCTGCAAGAGATCCGAAGTGCTCTGCTAAGGATGCTGAAGCAGGAGCACTTGCTATGGAGGCATTGCATAAGCAGGTGATTATCTCTTTCTCATTATTCCACTGCAAAGCTTTGTGTTTTGTCTTCTAACTAGATGTACTTTTATCCTCTAGGTCATGCCTTTCCTCCTTCGTAGAACAAAGGATGAAGTCTTGTCTGATCTGCCAGATAAAATAATTCAAGACAGATACTGTGATTTGAGCCCTGTACAACTTAAACTCTATGAACAGTTTTCTGATTCTCGTGTAAAACAAGAAATGTCATCTATTGTTACAACGAATGAGTCAGCTGCAGCAGAAGGAAGTAGCAGTTCACCTAAAGCGTCTTCACATGTTTTCCAGGCAATTTTATTTCTTTAATTATCTGTTAGTTATTGTTCCATCAGTTTTCTTTTTTGACACCTGAAAATCTATTCCATGGTTCAGGCACTCCAATACTTGCTAAAATTGTGTAGTCATCCATTGCTTGTCATTGGTGAGAAGATTCCAGATTCACTATCTATCATCCTCTCGGGACTGTTGCCTGCTGGCTCTGACATCATTTCAGAACTTCACAAACTCCATCACTCCCCAAAATTAGTTGCTCTTCAGGAGATTCTTGAAGAGTGTGGAATTGGAGTTGATGCTTCTGGTTCTGAGGGTTCTGTTAGCATTGGGCAGCACAGGGTCTTGATATTTGCTCAACATAAGGTAATGCTTACAGCTTACCCTTTACTTGGGGCTGATTTCTTTCTGAAGTTTAATACATGGTTTACTGATCTTTCATTTAACAATGGCTTGTTTGCAGGGTTTTCTGGATATAATTGAAAGAGATTTGTTTCAGACACAAATGAAAAAGTTAGTTCCTGGTCCTAATCATCCAGTTAATCTAAATAAATAATTTTCAGATTCTCATTTTGGTTTCATCACATTTAAAGCTTTTAGTTGAAAGCTGATTTTGTCACTGAACAAATGCCTTATGTTTTTGCATGGAACTGTGTTTCTCCAAATTGATTGATTTTGATTTCTGATTGATAATGAGTCAATGACAACTTCCATTTTTTTTTTCTTTTTTGCATTAGTGTCACATATATGCGGCTGGATGGATCAGTTGAGCCAGAAAAGCGGTTTGATATTGTCAAAGCTTTCAATTCTGACCCTACTATTGATGTCTTACTGCTTACAACACATGGTAAAAAGTTTTCACTTCCTTGTCTTTATCGATATACATACCCAATGCCCATTTATTTCTCTTGAAATTGTAAGTTATTCTTTTGAAATTATATAATAAAATTTTCCAACTGCAGTGGGTGGGCTTGGTTTGAACCTGACATCTGCAGATACCCTTGTTTTTGTGGAGCATGACTGGAATCCGATGCGAGATCATCAGGTAATTATGATCCATTTTGTGCTTTGTGTGGGTTTTCTTTCTGGTTGAAGCCCACTCTAATTTTGGGAGCTGATAATTCAAAATTAGCTGTGGGATTAAGTTTTTTTTCCAACAGATCTTTAATCATTTTTTTCGGATTAAATTCTAGTTGTAAGTAGTAGTTGTTAGTTTCCAGCCTGGCTTTAATGGTGAGTGGATGTGCTGTCTTCTTGGATTCTCTCTTTTTCTTCTTAATGTTAAACGCCATGGAGCTTTTTTCATCTTGCATTTAAGGGAATGAAATGTCTAATGTTTGTTTTTGCAATGACAATGTTTCTTATATTAATTACCTGCAGGCTATGGATAGAGCACACAGGTTAGGTCAGAAAAAAGTAGTTAATGTCCACCGTCTAATAATGCGTGGTACTTTGGAAGAGAAAGTTATGAGCCTACAAAGGTTCAAAGTGTCGGTGGCTAATGCTGTCATTAATGCGGAAAATGCTAGTATGAAAACGATGAATACAGATCAGTTGCTTGATTTATTTGCATCAGCAGAAATCTCCAAGAAGGTACGAATTCCTGTTTATGTCTGGTATAATTGTGCTAAATGCAGACTATTATAACTTGAATATGACTCAGTTTAGTTTCACAAATGAAGATTGGGTGTTATCAACTTGTGCGTGCTGTATGTTCGTCTGTACTGGCAATCTTTAGTTGTAAAAGGGTTTGTGCCACTTTAATTTATTCAATGGGACTTTCTCATGAGCTAGGGTTTTTGAATTTATCTGTCGTCACATTCTACTGAGGGATGACCCCCTGTAACATGCACGCAAGGTAGACACCCATACCAATGCGTGCACACATAGAGGAAATATTGCATATAACAAGCTTGATTTTACTTTATTTTGGTAATATCAATCACCGTGATTGGTGTTTCTTTTTTAATGTTTGGCCATTGTTGTTTTATTATGTTATGTATAGGGAGCTTCTGTTGGAAAGAGTTCAGAGAACAACTCTGATGGAGACACTAAATTAGTAGGCAGTGGGAAGGGGATGAAAGCAATACTTGGGGGATTGGAGGAGCTATGGGACCAATCACAATATTCAGAGGAGTACAATCTGAGTCAATTCTTAGCAAAGCTTAATGGCTAAAATTCCAGATTCAATTCAGAGTGTACATATCCAAGACTACAAATTTTGACATTGTAACATCTCATTTTTTTTTCCCATGCCCTTCACTAATTTTTTGTCGTCACTTTTTGAACACCCCAATGCTGGCATCTGCTCCTGCGTGTAGGCACGCAAGTAAATCAATGTCTGTATTTTACAGGGCATTGAGGAGAGGGTGGTTTGACTGATTGGTGGAAGCCCTTGGCGGTGGCATGTAAAGAAATGAACTGGTGACGGCTTTGGGAGGGGATGGAGTAATATTTTTTGGATTTTGTATATATTCAGTCCTAATTTTAGTTATAGTCATTGCTAACATGAAGTGCCTTGCATTTTGCAATATTCCTTGAAAGCTACAAATACCAAAATGCAAATTACATCTCAACTGCCTGATAGTTGCATGGTTTTCTGCAGCTATTCGTAAATCTGCCAAATGACCGATGACAGCAAGTGAAACGTTTTTTTAATTTTAAAACTTGCTTAAGTAAACAGCTGATTCAGAGTCTTTTTTAAATACAACTACCAAAGAAAATGTGAACTTCTGTTTTTATGTGCAACGTTTTTCATTCCGACACTGTATTATCTATTCCATGATAGAGGGTTTCTTTTTTCCCCGTGTAGCGTCTATTTTTCATTTTCATTTTTTAAAAATACATATTTATAACTGCAAAATTAGAGAAAATCATTATTATTATTTTTTGGTAAAAGAAAATCATTATTTTAAATCCATTGTAATGACCTACCACTTAGACAGAATCCTTATTTTTAAATCATAAGAAACTTTTTAATTACTTTTTGAAAGTATATTACAGTTTTAAGTCAAATTTTGTTCAATTTATAAATTATTATAGTATCATATAAATAAATAAATATAATTAATTTTGTTTTATACGGTACTTGTAGTGTTGTAATAATGAAAATCGTCATCGATAGCGATGCTTAAATCTCAAGAAGGGGATTATATTATATACATAAATAAATAATTTTTTAACGAAACTTTTTTGTTTGTGTGAAAATTTTTCACGCAACTGTTTTAGCTTTCTCTCTGAACTTTGTAGGTAATGTACTTTTAAGTATTTTTCGGGTCATATATTATAATTTTTTCACATAATTATATAAAACTTTTTACCTTAAAACAAGCTTATATTATATGATTATAGCTCACATATGTTAGGAAAAACAAAGAAAAAAAGTAAAAAAAGAAAAAGATAATAGAATTAATGTTGAATATAAAAATGGTTATATTATCATTTAAATAAATAGATAAAATTAATGCTGTTTTTTTTTTAATACGGTACCTACTACCTCCTAGTAGCTAGGGATATCTCTCTCATATGAAGAGAGGGAGTAGGGAGTAGGAGAGGAGAAGCAGAGCAGGGAAGGGAACTGGGAAGCACCAAAAATGGGTTGCAGTAGCGTTAATTTGGTAGCAGTGTCAATGCCAAGTCCAAGTAATGCGCGTGCATCTGCTCTGTTGCCATTGCCTTCCTTCATCTGCTCTAACCCTAATTCAGATTTCTCCACTTCCCAACTTTCCTTCGCTTCCACCGCTCATTCTGCTTTTCGTCTCCGATCCCGTTTCACTCCAACTCCAAACGCTGTCAATTCTGTGGTTCATGTTAAGGCTGAGCGCCTCCGGATTATGATTTCTGGGGCTCCTGCTTCTGGTAAAGGAACACAATGCGAGCTTATCACCAACAAAGTAAGCAATTTACTTTGCTTTCCAAATACTACACACTTCTTACTTTACAACAAAGGTTCGTGTTTTCAAATCATTTTCTCTAAGATCAAATGTAGCAGGCTTCACCCTTTCCAAGGGGACACTTCAATTTAATATTGTTTTCCAGCCAGGTATACTCAGAAGAATAGCTGTATTTATTGTTTCCATTTACAATATGTAAATACCCAGGTTTAGTCCTGTTGTTCTATATGTTTGTAAAGATGGCCGTTAATTTGTCTCAACTATTTGTGAAATGTGATCTAATGAAAATAAATTTTGCCTTTAAAATAAAATGAAAATTACAAAATTTGAAGGAAAGAAAATGAAACAAAAAGATGTATATACGTAATTAACTTTTGGTAAACTTTTTGCTATTCAATTCAAACCATATGACCTAAAAGATGAGCCTTACTAGATAAAGTCTCTTGGATTTGGGAGAAGTTACTGACTTACTAGATAAGTCTCTTATTTATGGTTTTCCGTGAAATAAACAGATTGAATCAAGTACTACTTATATATGCAGTATGGTTTGGTGCATGTTGCTGCTGGAGATTTACTTAGGGCAGAAATTGCAACAGGAAGTGAAAATGGAAAGCGAGCAAAAGAATATATGGAGAAGGGACAATTGGTCCCAGATGAAATAGTTGTCATGGTAGGGACAATACATTTTCTCTTCAAATAATTTTGCTCTTGTTGGTGATGTCTTTTTTATACCATAGATGGTCAAGGAACGTCTCTTGAAGCCAGATTCTGAAGAGAATGGTTGGCTTTTGGATGGATATCCCAGGAGCTTGTCACAGGCTACTGCACTTGGAGAATTTGGGTTTGAACCTGATATTTTTATTCTTCTAGAGGTAAGGATTTGGTTTTTTAGCTACTAATATTTTGATGGTCCTTATAACAATGATCACAGCCTATGTACTTTGTAACTCCGATTTAATTCCTTTTTTTTCCCCCACGAGTAAGAAATATATCCTGCCCATGCCTATATAAATATAGCATAAGAAATCCTACAAGGAGTCAGGAAGATCCCATCAGTTTTGCAATAATAAGCCAGCTAATGCCAAATAGGGAGAACCAAGAACCACAAAACTCTTTCTAACGTACAGTGAAGCAGAAATTGGCTAAGTATGTCTATGTATTTCTCTTGCACATGCTACACCAGCTTACAATGGCTGCCATCGCTCTTGGATTATCTAGGTCTACCTCTACCCGTTTTAATTGGACTATCTTCCATTTGAACCACTTTTCTTACTCGAGCCCCTATTGGTCTTATTCTCACATGACCAAACCACCTTAGGCAAGTTTTTGTCATCTTCTCCTCAATAGTTGATACTCTAACTTTCTCCCGACTTAAGCTCAAGCCCTAGAAAGTAACTTTAAACTGCAAGGTGCAAAGTGAAGTTGACCCAAATCCCAAGCAAGTAATCTGAGTTTTCTGAAAATTTATTATAAAATGTTGCTCCCTAATGAGGAGAGGGTCCTGCTCTGCCACTGAATCTTGGCAAAATTTGGATTTGTCGCGCATGCTCCCTGTCAGTCTATCTATATCTTTCCCTATCTTTGGCATGACCATGGATTTCGTCTTTGGTCTTCCTATTGATCTCTTTCCTCTTCAAGTGGGAATTGCCACTTTTAGCAATGTGGGTTGCGAATGCCCTGTGTTTGAGGTCACGTGCCATCCTAAACATGATTCTGTTGTGTTGGGGGGAGGGGGGTAAGCAACCTAGGTAACATCGTTCTAACCTCCATAGATCTTCAATTCACAATCTTTCTGCCTTTTATTCACCCATGAAAATGTTAACTATAACTTCTTAAATCCTAACCCTTTTCTATCCTGCACTATTGTCCCCTTTTGAAGTGATTCTTGGAAGTCATTTGCCTAACAAAATTTTATTGAACTACTGGATCTGGAACTAGGTAATCCTTTGCTTTAGATGCCTCACTATATCTCTACTATATTATCAGAAAGAAACAAGTTTTCCATTTCACTCTTTGTCCCAAAAGGAAAATCACCCTTAAATATTTGAATATTTGTTCAGTTAATCAATAAAGAAATGAGATTATTAATGTAAATGAAATATCAATAATATATATATATATATATATAATTAAACTCATCTGGTCGGATAAAGCTTGGTTGTCATTGTTGTCGTAAATTCCTACTCTCTCTCTCTCTCTCTCTTTATATATATATATCCTCTTTCTTCCTTTATCTTATTCATAACTCATTTTTCTCTTTTATGTCCTGTCATCATCCCACTATCTATTTTCTTTTTTAAATTACTTTTTTTGTACAAATGTTTAGTGCGTTCTCACTTGCTAGTCAAAGTGACCGTCTTTCTCACCCCACCCCCAGTGTAGTCAAAGGCACCAAAAGGCGTTTCTAAGGCGCTGAGGCGTGGCACTAGAAGGGGTCAGCACCTCAACCAGCGCCTTAGGGACCCCTTTTAGGTTTAGGTGAGGCATGCCTTTAGCGGCTTATTGATAACTGTTAAAAACCAATATTTTCCAGCCATCTAACTTGCTAACTGTGATGCTAAAGGAGGTAAAATAGTCATAATGTTTTAAAAAATGATTAGTAGTTGGTCTTTGGGACTCTTAGCAGCAAGCAACTTAGGGTTTTGTAAATTGAACATCTTAATCTTTTATTTTTACTTTGAATATTAAGCTTGAGTAGTTAATTTATATGCCAAATTAATTAAAAATAGTTAAATATTTTACTATTTTCTTTTTCTAATGTCAACGCCTTTCTTAAGTGAGGCGTGCACTTTTTGGTGTCTCTCGCGTCAAGGCGCCTTTCACCTTTGACTACCTTGCCCACCCCAAAAAGTCTTTTGGCTTTTCTGGCACATTAGCAACAGAAACATGGCTTGTTGAGAGGCTTGGAACCTTGCAGCTGACTACTGCTACTGAGGCCTTCAGATAATTAAGATAGTAGCTAGCTTACTGTTTTCTAAATTATTTTCTATCCCAGCAGCCAACAGAAGATGTAAAGCAAAGCAAGGTTATTCTCAAACTGCATAATTGTTAGGAGTTGTGTGTTGTTACAGAAAAGGAAAGAAATTAGTGTCAAATAGTGATACTCAGTGGAATACCATACACTAACGAGATCTGATGTTGAAACCTCTCAAGGAAACCTTTTATCTGGACTGACCCTACACCATTTGCCATTTATCTGACGCATCCATCAATGATTTGAACAATTGTGGGGAGACCTTGCTGGAGACCCCTTTTACTGCTATAAACACCAGCAGCCGTTAGTCATAAATGCAAAAAGTCAAAGTAGCTTTTATTTTAAGTTACAGTTGAATTTGCAGGTCTCTGAAGATATTCTTGTGGAGAGAGTAGTTGGACGAAGATTAGATCCTGTTACTGGAAGGATATATCACTTGAAGTATTCTCCTCCAGAGACAAAGGAAATTGCAGCAAGGCTTACCCAACGTTTTGATGATACTGAAGAAAAGGCATGAATATGTCACTATAAGAAACTCTCATGCGTTGTTTCCGTAAAGATCTCAATTCTTTTGTTAGAAAATGCTCCTTGTTGACAACTTTAATAGTCTATATCATGTTTTTAGGCTCTTTGCTTGTAATTAAGTGCAACTGAAAGTTTCTTTTCCATTATTGTTTGCTTGACTTAGGTAAAGTTGCGATTGAACACCCATCATCAAAATGTGGAGGCAGTCCTTTCGATGTATAAAGATATAACTGTTAAGGTATGCTTTATAACTTCTATCCCTCTCTCTCTCTCTCCCTCACACACACACACACACAACTCACATGCATATCTGCATGCACAAGCAATCTTGTCCAGCGACTGTGGAGTGGACATTATTAATAAAGCAATTACCAATCTATCATGTATGTCAGTACTAATGAGCTACCAATATGGAGTGGGTAATCCTTGCCACCACAGTATGAAGCATGGATATCCACGAGCGTTCGTACCTTGTTATTGTGGACAAGATGCTAAGTATATCTCATTGGCACAAACAAAACAACTAATTGACTTTTGTATGAGCTAAACAATAACAAAAACATTTGATGCAAGCAGATAAAAAAGCATGCAGACATTGGAACATTTATATTGATTGATACTTGTTTGTTGCTTAACTGCTTTAGGCTTGATGGTTGTGTTTCTTCAAGTGTTTTATTAATGGCTGCTGTCCAGCAGTTTATTTGGTGTTCAATTTCCTACTGATGTAAAAGCAAAGATATAGGAAAAATATAGTTGGGCGGGTTCTGCTTATATATTTGGGTCATGAACCCCGGCTGAGGTGCTTTTGTTGTCTTCAGATTAATGGCAATGTCTCCAAGGAGGAAGTATTTGCTCAAATTGATAGTGCGCTGACAAGTCTTTTAGAGCATAGGAAGGCCGCTTCAGGATCTATTGCAGCATAGAAGAGCATCTTTTGACATTTTGATCTAGCATGGCCTTGCTGGAGGTAATGGATTTTGAGCAATATTTATTAGGTTAAAAGAGCCTTCATGCAAAGTAAGCTGCATTTTCTCGTGAAGATTGATCCGTTGAAATTGTTTCATGGCTTTACATCCCTTATGGAAAGCAATGTGATTGGCTTGAACCATGCATGAGGACCTGTGATAGTAAAGTGCGCAGTATATTTTACTAGTTCATTGTTATATGATTACTTTAAAGTCGTTTTTACGTAATAACTAGCTTGTAAATGGAGGATTTAGTGAAGTGTTATTTGTTGGTTCCCGTTACTGCTTGGTCGTTACATTGTGTTCTTTACCATTTACTGTATATTAACTGATGATTGAAAATCATGTATTCTATGTTCTTGATTATAAAATTTATTTTGATATTGCAACGGTACAGTATCGTGGATATGAAGATTAACAGTAAAATGCAGTAATTATGAGCTGTGAATATTAATAAAGAGAATATTAAGGTAATTGTTTTATCTTAACTTCTTTTCAATGTTCATAAAGATCTTTACATGCCCTTATTCATATATTTCCTAAGAAACTAATGAAAAAAGGGTTATAAATATCATATAAATTATAATAAATATTGTTTGAATGGTATCCAACTTTTTGTTTTTGTTTTTGTTTTCCTTATTTTTCTCCGTTATTAATTCTCTCTTAACATATATTTTTCTTTTCTCTTGAAATAAATGTAAATAAAAATAAAAAAATATAAATATTATTTAAGAATAATTATTTTTTCATAACCACTATCTAGGTATACACAACCTCTACTATGTCCCCTATTAAATATCTATTTTGGTACAATAACTATCAGGGATTGGCTTCCGTGTGTTACACAATCAAGCCATGCTGGAGCGATTGATTGTCTTCTGTGTGTCACTAGTAGGAATGGGCCGTGCGACCTCATCATCGTTCACCAATTACCTCGCTCTCGCTATACTATTATTTTAAATCGTTATAGTGGGGAGTGGTCAGAATAGTCAAGCATTTTTTGGTTGAAGAATTTAATCAAAATGTAGAAACTTTCCACCTAGTACCTACTTCAACGAATTAATGTCAAAATTTTCAAAATGGAGAATCGATTCTAGTATTCTAGAATCCAGATGGATTGTATTGTCGATAAACCTTCGACTTTATGGACGAAGCCGAAGTTGCAAACAACTCTCTACTCAAGTTTCAGGTATCGGTAGTAGTTCTATCAATTATAATTAGTATTGCATCCTACGTTGATAGAAGCCACTATAATGTTAGCTTTGTTGACTGCCCTACAAGTTTGGGCAAGCCGAGTTGAAATGTCTGATATTTTTTTTTTTAGTGTAAATCAGAATATTATTTTGTCTCTAAAGCAAGAGGCTAATTTCATTAAGTACAGTTAAGTGTGTGAAGTAGAAATCTCTCTCAATTGTATTTTTTTTTTATACATACCGTTTCAAAAATCAAATCTGAAACAAGATATTTAAGGTGACCAAACACCTTTTACTAGAATCAACGCAAGTTGATAAATTAAGTAATATTAGTTATACATTTATTTGAGAACTTTGGAAGTAATTAACATCTTTATAAAGATCCCAATTAATCAAAACTTAGCAGAATCAATTTGTTTGGGCCATAGCAAATTACTATTTTTCCAAACATATAACTATAACGTGTCCTGACACCATACAAGCCATCTTCTAACCTCATGTTGCCTCCCTTTACAAATATCACTTAGAATAACAAATATCACAATTTCTTAAGTTGATGCTTGAGTTTAATAAAATAAAAATATTTAATAAAGTTACTTATATTTAAATACAAATAAATAATTGTAAACCGCTATGGCAGGCAGCACACAAATTATGTTATTAAATACATTAATTTATCACAATTTCTTATGTTATTAAAATATAATTACTTATACTTATTGGCAGCACACAAAAAGAAGTACTTATACGCATTTATAAAATGAATGTGAAAACTATGAGAAAAAAACTCTTGATGAAAATATTTGATATAGAAAATGATAAATTAATGTTTGTTTCCTTGTGGTTTGATTCATTTTACTTTGTCACCTCAGCTAAAAAAAAGTAATACTTTACTCTCCTAAATTTTATTTTATTAGTACATAAATTTTCTGTGATTTTTTTCGCACATATTATGCATTATGATCAAGAAGATAATTTCGTGGCCTTGTATCTCTTTTGTTACTCATTCTTCATATGTATTATTTTACGTTTTTCTACAATAAATTGACATATTTATAGTAAAAAACTTACAAGTAGGCCTTCAAATTGGGTTAGGTTTATTATTTCTGGAGAACTTCAACAAAAAACATCAAAGTCGTGCAACCAAATTTATGACCTAATATCTTTTTGATAATTTATTTGTTTTATGCATATTATATATGTATATAAATCTTATCTTAGTGACAACACATACATATAAATACTTTACACAAAACACTGTGATAAAATTAATAAATAATAACGAAATTAATTTTATGACTACAGCAGAATATGAACAGAAAAAACCATAAAGAATTATGTACGAAGGAGCAAAGCTCGATGAAATAATTCACCAAAAAAAGAGTTCGATGAAATAATGTCATAATGTGATAAAATAATAATGAATATCCTTTCTGAGTTTCTATGTAATAATTTTTCCTTTATAAATCAGGAGGTACTGGTACAGTTGAATTTTGAAATGACTTTTTCTTTCTCGTTTTTTGTTTTCGCGAGTGAAATGACCGAGTTATATATTTTTGAAAATTATTATTGAATGTGAGGAGAGGACTGGAGTGAGGACGAGTACCAGAGTCCAATTCTGACTACACACGCTCAGCTACGTTTTAAAATTTAAAGTAATGGAATGGAACCCTTCCTTTCCCTTTGACTTGGTCTTTGGTCCTGAGTCCTCACATAAAAATACTCTTAAACCGCGTTTTCTGGTTTAGTATTATATATCTTTGGAGTTTGGCCTTCTCATAAAGACCTCATCTCTGGAGACTAGACTCATCTCTATTCTCTAATCCCCCTACATCTCATCTCCAACCAAATCCCACCATGAAATTATTGAATTCTATTAATCATTTCTATGGCTTTTCTCCTTAACCACACCTTCTGCTGCTACCTCTTTATTTCCTTGTACTTCCTTTCTTCTATTCCAATCATAATAAGTTCACTTTCAACTGTTTCCATCTCTGTAACTTCCAACCAAACATTTATTTGTGCCTTACAACATCCAAACCAACAAGGACAAGCAAATCTTAACTGTACTAGCTTTCCTCCAGGTATTGAAATTCAAGTGAATCCCAATATTTCCTTTTCTGAGATTGTGGGTGGCAATGGGTTTCTATGTGCATTAAGGCCACCATCTTCTTCTACTTCCATCATGGGATGTTGGAGATTCTCTGCCAATGCTACTAATGTTCCCTATAAGCGTATCTACCGTGGACCCGTTATTGAAAATATTGATGCTGGGAATTCCCATGTTTGTGGCCTTGTAAATGGGAACAATGGCCTTCAATGTTGGCAATGGCATGGCTTCAATTCAAGCATGGGCAGGAGCATCTCAAGCATCGCCGTGGGAGAGAATTTTGTATGTGGGTTGTCTCAAACAGGAAATGTTGTTTGCGAAGGGAATAATAATAGAGTTGTTGGGCATGAGCATAGTGGAAACTACTCTGTAATTGCAGCTGGGTCTTGGCATGCTTGTGCTATCTCTCGTGATGGTAGCTTGGATTGCTGGGGAGACATGGTGGGTGACAAACCACAAGGGAGGTTCATTTCTTTGGCGTTGGGAGAGAATCGAAGTTGTGCACTTCGGTCTAATGGGATAGTTGCTTGTTGGGGGTCAAATAATTTCAGCATGCCACAGAGCTTGCAAGGTACCTTTTTTGCAGCAATTGTGGCCAAGAAAAGTGTTTTCTGTGGAGTTATGTCTAATGATTATTCTTTGCATTGTTGGGGTACTGAAATTTTTGAGCCAAATGTAAGATCCAAGGTGTTTGATGATGTCCTCCCAGGACCTTGTAGGAATGAATGTCCATGCGGGCCCTTGTCAGGTTCTGCCAGATTATGTAATTCTCCAGGTGTCATTTGCCAGTCTTGTGGAATAGGTATTCCGCCAGTAGCTGAATCTCCATTGCAGCCACCACCACCATCTCTACCACCACAACCACTATTGAGTGCAAAAGGTGGTTGGAACAACAAAATGGTGGCATTTCTAGTGGTTGGATGTGTTGGTTCCAGTTCCTTGTTGCTAGTCTTGGCTTTCTTCCTTTACCGGTACTTCAAAGGAAGAGGATGCCGCGTCCATGACTCTGGTCGATTGGATGAGTCCGGGACCTCAACAAGCCAACCAGAAGCTCAAGCTGTCCCTCAAGTTCTAGAGAAGCGGTTGAGTCATTTAATTAGCATGGGAAATGGGAGTCATTTGGAGGAGTTTTCCCTGCAAGTACTACTTGAAGCCACAAACAATTTCTCAGAGGATAACAGAATTGGGATAGGTAGCTTTGGATCAGTCTATCATGCCACACTGGAACATGGGAAGGAAGTTGCCATAAAAAGAGCGGAAATTTCGTCCACCTCTCCATCCTATGCAGTTTTGGGTGTCACCAAGCGCCAAGAAGACAAAGACAACGCATTTGTCAATGAGCTTGAATCTCTATCAAGACTCCACCATAAGAACCTTGTCCGGTTATTGGGTTTCTATGAAGACAGCAATGAACGCATTTTAGTGTACGAGTATATGAACAATGGGAGCCTAAATGACCATCTCCACAAGCTCCAAAGTTCTCCACTCATGTCATGGCCCGGTCGCATCAAGGTAGCTCTAGATGCAGCCAGAGGTATAGAGTACCTCCACCAGTATGCCACTCCACCAATCATTCATCGCGACATAAAGTCAGCCAACATATTATTGGATGCTCAGTGGACAGCCAAAGTGTCTGATTTTGGACTATCATTAATGGGTCCAGAAGATGAGGAGTCCCACCTTTCACTTCTAGCAGCTGGCACGGTTGGTTACATGGACCCAGAATACTATAGGCTTCAGCATTTGACTACAAAGAGTGATGTGTACAGCTTTGGTGTGGTTTTGCTAGAAATGCTATCTGGGCACAAAGCCATCCACAAAAACGAAAATGGGGTGCCAAGAAATGTGGTAGATTTTGTGGTACCCTTCATTGTTCAAGATGAAATTCACAGGGTATTGGACCGAAGAGTGCCACCCCCAACACCATTTGAGATTGAGGCCGTGGCGTTTGTGGGTTATTTGGCAACAGATTGTGTTAGTCTAGAAGGTCGAGATAGGCCAACTATGACTGAAGTTGTAAGTAGCTTGGAAAGAGCTTTGGCTGCGTGTTTAGCCCAACCAACACTGTCGCGGTCCACGACTGCTTCTTCAGACTAGTTCATGAAACTTCGTTTTCGCTTATGCGTTGGGGTTACGCTTGGTGATTTGTGAAACGGTCCACTTTTGTAGACTAGACCCATTTTCTTTCTTTCATTTTTTTGTTAATATTTTATAAACTAATTTCATTATCACACAATACAATTATTAACAATTTAACACGGTCCAGAATCCAGATTTTGTTCTATTTTGAATTGGTTGAGATTGAGACCAAAAAGTGTATGATATTGAACCGACCAAGAAGGGGGGAAAAAATACTTTGTAAATGAACCGGTTGAATGTGCTTTACAGTCGAACCACACGTTTTTTTTCTTACTTTTGTTTTTAACCACTTGTGATTAGGTCATCGTTTAATATCAAATTGAATCAATGACTTTCTTTCGTCCTGAGACAAGGTCAAATGTACGGAAATTTTTGAAATAGGATCCACCTGAATCATAAGATATGTAACAAATCAAAATATGATTCAAAAAATAGACTTCAGTGATAAATAAATTTAAATTTAGTTGCTGAGTAACTTTTACAATCTTAAATATTTAACCTATTTTCACACCTAACAATATAAGGATACCTCCGCATAATATATATATATATTCTGTTCAACCTTACCAACCAAATCAAATATTAGGACTTCTTTAGATTTAGCGATGACATAATGTATGGTTAGACCATTTTCATTTATTTTAGGAGAAATTACACTCACTTTTTATGAGATTAGCATTTATTATATACAACATTTCTCTTGTATGAGACATGACATTAAGCTTCTTAATTCAAACAAAATTTAAAAAATTAATAAAATATAGTGTTTATCCTTATAGCAAAATTATACCCACTTCTCTTGAGGTTAACAATATTTAAAATATATATGAAATATCATGCTTATACTTAATAAAAAAAAAATCTCTTTTTTTCTTTTTTCTTTCACTTCCAAATCTTTTTTCAAACCTTACAACAAAAATTTATTTTTTTCTTCTGAAAATCTTTTTAGTCCCAAACAACTTTCTCTTATACTTTTTTGTAAGAAATCAAACACTCATATGTCAACAATTCTCATCTCAAACCTTACAGTAATTTTTTTAAAGTTAGTTTGGGTATGAAACTAATTCTTTAATGTTGACTTGACCTTAGCCACAAAATGCTTCTGATGAGTTTCGAATCCTTGTACTGTAGGTAAAGTCTGACCACATAAAATTCATTTTGTCAACTATATTTAATCTTTATTGAGACATTATTATTCTTAAACAAATTTTATTAATTTTAATTTTGAAAAACTCAGCCTACATAAAGCTTATTTTGCCAACTTTATTAAGATATTGTTGTTCTTAAACAAAATTTTCTTAATTTTTAATTTTAATTTTAAAAAACTTATTTTTGTTGTAACAATATTTAGTGCCTTTAGCATTTTATAGCTAAATAAAAGTAATAGGATTTGATATTTGTATAAAGTGATAAAAAATAAAAATATACTAACACTTAATGAGTGAGAAGATATGTTGATTTTTTATTAATTATCTTTACTTTGGTATATTTTTAATATAAATTTTGAAAAAATGAGAAATAATGTTAAACATTAATAGAAATGTGAGAAGTGAAATAAAATAAAGATTTAGTAAGCACTTAATAAAGAAAAAGAGAATCTGTTGATATTTTATTAATTATTTTAAATTTTATATTTGTAATAAATTTAATTAATATATTATTATAAATTATGATACCTATGAAATAATAAGGAACACTTTTAGAGAAAAGAGACTTAATTACCAATAAAAATAATAAGAAATTCTAATACAATTAAATAAGGGTAAAAATATTATTTTGTATAAAGACATATATATTAAGCGTTTATTTTTTAACAGACTTTAACTACAAGAGACACTAGTGCAACAACAACACATAAATTAAAAAAGGTAAGTGTAACATCTCATAAGAAGAGTGTAGAGGAACCGTATATATTAAACGCTAATCTCATCTGGGTGTAATTTTCCCTTTATTTTAACAGTGCACGTGATAAATGATTTCGGAATCCACTTGGTATCAGAAATGGGAAACAAAAGCCGAATGTTCAAGTTTCAAAGTTTCAGAATTTTCTTCACAAAAACTTGCACCACAACTCAAAAAACAATCAGAACCACTTGGTATCAAGTGGGTTAAGATATTTGAACCAAAAGATTGAAGTTTTAAGTAATAGAGAATCAAACAGAGCAAGCACAAGGTAACAATATGAGAAACAAGGCAAATAGATTGCTCTCCAAAATCATGTTTTTAAGCACTCACTTGAATTAAAACTAGACTCGAAAACTTAAGTAAAAGAGTTCTGAGTTGAAACGTAAGATGACCCAACATGTAAAGCAATAAAACAGTAGAAAGAGAGAGTAAAGAAAGTTTGGACAAGATGTTTATATACTTTAGAAAGACATAATTATCATATTTTAGTCCTCTAAATCTCGACTAGGTAACAGAAGTGCTTATCAATTGGGAAATATGATTCATGGGAGAGCTTGCAAGGATTTACGTTTCCTCTGAAAATAAAATCACAGAAAAGCCTCTCCATCTTTGTCAAGATCGCAGTCTGGAGATTTCAATGTGGAATGTTCAGCATCAATAAGCATCTTGACAACCTCTCTCATGGTAGGGCGCAAAGATGGAAGCTTAGTAATGCACTTAATAGCAATCTTCAAGACTTTTATCATATCTTTAACAGACTCGGATGCCACTTTCTTATCAAGAATGTTGAGAACACTTTCACGGTCATTCAGATGAGTCAAAACCCAATAAACAATATCCTTCGCTTCTCCATAATCCTCTTCAACGGGTTTTCTGCCACACACTAATTCTAATAGCACCACTCCAAAGCTATAAACGTCACTCTTTTCAGTGATGTCAATTGTATAACCGAGTTCTGCATGCAAGAGTGTAATATATAAATAAACCATATGCTATTACATATTCAACCATACATATATAGGGAGCATATGTCCGACAAAGAAACTCAAGATTTCTCATAATCTGTGTAGGGAGGAAGGAAACCTTTAACATATTTTACTCACCAAATTATCAAAAATTGGTCATTTGTTTGTTATAATTAACTGAAAATTGAATCATAACTGCTCTGGTAACCTCAGGGAGACAAGGACTGAAATATGATTGGAACTAACGCATTAATTTTGCTCAATGGGCATTATTTCAGCAACATAATCACCTCATCAGTCATTCTTGGTAACCATTCATTGATAACAAGTATACATTTCTTGGGCAGCATCCTAAAGTAAATTTGAAAGGCAATTAAAAATTCTATATAAGCAACAAAAAAGATGTATCCAGCAGATTGTCGGATATATAATAGCAATCATATTTCACAAACAAATAATAATTTAACAGTGTCAAACATGAGATGCTTCTGAAGCATAAACTGTATGATGAAATTTCCTGTTGAAAACAATTGAAAACTCACCTGGAGCAATATAACCATGTGTGCCAGCTAGACAGCTATAACCCAGTTGCTTATTAGATTTTTCAGCAAACCTTGCAACTCCAAAATCAGCAATTTTGGGCTCATAATCCTCGTCAAGCAAAATATTGCTGGATTTAATATCCCTGTGAATAATAGGTGGAGAACAATCATGGTGTAAATAGGCAATTCCTTTTGCAGCCCCCAGAGCAATTTTGTACCTCTGGGACCAATCCAATTCTGGCTTCTCATCTTTTATCTGTCTGTGAAGAGCTTGAAAAAGATTACCATTTGGCATGTACTCAAACACTAGACAGTTTGATCCTCCTTTTAGTAAACAAGCATAAAGTTTAAGTATATTTTTATGCCTAATTTTCCCCAAAATCTCCATCTCTGCAGCTAAATTTTTTACACCATCTCCTTTCCCTAGTTGCTTTACAGCCACCATGGCACCGTTTTTCCTCAACTCCACTCGATAAACCTTTCCTGTACCACCACTTCCTATTAAATTATCTTCATCCAAATTACATAATTCATCCGCTTCAATATCTACTTGGTGGAAAGATGCAAGTTTCCATTTTGGACCTAATTCCTTTTGACCTTGTAAGTTTGTTTCGACATCTGCTTCACCATGCTTGAGGCTTCTACAACTCAAAAGCAACAATCCAGCTACAACAACGACAAAGATAGAAGCAATGATAAAGAGCAAGACAAATTTATTAGCAAAGACCCTTTCCTGACCATGTTTTTTGGCACAAATCTTCAAATCAGAATTCACGGAAGATTTTAAATATTCCTCAACACACAGTCCCTTGTTTCCAAGAAAAGCTTTCTCTCCACCAATAATTAGAAGTCCAGATGGAATTCTCCCAGAAAACAGGTTTTCAGAAAAATCCATACAGCTTAGTTTCATTGTCACTAAATTATCTGGAATAGAACCTGTAAGTTTGTTTCCAGATATATTAAGAGAGTTCAATGAGCTCATAAGTGAAACTGACTGGGGGATATTTCCAGATAGAGAATTCCAAGCAAGATTCAAGTCCACCAGCCTTGCACAATGACCCAGTTCTGCGGGTATTGATCCAGTTAATGAATTCTCTTCTAGATGCAAAGAGGATAATTGCTTCAGAGATCCCATTTCAGGTGGTATTTCACCAGAGAAATTATTGTCGCTCAAGTAAAGCTTCTCCAAGTTCACCAGCTTGCCAAGATCTGATGGAAGCTTACCTGAAAACCTGTTCTTTATCAAAACTAACTGACTTAAGCTCGTAGAAAGCCCAATTTCTGAAGATACCTGGCCAGTAAAATCATTATAAGCCAAATCAATTATTTTTACATATGGAAGAGCCCAAATCCCATCTGGAATTTTCCCAGATAAGCGGTTCCTACTGATCCTAAATCTTTCTAGAGATTTGCATGTAACATATGACTCGGGAAAATCCCCAGAGAAATGGTTTTCCAATGCAAGCAAAAGTCTCAACTTCCTGCTTTCACACAAGAACTTTGGGAAATCACCTGAAAATTGATTCTCAGATATGTCAATACTCTCAAGTGGCGAAAATCGGCCAAAATATTCTGGAATCATCCCAGTGAAGCTGTTTCTATAAATTGAGAACCCAGTGAGATGTTGCATATCCCCAAACCCAGCAGGAATTTCTCCAGAAAAGCTGTTTTCATATAGTTGAAAAACGACCAAGTTCTTCATATTACCAATTTCCTCCGGCAAGCTACCATACATATTGTTTGCAGAAATGTCAATCTCCTGCAGATTAGTGAGGTTTGCAAGCTCAGCTGGGATTTGTCCTGTCAAATTATTTGAGAAGAGCTCAATCTTGTAAAGATTTTCCAACTTGGAAATTGATCTGGAGAGTTTGCCAGAGATCTTGTTTCTTGAAATATCCATTGTCTCCAATGCCTTCATTTCATATATTGATTCTGGAATCTCTCCTCTCAAATGGGAACCACCAAGATAGAGCCAAGTCAAGTTCTTCAGATTTCCAAAAGTCTCTGGAATCTCACCCTCACTATATTCATTTTCCCCAAGACCCAGTGAAACCAGTCCAGTTAGATTCCCCACCCAGCTGGGGATGCTGCCAGAAAAGTAGTTTGCCGAAAGGTCAAGAACCTGCAGGTTTCTCAGCTCAGACAAGTCTGGGATTGTTCCAACCATCTGATTGCCTGTTAGATTCAAAACTCTGAGGTTGGTACAGCTACTTATTTCAGATGGAAGCTTTCCAGAAATTAAATTTGATGGCAGTGACAGAACTTGCAGGCTCTGCAGAACTGAGAATGATAGGAAAATGTCACCAGAGAGGGACTTATTATCCAGTGAGATTTCTGTGACTTGCCCAGAAACTGGATCACATATAATTCCATAAAATTCACATGGAGAGTCTGATTCATTCCACGAACCCAAATAATTCAAGGAGTCCTTCAAATGGTTCTTGAACTGAAGGAGAGCTTGGGTTTCCACCGTTAGAGAAACACAAGGCGGGAAAATAGAATAGGAAGTGAATAACAGCACTGCCAAGAACTGGAGAAAGTGAAAGAGACAGGGACTCTTGGCCATTAGGACAAAGTGTATGGGCAAAATGGTCAGTCCAGAAGAGAAAGAAGAATCATTGGAATGCTACCACGGTGGTGGATGATTTTTTAACTTTGATCAACAAACCATTATTGCAGGGAAATGGCTCACCATCCTCGAAACAACTGATCAGATAACAAAAACATTCACTAACATTAAAGTGTAAATAACTAAATAAGCCATACATTAATTAATAAATAATGCAAAGGCAAAGCAACATGGTGAGGTGAGAGAGAGAACAAAAAGTGACGTTGAAATGTCAATTTTGTTTCTATCTGTAGAGAATTATTGTACTGTCATTACTATAATTGTAATCAAAGAATTGAAGAAAGAGATCATGCTTTGAAGTCACTCATTCACATCTTTTGCATAAAGAGCTTCTAAGTCTAATGACTCTAATCTAATTTGCTCTGAAAGCAAAGCACAGATAATTATGGGAAAGTATACTTCTTCTTTTTCAATCATTAGTTACTATTACTAACAACCGTGGACAGTAGAATGATACTTTTTTTTTTTTTGGGAATAGCTAATCCCAAGGTAATCCTTAGAAAAATAGTTTTTCAGTTGGAATAAATTAAAATGTTACAACTTCAATACTGAGGAACACCCTTTGGCTCTCTTTCCATCTCCTTTTGCTCTTTTATCTTGTTTCCAAAGACTACTTTAAACTCAGGACAAGAAGAATATAATAACAAAATGAATCAAAGGATTGGAAGAAGAAGAAGAATTTTCATATGAAAAAAAGATATAAATTTCAGCAGCAAGGATTAAACTTGCCTATTAAAAAAAGGATCTGATATCTGATTTTGATCTAACCTGATTTTCTCCTTGTGTAGTGGACATATAGCAAGTATGCTGGATCTCTGGAGTGTCTCTTCTTCAAAATGGGAGGGAAACAAGGAGCTGAGCGTTCTTTTGCCTACTGGAATTTTAGACAGCAAATTGTGGGACTGGGAAAGGATAGAAAAAGACTTTTGCAAGAGAAAAGTTAGTGGGTACTCCTTGGAAACATGGAAATGCAAGGACACCTAGAGCTGAGAACTGGATTCTCAAGACAAAGAACAAAATGGAATTGCTGATGCATAACTCTGAAGTAGCTACACTGCTACAGTATTCTGTTGGAAATCTTAGTGGGAAGTTTCTACAGGATTAATTATGGAGAAAAGGAGAGAAGAGTAAGCAAAGTAGGAACTTGAAAGAGAGAATTGGAAGTGGGTTTGGGTTGTACATGAACAAACAAGACAGGGAAAGAGAAGAGAGAGAGAAAATGTGAGTGAGCACTTCAGTAGTGGGGTGGGGGAGACACAGACAAAAATACTTTTTGAGAAATAGTTTACAGAGTAGTTAACCTTGAAAAGCAAAACAGAAAGATAGGAGGGATTGCTTAATGTCAAGGGGGGAGCCAGTGAGTGACATTATGGGAAATGCCTTAGAGATCAGGATTAGGATGTGCTATTCTCAGATTTTTCTGAATTTGTTCGACCTTTCATCTTCATCATTTAGTGGACCACAAAAAAGTAGTACGGTCGTTGTACCAGCCACGTATTTTTCTATCAACAATTTGTCACTTTTTCTCTTCTTTTTCATTTCAGCACATATATCTGGAAGAACATTTGTGAGGAATTAATTCGTAAATTACTCAATTTATAATGATACTAACATCATTCAACAAGCAAGCTATAATAACCTTCATTTGAGTCTAACAAGAAAAAATTTAAACAGCGAAGCATTAATTTCATACATGTACAAAAGTTAAAGAGTTCAATCTCTACGATAATCAAGTGTTATATACACTGCACGATTTGAATTAGAATTACTAAAATCCTAATCACCGTTTCACGGACAAACTATCATTCCCCCCCCCCCTCTTACAATGTATGGAATTCACTCCATTCTAATGTCTGTTCCCAAACTGTCTCTTAATAAATTAGTTTCTTTTACGTACAGACTACAGAGACTAATTATTGACTGATGCTTTTACAGATGACCAGTTTACTCTCAGTGATTAAGAACATGTTTGCAATTTCACTCTAGAGTCATACATATCAATAACTCGGAACTTTGCAATTTGACATTTATAAATGTAATATTCACAATTATGTCACTATACAAAATAGTTTAATAACGTACTTGTTTCAAGGATTATCATTTTGTATATATTCACAGTGATTGTCATTTAGCCGAGATTTCACTCAAATGGGGACTAATTGGTTTCCTAGCTACATTCATTTAGACCGAGTTATCCTAGTCGTATGAAAACTAATAAAATAGCAATTACTAATCCTTCACCTTATTATGTTTGTCAGAATCTGGGCATAAAACAATGATTTGTATTTTCAGTCCTTTATGGGACTTCACATAACAATGATGCAGGATCCATTCGACTTGATTCCCCAAATATAGTGAACCCTATATGTTATGGTGTGAACTCTAAATTCAAGAGTGTACGTCAGTTTTAATTACATTATACAGATCTTAGTCTAGACACATTAATTACCTAACCCGTGTCATAACCATTTCACTCGCTTCTCATAACGCGAAGAGATTTTTATTCATCAATTTGTAAAATTGATAAATCAAGATATAACAAGCTGGAAATGAATTATCAAGTGAGGAAAAAATTTAGTAAAATCGAGGATTTTATTACGTCCTTAAGTACTATCTCAAGAGTTGGATAAGATGAAAATTGTAGGTTGTTTGAAAGAATATTTCTTGCAAAATTTGTGTACGTTCGTGAAAATTGGAAAAAATAATAATGTCATTGTACAAAAAAAAAATTGATATAAATAATACTTTCATGACAAAAACGTATTTTATTAGAAAATTCTATCAAATAAATTAATAAGGAAAAGAGAAATATTCTTCGTTATAACTCAAGTCAAATATTTAATCCGTTGTCCTAATGGATGCATAACTTCTTTTAAAAAAATCCTTAAATACTAAACCAAAAGGTTGAAGGTCTTTTTACATATGTAATCATTTCAAGTGAAAGAAGGTTGCTACCGCACTCATGTTACTATTCATAGAACCCTTTTGTGTGTCTCTTTTTTTTTCTTTTTTTTTCCTGGCCAGAAATTTAACCTGGTTTTATCAATCTGTATACATTTTAAGCAAATCACTAAATTTAAACAATTTTTTTTCGTTTAAAACCTATTAAGCTTTTGGTATCCCAACAAACTCTTCTATCAGATGCTCTACTATTTTTCTTGATGTAATCTTATCAATCTCATACGCTTTCATCTCATTTTTCAGACCTGCAAGAACATGACATGAATTAATTAGTAGCAAGCATTGCACTTGTCATTTTCTATGATCAGAAAAGACAGTCATTATTAGCAAAATATAGTGAGCCACACATCTAGCACACTGATATTGGAGTGTGTATTAAAAAAGTTAACTGGAAATATTTTAATCTTAGGTAGTATTAACCATTACTCCATAAACATCAACATAACATAATTTTTTCGGCTTATTAATGCTCATATGTGCATTATGTATAAAAAATCAACACTAACCTGGTAGATGTAAACTTTTGAGTGGCAGCCGGGAGGCATTGAAATCGAAGAAAAAGAGCAAACTCTCCAATAGCTTCACAGATTCAGTAGATACTAATACTTCTCTCTAACATCAATTACATTTACGGACAGTGTGATTAGTTTGTATCGCACAAATAAGCCAAAAACAATATCAAGTGATGTTATAGACGAGTACAACGAAGGTAAACTTAATTAGTAGCAAAAAAGTGATTGTTGATAAAAATTAGTAGAAAGCAACATAATTGCATATTTAACCTAAATTAAAATAGAGGGTTATATCTTTGAGACGAAAGGATACATTTAATCAATTTTTGGCTGATCAAAATGCTAAGTTGAAAATATCATATAAAGAAACTACAACTTCTTTTTCTCTTTTTTTTTTTTGGTACATTGGAAAGTTGATTTTGAGAGAGTGAGCTTTGGTATGTGACCTAATAGTCACAAGCTCTAATCATGGTTGTGTACATTTGACCCAGAATTAAGAAAGTTTGCATATCTAACCCTCTCCAAACCCCAAAATTACATTAAAGCCCTATTTGGAAGAATTTATAATCAATTTATTTGGGCTTATTTATTGTAATAAGTACTTATGAAGTTTTTTTTATCTTGTTTAGATGAACTTATTAAAATAGCTTTTGAAATTTATATAAATTGTTTTGAGCTTATTTAATTTTCTTAAGTTGAAAATTCAAGCTTATGAAAACAAGTTTTTGTAAAAGTTAAAACAACTTAGGTGTTAGTTGTTTTTATAATAATTTTTTTATAAAATTAGCCTTAATGTATTGACATGATTCATAACACATTCTTCAAATACACAATACATGTTCCAAAGAATTTATGAAAAGTGTTTCTTAAAATATTTACCAAAATATTATTTAACTTATTTTAGACATAAACTATTTATTTAAAGAGGGCCTAAGCGCCTTTTTTATTGAAAAGTTGATATCATGGCTTAAATATATGACCTAAACCTAAATTCTAATTCACCCTAAGCTATAAGTCCAAGTGGCAAACAAACTACAAAATGCCGTGATTTGTATTTGGTCTGTCAATTTGGGTTACACCATAGAAAATAACCATTTATCTTTCTGACCTCTTTCTTCTTTAGTGAAAGCAAGATTTAATCTTAAATCCTTATACTCTCACTGTAAAAGATTTTACCAGCTAATCCAACTAACACCTTCGCCTATTCCAATTTTGGTTCTTAATATAATATTAATAAACAAATTCTTTTTTTCTGCTAAAATATAAATTATTTTACTTGTCAAAGTTACCCTTTTTGGATCCTGTTTATTGTTAGCCCAATCAGTCAACCCCGGCCAAAATCTTATGTTAATATCTTCTCGTTATATTTAACATTAATATATAATAATGTGTTTAATACGTTTGTTTGCATAATTTAGCTTCCTCTTATTAGAGTAAGGTGTAATCACAAAAAAGAAACATTAAAATTATGAACTTGAAAAACGTTGTAAAATATAATATGTAGAATCTGATCCTCCAAATGTTGAGAATTAGATTAACATGGAACGTCGGGACAAACCTTAAAGTTCTTTTCCACATTGTAATACCCAGAAACGATGATAAGTGCCCGAATCTTCTCCGACACTGAAGTATAACAATAAAAATAAAATTAAGTTGAAAGTAATATGTACTAGAACATTGTTAAAATTAAAATTTCATATAATGTAATTTGAGGTAGTCCATGAAAACATTGTGCTGCCAATGCAATGCATTTCCATGGCAGATTAAGAGGCTCCGTTTTAAAAATCAGGTTAGCCTGATTTTCATATATAATATTTGCATATTCATATCACCATAAATAAAATAAATAGAATTCAGCCTGAGGATTTTCCTATTTGAGCATGCATGCATAATTTCTTAAATGAAACCCCTAGATTGAGCACAAGAAAATATAGTTAGCAAAGAACTCAAAAAAGAAAAAAAAACAAATAACTGATCAACTTTTCTTTGCGTAGGGATTGATCCCGTGCATAAAGCCCCACACATAAGTTAAGTCCCGTGTGCAATGATTAAATGAGTATAACTTTTACAACACAAAAGTGGTATAGAATAACATTATAACAACACCTCATGACAGCTTATGATATCTTGTTTTCTACCCTTCCCAGAATCATTACTTTATTCCAAAGTTAGCAGCATGGGTTGTTATAATTTCTATCAAACTTAGTGAAACTCGCTCTCAATCGCAATTCTTGTAGCAACCCCATAATCGATTTAAATTTTTTGTCCTATTTTTTTTTTTATCTTTTTAACTAAATGTTGACAACTTAAAAAAATAAATAATAACTTTAAAAAATAATAAATAAAAGAAAAATTATTGTCAATTAAAATAAATGTTATTTTTTTTCCTAAATTATCGAGAGACATGAAAAAGTACAACTAGTTTTATTCCTCCAATAACTAGTGACAGATTTAAAGGGGGGAAGACATAAGGGGTGCCCTAATGATTCAATTTTTTTCAAATTTTTATTTTATCCTCTTATATTTTTTATATAAACAAAAATTATGTTAAACTGACAATTTTTTGACATACATAAGAAAATAACTAGTATCTAGAGTTATTTAAGAAATATTATGACTTCAAATTTGAGATATATAAATTTGAAAAGTACAAATAACTTATTTTGTCCCTTCAAGTTATATAAACCTATAAAACTTCATGCATATTTAAGGTATGCAAAACTAAGTTTATTATAATATATGTGACCTATAACAAATATAACATTTGTTTCATACTACTTTTCTGCATTGTCTCAAAATCTTAGCCTGCATTGATTTGGAGTTAATTTCCAAGAAAAATATAAAATTTTCACATATAATTTTTAAAAATTGTGAATAAAATAATGAGATAAGTTATTAATAAAAAGAAAGGTTTGAACTTTCACTTATAAGAGTCAATGGCTAATAAAATTACACATTCAATTATGAAAGATAAAATTAAGGATAGATATAATTAATTAATTTTAAATTATTTATTTAATATTTATTTTGGCTCTTGTAACACTTATTTCCTGGATCTGTCCTGCCAACAACAAAGTTCTAAAGCATTATTTTGACCTAGTTCGTTGATTTTTACTATGACTAACTCTATAGTTTTCTTTCGATCAATATGGGAATAATAAGAAAATACATCATATAGTTATCAACAGTGGATTCCGGCATAGAGATAATTATCAGAAGAAAACAAAAGATGCTATTCTATTTCTGAAACCAAGTAAAAACTTTTAATTAATTAAAAAATGGACGTTTTATCTAATACTCACACTGGAAGTATGTTATTTCTTGTGCTAGATTTTCTGTGTGCGCGAGAAGCTGTCCGATTGACATTCCAATACAACTCATGCCAATTTGCGACACTGACCTTGAATCTGCACTTTCTGTTTTATCAAATAAAAATTATGTTAATATGGTGCAAACAAAGATCACATATTCTACATATTATCTCATGATACAACAAAGAAAATATCAGAAGTGTTAAAGGATGCATGATCATGACATCATTGACGTGTCTCAAACATGGATAACAAAGAAAATATTTTACTATTCATAACTTATATATGCACTTATTATCGCATGGAAAGTATAGTACATAATTTGTCTCATTTCATTAGAAATATGAAATTACATACAATTAACATTACAAAAGCAATTATTGTAATAAATCAAGTCAATTTACTTACTCAAGGACTAACCCTTTCAGTTCTATTATGATGGTGAATGACTAGCACCAATAAAGGGAAAACATCATCAGCTGACACATGATATGTAGAAATAAGTTATTGCTGGAATTTTTGATGAAAAAAATTGCAGTCAGCCTCAATATGCTTTGTCCTTCCACGAAAGACTGGATTAAAGGCTATATGAAGAGCTGCTTGGTTGCCACATCACAAATGCATGAGCCTTGCACTACTCTTGAAACCTATCTCACCAAGTAATTGATGCATCCATGTCAACTCATAGATAGCTTGAGTCATAGCTATATATTCAAGCTCTACGTTGGATATAGCTGCCATATTCTACTTCTTACTCTTCCAGAAAATCAAGCTATTCCAGACAAAAGGAAACAATAGCCTGAAGTAGACCTATATATCTGGAGGACATCCTGCACATCTGCATTAGAAAAATCTTCTATCTCAAAGTGACCTAGTTCTCTATACAAAATACCACATATGGCAGCTCCTTTCAAATATTTCAATATGTGCAACACTGCATGCCAAAGAGCAGTCCTGGGAGAAGACATAGACTGACAACACTTACTAGGAAGGCAATGTCATGGAAAGTGATTGTAAGATAATTCAATTTTCTAACTAGCTAGCTTCCTATAACCCTCTGGTTCCTAGAGAGCATCCCCTTGATCTACAGTAAGCTTAACATTAGGAATCATAACATGGGCTAGCTTCCAGCATACCTATCTCAGCAAGAAGATCAATAATATACTTTCTTTGTGATAGAAAGATACCTTTCTATGCCCTAGAAATATTTCACTGTACCCAATTCTTTTATGTCTGTCTTAAGTCGCGTATGCTAGAGGTATTGCTTCCTATAATTACTTAATTAGAATTCCTACATTTTAGAGCCTGAACATCCATGAAACGAATCCATCAAATGGGCCTCTTTTGTCACAAAATCACCAACCGTTTCGACATTTTAGAGCTCCAAACAGCAACGACAGAACATGTGCGCAATTTTGCACAAGCAAGCCAATATGCAAATCTGCAATTCATCATAGTTCATACAGATGATAGGGTAGAGGACAAGAGAGATAAGGAACAACTTTACGTGGGAATGGCCAACTTATTCAAGTCACTATTTCTAGTAGATGAATAGGACAAGTAGAAAGACGTGTAGTAGTACACAAGCCCAGCCCATAGCCATCAGTCCATAAATTATATATAGGACAAGAGTAATGTCATTTGTGAAATGATTTAAGAAAAGCATGTTTATAAAGTTAACTAAAAAATGGATTAGAAAAGATCAAGACCTTGTCCAGTCCACTTCTTAAAATCCTTTCGCAAGATATCCGCTACTTGCAGAGAAGACAGGTCATGTATTTTGTACCTCACTGAAAATCATAAAGACTTCACATAAGAAGAGTTAAATGATCAAACCAGGTTTACAACTATAAGTATCTTCAGATACAAGAAATGCAATAGATCTAGTCAAATCTGATGGTTTTCTTACAAACTTGTAAGGTAATACCTACATATAGCCTCCATATGTAATGTTTGCAGCATCTAATCATTGCAAAATTTTAAGAAACCAAAATCTCAATAGAGACCACGGTCAATTTAAATTCTCGATCGAAATTTGCATGTACTACAAAACTAAATTGATAAAGAAATGGTGTTGGGCTTACATAATTGGTAAAGACCATTGCATCCATAACGACCAGCACCGTTGATCAACAATGAAGCCATGTACTTATCTTTGGAGGTGCAATGAGGGTCCCTTAGATTCGCAGTGTCCAAAAGGATACCAGCTAACTGCAAGCATTTATAAATACCATAGACAATCAGGTTGAATTTTTGTTCAAAAGAATAATAGTATAATACTTTTATAATTGCCCATCTAGGCTTTTTTCTTTTCAAACTGTTTCCATAATCTTAGAAATCATAATGAGATATCGGAAAGATGAGTTCTATATCACAAGTGCAAGAGAACCTACTAAGAAAAACCATTGTCAGGGGATTTCATTTTTATTCTCTGTAGTAACAGGATGGTCCCGTTGGTGAAAAATACAAAACAAACACTTCGTGATTAACAAAGCTTTTTCTCCTGGTCTCTCCATCTAACAGGAAATGTCTTGTCAGTTGTCACTATAAAGGGTCCAAATCTTGTGTGAAATATTTCCAAGTTTCTATTGAAGTGCAATATCTAAATAATGTGGAGGGTTTATGAGAAATGGAGAAGATATTCTGGCAGTTGCTCCAACGTCATATGATGTCATAAACCAGTAGTTTATGAATAAATACTTCTTGCAAGATTTTTACATAGAAGTTAAAGAAAAAAAGAGACATTCAAAATTTAGAGCTAGAAGTTAGGTACCAGAAGTTTGCTGAATGATTTGCAAGCTAGAATTTCAGGTGAATACGTTGCAAATTTCTCAGCTATGGCAGTACAACAAGAACTTTCCTGCAGCCATGGTGAAGCCGTTAAGAGACCAACTGTGACTCCTTATAGTGATAGAACAATAACAGAAAAAATTATTCTTCTAGAGCATTTTACCCGAACGACATCAGTTCATATGAGAAAAAAATTATTTTGCTACCACTTGTTCAGATGTGTTCATAGCTAATAGAAGATTAAAAGAGTAACATGCATGAAACCTTGTTTTCAGTAGCACCATGTAATTACTTGTAAGATTGATATCCTTCTTCATAAATACTTGAAGTACAGAATTACATTAAAACTACCAATTTTACATTCCTTTTTATAACATCAATCTCTAAAACTGCAGCAATTATATCTTAAGAAAAACTCAATTTCAATTTAATGCTGATGAAGATCAGAGTAAATTAATTCTTCATTAATCCAAGCGAGCAGAAATGGAAACCTGGAGCATTATTGAGATAATATGATCTATCATGAACTCATCCAATCATACACATATAAGAGTACACAAGAACTTCACTAAACAAGTCCTTACCCAACCCCAAATATCTTCTATTTGAGCTTCAACTAATTTTCCCACTAAGAAAAATCTCATAAATAGTCAGGCCAAGGCCCTTGGTGTTTTCATACTTTTTCCTGGACAATCTAGCATGACCATGACAGAAGTCCCCAAATACAATCAAGCTGATTGTTTGTGTGTGTGTGTGTGTGTGTGAGAGAGAGCACTGAAATTTGACATTGGGAATTTAAGGCCATACCTCTCCTGTTGTGACAGTTTTAACCCATGGATATATTGTCTCACCCTGAAAAGGATGAGTTAGGATATCAATGGTAAGTATTAGTTCTGAAATGCTTAGAAATTAGAATAAAAAATACGTGGATAAAATGGAACCAAACTAAGCATGATAAATTCACCTTTCTGCAGTGAAAAATTTCAACCACAGCCTGCTTTAATTTCTGTTGTCCAAAGAACAAAATATCCATCATATCTCATTTTTTAACGAAAGCAGAGTAGTGTGTCCAATGCATAATTTGTTACCTCTTGCTTATTGGCAATCCTGCTGCTCTTCAACAGTGCTATCTTAAGACTTCCAAATAGATCATAATATGACAGATCAATCTGTTTGGAATTTATTCAAGACAGAGAAAGCATTTTAAAGTATATATTCATATAGATAAGTTAACTAGAATGATCCACACATGAAAAGGCGTTTAGTTGTTATTATTAAGATATGGCAGATTGAAAGTGGTGAATTTAGAAATAGATCAGGTTTGTAGTGGAGGCGCATGGCCTAATTTCCTTCAATATAATTCATTGAAGCTTCCTACAAATGTTTCAAAAGATCATTGGAATGCCTGTAATATGTTGGTGAGAAGTAGAATTCCTGCCAATGTCTTATATGTCAGTATTTTTTTTATTTCGAATAAAAGAAACTATTACTAATTTTAAGAAATGGATGGCTACCAAAATTGAAGGTAATAATTCTGTTCTACACAATTATAATAAATTAAGTGTGAAATATTGTGCAGCAACTTGTTCTAATTTCTCAGTTAGTACTTCATTCTGTAAAAGTAATTATTTAGAACTTTCTGCCACAGATTCTTACCCAAGGGTCAACAACAATTTTTTGGACGCAAACCCAAAAAAAAACCCTCTAGAGTAAATCTTTACATTATAATTGTTGTCCATATTTTTTTCTGACCCCATGGATTTACATATCTATCACTTACATGCCAAATGTGATACTTTGGATCTTTGGAGACCAAATCTCTACATTTTTTTTTATTACTCTTTCATTTAATATTTTTATATACTGCATCAACTTCTATACCCATCAAGAAAGTAAGATGAAAAGTTTTCAAGTTAGCAGGCATATATGGATGTAAACTATAGATTGTTTATCAAAATATAACTGTCAGGCCTTTGAATAGTGTTTGTTAAATACTTCAAGGTCATAAAACTAACCTCGTCTGCAAAAATTAAGGATGACTGATCAATTTGACATGAATAAAGCAACCACTTGAGTTCAACATGGGAGCCAAGATTTGCCCGGTTAATGTTGATGATTGGTACTGTGCAGAATTGCTCACTTTTCACAGTTACATTTAGGTAGAAGGAATACATGATGGTTGAAGCGACAGTTCCAACATCTGTGAAAAGTTTGAATAGAATATAAATCAAAGATGAGTTTTGGAATTTATTCTTTGAGAAAACAATGTTGATGAGAAAAAATCTCTTGGTATCAATTATTATGTGAAAAAGTCAATAGAATGTTAGCATATTTTACTATGGTGAGGTCATAATGACTTTAGAAGTTTGATATTCCTTGCACAAGAAATGAAATTTGAGTATTACCTACCAATTAACAAATATGAAATCAAGTGGTTTATGAAAATATCATCTTTAGGATTGGGTGGTGAAAAAGTGAAACATTATATTCATCAAAGGAATAACTAAATTCATTATGTTCTTTCTGTCAAGGACCAACTCTTCTAAAAGCTTAACCTATTAGGTGAAATCACTTGAATGATTTTATATCTTTAGTACGTCTCCTCATGCAAGAGTTCTTTGGGCTTGAAGCGTTGACAAAACTCCTGAGACTTGGTCATATAAGCTCTGATACCATGTTAAGGACTTACTCTTCTAAATACTTTAGCTATTAGATGGAAGCACTTGAATGGTTTTATATCTTTAACACTTTCCTTTTGACAACTTTCGTCTTTCCATTTGTATCTAAGGGGAAGTGACATTTGCAACCCACCAAAGGCTTTCAAATGATTTCCGAATAGAAAATTTATGAACTACATTTGTCCAGCGCATACTAAAATAAGCCGACATACACTTATCATATTCTAACATCATGGATGAATGTTCACCAGATTCAGTGTATGGTAAACTTTTTAGTTATATATGATAGAAGCTAAGTAAGAAGAAATTACCAGCACCATCTAAACCCATTACAGCATGTAAGAATTTCCCAGGGACACCAGCATTGACGTCATCCTTTCTTGCTTTCAAATATGCACTCAGCTTGTTAATGCTTTCACATGATTCAACAATTTCCATTTCTGGTGATATTCCATTAAAGTATGAAGCTGCAGATAGTGGAAGTAGAATACTTGATAGCTTTTCTTTTCTTCTAGTGACTATGTATGTCTTTTCTATATTGGGTCTTGCAGGAGATTGTAAAACCTGATGCTCTTCATCAGCTTCAGGAGTCCTGGGGCTACAGCTATTGCCAAGATGTTTTGGATTAGCCAGTTCAATCAGCTCAGACTGAATATCTAGTTGTATAAATGGATCAATTTTGCTGTTCTTTAACCACTTCTCAGATGAAGAATGTTCAAAGGATTCATAATTGAAACCTGAGACTCCAGAATTCTCCAGTGGCAAGTCCATAACCTCTTCAGACATATCTGAGACAAATTCTTTGGGTCTGGTTTCACCAATATCTGACACAGATATGAAAACGTTACTGCTGTTAGCTCCTCCTTGAGAGTCCAAGGGAACCTGATCATCAGCTTTTAGAAGGCCATCGAAGTATGGATTCTCTCTAGTACGAATGTATGGTTCCTGCATATCAGGAAAAAAAAATGAAATGAAATTAGGTTGGGACAATTATTTACGAGAAAGAAAAAAAGAAAGAGTTGAAATGAAAACACTTTAGAAAGAAATCATTGAAGAAAAGTGATGTTTTTGTTATTTTCTACCACAAGTCTACACCAGGTAAGACGACATCCTTTAAAACCAAGAAGAAAGTCAATCATTGAGGATATCTGATACCAGAGGAATGGAAGAAGCACTTCACGAAAAATATGAGTTTTAGGCCTTCAAAGTTAAATTATGGCATAAAAATCCTATGCAGCTACACTGTCTATGAAATTATGTTTGGTAAGTGTAGTGAAAACATTCTTCTAATCTTGAAACCATGAAACACAAAAAGAACCAGAAAAATAGTAGAGTTTTTAAATGGTTGCTTTCAGCAAAATTTTCCAATAAAAATATCAAAAAATATATATAAAAAAAAAAATGCTCAACTTTTCATTTTAAAGGAAAAATATGAAGACAAAAAATTCTTCCTAGTACTCCCTATAAATTGTTTTCAAGAACCATTAATTTGGATCCATCATATACATCCAGGGAATTACAGATTATAGGATGTAAACTTGTATGGCAAGTAAGATTTAATTTTGGAAGTCCGGTTTACTTCTAAACTATAACATCATTTTCAAGTGATAACAATACACTTGAGATAATGGGTACTTAAGGTTTATTTCTTACCCTCAGAGGCATAAGGCTCAAGTTAAGACCAGCACAGAGTCCTTGTGCTCACCAAAAGCCTAGGTTAACAGAAAGTCAGAAAATTGCCACTGCAAACCCTCCCTGTAAACATAGACTTGACCAAAATGCTACTCTAAAGTATATATATATATTTTTATCCTTGATCAAGAGTATCCCCGCCAGAAGCGAGGACTAATCTCCCTCGGGAGAATGAATGGCACTCTAAAGTATATATAATTATATATATACAAGCATAATTTATTGCGGCCAGTTGAATTTTCATTAACAGTTATCAGTGTCTAAAACGCAAGCCATTTAATTGTAAGAATGTTCTTCCTCTTGCAGGCAGACGAAACCTCAAAAGGAGCAACCCAAACAATAGACTAATTTATTTACTGAAGCAAACCCACTATTTGATAAAAATCATATTAATTATATTAGGAATGAACCAAAACTAAAAATAATAAAGAAATAAAAAGAAAATCATAGCACTATAGAAGTTTGAAATTGGCCTAGTTGCATACAGAAACTAAAATTAAACTAATATATAATACAACTCAAGAGGTTTGAACTACTGTCAATGGTTATCAGATACATAGACAAAAGCATGTGAAATAGGTACTAATTAACCTGGTGATTTGGGGCAAATGCTCCAGCAGACCTCATGTTGGAGATGATAATTGAGAGAAGAAAACTATGAAAAGATGGCTGTTTTAAAGGCCTAATTAAGGGGACGGCAGATTAGGTACATAACAAGAAAGGGAAAGAAGACAACATAGGAATTGTTGGAGACTCCGAAACAGGTGACACCCATTATGCCATTATGTCTAGCTTGTCCTTCTTCAACATGCCTTGTGAAATGCAAAGGAATATGCGTACACATGTGCAATGGCCAATGGGAACTACTCAGCCAGCCAACCCTGGCCTTTGCTGCTTTGGCTTTCATGCCAGAACCAGTTTTATGTGGCCCTGTAAATACATTTTTTTTGACCTTTTTTGAGCTGAAAGGGCCCCTATTTACTTTATCGGATATTACAGTTAGATAGTGTTGGTCGTTTGGGTAAGCTTGTACACAATTCAATTGATCCACCTTCTCTCTTCTGAACCAAACCTCCATTCTGGGAAAAGGAATCCTAGTTTCTAGTAAGATGACAACATCCGACTTGTGCTCACGAAGCAAAGAACACAGTTGCCTCTTCGCTTCTGCATTTCCTACACCTATGATTGCTATTTGATTAAAACGACCAAGAATAATTCCTCACTTCTGATGTTCACTAATGGAAAACATGGATTGTTAATTTGTTACTGTCATATGTTCTACTCATCTAGCTAGTTTAATTAGTTTAGAGGAACAAAATCATTCTCATTAAAATTACAGAGGAAAAATTACTCAAAAGACAGTTGTTAACAGAACTAAATTTACTATCACCCTTATCTATTAAACGAGAGACCCTTTTCCTTGCCTATACTATTCTCTTTCAGTGCTCTCTCCGTGCATTTGGGATAGAAGAGTTTGAAGCCGATTAGGAGGGGATGGATAATTTTTTAATTTTAACTTAATATAATTATAAAATATTTAATAAAAATAGTAAGCGATGATTTGAATATTATATAATAATATTCTATTTTATCTTTAGGATTTAATTTTAATTCATTGTCAGTGTAAAGTTTACTTACACTGTCATCTAATTATGTGTTGGTGCATCATTAAAAGAGTTAGATTTTTTAAGGAGTTGTTGTAATAGTCAAACTCTTTTAATGATTTGGCAATGCATTGGATGACAGTGTAAAAAAACTTTATACTGACGGTAAATCAAAATTAAATTCTTATTCTTATTACTTTTAAAAAATTCAAATAAAGAGAATATTTACTTAAAATAAAAAATTACTTCTCTTTTCTCTTCTCATCTAAATTCCTCCATTCAAATAAAGGGTAATTTGTGAGGAAGAAGTTTAGAAGAAAAGGAAGAGGATGAATACTTTTTTATTTTTAAATTGAAATATTATAAAATATTTATACAATATATAAGGAATGATAAAAGTTACATAATAATATCTTATTTTATTTTTTTCATTTTAAAAATTAGAAAATTAGAAAATTATTTACTTGAAATAAAAAATACCCATCTTCTTTATTCTCCTTCTAATTCCTCAATAACTATATCGACAAAGGGAATAGGCAATGACTCTTCCCCAGCAACAAATATATCGTAAGTACACAGATGTAGCAGTGACACAAAGCATTGCTGGGAAACATGATTACATGGCCGCAACAAAAATAAGTCATTGGCATAAATTCTTTAAGGATATGCCCGCGAGGTTATCGTCGCTGGCAAAAAGGATTATGTGCTAACCACATAGTTTATTGTTGCATAGGTCCGAGTTGCGGGCCAAGGTTATAGTTGAAAAGAATTGCCCGCGACTAACGTTGTTGGTACAAGTACATATATGCCAGTACGTTTTTCTTGTCGCTGGGATAAGACCTAAATTTTTCAGAGGAATTGCCAGCAACTAAAGTCGCTGGGAAAAGTAATACATGCCAGCAAGTTAAGAATATCGCTGGGATAGGACCTAGAATTGCCAGCATCAGTTGTCGCTGGGAAAGGTAGACAATTAACATTGAGCGTACTTGACGCTGGCATAGATCCTAGAACATGCTCGCATTCCACGTGAGGTATTAGACGAAGAAATTGCCAAGGAATTGGATATGTGCCAGCGACACAGTGTTTTGTGTTGGGAAACATGTGTAATTGCAGCGAGCTCCTTGTTGATGAGAAAAGTCTTCAATTTTTCTGTCCTTGGTACATATTAATATTATTTGAGGTTATCCAGGAGAAATTTGGCCTTCCTACTGTGGTCTGCCCTGCTTTAGGTGGTTTAGGAGCTGCAGAAATTATTATTTCAGCAATTCTTGGAAATGTTGTTGTTGCCCAACCTCAGGCATATGCTCTACCACAAAAGATTATAGTATGCATGTGTAGCTTATTCTGTTCCCTCAAATTATAGAAGATGATTTAGTATATTCTGACATTCCTTCATTTTCTAATTGATTGTTGACATATACCTTTGTGTAAGATTTAGTTAGCTGTTGTCGCTGGAAAATGTATCCTATGGCAGCTACATGATATGTCGCTGGGAAATAATCATGTATAGCAAGTCGCGTGGGATATTTTAAGTGTAGTAGCGACTAATGTTGCAGGGAAATGATGCCCTATGGCAACAACCCCTATCACTGAGAAATGATATCTTATGGTAGCTTCCTACCCTTTCGCTACAAATCTTTTTTCAACAGCACTTGTTGTCACGGTATGTAATCACATTTTTGTCACAGGCAAAGTACTTTTCCCAACAACTAAGAATTTTTAACAGCGACACAAGTCACTGAAAAAGGTTTTTACCTTATAGTGAATCCAAAGACAATATAATGATATATTTGGATTTAAGAGTTTTGAGGAGAAGGAATAGGAAGGATATTTTTATTTTAAGTAAACAATTATTTTATTTGATAAATTTTAAAATAAGAATAATAAAATGAGATATTATCATGTAATCTTTCAATAATCATTTATTTATTTTTATAAATATTTTATAATTTTCTTAATTTAAAAATAAAAAATTACCCAATCCACTTATTTTTCCTCTAAATTCCTCTATCTTAAACATACTCAATTGATGTATTTAAATTTTCATGCACGTCAATCGCCTCAACTAAATTGTGATTTTATTTTATTTTTGCAACTTTTCAGGTTTCTTCACTCTAAAATGCAATTAATTTTACAAGTGGAGTGCACGATGATATAGAGTAAGAAAGAGAGAACAGCAGGAACATCATCTTCTTGGAACACGAGGGTATATATCTAAAAATATTGGCTAAATGAAGACCCACCACTACAAATGTAACATTTGGCAACATTTTTTTAACAGCATGTGTTAAAATGTTATAAATATTAATATCTAAAATAAATTTTGCAACATTTATCAAATTAAATGTTGCTAATTCTTAAACATATTGATTTTATCATTCTTTATAATCTCACATTGCAGAATTTTTTAGTGAAATTATAAAGAATGATAAAATCAATACGTTTAAAAATTAGCAGCATTTGATTTGATAAATGTTGTAAATTTTATTTTAGATATTAGTATTTATTTACAACATTTTAACCCATGCTGTTAAAAAATTGTTGCCAAATGTTACATTTGTACGTAGTGGTGTCAACACGGCACTATGGTAAAAGACAAACGCCTAAACCATGCATTCACCATGAGTGAGTGATGAAATCCAAGCAGTTTTTACCAAATGGGTCCATGAGTGGTCTAACTGTTGTAATAATGCTTAGTCCAATTACTAACCCCACTGTTACTCTATGTTTAAATAATTACCTGCACTAAATCCACTTTTCTGGTTTTGAATATTATGATATTTACGCATCAGTTAAATTAAAATTGGTCGCAATTTTGATTTACACAAAATTCACTTGTATAACAATCGCGTATTAATTGATATGCAATCCTTATTGTAGTATTTGAAAGAGGAAAACACAATAGGAGGGAACGGCCAATTGTCTCATCAGCTTTATCTCTTTTGTTTTTGTTCGTATGTCTTAATTGTCAGTTCCTCAAATAATTAAGATTATGTTTATAGTACATAAAGGATAACTATCTGATGCCAAGAGGGGCAAAGCGTACAAGCATCTCCATGCAGCCCACGTGTTGCTGTTACATATATTGACATAGAACAAATTTACAATAATAATGCATGCCTATGAGTGCTTTCTCTGCATAAACCAAATACAAATTAGGTCTAGAGTCATTTCTTGATCATCCTTTGGAGGGTGAAGCACAAGTAATTTTCAGCTGGCAAAGTCAAGTCAACAATTTTTGAAGAACGTACCATTGGTATTTTCTTTTTCTTAGCCTTAACCATTGGATGTTATTGAAATTGAACTTTAAAATAAGACCGCAGGCTGATACTATAGATTGAACCATATATATAAATATATATTCAAATCATTATTGTAGTAACTCAATTTGGCGATGGCAAACCCTACAAGAAAAACGGGCATGCAACAGATCGACTTGGCATTTTATAGAGCTGGTAATGATATAGGCGTAGATGAAGATCGAGATGAAATCATGAAAGGACTAATAAAAAAACCGTCGTATCTGAAGGTTACATTAAACTGATCCCTATTAACAATATATCTATAAACAGAGAGGAGATTAATCCCATTCTAGCAAAGATCAACTAGGCAAATGGTAATTAATCTCATCTCATGTCTTTCCAACGAACAAATTTTACAATAATAAACTGATAATTTCAATTCCTTTGACCGTTTCTGCCTAATCTGTCAACGAGGCCATCATATTACCCTCACATCGGATACTGTAGTTAGTGATGATTAATGAGAAATTTGAATAAAAGGTAGACTATTCATTTACCTGCTTTAAGTAAAGAGACGTACTTTTGTTTAGAATTAACTTGGTGTGCTGCAAAGAAATGTGAAGCTTAAAACTAAAAAGTTTTTGAGTTGATTTTTTTTCCACATTATTCTTCATATAAAATTTTTATATGATTTTAATTTTTGTATATTTTTTTTAATTCTTCCATATAGCCATGTCTATTTTGCAAAATAAAAAAGTTTTTATATAAGATTTTAATGTTAAAAGATAATGTCAATGAAAATTACGTGTAAAAATTACTTTTCGCGTCTTTAGTGTTATTTATTTATAAGAATTATTTTAAATAAATAATAAAAATAAAGACAATAAAAGACTTTACAACTTACGTGTGTTCTTCAATTTGCTTTTCCTCTCTTTTTTCTTTTTGGGTTTTTGATAATATATATTTAAATAATAATAATATACTATATAGTTATTAAATTCTATTTAAAATTAATATAATATTTTAAATTTTAAAGTAAATTAAATAACTCTTAAAGCATCATTATTACACAGATAAGTAAAAGCAATTGCTTTTTTTTTTTTTTTTTTGTGTGGGGATCATGGTGTCGAGGTCAAAGCCCTGGGATTGCAACAAGTGGCAACCAAGGGCTATAAATGTTGCTTATTTCTCGTGTGTTGCAGCCTTTAAGAACACTTTCTAAATGGGATACGTGAATTTCGTAGCTATTATGAATGGCAACTCCACATGTCACCTACCATAATTCGGTGCATGAAGTCAATTAATTTAGGCCATTATTTTTGTGATTATCCGGAGTGTTTACATTTTTTAAGTGTAAGATTATTTTATTTAAGGTATTAAAATTATTTTTTTTATAAGTACTTTTTTATAGATTTAAATTTTTGATATTGTAAAAATCTCTTAATTATTAAATTTAAATTTACTTATCACTTAAGTAACCTAATTAATTCATTGAGATTTTGATACAATAGTAAAGCTATTAGTGTTATCTTTTATAGACCTTGAAAGATATATAATCTTGGACTTTTGAAGCATATAGTTCTCTGGCTGAAACACTTATCACCTCTTCTATAAAACAATGACTGCTGATAATAATTACCAATGTTGTGAAAATTGGTTTGGTAAAAGGAATTGATAAAAAATTTCGTTCAAGTTCAACTAATTTAATTAGTTAAAGCAGACGATCAAATTAGATGACATTAAAATTATGTCTCTAGATGACATCAAAATTATGTCTCATATATATATATATATATATGATTGATAATTTCAACACATATCATTACATTTATTTATGAAAGATAAATTAACTAAAATAGTTTTTTGATTGATAATTTTAGGTCATATAATTACGTCATCTAAAATATTATATATACACATTTATGATTAATAATTTTAATATATATCCTTGCATTTATTTATGAAAGAAGAAAAAAAGTAACTAATTTTTTTTAAATAATAGTTGATCAATTCATAAAAAATTAGTTTTAATTTTGGCTATTTGTAACTGATTTTTATAACTTCAATCTGTTTGACCATGAAATCAAAATGATTTCATTGACTAATTCACTGTTCATCCAATCCAAACAACAGTGATAAATTACTCGCAAGTCAACCAAGGAAACTAAACATGGAGCAAAAGTATTGCCTTGTTGATTAATATGTCATTGTTTTTCAAGTATAAAACTGAGATTTGAGATAGAGTCAAAGTAGCCAAAAACTATATTGAGATTGAATCTTATCAAAAACTGTTTCCCCTGGACTTTAACATATCATTTTTTTCATACCAAACTTTTCGTACTAATTTTCCTCATTTTCCTATTTTTTTATTTCATTAAGATATATATTTTTTGTGAGGTATTTCATAAAGATACTAGTTACTTACTAAGCAGTTCTTATAATTTTTTTCTGCCTTTATTTCCATTTTTTTAACGGTGTAGAATTTTATCTAACACTTGACTTTAGGTCAGGGTAGGAAAATGCATAAGGGAACTCCTTAAACAAATTCAAATATACAACTAGATGACCATTATTAATTGGTTAATCTAAAAACATCTCAAAATAAAGCAAATAAGAGTTCAACTTTCATTATAAACATTGTTAATAACTCTATCAACAAGATTTTAAAAAGGTAAAATGTTACAAGTAAAAAAAAAATTATATACCCCTTCTCCAAAATTCTTCTTCACAATTAGATGAAAATAACCTATAATTTGATGAAAATAAAATTACCAACCGAAAGTAGATTAAGTTGGTAAATAAGTTTGTTCATGTAAGATAGGACACAAATTCAAATATTAGTGAGAATTGTTCAGATTAGGAGGCAGCAAAAACTTTTGTGCACTAATTTGTTGATCGTTGATTAGCAGGATTGTTAAACGGGTTGGTTGAACTCATTTAGGCCTACGGGTTAAACAGGGTAAGTAAAATTGTTCGCATTTAAACGAGTTGTAAATTAGCCAACTCAACTCATCTTGCATCAACTCGCAGGCTTAAATTAGTCAGCCCGCAAAACTTTGTGTTTTTCCTTTAACTTGTAAATTTTGAAATAAATTTAAATTTAATTATCTCAAATCAAATATTACATTATATAGATATAGTATTGAATACTTTAATCTAATCTAAAGAAATAAGGGAGAATTCAAATAAATAAATATCATAAACTTTTAAGGTTTGATGAATGTGTTTATATGTGAGTTATCAGTTGTGTCATTATTGGCCTGTACAGTACATGCATTTTATACTTTTATTTGAGAAAATAATATTTAATTAACTTTTAAATTTTTAAATTAATTTTTTTTGTGTAAAAATAAATTAAAACTTAAAAAAATATGTAGGTGGCCCGCGACCCAACGAGTTATCCTGTTTAACTTCTTTGAGTTAAACAAGTTGATCTAAAATTATCTGTATTTTTACGAGTCACTAATTTTAAAATTTGACTTGCATAATTTATATAAATAAATAAATTAATCTAACAGATTTGACTCATTTTGACGAGGATTAATCTTATAAAAAATTTAAAGAACCTAATGAAAAAAATAAAAAAAGTTTAAATGGATAAAGAGAAGTACCCGACCCAAAATCTACGGAACAAAGAAATTCAAACGGATCGGAAGGATGGAAGGAAGGAGAGTGCAGTGTTAACTGCTGACGTGTGAGTTTGTACGAAAAGAAAAACTCAAGTTTGAGAGGGCTCTTTAAGGTGGTCCCCATTCTACAGCCTCCTCCTACTGCTGCTGCTTCTATTAAGACATACATACATAGTACATACACATGAATTTTCCGCCATTACAGTTACGCAGAAATATGTAGTTTGTACCTTCGAATTGGATTGTGCCACTGTTCTCTCTCTCTCTCTCTTACTGGTCTTCATTTCAAGACCTTTTTCCGTCCCCCCCCCCCCCTTCTCTCCTTTCTCTTTCCTCATTCACTCCCTCCCTCCCAATCCCCTATCACGCCCTCAACCTTTCTCTCTCTTTCAACCCTAGTCTTTTGTGTGTTTTCACCATAAAGGTTTTGCCTTTTGGGTTCTCCGTCCGAGCTGTGTTCTGGGCTTTTGATTTTGTTTCAGGTAATCTTTCTGTCCCTCTCTCTAATTTTGCCCAACTTGATCCCTTTTTCTTCGACTTTTCTTCCTCGTGTTGTTTTCCATTTTTGTGTTGGCATGGTTGCTAGATTAAGTTTCATTTGGCAGTTTAATTATAAAGCTCTTTTTTTTTATTTTTTTATTTTCAAGCTTGATATTAATTTTGATCCAAGGGGGCTTGTTGATTCTTTTTGTTTCGGTTTTCTTTTTTTGTCAAATTTCTCTCTTTGATTGAATAATTTGAATTTTCCTCGTCTCCACCAGGCTTTTAAAACCAAGGTTGCTTTTGTATCATTGTAACTCTAATTCTAATGAAGATTTGTTCTATAAGTTTTCATCCTTTCATTTTGCCTCGATATCCAATCTCACCTGCTGATCAAGAAAACACCCAGTCTCACATTCACTTCTTCAAATACAAAATCTGACCATACAGAGCACCTTCCAGCCTAAAACACCCCACTGACCAGTGACCACACAAAGCACCCATAGAGGGCTCAGGGCAAGTCTGTGTCCTCTCTCAGTGATGTTGTCCTGCTGTTAGGGGCCTAGTGTTTGGCCTCCAGTGAGACAATCAGAGAGAAACAGAAATAGGGATGAGAAATAACAGATATAAAATGAAGAGAGATAGAAGGAAGGAGGGGAAGGAGGGAGATATGAACTGTGAATTATTGTAATATAAACAGTATACACTGTAACATACTAACATCAAATATATAGACAGCAAAGAAATAAATAAGGAAGAGATAAAACTGTCTCCTTTTTTATAGTTTATTAGTAGAAATATGTTAGTCTTTCAAATTACAAGGATCACTATTATTATTACATTTTTTTGGGATGAAGATACGCTTTATTTTTTTGGTGGACAACTGGGTGTTTGAACACCTTCTGTATCCAGAAATATGGAGGCAAGAAACAGCCGTATAGATGTGTATCTTGTGTTTTGCGTTGTCTCTGTAACTATAAAAATTTAAGTGTTTAATTTAATTAATATTCAGGTTGAGGGTCATATATACATACTTATGTACTTAAAGTATAGCCCTTTATTTGAACCACAGTTCTTGTTTAAACTAATCTGAAATATTACAAAATTCTCAGGTTTGAATGCATCGTTTTATAATCAATAAAGAGATTCAAGTCGACTGATCAATTCTTCAGAGAACTATGACTGAAGAGAAATCTGGAGGATTCCCTCTGTGGTTTCTGACTTCTCTGCTATTTTCTCTTCATGGCTCATCTTTAGAATTGGGCTGATATTAAGACTCCAGGATTTTATCTCCTCGTCAAATACATCTAGCAAATATGGATACCTCATCCAATACGTGTGAGATAGTGGAATCAAGGGAAGAGATAATTTCTGAGTTCAAAATGGATGAAAAGCCTGAGAGTAGTTGTGCCCACAAGTTAGGAAAAAAGTATTCTATTGAGGATGATATCAATCGTCTTTTCCAGGCTATTGACATTAAAAATTCAGCTAGAGGTTTTAATGCACCACGTTCGCAAAAGAGTGCTCTTAAAAAACCAATAAAAGTCAGTTCATCTCAGGCATCAGGAATTGGTATCTCAGAACCTGTAAGTTTGAAGCAGGCACTTAGAGGGTTGTGCATCTCTCAGGCATCAGAAATGGCTGCTTTGAAGCGACTATCGAAGCCATCTGGTTCGTCAAGAGTATCAGAGGCTGGAACCATCAAAAAGTTGTATACAGCAGTGGTAGATGAGGGGAAAGGGAACTTGGTGCAAATATCCCTTGTGCCAGAGATATCTAAACCTTGCGATATATTGCACAGCGATGAGATATCAAGTTCAAGTGCTCATCATTGTACTCCTGTAGTTGATGCAACAAACCAAAAAGCAATGCCAACCAGGTTAGCATACCGAAATCAAATTGTTCCTCTACCATCAGAGGTTGCGGGTGAGAAGCTAATCACAGGGCTTAGAAAACAAAGACTAGCAAATTCGTCATCTGTTGCCTATGCAAGTGAGGAAGTGCTGGAGGTCAAACTCAGAACGGTTCCTGCTTCCTCAAGCAAAGTTTCTCTCGGTTCTTCAATGCTAAATAAGGGGATGGAAGCAAAGTTACATTCTCCAGCTTCTCCACCTAGCTCTGGCACTGGTAATGGAGTGGATAAACCCACAAGCAGTAATGCATGTTTGGCAAAGCCAATATTCAAGAACAAGAACTTCCTTAAGGAGAAAGAAAAGCAAGATTTATGTTCTGCCTCGAACTGCTCCACTCCATGCACCAGAAAAGTTGGCAATGATTTGGCTTCTAGTACAAGTAATTTGGACAAGGAGATTGACAATTCTAATTTGAAGCATGAAATGAAAGAAAACGAGAAACTGTCCCCCAGCTGTTCAAATCATTGCATTGAAGTTAACTCAATTAATGTTGGCATGGATTCAAGCAAACCTGGTTTCAGTTTGACTTGCAATAAGAGAACTAAGTTTCTAGTGACAAAAATTGATGAGAAATCAAGATCAAAGGAAAAGGGTGAGTTCTCCCAAAGTTCAAAAAGTAGCATTGGTGAGTATAGTAGTAGTACAAGCATCAGTGAGGAGAGCAATCTAAGTGGTTCCAGTCGCAGTGGCCACAGGCCTCACATGTCAAAACACTTGAGATGGGAAGCAGTTCGTGCTGTTCAGCAGCAGCATGGTAATTTAAGTTTGAGGCACTTCAAGCTGCTCAGGAGGCTTGGTTGTGGGGATATTGGAACTGTTTATCTTGCAGAATTAATGGGTACAAGCTGCCTTTTTGCACTGAAAGTGATGGACAATGAATTTTTGGCAAGCCGGAAGAAAATGTTCAGGGCCCAAACTGAAAGAGAGATCCTGCAGATGCTGGATCATCCGTTTCTTCCTACACTTTATGCCCATATTGCAACAGATAAGCTCTCTTGCTTGGTTATGGAGTATTGTCCAGGTAGAGATCTGCATGTGCTGCGCCAGAGGCAACCCTGTAGGAGTTTCTCAGAACAAGCAGCTAGGTAGGACTTTTCCAGTCTTTCTTCATCATCATCACTTAAAGATAACTCTTTTTCTAATTGGAAATTCAATCTCGTGTAATTGGCATAATATTATGTTCTTGAGCTATTTAGCGTTCAGAGCTTTTGGTTAACTTCTAGATAATAGTTTCATAGAAGACTTGCTCTTTCTAATGTGGTTGGATACGGGTTCATTTAAAGTCGGTATCTTTATTTATTTATTTATTTGACCAAAACTCAGTGTTCAAGAAGTCCAATGTCCCTTTTGTTAATTTGTTGGCTTGTAGCATTCATTTTGTTTGTTTAATCTGCCTTCCTAAAATGTTCAGCTATCTCTTTCCGTTTGATGCACGCGAAGCAACAAACCTGAATTAAAATAATAGAAGTGTGGGTAGTATTAATGAATGAAATTAAAAAAACACACAAACACACTAATCAGTAGGATGGTTTAGTGTTAAACTGGAATTGAAAATCATAGCAATCACCAAGGAGAAATGAGTAACTTGCCGATGTTTAAAATTGTCTTGATTAGCCTGCAGCTTGGCAAGATGCTATCTTATGCCTGCCGTTGACAGGAAGTTGGCTCAGGTTGAGTTTACTAGGTATAATTTATATTATTTAAACACCTTGTAGATGCTCTTTAAACTTGGTACCGTGCTTATTCAAGTGCAAATTCTGTGTTTACTTATCCTTACCGCATCAGAAATGATTTTCTGCCTGACAAAATCTATGTCAAGTGGAGGCAAATTTCTCACATTCTGTCACACATGATGTTGTCTTATCTCTTAATTACTATTTCACACATTTTCTAGACTAAAGTCATGCCATTACATTTGCAGGTTTTATGTTGCTGAAGTTCTCCTTGCCCTGGAGTATTTGCACATGCTAGGAGTTGTATATCGAGACCTAAAGCCTGAAAATATCCTGGTACGAGAAGACGGCCACATTATGCTGACAGATTTTGACTTGTCACTCAGATGTTCTGTCAATCCAATGTTAGTCAAGTCATCTTCCCCAGATGTGGATCCAACAAAGAAGATGTCCAGTCCCTGTTCAGAGGCTAGCTGCATACACCCTTTCTGTCTCCAACCGAATTGGCAAGTCTCCTGCTTTACTCCTACTCTATTATCTGCTGGAGCAAAATCTCGAAAGATGAAGGCTGATATAGCTGCTCAGGTTGGTCCGCTCCCACAACTTATAGTGGAGCCTACTAGTGCCCGTTCTAACTCCTTTGTTGGAACCTATGAATACCTTGCACCAGAGATCATCAAAGGTGAGGGTCATGGGAGTGCTGTAGATTGGTGGACTTTTGGTATATTTTTGTTTGAGCTTTTATATGGTAAGACTCCCTTCAAAGGCCCTGCAAATGAGGATACATTAGCCAATGTTGTGTCACAGAGCCTTAAGTTCGCAGATGCTCCTATAGTCAGCTTTCAAGCAAGAGATTTGATCAGAGGATTGTTGATAAAAGACCCTGAAAATCGATTAGGTTCTGTAAAAGGTGCTGCTGAAATAAAGCAGCATTCCTTCTTTGAAGGCCTCAACTGGGCTCTGATACGGTGTGCAGCACCACCTGAGCTCCCCAAATTTCGTGATTTTGGAAGTAGTGCACCATATATGGCTTCACATAAGGAGAATGCGAATGATTTAGAGGATACAGAAGATTGTGAGGAGTTTGAGCTGTTTTAGTTAGATTCTCCTCTCCCCCCTTCCTTTCTTTTTCCTTTCTTATGTGGGGTAGGGGATTGAATTGATGAAGTTGACTTGGTTTCAAATACTGTTGTCATCCATGTAACACTTAATATAGCTTATAGCGTAAATGTAATTCAAACATCGTGACAAATAGATAAATTAGTATATGTTTATACTGGATTAGAAGTTATAAACCCATAAAGGAAACATGAGAATTTCTTTGGTTTGTCTGCTGGCCATTTTATCCTCTATATTATCAATGGATGTTTCTTTCTTTTTCTCTTTCCCTTTTTTTTGGTCTGCATTCATGGTTTTGAGCCTTTGTCACATTCCTTTTTTTTATCTTTTTTTTATAACATTATTTAGTTATATAACCTGTACAATTTATTTAGTTACATTAATTATGTTAGATCGATCGCTTACTATTAGGTCAAAAGCTATAGTTGTTAGTCAATGTGTAACTTTTTATAATTAAATCTATTAGCAAGTATCACAATTTGATCTGACTCCGACTCAAACTGATATTGCGAAGGCAGGATGGTGACTCACAATCAACAATTCCCCTCCCAACACCTGCTCCATCAATCCATGCCTTTCTAGGAATTGAACATACAATTCGATTTGACTCAAACACTACCTGGGTCTTGCCTAGGCAGCATGTTGTCGTACAACCAAGAATCTCTCTCCCAGCACCTGCCAGTAGTATGTGCCTTTCCAAGAATCGAACTTGTGATCTTGGTTCTGATACCACTTGTTTTCATCTTGTAATCTATTGAGAAAAGTTGATTAAGAAGTTATGAGATTATCTCTTATGTCATCATAGGAGATGGAGTTGAAGTCTCATCCTTCTTGGATTGCAGCCACCTTTGATTGCCATTCTTTAGTGAGGCTTCATAATATATTTCTTACCAATTCTCTATCCGTGCAGACTTTCCCAAGGGTATCAAGCATGTTGATTATGTTTGAGAGATTCTCAAACATCTCATTGATTTTTCTTCCTCTTTCATGTTGAATAACTTGTACTCATGTTCAAGCATGTCTATCTTTCCTTCCTTTTCTTGGCTCGTCCCTTGCACGTAACTTCTAGTTTGTCTCATATTTCCTTGGTTGTTTTGCACCTTGAGATTTTTTTGAAATCGTCCTGGTATACAGCATGATAGTGGAAGAGCTGGTTTTCTTAAGTTGCGATTTTGATTCAGTTCTCTGTAGTCTGTCGTACTATTTCATCATGAACTGGATAGAACTGGTTGTCTTACTCTTGTACGTGATAGTGGGAATTGTTTGCTTTAGAGGACATATTGGAGTTGGAGGCATTCAATATAATATATGGAAATCTAGTGTTTACCAGTTGAGGGGCATCGAAAGGTTAGCATAAGATTTTGATCAGCTTTCGGCTTTTTATCCATAATTTTCTATGTGGTCTAATGTGAATACTGATGATGCAGGTTAAGTTGTGGTCATCTTGTAAGAAATATGATGATACTGAAGTCCCAGATCCTTAATAGTTACTATGGTGGGCAGCATGGGTTTGAGAAGGTAATGATATATTGTTATTGGTTGGTTCACTTTGCAGATAAAAGCAGAACATTGTTTTCTATGATGCGCATGGACTAGAGTCTGAATAATATTGTTTTGTTTAGTATCTTGAATTATTTCGTTAAGAATGCCAAGCATTATGCATGTATAGTGGAATTTCTTAGGGGTGAAATTACGTTGTAAAACCAGTCATTTTAGCAAGTAATACAGGATTGTGTTACTGAAATTAATTCTCCTTGGCTTGGTGAGTTCTAAAGATACATTTTCCTATCATTGCACTACATATTCCAATGCACATAGTTGACAGCTTTTTCAGTTTTACACTTTCCAACTATAGCTTCCTGAGTCGAGAAGAAGAATCACCAAATAATTTTTGCTTCCAGGCATTTTGAAAAACTAATTCTCTGCGATCAAGGCATGCAAACTTAATAATACAATACAAAAAGTGGTTACTGGTTGATATAATGTTTCAAATTGTTTAGTGAAAGCAGCAGTAATTCTACTATATTGTCATTCAAATAATTCTATCATGTAAGAAGTTTTTACTCTTGGTTGATACTCTGGCAAGTATTAGATCTGCTTGACGATTCCTGTGAATCATTGCTGGACAACATTTTGGCAGAGAATGAACATATAGAAAGAATCTTAATCACTGAAACAGCCAAAAGATCTAATTCAAGGGTAATAAACAGGTATAATCAATGTCAAGATACATACATTTTCGTCGGAAAACTCTTGTACCACTATGTTTGTACATTAGACCAACAAAAACAGGTAATTGTTGACACTTTCATATTTGGGTTTCACCATGCAACATTTGTTAAACTGACTGCCTCTTTTTATTGGTCCAGTTCTCAAATGAATGGTGCACCATGTGTATACAAGAATCTCTCTTTTAGTGAACCCATCATCTTAGGCCATGGTTTCTTTACTAGAAACTTATTACCATTCTTGCTTATTTAAGCACAAGTCATGATTCTTTTTTTCTTTCGTCTCTGTCTTATTCATCATACTGAGGGTCATTTTGGTGTCCCTTAAAAATAGAGGTGAAAACTTTAGGGATAAGCTTTATATGAGAAACCCATCTTTGAACGAGATATCAAACTGACTCCATACACACAATATTTTACAGAATATTAGAGCAGCAGCCCTAGGTGAGCTTATGTGGTGTTACCTCCATTGGTTGTTTATCTTTGATGTCATGCACATGTTAAATCACTTCTTTTGCGTAGAGTAGTGTTTTTGGAGAAAGACTAAGAAGTCACAAATCTTTAATTATCTAATTCTGTGCTACATCATCGGCATTAATACACGGAAGACAGATAATGACTGTCCTTGGGCAAACTAAAATATCAATCGGTGTTATCAGCGAAGAGGAACAAAATTAATGAAAATGATATATGTACTTCGAAACACTTGGCTTGCCAACATTTCCCCAAAATTTCTCTATATAGCATTCCTAGGATTTTCTTTTTGAATTCTGAGAGGAAAACTCAAATGTTTTGGAAGTCAACTACCCAACGAAATTAAGTCTGATATATAAACCTGATTGAAATATTAATATGGGAAAACCCTTAAAAGATAAGCCTTCGTCATATAAAACTTATCAAATTTTCATCTATCCTATTGTTCTTGTATCTTGGGAAATTCGAGATGTGACTACTTGCTGACTATATTACACTGAAGTGGGATAAGCAATCTCTACGTGTTCTTTTGAACAAGGCAAGCGTATACAAAAAATTCCAGAGAAACGCAAGTAAAAATTGCCACTCCTGTAAGTAAAATACAATTCATCATTGTCAGGATTTCAACAGGATTTGGATCTTGTCATTTTTTGAGGAACATGACAGTCATTTATGGTGAGAGAAAGTCACCAATAACTTTAGCGCATACATCTCTGGCTAGGCTCTTGTAAGAGACTCGTGTTTCTCTAGAAAAATAAAGGATCCAAATTTATTTCATGGTTGGACGGCAGGAGGTGCCAGGCCAGCAAAAGCATTTAACCCTCCTATGGATAATGATCCGAGAATTTTCCATGTTCATATTTGAGTCATAGGAAAAAAAGAAAAAAAATATCATAGATAAACACTTGGTTATGCTACAGCAAAATAGACATGTTGAGTTGTAATTTGTAAAGTAATTGGATATAACTTAGGCTTAAAGGTGGAGTAGGGGCTTTTGTAAAAGTTATAAGTTTCAATTTTTTATAAATTAATACAATAAACAGAATAAACTACGGCAGGCCATTACAATGCTACTAGCCCCAAGTTGCTTCTCTCTTCAGTCATCAGAAGCAGCAAAATCAAGGAACTCTTTTATAAATACCTATTTTTGTAATTATATAAAAACGATCTACCTAACTGCCTGTTTCCGTAGGCATTTGCCGTCTATGTGACCTCTTTCTTTTCCTACTTCTCTTCACTGTGTTGTCTCCTCCCTTCATTTCATGCATAAAAGCAACAATTAAAGAAAACGTACATAACTTAAAAAGCACTAGGAAATAATATTTAATTTTCAGCTGATGAAACTCATTTTATAAAAATATATTTTCTTAACCATAACTGAAGCATTCTAAATGTACTGGAAAATGCAATTTGGAATTTGCTCAATGTCAAAGCCAGAACAAACAGTTAAGTAACAAAAGTTACAAGAATTTTATGCTAAAAAGATAAAAGCCTCCTCCATCTGTTCATATAAAAAAATTGACTAACATGTTTGTATTAAAGAAAAACAAGGAAAAATATTCACGTAGATGTATTCAGTCTTATTTGCAATATTAACAGAAAAAAAAAAACAGCAATATTAGTGCATATAAATCACACTCTTTGCTGAAATGATATTACTACTGTAAATTATTTGGTTAATGTAACCTTCAAATAACCACAGATGACTAGGGGGGAAAATACCACAAATGAAGCCTAGTTTCAATTGCGTTTATTGACATCTTTGATCTCTATTTTTATGTCTAATTATAAGAAAGAATCAAATCTACATCTAAAGTCTTATCTGTTCAAAGTGGGACAACATATATGCAATTACCAAAAAAAAATTGTGCACATGCATAAAACAACAAGAAAAGTTAATAAGGTAGGTGCTCAAATTGAAGAAACATATAAATTTTGCAAACCCTACCTTCAAAGGACCAATATTTTGGTTTTCACGACTTTTCTTCTTCTTGCATGAAAGTGGGTTTGGACCCTGCAAATAATTAAGCTCACTTGTAAATTAATTAAAATAACTTTCTACGCAAACTGCATCAAACAAATCAGATGAAAACAACAAAAAGGGAAAATTACAAAAATGAATTCCTAGTAAAAATGTTTACAGTTTAAGAATAATTAACCACTCAACTTGGTTAACAATATTCAAAGAGTGGTTAATGACTCACCATTTATTAACTTAATTAATTAGTTGAGTGGTTAATTGTTCCTAAACTAGAAATATTTTTACTAATAATTCCTTTCTAGAAATTTTCCCAAAGAAATATAATAGTATACATAGGCCAAGATTTGCTCATCTTATATGTACTACAGTTGCCTGCAGTTTTAAATACAATTTCCCATTTTTTCAAATTAACGCCTTCACATTGTCAAAGTCTCCATAAACAACATCAATGCTTGAGGAAACTATGGTTTCTATTGACAAGAAATATGCCATATGGGGGATATGTCAGATATACATGACAAAGCCGTATAATTGAACACAATGGCAATCAGAAATGAACTCATCATGACTATGTTTCCTTAGAACTGTGGGGACCCTTTTTATTTTTTCTTGGAAAATATATATAGCAGCTAGCCACCATGAGCATGGTTGAATCTAATTCCAACGCCTCAACACACGCATAGTGTTTCAGCACAAAAGTACTTTCGTTGTGATAAACGAATCAAATTTATGCATAATTACAAAAAAAAAAAAAAAGGGAATGAGAAAACAACTGGATTATAAAAACTAAACAAAGCTTTATTTATTCAACCCCTACAATATGTCAACATGTTAGAATATCTAAGCCCCATCTTTTGAAGGCTTTATAGCAATTTCATTTCCCACAGATTTCCGTTACTTAAATAAGCCGCCACAGCCACGAAATGGAGAAACCTAGAAGCCTAGAATAAGGTAATCAAAAATCATACATGCAACAAGTACAGCACAAGTGTGGATTATAACCTTTGCTTTTTTTCTCTTGAACTGAGGTTTGTCCTTGATGTCTATTTGATTCCTTGCATTAATACTCCTTTTTACTGCCTGCACATTTATGGTTTGATCTCCCGAATCCTTGTTTTCATTAGAGGAACTTGTAGCTTCCTCACCAGCCAATCTATTCGTTACCCTATCCTTAAATATCTGGTGCTCTTTCTCGGTCATATGCAATCGTCCTTCTTCAGAAGTTTTGACATATTGCCGCTGAAATGCAGACGGAGGTTCAAGGAAAAGGGCATTTCTGAGACCAAATATGAGAGGCACACCAGGTACCTACAGACAAGCAGATTAAAAATAAATAAATGTCTGTCCAAGAGTATATTTCTACACGTCTTCCATCATTACAACAGAACTGAAGAATACATAAGAAACACACAGTAAGGTAAAAGCCACCCTGGCTGAAGACTGAAAAAATGAAATACTGCCATTTAAAATTCATTAAGTTTTAATTAAGTAACAAGTCAGGGTTTGAAAATAACATGGAATAGACACCAAGACGACAAGATGTTAAAGAACTTCCTCTTCAACCACTCTAATGAGCAATAACTATAAGAAATGCTCCACTGCTCCTCTCAAGCCAAAATCATGCATGAGACAAGCTGTATAGACTCCAAGTTGCAAAGCTGGCAGATGACTCAATCAGCAACACCAGCATGTTAGAAGATGTTTCACACATTTAAGCAAGGCCCATCTAATGAAAATAAGTAAATAAGTGAAGCATGAAACCATTTAAAAAAATTGGTTTAACGTTGGGTCTAATCCAGCAGTTCCAGTGTTCAAAAATTAGTTTGAGACAGGTCACAAAGTCTCCATGATTGTCATGTTAATGCCAATTAAATACCAAGCTCATCAAGTGCACCAGCATACATCCATGAAATAACCCATCCTCCACAGTCAGCAACATTAAATTGGTGTGTAAATTGACCCCCTCACACAAGCAGGCTTTTGGAATGAATGGCTTTGGTTCTGATACTGCTCAGTTTCAAGAAGCTTTAGGTGTTAAACAGGATGAAAATACTTGTAGCATCCTATGTGTACAGAGTCTCAATATAAATCAATTTTCAAACAATCAAATAAGAATAGAAGTTCGCCACCAAGAATGTATTCTCAAGACAAATAAATGTATTCTAAGTCCAACATATAAGAGAGATTCTTTCAGGAGGTCATTTAAACATATAGTTCATCAATTATGTGAATAACTTCTTCCATGACTACAACTAAGAAAATAATAAAAAGAAAACAACACACCTAACCTTACTGCTGGAATCACAAGGGACAAAAAGAAAATTATACTTACCTCTTGCAACTTCTTCCGCAGGTCAGTATCCTGACTAGCAACAAAAAAGTGCTCAGAATTATTTTCTCCAATAACTTCCATGATGCAGGAATCTGCCCTCATACATCTCTCATGCTCACATCTGCAAATCAATGTTTGTAGATTCAAGGGAAAAAAGACCATCTCCAAAGCAATACTGGTGTTCAAATATCTTTAAAACCCAGATAAACAAAAAACAATAATCCTGAATAGTCCACTATTAATAGACTATCAGATACTAACAGTTAGGACCAAAATATGAGGAAGGAAGACCTTGCAATTATAAGTTGATGAGCTGCCTCAAGAGCATCGGAATATGAGGCACCAAGTCGTTTCAACTCTGCTAGAACACATCTGCAAAAACGAGAGACAAATTAGGATTTATCAAAGATGTTTGTAAATAAATAAATAAATAAAAGAAAGGGATTATTAGAAAAAGAAAAGAGCTTACCTTGTTGTGTAGAGCTTGACAGTAGCAGTGAGGATATTGGAAAGGGCCTTGTCAGCGGGGGTCATACGATTGAGAAGAAGGTGATGGACAAATGTGCCATCACACAGAACCTTGAAAGGCTTCCGCAAACCAAAGCAAGCACTGTAAAACGTCACAATCTTCCTATGCCTCTTCTGCTTTTTCACCTTCATCTCCAAAACGGAACCACACACCACCAGGGCACACTGCAGAGCTTTGTTGAATTCGGGATTTTGGGGTTTCACAAAAGTAAAATGTCTCTGAATCAATCGGGGGATTGGACTTCTGAAATTCCGATTTTGGGCTCAACTCAATGGGCTATAATGGCTCTCAAGTTGGCCTAAAATCAACTCAGTGGCTGGTATTTTTTTATAAAAAAAAAAAATACTGCGACCGGGTCACTTTCAGACCCGATTTGAAAGGAACTGGACATTCATTTAACCAACCTAAAACCCCTTTAAAGTATTGTTTTAAAAATCGGTTGAAAAAAATCAGTTGAACCAGTTGAACTGGTGAATTGGTCGATCAGTTCAACCGGTTGGATTGGTTCAACCAGTTGAATCGTGGACCGAAAGTTTAATCGATTCTGATTCAATTAAAGAATCGTCTGAGCGGTTAAATTGTAAAAATTATTAAAAAAAAATTAGTTGAACCGATTAAACCGGTAAAAAATCGAAAATAAAAAATCGGTTAAACTGGTCATCAACTTTTAAATTGAATTTTTATTAAAAAAGAAAGAAGAAAATGGTTCTTTTTAAAAAAAAAACTTAGGATTTAGCTCTTTTAGGAGTTGGGTTGGGGGTTTCCACAATTCTAGTCCTTCTTTTTCACAAAATAGGTGATGACACTACAAAGTGGTTTATGATTTTTGTGATTAGCTATATATATATATATAGTATATAGTATACCGGTTTAACCGATTAAACCGATCAAACTTTAAACTCCTCTCCGGTTATCTGGTTCAACCGATTTTTAAAACATTGCTTTAAAGTATGAAGTTAAACGGGTCGATCCATTAATTATAACCCGTTTATCCACTTTTATATACTAAATTTATTTTAGACTACTCTTTTTTTAGATATCTTGCATTTTAACTTACTATCTCATTTTATATTATGTCATAGACATTTAACCTACTATCCCCATCCCTATATTATGTCATAGACATTGTTCTTAAAATAATAACAATAATATCTGAAATTATTGAACATGTAAATACATAATAGATAATTAGATATCACTCTTTTAGATGAATAAAATGAGAGTAAAAGCAATTTGTAAATTTAATTAAGAGAAATAAATGTGTTTTAAAAATAGAAATATTCTATAAAATAAAATTTAGTAAAATATAAGTACTAAAAATATAATAAGCAATTTATTTACTTTCAACAAAAACCTAAGATGTTAGATGGCTTATTCTACCAAGAAATTTGATTTTTAAATTCACGTCGACTAACACACTATTTTTTTTGTACAAAGAATCATATTTAAATGCATATAAAAAACACACACATATATATAAGTGAATGAAATATAAAGAATTCTAATAAAAAAATTAATTTTGACTATTATTTTCTGATAAACTCATTTAAATATGGGGAAACAAATGTATGCACCCCCGGTTTTATCATTTAGACCTCTAAAGCGTAGATTGTTAATTTCGATAGAACTTTTAGGTAGAATTCATTACAACACTTTTCAATGTATCAAAATAAAGCGGATCATTAATATTTTGTGGGATTTGTGATGAGCTATTCACAATGGGTAGGATTTAGGAATGCTTTATCTCCCTACAGAGGAAGTACCTATTCTCATTAATTAACCAATGGTTGTTTTCCTTTTCAGACTGTAATTTTACCTGCATCTCGCACACAAGAGAGTAGAACATACAAATTATAACTACGAATTTTTAGTTTTACAAGAACATCCGTCAATTTCATGTAGCAGTGATTTATATGAGTATCTAAACTATTATTCATTGAATCAATTTGAAATATTCGCACATGAGTATGCTCTTCTTGAGATTAAATGACTCTTGTCAATTATCTACTTTGTTTCATTGTTCTAAAGCTTGGATTAAAAAAAGAAAAGAGTCTCACAAGTATAATTCAATTTGGGTCTGTCATTTATGCCAAGGGACTTCGATCATCCATGAGGATCTTGAAAGGTTTCTTTACGGTGGGTTGGGATTTGGGAATTAAAAGAAAATAATTTTCAGGGGCTAAACTCGATTACATCAACAGGACTTCACCACTGTGTAAATTTCACATTTTGCATCAAATCAGACATTGCCAGGTAAGAAAATATCTATCCTTGATTGAGATAAAACAAAAAGTTGAACATTGCTTGAAAGCATTAACTTGATTTGCTTATCTAGACATAGGTTGAATAGCAGTAAGCATAATATCAAATTAAACGCATAGTAGAATAAGTAGCAAATCCATTCTCATCCAGCATGGATGGAGAATGAAATCTTCCTACGTACTTAAGGATTCCTAATTACAATCCAAACCATATAGGCTTAAACATATAATTAATAGAGTATCAAGGTCCATCTCGATGTAAAAGTTGCCAGAAAGAGAAAGAAGGGGAGGAAGATCGGGAAAGAGAGACAGAGAGAGAAAGAGAAAGAGAGTGGTGAGATTCACCTAAGTCCTAACCATGGTTGGTGAGTAAGTGAAGTACCCAAGGGAACCAAAATATCTCCCAAGGTTACATGCAAGTGCTTTGAGTTCTACATCCATTTATGCAGTTCTCAAGATGATGATGAAATGTACTACAGATACTAAGTGGGAAACTAAAACACTATCCCTCCTAAAAGATTAGTGAATTGGGCTTAAACTCCCATAGTTTAGCCACAATGAATTTACAAGAAGAAAAAAAACAGAACTTCGTAATTGCCTCCCCTTACCCAAAGGGAAGATGATTAGTTGGTTGGTTGGTTAAACCCTTTTTGTGAAAATTGAAATGAAGTTGATAAAGCTTTTATAAAAACATGACTGATCCTAATACTAAAACCTAATACTAGCTAGGTGTTACCATACAAAAAAGCTGGGACATCCAATGTCCATGATTGCTAAAAGTTCCTCTTCATCCAGAGGTGATTAGCAGTGAGTGGAGGGATTACCTATTTTTGCATAACTAATTTTATTTCTAATTGATGAGCTACCTATCTGTGATCTCCAATTTACAATTTTTGAAACCATTCTGTACTTTTACTTAGCCCGTCTTGGGCTGAAGTTAACAAGATGGTTCTTTGGCTTAGCCTTTCCAGGGCTAAGTTTTCCCATTCTTTTTCCAACTTTGCTATTTCCGATAGCTTGTGTTGGTGATAGATATACATCTTTGGTTCTCTTCAAGGAACCCTTCATTCAAGAAGAGATGCAAAATTTTTTGGGGGGAGGGGGAATGCATGACTCTCCAAATCTGGAGGAACTTTTTAGCCCCTATGGGGGGCCTCTTATGCGTGCAAAAGCCCAAATGCCATTCATGGACTTCTTTGTGTTAGTAAAAGAGTGCGTGTGTGAGAGAGAGCACCATGGTTAGGCCAAAGGTATCAGAGAGACTTCAAGAAGCAACTGGGAAGTTTTGACATAGCTAGTTTGGTATGAGTCTCTAGCGATGAGGAATTGGAGCTTGAAGAGCCATCGTCACGCCTGCGGCACAGCAAAACACACTGTCAAAGATGTTAGTGCCTCATTCGGAAAACTTGAACAAAAACAATAGATAACTTAATACATTTCATGTTCAGATTTACATGTCCTATACGTATATGTGCTAAACGAGACAATCCAATTCCACTGAGTATATAAAATTCTTCAACTAAAAATTTTAGATTCAAAAATCACTGAAGCAGGTGAAATAGGAAATAAACTAAACTATATGTAGCCCAAATTTTGAAGAACATACACACACATATTACCAAAATTCAAAACTAGAACAAGACTATAATTAAGTCATGAGAAAAAGAAAAACGAACATTATTTTAAATTGATTTAGCAAGTGGCCAATGGAGTACAAACCTGATTGCAAGGCAGGCGAAGGTGCAAGGGACATGGGTGTTCCATAGTGCTGTGCGTACCCTCCAGTCGAACCAATGGGAGAATACTGAAAGAGCTGATGAGGCGGGTAGTTGACACCGTAACCTTGCCCGGAAGTATAGCCGCCGGTGGCACCGCCGCCGCCGCTCCCTTCTCCGTACTGGAGATATGGGTAAAAGGCTGTGGCTGCTGCAGCACCAGTCATCATACCTCCTGGTCCGGTTCCATAAAGTGGGTACTGGCCTGTTGCTCCTCCATACACACTATAGTAGCTCTGCATTTTCCATTACAAACTTCAACCATTTACATCTTTTATCATTTCTCACATCAATGGCAATAAAGCATAAATATCAATTGGCAATACGAAAAACAAAAAATGTAGGAGAAAGATAAATAATTATATTGTTTTTTTTTTATTATAGGAAGTTTGAACAAGGTTGCAATATCATCATATTATTCCTCTCTCTCTCTCTCTAAGTTGTATATATAAAAAATTTCATTGAAATGGTGGACCACTAGAATGCAGTCAAAGGAATTATGATGAATTAAAAAAATTTGGCGCTGCAGAACCCCATGAATTTAGAAGGCTGTGAAAGTATGACTCAAATAATGGACCACAAAAGGAGGGTGGTAAGACAGGACAAAGACCACTTTGACTAATGGTAATTCATTCGTTATATAGGAATCAATTATACATACAGTGCTAAGCAAAGGCCACCGACTTACCACGTTCACTTCCACATTCTGTGGGGTACAATAATGGCTTTGTAGTACGAGAAGTTTTGGTGCCCACACCAGTGGTGCAAGCTCGATCAGAATTACCATTGTACCCCTTAGTTTCCTATGTTAGTACAGAATATTTGAGAGCCATCACCAACATCTTGTCACACACCCAAAAAGAGATAAAGAGAATTTTCTTTAAATACCAATCTTGTTTATTTCATTAATTTTGTCTTGCTTTTCATCATACATTATTTACTTTTGTGACTTCATATATAATCAACAGAACTTGAGGTCTAGACAAAATGAAAAAAATAAAATAGAGGGAGAGAGAGAGAAAACTCCCTTTTCTTTTTATTCTACAAGTCTATTGTCATGTGTGTGTATTAATAGGTTTAAGAATTTTCAATCAAATTCATCATAAATTCATAATTATGAAAATAACATGTGATTAATCTTTCAAGTAGTTAAGAGTCGAGACGATATTTAATTGGTTTTGCATGATTTGATCACTATTTTATTTTTCTTTGTGATGATGATGGGTTCATCGAATTTCAAATATTAAAGAATTCGCACATTGCGATTTAACGTCATGATATTATAAGCAACATAATTCAATTTATGGTCTTCAAATGAGATAGTAGTTTTATAATGTTTTCGATAGGTATTTAGATTGCCAAAAAAGTATAAAATGGTTCTCCAAAGCTAAGGCTCTTATTTAGCAATTTATTTCAAATATCTGAGTAACATACTTAAATTTCTTTAGCAACTAAAACAAATCCAAACGTTGCAACAGTACTTAAAAAATGTGAATAATCAAGCTGATGTAAAAAAAAAATTGGAAGCGTATTTTGGAAAGCAAAAAAAAAAAAAAAAGAAGCTACGGAGGCATGTTTCTAGTAGGATTGAAGACTGAAGACGATTATCTTGTATTTATTAGAAATCTACTAAATAAATATTTAAGTGAAACCAAGAAAAGAAAGAGAGAAAACAGTGGAATAGTTTGATTTCATGAAAGTTCAAAAGACATTGTGTCCTAAAAGTTATGCTTCAAAGCGCATCCTAAGTAAAAGATATAGAGCAGACAAAGAAAAAGTAAAAGTAAAATATGTACAAACCGTAGGGTAAGTGTAATCCGGCGAGTAAGGAGAGTACCTGAAAATAATGATCAAAGAATAACAAAAGAGAAAGGTAAGAATTTGAAGTTTATTAATCAAGCACGTCAAACAGTTTAATTGTTGCTAAAACAAGCAAATGCATGAGAGTATGAGGCTAATGCAGCCTCCATGCGGAGGCTACAGAATTTGGAGCCTTCATGTGTGGAGCCTCCATATATATATATGAATCGACATTCATAAAACGCATACATTAAATTTGGACTTGGCTAGCTTACAGATGTAGGTCAAAGGATGTTAAAGACTATTTACACATGGATGTCGTCCAATACCATGTTTTTTTTTTGTCCCCCCGCACATGAGAGAGAGAGAGAGAGAGCAGGTCGATGTAAAAAAGCTATATATAGTGATCATGTGGAGGTTGATTCTGTGATAAAAGAATACAGATGAGCTAGCAGGGCATGCTTGGTTAGTGATAAGCCTAGTAAACATATGTTGAGTGGTTTTGTTGTGCATGAGTTGGCATTGCACGTGCCATTCCCACCTTAGTACAACCACAGGAGAGAGAGAGAGAGAGAGAGGAGTAGCATGCAATAAAGAGTATAAGCATACAGGGTCATACCCATAAACATTATAAGGTATTCCTTGCTGTATGGCATAATGAGGGAAGGTTGCTGCTGAAGGAAAAGCTGATCCCACTCCCCCTCCAAACCCTGTCTGGAAAGAACCCATTACCCTAAAGTTCCTGCCTGTTCCTCCTGCAAAAAGCATCATAAAAAGCTTAATCAATAGAAACACTAATTGATTTCAAAATACACACAAAAAAAAAAAAGTCTTCAAGAGTATATATACTTCTATCATATTCAAGAAAAGATATGCTTGTTTCGGTCAAATATATAATCAGAATGAGTTTGAGTTAGATATATATAAGAACATAGTAGGATAAAATGTCAGTTACTGAAAAAGAAAAAGAAAGAATCATTAAAGGGAATAAATGCAGTCGTCTACTTTTGTACCATGCTTCTTAAGGACATTTCTTCCCTTTGTTTCCCAAAAATATACATGAAATTAAACTCTCACTTGGATAAAACAGAATGGAGCTTTCCACTCTGGAAGAATATTCAAGCTTAGCTGCCATTTAGCTGTGTGTCTTCCATTTTTATCAAAGAATATTTTGACAGTGATCGATCCATATCTTATGGTTTGGTTTTCACTCAAACACAATAGTAATTTGCTAGAGAGGAATATCCATTAACAATAACATTGAGCTTGTACGTGGAGTATATGAATAAGAATGGGTTGAGAAATGAGAGCATCTTTGTACAGTGACAAACTGAAATGAAAAGATTTTATGGAGCTTTTCCCAGATATTATACATCATATCAATCAGAACCTAAATTCAGATAAAACCCAGAATAGATGAGATTATTAGATATTGAAAATGAAGAAACAAATTAGAGAGAGAAGCTAAAAAGAGAAGTCGGTATATATATATATATATACACGGACCATGCTTTGGGGTTGAAGGCTTAGATCTCTGGACACCCAAAGAAGCAAGGTTGCAGTTAGCTCTCCTACCGTCTATTACAGGAGCAGCATCGACACAAGCTCTCATGGCAGCGTCTGGTTCGCGAAAAGTTACCTAAAATTGAAATAAACATGAACTCACCATCAGCAGAAGAATAATGGGAGAGAATGAAAAGGAAGATGAAATTGACAAAGCATTATTTTAATATAGGTTTTCTAAGAAGAAACTATGTCTTATCATAAACTTCATTAATTTGGATTTGAGATCTCTACTGGCTATTAGAATTCAATAACAGAATACATGATATATGATAAGGATCCAAATGAAAGATTATATATATATATATATATATATATATATATATATATGAACGTAAACAGAAATTGTATATAGAGATTAGTGAGAGAGGAGAAGCATACAAATCCATAGCCTTTAGATCTTCCAGTGGCTTTGTCAGTGATGACAACAGCCTCCAAGATCTCACCAAATTGCTCAAAATACTTCTTCATGGTCTCTTTCTGAGTCTCCCAAGCCAACCCTCCAACAAACACCTTGGTGTATGTGGTGTCACCAAACTGGCCTGCCAAATTAACTGGAGTCATCTTGATTTTTTCCTGATCAAGCACTTCTTACGGAACCAAACAAAAACTCCCTCTCTCTCTTCTGCTAGATGATCTTCTTATTATCCTCTAGAGTCAGCTGTAGCAAAACTTCCTTGTGTTATTTTTTGGGTCAAACAATGAGTCCTATAGACAGATCTAGGTGATGGGGCACAAGAAGATGAGAAAGACCCACTAAATTTAGAGGGATCTTCTCAAGGTTGTGGGTGGTGTTGGTGATGAAGATGAGTGGTGATGAAGAAGAGAAGAGAAGAGAAGAGAGACAATTAGGTCAGAGATCAAAACTGAAAGAGAGAGATAAAATTGGGAGGGAAGATAAAGCAAAAGTTAGAAAAAGAGGAAAGGGCGACATAAATTATAAACACAGCTGCCCCCACCTGCTTGTATTATTTGAAAACCATAACCCCACGCGCTATCATAAGGAGTGTGATCCACGTGCCTATGATTACGGGTGAATAGTTGTGGTTTGTGTGGAGAGTTCCACGCGCAATCATGGGGGCGTGGGAGTGGATGATGCAGTATTATTATGTTCCTTCGTCTTTGTACTTTTTATTATTTTGAGGGGACAAGTGGTGTGCATAATTACCCTCATTTCTTTTCTTAATTACCTAATTTGCCCTCCAGAGTTCGGCGTTTTAGTGCAAGCACAGCAGTGGCATAAACGGAACGGAAAAAATGTTAAGGGAACGGAGGGTGGCGCCAATAGTGTAACGTATTGCATTGTTCTGGAGGGAAGTCAACGGTCAACTGTCCAATGGCGGTTGTCTAAAGCAGGTACTGATAGTCTGATACCGAGTGATCCCATGCGTGTAGCTTTTCTTTGTATAAAAAATTAGTTTTGTGATAACCAATAGAAAAACTAATTAATTCCTCATCACTAAATTCTTTAGTATATATATTTAATTTAATATGAATTTAAAAGACAAATATTTTTATGTGGGAAGGGAATACTTGAATGCCAACAGGCAGCGACACTTGAGTTTAGACAGTTGACCTCCTTCGTGATGGTTTGTCTTGACATTGATATCAGGGCTAATTCATGAAAAAAAATATATGGGCATTTGAATAAATTAAATAATTTATTCCATTTACACTAATGTAAAGGGGAGGATTATTGATGCGTTTGATAGAATTAATGAATGAATTAAGGCTGATTTAATTGCAAACCATGCATGATTGTTAATTTTTCTCACCAAGTAATAGTATGTTCTCTTTCATGATCAGTTTGTCTCTATCTGTCACCCCTCCGAACATTTCAAAATTTCTCATTATGTCGGATTTAAGAAACCCGTCGTGCTGGCTTATCTCGTATTAAAAGGGTAACTGTGAATAATCAATAGTAAAAGAGTTTAATTATGCGAATGACTTTTAATATCAATCTTAAAGAAAAAGTTGTTTGACACTATTACGTGTTCTCATTGCAGATAAATATAATCTAATATAATTGAATTTGGTTTGCAAACCTTACACCTACTCATATCTATTTTCGTTAATCACAGAATCAAATCTGGCTTTGAACATTTTCAAAAATATAAAAATATAAAAATTCCTTTCGGTTGTTGGGTTGGAGCATAATGATTTCTTTCCTTTTGCTCGGTATGGTCCATACTTGGTCAGGGGGCAATACTATATATACATCTGATAGCATAAAAGTGGGAACTTCTAAAATTGACAAAAGAAATTAAAATAAATTTGGGAGGGTCTTCTACTCACCAGTGCAAATTGAGAAAACCTTTTGTAGTCCTCTTATTACATATTGATTATTAATATTCCAAAGGATCAAAATGAGCCCAAGGGGGGCCTATCAAGTATCAATGTTGAAAGAAAGAAAGGAAAGATACGTAAGAGCTGCCAAGATAGTTCAGTTCAGATGGCTTCACTGCCATTTTTCTTTACGATCTAAACCACAAGAGTTGATGATAATCAGTTCCTTATGGTCTTTATATTTACGTTCTAGCTTGAAGAGACAAAATAATATCATTATACTGAAATGTCTAACTATTATACTAAAAGAGCATATTCTGACCTAGATTGAGTGAATATGTAGATTGAAGGTCCATCTACAACTTTAATCCGCGAATATTGTAAATAACGTCTTGAAATTTTTCTAATATGTTCATTAGTTGCACCAGACATTGTATTTTTTTTCCAAAATTTTCCACTACGTGATGTAATTAAGTTTATTATTACTAGATAAAAATTTCCTTTTAATTTTGAATCTAGCAAAGCGCGCGCACACACATATACACATTTATATAAATTATATAGAGAAATATCCAGAGGCAATTATTAAACTTTATATTTACGTAATAAAAGGATTATATGGAAAACTAAATTAAAATATTACTAGTATATTCATCATCAGCCAAAAAAATCATAATATTTGATCTATAAAATATCTAAAAAAACATAATTGTTATAATTACAATAGGATGAGAAGTAATTATGTTACCTAGTTATGTGACTTTTTTTATGAGTTGATTTAAAATTAGTTATTCGTATAATTAAATATAATCAAGGTAAATTTGGAAATTATATTATGAAATATATATAATTAAAGGATTTTATTATATTGAGATGCTATTTATTATAATAATTATATGAATTTACGTTTTAAAGTGTAAAGTGTACGCTGTACTTTTGAGAATCTTGAGTTTTATATAATATAGAAGCTTACGTACTTCATATTTTCCGAAATTTTTTTTTAAAAGAAATTAGCACTGTATATATTGGTATATTTATATAAGATATATAGATATGCTAAAGCTATTGACGTGGAAATTTCTTGACAATGTCCTGCTTGCCAAATTAAGTGGGCGTAGAGTGAATCTGAAGAGAATTCATAAGTGGGCGTCCGTGAGGATGAGTCCCTTGAGTCAGAAATACTTGAGATCAATTGGCTATCTTAGAATGCTTCATCAAATGGAGGAAGATTGTATTCAAATGCCAACATAAGATCTATAAGTCATGAGATTGATCAATTCCCAGATCTTCAAGTCATGTGCTCTAAAAGCATGTGCTAGATAATAATAGTACAAAATAAAAATTTCCCTAAATGCTGAGGTGTCAGTTGATAGCTGGTGGAAGCTCATCTAACGCTACTTTATTAGCTGGCTCATTATACTTCATAAATTATACAAAAAATTAACAATAGGCTGGTCCAAGTCCATTTTATTCCATTTCAGCAATGCTGTCCTTCTTTTTCTTTTTCTTTTTCTTGGTTAAAGTGGTATAATTAATTAATGGAAAATGATGATATTCTAAGATTTTGTTAAATTGGTTAGTTTTCAATCCCCAGTCCCAACAATACGAAAGTTTAGAGTTCTCTAATCATATTAATTAGTTGGACTTGTGTATAATTATTTGATTAAACGTTTGGGTCTTCTTATATTTTATGTTTTGGGGTTTAGTAAGCACGAAGTAGATAAGATAAATTCAGAATATTTTTGTATCCAACAAACGCTTAATTAATTATCTGCATCCATGGATCTATATATGTAGTTAAGATTTCTGAGGTTTTAGGTTTTTTTTTAATGATAATACATACTGATCTACAAGACAAGGAGATGATAGCAACGGTACGATAAAGGTAGGCGCAAGGAGTATGATCTATAGCAACAATATTAATAGCGATTGTAACAGACTAGCAGTAATACTAATAATATAATAATAACAATGGAGGTGATAACAGCAACAACTATGATAGGAGTGATAGGCAATAATGATAGCCATGTCAGTCAGTAACAAATTAATAACCAGTTTCATAAGTGTTATGAATCAACTCTCTTAAAACAAATTAATTATTAGGTTAAATTCCATAAATTATTTAATCTGAAACAAAGTCTCTTCACCAAAAAAATTTGAGAACTAGAGCCCACCTACAATCTAAAATTGTTTCACTGTGATTTCCTACATTCGATAACGCTATGCATGCCATATGCTCAAATGAACAATTATTGGGAGTGTTATCCTTCAAATATGAAGAATGAGAAAAATTCCGACCTTTGAACAAGTAATAAAATCATGAGCCATCTGGCTGAAGGAGTTGAGCCTTGTTTGGTTAAAATGTCTATATATATTGAAGACTTTTAGGTCTTTGAAGCCCATTCCACCTGCTTTTGGGAGGAAAAGTCGTTCCCAGCTGACCCAATTAAGGAATTTTCTGGTTATTTTCTAAGCTTCCCCACCAGAATCTGTGAGTACTTTTGTGTATATCATCAGTCATCACACAAAGCATTTGGTAGCATAAAACATGTCCATGAATAAAGAGGAATAGTTGCAGTCACTGATTTTAATAAAACGTATTTAACTGGTGGGGGAAATTGTTTCTCCTTCTAACTTGTAATTTTATGACTAATTTTTTTCTCTCTCTTTCACAATGATTAGTCAAAGAAGGAAGGCTCGTTTACGTACTTATCTTGAGCACCTACATGACAAATGCTTAATCTTTCATGTACAAAACCCTTATATTCGATGGGGCTTTTTTTTTTGGGGGGGGGGGGGGGATTTGATGGAGTATTCTTATTGAAGAAAACTGTAGGTTTTTTAAGATTGATTTTTTGTTCCCTCGTAATTTCATAGTGGTGAAGTAACTGCAGTAAGTTGAGACTCCAGTCAGAGCCATTTGTATAGGTGTAAATTTCTCCAATTCTGATATAGTGAAATGTTATTTCATGTTTCGTCCATTGTCACTAACCCCATCTCACATGGACCTAGCTAGATTCGATGGTCCATCTTTCTAAAATGGCGAATCGGAATGGAGGGCTAGATTTGTTGGCAAGTCGCATGTCTTAAAACCAAAAGCCTAATTAGTCAGGTCCCTACATTTGGTCCATATACCATTTACATGAGCTGCATATAAATCTTTGAAAGGTTTTGGCAAGGAGCCTTGGGTTCTGCAACTATTAAGTTTTGAAAATACACTTACACGCAATCATACAGTTACAATTGTTACATAATTAGTCCGGCTGATGCCCTCATATGACCTAAAGTAGGAATAATCTTCACTGGAGTGTTGGCTAGCTTAGTTTTGGTTACAAAGTGTTTTTAGTGAGATTTGAATTTTTTTATTACAAGTAAAATCCACTCACATGAAATTCAGTTTGTCAATTGAGCTAAAAAAATTACATATAAGTTTTTGTTTGAACTTCGAACTATGCAACTTATGCATTAGAATCCAAAACTATATGGTCCCATCTTATCAACAATCGGATCCAAGATATCTATTTCTCCCTAGAAATTGCTTTCATCTAAAAAGGAAACAAAGAAAATGGAGATTTTTGGTGGTTGTTATCCTATTGCTTTCCCATTCCTAATCTAGGATTTTTTTTAACAATTTCATACCTGAATTCACGAGCCAAAGAAATCAATTAGCAGTGATATATTTTTTCGTAATTATTTTTAAATTATTACTTCAAAAAATAGGAACTTACCGATAATTCTTACCAGAAAGTGATAATACTCCTTTTAGATGAAACTGATATAAGATCAATGTTGATAAGGTTGCTGAAAACTATTTGATGAAGTTTTGTCCGAATCTCATGTATCAAGTTGATAAGCCATTTTTGTCATGCAGCAGCAACAACCACCAAAATGATTATTTAAATGAAACCCAACTATGACATTAATTCAATCAATTAAGTACTGTAAATTAATGTATTGAGACAATTATAAATTTTGAACCAATCGGGGACTAGATTGGGATTGCGACAGACACAGACTAACTCTAATATGGGCCTTGCTTTGTATCAGTAGCATACACCTTCATTCATTAAATTAAGTGATGATTTTAACTGCAATTTTACCGTACAGAGTAACCTACATAAGTCCTTCAAGGCAAAAATTGTGGATCACTAGCCATCACATTAAATTACTTATAGTTTAGATATGTTTCACTTAGGCATAACTTAGTTGCTGCGATTGGTGGAATTTTAGATAAAGCTTATAGGTTTAAGTTGTGATAATTAACTTCTTGGTATATTAAAAAAGAAGGGATGATTTTACGAAGAATTATGGTTTTAAAGAGATTGTATTTTTTATATATATTATTATCATAAGATGCATTCTTATGATTCAAACCTTGATTTTTCAAGCAACAATTTAGAGTCTGTTTATTAAGCAAATACACACTTAGGTCGATTGAAAAATCAATTTAACTTAATTACAAGAATTCTACCTCTTGAAAAGCTTTACCTTTTCATAGAATTAAAAATAAATAAATAAAAATCATTATTTCACATATATTCTTGTAAAAGATTTTAATGCACTTGCATGCATATATTCCATAAGTATGACGGGGGTGACATATATATATTTATAGGAGATTTGTTTAGAATCGTTTGTTTTTATAAAAGTCTTGGTATCTTTAATAATTAATGGTTAATATTTAGTCACGTGTTTTATTATGTTGAAATATAAATACTAAATATAAATAAAATGATTATATTTCAACTAAGTGGGACATATTATTAAATATTGATATCATTAATTATAAAAGAATATCAATACAAACACAAAAAGAAAGATAATGCAAAACATCCATATTTATATTCTAAATTAATTGTATTCAAGGAGCAGAGTCCATCATATATGTAGTGTTGAGGGGTGTTTCCTATGACACTAGTTGTACAAAAGTAAGGATGACAATTTCAACTTACTCCGTGGGTACCCAATTTGTCTCAACCTGTATGGGGTGGGTTTAAAACCCGCCCCGCAATAGGGGCGGAGCGGGACAGGTTTAAATTGTGTTGTGAGGCTGGGCAAATTCGGGTTTAAGGTCTACTTGTCCCTACCTTATTCGCACCCTAATTATTTCACAAAGATTATGTTTCATACTTGATGTACCTTGAGATTTTTTATGCAATGAATAATTTTTTTTTACATAATTTATATTATATTGTGTATTATATAGTATATGTGGGTAAGGTTCAGATTCTATTATTTTTTTCGAGTAAGGTGCGAGTTTTTATTTACAAAACTCGCGGGACGAGTAGGAGCAAATTGAAGATTACTTTAAGAGATGTGGGGTGGGTTAGGGGTGGGCAAAAACTCACCCCTACCCGCCCCATTGCCATGCTTATACAAAAGTGCCAACCTCATCTTCTTGAAGTCCAAATTGGCCTCGCTACGTTATCCCTTCCCATTAGCACGTGCACAGAAGAAGGGACCCACAAATTAAAGCATGCAAAATAGATTTTGATTTCTTTTAAGAGTGTTCATCGATCAGGTTGAGTTGGGTTGAACATGATCTTTGTCCGAGTTTGAAGTTTTGATCGTGTTAATTTTCATAACCCCAACCCAATCATATTGAGGTTTGAGTTGGGCCGAGTCAGGACCTGGCCAACTCGATTAAAATACACAAAATATATTTTTTAATGTTTTGATTATGTTTTCTTTATTTGTATAAATTTATTTATATTTACTACTTTTTACTCATGTCAAGATCCAATCTAATTGATAATTACATAATAAGTGAATGACATAATAACTAAAATTATGAAAAGTTACAATACTTACCAAAGTCTAACATTTTTAAAAAATGTCACAATAATATATAAGAGAAAGTATTAAAAAAATATAATTTATTTAAGATCGGGTCGGGTTGAGGTGACCCATGTTAGCCCAAAGTTCTCTAGAAAGCATATCTTTTAATGATAATAACAAACATCTATTTAATAACATACATTGCTAATGTTTGATCTTAGTCAAAAGACTAATGTGCAAATTTCTCATTTATCAAAGACATTCTCAAGTACAAAAAGTTGATCTATATATAAAGAGAAACTAATATCATGGGTTACATAAACATTACAAGGATTCTCAAATGAAGATCACTCAAATCTTACAAGGCTTAAACATCATTGTACATGCTGTTGTTCCAAGAGTACAACTTTCATGCCTAAAACTTGGACTTTGAGCACATCCTATGAGAACTTGAAGACCACTACAAAGATGACGATCACTGTTGGATAAAGCCTTAGGAAGAACAAGATGATGATGCTTATGATTAAATATAGGTATGCTCAAAACTTGTGCAAAATCTCAGAAGTTTAGAGATTCACGATAAGCTATCTCATGATTGAAGATGAGCTAGCTACTGAAAGGAATCTGCAACTGCTGAAAGGACATTGCAACTTCGAAGATTGATATTGCTTGATCCTATATGACTGCCAACGGCTCAAAATCCATCTGCAAAGATGAAACTCAAAGTCAAAAGGTTGTTTGCATGTTGACAAACACCAAACAACCCTATAAGCAAAAGAAACTTTTCAAAAAAATAGTTGTACTTGCTGTACTTTTCTGATAAAGTGTGAGGACCACCTTCAAACAGTCAAATCACCTCATTTGCTATAAAATCCTTGCTGCATGAAGGATTGCACATCGAAGCACATTATTACACAATTAGAAAACAAGAGTTACTATGTTAGTTGTTGTAATATTCTCTTGTACTCTGTTTATGAGCTAACTTGTAAGATATCTACTATTTGTGAGTTTTTCGTATACATTACTCTTTTGAGTGAGCCCTACGTGGCTGAAAGGAAATCTAGCTAGGTGAGCTAGTGTTTAGGTCTGTGAGTGACCTGTGAAGCAGTGTAGAGGTACTACTTGCTTGTAATTAGCTTGAAAATGTTAAGGTTGATCAAAGAACACTCAAGTTGATAGTGGAAAATTTTAGCTTGGCTGAGGATTGGACATAGGTTCCACATTGGGGCTGAACCAGTATAAATTCTCTTGTGCAATCTCTCTTAACCCTTATCCTTTACATTACTATATTTGATTTTTATGTGTTAAGATCTGATTGCTTGAGCAAGTCTTTTAATTACTGTTTTATTAAGTTTCCGCTGACTTAAGCTACTTAGTGAGTTATCTTATCTTATCTTTTAATTAGTGTGTTAAGCAAGTCTTTGTTTGCAGTGTTTTTGCATAAACTGAAATAGTAGGTAATTTGATTTATCCTTTCTTTTCAAGTATTCTTTTATCTTCAACCCAAACTCAACCTAAAAAATATATCAAATCTAAAAAAAAAATACCCAAAGCTGACCCAAATACTTCAGGTTAGGGTCTGATTTTCAGACGGGGTCATGATCACCCTAATTTCTTCTTCCTCTGAGAACTATGCTATTGATGAGGAAGCCCTCAAATATCTTAGGGCCTTTTAGTGCTTCTCCCGTTTTCCTTAATTATTCCATTACTCTGGAAATATGATATGCATAAGCCAAATTTTTGCTATTAACATATTGGCGCGCCAGGTAGGGGAAAACATCTCGTTCCCATTGAAAATCAGAACGTCCCTAATAATGGACGTGCTCTGAAAAGCACCGTAGTAAGAAACCAAGAAAAAGATAGCACCACTCCCCTAATGCTAATGCAGCAGGGAGAATCAGACCCTTAAACCCACCAAGAGAGGAATTACCACTATGTATGCTATTTTGAAGATGTTCCGGCTGGGTAACGCCGATGGAACACCTCTAGTAGACAAGAACGTACACCATGCTGAAACTTTGTCTTATAATAGGTACAAGCCCAAACCGATGAGATCTACCAGCTAGGTGCAGAAAAAACTGGTCGAACTCACTGAGAAGAACCTAAGGATCTCAGATAATTATCAGAGGATGGTGCTCACTGAACTTGCAAAGAACCTCCGATTAACACATCGATCGATTTAAGTCCAACAGGTGCGAGAAAGGAAAACATAAAGAAGGAGAGGTCATTGTTGACTTTGATAATAAAGGTCACTCTTCCTCACGTGACACTGAGAAAGAAGTGTTCCAAAGACCTTATAAAAGATACAATGGCGACGCCCACTCAACCCATAAAGAACGACATTACGAACCAGAAGAAGCACTCTGTTCGTAAGTCTAGAAATAAGAGAAAGGTGATCATTATGCATATATGAATAAATTTGTAATCTTTTCATTTATTTTTATGTTCATCCCCCGGCAAGTTTAATTATTCTTAATTAATCTAAATGTGGGAAAAAGCTGACGAACAAAGAAAACATAAATTAGTAATATTTTTAAATAATAAAAGCATTTTTAAAAATTATCATCACAATTGGAAGTTATGCATGCGTAATTTTAATTACTCTTTCTAGATGAAAAAAAAAAGTAACTAACTTCTCATTAACTTACTTATAGGACAAGAAAATAAACTTTAGTTTATACTTTTTCATTTTTCACTTATCTTATATATTTTTCCTTTTACCCTAACATTGCCATTTTTTTAAATTTTTATTATGTCATTTTGTTTTCAAACAGAGTGAGAAGGATGCCGTCCTTGCTCTATATCCATAAGATGCCAATTTAACCTAGTTACTTTCTTTTTTTTGGGGTACATGGTTACTTTCATTTTATTATCGACATGATTGACCCATGCCGGTTGAGTTATAAAAACTCCAACATCAGGGTTATTATTGTGTTTGCAGTGTCTTAAATCAATGATTTATGAAAATGATCTACCAGCTTCTATAATCTTAAAATTTAGGTTTGAACCTAACTCAACCTCAAAAAGTTAGTTCATGGAGTGAGAGTTACTCCCCACTTATAAATACTGTCCATGTCCAGGCCAATGTGGGACTTTCAACACTCCCCTCACGCCCAAGACTAGACATCCAGTCGAGCGTGAAGTTCTGGCAGACGTGCGGGTGGCGACGGATCTCGATAGGCTCTGATACCATTTTAGAATTTAGGTTTTGGTCATCTTAAAATTTGAGTTTGGGCCTAATTCAACCTCAAAAGCTAGCTTATAGAGTGAGGGTTGCTCCCCACTTATAAACACTATTCAGGTCATATCACTATCCAATGCGGGACTCTTAACACAACTCTCAACATATAAAAATATACTTTTATGTTTTAATGGTAATTGTTTGAATAACATTTAACCATACTCACTATTCTAAAATTAGAAATATTTGCAATCATCATCAGCATGGAGTTGGATTGTCATTTCATTTGTCATCCATCGAGAATTCTAAAGGTTGCAATAATAATCATTTTGGATGTGAGTCACGTGCCCCCGACAGATTATTATGGTGGCAAATGAACGGAATGGCAATGTGGTGATAAAACAAACAATTGGAGGGTCTTTTTTAACATCAAAGTTGGGAGGTACATGGATAAAAGGTGAGGAGAGGAGGAGGGGATGAAATGTAAGGAAAGGAAACAAAGGAATGGACTAATAGGATTATGAGATGTGCATGTATGACTATCTGGCAGGTGGGGCAGGCGCAGCTGTCTCCAACTTGGTTTGAGGAGGGCAGAGAAAGTGAAGACTATCATCAGTATGACTGACTCACTGTACAGCCAACCAATTACAGCGCACACCAACTCTTTCTGTTCTCTCTTTTCTGTCTACAAAGAAGCTAGGACTAAGGAGTGCCAAAGACTCCTACTACTTCGAGACATGCCTCTCTTCTCTATCAACCTTATAATTATAACCCACGCACACTGTCATTGGTCCCACACCACACCCATCTGTTTCAAATGCAGACTACCCATTCATGCATGTCCCAGCAGTCAGCACAGCAGCCACTCTTGCCTTCTTCTCGATCGTCTAGTTTATTTATTTATTTAATATACATTAGTTAATTTTAATATGAACATATATTGTGTGGAAGATAACGAAGAAGTGAAACTCTAAAAAAAATTCAATCTTTATTACTATAAAATAATTTTGAGATTCAAATTAATAAAATGAATTAATTTAATAATTATATATATCGTCTTCCCCTAAGTTCTTTTCCACATATAGGTATAACTCACCACCTTCATAGTGTTTCGGAAAGTGGATGAGTTTGAAGGCTAATAGGTTATGAATAGACTTTTTTTTTTTTTGTGTAAGTCAAGTATTTTTTCGTTAAAAATGTGAGAGATTAATTTTATGAAGAATAATCAAATAAATAAAGTAAAAATTCTTTTAATTATATTTGTTTTATAGATACTGTCTTAATAATAGAACTTAAAATAAAATATTTAAAGTGATGAAACTTTTTTCAGTGACATCATTTTTTCGTTAGTTAATCACAGCAATAGCTCGAAGAACACCCGGCCTTAACACAATGTCTTGCAACTCATTTGCTTATAGAAGAGCCCTCTCCGGTATAGTTGCAAATTTAAGCACATCTATACTTCTAATAGTATAGAGGCGGATTCTTTATTTAGAACTGAATTTTTTAAAAATTGTGAATTTTGAATTTTATTATTATAATTAAAAAATTATTTTAAAATTAATCACATAAACTCATTTTTTTAAATCATCATTTTATTCAAATTCCAAAATAAAAATAAAAATAAAGTTGCTATATTTTGTTTGTTAATTTCAAATTTTAAAATCATATATTGTTTCTGCCATCAGATATTTAAAATTCATATGGAATCAGACTTTTTAAAATGTTAATTTGCATGGAACTTTATTTTAGCTAATTTGTTGAACTTGACATCCTTTTTTTTGTAACTTATTACGATAAAATCGGTCTACAATTACATTTGTATACATTTTCTCATGATAATTTTTTTTTTAATTTTTGTTCTTCTATTTACGTTGATCATTTTTTTTTCTTGAAATTATAATAAAATTATGGAATCTTACAAATCATAATTGTTTACGTCATTTTTTAGGTTACACAAATATGACCTCTAGATTTGTAAATCTTGCGGTACGTTCTTTTTTATAAGATCCGTGAGATGAGGGTACCCATGCATGTCCATGTGCGATCGACTCTAATCAGATAGAGGACATTTGGTCCCCTCATATTTATTTAGTTGATTTAATTTAAGACGAATTCAGCTTTCATATGTGATATAGTAAGCTGGTATCTACTGAGATGAGTGATTAATTGTAAAAGTAAGATGAATAATTATTGACTATTGAATTTTACATTAATATTTAAAATTAAAATATAAAGTCATGTAATTATTTTAAATGATCATGTGATAACATCCATTCTTTACACTTCTTATAATAAGATAATATTCTCACTTGATGTAATATTATGATACAGTTTCTTATTTGTTTTATTGTATATTTTAAAATTACTTCAGCTTCTGATATACTTCTAACATAATTAAGTGATTAAATTTTTAATTATTTGGGTTGAGTTATGATATTTCACTGGCGAAAAAGTAACAGAATTAAAATACTAAAAATACCCGTGCAAGGTACGGGCTACTTGCTAGTTTTTAAGACACGCTGCAACCCAAGTGCCCAACCCATTTCTGGCACCGGATCTCGACAATCTTTCCAAGGTTAGTGGTTTGAATTGAAGCACTTCAATCGGTTGAACCCGCAATTTAAGACACACTACCCAACCCATTTTCTGGCAGTCAGTCCTTCCAATTTTAATGTTTTGAAGGGCTGGTTTTCAAAACACTAGGCCTAATGGTCTTCAAGAATACCGCACGATTTTACTTAGTTTTAGTGCCAATAACAATTATGTTTTTTCAATAACTTTATTTGAGGATTATTCTACTACTTATCTTTTTTTAAAAAAAAATTGGTACCCAATATAAGTTGTCTAACATTTATTAGTTATTGTTTATATTTAATATACTTTCTAATATTTATTGTAAAATCAACAGTCAATAAATAATTGACAACTTACTTAAGGATAACAATGGAGCAGGACGGGTTGCAGCCCCCCGCCTCGTACTTGTGCGAGTACCTGTTTTTGATTCTCCCGCGGGTAAATGGATACCCACGGATATCCGTGGATACTCATAAAATCATTAAAATTAAAAAAAGAATAAGAAAAATTGAAAAAAAAAGAAGAATAAATTAAATAAATTTTAATATCATAATTTTTCGTAATTTATTCATTACATACTAATTTAATTCAACAACTTTAAATACTTAAAATCAAAATAACAATATAATTTTCTTGAAAAACATATATATATATATATATACATAATAATAATACAATTTTAAATACTTAAAATTATATATCAGGTACCCACGAGGTAACGAGTATGGAGAAACAACCCCCTCCCCCGCCCCGTTTAATAAACGGGTGTTAAACCCCCGTCTCCCAACGGGTATTACCCATGAGTACCCATGGGAGATGGGGAAAATTGTCATCCCTAAGCTTACCTGAGTACCAAACTCATCAGGACACCATAACAACTCTTGATGTAAGCAACAAATAGAACAAATGTAACAAAAGCCAGACTTTAATTAAATTTAGTAACAATTACTATTACTAGCCAGTTCCCTCCCCCCCCCCCCCCCAAAAACAAAAACTGACCCTAAAAAGGTACACTAACCTTATATTTGCCTTAATTACTTACAATCATTTAATCTAAAAAAATTACTCTCATCACTTGTCTTAAAAATTTAACAAGGTTATACAGAAGGTGCAAATATGTTTAAAAGAAAAACTGAACAACTACTTGTTTGATGAGAATTTAAACGAGCAAAAGTCAATGTAATTAGAGATTTTTTTCCCTGTGATTATGCGAGTACAGCTAAATATTTATGATATCCTGATAAATTTAGTTGCGTTTGCTATTTCATAATACAACGCAATGAACAAGAATGCGTTCGTTACAGATAATAATAAAATGTAGTAAAAATTAATCCATAAAAGGTGATTTTATTTCTTTAAAGCAAAAAAGTGCTAGTAGTAATTAATAAACTATTATGTAAGTACCAAAGCTTTTGATTCTGAACATTCTTTTACATCAAAAGTGCAGCAGCATATCAATCCTCGCTACTGCATCAGATAAATGGAGAACTCCAAAAGATAATACATACCGAAAACCTAACCTACTAGGACTGAAGCTTTAGAAGGCCACTATCAAGTGACAATTAACAAAATGCTTCCCTTCTAGCATAAACCAATCTATATGATCTCGTCTCATAAAACATAGGCGAAAAGCAACAAAGAAACAACGGCCATTACCAAGACATTGAACCTGAATAGATTAGCAGAACCACTTGATTATGATGCGTCTTCATGATAAAGGTGGAGCCCCAACCCAAAGCGTGCACAAGCTCGACGAAAAGCCATTGCTTCTGCCTTCTGTATAGGATCTCCATAACTTGTGTCATCTACTGATGCAGTACCAGTTGATTCCCTATATATCTAGAGAAATAAATGGGGGTTAGGGGATGAATAAAACAGAATGAAAAAAGAAGAAAAGAAGAAGTGAAAGATGAGAACAAACAGAAGCTAAAAAAGACAACTGAAGTCTGTTTCTCTCATTTTCTTGTAGAGTAATGATATGTGCACACTATTTTTTTCACACCATTTTTACACTTGATTAACGATGAGTAAATGTTTGGTTAATACAGCATATCATTTGGTTAATGAGCATGGTTGTCAAACTCAAAACTCGCGGAGGCTCCACAAACTCGACTCGTAAACTCGACTCGTAAGCTCGTAAGAGTTTACTTACTTCAATAATAATATTAAAAAAAATATCATAGACCTAAACATAATGAAATAATATATCCATAATCAACATTTAACATTCTAATTTAATAATGAAATATACAAAAGTAATAAAATATGATAGTAGAGATTAAAATCATACATAATAAGCAAATCATAATTTCATAACGTCAAACATTATGAAATAACAAGTCAAGAAAAAAAATAAAATCCACTTATAAGCCAAGTAAAATAATAATAGAGGCAAAGAAGGGAAAATAGGAAGGATTTATTCGATTTTTGAAAGAACCCATTGGCTTGGCTGGTACGGAGGACTAAGGAAGGAGGGAATAGAGGCTGAACGAACCAGAGGACTGAGGAGGACGAACTAGAGGACTGAGGAGGACGAACCAGAGGTTGAAGCCGCTGAAAGGGGAGGACGAACGAGCACCTGAACAGAGGCTGAACGTGCATGCGCGACGGCGGCCAACGACGGAGCTTCATGCGAACTCGACGGCAGCGGCGGCCAACAATGGAGCTTCGAACTAGGCGGCCAACGGTGGAGCTTCAAATGGCCTTTGGGGTTTTCAATCCCTAAGAAGCAGCTACAACCTGCTGAGTGTTTTGGGTAAGGTAAAATAATATGTTTTGGTTTTTCTTCAGCAAATTTAAACTCGCAAAAATCGGTCTTGAAATCGCGAGTTCACCAATTTTACTCCGATTTCACTGATCCCGGACAAGTTTACAAGGGATCGAGTTTTCGAACGATTTGGCTCGATTTGGGTGGTGAGCTCGTAAAATCGTCCGATTTTACAAGTTAACACTCGAGTTTGATTACTATGTTAATGAGTTTTCCTAGCTTGTAAGTAATTGATTATCAAAACTCATTAACTAAATGATATATTGTATTAACAAAAAATTTACTCATCGTTAACCAAGTGTAAAAGTGATGTAAAAAAAATGGTGTGCAAGAATCATTATTGTTTCTTGTATGCCTTTTATGTTGAGTCAAAATTATAGCATAATCACGCCTCATGACTCAATCACCAGAGCATATTATTTCTTCGCTACATTTAAGTATAGCTATCCAAAGACTAAAGTTAAAAACAAGAGCAAGAGGTTTAAATTAATAATATTGGCCCCGTAAATGAAGTCAAAAGGAAGATACAAAAAACAATTTACAGTCAAATAATTCCAGAGTTAACAAGTACATATTACAAAAATGAAGAAATCATGCTACTCATACTTGACTAACTGTTAACTAATATAATCAAGTTACAAAGTTTACTAATTCCCAGTTCTGTTAAGCACAGTATACATAGGACTTGCATATCACCAATGCTTATGGTTTTATGACCTCATCTATTACTTTGGAACAGTGTGTTCAGAATGAAAGTAATATTAATATTTAGAAACATTCACAGACCATTTAATAAATATAAATTTCATTGTTGAGTGATAAAACTTGTTCTTAGGGACTTTCCGTTGTCTCAGTTTAGCTCCAAAAACATGAACATTGAGCAATTCTTAAACTGGTTCATTATCCCCGGTAAGTCCACTACTTTCACATGTGAATAAGCTAGATATCTATAGACATTGTTACTTCATGATTCTTTTACTCTGTTGATTTACTTTCTCAGCACCTATTAAATTTTAATGGCCATTCGCCATCTTGTGAATACTCTCAATTCAGTCCAGTGAATGTTTGGTTCTTCACAAGTTACTCACCTGACCTAATATGCATGAAGAAGAAACTGGGTTCTGCATTATTAATAATCTAGGATAGAAAGGCTGGCTAATGTTTCCAGAACATTGTTCTGAGTATTACATACTAATGATTCATGAAAGAGGCATAGATGGAAGACAAATGCTTTCTCTTTAGAACCAACACAGCACTAGGGAAAGCCTAATGGAAAAGCAGTAAAATGTGAGAATCCATATGCTGATGGAAGCACAAAGTTCAATGTGAGTGGTAGGTAAATCTATCTGACTTATTTAGCAAGTTTTAAGGATCCATCAATAACTTTCAGTTATCTTAAACAGTAAGTATAAGTAGTAATTTGTTAGTGTGTGTGTTGAATCACTAGCACATGTAGGTTTTTGATTCAATTTAGTTTTAGAATTGAAGAATTTAGATAAGTTTTCACTGTTTAAATAATATTTTAGGTTTTTTTGATCCTTGGCTAATAGAAATGAAGTTTTGTTGAAGCAGGCTTGGATTGACTTAAAAGAAGGAGAATGGAGAAGTTTGTCAGCTTAGTCTATCGCCAGGCGAGATGTTGGTGTCGCAAGGCGAAGTTGGTTGCGTTCCATCGCGAGGCGAAGAACTTCCATCGCGGGGAGATATGGTTGATGAAGGGATGCTGAAATTTGCGGGCCATCGCTAGGCGATGACCGTTCAACCAACTCACTTTAAGTAGTTAGCTGAAACGTTTTTTTCGAGATCTTTTGTTCATTTTCTGACTTCAGCACGAGGGATTTGGCAAGAGAGCGCTAGGGTTTCATCTTCTTCCATCTCCATTGATGCTTCAAGCTTGGGAATAAGATCTTGGAGGATCAATGGCTTCTTCATCTTCCATTAGTTTGATTTTCTTCATCTCTTCTTCTTACATCATGTGTAGCTAATTTCTTTTAGACTAGGGTTAGATGAACCTTATTGAAACTCTTATGTAATTTGATTCTATTACATCAATGCAAGCTTAATTCATGTAATTTGAGCTCTCATCTCTGCACTTAATGCTTTTCAATACTTGATCACTATTGAATTGCCTTTAGTTTTCTCATTACAATTGGGAAATTGGATGTTTGAACTTGAACTGAGATTGTTTGCCATAATCATGATGAGTATAGGGATATAACTTTGTGATTGTGTGTTCTTATGAATCATTGCTCTTATTGCTTAATCTAATCATGAATTACCTAAGGGATTAGGGGTTTTTGGTTGGATTGAAGGGATTATGAGTCAAGGAATTGAACTTAATCTAATCTAGTTGATTCGAACTTCAAATTACATGTGATTGCTTGTGTTGATGGTGAATCAATAGCATGAGAGGATAGATAAGGGAATTCGAACCCTAGTTGCTTTTATTGATTGATATTTCTTCACCTAGAAAATTTAAAAACATTCCTTAATTGATTGTTAATTTTGTTTCTAATACTTTTCTGTTTTACTTGTTGAAAATTGATACAATCCAAATTATCAAAATCATTCCTTTCTGTTCAAGTAGAAACAATCTTTGTGTGTTGATAAGATAATTTCAATCCTCATGGGACGATACTCAGCTCACTTCTATATTACTTGTTGCAATTCGGTATACTTGCCGAACCATTAACAAGTTTTTGGCGCCGTTGCCGGGGATTGTTGATTTGATTATCAACAAGGCAAAGAAGTTACTACTTTGGACAATTGTTCTGTTTTTATTTTACTTGTTTACAATTTTACTGCAGTACCTTAATCTGTCTATAAAAGTAGCTGACTTGTTACTTACCATTCTCCTATTTCCTGTGTATGCGAGGGAAAAAGGCAACTGAATTGTTGTTTGATCCCGAGATTGAGAAGATAGCAAAAGCTAATAGGAAGAACGCTAAGAAAGCAAGACAGCAGAAAAAGGCTCAAGAAAAAGAGACATCTACTTCCTCTACTCATACTCCATCAGTGGAAGTCATGGCTGAACAACCACAACCTAGGCGGACGTTGGGAGATTTTGGCCGGAGGAACAACTGTCAAAGGTTGGCTATTGATTACCAACCGGTGGAAGCAAATGCGTTTGAAATCAGAACTTCTCTTTTGAGTGCACTCAAACAGAATCAGTTTTCTGGAGTTGATAGTGAAGACCCAAACCAGCACTTAGTAAATTTCTTCGAAATTTGTGGTACATTGAAGCTGGATGGTGTTTCTGAAGAAGCCAAGAGGATGAGGTTATTCCCTTTTACTTTGAGGGACAGGGCAAAGGATTGGCTGCAATCACTGCCTCAAGGAAGTATTACTACTTGGAATGATCTAGAAGATAAGTTCATGGACAGGTTCTTTCCCACATCCAAATTTATCAAAAGAAGAGCTGAAATCACCAGTTTTGAGCAAAAAGATGGAGAAAACCTTTATGAGGCATGGGAAAGGTTTAAAGTTCTTTTGAAGAGATGCCCCGACCATGGCTTTGATGACTTAACACAGATGCAACTGTTTTGCCATGGGTTGAGACCACATACAAAAATGATGCTAGATGCTTCAGCGGGGGGTACAATGAATAACAAGACAGCTGAAGAAGCAAGAGAGCTAGTAGAAGCAATGGCCTCAAATGAGTATCTTGTTCATCACGATAGAGGAATCCAAGTAAAGAAGGGTGTTTTAGAGCTAGACACACATAATGCTCTTTTAGCCCAAAACAGATTAGTATCTCAACAATGGCAAGTTCTTACTAAGCAACTTCAAGCCTTGCAAGCTGGTTCATCTCAACAGACTCATTCCAAAGCAGCGATGCAGTGTATGAGGTGTGATTTTTGTGGGAGAGATCATGACAATGGTGCTTGTGAAGCTCAAAGTGACACGAATGAGCAAGCCAATTATATGGGCAATTTTCAGAGGCAAGGAGGGAATCCTTATTCCAACACCTATAACCCAGGTTGGAGAAACCACTACTGTGTTTGGATGTGCAGTGGAAGTATAAGAAGTAAAATGTGATTTTGAGAATAACATTGCAGGCAGAAGCTATCATATGCAGCTTCTGCGGACCAAAAATTGCATTGAGAGCTCCCAATCCCAAATGCTAAGCCAAACACACAGTAAGTGCAGTTGGTTGTATGGAACATCATGTTTCTATCAAGGAAGGAAGCATCGTAGTTATAATTATGCATCTGAAAGTACAAAACTGAGAGGAAAAATATATATAATATTCATCAAGTAAGAGATATAAATGAACTTAACCTATGACCAACCGACAATTATTACTTTGAAAATCCCATTCAAGACTCTAATGTTTAGTCCAGAGCTGGAGAATCAAGGAAGAACCAACATGATTCTTCTACCAAGACAAGTGAAGTAGTGAACAACACAAGCACATCACTGCCTTTTGAAATTATAAAATGTTGTCATAGATAAATCTATTAGCACCTATAGTACACTTCAAATGACTTATGAAGAAAGTTGCACCCTGGTTATCTTTTCATGTCTAGAACGACTAGAATGTAAAACATGGAATCAGACTAGGACATTCATCTTGGAGAGACAATCAATAATTCAATATCATTTGACACCAGAACTATTTGGAAATAATTCAAAGCAAAAAACCGCATAATGATTTTACAATTTGATAGTAATAAATAAACATGAAGCATGCATAAAAAATAAAAAAAGAAACACAAGTACAGCAAATTATTGGTACAGATGTGATACCTCAGCATCAGTCCCATAAAGGGTAACTCGATAAACAACAGAGACAGACTTGCCATCAGCCGAATAGGTGATATTCCGAACCTCACCAGACCACTCTAGCATAAATGAAAAATATTAAACAGTTCATCATTAAAAATTATTATTTTGGAAAATCAGGTATCCAATTCCAAAAGACCATAATCACTTAAAGTAAAACAGTAATAGCTGCATACCAGGAGCATGTAAGTTCAAAATGCGATTCACAATATGCCTGTACAAAGGATAATAATATGGCAATAAGGAACTATATTGTCAATGTCATAGCATTCATCAACAAACTTAAAAAGAAAAAAACAGGTGTTGGGGGTGGGAGGGAGGATTAAAAGGATGAAAAAAGAAAAAGAAAAAGAAAAATGATACCCACATACCATACCATACCAAACGCAGAGTAGCATAAGTTAGGCAATTGAAATTTGGTTGAATATATTGTGGGAAAGTAAAGAGGAAGAGAGAGAGGGGGGGGGAGGGAAAGTTAGAAAAGGGTACTACCAGGGAATGTATCTGATGAGGAAGCCATCTTTCTCAACGCGGGATTTGACGAGTGAGTCAGGGACTTTCTTGTTAAGCTCCTTCAGTATTTCAGACAGCGGCCTACTGATTCCGGAAGTGGGAACCACGTCGCTATCGTCTCCGAGTCTGTCAGCGTCTCCTGTTGCAGTGCTGAAACATTTCGAATAAGAGCCACAACAGCTTTGCAATTGCAGCAGCTTCAGATTAGAAGAATAAAGTGATGATGAGAGTGCTGTCGTAAAATGTTTCAATTTGAGGGAAGAAGAGGATGCCATTTTGGAACTTGGAGTGTGACTGTCTCTGAAAATACTAGGACAAATACCAAAAACCTTCGATTTTATAGAGGGTTTTGGTCTCTCTCTCTCTCTCTCTCTCGCTCTCTAACCAAAAACCTTCGATTTTATAAAGGGTTTTGGTCTCTCTCTCTCTCTCTCTCTGGTCTGGGGCTTACCGCACTGCCATTTCGGAACACTGTCTTCAACTCCTCCTTGTTGGGTTGTTGGCAGTAAAAAGTCACAGAATTTCGGCTTTTTGGGTCTCTTTTTTTTCCATTTACTAAAATACACTTTATTTAGTAGTATATTTCCCAAAGCCTTGCGTTTCATTTAATCCATGATAAATAAAACGTTACGAATTTGGGCCTCATGATATTGATACTGTCTATGCAACATATAATCTTTTGTTAAAATAAGGGCCATTTCTACAATACACCATGAATTTATAGTGTACAGATACACTATTCAAGTTTTACCATTGATTTTTTTATATGGACACATGATTAAAAAAATTAAATTTTTTAAGTAATTATTATAATAGTTAAATTCTTTTAATAATTTAATTATATTTTATCCCCAGAAATAAAATCGCCCTCAACATACTAAGAACCGTTAAGAATGGAAACTGCCTCTTTGTCCCTCTCCACTACCAATACTTAGTCTAAAGACACATGTACTTGAAAGCCATAAGGGCAAACCACCATGAAACAACCAACTCATGTTTCTTCTCCTTTAAAACTGAGCAATTCCCCATGTCAAGCTCTCTCCAAACAAAAAATCTCCCTAGCTATGACGCCTAACTTCACTCACGTCAAGTTCTTTTAGGCGAGTACCACGAACACATACAAATATGTTCTTCCGCACCATAAGTGAGCAACTCCCATGTCAAGAGCCACAAGACCACAAGCAACTTAGTCTTTGCAAATTACTGTTGTGACTCATCCACAAGATCACAATGCACCTCAACGCCCTACTACCTAGCATTTCAAGATCAACGAACACTACTTGCCACCTCCTTGTCCATGTAACCATGTGAGCCCAGATGCGAACCTTCAACCCATGGAAAAAAAAAGACAATTTGCATTGGTAACAGCTGTTGTCGAGTATTAAAGGATAAGGTTGTCTTGATTTTAATTTATTCTTTTTTTGGGAACAAAACATAAATAAATAAAAATTCAAGTAAAAATATAAAATAACTTTATTTTATTGGATTAGAATAATCTTAAACGTACATGTGGTCATATAAAAAATCAGTGGTAAATTTTAAAGAGTGTATTTATACACTATAATTTTATAGTGTATTGTAGAATTGGCCTAAAATAAGACCCATTTCAAGGATTCCTATTTTAGTAAATAAAAAATCAGAAGGATAGAAAAAGCCGAGAATTTTGATTTTTACGTGCAGGCCAATTTGTATCTTTGCCACAGGCCCACAACTGCGTGTTTTAGTCCATGTATCAATGGATTCTTACGGTTGAGAACCAAACTATTTATATATTTATTTTAGGGATTTGACACCTTCCAAATTACATGTGAGGGTAAGGCCCAAAAAATATTATGGATCTTTATGTAGAGTCTTTGCGTGCCTATTTATCTTCTATCATATGAGATCCTTACATAAAAGAATTTAATTTCTTATTCACAGTAAATGACCATTAAATGTTTATTTAAATAATATTGCTTTTCTTTTGTTTATTTTCAAAATGACTATTTTGAATACACAAATAGCTAAACTTCATGGTTTCAAGTATAATCAAAATAAAAACTAATATTAATTAGAAGAAACAAGTCTAATAGAAAAATAATCAAAAATATACACAAATAACCAATTTGTATGGGTTCGATTATAGCCACAGTATATACAAGAATAACCAAATTGTATAAATTTAATTATGCTATACAAAAGAAAAATTGACGGATTATCGGTTGAAAATATCTTTCTGGAACTTTATTTAAAAAAATACTCCGATAGATTAATATGCGTCGAAAACTCTTTATTGAAGAGGACGGAAGGGTAGGGGAAGTGGAAGAAGAGGTAGTGTCACTCATGATGAGGACTGTTGCTTTGGGGGCTTAGACCTTGATACCATATAGAGAATACAAGTAGCTGGAAAACTCAACTTTCATTCATCTGTCTCAACTCGCAAGTATATATACAGCAGCAGTTAAGAGATATGACTATCCTAACTGTGGTTTGATGATATAAGAAACAAGAGGATACAATTAATGTTAGCTATAATATCAAATTTGATCTTTGTGATGAGCGAGCATTATCTCCAATATCCTAGGTCCCAACTAACTAGATTATGACATAATGTTCTAGAAATGAAATTAACTTTTAAGTAAAATAAAAAATAAAAAGAGTAATTCATATATCAGTACTATATATCAACAAAAATATGTAGAATTTTACTTCCGTTTTGATACATTTGTTTAATAAGTGAACAAGGAAACTGTAATTCAATCAAATGAGAGCCATCTGTTGAACATTAACTGGATAACAATCATTGGGCGGGCCATTAACAGCTCTCCAAGCAAAGACATAGATTGCAGATTGTGTTGGATGGAAGGCATCCCAAAAGAGATACTGGTTTCTATTTAAACATGGAAATTCAAATGGGAGGCATGTTATCTGGCCTTGGTTCCTTCCAATTCCACAACAAGCTCTGTCAATAACATTAAACGCTGAAAAGGATAACCATTATTATTAGGTCAAATTCATCGTCTTCATTTTTATATAAAATGAGTTGAGCAAAAAAAAGTGTAATCTTTATGTATTCAATTTGTTTGAGTAGGGATTTTTGCTTACCGTAGGCAGCAGGGTTATTTAGGATATCACCAAAGATACCATAAGTGTTACCATATACAAAGATGGCACCAGGATGGTTTCTGTTCATCTGGTCGATCATTGATCTGAGCCCTTCATTAAAGGTTCCAACCATCTGATTAACGAAGTCCCGGCACCTTCCGGGTGGGGCTAAACCGGTGGCTCGTTGGTTAGGGATGCAACCGATTGGTCCGATTCCTGCTATGAAGAACTTCCTTAATCCTACGCTATGTAGTGCCTGCAATACAGCATATTTGAATAGAATTCGCTATAAATATCTTCAAATAGATCCAGAGGTAACTTTGAAGTTTAAAACTTTAAATCTGAACGTGATTGTTTCATGAAATGGTATAGAATTTCACACCAACATTACATCAAGTTTAAATGAGTCATCTAGACTAGAATTGGGAAGTCTCCCATGATTATCAAAGGAAAGTTCCAGCCTATCAAACAGAAGTGTGCATATCACATATATATATATATATATATATGCAGGAAAAAGTGCACATACGTACCTAAAATACACATCCTTGATTAATTTTATAGAGTTAGCAGAAGTTCCACGTACGAAGTAAAAATACACATTCTTAGCATGTGCCCGGCCGTGGGATCTGTTTTACATTTATTTTCTTTTTCAAAATTACTTTTTAAACAATTACAAGTTTATAATAAAATATTTTATAATAACATAACATTCATTCAACAATTCATATATTAAATTTTTTATTTTATCGAAATTTATTTTTGCAGTGAGTGTATCATAATTTATATTAATATAATTTTATAAATAGAATAACTATTCTTTGTTAAATAATACATTTGGGATTATACAGGTTTTTATTTAGGAAAATATTATTTCTTACGAAAGGATTTCGAAAAAACAGCACAGGAATGACTAGAAGCAATTTCATTTTAATGTCGTTTCACTTTTTTTCTTTTTTCTTTTAATGACTTGTCAAAAAAGAAGTGGTTTATACTTATGTCAGGCTGTCAACTCATTTGTTTTTTTCCTGGGAAGGAATTCGTGACAAATAGCAGTTCTCTTTTATTTATGTTTTGCCCCATGTTTAGGGCAATCTGCGGCGATCCATAGACTGAGTGAGCAATATAAGAGAGAAGAGAGTGAAAATCGTTACCAGAATTTGTCGCACATAGCTATTAATAAGAAGATTCCCAAACTCTTGGGCAGTGTAATTGTAACTGGAGCCATATAAGCCAGGCAGGAGGTAGTTGCCGATGTAGTCATTGCTTCCACTCACCACAACTGCTATAGACTTGGCTAAATATTGACTCAATGTAGTTGCATTCATCATTGTCCTTAACTGATTCAATGTGCTCTCAAAGTTCAGGACTTGCTGGCCCATGCTATACCGATCACCCTGCATCACAGTATTGCAGCTTTTAGATACTATATATAAATGAAGGATTGCAAATGTAATTACACTTTAATCGGTATAACAATGCACTCTTTTGGTAAAAAAATAAAAAAATAGGAAAGTAGGGATGTAACACTATAAACTCGCTAGCAATGTGTGCATTGGTCCCCTGCTAACCTGCTTAACATAGAGGTTGCTTGGATTAACGTTATTAGTTTTGTTCTACACGTATATTATAGAAATTTGTGTATATTCTATTGATCACTAGATGAAAGCAAGAATGGAAAGTTAACAATAATCAAGACAAGTGTGTAAAGTACGTAGTGTCGCCCTGTCTCATCAAGAATTCCACCAGCAGCTGATGCATAATTGACTCCACTAAGTATTCTAGGTCCAACAGTGGAGGGGTCTGCAAAAGCTGGAGGAGAAGGAACACCCAACATGTCTCCTGTAAAGTAAAATATTGTGAGTTTTGATTCGGGTGAGGGAAGTGAAATAAACTCAATGCTGCTGCTGCATCCAAGGTTTTAAATTGCAGTCCGATATCGCAATTGCGACTAAAATATTGTGATTTTTAGAATCGCTGCAATCGCCTTTCATTTCTGTTATATATAGTCTGCGACGATCGCATTTGTCCACATTTTTCACAATCGTAACGATCACAAAACAACCAATTGCAATTTAAAATCTTGATAATGCATCATTTTCTTTGTTTTCTATCAAATAAGACGAGGAGGAGCAACGCATTTGAAGTGATCCTTCCTAGTACATAATTAAAATGAGGGTCCTAAAGAATGCATTCGTTAGCGACCTACTAGGCTTTTATGTGACCAATGAGAGATAGTTGAGCCATAACTTAACTGTCACCAACTTAAAACGAAATTGATTCTCTTCTTATAACAGTCTTCCAGTTCCAGGTCCATAATCATTTTCTGGGAAGAGCCTATACTCCTCGACATGGCAAAATTTTACAGATGTACAGATGTTTCAGGGAAGGGAGGGGGGGAGAGAGAATTTTAAAAGAAAACAAGTATTTAAAAAGGAATTTAACCCAAAAAAGGTTGGGAGATGATGAAATAGTTTATACAATAATTGAACTTTCAAATATTTCATGTTCCCAGAGAAAAGAAAAAGGGATGTCAATATTGATGCATAGTCATTGTAAGCAGTAGAGTAGATCAATTAGGGAAGTTACCAATGAAGTCAATGAGGGTTTTGCCATTAGAAAATCGCCCGGTAGAGCCCCTGCTGGTGTCGATGCCGTAAGGAAAGTAATTTGCCTTTGCGATGGTGCTTAGGAAGTTATTGTTGCCAACATCAACCAATGAATCTCCAAAAACAAACAAAGCAGGGACCTTCTGTGAGTTTACTTCTGCCACCCCATCCAAGCATAGCAGCAGTACAAGCACCACTGCTGCAGTGCTTAGATATTCCCATATACCTACTTCCCTCATTTGCATTGTAAACAGAAGACGCAATTGAAAATAAAGAAGCAAAGCTGATTATGTGGACCAGTAAAGCTTGGAGTTGGAACTCATAAGGCTCCTTTGGGCGATATAAAGGTGGTGAACTGGTATTGATGATTGTCCACTCAGAAACGGCTACTATATAAATCCAAGCCAAGCCCATCAAGTTTTGCGTTTGTGTGCCTTTTCTCATGCTTTTGATGCTCTTTCTAACGTCCATTTTTCCGTTTTCTTCTTCTTGCTGGCATCGTGAGTTTTGGTGTGTACACTCCTCAATTTTCATGCCTGCTATGATTTTTTTGAAGAAAAATGGTTGAGGATCTGGTATGCGTACTGCGTGGTTTTTACTTTCCAATACCGTGGTCATTTGTTTTTCCAATACGTTTATTTATTAACCATTTTCATGCCATTTTTTAATTTACTGCATGTGTCACCAATGATTTTTCATGGTTTCCATTTATTATATCATATGTTTTAGCTTGAAATTTTTAGTTTAACTTTGATCTAACATCATTATAAAAAAATTTTACATTGTCATCCAATAATATATTAACGCATTATTAAAAGAGTTAAATTTCTTAAGTAGTTATTGTGAAAGTTAAACTTTTTTATTAATTTGTCTACACATAATTAAATGACAGTGTAAAATTTCTTTACACTGATAATAGATAAAAATAAAACCCTTTATTTTTTTTAATCATTGAGTTTATGATTGTGATTTATATCATTATTTATGTATTTTTTATTCTTATTACATATTTATACATTTATTAATTTTTATGTGATTCAATCAATAACTCACTTGTTGAATTATTAACTCATTAACTCAGTGCACTTTCCAAGTCAACAACCGATTCAAGTTTTATACCACTATTCTAACCTTCATTTAGAATTTAGGGTTTAGCTTAAACCTTCATTTATGTAAACTCTGAATAGACTCGTAAAAATTTCAAGTCGATCTTCATAAAAAAAAATTTAAAAAGTTTAATTGTAGAAACTCAGAGACTTAAATAAATAAAATAGAAGTCTCCTGTAAGTGAGAGGATAAAATCACATGTTAATTTCTAGTAGGATCAAGCATAAGACATGCAGAACTCCAAATTTAATGGCATCGGCAACAATCATTGGGGCAAAATCTTCAACTAACTTTGAAATTTTAATTATAATTCTTTTATTATTTATGTTCAATTTATTTAATCAGCGGTCAGCTGGCTCCAAATGGAATAGCAGAATAGAGGTTGTGTTTAAGATGGTGCAATATTTTCAATGAAGTAAGTTGACTCAAAAAAATGCAAAGGGTAAAAACCATGGCCTCAATTCCGAAGTAAAGTAAAGTAATCAGGAGCAGTTCCAGCCCAAAATACAACAAAAGCCCACTTCGCAACAAATTTCTTACATGCCTGATGCCCCTAACATGTTAATGTTAACCTAAGCCACTGTCCAGTTGTCCTTGACCAACCCTTGTAACTTGTAAGTCTTAATTTGCTAGGAATATTCATATTAGAAAGATTGGTTATTTTATTTTTTGGTTCAGAGAAAGATAGATTATTTTACGATACACATTTGTACAAAAATATGTATTGATAGGATATTTAGGACATTTACTAAATAAATTACAAAATCTTGATATTTTACAACAACAAAAAATTATTGTGATTTTTTTTTATGAAAAGAAGTGTGTAACTTTTGCTTTTTTTCATTAAAAAAAAAAAACAAACTTAACATTTTTTATATAAAAAATGATAACTTGTTGTGCTTTCAAGTAATAATCAATGTTATGTACTTTAAAAACAAAAAATGAATTTATATAAAAATGTAACAAGGTCTTAATTTTTTCTAACGAATGTTATAATAATAAAAAAGTGATTTAATAATATAAATTTTGTATTATTATATTATTATAGTTTTAAAAGAAAAGCCCATTGGGGCAGAAAAAAAGGGCCGAAACATTGAGGCGGCATGAGCTGAGGGGGGGACGGGGGTTCATCACTCTCACAGGCACTGTCTCTTATCTCATCTCAAGTCTCAACTAATACTGTTTCGAAAACCCTAATCCTCTGTCTTTATCTCTCAATGGCACCCAAACGCCCATCTCCTCTGGATGAACCTCCCACTGCTTCCTCTTCATCCGAACAAGCAGAAGAAGATGATGAACAACCATTACCAAAACCATCAGCAACTCTCAACTCTGCTTCCTCCCAATCCGATTCTGGATCCGACTCCGAACATCGTTGGGTCGCCAACCCCAGAGTTAAGCCCAAGCCCGTTGCAGACGCTCCGAACCCCAACCCCAAGGCCAAGAAGCCAGCGCCTTCACCAGCCAGGTCGACCACCAAGCGGCGCCCAACTGAGAACAATGTCACTCGCCAAGCCAGTGCCTCCAAAAGAGCCAAGAAAACGCTATCAGAAGTCCAAGTTCCGCCGAAAGAGGACCATGGAAAAAACGGTAAGGACCCTCATTCTACAAAAGCACATGCAAAAAAGTCTTGTGATGGAAAGGAAACTAGGAATAGGAAGGATCAAAAGGAAGTTGGTAGTAGGACTGTGGCTTCTCTCAATTCAAAGCAAGTTGAAAAGATGGATACAGATACGGATAAACCCTGTGGTAGTAGTACAATGCTGAGTTTGAGCGAGATGATTCGGTTTGACCAAACTCTAGGTCTGCCACTGCCAGGGTTAAGTGAGCATGTTATCAAGAGGGGATTGGAATTGATTGGAGCTTCCAAGAGGGCAGAATTAGAGAAGAGGTGGAAGGATTTGCAAGTTGCTGAATTGGAACTTTATGTCCAGTGTGCACAACTCATCAGTGATCAGGCTAAGTTGATATGGGAGGCTTACAAGTCATCTAACCATTGAGAGTATTCCATTTCCAGGTATATATATATATATATATATATATATATATTTGCTTCCTTTACATTTAGAGTGTCTCTAAAATATGTTATAGTTGTTAGCTTTGTAATTTTGTGGCTGTCCTGTGTGTAGGAGATCAATTACAAAATTCGAGTGTTTATTTCATTGGAATTATGAAAATATTCTGGTTAGAAACTAGAAAGCCCTTTGGAATTTGGTGTTTTGTTTGTGTTCTGACATTCAACTTCTCTGTCTACTTGATGCGATGTAAAATGAAATCCTATTTGTCTCTTTACTGTCTTTTATAAATGCGGTCATATTCATAAAATAGACTAATGTTATTTTAATTTCTTTAATTTTAACTTGAATCTCTGTATTATATCAAGAGAAAGTATTATTGGACTCTGATGTATAGGAACTCAAGTGATGGCATGAAGATTTAATCAACACCAGCCATCATAATTTGCATATTTTTTCAGATAGAGTTTAGGGTTTAAGTTTACTTCTGCGGTTTTCAACTTGGGAATAATTGATAGTCACTGTCAACCTTATGGTGGTGTAAATGTGTAATCATTTAGTTGATTATAGAAGTTTTTAGTTCTCATGCCGAAGTGAAATAAACTCTTCAAAATACCGTGCGAGGTTGAATGGACTTGTATGATCCTCATTTCTTCCTCAGTTTTGCATATTGCCCTGTCCAAATTCCAACCATGTTTATATACTTAGTTAAAGATATGCAATATATTTGGCGTATAATCTGTAGTCACTAATCAGTCGTGAATTGAGCTGGTATAGTTTTTTTATTCAATTGCTATTAATTTTTAAATAATGACCGTGGCAAATGTGTTTAACAGTGGATCACATACAAAATTTTGATGGGGGTTTAAAAAACATTCATGTTAAAGATGTTTTAGGAAAGTGTTCCAAAGAATCTATCTTAAATGTAACATTGGAGGCTGAGTGGCCATCGTACCCTTTGGCCTGTAGTTACTGTTTCACGGTAATGCTGAGAATGCATGCTGGCTGTTTAGATAATAGTCTCCTAGAAATTGGGCTTTCAAAACTGGGTTGATTATGGCAACAAGAATGAGGTACAGTAGCGTGATTATAGACATTGTCACACTGACTTTCATTGTTTTGTTTCATGCTATGTGCAGACAAGAAGTGAAGCAACACGAATGACCAAACTGCATATTACTATTGAAGACAACACCAACATTCAATTAGAAAGAAAGTTTCATGTTTCACGTGTCTTTCATTTGGATGTTAGTGGTAGTCACTTTACTTGTTGAAAATGCTGGCTATCTGCAGCTAGGAATTCTAATTTGGTTTTCTGAACTTGTAATATGCCATTCTTCTAATTTCTATTATGGTTAGTTGCATTTGATCTCCTATTGATTATTTTGGTGTTTCCGTTACTACAAGTCTTCCAAGCAAATATGACTTCTGCAATAAAACGATTACGATTTTTGTTATCATTATTCTATTGTGAAAAAAAAAAGTTTTTTGAATTATAGTTTAAAATAATAAATGTGATATCAAAATAAAATATACGATGTTAAGGTAAATGACGGATTCAACTTACGCCACAAATTTATAACTTGAAATAAGTTTATCTTTTTATTAGTTTGAAATAAGGATTTAATTTTAATTTACTGTTAGTGTAAAGTTTTTTTACACTGTCATTTAATTATGTGTTGACACATTATTAAAAGAGTTGACCTTTTAAGTTGTTGTTATAGTTAAACTCTTTTAATAATTTGGCGATGACAGTATAAAGAAACTTTACAGATAATGGATTAAAATTAAACTCTTGAAATAATACTTATCTAATAGTGGGGAAGCAAACTGTGATTAAGTTTAGATTTTGTCTTCTCGTTACTTTTTAAATAAATATAGTTTATTCGATGTCACATTGTTTTGCAATGAAGAGCTGCAAAAGTCTAGTCAGATATCTTTGTCTAGCAATAGCATGAGGCAGAAGAACAATAATATGGCCATGCACATGCTCATCAGCAATCATCCCCAAAATCACAATGTGGCTTAATAAGAGCATACAGAATCTAAACCAAGCTATGCCGTGGGCAGCATCAATAACATCCAAACTGGTTTAGCTTAATAAATACATATTCAAATAATAGCAAGAGATAAAGTTAAAGTTACACCTGATGGAGCTAATCCGCATAATCATCACTGTGAAGTAATACAATGCCCTTTTTTTCATTTTGGCACAAGCTTTATTTATAACTATGACATAATATCTGAAAACTTCAAATCAAGTGAATTTTCATTATAGCTTTCGCCATATAATAGCTTGTGGCAACTCCGAGCAAACAGGGGAATGCCTAACTGTAATTTAGTAGCGTCGGTACAGCTTAAATTCCAAAATACCAAAACCATAACCGTATAAATTTCCACATATATATTGAAATAAGATACGGAACTGATGGGCAATGTTGCTACGAGACCTAAACAAGGGATAGACCTCCCTTCGATGTTGGTAAGAGACTGCGGGCAGGCTCATGAAGGTAGTTATCATTCACACAAGATTCAACAGCCTAGCATGCACAAAAGACAATTGAAAATGGTGTGAGAAACAGAATTTCAATAGTCAGCATCTAAGCAAGTAACCAATTTCACAATCTTGAACAGCAGGTAACGCTTTTGTAACTTGACAAATTATCAGGTTGTTGAGGCCTCACAGAGAAGAGGGTATCCTGAAAGAAACTTGACAGAAAAGAAGTGAACAACACGTAACAGAGTGCATAATTGTAGTTGCTGTAGCAGTAGTAATGGCATGAATAGGACAAGGCCATACACCCTGCAAGTTTCAGGTACAGTCCGGGAAGGACAGTAAGTACGAACGATCATTTCAACATAAAATGCGCGTGGGAGTCAACACGGTGTGATCAGTGCCTTTACTGCATAGCATCTATTCATATTCTTGGTGGCTCATTGCATTTTATGTTCTCTTTTTTTTATTGAGGCCCAGCTGGCTTAACGCGTTTCTGCCATGGATGATGACGAATCGTACATTACTCACCCGCCCTTTTTCCCCTCTTGCGCCCCAAATTTACGAATCTATCCTTTTCCACTGTTCTCCTCTCTTCTGGAACAGAAAGTAAAAAGAAAAATACATAAATAACTGTCTTTTTTTTTTTTTTTGAATTGTTCATAGTAATAAATAAAAAAACCATTCCTGAATTAACTCATGCTGATGCATATATGACGTCCCATGATCCATGCTATAAAAGTTGAATTATCTCCGTTGATTAATTGTTGGGAAATTTGTATCTTGTACATTAACAATCTTACTTTGGATGGGTACAAAATTTAGGATTCAAATTTGATCTCTCAAATTAAATGATAATAATTTAATAAAAAATATGTTTTTAATTATCAATAATTTTTTTTAATTATTAATTTTTTTTGAGTTGTCATTATTTAATTAAAAAATAAAAACAAAAAAAGACAATAAATTTGATTCTCAAAATTTTATAATTAATAAACTGCCAACTAAACACAACCAATGCTCATCTACATTGTTTTGCTATAATGGAGGTTATTATAATACGATTTTTTCTGTTAAATTATTATTATTATTATTATTATTAAATATTAATTTAAATTTAAGAGGGATTTTAACATGAATTAATCAACATAACTTGTATAAACTAAATCAATAAAAACTATCATGTCAGCTTAACTTGTATTATCTTTTAAATTGAGCTTTAACTCTTCATAGATATAATTATAAAATTTGTCAATATAGTCTTATTCCAATATAATTAGATTTAGAATTTCTTTTAATATTTTAATTTTATTTGATCTCTATTATATTAATTTAAATGTGTTTTTCTGAAAACTAAAAGCTATATTCTTGTTGCATTGCGTGGATAATATGCTAGTTCCAATAAACAATCTTACATTCTTAGAGTGATTATCAAATTAACTCAGGATATTAAATAAAATATTTATCCATCTTTGTTCTAACCTAACCAATTTAACATTTTCTAGGTGAAAAATAGAAATACGGCAAGTAAGTTGTTAGATTAGTGTTGAGAAGTTGCTAAGAACGGACTGGAAACTTACTCGACAAAATTTAACACTAATTGTATTGTGTCAGTTAGTGTAACCTAACCAATTTGACATGATAAACTTTTAATAGGAAAAGAGTGTAGTAATTGACTAATGGAGGATGCTACATGGCACCTTCTGTTACAACTTACAATTAAAGGACAAGTAAGCGATGGCTATGAGGAGACAAATCCCACAAAGCCTAGTTGATGGTATATAGTTTAAGGTTGGCGGGACACTAGGATCTACCTAGATTAAGTGATCAATTAGGACACGCCAATTGATATAACATTATTTAAACTGCAAATTAAACTCTTGATTGAATTAGCTTCTGAAACTGAATCATATATATTATTCTACAATTGATTCATTTGATTCCATTTTACAAGGAATAATATAGTTCCCAGTACTTTTTGTCTTTCAAAACTTTTCCATACAAGCTTATCAACTTGAAACTAAAAAAAAAACTTAAGATAAAAATGAATTTTGGCATCCTTGGCCATCGTGGTAATATTACCCATGTAGTTCCAAATATAGATACGGATAAAATGTACTTATTCAACGTATATTCTATTCAAAGCAAAATCCAGTTGGGGCCCTGAAAAAATGCCAGCTATATTCACTTCACAGTTCAGAGTTTACAGTTCACAACCCACCTCTACATAAATAAACCTTCTTATGTCTTAAACCCAAACTCATCACTCGCTCTTCCTCTCTCAATTATACATTCACTCTCTCTCACACCCTTCTCAGTTCTCACTCTCATGTCCATCCCCATCACCGAGGAAGTTGATACACAGCTTCAAGAAGCTCAAGCCACTGCACCCGACCCATCCTCTAAACGGGGCTCCAGGAAGCGTGCTCGTCAACCCGACACCGCATTCCATGGGGTGCGCAGACGGAGCTGGGGACGCTACGTTTCGGAGATAAGGTTACCAGGCCAGAAAACCCGGATATGGCTTGGCTCATTCGGGTCGCCCGAGATGGCGGCTCGGGCGTATGACTCGGCGGCTTTCTTCTTGAAAGGAAGCTCGGCTACCCTTAATTTCCCCGACCTCGTTGCGTCGCTACCTCGCCCCTTGTCATCTTCAAGGAGAGACGTACAATCGGCAGCTGCTAAAGCGGCTCTCGACCTGGTCGTGGAACGGAGCGATCCGGATCCGACCCGGTCTTCTGCCCAAACGGATTCGATGGAGTGGTGGGATCATTTAGGTGAAGAAGAAGATTCGATTTGGACGACGTCGTTTGAGGATGTGAAAGGAGCTCCTCTTATGAGTCCCCTTAGGATAGAGTCCACTGTTAGAGAATTGACGTGGAACGAAGTCTTCAATTTCAATGATGACATTCTGATGATGGCTTCAACTCTTTAGTTCCTCGTAGTTTTGCAATTTGTCGTAAAAAGTGTATAAACATCAGTATTCTATTTAGCTACTGTGAGTAAATGTAGTTTTTTTCTGAACTGGCTTCTAAACCATTGTAAAAAAGGAGAAATCAAATAAATAAATTGAAGGGAAGTTTTGTTTAGCAAGAGAATGGTTTTAATGGAACAGCGTTTATAAATGCGAGTTTTGGGTGTGGCCGCTTCAACAGGATTATTGCAAAATATATATGATTTTGCTATCTTTATTTCTATGACTGATTTCCGTTGGGGCTTCCTTACTTTGTGCAATTTTATTATTATGATTGTGTGATTTTTTTTTCCCTTGCTTGGCCTTAAACTCAATTGACAATTTGCTATAAAATAATAATAATAATAAGTACACACAAGTTTAAAACCATACCGTTTGTATTTTTAATTTTCCTAAAATTGGACTCTTTTTTTTAGCGTTTTTGTGAAAAGGATCATTTAGAGTCAGGTGAGAAACAAGACCCAAAGTGCTCCGGATGGGATATTTTTTCTTGTTAGACTCTGTTTTGGTTCTTGCCTCGTAGTTCAAATTACCGTGCATTCGACTTTTTGTTGGTGCAAGTGCAACCCTCTCAATTATTGGGATTCACATTTTTTTCTTAAAAAAAAGAGTTTTTGTAAAAGTAACAAATACTTTATTTCAAAACACTCAAAAACTTATTAACTTGTGAGTGAAAAATGTTTGGTTATTTTAAGTATTTTATTTTAAATTTGATATTTAAAATAATGTGTATGAAAAAAAATATAATTAAGAGGGATTCTTGATTCTTGTGCGTAATTGTATTTCTTAAAATTAGTCTTTCACATAAAATATCATAATTTATACACATAAAAAAGCACTCAAAAACTTAAAACATATATTTTAATGGCAATTATATTCATTGTTTGCTCAAAACTTTTGATATATCTTATGGTAAAAAAGAATGAAAATTTATTTGACTTGGTTTAAAATTTAGGTTATAATGTAAAGAATCATCTTTAACTATAAGTCAAATTTAAAAAACTCTATTGTACTTTTAAACTCATTGACTTGACTCCCTAAACTAACAAAACAGTGTATAATAACTCTTATGTCAATCTACCATTTAAATAATTGATGAAAAAGTAGTCATGTGTTAATTTTTTCACTAATCTCACATTAAATCATTAATATTTATACTCAAATCATCTTTAGGTATCTTTTTTGGACATTCATTAGCCTTATAACACCATTTGAGCGGTTCATTAAAATTTCAAACGGTGGTGTGAGGTTAATGAATACTCAAAAAAATAGATTTAGAAATAACTTTAAGAATAAATATTAATGATTTAAGGTAAGATTAGTAAAAAAAATCAACACATGACTACTTTTTCATTAATTATTTAAATGATAGGTTAACATAAGGGTTATCATACACTATTTTGTTAGTTTAAAGAATCGAGTTGGTAAATTTAAAAATATATGAAATTTTTTAAACTTGACCTATAATTAAAAAAAATTTCTTGTATTTTAACCTAAAATTTATTAGCAAATGTTCACAAAAGATTAAAAATAAATAAAAAAGTAGAAAGATACAGAGCTTGCTTTTTAATTTTCTAACCAGTGCATTTGGTACCAATTTGTCATGATCGAATGTACGGTGTTTGACTCGCACAAAGTTGAGGAATTAATGTCTTCTTCCGCATAGGTCCCAAAAACACTTTTGATTGCTAAACAATATAATAAGACCTAATTGCACTTATTAATAAAAAATAATTTCAAAACTTGATCATAAAAATGTACCAAAAATCTCAACTGCTACATTGACAAGAGGCTTGACTCTAATACAAGTGCATGTGTCACTCAAGAAGGATGGCCTGGTGAGAAAGTTTATGGCCTTGATTTCTTGAATATAAATTTTTAAGACAACATTTAATGAAATCAATTCTCTTAAATTTATTAAATCGATGTAATGGCGTATATATTTTTAAAATCGTTCAAGAAGAAAATTTAAAGTTAATTCAAAAATATCTCTTGTACAACCAAAAAAAATATAAGTGCATAGACTTGTGACTAGCTGCATTCTATTCACAATTATAGTTATAATTACTTTCGTTCTTATAAGGACTAGTAATCACAAGACCTCTAAGTGCAACTAATATTCTATTAATTAGAGTTTCTCCCCATGTAGTTCAAAATAGTATAAACACGGCTCAATACCAATCGCACAATTACCTATATTTCCAAGTATAACTACCATTTCAAACTACTTTTTCAAAATTATAGTAAAAAATAACATAAAAGTGTCCCGCGGTGTAAAGTCACTATTTAATCATAAGTTTGCGTAAAATCATCTATATGTATTTTCTTTTTGTAAATATAGGTTTTTTCTAATTTTCTTTCTCAATATATTGTTTTCAAAGTGACAGATTTCTAAACATCTAATAGCTTTATACAAAACTAAAATTCACATCTTTATGGATTTTGATTAATATTTTATCCTAGTGTGCAACGTGCTTATATTTTGATGTTAACAATATGTACCTTCACACTCTTTTGAAGTAAGACTACTTTTCTTTTGATCGGAAAGCATATAATATTATGGCAAAACCCTTTTTATAATGCAACTCCTAGAATTTAAACCTTTAACTTCTTAAATATCAAAGTTACTTACTATTTCGGCCAACTACTTGTTGGTTCACAATGTGCTTATATAATGTTATACAATTAGTTTTAGAATTCGTTTAGATGACAGAATTAGATTATGATTTAGAATTTTAATTTTAATTTTATTTTTATTAGAATTAAAATTGATAAGAATCTTAATTTTTATATTTAGGACAATTAAATAATTCTAACTTTAAAATTATGATTCTGAACTGAGTTAAAATTTTATTATTTGAATAATTTATCAAGAAATTATAAAGATATAATAAATAATAATTTAAAATTATAAAAAAATTTAATAGAGTTTGCATTGCTAGATTATAACAATCGCAATAGATGCTAAAATAAAGGACATCATTGACGATGACGAAAGTGATTGCAAGACACTGACGCCAATAATCGGAGAAAGTGCGGTGACTTGGTCATTGCACGACGAAGACGACAATGATTAGAAGCTGTCGGAAGAGCGGTGAACAACATGGCCGGAGTACATTGGCAGCAACATTGGCGGAGCACACCCGCAGCGACGTTGCCGAACTATATCAGTGTTGTGAGCGACAATAATTGTTGGATAATTTTTATTTTTTACCTTTTTATATTAAAAAAAAACTTGGTGCTTAAAATTTTTAAAGTTTAAGCCAATAATTTAGAGTAGTATAAACTAATTATTATTCAATTTCATGAAATTGGACTCAAAATTAAAATTATAATTCTAATATACACAATAAACAAAATAATTAAAATTCAGAGGTCCAATTTCAATTATAAAACTCAATTTCGTCCACTAAAGAAGGCGTTAGTTATATTGCTAGAAGACTACCTATGTGTGCCCCACTTTTCAAAAAAGAAAAAAAGGAAAAACAAGCAAACAAACTATCTATATGAAGTAGTTAAATTTTTTAACACTGTATTAAACATATTAATTAGATTTGTCATATTAGTCTAGTAAATTACTTATATTTAGGTTTGATCTCTAATACGTAATTTACACACACAAAAAAGGTCCTCTCAAAATTGATTCTGACCAATTCCACCATTAAATTATATATTAAAAATTTAAAACAAATACATAGGAAAAGTTTTTGAAGAGATTAAGGGGGGGGGAAATTGGTAAGAATTATGAAGAACAAAATTTGGAGGATAACAAAAAAATTGGTTGTACTTTCTTCCTGTCTCTCTAATCATGTTTTTATAAATAAAATATTATTTATTACTTAAAAGTAATTATTTTATTAATTGACAATAATTTACTGCAAAAACATTATTAATGACATAGAAAGAGAAAAACAATTTAAATCCCAAAAAATAAGTGGTAGAGGTGGGCATTTAAAATTGAAAAGAAAATGACAATTTCGTTGAGGAGGTTAGCGTGAAAAATAGAAATCTCCCACAACTAAATGATGACGTTTAATTTCACATTGCAGCAAAAAATTAAAAAATAAATAAATAATTTCAAGGACATCTCTTAAATTTTTGGCGGTAACTGTCACATGATATTTAGGTTGCTTACCAGGCTACCACCAATGTATTTTGTGGAATCAGATCAAAATAAATCTTAGGGGCAAAATATAATTTTTTAGGAGTTCAGATCATGTTATATATATATATATATATATATATATATATATATATATATATATTTATAACATAAGGACAGTATTTAAGCTTTTGAAAGTTTTGGGGACTCAGGCTTGCCGCCCCTCTTTACCTTATACGAAGTTTTGCCACTACTTGTGAAGAAAAATTCTTGTATATATTAGTTTATTAAAAACATAACACATGATATAATATAATAATATATGTTATTTGAGTAAATTTTAAATTAAATTTAAATGGTTAAAAAACTATTAATAGTATTATTTTCGGAGAATATAAATATTTTCTCTATTTGTGGCAGATGTTTTTTATACCGTCGCAATAAAATTTATTTTTATTTTATAGTTCTAACTCTTTTTCAAATTGTAGAATAAAACTTATCTTTCTTTGATTTTTTTCTAAAAATAAGTCTAACAATGTTATACCTTAATATTGAGATTTATTATAATTTTCATGATATTAATTATTTTTCCTTTCCTGAATTGAAATAAAACTTTAGGTCGAAAAATGTTAAATCCTACAAAATTAATTTTGTAGAATGACATACAAAATTACAAATCAATAAAAAGGAGCAACTATCTTTGCGTTTTGTCAATGAGTTATGTTTGTTTATTTTTCTACTTTATTACATTTTAACTCTGACAGGGATCCCCTGGAACAGGCACTTCATGTTCATGTAATCGTTGCCATTGCCATAATCTTTTCGTCTTCTGTCACTTTATTCCCATCTGTTGCATTACACATAAAGTGAATTTGTATCGGGCTTAAGCATGATGACGAAGATAATGAATAAAGCGTTTAAATTTGATTCATGGTTAGTGTAAAAAAATTTTCACTATCATCTAATTTTGAGTTAATATATTGTTAAAAGAATTAAATTTTTTAAATAATTGTTGTGATAGTTAAATTATTTTAATAATTTTACAATATATAATTAATAAATGATAATATATATTTTTACATTTACAATAAATTAAAATTAAATTTATAAATAAAACAAATGTCATTAAACATATATATATATGTGTGTAAACTTTTTATAATTTTTATTTATTTATATTGGTACGTCGTTGTGAAATATATATATATATATATATATTACCATTGTTGTGCAAACTAAATCACATATAGAGATCGATGAGAAAGAGAAATTAATGAAATTGGGTGCAAGACAAAGCAACTTTATAAACACACATAAAAAGATAGTTTTTATTTTATTTTTATACTTAATTAACGATAAATAAATTCTTAATTAATATAGTATATTATGTATTAAATTCATTGACTAAATGATATATTATACTAATTAAAAATTTATTCATCATGAATCAAATATAAAAATAATGTAAAATTTATGGTGTGAAAATATTATTATGAATAAACATAATATGAAATTTGACATCAATTTTACATATTTTTCTACATTATATCTTAAAGAAAAACTTTCCCTTACTCGTAGAGAAAGTAGGCTAGACAATAGATATACATGGGTCACTCTACCTTACTTATGCGTGTTACCATTATCCAAAAAAAAAAAAGAGAGACAGTGTTACCTCCAATAAAAAAAATTAACTTTTATATTTATTTAATAATATAAAAAATATTTAAAAATTAAATAATATTTTTTTATTATAAAAGTATTTGGGAGGATGAATACTTATGGAAGTAGGATAGACTAACCCAGGATACATGCATGGTAATGTGAGATAGCTAAATCAAAGAAAATAAAATGAAATAACTAAGTATGTGTTTAGATTAACTGTAAAATAAAGATTATATTAAAAATTAATTATATGTATAATCGATTTAAAAAAAATTGATTATGAAAAAATTAATTTATGTTTGGATGTATTAGTTCATAATCAATTTTAAGTTAAATTTTTTTGTTTGGATTGTATAAAAATAATCATTTTTATGGATTAAATTACTAAAAGAGATATAAAATGATTGAAAATTTTATTTAGTTAAGGGTTAAAGAGTATTTATCTATCAAAACTTTTGAAATAATTTATAATCACATAATGAAAAACTCCAAATATAAGCTTTTCTAAAAAAAAGTTGTTTTTAGTTATAGAAAAATAATCTTAACTTATAATTAATTTTAGACACTTTAAACAAACAAAATAGATTTTAGATAAAATAAATTTCTATTGAAAAAAAACTGTTTTAAAAAAGAAAAAAAAAACTTCTCCATACATGCTATAAATCAAAGATTGTCCTTTGCAGCTAGACTTGCCCTTTTTGGTACTAGTTTATTTCCGTGTATATATAGTTGTATTCAATTTCTATTATGAGCTACTGTTCGGGTATTAATATTTTGGTCTGCCATTATTGAAGTTACTAACGTACTGATGTTATAGCTACTCAATGAGAAAGCTAAAACCAAATCATTCAAATTGATTCCTGGATTTAATTTAGAATGAAACCAAATTTGGCGTTACCCTTTACATTACATGCTGTTTTTGGTGCTGGCTTTCTGCTTTCTAGAATGTATTAAATATAAATCTTTCACCAAAAAGGAAAGGGAGATGGAGAGTAAAAGATGAGTTGATTTATTGTTGGAGATGAGGTGGGGATTGGGGGAGGGGGAATGGTCGATGAGTGCATCATGCATGGCATGGTGACTCGAACCACTTACAGTTTAACTGTTTAAGGGAATTGAAGGGATCGTTGAAGCCTGGCCTGGCGAATTGAAGGAAGATTTCGTCTTCGACAGTGAGGGGAGGATGAGAGAGAAAGAGAAGCATGCACATGATGGGTTCCAGGAAGCATTGACGTAGAGAGAGATAGGGAATATGTGAGGATAAAATGGTGCAAATGTATTTCAGCGCTTGAAGTCTTGGATTTGAAAATTATACAGACATATATATATTTTCTATAAAAAATAAAGAATTCTATTCTATTATAATACATTCCAAACAATAAAATTTGAAGAACGGGAACTAATTGTTACTCTCGATTTTAAGGTTGCATCCGATTTAGTACATTTAGAAGAAATAATCATTTCCCTTTTAAGTGTTGTTTGAGGCTTGAGCCCAAATCATCAAGGTAAAAAATTCATCTCCTTAACGACTGGCCAATTCCCTTGTTTCTTCCTTGACTATTTACAGTAAATTACATTTTACCTTTTCTGTTGGTTTAGATGAACTTTTTAAAAACTATTTTTTTATATGATCTTTTTAAAAAAGATATTACTATTTTATATTTAAATACATTATTTGATAATTTTTTTTTAATATTTGAACAGTTATTCTATGTTATAAAAAATGTCTTTTTTTTTATAAGCATAAATATCTAGTTAAAAAAGAAGTACATTTTGTGCTTTTTTATAGTACTTTCAGCTTCTTTTTTATTTACAAAAGTTCATCTAAACATAGTAAAGTATAAGAAAAGTAATTTTTTCTTAAAAAAATCCCTTTCTTTTACAAGAAAAGCATATGAAAATTTGCATTTAAATTTTTTGATATGATTTAATTTTAATCAATTATTAATGTAATTAGTCAATCATGCAATTGCCACATTATAAAAATAGTTTGATTTTGACAACAATTTTTTAAAAAGTCAAAATATTTTAATGATATATGATTTAATTTTTTGTATGATTATAGTATTTTTGAGTTAACTTTTATGTTAACTGAGACTTAGTCCTTCATCAAATGATTTTAAAGACACACTCCCACATTGGTCTAGTACATTTAAAAAAACTATTAATTTTCTTATATGTTTAACCCAACTTTAGAAGTGATAGTATAAAAATCTTTATATTAATATTAATAGGGAATTAAGAGTTTAAACTCTTGTTGATATGACATTGAACTTAAATTATATCTACATATACAGTCTATACATTATTTTATTTGACTACCTAGATTGATTAACTCCATTATACCTTTAATAACAATTCATCCATTTATTTACCCCGGTATAAAATTCTTTCAAATAGCTTAAATGCTTTAAAATTTTAATTTTTCTTAAGGATACAATTTTTTCTGAAAGACTATAGTCTCTTACTTTTTTAATAAACAAACTCTCTAAACCAAAATTAATTTAAATTTTGCGAAAGGGCTCATCCAACGCTACTTATATATACTTATATATTTACTGTTGATTTTATATATGGCATTTCTATAAATTTTCTTTATTTTTTCTCAAATAATTATTACCAAGTAGTAAATATAAATCATAATTTTTTTTAAAAAAAAGGATAGGGAGACATAAGTTGTATCTAGCTTAATATCAGTAAGAGCTAGCGCTACATGAGCAAGATAGTAAGTGGGATTGGCCGTTTGATGTTTACGACGACATTCATTATAACATCCACTGAGACGATCACGAAAAACAAAACCCTTTGCCCCACTTTTGGCTTCTGTCATGCAATCTCCTCAGCACTTCACGTAGCATTTGCGTAGTTCTCTCGTTCCCTGCATATCGCTTTTACTGGGAGATAAAGGTTGTGAACGACAAAGAGGCTCGTGAGCTTGGACGACTACAACCAGCATGAACATTACAACCACCAATGTCCTCATATGAAATATCTTTGTTGAAAATGTAAAAACATGCAAACTCACAAATTCGAAATTAATTTATAGAGTTTTACATTCATTATTTTGTAATAAGAGTTAGATATATTACATTTTTTTTTTCATAATATTGCTGATGATGAAACACGTTTTCATTAAAGTTAAATTAATCATTTGAACTAACGGGTGTTGATTTACCTAGTTAAACCTTCCGCTCATATTAGCTATGACTAAGGTTCAAATTTAAGGTACGTTCGTTAGTAAGCATCTCATCATAAATCTTAATTGATGTTGGTGGTTTGTCATGACCTTAAATTGAAAATAGACATTCTCTTCACCTAAACTTGTTTTATATCAAAAAATAATAATAATAAAATTATTTGATGTTTTCCTTCTGGGACATACGAAGGGATTCAATTAATTAGTTAGTTTTATGATTTGGATATGATTCGGTTGGATCTTTATATTTTAGTATCAGAGAATTTAAGTTTCAAGTCCTTTTACCCCCGTATATATTATCCATGACTTTTGGGTATATGGAAAACACATATAAGTTGTTTTATTATTAGCGAATACATAAAAAGAAAAAAAATATTTATGTTGGGCAATATATACATGAAAAGAAAAGCTGTCGTGTAGTGCATTAATAAACTAAAATCTCTCCTGACTATACAATAATTCAAATAGAAAGTAATACGTACTCAAAAATTTTTATAAAATGAGTTAACATTATTATTGATTCTCAGACGGAGACGGATGAGTAATTCTTATTATTTTGATTTATCCAACTATTACTTTTAAATTTTGACAAATTTTTTTTGCTGAAGTCAAATTTTTTTTGACTATGTAATATTACTCTTTCAAATATTGATATTTATATATAATTTTGGGTTAACGCGCAATTGATCATCGTGAATCTTGTGACAGGATATTAATTTAATACAATTACGGGAAAAAAAATCATTAACTTTGTTCATGTAGTGATATATGATCTCTTTTGGTATATATTCCTAGAATTGAGGGACATGTTCTACAGTTTCAATTTCAACTATATACTATTATACTTATGCGAACATGCATGACACGTGTCTATATTTTAATTTTTAACTACTGTTTTAGAAAACTCTTCATTCCTTACATGCCTCGTTACCGTAGCATGTTTAAAAGATTTTATTAGAAGGACAATTTTCATTTTATTTTTTAATATTGGAGGTGCTAGTATCTGTAACTCTCGTGCTTTTTGACGTTTGAGTTGGCTCCATGTTCATTCGGATTGGTTCAAAGATCTTTTGCCTTGACTCAAGTGTAATTTGAGTTGATTCAATTTTCCACGAGAGCATATTTTCTTTTCTTTCATATCTGTTTTTTGAGATTTTACAAGTTACAATTATACATAGAGCGCTTCTTTCATAAAATAGGGACCATATATAGCAGTACATAAAGATGAAATTAAAAGGATCTAAAATTGAATAAAAAGTGTTTTCTAATACGGATTGATGGCATTATTTTGTTGCCTTTATTTGTTCAGCGTATCACTTAGAATTTGTGGGCTTAACATCCTAGCCCATGATGCCTATAATGGGTGTAGCCCCTTAATGCTTGATGCATTTATGAGAAACTATAAAGAAATAAAGTTGCACCATTGCCATTAGTTATAGCTTTTGGCCTAATGCTAAGCGTTTGATCTAACATATTTACCTTACGGCTTTTATATTCTGGTTTTCCTTTCACATTTTTACTATACATAACAAAGTTTGATTTTGTTTTAAAGTGGATTATGCATGCTGTTCCCCTCTACCTTCAATGTTTGTCACATTTCTAGAAGAGAAAAAATTAGAAGAAGATGGAAGTGAAATTATTGAATGAGAAATTATTATAAAGTTAATTGCAAAAGTGACTTACATAGCCTTAGGATGTAACTAATTATATAACTAATCACAACCAATTAACTAAACATTAATTAATCTACCAACTAACCATGTACTCTGTATTTTCAGCTTTGGATGAATAATACAATTTATTTTAAAAAAATTGCAAAATACAAAACATGTTGTAATCACATCGGCTAACAAGAAAGAAAATCTAAAATTAAATGATGAATGAAAACTGGTAACGGTTGAAGTACATAACTCCTAAAAGTCTTTAACATTTCTTTATGCATATCAATATTCTTCTAGAGTCTCCATGACACTTGTCTCAAGCAAATTGAGGCTCTTCGAGCCACCATACAATATCATAATATGATGTTAAATAATCTCAAATTAATGTGAGAACAATGCACACTAACTTCCCAAACTTGTTCTCCCAAACAATCCGCCACAAAAGGACATCGAAGAATTAATAAATTCCACACTAATAAGTAGAAGTTGAAGGAAAGTTGAAGGAAACAATTAGAAAGCAAATGAAAAAGCAGAAGCTGAATCGAGAACTACATTTGTACAACTCCTTTAGTATCCTTTCATACAAAGCACATATGACATCCATGGCCTAAGTTATTGATTCTAAATCCATAGATGTTCTAGTTGCTCTGCTTTGAGAACTATGCATTCAAATAATTGTGTGGCCATTTGCCGACCACATCAAAGACGCAGACTTTAATTCAAGAAGAGCACATTGAGAAACAGTGCCTGTGAACATGGACCACAATGCGAGATCAAATTGAAGAATCTGAATTTTTCGAGAAAATTTTTCAACTCGGAAAATAGAATTTCAAATAGGGATCATAAACTGCAATGAAGCAATGTCAAAAGCTTTACAAAGAGAAAGTTAATGAGTGAGGAGAGAGAAAGAAAATTAGAGTTTTATGAGAGCTCAATGCAACAAAAATGGAGGAAAAATTTTCAAGATGAATATTATGAAAGCTTAGTATATATTATGTTGAGAAACATAACTCAAAATAAGAGAAAATAAAGAAAAGATAAAAATAAAATTATTGAATCAGAAATTATTATAAAGTTAATTATGATAATGATTTATATAATTCTATAGATGTAACTAATCACAATCAAGTAACTAATTTATTAATTAACCATGTGTGATGATAATGTTTACTTTCAATTGTTGTGTCAAACGGAAGGATTTGGATAGATTTGCGTTGAGTTGCGTCATAATTGAATGTGTCAAGAGTGAACCATCGGTTTTTACAGTAACCATTTCAACTTAAAATAAAGGTTATTACTATGACCCATGACCCATTTATTATGGTCGAACCCAAACCATCCCCCAAACCGACCATTCATCTATTTACCGGTAACTTACGTATCCTCGGCTTTAGATTCAAAATCCAATTGGATGTGAGTGTTGAAAATTAAACTTGATTTTGGCCCATTTGGTATTTGGGCCTTAATAAAAGTCTATATTCTAGAAAAAAGTTCTAGATAATTCTACCTTAGAAATCCTAGTAGTTTATTGAAAAATATAGAATCTAATAGTAACTTGATATTTGTATGGAGATCTCTAGAAGATAATTTGTAACCATTAGATTAAAATGTGTTGGCACAATCTTAGCCATTGGTTAAGGAGGTGCCACTAGTATAAATAGGGGTCATGATTATGAGTTTGCATCAAGCCAAAAATACAAAGCATTTCCTCCTTAAGAAAGAATAACCTTCTCCCAAGTATTCTCTCCTCTTCCCTTCCCTTCAAAATTTCCTAAAACCCCTTCTTATTTCCAACAGTGAGAAGATTTTAAAATATACGGTATTTTGGGTCATATATGTCGCGCTCTCTCTCTCTCTCAGAATAGTATGTCTCTGCTAAACAAGAATTTAAAATCATAACATTAAATTAGGCATACTACATAGATTGTAGTTAGGTTAGTTTTTAAAAAAAATTATGTTAAAAATTAATTATGTGTATAATTAAAATTTAAAATATTTAGTTATAAAAAAATTAATTTATATTTTGAGATATTAATTCATAATCGACTTTAAAATAAAAAGTTTTGTTTAAATTGCATAAAAAAATTATTATTTTTGTATTAAATAATTAAAAAATATATAAAATAATTAAAAAAATTAGTTAATTGAAGATAATTAAATATTGTTTTCTTAAATTTTTTAAAAATTTTTAAAATTAAATAATTAAAAGCTTAATTTTATTTTTAATTATTAAAAACATAATATTAACTTATAATTAATTTTACAAATTTTAAATAAAATAATTTTTAATTTTAAAAAAATAATCTTTTGCAAACAGTATATTTTTCTTTTACCTTACATTGTGGTGTTACGGTTCTGGGCTGAACTGACCCATATGGTTCGGGCAAATTAACTACTTTTCAGACCTGTTAATTGCACCAACCTATCCGTCAAATTGAGAAAAAGTAACGGAGAATGAAGAAGATTGGGGAAGAAGTCTAAAATAATAATTGTATCCAATGTTCAGAGTATGAAATGGTAATACTAATTAAGAACATTTTAATTTTGGTTTATTTTTAATATAATTCTTTTAAGTAAAAATATATATTTTTGTTCTTTAAGTTAAATTTATTTTTGTCCCATAAGGCCATAACTGTATTTTATTTTAATTTTTTTAAAAATTCATTAAATTTTTCCTAATTACTAATATTATTAAAAATGTTAATAAAATTTACTGGCATAGCATCCTATGTAGACACAAATACATAATTAAAATTATCTAACTAAGATTTTTTAAAAAATAATAGTTAAGGATGAATTTGATGAGTTTTTAAAATATTTGGAACGAAAATAAAATTTAAAATAAAATCTTAAAATGAAAATTATATATTTTTTTGTAACAAGTCATATGCAAAAAATTTTTAAATTTTTTCTATATTTGTATATTAGTTAAGAGAATTATGCATTATATATATATATATATATTGCTTATTAAAAAATGTTTTAAATTGATTTATAATAAATAATTTAGATTTGATATTGATATTTAAATAGACTTGCATTTATAATTATAACCCTCAGATTGGTTATTAACTATGAATAAGTATTAGGTTAGTGTATCATATTATCACTGATTCAATCGGTGAGTTATTGATTAAATCACATAAAATTAAATAAATATATGTATTTAATAAAAATAAATTAAATAACTATGAATAAGTATTAGGTTAGTGTATCATATTATCACTGATTCAATCAGTGAGTTATTGATTAAATCACATAAAATTAAATAAATATATGTATTTAATAAAAAAAATCATTAAAATAATATAAAAAACACTAAAAGTATAATTTAATTCCAAACTAATGAAATTCACAAATAACTATTGAATTTAATTTTGATCAAGTGTCATCTAATAATATTTAGCACATCATTAAAGAGTTAAACTTCTTAAGTAGTTGTTATGATAGTCAAAATGCTCTAATAATATGAAAAAATAGGGGATTATTCCCGTATCTATATTTTTCTTCCTCGGTAGCGATACCCAGAGTGAGTTGTCAAGCATTCATTAGTTGTCATTTATATTTAATAGACTTTAAAACATTTATTGTGAAACTATCAGTCAATAAATGATTGACAACTTACTTTGGGTACCAAACTCATCAGGATATCATAGCAACTCCCGAAAAAATATGATTAGATGATAATGTAAAAAAATTTTACACTAATAATATATTAAAATTATACTAACAATATATTAAAATTAAACTCATAAATATTTAATTTCTACAATACCAAAGTTTTAAAAGAAAACAATGCATAATTATTTGTTTTCTTCTCTTAACTTTACTATAAGTTTCATCTTCTTCTTCTCACAACTATATTATTTCATTTTCATCCCAATTTTTTTCCAAAACGCATTAAATTCATCATCAATCACTAATTTAAAAGAAAATTCAATTGGATAATGCTAACTGTGCACTTGTGTCCACATAAGATGCCATATGAACAAATTTCGTTAATATTTCTAATGGTGTTAGCAGTTAGGACAAATTTTGTGAGTTATAAAAAGATTTTGAACAAAAATAAAACTTTTAGTAAAGTTAAGAAACATAAATTATATTTTTGTCTTTTTTTTAAATTATTATATAATTATTTTATTATATTATTAAAAGAATATGATTATAATAATAATAATTTCAGAAGTAAAACCTCTCAAATAATATGAAAATACATTATTGAGTATTAAAATTAAACTAAATTAATAACGATTTCTGTAGAGACATGTAGAAAAAGAATTTGGAAAATCTCAGCTCACTCCGTCACTCGTAGTGTGTGAGCTATCAACTAGTTACTTATCTCTACTAATATTTAATAATGGAAACTGGTAAATGTTATTCGGAGGTTTTCGTAAAACGTGTTCAAAAAGTTAATTGTTGTCTCATGAAAAAAGTTAAAGTAAATTGTTGTGAGTCTCGTAAAAGAAATAATAATAATTCTCGTATATCATTTTTTTTTATATTTAGTTAATAATAAATAAATTCTTAATTAATATAATATATTATATAATTAATGAGTTTTAATAATCAATTACTTACAAGTTAGTAAAATTTATTAATCAAATAATATATTGTATTAACTAAATATTTATTTATTATTAACTAAATATAAAAATAATATGAAAAAAATAATACACACATATCATTATTCTAAAAGAAATTAAAACTAAAAATACAATGTCGCATCATTCGTAGACTGTAAAATAGTTTTCGCGCGAAATGGTACTACTCTTTATCAATTCATTTTTGTTTTTTGTTCCTTTGGTAATAGTTTCTTTCCTAGCACCTGTTAGTACGAGCAGCATGCTATCATCCACAGCATGATGAATTCCCACGAAAGAAGTAATATATAGGGGCTCTAAATTTATATAATAAAAAAAGGCCATAATCTAACCTAGGAATTTAAACATTTAAAAGAAACTTAGTAGCACAAAAAAACAAAAACTTAAAAGAATTTAAGCACCGCGAATTCAGGTTTATGTCTCCATCAAACCCTAAAAACTTTTCGAACTCGGTGTCTTGTAGTATTACAAAAATGTGTTGCTTTCTTTTTATATCTCCATTCTCACACATAAATGGTTAGTTTAGGCAGCCAGGCAAATTTTAGTGCACACGTAATTGGTGCAAGAGAGATTTCCCACACAAATAGAGGAAGTTCTTTTCTTGTTAATAGCTGAAGTTGTTGCATCATGAAAACCACATGATCAAACTGCCAATATCCCAGCAATCAAAACACACCAATATAACTATAATGGCATATAGAGAGTTAGAGATGATTACATTGTTATCGAAATTGCTGCCAACCCGACGCTTATCATCCTTGCATCTTAAGAATTTTTAAGCCAAATTTTGATGATCCTGCAATCATCAAACACATTTTTCAGGTAATTGGATACCTCATCTAGTCTAGTTTTATAATCCTTGTGTTTATTATTTCATATATCTGCTCTCTATTTTCAGAATTGCGGTCTATGTAAAAAGTAAAAAATGCTGAAGTTTCTTGACATTTATATAACTTGGAAGTAGATTGACAATCACCCTATAGTGATTCATTGAATGCTTAAACCCTCTCTCTCTCTCTCTCTACATCCTTTGGAATTGATAATAGAAGGTGTAGTGATTACAATTGTTTTATAAGCAAGACTAGCATTTGGTATGTAAGTCAATGATTTTAGACCTGTACTTCATATATGTGGCTGTCCATATCTATCAGTTAATTAGTTGACAAACTAGCATTAAATTCAGCTTTCTTGTCTATTATAAAGCAAGAAAAACATTTTGCTTCACACATTCTTTGCTTGTTATTATGAACATCCCACATATGCTCACATGAAATGCTCAAGACCCACCGTTATTTGATGGCTATGATGACTTGAAAGCTGCATTAACCAAATTTTCCCTTTACCACAACTACATCAACACAAGGAAGATCATAAGATTTTTGCTGATCATAGTAACTCACATTGTTTTTAGAGCTTCATTTACTTTATTCCTGCGACCTACCTGGCAGATATTTGGTGCATATCCATAAGTGTGCCCATGCTCAACTATTTTAAAACCTACATTCAAATATCATCTTGAGTGTCATTTAAATACTAACACTTTTCCATGAAAATCTTCACCAAGACCCCAATTAACTTCAAGGTGCTGCCATCAGAAAGGAAACTGACCGCTGGATCGTTGCACAATTACCTAGTCTCCTCGTGGCCAGGGCAACTTGGTGACAGCGACGAGATTAAAAAGATGAGGGGAAAACCAGTTTCAGGAAAGGCCATTTTTTTTGTATGCATTGGATGCTTTCTTGCTGGAACACTCTTCACTGGCCAGATGTGGACACACCCTTCTAACCATGAAAATGCGGTACTGCCAGCCAGAGGTGATTGTGATCATAAGCGAGTGAGTATATGTAATTTTTAGTATTTTGAAGTAACTAAATAATTTCTACTCGATATATAACATGTCATCTATTTTTCAAACAGAAATTGATTGAAGACAGACCTGGAGATGTAATGGAGGAAGTCTCAAAGACCCATCAAGCTATTAAGTAAGACATGAAGTCTTGCATTTACTTTTGATTTGTTTCAATATTGTATTAACATGTGAAATTAATTGTTTATGCACAAAAATAGGTCTCTCGATAAGGCAGTTTCAACATTGGAAATGGAACTGACAGCAGCTCGGACAAGCCAAACTGGTGGGCAGCACTTGCGGCAACATGCTTCTAACTACAGTTTACAGAAAGCTTTTGTGGTGATTGGAATTAACACAGCCTTTAGCAGCAAAAAGCGAAGAGACTCAATACGCGAAACATGGTTGCCTAAAGGTACATGTTACCCCTAATTCTAAATCAAAAGGATATAATATCAATCCCCATCTTATCATAATTCCCGCTGACTCATATCAATGTTTTATATCTGTCAAAATCTGCTGAAAATGAAAACAGGAAATCAGCTCAAGGAACTAGAGAAAGAGAAGGGCATTGTTATAAGGTTCATGATCGGGCATAGCACCACACCAGGCGGCGTTCTTGATAAATCAATTGACGCAGAAGAGGCAGAACACAAGGACTTCCTCAGGTTAGACCATGTTGAGGGCTACCATGAGCTCTCCACCAAGACACGCCTCTACTTTTCCACTGTTATTTCTATGTGGGATGCTGATTTCTATGTCAAGGTAGATGATGACATCCATTTAAATCTAGGTATGTTTTTTTTTTTAATCTTAGGTAATTTGCAGGGAACTTCAACTATGTACATTAATTAACTGTATGCATTCTTATGAACAAGTGTATTTACGTATCAATTAACACTAAAAATTACATCATTTATTTCTTTATAATGCAGGTATGCTAGTAAGTACACTTGCTAAGTACCGATCAAGACCCAGGGTTTATATTGGGTGCATGAAATCTGGTCCAGTTCTATATCAAAAGTGAGGTTTTTAAAATTTTTTTGGTCCAAACAATTTTCATTGATTTATGTAGGGGAGTGCTGAATCATTTATGTATAGTAACATCGCTTCAACATCTGTGGCAGGGGGGTAAAGTATCGTGAGGCTGAGCACTGGAAGTTTGGAGAAGAAGGAAATAAGTATTTCAGGCATGCAACTGGCCAAATATATGCCATCTCCAAGGATCTTGCTACCTACATATCCATCAACTGGTGACTGCATCATCCTTTCCCAAAATTCAATCATTTAATTATTTTAATTTAAAAATAGATATTAATTTACCAGAAATTGAAGGGCAAATATATATTTGTCCTTCTTTAAAAAAATTATTCAACATTAAATGTATAGTTATTACTCTTCCACCTATGGCAAATTGCTTGAATTCCATTAACAAAATGAAACGAGGCAAAAATCAAAACAGCCATTTAAGAAAAAAGTGCTTTTTCTTTTTCTTTTAATAATTTTTTTACATATTTAAAGTACAATCAACATAGCGTGATACAAGTAATAGATACTTGAGATCCTTAAACATGTGGTCAGGAGTTCGATTCTTAACCCATGTGTATGAATAAACATATATTTAAAATGTCAACTCCTTAAATGAATCTCAATATCTTAAGAAATTAATCCTAGTAGTCACACTTGAGGATACCCTCAAAACCAAAAAAAAGTACATTAGTCATTAATTATTAGTTAGTTATATTAATTAGCTTGTGTGTATCATATGCAAATTTACATTGCAGGCCCATATTGCACCGATACGCAAATGAGGATGTATCTTTGGGTTCATGGTTATTAGGCCTAGAAGTCGAACATGTGGATGAACGCTCAATGTGTTGTGGAACCCCTCCAGGTAACTTGCCCTTTTTTCTTAATTCAACAAGATATTTTGTATACGACATTTTTTTTAAATAAATTTTGTTTTTTAAGATCTCATAAAATAATTTTATTTTTTTCCATAATAGGTGAGATTATGGAGAAGATTTAAGTTTGAAATCTTCCGAATTTTAATTTACGAAGCTCATGTCCTATGGACCAAATTAAAAAATAATCAATCTCCATAATGCTTTATTTTTGTACTAAAAGAATATAATATCTTTTTCATTATTGATGAACATTTGTTTTACTTTACCTGCTATATTTGACGATCTCATTAAGGATGAAAACCAAAAACAACACAAAGAAAGGAGTTATTGTCATTTATTCCTTTACTCTAAGAATCAAATTAGGGCGGGGCAGTAGTTTCAGTGGCACGAGTGATAAGTGCCTTAATATCTTTTTCTTAGTAGCCAGAAATAAGGAAGAAAAGTGTATCTTTAACAACAACAAAAATTTGTGCCACAGATTGTGATTGGAAGGCAAGGACAGGTAACGTATGCGTGGCGTCTTTTGATTGGTCATGCAGTGGTATCTGTAAGTCCGTGGAGAGAATGAAGGATATACACAAAACTTGCGGGGAAGGCGATGGAGCTGTTTGGAACGTTGACCTTTAATTGTGAAATCGATTACATAGAAAAGAGACTAGTTTTACAACTTTTCCATTACGAGGAATTGAATACATTTTCGTTTTATTTCTAAAGAAAAATTGTTACCAAATTACGTAGAGTAACAATATCTATAATAACTTTCCCTTTTGTTGGGCTTTTTAATTTCCAGTTTTTTTCATGGAGATGTTAGGATTATAACAGAAAAATAGCACAATTTATCAATAAAGTAAGGGGTACATAAAATTCATAAAACGTTCTATAGCCTTAGCAAATATATGACTGGCTGAGATGTTATTAACGGTCACATAATGTTCAAATACGTAATGCAACCAACTACATCCAATAGATAACTCTCTTGATCAAATGGGTAGTAGGCACAAGAGGTGTATTTTTACTTTGTAGCAATTGAGTGAAAATTAAGGCTTTATTTGGTATTATAGAAAAGAAAAAAAAAAGAAATGATACAATTATACAAAAGAAAATAATAAAAATGATGAAAGAAGTAAATGTATTATTACTCACTGTGTTTAATATCATCTAATAAAAAAAATGAATATTTTTATTTTCCTCCTAATCCGTTGAATAAGAGAAGGATGAAAAAATGTGGAGTCAAGAGAAAGCCAAACCCTCCAAATAATTTTTTTTTCTATTATTAAATTGATACCAAACTAAGTATGGGTATCTCCTTTATATATTTTTATTATGGAGATTCCTTCTCTATTTATTTTTACGTCTTAAATAATTAATAATTAATATTTAGTTACATATTTTATTTATTAAATATAAATAAACGTTTTTTTAGTATTGTTTATTTTTGTGATGATATTGGTACTCCTTAACAAATATTAATAACTATTTGTCCATGTTATTTAAATATAAATACAATAAATTATTTTTATATTTATATTTTAATTAAATGTAATATGTAATTAAATATTAATTACTAATTATTAAAAATATTAATGCTTTCATGAAATAAAGTGTACCTAAAAAAACTTTTACAAAAATAATTTAATCTATTTATATTTTAAGTAAATAAAATGTGATTAAGAAAAACAAAAATTATGAGAGAAACCTCCATATATTAACTAAGTATAAATATTTTCTTATTTTAAAGTTTCTCTATTATTTATTTTGTCTATTTTAATAAGCACGTCTTGAAATACCTAAGTCAATGACAGTGATATATTTTTAAAATAAAACATTCCTAATATGATCCGTCACACTGGTTTGAAATTAAAAAATATGGTTGAAACGCGAAAATGGAAATTCAAATTTTGGTTGAGAGGCGCCCATTCATTCCCAATATATTTTTGGTTGGAAACCAAAAGCCAATGACGATTCCTATTAGATTCAGATGAACCGCCTTTTGTTCACCGATCCTATCGTCACCGCCTATAGCTTGGGATTACGTACTCTTTATTTTATTATTCTCACAACACGTAGCCACATAATACAAATAGTTTTCAAAATTAATATGTTTATTTATTAATTATTTTTATTATTTGGTGTCCCAAGCAGACCCTACCTTTCTTTATACTATTAGTTTCTTCCCAGAAAGTTACTATTGGACGGTGACTTCATCACTTTGCCACAGACTCTCTCTCCTCTCACACTTTTCTTTATCAAAAGTTTAAGGGTATATTTGTTATTACGAATCATTCTCAGAAAGTAGGACAATTTTGACTACATAATAAATTTTGTGATAAGAGTCATTTGAGGATTTATTGAGTTTTAAGAATATTTGTTGGATAAATTAAAATAATAAAGACTATTTATTTATTTAAGAATCATCAACAATATTAACTTATTCTTTAAAAAATTATAAATTTTTTTTCATTTGATTATTTATCTAATATCATTAACAAAATTATCAATTTAGAATTACTATATAGATATTATTAAATTTTAGAAAATATATATATGACATGATGTAACAGAATAGGTCTTTAAAAATAATTTTAAATTTTAAATTTCATAAAAGAAGTTATGATAAAAATAATATAAAACTTCTTCATCACTCAATTGCTAGGTAAAAAAAGTATTTAATTTGAATAAATTTAAAATTTTAAATATAATAACTTATTAAGGTTTTCTTTTTCAAATCATCTATTAATGTATATTGTTTTAAAATTGATCTCATACAATTCAAAGATTGAGGTGGCATTTGTACATCTTAAAATTATGTTTATATTTAAAATATGTCTCAAATATAAGGTTAATATGTTTGACAACTCTGAGTAGAATCATATCTTGAGTACAAACTTGATTCTAACATCCAAAGTAACATTTATTATGTATGTATTGATAAAGATATTTTTATAATTTGATATTATATTATTGTTTTAATAAAAAAATTAAAAATATTATTATAAAAATATCTTTATAAGGTGATATTATATGATTATTTTAATAAAAAATAAAAAATAAATATTATTATTATATTCAAAGTAATTATATTTTATAATATTTAAACAAACTTAAATTTTTAATAATTATTTTACCCTCAATATATTTATAATTAATTTTTTAACATTAATTTATTAACCATTTAACTCAAAATAAATTTTTTTATATTATATTTTTTCGATAATTATACATCTAATTATTAATATTATTCAAATAACATTAACATTAATTTAAAAAAAATTAATTTTAGGTAAAAAAATTTAAATGTAAATTATTTTACTAAAATTAACTTCTAATTAAAATTAAATTTAGAAAAATGTTACCTAAACACACTAATTCGACGAATCTCAAAACATAGATATTTTAAAATTACGAAAAATTCCAATATTACCCCTACTACACGTAACCACACACCTCAAATTTTACTAATAGAAAAAAAAACTGGTCCAGGTGGAGTCTTCTTAAATAAAAAAAAAAAGAGAGAAGAAATTAAAAAGGCAACAGAGAAAGAGAAAAAGAGAGAGAAAAGGAACCGCCAATGCGAATGTTAGAAGCGGATATATACAAAAACAAAACAAACCCTAGCAACTAGCGCCGCTCCCGCTCTTCTCCAACGTCGTCGTGGTCTTCTTCTTCTCCTACTGCTTCACACACATACACAAACAAACATAATCACTTATTATCTCTAGCCTCTAGATCTATCTCCATCTTCTGTTACGGTACCTTCGATTCGACGTCGTATAAGGAAACTCCGGTTTCGTCATGGTGGTCAACGAGAGGCCCTCAAAGAGGATGAAGAGGAGGGTCACCGCTGATCTCTACGATTTTCTCACTTTTCCAGCCGCCGGAGACGCCTCCTGCGACGGATCCGCCGGCGATCCCTTCCGGAAGTGTGTTCAGCGCTTCCTCTCCGACCACGCCCGCATCACCTTCCCATCCTCGCTGTTTCCCTCCCTGATGACGTGGCAGATCTTGTTCCGGGTCGGAGACCTCGTCGACGGGCCCGATCTCTCGCCGGCTTTGGTTACTCTTGACATTGTCGAGGAAGACGTCACTCGATCTCGAAGCTCAGTCTACTGCGACCAGTGCCGAGTCGTTGGTGAGTCGAATCGCCGAGTCAGTAACACTGTGCTCTAGAGGCATTCTGTTTAGCAGAAGAAGATTGGGTTCGAAACTTCAAATAGGAATAGATACAATTCCAAACAGATCCCTTAAAATTGTCTATATGTGAACTAATTGACGAGTCAACTCACTGAGTCAAGAAGCTTAGCCTAACGATTCTGCTCCACCAGATATCTTTTCTCTCTCTACTTGGAACCTTTAATTCCACCAGAATTTGCTTGTAAAGCTAAACATAAATAATAAAAAACTTTAGAGTATTTAGAGTATTTTTCTTTTGTGTGTTTCTATATACGATAATTTTTTTTCTAAAACATAATTAATTTTAAGTAGTTATTAAGGACACTAAAATAGTAAAATATTAAATATAGTGATAAGTTTTCATGTGATGTTGGCGGATATGGATATGGGTGAGACTTCTAATGTTTGACTTTTTGTTGGAAAAACAAAAGGTTGGAGTGGACATCCAGTGTGTCGAAAGCGATACCATTTCATAATAAGGGCTGCAAGTAACGCCATTGAAGCATATCAAAGACCCTGTTCAAGATGTGCAAATCTTCTCCAATTATCTGAACCAAGGTGAGAGTTTCAACTTTTTTTCCCATTAAAGGTTTTACCCCCCTCTTTGATTTTTCAATGCAAAATGCCTAATCGTTTGTGTTATTTGAAATCCTGGCAGGTGTAAATCGTGTAACTTTGCCATCACTGTTGATGATCTTGAGGATTGGGTGTATCTTCAAATTGAAGATAACACCCATCTTCTACATGGTGTTGTTCACTCCAACGGTTATGGTCACCTGCTTACTCTTAACGGAAGAGAGGGTGGCTCAAACCTTCTCTCTGGATCTGATATTATGGGTTTCTGGGATAGGCTCTGTGATGCAATTGCTGTTAGGTTTGGATCCTTTAACTTTCTCACGTTTTGCTTGAGGTTGAGTTTGCTTTTTTGCATTTTAGTGAATTATTATGTTGTTCTTGAACAGGAAGGTTAGTGTGATGGATCTGTCCAAGAAATTCGGTCTGCAATATCGATTGCTTCATGCAATCACCAATGGACGTTCCTGGTATGGCAATTGGGGTTATGAATTTGGCACTGGCAGCTATGCCCTTACTCAAGATGCTTACCAAAAAGCAGTGAATACCCTGTCAAGCATGCCTTTGTCCTCTTTCTTATTTCAGGGTCGGGGTCCCCGAAACCGCCTGCAGTGTGTTATTTCTCTTTACCAGTCTTTGGCAGATACTGAACTTCTAACAATTAAAGATCTCTTCTCCTTATTGTTGAAATTGATTCATGAATTCCGCAAGCCCATGAAACAGCATGAATACAATAGCAGTTGTAATTTATTGTGTGCTTGGACCAGAAATGACGTTGAAGATGTGCAACAGGCTTTGATCAAGGTATTACTTGCATCAGGTGCCTGTAGTGAGGCCAAATGGGTGACAAGGCGTGCTCTCAAGGGTGCAGTATGCAAGGGGGTTGCATCTCCTGAGCTTCTAGATTATAGTCTTAAACACTTGGAAGGGAAATTAGCTGCTAATGGCATGGCAGTTCTCTCACGATGCAATCCTATTTCTAGTGCTATCGAGTTCAGGTAAGAGTGGAAATGTACTCGTATTTGCATTTTGTCAATTGGCTTCTATACTAGCACAACTAATGCTTGTATTATGTAATCCTTAACAACAGGCTTGAACCTTTGAGTGGTGTGCAAAATGGATTTAGTGCAAATTCTAGCTATCCATCAGAAGGGCAAGTGGTCTCTGATCTGACATTCTTATTTGATTCAATTATTCACCCTGACAAAATGGTGAGTTACAGACCAAGGATTATGAGGAAACGAGTGGCTGATTCTGCAAGGAAGCTGCTCGACTGTAAGCAGTTTATGAAGGATTACAAGCCAGATGGCATGGTCGTAGAATTGCCTTCAGCCATTAGGCTGTGGTGTCATGTGGAGCTTTCTGATCAGCCTAAAGATGATCCATCTCCACCTCCAGAGTTAATTGTATTGCCTTTAAATGCTACTGTTGCTGACCTCAAGAGTGAAGCTACTAGTGCTTTTCAAGAGGTATATGCGATGTATAAGAGGTTTGGAGCCGAGGAACTCCTAGGATATGGGTCAATCGGTGATTCGCTCACCGTAAAATTCCTGCTTGGAACAAGTGGATCTGTCCGAATTCAAGGTAAATGCCCAGCCAAACATGGGCTAAATCGTTTCCGAATGGAAAGAGGAACTGAGACATGGAAAGTTGATTGCCCTTGTGGGGCTAAGGACGATGATGGAGAAAGAATGTTAGAATGTGATACTTGTGGCGTTTGGCAGCATACAAGATGCGCTGGAATTGATAATTCTGATGCCATGCCTTCGAAGTTTGTCTGTATGAGATGCGTTAACTCGTACCGTGAGGAAGCCAAAAAATTGCCAGACTCTGATGGGGAAGCTAAGAAGGATTGTAAATTGAACACATCTTGCAGAGGCGAAGCGGTGGCAACAGATTGTGCAGCAGTTGCTTGTAACATAACTCTGGATTTTGGCGTACGTTGAGTGTATAGCTATTGTATGTATCTCTGTATAGTTCTTGTTTGTCTTAGGTTTTTCTGTTATGCCAGGAGGGCCCAGAGGCTGTCAATTGTTTGTGAGCCTCTGGTTTTTAAGAGCTTCGGTTCTTTGTCAGTTTTGTTTGATATTAACTTAATATATATTGTCCATGATAGCTTCGTGTTAAAAATGATCCATAGCTCGGGAAGTTTTTCCTTTCAATTAGATTGTGTTAAAAATTAATTAAATATTTAACTACATTAATTAATAATATACATATGTTATTATTTGTCAATCTAGTTAAATATTTAGTTAATTTTTAATATAAATTAAATGAGAAAAAAAACTTCCAAACTAATGCTGTTATTTTCTTTATATTTTTTTTATCTTCACTTTTTATAGTGCGCAGAAGTAAAAGCATCGGGATGATATACAGTAGTATAAACAAGTAAAATTGAAAACTAAGATCATATTACTAATGCATATTCAGTCCCATACCATTCATCTGAGTGTAGGTTGTTCTGTTTTGATTCCATGGCGCTGCGATACAAGCATACTTCCTGCTCCGTGTATTCATAGATGACGGAGGAGTGGTTCTTTCTCTGAATTTGAAAGGCAACCGATAGCTTTGCATAGGCTTGTGTACTTTGCAATTAAATCCTTGTAGAGACTTAATAATCTGTCCACGTCTTTCTCTGTCAACTCTTGGCTCTTTGCTTCCATATATGGATAATTTGATTCATGCGGCATAACTGGAAAAGCTGCTAGTTAAGGGGTTACAATGTCAATGATTGTGATAGGGGCTGGTAACTCCAGCAAGTAATAAATCAAACAACCAACAATTATCAAGATGTCTTCAAGTATATATATGGTCCCGGGGGAGCCGGGGTGCACTTTCCTTGTTGAGAAGTCGAGAGAAGGAATACTAAAGAAATAGGTCAAACTAACCTCCAGTGTCTTCAAGTTTGTCTTTGTCATACATTTTCTTCAGAGGACTGAACTCAGTCTCGCCTTTCTGGCTCATATGAGATCCGGAGGATGATTCACTTGTTACTTTAAGGGTCAATTTGGCTGCTTGCATGCTCTCCTCAAATTTGATTTCATCCATGGAAAGGGATGTAGCATTTAAGTCAACTATAAATGCCATGGCTGACACAAGATTGGTGAAATAATATTCAGCTTCTGAGATGAGTTTTGCTTGCCTTCGGTACAACTGGACGAATTTGAGGTTAGAATGCAACTGTGGAGGATTGGCCTGAAAGTGATAGACCAAAAAGCTTTCTAATAAGAAATTATCTTCCAACATCCCAAACTAGCAGAAAAAGAAACTCACTATAAGCCACACACAAAATTTGAAGAGGAAAATACTTTGCAAAGAGAATGGTTACTTTCTTTCTATGGAAAGCAGGACATTCATGATCAATAGGCTGCATTAATATATATGCAATAGTGTCAAAGGGTAGTGTACAGTGGACCCTAGGTGGCCTAAATGATTTTAAGTGAATAACTTGAAGAGTGAAATGAAACGCTCATTCTTTATCTAACTTATGACCTTCAGCCTATGAGGCTATGACGAGTAGTGTGGCTGAAGAAAATGTGATGGAAGAGAAAAGATAATTTTACAATAAAGCCCATTTTTGCATCCTTTATCAATTTCATCCGGGATTAATCTTATTGATTTAATCCTCAAACTTCAAATCCCCAACAATCTCATCCCTCAATCAAGATCCATAACTCTGTTAACGGAAAATGCTAAAAAAGAGGCCAAAACAATGTTGTTTCACCCCAAAACTCAACATTTTCCATTAATGGAGTTATAATGAAATGGATGGAGGAATGAGATTATCGGGGATTTCAAGTTTGATGGATTAAATCAATCCCTCAAGGACTAAATTGATAAAGGATGTATCAGCGAGGGACCAAAAATGGATTTTACTCATAAATTATATAACAAGGCCATGACCCACAGATTACCTGTTTCAATCTCTCATATCCAATGTGCTACACAAAGCATTTTATAATTAATCGAATAACTATAGGGCTTGCTTCTTGAGGAGGCTTACCCATCAAATTGAAAATCACAAACGCATTCTTGTTTTTGATAGAAAAAAAAGAAGTCGTCACAATGCTTGGCTTCTCTTCATATCATAGAGCTTTTAAGAAGGGCTCAAGCATGAATAATCTAGAATCAAGTTAGGGGACATTGAGCTTTAGTTCAAGCCTCGTGAGCAGTTCTGGTTGTACAGTCCTATTTTGACTTTTAAGGAAAAAAAATAATGGAAACCAAGCATGCTCTATGCTCCTTAGTTTCTCGTCTCGATAAATATCAGATTTTGCGGTCATGATGAAACAATGATGGAAAAAGACAACAGAAAAAGGGCATCATTATTCAAAAACTAAGAATTTGATAATCAGCAGAATGACTTATTACCAAGGGGGCTTGCCTTGATCGTAACATATATGAGCACAGGGAGAAAGTCATCAGCCCCAGCTGGCACATGATTTTCAGACATTGCCGCATTGAGAAACAGATTGTTGATGACCCTACAACAATTCATTATACTCAATAGTTTCTCACGGGGGGCTTTGAAAGCATTGATTTTCCGCAATTCTTTCTCTGCGAGCTGAATGGAAAAGGAAAGTAGAATCAATAATCATCATACCCATCAAGAAATTCAAGTGTACTTTCTATAAGTTGCTCTTATTAATAGAATGGCTGAAAGGCCTTAGATTGATATAAGACTAGAAATTGGAAAGGAGACATTTCACACTAAAACTTCCTTCTTTGTGCTCTAGTTCAATATAAATAGCAAACAAGTAATGGGTTTCTTGGATCAAGAGTTATTCTATCCCCAATAAAAAAAAGTTGTTATTAAGCATGATTTTAAACCAATTCAAATTTATCTCAATTTAACTAAATTTACGGAATTAGTGTTATGCTAAACAGTTTTGAATCCATTTTCTAAATTGCCAAACATGCCCACAAGTCCTATTGTATTTTCAGATTTGGAGCAAAGGATTAATATTTGAGATGAGTTGAAGAGAGTCTGTTTTTCATGGCTTGTAAGCCAAGTTTCTTTCTGTGCCCTTTCTTAATCTGCTCTGCTACTGTTTGGGCTACTGTTTATAGAATAAAATTATCTCTCAAAACTTTCTCTTCATGCTTTCTTACAATGCTAATCAATAACAGTTTTCTTAAGTTCATGTATTAGGTTATAAGGAGAAAAAAAAGATTTGGCAAGAAATTGTATGATTAAAAGTAGCTTCATAAATTACAAATAATGAAAAATAACACAACTATGACTATGTCTAAGCCCAAGCCTATCCAATGTAATAACTCAGTAGAAATGAAACACATATGCCATCATAGTAACAAAGTTTAAAACGCAATCATGCACCCTAATGAGGCATACCAGCCATGAAGTTTCATTACGAAGAAATGCTGGTATATCCAAATGTTCAGGCTTCAAAAAGGTTTGCAGCAAGCATGTTTTCTCTGAGATTTCTTGATCAACCTTTGCATCCTCAGGGGAGGTAGCGAATGTCTGGGAGAACAATTTAGTCATTATATATTTCTCTAAACCCTGCAGATATAATACATAGTAAGATGACTATGCCAAAAAATATATATTAAAAAATCCCCCATTATGAACAGGAAGCATATATATTCCCCTCTTCTCCCCAAATTTAGGATCAAAATATGAAGTAGACAGCCAAATTTAACTAGGTTCTACAATAAATATATTGAAAACAATATATACTATCCTTGTTTTTTAGATTTTATAAGCCACAATGTTTTGTTCAACTTTGTGTGTTCCATGATGGATGGGGAAGCAAGTCTCATCTTGAATCTTTCTGAACAAGTAAAAACACATAAAGAATCATTAGCCTGATTTTTTTTTAAAAAAAGGAACAAAGTACTGCCAATGACATGAAATGGGATAGAAAAGGCCTTATTGTACTTAATGTAACTTCTTTTTCCCTGAACCACTTATTAAGACAACTGCATTCAGAACTTCTACACAGAATAGCATATGGAACTATGTAGTGCATGTACCTCCATTGCACAGTCAATCTCTTCATCAATGGCACCCGCCCACAATGGATGATCTCTAATTGCAGTTTCCGTTGTCAAGAAGAAATCTTGCACTCTTTTCCCATCACTTTCAGGGTTGGGTGGGTAAAATGAAAACGATACAATGAAGCTGAGAAAATAATTTGCATTAAGCAATAAGATATGCATCAGAAAGAACAAACGGCGTTCAACAGAAACATTGTTTTCCTCTGCTCCCACTACCCACTCAGAAAAGAAAAAAGAAAGCACTAACCATGCAAACTAATGGAAATTAACTGAAAAGTCTTTTCCATGTAAATGCATATTCTCAAAGCTTGTTGAAAACAATAAATTTGATTCTACACAAAAATGAAATGTATATTTTAAAGCTGCACTACATCCGAACAACTCTATTTAAGTTTAAAACTCATTAAAACTTTTACACAGTGATCATCTGATTCAATTTGTTCATTTCGTAACTTATCGTGCAGACTACTTGTTACATAATAATGATTAAATCATTTCCTATAAAATATAAAGCATGGAAAAAGCAACAAATCAAGTATACTTGCAGTGCATCTCTTCATAATGATATGTCAGAGATCAACAACTTAACAACCATGTGACAAAAAGAGAATTAGCTACTAATGTTTTCAACTAAATAAAAATGCATATAATAATACCACTAATGATAATATTAAATATGATTTTCATGTAGAGTAGTGTTGCATGCTTGGAGTGTTTCAAGAACACGCTGGAGAACAGAGATGGTTTATTCAATCATTGCTGTACTGATAAACTTATTCAATAGTGTTCAAGAATTGAACACATTATCAGCTCTATATGAATAGAATGGTGCTGTGGTAACGAAATTTGGATTTAAAGTTTTAAAATAAGGTGCAGTTCCGGTATTTATTTATTCCATCGATGAACCAAATTAATCCAATAAAATTTGGCTCTATAAGCTGCCAAACACTAGATCTGATAAATTAGTAGAAAAAAATAAATAAATTCCAAGAAATCAATATATCTGAATCAATGATAGAATCATAGAAAGTAAATAAACTTGTTTCTCTAGCATTACGACAGAGAAGGCAAAACCAATGCATAACATTGAAATTCAACGAACAAAATAGGCACACAACACAAGAAAGCATTTTTGTTTTTGTTATATACCTCTTGATGGAGCGGAGGAGATCGAGGGATGCAGGGTTTCGCATGCGATGAAGGAAATCGTAGAAAGCGAGGGATTGGGACGAAGACGTTGATCCCTCCATGGAATTAGTTCTTGGACACAATCGAAGGGAAATGTTGTTGAAGGGGATTGAAATTGAATTGAAGAAAATGAAGAAGAAGAAGCAACATATTCCAAAGAGATCAGTAGAATGAATAGAAAACACCAAAGCAAAAACAAAGCAGAGGAAGAGTTGAAGAAAGGAACATTAGGTTTTCCACGTGATTCTCCTTTTGCTTTTATATAACAACCGGTAGGTATAAATGTTTCACCGTTTGTTAATAGTTATGCCACGAAACAAAGCCTGATCAAAACGAAAATAATTATATTTTAGATTTTATTTATTTATTTTGTCAAGAACCTGATTTGTTAAATAACTTCATTTTAATATTTTGACATCTTAAAATAACTCTTTATACTTGTATGTTATTATTTTGTAATTATTTATTTATTATTTTTTAAATAATAAAATTCATGATATTTACTATATAATTTATTTATCCTTCTCTTATATTTTTTCCTTGTTTAACACATTTATTATTATTATTTTGGTATTCCTTCTCTGACATTTTATCTCTTTATCACCTTTTTTTAACAATACTTTAAAAAAAATCTCCGTTCCTTTGTTTTTTTTAATGACTCTCAATTGAAATCACACAAATGAACTGAGGAAAAAAAGAAAAAAAAAAGCTTTCAACTCTCGTTTTTGTTTTGTATTTCATATCTAAGTCCCTTCTATATCTCTTTTTTACTCTCTGCTCTGAGTGAATCCTTGTGTGTGTATCTATATCTTCCCTATAACTCTTTAGTATGGTTTCATCTCTTCGCCCATGTCTGGATGCATAAAACTATAGAAGTGAAGTATTTAGTAAAAAAGTAGAGTTGTAAAAAGAAGTCAACTTATTATTTAGGATCAAGATCCTTTAAAATTCAAGTACATGTATAGTTAGAGAAATAAAGAGAAAAAGCATGTAGGTCTCATAATTTTAAAAAGTATTAGACTCACTTTTGTGTCTATTTCTCTCAATTGCACATGCACTTGTAGGTAACCTAAATCGCATTATTTGAAAGTTTTTTTTTTAAATAATGGAGTAGAGTTATTAAAGATTGATATCTAAACTAATCTTTATTATTTAAATTCTTAAATTTGGAGATTACTCTGGTACTCATCTTTTTTTTAGGGTACCGATACCTAGGATGAGTTGTCAAACATTCATTAGTTATTATTTATATTTAATAGACTTTCAAACATTTATTATAAAACCAACAGTTAATAAATAATTAACAACTCATCCTGAATACTAAGCCCATCAAAATACTATAGTAACTCCCCATAAATTTTCATACATTACAATTTGGGGGTTTGTAATTAAACACTTTTCTCTTTATTTTTTTAAATGATCATTTACGATTTTAACCCTATGTCATAAATAATAGAGTGGACAATAAAAATTAAAAAAACAGTATTAAAAATTAATTTTATAATTCACTTAACTTCATTAATTATCATTATTATAATGACTTTTAAACAATAGAGAGAGAATTTTCTTCATTCTTTTATTAAAAATTTCATTAAAAAAAAAGAATAATATTCTTTTATCTTTTCATCAAATTTCATTACAAACTACCCTATTATAAACTGTTACACTTCATTCCTTCAAAACTTCCAAACATATCCCTTCAATTCTCTCTCTCGAGCATAAAACCAGAGCCCCCTTCCCTGTATATGGGTGCAGGTGTTTATAAAGTGAGTGGAGTGTGTGAGAGGTACTACTAGAGATGATGTGGTTATATGGTGTGTGCATGGGGAGGAAAGACCAGACAAAAAGTGACGGTTCGGTGTGTTTAGCTTATTTGATAAAGGAGATTTGATGTTAGTGCTACGAAGTTTGATACCTGATAAGTGTACATCTTTTTTTCATTTCATTCTCTCCTCTTTTTCTTTGAACCTCTTTCAAAGGTTGTTTTTAGATCTCACTCTAATGGTTGGGCCTTCACTAATCCCAACAAGATCGGGTAAAAAAAAAATAAAAATGACGGTGTAGTGTGGTACGAAAATGAGTGAGTGAGTGTGTCGTGTGTTTCTAGAGCGAGGATGAAACGAAAATTGTGCAGTTACAACTTACATCAGTGAAAGGATGAGAAGGAAGTGACCGTGTTCTCTGTGGTGTACGCTACATAAGAAAGAAAACAAGGGGCTGGAGTTCAAGTTAGGGACCCATGGGCATTGGGGATGAGTTACATAATTGGGCTTGAGAATAGGGATTGGTCGCAGGAGTTTAGGTAATAGAGCTGGATTTTTGTAAGGTTGGGTCAGCATAAAATTGTAGGTGGGCTCAACATAAATATATACTCCCTATTACAAAAACAAAGAGAAGGAAGAAAAAGAAAAGCGAAAGAGTTATTTACTATAAGTTTTAGTTAGTGTATAGATTAGGTGTGAAAAAAAGTATGTTAAAAATTAATTATATATATAATAAATTTTAAAAAAATTAATTATGAAAAAATTAATTTATGTTTAAATGTATTAGTTTATAATTAATTTTAAGATAAAAATTTTTGTTTGAATTGTATAAAAATAATTATTTTTATGTATTAAATTATTAAAAGAGATATGAAATGATCAAAATTTTTATTTAATTGATGGAAAACGAATATTTATCTATTAAAGCTTTTGAAATAATCTATAATCACATAATTAAAAATTTCAAATACAAGTTTTTTTTAAAAAATATTTTTAATTATAAAAAAATTATTTTAATTTATAATCAATTTTACATACTTTAAATAAACAAGATATATTTTAGATAAAATAACATTTTATTATAAAAAACTATTTTAAAAAAGAATTATTCTTTTCCATATTCATCGTAAGGTAGTAATACATGTAAACTTTGTTGTTTCACACAACCAGTATATAGTTATTTCATAAAATTATTTTATTAACATCACTGTACGGACTGAGGATAATTATCAGTTCAAAGTACCTAGTTTTAAAATTGAAGAACCAAAATATAAATTTTGGTAATTGCATAATTTAGCGTTATTCTAGTGAAAAATAAAAAATTTAAACAATAATGTTATCTCATTAAATATATTTACGATTTTATGGTTGCGGTTAGATATCAAAATTATAAACTTGATAATTACATAATTCACTTTGTTCTAATGAGAAATTGAAACATTAAGACAACCATATATTAATTATAGAGTAGACATGCACTTATTTTGATCCTTAAAAAATACAAGTGTCATTAATTGGTATTTTAATAAATTTTATATCAAATTGATATTTAAAAGACTAATTTGATATTAAAAAATAATATTGCATGACCAATTTGATATCAAAAGTTGATATTAAAAAAATATTTTAATATATTTATTATTAGAAGACTTCTTAACTAATGACATTAGTATCTTTAAATAATTAAAATGAGTGTTCACTCTTAATTATATCAATCTCCATAATCAACATTTCAAATGGTGAATATGGATTCAATAATAATACCATAAGCATAGCCAAAGATGACTTCAAAATCAAGATATGGATACCGTATTTCAGAACATTATTGTATGAAAGCTAGGAATAAATATAATATAAGCTTTTATTGGACAAAATTTCCACCAGATTTGAGTCAACTACATGACTGAAAAGCTGTCAATGAATTTTGATGCAGTCTATAGGAGAAACATGCGTGCATGAATGCAAATGGACTTTGAGAAATGAAGTTTCAATGAATTAACCTAATCATTTTTCTGAAGATGATGTCACCTACTCGATGCATGTTAGGAAGCTAATTAGACATTTTGCAGCTAGCTTTAGATTTCTTGTTGGTCTTAAACTTATTACTTTAAACCCAGAAAATTAGTGATTTAAAAAAATAACTATATTCTGTACGTAACTTTAATAGATCTTTTATAAACATCTCATATATATAACTGATATGCAAGTCGCAAACCCCATAGAGAAGGGGGATAATAAATCACAAAAAAACAGAAAGAAAGCGTGCAATTGAATCAAGTAAAGCAATCTGAAAGCCCTTAAGGTCATACCCACATGTGCGTGCCCCAGCTATGGCGACTGCGTCTCCAACTGTTTCTACGAACATTTAAGACTAAACCCAAAATTTGTTAAAGTTGATATGATTGTCAATAATTTGGATATAAAATTGTCTACGAAGAATAATTTTGTTATTATAAAATTTCGACCGTCCAATCAAATGCGAAAATCCCAAGAAGCTTTAGTGGCGGGTTTTCCAAACCTTGCTTTAAGAACAATCAAAAACCCATAATTATATTGGTTTTAAATTCTCGGGATCATTTACTGATTTAAATATTTCCAGAAAACTAGTTATACCTATTTTTATTGTAAGAGTTAGTCCACAGTCTTTTGAGAAGCGCGTGGATTATAGTATTATACTATTCAACAACAGCATAACAAGTCTCGATGATTGTCATAACTTTGATTATTATCAAAATTTAACTGTTCTTCATACACATTCTCTTCTTCATTTGTTTTTGCAAAATGACTGGGTTCGTACACCTAAGTATTTAATATATGGCAATTATTTGAATTGAAGGAATAAAATATTAGATTAGTCTTAATATATATGAAATTCATTAATATATTATATTTGTTTTAATAAATTAATGATGATTATAATAGTTAACTTATCGTTCGGAAACGGAAAATTTTGTTAGTTAAATCCCTGACTGTGTATAACCATATATGTCACAACTCTCCATAGGATTTTTGCTTGATGACTCTCACTAATTCTCTCTAAGGCTTTGTTTAGATTAAGAGAGAAATAGAGTGAAGAAAAATAGAGTAGAAAGAAGTAGAGAAACAAAAGTAGAGTAAAAAATGAGTAGATTTTTAAGTTGTTTGAATTAAGAGAGAAATAAGAAAAAAAATTAAATTTTATTGTAAATACATATTTGTCTCTATTTATTTATTTATAAAATAACAAAAAGAATGATATATTAGACAAATTTATACTTTTACTTATTTCTTCTCACTTTAAGAGAAAAATAAAAAAGTTGTGAAATCCACCATTTTTTTTTTATTTCTCCTCTAATTAAATAAGAGAGTAGAATCATTTCTCTTCTCTAACTCTCTCTTCCTTAATTCGCTCAAACAAACAAAGGCTAAATGGCAACCGACCTTAAAAGGTAAAATCAAGCAGTTTTAGTAGCTGATTCCCCAAGCATAAGAAAGAATAGTTGCTTGATTAATTGTGAGTAACAGTGATGTTTGTGAACTATTATTGTTTTAAGTTTTGGAGATCTAAGAGCTAACTATGATTGTTGGACATATAGAAATTGGAGATCACGAGTTTATAAAGCAAGATACGGAGTTCATGCGACTGCGAAAAGCCCAGGTACTGCACCATCCTGTTAAAGTATGATACCTGGGAAATATATTGTCCTTGGTCTCTATGATGGGTACTAATTAAGACTCATTAAAAAGCATGGTTGGGTTTTATTTGGGTTAACCTCGTCCTTTAAAGAGTAAAAATTAGCAAACTAGAGTTTTGACTAACGTTAAAATGCCCTTGCTTTAACTAAAAATTAAGCATGCTCATCTAGTATACCTTAGTCAGGTTCACATCAACACAATAAGTTTGGACAAGTTCATATCTATATGCACTTAATATATTACAAATTCAATATAATTAAGTTTCAGTAAAATTAGTTTACTGCTAAGATTATCTCAAGTTAAGGGTAACGAGTATATTCACCTTCACGCTTGCGCACAAAATGACTCATAACTATTAAGACTTAAAGTATACTGAATTTTGCTACTATTGCTAACTGTATAAGCATGTTATACAAATTTATTTCCTTTGTAGGTTCAGTATACGTAGGTTAGTCTTTATGTTAATTTAGTTAAATAGCTTTTTCAATTTTTGTTAGTTAGTTAGTTTAGTTACCTAAAGTTTGTTAACCGAGCCTCTATATAAAGAGCTCCAGTAAATTGTTGTCATTCAATTTTTCAATTCAATAAATTCTATTTCAATTCGTCTTCACTGTTGTTGAGATTTCAATATGGTATCAGTAGGAACAAAATTCAGTATACTTTAGGAAATAACCTACGTATACTGAACCTACAAAGGAAATAAATCTGTATAACATGCTTATACAGTTAGCAATAGTAGCAAAATTCAGTATACTTTAAGTCTTAATAATAACCATACCTTACCCTCCATTTATTTTTGACAAATTTAGATGGCTCATGGCTGCTTCCATTTTACTAAATAGCTCACCTTCAAATTTTTTTTTATAATGTCCCTAATTTCAGGTATTATCTACTAACTAATTCTTTTTCTTTTCTTAATTATAAAAAAATAAAAAGGATCTTTTTTTTTCACCCATGAATTTTTTGTATGTATGCTAATATGGAAAAGAGAGTGTACCTTACGCTCCCCATATGCTTGTGGGGAACCCTATGATCAATGTTAAAACTATTAACCAAAATAATAAAAGATAACAATAGAAAATAACAATCATACTGGTTTCATTCATTCCGTAAGCTTGCTTTTTACGATAGCTAGCTTTAACCACTCCCGTCGGCGTAGTCACCGGCCGTCAACCCTTTTCCTATGGTCACAGTGTGTAATGGGGGCGTTGACAACCATGCGGGTATATAAGCGCCATGCCTGCAACCCCACGTACAGATTAATTGCTCAGAGTTCCTTCAAAGTTCAAAGAGAAAGGTCAGAGATAAATATTTATAGCTAGCTACTTGTTACTGGTTACTTTTCAAGCCAAATTGTTGTTCCAAAGTGATCGAGACTTTTGAATCTGGAGATTAGATGGCTTCTTCTAATGGTGGTGTGCCGCCGGGATTTAGATTTCATCCGACGGATGAAGAGCTGCTTCATTACTACTTGAAGAAGAAGGTGTCCTTTCACAAGTTTGACATGGATGTCATTAGAGAGGTGGACTTGAACAAGATGGAGCCTTGGGACTTGCAAGGTAAAGTTAAGTTTTCTTACTTGTGTTTACTGTTTGGCTGTCTTGTTTTTGGTTTTCTAAGCTTTGAGCTTCAGCATATATATAACAATACTAATTAATTACACACACACACATATATATATGGAATTATTTTGGATAAGCAAGAGGTGGTTTCTGTAAGTTTCGATTACCATTCTTCATGTAATTATTTTTGTCTCCAAATTTAATTGGGTTTGAATGCCCAATTTTGATGATTCTAATCTTTACTATAAATTAATAATCTTAATAATGACAATTTTATGAAAAGACAAGTTTTAGTTGATTTTTTTTTATTTGCTTCGTGCTTTTGAGGACTTGTAAGGTATGAATTTCAAGCAAGACATAATTCGTATGGTTAGCTTAATCCTACATTTGCAAAAGGTAAGAGATTCATCTAATTTTACATATTCTTGAAATAAAGCTTTATTCACCAGTTGTTACAAAAAAAATTCGCCATTTTTGTGCGCACGTAACACATTTTTAACTTTTAAATAATGTAAATGAAAAACTAAGCATGGAATTTTTGAGTGTTTGCTTATGTTATATGATTTTGCATGATACACAGAAAGATGTAGAATTGGATCAACCCCACAAAACGAGTGGTATTTCTTCAGTCACAAGGACAGAAAGTACCCTACAGGGTCAAGGACTAACAGGGCAACAAACGCAGGATTTTGGAAAGCTACAGGAAGAGACAAGTGCATTAGGAACAGCTACAAGAAGATTGGAATGAGAAAAACCCTTGTGTTCTACAAAGGCAGAGCTCCGCATGGACAAAAGACTGATTGGATCATGCACGAGTACCGCCTCGAAGATGGCAATGATCCTGAAGGAAATACCAATGTATCTCTCTGATCTCTCAAACACATTAATTTCAATTTTATATTGGATCGTTCTTCAATAAAATCGTATCAATAGAAAATATATATTTTCAGATAATCTTATTACCTTTTTTATTTAATTTATTTTGTGTCTGATTTTTCGTTTTAAAAAATGACTTCCAATTTTTAATTTTTTTTTGGTGAGCAAAGGGTTTGATGGGTAAAAGCAAGTTATTTTTTCTGTCTAAGATTACTTTCAAATAATAGAATTGGAAAATATTATTCCCTACAAAGCATAATAAAATTATGAGTAAATATTCAATTTGATCCTCTAAAGATACAAGTGTATCAATTAGGTTCTCTAAAGATAAACACATCAAAATAGTCATTCAAAATTAATTTTTGACATTAAATTGGTCTTCAATATCATATTTTATATCAAATTAGTCATTCAAAAGGATTAATTTGATATAAAAAATTAATAAATGACTAAATTGATATCATTTGTATATTTAAAGGATTAAATTATTCTAAAATTATTAACCTTCTTAGTACATTGAAGAACTAGCTATTCATTTTGTTGAAAATTGAAACAAAATGAACATATAAATATAAACCAAACTGAAAGAAGGAAACATTGTATACTTCACTAAGAATAATGTTACACAGCCAGAAAAATTTGACATAATTTAGCACGAATTTTGTCAAAATTAAGAGTGGTTGTTGGTTAAGTCAAAGTGGTGGAGACTACTCATCCATTCAAAAGTCAATAACAATGCTAACTCATTTTGTCAAAAATTCTAAGTATCTTTTATTTTCCCTCCAGTAGATTTAAACGAGAAGTTCCATATTCACATAGGCCATAAATTATCTGATTCACTTGTCAAGTTCAACATCTTCTCATGTTATGGTTTCATCAAATTAGGTTGGCAGTGCCATAATATGTATGGAAGATTTGTGTGTTTAGTATACATTTTACCAACAAGAGTCTTTGTCCATTTGGCAAAGCTACATAATTGTTAGGGGTGAATGGTCATGGGATATCAAGTACTACGCTTATGATCTATATCTTCATTATCTGAATGCATTTGTGTAGGAGGACGGCTGGGTGGTGTGCAGGGTGTTCAAGAAGAAGAACCTATTCAAGATTGGAAATGAAGGTGGCTCCACACATAACTCAGACCAACAACTCAACAATTCCTCAGGCACCAATGCCCGCTCCTTCATGCACAGAGGAAGCCAGTACTTACTAAATCAACAACAAAACCCTAGGAACCCATCAGGATTTGAACCCGATAAACCCGAACTTGCTCTCCACTATCCCCACTTGCAAAACCCTCAGTACTCACTCTTCCAGTCCCAACCTCTTCTTCCAACCCACAAGCCCATGGTTTATGACTACTCATATGCGTCAGCTCTACCGTCAGATCCTCCTGTCATAGCGAAGCAGCTCATGACAAACCCTAGGGACTGCGAGAGCGGCAGCGAAGGCCTGAGATACCAAGTTCCGGAGCCTGGGAAGGAAGTTGGATCGTGCGAACCATCTCAAGAAATGGGTACAGGAAGAGGTGAAGGAATGAACGAATGGGGTGTGCTTGATAGGCTTGTCACCTCTCATCTTGGAAACGAAGACTCTACCAAAGGGGTCAGGTTTGAGGATGCAAACCCACAATCTGTACACCAGATCAACCAGCTCTCATTACGCGGAGAGATGGACTTTTGGGGTTATGGAAAACAATGATTACCCCTCTTAGATTTAAATTAAACTAATTAAGTGAAAAGTTGGAGATGATATGATGGCTCTAACCATTTAAATATGGGGGGAAAATACTTATTATTTTGATACTGATTGAAGATTGTTTGCTACGTTTCACTTGATTTAAAGATTTCATTATAATCTTTCAATTCATTGTTTGTCAAGTGCCATATATAGTGTCAATGCGAAAATGCAATTTGCGAGGTTTATTAACTGTATGTCTAAGATTTGATTACCTTATGAAAAATTAATATTGAGTGTACACTTTTTGCCATTCTATGATACAAGATCGCATAGATGATGATCGATGCAAGACTGCTAGCTTGGATAACCTTGCTTAGAATATGTTTAAGTGTCTCCTATCAATGTTAATATAATTGAAATGCTAGGGAATCTTTTCCCCAAATGCTTAGTCGTTTTGCAAACAATCGCACCCCTTTCCTGCTTGCCTCTTTGCAATAATGCTGAAGTGACCCATTGATAACTTCTAAAGGAGTAGAAAAAGAACATGATATGTGCATGAGATTATTTAAATTCAGATATGTATTTAGATCACCTTCATCTTCTTATAGAGTTCCACAATCATAGTGGGTATGCCCATCTGGGTCTCTAAATAGAACAGCCATGATTGAAATGATAATCAATTTCCCTATTAATGATCGTGTATCAAGCTTCTTCCCAATAAGGAAAGTATGTAAAGAGAGCCACAAAATTCTCGTCTTCCTTTCTTTCACATATTGACCGAATGCTTCCTCCACAACATATCTCTCTCTTCCCACTTTCTTATTAGTGTGCATCTTTTGTGCCAGGCATCTAGCAAGGACAACTGCATCTTCTATGGAGGCTGAGCCACCTTGTGCAATGAATGGGCCTGTGGCATGCATGGCGTCACCCGCGACTGTCACTGTACCTTTCCTGAAGTTGTTAAGAAGCAAGTCCCATGGTGGGCGATACTTCAAGTCAGTGAGATGCAAGGAGTTCAACTTGCATTTTCTTATCATTTCTATCGCGTGTACCGGGAAACCCTTCAATGATTCCATTAAAGATTGTCTGATAAGAACTGGATCTTTTGAAATTATTGAATCTGCTTTTGTAGGTTGAAACAAAATTAATCTTCGCATATAAAATCTTCATTGTAGTGTACCATGAGATAAACCAAAAATAGAAGTTGACTATTTGATTGAAGGGAGAGTAGATGAAATTAATGACCTCGAGAAGTCCTCGGTCTTGTCACAAACCAGTAAACCAGCACGTCAGTCACTGGGATTCTTCCAAGTTGGACTTGACCTCTGCTTATCACAACGAACTCACTAGCAAATTGATGACCATTTGGATAATTCGTGAAGCCTCGTGCAACACATGTAGAGAAGAGCAAGAGCTTCGTTGAGTCTAACCCAACCATATTTGCAATGGTAGAGTTCACGCCATCACATCCAATAACAACCTGATATCAGCAAACGTGTATTTGCGTAAATATAGTAGTATCGCAGTTACGTCTATTTACTTGTTATTAAATTTTAACAAGAATTGGGTATGTCGATATTTCGACATCGATATGTAAGAATAATAAGATATCCAAGATCTTAAAATATGGGAATGTAGAAATCTGTAAATCATAGGCTTATTCCTCATTTTGAATAATTGAGCTACTTCACGTCTAGAAAAGACACATACCTTGGCTTTAAGGATACTTCCATTGCTAAGCAGAAGCTTTGGGTACTGTGTTACAGGATCTAGTTCAATGGAAAGCACTTGACACCGGGTACGTATAGTGCCCGCCGGCAAACTATTGGCCATGGCTTTGATTAGATCAGTTCGCCTTAAACAGCGAAAGTCTTGATTAACCCTGTAAATAAACAGAATCGTGTTAACTGTGAGATGTTCCACTCAGATGGAGTAATGTTAATATCACAAATTAGATACCGCAATTCGTCTAAGTAGTAAACGGAACATGCTCCAATGCGAGAATTTGCGATTTAATCTGTTCGGTGTAGTTCATAAATGCAGTTAACCTTAATGGTGAGCAACCCTACGTATATTGAAATTAAAGAGCTCTGGAACTCACTCAAAAGGTTTTTCCTGTGGCTCAGCCCCACTAAGCGATATGAATTTCCCCCTGAAAACGTACATTTATTTAATTATTGTCAGCTCAGTATAAGATGACGATGCTATTAATATTTACTTGTCCAGTATGAGCTATTATTTGTGCATTGCAAAAATAGATTTCATATTTATATATATCCGCTTTTTTAGAAGATTATTATGTTTCTTCAGATTTATGTTTGAATTTTGAGAACTTTGTTACTGTTTAAGCTTGATTGTGTTATCAAACCTGAATGTATTACTGAGTATTTCGTTTTGATATGATGTTATCAGTTGGGCTTGAAGTAATAAGCACTAAATTACGCTTGTATTAAAAACAAAGTAAATTGGTTAGCAAGAATATATAAAATCACGAGATCCAATATCTGCCACCAAATAATCATTGATTTGGTTTGAAGTAATAATGGATAATGAAAATATACATGGCAATTTTATGGTCATGGCCATCACCAATTAGATATCATTTTCTTGCCAACAAGTGGTTGGTTGGAGTGGTAAGTGATTCTAATCGTAAATGTTATCATTGTTAGGAGGACTCATAACAATCACATCCCTGAGCCCGAAAGAGATTAGTCTCATACTTAAAAAGTATAAAGATACTCGTAGTTTAAACCATAATATATATATATATATATATAGTTTAATTTTGATCTACCGTCAGTGTAAAGTTTCTTTACACTGTCATCTAATCATGTGTTGTCAAATCATTAACAACCACTTAAAAAGTCTAACTCTTTTAATAATGTGTCAGCACATGATTGGATATAACAGTACAAAGAAACTTTACACTGACAATAAATTGAAATTAAATTCATATATATATATATATATATATATATATATATATATATAATTTCCTCACCAACCAACACACAACACTCTTGTTATTGTGTAACTTAAATCATTTATAAATTTATTGTTAAATTAATTTTTAGGTCCTTGTATTTTTTTTAAAATTAAATAGATTCCTATAGTTTTAAAATTATAAATGAATTTTTATAATTTTAAAAGTATTTTTAATTAGATCCCTATAAGCAATAAGGCTCTAACATAAAAAATGAATTCAGGACTCCACAAAAATATTTTTAAAATTTTAAAATATATAGACCATTTAATAATTTTCGAAGTATAGGAACTGCAAATTAACTTAACCTAAATTTATTTATTTATCCTTCCAATGGAGTGAGAGGGTGAGATACAAGGGCATATCTTATTAGGGACCAAAGAGAGCTACGAACCCCCCAAATTTTTTGAAAACTTTACATAAGTATTTAAAAAATAACACATTATTCTTATAAGTATGATTAAAATATTATATGACCATTCAAAAATTTAAGAAATTCTATAAATATTTAAAAAAATTACATATTACTTCTCTAAATTTAATCAAAATATTATATGCCTCCTTAAATGACCCTTCAAAAATTTAAGAAATTATACGAATACTTAAAAAAAATTACATATTACTTCCTTAAACATCATCACAATATTATATGATCCTCCAAAATTTTAGCCCAAGATTGGCCATTGGTGAGATAGAAAGACATTACCCTTGTATTTGAATGGCAGTTTGTCTAAGTGTTGCACCAACGCCAAGCTGATCAAGTGCACGCCAGCCATTTGCTTGCACGATTATAGCTGCTCCTGTAGCTCGCAACTTCTCTGATCTTTCTAACACCAAACTTCGAACCCTCTTCCTGCAATTATATACGTTAATGCAAATGAAATCTTGTATATGATATGGAAGAAACAGTTCATATATATGTGTGTGTGTGTGTGTGTGGGGAAGAAGGAAATGATAGAGCATCTGGCCAGCATAGTTGTGGAGACTGGAGATAAAAACCTATGAAGGGCAAGGGCTGTTGCAAGGCCGCATATACCACCTCCCACAATCACAATTTCGGCGTCTACAGTTCTCTCCATCTTCTCGGTGTTTTCAAGTTACGAGATAAAGAGTGATCTTCAAGACAAAATGTTTATTTGTAGTTACTTTTATAATACAAAATCTCAAAACTGTTTCATCTGTCTTACTTATTTGTTAACTATGAATTAATTATGAAAATTTCTCTAATCAAATTAATCTCAACAACCACCAGTGTACTTTGCATGACCTTGGGTAAATGGGATAATAAAATAAAATATTTCATTTTTTAATCCATCAATATTTAATTAATTTACAAAATTGACATTTCTATTTTTTCGATTTACTAGAGTTTGGGTTACATAATGTGGGTAGTCAATTTCCTCTCATAATTAACTCCATCTCATTGGCTCTTGTAATATTTAAATCTAAAATCCTTTTTTTCTTTTCCTTTTAGATTCTATTACTCATTTGACATGCTTCTTTTATTTGGTTTGCTTAGAATAGTTTACATTATTAGAAGGGAAAAATTCTTTACACTATAAACTCATAAAAAATTGCTCTCAAAATACATTTTTTTTTTTGTAAATAAACAATGAAACAACAGAAATTAAGACTTACTAGATAGGTAAGGAGGCCCAGTACAATCAGTAAGTATTAACAAAGCTAAATCTGTAGGAAGTTGGCTTAATTCCACATATCCAAAGTCTTTGGAAAGGCCCAATTTGTTAACCAGTCTACACACCGGTTACCTTCCCTCAAAGTGCGACAGGATTTGTTAAGAGTGATATTCGACGGCTTTCTGAGTGTATTAACAATATCTTCAACAATTACTTGCTTCTAAACTGCATGCCACACCATGTCCAAACTGATAAATACACCCCAGAGCTCAGCTACATAAGAGGTGCACAAACCTTTATTCCAGACACCAGCAGCATCACGAAGAATGTCCCCGCAACCTGCATTGCCTGGTTTTCTCTTAAAAACTCCATTCGTGTTCAGTTTCACCCAGGTAAAATTACCAATGTGCCAAATAAAATCACTTCTAGAGTAATTCTTTTATGATCACAGCAAGTTGCACTGTGACTATGGCATAAAATTCATCGTCTAGCAAAATCGTTGTCCTCTCACTTTCCAATTAAAGGCCAGAGCGGACAACAACCGTTACAAACTTACAAACCCAAAAGTTGTGACTTCATTGTTTACGTTACAAGAAGTTGTGAATGACTAGAAAAACAAAAAAACACGTTCGGCACATCAGAGTCACCAAAATCATGTTTTGTTAACCAAAAAAAATGGTTTTGCAGCCATTCTCAAAAAGTAATAATGATAGTTTCTTGCTGCACCACCTTCAATTCTCAAAAATAAAGGGAATCTGTCTTCATATTCTTAACCTCTTTCTTATTACGTATTCATACATATTTACAGAAATTCCATTGTTCCGCCACTGAAACATATACCACACAAATTATACATTTCAAATTGAGTACTGGGATAACTATCTGTATTAAAACTTCAATCAAAAGGATCAATTCGAAGATCATGTTCGCTTGCCATGGCCATTCCAGTGCAAAGACATGTTGGACACATAACCTGCAATCAGAATTGAGCATGACAGTTAAAGAACAATTCACAACAACCACAATGTTGCAGCGGACCTAGCAGGTAAACGAACATATCCCCAATTAGCCGAGGTCTAGTTACCATGGAAAAGATTTTACTGTCATTAAAGTGAACGATATCAAGCTTTAGTTATGTAGATTATGGCAGTTCTCGCATATAATTAGTGCAGAGGTAACAAACAATGAAGTCAATACTTCTAAATGACCAACCTTGCCAGATCCAGAACAATTTGGACATCTCTCAGTTTTAGGTGGGGATAGAGGCTGATCTGCACCATTGACTGAGGATACTGGTTCAATCAGAACAAGTGCTCCTGTGCTTGAACAGCGAGCGCATGCAAGATATCCTGACAGAGAGCAAAAGTATAATAGGTATGTCAAATTTCTTGCAGTTAACTTCACCAGATAACAAGACATTATTAAAATCTCCACTTGGTTGTCAACATGACAACCCTATGAAAGCTGAGTGATAGCCAATTAATAGTTCCTCGACTTTGCTTTATGTTTAACAAGGACTTCAGCTGAGCATCCTATGCAACAATCCTCTGCAACTGAGGTATCACAGAAAGTAGAAGTGTCCCACTTTGACGCTTACATAGGGGAAAATTCATCATATATGGAGTCAGAAAGTATAAGGAGAATTATCCGTTATTGTGAAGAAAGATTGACTATAGTTCAGAATGATACAAAAAGTTAAGAACCCAGCCAGCTTCATTTGGTTCCGTGATTTTTATTTTCCCTTTCAAATTGCAATAGACAAAAAGGTTTTGCTTCACCACCTCCTTAGCAGTAGAAAGTAGTAAGAATGTGCATTAAGAAAGGGAAAGGAGGCCAAGAGAAGAATGACAAAAGCCTTCAATTCCACCATTCAAAAATTCAACTCCTAAAATGCAGATAAGAGGTGAGGCTCTGAAATCTTACCAGTACCAAGACAGTATTTGCATCTTTTCTGCTCCTGCTGTTTTACATTGTTTATCTCAACAACCATTAATGCTGAGATCACTCCAACTGCTCCTCCAGAGAATGATGCCACTATGGGATCAACCTGACTAGAATATCCAACAGAATTTGGTGAATGCACTGATATTCATTACAGCAGCAATGAACACACCAATCAAATATCTGTATAAAGACAAATAACATACAGCTTCTATTCATAAAAATTCAGTATTTTGCGGATTACAATTGTTCAATCATGACGGCAATATTATTCCATTGCTCCCTATGAGAAGAATTATGTAAATAGACGATAACAGACCAGGAAATGGGCAGTACCTCAACTGCATAGGTAGATGCACACTTCGAATAAAATCTGCATAAGATGTGCCCCCTAGTCCAAGCTTAAGCTCCAACTAAGAAATGAAATGAAAATGAGAGGAGTTGGAAAGACTGGAAGTTGAAAAACCAAATGAATTTGTGTTTACTAAATGGGACAAGAGATGGATAAAAATAGGAAATGTATAAGCCAAATCTCAGTTTTCTTTAATATTAAGCATGGCTTTCATCTCTGAACATGGCAGTAACTCTTTTGAAGTTAAGCATGATATATTAAAAGGAACATATAAAATAAAAATAAAAAAGTGAAGTATCCATTAATTAGCAATACTTTCTATGCATTATCAACATGAATTTTATCATTGTTAAGAATATAGTATAGTAATAAGGTAAGTGCTTCGAGGTTAAGTAATTAGTTACTTGCAGTGCACCCAAAGTGAAGGGTATAAGAGTCATTGTGCAATCACAGCATTAGCATAAATAGAGGTATAGGGTCAGTTTATGTATTGAACTATTCTGAATAATTAGCGAGATATTGTATTCTTTGTCTCAGGTTTTCCCTTTCTCTCTCTCTAAAAAGCCTCTTGTTTTTTCAACAATCATTGACATCCATTTTTTTATCGATGAGGAAATAATGGAGTAGAATATGTAAATAGCACATTTCTTGCACCAGCACAAAGGATCAGATTCACATTAAGGATAATGTTTCATAAAATAAAAGTAAACATAGTCAATTGCTTCCAAGTTATTTAATCCAAAGAAAACTGTAAGGGAACAAAGCAACAAAGAAATTTCCTTGCAAATGAGAAATTTAAGCGCATATACATGCTTGAAAACACAGAACTAAATGCAGAAAAATCTTACAGTGGGTGCAAGGAGACCACCAAAAAGAATTATCCCTGCGATAAGAGAAAAACAGGTCGCATAATATTGCTTGAGGTTTGCTGAACTCTGCAAATAATATATGTATTAATTACCATTTGGCGTGCCCTTGCAATCAAAAGTAAATTCTTCATACTTATCAAGAATAATGACAAAATCACTGGTGACCTGTTATTAAATGCATAATTGTGATAATTTAGAACTAACTCCAAGAAGCTTACCAAAGGAGGCAAGAATGGGATGAATGATGGGAAGTTGGGAAGTTCGTTCTCTTGCTCTTCTTTCAAAATTCCAAGTTCAGCACTTTTAATCCTTTGTTGTATCCTAAGCCTACGAACCTACAAAAATAAGAGGATATTGTTTATGAGAAAAAGGTCTCACTAATGTTAAAACGCATAAAATGCAATTTGAATTTTGAACAGGTTCTTTGTATTAAATTTAGAAAACCCATTAAAAAAATATGAGATTGACATCATTTTAATAAAGGAGAATAGAACCATAACCAAAAAGACCACCTCAATATCCATTATACAATGGCAGACCAACTACAAGTAATAAAATATCCAAGTGTAGAACACTTTCTCCCAGAATGTTTCATTGTATGACCTTCATTTTTGAACGAAAGGCTCCTCCAAACAGCAGCAGTATGTAGGATATCTATTCTACTAAAACCATCAAACCATCAAACCACCAAACATAAGATGTAAAGATTACATAAATGCCATATAAAACTATAGGAAAAGCACCCTATACTTGCATATTAAATATTTCCATAATCCTTCCTTCAATATTAATTTTGTTCTTGAAGGATTCTATATCTAACCTTTGTCTTCTACTTTTACAAGTTACAGCTATTTGACGAATCAGAGCTCTGATATTGCTACTGTAGCATATGGAACAATGTCATTGGTTAAGTCACTTTAACAGGGTCAAGGCGATATAGTGCCACGAAAATATAGTGATTAAGTCTAAAGGCCAGCATGCTAGGCAACAATGCCACAAAGCCAGCTAAACTCATCCCGATCATTAAATGCTTCGAGAGTGCTAGATCTAGCAAAGCTAAGAGATTGGTAGCACTAAAGATAATTTCAACAATCTGCTGTTACTTACATCATGAGTAATTTGGTCTCTCCAATTGCACTAACCACAACAGATGGAGCTTCTATATGGGTTTATTCAAGAAGGAAAAAAAGTTGACTGGGTCTCATATTATGATGAATATGAGGACACACCAAAATTGTAATTTTTTAACTACTTTCAACAGTACCCTTGCTATAGAGCGCATTCCCTCATCCGTGTCTTAAATAATTTTCACAGGTTAATAATCTAATACTTCAGATCTGAAGTGTGATTACAGGAAGCCCCTGATGGATTTTCTCAATACGTGATGTAACTTACAAGTCAAGGAGGGTATTTTAAAACACTGTAGTGAATGCATGTGGTTATTTTTTATCCAAAAGAAGATCAGCGTGGATCTCACATGCTATCACTATGCATGCAATTGTTTTGTGAATGACTATTTCTTTGTGCCAAAGGCCACAAGGGCATGACTATTAGGCTTTTGACAAGAAATTTAACTGCCAACAAGCTCCATTACAGCATTATTTGTCATATTAGTAACTTCCATTCATTCTGTACAAGTATAAAAGTAGTACACTATAAATTACGTCCAGAGTAGTAGTAATATTTAGTATTAGCAGAGCAATGCGGTGTATCTACCAATTCTCACCTCTTCCATATGCAGAAAAATTTTGTTCCTCCGACTTCGAATGTTATCCTGAATTTCTTGAAGTTCCATCTTGGGAAAATCTTGTACTGTTTCTGGCCCTTCTATGATGCAGAATCTGAAGATGGAAGAATAAGAGCATATCACCCAAAAAAGGAACAAATTTCTAGTAGTACATTACAAGTGAGTAAGTCAATACTATCATTTTGTTTTTTTCTTTTCCTAATTAAGCAATCTCCATCCACATGCATAGTTGACCATGTTCAACAGCGATCCACTCAACATGGTACCCCTACCCTACCCCCTTCAATTGGCTAACTACTTAAAAATAAAAGAAGAAGCTTCCTTTATTTTTCTCTTAATTTTCAGCAATTAAATATTGGGTACGCAAATTTTCCCAAAAACAAAACAAAAACGTTTTGGGTCAGAGCAGAGGTACCATTTATTTTTGTCCTGGTTTTAACACATTGAGACAGCGACAGGATATGGAAATATGAATGTAAGAAGAGAAAGGGGAAGAAAGGAATACCCAGCAGCAGCGTTTTTGTCGATAGCATCAGAGTCGAGAGAGGGTGCAAAAGAAGACTCCGGTTCTAGCGCCATGAAGCGCCATCTTGGGCTGAACCTAGTATTTACATGGAGGAATCTGTTGCCCCTGTAATTGTATTGGGAATCATCGTACAAATGAAAGGAATTTATTGAGTAAGAGAGCCCAAGAAGTCGACCCGAACAGAGCATCCTCACAAGTTCAATTGAAAGGGAAGGAGACAAGTAGAGAAAAATATGATTGGATCCAATTATCCAAATGCAGGTTTGAGTTTGCTGTGAGAATCGACGAATTATATTTTTGGATTTTCTTCATTCTCGTTGTGGCCCTGTGGGACTGTGGGTAATAATGCCATGGAATGGGCATATATTATAGTTGCAACGTGGAGTCTGCAAATTGGTTGATTTTCATAAAATATTTGGAAAGCCGTATTTTGAGTGGAGATGCTCCCGTCTGGATTCCAATGCTAAATCCAAATTCTCTTCTACTTCTAGTCCCATTTGTTGTCCCACCCCATAAAAAACTAGAATTTCTTTTTAATTTAAAGTTATTTTTAGGTTAAATTTTGTGTTAAACGAAATTAAATTTCTTGCGAAATTAGGCTATTGCAATTTTTACATTGTGAATGCATACTTTTGATAATTTATAAATAATTAATATTATTATATTTTTATAAGATAAAAATACTTTTGATACAGTTTTTGATAGAAATTAATTGTTACTATTAGTAAAATAGTTAACAAATAGTTATTTAATTAGGTTAAGTTATATAAATAAGAGTTAGATAAGTTATTGGAAAGGAAGTTAAATGATTTAAAAAATAATATATAAGATAGTTCGTTAGAATACAAAATATTCTAGATTTCATCTTCCATCTACTTGGTTCTTATCAATCGGTTGGTGCTTCGAAGAGAAAGAATCAAAGAATATAATGTGTGCTACTTTCGAATTTGTATACGGGTATAGGGAAAGAATGTTGAATAAGAAGAAGTGAGGAAGACAAAAAATCATCCTAAAGCCACCTGAAGGGAAATTTCTTGTGATCGGTAATTGTTGGATACGGGCAACAGTAGTTGCGCCAAAGCCACCGATTCAGCCAAGACAATCTACTGTTTCAGCCACGCAGAAACCCTTCTACTGAGAAAAACTGTATTAGAGGTGCAGGTGTTCCTGGCAAGATTGAATCGGAAGAGAAGATAACATCAAAGAATCAAGATATTGCATCCAAGATTGCTGTGTGAAGCAAATAATGGGAAAGAATCTGATGAGGAAGAAGAAGTGAGTCCAAAGAATCCAAGAAGAGATAATTCAGAAACCAGAGAAAGTTCTTCAAGAGGGGATGCGCAACAGGATTTTTCTTTCTCTGTTTTTCAAGATGTTGTAACTGTTGTTGGATATCTAAGTGAAGATGAACTGCTGCAAGACGGGAAAGGTGCTACAATCCCCATTTGTGAAAAGTGAGTCTCTAGAAACCATGACAGAGGTGGAGAAAATGCCACGTGTGCCAAGAACATACCAAATTTTCAAGGGGCATTTGACATTACCTACATTCAATTTTCAGGAATCTCATTCACCTCCAAGATTGCAATTCCCTGTCCCAATCTTTCTTTCTCAAAGTTATCGTCCATGGGAACCACTCTTCAGAATAGCGAAGGCTTCAATGCCTCCGATTCAGGCTCAAAAGACCAAGACATGATAGCAATTCTTTTTGAAAATGGGGAAGGTAAACCCCCAGATTGGCAGAGTTAAACCCAATTTTTTCAAACTTCTGGAATCAGGCTAACTCGAAGATTTGAAAAAGGTGTAAAGCTTGTTTCCCGTCGATTCGACAAAACCACAGTCGGTTGGAATCGTCTGCGAGTTTGCTGGCGGGTCATTTTGTACCTTGTTGTATCCCAGATCCATCCTTGATTTTGTGCTCAAAAGGTCCTGCTTCTGCCCCTCTCACCCCATTGCAGAGATTTTTGAAATAAGGGAACCACCGCAAAAACAAAAAACATTGCAGATCTGGCCGTTCAACAGGGATTGGAGTGGAGACACGTTTGTTGTGTTCATTAAAGGGCTGAATTTCAGACCCCACGAGCGGGTGAATAGTGAGTTTACGCCTTCCGTAGCTAGATTTCACGACTCTAATAACCAAATCAGAAGAGAAACAAACAGCAGGAAGACCTGTGTGTGTACCATGGTGTGGAACCAAATCTCTGCTTTTAGAAATATAGGACTGTATTAGTTTTTTTAAGAGTATAAATATTTTTTTAAAATAATAAAAATATTTTTTTTAAAAATTAAAGAGTTTAAGTTTTTAAAAAAAGTACCTCATGTGTAACAAAAAAGTACATGAAGTGTTTTTTAAAAAAATTTGAACTCTTTAGTTTCTAAAAAAAATACTTTTATTATTTTAAAAAAGTGTTTTTTCTCCTAAAAAACGCTAATACAAATGGGCCTATAATTAGTTAGAGATTAGTAGTTAGTTTGTTAGCCTATATAAAAGCTTGATGTAATCATTTTGTAATAACTTCACTCATTTTAATCAATATTAATTTTTAATTTTCTCTAAATCCTCTCTTTTCCTCTCCTCTTAACCATGTTTCATAACATGGTATTAGAGCCATATCACCCACCTTTGAAACAAATTCCTTCATCTGCTACATTGAGTTCTCTAGAACTTGAAAATTTTCCTCTTTCTCTGTCACTTTTCTCTCAAAATTTTCGCTCTCAGATTTAATTTTCTCTCCCCTCTACATCTATGGCAATAGAATCATCACAACTTGAAAGCTCTCAGTGAAGAGTTTTGACTTCTCATAATTGCATATTTGAAGAATCTATGTCGTTGCAGATTTGCAATTTTGCGAGGTCCTTTTTGTGGACTTCTTCTTAGTTTAATCTTCAGGCCACGTGTGAAGTGAGTTGTTAGTCGTCTAGCTTTAAAGAGTCGGTGGAGGACGATAATCAATAGTAGATCTAGCAGTTGCTAGAGAAGATGATCCTCTGCGTTGCCATCATCAGTCATACAAAGTTTTACGGAGGCTGATGATGCTCTGAAGCTCCACGACATCGTTCATTGCTCTCTTGATGTGGTCGACGAGCGAGTGAAACAATAAATAAAATAAAACAATTAATAATAAGAATCTGAAGGATCACGTTGAGGTCTCCGAAGCTTGCATGAAATCGGAGGTTACTTTGCAAGGAGCAATTTTCTTGCGCAAATTCCAAGTTTCAATGGTAGACTTTGACTTTGAATTCAAAGTTTCAAAGCTTCGTGTTTCAATGGTTTGATGATGACTTTTTGGATGCATTTGCACTTTGCTTTCTTCTCTCAATTGTAATGTGAAGACACGTGGCAAAAGATTTGCCATTCTTTTTTTTTTTTGCTTTTAATTTTTGTTAATCTTGGTTAATTTATGATTTGTTATTGTTTTGCTTCTGTCTTGAGTGGTTAAGCTTTCAATATAGCTTCTGCTCTTGATGGTTAAGCTTGATAGCTTCTACCTTTGTTAGGTGGTTAAGCATGTTTGCTTCTATTAAGTGGTTAAGCCTTGAGTTATGGCTTCTACTTAATGATTAAGCCTTTACCCTGTGGCTTTGATGATTGTAGCTTCTGCCTTATATAGTGGTTAAGCTTTATTCATATCCTTTTCGGCCGATGTATTTCTGACATTTTTCATTATATTTTCCTTTAGTTTGATAGAGATTTGTCTTGTTCATCTCAAACTAGAAGTGTTGTGAATACCTTCCAGCTTGCAGGGGACTATTAGAAATATAATTAGTTAGAGGTTACTAGTTAGTTTGTTAGCCTATATAAAGGCTTAATGTAATCACTTTGTAACAATTTCACTCATTTTAATTAATATCAATTTTCAGTTTTCTCTCAATCATCTCTTTTCTTCTCCTCTGAACCATGTTTCCTAACATATGCATCTAGAGAGTGGAGTATGCTTTGTTGGTCAAAACTTTACTGGTCAAAATGTTATAATGGATAAATTCATTCACGTACAAGCTGACTACAAGACCATTGTTCGTAGTTCAAACCCCTTGACTTCTTCCATTTTTGCATCGATTTGGACAAGTTATGCTGCAAGGATTACAGTTATATGGGTATTTCCATTTGTGATTGTTCAATTCCCACAATTTCTCAATTCAATTACAAGAAGGCACTTGGCTGTTTTAACTGCGATTATGAATGGTATTAGCCTTGGTGGAGCTATGTAGGATTTGGATAAGTATGGATATGCATGTGTGATCACTATTGTCCTCAATTCTTTTGTGTAAGTGGCTACAAATTCATTTTTACTTAGCAATTTAGCATTGTATATTTTTCAAATACTTAGTCCACATCAACCTTGAGGACAAGGTTATTTTGAAGGGGTAGTAGGTATTGATAGGAATTAGTTGTTACTATTGGTTAAAAAGTTTGCAAGTAGTTATTAGTTAGGTTAAGCTACTTGTATAAATAGGAGTTAGATGGGCTCATTATAAAGGAAGTTGAATGATTTGAAAAAATTTAGGATAGTATGTTAGAGTAAAAGATGCTAAAAATTTGGTCATTCCATCTACTTTTTTGTCAATTTTTATGTCAACTAATATTAAGTCTCTCTTTTAATAATCTCTCAGTCTAACTTCTTTAATATGCTTAAAGAAATTTATTTATTTATTTAGAACATTAATATTATCAGTTTTTAGGATGCAAATTAATAACACCATCTTTTAATATTTGTAGTCTGACATATTGTTTTATGAGTTTAATCGGTGTAAAAAAACTTTACACTGTTATCTAATGATGTGTTAACACAACATTAAAAAAGTTAGATTTCCTAAGTAATTGTTGTGATAGTCAAACTCATTTAATGATTTGTAAACACATGATTGGATGACAGTGTAAAATTTCTTTACACTGATAGTGAATTAAAATTAAAATATTGTTTTATTTAAATAATAAAAATATGAAAATAATTATATCATTACTTATTATTTATACATTTTATTATTTTTTGTATAGAGTAATATATAATAAATAATTCCACTAACTTAGTACTTTCTTTTTTTTTAACACAAGTTATACAATGAGAAAAAAACCCAAATATCAAACTAAATATAAAATTTATATGATATAGACAGACCAAATATCAAATTAAATTTTAGTATTATAATAAAGTATAGACTATAATGAGCTAAAAAATTTTAAAAATTATTAGTTGATGTCTTTAATATCTACAATTATATTATAAATTATCTTATTCATCATTATTTATAATCATATTGTATCCAATGACGGATATAGAGGGTGGTAAGAATGGGTGTTTGTCCCTCCATGATTTGAAAAAAAAAACTTGATAAACTTATAAACTTATAGAGGTTTCCTTGCAAAAAATTTCTTCATGTTAGTGCTTTGTTGCATATGTGTGATTGATTTAATTCACCATACTTTGTCTTTTTTTATTGCAAAAAAAACGTACTACTATTCATTCTAAATTTTCTTGCTCTATTTTGGTTATAGTAAAAGAGATGAACAATTTTTTTCCCATTTCACTTGAGTTTATTAGTTTAAAAAATAAAAAATACTTGGTCTTTCATCTATTTTATTTTCCCCTCAACACTTCAATCCTGCATCCCTCCCTGATTGTATCGTTTGTGTTGGCGTAATTTATTCAAATTTTAAATTATATAATGTATATTAATACAATTCTAGTAGATTATATCACTAATGACATAATCTAAGTGGCAAATATTATAAAATAATTATTGTTAGGAAAAACAATTGTGCAGACTGATTAGCCAATTAAAGTCTTACCTGAATATTGGGAGGACCATCTCTGTAGTGAGATTCAAATCGTAATATGAAAACTTCACTTACATCAAATTTAATTTATTAATTAAATCCCGCCTCTTGATTAGAAACCCTATTTTTGTAAAAGAAATATTTTTTTAACATTAAAATAAATTATATTATTACATTTAAAAAATATCCTTGACTATAAAAGTCTTACTGCTATTAAACTTAATTATTTTTACAAGCTCATACATAATCTAATAACAATAATTATCCCTTATTTTTAATATTTTTAATTATTTAGATATAGACAAGCATTAAATAACATTTAAATTTTTTAGAAATCTTTGTTTTCAATATAAATAAAATTAATAGAAAATATAAATAAAATTAATTATATGTAAATGTACAACTAGTATATATTAAATAATAATAATAATAGAGTGAATTATAATATTAAATATATATACTAGGAACTAGGAAGGAAGTATTTGCTATTTTACATACGTTGAGGGGTGTTATGTTAATTTATGGGAAAGAAAGAATGCAAATTTGGACGGCGGTGGATGACTGAATTTGAAGGATCCACCAGACCAAAACCCCTTGAAAACCCTAGAAACTAGAAATTGAATAGGAATAGCTGAGATAACTCATTGAGTCATAACAGAAATAGAGGAAGCGAAAGCAAAATGGTTTTGGGGCTAAGAAACTTCAGTGAGAGAACCGGAGATGGTGCCGGAGAACCCATCCTTGACACTCACAATGGCGAGGAGCTCATGCACGTCCAACCTGCTGTTGACATAGTCCTCGCCAATCTTCCTCGCGAGTCGCGCGGCACTCTCTATATTTCTACCAAGTATGCATACTGTGCTTTTTTCTCTCAAAACTCGCTATCTATTTTCAATTCGAGATATAAGACGCATGCAACATCACGTGATTTAGTTTTCTACTATTGATCTGTGTTCTGGCTTCATTGTTGCACAAAAATTCCATAGTTAATATTATGACTCAAAATATTAGCCAAACATGTAATTCTGTAAACGAAGGATCTAAGGTTACTTCTTCATTTGACTTTTCTGTCATTTTCAAGTTCTGCATCCAAACGCACTGTTAATCAATGTTATTGTACCAAATTTTAATTGATTGTTGTTAAGAAGCTATTTAGCTTAGGTCAGTTGAAAAAAAAGATTGAATTTTAGAAGATGTGCAGTTTATACGGATTTTGGTCTTACAGGCAAGTGATATGGTTGAGTGATGTAGACAAGGCTAAAGGATATGCAGTTGATTTTTTGTCTCTATCACTGCATGCGGTGTCAAGAGATCCAGAGGCCTACCCTGTTCCTTGTATATATACGCAGGTATTTCATTTCATGATTATAGGAATGGGTCTTTTGTGTTTATCTGATTTTGTAATAGAGTATATCGTTCCGTATTTTTTCGTGTGGATTAGCGTACGAAGTGACTATCATATGAGTGTTTTGGCCTTGTAAGTGTACGTGGAACCTATACAGATTGCTATGATCCATCTCAGTATTGTTATAGATTATAGAATGTTATGTTCCTAGGGTGTTTCATAGTCATAAAAGTTGAATACAAATCCCAGACATACCTGTTTGTCAAGTGTGTGAGCAAAAATAACATGTCCTACATGTGGTTGATTGGGAAAAGTTCTCTCCAATTGGACTGTATTTTTTTTCATTTTTAATCTCGCTTCAATTTGGTTGACATGTGGTCATATATTACAGGTATTGGTTTCAAATCTTGGCATAATGTATCTATAAAAAGGAACATCTATTTTGTTCATTATTCTTGGAATCACGGTAGGGATATAGGAATTAGGATGGCAGAACTTACAAAACTAAAGGTTTTTTCATTAAATTTTGGATTAAGTTTATGGTGGAACTCCTATACTAGTTATGAAGAAGGATTCAGTAAATTCTTACTATATGCTTTTGATGTGGAGATTTTTGAATTTTTTAAGTGTTTTTTCCCCCTTTTAATCGTTTTTTAAATTATTTTGCAGTGTGCTTGCCTGGTCTTCTTTCCCATTTATAAGTTTGTCCATAATAAATTTTCAAATTCTTGCCCTTTTTATTTTAACCCTTCTGATTAGTGTTCTTCATGAAGATTGAAACTGTAGCAGATGAGGATGATTCTGACAACTCAGATTCAGAATGCAATGATGTCCTAGATTTCTCCAAGATTAGAGAGATGAGGCTTATTCCATCTGATCCTAGTCAATGTATCTCTTTCTTATCTTTACCACTGTTCTGGTTTTAGAGAAATACAAGATTTCCATGTTGCCACTTTATGTTCTGCTAGCATCCTGCTTATTTTCATTAGTCCAAGATTTGTTCATATATCAATTCATTGTTTTACAGTGGATACTCTGTTTGAAATATTCTGTGAGTGTGCAGAGCTTAATCCAGATCCAAATGATGGTCAGTACTATTTTTCCATAGGGTATTTTGTATACTCTGTGTTTTTCCCTTACTCAGTTGTATACCTTGATATTGTTTCTTTTAGAGGAAGGAGAAGAGCATGATTGGGTTTTCAACACTGATCAGATGGAAGATGAAGAAGCAGGTATATGTGGGGGCTTTAATCTTGTTGCCTAATACATTGATAGGCCTATTCTTATGGTTTGTTCTAGTTATTATATTTATTTTTAAACCTTTTCTTTTTTCCAGAAGAGGAGGGTTATATCTCTCAGAATCCAGCCAACTCTCTCGGTCAGTCAAATGGAGATCATGACCTAGCTCGTACGGTACTTGAGGTAGGGTGGTCTGCCTTGTAATTATCTATCTACTTCTGCTTGTTCAGTCTGGCACTCTGACTTGAAGCACTTCCTTCCTTTTGGAAGACCCTTCTAGTGTATAAGTTTCAGTAAATTCCATGACTGTTACTTTGAACTTCTAACTTGTCCATCATTATGTTATGTCTAACCCTCCTTGTATTTTTTGGGTGGTTTATTTCTCTAAATTATTTCTTCATGTGCTCTCTCTTTTATTTGGGTCGTTGTTTTTTCTTTTATGTTGTTTTTCTTGATCTGTTGATCCTCCTGAATCCATTTGTACTTTGGCAGTTTAATATTTTCCTGTCTTGATATGAAATAATGGCCATTTGCTTTAATCTTAAACCTTTTGAACTTGAAATCCTTTCTTTTCTTGCCTAAAATCTTTTTAGCTGTGCATAGTGGAGAAGGTTGAGCGCTATGGCCTATTGCAACGAGTAGGGACATAGAGAGAGACAAGGCTAGGAGCAGATTTATAAGTTATTAGGATGCCAATCACAATTGCAAATTTCATGAACCTGAAGTTTTTGTTTTTGTTATGTTTTTAATATCTAGAATGAATGAAATTACTCTTAACTATTAGGATTAATTAGCATTTTCTGCTAAAAGGAGTATGTGTAGAATTTTAATTAGCATCTGAAGATTAGCATACAATGCATTCTATCATTTATTATCAAGTTTGGCAAAAGTTTGTTCTTTCATTCTATTCTGGTAGGCATGAGTGACTGTGAGCTATATATATGGTTGTGAAAAGTTGTTGTGGTACTTGTCATAAGAACAAGATAGCCGAGTATTTCCTTTGGACTCTATTCTACTTGTTTGTGTGTGTGTATGAAAAATTCTCTGACTTCTAACATCGAAATCTTATACTTCATTTTTTTTCAAAGAATTTTGTATTTCTCACTAGTGGTGCTTAAATGAATGAAGAGTGATGTAGGGGGTCCTGGGTTTAACTGTAAGCCCTGTATCTTTTTGCAAAAATGTATGCTTTGTTGATAAGATCAATTTTGTGATAATTTCAACGAGTTCTGATAGAAATTAAGCATAATCCTTAATGATATTTTATTGCATTTTATTTTTTACACGTTCAAGTTCTATGGTAATAACTAATAAGAGATCCATCCTAAATCATCTGAAATTTCAAAACTGGAATATTGATTTTGTGTGAGTTATTTAACATGTTGAAATATATAATTACTGAAAATGATAACACGAGAAGAATGTATTAGCTGGTTGAAGCATATTTTCTGAAAATGTTATGATATGATATAATTTATCTTTGGTGTAGCTTGTTTATATATATATATATATATATATATATATATGGGGATGGATCAACTTACACCGGTGTAAGACTTGATCATTCTTACACCACTCAATAAACTTTCTTACAAAATTCACCGTTAGATTGAAAGTTTCTATCATGTAGATCATACCTATAAAATTTTACATTAATCCGAAATTGTTTTATGACTCATTGATATACATCAAAATTAACGTAAATATAAACTATTGAAATATATGAAAATATGAACTATTTGATTATATTCTTATTGATATTCAATTTTTTCAAAATTTGACACAAATGATCTATATGATAGAAACTTTCAATCTAACGGTGGATTTTGTAAGAAAATTATTCAATAAAAAGTTATTGAGTGGTGTAAGAGTGATCAAGTCTTACACCGGTGTAAGTTGATCCCTCCCCTATATATATATATATATATATATGTTTAATGTTGAAGTGGATAATCACGATCCTATACAGACACTGAACAGTACCCCAAGTCTTATCTATTCCTGTGAGGTTTGATTGAATTCATGCCTGGAATTTAAATTGTTTTGTATTTGCTGATGTTGGACGTACCTATGGTGTTGGGGTGTTTTCGGGGGGAGCACCGGACCGAAGCAGGGGAGAGTGGTTCTAAATCAGCAACTTATCTGCCTATATGATCATCTATAAATTAGTGGGAAACCCGTGTTCTTTACCAGTTTATATAATTTATTTTCTCTATGCTCCCTTATTAATATTCAGTTTATTTATTGCAGCTTCAAATCAACGATCAACGATTTGAGGATGCAGAAGAGATGGAGCATGATGAGGATGGCACCCATCGTTGAGTGCCTGAGTTTTCCTCAAAATAGCATTTTCTAGTGTTGTGTAAAAGCATATCGACCGTCTGTTATGTAATCCGGTTCTATATATGTAATTGTAAACTATTATGAACATCTGACTTGAGGCAGAGAGTGATCCACTTGAAGCTCTTTTTTTCAATTTTTTTTAAGGAGGATAGTATTTGCAAATTTGAGAATCACCTGCGTCAGGGCTTAATCAAAATCCCAAAAGCCATAACTCAACATTCATGGCAGGTAGGGGTGTTCAAATCCAAACTGAATCGAACAAAACCGAACCGAAAAAATCGAAAATCGATTAAAACTGAACTTTATTGGTTTACTTTGGTTCTTTTTTTTAGAAACCGATTGGTTTGGATCAGTTTTTGGTTCCAATTTTCAAAATCGAACCGATCCAAAACAAACCAATTAGAAACTCATATATATACATATTATAAATAACTTTGTATGTGTTGTTGAATATCTTGAAAGTTTTACTTTCTTATCTTGTTAAAATTATTCATATTAATGATTTTAAAATGACATTTATCATTTAAGGTATATGCTCACTTGATGGTTGATTTCTTTGATAATTATGGCTAGAAGTTTTGGTTTATGTAGCTGAAAATTAATTTGAAATTTTAGATTTTTATTATATAATTGTACTTGACTATTACAATAGAAGTTTGATCGTGATTTTATTTGATCATTACACTAGAAGATTGTTAATTTTTGTTTAAATGAGTTGTTGTTGTTTGTTTTAAATGGGTAAAAATGTTATTTATTGTATCAATAAACTACATTATCTTTTGGGCCATAAAAAACAAAGGAATAAGATTATTTTTTTTAAACGATCAAAAACCGAAAAATCAATCTAAACCAAATCGATTAATATCGGTTCGGTTTCTAAATTTGAACCAAACCGATTGGTTGTCTATATGAGAAAATTAATTGGTTTGGTTCGGATGATTTTATCCTTCAAAATCGATCCAAACCAATCCGCGAACACCCCTAATGACAGGTTCCGAAAGAACTAGGGTCATTCCTTCTGTAGACTGAAGTTTGTTTGGATAATTGATGGAGAATTAGTTTTGGAGGAATGAGTTTAATTTTTAGGAATATAACCTAAACGTAATTTACTTTGGGTTCAAAATTAACAAAATAAAATTTAAAGCATTGTGCTTTGTGTAACATTAAAAGTTAATGAGAACAAATTGATTAAATTACACGAAAATGCATTTTCGAAAATAAGTAATAAAGTTACTTTTCATTTGGGGTTAGAATGCATTTTCTTGGCCACTAGAAAATGCTAAATGTTAAAAAGGTGTTAGGAACTTCGGATTAATTTTGGGAGTTTTTTCAATTACCTCCAAGTTTTCGGCAGTCCATTGATTTTTCATCCAAATGAATATATTAACTATCCAAAAATATCCCTATATCTGGTATCGCCAAATAATTTTAGACCAAGAATTAATTTCAAGCTAATTTCCAAAAGTTTGGACTTTAGGCCGCAAGCAAACCAGGAAAAAAGGTTATAAGAAAAAGTATACAAAATGTTCTGAAGATATAGTGCTTGTTTAAAAATTTGTATAAAATTATTTTTGAATATAAAGGGGAATTTTTTTTTGATCGAGAATTTTTATCAAAATTTAATTTTCTGAGAATGAGATTTGTTTAAATAGTGTGACTAAAATCATTTTTGAGTGTGGAATTACTAGAATTAGAAATATAAAAAATGCTTTGTGTTCTTTCTGTATAATAAATAAGGGAATATGACTGGGCCAAAGTTGTTGTATACTTGTATATCAATGTGGATCACCCGGCCCATTGGTCAGATTGAATGAAAACCCTAACTCTAACCCTAAGAACGACAATATAAACATCCACTTCTAAATAGCCTAGCTGTTCCTTCCATCGTCCCCATCCCTGACAGAAGAGAGCAGAGCCGTCATCTCCTTATCCTTCCTTCCTTCCAACTCTCAAGTCAAAGGTATTTTATCTCTCTCATTCATAGCATAGCCATTGTGTTACCATCACTGCTTCTTAAATATTCTGATTCGTTTTGGATGGTTAATTTAGGAGCTGCAGTAGAATAATTTTGGACTCTTTTGTGTATAGGGGACCATAGTTGCTTCGAGAAGACAATGGCTTACGCTGCGATGAAGCCCACTAAGCCCGGTTTGGAGGAGTCCCAGGAGCAGATCCATAAGATTAGGATCACCCTTTCCTCCAAGCACGTGAAAAATCTCGAGAAGGGTATCATCTTTCCTCTCTATAATTTTTGTTTTCGAATTCACTCTAATGGTAGTTTTAGATTTATTTTTCTGTGTTTGGTATTTTACCATGAATTTGGTTTTACATTTTTATTCAAATTTCTCTTTGTTTTTTCTTGTTGATAGTTTGTACCGACTTGGTTCGTGGTGCCAAAGACAAGCGCCTCAGGGTCAAGGGACCTGTGAGGATGCCAACTAAAGTTCTTAACATCACTACCAGGAAATCCCCCTGTGGAGAAGGTATTTTTAGTTTTAATTGTTCCGTATATATAGTTGTAATTGTCCTTGATTTTAGTGTGGTCAACATTTCCTTTTTGCGCTGTGCTTCTTAATTGCTAGATATCCTTGATTGATTCTAATGAGAAATGTATTTTTTATGAATTTCATTTTGAAATTGCGCAAATCCTTAGTCACCTTGTGTTTCTAAAAATTGTGTACTGCATGTTGGTTATGTTGCATCATGTCCTTCCTTCTTTAGATGTCTCAAATTTGGTTGTACGTAATCTAGGGGAGAATATGTAATTGCTTGCTGCTGGTTTTAGGGATGTGATCAAGGTACTGAAAAGCAAATATTGTGCAAGAGGCAATAGTGTTCCTTTAATTTAGTGTATGAGGAGCCACAGAAACGAACTTGCTTAATCAGAGTGAGGTGCTAAATCGAAGAAAAAATTTAAATACAGTAGAGATACCAATTGTGTTGAAAACATAAAAATATAAGTTTTTTTCTAGTTGCTTACTTTCAGTGATCCTAGACTTATCTTCCCCTTCTGAGGTCTGTCAGTTTTGACTCTGTATTTTAGATATAATTCATCCTGAAACTCTTATTAGCATAACTGTGTGATGAAAAGGTTGGTTTATTTCACTTTCATTTGAAGTCAGAGAAATTGTCTTGGTTGTAACATGCTTTGAATTGGTTTTTGTTAGATGGTACTTGATATTTAAATCAAAATCAAAGGAATATGTTGGCTGTCAGCAATTTACTGAGTGACTATCTTGTGAATGACTCGTGTTGGTTAGAGTTATTCATTCATTTTATAGTTTCTTATAGTTATTTATCTTGGTTGATTCTCTTATAAGTCCACGGTAGGAACAGTTATTTCTTTACTTATTATTGGTAATTCAGACTTATGAATGTTGCACTTTAGATATTGTGAGTGTTGTGTTCAATGTCTGGGTGTATTTCTAAATATTGTTTCATGTTGAATGAATAATATTCTGCCTTGGGTAGTTGTGTTCAAGTCGCTGGTTCTTGTTTCAGGTACCAACACATGGGACAGATTTGAACTCCGCGTGCACAAAAGAGTCATTGACCTCTTCAGTTCCCCAGATGTGGTTAAGCAGATTACTTCAATCACAATTGAACCTGGTGTGGAGGTAGAGGTTACCATTGCAGATGCTTGATTTTGGCGTAAAATTTAATTTTGTTCTGCATCCTAGTTTCTTTTGTAATTTCGCCTCTTGGCCACCAGGAATATGTTGAGTCCAATACTCATTATGTAGGGTTAATGGATTGCCATTTGCGTTTTAAATTTTGAAGTTGATAACTTGTGGTAGAGGACTTGCCTTGCTTGATTATCTTTACTTTTATGGTTGTGGCATTGATGAATACCTTAAGAAATGTTATGCTTAATATATGTTTTCAAATCTTACATATATTTTTAGCTTTGGTTTGAAATTATGTAACAAGTTATCTACTCAGCTTTGTCATATTCTTTTTATAATTACCAGTATTTTTTTTTATAGAAATTAATACAAATGTAGAACCTAGTCTGACCAATCTTTCTTTTGAAGAAAAGAAATAAAACGGTGCAAAATGTTATCGGCGATTTACGGTTCAAAATGCTTTGAAGTTAGTTATTTAATGATATAATGCTCACCGTGTTAAATGGCGTGACCTGTCATGTATATATTTTTAAAACATGCTCAAATATCTCTTCAGCTAGAGATAAAAATATGGAAACATCTAGCTACCAAAGAGCAAGTTTGTTGTCGCCCAAAGCGCTAACGGCAAAGTGAGAGAATCAGTTCTGTAACTTACATCGATTAGGGAAAAACTCAAAACAAGATGTTTCAGAACAAAAAATGAAAGGAAAATACTAATGCAACGTTATATTCACTCCAAATAATTACCTCTCTAAATTTCAGTTCCTGATCAATTACCGAGGCGTTTATCTAATTACATCTTTTACTAATAGAGTAGATTGAGCTATGGAGGTTGAGAAGCATGAAGAGAAGCTAGGATTTCTCTTGAGATAAAAGGAGAGAGACCTGCGAGAGTTAGTCCTGAGACAGAGTGAATTGTGCGAAAGAGAGAGACGTGGATTTTGGTGGAATTTTAAATTCTAGCTCTGTTGGTGTAATTTTAAATTCCTTAATTTTGGGTTAAAAAAATACCCTATTAAAATATGGGAGAATTTTTAAAATTCTTTTATGAAGTATCTAAACTAATTATTTTAATGTATAACATTTTAAATCCTCTTAAAAATTACATTTCTCTCTTCAAATGATTTATCCATACACAGCCTTTAGTGAATTTTATCCTTAGTTGATGCATGTGATGTGAGTTGCATAACAACAGATAATTCTCCTACTTTTCATTTTGATTAATTGTTTGGAGTGAATATAACGTTGCATTAGTATTTTATAATTTAACGAAACGATGATCAGCTGGAAGTAAAAAGTAAAAACCGCTAGAAGAGTCCCATTATTAATACTTCACCGAGTGTTCAGTTTTGAAAGATGAACCATGTATTCGTTTCAATGTAGATGTTACAAGTAGCAGCAGTTCATGGTTCCTGTATTCGATATTTTTTTCAGCACCTTAAGACAATATCTCAGTCCTTCCTTTCATGTTTTATGTCAAGGCAGTACGCATATAGGAATCCAGATACTAAATAGAACTGATTTTATTCCTCAGATTATTCTCAAGACTCAAGAGATGGGGAAAAAATAACAGTGAAACTTGATATGCATTTGTCAGATTCAAGTTTAAAGACTATTGTTTGGGTTAACTGCTCTTTCCTGCCATAATGTATTGGTACCATTGCATCTTTTCTTATCATTCAGTTTTAACACATTACTCCCCACTCTATCTATGTAGTTTTGCGAAGCCTCCTAAAAGCGTCCCACCATATAAATTTGAGGTTAACTCTAACCAGTAACCGTTAACCATGAAATTTACGTGCCTAGCATCTAATATATAACCATGTTATGCATGTATGTACAAATAGGGGGAAACATTTGTGGTTTTGGGCTGGTTTGGATGAAAATTTGAATTTTTTTTTTATCCTCTGAAATGAGGGATATTGACAAAAAAAATCAAATGTTTAAGATTTTATAAAATAATATATGATAATCCACTGTAATTTTACTGTTTACTCTTCAAAATGCGCCCCAAGATTTGAGAAGATGAAATAGGAATATAGGCAACCCCACCACATGGCCACAACCCTAATAAATACCAAAGAGATACCGGTTGAATTAAGTTCCATTGGTAATTAAATGCTCATCTCTACAGAAATAAACGCTAATTTTTTGTTTTTCTTACTTTCTCTTTCTTCTTGAATTCTTTTAGCGTACTCTTAATCTCAATATCATCAATACCATTAATTTGTATCCAGAAATGAAACTTATTACCTTATATGGAAACAACTCATCCCATTAATTTGTATAAAAAATAATCTCATCTCCTTAATGATAATTTTGAACAGACACACGTCTCTGCTTCTATTCAGACACACTAATTTTCTCTCGGATAAATAATCACATCACACTAGAAAAATTTGTTTCACACACCATCGTTTCTCGAAAAGTAATATTGTCATGCAAGGTCTCGTTGCCACCTTTTTCATATTATCCTTTGCTTCATATTGTTCATGTAACAAACTATTAGAGGCCGTTGTAAGCGCAACAACTTTCAACGTAATGGATTATGGTGCTGTTGGAGATGGCCTCGCAGATGATTCTCAAGTAAACCATTATTAGATTCTTCTGTTTATTTTCATTTGTTGAGTTTGAATAAAAAAAAATTCAGCAAAGAAAAGTCCATTAATTAATTTACCTGATTCCACTATCAAATTTGCTTCTCGTTACATTTACTTGGACTTGTGGGGGTTATGATATGCAATACAAGGTTTTTCTGAAAGCTTGGGGTGATGTTTGTGCGGTGAATAATAGTACTGCAACCATTGAGGTGCCACCCGGGAAAACGTTCAAGTTGAACCCTCTGAAATTCACTGGTCCTTGCAATTTCTCTTCGGTTCATTTTCAGGTAAAACTGTGTACCACATATATTATGATAAATTGATTTATATAATTGGAACACTTTCCTCTTTTTTGTTTTTGGATTTTACTATCTTCCCGGAGATAATAACTTAATTTTGGAATTAAATATTTGTATATTTAGTATCAACGCATTTTATTGAGATCGATTTTATCAGAGTTTAAATAACTTGGAATCCCAAAATGGTAGCCTAGGGCTGGAGATGAGTGTATAATTTACAAGCTTGAACCTCTTTTTACTTGCATTTGACCAAATTAGAAATAAATTAATCAATGTGTATGCAAACTGAGTTGAACATCACCTGAGTCAAAAAAATATTAAAATAATTTGGTGTACCTTCATAACAATTTTAGTTTTAAATGCTAAATTAAGTTGCAAAATCTAAGCTTAACTGATGAATTTTTTTTTATTAAACTCTATTATCCTATAGGAAAAAACTCAACTAGTTATCTTACAGTTTCAATGACAAGGTTTTTTTTTCCCCTTCTCTCGAGTCATACTTTTATTTCATATATATAAGCTTGAGTCATACGTTTATTTCATTTTCATAGATATTTTCTTATCTATAGTCTTTGACTTAATGTGATATAAGCTTGAAGGAAATATTGTTGCACCAAATAGCACAAAAGCATGGGCAGATCAGGACACAGGCAGGTGGATTGATTTCTCGAACGTACATGGCCTTGTAATCGATGGAGGTGGACAAATCGACGGCCAGGGTTCTGTTTGGTGGAATGTTTGTAATGTGTGTTCGGAATTTTTATCATTGTATTTTTACATTCAGAACCTTCATATATATCGAAAATGTTATAAGAAGCATTCTTGGTGTTTTTTTCCAGGTGACAAGCTGCCCAAGACCAACTGTAAGATATATATATATATGTGTGTGTGTGCAAGTAGAGGAACAAAGGACATAAAATTTGAATGAGACTCGTCTCTGTTTATTTTTTTTGGTGCATCTCTATTTAATTTCAGTCGAAGTCATAATAACGAAATTGTTTCACATGTTTCAAATAAAAAACAAAGACAGTTTCGCTTTTCAGGTGAATCACGGGCCTTATTTAGTTTTGTCGTGGCTTTTATTTTCTTCGAACAGGAAAAAAATAGTGTTCTGTCAGCATTGTTTGTTGGTATTATTGGCATTTTTCTGCATGAATCATTCTTTTTATTGTGCAGGCTCTATTTATTCACAACTGCAGCAACCTCCGGATAAATGGGACTCGTCATCTCAATAGTGCAAGAAATCATATATCCATAAATTACTGCAATAACACAATCATATTCAATCTCACTATCATTGCACCTCAAGATAGCCCAAACACTGATGGAATTGACATTGCTCACTCAAGCTACATTCTAATCCAGAACTCTACCATTGCAACTGGTAAGAGGCATAGAAAATAATCTGCACAATTTACATTCCAAGCCATATACTTGTTGGAAGCAGAAGTACGGTGGGCATAGAATTTGAGAAAATTTCTTGTATGATTATGTTCTGGTCTTTCTTAGTCATTTCACGCTTCATACATACCTCTATTTATAGAGGAATTGGATCATAAATTACATAAATTCTAATTCCTAAGTTCATGTATATCTAGATTCATATATGTCTACTTTAAGGGCCTTATTGTGATCTTAAATATCTCCATAATGGTTCTAGAATTTTCTGCATTATTAATTTCTAACAATATATTTCAGTTCATATATTATTGTATGCCTTTATTTCAATAGGAGATGACTGCATTGCCATGAATAATGGAACATCAAATATTAACATTACTGGTGTAACATGTGGACCTGGCCATGGTATAAGGTACAAATACATCATCATCATTGAAATTTGATTTAATTGACGGACTTTTTTAGTGGTAAAATCCGTCTCATTCTCTTTTTCTTGTGGCTATGTGTTCAGTGTAGGAAGCCTTGGAGAAAAAGGAGCTTATGAAATAGTGGAAGAAGTATATGTAAGCAATTGCAGTTTCAATGGATCAGAGAATGGATTGAGAATAAAAACATGGCCGGTACGAAGACAAATTGATTAAAGATAAGAGTTTATATACATAATTCATTATTTTTCTGTAAATGTAGTAGGTTTTAAACTCATATATCAAAGTTGTCACTATGTATTTGTTGCACACATTTCTCTAGTTTCGGAATTAATTCCACTTCGCCTTCCTACAGGGTGGATCTGGGTATGCAAGAAATATCTCTTTCGAACAAATCACACTTACAGACACCAAAAATCCTATAATTATTGACCAAAATTATAAAGATTTAAAGAATGAAGACAAAAACCAGGTAACACTTACTTGTGTTATAGGCAATATTGGTACTTTCCAATAGAGAACGATCTATTGCATAATTTTGATTGGTGCGTATTTGGAATGATGATCACACAGACATCAGCAGTTCAAATTAGCGGCGTGACATATCATGATGTCAATGGAACTTCTGCTAGTGAGACAGCAATCAATTTGGATTGCAGCCCAAGATTAGGCTGCACTGATATCTACATGGATACAATTAACATAACCTCATCTTCTTCAGGATCAAATATATATGCTTCCTGCAGCAATGCTCACGGAGTAGCATATTCTGCTTCGCCTAATGTGTCTTGCTTGTCGCGGTAACCTTAGTTGTTTCCATTGGCTTTCACATTTCAATCATTCCTAAAATGGCCCGCAATTTGCTTTTTCTTCAGTTCTCAATCTAGGAAGATGACGTTGCTTGCTTTTACTTCGCTGGAACTCCAGAATTTACAATCTAGGAAGTTAAAATAAAGGTAGAATGTTTTTTCCCGCATTTACTAAAAGTAACATGGCACTCAAAATAGGTTGTGTTTATTGTGTCAAAATCGTGACCAATATCTCAAGAAAGATTACTATTTTTTTTTTGGTACAGAGAAAGATTACTATTTAAAAAAACACTACAAAGATCACTTTTTAACATTGGTTTTCATGAAGTATATATGTATAATTTATTCTAATATTAACTTTCTCCGTACTAATTTTGTGATTTTAATAATTTGATAAAAATCAACATATAAAACTGTCCTTTTCATGAAAATAATTAAATATTGAACAAGGCTTTCAGCCCAAACATGTGAAAGCAAGACAAGAGTGATACATATGAATCCAACTCAGCATACAGCAAAAAGTACTTGCATCATGTGAACTCAAAGAATGGCCTAAACCAGACAGTAGATAAGTCAAAAAAAAAACTAGATCGAGATATGATTCTTGTCCCCATTCAATGGCACAAGTCTATCCATCCTTGAGTGTCTATCTGTGGGCGCATGCAAATCAGAAAATTCCCCTTTAGATTGCTAATTCTGGCACCTGCTTACCGATCACAACAAATCTGCTCATGCTATTTGATAGATGCATGCCTAAACTATGTTAATGCTAGATAAGAAGGGTAGTCAGATTTGCATGAGCATAGGTGAACATCTATATTAGTATTTTAAAACAGATCAAATTCACAGATAGTGCAATCAGATATCCAAATACATATCTACCCAAAAGAATAATAAAATAAAATAGGAGCAAGTGAACTATCAATATATTTCCGTTTAGTTAATTAAAGAAAAATGAAAAATTAAAGGAATTTTATTCAAATCAATAATGTCATTGGTTGTTTAGAAAGAAAGCTAATGCTGAAGTAGAAAAATTGGATATCCAACTGGGTATATTCAACTCAACCTGATTAAGCTAACAGGTCTCGAGAGCCCAAAAATATATTTTTAAAAAAAGCATTAGAAGAGATGATATATAATATCTGATAGGGATCAAAAGAAAAGAGAATTACATTCGAGGATGGGAAAATTAAATTTATTATATTCGATTATTGATGATTAAAGTGAAATTTAGTCATTGGTACAAGTAATAATACATTAAGGAGTCGTTAAATCCCTACCACTCTTAACTATTTGGGCATAGCTCTAGTGTCATTAGAACAAGAAATTTGACTATTGTGCTATAAACGAATAGTCACAAAAATTCTGCAAAATAATAAATACTTTAGTTTTTACACATCTGAGAAGACTAAAGAATAGTAAAATAATCCATTTCAGTTATCATATCTTTTGACCTCAATTGAAACCTTCACATTAAGACGACAGGATACCTTGGAATTGACTCACATAAACCAGAAATCTAAATTAAAATTGTTTGCAAAAAAGATGATAACTTCCTAAGAGTCGTGTGATCCTAAGAAAATTTGGAAAAACAAATAAATGAATGCCAGAATAGAAGTGAAGCCGCCTTAAATGTATATGTTATTGAATTGCTCTGAAATTACTGATCAACATATGTTCAAACCTATAACTATTATTGTACAGTTCCAAAACCACCAATGACTTTCCAAACAAAAGAAAAAAGTAAAATCAAAGGAAAATAAACACATAGACGAATAAGCTTCTGGTTCCCAGAGATATTGGTATACCCTACAAAATTGTGCAGCAACCCTATAATCTCCGTACTGGACTTTCAGTCAATTGTGTGGTTTCATGGAGAAGGGGAAATCAAGTGACAGTTTGCAAAATCAGATAAACAAAGACCTAATAGACTTGACTCTAGCACATATCCATAACAGGAAAGCTTTTTTTACCAAGCACTCTTCTCCCCAGATGTAGAATAGTACTCCATATACCAATTCACAAATTTCTTCAAACCTGTTTGCAAATCAGTGGTGGGCTTGTACCCGAGCTCCTTTCTCGCCATGCTTATGTTGGCATGCGTGAAAAGAACGTCCCCATTACTCGGCATTGGAAGAACTTTCTTCTTTGCCTCCACCTTCAGCAACTTCTCCAGTATGCTCACAAGTTTTGACACTGGCACCGGTGAAGTATTCCCCAAATTGAAAACCCGCAATTGTGCAGGCCCATTCTTCTTCCCACCACTCCCAGTACTCATCTTAGCAGTGTCCAATGCCCCTAAGCAACCTTTCACAATATCATCAATATAAGTAAAGTCCCTTGCAACAGAGCGATGATGAGGACCTTCAAAGATGGATATTTGCTTCCCTTTCAATATATCCTTTGTGAAAAAGAAATAAGCCATATCGGGTCGACCCCATGGACCATAAACCGTGAAGAATCGCAAACCAGTAATAGAAAGGCCATAAATATGATTATAAGAGTGTGCAATTTCCTCACCAGCCTTCTTAGTTGCAGCATACAAGCTAGCAGGGTGGTCAGTTGGATCATTCTCGGAAAAGGGTACCTTGGAATTGAGGCCATAAACAGAACTAGACGAAGCCCACACAATAGCAGGTTGTGGGTTCGCAGACTTGCACACCTCAAGAACATTAACAAGGCCAGCAATGTTGCTGTGAACATAAGAAGCAGGGTTCTTCATTGCATAACGCACCCCAGCCTGAGCAGCGAGGTGCATTACATGGGTGAATTTGACCAATTTAAAGAGAGCACGTAAGAGGGAAGCGTCATTGATGTCTCCCTCAACAATGAAGACCCCTTGGCGCCTGAGGAGGTCGGTGCGAGAACGCTTCAGTGAGGGATCGTAGTAGCGATTGTAGTTATCAATACCAACAACCCCATCACCACGGCGCTTCAGAGCAATGGAGACATGGGTCCCCACGAAACCGGCAGCACCGGTGACAAGTACCACTCTCAAGCTCGAGGCTTTGGATTTGGAGGAAGGATGTGGGGTCGCCGATTGACGAACGGAACTCTCCCAGTCAGCTCCGCCGCGGAGGAAGCGGCGGGATGGGGAAGCAATGGGAGGAGAAGTGAAGAAGAAGAAAAAGAGAATGAAGCTCAATAAGATAAGGGACCAGAAGAGAAACTTGGTGATGGAGAAATGGAAGCGGGTTCGATGAATGTTCATGGGTTTATCCACCATTTTCGATAAGAAAACAAAGGGGAGCAAAGGAAAATATCAGTGCTCTTCCTTCATGGCTCAAAATCTTGGTGTCGGTGGTTACTTGCTTCTATTTTAATATAAACAGCTATTAGTATTATTATTAGCTTCTTTTTCAATTCAATGATGGGCTCTTGGATATGTTCTCAAAGTCAAAAAACACAACTGTAAAATCGAAAAGGGGTTGGATACTCAGTTTTTTATTATGATAAATATTTTTAGTGTGATCCTTCAGTCTTATCTAACAAGAGATAGAGGGAAAGCAAAGTGCTTACTTTCCGAGAAACTAAGATAAACACGGTTAGAAAAAAGAGACAAATCAAACACGTACCTAAACAGCAGTAATTTTTGTTTTGTTTTTGAGATGCGAGAGATCTAGGATTGTTGTATGATATATTGCACGTGATCCCCTTTCCTTTCGGTCTGTATCTATGTGCAAAACTTACGGCATCATTTCCTACTCAATTAAATCAAAAACAGTATTTTAGTTGAAAAACCAAATTTTAAATCATTCTTGATAACATTACAATTTTAAATTTCTATAAAAAAAGTAAAATTTGCTTACTTTTAAAAATGTAAAATGAGTTTGATGACTCTTAAAAGCAGGGGTGGAGTCAAGAATTTCATGTTGGAGGGTTAAATAATAATTTAGTTTTTCATAAGATCAAACATAAAATTATATAAAAAATTTAGAAAAATTTAAAAATAAGATTTGGGGCCGTGCCAGCCCGCCTTTGGCTCTTAAAATGATAAAATTCTAAAAAAAATAAATTACTTAACATCTATATATTAAGAAGATAACATTTGATTTTATTTTTTCTTTAAACATAATAATATATCACTATTATTAATAATAAAAGTGAAAGATAATATTTATTTTAAAAATTAATAATAAAAATTCTAAAATATTTTTTCTTTCATTATAATTTTTTTAAAAATATATTTTACTAAATTAATTAAAAATATATTATTAAAAATATTAAAAATTTATTTTAAAAAAAGTATACCTTATATTTTCTCTTATTTTTCTTATTTAGTGGAGAGACACAATCCCTTTCTAGATGATTTAGTAAGCTAGTTTATTGGTTTGTTGGTTAGAGATAAGAATGAAAATAGATCAAGCTTTACTTTAAATAGATCTGGTTTATTTTAAAGTATAGCCTATTACTTATCATAAACTTGTTTTTGGGCTTAGCCTAACCTTTTTGTGAAAATATAAAAGTTTGATTAAGTCTGAAAATTTACTTAAAGGCATTTTTTCATAAAAGTCTTCAAATATGTCGACAGACTACATGTCAAATATACTTAACTTATAACAAAATTATTATATTGTGTATAAATTATATAAATTATATTAAGGGTTTAATTTCTAGCAATTGTCAGTGGAAAGTTTTTTTACACTGTCATCCAATCATGTGTTGCCAAATCACTAAGAGAGTTTGACTATTACAACCACTACTTAAAAAGTATAACTATTTTAATGATGTGTCAACATATGATTGAATGACAGTGTAAAGAAACTTTACACAGTAGATAGAAATTAAATTCTTATATTAATATATATAACTAATATATAAGTATTATAAATTTTTAACTATATAATAAATAAATAATCCAATTTGTTAGATTAAATAAAATTTTACCTATTTAATTAAATATATCTTTTTAAAAATCTAAATAGACTAGACTAAAATAAATCAAAAATAAATTAGGCCCGTTAAACTGCCTTAACTATTTTCAACTCACACTAGTGGGAGGAGTGAGGCGTTAACAGTAAGGAGATGTGATAGGAGCTTAGAAAGCATTTGATCACATATTCAATGATGGGTAGAACCCTCCACTCTATCGAATTAGAGCACCCTTGCACACTCGAGGCATCTCTAGTGAATCTGTTTCCACTGTCGTTGGAAGGGTTGAATCCAAGCTGTGATTTCGAGTTTGGACACCCTTCAAAATTGTTAGGGCCTCCGTTGCTAACGAGAAGGTGTCTTATATATCCTCAGCCTATTTGCCGCACAGTTGGCATAAACGAGAGTTTGCAACTTTGCTTTGGTACAGATTGAGTATATATGACTGGGAGAGCATTTGAGAGCTCTCCAAAACAAATGTTTAACCTTGGGCCACCTGTATCATATCCGAGAAAAATAGATAAAAGAGAGTTAGAGAAAAAAATTGATACATTTTTCTTATTTAGTTATTAGAAAAAAAAATAAAGAAAAAATAATAATAAGCCTATAACTTTTTTAATTCTTTTCTAAAATAAAGAAAATAAAAAAATAAATAAAAGTGAAATATTTATCTATTATATTTTTTTTATTATTTTATAAATAAATAAATAAGAATAAATATGTATGTATAATAAAATTTAATTTTTTTTTCTTATTTCTCTCAATTCAAAAATTTAAAAATTTATTTATTTTTCACTCTATTTTTTTTTTATTTCTTTTCACTTGATTTATCTCTTCCTTACTTCTTTCCAAATCCAAACAAAGCGGTGTGGTTCAAAATTTCTTCCGGAGCTCATCGTAGTAGCTTATTGCAGCTATGAGAAGACAACGGAGGAAGTTCTTGAGGGTGAGATTTTCTGCCCTTAAATTTCAATTTTTCTTCCAGAATCTGTTGACTTCACCTTTCCACTACCAGCTTTTCTTGTTACGCACAAATAATTTCTGTTCCTTATATAGGGGGGCTGGGTTTGTCTTTCTAAATCCTCGACAAGCTTAACTTTCAACGACTCCTTTCCATTTCAAATTATGATATAGGATTTTGGAGAGAAGGAATACGAACTGGCTATTCAAGCTTATGAACGAACATGAAATAAACATCAACATCTTTCAGTAGAAAAAACTTGGATTGCAATATTTTCAAATGCGAATAAACTTGAAAATTGTACTACGAAAAGCACATATGAAACTCTTAAGAAACTCTCAAGAGAAGGCCTTGAATCATTTCGCTTTTATCATTGGTGACCAAAAAAAATTTGAGAGGCTTAATTTGCCAGGACTGTAAAGATAATCCCAATTTTAGGGGAGAGGAGAAACGAGATCCCTTTCTCCCGGGACGTTGCTTAATTGAGAGAGCTTGACCCTGACCCTGTGGCAATTGTGTGGATATGCATGGAAGAATTAAGGAATTAGCAAACAACTTCTTCAGGCTGCATTTCCTCTTCCTTCGAAAAACACGGATGTCCTACACTGCCAATATATACCAATTGGCAGGTTCTGATAGAAAAGCTTAAAGCCATGGTATTTTCAATTCATGCACGCTCATCGTAGTATAAAGTTGCAACAGACTTGGGAAACTAATACTCAGAAATATTATGAAGGGAATCATTAATAGCCGAGAGAAATTTGATATAAGCACCTGTTGATTTAAGCTAACATCAGAAATATTTAACAATTATCCTTGTTTTTTTTATCAAATTTGAGAACCTTTCCAAATTTCACCACAGCTTAAGAGTAATCACGCTCACTTATGGCAGTCAAGTGCTCATCAATCTCCTCTGTAGATAAAACTCGAAATTCTGGATTTTCCTTCTGAACCACTCCAACCTGAAAGGTATATGTAATTATTCACATGGCATCAGTGGAAAATTAAAGTAAATGTTGGATCACCATAAAATTTACTTATCCCTTGAATGAAAAATTACATGCATCAAGAGAACTCAACCACAATATCTATTTCACTTATGTAAATCATCCACATAATTGAGGCAATAAATCCAATATAATTAATCTATGAATGCATAAAGTCATAGAGATAATGAAAACATCATTATTTACTTCTAAGTATTTAAGAGATTCAATAACACTGGGCGCATCACCATCTCTGTGGCTTAGAACCCTAAACAGGGGAAAAGTAATCAACAGAGACAACAGCACAAAGCAATTACGATAAAAGAAATTCAAAAAAAAAAAAAGCAAAATCCTTTTCAATGCATAAGATATTATATATAATAAATTGATAAAGAATCAGTGTAGAAGCTTTTACGGTATTAAATTTATCATTGGCATATTTTTCCATCTTCTCACCAATTGACTCATCAATAAAAGTGAGAGATGTCATATAAAAAATAAAAAATAAAATGTGAGGGATGATTTTGTATGTACCTTGTGACCAAAGTAACGACGAGCTGGGTCACATTTATAAAGTTAAGGCCCATATTCTTCATCAAAGCCCAAAACCATGGCAACTTCCAAACGCAACAGGTTTGAAACAATGGAAAGAAGAAATAACATCAATATTGAGAAAAGTAAATTTATAAAAGAAAAAATTTTACCAAAAAAGTTTATAAAAGAAAATGCGACCATACATAATCAGCTAATGTGATTCTTTCCACCAAAAAATAAAGTTAATGTGGTCTTTCACACAAGGGGGAAATTGTTCAGGAGTGAAAAGGCCCAGACAACTACCTACTCCAAGAGGTCTCATGTAATCACGTTGAGCATAGACTTTGTGATTTGTCTCCAATTCTGTGCACACTAAAGATTGTAAGAAATAGATACAAAAGATGGTACTGATAAATTGTAAAAGCCCTAGTTTAATATGACAAGTCAAAGGTGTAAGCTTTGGATAAAAGTCAAAATTGCAGTCAGATTCAGGAGATGAATTATTATATTCAAGGTTTTTGTGGTCTGGGAATAAATTGTCCTGAAAACCTTAACCATGCATAAGACATATATATAACAAGCATTGACAAATCTAATACTGCAAACCCGCAATAAACAATGTTCTTTTTGCATCAAACAAATCATGAAATAGCCACAGTAAGTTATTAACTTATCTTGCTAGCACAGAACAGAAATATACAACAATTAATTAGCATTGACTGAACTAACACTGCAATAAACAATGTTTGAGCTAGCATCCATATTAAGTTACAAAGACAAGTTCGATACTCAGTTCCAAGATGATGGATCCACATCCAGTGCACAAAGCAAAAAGGTAACAAGCTTAAAAAGAACTGACATTACAACAAACGATCCTCTCTGGTCATCAAATAAAGCACTGACACAGAAGCTGCTAACATTCTTTCATTTAAGCTCCAAAGTAAACTAAAGCAGCACCAAAAATTTCGACCTCTACAAGTGTCTAACAAAAGATGGTATGCTATTAGTGACGCAACAAAAAATTTAGATAATGTAAGTAAAACAATACACAAACATAAGAATTTGGTTGGGTAAGAGACGTTTAAATTTGGGATTTGAGGGATGATGGCCTAGCCACGTTACACGAAGTTTGTTCATATGTGAAGAATAATTTAAGGATTTTATGATTGAGTAATTCTCTATCTACATGAAAATGTTAATGGCATGAAAATTACTCAATAAGTCTCGTAATAGGGCAAGCTTTAAAAAAAAGTTGGAGAAAAAATAACAAAATAACAATATATTAATAAGCAAATTTGAAAAATGAGTGAAAGCATGTGCCTCGTTGTCTCTTACACGTGGATCCGTTCCTGTATGCTATCCTTTGGTTGCCAAATACCTTATATATCAAGATTATTTATTAATAAACAGTGCCATTCCCAGTGACATAGTAAAAATTGTATAATAACTATTAGTCATAATATATTACGAAAAGCCAGAGTGGCCCTGATGTAGGGTCAGAAGGAGAGAAAGAGTGCCATCCTTCAATTTAATTTCCCATCCTTGTGGGCTATCATAGCTTGGAATATACTGAAAGTTTCGATGTAAGTAAACTCATTTCCACTGCTATCTGGTAATATAACACCTTCTATCACTCCGTGGCTTTCAGGAGCAACACTTCCCAATATAAATATAATAACTACCAGATGGGAACCTCCTCCATTTACATGGTTTTATTTTAATATTGATGGCTCATCCAATCAAAGCAATGCTGTTGCAGCTGGTTTAATAAGAGACCAAATGCCAAATTTGTAGCTGGGTTTATGGAATACCTTGATATAGCTACTAATAACTAGTCTAAACTTCGGCTTTCCGTACGAGTTGTCTTATTTTGATAGTTAACTTACAAAATCCTCAGTCCTCACCTGATTATCCATACTGATTCTCAACTTGTGATCACTTGTATCAAAAACAGAGCAACGGACAAAACGTAGCTATAATCACTCCTTAAAGACAGCCTCATTCTTCTCCAACAAATAGGGGAAGTTTAGGTTATTTTGTGTTGAAAAGAATCCAATTTTGTAGTGATCATCTAAACAAACTAGCAGCTGATGTGAAGGCTTCTGACATTCTCTTCCATCCAAGTAACCAACCTTACATCGTTGCAACCATATCTGTATTGGGATGCGTCTGAACGGGAACACAAAAGAGAAAGAGAAACCGTCCCCTTTCGAAATATGTCATCTTATCTGTACTAAAGCAAAACTATTTCTCAAGCTCATATGTTCCTTTTTCTGGTTTTCGCCTCATCTTTGGCCTTCACTTTATTATGTATATTAATAGGTAGGGTAATATAATAGGAATTACTCTGCCTTCTTTTCATAAAATTCGCCCCAACAAATTTTAATAAAATCTAAAATAAAATACCGAGTATGTATAGAATACATTGCTAAGTTTTTTAATTTTCATAAAACTAGGTGTTGGCAGAAAAGAAAGAAAGAAAAATAAAGTCTTCAATTTTCACGAAGAAAAAAAGAAAAAGAAAAAGTGTGAAAAGCGCAAAGCAGAAAGGACAGTGAGTGTTATAGAAGAAGTACGTGGGTCGGGGCATCGATCATCCAATAGGTGTGGCTCGGACCACATTGTGTTGCGTGCGGTCCCCCTTTTCAAAATTCGGACCAAAACAAAACAGCACGTAGAGTATAATTTCCTCAGAAATCCCGAAACTGACCCTACCCTTCTTTTTCCCGCGCAAGGGTGAGGGTGAGGAGATCTCAAATCAGATGACGACGACAACCATCACCAACATCATTCATCGATGTGAATGATGCCCTCTATTCTCTCACTCCCTGGGCCCTCCTTCACTTTAACAATCTCACTGTCCTCCATTACCATTACCCGCAAATCAATGTCCCCAAAAACAAAAAAAATATTCCATTTTTTCAAATAGTAATACATCTAGAAAAAATAAATGATCATATATTAAATTCTTTATAAACTTAATTCACATTTGATTAAATAATCTACTAAGCTCTTATTTCATTATAATTAAAATTTAATTTATTCAAACAGTTCACTTTATAAATTCTTCAAGCATCAGTACTATTTGGTAATTTTCCAAAAAAAAAAAAAAAAACACCGAAACTTTTCTCAGTATAAAGGGGCTTCACGCACTGAAACTTCGTGTTTCGTACTCGGGTGCTCTCAGCTCACACACCTCAGTTCTCAGCTACTCCCTAACTCCATCATCCGCTCACTAGGAAAAATGAGCCAGAGCCACTCCTCCCCGTCGCCGCCGTCCACGGCGGTTCTCTCCTTCGCCCTTCTCCTCTCATTCCTCCTCCTCCTCGCCGTTGGTCCGGTGGCCGGATGGCGGCCGTGGCCTCAGAACAACAAAATGAACGTCTCCGATTACGCCTTGGGAGACTCCAAGAAATTCGAGGGCTCATCGGAGTTCGTGAAGCTGAGGTACCACATGGGTCCGGTTCTCACCACCAACATCACGGTCCACACAATCTGGTACGGCAAGTGGGAGAGGAACCAGAAGAAGATCATCCGCGAGTTCATCAACTCGATCTCCACCGTTGATGCACCACGCCCCTCCGTCGCCGGCTGGTGGCGAACCGTGCAGCTTTACACGGACCAAACCGGGGCGAACATTTCGAAAACGGTCCGGCTCGGGGAAGAGAAAAACGATCGGTTCTATTCGCACGGGAAGTCGCTGACCCGGCTATCGATACAGTCGGTGATTAAGAGTGCCATCACAGCGAAAACGAGGCCGTTGCCGATTAACCCACGGAGTGGGTTGTACCTGTTGCTGACAGCGGATGACGTGTACGTACAAGATTTTTGCACGTCGGTGTGTGGGTTCCACTACTTCACGTTCCCGTCGCTGGTTGGGTATACGCTGCCGTATGCGTGGGTGGGTAACTCAGCAAAGTTGTGCCCAGGGTTTTGTGCGTACCCCTTCGCCGTACCCGAATATATCCCTAACAGGAAGCCCTTCAAGTCACCAAACGGCGACGTTGGGGTCGACGGCATGATCAGCGTGATTGGTCACGAGATGGCGGAGCTGGCCACTAACCCGTTGGCCAACGCTTGGTATGCGGGTCAGGACCCGAGTTTCCCCGTGGAGATTGCCGATCTGTGCGAGGGCATTTACGGTACCGGAGGAGGTGGGTCCTACACTGGACAGGTTTTGGACGCTCGTGATGGTGCCACGTATAACATGAATGGGATCAGACGAAGGTACCTGGTTCAGTGGGTGTGGAGCCATATTCTCAATTACTGTACTGGTCCTAATGCTCTTGATCACTGATCGTCTCTCATCAGTGTATGTAGAATGCGATATTTCTTTTTTCTTTTTCTGTTTTTATTTTTGTATGGGGCTTTTGCTTGTGGCCTGTGGTTTTGTGGTTCCGTGGGAGTTTGGTAATTTAGTTAAGGTAGTTAAGTTTGTTCATCAATGCAAATAATGTAATTTTATTTTACTATATAATATATAGTTATATAAGCTTTTTTTTTGTTGTCATTATATAAGTATAAAGTATGTGGTTAAATTGATTTAAGTGTTTGTGACAAAATATTTAGTATGATTATGATTATTGAAAGAGGAGGAATTGAAGTGAGTAGGTGATAATAATAATGGAATTAAATAGGATTAGGTATATTTGTTTAATTTTTGGAAGGGAAGCAGAACGGCGAAAATGAATAGGCATTGCTATATAGGAGTGAAGTGAATGCGACGGACACAAACTATCGTTGGTGTTCCTCTTGCACAGTTGCACCTCACTATTGCTGATTGACGATTCTTGTCCTTGAAAACCTACCATGGACTCTGCACAAAAAACAAAATAATAGGAATCCTAATAATGCACTGATTACACCTACTGAAGTCTTTTATATTGGATATCGATATACACTTATCTAATTTAATAATGAGTTTAATTTTGATTCAGTATTATGTAGATTTTTTTATATTATTATTTAATTATGTGTTGTCAAATTATTAAAAAAGTTTGACTATTACTACTTAAAAAGTCTAATTATTTTATTGAATGACAGTGTAAAATTTTTTTACACTAACAATAAATTAAAATTAAATCCTTGTATAATTAACATTTTACAGTCTAAAATCAATCAAAAGTGCTTTTATATATAAAAAAAGTTAATCAAAATTTAAAGACTTAATTATATTTGTTTTCTTTGGTGATTTGTGTAGGTATATTATATTATTTTTATTTAAATGTATCAAATAAATATCTCTTATAATATTTTAAACAAAAAAAATTAAGTGTAATTTTTTTTAAAATTGTAATATAAATTAGTATAAGAATTCTTTTATTCACATAATTTTTTTAAATAAAAACTTACACTTTTATTTTATATTATTAAATTTATTTATAAATTTATGTAAAATAACATTAATTTTTTAATTTATAAATCTATGTATAATCTAATATATATATATAATTACACACAAAATTACGCACTTTCACAAAAATGTCATTTCTCTTGGTATAATTTTATTGGTGAATATAATTTCTGTTAGTATAATTAACTCAAAGCTAACCCGTTAATGTGACAGCAATGCTGTCTTATCTTGAGTAGATTGTCACTAAAATAATTTGTAGTGGAGAAATAATACATGCACATATTTTTTATCTCACATATATTTATTTACTTATTTAAGTTTTTTAATGTTAAAAAGAGAGAAGAGAGAGAAAGAATAAAAATATATGGAATATGTGAGATAATATATATATATATATATATATATATATATATGTATGTATGTATCATTTCTAAATATTGTGTCAAAGAGTACTTACAGAATTATTTTCGAATCATCAGTCATGTTTAGTACTTTAATTAAGCATCGATCGTTAATGCTTTGAAAAATATAAGCATCAATTATTGATGTGTTATTCTACTGTTTAGTAATTCAATTCGGTCTACATTGGTCATTCATTTGTGTGTAATACTTGCCCGATTTGGAAGGATATTATTTCATTTTGATAAAAATTAACAACTTTTTGGCCAAGTTAAAAAGGGTATAGTACAGCATCATTTCTAACTTCTAAGCATTACCGTAGGTGTCAAACCTCATGGAAACTAATAGGAGTGTGTTAAACTCATTTTTTTTTTAACTTCAAACGGGCTTTTAAATTCATATTAACATGTTTAGGAAAATTTTTGATAGAAGAAAATGAACACATAGAAGAAAATGAACACATTTTTTTTTATTTCAAATGTGATTTAAGAAGAAGTAATATTTCAATTATTGATAAAAATATTTTTATAATTTGATATTATATTGTTATTTTAGTAATATTTAAATAAATATAACTTAATTTTTTTTAAATATTATTATAATTATATTCAAAGTAATTTTATTTTACAATATTTCAAACAAATTGAACTTTTAAAATATATATTTTTTGTCATAAATTTATTTATAATCAATCTTTTTAATATCAATTTATTAACAATTTAACTCAAAATAACTAATACCCTTTTTGGTAATTACATATCCAAAAGTAATTTTTATCAAAATTATTGAAACAACATTCATTTAACAAAATTAATTTTTAGATAAAGGTCTCTAAACATAAATCACTTTACTCAAATTTATCTCTAACTAAAATTAAGTTTATCTAAAATCAAGTTTGTAAAATCTAATACAAACACACACTAGGTAGGGTGGGAAAATATAGAAGCCAGTACTTTAACCAGTTCGGTCTTATCTCAAAAATCATATTTTCAAAAATAAAAATAAATAAATTAGTTCTAAATTGGATAATCTGTGTGAACCTATTATGATTTAAATGGTTAAACCTATTCAAATTTTTATCAAATCAATTTAATTTTTTTTCACTACACTAAATTGTTTTGTTTCCATTTTATAACAAAAATTCAATCTCTTTCCTATTAACTTGTCTAATATGAGAATTATGCAATATTAGTTTGATTCCAATTTATATTGAGAAGATTTATTTATCTCCTTTTTACTTATTTGATGTGAAACTAACATAAGATGAGAAGCTTTGCATCTTCCCTTTTATTTATTCTATGTGAGACTAGCATGTTAGAGAAAAATACTAAAATAATTTTTTTTAATGTAATACTTATTCAATGTGATAAATCAATTTAATCATGCTAAAAGCATATTTTAATATATTTTTTATGATTTAATTTATACACTTAATATATGTATATTATGTTTTTTTACATATTATTATACATTTATATAATATATATTTATGTATAAAACTCCAGTTCGATCCAATTAGACCTCAAAACCATAATCCTTTCCCTTAATTGACTCAATGAAAAAACATTAATTAGGAGGTGTTTTTGGGATTGGTCGCTTGTTTAACTTAGACTATTTCTTTAGAGCATAGCCACATGGCTGCAAGTATTTTCTCAAAATCATATTCTAATAATAACTGGTAAGAAGCCGACAATCTAGAATAATATGAGAATTTAAGTCATCAATTATTCCTGCTTATCCTTAGATTAAGCAAAGATTCCATTCATCGCAAAATATAAGAACTTGCAAGTAGAAAAATGCATTGAAATACATTTGAAACTGAAATGCTGATTCTCACTAAAGTTCTGTGTAGCTTGTCCTTTAACTTAGTTATGCCAACATAGTTAATCATTTAATTGTTAACGACGGTTGGTTGAATTCATTAAATTGAACTCTAGAAAGGTATTTTTGTTGATGATTTTTTATTGGTAAATATTAACTAATTACAATACATTATGCTTTTTTTTTAGGTAATAAAAATTTTAGATTGAGAGAAATATTTGTCTCAATCCAAAGTCAAGGCATATATAAATTCTAGTGAAGATTTACAGTAGATTTTATAAATAATTTACAAATTGAGAAACTCTAACTTCAAACACAAGGCATTGCATTTATAAATAAAAGGTCTAATCAAGTAAATAAACTCTCATTGCCACAGTATACTATGCCTTAATTGTGGAGCAATATTTCCACCTCCTAAATTTACTCAAAAAAATAAAAAGCTAATCATTCAACTTGGCTTTTTTAAGGGTAAATTTGATTTCAATGATTGTACTTGTTTGAATACCGGCTCCAATATTCTGATATAATAGTTAAATATCATTCGAATCATTCATATAAAATGCTCAATAATTTGAATATTTAAAATTTTCATACATGCTATTTTTTCGTATATTTCAGTAAGAATTCTAGAGCACATCAATGCTAAAACCATAACAGATGTCCCCCAACAAAATCATAACATACCAAACAACATCACAGAGGAAAATTAACAGAATCTGAACATGTGAATTTGTACTTAAGAGAATAGTATACATGCATGTGGGTTTCCCCTTGTCTATATATAAATAGTAAAAAACATTAAACTCATTTGAACTTAATTTCTTATAATCTGTAATTTAATCACAAAATAGAATGAAATATAAAGGCCTTTTCTACCCGCAATTTTCTAGTTAAAGTCAAATACAATTTCTGTTGCAATTATACTTTATTCACCCATTAGAAGTTTGCCATCTTAACTATGCATCAAATCCTATAGAGAAAGTGGGTATTGTTTATGGTAGATATTTCACTCAAATTTGAGTCATAAGTAGGACTTAATAAAACTCACTCTACTATTCAAACCTAAACGGTGGTACCTGAATTACCTCCGCAGATATTTATGCAAATATTTTCTCTATTTTAGTATTATACTTTGTTAAGAGTTATTATGATATTTTAATGTATTTAATATTCTAATAAATTTGATATTCAAAATAAATTATTAATTATTAATTGAGTTTAATTTCTATTTACTGTCAGTGTAAAAAAAATTTATATTGTCATTTAATCATGTGTTGCCAAATCAATAAAAGAGTTGACTATCACAATAACTACTTAAAATTTTTTAACTATTTTAATAATTTGATAACACATAATTAAATATAATATAAAAAAATTTATATTAACAATAAATATAAATTAAATTTTTATTAATTTCACAATAGATAATTTACCCCTTCACATATGCACATACATGTGCCTAAAACCACAAAAACCAATTAGTCTGAGCCGTGAGCAGGGTCCCAAGGGCCTACTCTCTGCCCTTTTCTCAAAATTTCTGATATAACTTTATGGGGATTTGTGAGGTGAGGCGAGGCTTATGATGTACTCCTTTTCTTTTTTGAAAATCAATCTTGAAAATGCTTTTGGGGATCCCTTTTTCTTAAAAGTGGGGCACGTTTTGTTCTGTACTAGACACAAAAGCACCGAGTTGCTCCTTAGAAACCCAACCAGAAAACGAAAAGAGAACTGATTGCTCCTTGTTTTTACACTGCGATCTCGATGAGATGAGGAATTGCATTTGCAGCACAGTCGCAGGGATGCACTTACCCTTTTTTACCTTTTCCTACTAGATATTTTCTTTTTAATACTTGACAAAACACTAGTTTGCCATATCTACATGTTGAAAGAATTAGGTTTATTACATTTCAATTTCACCTGTGGTATGAAAACCAGTTAATTATATTTTTCAGTGGCATAATATGAGGAGGAGAGGACATGTTGCCATGTTGTATATTTAACAGTTAGGTGTTATTTGTGCTAGTTTACAGTTACACACACCTTAATGATGAAACAGCTTGCCTTTGCGACTTGGTTTTAAAAGGCTCATTATGAAAATTCTAAAATTTTAAATTATAATTATTTGTTTAATTATACATTACCTATGATCACCTGAGACATTAAACAAACTTTTAGGTTATTTTTCAGTTTGATTGACTATAATAACCATTTAAGCATAAAAGGAAAGGGGGACTGACTAGGTGATCAGTGCATTAAATATCCAGGTTGACCCAAAAGTGATAATTTTTTTTGAGACCATTGGTCATCAATTAACGCAATTTCCGGAAACCCAGCTGTATTTCACTTTGGCATTTGACCTCAAATTGAAAACAACATAGAGTACAATAGATTAGGTGAAATGGTGAATGATAATAAGCCTAACAAATTAAAGAATACACGAGTGAGGCTTAAGGCTAGGATGGATCATGGATGGGTAGGATTTGAGTATAGATACTAAAGTTTAATTTTTGTATATAAAAAAAAAGGGTACATGAGAAAAATAGAAGCATAGAAGCATTTCATTTAGAGAGAAACATTTAATATGAAATTTTACAGAAACAACAAAATAATATTTTTTTTATGTATAATTAAATTTATTTCTAAATATGTATTTTCTTCAGTCATTGTTGATGCGTGATTGTTTTATTAATAGTCTTGGATTTGTGTTTTTAAAATTTAATGAGTTATTGATTGCTTTGTTGAACCTCGCGATTTTGTTATTAAAAGACACTTTCGTCTTATTACGGAAGTAAAATACCGTTTTATAAATCTTAAAATGATGAGAAATTCTTACACAGGTAGTGCTATGCAAAATAAATAAATAAATAATTTCCAAAATGATATGTTTTGTCAATAATTTTCATTTTATGTTCTCACCTGAAATATTGTGCATTTTAACCATATGAGTTGAACCTCGTGATTTTATTTTTAAACACCGCAACATATGGTGTGGAGGTAAAAATACTTTTAAGTTTTAATACTATCTTTACTTTATTCGATATGAGAGACTTTAGTACCTACAATCATAACAATTATGTACACTACTCATTATGCATCTTTATTTATCTAAGATTGTCCGCTTTGCATTTTCTTCACTTAAATCTCAATGTTGTTGAAATATTTTAACAGATAATCATTGAGATTTATCAGTAGTTGAAGGCAGCAGTAGCAATTGGAAAAGTGGTGGTAGCGGCGCCTGATTCTTGATCTTTGACCTTGAAGTCCTTTCATATATATAATAATATGCAACTAGCTCCATGCTTCATTGCTTCTGTCTTGTGAACTTTGTTCTTATTATTACTATTATTCATTATTACATTACACGCCTAGGCATTGAACCGGGGCCCTCAGATTAGCCAAGCCATATATAGATAAGATAACTCAACCAACTTGCGAATTCTTACCCTAGATAGGGGCATAGGGCGAAAGCCGAAAAGAAGCTTCTCATAATCGCTTCTTTTAATTCACACGTAGTAATAATATTTATATAAACGCTTGATTTATGTTTGTAAAGAGAAACTGAAAACACCTTTGAAGTTGATTCATTTGAGAAGAGCCAAGGCCTGTAAGATTAATCATTTATGAAATATTCATCAATTACATTTTATTTTATTTTATTTTATTTTTAGCAATAATTTATGTAAAATTTGTGTGAGTACCATCACCATTTCATGAATTAACATTTTATTTATTTATTATTTATACGAGGATTAAGTCAAAGACATCTAACCTAACTTTACATATACGATCCTACCGATTCAGTTATACACAAGTCACAAGTGATCTCTGACTTATGCACACAATAAAAGACTGTAAGCAATTTAAACCATTTTGTGAAAACCAATATATTCATGCATGCTTTTGATACAAAGGGATGCGTTACAAATTATTTAAAGCCAAAAAGAAATATGGTAAGCGCATGCATGTTCTCTGTCTTTTGCTTCTGTTGGACCATAGCCAAGAACTTGATTTTTCAAGGTCCTTGAATCGGGGGTTGCAGAAAAATATTTAATACCCATGTTGTCCCACCCTGCAGCAAAAGAACACCCATGTCGTCCCTCCTCCACCACATAGAAGCCGCTTAATATTATGGGCGGCATTTAATTTCATTGATGGGGACAACAGCCCACTAGCTACTAGATATTCCAGAATCAATACAATGACCGTATGTTAGAAATCCAAGAAATCTCTTTTTTCTCTTTTATATATAAAAATATTATCATAATTTAAATTTATTAGTTCTACTATTGACCACTCTAAAATTAAGCCAAAATGGCTAAAAAAAACTAACCAAAATAAATGGACTGACTTGGCCAGTTGTAATAGGTTCCGAAGGAGGAAGACGAGGTAGAGATCAAATTCAATTTTATATTCAAATACTTTCTTCTGTTTATTTTAAGTGTTCATTTGAGAGAAAAAATATTAATTCATTATAAGTGACGTTTTTATATACTAATAAATTATTAATTTTTATTTTTCCAACAAGGTCCTTATAAATTAATAGAGTAAGTTAATGATAGTATGACATGACAAAGTAGAGTAATTAATTATTAAAAATTAAATAAAGTTAGTTTAGTAAAAGAAAACTAAAAAGTCTCATAATTAATGCTAGATTTTATATTTTTTGAATTCTTGTCTTACCTTAAAATGACACATAAAATGGATGGGAGCGAGTATCATGTTAATGAAGTAGATATTAGAAATTTAGAATGTTATATAAAAGAACATGTGAGAAATATATTAATATAAATATATGTAAATAATATTGCAGAAACAAAAACCCTTTTCAACTTATATATGCCACTTACCAAGTTTGTGTTTGATTTAGTTTTTGAAACTTTAAAAGAAGATTATTCTAGTATACATATTTTTTTTTTAGAGTATTGGTATTTATGATAAGTTGTTAAGCATTCATTAGTTGTTATTTATTTTTAATAAACTTTTAAACATTTATTATGAAACTGACAGTCAATAAATAATTGATAACTCACACTGTATATTAAACTCATTAGAATACCATAATAACTCCCACATCAAAATTATGATTTGAGCAAAGCATCAAAAGATAAGCTTTTACTTAAACCATAATTAAAAAATTTCTAAAAGTTAAAAAAAATACTATAACTAGAGTTAAACCTCATGAATAACATAATAGAGGTACATTCATTGGATTATTGAATAGCATAAAGAGAAAGGCTAAGATTTTGTTGATTGATTTCATTTGGTATTCATTATGAAATGGTACATATCACCGGTGAGGTTAAAAGAATGTGGGACATGTCAAAACTGTGATTGTAATTAGCATCACCCACCTAAAGTTAGAGACATGAAGAGAGAGTTACTGCGAATTTCTTGGCGTGAGATGGGGAGGAGAAGGAAGAGACTAGAGAGCAATAATTAGAAGATGGGATGGGAGGCTCTGGTTCATCTGAAACTTCACAGATCTTTGGTGGATGGATACACGCGACATTTAATGGATTTTGGCATTTCAGACATCTAAGCCAGCTGCTACTAAAACCAACTAAAGATTGAGTGGTCCTCAGCCCAGAAAAAAAATAACCATGGTCCTAAGATTTTTTCTCCCTTTTTCATAGTGTCTTTAGAGCCTCTAAAATAATTGATGATTATCTGTAAATTTTGTCGCTTTTGATAGGAATTATAAAATGTTACATTTAAAATCAATTCCTGTTAATTTTATTGTACAAAAAATTTTCCGAACATACCAATGATAGCGCAAATGTTAAAATTGAAAAATCCAACAAAATACTCAAGATTTATTAGTCCACTCTTAATAATATGAAATTAATTAATATAAATTACTTGTAGGTTACTAAAATGAGGATAATGGAAATAACAATGAGTTGAAGGTATGTTTATTTGGAATCATTTTTTGGAATGCAATTTGTAAGTTTCACTGTAAATTTTATATTAAGTATGTGATATGTTCAAATCTTAAAATGAAATAGTCTCCCATTCTTTTAAACTTTTTTCTATTTAAAAATATATAAGTTAATTAATTTTTTTTAGTTTCTCAAGGTATTCTCCGCGCGCGACAGTGGAGATTAATCCTTCGAGATACTGAGATTCATTTAAGGAGTTGACCTCTCCCAATAGATATTTTTCCATACATATGGGTCAGGAATCGAACCTACGACCACATGCTTAAGGGTCTATTTGATTCAATTAAGGGAATGGGAGGGGAAGGATTTTAATAGAGGGGGGAGGGGAGGGAGAGAGATTTTAATTTTGTGTGTGTTTGGTTAAAGGAGTAGAAGGGATAGATTTTAATAGAAGAAAAATATAAATTTACTGTTTTACATAATTATAACATTAAATGTAACATTTAATTTAGAGATATTTTAATCCATTTTTAAACAGATATTCTCTCCCTTCCAAATTCTTCTACTTTTGGATAAGAGCTAAAAGTGTCTCAGGAGGAATTTTGTTACCCTCTCCTCCAAAAAATTGAACCAAACACATAAAATTTAAAATAATTCTTCCCATCCCCTCCATTCTATTTTCCTCCAACAAAACACTATGTAAAGGGCTCAAGTATTTACTATTTATACTACACCATGTTAGTAATAAGTTTATTGATTATTACAGAAAGAGAATGATAATTTCTTAGGGAATATCCTTTCCTTTCAAAAAATAAAGTAATAGTCACTTATTCTAAACTAACAGGAACACCCATTTTATTATATCAATGATTAATTCAACAATCATTATATTGTGTGCCATCTTTTTAAATAAAATCCGGCACCAAATTATTCCACTGCCTATTAATTGTCATAGAAGTGATTAAGGCCAAGAGAAAGGAAGATAAAAGAAAACAACGAAAAGAGGCGATGAGTACTTTATCGTTTGCTTTGTGAAAGGTAGAATCATATTCTCAACAATTATGTGCTTTTTTTAGGAATCTTAGCAATTATTTGAAAAAATAAAGTTAACACGATGTTAAAAGATGATAATATAATAATTGTGGTTCCTAATTCTATTTTTTTTTATACATTCTATACAGATTTTGAATAATTTCAATTATCGCACTGAATATGAGATATTAAAATTTCTTGTATGTTGGATATCCAGGTATTAATGCACCAAATACTTTCTATAAAATTGAGTAATGCTAGATACACAGCATATAAAGTCACACACGTTGTGATATCAATGGGTCAGCTAAATATTCGAACTCGCAAAATTTTATCTAATTCAACTTATAAATGATTGTTTGATTTGGGTTAATGGATTGAGTTGGATTTAAAATAACTAAACTTACAATATATGGGTCGAGTAGTGGGTTAAGACTCTCCCAACTCGCACAAACCCAACCCAACCTATTCAATTCTTTGTTTTTGTATTATTTTGGGATGCATTATCACTTTTTATCATTACTTTTAAAATTTTATATAAGTTTATAATTAATTAATTTCTTAAAAAAATTAAAATTACACTGCATTTAGTATTGGAGTGCGAGTTTTAGACCATTTTTGCAGTTCATTGCAACCCACCATTGTTACGACATTAATTTGTGCTCAGAACAAATTAAGAACTCTTAATAACACATTAATTTACGAACTCAAATGGATTAAATTGAAAAGATTGAAGCATATAGTATACTATATGGAATTTGATTAATTTGTTTAGTCAATTATTAATAGTTTAATCATTAATAATTGCTAATGCTTCCTAATTTATTTGTGAGTTAAAGGTGTTTGTTGCTAGAAATGAAGTTATGAGTCGTAATAATTGATTATTTTTTATGTTTTCCATTTAATTAATTAGGATTCTAGTTCTTTTTAACTTATTATTTCATTGTTGGTTTCAACTTATCTTTATTTTGACAATTGTATTGATTATGGTTAATGGTTAGTGTTATTGATTTGCTGGAAAGAAAAAAGGAGATGAAAAGTTAGTTATATTGCCATTGGTTAATTGTGCTACATGTGTCTTTATTGTTTGTTTGTGTTGATCGTAATTATAATCTTATTGTTATATGTACTTTAAAACATATGTTTTATGTTACGTCATTTGAAAACTTATGGTTTATGTTATGTAATTTGGAATGTTATGTTATGTTATTCAAAATAAATTTTAATTTCTATTTTAGCATGTTAATTTTTTTTTAAGTTTACGTTCAATCCATGAATTGATCTTAACCTAACTCACATATGAGCGAGTCGAGTTGGTTCGGGTCAGAAGACAAAAAAATCTCTAAACTCATCCAACTCAACCCACTGCTTCTATGAGGAGGTTTGGTCCAAAATTATCCCAAACTTAATCCATATCCACCCCTAATGATATTAATATTTTTATGTATAAATCTATATAAAATACAATGACTTTGTATATTAATTATTATGTTTTTGTACCTATATGAGAATTATCCACATAGTATTATTTTTTAAAAATATGATAACATTTGAATAAAAAAAAAATGATAACATGTGCTGATAGTAAATATAAAAAAGATGTGTGTATATATATATACACAGAGCATTATCCATATCCCAAACAAGGATTACTTATTTGATGTGGACCACATGAATCTTCCATTACCCGCTGGCCGCATGAAGAGGACTTGCACATGAGTGTTATGGTAAAGGCAATATGTCGTTTGTCCTACCTGGTGTTAGCTGCTTCCTACACCCATTTGTTTTCTTAATTAGCTAACAGAAACACTTAATCTAAAAGGGCATAGCATCATTAGACAAAAGAATACTTACAGATGTGGTAAACAGAGTTAAGTTTAGCTCAAATTATAATTTTATCTAAAATAATAAAAACATAAAAGGTAATCACTATTTAAAACTATTATTTAATTTGTTATTATATACGTTATATACTTGTTAGATTTAGAGGAGTTGAAGAGATCTCCATCAATGAATTATGCTAGAAATCATAATAATGAGTTTGACATCACATTTTGACCTAAAACCTTAAGGTATTAATTATTAAGTCTACGAATCTTTTTACTTATATAATTCTCACTTAATACATTTATTACCAATATAAAACTTTTTCACTCACACTTAAATTTTTAACATTTTTTTTTTCAAGTGTGAGTCCCTACATTAATAGACTCTCTCATAAGTAGAAATCTTTCCAAGTATTTATGGGGTTATTAACAAAGCCTTAAGTCACTAAAAGCTAACATTCCACCTAAGCTTTAATCGTCGTAACCAAACTATGGAGTCTGATACATACTAAAAGATCCACAATTTTTCTAATATTAATTTTTTAATACTTATGTGGTATAATTATGCCACTTATTTATTTAGATTAATTCCCATATTTAAGTTCACTTGGCTTGACCACCCCCAATCAATGTTACTGTATTGATTCATATTTAGATCAATTCCCACTAAAAAATAAAGAGTTTAATTTTAATCCACTGTTAATGTAAAATTTCTTTATACTGTAACCCAATCATATATTACCAACTCATTAAAAAAGTTTGACTATTTTAACAACTACTTCAAAAGTCTAACACTTTTAATTATGTGTCAGTACATAATTAAATGACAGTGTAAAGAAACCTTACATTGACAGTTGATTAAAATTACATAAAAAAATAAATACAATTATATTTATTTAACTTGAAATTATTTTTCGGTAACAGTATAAAGAAGTTTCACACTAATTAGTGTATCAAAATTAAATAAAAAAATATTTGTTGTATAAATATATATATAAGTTAATATTGTGGCAGAACTTTGTCCTCCAAATAAAAGTAGCCTTAATGGGCCAACAACAAAAAATAATAATTAACCGCAACATTCAAAATCTGGACCTGAATTAAACACTCATGTGCGGATAGGACCTCTTCGAAGAAATCATCAGTTGACCATTACCACTGGTGCTTATAGCAGGGTTTTGAGTTTTACAAGAAGCAGGCGAACAATTGGCAACAAGAAGCAAGCCAACTGAGGAAATATGTGTGCATATGTCTTAAGCAGCTTGACATTGCTAACTGAAGGAGGGGGAAATGAGTGTTGAATCATATCATTTAGTTTATATCTTGATACCATACTTAAAACGCATAATTCCAATAAGTTGGATTTTATGCTTTTTAAAATTTTCAACATAATTAACAGAAAAAAAAATGTGAAAAGGTAATATGATGTAGATAAAATAAAATAATAAGTAGAGCAATCTGCCGTTCGCATGTATATATAGCATTTCCATCGGTATTAAACTTGATTTTCTAACATGTTTAAACAAGTAAGAAGAATGAAACTCATATCCATTAGTAAATAAAGTCACTCATACTTTCTTTTTTGCTCAACACAATAAGAGTTAGTCTATTATCCTATTGTAAATAACAACACAAATGTTTGAGTCAGATTTGAACTTAATGAAATATTCAATCCTCAATTATTGAGATGAACCCTTGGGAACTTTCCAAGCAACTAGTGTGTTTTGATCAATTACGATATACTCAAGTAGTCTCAAGATATATTAAAAGATAAGTCTAAAATGAAGAAATAAAATGAACTAACAACATATAAGCATTAAACGTGTATTGACATAATAGTAAAGGAAGAAAAAGAAGAAATAAAGGAGGGTTTAATATGGGTATTCTTTTGTAGTAGCAAGAAGAGTGATCGCTTAGTAAGAAGAGAGTTTTTATCCACCCATGAAAGTTTAACCCATATCAAGTTTTGCAATTTGCAGGTGTACTTTCAAATGGAAATGGGATTGCATAAAAGGCGATGCGTGTAATTGTATGCATTTTGGCAACGGAGATTCAGAACAAGTGAGAAAAAAGAGCATGAGTAATTAACACACTTTCAAACGTTGGATGATGAGAGTAAGATTCACGGTGAAGCCAGGTGATTCAACATATTAAGCAACCATAAGTTAAAACCGAAAAGATGGAACCAATTTGGCTTAATTTGAAAATGACCATTGAAGTAAAACATGCATGGAGAAATTAAGATGTAAGTCCCTGGAATATGTACTATCATTAGTCATAGACTAGACCTCCATTTTCCTATAACAAAAGTTGGTACCCTCGTGCATGCTCGCTGGTTTCAACTAGTAAAACAAAATGTGCAAGAAACCACAATTGCAAAGATTTGCTCAATACTTAACCATAGTGCAAAGATCAATTTTATCTTGTGCATGATGCAATGAGGAAGCCTCAAAGTTCACAAGCAAACCCCAAACATCTGCCTTTCTCTTTTGGCAAAAGCAGACAGACAAAAGGTCCAGTTGAACTGCAAGTAGGAGGTCATGATCTCTATGACTTTATAATGACTAAGGCCTACAATAACCAACATTTTCAAGAAAAAATCTTAATAACTACGGCGAAAATGAATTTGAGCACAGCTGCATTAGAGTCTGATGAGGAGACATACCTGAGAATATTCAAATAGCACCAAGTTAAAATAGAAAGTAAGTTTCATTGTTACAAGCAATCAAATTACAACATAGGATGAAGCCCTTTCAAAAATCTCGGTTACTTGACATCATGTTGGATTTCTGCTCAAGGATCCAATAAAAATGGTTCTTATTGGGTACCTGAGTTCCCATAGCCTTCTTGTCATCTTTGTCATCTTTCATTCCGATAAGATAGGAGCCAGATTATGACCCTGTAGGGCTTCAGATTTTTAACATTATACTTGTCACATTATTTCTGCTCTGTGATTTTCTCATTCTGCAGATATTTAATCACTCCATATGCAACTGCTCCAGCAACAAACAAGAAAACTGTAGGGGTAAAAGATGGATAGAGATACTTAACAAATAATTTGTCCCACTCTTCAGGTAGGAAACCTGCATGCACAGATTAAAAAACACAGTCACAATAGAGATGTAAAAGGACACTACTTTCCAATTATAGATGATGAAAGTTCCTTTTCTTTCTTATATTTACATAAATATGTTATAAAGCGGTTCTGAACCTGAAACTGAGCCATTTTATTTATTTCAAACTTATCTAAAATCTCAAGACATTTATGCTCTGAAATGACTGATGGATAAAAGAGGTTTCATGTGTTGCATTTAAATCACATATATCCAGGTTCTCACCTGGCCAATGGCCAAAAGCCTTAGCACCTTGGTCATGGGAATTTCTCAGTTTTGATTTTGCTTGATATCAGAGGAAGGGGGGCAATGGTGGATCACTTTGGTCTATAATCCAAGACCAAGGTTGAGATCAGAGCTTTGGGTGGGGTTGAGTTTCTTATATGGGTTTTGTGATCCTTATTCGTGTATGAGGGTGACTTCAATGCTGTGAGATTTCCTAATGAAAAGTTAGGAGGTGGTAGAGTCACTGTTACTGTTGGATCAAACGCTTACCACTATGCCAAAAGCTATAACTATTAGTCAGGGTGCAACTTTTTTTACTTAAGTCCATTAGCAAACGCCATAGTTCAATCTAACTCTAACCTAACCAAGCTCTTGCCAAGGCAGGATGCTGGCCCGCAACTAACAATACCCCTTCCAGCACCTGTATCTAGCAGTCCGTGCCTTTTTGTGAATCAAACCTATAGTTTGATTAGACTCCAACCCCATTTGGGCCTTACCAAGGCAGAATGTTGGTCTACAACCAACAATCCCCCTCTCAGCACCTACTTGCAGTCTGTGCCTTCCAAGAATCAAACTTGTAACCTTGATTCTGATACCGCTAATTAGATCGAACGCTAACCACTAGGCCAAAAGCTATAGTTATTAGTCATGGTGCAACTTTTTCTACTTAAGTCCATTAGCAAACGCCATAGTTCAATCTGACTCCGACCCTACCTGGGCCTTGCCAAGGTAGGATGCTACCCCGCAACTAGTAGCTACTATGAGGGTGTTTGTGGTTTTATTTGGGATTGTGGTCTCAGAGATTTTCCCTTATCTAATCCCAATTAATGTGTTCAGCTGCTAGAGAGAGCATGTTTTTTCCTCCCGGAGGACACATTTCCAGATATTGGGCAGTAGACTTTGCCGAGACCTGTTTTGGATAATTTTCCCATCCATTATCTTAGGGCATGTTTGATAACACTGAGAATTTTAGTACTGTAAGTGCTGAATGCTTTAAGCAATGAATCTTAAGTGTTTGAAAAGTTTCTCACTTTAAGCACTGAATTAAGTTTAAATGTTTGAATTGTTTTTCAAACCTGTTGCCCATCATTGATAGACTAATGCATTTACCAATTGAAGATTGAAGAATCTATAACTTACTTATCAGAAGAAAAGAAAAAGAAATATTAAAATTGAATTAAGTTTGAAGTACGTGATGACAGTAACATCAGTCTAAAATTGAACGATTCTGAATCAATTTGAATAACTTGAAGGAACGCAAAGCAAAACTAGAAAATAAAAACTTACCCGATGCTGCAAGAGCAATGCCCTCAACAAGAATGACAGCGCCAAAACCGAGCCACGCAAGAATAAAAGCGCTTTCATTCTCGCTCTGCTCCTTGGCCTTTCCCACTTGTTGTTCCGAAACAAAAGCAGGTTTTTCAACAGGGGACCGGCGAATTATGGAGGCCCTTTCTCTTTGACCCCTCTGTTTTTTTTTACTGGTTGGTCCACTTGTATTGGATTTACTCGAATTCGATGACCCAAACCCCACCCCAGGTTTGTTGGGTGTAACTGAATCCGGAGTGGTGCCGTCCAAGTCCAAATTCGAGGTGGGTTTTGGGGATTCAGATGGTTTTTGGGATCTGATTGTGAGTCTGGGTTGGGTGGGAGAGAAGAAGAGGAGGCTGTGCCTGTGTTGAAGACGATTGGTGAAGAAGGAAGAGAGGAAGTTGGTTTGTAGCGCCATTTTTGGTTTAGTTTGTTAGTAGGGGGAGTTTGAGCTCAAGTGAGGTTAGAGCTCCACCACATAATGTCTTTCTGATAATGGGTTGCGCTTACCTCCCTTGCTTTCTTAAATTTAGTATTTAGGCTTCATCACAAATGCTGCCAATAATTTGAGTATGATGGTTTTGTCCTTATGTTTTCACTTTTCGGCTTTTCGCAAGACAAGTTCTGTTGGATAATTCCTTTGCCAGACTTGGTGTACTATTCAATTAATTTAGGAACTATGAATCATGCGTATGTTACTATTGTTCGAGTACACAAATTAAGAGTGTATTTAATAAAGGAAAAACTTAAACTGACAAGACAATATCATTTGAATAGTAATTCAAACAATGTAATGGCTGAGGTGAAATTCACTTATCTCGTGACTTTCATCTTACTCATTATATTTTTTGATTAATACTTAAATTATATTGTTCGAGCAATGTATCACAACTCTTTAATAAAACCAAATCTTATTAAGTAGTGGCTTCTAATGTTTAAAAATATTTTCTATGTTGAATATATCTTTAAAAGTGTGAATATTTAATAATATAAATAAAGATGTATTAAAAAAAGTAATTGTCATTTAATAATCTAACTAAAGAAATAGTTGTTGTTAAATGCATAAAGTGATCTTTCATGTGTTGAATGTTTTCGACACTTTTTTCTTATTTATTTTTTTGTAAGATTTAAATAAAGATTACTAAAATAATGCTAAACATCACGAATATTTTTTGTGAAATAATATACAAATGCAACATGGAAGGTTAATAGTCTTTAATTAGTGTGTGCAGTTATTTTTAAAACAGTTATTTTTTTCATCACTCATGTATATGTATGTATTTCCTTTATTTGTACTTCTTTTGTGAAAAATAATTCGTATCAAATAACATTGCTTATAATTTTAATGTTAAGGCTACTTTCAAGCATTGAATTGAATTTTTAAAATGACCCTATACATTATTTCTCATTATTTTCCTTCCTAAATCTTACAATAATTCATTCTTTTATTAACACTAGCAACTAGCAATTGCTTGGTAATATAAAAAGAAAAATGTTACAATTACACAAAAATTAATATTTATTTGAGATATATAATTGTACATGTGGTTTTATTTAAATTTGACAAAAATTGAAATTAAGCTACTCGAATTTTTATAAGATTAAGTGATATGAGCTCAACCGAAAAAAAATATCAAATGATATATCAAATGATATAACTATTTGTATATATTTATAAATATAAGAGTCATGTAAATAATGTTTATTCATATAAACAAAATAAACAAGCCAGTGAGAGTAATTCAGGTGATATAAAGAATATTGAGTACACTTCAGATAATTGTCATCTTCTTCGCTGTATTTTTAAATGGATAAGTATGAATTAGGAGTATGTTTTGTCATATTTTTTTTAAAAAAAAAAATTGTGCAAATTGGCGCATAGCTAATTGGAGCCTGCACTACAACCCAAGTTTTCGGTACTTCTATCTGCTGCTGATATTCTCGGGCCTCCCATACCTAGTGTAGTTTTATTTTTCTTATGTAATTTACTTTCTTCATTTGGGCTTTGGCATAGAGTAAATTTATTTTGTTATACAAAACCTCTTTAATTTTGTTGGGTACATGGGAATTAGACCTAACAAAGGGGAATGGGGGTTAGAAAACTGCAGGGGAGCACTTGGTACAAACCAAGTGACCAAACGAACATGGGCCCAGTTGCAACATTCTTAATTTCTTAAAGAAAGATAGCAAAAAATTTAGTTTGTTAAAAAAATTCAATATTAAAATTTAATTAATCACTTGAATTGTACCAACTCTGCTCAATTTAATTAATCATCTCATCACATAGTATTTGGCAAACATCTCAGTCCGTTAGAGTTAAACCTCTCTTCATTGTTTACTTTCTCCCCTTCAACCTAAACGACGACTGTGTTTTGAGCACCCAAAAGCTCCGTAACCCTCAACCATGGTAGCCCCCTTCTCTCTCTCTCTCGTTCTCTCTGAATAATTCTATTACCGTACGTCTTCTGCCAGTTTTCATCATCATTGTTCCATTCGCTTTCTCAGATTTGTGTGTCTGATTTCTTGCTGATTGACCTTTCCCCATCTTCTCCCGTACAATTTCTTTACGTATTTTATATTTAGTTTGAGATCGTTGCAGGGAATAATCGACTCATTAATCATTCACAGTATTACTAGTCATTCCAAAATGCACCGTGTACTTGTGTAAATTTGGGATATCGGGTTAGGAATTGGCTCGGAAAACCATTTTGTTATTTCCATTTTTTTGGTTGGATTTTAGATTAGGATTCTGCTAGCAAAATAATCATGTTATTTTGATCTATAATTTATTAGTATTATTATTTTGTTGGGTAAGCCAATGTTCTGGGTACTGGGTAGTAGTAGTACTGCTAAAGGAATATTCAGAATGATATGCACCTGTTTTTGGATCATTGTAACCACAACTATTTTCCATTTCCCAATTTTACTAGGTTCTTCTACAGCCAGACCCGTTTCTTAATGAACTCACCAGCATGTTCGAGCGCAGCCATGACAAGGGCTCTGTTTGGGTTACTCTTAAACGATGTATGTATGTGTGTGTTAATGTTGTCTTCTAGGTTGGGTAAAATTTTTGGGTTTATATGTCTGGAAACTGATTTTTGTTTTTGTGCCTGTTGTTGTGTTGTGGCTTTAGCATCCTTGAAGTCTAAAGTGCAGAGGAATAAATTGGCGAGTGCTGGTGAAGCAGTTGAGTATAGATGCCTTATCCGTGCCACTGATGGGAAAAAAACTATTTCTACTTCGGTATGTATCTTGTCTATTTTGAGCTTGATATTTTCAGTATGCTTTTAAAACCTTCAGGTTACGTGAACCCATGTGCTTCTATGTCAGTGTTTATGGTTTTCACTTGGTAACAATTGTGTATACTAAAAGTGGTTTAGTGGTACTAGTGATGGATATATACCTACCGCTTTAGAAAACTTCAAGTATTGTAATGTGAGGTAATATGTTTTATTAGCTACTTGCCTACATCAATTTTAGACTTCTAGTCATTGTATGAGTCCTTTGGGTAAGAAAGATGGTAAAGAGTTATATACACCAATGATCTGAAAACCAGACCGGACTGGCCGGTTCAACCGGGAACCGGTCACCTCACCGGTCTGGTCCACCCCAAAAAACCGCCCAGCCTGAATACCGGTCAAGAATCAGTGAACCGGTCCAATTAGGTTCAACCGGTCTTTTTTTTTATTTTATTTTTAAATTCTTGCTAATTTAAATGATGTCATTTTAATCTAAAAACTGAATATAAGCCAATCTAAAAAGAATTTTATATGAAATACTTAAACTTAGATTGTACAGAAGCTTGGAAATTGAATGTATAATTAATTGTATTTCTCTTTGAACTGAAATTAGATTTTTTTAAAACAAAAATAGGCTATAATACTGTTACTGAATGCTTTGGACTCTAAAAAAATAAGGTGTAAACTATTTTTTATCATTTGAGTTGTTTTTTATAATTTTTTATTTGTTTAATTAGTATATATATATATATAAGTATATTAAATTATTTAATTATACTCCGGTTCGACCACGGTTGAACCATTAAACCTTGAATTAGTTCCCTAACCGGTTCAATCACCGGTTCGGTTTTCAGAAACTTGATATACACTGCTGGTTGTAGCTAAATCAAAATCCAGAAGATTACTACCTGAACAATTATAGCAAGGTTGTAAAAGTATGCATATATCAGTGATTATCTTCTGACTAGTTATAGGCATTAAATTCTTAGTCTGACATGCAATTTTTCTATTTTATTTGTGATGGTTAAGAGCTATTGATTAGAGTAGACTGATTTCACCAAAAGGGGACTAAGCAGAATATAAAGAAATAAAGAAACACTACTTTGGGTTTTGTATTTTCCATCCTCCTCATCTTCTTTTACTGACCCTATTTTATTTGTGATGGTTAAGAGCTATTGTAATATTAGAGTAGACTGACTTCACCAAAAGGGGACTAAGTGAAATATAAAGAAATAAAGAAGCACTCCTTGGGTTTTGTCATTCCCTTCCTCCTCATCTTCTTTTAGTGACCCTATTATAAGGTACATTGTCTGATATTATATACCTGTGGGGGTGTTTTCCAAACTCCGAAAACAGGATGACTGGGTACAATGGGGGCAGTTTTAAAATCTTATATGTTTGGTAATTATGTAAATTTGAAAAACCAGTTTTTATTTGATCATGTTTAAAGTCAAAATGAGATCAAATGAAATCAGAAAAAAAATGGTTTTAAATCAATCAATTTATATAAATCAAAGTTTCCTTATTTCTCTCCCCTTTCTATCTTTATACTCTTTCTAAAGTTCAAAACAGATTCACCAAGATTTACTAAACAATATTTGATATTAAACTAGTTCAAAACCATATTTTAGACAACATGAATTCATGAAAACCAATTCAAACGTATATAGATTTATGAAACTGGTATTAACTTAAACTGGTTTGAACCATTTGTGTTAATATGCCAAACCCCTACCAATCTTTCCTGTATCAGTTCTTTTGAAGATTACCTCATCTTTGTTTTTATTTAGTGGATTGACTAATAGAGTTGGAGATGTAGTTGTGGGGGAAAGATTTTCTTAATTGTGAAACTTGTTTTATTCATTGTATTAATGCTTGTTTTTTTCTTTTTTTTTGTTTGTTTCCCATGGTATCCCCTCCGTGCGATTGCGGAGACTAATCCCTCGAGGTACGAATATCCATTTAAGGAGTTGACCTCTCCCAACAGATGTTTTTTCATACACATGAGTCAGGAATCGAACCTCTGACTACATGCTTAAGAAACCCAAATATCTACTACTTGTGCCACATCATGTTGGTGTAGTACTGTAGTGCTGCTTGTTTGTGTGGAAAACTCTGCAGTTGATTTAGATTGTGAGATGTTTTCTCCTAATTTCTGCAAGATTTTTTTCCTATTAGATCTTTGGGTTGTTTGTGCTATACTCTAGTGGTCAACTTTATTACTGGCACTTGAATGAATTCCCTCTCTGCCCCAGCTGATTGAGGCCCAGAAAAAATGTATTTGGCATGTGAATAATGGAGTTTATTGATGCTGGTGCTCAGATTTATTAATTTAAAGCAAGTTTCTCTGTACAAATATCAGGAGAACAAGAGCAATTTCATGCTCAAAATATCAGTGGCTGAGTAGATATTGTCATACACGGATATTTCTTTGGTACCTCTTTGTTTTTATGAGGGTACCAGTACCCTTAGCAATTAGTAGCTAATATTTAGCTTGTCCCATTTAATTGAAATATAAATACAAAAACTACTTTACTGTATTTATATCTCAAGAAAGTGGGATATATAAATAATATTAACTACTAATTATGAAGGGATACTAGAAGGGTATCGAAGAAACCTCCTGTCATACACTATCAGGAATATTATTTTGTAATATTTCAAAACTTATTGTAGATTAAGGCTTGAAAAAGAAAAGCAACAGCAAGGATGACTTGTTGACTCTATTTCGTATTGCAGTTTGCGGTAGTAATAACTTCTGAATCATGGTTATAGGTTATATTTGTTTATTGGAAATGGGTTAAGAATCAAGATTGGAATTATGTCTAAAGTGATCAATTCTTGTTAGTAGAGAATCTTTGAAGTGGATGTCACCTTTGACTCCCTCCAAACTTTTTTTTGCCATTTCTGCTGTCCATATATTTTCTTGATAGTGTAAGTTGATGGGACTTCTAATATTTAAGGTTACTGGTTTTCAATGGAAAGGTTGGACCAAAGGATCACCAGCGCTTTCAAGCTTCTTATGCAACTATATTAAAGGCCCACATGACTGCTCTGAAGAAGAGAGAAAGGAAGGACAAGAAGAAGTCTGCAGAGGCTGATAAAAGAGAAGGGAGTTCAAAGAAGCCTAAGAAGTCTTAAAAGTAATATTCTTTTGCTGCCTGTGCTTCTGCACAAACTTCGTTTCCTGCTGACTTTATTTTCATCTGAAGGATGCTAGGCCCCTCATTTTTTTTTCATTAGAGAAGTGAGAAGTGAAGAGAAAAGAAAAAATTACAAGGCAAAAAGATAGTTAAAGAATTCTTGCATTTTAAAGCAATTTCGAGGATTAAGGCATCTAATTTCTCACATATATGCCTTTCTTTAGATAAATGTTTATTGAAGTGGCAATTTGTGAAAATTTTCCTTCAATCTTGGAGGTTATAGAAATTAAATCTTTATGATATATTTCCTTCCCCAATTTATTGCATGGTTAAACTCATTCTCAGTACAACCTTCTCAATTGGCACCAGAAATCCCACTGAATCATGTGGCACCAGAAATCCCACTGAATCCCACTAATCTTAGTATAGAAATTATGCTCTCTATTGAAGTATTGTTACTTATACTATCTATTTTCACATGTGCCCAAATTATTATTACAGTCGCATCAGGGTTCTTGCTTCTTTTAAACTATTGTCTATCATACAAAAAAGCAACAGCATTAACAAGTCCCATAAGGCAGGGGGTGACCCATCTTAACCAATTCGGCTTGTGCAGTTGCTAGATGACTCATAACGCCCAACGTGTGGGCTATGCGGGTGTTTGTTTTAGAATAAATAAAGGTGTTGAGATTGCTGGGTTAGCCCAGAGCTTCAAAGATGGGAAGAGTTTCTCTGTTTTTCAATGGCTGTACAATTGGCATATATGTAAATGCTTAGGAGAAAACATAGTAGTGGGTGATGCTATGGCTCTCAACTTGGTGAGAAGCAATTGGTAATTTTTGTTAAAAAAAAACTTCTATTGCACCGATTAATAAACCAACTTTAGATAGTGCCACTAATAAGAAATTCTTTGGGGTGTCCTATCTTCGTGATTGAATGATTTTGCTTCCAAGTTGCCTCTTTCTCGGGCTTTTCCTTACCTGCAATCTAGAGGGAGAAAAAATATATACAATTTCCGTCGTCAAGCTTTTGTCTTACAAGCTAACGTTATTCTTCTTGTTCAAAGGAGTAGAAATTCTCGTATTTCGGATTGCACCTACACGCAGTAATCAAGCTTCGAGAGACATGTTTGTTTTTTCCGTATTGGGTTTAGTCATCATCTTTCATTTTGGCACGATAAATGGAAAGGATGCTATTTATGATTGCGATACACTCGCGTATCCATTGTATGTTGCATAATGGAGTGTGTAATTTAATTATTTACATATAGAACTTCCCGTAGATGTTTAAAAATTTGATACATGAAAGTTTCTATTCCTGTTGGGTATATTTTGTTAAAACGGCTAGTGAGTGGTTGTAGCATGAAGATGATAAATTCAGTACTAATCCATCATGAAGTTGGGTATGGACTATTTTTCTCTTCTAGAAAATTAAAGTTTCCTTGTGTTGTGGTTGTGTTTGTATACTACTTCTAGAGTGGCTGACTACCAATGAGTTGTAATGTGATAATTAGAGGTGCATCAGGTTGAACTTAACCCAGTCTCAATCTAAAGTTTTAATTAAGCAGTTTTCATGACTCGAATTTGATCATATTAGTTTTGACTAAGCCTTACTCGATTTATATATAGAAAATACTTTTTTTTATATAATAACTAAAATTATAAAGAATTACAAAACAAATTTTAATATTTTAAAAAATGTCATAATAAAATATATAAAAAATATTAAAAAAAATCATAATTTACACAATATTGAATCAGTGGAGAATGACCCAAAAAGTGCCCTAATCCTAATATAAAAAATAGGTGGGTCAGGGTTGCCAACCTTTCACATTCTTTTAGAAATTTTTTATTTATTTACAAATTAGACCCTTAAATTTTTATAATTATTAAATATTTAACTACATAAATATATTTGTTTCAGTGGAATTTAAGTATGATAAGAAAAAGAAATTTATATAAATAGTCCAAACAAAGTTTTGGAGGATCGGGTTATTTTTTTGCATAATAAGACAAAAATATAATGATTAATGAAGATGGGTAAACTGACCTCTACTACCAGCAGGTTTGTGACTCCCATCATATTTTTGGCGTTCACTTAAGTAAAAAGGATTGGTGTAAGGTAACTGGCAACGTAAAACCTTCACACTTCAAAAAATATTACATAAACAGAACTCAATCAAAGGAACTAAAAAACCAGAAACTTTGTTTAACAGATGATTATCACTAATCCAAAAGAGATCATGAACCTTCTAGGTGGCTTCTTCGGATGGCGTTTCCTTTGCTCGTGTTGATCCTTAAGAAGACATGTCATGGAAGAGAACATGAAAACAAATAACATCTGGTGAAATGTACTTTCCTTCTCAGTTGGTGCATAAATCTAGCAATAAAAGGATTTCAGACAATTATCATCACCGACAAGTACAACCCAAACCATATGCACATCAAATAATAGAATGAGCATTATTGGCTTCGTACCCTTGAGCTTGTCGATAGAATCTCCAACGACACCATCGTCTTGCTCAGTTTGGGAACAGAATAGAACGGTAGTATTAGAGAGTGAATAAGTGAGAGTAGAATAATACATCAAACCAAAATTTTCTAATGGTCATATCAAATATCTTTGATATTATTGTCAAAAATTTCCATGGAGGTTTTTCACACACAAGATGAATAAAAAAAAAATTATTGGGACAAATTTGTAATAAATTTCAAAAAATTAACAATTTTTATTAGGTCTAATTTGTAAATTTTTTATTATAGGTTACCTGTACTAATGGTATTTGATTTGGTCTAATCTAAACCATTCATTTATTTTATATTAAATCTAATAATTTATAATTAATGTTCCACCGATGAACCATTTAATTGCTGGTTCACCTTAGGCGCCACCTAAAAAATATATCGAATCTAATTTTTTTAAATCTCAATCTAAACATTTAAGTAAAGGCCAGATTTTCGAACCACCCTAACCCCCCAGGCGATAATTGATTGTAAATATAAAATGCGTGTGAGAAAATGGAAGGCATATATTGGTGGACCCACATACACACGTAACGTAAAACACTTCCTTCGCGGGAACCACGTTGACGTTGTTTAACGAACTGCCTTCCCTTCCCAAACTGAAAATCCCGCTTCCGTGTCTCCACTCTCTCGCTTCGCTTCCCGCGAAACTCTCATCCCTTTCTCTCTCTATTCGCCAACACCATTTTTGTCTTTGATCCTTTCTGTATCTTCAAATCTCACTCTCACACTCACGATGCCATGAAGAGCCCCAAACTCATCATCCATGTCGACCCCTCCCCCGTCGCATTCTACAGACTCACCGCCGGCGAACGATCCCGCTCCAGGGACAGCGTCTCCCCTCGCCGCCAAAGCTAAGCTCCGAAAAATTCCTCCCATTCCAATTCGACGGACTGCAAGACTAGCAGACGAAGGCGAGGTCGAGGAGGAGGAGGAGGAGGAGAAGAAGAAGGAAGGCGAAGAGGAGCAGGACCTACCCGAAGGCCAAGCTCCCATTTTGCTTGCATCGTCTTTAGGGCTCAATCACATTCGCACACGCTCGGCTTCTTCGCCTCTTCGCTTTTCGTCCTCGGTTGGCGGGCCTTCCATTTTGAGCAACGAGGCTGTCAAGATTGACGACAGGGTCCATGCCAGACCCAGATCCAAACTTTCCCATCCCAATGTAGCGTCAATGGAACTAGGTATTCTTTCTTTTCACCGTCATGCTTCTACCCATGATATAACCAAGTATTTTTTTATTTTTGATTGGGTCGTCCAGTTTTTGGCTTTTTAATTTGATTTTTTTTTTTGAAGTGTTGTTAAATTTCGCATATCTTTGCTTGAATTTAATTTTGATATCCTATTGGGTTGTTTGTATTTGAACCTTGGGAATGAAATGGTTGGTGATTATTGCATACTGCTGCTACTATCATTCTTGTACTTTCCTTAGGGGAAAAAGTTCATTGGAGTCAATCCAAATCGTTGAGAGCTCATTCACAACTCCTTCCTGTGCTAGAGGTGATATAATCTTACTGAATTTGTATTTTTTCTTTTTCTTTTTCATGATGGTGTAGTTGGAGAAATGTAGGTAGCTCAGGTTTATCGCATGTATTTTATATAGGGTAATCATGCAGCTTTCGCCAAAGAAATGCAGTCCCCACGTTTTCAGGCAATACTGCGAGTTACAAGTGGGCGCAAAAAGAGAAACCCTGATATTAAAAGCTTTTCCCATGAGCTTAACTCCAAAGGAGTTAGACCTTTTCCAATCTGGAAACATCGCGCGTTTGGGCATATGGAGGTACTCTTCCTGTTAGAGATAAAGCCATTGCCCTCCACCTAACAACTTTAATCCATCTTAACGTTTTAGATTACTGTTCATTAATTTAAAAGTGCATAAATTTCTCAAACATTTTTTTTTCTTTTTTCGAAATGAACTATTGCAGGAAATCATGGTGGCAATTAGAGCTAAGTTTGACAAATTAAAGGAAGAAGTTGATTCTGACTTGGGTGCTTTTGCGGGAGATTTGGTGGGCATTCTTGAAAAAATTCCACGGTCTCATCCTGACTGGAAAGAGAGTTTGGAGGATCTGTTGATTGTTGCTCGACAATGTGCAAAGATGTCACCTAGTGATTTTTGGATGAAATGCGAAACTATTGTTCAAAGTCTTGATGACAAGCGTCAAGAATTACCAATGGGGATACCCAAGCAAGCCCATACACGCCTACTATTTATTCTCACTCGGTGCACTCGTCTAGTGCAATTCCAGAAGGAAAGTGGCTATGAACAAGATCACATTCTGGGTCTTCACCAGCTCAGTGATCTTGGAGTATATCCAGAGCAAATTTTGCAAGCTGCACAGCAGAAATGCAGTGTGCCACCAGGTGGACATGAGGTGGTTGAGAAGCAGTTAAAAAAATCACATGGTAAAGAGCAAGACAAACTGATAATCAAACAAAGTAAAGTTGATCAACATGTAAGTGTTGCGATTGATAATGTGGAGGTTGGTACTGCCAAAAGTGTTGATTCGACTCCAAGCAGCTACAGGATGTCTTCTTGGAAAAAGCTTCCATCTGCTGCTGAGAAAAAGCGCAAAGGTCAGGATGCTGTAGATTTCCCATCCAAAGGTGAACTGGATCAGCTGCTAGTCAAAGATGAAAATGCGGAAAACCTGGATACTTTGTCATGTCATCCTGAACATTCAGAGTCATCATCGAGAACGCGAAAGGTTTCTTGGGGATTCTGGGGAGATCAACAAAATCTAACATATGAGGATTCAATGATCTGCAGAATTTGTGAGGTTGAAATACCAATTGTACATGTGGAGGAGCACTCTCGAATATGCACAATTGCTGATAGATGTGATTTGAAAGGATTAACTGTAAATGAACGACTTGAAAGAGTTTCTGAAACTATTGAAAAGATACTGGAATCCTGGACACCAAAAAGCACTGATACTCCAGGAGAAAGCTTTGAGGTTGCAAGAGTGTCTACCTCAAGTGTGCATGAAGAGTTCAACGAGTTATCCCTAGAAAGAAACAGCTTGTCTTGTAGATTCTCGGAAGACATACTTGACTCTACTCCTGAAGCTGACAATACTTTTGTTATGGATGATCTGAACCTTTCACCTGAAGTATCATGTGAAGCACGTATCTGCTTCAAACCTGATCATGGCACAAAGGTATCTTCTGCTGGAAGCTTGACACCTAGATCACCATTGGTAACACCACGAACCAGTCAGATAGAAATGTTATTAAGTGGACGAAGAACAATATCTGAACTTGAGAGTTACTATCAGGTATACACTTACATGTGGTTGTTATTCTCTATAAAACACTATTACACCCAGAAGAACATTACACTACATAAAAGCATATTATCAACACGTATACATTTTTGTCAAAAAAAAAAAAACACGTATACATTATAATCCATGAACTTCTTATGGGATATTATCTTTGGATTTATTTGTTTAAATTTTTGTATTGATAAGTTGACTGTCAAATGATAGATAAACAAGCTAGTGGAAATAGCTCGTGCAGTTGCAAATGTGAACAACTGTGACTACAGTGCTTTGGAGTATATGCTTGATCGCTTAGAAGACCTGAAATATGCAATACAGGACAGAAAAGTGGATGCACTTGTTGTGGAGACTTTTGGACGACGTATAGAGAAACTTTTACAGTGAGATCTTGTAACTTTTCTGTTGTGTTTCTACAGCCATATATTTCTCGTGATTTCCAAAGTATCTATAAGATTTTTCCTTCATATATCTTTGAACCACTATAGTTGACAGTATAAACTTAACCTTATTGTCTTTCCCTTTTTTCTATGATTTGTTTTCTTCTGCTGGCATGATGCTTTATACCTTATCTTGAATCTGCAACTTCATTTTACAGGGAGAAATATATATCTCTTTGTGGGCAGATAGAAGATGAAAAGGTAGACTCATCAAATAGCATGGCTGATGAAGAGAGTTCAGTGGAAGATGATGCTGTCCGTAGCCTTCGTGCTAGCCCAATTAATCCTTGTTCTAAGGACCGAACCTCTATCGAAGACTTTGAAATTATAAAACCAATAAGCAGGGGTGCATTTGGACGAGTTTTTCTTGCCCGAAAAAGAGCAACTGGTGATTTATTTGCTATAAAGGTCAGCATCCTTACCAACTGAAATGATTTCTTTGCAAAATGAAAGTCGAAGAAAGTTGAGATAAACTGATTTCATGAATTCTGTTTCTGCCTGTACATAAATTTCTGCTTTTTACCAGTATGTCATATTTACCAGTATATGTCCATTTTACCACTTAACAGGCAAGAGACCATATTCTTTTCTTCGGGCCAGGGAGCGGAGGGGGGGGGGGGATATGATCCCTTTTTTCATTTCTAATTTGATGGGTGTCATATGTCTGGTGACATTTGAAACTGTGATCTCATTCTCTATCCTTGTTTTGAATGTGAAAGTTTGAACTGATGATGCATTTGAGTATTTTTTTTTTTTTTATGTTCTTTTTCTATCTTCAAACTCTCTTTCCTTTTCTTTTTCCATCTATCCAACTGTATTTGGTAACAGCATGTATACTGAAGTTGTAAAATTGTAGGAGTATTCTTTAGTCCAGCATTGCCAATTGGCCATTGTTGGCTATAGAAAGTCTTGCGAAATTAACTAACAGAGTAATTAGAAAACGTTAAAACGTTTTTCAATACTTTTGCAGGTTCTGAAAAAGGCGGATATGATCCGTAAAAATGCAGTTCAAAGTATTTTGGCTGAGCGAGACATCCTTATATCTGTCCGAAACCCTTTCGTGGTGAGCAGGTCCTACAATGTATCATCCATATGCAAAGTTGTTGCATATTGGTACAGTTATCTAACGTTCATGTAACTCTGATGAGCAGGTCCGATTTTTCTACTCTTTCACATGTAGGGAAAATCTTTACCTGGTTATGGAGTATTTAAATGGTGGAGATCTTTATTCTCTGTTGAGAAATCTAGGTTGCTTAGATGAAGATATGGCTCGCGTATATATTGCAGAAGTTGTAAGCGTATTAGCCTTTGTATTTTGTTAGTTTTGCAAGTGGATATCTGTCATTTAAGAAGTTCTCACAAAATTTATTTTTCTTGGTTGCTCCACAGGTTCTTGCATTGGAGTATTTGCATTCCTTAAATGTGATTCACAGAGACTTGAAGCCAGATAACTTGTTGATTGGTCAAGATGGTCACATCAAGGTCAGCATTATGTTGATTAAACACACACAAAACACACATCTATATATGTTCTTGTCTTTTTGTGTCTATGTAGTTGTATATGTTATTTAATGTGTACCCATTTAAATGGAATGAAGTCTCTTTATTTTTTCTTCCTTTTCTTATTGCATTTTTATCTGAAAGCAAAACTTCAAAGATCCAATTTAGTCCTAGTATTTTATATTAAGCTTTTAATGATGTTAACAGATTAGTTTATAAATTTGGTATTACTAATATTCTATTCATGCATGACTTAGGGCTCTGGCACCTGCTTTATGAATTCAGTTCTTCTAGAACTTTTATGTTGTTATTTCTTGGTTTCCTTATTAAAACTGAATCAACCCCCCCCCCCCCCCCCGGGGGCGGCGCACACACACACTCCCATTATTTGGTGTATAATTGACTTTATATTTGCAATACAATCAACAGAACCATTGTATTTGGGTTGAACTGTGTGAACACAAGTTTGTATGTGTTTACTCCAAGGATAACATGCTGTGGCTTGTGGGCTAATATGGAATTATTTATTTATTATTATTATCTTTACTTATGCTTACTGCTATTTCTATCAAAGTATCACCATTTGTTTCTACTAATTATCATAAATCATCTTGTACCGAAAAAAAATAAAAAATAAAAATCATCTTACATTGCCCCAATGAAAATAATATTTGTCACTTCTCATAAATGTCTAATCCCTTTTATTGCAGTTGACAGATTTTGGGCTCTCTAAGGTTGGTCTTATCAACAGCACAGATGACTTATCAGCACCATCATTTTCCACTAATGGTTTCCTAGTAGATGATGAACCAAAACCTCGACATTCTTCAAAAAGGGAACAACGTCAAAAGCAATCAGTAGTTGGCACCCCAGATTATTTGGCACCTGAGATACTTCTTGGCATGGGACATGGTTTGCAGTTTATCTGCTGATTAAATAGTACATCTTATACGAAAAATGCTTTTAGTTAGCCACTCTGGTTTTTTCGCTTCTTTCAAATATCATTTTATTTGTTTTACATTCTTATATATGCTTGCTCTCCTTGTAGGTGCAACTGCAGATTGGTGGTCCGTTGGTGTTATACTTTTTGAGCTTCTTGTGGGTATTCCACCATTCAATGCAGAACATCCACAGGTAGGTTTTTGTGATATGTTAGTCCCCAATTCTAGTAACTATATTAAAAAAAGTTAATGGATGGCAGCATTCTCTTTTCTTCCCGTTTTCTTTTGCCTTTTCGAATCATATTTAAAATACTCCTAAGAAATGTTTGGATTGGTGGTAAGGGATGGAATGAAGCGAAATTAAATAAAATGATAAATGATATTATTGTTTGAATGTTTAAAAAAGAGATGGAATGAAATAGAATTAGAGAGACTTCATCCCACTCCATACTCCAATTTTTCTTCTCCTCCAAATTAGAGAGTAAAAGATGGAATGAGTTATGAAATTATATATATATTTTTAATCCTTATATTTTTGTGTTTGAGATAAGAATAATATAGAAACAATAAACTTAAAATTCTTTCTATTCCATTTAGGCTCCGTTTGGATAGGTTTTATGTGCAGCTTATTCGGGCTAATCTACTACAATGAGCGCTTATGAAGTGTTTTAATTTCGTTTGGATGAGCTTATTAAAATAACTTATGAAACTCTCATAAGCTGTTTTGTGCTTATTTTCATAAGCCAAAAATTCAAGCTTATGAAAATAAGCCTTCGTGAAAGCTAAAAGTAACATAGGTATTAGTTGTTTTTATAATAATTTTTAACAAAATTAACCTTAAGGAATTGACACAATGCATAACATATCCCATAAATACATGATACTTATTTCAAAGGGTTTATGAAAAGCGGTTTTTAAAGTATTTATCCGAACAATATTTAGTGTATTTGGATAAGTTGTGGAAAAAAAATGTTAAAAATCAATTATGTGTATAATCGATTTTCAAAAAAATCGATTATGAGAAAATTAATTTATGTTTGGATATGTTAATTCATAATCAATTTTATGATAAAGAATTTTGTTTGGATTGTATAAAAAAATCGCTTTTATGTATTAAATTATTAAAAGATATATGAAATGGTTGAAAAAGTTATTTAGTTGAAGACAAATAGGTATTTCTCTCTTAAAACTTTTGAAATAATCAAAAATCAAATAATTAAAAACTTAAAATAACAACTTTTAAAAAAAAAGCTATTTTTAGTTATGAAAAAATAATGTTAACTTATAGAGCCCGTTTGTTACAGATTATTTGATGAAAAAATCATTTTTAATGATTTTGATTGTGTTTGTTTAAGCTTATTAAAAAAGTAATTTGTTTTAAAAAATCATTTTTATAGTTAAAATAAAAATTTATTATCATTAACTTTTGAAACGAATCTCTTGCAATAGAAGAGAGAGAAGTTACTCTTATTTAAAAAATGATTTTTATGATTGTAAACAAATATAAAATAGCTTCTACTTTTCTTAAAAATCTCTAAAAAAATAATCTCTAAATTATTAAAGGTCAAAATCAATTTTTTTTTAATCTGTAACAAACGGACCCATTTGATTTTACACACTTAAAACAAACAAGATATATTTTAAATAAAATAATTTTTAATTAAAAAAAGCAATTATTCCCAAAAAATAAACAAAACTAAACGTGCTCTTAGCTTATTTTATACCGTACGTATAACAGTAGAGCTTATTAAATAAGTTTTACTCGAATAAATACTTATATAAGCTATTTATCTAAACGGAACCTACTAAAACTTACAAATAAATAAATGAAAATTTTCTTCCATTTTACCATTAAACATCCAAATAATTATATAACAACTTTATTAGTTTAATTTTGATCTACTATTAGTGTAAAATATTTTTACATTATCATCTAATTATGTATTGCCAAATCCTTAAAAGAGTTTAACTATCATATCAACAACTTTAAAATTTTAACTCTTTTAATAATATCAGATAACAATATAAAAAAACTTTCAAACTCCATTATATAGGATTCCATTCCACCCACCATAATACTTTCAAACATATCCCTAGCCTTGCTTTATTATTTCAAAGTTACTTGCGTATGATTTACATTGATAACCGCCATAGATATCATCTGACATGCAATACATTCCTTTATATACTGACTCCTTCAGAACAGGTTCTTTCTAAATTTTATCAATCGTCTCACAAAATTTTATAAAGTTTCCTTCTATTGATTTGCTGATATTTACCACTTACGTTTTCTTGGCTATCTTTGTTTTATATGGATGCGATGCATCTTTGTACAAAACTTATCAATTGAATAAGGGTGCTGTTCCAGGAATGTGAACAGAACCACCAAACAGTAACTCTAGGGTTTGATAAGAATTGGGGCAAAGTTGTAGGTGAATGGTTTTGGGTCTCAGCGACGTGGTAATTTTAAGGTGTCTGGTCAAGTGTACAGATCTGGTGGTGATTTTAATCAGAAGAAATCACAATAGATAAGATGGAGATAAAGAGAATACCCAGGCTTCACATTTAGGCATCACACTCGTAGTACACATCACACGTCTAATAGGGTTTCCTTTGAGAATGAACTCTTCATTAATTCTTTGGTATATGGGCACAGCAAAGAGTATTCAAAACTTGGGACCAAGTAGTCCAAAACTTAAAGCCCAACTTAAATAATCAGTCACCAATGAACATAAATAAAAGCCCAAATAATGAATTAAATTATGGAAAATCCCATAAAACTAATGCTCGTACATAGTCAAGACTAAATTTAAGATTCCCAAACAAAATATTATAAAAATACCCCTAAGAGCGGTAGTATAAAGGTAATTAAAGTAGCATTCAGTAACCTCATACTAAACGTAATAATTATAAACAGTTAAGTCTAGCTTTCAGTAACCTGATTTTAAACCTAATAATTCTAAGCAGTTAAGATTTAGTGAAGCTATGGGATATTACAATCATCCCAATATCAAATCTAACCAATGTGAGTTTTGGATTTATAATATTAGGTTTTGGACTCTGTTTTGAATATTTAGGTTACATGTGACAGACACTAGGACTCCCAACTCTGAGGAATGAGTTCTATTTGAACATCATTTTGTGTTTTGATGGTACTTTAATCAGGATAGGTGCATGGCTACTGCGATTGAATCAAACTTCAAGTTTTGATGACTATCTGATTATCTTGCTGATACTTTATTTAATAAAAAATTTGCTTCTGCATCACAAATAGTTATGTATCACTAAGTCACACCCTGTTGGCACTGCTTATAAAAGATCACCCCTTGTTGGCATTTCTTATAATTTACTTATAAAATACGAAAAAGAGATTGGTAAGGTCTGATTAGTTCTTGTTGACATATTTTTGCATATTGTATTTACTTCTTGGGCTATCTGCTGCATTTTCTATCTATGTTACTCATTTTTGCTACAGCCTTTTGATCAGGGCATTGCTGATGGACATCCACATTTCTCGTTTTTGTTTGATGTTCTTTATATGGTTATATTTGTGTGGATTTTTAATTTGATTACATATATCCCTATGGATTTGTTGGAATTTAAAGAGGTCAATGAATTTTTATTTTATTATTTAAGAATATGGATGAATATCTCACAACTGTTACTCATGGGTTTTTTGTTTTGCAGCAAATTTTTGATAACATAATTAACAGAGACATACAATGGCCCAAGGTACCTGAGGAGATTAGCTATGAAGCATATGATTTGATGAATAAGTAAGCATTATCAAAGTAGACATGTGCATTTTATGGTATTAACAAGGCTATGCTAGGAAACTACAAAAGTAATATGGACATTCTAGTCATATTTACCTTAGCAATTCCAACTCTAGGCATCAAAACCTCAGATAGTGAAAACTGATATATAGAACTAGAGGATTTTTCTCAATACATTTTTGGTAGTAAGGAGAGCATGCTAGTACTGCTGGTCTACACTGTTAAAGATTATGAACGCAGTAACTGTTGTGTTGATTGTTTTTCAGTGTTTAGCATGTCCACTGTGAAAAAAATTATTATTTTTTTTTTGGGCATGCTATGCAAATTTCCTTAAGGCTAAAGCTGATGAATAATTGACTAAACTATGTAATCAAGCATAAGAAATGGAAAAGATTCGTTGCATGCACTTGCATATGGACTAAGTAGTGTAAAACACCAATTATAAACCAAGATATACAGCTGAAATGTTTTTTTCTGAAGGGCTTCGTTGAGTCTTCATCTAGTAGCTTGTTGAACAGTTGTGCAAACTTGCTATTATTGAATAGTTTATACAGCTTCTTCTAGTGTTTTGCACTTTTATGATACCTCTAACGGCTTGTACATGAATTATGTCATTGGTTGGTAAATACTGTCCTCTTTTAACTTAAACATTGTTTAAGATTCATATCACGTTGGTTACGGCTGAGAGTGTATTCTCTTTCAGATTACTGAATGAAAATCCAGTCCAAAGACTAGGTGCAACAGGAGCTGCTGAGGTGAGTTCTTTATTGCTTTTAACAAAGGAGTACCTGCAAATTGTGGTATCACACAAAAGGTAACAGCAAAGATATTTTTTCTGGCAGGTTAAACGCCACCCTTTCTTCATGGATATTAATTGGGATACTCTAGCAAGGCAGAAGGTCATTATTTTAATTTTATTAGTGCTATGATATGTTTGTGCCTTATCTTTTGAGTTGTCACACTTGGGATCTACCCCAATTGGCTGCAGGCTATGTTCATACCATCAGCTGAAGCTCTTGATACAAGTTATTTCATGAGCCGATACATATGGAATCCAGAGGATGAACATCTTGCTGGGGCTAGTGATTTTGATGAAATTACTGAAACATGCAGCAGTGGTTCAGGCAGTGATTTATTAGATGAAGATGTAAGAATCCTTTCTAACTTCAGTAACCATGCACTATAAACAACCTTAAGCTTTTTAGCTATGGTACTACTTACTTCCAAGTATTTAATTTTAGTGTCATATATATTTACTAATATACATAAATTGATTTGCTTGATTTTAAGTAGATAACATGATTGAGTTTGTTTGAACAAAACATATGAAATCATATTGCGATTTAAACCTATTTTGCTCTAAATATAAGGTTACATTTGAAAGAGTCAGTTAGCTTGTAAGCCACAAGTCTGTTAACATCAATCGCTTCTTTTATTTTCTTTTAATTGAATTTCTAATTTTTTTGTAAAACAACCACTTCATCTGATATTATTTTTCTAGCATCCCTGTTTGATCATGATTTTTTCTGACTAAATACGTGTTGAGCAGGGTGATGAATGTGGTAGTTTAGCAGACTTCAGTGGTCCAGCTCTTGAGGTGCAGTACTCATTTAGTAATTTCTCATTTAAGGTAAGACCTGTCATGCCTGATGTTCTCTTTCATCATTATAATTCGTGATCTTACGTGGACATGTAATTATTGCATTTTGTTCTATCACTTAGTTATCCTTAATTGGCCTGGCTTATATATGTGAAAAAAAGCCTCGTGTTATCCTTAAATTTGTTACTGCTAGAAATATAAGTCTTTACTGAATGCCTACGGATGTTGGTTTAGATGGTAAGGGAGGTTGATCCTCATATTGCTTTCTCCGGTTCGAATTTGATGGGAGGTTGTAGGAAGTAAAAATTCCCAAGAATTCGCTAGGTTAGGCATTGAAAAGTATGCTTGGACTGGCCCAAGTAGGGGACTACTGGGCAAAAAAACCCAAGAACCCCTTACCGCAATACCCCAAAAAAGACATATATAATCCTTGGGAGGTTCTTTAGCAGTTACATTGGCTAGATTTCATGTCACATTACTTTTGGCCATAATTATCATATTAAAGATGACTTTGTACTTTTCCTCGTGGATTAAATAAATTTGTTTTATTCCTTGTTTTCTTACAGAACTTGTCTCAGCTAGCATCTATCAATTATGATCTGGTGATTAAGAACTCCAAAGAATCACCTGATGACTCCAATCCATCTGTTTCATGACGTACCTAGAGAGAGGGTTGTAAGTTTCTCCTGGCAATTTAATGTAGTTTTTAGCAAGGGTGAAGTTCAAACAGGTGATTTCCAGAAGAAAAAAGGCATTGGGCATTTTTAATACTGGCAGGCACTACCGTCGTGTGATTACCTGAGTATCGGTCTCATTTTAGATGGAATGTGATGTGGCCCAAAAATTCGTTTTTCTTGTTTGCTGTCACCTTCATTTTAGAATGGCAATTTTTATTTTCTAGGATTTGATAGAGTGAGACTGGTAGAAGATTCTTTCTTTGCTCACAGTGCTTTTGGAATGCGTAGGTCAGTATAGTGTTTTTCATCCTTTACCCAAACCGAGTCTTCATTGTGGAAAGTGCATCTTTCTATGAAAATTTTAGGTAGCTTTTGATTTTGACCACATGCTTTTCTTGTACATACGTAAATACTGCAGTGAGTAGATGAAAGTGTAGTGCTTTGGTTTCATTTGCATTTTCTCTAATGCTGGTCTATGGACGATTTCATTTCAAGAATTTCAGTCCCAATCCAACAACGTTAAAACGGTTTCCGAGATTCTCTCCCCCCCCCCCCCCCTCTCTTCCCCCGGCCCGCCTTCTTTTGTTTGCAGTACACTTCAAAGTCCAAACTATTGTCACATGCTTTGCTTCCCCCCCAGGAAATAAAAGTAAACGCCTTAATCATGAACTGGTTTTTAATGCGGGCGGCAGATTGCAAGAGATGATTCGGCTCGAATTAAGTTTATCTTTTGAAGTAATTGAGAGGAGGGACTTCGCAAATATCAAGCGTTCTGTTGCGTTGCCTGACAACAAAACATAATTTACACAGGTGATCCATTCAAGTTTAGCTATGTAATTTCAATATTTTGCAGTCAAAGTCGGTGGCTTCTACCGTGGAGAACTATAAGATGTGGCAATAGTAGGTTGCCAACCCTTTACATAATTTAAAAAAAAAACTTTTGTATTTGTAAATTAGACTCTTAAACCTTAGTAATTGTTAAATAGTTAACAACCTGAATAACTTTTAAAATATAAGTCTCCAAACATAAATCACGTTAGGACAAACCCATTTTTAACCAAAATCAAGTTTGTAAAATCATGTTCATCTAAAATTAAGTTTACAAAATCTAAACAAAACACACACTAAATTAATGCTCCAACCCATAGTATTTTATTCATATGTAACCAAATTTTATTTCTTACATAGTAACTTATTCCATAATATAAATTTATTTTTTTATTAAATAATATGAAATAAAATAATTCTAAAAAAATATAACAACAATTGTTTAGAAAATAATTTTCATGAGACATTTTATATTTTTTAATATTTAGATATTTTTGAATTTCGAGAGATTTAAAATAATAAAAAATTAATGTTATAAATTAATCTATAATATCGATATTGTAAAATTTTTAAAATACTAATTATTAAAATAATCAAGTAAATCTCTCATTGATCCTGAAAGCGGCCTAATATTTATGTTTTTATAAACCAACATTTTAAATATGTTTAATTAGATTTCTTACTATATGGTTTGGGCTAAATAAATAATAATTTAAAATTAATTATACACATAATTAATTTTCTTTTTTAATTCAATATAATGCATAAATTTTAAATTAATACAAAGATAAGATTTTGAAAAATGTTAATAAATTGTGTAAAATAATATTCCTTTTGTGCAACAGCAAAATTAATGTTGTGAGCTGCTACAATCTCAACAATCTATGATTTTTTTTTCAAAAATGACTATGGCATAAGAACTTTTTCACACGAGAAAGAAAAACAAAAAATAACAATATTTTATTGAAAATAAACTTGTAATATTTTACAAAAAAAATAATAAACTTTATTGGGGTCTACCTTATAATTTTTTTATTACAGGTAACCTATACTAATGGTATCTGATTTGCTCTGATCTAAACTATCTATTTATTTTATATTAAATCTAACGGTTTGTAATCAATGGTCCACCAATGAACCATTTAATTGTTGGTTCACCGTAGATGCCACCGTCAAAGTCATATGAAATAACGTTCGCAAACAATTCTAAAAAACTAACGATATTCATATAATTAAATTGGCTTGCCAATTCATATAATTAAATTTGTCAAAAAAAAAATAAAATTGGCTTGCCAATTAGAATTAATAGTATCTTCGAGCATGTCTTCGTAGCTTCGGACAATGGAAAATTACGTCTATATTAGTCAATTTTGGAATCAATGCTGGCCACTCAATCACCAGTCTAGTTTACTAAAGTGTGCACACAGAAAGATTTCCTCAACCTTTACATCGATCACATTGATAGATAGCATATGGCATAGAATAATTGCTTTAAACATGCTATAGATTCATGAAGAAGCAGATGGTCTCCAAGCAATGCAGCATGAGGTTACTGATCAACCATGATATTTAATCTCTAGACTGGATATTCTCCTGTTCCGTTTTTGAAGTGGTTTTCGACTTTTGGGGTGTTTTCCTAGTTAAAGAATATAGGGAACTAGAGCTCAGAAGGAGTCTGTTTTATATTATTGGCTAAGAATTTTGATGAAACAAGTTTCTTTTCTCTGGGACACATCCTTTTCTTTTCTATATTTTTTATTTAACTAAAATAATATATAATTTATTATTTGATTCATGGAATGGAAGAGCTCCATTGAACATCATCAAATATTTTTCTCCAATGATCCGTCCAACCAGAGTAATTTTGGAATCCACGCACTAAACACAACTTTCAGTGCGTGAAGCATCAGTCCAGTCCAGTCCAGTTGGTTTGCCGAAGCATGATAGGCCCAGGCTCAGGCCCATCCAAGAAAAATGAAGGGTCCAATTCCAATGACTCCTCCTGAGACTGAGAGGAGAGCGGGGGTGCCTCTATAACTATAACTACAAAGGTTACGGCTCCTCCGCACAGCAAACCCTAGCTAGCTGTCCTCTCAGACTCAGACTCGGTGGGTTGGTAACTTCACTTGGCGTTTTGAATCTGAATCCGATGGGTACTACTACTGTCTCTTTGTTTTTGGTTTTTGCTACATTTGGAATGCGAGTGTTCTATTTTGGTTCCATGAGGAGGACCTGCATATGTTTACAACTAATTGTTGGTTTGGGTGGGAATAGGTGCGTACAAGTATGTATCTGAGCTTTGGCGGAAGAAGCAGTCTGATGTGATGAGGTTCTTGCAGCGGGTAAGGTGCTGGGAGTATCGTCAGCAACCTTCCATTGTCCGTCTCACTAGGCCTACTCGTCCCGACAAGGCTCGCCGCTTGGGTTATAAGGCTAAGCAGGTTAATGATTTTTCCTTTTTCCTTTTTTTTTTATTGCTTTTGCGAATAATCCCTTATTCCATTCTTATTTCACTTGTTATGAAAATGCGACATAGCTGCTTGGATTCTGACAAAAACCTAGTGAATTATGCATATTATGAAGCTTATGGCATCTCAGTGCTGGTTAAGCGGTATCATGCTGGCATTTTCTCTTTTGGAAATTGCCTATGTACAATGATTGGATGCTTCCTTAGACCAGCTATTGTAAACTGAACAATCCATCATCTCATCACATTTTTTAAATATTATTATCTGCTTGGGGGCTTTTTTGCTATACAGTGGCAGTGGACCACGACTTCGTGACCCATAGCCATGACTTATGTTTATTTTTAAAAATTTGATTGCAACTAAGTCGTGCTCAACAGCATATGTTAATTTTATTTTTAAAATATAAGGAAGTCGGGGGATAGGTTAGGGTGGGAAATATCAGGTTATCTGCAAAAACGAAATTGATGCACCTAGCAACTACGGCAAGACGAAGCAGCTGAGAATAGGGCCTACTCTAGAATCACTTTCCAGTAGGAACCGCTTCTTTCATCATCATCAAGGAACTTCTCCCAAGCCTAAAGGATTGTGGAGGAAGGTGACTGGGCAGCCATCTGAACTGCATTACAGCTGCTGACCATTTGGTTGAAGGTGTTTGTCCTTGGAGGGGATGCAACCAATGCAGGAAGTAGGTTTTCTGCTTGATTTTCATGTGAAGTGCTGTTGCTTGTGTTGTAACCAAATTTGTTGACATGCCAAGCAACTTCGAAAGATTCATGAGGTGATTGAAGTTGGTTCTTGGTTTGTGAGTTTCCAGATCAATACCCATCTGGAGAAGCTTTTTTCTGGATCAATAGGATCACCAACTTAAGAATCCTATCCTAAGGCGTGCCCCTCTTACATATATATATATTTAAAAAAAACTAACATACACAAGTCGATGTTGTTGAGCATAACTTAGTTGCAATCAAATTTAAAAAAATAAGATAAACATAAGACTATGGGTCATGACTTGCCATAAGTCGTGGTACACTGTCATAACTTCTTAACTGATATTGTGCATTTCGCACCTTTGGGGTAAATAATTCTAGAGTTGCACTAAAGTGAGAAATATTTTTTCCACGTGCACCTGTATGGTAAAAAAGCCCTGCTTGGGTTTTGAATGAATATTCTTTGTCGTCAATTTATGATGAAGAATGTGAGATCACTTCTCTTTTTAAATGCATTGGACTATTCTGCCATTTGTTGCTTAGTAACAGCTGCTTTTCTCCGTTGTGCATCAATTGTGCCTGTCCTTGTAGTGCTGCTGCACATTGCTTCATTTTATGATCTAGTGTATTGATTGTGATTATAACATTTCAGGGTTATGTGGTTTATCGTGTTCGTGTTAGGAGGGGTGGCCGGAAGAGACCCGTCCCAAAAGGTATTGTGTATGGGAAGCCCACAAATCAAGGTGTTACTCAACTGAAATTTCAGCGCAGCAAGAGGTCAGTTGCTGAGGAGCGAGCTGGAAGAAAGCTGGGTGGCCTTAGGGTCCTCAATTCTTACTGGGTGAATGAGGTTTGTTTGTTATAATGTTATTGTTGAAACTGAAACTTGGTTATGAATCGCATGCTGGTTGGTCTAACGCTACTGTTATGTGCTACAGGACTCTACTTATAAATATTTTGAGATAATTCTGGTGGATGTTGCCCACAGTGCTATCAGAAATGATCCAAGGATCAATTGGCTCTGCAACCCAGTCCACAAACACAGGGAGCTGCGTGGACTCACATCTGCTGGAAAAAGTAACCGGGGCTTACGGGGCAGAGGACATCTGCACCACAAAGCACGTCCATCCCGCAGGGCAAACTGGAAGAGAAACAACACCCTTTCCCTTCGTCGCTACCGCTGATTTTACTGCAGTGATTTTGTTTTCCTTCATTTTCTGAATACCTATTTGGAGGACAATCCATTTGATTTTTTGACGTTGGAAATCGTAGATTTGGACGCACCCGCGAATCAAGTCTCTTTTTGTAAGATTTAGCAATAGGGAAGATAGGTGATGTCACACCGGATATTTTTTTTTATTTTGTCGTACTATGGTAATTTTAGACCTAATTTATTATTCGTTTTTTATGTTTAGTAATTCCATTCCAAAAGATGCTCGCAGCAAACCCTATGCAATTGCAAAACCATCGGTGGAAGAATTAGCCCTCCCAAGTTCATCCATAACAAGTAGACTATCAGGCACAAATATTTAGAAATAGGCTACCTAGACTGACCTTTGTGAGACATTCTGAATGATAAAAGCTGTCTCTTGTATCTCTATCATGGACTACGCATCCAGATATAATTTTCAGCATCTTCAATTGTTTAAACTACAGGATTATTATAATTTTCGTTAACGCACTTATCTTCAATGAACTAAGATGTATAATCAGTTAACAAACTTATTAAATCAAAATCCACAAAGTGTCTATTGAAAGCACAATTAGGCCCCTGTGTGATTTGTTAATGCTTATTGGAACAAAATTTTAAGCTTGCTGAATGTTTAGAGCATACAAAAATAATCAACATATATACACACATAATTATCAAATGTAAGGTGACACATACAGTAGCATTTTGTATTCTCTAGCACAATAGCACACAGAAGCACATTTGTTAGGAAAACATGATTTTAAATTCTTAATGGAATCATGAGGGCAACTACCTTAGAAACGAAAGACGAACAAGCCGAAAAGAAACACATATGGACATGTGGGAGAAAGAAAAAGAAGAAACTGAGAGAGAGGAAAAGACCCATCCATCATTGCTAAGATTAGCAGTGCTCTCACTCAGTGGGTCTCTAGTCTACCTCCACCATTCCACATCTTCCTCCACCACCTCAAAGGCTTGGGAGCTCTGGGTTTTGCAGACCGGGTCTACTTTCTACACGTCTCACCCTTTCCAAACAATTTTTATTTTTATCTTTTTTGTTTTAAAAAATTAAGAAATACCAATTAGAAAAATAGAAAGGGAGGCAACGTGCCTGAATATGTCGGCCACGGCCACTGTTCATGTGCCCATACTTCACCATTCATAGAGTCTTTAGTCTTCTTGCCTGTACGCTACTTGTTTGACGTAATCTCTCACAATCAACAAAAGTTGTACTTGTAAGCCCATCGTCAATCAATTTTATTATTTTCCAGAAGACCCGTAATTAATTAGAAAGGCATACTCAAATAGATCAAATATCTCATTGAAATTTGTTGAAGGTGGTGGTGGATCCCAGTTTTAATTTTCTGCCCCTGATATTATAGACAGACACTGTATCTGTATGTGGTGAATGAGAATAGCTTTGCCGTTTTTACGTTGTTGCTCACGACCCGAGCGTTTCAGCGGCTCCACCACCACAACCACCGACACCGACTCTCTGAACTCTGAACCCTGAACCTAACCTGGCTTTGACCTCACCTAATCGTCCATTTCACTAAAATAATGTGGAGACGCGCTACTTCTTTATCGCCTCTGATCTCTTCTTTCAAATCATCCCCTTTCATGCAGAAGATGCAGGTAATCATACCCTTTCTCGCCCCTCTCGATGTTTTTTTGTGATTGTTTCTTTCTATTCTATTCTATTCTATTCTATTTAGGTGAGGTGTTGTCGTTCACCAACCATATATATATATATATATATATATTTACTTTTCTAGATTATCTATCTATATGGATTATGGAGTTTATGAGTTTCTTTTCCCTTCTCTTTGAACTTTGAATTGAAACAATCTCATGACTATAGTATAGTCTTGTGATGATACCGATACCGAAAAAAGTTCAGAAGGCCTTACTGAATTAATTGCATCTGATTCTGAATCTCATTGATGTTGTGTTCTGACGTTGACCTTTTCTTTTGGATTTTGAGTCCAGGAAACTTCTAAACAGAACATTTGGCAAACATTTACCACGGGAATGCCCTTGCAGGTACTATGCAATAACTGCATTTGTATTACAAATTGCTGATGAAGCTTGTCATCTTCTTACTTTCTGCGCTGATTTGCCAAGGTCTCATCTTGTATTGGCATCTTAATTTGTATCAGATTCCACGCAGATACTTTGATAGTAATTTAACTAGAGTGTTAAAATTGCTGCTTGGAAGTCGTAACTACTTCTAGAGAGGTGGCAAACCACTCCTTGCTGTTGTGGGCACCACTAGTCTAAAAGAATAAAACTGCATTTAAAAACATATCTGTTCTCATCGGGTTAAAAGCTTTTAAGTTATGGCTAATGGCTACTGGTAGAGTTCTGGGAATTTTGTATTTGAGTAATGTTGGATATTTCAGGCCAAGGATTCTCCTGGATGAGCAGAGATGGCCTATATCACTATCTTGCCACCCACTATTTCTATACTCTGTATGACCGTGTGGTGAAGTCAGTTACTTTACTTGTATAACTTTACCTAGGTCATATTTATTGTTCAGTTGTGATTGGGTACTTTACCTTAAATGGAGGTATACTTTTGTTTTTAGGACGGGGCTGTGTAAGGTTGACATAGACACTAAAACTTAATTATTATCTCAATTCACTCTTTGCTATATATGACCACAAGTCTGTTGATATATTTAAAACTTCAAATAGTTCATTTGCTCTGAATAACTTCTGTGGGATCACTTCTCACTATTAATTTCACTCATCACAATTTATGAGTCTCAAGGATTCACTGTGTATGTAACCAGGGAGTTTACAGCTTTTGAATTTTATTGTCTCAAATATGATACTTCAATGATCTCCTTGTTTCTTTGTTCCCTTTGATGCAGGAAAAGGATGGGATTTCCCCCAAACATACAGCTCAGTTTATAACTTTTGTTTTAGGTAATAATTATGCATTTATTAAATTGTTGATAAAGCGATAATGTAATATGCAGTCTTACCAAGATGTAGGTCTTATGCCAGAATTGGTAAACACTAATTTTGTGAATGCCTCAAGGTGTGAGTTACATGCTACTCTCTTCCTGCATATCTCATGTTTGTATGTCTACAATTAACACTAAATATATGGGTGGATTGTCTTCATTTATAATGTTAGAAGGTAACCACTAAGGTTGATAAGGCTCTTATTATGAAATTTTAAGGAATGGCCACAACCAGATATAGAAGTTAACCTTATGTATGTTAATAACGTGTGTAATATAATTTCACTATCTATGAAATCAAGGATATTGGAAAATATAATCTAGTTACAATTGGATGGTTAATATTGGAGTTGAGACATCTGGGATGTTTAGATAGTATTCTATTATTTGTCTCAACTGGCCCGAAAAGCTTATCAATGGTCCAGAATAAGTGGAAATTATGTAGAAAAATTTACAAAGATAATTAAAAATGGTTCAAAATAATTACTTAATTGATTGTTCTCATGATCTAGCTAGAGATTATGCCAATGGCAATAGCAAAATATACGTGTCATCATGGTTCATTGATGCATTTAACTTACATAAATGAAGGCTAATGACACAATGACTAAGATTGACCCATCTTGAAGCTTGAAAGAAAACTGAATTAACCAAAATGAATTAAAGAAGTATTAAAATTGCGTGATTATGAACCTTAAAACTTCAGATATTCCGTGATAGACTATATTACTGTTGGAAAGAAACAAAAAACAGATAATGCACACTCTTCTTATTTACCAGAAAAGATAGATCATACAGATATACTTGGTGCCAATTGCCAAGTTTAGAATCTAGGATAACAGGGGTATCAGAAAACAATTATCCCAATAAGAGAGGAGTGGGGAAGGAGAAGCAGGGGAAGAATAGATGTAAATGTTGAAAGAGATATATCTACATGTTACTCATTAGGATTATGAACTCCTATTATATTTGGGTGGTTTTTCATATCATATGTTACCTAAGCAACACTGTTGGAAATACTAATACTTTAATAAACAGCTAAAATGTATTCAATAGGAACAAAGTGCCACAAGTTATTAATGATGCTACACTTTTCTTTGATATTTTAGAAATATTCTAACCATGATTTTTTTTTGTTTGCCTTAATTAGTATAATCAAACATTGTTCTTATCCTCTCAGGAGGCCCTGGTAGTGGAAAAGGTACACAGTGTGAAAAAATTGTTCAAACCTTTGGATTTAAGCATCTGAGTGCTGGAGATCTTTTGAGAAGGGAGATGGTTTCTGATAGCGAATATGGGTGATGTTGTCTTATCCTAATTCTTTATTTGTTTCCTTCGTGCGTCTTTGGGATTTTAACAATAAAAACATCAAACAGCTCGATGATTCTGAGTACAATTAGAGAAGGAAGAATTGTTCCATCAGAGGTGACTGTCAAATTGATTCTAAGAGAGATGGAATCCTCTAGTGACAATCATAAGTTTCTTATTGATGGTTTCCCTAGAAGCGAGGAGAACCGCATAGCTTTTGAACAAATTGTGAGTTTGACTTTTAACCTTTTATCTCTTAAACTTGGGTTGAAGGTAGTTGTGCTTCCCTTCCTGGGCCTCTTCGTTCTAATGTTGATGAATTGATATTAGTAGTGAGTTATTTTTGTGCCGGTACCTATTTTTTTTATGTATCTAATTTACTAGAAATTAGCAACATATCCTCTATATAACTTTGCAAATGACAATATCTATGGATGAACAAAGCAAATTTTCATAGCAGAAAATTCTTATTGAGGGTATTAGAATTTAGAACAAAGAATAATTTCATGCAAATTCTTTCTTGTATTCTTCTATTAAATAAACACACTGTTCTTTATGCAGTTTGGAGCAGAACCAAATATAGTACTTTTCTTTGATTGCCCTGAACAAGAGATGGTGAAACGGGTGCTGAGCCGTAATCAGGTTCTTACTAAATTCTTGGAAATTTAAATTCAGCATCTGATTAGAAACTACTGTCTGATATATGTTGCTCATTTTATTGCAGGGTCGAATTGATGACAATATAGATACAATCAAGAAACGTCTTAAAGTATTTGAGGCATTAAATCTTCCTGTCATTGATTACTATGCAAAGAAAGGGAAACTTCACAGGGTAATTATATTTAGTTTCAATGTTTAGTTGAATTTAGGAGAACTGGCCTTATTTGGAATTATGTGTCCACCTACACGCTAAAACTGCAATTATTTTTCTCCACCTTTTGGTTAGAGATCTTTTATTTACTTTCCTTCAAAGTGTATGCTACTATGCTGCTTGAAATCTTCTTTTTAATCACTTCCAAGTGGGAAAATTCACAAGCTAATATTTTGTTTGTTTGACTTAAATGATGATTGGATTTAGGATTCAGCTGTATGTTTATACTTTATAGATGTGATGGATATGTGATTGAAAAAAAAAAAATCATCTTCTGGTCAAAGAATTTTGTGTCTCTTTCTTGCTTAACACACTGGTTTAGGTTTTGCTATATCATTGCGTGCTATATGAATTATATGTTAATTATAGTGACAAGCTAATCTCTGCAGATCAATGCAGTGGGAACAGTAGATGAAATATTTGAGCAAGTTCGGCCAGTTTTTTGTGGCATGTGAGGTATATATTTTATTGTCGTTAGTTCTATAATGTTACTTACATATGCTTAAGAAGCATGATGCTCCATACACAACCAATTGCCTCCTTTGTGGTCATTCTTACTAACAGTTCTTGATAGGTAACTGGTGTTCGACTGCATTTACTAGGCGCATAAATGTATACAGCCATCGGCATGTTGTATTTTATTAACCGTGTCTTTATTTGCTTGAGTTTTAAGTGGGCGTGAAAAGGAGAAATCCAATCCTCCAAATTTGTTGGATAGATGTTATTCTTAGTCTTTTTGTCTCCCATGGCTTCCCTCTCTTTATCTGGGTTAAAATCATGTATTTTGTAATTTAATAGGGCTAATGACTTGCATCATTCTATGCAGCACGAGGCTAAATGAAAAGCCGATTGAATGGGTTGAGAGCATTGTAAAGTGGGGTGAAGTTTGGATTTTAGTGCGGACCTAATACATTTCCCAGTTGATTACAAGATCTGATTCAAATTCCTGGCTGAATTGCTTTGGAATTTGGTAGGTCGCTAAAACTCATACGCTGAAGTTTTTCACTTTGACATATGCATCCACCATTCACAGAAGATGGCTCTTGTTCCCTTTTTCCTTTTCCCCTTCAGCTGTTCCTAACTTGCAATAAACAGCTTATGCCACTGAGGGAATGGCATGCTGGTGGAGCTGAACTTTCTCTGACAGAGGAACTGCTTCTAAATTGCGCAGAATTTTACTTTTGGTTATGATTATATTTGAACTAACTGATGTTTTGTAATATTACAATGAATTGAATTCTAGTAGTCAGCCCAAATTATGATTATCGCACAGATACTTCAAGCAAGTTGGCATCTCACTCTGACTAAGCTAATTAGACAAGACTGATTGGGAGAGTTGAACAGATTTTTGAGGTGTTGGACTTGCTTTATACCCTTTGATTTATCAGCTTGTAAATAGTAAAGGCCTTCTTCTGGCTTTTGGTGCACCGTGGAATGCAAGTGCCGCAAGATTTGCCGAAATTGTATTTTTCCATTCAGTGACACGATGACATAACGTTGCAAGGGGAAGCCTTTCCTGCAAACTTGCCATAAAGCATTCAGGGAAAGTGGAGACCTAGTTGCCCTAGCTAGTCTTATCCATGGCAGCTATACAATAGATAAGAACAGTGGATGGATGTGAATAGTTATAATATCCTTTCTATATTTGATGTTAAGTGATACACGAGAAATTATATACCTTTTTTGGTTAAGCTTAACAATACTTTTTATGAAAATGACTTCAAAATAGAAATATAAAACCCCCTACGATTGGACGAAGTTAACTTAAGAGAGGAATACACTTATCAAATGCATTTAAATTTCGTCGACATAAAATATTTGGTTTGGATGAATAACTGAAGAATTTTAAGAATACCACTGCATTTTAATCTGGTTTTTGGGTTTAAGAACTAAGTGGGGCTTTCAATACTTTACTATCTGATTAGTCGTTAGGTAAGGTCAGTCAATAAATTTTATTAAAAATTAATTTTTTATTAAAAATTAATTTTTAATAAAATAATTTAGAACAAGATTTTTTGTGTTTTAGAAATTATAAATTTTATTTAACGTTTTGCAGTACCCCATGTTATAAAGAAGAGAAAATGCTAGAATTTTGAGGCACTAGAATAGTGAAAGAGCTGCTTATGAATTATGAATTTATGATACGAAGTGATGATGATAGCACTCAAATGCCTCTGTTGCTCTCCAAGAAATTAGAATGATACCCACTGTTCAACCGCTAAGCTTCCTTCCAACTCGTATGACCTTGTACTCTTTGAAGAGGAACACCAATAAACATAGAAGCAGGAGACACAGAGAGTGGCAAACCCAAGAGAGCAACAACACTCTTTCTTTCCCAAAACCCACACCAACCCCACTTCTCATTAATCACCAACCTTATACCCAAACAAAATTCCAAGCACTTGAACAAGTGCTCAAAGACCTTGAAGCCTCTGTTGACAAGGGCATCAAAATTGACCCTGAAATCTATGCTTCTTTATTAGAAACATGCTACCGTTTGCAAGCCATTGATTTTGGTATCCGAGTTCACCGCCTTATCCCAACAACCCTTTTGCGTAGAAATGTTGGCATCTCGTCAAAGCTTCTCAGGTTGTATGCTTCGTGTGGGTATATGGATAAGGCCCACGACCTGTTTGATCAAATGGCTAAGAGGGATGTATCTGCATTTCCATGGAATTCACTTATCTCAGGTTATGCTCAAGTGGGCCTCTATGATGATGCCATTGCACTCTACTTTCAAATGGTGGAAGAGGGTGTTGAACCTGACTTGTTCACTTTCCCTCGGGTTCTGAAAGCTTGTGGGGGAATTGGGTCAGTTCAAGTGGGGGAAGAGGTGCATCGGCATGTGGTTCGTTTTGGGTTTGCCAATGATGGGTTTGTCCTCAATGCACTGGTTGACATGTATTCAAAGTGCGGTGACATTGTAAAGGCTCGAAAGGTCTTTGACAAGATACCTCATCGAGACTCTGTTTCATGGAATTCAATGCTTGCAGCTTATGTTCATCATGGCCTTGAGGTTGATGCAATGAACATTTTCCGCCAAATGCTTTTGGAAGGATATGAACCTGACTCAGTTTCCATATCCAAAATTCTTACAGGTGTACCATCACTGGATCTTGGGGTCCAAATTCATGGATGGGTAATCCGGCGAGGAGTTGAGTGGAGCTTGTCCATTGCTAATTCCTTGATCATAGTGTACTCCAATCATGGCAAGTTGGATAAGGCATGTTGGATGTTCAATGTAATGCCAGAGAGGGATGTTGTTTCGTGGAACTCTATAATATCTGCTCATTGCAAACGCAGAGAAGCCCTTGCCTATTTTGAGCAAATGGAGGAAGCTGGTGCAGAGCCTGATAAGATAACATTTGTTTCAATATTATCAGCTTGTGCCTATTTAGGTTTGGTAAAGGATGGAGAGAGATTGTTTGCTTTAATGTGTGAAAAATATAAAATAAAACCAATTATGGAACATTTTGGCTGTATGGTTAACCTTTGTGGACGAGCAGGACTGATTAAAGAGGCTTATAGCATCATAGTTGACAGAATGGACTCTGAGGCTGGTCCAACTGTGTGGGGAGCTTTGTTGTATGCCTGTTTTTTGCACGAAAATGCAACTATAGGGGAGATTGCTGCCAACAAGCTTTTTGATTTAGAACCAGATAATGAACATAATTTTGAACTTCTTATGAAGATCTATGAAAATGCAGGCAGATCAGAGGACGTGAAGAGAGTTAGAATGATGCTGATTGACAGGGGATTGGATTATTAGACAGCCATACATACGAAGACTCTACGCTACAAATCATGCTTGTTGAGTCACCACATATACTTCATGCATGTAACTTTGAGTGTCCAGTTTGTCTCACGAAAAGTGGTTACAATAAGGATTCTTTGATTTACAGCATGAGAACATAACTTGCTTGATGAAATTCCAGTTTGGTATTGCAGTGTCTTCACGTGTAATTACTAGGTTGAGTACTTTGTCAGCTGCAACAAAAAATCAAATAGTTTTTTCATTCATAGCAGTTGATTTTGATACGCCTTTCTGGCTGTACGCAGAATAATGATTCTTTACCCCTCAAATAGAAAATTTATTGACATTTATATGTTACTGCTGAAACTTGAAACAAAGAATTACTTAAGGCATGCTTAAACATAACATCAAACAGAAGTTTGTTGATTGATTACTGATTCCATTACAATACACCGCGTACTTCTATTAACTGTTCTTGCTGTTGGGCAGAATATATGAAACAAATGCTTTAACCATTTGAGTCCAAGACTAGTAATGTTGCAAAGATGAATTCCACCCCTTTCAAAGTCCATGCGCAAGTTTCTCGCTGCCCTCTGAGCTTCCTCAGAAAGCATCTGATATTCTCTCTCAGCTTTCTTCTCCTCATCATAGAGAACATGATTTGTATTAAGATACTGTAAAGCAGAGAGGAGAATATTTGATGTCTATATGTTATTAATAGGACTAGAATGAAGACTCCAAATCTTCATGGATTAAGTTTTAGGAAATGCTTTCTTTCAAATAAAGATCAGTTTGCAAGCTTTTAATCAGAGCTATCTTCTTGGTTGTATTATGTCTGACGGACCGTAAATGTGAAGTCTAGGTCATATATCTGTCTTGCTTTACAATTTAAATATACTTTTCTTCTATTTTAAAACACAAACAGCAAATAATTTAGTCATTGATGCCATGCTACTGCTTACAAACAAACCTTACTTTAAATAAGCATTTAATCCACCTTGATTCCAACTGTTAATCCATCCGATACCCTAACCCTAGGCCCTGGAAATCACATTTCCAATAACAAAATTAAAAAGCAATATCAGACCACGAAATCATATTTCCCTTAGTATTTACTTGTTTTCATTCGAATTTTTTTCCAAATTTAAATATTATTATATTTACACTTTAAAATATATAGAAATAATATAAATAACGTTACTCACAATGAAAATGGGCTAGAGATTTGTTTGGAATTTTCTTATGTGATAAGTATGGAGATCCTAAACTTAAGGCGCAAGTTGTATTATAGGCAATTTGTAATGTTGGAAGAAAAAATGTAACTGAAGTCTGAAATGGTGACCGCTGGCCTGTGGCCAGAGTTTCAGATGGACCCCTGGCCCTGCTACCCCACTCCCCTAGCCGCTAAATAGAGTAGTACAAAATGGTTAGAGCAAGGTGGGGGTTAATATAAATAAAATAAATATAGATTCATATATTGATAATAACTTCTTAATGTAGTAAATAAAAAGATAGAATTGATTAACAAGTCAAGTAGTATGTAAGACGCAATCATTGTGTCATTCTATTTCATGTTGATAAAACAAACCCATCCAAGGCTCAATGACAGTAGTTTACTTCATTAGAAAGGGACACAGTTCTGCAGTTCGCGATATGAAGGGGCCTTTGTATACGTTGAACGGTATGAAATAATTGTCATTGCATTAAGTTCTTACATTTTTCTATTAAAACTTCTAATTTAATCACATGAATATATTGCTTTCACTATAAGAATTAATAAACATAAGAAGAGGATTGCATATCTGGGAATTTGGAAACTATAGTTAACCAATGAACAAACGAATCTCCTTAAATAAATATATACTAATAACAAAAACAAAATACTGGAAACGATTGATCAGCAAGCTGTAACATGTAATGTACGTAAGGCACGTATGGAGGATGTCTTGAAGTTGAGGGCTTAATAAAGTTTCCAACATAAATATCCAAGGCATTCGATGTTAATCACATGCTTAGCCCATTATAAGGGCTAGAGGGAAGTGGCCTACAATTTTGGCCAACTGTTGCATCAGAGTAGCTAGATTCGCATTAAGCAATGACGAAGAAACTTAATCATATATACACTAATCCAAGACTCTACATATTGTTTCACTTACTTATTTTCTTCCTCTTTGAAGTTTGAATCAGTAATTTTCTTTGAGTTAATCATAGAAGCTATTCAAGTCAAGAGTTGCCAAAATTAAAATATAAAGATTACAAACAGTTGTTTTTCCTTTTACCATCATTCAAAATTTTGAAAAAACAAACTCCTTTGGCTATTCCCATTTGAAAAGATCATTTGTTTGAAGGGAAAGAACTTCATGTCTGACTATTATTCCTCTATATATAAACGGTTAAACTGTTCTACTAATTGCGTTCTCCTTTATTTCACATTCTTAGGACCCGCTTATAGTTTTCTCTCTGATTTTCTGACACAAAGGATCAGATCTCTTCTTTTTCTTCATTTTTTAATTGTATTTGTGAGATCCTTTATAGCCCTATTACTCTAGTTCACATGTGAATTTAATTGCTAAATTAATTCATTGATAAATATAAATTAATTAATATCAATATAACCGTGAACATGATTTCCATTAAAAGAAAAAAACTGATCGAGTCAAGACAGCCAGCGTTCTAATAATGCAATACGTGCGGAAGATAGCAGCTCCCCTTTCTTTGTCTACTATGTAGATTTGAGTGTTTTAGCGTTTTTTTTTTCTTTATACCCATGAGCAACAATAAACTTAATTCATTCAGGGTTCGGCTCATATATGCAGTACTTTTAAGCTGCAGTTTGCATTAAGCATTTTGGCAATTCACTAAGATATAATCCAACAGCTCTATCTACTTTTACCTCCATCCCATGGCAACGTTCCACTTTTTTCTTTGCAGGAAATTGAAATATTGGGTTTGCTGAACCCATTTATTAATTACAAAATGATGTTCATGCAATCTTCACTAAAAGACCCCTTGGATGCATTCTAGGGAGTACACCTGGAGACATCAAACCCCTAAATGTCAAAATGTCATTAAGTACTCACGTTCCCTCTAATTGAAGAGAAGGTTATCCCAGCTTAATATTTCCTTCGTTGCGCACTTCTTAGGATTAGAAGAGTGATGAGTCTAAGATTCCATTCTCCACTAGTTTCTTGACCATTTAAATACTTGCATCTCAATTATACAACAACGATCAAGCCTTATCTCATTAGGTGAAAAATGCTATACAGCTAGTCATTAACATCATGCTCCATTATCCATGTCATAAAAATCCAACAAAGTTGTATGTTAGTTCCCGACTGCTTAATACAACCCTCTTCTTTTATCTAACCTTCCTCTTTTATCCGGACTTAGAACTGACTATGTAAAGATTCACACAAAGCAGGACCTCAAATATAACAAAAAAAAAACATATATATATATATATATATATATATATATACTTATATATAGCGGACACAGAACTAGCAGAATCATATACGCCATATATAACATAACAATCACACACTAAAAGCCACAATTTTACAGGAACCTTAGTAGCATATAGCAGCATATGGCACAACCGGCACAAGCACAATCCCAAAAGGGAAAATTTAAGTATGTATACAGTTGTCATATAGAAACAGACTAAACAGTGTGGTTTTCCTGTTTGAACATTTAGAAGGTAAGCCTGTTGACGAGAGCCAGAGCATTGCTAGTCATCCAAGTAGCAGTAACAACATAGGTTTTGATCTTCTTCTGCAGTGACGGGCGCACTTGCAATTCATCAAACTCATCCGTGCACGTACCCTCATTTGTTATGGCGGCACTCATCCATGTCTTTATGTTATCCCATTGAAATTTATCATCAGGAGTACTGGTACCCTTCAAATGTACCAGGGCATCAGCAGATTGCACAAGTAGATCCACCGTGTCATCAATATTCTCTCGGCAGTCGGCAATGACCTCTGTTTCGTTACGTGATAGGTTCCCCTTGGACAGCTTTGTCAATGTCGTAGAAGCACTTCGGACTGCTTTTAGAGCCAGATAAACAGCAATTTTGGTGAGTGTTAGACGGTTTGTTTTGATTTTTGATGCGTAAGGGGAGAGAGACTTGGAGCAAACTTTCGGATAAGTGACTGAACTGCACTCATTTTTTATGAACTTTTTGTAGGATTTGAGGGAATTGTTGGAGGCTGTAGAGTTTGATGCATAGGCTGTGTGAAGAATGGTTGAGATGAATACAAGGGCAAGAAGTATTCTGAAGAGGTTATGGCAAGGCATTGAACTTCTGACAAGAGTGTGCAATGCCATTTGTCTCTTTCTATTGCATTGGTAGAAGCGCAGAATGGGGCTTTTATAAGCAAGTTGTCTAATGAGTTTTTGAAGTTCTAAGCGATAATGTGAAAGCTACATTGATAAACAAAGCAGAAAGGGGAATAAAAAATGCTGAGTATATAGTGGAACCATCCATTCTGTTCGTAAGGAACTCTAAAACCGTGCAAGATGGGTTGGCACATGCCACATGGTGATTTCGTAGAGCTGTCTAAATACACAAACCAAATCAGATCGTGTTTCCTATAACATCAAATTTCAAGGAAAAAATGGGCTTGCACATGATTTCAAAATTGACTTTTGAAGCATAAATAATAAACTAAATGTAATTACGAATACATTGCACGATAACAAAAAATCATTTAGTAAATATCTTATGAACAGGTTTCATAGTCAATATAAAAAAAGTAACTGAATGTAATTAATTAAGATTGGGGAACTTTATCAGAAAAACATTGATTGAATCTAATAGAAGTCAACTAAAATATTTCTCATTTACTCCTTCTACCCTTTCTAATTGTTTGAATAGTGTTGTCACCGTATCAAAATGTTTGACCATGTGTCAGACACTTAGTAATTGCAGTTTAGTTTTATAATTAAATTTATATTAGACTATTTTAAAATGGTTAAAATTAAGTAAAATCTAGTTGAACCGGTTAGTTTGCCGACCATTAAAATTTTTGAAAAAAAACTCGAGTTTTTTTTCACATTTTATAAATTTTTTTATGTATTACATATTGTTACATGTGAATTATTTTTATGACTTCATCCGATTCTACCAGCTAGTTTAAAAGGTTAAACCGATTGCACCTAAATCAAAAGTCTCACTAGTTTACTGTCCGATCCAATTTTAACAATATTAGTTTGAATTGTACAAAGTCTTAAAATGGTGGGCTTAGAAGATAACAGTATATATATATATAAAAAATTTATAAGTATATTGTTGCTTCAACAATGCTATACACTTTAAGAGTTATATAAAGTTTTATGTTACAAATAATATGGCAATTCATATTAATAGTACCATAGTCAACTTTTTTACTGATTTGGCAACACATGATTGGATGACAGTGTAAAGAAACTTTACACTGACGGTGAATAGAAATTAAACTCAAAGTTTATTTACACTGTCATTTAATTAGTGATACATCATTTAAAGAGTTAAACTTTCTAGGTAATTACTGTGATAGTCAAACTCTTTTAATGATGTGGCAATACATGATTGGATGACAATGTAAAGAAACTTTACACTGACAATTAATCAAAATTAAACTCAAGAATAAAATCTATTAAAGTATCTTTGTAGCTACGTACGACGATCGTTTCTCTATCTCTGCAAAATACAAATCCTTTTACCACATCTTGTTTGGGGGAAAATTTCCCAATATCTAGTGCTATACAAGACCAACTCGTAAATTCTTTTTCTTGAACTTATAATTCAATCTTAAAATGAAAACTTCTATAATATGTGTGTGTGTGTGTGAAAAAATGTTTAATTTGTTCATGTTTAAATTATTGTTTATGCATGATTTTGACATTTTTATTTAATGTTGCGTGATATGTGTGTGAAAAAAATGTTTAAATTGTTGTTTATGCATGATTTTGGCATTTTTATTTAATGTTGCGTGATATGTGTGTGTGTGTGTGAAAAATGTTTAAATTGTTGTTTATACATTATTTTGGCATTTTTATTTAATGTTGCGTGATATGTGTGTGTGTGTGTGAAAAAATGTTTAACTTGTTCTTTATGCATGATTTTGGCATTTTTATTTAATGTTGCATGATATGTGTGTGTGTGAAAAAATGTTTAAATTGTTGTTTATGCATGATTTTGGCATTTTTATTTAATGTTGCGTGATATGCGAATTTGTAAGCATACAAGTCATGTTCAAGTAATAGAATAATGAGTCAGTATTGTTTTCACATTGATTGTAAATTTTATTAATTACCAATTTGATTTTTCTTAAAATTTGGGTTTGAGCCTAACTCAACCTCAAAAGTTAGCTCATGGAGTGAGGGTTGTCCCCCACTTATAAAATTGTTCAGGCCATATCACTATCCAATGTAAGACTCTCAACACACCCCCTTACGCCTAGGACTGGACATCTAGAGAGTGAAGTTTGCAGGATTAGACATCTGCGGGTGGCTCAACGTATCTCAATAAGCTCTGATACCATCTTAGAATTTGGGTTTGGACCTAACTCAACTCCAAAAGCTAGCTTATGGAGTGAGGGTTACTCCCTACTTATAAACATTGTTCAGGCCATATCACTATCCAATGTAGAACTCTCAACACACCCCCTCACGCCCGGGACTGGACATTTGGAGCATGAAGCTTGCGGGACTAGACATCTGAAGCTTCCATCATGATTGCTTGCCAGGAAATTTTCGCTATGCGTCTTTCCAGCGATGTCTCTTCCCTCTTGGCTATGCAATTTTCTAACCAACTCTTTTGGCTGTGCATCACTCCAGCTGTCTTGTTGAGTTATCTTTTTGGTAGCGCTCATATCATATATTGTCTCTCCAGCGTCTCCAGCATCCTTGTGTTGTCTTTTGAGCTATCATTTATAGAGCCCACATTATTATTTATTTATTTTGATTAGTTTCTTTTAGTATGTTTATTTGTAACAAGCTTAAAGCTTAGTAAGCTTTAGCTTGAGAGGGAGTGTTAGAATATCTCAGAATATCTTCAGGGTATTTTGGCATATTTTTAGAATATTTTAGCATATCTTTAGAAGATCTTTAAAATATATTGTGGAATCAATTAGTCCTCTAATTGAGGAAGCAATAAAAAAAAATTCACACCATCCTTAGTTTCAATTTCTAGTTTTTTGGGTTTCCTGAATTTTCTTACTACTTAAAGCTTCCATATGTTGTTCTTGATGAACTTGGAGAAGTTTGGGTTTTGCAGTACATCAAATCAATTCAATCTCATATTATTCATTAGTCTTTCTTCTCCCTTTTCTTCCTTTCTTACAAAAACCTTATAATTTCAACATGGTATCAGAGTCATGGTATCCTCCTTGAGGAGATGATCTCTTTCTGTTGTGTTGGGTTCATAGAACTCATGTGTAAAATCCTTTCCTCTGATTTTTTCATATTATTTCTAAGTCAAACTTAGTTTTATTTCTTTTGTGGTGTTTTCTTTGATGCGATGACAATATGGTGGTTTCTGGGTTACAGTTGTTGAGTGGCAGGTTATGAAGAATTCCTCTTTTTTTTATGACATTGTGCATAACTTGCCTCCCTTCTTTGAGGTGACTGATGGTAATTTCAGAAACTTTTATAATGGTCTACTGGTGGTGATTCCGACCTATTAGTGTAGGTGGCAGGTTTCAGGTCAACTGGTGTTGGGTCTTGCATTTGTCGCAATTTTTGTTAGTGATGTGGTTCACTTTCTGCTTTTGGGCAGCATATGTGGGTTGTCATTCTGTAGGGATTTTAGCCAATCGGAGTTGTTTGGCGCAATGACCAGTGCTACAGCGATCCTTATTTATGTTTAATCTTTATTTTTTGAAGTCGTCTCTGTTTTGGAGTTGAACAGTAAAGTGACTGATGGCTTTTCTATGTTAGCTAGTGGGAGGACCAGCAACCTCTGGGAATGTGAGTGAAGATTCCAGCAAAGTCCATCTGATTATGTCTCTGTCTCATATCTCACTTATTTCTCATTGGTTATGCATCAATTCCGGTTATCAGAATCTTGTTTCTCACTACGGTGGTGACATATCTTCTTGCCGACGAATCATATCGGCTTTTCTTTCCGTCGAGGAATCATACTGACAGTGACTTTTCTTCCCACTAATGAATCATACCAGTGATAATTTTTTTTACTATCTCACCGATGAGTCATACCTGTGATGAATTCTCTATTGGCTGTGATTCACACCATCCTTAGTTTCAATTTCCAGTTTTTTGGGTCTCCTGAATTTTCTTACTACTTGTAGCTTCCATATGTTGTTCTTGATGAACTTGGAGAAGTTTGGGTTTTGCAACAATTTAATCTCATATTTAATCTCATATTATTCATTAGTCTTTCTTCTCCCTTTTCTTCCTTTCTTACCAAAACCCTATAATTTCAACAATTGTTTTTTTGGTACATCAAAAGTTTAGGTGAGGGAAATGTTCATCTTCAGTTTAAGGTCAAGGCAAACTACCAATCTCAATTACCAATTTGATCAATTCTAAATCTAATTTAGTAGATGATTCTAATTGTGTGTAATTAGAATGCTAAAAAATTGTAAGAAAAGAACTTAGATAAAATAGACTCTAAGGACTTGTGACTTTACCTATCCAATCCGAGATAATTCAAGTAAACAATCTAAACAGTTTATGTTGACAATCAAATTCCCTAACTATTTAATAGTTTAAACAGAACACTACTAAAATTATCTCCTTAAATTAGTTCAGCATATTCCTATGTGAATTGAAATTTAAGAAGACACATTAAGCTTTCTGGAATTTCTCAAAAGATTGCACAAATTATGGTTTAGCATTCTTGTCAAGCATGCAAATTGTGGTTTCTATCACAGGAAGCTTAATATCATATTTCACCTCCAAGTCTCAATGTGATCTTGATCATAACATTCAAATAGTGATAAGGTATTTGAAAGCATTAAGCAAAGATAAAAACTCAATAAATTTCTCAAAATGAGTCACAACATCTTGGCTAGGTTAATCGTAGCCCCTTAGCTAAAGATATTTTAGTTCATCCTCAAAACGAAAATAGAAAACAAGAACATAAGAAAGAAAAAGAAATAAAAGAAAATAAAGTGAGATGCTACATCTTCTTGAATCTCCTCTGCTATTTTGTGTGTGTCTTTTCTTGCTGTGCACGCCTCCATTTATACTAATTTTACTTGGACCAAAAACTACTAATGAGCTTTTCTTCATGGGTTTCCTTTTATGCTTGTGTGCAGCCTCTTTGAAAGCATGGTAAGTTTCTTTCTTTCCCTCTTTTATGTCTTCCTAATTAATATGAATTAAGAGGGGAAGATGAAAACTTCCTTAAAAATAGAAAAATAAATTAGACAACAAATGTTCTTTAGGAAATTCTCTCTTTAAAGCCTTGGGCTATACTCCAAGTAAGCAGTTGTTATCATCAGATAAGCTAAATGGAAAAAAAATATTAAAAGAATTTTATTAATTTACGAAACAATTAGCCTAATATAATAGAAATATTTATATAGGTATATGGCTTCTTTAAAGTTTAAAATATTTCAGACGATAACAAACGTGTAATAATTGAATCACATTTCAGAATTTCATCATTCAATACGGCATCTATAATATAAAAGGAAGAAGTTCAATGTATACTTTTATTGCCACACCTAGATGATCCCATGTATTACAATTTTATGATCATACTTACTATAATACTCTTTTTTTTGTGGGTACAAAAGAGAAGGAAATGAAAAACTAAACCCTAATTAACAGGCAGACATGTCTACTAACAGACATAGACCAATTAAGTCCTTGAGGAGGCTCTCTCCAGAGAAACCAAAGCTCATTGTTATAAGATTCCCCCTTAGCCAAAAATATCTGCACTCTGATTGGCTTCTCTAAGAACATGAAGAGTAGTCACCAATGTTTTAAATCCAAGTTCGCATCACATGAATTGGCCGCCACAATCACGACACATCATAATTGCAGACTACATTAGCCCACATTTATTTGCAACGACCACAACACAACCCTAACCGCAACTGCAACTTAAAAACTTGGTAGTCAAACTCCAGTCCCTCTGATTAATATGTCTGCAGATATCTGAAATGATAGCCCCTTATTTATGAGCGACAATAGCATCAGTATTAAGCAAATGAAGAGCATCTTTAGAATCTGATTTCAGAAAGACATTCGGGACCCCTTAATTTGTCCCAAGCACAACTCAAGACCTTGCCTGATAGCCAAAAGGTCCGCTTGAAGAATTGTTGTGTGCCGATGAAGCTAGAAAAGCCACAAACCCATTAATCATCAGTACCTCTGACTGTACCTCCTGTCCCTGAGCGACCTGGGTTCACTACCTACTACAATACATTCGCTCGCGTTAGTTCTTACTTTTCATGAATTTTGGTACGTCGCTTCGTTCACTATCTGGATAACAACCAGATTAAGAAACTCATTGAAATTAATATATGCTATATAAATGTGGTGACCTTTTCATACTATTTTTTCTTCTTCTTAATCTAGAGTAATGATTATCCAAAATGTTGGCTTTTGTACATGTCATGATGATAAATCCTTCGGCCCACATTCTTTCAAATTAAAAGCACTGTACGTTGACCTCAATTTTGAGTCATCGTTTGCGGTTTGAGACTCTAAATGAGGTAAAATATTCCCCTCTTGCCCTTTCGTATCATATAATGCGTAGAAAGAATTTTAATGCAATATTTAAATGTGCATTTGCTAGCCGATATTATTACATCATTTTCAAACAACAACTTTTTCTATGCATTACCAACACCATATAACTTACCCTTTGTTAGTATATTAGAGGACAAATTAGTGAAGAAATTTTCAAGGGTTAATCTCTGGAGGTATTTATTTGAAATAAAGCTTATTATTAAAATCTAATATAATCTAAAGCTCTTAAATATGACATTAATTAAAAAATTATATTATTACAAGATATTTTAAATTATTTTCTTTCTCCTCATAAATTTCTATCTATTTGAATTTGAAATGTTTCATTTATTTTCAAGGGAATATAATTATTCTAATTTCTTCAACCAATACAACCTATAAAAATGTTTATAAATTATATCAACTTGAATTTTGTACTTTAATTTATGCTCTTGAGGTTTTTCTATACTATTTTTTTTATCTAAATAAAATATATATTTTTGTAAAGATCTAAATAATAAATTTTAACAGCACTGTTTTACAGTTAGTTGAGGCTTTTTTATATCAATATACCTAAAAAAAATTTTATTTATTATTTTACCACACTTCAAAAATTATGTATTAAAATATTTTATTTTATTTTTCATGTTGAGAAGTCGGTTTGGCTAAAACCGACTTCTCAACATGCTTTTTTTTTTAATTTAAAACTTGTTGAAAAGTCGGTTTGATTTGGGAGAAACAGACTTCTTAACATTGAAATTCAAAAAAATTTTAACATCCTGTTGAGAAGTCGGCTTGGGGGAAACCGACTTCTCAACAGGATGTTAAAATTTTTTTGAATTTCAATGTTAAGAAGTCTGTTTCCCAAAAACCGACTTCTCAACAGGTTTTTGTTTTTTTTAAAAAAAAAATATGTTAAGAAGTCGGTTTGAACCAAACCGACTTCTCAATATGAGAAAAAAAAAAGGAATATTTTAGTACATAATTTTTGAAATGTTATAAAATAGTATATAATTTTTTTAAAGATATATTTATATAAAAAAGCCGTTAGTTGATACACTAAAATCTACAAGTATTTTTTTTTTTTTTACAGACTAAGGAATTTATATTTTACAGGAACCAAAAGTACAAAGGAAAAAGGCCCCTGTCCTGTCATCTTCAACTCTTGATAGCGACGATTTATGGCAAGAAGATTTGAGCTTTTTCAATGAATGTGTGTAGTTCCTTAATTTCGGCTTTGCCGTGGCTGGTAACTTGATTCGTGCATAAAGACCTAAAGTGTAGCTATGCCTATGTTGGATCATAAAAAAGAAACCAAAATCTATATTACATAGTAAAGCATGGACACGGTGAGACTATTTCAGAAATTCCTTCTACCAAAAGTAGGGGATTCCTTCATTGACATTTTCTTTTTCTCTGTCTTCATTGTCAGACAAACTCAAATGTGAATACTTTTGACTGACGAAAGGTTAAGAGTGAAAAATTAAATCTGAATAGAAACTAACTATAGTCATTCATTTACACGGTCACTTCGTTCTATAGTACATGTAAATCTTCAACGAATTGTATATTCCTCATACGACAACATATAGGACGACCTGCAGGTGCTTAATAATGGTCGAGAGGAAAATGACCACGTAACAAGATTGGAGCACACATATTTTTGAATTGTTATAATATTTTAATAAATTTAATACGGTAAGTTATTAATTAATTATTTATTATTAATTTTATAATAAATCTTTATAAAATATAAATAATAACTTATCAATACTTCACAACTTAATTTACTAAAAAAAAAAGATTAATGTTGAAGTAATTTTCTTCCAATTAAGTAATTAGCCTATCATAAACCATTAAAAACCCAATTCACACGGCACACACACAAATATGTACCAAAGCTGGAAAAGAATAAAAGGAAAGAAAAGCCTCGGTTAAGCATCACTTAATAGCTGAGACTGAGATTGTTGATGAAATACAAAGCATTGCTAGTCATCCTTGCCACATTCAAAATATTCTTTCTGATCTTGTCCCTCGCAGTGGCATCCACGTTCTCCTCGTCAAACCCATCTGAGCATGTTTGATCGTCGGTGATAGCAGCGCTCACCCAAGTCTTTATGTTGCTCATCTGAAAGTCTTTATCGATATCATCCAAATGTCCCATGGCATCAAGCGAATCCTGCAGCTCTCCAATGGATTCCTTGACATTGTCATAGCAGTCTTGTACGACTTGTTCTGCTGCGTGTGTCAAATTATTGTTCTCCAAAAGCTTTGATGTCGTGGAAGATGCACTATAAGCCGCCTTTAAGGCGAGGGAGAGAGAAGTGTTGCAGAGCTTAAGAGGATCTGCTTCAATTTTCAAAGCATAGGGATATAAAGATTGGTAGCATATTGAAGGGTATGTGGTTGAATTGCAGGCGGTTTTAATGTAGGTTCTGTAGGTTTGGGTGTAATTCGAATGAATGGTGCTGTTTTGATAATTGGTTTGGGTGTAATTCGAAGGAATGGTGGTGTTTTGATTATTGTTTTGGGTGTAATTCGAAGGAATGGTGGAGTTTTGATAATTGGTTTGGGTGGAATTGAAAGGAATGGTAGTACTGTCGCAAGCTGCACTGAGGTTAGATATAGCTAGGAGGGTGAAGATAAGAATTGTGAGAACCTGATATGAAGCTGGACGTGCAAAAGTATTGGCATCCATGTCTAGCTCTCAGTTCTCTCTCTTTTTCTTCTAAATGTGAATGTCCTTCAAATGACTTCAACTTCATGATTTATAGGCAAACACTTTGGTGGTATTCTGTATTCAATCAATATTTGAAGCCACGTCCTCCATATTTACTTATGTAGAATGCAGAGAAAATAAGTAGAAACGTGTCACCTTTCATATTTTTCCCTGTTTGCACTTTGATGTTCATAGAGAGACATTGTTTAGTTGCCAATATCAAAATAACAAAATTAACTTTGAAACATTTTGCTTTCTTTTTTCTTATTAAAAAAAATTAGAGGACGCCCATTTTGACTCTTGATTTAGTTGATGATTGGATAACAAAAAAAAGCCGGCGTGTAGAGTGAATAAGACAAGTAAGCGACCTAAGATACATTTAAATGACACGTGTCAAGTAAAGGTTAAAAGTCAATAACCTGCGGGCACTTCACATTCGCATGCTTGGCAGGCCATGACCATTGGGGGCCTGTGTGGACACGTGTCTTAAAAGGATACTTGTTTTTAAGGGTAACTAGATGTAGACCCGCGCGTTGCGTCACCACAATTTTTTTAAAATATTATTTAATAAAAAAGGCACCCTTGTGCTATAAGGATCTTGCTATGCACGAAGTCTAAGAATAGCCATAGTAGACAGTTTTAATTTGCATTTGCAAGAGGTTGAATCGAACCATTGCACTAAGGCTCTCCTTAAATTTTAGAGATGCCAAGACTGAAGTAAAAGAGCATGAAATAAAAAAGGTTGAGAGAAGGCTAAAGACCTCTTCCAAATATATTAATCTGTCAAAAGACTCAACCAAGATGCTCCTTACAAAGTCAGTCTGTAAATATTTTCAACATTTGATTCAGGATAAGGATGACCTGATGCTTAATAAGACCCATTAAATTTGTGCTTGCATGAATTTTCATCATTTTCTATATCTTTATTTGTGACAAGCTTGCAATAGAACTCTGCAAACTTCAAATTTCCATAATCACAACACCTTTTTCATCGTTAATTCACAATCTTCACAGTATAGAAAACCATAATCTAATTCAGTTAGAGCATTACATGACTAAGCCAGCCAGCAGGGTAGGCCATTTTTGAAGTACTTGGCCAAAGCATTGAACTTAAATATATATACAAACAGCAGGTTGGAGCTCGTCCTATAGAGGGATCCAGTCCTGTTGATTATATTGAGGAATTAGGATGAGGGCAATCTCATATCTACAAGGCTTTTTTTAGGGAAATGAATAAAAAAATGGTTAGATAAGTTGCATGTACCTTGATTAGTCCCGTCTCACTACCATAAAGAATAATGTAATTGGCGGTGAGGAGGCTTGTTATCTTGCTTCTTGCTGATATTCTCCCCAAGGTTTTGGGTACCCTATCTCAACCAGATCTGGTTTGGGAAGTGGATTTCAAGTTAAGCAATTGATTTGCAGTCTTTTGGTTAACTTTGATAGATGGTAAAGATTTTACTTAGTGTAAATTGTCTATTCAAAATTTAAATATTTTCCACTTTTCCATGTGAGAGCAAATGGTCCAAAATATATATTTGTACATATTTTGACAATACAATAGTAAGTAATCTAGTGGAGCCTATCATGTTTATTTGGTTAAGCACATCCAATGCTTAAATTGATAATTTCTCATGAAATACATTAACTACCTGAATGTTGTTTGCTGATGAGCCGGAGATTACGTACAAGAAGTTTTCTACTACTTCCATGGCCACCACGTTATCTTCTTTGCCATTAAGGATTGAAATTTGGGGTTTCCCAGTTCTTTTCCATTCCTATACAATAATTCATCCATGTCAGGACAAAGCAAGGCTTTTTTAGGCTTAAAGTTATAATTCTCACCTTGAATGTTATGCCTTCAACATGCCTACTTGCACTGTAGAGCCAATCTCTATATGCTACAACGGAATTGATGGGCATGCTTTGCTTCTAGTGTCATATCATGCCAATTCTGTTCCATGATCTAAGTAAAATAAAATTATCAAATTACCAAACAATCAATCACAACCAAAATATATGTTTCAAAACTGATCATGATTTATTAGTAACTTGTAAAAATAAGAAAATATATAATGATAGTATGTGAATAAGGAACCATCACAAGCTAATCCACAACTCATGATACAAAACAAATTTGCACGAGAAATTCTAAAACACTTCTAAAAAAAGCTACATGTCAATTTGACACATTATAGGCAAATTATAAACAACTCCAAAACTGTAGACATCAAAATTTACTGCCTTTCTTTAAAGAGTGCATAATAATAACATCAGGTGTGTGGTTTTTGTTGTCCTTTAATGTATTTAGTTGGAATAAAATGCCCACATTTTTTAGGGTCTCTCTTTGCCTTTGGATTTGCTTTGGGATAGTGTTGTTTTTGTGGCTTTTCCTTGGTTCTCTACACATGGCTATTTCAAGCAAGTTCCCAATTCCATTTTTGATATACAGAAAGATTGGGCAGCTTTGCTGTATTTTTATCATTTCTTTTTTTGTGTTTCTCCTAGCTGTAATTTTCTCTTTTTTCTTTCTAATAAATTTTCTATATATATAAACAAGTAGGTTTGGTTTTAAAAACTCTTCTATCTTCTTACAGATAAATATATAGTTTAAAATGTGCAAGCTCTAGCATTCCTCTATGCCCAGGTATCACATCCATGAAACAATGATAAGTATCCATAGAAGCCACATGAAAAGGCTATTCCCCAAGGCACACCATATCAGCATAAGATCACTTGCCACGACATCTCACGGGTGTTACTATGTAAATAAGAGTCCGGTTTAGCCTAAAATGCCTTTCAACAAATACTTGCTTCCACAGTTTGCCCCTCTCCCATATCCTTCTTATTGTCACGAACACTCCACTACAAACTCCACTCTTCATACACCATAAAATCCTCCAAAACATATATTGCACCCTAAAGCTTAAAATCTCACCCACCGAGACATGGCTCAATTGCTATTAAACATAAATTTCCAAATAGACAAAAGCGCTATGCTCAATTTGTAAATGTACAATCCACTCTGTTAGAAACAACTTAGAGAGACTTGAAACATAAAAAGCACAAAGCAATTTAACTTAAATATATTCTTTGTCACTAAATTACTCCCCAAGAAAATAAAAACTTAAAAAAAAAAGGGATGAGGAAGACAAAAACAATGCACTAACAATCTACCCATATCAACTAAAAATAGTAAGCATTCCCTTACATATGTATAGTAGCAGCATTTTAAAAGGTTACTTACAAGTGCAGGCTGATATAAAGATCCAAAATCAATGAACAAATAAGAGGTTTTGATACCAATGGGGAAAATGATGTTCATTATAGCACTCAACCAAACCTTATGAAATTGTGAAGAAGAAAATTTTATCTAAAATAAGGCAAAGGCTTATTTAACTCTTACCACATAATGGATTGCATTGCCTATCAAAATATAATGGTATTATTAAAAGGAAAAATAACTATTTGTACTTGATATGTCTTAAGTGTGGGTTTGTGGATTATAAGGAGTATGTGTTATCTTGTGTGCCTAAGTAGACTGTTTTAGCTTGACCTTATGCATAAATACCAATTGATTAATTATTTTTCTTCAATTTGGTAGCTGGTCTTCTAGCATACTGTCAGGTTTCAAATTGGTTCCTATATTTTCTTATAAAAATATTGAAATCAACTCTCCTTAACTTGATTGTGCTCACTTACAATAAGTCACATGTCAAGCAGTCATTGACAATTAACAGTTGGCCTTTGATTAAACAACATTCAATTCTCATTCATTCACTCTTATATAAGGTGCAAAACAATTTAGGTAAAATTCTAACAATTATAGTTACAGATAGAGAGAGAGAAATAAAAAGTCTAATAACTCAATTAGTTACAGATAGTTCTTAATATTAGGCCCGAGACTCAATCATAATTTAGCATCTTATCAATATATGTCTTTTGAAGTCACCAAATTCTGAAGTTATAGAATGAACACCTCTAAAAGACAAATGATTGATTTGATATGAACTGAAGAACAAACCTCAATTCGAATACCAACCTCTTAAAAGGATTTCATTTGCTATGTTCTTCCCTTACAACCCATCTAGCATTCATGGATAAGAAACCAGAACTTTTGTCATTTCCTTAGAAAACTCATTAACAACAGTAGCAATGTGTCTTGTTTTGTGAGAATCATGTAAAGCTTCCGCTTTCAAAAGTAAGCAGTTGTCCTTTAATGGGTCTGTTACTTATATATTTCCACTCAACTTTGGTCCTTTAACCACTCTACATATATATTCTTAACATGTTAGTCCTTACTATTTGGAAGTTAATAATAGTTGAATTAAATAACAAATTAAAACTACAACCTAACCAATGCTTAAATCTAACTAATCATATTCTTCAAATTATGTCATCATTCCCCTACCAAATTTTGACTCAAACACTGCATCTTGTAACCACAACCAGAGCGAGGTATTGAATGCATTTCTATAAAACAGTACCTGTGACTGTGGTTCTCCACGCAATTTGTGGTGGCGTTGTTCCTGCTATTGGTTTGGGTTGCAGTACCTGGAATATACGTGAAGGAAAATTGAAAAATTAAACCATTTTGTTAATCAAATATCAAAGTCTATCGTCCTATCCTCAGGCTCCCCCAATTCCACCACCAAGAACCTCCACCATGCCATCTGCCTCTTCGAGAACCAGCTTCGCTCCGAAGTCATCTCCCGCCACAATGTCCTCCCTCCGGCATGCTGACCACACTCTCTCCATAGTTCGATTCAGTGTCTCCTCCCTCCAATCCTCCCTCTACCGTGTCCAAGCTCTCTGATCCCCACCGCGCCATTGCCACCAAGACCGCCCAGCTCTCTAACCTTCATCGTACCACCGAGCTTCTCCAACATTCCATCTGCACCCTTTGATTGTCTACAAAACATCGCGATCTAATGGCCGCTACTACCTCTGAGCCTGAAAAACTTGATTGGGTGTCGATGGGTATCGATGTCATAGATGAAGAGCTCAATTGGGTTAGAGAAACCGGGGATCAATTGAGAAATGAAGCAATGAAGGTATTGAAAAGAGGGATGGAAGGGTTGAATCAGGCTAAGTGTTAGCGTCACATTGAATACGAAGGCCATTTCTAGGTCTATTGGAAGTGGATTCGGTCCCGGTGGAATTAGGGACAACGGTACGTCGCAAATAAAAGGAAAGGCTAAGGCTATAGAAGCTTTATGGAAGAGGTTGGGGAATTGTATATATCGGTTGCATTCTGTTGCAGTGGCAGTATGGCATTTGCAGAGGGTTTTGGGATAAGAAAGGAGCATAAGGGAATTAGGGATGTGGCTGATAGGAGTGGAAATGATTCATTTACTAACCGAAGCAGGGGAAATGATTCATTTATTTAGTAACTGAAGCTGGAGATGAGAAATGAGGACAGGTGGAAACATGAGCAACGTGAGTAAGGTGAGCTGTCGAGAAGGAATGACAAAAGGAATCTGACTTGGAGAGAAAATAGAGCTCTACTTTGTTGATGTGGCTTGCAGACAGCTTGTGAGCCTAAAATTATATATTATAAATAGATTGATGAAGGGAGTGTTACTTTATAAATTAAATTTCATATTATTTACTCATATAGTATTGTTTTTGTCACGTCATATTTTTTTTATTTTATATATGTGACACTTGTGCTAGTTCATTTGACACAAGTAATATTTAATGTAGCTATGTTATTATATACAATTTTAAAAAAAAATTAGAATACTCATTTAATAGGTACACTGATATCATTGAATAAAATTAGCCTAGATGGGTTTGAATATCATAAAAAAATATGACATGGCAAAAACAAGCCCATATAGATAAATAGTTTGAAATCTGCACTAAATTAATAAATAGTTTCTAAAGTAACACCCACTTGGTCAATTACCCTGATTTTAGTGTAGTTTGCTAAATTTTTGAAGAAAAATTAATATTTTTTTATATTAATAATAATTGATAAATGCATTTTTTGGTTATAAAAATTATTTAGATCTAAAATATATAAACATGTTTTGTTTATAAAATTACATAAATATTTTTTTTAATGTTTAGATAAAAAATGCTTATTTAAAATGTTAAAAAAATTCAAAGTAAATAAATAAAATATAATCACTTATGCAAACCTCATGCAATTCTAATGGACACATTTACAAAATAAATGAACACCAAGGAATGGTAGTACGTATGCTTCTCACATAAAATGTTTTATGCACCTGAAATCTAAGCATTGTCTAAGTTTAATATTCAATTTTACACCAGCAGATATTTGGGCATTCAAAACACAAACAGACGGCCTTTGGCCCATTGGGGTACACGAAGTGAAATGAGTTGAATATTAGATATTATATGAATATTAGAACATAAAATTATGATTTTTATAAGTCATCATGAGACAATTTAAGAGATATGATTTTTAATTTTGGTCATTTTATATAAGATTTACTGATTAAGACTCACTCATTTCATATAATATGTCCCCTTTGCTTATATGCATTAAGAATAAATTAAACCGATATGAGTTGAATATTAACACACAATTTATGTACCTAGACATTTAAGATTCTTAAATATATAAGATGTTTCTATACCAAATACAAATGACTTCTTTTTTTCGGTTTTTTAAAGGTATCTCTTATTCAATTGGTTAAAAAACTTATTCTCTTTTGAGCTACTAAGTGTAACAGGTAGAACCCTCTCTAAATTGACGTATTTAAGAATTAAATCATTATTATTTTATGGGATTCAAACATCCAACATTGGATAACTTAAACGCTTCTAGGTGTATAAGAAGTTAAAAATTTGACCCTTACACAACGCAGTTAATGTTTAAGTAGTTAAAAGTAATAGATATATAAACTTTAATGATTCCATGCAAATAATAATTTTTTATGCAATTTTGAATGATTAATCTTGACGTAAATGTAAATATAACCAAAACAGAACAGAAAGAAAATGGTCGAGATTATTGGATGTCAACCGGGAAATGGAATTCTTCCAAATACCAGAGATAGGGTGAGAGTGATACAAATTACAAAAGCATGATCAGTTGGTGTGAATGTGACAATTGAAAAATGAAAGAGATATTTTTTTTTCTTCATTGGTGAAGAAAGAGAAAAAAGTCATGTTGCAGTTAGTTAGTTAGGTCTTTAACTTCCACCTCAGATTCATGCAGATCAACCGACACTGTGTGGTAAGTGGCAACTAATTAAGCCTTGACATCGCCGAAACAAGCTCAATATATATGTCACATTCACAATCCACACCCACTTAAAATTAGGATTTAGATTCTGTTTAAGATTTGATACTGATTGACAATCTACTTTGATTTGGAATCCATAAATGGGTGAAAAAAAAAAAAGCAAATGATATCTCTTTCTTTATTTAGTATCAATTTAAAGGTAGAAAGAGAGAGATTTATTTTTTGGTCTTTTTCATGAATCCTACATTATTTAATTTTTTCTTTTTTTTAAAAAGAAATTGGTCGGGAAAAATATATTAAAATTTTAATTTATCCACTTTATTAACTTTATTAGATGAAGAGTAATAAAGTATTTTAATTTTATAAAAAAATTGTGTCCATTTTTTTTATTGAATGATACCAAATAAAATGAGTAATAACTTATGAATATTCTATTTCATAATCACATTTGCGCTCCATAATTTGCATTCTTAATTATGAAGTACTAGGAATACAAATACCTCTTACCATTATCTTGGATGAAGGCAACAGACATCTCTTATCAATATGAATCCTAGATATTCATATTGGGCATGCCACCGGTGAGGGAACGTTATTTTGATTAAATTAATTAAAAATAAGGTGAAGAAAGTTTATATTTCTTGGTTTGTGACTCTTTTTAAAGTATGTTTAGGATGGATGAGTTTGAAAAGAAAATAAAAAGATAAGTAATTTCTTGTTTTTAAATTAAGAAAATTATAAAATATTTATAAAAATAAATAAATAATTATTAGAATATTATATTATAATATCTCATTTTAAAAAAATTCTAAAATAAAAAAAATATTTACTTAAAATAAAAAATTATTCATCTTCCTTCCATCCTTTTCAAATTTCTCTTTCCAAACACAGGATTAATTAACTAAGATCTTTTTTTAAAAAGTATATGGCATAAGTGCAGAGTACTTGATTGGGCTTCGTCCCCTGTTTGTACCAAAAAAATGCCGAGTTAATAATGTTACTCGTTAAATTTTATAAAAACATAAATCGATAATAACTCAGAATATATTAAAATTCACTTTCAAAATTTTTTATTAGTAATTACAATTTTCACTTTATTCTCTAATCTAAATCCCAGTTTCAGAACTACAAAGGGAATTAACAAGGTAAAAGTGTTAAAATTAACAAAATAAACTTGAAATACTTTACAAAAAGTAATAACAGAACTAACATGAATTAACAAAGAAGATTAACAGATAATTTATGTTATTTCATGTTACCATTCCTTTTTTTTCGTTCTGTTTTCACTAATTTTCGTAAAGTATAGGGGAATGGCCAAAAAAAAGAGTAAAGCATAGGGGAGGCGAGATTACTTTAAAACCAAAAAAGATTCTAGTTAAGAAAATCCAAAATTTTATGCATCTTTGGTTAAAAAAAACTGTAAATACATAACAAAAACATTTTTTGTTGATTTAAATTGCGCACGAGTTAGTGAATTTGTATTCACCTCATGTATACCGTAATAAGAGAAGAGAAAAAGCTAGTTCATACTTTATCTTTCTTTCATTTTTTTTCTATGATTGTGATATAAAACAAAATAATTCATTGGATTGGCCACTCTGAATAGTTTAGGATTTTAGATTGAATTAGTATCTTGGTAAATAGTTTTCTAATCCTAATTTCTTGTATAAAAACAAGTACATGTCAGTGGCTTATGTACTTACCCTGAATTCTATCATAAGACAGCAAGTTGAAAATCATAAAGAAGAATTGTCTTATTTTCCAATTTCATTTACTATTTCTTAATTAAATGTTGATAATTTAGTAAAATTAATTGATACTAAAAGAGAAGTTATTGCCAATTAAGAGATATATAAATTTTTATTCTAAATAATCAGCATTTAATTGAAAGACAAGAAAGTGAAAAAAAAAAATAGAGATAGAAGATTTTAAATTTAGTCATTGAGCAACTTCTCTTCACTTCATATATCAATTAACAATACAAGTGCCAAATTCACAGCAACAGAATCTGTCCAACCGCTGACATGAGGCATTAACACTAGCGGTGACATAAATCTCAACTAACTGCTACACGTTTACAATATCTCACACACTTAGGTTGCACATTAACATGATGCTGCCTTGAATAGCATCCAACTTCTAGTTTAAGAATGAGAACAACCAGACATAACTTGAGACTACTGCAAAAATATATAAGAGGCAAATAATACTGCGATTTCCGCAGCTAGCAAGACTACTGGACTTTGAACTTGAGCTACTTAACCTTGGGAAGTGGTAAGCTGATTTATCAAAGCCAAGGCATTGCTAGTCATTTGGGCTACCCGCACAATTCGCCTTCTCAAAGTGGTCTTAACATCTCCATCCATAGCAGCCTCTTGGAACCCATCGGTGCACGTGCTCTCATCCGTCAAAGCAGCACTAACCCAAGTTTGTACGTCATATATGGTTAGTTCAAAATTGGAATTCCTAAGATGACCCATCTCATCAATAGACCTTCGGAGTTCATCCACAGAGTCACTCAGCACCTCCACACAGTCCTTCATGGCGGCAACCTCTCTTGGCTTCAGCCCACGGCTCTTAGAGAGCGTTGACATCAAAGCCGAGGTTGATTTTACAGATGCAAGAGTCACATTGAGGGCTGTGCCCGTTAGGAGCACACGGTTTGTTTGGATGAAGTCTGCATGCTTTGCTAGCGAGCTAAAGCAGAGTCTTGGGTAAGTTGTGGAACTACAAGAAGTTCTAATGAACATTGTGCTGGCTTCTTGGTATGGTTTTCCAGTGGCTTGGGCAGAGTGTGTGGTGAAACTCGAGGCAAGAATTATGAGAAGGGATGTGAAAAGGTGCTTAGAAGAAATGGCCTCCATCTTTTTCTTACTCTATCTCAATTAGGATGTGGTGGGTGAGAAAAAACGGGAAGGAAGGTAACCTATATATAGGACCCAAAAATGTAATCTTGGGATTTTTCTGTTAATCCTTTTACATATTACGAAATGGAGTAACGGGGTCCATCAGGAAGATATTTTAGAGGAAAGAATAATTTTCAAAACGTGGCCCAAACTAAAATGTTCGGCTTTTATGAGCAAGAGGCATCAGAGAGGGATATTATTTATCCATTCATCAACTAACCACACACTAATAATTGGGACCAGTCGGGTTCTCGGTTAAAACAGCGACTGCCATGTGAATAGGATCTCTTTCTCAGCCCAAATGAGAGTAACATCTCAGTTTCAACTTTAGTATGATTGATTTTTTGTAGGAGTATTTGCCCTCACGTTTGTGCATCTACTTGGATACACTTCCTAATCATTGTTACTAGGTTTGCTTAGCAACACTCTGAATCGTGAACCAATTTTCGTGTATTAGTTCGTGATATTTTACAGTGTAAAAAAAGTCTTAAAATCATAATTTCAAGAAATAAGATGCTGTACCCGTATTGCTTACTCGTTGTACCCGTACCGCATACTCGAAAGTATTATGAAACTTATAATTGTGGACCTAATTAATTATTGATGCACCCATCTCCTTCCCATAAGACCTCTGAAGTAGTGATCCATACGGACTAACGTGGGGAGATTTAATTAGTCGTTTATAATTCTCTACTATCTGGTTTATAATCAACAATATATTACTGAGACGACTATGAATGTTTATAAGTTTATTGATGTATACATAAACCCTTAGACTCCCTTTTTTTGCTTCGAATTTGCACATGAACAAATCAAACAAACAAACGAAAAACTGCACCATTGCAAGGGAAAAGATTAGAGAACCGCAGAAGATATTTATGCAGATATGAAGATGCCGACATTATTTCGTTGTGAATTGATGTGGGATACATCAGTTTGCTTTATGAAGTTGGGACATCACATTTTAATTGATACGGTCCCAATATCTATTAGGGTAATACCATATAGACCATGCGCTCGAGCTCTCATCGGTTAAAAAAAGTAATCCAACTGCCAAAGTAAACTTGGTCTCTCTTATCATTCACCAACGTCATACTTAAAAAACATGGAAACCATTGTTACTGCATTCCTTTTCAGTCCCCTTTTCTCGTTCACTCCTTCACCACCTCCTCCGTGACATAACCCGACCTCCTGCCAGTGTTCTTAGGAGAAGATTAACTAAAGTTCTTGAAAAAATCTCAGGAATCGATTCAAAATGCAGAAGGGGCTGTGATCTTTGGCTCGTTTTGAAGCTCAGCAAGCTAGATAACATATCTGAGACAAAATGGTATCATATGTAAGATTAAACTAAAGGCTATATATGAATTTAGAACACTTCAAATAATAAGATAGAATATGTATCTTATTCGCCATAATAATTATCAAGAGAATCTGCAAGGGGTTAAGTATTCCTTTCCTTCTCTAAATCTTAATGTGACTCTTAATGAGTAAAGCTCAACCTTATGTCTAGATAGAAGAGAGGACCTAGCCTATATATAATACAATGTATTAACTCTAGCCAAGCCCTCACATCACAAGCTTGCAGGGTTAGGCATACACTAACAGTCACCCGTCACATTGGCCCAATAAGGTAAAAGAGGTCCAAGACAATTGATCACTAACTTAAAGTATCATATTGTCTCCTATATTGATTGATCATCAACCCATTTTATTAAAACATAAAATAATATTAACTAGTAACAGCCCATAATAGAAAATATTCTAATATTCTTCCACTTGAGTAACACTAATTGAAAATAATTTTAAAAAATCACTTTAATTTTGAAAATGACTCTCGGGTTGAAGACTAATTTTGAAATATAACCACAATTTTAAAATCAACAATCTATGGGACAATACCTAGAACTTGACTCAGCTTAATACAATCAACAATGCCTAATCATAACGGTAATTACATCCTTTATTGATGTGAGACCTTCCATGGTCACAAACATCATTAATTGTATAAACCAAAGTTGTCAATGTGATATTGTAGCATGAAAAATAACATCAAACTTGTGATCATAATTATGTTATTTTTCAATGTCAGTCCTCCTGATTTCTCTTATACTACTTTGCTCTCCATGAATTAGAGAAATCACTTACATGCTCCTCATGAGCAAAAAATACTTCCATGCTTTCTATGAGCAATAATCATTGTCATGATAATCTGAGCAAGAATCACTTTCATGCTTACATTAAGCAAGAAAACATGCATGTTCCAACCAAATAAGAAAAATTTCATGCCCCAATTGAGCAAGAAAATTATATCATGCTCCAACTGAACAAGAAAACTCTATTATGCACCACATAGGCATGAAACATTATCATGTCTCACTAGGTAAGATAAATTACTGTCATGCTTCACCAAACAAGATAAATTATTGGCGTGCTTCACCAAGCAAGATAAATCATTGGACTATCTGACATTTGTCATATGCTAATATATATTAACATACACAACCCATAAAATCACATGCGCATATATTAAATAATATGTGTATCAAATAGGGCAAGCAAATGCACATTTTATTTAATAATAATGTGCTAAATATGATCACAAAATATGTCATAATATCCAATCATGCCCTAAATCAACAAGAGTTTGTAAGCAAATAAACAAATGTAGTAAATAAATACTAAACACTCTCACTAACCAAGTACATTAAGGGAAACAAAACACTCATATTTTCAACATGCCCTTGAAAACTAAAGGTCTAAACCTATTGGTTAATGAATCTGTTTAACACTATTTCAAGATAAGGCACCACCAGCCAACATCAAGATATAATCTGAAGTGGATTTCATGTCATCATGACATTCCTTAAAAACTGAACTATATAACCAACCACCTCTAGGTTATCTACCATAATGTATATAGGCATCTAGTCATTTGTCTTCTGTAAGTATCTCAACACTTTCTTGGACACAGTAGGATATCATCAACATATAGGACCAAAATCACAAACTTTCTCCCATTGACCTTGAGGTATACACGTTGATATTCTTTAGTTTCTACAAAACTTAAGTTTTTTTGTCTGTACATAACTCAAAAAAACTAGATCTCACAACCTTGATGACTTTTCTCAATCAATTTTCAACTTTAGTTTTAAAAGCTTTGAATTTCTTTTAAGAGATTTAGATTTTCCTTTTAACAAATGAAGGTAGAAATATCGAGAAAAGTCATCGATGAATGTTAAAAAAAAAACTTTACACCACAAAATATATAAGAGTAAGGGCCACTAATAAATATGTGTAAAAAAACTCTAAGGCTAGAGCTATGAGTTGCACCATTTCTTTTAGTCTTAATCAACTTTTCCCTTATGTAATCCACACAAGTTACCATATTATCAGAGAAATGTATTGATTATCAGAATTCAAGCACAGTTTATATAAGCCATCAATCAACACAGCATAACCCATAGATTTATAATCCAATATTAAATCCATCATTCAATTATCAAAAGAAAAATAATATCCAAGCATATATAAAACCAAAATATAAATCAAGTTTCTTCAAAAGGAAGGTACACATAAGACAATTTTCAAAGTAATTTAAAATCAGTTTTGAAATGTAATTTCTATTATCTTACGACTTTTACTTCGACCTCAAGATCATTCTTGAGTCTCAGCTTAGCTTCTATCTCACTTGGCATAAATATTTTCACATCTTATGAACTCTTTACTATTAGGTTATGGGAAGCCGAGAACATTGGGAGATAGTCTTTTATGGGCTTAATGAGAAACTATGCTTGTGGTCTTAACAACATTTGGACCTAAAAACATAATGCATTTGGTCCAAAGTATTTTCACTTATATGATTCTCACTTAGTCCATCTCTTACCAATTTGGGACATTTTTACTCACTTGAATTCTCAACATTCTCCCCATTAAGTGTGAGTCCTTACACAAATACATTTCCCCTTGAGCAGAAGCCTTTTCGAGTATATGACAATCTTACAAAGAGCTCATTCCACTAAGCTTAAGTCCACCAAGAGTCACGCTTTAACCAACATGTCAGTACTCTTCATCAGAGTGTGCATCTATCAATGCTCCACAATATAGAGTGAGCATGAACCCATTTTACATGATGTCATGCCTTACCACTCCACTTAAACTTTTGTGATTTATAAGTCTTCTTTCTAATTGGGGCAACAACCATGAGAACACAAACTACCGTCTTCAAATACTCAACTCAGCTAGATTATCAGCTCATTTATATGTAGAGTTATGTTGAAATTGACCAAGTCTAAAGCAAATTCTAAATCCTTATGTCATCTTTTAAAGTTTTAACTAGTTAATTCCTCAATAACGACATTGTTATTGTTCAAACAAAAAGTAATTCTTTTAGGAATACCCTAGCTTTAGAAGCCATACCCTTTGGGCAGATAGACTTTGTAGACCAAAATATTCCCCATCTATAAATGCTTTCATGTCGTTACAAATTAAAACACACAACAACCCCCTTTTGAGCTGGTTGTATACAATAATTAAGAACTATTCTGAAAACAAATCCTACGAAGTGTAATGATATATTAAATGATTTCTAACAATACCTAAGTTTGAATCCTCGACCTAAAAAAAATAACTAAATAAATAAAGCATCATATAATGAAATTGTTTTTAATTTGGTACATCTATCAAGTAACCAAGTGAACGAATGATATCTTTTTATTTTATTAAATTTGCCTTAATTTAGGAAAACCATTTTAGCTAATATCCCACATAATCAATAAATAATGCTAGCTAGTATCTCATATAACTAAGGAAATAGGGAAATAGTATCTTACATAATAAAAAAGAAATAAAATAAACATTATCCCACATAATTGGGGAAACTATAAAATTATATCTTACATAATTAAGGAAACAGCAAAACAATATTTCACATAATCAGGAAGCCCTTTTTTTAAAATCAAAATTTTATGGGGTTTCAAATTTCAGAAACAAAATTAAACATTATCACGTGATCCAATTTGATCAAATGAATTTTTTTTCTTCATATGAACCATAAATTACGGGTTTGAAACCTTAAAACTTCAATTCTCCCACCACATATCTTTGTTTTAGACATGTGATATACCAACAAGTTCGTATTAACAAGTACCATAAAATCCCTAAGGTCCTATATCGAATTAAGCTCAATCCACATACGAAATCAGAGAGAAAAGATTCGAGTTTATAAGGTCAAAAATAGGGTTCATGAAAAATATTCAATTAATTGGGTCCTAAATTTATATAAAGTGGCTTGACTCTGATACTACATATAAGATTAAACTAAAAGTCATATATAAATTTAGAACACCTCAATTAACAAAGTAGAATATGTACCTTATTCGCTATAATGATTACCAAGAGAATCTGCAAGGGACTAGGTCTTCCTCTCATTCTCTAAGTCTTAATGCCACACGTAATGAGTAAAGTTCAACCTTATGTCTAGATAAACCATATCTAAGCACTCTCATCACAGGCTTGCAGAGTTAAACCTACACTAACAGCTGCTCGTCACATTGGCCCAACAAGATGAAATACTCAAGACAATTGATCATTAACGTAAAGCCTCATACTATCTCCCATATGGATCGATCATCAACCTAATTTATTAAAACATAAAATAATATCAATTAATGTCAACCCACGATAAAAAGAAATATTCCAACATGATCAATATCCATTAACATTTCCAGCTTTGGAAGAGTGAGTAAGATCAAGTTTTCTATAAAACAGAGGTTGAACAGATGAACAGGATCTTAAGAGTGTTTGGCGTTGGTAGTGCCGAAGATTCTGCCGGTGAAGTCTCCTACACGGAGTAGCTGCTGTTTAGAATGTTTGATAGAGGCAAAACTCGGGCTTACTTTTATAGCAAAGTAGTTGACAGGATGATCAAATAGAGACGGCAAGATCAGTTTTCAAGAGTTCGCACAGGCAATCACATCAGCTGCTTTTGATAACTCGTGGACTTATCAATCCCCGTTGTTTCTACTTTCTAGTAAGCCTTTGCTCAGCTCTCCTAATATTTGAACCTTTCTCGAGAGAACGAGAAAAGAGATGCAGTAACAATGTGTTGGAATATGACGTTGGTGGATGATAAGAGAGACTCAACACTTCAGCATTTGGGCTATATTTTTTTTCGCTCCAGAACCATGTAACTAGTTAAGTCATCCGGCATTTAGTCAATTTAGCTTTTTGGAAATTCAAAGTTAACCCATTAAAAATTAATTAAAATTTAAGATTTTGAATTCTAAAAGAAAAATTAGAAAAAAAAAATGCTCGAAAATTTGGAACACGAGCATCCCAAATGAAGCCGTAGGGCAAGATTAGGTAATTGGGTTGTTTGTGCTGGCTGGCTCCATGCTCGTGCATCGAACGGTCGCACGCAATCCTTTTCAATATCAACTTGTGCTTTTGGGGCCTTGGTGCTCATTCACGGTTCCTGTGTTGCCTACCTATTCAATGGTATGAATATGTCTCGGATGACCCTTTCCATCCACACCTCCTCGCGGGATTGTTAGAGGATTTAAAAGTAATACTAAGACGCCTGAAACACTCAATTTCCGACTTCCTTTCCCAATAGCTTTTTTTACCACTAAATCCCTTTATTTTTTTGGACATTTTAAGTCTGACTTTGGCCAACGTTTGACAAAATTGGGTTTCTACGATCCACATGTAAAGTCACAAAATGGGTACCAGCACAAGAAGTTGTAAAAACAGAGTTTAGAGTGGTAGGCTCAAAAAACTAAACTGTAATATGTTACACTCAAGCATTTCTTTCTAAACAAGAAGAAACTTATAAGAATTCTTAACAAAACATCTTAATATCCTCTTAATTATTTAAAATAAAAATATTAAATAAAAAATCGAAGCATTTAATAAACCTTTAATACTTTCTTTTTTAAATTATAAAAAAAATTCATTAAAAATATATAGTTTTTTTTAGGGAAAAATATATAGAGTTATTCTTATCACTTTTCAGAAATTATAAAATAAAATAAAAAAGAAATCAATAGCCTTGGCGAGACAAAGAGAGTTGCTATGATATCTGATAGATTTGGTATCCAAGATGAGTTGTTAATTATTTATTGATTGTTGACTTCATAATAAATGTTAGAAAGTCTATTAAATATAAATAACAAGAATATTAGACAACTCACCCTAAATACATATACCCTAAAAAAATATGGATACCGAAATAATCTTCCGAAACAAATTGTAGGAAGTTCAAGCTACTAACACTGAAAGCAAGGTGTCATGCAAGTAATTTTCCCCATTAACTTCACAATTGTATTCTAAGGGACTTATCACGAAGACATGTCATGTTCTATTTTTCTTGGTTAAAATTTCTCAATCTTCGGCCTCTGGTGCACTTTAAAGTTTTACCAAATGCCATAATAAATTAATAATTAGAAAATCGATAAAGAACAAAGCATACTAATTAAAATTAATAAATGTAGAATGAAGAAAGACACTACAAATCTCGAGCTGAAAGACGGTGGGTCATACTCTCACAGTTAAAATAAGCCATGATTAAATCCTACAATCAACAAATGTCGTCAAAAGTTTGGGAAAAAAATTTCTAAATGACAATCTGTTGTAAAAAGATCAAAGGGAAAAAAAAAATATTTGGGTGCAAAAATCAATGAGGGGTTAAGAAGGAGACATGTTAAAAAGGAAGGTAGTCAAAACAAATCAAACTCGTTAGGTTAGTCTGTTTACTTGTATATATTATATGAGTTGGACTTCAAAACTAATGACCCGTAAAAACACAAGTAAAATTTTTGCGAGTTAGCCTTTTTAGGTCCACGAGTTAAAACAAAGCGAGTTAGGCTGACTAATTTGTAACCTGTTTAAATACGAGTAATTTTGACTCAGCCTGTTTAACTTGCGACTCGTCGTGAACAGCCTGCTTGATAGCCCTATTAAAAAGAAGGGAAACGAGAGCTTTGATGGTACAAATCTTAAACAACAAGAAGGTGAATATATATGCCAGCAAACCTACAAGAGGGAAAAACACAGTTACTACTTAAACATACTTAATGCATGTTTGAGAAAGATTAATTTTTTTAATTAAAATTTATTTTCTTTAAAATTTATTTTATTTATTTAAAGTGTGTAAAATTAATTATAAATAAATATTATTTTTTTATTAACTAAGTATGTGTTTTGATTAAGTGTGAAAAAAAGATTATATGAAAAATTGATTATGTGTATAACCGATTTTCAAGAAAATCGATTATGAGAAAATAATTTATGTTTGAATATGTTCATTCATAATTGATTTTATGATAAAGAGTTTTGTTTGGATTGTTTAAAAAAATCGCTTTTATGTATTAAATTGCCAAAAGATGTATGAAATGATTGAAAAAGTTATTTGATTGAGGACAAATAAGTATTTCTCTCTCAAAATTTTGAAATAATCTGAAATTAAATAATTAAAAGCTTAAAATAACATATTTTTTAAAAAATATGTTTTTATTTATAGAAAAATAATCTTAACTTATAATTAATTTTACACACTTTAAATAAATAAGATAGATTTTAGATAAAACATCTTTTTATTAAAAAAAAAAAGCATTATTATAAAAATTTAAACAAATCCAAATATGCTCAAACCAATTTTTTTAGAAAAGCTTTTAGAGCATATTTGAAAAAGATTAATTCTTTTCTTAAACACATTTTTCTCAATTAAAATTTATTTTATTTAAATTTTATTATTTTTATTTAAAGTGTGTAAAATTAATTATAAGTTAAGTTTATTTTTTTATTAACCAAAAACAGCTTTTTTTTAGTAAAGTTTTTATTTTTAACTTTTAATTATTTATTTTCAAATTATTTCAAAAGCTTTAAAAAATAAATACCTATTTACCCTCAACCAAATAACTTTTTCAATCGTTCCATATATCTTTTAATAATTTTATACATAAAAACGATTTTTTTATACAATTCAAACGAAACTCTTTATCTTAAAATCAATTATGGATTAACATATCCAAACATAAATTAATTTTCTCATAATTGATTTTCTTAAAAATTGATTATACAGATAATCAATTTTAAGATAATCTTTTTTTCACAATTAATCCAAACACATACTTATTTTGAGCTTTTGATTAAGTGATTTTAACTTATTTTGAAAGTTTTGGTAGATAAATACTCTTTTGCTCTCAATTAAATATCTTTTTTCGATCATTTTATATATCTTTTGATAATTTAATACATAAAAGCAATTCTTTTTGTACAATCCAAACAAAAAAATTTGTCTTGAAATCGGTTATGAACTAATATATTCAAACATAAATTAATTTTCTCATAATTTAATTTTTTTTAAATCAATTATACACTTAATCAATTTTTAACATAATCTTTTTTTTATAAGTAATCAAAACACACTCTTAATACTTACTACTATAAATTATCCAATTACAACACCAATTGCACAATGCGAAGCATCACTGCAAGGAGCTTCAAACACTTGTTTTCTGTCTCTGGCGGAGAGATAGAATAAGAGGAGGCTTAGACAGAAGAAAATCAAGAGGCAGGAGAGGTTCATAAAGGAAGAAGAAAATAGCTAGTTTACAAACAGATCAAGACTGAAAAAACCGAAGCACGAGACCTCTTTATGTAGGCAGTGGCGGAGCTTCATAGGGGCAAAAAAATTTCACTTGCCAATGGTACACCAGGTGGTCATCCCTTTCAACTGAAAGTTATCCTTCTTGTTCTCTCTTTTGCCATAAACATCCTCCTCCCTTATCCCATTCCACTGAAAATTTTCTTTCTTGTTCTCTATTTTTCCATAAATATCATCCTTAAGTTTCATGGCTGCAACTGCCACTTTTGAGAAAAAGGGCAGTACAATTTGTTCCCCCCCCCCCCCCAAAAAAACAAAATTATCAGTGAAGTTCCGCCACTGTAAGTAGGTAGACCCCTCAAACTCCAAATTTAAAAAGAGTAGTAGCTACCATGTAACTACTGTTCTATTAGGGGAAAACCTAAATCCAAAGTGCTGACAAAACCTGATTTGCAAAAAATTCCCATATAAGATGATAATGAGTAACAATAAATAAGAATAAGAATTATGGTACCCACGTACCACATTATTATATATAATACTAAAATTTCTATTAGATGACGACTTCATGAATCACTTAGAAATTAGTTTAAGATGTTTACTTCTAGTTGTCATGTTTTTCTCTTGAATATTTCTTAAATATTCTTATAAATCTCCAAGGAATTTAGCACATATCAAACGCTGACATATTTACCTTCAACAGGGAATAGCGCTTAGACAGAGAAGCAATCAATAGAAGCATTGCTATAGATGATACTACAGCATAAAATCTCAACAAACTGGGGCGGCTTCGTCTTCGACCTTTAACACAAAATTGACAGAGATAGCTTATTTAAAAGGTTCCAATAAAAGCTCGATAAAATGAAAAAGGAAACTAAAGAACTCCGGGTTTAGCAACCTAATTCCGCAATGATCAGAGAAACGACACTAACAATAACAGAAGAAACGGCAACTGTATTTGGAGTATCCTCTTCTGTTCCCGGTAAAAATGCAAATATCACTCCTATTAATAGAAACAAAGCCTGCCATGCGCAGTTCAAAATTTCAAATCATATATTAGAGTCTTAGACAAAAATAAAGATGAAGAAAGTTACAGATAAAATAAAAGACTTCGTAAATTTATCTTCACAAACACTCAGAGCTAAAAATATTATCACATGGCTACGAACATCAAACAAATAAAAAGACAACAGCATTTAGAAAGTTAAGAATATCTTGCTACTTAACTACTCCCGGCTCGCATCAACTAAAATTCCCTTAATAAGATGATTCCTTAACTTCTATTTTAAAAACACTTACTATCAACTGTAATTTGAGAAACCCAAAATAGTTTAACCAGATTAAACTATGCATAATGATTAATAACCATTTTTATTCAATATAATCATCAAGTTAATCCAATGAGTTCAATCTTGTGTTGGCAAATATGTCAAGTATATAGCCCGGTGAGAGAAACAGGTTAATAACAGCACTACTATACTACATTACATTTTTCCACTAAAACTTGTCTAAAAAAACCGATTAATAAATCCTCAACAAATATAAGAGAGAAACACAGAACATCAATTGTCCATTGCCATAGAAATATAAAAATTATAAAAGGGAAAAGAACAATAAAATTGATAGGGAAAATAAAATTAAAAGAAATGAAAGGGTACCTGAATAATAAGTAGCAGAGAGAGGCGCTTCTTCCCCTTTGCAACCAGTTGATACCCTAAATGGTAAAACGCCAAAAATAACACCATAAACTCAAGGATCTATGGCTACAAGCTACGCATGACAAATCAATTAAGCACAACTATATTAACAAAAAAACACGTATATATATATATTTTTTAAAAAAAAATGGATAAGCAAAAAGGGATAGAAAATAGGAGCTGACTTGAATCAACTACCATACGGTAGGAGTAATCGTAGCCATCGGTTCCAGAAGGCCTTCTTCCGAACTAAAGTCCATTTTCTGTGCTGCGTTATCTTCTTCTTCAGTCACACACTTTCCCTCTGGTGGTCGCGTAGATCCCAATTTAACGACGTCGTCTAAGAATGCGTAGGAGTAATCGTAGCCATCGGTTCCAGAAGGCCTTCTTCCGAACCAACGTCCATTTTCTGTGCTGCGTCATCTTCTTCTTCAGTCACACACTTTCCCTCTGGGTGGCCGCGTAGATCCCAATTTAACGACGTCGTCTAAGAATGCGATGAAATGGACTTGGATTGGACTCAAAGGAAGGTCTCTTCAGTTTTGAGTCTTTGGACTTTTCATGATTGGGCTTGGGCCCGAGTTAGTTTTTCTCTAAAAATTGTTCATTTTCGTTATTATTATTTTTTTTAAGAAGAAGAATTTATCATTTGAAACAAAAGCAATTGTTATTGTACCAAGAACTAGTTTAACACAAACTTTTGTACAGGGACTTCTTGTGGAAAAATTCTTATATTAATTTAAATTAATACATCATTATTTCTCAATATTGAGACATGTAAATATTTAATTTATATAAAATAATTTTTATTTATTTAATGACTAAATAATTTATTAGATTTAATTTGAATTAGTCTATACAAATTATATAGAATTAAGTATATAAGTTTCCCCCCTTTTTGTGACATCTTTATGACAACAATAGTCTTGCTACTGATTATATTTTGTGGCAAGTTATGCTAAAAGGAGTGAGAGCACAATTTGGGTCAATTGAAATTGTCAATCACAATCTGTGCAGAATACAAGCATATCGAAAATAGCATTAAGGATTATTTAAGACAACAAGCATTTGGATAATAAAAAGCATTTGGACTTGGATAATTCTATGAAGATATTAAATTTTGAAGAAGTTGATCTTTTAGTAATAGACATTGATTTTTTAAATTCATTTTAGTAATTGAATATTTAGTTGGATTATTAGTTGAATATTTATAGAATTACTCTTTCAATCAAAAAGTTGATTAAAAGATTGCAATAGTTGCCCTTAAGGGATCGAATTTCACCAAGGATGATTTGTAATTTACCTTTTTCTTTTCCTCAGGTCTTCAGATTCAAACCTCCTTTAGAAAAATAAAATAAAATTGCAATTGTTTGGCATATATTCAAAATGTGTGAAAAAAATTGTCAATATAATTTTGAATTAGCTACAACTAAATGTCAATTATTCCTTTGTTGTAATTATATTAGTTCTGTTACAATTTAAGTTTACGATGAGAGTTTATTCAAAAAGACTAGCTTATTGAAAGGGAAAGTATTATGGTTTAAGTATTACATTGAGTAAGTGAGACATAACATTGCATATTCCTCTGAAAGCTCATGTTTGCAATGGCTCACTTTGACTTTCCACTCAAGGTGACTTTCACCATGATCCTTCTAGTACAAATAACTCTTTTCTTAGTTGCTCCTTTTCAGGTTATCTTTTTCGCATCAGCTAGCTCTCAATGAAAACACTAATTGTTATTACTCAAGCCCACAAGGAGAGCTCATCCCAAAAGACTAGCCTATTGGGAGGAAGAGTCTCATGACTTAAGTACTACATTTGAGAGATAACAATTTCATTGTAGATAATTACTAAGTCTATGTTAATTTTGTTAACGTATGATTATATTGTGCATTATAGTAGTCAATTATGCAATAATGTTAACATTGATAATGAATGGATAAAGTAAAGAACATATAAATAGAAAAAACTCTTAAACCTAATGTCTTAAGGTATCAAACCTACTGGTGTGATTCATCGGTAAGTCCATTAATGATACCTCTTCAACATTTGAGGTTCCGCGTGACCCCAACATGCATTTAATCTAAACATCATTTAAATAGAATTTTTTTATATTGTCATTTAATTATATATGTTAGTATATTATTAAAAGAATTTGATTTCTTAAGTAATTATTGTGGTAATCAAACTTTTTTAATGATTTAATAATTCATAATTGAATAATAATAATGTTGAGCCAATAGTGTAATTTCTCGATAAGCTTATTAAACAATTCTTCTCGACGTTTTAGACTATCCTCAACCCTGAAAGGCATTTCATCTAAACATCATATAAATATTAAAAAAAATTATACTATAATTTAATTATATATGTTAGCATATCATTAAAAAAATAATTTTTTAAGTAGTTATTATAATAGTCATACTCTTTTAATAATGTAATAATTTATACTACTAACGAAATTTGGTAGATAATAATATAAAAAAGTTTTACCAGATAAAAATTAAATAAAATATTATCAATCATTTTACTATTAATAATGGGTATAACTAGAAGTTGCTTTCTTGAAGTAAGCCAAAACACCGACAAAAGGAGCATTAATGTATGTGGTTGGCTCTGATTGTGCAACATTATAGCGTGAGTCCTCAAAAGAATCGTCCTGCGCAGGCCCTCCAACCACAGCCCCTGTTAGGATGTTGGGATTGGGCGCTGCTGATTGGAAATATTGGTCTCCATCGCGACACCCAATGTGTTGTGGGTGCACATCCATGGAAGGCAAGGTAGACCCACGATGGTGTATCTTTTGAGGAAACTTCTGCCCATATCCCACCATGTATGACATCCCTAGTGGGTTGTTTCCTAATATGTAATCCACCTGCAACAATATTATTGAGTTTACAAAACCCATTTCAGATATCTTACTTTGGATGTATTGCTTATGTATGTTTCTTTTTTTATTATTCTCGCAAATTATTAAGTAAAGTTCATTTTTCTTAATGAATTCTCATGAATTACATACCTGGGATTTGGCAAGTTTTATGAGCCTAGATGGGTTGGCGGTAACATTTCCACAGTGTACTACTTTATTTGCAGCTTGCATGTGGCGTGCATAAACAACCAAGAGAAAAGACAGCGTTGTTGCGTGTTGTAGGTTACTGCCACCAGGTTTGAATAGAAGCCCACCTAATGAGCACAAAAGAAAATAAATTTTATTTAAATTTGATATATTGTATTGCAGTTAAAAATTTGACTTCAAGACTTTAAAATATATATGACCAAAGAATATATCACAACCAGAAACAAAATGTTATGACTGAAATTTCATTATTTTACTTCAAATGTGATTTTTATGTTGCAAGCACCAATATTTTTGTACAATGGCTACAAAAATAATGCCTTTACCAATCTTAACTATGATCTATATATTTCACATAAAAATAAAATACCTTTAGAGTATAAGACTGATTTGTGAGGCGAATCCGGCAACAGAGAGCATACAAAATTGTCTGCATTAGGAATGAAAGGACTCGCACTGGATGGATCAGACATCACCCACTGCCAAAATTGGAATAATGAAACGAGATTTGAGAAAGATTATAAGCTAATAATTGTTTCTGATGTAAAGATAGGTATACATTAGGTGGTGCATATATAAAAATACGTGGGGTATATAAAAAATTTAAGTGAGTTTAATTAGAATGTGCTAGTCAAATTCTATATATATGTGTAGGTGTAAAAATAATTTACCTTAATAAGTGTAAATAAATACCATACTTCAAGATATAATTAAGGATCAATGACTAACCTGCGAAACAAGTACATTAATGCCAGCATGTTTGCAGTCCCATCCAAATTCAGCAAAGCTACCACCATTAGTCGGCATTGGAAATCCATTGACATTTCTTATAACCGGGGATTCTATTGATTGTATGTTTGCTTTTACAAAGTTCCAATAATCAGATACATTAGTTGCCTTGTACAACCATGTTGCTCCCCAAAGCAACTCATCCTGAATTTGGTGGAGCAAACAAATTAATATCCATATGGAAATACAATTCCAATTTAAATACTTTCAATCAATCAATGTTTTTGCACATAAGACAACAACATATGTGTTTTTCTTTTTCCTGGTTTCTTTTGAAAAGTAATTTCTCTTTTTAAATAGTAAATATATGGTTAACCATTTTCCTCTTTCTACAATTAGTTTTTCATTGTACTATATTCTTATTGATTATTGCAAAGGTAAAACTTTGACTAATAATACACTTTTGCAATAAGTATAAAAATGTGTTTTGTTTTGTTTTGTTTTGTTTTGTTTTTTTGTTTCATTTATGGAAGAATGTGAAAATAGTTTTTATAATTAATTTTCCTAAAACAAGCAATTATTTTTTTAGATTTCGGTTGCATACCATGTAGCCGCTGAAATCACAATAGAAGGGGCATGCTGCAGCACCTATGCTATCATTATAAGATCCACGATATTTATTTGCAAAGTCAAACACCTAATCATACAGAGATATATTAATCAATTAGCAGCAAAATATTTTGGAAAGAAAATGTCAAAAAAGTAAATTGATCCCGTCAACTTAAAGAGGTGTCTCACTATAAATTTCTAAAAGAAGAACAATATGTCCTCCTAATATATTGTGATGAAATGATACACATTTTTTTTTGGAAAGCCATGATACACTTTTTTTAAATCATCATTTAAAAAAAAATCTTTTCTAAGAGTAAATGTTATTTTATGTTTGGATGTAATACTCAAAAAGTAATCTTTTCTTTTTATTATTGTCGGGATGTAAAAGTATAAAAATACTTTAATAGTAAAATTACTTAAAAGAGCATGTAAAAATAATTTTGAAATCTACCCTTACAGTGTTCATGTTCACTATCATCAATCACATCATCATTCTTGATATTTATTTGAATAAGATATTTTCAAAGATGTAATTTTAAAAAATTATTATAATTTAAAAAAATCATATCAAATTGAAGGAATGAAAAATAAAAATATATATATTAAATCATAGTAATATTTTTCAAATGTTGATCATGCAAGCTAGGAATAATAAAAGTCATCACATAAAAAAATAACGAATCAAAGGGATGTATTTTATGTAAAATAAAATATTGATATATATATATATATATATATATATAAGATTAAAACAATAATTAAAGGGACGTGCTTTTCGTTAAAGAAAAAATTAAGGGTAGTATATATACCTGACAAAAGGAAAAGTGAGAAGATAATGAGGTGAAGTGTGCAGCGTTGTAGCATCAAAGAAAAAATAGAGATGTGTAAAAATATAAGTATTGGCAGGATATAAAAACATGAACGATAATGAATGTTATTTTTAAAATTAGTTAGGAATATTTTTATCTAAAACAACTTTTCCATATCTTGAAAAATATATTTTTTCAAAAGCTAAAAAATTTATACCTATTTGAGCATTTTTTAGTGCTTCATCTTTTAAAAAAAATCATTCAAACATGCTAAAAATTATAAAAGGTACTTCTTTTTTAAAAAAATCCTTTTTATAAAAAAAATATCTTATCCAAACGAGCACTTAATAGGTTGTCTAAATTTATTTTGACTACCAAATAAGTTCTTGAAAAATATTAAATTGATTGCAAAAATCAAACACATACCTGTTTAGCCCTGTTAAGAAGCAACGTGGAATATGTAGCATCGGTTCCCTTAAATACCATGGAAGATGCTGCAAGTGCAGCTGCAATCTCAGCTGAGACCTCTGAACCTGGCCTCTCTTGAGAGACAAAGTATGTGGTTCTAGGAGTGTCCATGTCTTCTGGCCTTTCCGAACAGTCGTGATCGCCATTAGGATCACCAACTTGGGCCACAACAAGATAAGGGTGTTCTGTGGCTTTAAGGAAGTAGTCAGTTCCCCACCGGATTGCTTCCAATGCATTTTGCAGCTCTGAACCCATGAAATCTCCAAAATCTAAAACACTCCAAGCTAGCATGGTTGTTGTGAATGCCATAGGGAAATGGAATTTGACATTGTCACCAGCGTCATAGTATCCACCTACCATATTCATCTGAGTTTGGAATACCAGATATTTTTCAATTAGTGAGTGTTTAAGTTCCAATGAATAATTAAAATAAAAACAAAAAACTTCTTTGATATTCTACATATCCCGGATTTCTTCATTCAAGTAAAATATTAATTGACTTGTGGCTTCGGATCTTTAAAATATAAACATGCATAGAGAGAAATTACATGAAGATCGAAGCCATCATGAAGGGCGGAGTCTTTACGCCATTTCATGCGTTGTGAAGGTGGCAACTTCCCCGACCTCTGGCCTTCAAAAAACAAAATGCTCTTCGTCAACGCTTCTTCATAGTTAAGTGAAGCTGCTCTTGTCATTGTGGCCATCACCATCGTTGTGGTTACCACTAACAATGACAACTTTGACATCTCTATGCTATTGTCTCTCATATTTTGTGCAACTTTCAATTAGAGAAATATGATATTCTGCAGTCTGAGCGTTTACCTAAAGAACATATATAAATAAGCTGCCATGCATGTCCTAATTAGGTATCAATGTTATTTGAGATTTTGATCATTAGAATATACACCCATCTACGTATGGTAGTGTATCACAATTGTATTGGTTTCCTTTTATCAGTAGTAATATGTTGTTGGTTACAAACAGAGATTATATTTGAAGAGGAGATACTTTCCAGAAATTAATTATTAGGTTATTAATTAGAAGAGGAAATACTTTACAAAAAGTAGAAGGTTATTAATTAGGGATCTTTCAAATTAGGAACCAATATAATGATTAAAAATATTTAATGTTTAAAAATATGTCTTTAATTAACAAACATTTAATATATGCATTAAATGTTTATATCCTATAGGATTTATATTAAAGTTTTTGTCTCTAATAATGTAATAATTTAAGGCAGCATTATTACTTATTGATCGATTTTCAAAAGATACAATTGAGGAAAACAAATCATAAAGATTTTTTTACTAATATTTTATTATTTAAAATAAAAATATATTTTTTTAATACTATTTTTGAGGTTTACCTTATTTTCTTGCACTTTATAAGCTGATTTGACAAAATATTATTATTATTATTATTAGTGGATAATTCTACACCAAATATTTAATATTAATTTTTTTAATTATTATAAATCATGTGAGTGCCTATATTGGATAGATTTTTTTATACTTATCGCAAACAAAATAAGATTGCATAGGCTCAAACTTCTTAGTCCATATTGGACAACCGAGATAGTATCATCAATGATCAATAAACAGTTTTATTATTTTAGACAAACAAACACAAATACCTTTTTGCATAATGTAAGGAATAGTAATAAAATTTGGGGTAACAATACATCATCTTGAGATTTGTCAAAATAACAACAAACTCCAAACTTAAATATAAATTACGTTTCACTCGTTTTTTTTATCTTTGACTAACTATTGACTTAAATTTATTAAGTATTTTAAAAGAAAAAATTAAATTCAATTATTTTTAATTATTAGTGAGCTTTATAATACAAGAAACAATTTTAAAGCTTAATATTCTATAATTTCTTATTTATAAAACCAAGTTAGTTTTTTTAATATAAAAGTGAAATAGATATAATTTGACAGATGTTATGAAAATGAGTATAAAACTAAGTTAGTTTTTTAAGAAGTACTTAATACTCATTAATAAATTTTCTTAATACATAATGAAGAAACTATTAAATATTTTTTATTTCCATTCCTTAACCAATACACTGATATTAATTCTATAATTAGTCATGATCAATCTCGATTTATTTTATCCCAAGTTAAATTTTCCTTATCACAATTAACGTGGCATTAATTCCTTGATTTTATTAGATTATATTTTTTCTATTTTTTTTGCTTAATTTCTCTTACTGATATGTGTCACTTTCTTCTTTCAAATTTTTTTTCCTTTATACATAGATATAGATGTGTGTGTGGAGTTTAGCAAATGATTAAATCCTTCTCAAAGGAAATATCATCAAAATAAATATCACATATAGAAATTTGGTGATTGATATTAATAGATTAATTTGTGTAGTAGGTGACGTAGGCATAGTTTGTGGAACCATATTAAATGTGTGTTATCTTGTGAATTTTTTCTTTTTTTCCTATGCATAGTTATATAGACAAACTAACTCGGCCAATTCAACTAGGAAACCTATGAATCGATCTCTTAGTTTGTCCAGTTAGAGCTTGAGACTGTTTTTCTCATTAATCATGTCAAATCGGCTTGACTCGGCTAGACCTGATTTTCATTGAAAAAAGGAAATTGATAAGAAATTTATGCTTTAGTGCATCTTATTTAATTTATGTTGTTATTTATTTAAAAACATGTGAAAATTGATTTTATTTGTGCTATTCTTTAGTTTTTAAAACAGGCTGTACTGTTAGTTGGTTAAAAAAATTCTTTATTTTGTTTTATTGAATTGTAATATTAAATTATTTGTACTTTTTAAATATTGAATCTTAGTTGTATTGTATTAAAAATATGAAGTACTTTTTTATATAGTAAGTTTTTTTTCTTTGTCTGAGTTTTTCAATAAATTGTTAAACCCTCGATTAGACCACTGACCCCTTCAGGTCATACAACTATGATTGTGTGTGTGTGGATGCATGCAATACCTAACAATACAAGTTAATACTTGTGCCAAATATTGTTTTGTAAAATATTATGTACAATTTTGGCACAAAAATATAATCATTATTTCAATCATCATCCTACGTAGTGATGCGACAATAATCTAGCGACCTTTTCTCAACATTTTTCTTATAAGCCTATATGATATATATAGTAGACACAAGTTTTGTGTTTAGAATGGATGTGATTTGAAGTAAGCCAAAACACCCACAAGAGGTGCATTGATGTATGTTGTAGGTTCTAAGTGTACAAAATCTGCTCGAGAATCTGCATATGAATCCTTGATATCAAGTCCCCCAACAACAGTGCCAACAAGCAAGTTGGGGTTAGGGCTTTGGCTTTCAAAATAAGAGGATCATCCTTTGCAATCGATGTGACCAAGGTGCTGATCTAAGGAAGGCAAAGACGATGCACGATGATCTATCTATGTTATTTGAGATTTTGATCATTAGAATGTACACCCTTCTACATATATATGGCAGTGTAGCACATTTGTATTGGTTTCCTTTTGTCAGCAGTAATATGTTGTTGGTTACAAACAATGATTATTTATGTTTGAAGATGAGATACTTTCCATAAATTAATTATTAGGTTATTAATTAAAAGAGGAAATACTTTACAAAAAGTAGAAGGTTATTAATTAAGCATCTTTCAAATTAGGAACCAGTGTATTGATTAAAAGATATTTAATGTTTAAAAATGTCTTTAATTAACAAACATTTAATATATGCATTAAATGTTTATATCCCATAGGATTTTATATTAAAGTTTTTGTCTCAAATAATGTAATATCGATCAATTTTCAAAAGATACAATTGAGGAAAACAAATCAAAACTATTTTTTTTACTAATATGTTATTACTTTAAATAAAATATATCATTTTTTTTTACTATTTCTGAGGCTTACCTTATTTTCTTGCACTTTATGAGTTGCTTTGGCCAAATAAATATTTATTATTATTAGAGTATAATTCTACACCAAATATTTAATATTAATATGTTTTTAATTATTATAAATCATGTGAGTGTGCATATTGGATAGATGTTTGTACTCTTATCACAAACAAAAGATGATTGCATAGGCTCAAACTTTTTGGTCCATATTGGACAATTGAGATAGTACTATCAACGAACAACAAGCAGTTTTATTATTTTAGCCAAACAAACACATTTTTGCAAAATGTAATATTAATAAAATTTGGGATAAATTACAATACATCATCCTGAGGTTTGTCAAAATGATAGCAATACCAAAACTTAAATATAAATTACACTCCTCCTATTTTTTATCTTTGATTAGCTATTGACTGAACATCATTAAGTAATTCAGAAGGAAAATAAATAAATTCAATTATTTTTAATTATTAGTGAGCTTTATAATACAATAAAAATTTTTAAAGCTTAATATTCTATAATTTCTTATTTATAAAACCAAGTTAGTTTTTAAATATAAAAGTAAAATTGATATAATTTGACAGATGTTATGAAAATGAGTATAATATGTATATCAGTGCTGCAAATCAGTGCCCTAAGGGCTCTGTTTAAAAATTACTTAAAACTCTTTAATAATTTTTCTTAATTACATAATTAAGAAACTGTTAAATGTTTTTTGCTTCTCAAGATATTAAATGTTCTATTTTTATATTTAATGCTTTTTATTTTAATTCCTTAACCAATACACTGATATTGATTCTATAATAAGTTAGGATCAATCTTGGTTTATTTTATCTCAAGTTAAATCTTCTCAAGTTATCACAATTAATGTGGCATTAATTACTTGATCTTATTAGATTATATATTTTCCTTAATATTTCTCTTGCTAATATGAGTCACTTTCTTGGTTCAGATTTTCTTTCTTTCTTTAAATATAGATATAGATGTGTGTGTGTAATTCAGCAAATGATTAAATCATATCACATTTAGAAATTTGGTGATTGATATTAATAGATTAACTTGTGTAGTAGTTGACGTAGGCATAGTTTGTGGAACCATATTAAATGTGTGTTGTCTTGTGATCCCCCCCCCCCCCCTCTTTTTCCTATGCACAGTTGTGTGCATAGTTGTATGGACCAAACCAACTGGAAAATTCGTTAACTAGCCTCTTTTGTTGTTCTGGTTAGAGCTTGAAACAGTTTTTCTTATCAACCCGATCAAATCAGCTTGATCCGGCCAGACTTGATTTTTATTTAAAAAAAAAAATTGATAAGAAATTTATGCTTTAATGTATCTTATTTAATTTATATTGTTATTTTTTTTTAAAATGTGAAAAATAATTTTTTTTGTGCTATTAGTTAGTTTAAAACATGTTTGTATTATTAGTTAGTCAAAAGTTTTGTCTTTATTTTGTTGTATTGAATTGTAATATTAAATTATATATACTTTTTAAATATTGAATATGTGAGTTGTATTGTATTAAAAATATGAGGTACTGTTTTATATAGCAAGTTTTTTTTCTTTCTTTGTGTTTTTCGGTAGATTGTTAAACCCTCGGTTAGACTGTTGACCCCTCCAGGTCATACAACTATGATTGTGTGTGTGGATGCATGCAATAACTAACAATACAAGTTAATACTTGTGCCAAATATTGTTTGTAAAATATTATGTACAATTTTGGCACAAAAATATAATCATTATTTCAATCAGCATCCTACGCAATGATGCGGCAATAATCTAGCAAACTTTTCTCTACATTTTTCTTATAAGGCTATATGATATATATAGTAAACACAAGTTTTGAGTTTAGGATGGGTGTGATTTGAAGTAAGCCAAAACACCCACAAGAGGTGCATTGATGTATGTTGTAGGTTCTGAGTGTACAAAATTTGCTCGAGAATCTGCATATGAATCGTTGATATCAGGTCCCCCAATAACAGCGCCAACCAGCAAGTTGGGGTTTGGGCTTTGGCTTTCAAAATAAGAGGATCCTACTTTGCAATCAATGTGACCAGGGTGCTGATCTAAGGAAGGCAATGACGATGCACGATGATGTATTCTTTGAGGAAATTTTGGTCCGTATCCTACCATGTAGGACATATTCAATGGGTTACTTCCTAGTATGTAATCCACCTGCATCCATGTCAATTACATGAACTTTTTTTTATTATGAATATATTGCTTCTAAGACAAGAGAAATATGCTATTTACTATATATATACAACAATGCATGTTCTGCAGAAGTATGCTATTGTTTGATTAGCTTATTCATCCTCAATCATATGCATTCCATTTTCTGTCAAATAAATTCCTTATTTATAGAAGCGTGAGTGGCAGACAAATTAAACTCGTATTTAGAATATTTTTAATCATTGTAAACCTAGCATTATATATTAAAGTTCTCATTTAGAACACCCTAAATCATTATAGGCAATTAACACCTGGAAAATATTTCTTTCAATTCCTTCAAGAATTTAATTATTATTTTTTTCGTTTTCACCCTTAAAAATACACCTTAAGTAAAACTTACATAATAATTATCTTAGCTAATGTTATTCAATCTTATTGTAATGAGCACTATAACCAGTTATTTGGTAAATTACATCTAATTTGATAATCCAAATTTGCATACCTGGCCTCTTGCCACTTGTATAAGCCGCCTTGGAGATGCGACAACTTTACCGCCACAGTCAATCTCTCGATTTGCTTTATTCAAATAGCCAGCATAAACCAGAAAAAGAAATGAGAATGCTGTTACATGCTGCAAGTTACTCCCGCCAGACTTGAATAAAAGCCCACCTAACTTTAAAATAGTCCAGATCAATGCCAAATATATATACCAACAATACAAATATGAATGTACATACACCTCTAGTTTGGAAAATCTAAGGTTCAGATCTAATAATGCAAACTTGCAAAGCAGAAGATCGAATGCATTTTATGTTGATTATGTACCTTGGATTATGGGGAGAATTAATTTACCTTCAGAGTATGAGACTGATACTGTGGGTGATTCAGGTAGCACAGCGCAGACAAAATTGTCCGCATTGGGGATGAAAGGCTTACGAGCGGTACTATTTATGAGAAGCTATTAGTGGTAATAGAAGAGAAAAATGATTAGCCAGAACAAAAACGTTACGATAGCGTACAATGTGAACAAAAAAGAAAGAATAATTTATGTTAAAAGAAGAAATTTACACAAAAATATATACCTTAGAAATGAGCACGTTGATGCCAGCATCCTTTGAATCCCATCCAAATTCACCGAAGTTTTTCAGATTGTGAATGTTTTCGTCAATGTAATCCCAGTAATAAGGGAGCTTAGTAGCCTTGAACAACCATGCTGCTCCCCAGACCAACTCGTCCTATTATTATGAAGTTACTATGAGTATATCACTTTCTAAATATCATCGGATCATAAATATAAAATTTGACTATTCATGGAAAACTATAATCCATTTTAATCGCAGATGCTGACTTCAAAAATTTGACTAGAAATATCTTATTTAAGTATAACTCTTAGTGCCATTTTTTAGTTCTTGGCCAATTAACACCTAGCAGCTTCTTAGCTATTTTCAAAATAAAAAATACCACTTTTGAAATCAATGAGATTTGGATCTAAAATATTCTAATTGAATTGAAATAACCAGTACTTAACCACAAGTGTCCCCATGAAATACAAATTTAAGAATGAAAAAAAAAAAATTGTTAAATAGTCAATGAGTCAAGACCAGGCCTACCTGGTAGCCACTAAAATCACAATAGAATGGGCATACCCACGGTCCGAGGCTGTCATTGTATGATCCCCTGTACTTATCCGCAAAGTCAAAAACCTGATTCCATAGAAAATGAAAAACTATATAAAATAAAATTAAAAAAAAACTTGTATATAGAACCAAATTACATGTTACAAGAATAGATGTAAGGTGTATACCATTCTAGCCCTTTTGAGAAGCCTTGCAGAATAACCAAGATGATATTTCTTATATACAATGGAAGAGGCTGCAAGTGCTGCTGCTAACTCTGCTGAAACTTCAGAGCCAGGGTAATCCCTGCTAACAGCATAGGCTGTTCTAGGCGTGTCCATGTCCTCAGGACTCTCCCAGCAATTGTGATCACCATGTGGGTCACCAACTTGTGCAAACACAAACCCAGGGATGCTTGTCGCTTTAAGGAAATAGTCTGTGGCCCAACGGATAGCATCTAGCGCATGCATAAGGTCTGGACCCATGAATTTTCCGAACTCTATTACACTCCAGGCTAGCATGGTTGTTGAAAATGCCATAGGTAGGTTGAATTTGACATTGTCACCAGCATCGTAGTAACCACCAACCAAGTCAACCTACTTTGTAGATGGATCATTAAGATTGGGAAATAATGTTCTTAACTAGGTTAGTGAACGTAATAGAACAGAATTTTAAAAGCAAAGAGCATTTCAGTGTTTTATATTTATTTTTAAATTAAAATAACAATTTCTAAAACTGGGTGTAGCTTTAAATGAACCCCAATTCCTTCATGTCTTATGAGAAAGCAGAGAGCCATTATTTAGAAATGCCACAAGTCACTCAATTAAGTCACATATATATAGTTTTATAATTAAATTTTGATGTACTGATATATAAATCTTATTTTACATTATTAGTAATTTATATGATGTCACATGTTTAAAAAATAAGTAAAAGTTTTATTAAAAATGAAAAATCAATTATTGTGATGGCGTGGCTTTTCCTTAGTGAAAAATTTTACATTAAAAATACATAAATTTAAACTCAGTTTTAATTGAGTTTTAAACAACATAGAACAAATTTGCTAGATACATTTTTTTTTCAATCACCCTAATTAATTTTTTGGGTCGAGTAGCACTTTGTCTACAATCAGCTACTTAAAGTACAATGATTTTTGTTACCTCTTAATACTCTTATTGAAATTCGAACTTGCATCTTCTTGATAGACAAACTTACTTATCAGTTTGACTAACTTTTAATTGGTAGATACATTTTTTATTTTTTACAAATAGATAAGTACATATAAAAACCCTTTGTGAGCAGTTTAAAAGTTGAATTTGTTTGATTTCTTTTTCTTTATAGTTTTTTTTTTCAAACACAATCAAATTCCTATTTTTTTTTGTGAAGTGATATATTGTGCCTTTCCTGTATTCAAAATGATCACAATCATCCCAATATCTAGAGAATGCCCAATTTGGCAAAATCTAGTTAAAAATGTAAATGGTGAAGGAAGCAAATGAAAAATTAGATGAAGAGCAGCGAAATTAAAGACAAGTACTTTATCAGAGAGCCGATAAACACTATCAGCAACTTGAAAGCCATCTTTAAGAGCAGAGTCCTTCCTCCAAGCCATCCTCTGTTTTGGTGGCAACTTCCCTGACCTCTGCCCTTCAAAGAACAAGATGCTCTTCGACAATGCTTCTTCATAACTATGCTGCCAACCCGTGCTTCTTTCTGTCACACCCAACAGGGTACCAACCAGTATCATCAGCAACTTTTGCGTCAAACGCATCCTTTCTCTCCAGCAAATTAAACCCAAGTTTCTCGTTGTCCACTGAGTACTTTGCTAGGAAGAGGAAAGGGTTATATACATAATAATGGGCTTGAAATAAGTGTATATTCATGAAAAGGAATTAAAGCGTACGGATTATGTTTCTCTTAAAAAGCAAGCATTTTCGCAAGGGAAAGGAACAAAGAAGATGAACAAATCAGAAAAATAGAGAGCCAATGCCATTGTACTCCTAATGGTGACTCTTTACTTAAACAGTGTCCTACTTCGGTTGCACTTCATTTTTTACCAATCAAAACACACATTCACATAAACGTCCCCATTCGATGTTTTTCTTTTGGCCCTTCCCTCATTCGATGGTTGTGGCCGTGGAATACTGAAATGCTGAATGCAAGTAGCTTCTTTCAAACAGAAAAAGGTTGAGAAGTTTATTTAAAGGGACAGCTTTTTTTAAAAAAAAATGTTCCAAAACCAATTAACGAATCCTTCTCGATTTGTTTTGGTTTTTTTGTACTTACTGTTGCTTAGATTCCACAACTTTATAGGCTTTATAGGAAATATACACAAACTGAAAAGTTCTGGATAAGTAAGGGGTAAAACGTGTTCATCAATTTATGGAACTACAATCATAACAAATGAATCAGTATCTTTTTTAGTTAAATATCACCTTCATTTTGTACCGGTCTATAATTCCCAAAAGTTCGTTGTAGTGTACACTCACAAAAGGCCCTGGCATACAAATTAATCAACTGATTATGTAATCCTATCAATTTATGGGGTTATTCGCAATAATTTTACTAATATTTTAATTGAATGGGCCAAAGTGAGTAGCCCTTGAAGTTTATGTAAATGTGCATTTAAGTCCATCAGTTTTTATTGTGTTTAAACATGTACATCAACTTATGAAAAAGTCAGAAGTCAATTTTTTGTTTAACATCGTTAATAAAGTTTGTGCATGTGACAAAGCATTCTTACTATGTGGCAGTTGAAGGAAAGGAATTTGGTTATTTCAAGTCTTGTGTAGGCATCAGGCAAGGCTATGGATGAACAGTAATAGTGGGTTCAAAATTGCCAAACATTGTGAGAAGATTTAAGATCTCACATCTTTTGTTTTCTGATGTTTCACTTCTCTTTTATTAAATATGTGGCCATTAGGAGTGGAAATAGGAGTGAAAATAGGCTAGGCTTTACTCTAAATAGGTCTAGTCTGTTTTAAAAAATATTAACTTTAGTCTAGCCTGTTACTTATCATAGACTTTTTTTTAATCTGACCTAACCTTTTTATGAAAATTAAAAATTTGACTTGACCTGTTAGACAACCTGACCCATTTTTACTTTTAGTGGCCATGTAAAAATGTTTTGTGAGTTCCATAATATTAGGATTTATTGTGTGGGCAACAAGTGAATCTAGAAAAATTAGATGTTTATCTTAATGCCTCAAATTGTCTCCAAGACCAATTGGCTACGAAGCATCATATTAAACATGGAAAATAAGAGGTAGTCAGATTTTTTCTTTTCAGAATGAGTTGTTATTGTTATTGATTTTTAGATGAATAAGTAATTTTCATTACTTTAACTTATTTTATAACTAACTACTTTTGAATATTGATAAATTATAGCTGAATTCAATCAAATTGTGTAGCATTACTCATTAGATATTTAGGAATAGAAACGTTAAACGGGTCAATTGGTAAACGGGTTTATAATATTGTGGCTCATCTTGAATGCTTATACTGTTTTTTGTCAAACGAACTGACTCGTTGAATCAGATCAAAATTAAAGACATTATAAAAATGGATTGGTCAATATAATTAGGCCAATATCTTTTTGCGAGCCAAGTAAGCCCAACAAATAATGAACCGACAAACTTTTGACTTAGGCCTGAAATTACTAGGTGTATTCAAGAGCCCAATATCAATATTTAGGCCTCCTTTTCATTATAAGAAAGTAAGGGTAGAAATGGGTCAGGATGTCTAATAGGAGTCAATGGCCTAATTTACTTTCAACCTACTTTTGATATATTTTGGCATAACCTATTTATCAAATAAACCAGACTTAAGCTTTTTTAAAAGTCTATTTAGCTAAATAGGCTTAGCCCTAAGCCTTAAAAAAAGCCTATTATACTTAACAAGGCGACCTATTTATTTATTATAATAACATATAATTAAAATTTTATAATACTTATATGATTTAATAGTTATATATTAATATAGTTTATTTATTTTATATACAATACAATAATTTTATTAAATATTAGGTATATTTGAAACCGATAAAATTTGAGTATGTTGGTTTATTCGAAAACCTTTATGTAATGCAGGCCTTTAAATAGGCTTTCAAGTCAGGCCAGACTTTTAAGTTTTCATAGAAAGACCAGGTCAGGCTAAAAAAAAACTTATGATAAGTAACAGGTCAGGCTAAAACCAATATTTTTTCAAACAGGCTAGACCTATTTAAAGTAAAGCCTAATCTAGCCTAACATATTTCTACCCCTACTCAAAAGATAAATGACCTACTTTTAGATTGCCAAGGTGGAGTGACAAAAATTAGTTTAGTGACGAAATATGTCGTCACCAACATGCTGTAGAGAATTTAGTTCATTAATTTATTGACTTTCGTCCTCCTTAAAAAAAGAGAAATTTTAATATGTTTAAAGGGTAATATTTTTAATATTTTCTTCGGTAATTTTTATTTTTTTTTAATTATTAAATTTGATTTAAATTATATTAAAAAATATTATTAATTTAAAGTAATGTATTACCTTGAGAATACTTAAAAATCTCTCCTAAAAAATCTTTTCGTGACAGTGATTATTATCTATGTTATACTAGTTTTCTTTTTGTCATTCTTTTACGTACAAGCATTCATAAGGAGGTTTTTTATATAAAAATAGTTTTGTTTTTTATCTTACTTTAAGAATTATGTATTAAAATGTTTTTTTTTCAGTTAGGCAGTTAATTTTTATGAAATTTACTTGTCAACATATATATTTTTTAATTTCAACGTTGAAAAACTATTATTTTTTTCAATTCAAAACTAACTTCTTAACATTATTTAAAGTTTAGGGTTAATAAATAATTAGAATTTAGGGTATATACCATAAACCTTAATTAATCCCAACTCTTAATTAACCCTTAACCTAAAACTTAAACCCTAACATCTTAATTAAACATTAAAAATACTAATTAATCATAAACCCTAAACCTTTATTTAACTAAAAACCCTAAACCATTATTTAATTAACCCTAAATCCTAATTACTTATTAACCTAAACCCTAAACCATTAATTAATCCTAACTCTTAATTATCCCTTAACCTAAAACTTAAACCCTAACATCTTAATTAAGCACAAAAAATATTAATTAATCATAAACCCTAAACCATTATTTAATCCTAAATCATAAACCATTCCAACAAATCCCTAATCCATTTATTCAAACCATAAACTAAAAAAGAAGTTGAAAATTTGATTTTGGTAAAACCAACTTCTTAAACAGGATTGAAATAAAAAATTTGTTTTTCATGTTGAGAAGTTGATTGATGTGTTTTGTGTCGCAAGTGCACGATTTCGTCGAGTAGTAAAAATATCGATCTACAGGGACTTGGATTATGATTAACAATTACCCTTAATTGTGATTAACTAGGTGAAACCAATGTTATAAAATTGTGGTGATAGAACAAGTATATAGAAACTAAAATCTGGAAATAAATAAGAGTCTCTATTTTTGGAATGAATACAGAAAAACAGTGTATAGAAATCTGGTTTTTAAGGAATCTAGGATATGGGTTCACCACGATGGTAATTAACAAGTCTATATGGTTATCACCTCTTCTCAACTAAGTTACTCTTGAAGATGAATCATCCTAAAGAATTATTGTTTCCTTTCAGAATACAGTAACGTATTCAATCTAACTCAACTTCTATTTTCATGATAATCAAATTAGAAAGAATCCATTAAGAGCAGATGATTCAAAGAAAGCCTCGAGAGTTTTAATCTACTTTCGTGATTTAAAAACTCAAGTTCAGTTCATGGAGTTCAATTATCAAGAGTCACCTTTCAGTTTTTCCTTTAATGATTAAGATCATGCAAACAATGTGGCCAGCATTTTCACAAACACTTGGTGTGCCAAAAACTAAATCAAGATAAACTTAACATTGAAGAGATAGCAAATTCATATATCAAACATTGTTAATACACCATCGGGTTACTACCAAATCCTAAAACAAAAGAACTACTCAAACATGTTTATCAAAATACAATCCATAAGAATGAAGAGCAACATTCAGAAAATGAAATAGAAAAGTAAGAAGAGAGGAGAAGAAAAACTCTGCAGAAAACTTGTGGCTGCTCTTATGAAGTTCCTCCAAGATCCTGACACTCACTCAACCCTAATGGCTTGCCTTTTATAGCCTACCAACTCCCCTCTCTCAACCCTAATTCTTTTCAGGCAAGAAGAGAAGGAATGGGCTGCCTCTAGGGCCTTTTCTCGCACTTGCTGATGTATCAGGCTGCCAACCACGGCCGTGGTGGCCACCATGGCCTGGCCGTGGTTGGTTCTGCCTTGGAGTTTTCGTGCACTAATGGCCAACCACGTCCGTGGTGGCCATCACGGCCTAGCCGTGGTTGGTTTTGCCTCAGAAATCTTCAGCTTTGTGATTCCCTTACACCATGGCCGTGGTTTGCCGTGGTTGCCTCTGTTCATCAATCATCTTGGGAATTTTCCAAAGTGTCCAACATCAAACTTGTAGCCTTGTGTCTTAGCTTTCCATAGCAACCAGAATCACCTCAAAATGACCTATGTAGCTCAAGTTATGCTCAAATTACTCCTCAAGGGTCCAGCTGACTTTGAGATCTCAGTATCTCTTCAGGGTAGTTCCGTTTTGGCTCCTTTAAGCTTCAATGTTGCACCATTCCTGCAACTGAATATAAACACACCGCAGTTATCCGAACAAAAACAAAAACGGAAGATTAAGTAAATAAATGTACTGAAAAGATAATGAAATGTATGCAAACTAAATTCAAAATGACATGAAGAATCACACACATCATTGATTTTACCAAAACTGACTTCTCAACCATGAAATATAAAAAATGTTGAGAAGTCATTGAAATACAAGAAAATGGAAACCGACTTCTCAACTTAAAAAAAAGAGCACATTTTAATACATAATTCTTAAAGTTGGGTAAAAAGAAAGAAAAAAAAATCAACTATTTTCATATAAAAAATCCTTCATAACGATTGACTAGAAATAGGAAAAAAGCATAAAGACCCCCTGAACTTTAGACCCTTTGCAAACAGACACAATGAACTTTAAAATCGTCCAATTTAATCCTTGAACTATGTGAATTCTTTCAATCGACCCTTCCGTCCCCTTTCCGTTAATTCAATGACGGAGGAATGACCTGGCACACCCTAACCGTACACGTGTCATGATCTGTGCTGTTGATTCTTTTTTTTTTTTCATTTCATAACCCTTTACAATATTAAAAAAAATAAACCATTATAATTATAAAATAAATAAATATAATGCTACTCCTCCACCCTCACTTGTTTTCTACTTCTTCATTTTCTTTAATTTACTCTCCCAAAGTTTCACTTTTTCAGAGGATCAAGCTTCAAGACCTTCATCTTCAGGATTGATTCTGAATCCAAAACCTCAATTTTCCTTACCCACTACCATTGGTACACCTCTAAGTTTGTTGAACCAACCTGTATCCTCCATCTCTACAACATCGTTTTCCATGGCTTCTCTGTGGTGCCTACCCAGGAACACAAAAAAACCATGAATTTAATAATAAAAAAACTAGTTTGTTTTCCTTCTTAATAAATGGCCGGCGAACCATGCATTTACCGTATATCCGATGCAATATGGTTTTCAAATATTCACGCTCTTGGGGGTCCTCAGAGTCAAACAAATCAAGTAATTTCAACACAAAAGAATGATCAATGTACCGTTTTGCAACCTTGGTATCAGTATCAAACAAAATCATGTATCTGAGAAGCAGCTTGTAAACAAGCTGCAAATAGGACTACGCTGGCTCCAAACTCGGTTCCTCCTCTTCAAGATCGGTGGCCTCTTGCCCAGTGTTCTCATGCGAAGCCAAGGGTAAGCACCTGAATATATTTATTGATACCTTTCTTATCATTTCTTCTTGGCAATTCTCCATCATTTTACCCGACCTGGATTGAATGAAATCAACCAACTCCATCAGCATCTGCCTCTTGATTTCCTTCTCTCAAACCGATTTCAGGGTGTTCAAGAAATCCAAAACATAGCAGCAAATCTGCAATTTTCGAAGGAAAAGGTTCTGGCGCCACCCGAATTAGCAACGAGGGCCACCCCTAGAGGCATGGTTGACTACCACATTGGGGGGATTAAGGTTGTTGCTTCCATAAGCCAGCACCCCTCCGTGCTTGCAGTTAGCTTCACACCACTCGCTCCCTACAGTTTCTTGGCCAACGTGGTCTTTGGTCCAAATCTGATTATGGCTCTAATGTGAATCTAGGTCCCATTCCTCGCAGCGGGAAAGGGGTTTGCGAGAAGGGGACACGGTTTTCAGCCAACAATTATAATAGGAAGTTGATTGGTGCTAAATTTTTCTCGAAAGGTCATGAAGCATGTTCCAGTTTGGCAAGCCTCATGAACCCCATCAACAAGACCATCGAATTCCGATCATGATAAGTATGCAGCACCCTTATAATTATAATGGTTTATTTTCTTTAATTTTGTAAAAGATTATGAAATGGGAAAAATAATAAGAATCAACAACACAGATCATGACACGTGTACGGTCAAAGTGTGCCAAGTTATTTTTTCGTCATTAAATTAACGGGGAGGGGACGGAAGGGCCGATTGAGATAATTCACATAGTTCAAGGATTAAATTGGACGATTTTAAAGTTAAAGGTATCTATTTACAAATAGCCTAAAATTCAGGAGGTCTCTATGCTCTTTTCCCACTAGAAATTGATTCACCTATTATATGTGATTGTTTGGATGTACTTTTTTTTAATAAAATATATCTTTTTTTAAAGAGAAATTTTTTTTGGTTATATTTTAATGTGTTTGGATTGAGCTTTTTTTTAAAAAAAAAAGTTAAAGCTCAAAAAACACATTTTGTGTTTCTTTTTTAAATTAAATTTTGATGTTTCTAAAAAAAAATCTTTTTCAAACATAAAAGAAGATATTCTCAAATATTGCAATTAAAAACCAGCCCTATAACTATATTAAATACTATAAATTAAATTGATAAATTCAACAATATATAATCTGTACGAAGATGATATATTTCATTCACAATAACATTAGGTGAAGTAGCTTGCTACAAATTGCATTAAATTCAAACTCTATTGCATAAAACATTGAATATAGAAGGCTAAACAAGGTTCATTTAAACATTTCCGAGTCCGAGTCCGATTCCGATCTCCTCTAATGACCTTAAACAAAAAAACACATGCATAGGTGAAACTCTAGCCAATGGATCAGCCCCTTGATTCCCCTGTTGAAAGATCTATTGTGGAGTCATCTGTGATATTTCCATTACGATATCATTAATGGTTGGCTATTATTGTCAGAAAAGCGAATCCATGCCAACAAATAAGAAAAGAAGAACATGCTAGCAGCTGAAAACCTGAAGAAGGTAATTGTACTAATTAAGCCAAAAAAATTATTCAGATTTGACTCGAAACCTATATCGGTTACTTATAAACAATACCAAAAAGAGAGCATATAGTAAAAGTGAGACTATAAATCATAATGTCATGTTTACCAATCCATGTATACAGTAAAAGAGAGCATAAATGAAGAAGAGTATTCAGTCAAGAACCATTCACAAACTAGAGGACTAAATGATAAAAAGTAAGACTATAATCAATAAGGAAAAAAAATTGCAGTAACTTCAGGTAAGGCTTGAGATGAAATCATTTTGATAACCAATGAGAAAGCGACATTGATAGAAGCCAAGCGTGCTTGAAACATAGCTTCACATAAAAGTTGCCATTTTTAGCCCGACTTTTGAATACCGGATAGATCTCGAATGATGTGGCAACAGTTGACATGCTTTTAACTTACATGTTTTTCTATTCTTCTTAAAACAAGAAAATTCCTAACAATTAAGTGGAGTCAGGTTACAAAGCTGCGTAAGCCGGAATGTGTAGCAGTAATATTCTTCTTGCAATGGTGTTTAGAAATTGACTTTATGCATGCCATTTTGAAAATGTAATTTCACGATCGACCACTCTGAGGACAGATGACAAAAGAATTTTAGAAAAAAAAAATTATCATCAATCATAATTTGGAAAGGGAAGCAACTAAAAAAAATTATATTTTATTTGTTTGATTTACAAAGCCAGAGATGAATTCAGGTGTCTCATTATGCTTGTAGCAGGCGTTAAGCAAAACTTAATAGTATCTCACAACATCCATGTGAAAGAGTTAGCTAGAAACTAATTGTGGAGAAACCTAGCTATTGTCTCCAATATTGTATTCAATTTATGCCTTACACATAAACAAACAACAAGCACGTAGGGCAAGATGTCCGTTGTGTGTATATCAATTACTCCTCTATAAGAGGTGCTTTAATAAATCCTTAGGTGGCAGAAGCCATTATTATGTAGATTAGAGGGAGCAAGAACTGCTATGAGATGACTTTAGCAAATTAAAGGGAAATAAATTGAAAGAAAAGCAACTACTTACCGAAGTGGACTTGATCCAGGTAAAGTCTAGAGCTTATGTACCTTGAAGGAGGGATCAAAGTTTAGTATTTCTTTTGTCTTTTTCCTTTTGAAGTACAATAAAAGTGGAGTTTCAAACTTAACAGATTAAAAACTCTCATCATTAACTCACTCTCACTAATATACAGAAAAAAAATGTTTTTAAAAAGTATGGGATAAAAAGTAATTTTGCTCTTCTCAATATATATATATATATATATATATATATATATATATATATATATATATATATATATATTTCCCTTTGACATTTGATGAAACAAGAAATTATTGCAGTTTAAATTTTTTTTTTCTTTTGGAGTATTAGCGATAAAGTTATTTCATTCCCGAATCGATGGGGAGTATGGATAGAGGGTAACGAGATTTTCCCTTTTTCGTCCATTTTTTGTGCTCATTTTATCACCACATCAAGATTTCAACATCCCAATATTAATTAAGCGATCGTTTGCTCTGCTATCGAAGTTCAATTCGGAAGACTAGCCAAGGCAAAAAAAAAAAAAAAAGAAGAAGAAGAAGAAGAAAGAAACCGATCTCATTGAAACACAAAAAATGAAACCAATCATATGAACGCGTTGACACATGAATATGTTCTCACGATAATCGAAATAATGTTTTGACAAAGTCGTTCAAATTATTACATTCAAAAAAATCTTTCGCTTATTCTGCAAACTACAGCACGTGGGGTGACCCTAATTTTTCAGGTCTGCTTGAACAAAACGCATCCGAGTACAGGGTGAAAATGCTTACTCCCTTCCAAGAAACTGTTGCTTCCCATATACTTGAAGAAAAAGTCTACTCAAGGAAGGTGAAGATATACAATTTGCTTTTGCAGCATCGTGCATGTGTACGGAACAAGTATACAACTTCAGGCCAACTCAACCATTTTCCTCAAATCCTAGTTTGGTTGAGGTATTTCTAATCATAGCCGTCACCAATACGTTGACAAGTAAGCTTAAGATTTAACTGTGCCAACATGATAAGATACTTTTGTTTTTCTTGCAATTTCAATTGGACTTCCACTGCCTGTGCCGATAAGCAAGCATACATACAAATTCAAGCAATAAGCGAATTAACTTTTCTACCTGAATATTTTGTTCCTCTCTTTCTCCCTTCAATGTATTTCCCTGGAACCGGTTATGAAGCCTACCGATGTATAGGTACATGTCAAAAAGCTTCACGTATGCTAACATAGAGATTATAGAATATATCATTTAAAAGGGAAGTGTATATTCTTTATTATTATTATTATTATTATTAAGAATAAGAAGAAGAAGATAAATTTTCTCATTAATGGATCCAACTATATATACATATAAAATAACCCTGACTTACTTGAGCAAAAGATGATAGGGGAGCTACAAGCAAAGCCAGAACATGGATCATATATATATTCTTTCCTGATATTGCATTCACATATTATATCTCTGTCATTCTTCATTTTATATTTCAATTTAGCCGACTCCTCGTTTACCCTTCTTAACACTCCTCCATCTAAGAAACTCCCACTCTAAGCTACGTGGAACCATAGAAATATATAACTGCTCAGCACCCAAAATAAGACAAGAAAAAGCAGCACACAAAATGGAAATCATGGGAAAGATATTCTTGACACTATTATTGTTGTCCTCCGTTTTCTCAATAGCCTCATCAAGAAGAAGATCTTCCTCCAGCAACATAGATTGGTGGTGCAACCAAACCCCACACCCTGAGCCATGCAAATACTATATGAGGCAAAGTCACCACCGTTACCGACCCAAACACAAATCCGAATTCCGGGCAATTCTGGTTCACTTGGCCTTAGAGAGAGCGCTTATCATGCAAACGCAAGCACGTGGTTTTGGAAAAAACTGGGTGACCAGGAAGCAGAGATCTGTATTCGGTGATTGTTTGAAGCTCTATGACAACACCATCTTCCATCTAAACCGTACCCTTCAAGGCCTGCATGTCAAGAGGAGTTGTTCACCTTTTGATGCACAAACTTGGGTTAGCACTGCTCTTACAAACATTGAAACCTGTCGAACCGGGGCGTTAGAACTAAGCGTTCCAGATTTCATCGCGCCCACTGCGAGCATCAATGTCACGGAGATTATAAGCAATACCTTAGCCATCAATTGGGCTTTCCTGAAACAAGAAGCAAATCATTACACGGCTGAAACAGAAGATGCGTTTCCAGGTTGGTTTTCCAAGCAAGAGAGGAAGCTGTTGCGGTCTTCTTCAATAAAGGCCCATCTTGTGGTAGCCAAAGATGGTTCTGGGCATTTTAGGACTGTCCAAGCTGCTATCAATGCTGCGGCAAGGAGAAGAACTAAGACGAGGTTTATTATACATGTGAAGAGAGGAGTTTATGGAGAGAATATTGAGGTTGATAAGAACAACGACAACATCATGCTGGTTGGTGATGGGATGAGAAATACCATAATAACAAGTGGCAGGAGCGTCCAAGCCGGCTTTACCACCTATAGCTCTGCAACAGCAGGTGAGGGATATTCCCTCTTTTCTCTTATCCCCTCTCTTTTAATACTTAATCTTTCTGTTGTTTTTTTTTTTTCTGCTTGATTTATTTCATTATCTACTGATCTTACGTCGTGTTCAAACTCATAGACTTCTTCTTTAACACTCTTTCCCCTGCAGGCATATATTTCATTTTCCCAGCTCTTCATAAAATCTGAATTTAAGGCTTTCTTATTGGAATATTTAATGATGAAATCTAGGCATCTTCATTTATTTGTCACCTGTTTTTTTTACTTTGTACCGCATTTTTTTTAAAAAAATAAATAAAATAAAAGCCTCAAGAGTTGAGTATTAAATACTCCTACAAGAATATGTTAGATTTGCATTATATTGCATTAGCACAATTTGAATAAAAAGGATTACAAAATTAACATGGTGTGACACAAGTGATAGATACTTGGATCCCTTAAGCATGTGATCAGAGATTCGATTCTTGTCCCATGTGTATGGAAAAACATTTGTTGGAAGAGGTCAATCCCTTAAATGAATCTCAATATCTCGAGAGATTAGTTCATGCAGTCGCGTACGGCGAATATCCTAAAAAATAAAAAAATAAAAACAAAAACAAAAAAGATTACAAATTATGCCGTACATTATGTGACACTACATAATAAATCACTATGTAAAAGGTTTCTATATTCGAAAATGCACTTTTAGTACCCCAAATTTTTTTTTTAATTTTTATTCAAAATTAAACTAAAAAAAAGAATGCACTTTACATTACCAGTCACATTGATTAGATGACAGGTTCAGTTATGCTTTGAATTTGCATGTATTTCGTAGTCTAGCATTTCAACAGTCTTGTGACTTTTTGCTAACTTCTCGGGTACATAAAGACACAAGGCCATAGATGAACTCATTCTTGAATTATAAAATTTCAGGAATTGATGGTCTTCACTTCATTGCACGTGACATTACCTTCAAAAACACGGCGGGTCCTCTCAAGGGTCAAGCAGTGGCACTGCGTTCAGCCTCTGACCTCTCCGTCTTCTACCGCTGTGCCATTGAAGGTTACCAAGACACCCTCATGGTTCATGCACAGCGACAATTTTACAGAGGATGCTACATCTATGGCACCGTGGACTTCATCTTTGGCAATGCTGCAGTAGTTTTTCAAAATTGTGTGATTCTTGTAAGAAGGCCTTTAAATGGCCAAGCAAACGTGATCACTGCTCAAGGACGAGATGACCCATTTCAAAACACCGGAATTTCAATCCACAATTCTCAGATCAGGGCTGCACCAGATCTCAAGCCAGTTGTTGGCAAGTTCAACACCTTCTTGGGGAGGCCTTGGCAACAATACTCTAGAGTTGTGGTCATGAAATCTTTCATTGACAGCTTGGTGAACCCAATGGGCTGGTCCCCATGGGGGGATACTACGTTTGGTCAGAATACACTGTATTATGGAGAGTACAAGAACTTTGGGCCTGGTTCATCCACAAAAAACAGGGTACGATGGCCCGGTTTTCATCCCATAACCAGCCCAACTGAGGCATCACGCTTCACCGTCAATAGCCTCCTCGCTGGCCGCACATGGTTGCCTGCCACCGGAGTGCCATTTACTTCTGGCCTCTAATCTTTGTCCTATAGCTGCTCTACACTCAATTAAGTCGATTATATTCAATTGTTTCGAATTAAGTTATATTGTAATTTGTGTACAAACAACACAATATTCTTTTGTACATTCCAAGAGAAATATAATAAATTATTCGTGTATCCTTTTACTCATTGTTGATCGAAATTCTACATTTCCCTTGAATTGTAATGTACTGCTTGAATTCTAAAGCACCATCCACACAAGACACAACACACATTTTGAATCAAAATGACTCTCCCGTCCTTGAAGCTAGTCAAAACCAAGACCATTTAGGGTGTGTGTAAGATCAACATTATTGTCCAATGTTGCGTTGATGGTGTACAATTAATCAGCAATGGCCTTGATATTTTGCATATACTCTAATTGATTTGAACTCCTTAGAGATGAGTATTTGATGCTTTTTAATTGACAATGAGAGATTCAAATTGATATGCATAGGTCATGCATATTTTCTTCCCTAAATCACGAGAGGTGGAAGCAGTACTGTAATTTGGAATGATACTTTCGTGCAAAGAGGCAAGGATTGCATGGAATTTTCAAGTATCAACTCTCCTAAAATCTTAAAATTTTAGGTGAATGTTCATGATTCATGAATGACTTTATACTTTTAGTGTGCTCCCTCAAACAAAAGTCCTTCAAGCTTAAAGCGTGAATAATATATATATGTTCATTTTATCTTAGGTCAAACTCATGATCATTTAATCATAGAAATTATGATATCATGTAAAGGATTAACTCTCTTAAAATCTTAAACTTTTAAGTGATGTCGTTTCACCTTCACTATCTTGCAGAGTCGTATTAGTGTATTGACAAAGTCAAACACTTAAATATTTAAATCTTACAAAAATAGTCAAGGATGTGATCACTTGTTATTACCAACCTAGAGTTAAGTTTTTAAATTCAAATATCAAAAAGGGAATATTCTTTCATCACTCATGTATATATATTTGTTCAAGCTCAAATACGTTATGTAATGCATATTCCATTTCACTTTAAACTTTTATAGAAATAACACTTTATCCCAATGAATGTACGCTAGACAGTAGATACAGAGTGGGTGCACCTTTGTGCTGGATACTGAGAAGGACAAGGCTTATTGCCATCAATATATATATCCTTCAACTTCAAATCCACCACGTAAGAAAGTAAACTGTAACTGACATGCTGGATAGTTGGGCTAATTAATCAATTGATTGGTAGTTTACTACAACATTGAGAGAAAGAAGTGGAAGGTCTGAAGTGGGAGAGCTAGGAAGAAGTTAGCATGGAATTTTTATGCTTACTTATTTAGATTTATTAAAGATACTTTTTTGCCAATGAACTAATAGTTTACATGGACTACAGTCTTTTATTATGATATGGGGTTCAATCACGACAAATAATAAATTTTGGTCATTTAAAATACAAGTTAAAAATATAATTGGTCATATATATTAAATTTACAACTTTAAACAAAGGTAAGTTACCACTTGGTCGACTTCACTTAAGGAGCATATCTAACAAAACCACTTCATTAACTTTATTTGGGATCCTGAAAACTATTATTTGTATACTTTTTTTTTTCTTTTTTAGCGCGTACCGCCGTTCCTCTATCCTTTGGTTGGATCACAGGTCAAATATATATTCAGAAAAGACAATAACACCAGCATACACACACACATGCGTATATATATACGTAAGTTGGGAGGAGGGTGAAAAACAAACGAAGATGGCTAGTTTTTCTAGTAATTGGAGGGTTATCACTTCTAATTTTCATCAACATTAATCATTTTATTAGGAGAGCATGACATAATGGAGAGCTCACCATACACCTGGTTTGCCATGTGAAAAAACTAGTAGTGGGTACGCAATTAAGTACCTAGTATGGAGCAGTTTATAAAATAACTGCGAGTCACTACAAAGTTGGCTTCTACTTGTTTCTATATCTTACTCGCATTATTATGGTTATAATTGGTATTATCATTTTTTAAAAGTGACATAAACCAAAATGTAATCATGTACATTCCCCTGTTTTGTTATCATCTAACTTTAGGCAAGAATTACCATTTTGTGAAAACAAGGTGATGACACAACGGAGACTAAAAAAACACAATTATTAAAATGATTAACCCCAGAGGCTGTTTCCACGAGCTTTTGCTTCATTGATGAAATATACTGATAAATGTTGGATATATATATATATATATATATATATATATATATATATATTTACATATGCATGGAGATTTACTTATACGAAGTGTAAGTTTTGACACACTTACACCATTCAATAATTTTTTGTAAAATGTGAATTTAACTCATCCAACCATTAAATCATATGTTATTATCTTAATGATCATGTATACCAAATTTTAAATAAATCGGACATATATAGTTATCTAAACTAATAGTAAACAATTTACTTACATTTTAAATTAAAATAAAGTAATGCCATAAAATATCAAATAATTTTTTAATTGTAATAAATTTTATGGGGTTGATCTATCTTATGAGAACTTTCAATTCAACGGTTGAATTGGTTAAATTCATATTCTACAAAAAATTATTGAGTAGTGTAAGTATATCAAGACTTATACTTTGTGTAAGTGGATTCCCACCCATATATATATGTATGTGTGTATATACATATATAATGTTTCTTAGTCTCTTTTAACATGTCACTTATATCTTTCTGATCTCACTTTGATGTGAGGCTCATCTAAGAATTGTAAACATTATAGAAAAATGATAATTTAGTTTAATAGAAATTAACGGCCTTTTTATATCGTTTAGAAGGTATTTGGTATTAGGAGGGTATTTTAACATGCATGTGTACGTAATGTAAGATTTATCTTGCCTGTATTTGAACTTGAGAATGGCTGAAGAAATTACTACACGAGAAGTAACCAAGTTTGTTGTGGCTTACAGCACACATTCCATTCAAGTGATATCAAATTTCTGTTTTAGCCATAAAAAAAAATTATTCTTCCATTCATTATCTATATACTGCGTTCTTTATAATATCTCGAACTTAATTACTTTCTATATATTCCCACAAAAAGAAGCTAATCTAAGTATCAAGGGTGGAATTAGATTAGAGACCAATATAAAAATAAAACTAATGAAGTTAATTTTCTCATACATGGATGATAGATCTTCATATAAATAACTAATGTTCTCCCTGGTTCTTTATTAGCAAATAGATAACTTTCTTATGCAAAATGTCTCAAAATGCAAGTCAGAATAGGTTCATTTTGTTTTTTTTGGTATAAATCACTCATTTTCTGAAAAACGAGACATTAATCTTACGAGATACGGTCAGATGTGTAAAGTGAAGACTCTTTCTAATTACATTTTTTTTATATACATTATTTAAATAATCAAATTTAGAGTAAGATACTTAGGTTGATCGATTTTTGATTAATTAGATCAATACAAGTTGATGAAATAGGTTCATTTTTTACCCATCAAAAAACAACTGAGTTTCTCTGATTTTTTATTTTTCCAAATATCTTCTTTTTTTTCTCCTAATTTTCATTGACAGAATAGCATATAATAGTATGGTAAAAGCTAGTAAGACTGTCCTCTCAATCGTTTTCTGTATACCGAAGATTACGTATTATATTTTCATCATACATTTGCCATACCTGTATTTATACTCAGAGCTTGAGTATTCCATACTCATCGTAGGTACATCATACTCTTGAGATATTTTGTAACCTTATATGTATATTCCCATTTTATCCTCAAACTTAATTTCGAAATTCACAAACTAAGATGAGTGCTTCACCTAAATAATGTCAACTGTGCACAGTTTTACTAATATTGAATATTTAATATTGTACAACTATAAGATATTTTTATATTTTTTAAATATTAAAATAGTTTATATTCAAGAGTTTATTTGACTCTAACAATAAAATACTTTTAATAAAATTTAAATTTTTATATTACAAATAAAATTTAATTTATTAACTAAGTGATATCTCGTGATTACAATTTTAATTATGTTTCACCAGCCTCTAGTTTTAATTCTTTCGAAAACTAATATAATGCACGTGTGATTGTTACCTTTAGAGTCTAAAGGGTAGTATTGTCTTTGAAGAGTATAAAAAAGTGTAGATGATAAGCAACCAATACCAACTGCGAACGTGGACCCCATAGAGAAACAAAACCGTAAGAGAAACCTCCGGTTCTGTAGGGAATAGGAGAGGAAAACATCCATGATGGTGATGAGATAGTGATATCAGGGGTGGGGCCCGATATATATTAGAGAAGCCGCATCCCCATTGGTTACCTTGCCACGTAGGAAATGAGTGATGATTCAACAGTAGGGCCTACCTGATTGAATCACAGCCCCACATCCTAAGGTCAACTCAACTTTGTACTTTTTCGTATTTATTTTATTTTGAAAATTGATTAAATGACTGATTCACTGAATCCTGATTAATAATATTATTATTGGGATGCGATGATAAGCGGGAGAAAATAGAGCAAATATATTCACACTCAAAACAAAAAGGGCACCAAAACAAAATATTAAAATAAGGGTAAATTGAGTGATAAGTAAATTTAAATTTAATGGTTAAATTTTTTTTGTAATGTGATTAATCTTACATTCAAATAGTGTTATCCAAATAAGAATAAAAAATAAATAAATTAGAATTATATTTCCAGCTGGTACCATTTTCAAATGGACAGAAAGCTATTGACATTGAGTAGAGAACAATGATCAAATCAACAAGCTGAAGCACCCTTCAACTCTATGATCATCTTTTAATCCTGGATAAGCTTTTGTGATTCCCATTCGTAGAGCAAATTGGAAAGTCCCTCGCCACAAAATGAATGAACATAGAAACAACTGATCGACAAACATTGCATAACCAACCCACCAAGAATCATAACCCATTATAGAATAACCTTTTCCACAAAAACTTCTTCAGCTATATCGCAAGTTTTGTAGTTGATCATATATCCAATTTCCTTTCTGTATAAGTAAACCAACTCCACACTTCACTTTTTGTCCTTAAATTTTACACATTTATATGGGTGTACGACTAATATTTTCTTTCTATAAAGAAAAAGTAATAATATTTGGTTAAATAAAACACCCACAATAATTAGGTTGTGAGTAATAAGCTTGTGTAGTTATTATGAGTTGCCCACTCGGGTAAAATTGCACGTGTTGTTGCGCTTCATAAAAATAACAAAACAAAAAAAAGGCGTTGGTATGGAGGAGTGTGGAAGATGAATATCCCAAACCAAAAGTGCAAATGAGATGGACCACTTCTTGGGACCCACCCCACAACTCAGCCCAACTTGCAATTCTAATCATATTGGCTAGCTCACGCCGCCTACGTACACTCAGCCATCAAACCCCGTGGGTCCCACATTCCACTCTCTATGTTCATGGTGCTTCCGCTTCTACGTTTACAATAAAGAGAATGAATGAAAGATAGTATTTTTATTTGTTTCATAAAAAATAATTAATGAAATATTTAATTAATAATTTATATATAATTAATTATGTACTAAGTATTAAAATAAAAATAAATTATTAATTATTATAAGTAAATTATTAATTAAATTAATTAAATACTTAATTAATTTTATTTAAAATTTAAATAAAAATATTTTTTTAACAAGTTAACATTTTAAGTTATTTTTTTAAAAAAATAATTTAAAATTTTAACTTGAAAAAATTAATGATTATTTAGTTTATTTTAAAAATTAATAAAATATTTAATTAATTTAATCAATAATTTATATATAATTAAATACGTATATGATTAATCAATAATTTAGTTAAAAAATAAATTATTAATTAATTATATATAAATTATTAATTAAATATTTAATTAATTTTTAAAACAAATTAAATGATTATTATCTTCGTCAACGAAGTTTTAAGGTAATTTTTTTTTTCTTTTACAATACATCTAGCCGACTAGCTCCACAAGCTTAGCCGGTGTGCAAAAGGTTACTGGGCTGGGCCCAACGATTTTACTTCTAAGATTAAAAAAGGGTTCGTATTTCAGGCCCATCTCTTAAGTCTAATCTACAAATATCTAACCCAAAAAAATGTGAAAATAATAATATAACAGAAAATGAAAGAGTATTTCTAACATGGGTACGGCAATTATTACAAGATATTCTTATTTTTGATTTGTAGGGATTAAAGTTATGATAACAAATATAGGATTGCTTGTATATAGTTATAATACGTTTGGAATTATTTTAAATTTTATGATGGACTTCCTGAAGCTAATTCTCTCATAGACCATTAATCTGTTTATTATAATCCATGTACAGGTAGTACAGCCACCAAGAAACTAATAATCCTTCCAAAAAAACATATTATAGGATTTTCCATGATCCCTCATAGAATATATTATATTTAATATTAATAATGTCTTCACAAAAATAATGACTTTATAGTTCTAAAAGTAATCGGATTTCTGCTGCTATAGAGAGGGTGATGTCAAATACCAGTGTCCGAATGAAAAGTACCGGGATTTTTATATATAGCAGTTGATGAAACATGTGAGCTCTGAGAAACGGGACGGAATAAATTTTAAGATGTTGGGACGGGGCCTCAGTTCCGTAATGAGTCGACTTACCTGTGACAGTGAGATGTACAAATATAGATATGGCATCAATTATGACCCTTGGCAGTGTGATGGAAACGTATTGGTCACAAGAAAATTTGTTACATTCAATAATGAAATCATGCCATACCAATAGGTTTTTGGGATTGATTATCACTATTTAATGAGTTAAAAAAGAAAACATCATTCTGTAGTTACGGGGAGTAATAGTCTAACGGAATGAAAGTTTCCTTGATCTGAGGTGCACAATTGTTGAGTGTAATTTTCACCTATCCATTCTGTTTCCCTTAGATTTTCCTTGTTAGCATTACATGTATGGTAAAGTAATAATCTCCTTTACGCAGGTAGGAGGAGCAAATACACAACTAATCTTCCAATAGAGTTTTAGTTTTGGCTGTTTACTATATTTTGCCATATATTCATAAATAACTCCCATTTTTTCCTATAAGTTGCCATCTAGCTTTATATTTTCCATTGTATATTAAGTTAGAAGATGTTCCACAAAGCGCTCTCTCTTTGTAGCACTGATTATGTACTGTCTTTTTCATATGATCAATGAGGGATCTGGTTTTCATCATCTTAAAAAAAAATACCACTTTTCTTGCATGGTTCACAACATCCCTAGCATGAACTATATGTACTTTAATTTTCTTATTTGCTACATGCAGAATATATAATACGATACTTTCAAGTTAATTTTCTCAAATTGATCAATTTACATACAAGTTTATCTCTTGATAAGATGAGTGACAAACCAATACTGCAATAATAATGTTTATGAAGTAATTATTTTTTACAGTTTAATATCAAGAAATTTAAGTTATGATGATATAATTAAGTAGAAGTACTCAATCATATATATACTTTTACATACTTAATCACACACAGCAAAATGTTTGCTTCAAATATTTCATTTATCCTTTTCTTTTGTCTCATTTAAGACAAATGAAATAATTATCACTTTTAAGATATTAACTTTTCCACTTTTACCCTGCGATAATTATTAGAGATACAACCATCCTATATATTGCTGTGAAGAAACAACTTTGGAATTAGGTGTCTGAATATACATGGTCTAATTAAGATGGTTAAGATCACTATAATTTGATATTAATGCAAGGCCTGCAAGAATTGTATCATTAGACTAATTATAAGTTGAACAACCATCAATTATGCAGAATTAATATGAAAGGGACAACAACAGAAGCCATTACGAGCTTTTCAAGATTTGGCATATTAGGACCAATTGTCCCATAGAACATCCATGAGATCTTGTGTCACTCCCAAGATCATCATCACAATTTCATTACAGTTTAGACTTGAAGAGAAGATGGTGGAAATGGTAGGGACTAAGAATGGAGTGGGGGCCAACATGACTCATCTGTCTGTGAGGGTAACTTTCTGGCTTGTTTTTTTGGGCGCCGGGGGGGGGGGGGGGGTGGCTGTTCCATTACGTCACCACCAATATCCCTTTGAAATTTGTTTACTCTTTTTAGTCTTCTGGAGCCCTTTAAGATTGGTGATTGGTCTGTGCCGTTAGTTGCTCTGCCTTCACCGTTTGCCCTCTCCTCTCTCTCTCTCTCCCTTTCTATCTATCTATATCTTCCTCTACCTCATATTTGCAAAGCTTGCAGATAGATAGAAAGAGACCCTTTTGAGAGAAAAATCTCGCATTCTCTTCTTCACTCTTTGTTGGTTGGGTCTCCATCAGTTGCGGGTAGAGGTGGCAGTAGAGAGAACCATTTCCTTTCCTCTCCCTCTGCCATTTTTCCGCCACCTTTTTTCCCGCTCAAAAAGCTTTCCCACCAATTCAGCTCAACCCGACAGTGAGAGCCGATGATATAGTATAGATTGTTTGCGAGAAAACAAAGAGAAGTATCATTAGGGTTTTATTTTTCTTCTTATTTAACCCTACTTGCCTTGCTTTCTGTTCTTCTGTTTTTCCAGTTCCATTGTTGATCCTCAGCCTTTTCCGCTTTCTGATCCTTTTATATATTTTTCCTCGGGATCTGATCCGATTAGCAAACCACAGGTTGTGGGAGAACAAAAAGTAGACAAAACAGTTGAAGGGTTCATTTCCCGAGACCTATGTTTGTTACTGTTTGAGGTTTTTTAAGTACTTTTCTTGTCGTTGAAAATCTTGGTCTGGTTTATGAGCTTCCTCTATATATTTTGGAGTGAAGTTGAGAGATACCAGTTTCATCTGTGTCAAACACCAACTCATTTTTGGAGGAAGATTTGTGACTGCACCACCCAGATCTGTGACCTACAAGAGCAAGCTAGAGACTGCTGTTGCTTGATCTGTGAGCTCTCTCACGCTTCCTGTCTGATTTCTTTTGTCTCTTCCTCCTCCTTCTCCTCCTTTTTCTTCGTCTCCTTTCTTCTTAAACTATCTCTGTGTGCAATTTGTTATAAGATGGTGGTGGAAGCTTTGCACTTGGCAGATCTAAAACGCAAGCAATCCTTAAAGTGCTCAAAGAAAGTGATTTTTCATTCATTTTGCATTCCCCCCGTCCCAATTTCTATGCTCGATGATCTTGGCTGGCATCTCGTTTTTGCTTAAGCATACTGTTACACATAATAAGAAGGTTCATGAACTTTATCCTTTAGAAGCATGGGTCATAAATTAGTGGGAATCACAATGAGTGACAATCACTGTATGTTCATCTTGTACTAGTAAGTATTGTGCATGTCCATTATCACATGTATGTGTTGACTATGCAAACGTTTCACATGCATAATCATCATGGTCATGCTTTTTCTCCATGTATATTCTATACCAAGAAACTATATTGGATAGCAAATTTTATTCTTCTTTTTCAACATTTTCTCCAAGAAACTAATATTATTAATATATCATCATATATGCACATTTTGATGAGATATAGGGTATACAATTTATTTTGTTCCATCCTTTCCTTCATGAGAAATGAGGTTTTAAATTTATCCTCAGCTGTCAAAAATTGAGGCATAATAAACCCTGAATTTTATGATTGATTTTTTTATCTTCTGTCGTCACTACTGTAGCAAAGTTATGTATAAAGTTAGGCTTATTTTCCTTATGCAACCTCATCCCATAATTTTCAGAAGTTAATATTAAATGTTAAAATTTATGAGTCAAAAACTACTTTAACTCACTCTAACCATGCATGCTATCAAGACGTACAGTGGAAACATTATTAAACAAAAAAGAAAGGAAAGCAACAGAACAATTCCACAGGATTTTCTCAATTATTCTCGAAGGGTGAATATTCCGGGATAATGATCAAAGTGGCCTTATAGCACAGCTATTTCTCTCTGTCAATTTGGAGTAGCTCAGTGATCGGGTGGGCAGATATTTGGCAGAGGTCCTAGCCTCAGATCATAGTAAATCCCGATGTTAAAACAAAAAAAAAACAGTTATCTCTCTCCATGTGGTAGCTAAAATTTTTGCAATTTGATTCCTTCTGAATAAGTTGAAAACAAGCTTTTGTTTTAAGAGTGTAGCACTTTATCTGGCAAATCAACTGGTTTGGTTTCCAGGCATTAATTTCCCTGCTGCTCGTTTGTTTTATTTTAATATTACAAAACTTTTAATTATATGCAGTCTACTAGTACAATTAACTTGTTGAAAATGATGATATAGAAAGGCAAGTCTACTTTAACATATTTCCTATTAAAACAAATATTTAAATTTGGTCTAGCAAGTAAATTTACAAGGGATGCAAGTATCTTATTAATGCTCTATATGTGCAGGACTCAGAAAAGAGGGAGAATATGAATACTTTTTCGCATGTTCCCCCCGGTTTTAGGTTCCATCCCACGGATGAAGAACTAGTTGATTACTACCTCAGGAAGAAAGTTACTTCAAGGAGGATTGACCTTGATGTCATAAAAGATGTTGACCTCTACAAAATTGAGCCATGGGATCTTCAAGGTAGTACTGAGTTCATAGCATCTAAAATCAAGAGGAACAATTTTATTTGTGAAATATATATCGTTTACTTACTCACTTTTTTCCTTTTATTTTTCAAAACTTGAAGAGATTTGCAGAATAGGAACAGAAGAGCAAAATGAGTGGTACTTCTTTAGCCATAAAGATAAGAAGTATCCAACTGGAACTCGCACAAATAGAGCAACTGCAGCAGGATTTTGGAAAGCAACAGGAAGAGACAAGGCAATCTATTCTAAACATGACCTGATAGGCATGAGGAAAACCTTAGTCTTTTATAAAGGTCGAGCTCCAAATGGGCAAAAATCAGATTGGATAATGCACGAGTATCGACTTGAAACAGATGAAAATGGCACCCCACAGGCAGGTTTCTAAAGTCTTAAGCTTTTGAAAAAACTATATCCTTATCAAGATTTATTTTATGTTAATTCAAAATTAATTTATGATGCATATATATATATATATATATATATATATATATATTCTAATAGTCGTTTTTTGTGTCACATGTATGAGACAAATATCATACTTAATTGCACCAGAAGGCAGTTCAATGAATATATATGATGTCTATTTTTCCTAACAAAAGCCAATCGATATACATTTGTCTAGTAAGTAGCCACCTGATCAGTTTAATTAGCTTAAGTGGTTGGATGAGAGAATATTTGGCCAAAGGTCTCAGTTGACTATGTTGTCTAAAATAAAGAGCCACCATTTGAGTTTATTTGTAATGAGCAATTCACGAGCTCTTCTCTGATAAAATTAATGACAATTTAATATATTGAAGTATTCGAAGGCTCTGACGAGCATGTTAAAATTCATTGAGAAGCATTAATCCAAAAATAAAAGGAAGGAGCTTGTGTAACATAGTATAAAGCTCAGCTTGCTTGTTGATAAACTTCTATTAGCTTTGGAAATTACTGAGGTATGAATTTCCTTTTGGTGAATTTCTCAATAAATTCCCTTAAACTAACGAATGTTTTTGTCCTTCGTGTGGACCTTTTTGTATGGTTGAAGCAGGAAGAAGGATGGGTTGTCTGTAGAGTATTCAAGAAGAGAGTAGCAACCATGCGTAAAGTGAGCGAGCATGACTCCCCCTGTTGGTATGATGATCAAGTCTCTTTCATTCAAGACTTGGACTCACCAAAGCAAAGCTCTCAATCTAATTTGGTCTACCAGCTCCCCTTTCCTTGCAAGAAAGAGCTAGATTTGCCATACCATTTGCCTCGCGAGCACTTTCTCCAGCTTCCGCTTCTAGAGAGCCCAAAACTGCTTCAATCATCTTCCACCATAACCTCTTATCCAATGGTGGCATACGGCGTAGATGTAAACCATGCCACTGCTCTGCTGCCCTCATCACTCATACAAGAAGAACAAGTTCAGCAGACTGGTCAGCAAAACTTTCAGGCAATGTATGACAGCAATACCAATGAACAAGCAGTTGATCAAGTGACTGATTGGCGAGTGCTTGACAAGTTTGTTGCTTCACAACTTAGTCAAGATGCATCCAAAGACAATAACTACTCAAACTCAGGGAACATCTTTCATGGGACGGACAATAGCAATGTACAGTTCAGACATCTGGGCAAGCAAGAAATGGTGCCTGAAAATGCCTCAACGTCAAACTCCAGCTGTCCAATTGATTTGTGGAAATAGTGGCTGCTTAAATTGATTTTGGGTACATACTAATTATAGGGTTCTTAGCTAAAACAACAAATGCAAGTACTGTTTAAATTCCTGTACATAATAAATGTAATGAGCATAACTTTAACTATTGCGGAGCTTCTGGCTCCAGTACTTCTAGCCAGCTTCTAGCATTATAGTTAAAACTTGATGAAATAGTCAAATAGTTAGTAGAAAGTCATATTTCCCTGAAGATGGATTATGGAAACCGTTGCAGGGTTTGAAGTTGCATTGTTTGCTCGCATGATGGGCTCTATTATGAAGCCAAAGGTCTAACAGCCACATCCGCTGTTTTAATTGGATTGACCGGGTGGTCGATATATAAATGTATGTTACAATTAAATGAATTAGTTATAGAATATTAATTGTTCTTCTTCCTTTTTGTTTATTAATTATTGATCGTTTGTTTAACAACTTATTGTTTTCTTAATCAATTTGTACTTGGTTTTTGTGTCTTCGTAAGTTTTCTTTTTCTTTTTTCCTGCTAAGAATTAAATAAAAGCGAGATGAAAATGGATAATATTGATCGGCATTTGAGTAGGTGATTTCACTCCATTACTCTTTATCTTCACCTTCACACGGCCTTAATTAATTTGTTGTATGCTCCCTTTCCTTGGAAACAAAGATTAAAAGTACAATGATTCGTGTACCAAAAAAAAAAAGTACAATGATTCGTGAAGGTCCCTCAAGCATCAAGCTTATGTTAAACAAAAGATTAAGGAACCTTATTCTAAAAAGTTACAAATCTAATATAGAGATTTTTGTTCCCCCACACCGGGTCTTCTTGATATGGCTTGTGTGCTAATATTCGAAAATGAAGCAACAACCAAAAAAAAACATCCACTTAGACACACAAGACAACGAATGGTACCACACATGCTTTGCTGCCAAGTCTCGCAATACATATCCGCATATGCGTTGAAATCCTTCTGAGGTTTAGAAGGCAAGCAAAAGATCACCTATATATAGTCTAGGCTTGAAATTGGGAATACAAGAAGTTAGCTCTTCAGTTATTCCATGTGGCACCAAATCATGCAAGCAAATGATTAAAGCAATGATAGGGATCACGAGTGCCTTTTCATATACGTAACTTCAAAGCCTTGTAGAAGATTCGAACAGTTTCTTTAACAAATGTCAATAGATATATATGGGACTATAGTAATATGCTAAGATAGCAATCAAAGACCTAAAGTGTAGTGCAGAGTAGAGTTCGGAGAGGTAATATATTAGAATAAATGGGCAGGTATATATTGAAACTCAATGTTTCATATTAATCGAAGTGCATAGGAAGCAAGTACTCTTGTGAACTACAAGAATAAATCAACTTTGACAACAAGATTACTATATTCTTAGTATAAAAGGATTCCTAAATGAGTAGAAATGTGCATGTTCTTATTTTCCTATAGGAAGATTATATCTTGGTTTTGGAAAGATCAAATCTTACTAGGGTTGGTCAACCAGCAAAACAATTACCTGCGACTGAGAAAATTAGGTATCTATCTACCTTGCTAGCAATACTGTAGCATAGATATCAGATAGCTTCAACAAAGTCAAAGTAACCAAAAATAAATTATCAAAGGATAGAAAGAAAGGTGAAACTCGTCCACTTGTGTACTATATAAACAGAAAAATAAAATGAGGTAGAGACATTGCAGTACAATCTAATTAAGCTTCAAAAGACTAAAGAAGAAGATCTTTACTACAAATACGATGTATGATAATGAAGTTTCAGAGGAAGGAATCCAAAGAAACAAAAAAGCATTTGAGATGTGAAGAATCAGAGAGTAAATATAGTAATTTTAAAACTGATAAAACAGAATAAGCTTGAAACAGGCATGAGTGCCATAAAAAGAACACACAGAAGCTTAAAACCACAGCCTAAATTTGTTTTTTGTGGAACAACAGAAGAAATGCCGATAGTGTTATACCTACCACAAGAGCATTGGCCTAGTAGCCGTTGGAAGTGAACGTAAATAATAAAGCTAGCTAGCTTGAAAGAATGAAGAACAAATAGAAATAACCACTATGGGTTTTAATATATATGGTAAGAGAAGAAACAGAAGGGGATGCTAATATATGGGAATTGCAGAGCTGAGAACTGTTAGATATTTTATCCATTACTTAAATGTATATGCCATTTTTCTTCTTATTGAGTCAAGCTTGGTCTTCTTCTCTTTTAAGCAATAATGTTCCCAGACGACACACTCATGAACCATGTTCCCAATGGAGGGAGAGAAAGATGCATAAAAATGGAGGCAGTGATTAAGTTGTAGATTCCAAGGTAGGAAAAGAAGTTCAAAGTCAGAGCTATTTTCTGACTAAGCGTTGCGTGTCCATTTCCTTGATGTTATTAAGTTGGGATTCGTTGCTCTATTTGTGTGCGTGTGTGTGAGAGAGAAAGAAAGCATGTGCATCTATACTTTTAAAAATTCAGTGTAGCCACAGCAATGGCATGCCATAACATATGGCGCACAAGAGTGGCTGAATAATTAGGGTTTACAGTGTGTGATATATTTATTAGTATATGTTGTTTGTAATGGAAGGAATGATAAAACATCATTCATTCACACCCAGAAACATCTCGATGTGACTGCTATTATGTTCTCCTTCCACTATATACACAAACGTAATTTGTGTCCCACCATGCATGAATGTAACGCATGCCCACTGCGGATGGTATGTATAGTGGTTGATAGTATATATTACCTGATTTCTACAAGGAAGGAATATAAAGACACTAAGAATGCTAACTTTAGGGTGAAAATTGTTGTTTAGAGTGAAGTGAGGTGTGGCATTGTGAACTGTGTTACCTTGAAATTGCGATCTCACTCTAATAGCATCCGTTGTATTTTGTAGCCGACAACCACAATATATGATGTTGAGGTTTTTGGTACCCTAAATATACACTCACGATTAATTTCCTATATGGTATATTGCTATGGAAAGATTAAATTCAAGTTGTTACCTTATTTATGGCTCGATATGTCATCACTTACTTCTATATTCTTTACTTTTTGAAAGAAATAAAAAGTCACTTTTATATGAAACATTCGAGTAATTTAAAAGACATTATAAATTCAAACTTCCGTATATAAATATTATTTAAAAAATAAAATACATATAATAAATAATTAAATTATATATAAATTTAATTTAAAAATATATAAATTTAAAAATAAATCAATAGTACATAAATGAATATAAATTTTCACACATAAATTATTGTTTATATAACATTCTTCTAATTATTTAATAAAAAATATATTAAATAATTATTGAGATATCAAGATATTAAATATTCTATTTTTATATTTATTATTTATTATTTAAATTCTTTAACTAATGCACTGAAGACACTAGTTAAGAAATGCCAAAAAAAAAAAAAAACTTATTACCTTCGACAGGAAACATTTCTTGTCGGTTGGCATTTTAACAATTACTCTCAATTTTTTGACCGCATTTCTTTTACAAAAACTTTTTCCTATTTTTTCAAAAAATATTATAAATTATTATTGAAATTTTTACCTTTCCAGAATACACCCATTTATCAGAGTGCATATACCATATCTACTCATGATTACAAGATTTTCACACCTTTAAAATCATGGCCAGAAAGGGTTTTTATTTATTTATTATTTCATGCTTTTTTTGAATAAAATTATGTCCTCCAGCAAATAGGAAATGAGTCAAGTCGTCTCTTACTTGTGTACTTTAGAATTTGTTATACGGATTTATTTTCTTAAATTTCTTCAACTCCGTATATGATTGAGAGAGTGCCTTTTGCCCTATTAGTCTATTCAACAGTTGTATTATGACTGCCTCTACCATATCCATATTCATATTCACAATATTCACATCTCCGTCCACTTTTATTGGGTTTAGAGACACAATATCTATCTTAGTTTTGGGTTCACCATTCTACCTACCTCATTACTTGACGTGTTTAAGATAAATTATCAAATATTTTTTTGACAAAAATTATTAAATATTTATTAATTATAATTCATATTTAAAATTTTTAAATATTTATTATAAAATTAATAATTAATAAATAATTAACAACTCACCCTAAATAACATACTCATAAAAATATTATAACAACTCTCTTTTACCTATTCTTAAGATGTAAACATCCATTCTGTTGGCCCTCTTCACTATATAAATGAGAGGGCTGTGCCACGTGGTCTAACAAATACAAAATAAATAAAACTTAAAGATAGAAATGAAATTGAAAAACATATTTTTATCAATAGATTTGGCAATAGTTATATAAGTTGCTTTCTTGAGATTTTCATGAACAACTGCTATATTTGTTACAAATAATTTTTGCATGTTATTCTCCTCTTTATAGTTTGTGTCTTCAATTCAAATTTCAAAGTGAAACTTAAAAGGATTTAATTTTGGTTTACTTTCAGTATAAAAAGAATTATATTATTTTTAAATTATATTTTAATATATCATTAAAAAGTTAGACTTCTTAAATAATTATTATAATAGTCAAATTTATTTAATAATATAACAATATATAATTAAATGATAATATAATTTTTTTACATTAATAATAAATCAAAATTAAACTTAAATTTACAATTGCCTGAGATCCGAAGGCTAAACTGAACCTTTCAGTAATGATATTCATAGAATTTTGCGCTCAAACTTCCTCTTTAGAAATGATGGTGTTAGCCATCTATGGGCAAGGAAGGCCTTTTCACACAAGCACAAAAAAGGTGCATGGGCTTCCACTAAGGAGACAATGATGTCCCAAAGCACAAGTGGCTTACATATATACATGTAATTTATCAAAACTTAATATTATAAAATAGTATTTTAACAGGCACTAATTTACTTAACAATTAACCTTCTTGCTTTTATCATGGAAATAAAGAATAGAAGAGTAATAAAATTTCAAATAATTATCCATTGAAAATAATAACTTCTTAATTTTATTAGTTTAAAAATTCTAAATAAGTACTGACTAATAATTGTTTAATTTTTAAAATAAATTTTATATTTTAGATACAATTTGATTATTTGGTCATCGATTCATGTAACAATAAAGTTCAAACGGACGACACTAATCATCAAACTAACCATTTGGAGCTGGACCTGCTTGGTCAGCCTTAAAGTCTATATACAGGAATCCCAAATAGTTCGTAAATATTGTATGCATGTTGTAACGTTATTGTGCTAGGGCTAGCACTCAAAAAGGGAATAGCAAGTAGCACTGAAAAAGAAAAGCAAGGAAGGTGGTGCAAATTTTTCTGCTCAATCCGGTGATCGATTTGAATGATGGGTGGGTCATCTGCTTGAAGGGCTCAAGAAAGGTTGATATTTTTGGCGTATATAAAACTAATTAGGGGTATCAAGAGAAATATATATATATATATATATATATATATATATATATAAAGATCAACTTACACCGATATAAGACTGTATCACTCGTACACCATTTAATAATTTTCTTACAAAATACACCTTTAGATTGAAAATTTCTATTATGTAGATCATACTTATAAAATTTTATATTAATTTGAAATTATTTTGTGACTTATTGATATACATCAAAATTAAGATAATATAAACTATTAAAATATATAAAAATATAAATTATTTGATTATATTATTGTTGATATTCACTTTTTTCAAAATTTGACATAAATAATTTACATGATAGAAACTTTCAATCTAACAGTAAATTTTATAAGAAAATTATTTAATAAAAAGTTATTAAGTGATGTAAGAGTGATCAAGTCTTATACCGGTGTAAGTTAATTCTTCCCCAATATATATATATATTATTCTTAACCACTCATGAAATTATTTCAAGTATAATTGTTGTTCCTTAAAATTTAGATTTAGAAGTCTTGCTTTTTTATTAGATGTACAAGACATGAGAGCACGACTGCATAGGATATCGATAGGAACAACAAAAATTCCACATTAATATTTAAAGAAACGAAAATTGATGTCTCTTATTACTTACGTTTTCGTAAAGGTTTGTCATGACATGATAATCATGTTACAGAATGATGAACTAGAGCGTCGCACACACTATACCCGTATGCCTATGGGCATATGAAATACAAAATGTTTAAATAAAACTTTTGATCCATGTAATTTACACTTATTTTGATTTTAATTTCTATATTGTTTTTGATAAATTAGTCATCATACTTACAATCGTATGCAAAATAATTTCTACCATTAAAATTATTATGACGTCGTTAGTTTATAAGGACCAAATTAAAAATAGGAAAAAACTATAGAGACCAAATTAAAAACTTATAGGAAACAAGTTAAAAAAAATTAAAAACTATAAAGACCATAAACTGATGACATCATAATCGGAACTAATGGTATGAACTATTTTGCAAACGATTATAAATATGATGACTGATTTACAAAAAAAAAGTATAAGGACTAAAATCAAAATGAGTGTAAACTATAAGGACCAAAAGTTTATTTATCCCAATACAAAATTTGTTGCTACAAGAAAATATGTAAAGTGGGGCGTAGAGACAAGAACCATACCAATTAAGCACATCGAACTATTAACAAAGGATATTTGAGTATAAAAGATTGGATTGGATTGTATTAAAATTTGAGTAACTCCTGAGTTTTGCAAACAGAAGATGATGGATAAAGAATGATCAAACCCCAATAACCTAAAATAATCTTTTGACAATAAACATCTAAATAACGAGAGAAATTGTGGACAAAGGACGACAAAGTTTAAAACAAAAGCAGATGTTCTGTGGACCAAAAAATTAGTAATCAACCTTTTTGACAGGCGTATAGTACTACACTACTACCCATATATCTAAAACCCCAACATAACAGGATCAATTGATAGCCATTGTTGGGAACTGTAAAAATGCCAACCAAGCAGCAGATCAGAAGCTTAGCTAGATATGAAAGTCGCCGAAAAAAGTGCCAGTAGCAATGTGAAAAGGTACAAGCATCCTCCAACAGTGTAAGCTGCAGAAGAGTGGCGCTGCTCCCTGCAGGTAAAAAGAGAAGAAAAATTAATAAAACGGGGAAGAAAAAGGACTAAACAATGTCATTGCAAGCATGAGAAAGATTTAATAGTTTTCAAGATGGTACTTCTGAAGGTGCTTGAGGGGACCACAATATAGAACATTATCTGGTGCAGCCATCTCTGTTTCACCATTCTCTTCAGGATTGACAATGCTCAGATATGTTTCTTGGCCTAGGTACCACCTGTCTAGGTTTGCTGCTCTAAGGTTCCATGATCCAACATTGTCAAGAGAGACAAAGATTGCTGTCCATCCACCAGGAAAAACCTGTTTAGTGGGAAGATGGACACATTAAACACCAAGATATACCAGGAATCAAGTCCCTTAATGATTAAAGATGTAGAATGGCAACATCCTTTATCATATAAGTCTCCATGTCCTTATCATATAAGTCTCCATGTCCAAGCCAATAAGCTTTTCTTAGTTACTGATTCATTCAAATAATAATTGTACTATTTCCCACTCAAACCAATAAGCTTTTATTAGTTACTCATTCAAATAATAATTGTGCTATTTCCCACTCATTCTATTAAAATTGCATAATCTAGCGTGTAGAGAGTATTTGAAAAAAAACCCGAAGAGACCATCTAGATTGTTCTAAAATTCAACTTATAATATTTCCCAGTTCAACTATTTTGCAATCAAAATCAGTTCAAATTAACTTACAGCTGGATTTAGAAAATCAAGTTTATTTTCAGTTGGTAACAAATTTTCGGTTCCAAAACTCACCTGAGCGGAGCAAATATCAAGATAAGACTATCAGCCATCAAAGTTCCTAGTTTCCACTGACATACGGAAGAAATTCGTTCAATAATTTTAAAACATACACAAAAACATGCTGCAAAAGCAACTTTGTTTTTTGTGTAAAAATAATCCCACACTATCACCTGCTAGCAAAAGAAATGCAAGACAGCCACGTCCAATAGCAAGAAGAGAAAAGAGAAAAGAGATGGCCTTGACAATGTACATTTAGAGTGACATAATTTCCTGAGGAAAACACACCTGAGTTGTGCAGCGAGAAATAGCATCCCATTTATTATACGAGCCTCTAGAATTTTCTGACCAATCACCATAGTCCATCCTGAATTCAAGAAATCAATTTCTGAACTGACATCACAAACAATATTGTACTCAAAGACAAAAATAAGGAAAGAAAAAGGATTCTTACCCAACTACAAAAAAGGAGTAGCCATCCATATGGAAGCTCTGCATTGTGGTGTCATTGTTTTGCAATACCATCTCAATGAATCCCTTATATGTAGCATTAATAATAGATATGTCCATCAGTGGTGTTCTATTCATTGGCTTACTGGGAAAATCAAGCTTATAAACTCCTCTTAATTTATTCTGGTCAGCAAGCCGGAATGGTATGTCAGGCTTAACGAATGAGATTCCATTAATAGTAGCTCGAACTTTGCCATCGATAGTCACTGGTGGCATAACCTTTAACACATAAGTGTCAGTTATATTTATGGAACCATATCGAAAGGATCCTTGAGGATTAGGACGTGCTCCACTAGCGGATGCATTTTGCCTGCTCAACAACATATGGATAATAATTCAATACATAATAATCAACTGGAGCATGAAATCATCAAGAATAATGAGCAAAACACACAACTGTCAAAATGGGAAAAACCCAAGTAACCCGATAAAAAATAAATTACCCGGTCTAACCTGGCCCAATTTTGAGTTAGCCCAAAGCGGGCCAGGCCAGCCCAACAGCCTGCATCATTGATAACTTGCTGCTGTTAGGTGAAAGCCTGAACTGCTACAACTGGGATGGATTATGGCCCAACGCCTAAATGACTAAATGAGCCCAAACACAGAGACAAGTATATCCCAAGAAAAAAGAATTACTTACAGTGGTGTTCGGGCCAGCAAGCCAATTTTGGCCCGCGATGGACCGGCCCAAATTGACAGCCCTTGAGAAACCAAAATGGCTGCCTCCTTATTTATTTACACCTATAGAACAAAATATACAAAGCATACATGATTTCATATATTTTTGGCAAAACTCTTCCAATTTAAATTTTCGACTTCATCTTACAAAATGAGTTGTTAGGTGTCACTTAACTCTCGCAATAGCTTACAACTCTTAAGCAAGGTGAGTTGTCAACGGGTGTATGACATCACCAAGAAAGAATAACAAAATACAGACTGAAATGGCTGCCTTGTCATAATTTATTTACACCAATAGAGCAAATTACACCAAGCTACTCATATCTACTATAATAAGTGATTTTTTCAGATATCGTAAGCAAAAAATTTCCACTTTTAAACTTTTGACTTCAACTCACAAGGTGAGTTATCAGTTATCACTCAACTCCTGCAACTGGTTCAACTCTGAAGCAAGGTAGGTAAAACTAATATATGAACCTCAGTGACAATCTCTTAAATGATTTGGAGTACATTTCCTTTCCAAGCAGTTAATTTAGATTGAATAGTATATAACCAAATGAAATATGTATCGTTTTTATGTTTTTTATTGTACCAAAAAAAGTGAAATATGTTCTATTTTATTTTTGGATAAGGAAAACCAATTGAGAAATACTTCAAAGCATGATGCAACATTGAATTGCAATCCCTGTGATCTAATCCTTTATGATGTCAGATTCTCAGTAACAAACCTGACGCTTCTTGCTTGGTTCACTGATGCCTCCTTGTCATAAAAATCATTTGGTGGGGGAGGCAGAGTACCAGTTGCTGGTCCCTTGGAATTGGAATAGTGTAAAATTGCAACACCTGTAACTCTCTGCCACAATGATTCATTCACAAACCTGGCACTTGCAACGATATAGTAGTCTGTACTTGCATTCTGGTCCGTAGAAACCAGAAAAGAGTATGACTGCCCAGCAAGAATATCAAAATGGGTAAAATTTGTTTGAATTGTGTAATGCCCCTCTGTTTCTACCAGCAGTAGATTATGACTTTGAATTCGAAAGTTCAAAGTAGTTGAAATTCCCACATTGTGGACGCGAAGCCGATAAGTCTTGCCTGCCAAATATATTTACGATAATATTAAAAGGGGAAAAATAACTTGAAATTTGGTAATAAGTCATAAGTCATAACAAACTCATGCAGCCAGCTAGTGCCAATCTGCATGACCATGCTATTATTGCTATACAACCCCATTAAGGAAATCCTAACTTCCAAAATCATTAAGTACTTACAAGCAGGTTATCTTCCAGAAGGCAAAACACAAGAAAATCTTAGAGATAGGGATCCGGACTATAAAAGAATGGTTAAAAGAAAAACCAGCAAAGTCAATTTCACATTCTCACAGTAAGCAAGCAACACTAGAAATCAGGAAATGGAAACGGGGGAAAAGAAAATAATTTACAGTGGGACAATGACTGATTACACGATCAGCTCACGAAACCAGTTGAGAGATAGTGAAAGGCACCAAACTGACAACAGTAGACATGAAAAGGTGATGATGAATTGAAGATGACTAATGGCAGACTGAGAGAGAGAAAAAAAAAAAAGAAAAAGAAACACAGGCTACATAATGATGCCTTTGAAAAAGAGAAGAATGAAACATAACATTTTTATGCCCTATAAAGGGAGAGATAATAATACCTGGATCAACATTAATTGTTTCATACTCAATGCCATCAGGTACAAGAGTAGCATTGTACCGGTAAGGTCCCTTCCCATTGATAAGAACTCCATCTGGTATTCCAAGGTCTTTTCCACCATCAAGCGTTGCTCTCAGGGACTACATTCCAGAAATGCATGTATAACAGTAATCAATCAGAACACACTCTATCTCAAATATTCACAAAAGAAAGACTAACATAAGACAATCACCAACCGTGTGGTTCTGTGTATACCAGTCACCAATCATAATGACAATATCCTGATCTGGCTGCGCAAATGGAATTGGGATAATGTCCCTATTATTGATAATAAAGGGACCAAAGCCACCAGAGGCTCTTTGGAAATTAAGAGAAGGGAAGTAAAAGAAACTCCCAATTTGATCCTTGACTTGGAACTGGTATGTCCAATTCCATTTGGAAGGAATGGGACAATTTGAGCCAAGAACTCCATCTTGCCATGAATTACGCCGCATTTGAACCCCAGGCCTGCCACAACCAATTGTGTTTAATTGTAAACATATGAACCGAGGAAAATGAAAGTAGAAAATAATGTAATACAACAGTGGAACCAACCAAGTAATAAGGAGATCTTCATCCAATTCATTCCACACATTCACAAATACATTGTTATTAGTAGTAACGTTGATAAGGGGCCCCGGAAACTTCCCATTGATGGCTATGACCTGCAATCAGATTTTATTGAACACTGAGGTCAGCCAAATTCTGATCTAAATCAATTTGCTTCCTGGTACCTTTCAAACGCAAGACCATATTATATTAGGGGGAAATTTTATTATTTAAAAAAAAAAAGAATTTTGGGCACGTTAAACTACAATATACATAGAAAATAACGGAACATTAAAATGGAAGGTTAAAAATATATATAGAATCTCACCAATCTCCATCAAATCCCACAATGACCATACGTAAACACCCACATCCAGGTTCAATCTCACACAGATAATGTTAAGCACAAAACTTTACCAAGTTAATTGCCTTTTCCATCTAAACTATTTCAACAGACTCAAAAAGGACTAGCTCACTAAACCACACCGAAATAAAAGAGCCTTTTAAAACATAGAAAGGGTTCTACAGAGAGAGCGTTAGGTTAGACCCATTTTGTACCTCAACAGCAGTCGAATTCCAACTATCCGATTCAAATGCATTCTTAACATTTTCCTTTAAGAAATCTTAAGACAAAAATTGAAGAGAGAAAAAAGAAAGTTAAATTCCACCCACCCAACAATGCTATAGGATATAGCATAATATTACAACAAAGACCACCACAGGCTACAAGAACAAGCCTTAGAAAAATGAAATGAGGAGGTGAGTCTAAATAATTATTATTCATTTTCATCATAAACGAGAGTCGCCCACGTGGAAAAATAAGCAAGTCTAGTTCAATGGAACATAAGGAGAAGAGGAAAGAACGAACCCGCTGAGGAACACCCAGAGGGGAGAGGGTGGTGTATGAGATGTGCAGCTCATTGAAAACTGTTGGGTCTCCACCAAAACAGAGGTTTGAAAGCAGAGAAATGTACAAAAATGACAACAGAGAGAACCAAGAGAACACACTGAGAGCCATGCTCATGGATTTGAAACTGCCTGCAAAGGTGACCTGTATAGTGACTGGTTATTTACACGTTCGAATCAACAGTGAGAAAGGGAGAGAGAGCGGCTATTTGTATTTCCAAAAAATGGCTTGTGTAAGAAAAATTAGTATTTGCTAAATCGATGATGGAATATTGGTTCAACCTGTTATATTTCTTTTTATAGAAAAGCATTAAACTTCTTGCTTATTCTAAAATATTCTTTTATGACAATTGATTTAATTTACTAAGAGCTTTTGTTTTTTCTACTACTAGTAATCCACTTATAAGTGTATGTTTGGATTAGTTGTAAAAAAAATTATGTTAAAATTAAATTATGTTTATAATTAATTTTTAAGAAAATTAATTATGAAAAAATTAATTTATGTTTGTATATGTTAATTCATAATTGATTTTAAGATAAAGAGTTTTATGCAAATTATATAAAAAAAATCACTTTTATGTATTAAATTACCAAAAGATATAAGAAATGATTAAAAAAATTATTTTATTGAAGGTAAATAAGTATTTCTTTCTTAAAAATTTTAAAATAATCTAAAATTAAATAATTAAAAGCTTAAAATAAAAACTTTTAAAAAAATTTATTTTTAGTTAATGAAAAAATAACTTTAACTTATAATTAATTTTACATGCTTTAAACAAATAAGAGAAATTTTAGATAAAATAATTTTTACTTAAAAAAAATTATTATTCCAAAAAAATAATCAAATTCAAACATATTCTAAGAATAATTTCTAAAAAGAATAATTTTGAGATTTTTTTATCAATACAGTAATCAAGGAATTGCAAGCCCTTACTCGATTCTAACAAAACAAGGAAATAATCATTAAAATCTGTATAAAACAAAATTTTGATAAAAAATAAATCCTTTCATTTAAGCATAACAATAATTCCAGAAATACCATAAATGATATTTCTGATTTTTTTTCCCAACTCATTTGAAGGGCTAAAATTGAAAAGAAAATTATCACATAAATTCAAATTGTTACAGAAAATATAAAATGGCAAAGATGAGTACGACCAGTTATTGCCGGTAAGTGAGGTTGCAATGTTATATGGATTTAATTCCTTTAAAGTGAGAAAATAAGTATTACAATCATTGATAAAAAATTAAGAGAGTGAATTTTTGTCTATTCATAATTTGTTATTTAAGTATTTGAATTTTTAAAAAATTTAAACTGTTTATTTTTTATTAATGGTTATTAATTTTTTTACTTTATTCTTTAAAATGCATCTCTTATTTTAGAGTATTCAAATTTATGTTATATAATATGATCTTATATTATTTTGTTATGTGCCTTTAATAAGCATTTATTAATTACTTTGGCCAAAATAATAAGGTATACATTAATTAATGAATTTAATTTTGATATATATTTGATAGAAAAAAATTATATTATTATCCAAAAGTTATCATATTATTAAATAGCTTGCCTGTATGTCAAACTCTTTTAATTTAAATGATAGTATAAAAATAGTTAACATTGACAATAAGTGAAAAATAAAGATTTAATTAATTACTCTTGGACAATAGAATTATACAAATATATACAAGATCGGATTTGAAGGAACTCTGCTTGATTTAATTTTATTTTATTAATGCTGAGTAAATGTTGAGATGATACAAAGGATGTTTGTCATTTTGCAATATATAATTATGAGTATATTAATAAATTGTGAGATTTTCTTTGGCTGTTTATCCTCCTCGTTTCTTACAGAGGAATGATTGTCTGTTAATTTTTTTCAACTTGGACAAAACTTGGGCAGTAAGACTCTTGTGAATTCAAGCGTAAATAAGATGTGAACAAAAAGTCTCACATTAGTAAAGAAGGATAAAGTGATAAACATATAAATAGAAAGACTCATGAACCCAATATCTTAAGATTTTGGATTGAGACATGATGTTAGATTGACTTACTGGTGTGGTTCCTCGATAAGTCCATTGAAAATATATTCCTAACATTGCAGCTCCCCCTGACTCTCCCAATAAGTGATATCAGAGTCAATGGTTCAAATCAACTAAGATGAGACTCAATTAAGGTGACAAATGAACAGTAACACATTGATAGAAGTGTAACACGGTCAAGATAACGGATAGACGGTAACACGGTAGAGACGTGACTCGATCAAAGTGATAGAAGGGTGGTAATACATGAAGACGTGATTTTTGAAAACAGATCAAAGTGACTGACATGTGGTAACACGTGGAGACGTGGTTCTTGAAAACAGTCTTAGTGAGATGTATTCTTAATTAGACTATGAAATACTTATGTGTTTTATTAATAAGTCTATTAAAGATATTTCCTCGGCGTTGCAGGTTCTCCTTGACCCGAACAAAGACTTCAACAACCTCACGGATACTCCAATTCATAAATTTAAATGACCGTGCTATAATTTGATATCTTCCCCAAAGCATACCTGGCCACAATGTTGAACAATATATATTTAATAATGTTAAATATGATTGAGAATTTGAGAATCCTTAGGTAATAAGAAAACTTATCATACAAAAATAAGTTGTTTTGACGAACATTTGTTTTCAAGAAGACATTTCAATTATCCAGTATGAACATTTCTTTTCTTTCTTTCTTTCTTTCTTTCTTTTCAGTAAAGAATGGGACTCAACAAAAACTACGGAGAAATCAATCTCGCAAAAGTCACACCTGATAAATCATCTAACAGTAAAATCTATGTGAAGGCCCTTGGGCTTGGAAAGGATGGATGAAGTCCATCAAGTATTTTGTCAGATTATTTTCATTGGTATCCAATTTAATTAAAAGTTTAATTTTTTGGGAAATTTTTGTCAAAAAATATTTTAACAAAATATTTCATTGAAAATCTGCAATTAAAGTAATGTATCCTCATTCAAATATTTAAATCTTGTTTAAACTCATCCATTCAAAAAATGTTTCGCAAATAGTGTCGTTTGTTGCATAATCACTAGGTTGTAGTACTTAACACACTGTTAAGTCATTATAGACTCAATCCATTTGTAGCAGGTTGAGAAAAAATTTGACATGCCCTCCCTATGGCCATCGATACAACTTTTGTTGTTGAGCGTCTTCAGTGCTTAATTAAATTAATTAAATTAAATTATAAATTCCGCATAAACTCTTCACAATTCCTTTCACACACACATATATGTAGAAAGCAGTAAAACTAATCGATCTATATAAGGATAAATTCTAGTATGAAGTATGAACTCAAGGTTCATAAACCCCAGGGTGGTCGAGTTGTTGTACATAGTCCCAACTAGCTACAACAACTCATCCATTAATTGGAGTCCATGAACCTACATTCATGCAAGGAATTATCTCTTCACCCTAATGAATGTTAAGTAAAATTAATAATGAATAGTTAGTCACGTAGGATTTGTATCCTTAGATTGAGTCATTAGATTAAAAGTTGTTGATTAATTTTTTATATTAAAAATAGTTTTTACTTAAAAGTTAGAATTTGAATATTATTCGCTTATTTTACCCCTTTCAGCAATTAGGGAAATTAAACAAGTGCAACAATTATTCGCAAATAATAAGGAAATTAAATTGCAAAAATTAAACGTTTAGTTTGACTTGCGCTCCTATGTATCCCCCGGTACAATGAGGAATTCAAAGTCATGTAGTTCTTTCTAAAAAATGATTGTGGTTTGCTTGATTTTAAATTAAAAAAACATTGCTTTGAATTAATTGATTAAAAGAAAAATAATTGATTCAATTAAAAGAAGATGACTTGATTTGATTTACAAGAGGATTTTGTTAACGCATCCTAAATAGAATGGAATGCGGTACTAGACCCACTGATCCATTTCAAGGAAAATGTCTAGTGGGTACTTGACCCTTAAAGACAACAAATGTGATTTGTATCGTTGGACCACTTATTTAAAAAGAAAACTTATAAGTGCGTCCTAAACGGGATGGAAGACGATATTAAACCCACTGATCCACCCCAGAAGTATTGTCTAGTGGGTACTTGACTTCTAAAGACAACTAAACGCAAACGTTACGACATTGGACCATTTAACCTTTATAACTCATTATTTGTAACATAAAGAGAAACAATTATTTCATGGATATTTATTAAAACTAAAATTAAACAGTTCAGATACAAAAATAAAAACAACAGCACGAAATGGAAGAGGACCAATCGTTCGGTCGGCCATTTGAGCATCTTAGGGAGGATCCGATTATACAATTGGAAACACAAACTGGTCGGTCGAAAAGTCGATCAGCACTAGGGAAAGGATGAACCCGATTGGAGACTAAAACACATGAGATAGCTAAAAGACTCGGTCGATCACAAAAGATCATGAAAGATAGCGATCAGTCAGAACCGATTGATTAGTGGTAAGATGGTGATCAGCAAGGTAAGTTCGGTCAATTAGATGATCAAAAGGACAATTTTAGGGATGATCTGATTGATATGTCCGATCCATTAGTGGTGAGAATGGATTGTGGTCGATCAATCGGTTTAGTTAGTGATGATGGAAAAGGTGGTGGTCGGACATAACCGATCGGTTTAGCTTGTGAGGATGGAAAATGTGATAATTGGCTAGAACCAATCGGTTTAGCTGGTGAGGATAGAAAAGGTAATGATCGGGTAGAACCGATCGGTGAAGGGTAAGCTCGGTTAGTTGAGTTGATAGGAGAAACTGTTAAGGAGATCAACTCGATTTGGTGAGTTGAGGGGTAAATGGTTAAGGGTATGGTCTACTCGATCGATTTAGGAAAGTGATCGGTTAATAAGAGATTGATAGGGTAAAAGATGAGCTCGGCTCGATTGGTTTAGGGAGGTGATCGATTAAGAAGAGGTTGATTGGGTTAAAGGTAAACTCGACTCGGTCAAGAGGTGATCGGTTAGAAATGATCCTGAAAAGGGGTGATCAGTCGGAAGGTTGAAAAATGATTTTAGGAAGTGGTAGTCAGTTGAAAAATGATCTTGGGAGTGGTGGTCAATATGACATGAACGCAGACTTTGTTTTATGATTTTTCATAGATTTGGAAAGCTATTGGGTGATTGTAAGGGTGGGTATTGGTGTTATTTTTTGAGGCAAGGTAGTGAGATATTATGATGGCTTTGGGTTTTGTGGGTGGTCTTAGGTGATACTTTTCCGATGAGCATGAGATGCTCTGTTTTTTGCATGATAGTGGTTGATTCTGTGTGTGAAAGTGTTATTTGAAATGGGAAAGTTGACGGTTAAGGTGTTGTAGTATGTCTTGGTGATGGTTTAAGGGCTTGTGAGTTAAAGTGGTTGTATGGCGAGAAATTGAGGGAATTTGGTGAGTTTCATGTTTCGATGGCGAAAGTTTGGCTTACATGGGAGTTTGAGTGTGTCTTAATGATGAATGGGTGAGAAAAAGTACAAAAGAAAATCATCCAAAACTTATTAGAACCACAATCATCACTATATCATATATATACAATATTGACAGAAAATACCAAGAGCAAAACACAAAGAAAATGTAAAAAATTGCCTCTTGGAGAACAAATTCAAAGAGCAAATGATAGCAAATCCTCTCTTCCGTTTTCTCTCTCAATTTCTATTTCAGCCCAGCCGACCAATCCCCTTGCTTCCTCTCTCTCTCTCTTCCCTTATATCATGTTCTGCACATGACCCTTTGGAAGATGGTTGAGGTCTGATCAGGCCTGTCTCCTCTCATTTCCGTCCTTCCACGTTGACCCAACCCAACTCTCACCCACTACCTTCTCTAAAGTCCACAAAATGGCAGAGGGGTAACGTGTGTGCATGAGTTTTCTTTCTCTTTTTCTTTCTTTTCTTTTTTTTAATTATGTATATATTATTTTTTATTACTATAAATATATATTTTTAATGCAAATAACACAATAAACTATTTTATTGGCTTGGACAAAATTGTGTGCTGACATTTTGTCTTTAATTAAATAACTTTTTAAATTATTTCATATCTCTTTTAGTATATAATTTGATACATAAATTCTTTTTATACAATTTAAACAAAATTATTTATCTTAAAATTGATTATGAATTAATATATCCAAATATAAATTAATTTTCTCATAATTAATTTTCTTTAAAATAAAATATATACGTAATCAATTTTTAATATAATTTTTTTTCCAGCTAATTCAAACACACACTATGTAATTTGTGGTTCAAACTCAAGTTCTTCTACTTGTTTGTGTGTTTATCATACTAACATCATATTAAAAATTTGAAGATATTTTATCTAAACTAATCTGAACTAAATAGGTGATATAATAATTATAGTATTTCATACATCATCCTTAAAAGTCTTTTTGAGTATTTATAGAGAGAGCCATCAAAATGGACTAAATCAATTGTCTAATCAACCTATTTAACTACATAAATTATACAAATTACACTTTAATTTTATTAACTCGTATAAATGCATGTATTTTTGGCATGATCGTTAACCCACAGGTTAAACAAATCAGCTCATTTAATTCAAGGGTCGCCCATTTAATTTTTTTATATTTTATATCATATGAAACACGCCGTTTTTTGAGGTACAAAGCCCACTGCTAAACTTCCTCACCCAAACACACTATTTAGAAAGAAAGAGATACTTTCACACAAAAACTCAAAAATTTTCAATTTGTCACATATTCACAATTTCATCACATACCAGACCCTAAAATCACTAATTGGCATAATCGCACAAACAGGACAAGTCCGGTGGAACCCAACCCAACCCGAACCTAACAAAAGGCCAGTGGCGGCAACTGAAAAACGAGAACCGCAGCACAAACAGCCTTCTTCCTGTTTGAACGTGAACGGTCAGGCGGTTAGCTTTCCTCTTCTTCTTCGAACAAGAACAAGGAATCACAAAAGGTTCAAAACGCAAGTGCCCAACAACCCAAACGCATACCAAATTCAGTGAACGACCGTCAACATGCTACTAGCCTACCACTGTCAACGCGCTAGAAGTCAAATACCACTAGACAAAGCCGCTGCTAGTGCGACTGCAGGTCGAAGCAGATCACTTCGTTTTGACGATGTTTGCTCTATAAATTGTGTTTGAGATTTTACCTAGTTACCCCGCCATCCAATAATCATTTGCTTATGTACTTTTTTTTTTTCAATTTTTAATATGAACTGTTTGTTTATGTGAGGAAAGTCAAATTAACATTTTGACAATCCGTTTAAATGTAAATATTTTTAGCCTGACCTGTTTAAATTGTAACCCGTTACATGTTAGGATAGCCCATTTAACAGCCTTATTTACAAAGTTGCCAACAAAGCTCAAGCTCACTAAGAGTAAATGGGCCAACACAACACTTTACCTAGGTCAGGAAGACCTGATGAGATCTATATTAATGAGCTTAGTAATGAACTACATGAGTGAACTTGACATCACATATTAACTCAAAACCTTATGACATTATGTATATGAGTCTTCATACTTATATAGTCCTCAATTAATTCATTCATTACCAAATATGTAGGACTTGCTCACTCAGTCTTAAATTTCCAACCGTTATTGCCACGTGTAAAAGATATTACATTATCATCAAGGACATGAAAAAAATTTCTAGAAATCACACTTTTATTACTTTCACTATAAACTTATTCTAGAAAGTATAAATAACACAATGCTACGCCATTGTGCAAAGCTTACACAACATTTTATAAGTAACCTAAATACCTTGTTCGTACCACAGTATTTCATGTTTGTCTTATACAGCACACCGCGATAGCCGTTCTTTCAATTATTAAAACATATATAATATTAATGTTGAATGACTAAGTCATTTCCTAGAGCTGAAAAATTCCATCTTGTATAATTAGTGGGAACGAAGTATCAGTAGCAAATGGAGCAAAGTTAGATACTTCAGTATTCTCCACAATCTGTAAAATGTAATGGTCTGTATTAGATTACTTTTTCTGACAAAAGTATAATAATAAAACATGCTTCTAAAGAAACTGTTTACTTAGTGAAATATAAACGTGTTATTACCTTATCTTGAAGATATTTATTTGCCGCTTTGAGTGTTCCCTCCTTTAAATCCAAAAGGCAAAAAGTTGATTCAGTTATCAACATAGAAAATAGAAAAAAAAAATCTTAAGAATTATATATATGAGTAATAAGTATATAAATGAGCAAGCAAATAATTTATCAAATAAATATAAATGTAATAGTTTTATGCTAACCTTATCTCTCAAAGCTTGAATTTCTCGTAACATTATGTTCATCTGTAGTTCATATGTGTACTAGTTATTCATTTCATATCCAACATTAAGGGTAATACATAAATATTTATCATAAAAAGTGTTTGTTGGTACCTTCATTGAGCGAATATGATAAATCCAAATTTCGAGATTCTTCTCTAGCACTTGTAAGTCATCTATTGTCATTGTCCCAATTCCTCCTCCAAACAAATACCTAAGATAGAGATGATAATGTCATTTAATTTTCTTACTTCTTTTCAGATAGCTCATCTGAAATTCACACGCATATTAATTTTAGCGACAGATAAAGTAATAGTATGCGATTTGTTCTAAATTATTATAAATATAATAAATTTACAATTATCTACAGAAGACATCTTTAACTGAAAAACAAAAGAAAAATATACAAGATTTTAGTGTTTTCCTATGTTCTTAAGGTAACCATGACTTTTTATGTTGATACCATTAAACTTAATTAACGGCTATTACCAAATCCTCTTCCATTAAACTATCTTTGATTTGCTCAGGAAGGTGAATGTCTTTTTCCATTGTTTTCCCTTTCTAGAGTTTGTCTTCTTTTTTGAGTGGTTTGTCTACTTTTTTTGTAGAAAATAAACAAAAATATATTAACAAAAATAAAAGTAGTATATATAACACTAAAGTTAAAAAAAATATTAGATGAATAAAATCATGATAAAATGAAGTAGTTTAACAGAGCCATACCAACAAAAATATTACAGATTAATTAACAATTTCATTAATTTTGTCATTCTAGTCATAGATCAACTATACATTGAGAAAATTTTGAACTCTTGAAATGAAGGACAAAAATAGGAGATTTTTTAATATGGTTTAATTGACAGTATAGCTTTGTAATATTTTGTTGGAAGGAAAATAATATGATAAAATGAATATTTGATGTTAGGTACCTGATACCCTTTTGCAATGTTTCGATTTCTTGTTTTAGCACATCAGTTTCCTCTTTAGCATCCTAGACAATGAATATGGGATAAAGTTAGAAGGACTTTGTGAAGAAAAAAATTTATCATAATAGAACAGAGTTGTAATTGTTAATAATGACAGAGTATATATAAAGAATAGGATATAATTGTGAAAGCTGCTGGCATATGGCTCATTACATATGTTTCAACTATAGAGCCTGCTTTGAGTTTTTTTTTTTTTTTTAGAATGATGACATGTAAATTTAAATTTATAACTTTCTGTAAAGTGTCTAAACCCTTTATCATTAGTCTATTTCTTCTGACTTCACTTAAAGTATGTTTTAATCTCCACATTCTGTGAATGCATACTAAATAAAACTGTTTGAACCTCAACATTCATGATAAGGCTGTTTTATAATTTTAGATAAATATTTATACGCTTGTATTTTTTATTTTTTTTTGGTATATTGGAAGTAATTGCATGCATTCTTTAGTTATGACCAATTCTTGCATAATATCGGTTGAAAATGACCAATTTAATGTAATGGTTCCATTGTAATTGTTAAATTAAGTTTTTATATTGTCTCATATGATCATGAAATTCATTGTTGATATTAATTTAGCTTGAATTGGGTTTGATTAGTGGAGAGCGTAGGCCATGGTAAAAAATGTTCGTCATTGGTTGAAAATGAGAAGAAAAAAATGGCAAAACGTTGGAATTTGGAAGGACATGAGGAGCGCAAATAGGGAGAGAAACGCAGTGAACTTCAAAGGGAATGTGACTCTAGAAGTGGCTTCAAAGAGGCTGGTGTGAGAGATTTCTTATGTGTGGGTGGCTTTGTCTCTGCCACCAACAGTGACAAGAGAAAAGATGGTTTCTATATATGCATGTGAGAGAAATGAGAAATATAGAGAGAGCGACCACATCTAGAATAGAGTCAAGGTCTGGTATCTGACCCATCAAAGAGTATCTACCATTGGATAAGAAGGAGACTTACGGTGTTAATTTGTGTCAATGATACTATTGGGTAAGGATGAATGATATATTTGGTATGCAAAGTTTTCTTAGATGCTACAACTAGAAGACTTAAGATATATCATTAGGTATACATAAGTTTTTTAATTTAATTTTGATTTACTCTAAGTGTAAAAAATTTTATATTATTATCTAATTTTATCTTATTATATTTTTTAAAAAATTGACTATAATAATTAAATCTGAGAAGTTAAATTTATATAATAATATAAAAATACGTAATCGAAAGAAAAATGATAATATAAAAAACTTTTGTATTGACATTAAATTAAAATTAAATCCTAATTTTTTTGGAAGTTGATTTTTGATGAGTTATTCGATGGGTTTACTTGGGTTGGGATAGTGGCATTTTATTAAGAAATTGATTGTATTGTTGACGATGATTGGTAGTGGGATTGGTTTGTAGAGGTGGATGCATGTCGACCTAAAATTAGGTAAACAACGTTATATTGTTCTGTTGATTTTAGTTGTTTGTACTCTTTTTGTTGTTGATTGCTTTGTGGGGATAGTTTTTCAAACATTTATATGTATTTATACAAACATGTAGCACATATGCATGTAGCAGATAACAGACATAAGATCCCATTTACATAATAGGACGGAGGAGATTATGGCATATCAGTTACTATGCTAATCGATGTGACATTAGTATGGCATGATCTCAACTCTCCCTTTGTCATACATGGTTTGTTCAAGAATTTATGGCACTTAAACTATCTTAACTTAATTTGTATGCGAGAAGTCATGCTAGCTCTTACCTAAAACAATTGACTTAATCTTATAGAATCTAGCCGTATATGTGTCAAAATGAAGTCGAGACAACAAAACATTCGGTGATTATATATATATTATTTTATTATTCAGTGATGATAATGCATCAACCACCATCTGATGCCACTCATTCTTTTACATATTATAATAAGGATAATTATTCCATTTTTGTTTGACAGCATATTTGCATTATTGTCCTTTTTCTTATTTCTCTTTTCGTCGTTCAATTTTTGCACTTAGCACTTAACATAGAGAGATACGGATAGGCAGAGATTGCATACCAGAGGATGAGCTTCAATGGTCGCTTCAGGCTGAGCCCCTCGTGTGAACTTCATGTACCTCTCTATGAGCCCTTGCATGGTTCTTTCATATATACATGAACGAAACGAAGAAAAATGAAAGTGAAATGTCAGAGACCACAATACACATGAATATGTATGTATAGAGAAAGAAAGAGAGAGAGACCCTTTGGTGGCCAGTTCATAGAGCTTCCCATGGGCGGAGAAAATGACAACGCCAACTTCAGCATCGCACAGCACAGAGAGCTCCTTAGCCTTCTTGAGAAGCCCAGCTCGGCGCTTACAGAAGGTAACTTGTCTGTGCACTGGGTTCTCAATTCGCTTCAGCTGAACCTTTCCGCGAGCCATTGATCAATGATCGATGATTTTGGAGTTTTGATCTTGGAATTTGAGTAAGAGTTGGTTTTGTGCGCTTCTATGCACACAACCTCCCACTAGTTTGAACTAGCTTCGAGGTTGCTGCAGGTACGTAGTACCCCTTGTCAGAGTTTCTATAACAATTGCTTCAGTTTGTGGGATTGAAGGCGTTATATAGCTATTAAGATTTCGCCTTTGAAGGGAATCATCGATCACATTAAAATATAATAACTTTAATAATAAGTAGTTAATTATATAAGAAAAATTAGCAGCAACTTTACACCTCATTTTGTTTACTCTCTCCTATTCATCACCTCTCTCTTTTATAAGGAATCAAATTTTCTGCTCTATTTTTTTCTTTAATTTTATCCCTCAATTAAATATTATCAATTCAATAAAATACATCTCTTAAGATGATAATAATTTATCTCTTAATTAACATTTTTTTAGTTAAATTGTCATTATTTAATGAGAGAGGAAAATGAAACAGAAAATTTAAAATCATCTTCCAACCCACTTGGTAGTGTATGGGTTCCATTTTGATACTAAATCACATCAAAGCATGTGATACTAAAGGTGATCTGGTCATTTCAGCCATAGAATATGGTACATTTTACTAAAATATTTCTGCACAGGCTTTATTCCTGTAGGCATGCACAATGTTATGTTTGTATAGGCGGAAACTGTTATATCGTGCATGGAGCTAGGGAGCAAAATAATATATGCTAATGCTATGCTACTCTGTTGTGCACTTATGAACGACTGCTTTCCATGTTTCCATCTCTTTATACAGAAATTATCAGCAGGGCTTTCCCGTGTGCAAGTCATACTATTTTTTTTTTCCTTTGCCAGAGCATGATGCTCTTTGGGTGTGTGGGGCTGCCTCTCTACTTGCAGATTTTAACTCATGATATTGCGAAGGTTAACCGGTGAACTCAAACTTATTTATCACTTGAGACATTATAAATTTATTTAAAATAGAACTAGGAATCGAGTAAAGTAGAAGGATGTAAAGCAAGAAAGGGTCTTGAGCTCAACTGTTGTTAAATCAAATCCATGAAGTATTCGCATAATACCTGTTTCCTGATCAGAATAGTTATGGTGCACTGAAACGAGGAATTATATTTATATGCATACAGAAAGGCACGCCATGATACTTATCTTGTCAAAATCTGAATTTTATTGCATGGGAATTTGGTTCTATCATTCGAACTAAAAAATATAGTTTTAAGTTTTTTTATTACAAGGGAGGTTGAAAGATCCAATAAGAAAATGGGGAAAAGTAGCCTAAATTAAATGTGAGCAATGAAATTTACTAAAACTCAAACTCAAAATGAAATGCTTCCAAAGAAAGCTGAGTGCCACCAAGTATAATTAAGTTCATTGACGAATTCGAATATCTTTTTGGTTTTAATTTTTACTAATTCATTCTTAGTAAAACAAATATTTAAAAAAGTACTATAAATTATTACTTGCCTCTAAAAGAAACAATTGTGAGGAGGCTTTTTATTTTCAAGACAAAAATCTCTACTGAACAAAAATACTATAATAGGAGAAAATGGATAAATATGAATTAAGGGATTGCACTTATAGCAGGGGAAACCCTTTACTCTGACAAATCCCAAATTAAAATGAATCACCATAAGATACCCACTAGCTAAAAGATAACTCAACCCAAAACTTATCAGCTTTATACATGGTTGTTGCCACAAGATTTTAACTGTTTATTTTTTCTTTTGTGGCAATCTATGAAGCATTCATATTTCAAAATTGGTGACATATTCATATGGTACCTGTATTTGATATCGATATGTATATAATACTGCTACGTTTATATTTTTGTCGTATTCTTATGCTTTTTTTTCCTGAATATCTACTGCTCTCAAGATATTATTACTTGAAAAATTTGGGATACAAATTCAAACATTGTTCTCACCAATTATCTCCCTCAAAACATATTCTCACTCTTACAATCTTATCATCCTCAAAATCATAATAAATTGGTGAGAGATTTCACCAATTTTAAAGTTTACTTTTTTACATTTATAAATATAAATTGATTTTATTCAATATACATTGTTGTAACAATATTCTAATTTTTTATAAAATTAACATATTTATGTATTGTATAGTATCATATAGGATACTCGTACTCATACTCGTGGTGACAATAGGAATACCCGAATAGGATGCAAGTGTGCATCTATAGCTTTGAGTTTCACTTTTCATTGACTCTGGTCAAAGGGAAAGGGGCGTATAAAAGCAGAGTTCAATTGCCAAATCTTGAGCGAAGCCTTGATGTTTATGCCAGTTGCATTGTTGAACAGAAATAATCTTGCAGCTCCATAGATTGCTTCTGTTGGATAAACTCTAGAAGTGATCACAGTTCTCCCTCCCTGGGCAAAGCTCTCAATGATTGAATGGTCAACCTGATCATATTGGAAATTGAATTGTCACAAGAACTTGTATATTAACTGAAACCAAGAAAACTGAGTTTTATCCAAGACCATAGATGCGTTAGCATTCCCTTGTGCAGAAACTAAATTGTGAGCAAAAATAAAAGCTACAATGGTTAATATCTGTTAGATACACAGAGAAGTGGTTAAAGAGGTAAGCAGGAAGCACAATGAGTATCTTATTCACACTTACCAATACCCTCGTTGATAATTTTTCATCTCTGAGAACTGGAACTTTGCTTCCATAAACTAGCTTTGAAACGTCAGGAGCCTTTGATGACCTGCATTATCCAATAACTCATTACTCATAATCACTTTAATGATTTCACCCTTTTCTCTTTTTCTTCTAAAAAAGAAAGAGACAAATTTGAATCAGCAAATGAAAATCGGTACCTAGTTTCATCAACACAGAAGAAAGTGGTTGAACTGTCATTACTAGTACTAGAAAAACGGAAATAAATTGGTGTTAGTTCAGAAAGTTGGTCATCTGCAATAGCCAGAAGGCCAAATGGTCCCAAAGCACTTCTGTCAACAGCTCCACCTCCACAGCCTACATTGTCCTTGCCAATCCCTTCGGTTGCCAACAATTCGATTTCGAATTCCACAAATATGTCCAGCTGAAATTTTTTCAGGAAATGAAAGAGTTGATTAGTTGAGTTATTAAGAGTTACAATGCAACAAAAGCTATGTGAGCAACTGAAAGAGTCAATTAGTTGAGTTATTAAGAGTTACAATGCAACAAAAACTATGTGAGCAACTTAATACTATAGACAAACCTGTGTTGCCGGACCTATGTCCAGTGGCACAACGGAGCCAGGTTTAACCACAACTCCTTCAAATTCAGCACTGCTTAATCTTAAGCTCTCTACTTCTTCTACTGGCCACTGAAGCACATTAGTTCCAGTCTTCTTGTCAAACACCACTGTTCTTGGAATATTCTAATCCAAGAAAAATGTGGGTGAGAATTCATATAAACCCATCAATTAATAAAATCGCCATATGTAAAAATTGCAAAATTGACTCTTTGTGCCAAGGTTTTCTTTTTTGAATTTGGGCATTGGCAAATTGATATTTTGTGCCAAATTAGTACTACGTGCGCAAAAAATGCAAAATTGATTATTAATGTGTAAAACGTCTATCTTTTTTACTAGGTACTAGTACCTATGTTGAAACATTTATTAGCTAATGTTATATTTAATAAAATTTTAAATATTTATTTTAAAACTAATAATTAATAAATACTTCACAACTTAATATAAATATCATACCAACTTATGCAAAACAAAGTTAGTTGTGAAATGTTGAAAAAAGAAAAGTGCATACCTGAAGAGATGCCCAACCCTTTTTCAAGTCAGCACTTTCGGTATCCGTTTCATTGATCCAACCCCACAGGACCCTTCTCTGTTTGTGGGGGTCATAAAATGTCTTTGAGGCATAGTATCTCCCATAGTCCAATTGCCACCCGATTCCCACATCCTCATTCGGGTTATCGGGCACCCATGTATCATTTTCAATGAAGTAGGTACCAAGTGCATAATGGTCCACCTTTGTGTCATCCAAACTAACCTTTAATACATGCTTCACTGATGGGCCATTTACCGATGTATCCAAACCCTGTGACCCCTTTATTGGAACCGGGTAAAGATCTACACATTCCCACATACCCGTACCCGGAACCGCATGCAAGTAGTGATCATTGAGCTCAAAATGGATGAAATCTGTGGTTGTATAAACCAATGAAACGCCTGTCTTGTTGACCTTTGAACCAATTGTGAGCCTCCACTTTCCATCTGGCCCGATCCAAGCTGTGGTCGGGTCACGAAAATCCTTCGGGGCAATTCCGGGTGGGGGCATCAAGACCGGGTTATGGGCATATTTGACCCAATCAAGGAGGAGGGGATCAGATAGGTTGGCTGGATACGCAAGATTTTGGACTTGCACATTCTTATCGGTATCACCCGTGTAGAGCATTACGATTTCGCCATTTGGCAGAAGTGTGGCAGATCCAGTCCATGCACCATTTATATCAAACCACCTGTCAGGAACCATGGCAATGGGAAGGTAGAGCCAGTGAATTAGGTCTCTTGACACAGCATGACCCCATGTAATGTTGCCCCACACAGCTGAATCAGGATTGTATTGATAAAATAGATGGTACCACCCCCTGTGAAACAATGGACCTGCAACCATACAATATAATCTCAATTTCATGTCAATTGTTTGTGTTTTTAGTTGGTGGATGTGTCAATTTTTAAGCCTAATCATATTTTAAGAGGGAAAAAAATTAAGAATAAATAAATTACTATCATTTCCCTTATATATTTTTTCTTATGCGGATCTTCCCTGTATTATGAAAACATCCATAAAATTCTATTATATTTATCAAAATAATAATAATACAACTAACTTTACCAATAGACCTAAATAAAATTATTAATTGAGCTGTTAGCTAATGAATTGAAGGTTAAGCTATTCTAAATGAATGTGTTAGTATTATTATTATTTTTATACATATAAGGCTAAAGAGTAATAATATTTGATCATAAAATGTCATGAACTAATAATTCAGTTAACGAATATGTTAGATTTAACATGATTTTTTTATTTAATTGTAATGCTTTTTATAATTTATCAATTTCTAATGAATAATAAATAAGAGATCTGTACAATAAGTATGAAATATATAAATAAATAAATAAAGTAATATACTCAAAATCTAATTATTTTTACTTTCATGTAAGCATGGAAACAACGTGTTGGGCAGACCATAGACGCAAGCTAAAAGTCAACAACGTGTATTATATGGCCTAATAGAATTCGTTTGTTTTCTCACCAAAACTTAAAAGTTCAGAAGTTCCCCTAACCCTTTACGGCTTTGCCCAATAAAATTCAAATTCAAATTTTCATATTTTTAATCACAAAAATACAAGCACAAATAACTTGACCAAGTTGTTCAATCAACGTGGATCCAAAGCTTGGAAGCAGTGAATGATATTACCACGTTTTTAGTTACGTTGTTAAATAGAATTTTATTGATGTTAACCAATCCATCTTGGCAAGAGAAAGAAGGTATCCATTTTTTACTGTATACACTCATTGATCCGTAACTAAATTAATAATAAACATAATTACTTGTAATAGAATTATATCAAGAAAAAAATTAAAGAGTCCGGGAGTATAAATCCCGAAACTTGACCCAATAAAAATAAAGAAGTGGGTCACAGTATGGTGTACTCCACTTATTTGTTTTCTCTTGGCCTAAAAGTAGCAAAGCTCTTATATCGAACAATTAAGTTTCTAATTTCACGTGGACACAATTTGTGAACAATACGACAAGAAAGTTGGATTCTTGTGCTATAACAAGTACCCAACGACATGTGCATTATATATATGTACCATGTGGGTATATTTAATTGGAGAAAAGAGGTGGTATATCTGCTTAAGAAAATCGGAAATTATAGAGTATATTTTGACGCTTAATATTGTCTTGTCCTGTTAAATATATTTTACTTTTAAAAAAAAAATCTTATTGCTTGCTGTATCAGGCTTGATATTTTTAACTATGATATATGTTGGGCTACTAAACTCCAAATGTGACTCAGCATCAACATTTTTACAGTGCTATATGAGAAGCTGGACATAGAATTGAAATGGTAAATTTCTTTATTTTAAAATCATCTTATATACACGTATAATAAAATGTTAGACTACGAAAATTTTAAAAATTTATAACCTCACATCACATGATCGTAATATAATAGTAGCTTTCATCTATATCTACAATTGAAAAACAAGTGCCACAAACTAAAATGCGTATATAATTATTCTAGCTATGATGGTTTTGAAGGGAGGTTGATGCTAACATGGCTCTATTATTTTGGTTGACAACAACATTACCAATCACAGGGCTGAGGTGGACCCCAAAATGAAAAGTTTCTGAATCATCTAGTCCTTGGTCAAATCCAACTTGTTCAAATTTCAAACAACCTCCATCTTTATTGGTCTAGAACTTATAAAGCACCATCACCCTATTATCCCATTATTTTGCTATTTATTTTCAATTTATGCATTAGTTAGTGTTTCTAACTTGTCCACATATGATGCCTTTATCCACCCTTCTTTATTTTCTTATTTTATTGTTTTTATTTCAAAGTAATTTAGCCTTTTTCTCACTCTATCAACCCCTGCAATTTTTTGAATAGCAAAATATCACATGACTCCTTAAATTGGTAATTTTAGATGAAATTTAAGGATTTATGTTTATTATTGTAATTATAAAATTATAATAGTCACTTAGACGTAATTTAGATATGATTCATAAGAATAAGAATTTAAGTAAAGATATTAGTTTCCAACCAGTAACAATAACTTATTAATATGTGAAAGTGATTGATATTATAATGATAATTGATATTTTTCTCTAAGAATATATTTCTAAAAAGATTCGCATTGAACATATTCTATAAAGAATAGTATACTTTCATATATTTAGATGAAAAAGTCATATTCATATATAGCCTTAAAGTTTTTTTTTTTTCGTTTATTAAACATAAGTAAAAAATTACCAGTTTGTTACGTGCTTTTCATTGATCAATGTATTAACTATTCGATAAATATGAACAATTTTTTAGTATTTTTTTTATGGAATAAATATGCCCTAGGAGTACAAGTGCACAAATCAATGACATATATTTTCATATTGTACAAAACTATCAAAAGCTGGAGGGTTTAAGTTTTGTATTATTTTTATTATAGAAAGTAAGGTTTAAAATGAAATTAAAAACTGCACAAACCTATACCTTTTTCCTAAACTTTCATCTATGGAACTACTTTTTAAATTCTTGTAGATTCATCACTATTATGTATTACATAACAATGTAATGGCAAAACATAGATCCTATTCAAACAAGGTCTTCATTTTGATCTTAATACTATAGCAGTATAATGATCAATTGATCATCAATAATCTTAGCAGAGGGACCTTTTTTTTCTTTTCTGGTACTGGTAGGAGAGGAATAGAAAATTCTTTTTGATCCTTTTTTGAGTGCTAGAGAAAGAAATCTATACATTGAATGAGGAAATATAAGGAAAACGGTGAGTCTTCAATGCCCAAGCACAACATAATATCCTCAACTATCTATATAATAATAAATTAATAGAAAACAGGACAAAGCGATTCCATTAATAAGGAGGTCAACAAAATCCTGAGGTCAGAACCAGCCCTGCCTATATAAGTTTTTTACTGTGGATATTTCAACATGCCACGCATAAACAGCCCATTCAATAAAATCTATTTTTTCTTTTTCCTTATAAAAAACATTATTATTAAGAATATATTTTTTATATATTTTTTCATCCAGTTAAAATTTCGGATAGACCTAAATTCTGTAAGTATTTAATTTTTATTTATGCAAAACTTAGTATTTTATTTATGAAAATAGTGTTCTAAGAATTGTTAAACCGATATATAGACTCAAATTATGGACTTCGATCAAATAGCAAATGGGACTTCTTTAATTTACCAAATAATTAATGAAACAAATAAAACAATATATTGTAAAGGAAAGAACTAAACTAAATATAAGGAAAGAACTAAACTAAATATATAAAGAGTATAAAAATTTCGCAAAAGACGTACCATTAGGATCTGAAGCAGATTCATTCAAACACCAGCACGGAACAGCAAGTCAGCAACCCCGATAGCAGGATGAGACATTGTTAATTAGCCTCTTAACTATAATTAATAGTAATATAAAATAAAGGAAGGAAAAAACAAAATTGGAATGAAGTTGAATTTGGAAATTGAATCATATACCTGAATCTCACCTACCATTACATGAAAGCTACAGCAACCCAACAGAAGTTGGAGAGGGAAAAGAAATAATAAAGCAAATGTAAATTTGACATATTGCTACAAAATTAAGGTACACACTTACCGTTCATCCAATTCTTCTCAGGTTGAAAATGGAAAGCTGTTCTTTGCCAAGAAAGCATAGCATTTGTCCAGTTATATGAAACTTGCTGGGAAAGAGATGGGTTGGACTTGGCTGAAACCCCCTGAGCAACCCCTCTAGGCAATAATGGCCTGGAGATGGTTTCTTCTGTGAAAGGCTTCAGGTTATTGTGCTGCTTTTCAAAAGGCTGCTGGCTCTGGTTTATGATCAGTGCAACCAAGGACATTAGGAAAACAATGGAGCCAAAGATCACAAGGATACCTTTCAATGGTAGCCGGCCACTGTCCCCTGCTACGGAGGGAGGGTCCAGCAAGGGAGTGTGTGGAGCATGCTCAAGATCAGGGGTGATGGTATCAGAAGACTTGGCCTCCATGTTATGGTTGAAGCTGTGGTAGGTGTCCCTAGAGCTAAGAGGCCAGTGTAAATGATCGGAAACAAAAATGAAGCTTAAATAGAGAGAAGAAATGGGAGCATTGGGGAGGAGAAAGGGAGGTGTTGAAATGTGGATAACAAGTTATTAATGACGTCTGGTATGGGGAAGTTGGGTTTGTGGTTCCAATATGACTGGACGGCAGAGACAGAGAAAGAAAGGGAAATGAATATATGTGCAGTAGGATACGGAGGAGAAGAACAAAAGGGCAAGGGGGACGGGTAGGATTCTTTCTTTCCTTTTCTTCATTGGTTTTTATATTTGTTAACAATGTTCGTGTATATACTATATTGGTTAAAGAATTAAATATTTAAAATTTTAAAATATATTTAATATTTTTTATTAAGTAATTAAGAGAATTTATTAAAAAATATTAAATATTTCTTAAAATAACACTGGTTACATGAAGGAAGGACAGGAAGGATTTTGGGATAAAGAATTCAAATTCATACATATACTGTTATTACGGGCATGATTTTGTGAAAAAATAATGTTATAATTTGATGTCCGAGGCTTGCACGAAAACACAATGGTAATCTTGACTGTTAATCAAACAGGGGCTGCGCGCAATTTTGGGCTTAAAGAAGCATTGGATTTCTTCCACGGTTTTATTAAAAAGAAAAATTAGACTCGTTAGGGTACAGTTCACCAAAAAAAAAAGGACATATGTATGAAATTTAAAGTAAATTGTTAATTATTTATTAATTATTATTTTTATAATAAATATTTAAAATTTTATTAAATATAAATAACAATTAATTAATATTTAATAATTTATTTTAAATATTAGTATTTTAAAAATAAATAAATAAATATCAAAGTTATCCCTGTTTTTTGAATAAATTATAATATTTTTTTGTTTAAAAAAAATGAGACTAATCTCATAAAATATGATTAAATGTGTGAAATTGAAATTCTTCTTAATTATATTTTTTTTCATACATACTATTTTAATAATCAAAATCAAAGACGAAATCCTTAAAGTGATAAAACTCTTTTTACTATCATTACCCAAAAAAAAAATATAATATTATCATCATGATTATACGGGTCAATTAAATTGTCGATAATCTCGTATCTGCTAGTCAAACTATTTAAAAACCATAGAAAAGGTCAAAATGGTAATGTCTGTTAAAATAAAATGACTTTTTTACTTTTTCAAAGGTAAAATATCTATATTATATAAATTAAATATTTAATATATTTAAAAATTAAGTAAATTTTTGACAAACAAAAAATTATTAGAATTTTGCTAGATTTAACACTGAAAATAGCTAAGTATTACGATTATCGAGGAATTTTTGGGAGTTGGAAAATATTCTTTCCAACCGTCTCAAACTAATAAAAGAATTTTATAATTTTTAGAATTGATTCTGACGTACTGGTCAATAGGTAAATGTTTTAAAAAAATTATAAACTTTGAAAAATGTTTCTCATAGACTTTTCTATTAAATATTAATACATAAAATATATTTAAAAATTTCCTTGACCATTCTTTCATAAAATAAAATAAAAATATTCAAAATCTGATTTGTAGAATGATTTTATGAAAACAAATATATTTGGCAATATTTTTAATAGCCTCCTTCTCTGTTTTTTTATTTTTATTTTGGTACAAGCCCTCTCCTCTTTTTGCCCATTTTGTCTTCATCGATTTCATCCCCTCTTGCGTCGTCCAACATTTTCAACACAACCGAAAGCTCTCCCATCATGTACCTATCTGTTTCTCATGTTGTTGTTGCAATGTAGTTCGTCGTTGTACTCCCCACTAGTCGGGGTGTTCATTAGTTCGGGTTAATTCGATCAACTTCGATAAACTAATTTAAACCAATTAAAAAAATTGGTTTAGTTTGATTTGAGTTATTGGATTTAATCGATTCTAATTTGGTCAAAATTGATCATTATTGGTTCAGTTTATAAATTTTGTATTTTATAACTCGATGAATCGATGAAATGACCCGAAAAGTAATAAAAATTTAGATATTATCTTCTTGTCATTTAGCTTTTTATTCATTTAAAAACCTAATATGCAATTATATATCTTTAATTTTCATTTTCAAGCCTCAATCATTTAATTATTTACATATATATATATATAACCTTCTTTGTGAAGCAGAATATATTTAATGTCATATATTTATATTACAAATGAAGCTTATGATGATTTTGAAACGTTGAAATATTTATTCTCAAACTTGATTTTACTTTTATCTTAATACTTGTACTATATTAGAAGACTTATATGCTTAAAATTCATATATAATTGTCTAATTGAGTTTAAAGTATTTAATAATAGTATATTTATAATTTTTCTATGTAAAAAAAAAGATCAGATAACCCGATGATCTGAACCAAACAAACCCAACCTTAATCAGGTTGATTTGGTTCAGATTGCTATAAAATTTTTTAAAAAACCAAATCAAACCAACTTAATCAAAGTTGATCGATTTAGATTTTTTTCCTAAAACCCAAACCAACCCAATCCATAACCACCCCTATCCACTAGTGAGTTTGACTTTTTTTTCCCCCTTGTCCTAGTTGATCTTTTAATAAAATAAGTGTATCGTGAGATTAATAGTGATAATTTCTATATTATAGTACTTGAGATTGAATGGTGAATGTATTTAGATGATAAATCTGATTTTTCTCTTGAAAAAATTTGCAGTTAGGGTATGGTTTTTTTTACATAGTGATTAAGAACATTTTTTGCCTAGTGATAATTTTTACATTCTCTTGATATGATGTCGAACCGTTGAAGTGATTAAATTTAATAATTTATGGTTTTTTATTGATATTTTTGAATTCTTAGTTTTTCAAATGTGGAACTATATGGTTGATTATTGTCATTTTAGCATCATCATTTTTTAGAATAGTTTTTTTTTACATAAAGAATATAATATCCCTAAATAATGACTAAATTAAAACACATGAATGGACTAATTTTCAATATTAGATATTATAACATAAGTATTGTTAATTCACTTTTTAAAAAAAAAACAAATGAGAGGTCATAGAATTTGTTTAGAAATTGAACATGAGTGTTCAAATAACTTAAAAGGATATTGAATAAGGCTTTATACACTTTAAGTGCACAAGTTTAAATTTTCTTTAGATAATAATTTTGTTTTGATGGTCATCCAAAAAGATCTTCTAGCATTCAGGACTATTGGAATAACATATTCCTATTATTATTTTTTACATTGAAAAAATTTAAACATCAAGTATTGCCTACAATATTTTAAATTAATTTATTGATTAATGTTAATTGGTAGATAACATTAATTGATTATAATAACTATTTTTCCATTTTTATTCTTTTATATTTTATGACATTGACACAATAGGCTTGATTAATTTGTATAAACACTTAAGTTGTGCAGATTCGTTGACTCGAAACGGAGATAAGAGAAACCCAAACAGAAAAAAATACTAGTAAGTGTCCCAGTTTTCTCCGCACTGCCAAACGAGAGAAAATTCCAAAATCTCTCCATTTTTCTTCTGCTGTGGTTCTTTCTTTTTTATTTCTCTCGAACCAAACAATACGTAATGTAAAACGAAGTAGATACGTTTTTTCAATTGTCACAACACGTTATTTCTTCATTTCTTTCTTACGTGAACAGCAGCACTTCTAAAACACATCACGAACAAGGATTTCAAACTGGCCATTCGCGTAAAAGTCGAAAAGCTTTATATCTTATGGATCAGGTTTTGAAAGCTCGGTGGTTTTTATTTATACATTTAAAAATTAAATCAAATATTTCTGTACTTAACTTCACTCATCTTTACTAATTGAATTAAGAAGCAAACTCAATGTTTATACATTAATATGGAATTTATCAAAAAATTGCCAGATTTACTCGTGATTAAATGGTTGTTATTCACAATGACTTGTAAATAATCATCTCATTAGATATTAATGTTTTAAGAATCAGTCTAGAAATCAAATTAGCAAGACTTCTGAATTGTAATTAGTAACTAATATTTTGTCACGTATTGTATTTAATTTAAATATAAATATAAAAATAATTTGTTGTATTATATTTTAAGAAAATGAAACACATAGAAAAATATTAATCACTAATTATTAAAAGATACTAGTACAACCATAAAAAAAAATGCCAAAGAAACTTCTAATTATTTATATATATATAAATAAATATAATAACATGAATTATTAAAAAACTAACTTCATGTAATAATATTTATTATTGTATATAATTAAAATAATATTATTATTTTAAAAGTAATATGGATGTTAAGAAAAAAAATGAGATTTAATCCTTATTTTTTTAAAAAAATCATTAATATTTATTTAAAAATACTAATTACTCTCAAAAGAAGAGTTTTTATTTGAAAAATCAGTTGGGCAAACGGCACATTTGTCATCATGAAGATATTGAAAAATTACGTGTAATGCATCTAAATTGAAACGAATTAAAATTTATGATTTTTGAAAAATAAAGATAAAAAACTAAAAACTAATTAAAAAATTGAAAAGACTAATTAAAAAATCTGAAAAAAAGTGTGAAAAAGTAATGTAAAATCAAAAGAAAAATAGAAGAACCAACGTGTTTTCAAAAATCAGTTGAGTTTGGCAATTTGATCAGAATTTGGTAGTTCAATGTCATAGCTAATTTTTTTGGGTGAAATTGAATCAGAAATACATTTGATTTTTGGTCCAATTCAATTTTTATAACAGTACTATATATAATACTCTCATTTGATATATATATATATATATATATAATTTTAATTAACTGTTAGTATAAATAAATTTTACACAGTCATCTAATCATGTATTGATAAATCATTAAAGGAATTTGATTATCACAACATTTACTTAAGATGTCTAACTCTTTTAATGAGTTGTCAATACATAATTGAATGATAATATAAATTTTTTTTACATTAATAGTAAATTAAAATTAAATTCATATATATAATTTAATTTTAATCTATTGTCAACGTAAAAATTTTTACATTATTAAATATATGACTTTTAAAGTTATTGTTAGGATCAAATTTTTTTAATAATGTAATAATACGTAATTAATTAATAATATAAAAAAATAATATATACATATATATATATATATATATATATATATATATATAATATGGTGAAAAGAATTTGATTCAGTGTTGGTGGTCCATTCTTTGATCATTTCGCCAAATGGGTAGGGCCAATAGCTTCAATTACAAACCCACCATTATTTCGCCGCCGTGCTTGGCCTACTTTAATTTTATATTTTTATCCTTGAAAAAACTTCAATGAATTTGTGGATAAAATTGTCAAGCAATCTTTGGGTGCTGGAGGACAAGATATGCCATGTCATTTTTTCAGTTAATTCATGAACCACAATATGATGTAGCTGCTTTCAGATGCGGTAGTATTCTACCAGCTAGGGCACAAGATGTGACCGAAAAAATAACAATAATAAAATTTAAATATTAGCATGAATGGACCATTTCTTTTGATTTGATTAGGAGATTCGAGAAGAACAGAGGGTGGAGTAAAGTGCTGAAATGGCAAGTTTCACGCCAATCATCTAATCCATGTGATTTAAGAACTTTTGCAGGTAAATTTCTGAACGATCCTCGTGCATCAGCTTAAAACTCATATTTGAAAAATAAAACACGCCTTGGCAATATATATATATATATATATAATAAATAAAAACAATTATTGGGGGCCTCAATTTATGAAAAGTTGAAAAGAAGAAATAATAAACGAAGAAAATTCGACGTTTCCTTTTATCTTGCTTGATAAGTCACTCGCAAATAGGAAATTGGAAAAGTTGGTCTATTCATTCAATACACAACTATATATGTATCATATAATACATATATTAATAAGATATTGAAATAATGGCTTGAGTTTGAGGCTTCTTCGCGTCATATGGAGTTAGTTCGGACGATTGTATTAATATTCCTGCTGCTGACATTTTATGGCTCTGCCTTCTATCCCTGTGGGACAGATCAGATTATGGAGCGTTTGCACGTCTCATAGTTAGATACTTTCTCATACTTTTATAGTCTGTTATTCAGTTTGTTTATACTGTATATGTTACAAAAATTTAAATCACTGATTTTTTTATTAAATATTTTTCAATTTGTCACTTTCCTATCAAATATACCCTAAAGTCGGAAGGTGCCAAGTTAGGCTTCTCTTGGTAGAGTTTTATCCGTGGGTATGGGCTTCTTTGATATTTCTCATTAAAAGAAAAAGAAAATGTTCTGCACATATCCACAACTCACACAAATGTATTATTATTATAGGACCTTAGGGCTGGCAAAGTTGACCCAAAATCATTAAACCACGCAAACAAATCCCTTACCCAAATATGATGGGCCATTTATTAACCCAAGAAACAATGGGTCTTAACAGGTTAACCCATCAAGCAATTTCAAGAATTTTGAAGAACACCGAATAACTCATGCCCTTCTCCCTGAAGAACACAACTCAGCCCCGTTGGAGTTTCTTCCCTTCTCTTTCATTGGCTACTACGGAATCCTTTTTAGATTTGATTGACACCAATTGACTTTATGGGTACTTGATGTTATATTATGTGTTGTAATATTTCAAAAGTTCAAAGTCCCACATTGCTTAGTCTTCAATATTTTAAAAGATTTATAAAGTAATTTGTGATATAGATTTATACAAAAAGCTGGTAAGATGAATGGGTTTGCAGGCCCAAGTTAGGCCCAGGTAGTGCAAATCATCTTACATGCCCTCTTCCCTCATGCGCCCACGATAATGAGGCCTCAAGGTTTTTTGCTCTGCAGACAACTCATGATTTACTCTACTGTTACCATTTTTTCTCCACTTATTCCCACTACAGATTAGCTTTGTATTTTTAAAAACCGGTCATTCCATTTTTTGAGATTATTATGAAACCTTCCTTCTTCCTCTCCTGCATCTGGGTTAACAAAAATATATTTTCTCTGCTGATCTAATATCTCAGCCGCATCTGGCCGAGAAGAGCCTGTTATATCCTCAGGAGTTTTCGCATCAACCGAATAAATCTTTAAGAACAGTGTGTACCCACACGTCTCATGCATTTATTTTATTTTTTTTACTTTGTTTTTATAGGTCAATTGTCATCTACACATTTACAACACTTGTTAGTACTATGTCTACTACTGAAATGATATTTTATTTTATTTTATTTTTTGAACCATATGATTAATTTTAAATTTTTTGGTGTCTTATTTTTAATTTTTGAATATTATTTCCAAGTTTTTGTTTATTTATTATTTTAGACTTTGTTTAGCTATGTCTTACGGTTATTGTTAGGTGTAACTTGTAAGTAACGGGCAATGACCACTATAACGATATGATGGATGATTACCCGAATTTGAAAGTGTTTGGAAAATTTTCTACATATATGTTCCTAATCAATTGAAGAATGAAGGATGTTTCTAGGGTTAAAGATTGGATAATAATATTATTTACTGTTGCAACTAGATAGGAATTGTTAATCATTGCTGCCATTATTTTGACTTTGAATGCTTAGTTTTAAGTTATATGATTTGCTATGTTATATTTGTTATATCGTTTGAGTTATGTATTACGTAGATTTTAAGCAATTAAACCAGGGACTTGTTATGTGGTTTAAATATGGGGAAACTTTATTTAGTCCGGCTTAATTGAATACCGAAGAGCCCAAATGACGTGGCATATTAAGTGATAATAGTAATTAAATTACTATTCTTTCTCTCTTCTGTAATCTTTGCAGCTCCGATGGTGATATGTGCGATGAACCTTCATGGAAAGGTACAGTCTTGCAAAAGAATTTAAGGGAAAGAACCTCGCTCCCACTCTTTTAGCCAGCCCCAGCATGTTCAAGGTCCATACCACATTGGTCTTGTGAACACCATCACAAATAAGGATTCCAAACATAGAAAGATGATAGCCTTGACTAGGTTGAACTTGTAATGAACAAGGGATGCGGGGCAAGCAAGATGGTAGATCTGAATCATCTGATCCAGCTCCAGCAACAGAGGCTCAACGACGTCCAAATTGGAGGTGAAGGCTTCGGAGAGTATGGCGTTGTTAGTTTCGGAGAATATGGCATCGTTGGTGAAAGAGAAAGGTAGAAGAAGAAGAGCGAAGAGAAGAAAAAGGGTGCTTGCCAAAGTACAAATTGGAAGAAAAGGCAACTATGGATGAATTTACTTCTCCTTTGTTTTTGTCTTCATCGCTAGAGTAGTAGAAATTGCAATAGCAAAAAGTTCAATAGAGTCTACAACAGCTATGAGTCTTCCTCCACTTCAATGCGTTGTGTTTCTCAAACAGAGAGAAGAAGAGAAACCACCGCATGCTTCCTACCTTGCATTTCCCAATATATATATTTTATTTAAAAATAATAATAATAATAATACAACAGTGGAGTCAGGCTACATCCGATCTACATTACTCGGGACGTGTAGCACCACTCTTAAATATACGTCACCAACGTTGTGACACACACTAACGTGCGAGTTAATTCACTTTTTTATTTTATTATTTTTTAAAATACTAAGAATAAAAGTTTTAAAATTTTAATATAATGATGATAGATTTCAATATAAAATATAATTTTGTATATATTAATATAGATATTGAATTATTGGTGTCAAACTTATGTTATAAGTTTTGATATTGGTTATATATATATATATATATATATATATAAGTTTTAAGTTGTTAGACTCGTGACTTGTCGATATGGATATTAATGATATTTTGTGATTGTTTGTACTCCATGTTTCAAAGTTGGTAGGGAAAATGTTATTTTTTAAGGGAAATCTACAAAAGAAAATTTCAAATAACTTTACGGCTTTCGATTTGACAAATGAGGTCAATGTATTACTACTTTGAATAATTAGTGATATAGTTTAATTTTAATTTATTGTTAGTATAAAAAAAATTATATTATTATTTAATAATTTATTATTAAATTATTAAAAGAGTTTGACTATTATAATAACTATTTAAAAAATTTAACTCTTTTAATGATGTGATAATATATGATTAAATGACAGTATATTTTTTTAAACTAACACTAAATTAAAATTAAATTCATACAATAATGTTCTTACGTAAGAGCTTTACAGTTGTTTTCAAGAATGGACATTGCTTTCCTTCATGTTTGGTTTGAAGCTGATTCTTCCTGTGCATGCAGTTCACTTTGTCTTTATGGGCTGCTTGGAGTTTCACCCTTGCATTTCGTTGGTCAGTAGGATCCAAGCTCTTCTTCATCAATTTTAAAAGTTTCAGGTTACTCACAGTTATCGTACAGGAAATAGGGTAGTTGATTGGCTTGCTACTTCTTCCCATAACCTTCTTATAGGGTTGCATCAGTTTTAAGGGTGTTTGCAGTTTGGATTGGTTTGCTTTTTGGGAAAAAAGTCATCTGAACCAAACCAATTGATTTTTCTATATTAAGAACCAATTAATTTTTTTAAAATTGGAGAACCAAACCGAACCGAACCCATTATAATCAGTTTGGTTCGGTTTGATCCAATCTATTTTTCACTAAATATTTTTTTCTTAAAAAAAAATTATACACATCATCACTTTGTTTTTTTTATGGACCAATTAAAAAAAAGTTTGTATAAAATCCTAATAAAAACATCATTACATAATTATAAACAATAAATTGACCTAAAATATTTATAGAAACAACCAAAAATTTAAATATAATCATTTATAAGTATATAAATTATAAAAATATATATAGATAAGTTTGGTTCGATTTCATAAATGAAAATCGAAAACCGAACCAAACCAATCAGTTTTCATAAAACAAAACCAAACAAAATCAAAATTAATCGGTTTTGTTTGATTTTTAATTTTTTGATTTGATTTTTTTAATTTTGATCGATTTGGTTCAGTTATGAACACCCCTAATCAGTTTCATTCTCCACCTCTTTCTTGGGTGTGGTCGCATTGTAAATGAAGACATGGGTAGTGTTTTCATACCAGTGTTGTTCTTGTTTGTTAAGGGTTGTGTTTTGATCCCTCATTCGTTACCCAAAAAAAACAGAAAAACTTATTCAATGTATGATTGAGAGACGAAGCTAGAGGATGTCCACCAAGCTCACGTGTTAAGAGTTGGGACCATGTCCTAAAGGCCTAAGTCCATGGTCAGACATTGCAGAGCAGTCCTTTCCCTCCATCATATTCTCTTTGACATCTCTCCCTAGGTACCTACTAGTACATCTTTTACACTATCATCTAATTACTCAAATGTTCATGCAACAAAACCCTTATCTCATTCCTATTAACGAAACACACCATTAGGCCCTTCCCGTTCCCCACACACCACTCACAAGTCACAGCCCATCTCCAGCTCTCAGTTTTTTCAGGCTTTCAGCATTAACCATTGGGTTTGATCATAGATCCTTCATATGTGAGGACTCGGATACATACAGCCAATGATAAAGACTCGAAAGCTTGTGGCTTGCTGTTTAACTTTTATTACAATTTGAATTCAAGAGGGCCATCAATGCAATCACGGATATTATCAAAAGCAAGTTTGATGAACCTCTCTATAACTAGACGCAAACCCATTCGCTAAACCTACCCAAAAATTATGGTTGGAGCAGTGGCATGTAATTATGATAAATTTTAATTTATTTTGATATTTATATTGAGGTTGACTAACATACCTCTTTCGAATGAATGCAGAAATATTTTAAGTCATTCGAAGTACAACCATGATATCTGTAAGAGGCCTCTTGAGTTATGAGAACAGGAATTGGATCATTGGATTTTCGGATTTTATTGGGACTACTTCGAACTTGCTAACCAAGCTGTTGGCTATTAAGGAAGATCTCTTGCTAACATAAAATGTAGGTTTTAAACATATCATATTCGAATTTGAAATGTGTATATATATTTTTGGTAGATGAAATGTGAATATTAATTATTAAATAATTTAGACACAGCAGATAACCGAAACAATTGTATCACAATTCACATATCTAGATTGATATCAAGACAGTTGCAAGAGACAGAAATAAAGCACTGGGAGAAGAGGGACACTTGGGCATCAATGTAGTGCTAACCAAATTGATTATATATATATATATAATATTCAAACTACATATAAAAAGAATTAACAAACGAATAATTTCATTATATAACCCCTGGTTAAGTGGTTAATATGGTGATCAAAACTGAAGAAGCAAAAACTAAATATCAATACACTTTTGATGGAAAAAAAAAGGGGGCGGGGGTGTGGGGGAGCTCGGCAGATTTTCTTTAATTCTTGAAGATATATATAATTATGAGCCACGAATTTACAGTTACCACAGGAGCTTTGAGCAAAACAACTAGGTAGCGACAACGTTGTTGCTACCATAAGAGGTCTTCTGTGCGTAAATCTGCTCCAGGAAACCTCTTGAAATGTTTCCTAGAAAACCCAAAATCGAAACATAAGGCTGTTTTAATTATATAGTATAGCAGAGTATATTCTCCTCTATACACTAGTTAAGGCTTTTTAGGGGGCTTGACTTCCATACCACAAGTGACTTGAGAAATTCCATGACCTGTAGATACAACATTAAGGTAAATTTATGTCAGGAGCAAATAATACCAATATGCACATAGCTTTTCCAGTATCTGTTGCCAACAGGATAACAGCCAGAGCCTGTTTAGTGCCGAAGAAAATGTACAAATCAACTGCAAAATTCGAAGAAAATATATACAATCAATTACAACTGAGAATTACCTCTGATGGATCACGAAGAGAGTAAATTGCGTTGCTTTCCTTTGGTGCTGAAGACACTAAGATGCCATAACCTTTATTTCCCTCTCTCAAAACCTGTTACAGTTCATTTGATATCAATATTCAGGAAATCTACAGAGCAAGAGGAAAAGAAAAGTGAAAATATAGGCAATAAGTTTAAGTCATAACATCATTGCAAGCTAAATATTACCTTAAATGCATCTTCATCAGTCCGATCATCTCCAATATATATAGGAAGCACATCATCACAATTGCTAAGTCCTAAAAAAGGATATGACAGAAGTCACTTACAGCAAAACAAAGAATTCTGATCTTTAAATAAGGTAGCCGTAAACTAAATAAACAACCAATGAACTCACCAAGTGACTCAAGTAAAAATGTGACAGCTTTTCCCTTATCCCAGTTAATCACAGGTCGGACCTCTAAAACCTGAAAAATAGTAGACAGAAATTACTAAAGTGAACACATCCCGTAAAAGTATTGGAACAGTTAAATATCCTAAAAAATGAGTAAAAGGGTTGGCTCTAAAATAGTACCTTGCGCCCATGTGTTAATCGCAAACGTGGATAGTCCTTCAGAACATCATGGACACATCGTCCCACCATATCCCAACTCTGTATATTAAATTGAAAAAAGAAAAGAAAAGAAAAGAAAAGAAAAATACTTATAAACATTATAGGTAATAAGTTGGGGAAAAGGCAAATCAACTTAGCAAAAAGATTTCCCCACTCCCAGGATTAACACAACTAATTATTAAGCATAAGAACAGAAGCCTATACCTTCTCATCTACATTGCGGTAATGTACAGAGACACAAAATTTATTGTTCTCAACTTTTGCTCCTCTAATGTCTTTTGTACTCTCAACAAGCGACCTAAATACCTGCTCAAACATGAGTCAATCAGGCCGCATCCCAATAAAGAAAAAATATTGATTGTAGTATTTTTCAAATATTACCTACCTTATTAATCATGGGCAGGAACTCAGCGGCGGGTTGGAATAAATTAACTTCCTTACCCTGAAATTTTAAAGATCGTAAGAGAGGCCATTTAGAAAGATACTTGGAGAAAGAGAGTGGGAAGCGAGACAGAGACAGAAATAGATACAGAGAGAAACTTTGAACCCCAGTACCTGCTTGCCAGTAGACCCAATGCAATTAGGGTGGTTATCAGATACAGATTGTCTAAAAGGACTAATGATGTCCATCCCATGACTACCAGCATAATAGAGTTCTGTTAGTTTTACAAATTCATATACCTGATCCAACATGGTATAATGGAAGTTAGAATCAAAACCGACAACCGACAAGGAAGGTTGCTGTGTGCATGTGTATATCCAGGTGTGTTAAAATAGATAAGAGAAATAAAAAGAGAAGGAAAATTGTTTGTTATAAAATTGTATGACTACCTTGTCACGACTTCTTCCACTAATTATTGCCGTTGGAAAATATTCTGCCACCTTTTTAACAGCAGCACGCATCTGCAGAAGTTACAGGATCAAAATCAGCAAAAGAAGAACCATAAAGCAGAACTCTCAATTGAAGTTCTGGAACTAAACCCAAGGAGAATATTACATACATTATCGGACATTAAAGCACAGTCAGGATTATCCACAATTGGCGAAAGAGTCCCATCATAATCCAGAAACAACGCTATTCTCTTTCCTTTTGCATAGTTTGTAATTTGCTCAAAAGATGTAAGTGCTGATGGATACTTTAGCTGCGAAATTAACAAAATGGAAAAAGGAAATTGCATAAACAAACCCCCAAGAATTGTAGAATTCAGAAACTAACCCAAATGGAAGTATGTAATACCAGCCAGGTAAAATAAGCAGCATCAGCTTCGGATGATGCAAACCCATGACTAACATCCTTTGTTATCTTCTTGGGTGGAGGAGAAGATGATTTCATGGCATCCAACCAACCACTAGAACGAACATCTTCAAGAATTCCTGTCTTCTTCCTTGGGATAGTCAATGGCAGACCAGGTGGAAAGGTTGCCCCAGTAGGAGAGTAAGGCAACAGAGTGGAATGCACACACAGTCTTAACTTTGTTATGGGTGCAGTATCAGTGAGAACAGGAGTATGATTTGACTTCAAGTCCATGGGATCCAGGTTTGTAGACCAATTTACAGTGCAGCAACAATGTACAAAATTTAAGGAGTATTGAGAACCAATCGAACTAATATCTATCAGATTTCGACTTCACCCAACTCTTTTATCAATAAAAAACCACCTCTTCAATGTTTTCTTGTCACTGCTCTTGGCGTAACAGTCCATCAACTGCTGAGCTCCTGAAGAAAATGATCATATAATTGATTTAGTTTAAAGTCGTTGAATATCAAGTGACAGAATAATTGAAATAAATGGCACTCGAGTTTCAATCCACCTTTTCATCTTCCTATCAACTATTAAAAGGACAAAAGAGTTGCAGACTTCTACTGGCAGACATGAGTATTGAAAATGGAAAATGTTTTAGCTCTTAAAAACATGCAGCCTCCAATAGAAATGGATAAACAACTTGCAGGTCTGATGGATGTGAGAACAAACAGTGCACATGAAAATACTTTGGTCAATGTCAAACCAATAAATAACAAAGATATTTGAGATGTATAGAAAATTATACTGTGAAAGACATGAAGTAGCCAGAAACAAAACGAGGGAGCAGGGAGGGAAAAGTAAAGGAGACAGCTTTAGGAACTACTGTTATCAAAAGCATAATTATATAGCACGAATTTTATTATCCATGTAAAAACAACAAAGAAGAAAATTAAGAAGTAAAAACAAAGGAAGCAAGTACCACGAATTCTTCCTATTATTGATTTATTGATTTGATAGAAGGATTCTACCTATTAATGATTGGTCTAAACATGCAATTCACTAAAATCCAAATGAAGACGGTAAAGAGCCCATCCTACTTGTAGTGAACTAAAGATATGAAATATACAAAGCCAAAGTTGGCCTAGATTGACCACTAAACATTATTGAGGCTTACCTTGAACTATGGTTGGGTAATTTAGAGGTGTTAGGATCATATAAATTCATGTACTTGAAAGAGAAAGTGTGAAAGAGAAAATCCATCTATGGATATTTTATGTACTTGAAAGTTGAACTTTCTTGCTTGCTTTTGTAATTATATATAACTGAAAGGAAACAATTTAGCAAATGGAAAAGGTAAATTAACAACTTTTGCTTTTATTCTCAACTATTGTTTATAAAAAAGTACGCCAACAGCTGCTAAAGAAAACAAGAATTAGTATAATTTTCACAATGAGTCACTTAACTATGACGTTAACACAACAAGACACTCACATACCTAGTATAACACAGACATCAAAGACCAAGTCCTCGTGTAGATTCGAATATTTCCTAATAAATTCAGTTTTCCCAACTTGAGGGATAACAAACTCATTTTAAAAAAAAATAAACATAAAAAAACGCTTCCATGCTTAATTACTAAGAAGAGAGGCTGCTTGAAAGATTTAGATTGGTGAGAATTCACCGTGACAACAACGAATGCTGTTGATATTAATTCAAGAGGAACAAACTACATATACCGACTAGAAATTAACAACTAATTAAGTATGCTAAATGAGGTAATAATAACCTTAATCATCAACCTACTCACTCAGCAAGAATGACTAGAACATGATGCAGAATAAATATGAAGACACACCAAAAAAATAAAATAATAAGGAATGAAAAAAGATAGAGTAAAAAAAAAAAAAACCCTACTACCACTACCAAGCAAAGGAAAATAGAAATTTTAAACGATTGAAATGTGTTAATAAAATATAATTAAGCAAATACTAATTATGTGATAATGTAAAGTTGTACTGCCCCACTTAGTGGCAAACAATACCATATGCAACCACACACCATGGGCCTACAAAAGCATGGGACTCAATAATACAGATGGACCCAACGCATAAGATTCTGCAATGAAACAGACAAACTGACATAGAATATCAATAAACATTGGTAAATATATTCATAAGAAACACCATAGTCCTGTTACCATCGCAAAAAACCATCATAACACCCAAAAGAATAAAAAATTTCCAAAACTTTGTATGGCATATTTCCTTCAAAGTTCAAACACAAAAATTCCAGCGTACAACTATTTTCACGGCGTCAATGAAAAATACTCAGAGAACAACCCAAGCCTGGTAAATTAAACATGGACTGATCACTGATGTCGACTTCACAATTTGACTTTTTGCTCCTTTTCTTTATTATTATTATTTTACTTCTTTTAAATGGTTCAGAATAATTTACATTACATGATCAGGACAACAAACAATTAGACTAAAAAAAATCAAGGGTAAAAACAAATAACAACATCACATCATCTTAATAACAAAACAGCTCTAAAGCAGACAAATCAGAATCAATTTTCGACAGTATCCATCTTGCGGTCGGAAAAAACTGAAAAAACTGAATGAACCAATCATGCAACGATGGGTCAAAGTAAATGATGATTTGCTAGGAAAAGAAAAGGAACATTTTTCAATTAAATTAAAAAAGAAAAATGGCCCAGATTCTGACCAGCTCCTAAAACTTTTAATGTGAGGTTGAATAATCATTAAAAGGGAAGGTAGCACGAAAGATTCACAAGTCAAAATGCCACCTAGCCTTTGAATGTCAAGCAATTTACCGAATCAGCATCGAACAACAACGAAAACAAATGGGATTCCAAATATAAAAATCCCTAATTGAAAAGCACTCTGGTGCGAAACTGACACCTTTTGAGAAAGGGGGAAAGAAGAAGAGTAAAAGAACAATAACTTACCTAATAAAAGGGCACCAACCACGGGAATAAGGAAATGAGATTGGTCATCAATGTTCAGAATGAAAGTTCCAGTAAGAAAGGTTATACCAAATTAAAGGCGCGAATCGATGTTTAGTTTGGCAGCCAACAAAAGGTAGAAAACCCAGAAATGTTTGGCACGATATTTCAGCAAAAAAAAAAAAAAAAGTGCTTTTGCAGTAATTATCTCGGCAGCCAAACAGGCAGAGAGAGAGAGAGAGAGAGAGAGAGAGAGAGAGAGTTGGGAAGGCAATGTGTAGGTGGGGGGCGAGACTGGAAATGAGAAATTAACCTGAAAAGCGAGAAATTTAGGGTTGCAAAGAAAAAGAAACCCAAGAAGGTGAGAAAGAGAATGAAGAGGGAAAATGGAAGAGCGAGAGTGAAACTAAAAACGGTGAAAGCGGCGAGGGAAGAAAGAAGGACAAGACAATAGAGAAAGAAAGAAGAGACAATTAATTAGGAATGGGGTATTTATAGCGTTTCGGTTCTCACGAAACGTGCTTTACAAGGAAACCTTCCTCCATCGGTTGTTGAATTAGGAAACACTACCAATAAAATATAGCCCAAATCACCAACGATATTCCTGTTCTGGGCGAAGCGCGTGTCTTGCACTCTCCTTCTCTGAAGAGGAAGGCGCGTGAGTTTTTTCATAAGTGATCACTGAAGGACCCAAAAATATTTATTTTATTGGTTTAAGAAAAGTGGTTCCCACTTACTCGCATGGTACCTGGAAACACGTGGCGGAAAAGAGCGTGGGGACACGTGTAACTGAGACGAAGTTGACGTGGCCACGTTGGGAGCGGGGCCCGCCGAGTATGTGAGGGACGACGCGCGCGCGAGTGTGTTGTCGCTTTCGGGGAACGAGTGGTAGTCGTTGGTGTCGGTGGGGACTGTCGGGGACAGCCAGTGCTATGGTCCCACGTGGCAGTGTGGGTCCACGTTGGGAGAAATGATGGCCTCACGATGCGATGAAGTGGCGTGGGATTGGCTTTCATGCGTGTCCCGATATTGTCACCCCCCAACAAAAGGACACGTGTATACAGTAACGATAAAGATTGCAGTTCAGTTTTTTTATTTAAGTTGTTTAAAGTTTTAAGTTTGAAGTTTAAACTGCACTTTTTTCTTCTTTTTTTTTTTAAAAAAAAAAAAACTTCATATATTTCACTTTGTTCATTTGTATGTTTATGTCTTTGCTTAGCTCTCTCTTCAAAATATTTATTTCTGTCGACTAAGTTTGTCTACTTTTCAATGCCATCATTGAATCAGTCACAGGATTACAGGAGGCAATTAACGTGTGTAACTCTGATTCTTTTGTGAGTTAGTTTTTTATGCTGCAAGTAGGAGAAAATAATTCTTAATTGTTGGTACAAAAAATATATTCAAATCTCCTTATAAACTTACAAAATCCTTTTACAGACTTCCTTTTAAAGACTTCTCAACTAAGAAAAAGAAGAAAAATTCCTTTCAGACCCTACATAATTATTTTCAATTTTATTAATCACACATACACACACATATATATATATATATATATAAACGTTAGTGTAAGCTTTTGGAATCGACAATAGGTATATAGAAAAATATAAAAATCCAAAAAGAAGTGTATCTTTTTTTTCTCTTTTCTATTCATTTCAACCATAACCTTCGCGTGCGTATGTGAAAGATCTCCTAATTTCTGTTGCTTCACTAACATCAATTTAGTTGACAGTCTCCATCAGTTATTATAATATTAGGCTTGGCACGTTACCAAATATTAAAATGATAATTTTTGGAAAAAGAATACTTTCGCATAAGAAGAGAAGATGCTGTAGAAATCTCTTTTTAAAATTATTAAATTTCTCTCTAAATCTATACTATTATAAAGAAGATTCTTTTATTTGGTCTCCAATTTTTTTATTTCTAAAAAATCATCTTTATTTATTAAATTTAAATTAAATAAACATAAAATTATAAATACATACTATTTTTCTGATTAGTTACAAACAATTGAAAATTATTTGAGGAGTTAAAAACACTCCAAATGAAATTATCACATACACTTTTATAATTACAATTAGCTACAAATATTTGATAATTATTTTCAAATGAGCAACAATAAAAAAATACATATTAACTGACATGTAAATGTCTGTTAATACGCTAATTTAGATAAAAATTATATCAAAATAATTAAGTTTTAGTTTTTATACACCTGCCATGGATTTTTAGGTTTTATAGACATACGTGTCTTATTTTGTTTAATTTTGTAAATATATACTCCATAAGAAATATTATAATATTAATCTAATCAATCTTAAATAGTATTTTTATAATTGAATTAACACAATAATAAAAATTATTAAATCAAAAGTATTATTAACAACCAATCATAACCGTTAATTCATTAATTTTACATTGTTTGTGATTTTAAATAAAAGATGCATTTTTAAATCCAAACTAATTTTAATTAAAAATATATAGAGCAAGGCTAAAATAGTAATTATATAATCATACTTTATTAAAAATAAAACCATAAAGTTTAACTCTCGTGTGTAATTGTTTTATTTTCAATATTAGTGTATTAAATAATAAATCAATTTTGTATACATAAATCAAACAATTTTACACATTCGTTATACTCTCTCTCTCTCTCTCTCTCTCTCTCTCTCTCTCTCTCTCTCTCTCTCTCTCTCTCTCTCTCTCTCTCTCTCTCTCTCTCAAAATTGGTGTATATAACAACTATCGATTAAAAAGTTGCAAAAGCCGGCTCCAATTTGATATAAATGAAATTATGTTTTAATTAATTAGTTTTTACGTGTGACGATGACCTCTGCAACTATATATGTGAGCGGTGGAAGTGACGCTCCATTAGATATACTTTAAAATCTTATTTTTTCACATTGAGTAAATATTTATTTTATCATTCAAAAATATTTTTGAAATCACCAATTAAAGATTGGTCAAACTAGTAAGCAGTCTCGCTCTCATAAGATACGACGCAAGTTTAAATTTTAATAGAAGTCGTTATGGTTAAAAAATAATAAAAATTCTTACATTCTAAGTTGTTAATTATAAATTAATCTCATACAAAAAGCCTAATTTATGGAAATACCTAAAAATGTCATTTGACTTAAAAGACTAATTAAAAAAGTTAACCAACATATATCTATATATATATATATATTATTGACATCATATTAATGACATTAAATTAATCATTTAATAATAATAAATATCATTAATTGTATTATTTGATAACTAATTTAATGCCACATTAAGAATAATTTAATAATAAAAATATGACATTAATAATATAATTTAATATTATATATATATATATTTTTTTTTTGAAAGACCAAAGTAAAAAATTTAATCTTAAATTAACCCATGGCTTCGATCGCAGTGGACCTTTTACCAACTACTGAGATTCTAGCCAAATCACGGTTGATCCAAGGCCTCAATCTCGATCGAACCTACGTGCTCCGAAAATGGCTTCCTCTAACTAGGTTGCTCATATTGAGCTTTCTTACGATCATCTTATTTTATTTTATTAAGTTCCATTTGAAATGTTGGGTGGTAAAATTATAGACAGTTTATCCAAGATAGGAGCAATTACAAAGCATGTATTTGGTATACATTTTTTTTTTGAAGGAAAGGAGTTAAGAATTGGCTCAATTCTTCGTTTGTAATCAAATTAGAGTATGTTTAGATTTGTTTAAATTTTTAGAATAATTACTTTTGTTCAATTAAAAGTTTTTTATTTAAAATTTATTTTGTTTATTTAAAGTGTATAAAATTGATTATAAGTTAAGATTATTTTGTATAACTAAAAATAGTTTTTTTGAAAAAGTTATTATTTTAAACTTTTAATTATTTGATTTCAAATTATTTCTAAAGTTTTGAGAAAGAAATACTTATTTGTCTTCAATCAAATAACTTTTTCAATCATTTCATATATATTTTAATAATTTAATACATAAAATTTATTTTTTTATACAATTCAAACAAATTTTTTTATCATAAAATTCATTATAAATTAATATATTTAAATATAAATTAATTTATTCATAATTAATTATTTTAAAAATTAATTATATTTATAATTAATTATTTTAAAAATTAATTATATTTATAATTAATTTTTAACATAATTTTTTTATAATTAATTCAAATACACACTTAATAATAAGAAGAGAGATTTAAATGTTTTCATCTTATGTGGACCCTATATATGTTGTACATGTTCCTTCATGGACGGATTGGGAAAGAAATGTTACCCTCCAACTTTTAAATTGATTGTGGGCCCACATATTGTTAACTTTTTTTGTTCGTTATTTACATTTGTGAATAATTGTGATTTGTGGGGTTGTAGGATTGTACAAAGATAATAAAATAATTTGATAAAGGAAAAAAAATACCAATTTTTTTATTAGATGATATCAAACAAAGTTAATGATAATTATTTTACTTTTTCAATTTTTTTTTCATACTTCATTTGTATATAAATATATGACATTAAATGTATCCTGCTTTACAAAGAAAGTTATATATATATTATTACTTTACATAAAAGGCTTTAAGTTGTAAAGTTTTTTAACACAAATAAGTAAGTTAATCATTGAAATGTTATTATCCTAATATGTAACTAAAACAAAATAAAAATAATTGAATGATTGAGGCTTAAAAATAAAAATTAAAGATATATCATTATATCTTAACTTTTAAAATGAATGAAAAGTCAAATGACAAAAAGATAATGTCTAAAATTTTATTATTTTTCGGATCATTTCATCATGTTATTGAATCATAAAGTTATAAAATACAAAATTCATAAATCAAATCAATCATAATTAATTTTGATCAAATTGGATCCAATTAAACTTAATAATCTAACCTAAACTAAATTTTTTAATTAATTTAAATTAATTTATCTAGTTGATGAAGTCAACTTGAATCAATAAACATCCCTAACAAATGGAGTTTGTGCATATGAAACCTGTACCAGTACCACCAAAGAAATGGACCAGAACTTGTTGCTTATGCATGATTTGAATTTGCAATTTGCATTTCAATTCAATTTCAATCTACATCAATCACCTTTTGTTTTCATATTTTAAATAAAAACCTATGTTCGCCAGTGTTATATAGGACACTGATTAAAAAACCATCAATTCATTAATTACACGTTATTCATATGAGACATTTGTTAATAAGTGCTTTTAAGATATGGTTAAAGTATTAAAATAAATAGTATTAAATATAAAAATAAAATATTTAATATTTTAAGAATTTAAAAAATATTTAATATTTTTATTTTTAAATAATTAAAAAAATATTTAATATTTTAAAAATAATATCTTTAATAAAAGCACTGATTAGCAAGATTCCAATAGAAAATCTTAGAATTAAACGTGATAGGTAGGCTTAATTGCAACCACATCAACCGTCTTCTGCCCCTCGAATAATGATTCAACTTATTTAATGCTCGTCTGTTTCGCATTTTCATCAACGCAATAATAGAAAGAATTTAATTTCAATACTCATAGGATAAAATTTTTTTACACTATCATCTAATCATATGCTAATACATCATTAAAAGAGTTAAATTTTTTAAGTAGTTGTTATAATAGTCAAACTCTTTTAATGATTTGACAATACATGATTAGATAACAGTATAAAAAAACTTTACATTAATAGTAAATTAAAATTAAACTCTAATAAAAAAGTACATTTTTCAACACACTTTTATAAGAAGCATTTTTTTCATTATTTCAAAGTCCCGTTTAAGAGCTCTTAAACACTAAAACAAACAAACTCTCTAATACTCACCTTTTTTAAGAGATTTGATATCTAAATCAAATTATCAAATATTTATTAATTATTATTTACATCAATTAACCTTTTATTTTTGTTAGTACAAAAGCTTTCCTTCTATCTTGTGATGGTTAAAGACCGACTTATTTGGCCATATCACCATGGTGTAAGTTTTCTTCACTAACTTCATGACAAAAATCAGATACAATGGAAACTTCATTATGTTATGTGGTTCAGACAAGCAACCAAAATATCTAGTTTCATTTATTTATTGATGCCAACTAAATTTTTATTTAAGGATCTCACCTAGCTTGCGCGCGTGCGCGTGCGCGCATATATATATATATATAATATTTAATTTTAATTTATTTTTAGTATAAAAAAATTTATATTGTCATTCAATTATGTATTGACATATTATTAAAAGAGTTAGACTTTCTATATAATTGTTATGATAGTCAACCATTTTAATGATTTGACAACACATAATTAAATGATAGTATAAATAAATTTTACACTAACGATAAATTAAAATTAAACTCTTATATATATTTGTAAGCTATGTTTAATAAGTGTAATTTGAAAGGAAGACAATGGAAAAGGATCAATGTACTTGGAACAATATGTAGTGAAGATAAATTTATAATTTCCTCCTTTTCTACTTCTCTAAATTATTCACACCAAATATTTTTATTTGGATGGGAAAAATGGAGGGTAAATATTTTCATTTATTAATAAAAAAAATTACATGAACTATGAACAAACGCATACAAGCCGGTTGGTCGAGCAAAATAGATATAGAAGAGCATTTTATCAGTATGTTGAAAGTAATTGTTTAGATGGTTACTCTATGCTTTCCCAAGGCGTTTTCCTATTCCAACTAAAAACTTGTTTTTTGTATTAAAAAATAAAGTGATGTTATTTTTTTTTTGTTTTTCAAAATACCTCCACGCGTAACTATGAGAATTAATTCTTTAAAGTATTGAAATTTATTTAAGGGGTTAACCTTTTTTAACAAATTTTTTTTATACATATAAATCAGAAATCAAACTTCTCATTATATACTTAAAAAGTTCAAATATTTACTATTTATGTTCCACCGCACATCATTTTGGTAAGTGATGTTATTTATATAATTATTAATTGTACACATGATTATTTACAGTAAAAAAACGTGATTATATTTAAATTTAAGTAGATTCATTAATATTTGCAAAAATGGGTTAAGATTCTATGTTCCAGCTCAGGCTTGCGTGTGTTTGCATTGGCCGAAAACTCAAATGTTTGTGTCCTGAAATAAAAAATTATTTGTTTTTCGTAAAAGGAAACTGATGGTGCCCAGTCCGCGCTGGCAACACGGGTGTGTAGAGGTACGATGGTCAAAGATGGTGACGTCATCACAGAACCCAAATGGAAAGTCTCCTTTTTAGGTTGTAATTACTAATTTGTAACTTTTGGGAGAACCCAAACGCTTTGTTTTTCTTTGGAAATTAATAACATTGGATCGCAAAATTCAACGCCGTAAATTTTGGTCAGACTTTACACAGCTCAGAATCACAGGTTTGGGGCAGGAAGAAGACCAAATGCTTTGAATTTGAACTTTGAACTTCAGATGGGGCAATCTACGCTACACCCAACGCTCTAGAAAGAGAAAGCGTGGCCTTCTAGTTCTATGCCACTTTTCAATACCAGAAACAAAAAATAAACAGTTTACTGAATTATTTATTCTATTCATTTTTTAAATAAGATGGAGCCACTTTTCAATGCCAAAACAAAAACAAAAGGTGCCACTGTTTCCCATCAATTTCTTTTACATTTATTTCTTACGCCATCATTTCTGCTCTCCACCACATATAGTTCAGGATTTTGACGTGCATTTCAGATAATAAATTATAAAATTATAATTGTTAATGGAAAATTAATAAAATAGATTATTATTTATCTATCATCTGTTACATAAATATTTGTGTTTTATAAAATTTTAAAATTTATTTTTTTATTAATAATTATAATTATAATTTTACATTTTATTATTTAAAATACACGTCTCATTTTAAAAAAATCAAATTCGATAATAGTTAATTATGAAGTGCACATCTTACTTTTTAAAGTCCACTGCTCACCTTATGATCTAAATCCTACATTATATGGGTGGTTGTATAAACTTTTTTATATTATTATGTTAATATATTATTAAAAGAGTTAAAATTATTAAATTATTATTATAATAATTGAATTTTTTAAATAATTAAATAATAATATAAAAATAATTTACAAATAAATTAAAATTATTTAGTGTAAAAAAGTTTAGAATGATATGAAGCTCTCCCGTTCAAAAGCAGCACATGTACCTAATACATGATAATAAGATAAATGTGATGTTTAAAACAACCCACAATCACACCAGGCTTTTTGTATGTTGAATGGATCATAATTAAATTTATAGTTTTATATCGTAAGTAAAAAGAAATGAGTTTAATTTTGATTTATTGTTAGTGTATAAAAATTTATACTATCACCTAATTATGTATTATCAACTTATTAAAAGAGTTTGACTATTATAGTAACTATTTCAAAAGTATAATACTTTTAATATTGTATTAGTACATAATTAGATGATAATGTACATTTTTTTATACTAATATTAAATTAAAATTAAATAAAAAAAAATTAAGGATACAGATTGGTAGTGGTAGGTGTAACATCTATATACATAATTAACACATGTTACAGACTTATTTTTTATTTTTATTTTTAATTTCCAGCGACAAGCCCTCCATCAATATCTTTATTCCTTATATCATTGTATGATGTGTTGCAAATCGCCTTATTCTTTGCCATGCTGCCATGGTTCATGTGATATGAGCTCTCCCTGACAAAAGTAGAGAGGTAAGTAGTTGATTCCCTCAAATCTCCAGCTGGAACTACCTCTCGGCCAGCTTCCATATCTGTAGGCAAACTAAAATGTCACATTATTCTTTCCAGGAATTCACCACACAGGCACAGCGACCCTTGTCATGTCATAAATGTTCTTTTTAATATCTCTAAAAAAAATTTAAATATTTATTTTAAAATATTTAAATGATGATAAACAATGAATTTAATATTTCACAAAAAAAAATATTTAGTATTTTTTATGTAATCCTATTCATGCTTCATATTTACATATCTTGAAATTTAACTAATTTGGCAGTGGCACATAAATGATAAAATCATAATTATTAAACTTGGATGGATAATCGATTCGATTTGAGTACTGAGTTAATGGGTCACTGGTCAAATGAGTAAGTTATTGGTTGAATTGCATAAAAATAAATAAATATTTAAATATATATATATTTAAATACACATTACATATGATAATATTTATCATTATAATAACTAAAATATTTTTATTTTGAGAGAAATAATGACCTTTAATAAAAAAAAAAGAGTTTAATCTTTAATTTATAAAAAAATCTTAATAATTTCATTAAAATGCTCATAACTCAAATTGGGACTGACATGACATAAATCTCGAAAAGTTATATGAAATAAATATATAATTATTCTAAAATTAGACAAACGAGTCAAAAGTGATGACTTTTCAAAGTTTAAGAGTTTTTTTTTTTAAATTTCATAACCAAATCAGTTCGCTGATTCAACCGGCCGGATGACCGATTTTCATCTTAAATTGGCCGAGTCAGATCAATTGGAAATATGTCTAATTCAACTAATTACACAAACCAGTTACTTAACCAATTTACCAGCAAGACCGACCAGTTCAATCTAATTTTTATAACTATATCATAAAACAATGGAGCTATGGAAGGATGCATGGTGATTGACATTTTTGTTTCATATTTATTATAATTAACATAATGAAATTTCTTAAGAGTTTTAAATATTTGTTTTGAATATATTGAATAATATTATTATTTGTTATGTCCAATCAAAGCTCACCTCATTCAACAAATTATTTGAATTCAGTTAAAATTATTAATTTTCATAATTTTAAATCAATTAAAAGATAAAACAAAGGACTGCCAGATGCTATATAAAAAGATAAAACAAAGGACGGCCTGATGCTATATAAAACTTACATTATGCGCAGGTCTAGGAAAGTACCAGACCTACAATGTGAGTTCTTAGTAAGAAAATTGTTAGTGGGTACATGTCTATATATACATTTAATTTAATAGTTAACATGTATATAATTATATGAGTGATATTATAAATACATTTATTTATAAAATATATACTAGTAAACTATTATATAAAAAATTTAATTAAAAATTTATTATCTATAATAAACAACCTTACATTTAGAATAGACTAATTTTATGACTTGAACCTTTAAGTTTCAAATTACATTGTGACAACTCTAACCGTTTTTTGCTAAGACTCCCCTTCCTTAAATCAATTGAAAGATAATAAAAACAATCAAATTTAAGAATTCCTATCTATCTTGAGTAAATTCACAACGAGAATAAATTAAATTGTGAAATCATCTACGTCAAACAATTGCATTCATAAGAGATTAAGGGATAAATGCAAAAAACAATAGGTGGCTTAACACCAATTCTTTGGGCTAGCGAACTAAAAGACAATGAATGTGATAGTAAAATTAATTCACCTAGAACAAAAGAAAAAAAATATTTCTATCATAATTTATGGGCATTTAATTTTTTTTTTATAAAAAAATTGTCTTCTAATTCAATAGTTTTGCCAGCTAGGCGTTTTTCTGCCTAAACCTCGTACACAGACAAATTCACGTAAGGTAAAATTACCTGAACAGCAGGAAAATGAGATGGCATCAAATTTAAGACAAACCTATGTAGATAAGAGGATAGATAACAAATTAACAAGACTCACTGACATTAACACAGCTTGAACACAAGCCAATCTCTTCACTCAGATAGTGCTGGAAGTTCAGCAGGACAAAAACCATTAGATGAAAGCCTAATTTAGAAGTCTTCAAATCTTTAGAGTAAATACGACTAGCAACAAACTACAACACCAGAGGGAAAGCATGATATAAGCAGAAGATTATTTTTCCTTGTTCTCACAGGCAAGCTTCAAAGATGCCGCTGCTATTTTCTGCTTCGTCAAGCATTTGCACAACCTGTGCAACGCCTTCTTCAATTTCCTTCCGGATGACTCCATCAGGCATATCAAATGCCCTTCTTTTAATGGAGAGTGATCTTCCAGCAGGCTGGGGATCTACCACATCAAGCATTGCTTCCAGCTCATCCACCATTGACCTCTTTGCAGATCGCACCATCAGATCAGCTCCCTACAAGGTAGGAAAGAACAAACTTATTAGATAAACTGATAAATGGTAATATACCGTTTGTTTATGCACTCTATGTTGGACAATGGTCAAATATTTTTCTTACCTCAACTGTTGGTATTAATACGGTTCCTTTCTCTTTTTGGCTACACCATGACTAAGCAGCAAAATTCTACGTGCCCATTTCGTTTAGATTTCAAAGAGATTTGATTTTGCTATAAACTATTTTTTATGTATACAATATACTCCAGAACTTTAACTTTAATGATGATGAATGTTATCAGAAATCCAGAATTATTGTTAAGTTTCCTAGAAATAAACAGAACTTTTCACTCCTAATTCCTGAACCAATTAGAGATATGTAGATGGGAAGCAGCATCCAAGATGATTTGACAACTGTTAAACAAGGTAGTAAAGAAAGATGATGATAAACTTGGCTCCAAGCTATGAATCTTCAAACTTGTCTTGATCCATATGATACAAGTTTTCTTCTAGATCAACACTATGTTGTGCTGTCTGGACCAATTAAACATGCACTACAGATTTGCTACTTACCACCACATTATCAGCTGATCTAATGTTTAGCAATTCAAAAATGTGGAGAAAGCTCAGTTCATTTCACAGAGAGATATTCAGAAAGTGGAGATCACTACCTCAATGGCATCAACAGTGAGGAGCACGACAATGATTTTCTCAGAAAACCTCTGGCGTTCCTCTGCATCACGAGCTACACGACGACGGTAGGCAAAATTATTGAACAGAGCTCTGATTTCCTTTAACTTAGATTTTGCGATAGCCAGTTCTCTAAGGGCGCGAAGAGCCTTTGACCTGCGGATCAAATAAGCTTTAAAGCTGATCTGGATCAACAATGCAGCATCTTGAGGAGATAATTCCTTCCTTTTGCCTCTGTCATTTTGAACAGCTCCAAACCTCTTTGCGAATGCCTTCCTCAACAAGGAAATTAGATAGAAGAACTCAGCATAATAACATGTTTCAAATTTCAAATATAGCAGCATTTATTTGTACAGTTCTACAATCCATTAGAGAAAACAATTGGGATAAAAGTGAAAAGTAGCTAATATCCCATTGGCTGAAACTTCAACCCTTACAGACATGTTTACGTGATAATACAGCACCATCTATTACAAGAATATGTATTGAGGGCACAGACTTCATCCCTAGAATTGGTATTATAAACATAAATCCCAATTTTCTGACATGATAAAAAAAATAACAATGCATTTCCTACTGGAGCACATAAGTCAGAGCACAATTTTCAACAATGAGCAATCACTGGCAGAAAATAAGCAGAAGCACATTTTCAACAAAATGTGAAGTTGATTTTTATGAAAATGTTTTTGGCTTCAGGTCAAACTTTCTGGGTTCATACTCTTTTAAGTTATTGTAAGTTTTAGTTTCTTTTTGCAGCACCACAGCACACAGAAATCAAGACATTGAATAAAAATATAAATGCGTTTAAAAGTAACCCTCTTATAACTTATGCATAGATGTTGTCAGAAGCGTATATGCTACCATGTAGAACTATAATACAAGCAGATTTGGGCAGAAGTGAAGCCACGAGAAGGAGCGATGGATGCATGCAAATGAAAATATTTTCCATAATATGCATGTTGGCAAGAAAAAGGTATTATACTCCCCTAGAAATTTTAAAAGGGTAGTTTCTGTTAAAAGCAATCTCCTGAACAGATCAAAAAAATTTAGAAATAAAAACTCGTACATTATTTTAAATTTGTATGGAATATATGCAAGTTCTCATGAGTGAACTTCAATTTTTCAAAGAGAAATGCAAAAGCATGAAACAAACAATTAAATAAACAGCATATGCAGATTAATGAACTTAGAACTGTGCGCTGCCTTTGGAGGCTTGGGGTCTAATACTATAATTACACGTTTACACTTACTATGGATTTCATTAAATTATGAATCACATATAAGCAGGTAACCAATAATGCTGATTCAACCCTATCTAGCCATACACTGGGATATAAAGTTAACATAAACTTCTAATTATCCAAATCAAATTTTACGACTAAGTACGAACTATTTTTCTTTTTTCCAATCTTTTGCGTATTCTAAATCATAAATCCTCATCTAAGTAACAAACAATAGATCATACGGCTCTAGCCCTCAGCATATCATTTGATGTGCTGAGATGTGTATGCTTTATGTTTCTTCAAAGAGGAAAGCAATAGAAAAAAAAAAGCATCAGTGGAATTATTCACATAGCATAAATAACTGTCATGGCTTTCTCTTAACACTTGGGTACCATCCTATCCTCTGATCTCAGCCACATTCTGGGATTGTCAAAACTTAGCTCTGTAATTTGCACTATTTTTTTTGCAAACAGACACTTAAAAAGAAAAAAAAATCAAACAAAATGCAAAGTGACTGCCAAAAGCACAAGTCAGAGTTCATCTCAACCAATGTTTCAAGTTAAATTAAGACCAAGCCATGTTTTCTCCTTCCTACTTACTTGTCCACATAAATTTGCACCCAAATGAAAGGGAATAAAACAAAAACAAAACAAAAAAACCATGCATACAAGAAATGGGGAAATGTCAAAGAGGCGAAGAAGATGGAAGTAACCAACAAGGAAAGAGCTCAAGGCGTACGAGGAGCCAAACAAACCCTAACAAACGACGTCGTTTTAAAACAACCCAAGCACCAAAATTTCAATATATCACTATCATATCACCCCTATCTTCACTTGAACATTTCATTACAAATCCTAGCAACCAAATCCTAATTTAAAATTCGATTCACAAACTCGACAGATAAAATTAAAAAAAAAAAGAGAAAAAAAGATCACAGCTCAAAAGGTATACCATACCTGTCTTAAAACCACAGCTCTATGATCACTAGGTTCTTCAATCTCCACAATGCGAAATTCACTTCCTTTCTTCTCATCCTTCTTCTTCTTCTTCTCCTTTTCCTTCTCCTTTTCCTTCTTCTTCTCAGCATCATCACCACTTTCTACCTGAAACGTATATTTCCTTGCGCTCCCACTGTCGTCCCCTTTCCCTTTAATCTCAGCCGTCCATTTGATGTTCTTCGCGACACCCTTCAACCTCTTCTTCTCTTCTTCAACGATTTCCGCAACCCATTTGTATTTCCTATCAAACCCATTTTTCTCCGGGCCCTTGATCTCCGCCGTACACGTGTACTTCCGGTTACCACCGCCGCCGCCACTCTTCCCGGCAACAATCCGATCAAATCGCGACTCTAACTCGGCGACCCGGTCGCACAGGCTCTGCAAGCACAACTCAGTCCTCTCGACTCGCTGAACTCGCTTGTACGTAAACGACGGCGTGGTGCGATCAATGCGCACCAGATCCGTGACGGCGTCGAAGGGGCTTGGAACTGGGAAGAGGTCGAAGGATTCTTCGATGAATGAAGGGAAAGTTAGGGTTTTGGGAAGGACAATGGAGGCTTCGCTGAAGAAGAATGGTGGGGCGTAGCAGAAGGGTTCTTCGACGAGCTCAAATTGCCTGAACCGGCTCATGGTTAGCTGAGTGGAATCGGTAGCAACTCGCTGAGTTGAGTTGTTTTAGGTTTTGAAAAACAAGTACAAGCAATCAGTGATGGGGCATGGCGATGATGAAAGAGAATGGGTTTAAACTTTAAAGCGAAGGAAAATGGAGAATGCGACAAAGTTGTGATAGCAACGAGGACGAGGACGAGGACGAGGACGAGCCTCAAAAGGTGGAAGATGATGAGGGTAAATCTGGAAATTCAAGTCCTGAAAACGATGGGATTAGAATGTTTATGATGATGGATTAGGTGTAAACTTGGGGCGCCGCGTATTGAATTGACGAAAGTGGGGTCGGTTATTGGATTAAATTACGGAGACATGCAGAATCTAAGTCTTGTTGTAGATGATTATGCATTGTAACGCAATGGTGCTTCCCATGTGAGCTTTTCTGAAATCTTGACCCCACCTCATTGGCACCACGCGATGCGAACAAATTTGATTGATAAATTTAACTTACATGTAATTCCATTGGTAAATTTTGACAGATAAGATTTGTATGGAAAGAAAAAAGATATCTAGCCCGGATAGGTGACAGTGTATGGCAGATCAAATGTGAAATTAATAGTTATAATTTGAGTAAGTCCTACTAAAAAAAATAATTACTTTTTTTTTTTTACCTTTCCCGTATTTAACCGGGCTACAAAGCCTCCGGGTTCTATAAATTTACTCGTATAAAAATATCAAATTAATTAAAGATTTAATTATGTCTTACAATAGTTATTGTTGCTTGTTAATTGGCCAAGGACTCATTTATTAAGAAATTTTAGTGTGATTGTTAAATTATTGGAGTTATAAAAGAGTAATGCTTGTGCCTTATCCTGGCTGGCAATGAGTAATAACTTTTAATTCATTGATTTAAATAGACTATCTTACAAATCGATATCATAAAGTTAAAGAAGTGTGTCCCCATTACAGGTAACATTAGTGTAAAATTGTCAGCATTACTCGTAATAAAAAGTGGAAATTTGCATCTGAGAACATATTCACAAACGCCCATTTACATTGATAATTAGCTGGAAACTTTGCATCAGTGTGAACTTTCACAGCTCTCCCAAATGCTTGCAGCTTGACAAATAAGCCTCATATATATCATGGGACTATAGCATTTATTTCCAATTTTCCACAGAATATCAGTTATAACTTATAAACCATATCAATTCCTCCAACTTTGGGCATTGGTACTGTTATGCGAGACCATTAGGAGAATTGGATAATAGGCCTTGTAGGCTTCGGGAGTGCTACTTGGCTGAGATTTGGGCTATCCTGACAAAATGGAATGTTGCAATTGACTCAATAGATTTTTCTTACATGTTTGAGCGATGTGCATATAAAACATTAATTATACAGCATATGCATACTGTTACGAACACTATTAATCGTGGGAAGATAAATCAAGATTCATGTTGATAATACAAATTTGCGTTTGATATGTAAAATATGTAATAAATCTTCCATACATCTATACTAACAAATAACAATACAATTCAAACTGTAATACAGTAGAGAATATGGACTACGAGAACTGGTAGACACGTGGTGTGTCACTTATTGACTGGTTTTCTCTCCATTCTCTTTTTCTGCCTTGCTACCCTTATTGCTATTGCTACATACATCTTGTCTGCCAATTTCTCCACGTATCGGAAGTAAGCATGCCTCCAACTCCTCTTGAATATTAGAAGTCCGATAACTCCCCAGAACCCTGTTATGAATCCAAGCGCTATAACAAAGTAAAATAACACCTTTTCTTCCTCATCTTTGTTGCCTTGGTTGTCTTCCCAGCGAATACTTGTTGGAGTTTGATGTGTGTCATTGCCATGGCATTTATTCAGCAAAGGGGCTCCGCATAAATATGGATTGCCAACATAAATGGAAGGATCATCAAGGGTGAGGAACTGATTGTCTTCAGGAATGGAACCAGAAAAATTATTGTATGACAAGTTCAAGTGGCTTAATGAAGTCAAAGAAGGCATGCTATTTGGAATTGAACCTGAAAGTTGGTTATTGGAGAAGTCCACTGATTCTAGTGACTTCATTTTCCCTATCTTGCTTGGGATGGTTCCAGAGAAATGATTGTGTGATAAGTTTAAGTTAACCAACCTAGAAAGGGAAGTTAGAACTTCAGGGATGAAGCCAACTAGTCTGTTACTTGACAAGTCCATATTGACTACAAACTTCAGACTTCTAGTATAATCAAGCTCTCTTCCTTTCATGACTTGCTTGACATCTTCTTTATCCCATTGATTAAATTCAGGAGCGAAAGCTATTGTAATAGGAGCTGGACCAGGAGCAGGAGAAGGAAATTCAACTGCTATAGCAGGAGCCAATATTGTTTCATTCTCCTTGGATGATGGTTGGTCTAGCATCATTCCTGTAAGACTGCCAATGCAATCAGGAATTGGACCTATTAAATTGTTATTTGCAAGATCCAAGATTTGCATTTCAGGGAGTTGGCATAGGCTCAAAGGAATTCTACCACTGAACATGTTTTTTCGTAGTCTAAGAATTTGCAATGACGAAAAAGCCTCCCCTATCCATGAAGGGATAACACCAGATAGTTGATTGTCTCCAAGATCCAAAATTGCCAATAGAAGGCAATTTCCCAAGTCTAGCGGAAGCTCCCCCTGGAGACTGTTGTTGCTCAAGTTCAATGATTGCAGGGAACATCCAGTATAGCATAATGATTTGGGAAAGGAGCCCAATAGCTCATTGGATGATAGGTCTAAAAGCTCCAGCCAATGATTTTTTCCTAAACAGTCAGGAATCTTACTGGATAATTTATTTTTCGAAAGATCCAAATTGTAAAGTCCCTGCAATTTGCATACTGAATTTGGAATGGAACCATTGATAAGGTTATTGCCGAGAAATAAATCACTCAGTTTGGGCATCATATCATCAAGATTTTCTGGGAGTGGACCAGTGATCTTGTTGTTGGAGAGATATAATTTGCTGAGATCCATTTGTTCAAACCATGTTGGAATGGCTCCTGATATTCCAGAGTCAGATAAGTCTAGATTGATGAGCTTCTTCTGTGTTTGAAGCCAGAGAGGAAACACTGTCTCAATTTTGCAAGATTCCATGTGAAGATTTGCCAGTTGAAAAGGAGGTAACCAATTGGGTGTAAGCTTTACAGTTAACTTGTTCAGTCCAACTCTCAAATCTTGCAGATAGGACAAGTTACGAAGGTGAGTTTCATGCAGTGTACCTTCTAAGGAGTTATTAGACAGATCCAAGGTATGTAAGTGCAGAAGTTTTCCAATACTATCAGGTATAATCCCATTCAGGTGATTCCCCGAAAGATCTTGTTGGGAAGGTGCCTAACTATTAGGCATGGTCAAATTGGAGGTGCCTAACTCTCACCAACCATTCTTGCCTAACTCTCACCAACCATTTTTGATGCCAATATAAAGCCATCTTCATTCATTTGTAAAATTATTCATCCAAAGCAAGAAGCAATACTTGCTAGAGAGAGAAGAGAGAAAATAGAGTGAGAAAGAGAGAAATCCCAAGTAAGCATATTTGGGTTGTGGTGTTGTGAGTTGAGTGTTTGTAAACACAAGCAGTATATTTCCATAGTGAAAATATTGGCAAGAGTCTGGATGTAGGGGATTTCCCGAACCACGTAAATTCTCCTGTCTACTCTATTACTTTGAGTGTGTGTGTATTGTTGTTTAATTGTGGTCCTTCCGATAATTTTTTATCTCCAACAATTGGTATCATGAGCTCTTGGTTATCCTAAGAATATTCTCTTGAAAAATCTTAGTATGCTCTGTGGATGCGGTAGCGTCTGATCTTCCACATCAGAAAAGATTTGTCTTTGAGTTATTGGTCAAAGTACCAGCTCTGGAAATAAGTATATGTAGTGTGAAAGTGCATGTTTAGGAAAAGTTCTGTCTAGGAAAGACTTGGTACTTAAGCGTGTCCTTTGTGACCCACCTCTCTTTCCTGGGAATTTTTCTTGGTGGTACTCGCTCATAACTACAGATACTATTCCAAAGATACTAAGTGGTACTATTCAGTATACGGCACTATTCACGTGGTGAATTTGTGTGATTCTAGTGGGAGCAATGGCATCCGAGAAGGATTTATACAAGATTGAGAAATTCAATGGTACGAATTTCGGCTGAAAATGCAGATGGAAGATTATCTCGTACTGTAAAGACTTGTACTTGCCATCAGCGTAAAAACCTGCAACCATGAAGGACGAGGAATGGAAGGTGCTTGATCGCAAGGCCTTGGGTGCTTCGTCTCGCTTAACGAGATCACGCATTCAACGTAAAAGATCAAGACACAACAAAGAAAGCTTATCAAGGCTCTCTCCAATATGTATGAGCAAAATTTCTCCATATAAGGTGTTTCTAATCAAGAAGTTGTTTAATTTGAAGATGTCGTAAAACAAAGAATTTTAGAGAACACCTAAACTCATTCAATGAGATTAAGGATCAACTCGAATCGTGGAAATGACTTTCACTCGATGAAATTGAAGCCAATATTCTCGCACGCTGCGGAAAGTTGGCAATCATCGATACCAATCAGCTGCTTCTTTTGGGAAAAGTAAAATGGTATTCTCGTAAGTCGTCGACATGATCATGACGGAAGAAATCGTAAGGAAGAAGAAGGTCCTTCCACTATGGCATCAACATTGAATATGGAGAGTAGGGCGTAAATAAAAGCGAGGGAAGCCTGCATATTGGTAGATCAAAATCCGTAAATCATCAAAACAACACTCGAAATCGCAGTAATAGCAAAAGAGATATTGAGGCCGAACTCGTGGGAAGATGGGCCATTACTCTAATACATGCAAGTCTTCAAAGAAAGACGAAGGTGCAGTGAGTTGTCAATACGGGCCAGGAGAATCGATGATTGTCTTATCTCAGGCAATGGAGAGCAAGATAGAGTCATGGATTTTGGACTCAGGGCGCTATTCCATGCCACTCGCATAAAATTATTCGAGAACTATATCTCCTGAACTCTAGGCAAGGTTTACCTTGGTGATGATCGTGCATGTGATATCACAGGAAGGGAGATGTGAAAGTCAAGTCAACGGTTCAGCTTGGAAATTGGAGAATGCTCGTACACATTCCATGTCCAAGAAAAACTTGATTTCTATAGGGCAGCTTGGCTTCAAATGGTTATGTGACCACTTTCACCGGGAGATAGGTGGAAGATATCAAAGGTGCAATGACCATCGCCGTGGCAACAAAGATGGATCTCTACACTACAGTACTGAGCATACGGTTCCTTAGCAAGCCCAAGGAAAAGAAGATCCGAACTGCGGCATCAAAGGTTTGGCCACATGAGCAATCGTGGGATGAAATGTTTAGCTTCCCAAGGAAAATCGCGAGAGTTAAAGTCAACGTGAATTGATTTCGTGAAAGCCAAGGTTTCCTGTAAGCAACGCCGAGTGAGTTTTGTGAAGACCTGTGAGAGAACCAAGAAACAAAAGTCGAGTTAGTACATACAGATGTATGGGGTCCAACATCGCCTCTTCAATTAGTGGCATAATATTTTGTCACTTTTATTGATGACCATTCTAGAAAGGTTCCTGGGTCTACTTCCTCAAACACAAGTCCAAGTGTTTGATACATTCAGAAATGGAAGGCTATGGTTGAGACCGAGACAGATTGAAAGTCAAGAAGCGCATTCGTATTAACGGTGGTGAGTATGAAAACACCGAAGTTCAAGAAGTTTTGTTTTTAATGGGATCTGCCGAGTAGATCGCTCTGAACGCCTCAAAGAAATGGAGTAGCAGAACGCATGAATCGAACATCGACTGAGAGAGCCGTAAGCATGAGAATACAAACCGGTTTACCAAAACAATTTTGGGCATGTGCAACAAGATGAAGAAAGATACTTGATAAATCGAGGACCATCAAAACCTTTGGGACTCCGAATTCCGCAGGAGGTCCCGGACAGAAAAGAGGTGAAACTTTCACATCCTGAAAGTTTTTGGTCAGTGTATCCTACATACTTGATGGTGACCGTAAAGCAAGCTAGATGCCAAGTCACTCAAATGTACATTCGTTGGATATGGCACTGATGGAGAATTCGCTACATGATTCTGGATGAGCGTAATCATAAGATCATCAAGTCGTGATGTAGTATTCAACGAGAAGGTGATGTACATGACGTAAAAACAGCAAGAGAAGTGAGCCAAATAAACCAGACTTTTTTGGGCCGATGATGTGCCCGAGCAGGTAGTTGACACAAAGGGTAAAAGGCCAAAAGAGATGGAAATCCTACACAAAAGGTGGATGGATACCCACACAGAGCTCTATTGATCCCCGAGCTCTACCGCTCCTCAAAATCAACCGACAAACCAAGGATTGACTGATCCTCAAGTTTCTTTAAGAAGAACTACTCACATGTACCAAACAGAGGTACCGAATTATCTATTCGACAGATACCGGAGAACTCGAATGCTATGACGAGGCATGTCGTGAAGAATGCAAGCCGTGCTGAGAGCTTACTATGGGAGAGGAAATGAATTCCCTTGTCAAGAACCAAACTTGGGAGCTAGCCAAATTACCATTGGGTAAGAAAGCCCTGCAAAATAAATGGGTGTACCGTATCAAACTGGAGCATGATGGCTCAGAAAGATACAAGGCTAGACTAGTGGTTAAAGGCTTTCAGCAGAAAGAAGGCATTGACTACACAGAAATATTCTCCCCAGTTGTCAAACTAACCACGATTCGGTTAGTGTTGAGCATTGTAGCAGCAGAGGGTCTACATCTTGAGCAATTAGATGTTAAGACCGCTTTTCTCCATGGAGATTTGGATGAAGAAATTTACATGCAGCAACCAGAAGGGTTTACAGTACCGGGCAGAGAGGATATGGTGTGTAGATTGGGAAAATGCCTATATGGATTAAAACAGGCTCCAAGGCAATGGTACAAGAAATTCGGCAACTTTATGCAAAGACATGGCTACATGAAATGCAATGTCCATTATTGTCTATTTCAAAAGATGAATTCCACACATTATTCTATTGCTATATGTCGACGACATGTTAGTAGTTGGAGCCGACTTGAATGAAATTAACAAATTGAAGAAGCAATTGTCCAAATGAGTTTGAGATGAAGGACTGGTGCAAAGAAAGCAAATACTTGGAACGAAGATTAGAGAGATGAACAGGGGAATCCGCAACTTTCACAAGTAGATTACATCGTGAAGGTGTTATACAAGTTTGGCATGAATGAAGTCAAACCATAAAACACCACTAGCTAATCACTTTAGATTGTCCAAGGAACAGAGTCCGATTATGACGAAGAGAAAGGCTTCATGGCAAAAGTTCCGTACGCTGGCCATTGGAAGTCTTATGTATGCCATGGTCTCAGACGAGACCGACATTGCCCATGCAAATGAGCTGTAAGCAAATACATGTCTAACCCAGCAAGAGACTGGGAAGCAAAGTGGAAGTGGATATCGAGATATCTACAGCACTATAGAGAAGGCCTAACATTCGAAAGAGTGATCTCAAACTACAGGGTTATGTAGATGCGCACTTTGGCCGGGTGAGATAGATCACGAATGAGCACTACTGATATGTATTTACACTGGCGATACAACCACTGGTCTCGCACTACGTAAGATTGTGACGTTATCCACAACAGGTATGTGCATGTGATGTGCAGCAGTTAGATGATATGGCTACAGGTATAATAATAGTGAGCTAGGATTAAATCAGTAATGAATGTGTTGTACAAATGATAGTCGAGTGCAATACACTTGGCTAAGAATTCGCTTTTCATTCTAAGACCAAGCATATTATTCACGCTATCACTTCATTCTGGCCATTGTTAGATGATGAAGTTTTGAATCTTGTAAAGATATAAGGTAGTAAGAATCCAAATATGTTGACTAAACCCGTCACTTACAGAGAACCGGAGTTGTGTGCAACTTCACTGGTCTTCAAGAATAATAAGATCAGAAAGAGCTACTGCATTAATTGAGGTGTGAAGACAGATTGAAATCAGTCTTCAAGTGGGAGATTGTTGGGAAGGTGCCTAACTATTAGGCATGGTCAAATTGGAGGTGCCTAACTCTCACCAACCATTCTTGCCTAACTCTCACCAACCATTTTTTATGCCTATATAAAGCCATCTTCATTCATTTGTAAAATTATTCATCCAAAGCAAGAAGCAATACTTGCTAGAGAGAGAAGAGAGAAAATAGAGTGAGAAAGAGAGAAATCCCAAGTAAGCATATTTGGGTTGTGGTGTTGTGAGTTGAGTGTTTGTAAACACAGTGTATATTTCCCATAGTGAAAATATTGCAGTAGTCTGGGACGTAGGGGATTTCCCGAACCACGTAAATTCTCCTGTCTACTCTATTACTTTGAGTGTGTGTGTATTGTTGTTGAATTGTGGTCCTTCCGATAATTTTTTATCTCCAACAGATCTAATACCCTCAAGGTCAACAATTTACCTAGGAATTTTGGAATTGTCCCATTTAATTGATTATCTTTAAGAATTAACTCCCTCAAGTTTGCCATTTTCCCAAAGGAACGTGGGAAGGGACCATGGAATGCATTTGAAGCAAGACTCAAATACACCAGATTCTTCATCTGTCCCAAACTTGCCATATGGCCATTAAATTCATTGCGACTCAAATCCAAAGCTTGTAAATCATTTTTAATCACCCACGGTGGAACTGAAGATGTAAGGCTGTTATAAGAAAGGTTTAGGAATTTAATGGACATGTTTTGAAAAGCATTGGGAATTAGACCAGATAGTCTATTCTGTGCTAGATCGAGATGGACCATGGAATGCATTTGAAGCAAGACTCAAATACACCAGATTCTTCATCTGTCCCAAACTTGCCATATGGCCATTAAATTCATTGCGACTCAAATCCAAAGCTTGTAAATCATTTTTAATCACCCACGGTGGAACTGAAGATGTAAGGCTGTTATAAGAAAGGTTTAGGAATTTAATGGACATGTTCTGAAAAGCATTGGGAATTAGACCAGATAGTCTATTCTGTGCTAGATCGAGATGGACTAAATTATTGTACTCTCCAAACCATAATGGAACAGAATCAAGATTGTTTTGAGAAAGGTCAAGAACTCTAATGGAAGTCATGTTTCGCAAAGAATTAGGAATGGGACCAGAAAGTGAATTGCCTCTGAGATTCAGGACTTGAATCTTGGTAGCAAATGTGGAATTAACAAAGCCATGAGAAATTTTCAAGCTGTCAATCCTGCAGTACATGAAGTGTACTTGTAATAAAAAACGAAGCTTGTAAATTACCTGCATGAAATTGTTGGTCTTCTTCACGGACACTCCGCTCAAATCAATGTACTTCAGAGAAGAAAGCTGAGAAACCCATCTGAAGTCATCCACATATAATAGTGGTTCAACGTCAACTATGCTGAGATCAAGAATTCTCAAGTTTGTTAGGTTCCCTAGATGGTGGGGAACCCTCCCACTAAAAAGACTATTGGAAAGATTAAGATATCTCAGCTGTTTCATAGATCCAAAGAATACTGGGATAGAACTACCTAGAAAATTGATTGTACTTAGGTCCAGATAATTCAAATATTTCAATTCCAGCAAAGAAGGACTAACACCTTGAGCCAACGGTGCAACAGAATAAGGGCTAGAGCACGAACCATTTAATCCTTGCACCTCGCATTTATTCCTAAGATCAATCTTGGCAACATGTCCAGTGATGTCATCACATTTGATTCCTTTCCATTTGCAGCAATCACCGCCTTCCCAAGAAGCGAGGTAATATGAAAATGTATAGTTTTGGAAGCTGCTTCTGAACTTGAGAAGAGCCTGTTTCTCATGTTCTATACAACCCACAGTTAAATTTCCACATGAACAGAATTGGTGAATTTCAGAGAACAGTAAAAAATAGAAAATGAAAACAACGAGAATACCGTCACTGAAGTAGCTTCCCATGCTTGCTAAAGGGCTTTAAAACATAGGAAAGGGAAGCTTATAGCTAAGACAAGAAAGTGGTCAGTATTTATAGGAAACAGAGGATGTATATGCATGTATATAATATAATATGACTATCTTTCAATAGTTAAGTGGTAAGTAACAAAATTTCTTAGAAAAAATAAACCTAACTTGATTAATGGTTCAAAGACTCACACGGAGAATCAACTCCACTAATTAAGTGAATGCTAAGAAGTACATTGCATTGACTTAAGTTGCGGTAGGTACTTCGGCACTAATTTTTAGTAAAATAAATTAAGAGATTAAATTTTCATAAATTTATAGATTTTCATCCATTTAATTATATATTATATTATTAGTGTAACCTAAGCGCTATAACTCAAGTGACACCAAATTCTTTGGAGAAACTACTTGATTCTAGGATGGAATCATAGTTAAGCTGTTTTGTCTATACCTAAGCCTACCATCCACTTTCTCGTACGGAGTTATAGACCTCCCTTGTATATTAGTGTAAAAGTTTTGCAACATAAAAGAATAATTTGTGTTTTATTTTTTTACATTAAAAAGTTGCTAGTATAACTTAAACCTGAAATCTTTTTCCAAACTATTTCACCCACCCAACTACCTCAGTTAAGCCGAAGTGGGATGCCACTTTCTTTCATGTTTCGTGGCAATTTAGATAAGCCATTCAATGCCTTTTCAATTAAGAGTGCAACTAGCGTATAGTGTCCATGACTATTTAAACATATTCACCAATGGCCATTACCCATACTTGTGCTGATGACTTAGATGGAACCTGGTTACCTAACACTACTTTTACTCCAAGGTGATTTTGTTCAACATCGGTTGAAATCCAAGTAAAAATCCAGAAACAAAACTCCATAGAAAAGATTGGCTTGTGAATATGTCAAACTGAAAGATGAAAAAACAATATCTAGAGTTTAAGCTATAGTCGAAGACACGGTGATGCATACTTGCAAACTTAACAGATCATTATGTACAAAACAACAATAGCAATATTTCTTAACCAATCATAATCCATAGACAAATAAGGAAAAATATCCAAACAAATCAGCCTATGCTCTAAACTCTCCAATTAGGTTCAGTGGAATCCATCAACAGTTTATGGCCCCTGTGGCTTCATGGTTAAGCTCCAAGCAACTTCTCGCTCGTGGTAATTCTGAGTGTTGGATATTCATTGAGTGATGATAATTAATGGGTTTGTTGTGATTTCAGAATCAACACTGAAGTACCTTTGTTGGCTTCAAGTTGGCAGTTTAATACCATAGTTTGCTGTGAACTTGCCATGCTGGTGATCATCAAAGGAGGTGAACAGCCAGAACTGTTTCTTCACTCTTCCAACCACTCTTGAAATCGTATATTTGAAGAACTCCAATGCTGCTGAGGATAACCTTGAGTTATAAAAAATGGAGCTCCTCCAATACTCAAGAACCCACGTATTTGGGTCTAATTGCACTAGTGAGGCACTCCATTTTGGTTGCACCCACGAAGTATTCGCCTTTCGTATCAAACAGCCAACTTGTCCACCAGACCACTTTTGAAGAGTAATGAAGAAAATAGATACCATGACTTTCAAATCAGGCAACAACATATACTACGACAAAAAGCACTGATTAAAACCAGCAAGTTTACCTCAGTGACTCTGCCAGATAAGATAATGAATGTTCGATTTGAAAAACCAGTTGTGAGCAATCCTGCGGTTTGCAAAGGCCATCCCCATATGGTCACCTCTTCAAGGGATGATTTGTACAAAGTACAACGTGAATTCAATAGCAAACCATCCTAAAATGCAACAATAAGTTGCTATCAGCTATAAATTCTGAATGGAACTTTTAAGTTATTAAAAAAAAGAGAATTTAAAATTCTAAACAGGAATATTATTTTTCCATATTGAGCTAATTTTATATTTAACTTCATAATCGGCTATACCTGACTGATTTTCCATAAAGAATTAGCATGGCTGCAATTTGAAACTTTCCCAGTCACAATCCTCTTCAGCTCTTTCTCCAAAAGGCAAAACTTTCCATTCAAATCTTGTAGTGCCAACGATTTCTCACCAACCTTTCTCAATACATCCGGTGATAAAACAGTTTGAGAAATCCCAGAAACAGCCCAGCGGAACACAAAAACCACAACAAAAATTATGCTCAACCCCATTAACAAGCTAAACAAGTTACCAGACAATCCCCAATATTTCCTCTTGTTTGCCAAATTTTGGTTTAAATTCCATCTGGGTTTCAACATAATGAAAGTGTCAGAAGACACCAGAGTTCGCTGGGTGCTTCTCTGAATGCTCCCAGGCATAAGGTCAAGGGTGGCATTAATGCTGCTCAAGCAAAGTTCACATTTGCAAGTGGCATCTCTCAGGCAACCAAAGTAGTAGCTGCTGTATTTATTTTCACTTTTCAGATCCCTCTTCATCCACAGTGCTAGCAGTGCTTGATTTTGATTGTAAAAGGGAAGCTCTCATAGCCTCTTCGTTCTCTAGGGTGCTGGTGATTTGCTTTCTTGTTGGTGTTTCACTATTTTGTTTCCCTGAAAAGTATATATATGGCTTTCAAATCGCAAACAGAGAAGGCCAACAACAAAAGAAACTACACACAAGAAGGAAACCGTATTTCAAACCAGGCCGAAATGTATTTCCCTGGCTAATGTTTGGTAAGACTATAGTTAATGTTATACACACTCGAAAAGAAAGGACCACTACTTCATAGATCCTTTAACATTTATGAAGCACTTTATATAGGTTATCTAACAGGTTAAAACCAGCAGAGATTCAACTAAGAAAAAAAAAAGATAATACCCATTATTTGTGAATTTCCTAACACAAAATTCAGATTAGGTTGCGGATTTATTTGAGCCATTGTTCAAGTATATACCGAGTCATTCTAAAAGTTTAAATTATTCATGTTTGAAGAGTGGACAAAACATAAGACTATTTTATCTTGTCATAAATTTTAAACCTGAACATTTTGGTCACAGAGGCTTTTACAGAGTATCAAGAACCAACTCCCCTAAAAGATTTAACAGTGTAGGATATCTGTAACACGCACAGTATTCAACCTGAAGCAGAACAGAGTACTTAATACATCATTGTCATTCAACAACATCAATAATAACAAGCAAATCAGTTTCCACAACATGATGGACCCAAAACAACCCGAAGGGAGCAGAGAACACGTATTTGGACAGGAAGGAAGCCAGTATTTGAAATCCTTAGCGTGCACGATGCAATGCAGAGCCCCTGTCTCCCTTTCCGGTGCTCTATTGAGTATTGACTTTAATGTTACGTTTAAGGTAATGATAATAGAGTTTAATTTTGATACTTTATACTTTCAGAGTTTAATTTTTATCCTATGCGAGTGTAAAGTTTTTTTATACTGTTATCTAATCATGTGTTGCCAAATTATTAAAAGTATTTGACTATCATAACTACTATTTAGAAAGTCTAACTATTTTAATGATGTGTCAACATATGATTGAATGAAAGTGTAAAAAAACTTTACACTGACAGTGGATAGAAATTAAATCCTTCATCAAATTATGTATGAGTTTAATTTTGATTAGTATAAAGTTTCTTTACACTGTCATCTAATCATGTGTTGCCAAATCATTAAAAGAATTTAACTATCACAATAATTACCTAGAAAGTATAATTCTTTTAATTATGTGTCAGTACATGATTGAATGACAGTATAAAGAAATTTTATACTGACAGTAGATTGAAATTAAATTCATTATGTATTACTAACTCATTAAAAGAGTTTGACTATTATAACAACTATCTCAAGAATTTAACACTTTTAATGATATATTAATATATGATTAGATGACAATGTAAAGAAATTTTACATTAAAAATGAATTAAAATTAAAACCATGATAATATTAATGTATAGCAACTTTTATACTTTACTTAGGTTTGTGATGTTTGGAGGAGGTCCTAATATTTTAGATTATGTATATTTTATTTGAATTTTATTTTCAACTACTGATCGTATAAATAAAAGGTACATTCTCACATAATTATGTACTTTTACATCGTTAATAAAAATTTAACAACAAACTATTCGAGAAATTAAACGTTTTTAATGATATAACTAATATTAAGCCCAGCCCAAAGAAAATGTTAAGTTAGAGTAGGCGGCAAATTGTGGGCCTAGCCGGCTAAATGAACCGGCCTGACGGGTCGGGCAATCCAAATTGACAGGTATGGGCATAGAGTGGAGATAGACGAAGGTGAGGAGGGTTCGAATGAGTGGTCAGGACTGAGGAACCAACAGCTCCGCCGTCGAACCCAGCAGCTCCGCCGTCAAACCCAGCAGCTCCGCCGTCGAACCCAGCAGCAACTGTCGGCGACGCTCGAAACCTCGAATATAGCCAGAAAACGGCGATAGGTAAAGCTGACGGCGTATTAGGGCCTTCTCACTCCATTTGAATACAGATTGTGCTCTGTTTTCCTTATTTTTAGCCTTTATCGTTTATGTTTACTTGTTTTGATATGGCTTTTCTATAAATCTTGAAGAATTTGGGAATTTTCTTCATTTGTTTTTGGTTTTTAGGTTTTATAGATTCTATATAGTATTTGTTGATTCATGTTAATGTCAAACAGTCATGGAGAGTGCTTTTGCAAGCGCTTCTGCGATTACAGACCAGAGGCAAAAGATAGAGCAGTATAAACACATCCTTTCTGCAGTCATTTCATCAAATGACATTGTTCAGGCACGGAGATTCATAGATCACAGTTGAGTTTCTCTTTCTAGGATTTTATTACCTTTACTGAATGTGAACCTCGCTCTTCGTGTGCTTTGACTCTTGACCCAAAATTTCATGTTTTGAACCTTCAGTGTTATCAGATGATGTTCCATTAGTAGTGTCGCGGCAACTTTTGCAGACTTTTGCCCAGGAGTTGGGAAGATTGGAGCCTGAGACTCAGAAAGAGATTGCACATTACACCCTTGCTCAGATTCAGCCTCGTGTTGTGTCATTTGAAGAGCAGGTTTAAATTTTATGCTTTCAGCTACAGTACATGCTTGATGCTTCTAATGTTTTATTTTCCAAAAAAAAAAAATTACTCATGATATTCATATTCCATCATTCAGGGAAAGCTTTATGGTGTTTATAAGTGGGAACATTTTTGTCATTTTGTTGTCTACCGGTCTACCCCTCACTTTGCTTTAATCAGTTGTCACTTAAATTTTGAGTTTGCTTCATAGACATTCCTTACTTACTTGTTTGGGGAATAAATTCTGTGAAACAAATGATCTGCAGAGGAAAAAAGTTAATTTAGCTATTTTAGACACAACTTTTGTGCAATTTGGCATGGTTGTATCAATTGTATTGAGGTGGTGGTGAGGAGAGGACAGAGTCACTCTTTTGCTCATAGAGGAAACAAAATTTATGGATTTATTCCTTGAGCCTTGACATTTGATAGTTGATGTAAGCACGGATGCACATAGCTTTAGGCTTACATTCTATATAGCCTCCCTTCTGAAATTTAGTCTCTAGAGTAATTTTGTGTTTTATTCTAACATGTCATTTGCCATAGAGATATGATGTAGGACCTGATCAAAAGCATGCATGAATGCAACCCTCCCCTTGTATTTTGGTGAATTATCATTTGTTTCATCTCGGAGTTTCTGTTTCCCTCTCTTGAATAATGTACGTGGCAAGAGTGAAGATCCTTCATGTTTATATGTAGCATGTAATGAATTATGAATGTGATCCAAGATCATTCTTTTATGATCTCCATGTTCCCGTCCTTTGTTAGCCTATAACGCACCTGAAGTCATACGAAAAATAAAATCTAGAATAATAATAAGATAACTCTCACAGCCCAACTAATGAATTAAGACTTCAATGATTACTATAATACAGCAAAAATTATTTTCTCTAAATTGTTTCTGTCACTCATGTAATTGAATGTTCCAATTTGTTTATTTCCAGCTTTGGCTGTCAATTTTGTACAACTTTATAATGGGTAATTGATCTTGCATAGTTTGCAGCTTTGTTTGTTCTTCCTCATTTACATGTTATAATGTTTGATCTTGTATTTATCTGCTTTTATGAAGCTAAAATATATCTATTTTGTGGGAAAAGAAGTTAGTATCTTTACAGATCACAAATTTAGTCATGCATTCAAGTACTTTATCTAAAATGGTATTTCTGTTGTTATGTCAGTCATCAGGGGTTTCATTGTGTAGAGAAGTTGATAGAAAGTGAAGTTAAATTTTAACAAAATCAAATAAATTAGTTGTGTGTTGAGTTAGACATATTGTATGAGGAACATTTCACTTCTAATTGAAATTATTCCTTGCTTCAAAAAAAAAAAAATCTCTCTCATTACATTATGTATTTTTGTTTTGATCAATCTTCCAGTTCATGTTTCAATATACATTTTGTCTTCTTCTTGTATTTTGTTGAACTAATTCACTTCCCCACACTCTAATTGTTGTTGTTTTTTTTTATAGGTTTTAATTATTAGAGAGAAACTTGCTGAGCTTTATGAATCTGAGGAGCAATGGTCAAAAGCGGCTCAGATGCTCAGTGGCATTGACCTAGATTCAGGAATGAGGTCTCAGAGAATTTATAACCTCTCATAGTTATTTGCTTGTGTAAACTATTATAATTCCACAAAAAAATTGAAAACATCTTGTTTTTACTAATTTTTTATTTGATTTATTTTATCAGGGTGATTGATGATACATTCAGGTTGTCAAAGTGTGTACAAATTGCTCGTTTATACCTTGAGGTATTGACTTTTTTGTTTAAGGAAATCCATATGTGATTGATGTAGAGGCTAAGACCATATCAAGAGGCATAACAAGTCATAAAAGAGCATAAGTATTCATATCTATATGATTTATAATTTCTAGAATCTTAAATCATGTCTTACATATTCTCATCATGCGTCTTAAATAGGGCGAATATTTTTATAACCGGAATGTTTATTTCCCTCATGCTCTTGTACACATATAAAAGGAATAATTTTAACTGCTGTAAGCAGAGGGATGTTTATTCCTCTTCAAATACAGTTGCTATATTTGTTGTTAATGCAGAATCATAAAATTTATTCTTGCAAAGTCATCAATTAAAATTTTGCTTATTTGGCAGGATGATGATGCTGTCAATGCAGAAGCTTTTATTAATAAAGCATCATTCTTGGTTAGCAACAGTCAGCATGAAGTACTGAATTTACAATACAAGGTTTGAAAACTGATAGCTGCTGAAGGGCGACTGAGATAAAACTGCATGCTTAAGCCTTCCCTTATCTGTTTTTGCTTTTTTTTTCCCATTTGCTGCCAGGTTTGCTATGCAAGGATCTTAGATTTGAAGAGGAAGTTCTTGGAAGCAGCCTTACGATATTATGATATATCTCAAATTGAGAAACGGCAAATAGGAGACGAGTATGTATCTCGCATGTTATATTCCCCCCCTTAAGTTTTTCATAATCATTTTGTGTGAACGAGAAGAAGATGCATACATATATCTTGAATTCTTGGTGTCATCATATCCCTTTTTCTCTGTAGTGAGAAGAGTCTCTCTGGTTTGCCAATATATTTTGAAGCTTATATTTTCTTTAAAAAGTAACAATTCTTATAGATCCAAAAATTGAGCTTGATATTATAATCCAGATTCCACAACCTGGCTCTATAATGAGAAATAAGCTGCCAAGTTGCAAACATGCAGTGGGGCTTGATAGAATGCTCAATACATGTTGTGTGCCTCATATTTGTGTTAGAGTTCGACAACGATTTTGTAAACCACACTGCTTTTCATGTAGTTTTGGTAACTGCAAATTGTTTGTTTATTTTGTGCATTACATATAAGTATTTCTCTTGTGCTTTTTCAGTTGTTGAAATCAGTAAGTCCCTCTTATGATAACAATTACAAGCTTTTGGGGCTCAATCTAAATTATTCCCAAACTATGTTCTAGTTTGGTCCAAGCAGTATTACTCCCTCAATCCATTGGGAGGCAATTCGTACATCATGTGGTTCACATTCTATGTTTCAACTGTGTATCTCAGCCTTTGCTAAAGCAATAGAAGAACTTAAAATGAGGCTCAGGGCCTGATGATGGTAAATAATATAGATGGCATGAGCCTTTTCTGTCAACTGGATTGGGCCCTGGTTAGGAATAAACCTATATGCATAATATCATTGGTATGCTATGGTTGTTACAGTTGTCACATATGTGCTTTATTTATATTACAGAGAGATTAATGAGGAAGCACTTGAACAAGCTTTATCTGCTGCTGTTACATGCACGATATTGGCAGCTGCAGGACCTCAACGTTCCCGTGTTCTTGCCACATTGTACAAGGTAAAATGCTTCAATTAATAATTAGAAAACAATATACAAATGTGAAATTTTGGTTTGCAATGGTCAAATCTTATCATATTAATGTTTGGGGACTTGGATTAGGATGAACGGTGTTCAAAATTGAAGATCTATCCAATTCTGCAGAAGGTCTCTCTCTCTCTTTCCCTCCCTCCCTCCCTCTCTCTCTCTCTCTCATGGCTTTCCACACTGATCATATAATGTGAATCTCATATATATATCAGGTTTATTTGGAGAGAATTCTTAGAAAGCCAGAAATTGATGCATTTGCAGAAGAATTGAAACCACATCAGGTTATATAGGTTTACTTTATATCTTTTTGTTTTTGGAAGCCATGGTGGGTATGTCTTAGCTTTTTATTTTTCCACAGAAAGCTCTTCTTCCAGACAATTTCACTGTGCTGGATCGTGCTATGATTGAGCATAACCTTCTGAGTGCAAGCAAACTTTATACTAATATCAGGTTTGAGAAATTATACTGTCAGTTTATTGCTTCCTTGTGGCCAGAGTATTTTAACATTAATAATAGATTATATGCTTTTAATCCATCTCTATGTCTCTCTTGTAGCTTTGACGAGTTAGGCACGCTGTTGGGAATTCCACCTCACAAGGTATAGCATTTTGTCTCAACAGTTATTTTTCAGAAACGAGCAATGAATAGCAGATCCTCTTATAGAAAGAAACATAGTTCTCATTTGAATTTACCATTCCATGTTTCTAATATATGTTTTATTTTTTATTTTTTTGGAAGACTTATTTTAATTTAATCATCAAATTTAAATGGTGAAAAAAATGTTCAACCACCAAAAGGTGTGGCATGGTGATAATAGCTCTTATGTAAATTACTGAACAAAAAGGCTACAGTTGAGGAAATTGCTCCTCCTGGAAGTGTATTTTCATGTTCAAATGGTCCTATAATTTGTTAAACTTGATATATTTTAGTCCATGCATGTTTGTGTTGATTTTCTGTACTGATTATTTTTGCTTTCAGGCCGAGAAGATTGCATCAAGAATGATTTATGAGGATAGGATGAGGGGATCTATTGATCAGGTATAATTTATAAATAACCATTACGACCTCTTAGTTTATTAAAATACTCCTCAAAGAAATAGAAATAATAATGAAGGAATCTTTCTCTTTGGACTGCTGTGGGAACTGGGAAGGGGTAGAGAGAGAGAGAGAGGGAAAAAATATAGAATGCTAGATGTTGTGACAATGTCACAAGATCATCATAATCATGAAGTGATAGAAACTGGTTACAGGGCAGATAGAAAACTGAATTCAGTTCTAACTGGAACTGGTATGTGAGTATTATTTATGAACTTCTGTTACTGATTCCAGTGGGGAAACAGTATCAGCGATGAGTACACAAGGAAAAGAAAAAAAAAACAAGAGATAGCCCAGGACTTTTGAGAGGCCTGATCTCTCCCAGCCAATTTCCTCTTAATTCTCCGATGCCTCTTCCCTTCCTTCCTCTCCCTTTTTGTCTCCATTCACTCCTAGCAAATTTCCCACTCTCTCTCTCTTCTCCCCACTTGTTTACTGCCACGTGGGATGTCTGTTACTCCCCTTGCTGGTCATGCTTACCTGGGGAGTGATCCCCTGCTGCTCATGTAACTTCTTCCTAACGTACTCCTTAATAGGTGGGTATCTATCATGAAGTATACTGGGATATGCTCTTAAACATTATATGGGCTGGCACCTCCTAGATGTGCTGGATTTTATCCTTGTTTTAGTATTGTTTATTAATTTTATATCACAATCTTGAATATATTGGTCTCCATCTAGTGGGATAAGGCTTGGTTGTTGTTGTTGTTGTTATCTGAACTATTTTGTTATTTTTAAAAAAAAATTATTCAGGGCTAGTTTTCTTTAAAATTTAGGTTATGGTCATTATTTGAATGACTTATTTCAGGTTGAAGCTGTCATACATTTTGATGATGACACTGAAGAGTTGCAACGATGGGACCAGCAGGTAATTTTCTTGATAAATATCTGATATCTCTGGATGCAGTGGTCAACGGTGGATTAAATTAATAATCAGGGTATAACGCTCCCACGTTTGTTGCAGCTACATGAAATTTGTGTGATTTGAATATTGAGTTCTGTTTTCAGTGATATCTTATATTATAGCATTTGGATTTTTAAAAAAATATATGAATAGCTAAAACTTTGAAAAATTGATCTTTGTGAATGGTTCTGATTCTATTCAATTTAATGTTTTCTTGATGAATGAATCTCTCAGACATAAATAAATTGGTTTTTACTTTAAGTTTCTGATATAATCAATTCCTATGGGCCTTAAGAAAACGAGATAACGGACACAGCACAACTGGTTGAACTCTCCCCACCAAATGTGGAGGTCAGTGGTTCGACTCCTCCCCCTCCCCAAGGCTGGAACTAATTCCCAAGCTAGCCTCTATTTGCCTATGGTAAGAAGAAAAAGAAGAAAAAGAAAAAGGAAAAAAGAAAACAAGATAACGGATTAGAAAAAGAATTACTGTGTACTTGCTAAGTAAGTTACGTTCTGTGCCTAAATCTACTCATGGGCTGAACCCTTGTTTGTGTTCACCCTATGCACTTCTGTATATAACCCTAGATTTTATTGCCTAACTTCTGATTATATATGTTGTGCTGGTTAAGAAACCCTCTTCAATCTCCTTAGCCTTTTGCTTATGATGTTTGTCCTTGCAGATTGTGGGTCTGTGTCAAGCTCTCAACGATGTTTTGGATAGCATGGCCAAGAAGGGTTTTCCAGTTCCTGTTTAATGTGGACGCCCGAGAATTTCTTTGTTCATACATTCTTAGCAAAGCATCTTTTTTTTCTTTTTTGTGAACTTCACCATACATTAACATTAATTTCCTCATATATTAGATTTCAGATTCGGTTTATCCAAGGGCTTATCTGGTTTACTGCTCTGCTTAATGATTTTCTGAATTTTCTCACCATTGAGCTTGTGGCATTATTCTATTCTGCTCGACCATGGACAAATGAGTCTCTAATTATGGCGAATCTATTATAATAATAAAATTGTTGTTTTTGACAAACTCTGTAATTGAAATCAGAAAATTCATGAATTATTTGTGTTATGTTTATGGAAAAGAATGGAGATAAAACTAGTTGAGTATTTGGGGTTAAATGATTTTTTACTTTAACAATTTCTTATTTAATGCATGTGATCAAATACTGTAGCAACTTTATTTATTCAAATGATAGAAGATTTATTTATAGTTTCACTTTCGTTGTCAATCTTCGAGTCCAATTGCATTTATCTGTCTATTTTTTAGAAAATTGATACATTGCATTCTAATCTATACATGATCTTTGGACAAGAATATACAAAATTGTCAATTGAATGGTCACTTCACTGGCATATGTATTCTTGCATAAATATCGCGTTAATATCACGTATAAATATTAATATCATGTACAGTGTATAGTCATTAAATATTAATCTTAATAATCAATTTGGATAGATTAGTGAAAAATTGCTACAAAATTGATAGGTTATGGTGTCATATGCTATTTTTTAAAAGATCAAAGGAAAAACTGAAATTAGGCTCAATAATCAGGGTACAAAATGCAATATTCCCTTCTCTTCGATATGAAATGAAGTAGCAGCAGGTATTGGAATACTTGTACCAGCAGCTATTTGTGAAAGACATTATTAGTTTATATCTGTTTCAATAACATCTATAGGGAACTCTTGTGTGTGTAATTTGCGCTATGACAGATGATTTAGCGCTTACAAACAATACAGATCGCTGAACTAATCCTAAGACGAAGCCATGCTTAGATAATATTTTTAGAAAGAAAAAATAAAGCATCCAAAGTTTTTTCATTCTAGTCAAGGTTAGTTTCAATATACAAACTACATGGACTGAACTTATCTAAACCCGAATTACAAGCTATAATATGTAGTAGCAGATCTTAAAAGTAAATTAGGGTACAGTAAATATTGAGATGCAACTTTTACCATATAATTGAGTTCCTAGGTTGGAGTGGTAAAAGTATAACTAGCTTGCTCCACAGAATGAAAGCAACCAGAAAACTTCACCATAATGAAGCCCATCAAGACCACGCCAAGCATAACCCCACCAGCCAGTGCACAACATTTCTTCCCAAATGCACTGTCTCTTCTTTCTTCTCTTCCCAATTCATCCCTCTCTGGTCCTACATTTCTAAGTAAACCGCCATCAAATTCCACAAGTTCCTTGTCTCCAGCCAAGTCTTCAAAAAACTCCTCTGCATCTTCATAAACAAAAGATGCCAATTTATCAAATCCAACCCTTACCTTCCCTGTCTGTTTCTCATCCTCTGCAAAGCCAGTGGCATCAACCACACCACCATCAAATTCCACCAGAGCCTTTTCACCAATAAATCCAGGAAAAAGCTTTTCTGGGTCTTCAAAAACATCCAAACCAGTTTCATCAAGCGCCTCTCCATCGTCATTTAAACATGACTCAGTGCAAGAGCAAGTAGAATCTTTGTCAAAATCTTCATAGGAGAATGTTCTGAAAGTGTCCCATTCCAGAAAAGCCTTCTCCAATGTGGCTAGTCTCTGGGAAATGTGCTGCAAATGGTGAGGCTTTGTTGGATGAGATGCAACCTCAGCAGATAACAGATTCCCAATGAAAGCAATTTTCTGTTTGATGTCTTTAGACAGAGAGTGGTGGGATTGAGTCTCGGGGTCAAGCAGCAACGCATCATTGAGTATAGATTCCAGTTCTTGGAGTTTTGCCTGCAAGATCGAGTATCTCTTAGTCATTTTCTTTTCTGATCAATGTGATCTCTACACAATTGGTTTTGAAGTTTCAGTTAGTTTCTGTGTTCAGTGTGTGACTATTGTGTTTGTGGAAACGGTCAAGTGTTTGTCTTATAGGTCGCAAATGTAACCTCTATTCTCTTCAACCGTTTTCTAGCTTGATAGGACAAACCCGAATCTTGCTCTATTTGAAAAAGAAGAAAAAAATAATGAAGGCCCAATCGTGTTCTTATTCGGCTGAATTAATAATAACATGAGGTTTATGCCGTACCCTTACTCATCAGGTTAATATTTTTCACAGGTTTTTCTAATATCTTTTTTTGGGCGAGGGTATAGGTATTTTTTTATAATTAGTGATTAATATTTGACCATACATCTTACTTAATTGAAATATAATTATTTTATTTATATTTTAATATTTATATTTCAACAAAGTAAGACAAGTAGTTAAATATTATCCTCTAATTACTAAGAGTATTGATAACCTTATAAAAACAACAGTACTAAAAGAATATCTTTTCTTCACATATCCCACTTACATAAAATATAAATATTATATTTTTTTATTTCAATTAAAAAAAACATGTAATTAAATATTAACTAAATACTTCAGTATCTTCATGTGAATAAAGAATACCTAATAAATTCCATATATATATATATATATAGTGGTTAATATTTGACCAATATTTTGTGAGAGTATACATACCTCATTTACTGTTAATAGTTAATATTTGATGATGTATTTTACTTATTTAAAATATAAATATAATAAAATATTTTTATATTTATATTTTAATTATAAACAGGATATATAACTAAATATTAACCATTAATGTATCCTCATAAAAATAAAATAAAACAAAATAATCCTCATTTTGATATCTCCATTCCAAAATAAAAATTCCTTTAGTACTATTTATGCTTATAAAGGTATTGATATCTTAAGTAATTAATAGATAATATTTAGTCATGCGTCTAATTTAATTAAAATTAAATATAACAATAAATTTTGTATTTATATTTTAAGAAAATATAATACGTAAATAAATATTAACTATTAATTATTAAAGAGATGTTGATACTCTCATAAAAAAATATTGATAAAAATTTCTTAAAATAATATTTAATTGATTTTATAATCTCTATAAAAAAAATACTAGGACTACTGTTTATTAAAATGTCAAAAAAAATTAAAAGAGATTATTAATGCTAAGTGTTTTTTCTAATCGATAATAAATTTTTAAATATTAATTATAAAAATTAATAACTAATAAATATTTAATAAATAACTCCCCAACACTACTCTTTAGTCCTTACTCATATAAAAACATCTTTCAAATTGTCTATAATAAAAAATCATTAAGAGTGTATTTAGAAAAGTTGAGAAAAATAAATTATGCTGATAATCAATTATTTGTATAATCGATTATTGTGATAATCGATTATAATCAAAATCTGTTTTTGTTTTGGTATGTTTATTGAAAAGTGATTTAAAAATAATCTATTTATTTTGAATTATGTAAAAAATAATTACTTTTTCATAATAAATTACAAAAATAGTATGAAGTTATTTGTTTATATTAATATTTGATTTTTTTTAACATTAGAACTTATTTATTTTTTGTTATGTGTTATCATAAAAAGAAATTTCTATTATAAGAAATTGAATAAAATTTCTAATATTTTTTCTTATTGTGAAAAATATGTGAAAATATATTATTTTTTAGAATAATTAAATAAAAAATATATATATTTTATTTGAATAATATAGGAAATTTTAAGATAAAAATATATATTTTTCATAGCAATATCACAACATGCACTAATTTTTAAAAAATTTGAGTGATAAATTCTAAATAAAATAAATGATAGTGATAGATAACATAAATTTCAATAATAAAGGATATAGTGATAGACAACATAAATATTAATAATAAAAGATAAAGCAATAAAAAATAAAAGCTAAAAATGTAAAAATAATCTAATCATCTTAACCTATAGATGTTAGTAAAACAATTTTTTTTAAAATAAAAATTTTTTAAAAAATTTGAGTCATTTTCTAAATACTCTAAATTATTTATAAAATAATTTTTTAGGCAAAAAAAAAGCTGAAAGATAAAAAATCTATCTTTCTCAAATGCACACTAATTTTTACTATTAGAAATTTTGTTTTGGCAAAGTAGGATTTTATTATTAGAAATAATTTCACTTTCGCCTAACCTTATTCATTATTTCTCACTCTCATTTCAAGAAATAGCTATAGAATTATTCCTTTATTAAATTACAATTTTGAAAACATTTTTTTACAATATTTCCTTTTTTTAGTAACTTTTAGTTTAAGTTTTGAAATAGAAAATATAAACTGTTATTATGTGTTGAAAAAAGTATATATTAGGTAACAACAACAAAAGTATATATTTTTCTCCAATAATTGGTGTCTAACTTGTTGAGAAAGTCAACAAGAAGCAACTAACATTTGTCTGATCGGAAACAATTATGCATATTATCTTTTGAGAAGAATTGTGGATATTTTTTTAAAACATGTTGTTTTGAATTTGAATTTTATTTTTAAACATTTTTTCTTAAATTCGATTCTTAAAATGATATGAATAAAAAAAAATATACTATTAAGAAGGATGTATATTTCTAGTGTGTAAAAGTATCCGGGAGAGTCAGTCCCCTTCTCGAGAAGGAAACCTCGGAAACAAGAAAAGTGAACATGCGAGATTCCATTTTCAATAGAAATTAGGAAACAAAAAACGATGAAGATATAGATATAGATTTGAATTGATAGAATCATATAAAGTCCAAAGTCCAAACCTTTCCCTTTTACTATTGAATTCGTTGCGTCAATCTCTTTCAGAATTTGCCAAAAATCTCGGTCGGTGGAAGAGATGGTTCTGTCTCAGAAACTCCACGAAGCTTTCAAAGGCACCGTGGAGAGGATCACAGGTCCTCGAACCGTTTCCGCCTTCAAAGAAAAAGGGGTTCTCAGTGTCACCGAGTTCGTTATAGCTGGCGATAATCTCGTAGCCAAATGCCCCACCTGGTCCTGGTAATTTTCTCGACGAACCCATTTGCTTTCTCGGAAAATTTCTCAAAATTTTGCGGCTAGTTTTTTCCTTTTCTTAATTAGGGGCGGTATAGGATCGTTTCTCTAATGGGTATTGGGTATTTGAATTGAAGCAACTTTTTTTAGCGAAAAAATTGTACCTTTCATAGGAAATTTCGATCGGTGTAGAAGTGTTCGTGGTCTGTCCCACACAGCTTGAATGGTTTTGTTGAAGCAGATGGGACCTTTGAGGAATAGGGTTGGGGACTTTTGGGGCTGGATGTATGTTGATTACCTATTAGCAAATATTGAAATTGCTCATGCATGTTGTGTGTGAGTTATGACAATTACAAAAGCTCAAACTTAATAGGTGTTTTTCTTACTAGTTGTTGATTTATGTGGTTCTATTTTTCACCTTGCATAATAGGGAATCAGGTGAACCAAGCAAGAGGAAGCCATATTTACCACAGGAGAAACAATTCTTAATTACTAGAAATGGTAAGAGTAAGACCAGAGAATGCGTTTACATTATGTGTATTCTTTGTTTCTGTTATTTTCAGTCACTATAAACTGTTATTTTCCCTCTCCTAAAGCCAGGCTATAATATTAATTGTATTTCCCCATGATTGTCGTGCATTTTTTGTCTTGTCTAAAAGCAAGCAACTATGGCTCTCCTGTTTCATGCTGATTTTGAAGTTGCTTAACACTTAACAGTGCCTTGTCTACGGAGAGCTGCATCTGTTGAAGAAGAATATGAAGCTGCTGGAGGGGAAGTTCTACTTGATGATGAAGATGATGATGGGTGGCTAGCAACTCATGGGAAACCTAAGGGTATGTATCTGACTGGAGTCATGTATATAGTGCTTTGGCTTTATTCCTTTGATCTTATACCTTTGCATTTTTGTTTTAAGAAACCAAATCTGATGAGGATGAGAATTTACCTTCAATGGAAAGCCTTGAAATCAGCAGAAAGTGTTCTATTAAGCAAATTCATTCCTACATGGGAGGTGAGGAGGAAGAAGATATTCCAGATATGGCAGAGTTTGAAGAAACTGACAACATTATTGAAACAGATCCTGTAAGTTGATACCACATTTTCGGAAGCTTGATTGCAGTTTCCTAACTGTCCCATACCAATTTCAGACTAATAGGTTAAGTTTTATTATATCACATGAACTCCAATTGAGAATAGAAATATATAATCTGCTATATGCAGATGTATTGTTATAGTATGTTTTTAGTAAGAGTCTTTTTAGGCTGATCTTTCCTAGCAATATTTTTTGAAAAAAAGTGAGACCCTGCTAGGAAATAGATATGGAAGAGAAGAATTTGTGAAGAGAGATCCTAGTAGTAGTTATGCTGCTACACAGTAGTGCCATTTGAGGATACATGTGAGATTTTAGGGGTCATCACTTTTTCAGAATAATCTTCATGCATATGATCAAGGGAAACTCAAATGGTTCCCTTGTCCTTTTAGAAGGCTATATATTTATCCTCTCAAATGACTGAAATCCTTTATTCAAATTCAATTGCCATTTACTATCAAGTTCCCATAACTGGTTCTGTGAACATGAGCTTCTAGTTCTTTTGCTAACTCCACTGGAGACTTGCATCTTGATTAAGCACTGTATGCACCAATCCCAGTTGTTTCAAGGTACATTGTGTCAAAAATCTCACTGAATGTAAGTTCAAGCATGTACCATGATCCCTAGAAAGGCTAGAATGACCCCAGAACCACATGTTAACGGGGCTTAGTTTCTCAACTCCTCATTCGCTCCTATAAGTATGATGGCTGAAGAGGCCATTTGGATTATATCACAGTTTCACTTGTAATGTGTGGGTCGGTCATGACATACCTGAATGTGAGCCCTAATTCAATTTTCATTTTAATTTATGTAGTTTTTTTATTTACATAATTTGTAATAATATTTCGTATAATTCTCCATTAGTTTTATTTATTTATTTTTAACAATCTTACTTTTGTTGCTTGCTATTTGTTTGATACCGATTTAAGAAATCTAATTTTTGTCATTTATTTGTTGTAATGCTACATGGAGGCCACCCTTCAGTCCACGTATCTAGTAGCTCATGAACCTGATGATGATAATATTCTTCGAACCCGAACTTATGATGTCAGCATCACGTAAGAGAGTTTCAATATAAATTTTCTTGCTTGTCAATTGATGCATGTTAACCTTTATTTTGATTAATATCTATAATGCAAATTTGGAATGATATTTTGTGAATTTGTGGCCTCTCTTTGATGTTCTGCTCAGGGCTGTTTCAACGAAATTACTATTAATTATATGAAGAAAGATTGGGTAGCCTTGCTGCATTCTTGTGTCTTTTTTCATGTTCCTTGTTGTATCTCCTGTTTGGTTCTGTTACTTTATTTAGAAAGTTTGAGATAATTTCAAAATTGCCACCAATCATGCACAGTGATTTGGGAACAAAAAACAGAAACATCTTTAAACTGTTTCTGATTTCATGTTTTAAAAAAGTAAGGTTGTGAAACACATTACCAAACAGGTTTTTCTGTTTTTTATTTTAAAAAACAAAAATATGTTTCTGAAGTCATGAACCAAACAAGCACTAGAATTTTCTTTCTCGGAGGATAGCTTATCCTCTCATAGTTGTAGTTTCCCTCTTCCTCTGTCATAACTTGTTTTTTTTTAATCAAAAACCAAAAATTACCTACTTCATTTTATAATATAAACAAATAGTTTTCTGGCAATGATTTGAAAAGATGGACTTTGCTCATTTTGCAGGTATGACAAATATTATCAAACACCTCGGGTATGGCTTACTGGATATGATGAGGTTTGTTTTATTCACTTGATCCTTGTAACTATATGTATTCAGCCTTTGTGATTGTTAATACTCTGCCTCTTTAAACAGAGGAGTTAGTCTAGGGCCTCCTGGACTATAACCACATCATGGTGTCGTTATGCTATTTAAGTGTTTAAGGGGTAAAAGGATGTTTTTTTTTTATGCATGTATCTGTGTTGGAAAGATGTCATAATTGCTTCAAATTCCAAAACTCTCTCATTTGAATGAGCTCCATAGATGTAGCATGACAGGAGCTATATTAATGATTTACTGTGGGAATGTTTTATTGGATATTCTGTTTTTGAGCTCAATGAAATTTGAGTCTACTGCACATATTGATTGCTTTCTATTATCTTTGAACAAACTTGGAAATTGAGAATTTTCTTGTCCTATAATATTTTCATTTGATGGCTTGATGCTTTTATTTTTTAGTTTAAATAGGTGGATGTGAGAAACATATTAACCCTTTCATCATTTCCAGTTTTATACCTTAGAAACTAAGTTTACTGGTTTAGTGATTCCATCTTCCGTCTTGTGGCAGTCAAGGATGCTTTTGCGACCAGAACTTGTCCTTGAAGATGTTAGTCAAGACCATGCACGCAAAACGGTGAGATATGCATTTGAATTGATTATGTTGACATAAATATATGATCAAAATTGAATATGATGTTTATTTATGGATAAATCCTTCAAAGTATAGATGGTAGTTACATGCTCAAAAAGTAAAACTAATATAATTGTTGTCGTCTTCTGTCTTAATTTATTTTTCTATTTAGCTCTTTAGAATTTGCTAAACTTGTGTTAATATGTTGTTATTCTAACTTAAAATATATGCAGGTAACAATTGAGGACCACCCTCACTTGCCTGGGAAGCATGCATCTATTCATCCATGTCGACATGGAGCAGTGATGAAGAAAATCATTGATGTGTTGATGTCACGTGGAGTTGAGCCGGAAGTTGACAAGTAAACCCTTTCTGTCCCTAATATCATTACTTTCATTTTGAGATACAATTAATCCATATGATATCAATTGGCGTTTTCTCTTATTAGATGTGACCACTGGTAACACATGCTGTGACACCATCCATACAAATATTTCTTACCTATTAGCTTCACAAATGTGTATCCATTGGATGTGTGGACTTTACCCTCTTTCTAGAGGTGGAATAGTCCATATCTTCTATTAATGAGCTAGGTGAGATCTGACAAATGACAAAACACTAAACCTGATATTTTGGAGCCTATTGTCAAGCATGTCCATCTGTTTTTTCCCCATTAATCATTTGTCTTTTGCCTGACATAGTTTCCTTATATATATTATTTGGACATTCTTGATCTTTCTTTCATGTCTCTAATAACAATTGCTGAGTTGTCTTCAGATCTAGTGCAACTATGTGCTTGGCTGCCATATTGAATTCTAAAACAAGTGTGCTTTATGAATTGATAATGCTATCAATCATTTGAATATTTTGATGACATATGGGCGATTTCCTTTAATTTTCATTTGAGAGATCAACCAGTCCACTTGACTTCGTTTACCCATAATTAACATGTGTTTTACTCAAGTTCATGTGTATTCATTCAGTAAGTATTCAACCCAAACTTGGTATAATGCTTTTGAATCCGATCCGTCCTACTTAGCAAGGCTTATCCTAGTATAAAGACACTTCATTCCTTGTAGTGGAGAGCTTAATAATTTGGCAAGCGTGAATTTATCTGGCACGCTCATGTTGAACAGTTATTTTATATAAGCTAGTTGTCACTATCTTCTTAAATTTTAAACGCCCCCCTAAAAAAAAAAAGGACTAGTTGATGAGTCTAAGGTGCAATAGTCAATATCTGTTCCAAATAGCTGCAATATATATTTGTGTGTGTGTGTGAGGTGATATAATCACATATACTTATTTCTGTAGGTACCTGTTCTTATTCTTGAAATTTATGGCCTCTGTAATTCCAACCATTGAGTATGATTACACCATGGACTTTGATCTTGGTAGCTCCAGCAACTGACTGAGGTAATTGTGATTATTATTTATATTTTGTTATCATTTTCAGTAATTATTCCTATTATTTAAATGCTTCACAAGTGATGTTGCCCCATGCTGCCTTTAAGTCATATGTAACTGTCAGGCCATTCTACCTATTCTCTTCACCCCACCTGCATATCTCTCGGCTACTATTGGCAATGTTCTCGAGTATTACATGTTCTTAATTTCTCATAGATGTCATTTAATTTGATATTTCAATAAGGTCTCGCTATGGTACTAGAATGCTGGTTAAATTTACAAGCATGCACTGAACTTGTGACTTTACGATTTTTTCTTTGCTGCATCAAATGGGGAGGAGGGAACATTTTGCCACTCTCAGGATTTGAATCCTTGAGGTGGACGCTCCCAGGTCTTAAGGCTTGCTACATGATCACAAGGCCGAGGTCATTTTAAGGATCTTTGTGGTTCTTGCTGGAACCTTTTCGTGTGCTTTTTCCTTGGTAGCATAATAGCACTTCCTTTTTTCCATCTTTGTTGGGCATAATTATGGCCTTGCTAGGACACTGATAGTTATATATAATGCTCTTTTCATGACAGATATTAGACTATTAGTCATTGTGATGATCTGTGCTTTTTTGGTTTTTCAGATGGAAGCTGCGCATATTCAAGTATAACTCGGGCATATTATCCATTGTTGTTTCTATTGATCCAATGCTCCGATACTTTGGATCCTTTTTTTTCTGCACATATTAAAACTGGCTATAATCCTGCTATTGTTACCCAGTAAGTGTACATGTCATGTAAATTATGACCATGTGAGTCGGTGACTGTTTGGATGTTGAACAAATTTCCTTTGAGATGTGTACATTGTTGACATGCCATTCGTAAGACAATCTAACGTTATGTTGCTCTCTATAATATAATTTAGACAATGGTTGACTTGAAATTCTTTGTCCTCGTCATTCTTCTGGTGATCTCAAATTTATTTAGCATTATCTGTTTTGCATTCAGTCAAGTGCAAATCTTTCTAATTAGCTAAAAAGACCCTTCCTGTGAATGGAGGCTTAGAGCCTGTTTTTGTTTTCATTTTTTGTTTTCATTTTAAGTTAGGTATGTTTTCATTATAATTACAAAAATATTATATTATTTTTATTTTGTTTTCTGTTTTCAAAATTTTATAAAAAAAATAGTGCAAATAACAAAAAAGTTGTTTTTATAATTTCTTTTACAAAATTTTAAAAACAAGAAACAAAATAAAAATAATATGATATTTTTATAATTATAATAAAAATATATCTAATTAAAAATGAAAATAAAAAACAAACTAAACAGGTTGCTTATGAAAAGAAAGAAAGATGAAAAAAAAATGAGAAATAATGGTTCAATTTTAAAGTATGAATGGATAAATCAATGTCTTCAAATGTGAGGTGAGACGCAATATATGTAACTTACTCCTAGTCTCTTACACTCTTCTTGTATATCGAAAGTTTCAAATGGCGAACAAAATGTCACTTTAAAATATAAATAGAGATAAAGAATGATTATGTATTTGGATAATGTCGTTATTGTTGAATTTATTTTCATTTCATAGTTGCCATTATTATGCAGTAAGGTCAATTTGCGAAGTGAAATGCTGTCTAAGATTCGGATTTTATTGCTTGAATTATACCATTCGTGTGAAATAAAAAGTAGGATAAAGGAGAAGCGAAACAATGGTGAAGAAAATATATGGGTTTTCATTCAAATCCACGCCAACAAAACTCCAGAAACTTTCAGTTATCACCCAAAAAAAAAATGATGTGTTGGGTTAAGGTTAATCCTAATAGTTACTGTTTCAGCGAAAGGGGAAAAAAAAAAGATTTCTAGTTAACGAGCACAGTGTAGACGTGGCTCCCCTAAGTATTACCTATAAATGCGTAAATGAGGCTGCTCCATCTTCCTCATTTCCCTAGACCTGCATCTAACAAAATACAGAGTCACTAAGTGGAGTTAACAAAATGAAGAATCACTACCTCTCCTTTCTCTTTCTAGCTCTCTTCCTTTCTGCAGCTGCCGGAGACTCCAATGTAAGTATTCTACACTCTCTTCACTTCTCTCTACTAATTAACCTCATTTCATTGAGCTTTTCATCATGTACAAGTAAACACCCACATCACAAATACAACCTTCTTCCTCATAATGCCTACAATCTGGTCATCATCAAAAGGAACAGCATGAATTACCATTATCATTGTTTATTCTTCGTTAATGAGGCATCTAAGCAATACCCAGATTCCCAAATCCACATCTACATCCCTCCACATATGAAGGATCCAGTGTAAAATAAGTTAAGTTGATCATCACATCTCTGCTAACATCATTTGCAAGCTTTTCATCCCATGTATTGAATAATATTAATACCCACATCACAATCACTATCTTTTTGAATCTTGAGCATCATGTTATACCACATCATTGCTTTTTCTTCTTGATGAGCGATCCAAGCGATGCCCAGGTCCCCAAATCCACATCATCCTCATGTGTGTTGCCATATATATTATGCTTTAACTTTTTGTCTTTTAAGATTCACTTTTTTCTTCTTTTTGTATTTTCACCGAAATGCATTTTAGAATCCGTTATACTTCTATGATCCTCTACACTTATTATTATACAATTTTTTATATATCCTTTAGAATATAAAAAGAATCGTAGTTAAAATTTTTGTTTATCCATGTCGGGGTACTTGAAGTAGTATATGTAATTTCGTTATTTTTTTGGAAATTTTGCATTCACATCTTCTTACTCACTTGGGTTAGGTCATTTATCAAAACAAAGAAAGTAAACTTTACATATATTAATTAATATTTAAAGTCGAAAGATATAATAGCAAAGATTTTCTTTTGCATATTATACGAATATCTATGGTTGATGTTGAGTGGGGAATATTATGACACAAAAAACAGGAGTGCGTGTACAGCATGTACGTAAAGACCGGGTCGATCATAAAGGGCGGAACCGATTCCAAAATCAGCGTGACACTTGGCGATGCCAATGGCCGTTCAGTGTGGGTCCCAGACCTAAAGAAATGGGGTCTCATGGGCCCAGCCCACAACTACTTCGAGCGTGCCAACCTCGATGCCTTCAGTGGTCGTGGTCCCTGCATCGGCTCCCCCGTTTGCCGCCTTAACCTCACCTCCGACGGGTCCGGATCTCACCATGGCTGGTACTGCGACTACGTCGAAGTCACATCCAGTGGGCCCCACAAGCCCTGCTCCCAGACCATCTTCTACGTCGATCGGTGGCTCGCTGAGGACGTTGCGCCCTACCACCTTACGGCGGTGCTCGACGGGTGCCGCCGCGGCGTCCGGAATGACGTGGCGGCGATGAGCATGAAGAAGAAGCGCGGGAGGTTGGTTGTGGGGAATCCCACGGCCACTAGATCATCGTCGGCTTGAGAGTGTGAAATGGGAATCAGATTAAATTAAATAATCTGATCTTGTCTTTGTGTTTGTTGCAATTTTGGAACCATTTCAAACCATGCTTTAATTTATGTCTTTATTTATTTGTTTGTTTGTTTTACTATTCATTTTCTTTCTTATATTGCTCTTATTTTATTTTCTAATAATGTTTTTCTTTTTGGGAGAGAATTATAAACCTATTCCCGAACATCAATCTATAGTTCTAATATTAGTCTCATTATGATATTAGTTACCACTTGCACATATAATTTTTACATAATTTTTTATATTTGGTTAATTATGAATAATTTTTTAATTAATACAATATATCATTTAGTTATTGAGTTTTGATAACCAATTACTTACAAGTTAGTAATCTATTAACTAAATGATATGCTAAATTAATTAAAAATTTATTCATCGTTAACCAAAACTGTAAATAATTATTATCAAAACTTATTAACCAAATGATATATTATATTAAAAATAAATAAATATTCATTGTTAACAAAATATAAAAATAATGTTAAAAAATTTCCAAATATCATGTTCTTATTATTTATTACACTAATCAATTACCTGAAGTTTTTTAGGTCATAGTTAAAACGACAATTGATCATATCAAGATTCTTCAATAATCACTAATTATGTCTTTAACTTCAAGTTTAAAGAGAAGTCAACTACTAGCTATAAAACTTATGAGAAGAAGAGGCCAAGTTGGATTCAATGGTGAGCTCTTATTCAAAATCAAATTCCAGTTACATCTACAATTCTAAACTAAGATCTAAATTGAGTTTAAATCTTGAGTAAGTAGCTAAGAAAATTAATTGATTTTTTAAAGTGTATCCTTCACATAAAATAGAGAGTTTAATTTTGATCCTTCACATCCAATCATATGTTGCCAAATCATTAAAAAAAATTGACTATCACAACAACTACTTAAAAAGTCTAACTTTTTTAATGATGTGTTAGTATATGATTAGATCACAGTGTAAAAAAACTTTACACTAACAATTGATTGAAATTAAATTTTAAAATAGGACTAATAATTTATTTTTGGAATGACAACTTCCTCTTTCTTATCAATGAGTAGGGTATGGATTGAGAATTGAAAATAATATAAATTAGTTATTTTTCAATTTAATAAAATTACTATCTAAAATTAGATTTTAAATATATTATATATAATCAAATAAGATAATTGAAATTGAAAGATTGAATTTCAAAGCCCAATTTCTTTCATCAAACAAAACATTAGGGTGATGAAATTTCGAAATTTCACCTAACCAACTATAATTTCAATTTCGTTATTTTGAATAAAAGAACATTGGATGGAAACGCATTGAATAATGTATGAAAACGTATTCCCTATTCAAATAATGAAATGAAACCCCCCTTCATCGAATAATTGTTTAAAATTTTATTCAAATAATTGTTTGAATAATGTATTGGCCATTATTCAAGTTTGAAAGAAAAAATAATCATTATATTTGAAAAATGAACAATTGTTGAATTTATTTTTTGCCAAATGATTTTAATGCAAGCCAAATTTATTTGCATTAAATATTGGACTCAGATTCGGTTTGCCTATACCTAGAAGTAGGAGTAGATAATGAGTTGAGTCAATTCACAAACTTGCATATTTTTACCCTACTCAACCTATAAATAACGGGTTAGTTTGGTTTAAGTTAAGTTTAAAATAACTCAACCTATACAGTATGGGTCAATTTGTGAGTTGAGACTCTTGTTAACCTTAAATGATACTTTATTTTGACTATTGTATTAATTGTTATGCTTAATAGTTATGGTGTCATTAGCTTGCATAAGACCAAAGAGAGGAGAAGGTATTGTCATTAATATGTTGATGAAAGCTCATGTTACGTTAATATTTATTGTAATCTTAGGTCATATGTGTATTTTAAAACTTATATTTTATATTATATCATTTGAAAATTTATGTTATGTTATGTTATACGGAATAGATTTTGTTTTTGATTTTAACATGTTATTTCTTTTTTAGGCTTAAGTTTAATCTACGGGTTGAACCAAACCTAATCCACACAAAACCAAGTCAAGTTAGTTTGAGTTTAATGATAAATGTATACAAATCAACCAACTCAACCCACAACTTCTATAAATAGGTTGAGTTAAAAAATATTCCAAATTCAATCTAACTCGACCCATGTCCACCTCTACTAGTATTTCCATATCCCACAAGAATTGCACTTCTGCACTACATCCTCCATATTCATGTTGCATATTTAATGTAAGAAAAATTACTTTTAGATTCCATAAAATTTAGTTTATTTGTAAATAACTATCACAAACTATAAAAATATTATAATATCTTTCATAAAATATATCAATTCTCTCAATAGGTAATTCTATCCATTATTCGTTAAGTTACTGCCAGAATGAAAATACATTTAAACTCCTTAAGTTTTGTCTATTTGCAAACAGTCATCATAAACTATAAAATTTTATAATTTAATTCATATATTATATCAATTATCACAAATAGGTCATTCCATCCACCTTTTATTAAGTTACTAATAAAAGAGTGGCGTAGCATGATCCTTACCCTTTATCTATCTCAAATCATAACCCTATTAGTTTTTATTTTTATTTTGTTTAGACTTATTTAATATATTTTTTCATAAATTTATAGTTCATGTTAACTATTTACAAATATGCCAAGGTTTAAGAGAGATTTGAATGTGCTTTTTATTTTTATTATGTGATGTGTATTTAGAATAATTTTTTTTATTAAGATAACTAAATTAAAGTAAGTTTTAATTATTAAGAAATTAGCTTATAAAGTTAATATAAAATAAAAATTAAAAAAATGAGAAATAAAAATAAATTTGTATACTTTCACTTATTAACTGCTTGCTTCTATGATAATTTGTTCATTACTTATTTATTTTAATTGTAACAGTTTATTTTATAAATTTTATCTTTTTACTTAATTAGTTATTTTAAATTTTTTTAAAAATATATAATATTATCAAAATAAAAAAATATAATCTGGCAATGTCGTCTATTATAAGCTTTCTTATTTAATTTTTTAAATTCTTATTTTTTAATTTATAAAAGTTTATTAAATAAGTATAAAGAGATAATTATTAAATAAAAATTATGAATAAAAATTAATGTGAAGGGTTAAGATTTAAAATAAATAGATAGTGAACATCATGTCACTTTTCTGTTAATAATTTAATAAAGAATAAATAAAATGACCTATTATAATAATTGATATAATTTAAAAATTAAATTAAATTTTTTTATAATTTATAGTGACTGCTTTAAAAATAAGCATAATTTAAAAAATATGAATAATTTTTTTTTTATGTTAACAATTTAACAGGAAATGAATAAAATAACTTATTTCAATAATTTATTAATTAAATTAAAAAATTATAATTTATAGTAATTATTTGTAATTTGATTAAAATTTAGGGGGTTTGAATGTATTTTTTCCTTTCATATAATAAGCTGACACACGTGCAGATCTTAAATCTCGATACTTCTATTCCAACTCTCACCTCACAATCTTCTTCTTCTTCTTCATCTCCTCTCTCTGCTGAAACCAAAACCCTAACCTTAACTCTGCAATCCATGGACGCTCTCGAATCAAACCCTAGCCCCCCTCCTTATCCATCATCGGAAACCCTAGCTTCCTACGATCACAATCCCCCTTCTCCTCCTCCTCCTCCTCCACCATCGCAACCTTTGAATTCCGATTATCAATATCCATCGGAAGCCCTACCTTCGGATGGTCGAAACTCGAACGGTACTACGGAGAGTGGTCACGTGAACCCGTCAGAGTCGGAGAACGGTCAGGGCGGTGCTGATAACAATTGGCGGCTTCAGATTGCGAAGCCACTTGTGTCGGAGAATGGTTTGACAAATAATACCCGTAGTGGAACGGACAAGGACCAATCTGGTGGTGAGGAAGAGACTACGAGCAAGCGCCGCCGGCGAAGTCGGTGGGACCCGCAGCCGGAGTCCAACAACGACCAGAACGGTGGCGAATCGGGTAGCGGAACGCGGAAGAGGAAGTCCCGTTGGGCCGATGATGAGCCGAAGCCGGTGATTCAGCTTCCTGATTTCATGGGCGGTATTGAATTCGATCCTGAGATTCAAGCTTTGAATAGTAGGCTCCTTGAGATTAGTCGAATGCTACAATCAGGTTTGCCTTTAGATGATCGCCCTGAAGGTGCTCGATCACCTTCACCTGAACCTATATATGATAATATGGGGATTAGAATTAACACTAGAGAATATCGTGCTCGCGAGAGATTGCAAAAGGAGAGACAGGAAATTATATCTCAGATTATTAAGAAAAACCCTGCATTTAAGCCACCGGCTGATTATAGGCCTCCGAAGCTTCAGAAGAAGCTTTATATACCAATGAAAGAATACCCTGGTTACAATTTTATTGGGCTGATTATTGGTCCAAGAGGGAACACACAGAAGCGGATGGAGAAAGAAACTGGTGCTAAAATTGTGATTCGTGGTAAAGGGTCGGTGAAAGAAGGTAGGCTGCAACAGAAGAGGGATTTGAAACCTGATCCTTCGGAGAATGAAGATTTGCATGTTTTAGTGGAGGCAGATACACAGGATTCACTTGATGCTGCTGCAGGTATGGTGGAGAAGCTCTTGCAACCTGTGGATGAGGTGTTGAATGAGCATAAGAGGCAACAACTTAGGGAACTTGCTGCCTTAAATGGGACAATTAGGGACGAAGAGTATTGCCGGTTGTGTGGTGAACCTGGTCATCGCCAATATGCATGTCCTACAAGGACTTCAACATTTAAGAGTGAAGTTGTCTGTAAGCATTGTGGGGATGGTGGTCATCCAAGCATAGATTGTCCAGTGAAGGGTGCTACTGGGAAGAAGATGGATGATGAGTATCAGAACTTCCTGGCAGAGTTGGGAGGTTCGGTTCCTGAATCTGCAACAAAGCAAACCAGTACATTGGCAATTGGTTCAGGAAATTCTGGAAGCAATGCTCCTTGGGCTAACAATTCTGGCTCCACTGGTGGTGCACCACAAGCTGGTTTAGGGGCTAATGCAGTTAAAAAGGAAATTGATGATACAAATTTGTACATTGGGTATTTGCCACCCACTCTTGATGATGATGGTCTGATCCAATTGTTTCAACAATTTGGTGAGATTGTTATGGCAAAAGTTATCAAGGATCGAATGTCTGGTTTAAGTAAAGGATATGGGTTTGTGAAGTATGCTGATATTCAAATGGCGAACAATGCTATTTTGGCCATGAATGGTTATCGCCTTGAGGGTCGAACCATTGCAGTGAGGGTTGCTGGTAAGCCTCCTCAGCCTGTTGTACCTCCTGGCCCACCAGCATCTGCTGTGCCCACTTATCCTGTTCCAAGCCAGCCACTTGGTGCCTATCCATCCCAACAGTATACTGCTGGTGGTCCCCTTGGGAGTGCTCCCCCTGGGAGTTACGGTGGTACCCCAGTTCCATGGGGACCTCCTGTTCCTCCTCCATATGCTGCTTATGCTCCTCCTCCACCTGGGTCAACTATGTATCCTCCTATGCAAGGTCAGCCTATGCCTCCTTATGGTGTTCAATATCCTCCTGTCCAGACTGGTCCCCCTGGTGCCCCATCCCAGCCTGCAACTTCTAGTGAAGTGCAGCAGAGTTACCCTCCTGGAGTGCAGTCTGACAATAGTACCTCCACTCAATCTGTACCAGCCAATATATATGGGAACTCGGTACATGCAATGCCACCTGCAGCTCAACCTACATATCCCGCATCTTATGGCTATCCACCTTACTACAATGCAGTTCCTCCACCACCTCCCCCTCCTGCCCCTGTCTCAACTTCAGACCAATCCCACAGCATTGTGAATGTTCCTTGGGCCAGTAATCCTCCAGTGCCACCTCCTGCTTCATCTTCTGAGAAGACAACATATGGTGCGGATCAATCCCAGGGAATTGGAAATGTGCCTTGGGCTGCAAATCCACCAGTGCCTCCTCCTGCTTCATCAGCTGAGAAGACATCATATGGTGCAGACTCAGAATATGAGAAGTTCATGGCAGAGATGAAATGATCTAGTTTCGTGCGAAAGTCATGCTTCAAAGTTCTGAAAGGTGTGTGTCTCATCTCTATTTCTTTTATGTTGTTCATAGTTGGCCATATACACATTATATTTTGATAAAATTTAGCCGTCAGTTGCTGACTTGCTTTCAATCTGACATAAAGCCTAGTTTGATTCAGTCATAAGACAGAGTCTTTTTAAAATTGTTGGTATCACAATTTATTTGTTTGTAAGAGATAATTTCATGAAAACGGTGCTTATTAACCATGCATATTATCATTTTAAAAAGTTTTTTCAGTTGATCACCATCCCGTGAAAACCATGAGTTGTTTCTGATTTAGTTTTAAATGGAAACAAGTGGGACTAAGAATTTTTTGGATATGAGTTGGTTCAAATAAATTAATGCTATTAGAAGTAACTTGTGTGTGCTAATGTTTATAATTATATAGGCTTCACTTTTGAGTTGGAATTTTCGTCTGCAACTTGATGGTTTTCGATGTCCAATCTATGTTGTGTTCATTAACACATCTATAAATTTTTTGCTTCATTCTTAATGCAATTTGGGTACTTTTCCTTCCCTAGGTTTTATATATTAGCTAGGTATTTGTTTTTCCTTGGAGATTATTTTTCTGCCAGTAGAGGGGAATATTGGCTTCAAATTACTTATATAAAACAACTTATTTAATTTTGTCTGTTTAACTTCCTTACATTTGAATTACACTTGGTCTTCTGTATATCTGAAGGGCCCTTACAGAAGAAAGGGTAAAGTGATACAACTTTGTAAGTATATGATTTCTGCACATACTGTATTTTGGATTTATTTTATGTCCAGCTCATTTATTAATGTTATGGTGTCTGGTCCCCTTCCTAATTTTATGGTGTTGAAGTTGTCGTTTGGAGCAGAAACTAGTTAGAGGTGTATGGTTCAGGTATAAAATCCCCTTCCTTTGTAATATGCAAAACCAAAAAAGGAAATTTTGAAGTTTTTTATGTAATGGATGCTTGAATGCATTGTTTTGCAGATTACTTCCATAAATTTCATTTCTAAATTTTCAAAGATCTCTGTTTTTGTTTCTCTACACGAGGGTGTCTATTGTCATGTTTGATGTTATTATGTATAAAATTAACTATGGCCTTCTGTAATTTTTTTTTTTTTAACATATTGTATCATGATTTTGCCTCTCTTAACTCTTCTTCATTGTTATGATGTAACATTGTGACAGGCCTGAAGTTTCTTGGAGCTCTTGTGAACCTGATTTCTTAACCTCTTGCAATGACTTTCTTCGAAGTTTGGGACTCACTTCTTTAACCTTGCTGTACTGTTATGAAATTTGCAGAGATTTGGGCTAGAAGTTCAGAACAGTCTTCATACAGTAGAGGCGACATCAAAGCTTATTATTGTTATGATCATTATTAATCTTTTCTTATCGTGTAGGACTTAACACTGTCTTTTTTTTCTTTTTCTTTACTTGGTATTTTACTGATTTATACAGTAATGTCTGGTTGCTAATGTTTCCTTCTAAAAGTGTGAACTTTTGTGGCAGCTGGTTCCTGGTGTTTCATGTTGATACATTTCTGTTGTCTTTCTCAGTTGATTTAGTTCATTCAGAACTTATTCTAACTTATTTATAGTTTTGATCATGAGCTTAAATATTTTTCTTTGAGGATTCTAATTCTGTTAATTGTTTGGTGCTGAAGCTGCCTTTTAGATGCCTTTAATCATCTCATCCCGAAGGTAATCATGCCTTGCCATTTATTTTAGGCATTTCGGGTTGCTGGAAGAGATATTTTTTTTAAATGATTTGTTCATACAATTATAAAATGTATTTAACAGTTCCAGTGTGGCAGGTAAAAGAGTTCAAACATTTTATTTCTGGCATGATAAATGTCAGACTTTGGTGGCATTTGCACATTTTGCCTCAATTAAATTTTAGCTGACATGGTGTTATCAACATCAAGTTCTTGTATGATGATACAGGCAATTATCAGGTTTCTCATTTGTTTCTGAAGTGATCATGTGGTCCCATTGACATGGTAAATGTTATTGGCATAAGATGAAGGCTGAGGTGAAAATGATTGTTGATAGTGTGTATGAGTTGTCTGCACGCACTTGGTTTAGCTGGGTTGCTGGGTGAAGATAGAGTGAATGATCAAAGAATTGGAGTTGTAGAAAATTTCTCTATTTCCTTGCTGGATGTCTGCTCCTTTTGGATTAAAACAGTTGAATTTTGTTGTTGCTAGGGACGTCCAGAGTTTATTAGCTCAACCATAAATCGTTGAGCCTAGCTCACTAGTATGCTTGTCAGATTTAGAGAAATATGTTAGTTCCCTACAATCTGTTTCTTATCATGAACAGGCTGCTAAAGAAAAGTAGTACCATGTTAGTTCACTAGTGTGCTTGAGTGGATATGCTGTTTCCATGGTTTGATAACAATTAGGAGGTTTATTTTTATTCCTAGAATCTGTTAGGCCGTCAGATTCTTAAGATGCGGATAGATTAGACACTGGCAGTTGCTGCTCTTTATTCCTAAAGTGAATTCCTTGGATATTTTAGACTAAGCATGCTGAGAACTGTTTGCAAAATTATTATTGCCCTTCTTGACCCCTCATTTTGGAACTTGAAAGCACTGGCTGATGTTTTGAGACATAATTTTCTAGTGTTCATGGAAATGGGTCACTTGTCATCGGTGCGCAGGCAGCAGCTGTGTGCATTTGTTATTGGGTGTTGGGATATGGCCTTGAGCAATTCTACTTTGTGTCAGTCAGTTCAAATTTTGTGATTTTCATTTCTAGATCACAGCTGCATGCAAGATATTCATCTTATTAAATTTGAATCATATCAAACAAATATTGTAATTAATATACGTACTTTACAACTTAAAATCATTTAGTTCCTTTGCCTGTGCATTTGGACATTTTTCCAAGACATGGAATAAGAGTAGTCACCACACCGGTCTTGTTTGGAACTGTAGTTATTGCTTCATTCTATGCACACAATTTTGTGCTGAATTAATTTTTTGCTTGATCAATGGTTGTATAATGAATTATTTGTCTCTGATTTTGTGTTGTCTGCTGCAAATTGATTTGAAGGAGAGCTGAAGTAATGCCCAGCTCAATGGTTGTGTTCCAGAGTTAGAAGGGGAGTTTTTCCAGTTTTGGAAGGTTACTTCATCTTCTTGGCTGCGCTTAGTTATGTAGCCAGCAAGTTAAAACTGTTATATTGACATATGATAAAGAACAATTAGAGAATTTATTTTAATTTTCAAAATTATTATTATTATTATTATTTTATAAATCCAAGAATCGTTATTGTCGACTGAACGACTTATGAGTTGTCAGATTTTGATTCAGTAACTTTTCTCTTTGGCATGTACTCGACGTCAATTTTTATTTTATTTTTGTTGAAACTAATCTAATGACATTCATTCAGTGATTCAGAGAAAATTTATATCTGGTTGCATAGGTGTTTGCTGTCATTCTCCAATTAAAACAACGTATTTTAAACCTCATTTTAATGCTCCGTTTGTTGGAGAGATTTGAGCACGTGTTTTCTCATTTTCTGCGTGATAGTCTGAAATCTATTGTCATATTCTGGGATTCAATCTGAGAAATCAACTCTACCGGATGTAGCCCACTCTGCCTTCGAAGAAGTCTTGACGAATTGAAAACCGGGTGTCATGTTTCTTGTTAGTATCTATATCAAGTTGATCAACATCAGTAGTTTTATTTCCATTTACACAAATGTTATGGCTTCAACAAAACTTTGCAAATTTTTAGCAAATTTTTGTAATTTGCAATTTTACTGCACGTGCAAAACTGAAATGAATTTAGCATCATTGTCCGCCGGTAGTTTCAGTTGCTGAATATCAAACCATAAGGTTTGGCAAGACGGGTGTTTCCTGTGGCTATCAAAAGGCTCATTTGGTTGTCTATCCTCTTGTAATATTTCTAAAATGTACTCGCATAACATAAAAGAACATTAAAAAAAGTATGTCTATCGTTCGTGACGAAAACAAATAAAAATGTAGCATATATACTCTATAAAATAATAAAGATAATAACTTAAGAAAGATATAGTTATAAACTTATAAAGAAAAGTAAATAAATTTTATGATATAAATAGAAATAAGTGTAAGTGGTGAATCTTGATTTCTAAATATCATTTCCTTTTAGTTTTAGTGAAAACCAAAAAAGGACATTAAATGAGAGAATTATTTTCTATAAAAAGAAATAGATAAAAAAAGCCGGCATTTAGCCAAATTATAACATATGGTTAAATTAAATAGACCCTACGTCATCATAAAAATATATATTTTAAAAAAAATTAGATGATATAAACAGATATGTCTTATTAGCACAGCGGTGTTATTCCAAAATGTTATTCCTTTAGGTCGTGGGTTCGAACCCAGACTATTCCCAAAGTGTATTTTTGAATTCTTCGTTTCCTCGTTCTTTCATCTTGTTCAACTGCACAACGATGGATCAAGACCGTTCCTCTTCAACTCGCCGGAAGGTAGTGACCTTTTCGGAGCAAGCATCGAATTCCTTTCGTTTGAAATAGTTTTGGTTCAAATTCATGTGAATCCATGGCTTTTATTTTCTTCTGTGCAGGTCAAGTTCGCCCCAAAATCCCCACCTGACAGGAAGCCCAAACCCACAACCACCAAAACGTAATTCTGCAAATCAACTTTGAAATTTGAATTCCCTTCCATTTCCGTGGAAAATTTTTCTCTCTTATGATGGAAATTGTTTGATGCAGTGAAGTGAGTAATGAAGAAGACGGAGAAAGTGCACAGGCTCAAGCTCTCTTACGTCGTTTGAATGTAAGTCAGTCTCTCCATTATTTTCGATCTTCCTTTCTAAAGCATTGTTTGTTGCTATAAATTTATAATTTGTTTAAGTTAATAACCTCTTAAAAAATAACTTTTTTTATATATATAAAAAACTCAAAACATAAATTATATTACTGACACAACTTTCCATTTTTTTATTCCCCAAAGACAACAAAAGAAACTGTCTTTGATGTTGTAGACAACAAATATTTATTATACTACATTTTCTCGTTTTAAGATTTAGTTTTACTTTTGATTGGTTTAGGAGTTTTTTATTTAGAAAAAAAGTTAACGAAGAATGCATAACCCTTATATACGTGAATTATTTAGGAAGAATCAACAGTTTGTTACTAACTATTTTTAATTTAATTTTTTAAATTACCCTCAAGTAACTATCTTTTTTTTTTTAAAGTCAAAGTGTCAAACTTTAAAATATAAGAAATTGCAATTTTAATTAGGGCAATTTAAAAATTACAATTAAAAGTAGGTACTGAGGAGGAATGTTAATAACCACTCCACCCATTTAGTAGTTACTTTCAGTAATTCCCCCCCCCCCCTCTCTTCCTACATGGCGTCACTTTTGCGATGTCGTTGTTCCATTCCTAAGATGCTATCAGGGTTAAGCTAATATTCGTTTGCATCTTAAAGATTACCTGAAAAAATTTGTACAATGTGGAATACTGAGTGTTATGTAACCCAAGCTACCACAGCATATGGCCTACTAGAATGATGGCATCTGAATAGAAAATAAAACGAATTGGCATGCTAAATGAATACTAAGAGGCAGCATACTCCTATTCTCTAGCTACCTGAACCATGGTGAAGGTTAATGTTAAAAAGATCAAAGGACGATGCCATGCCTCGTGAGCTTGCCAATTTGTAGAGACTCTTTTGGTTTTTGTTTCTCCTTCTGTCTCTTATAGAAATAGTAAAACTGTTTACTAGGGAACATTATCAATTTTTTAACATTTTTTAATCATTACCTAAGTTCCCAACAATGTTGGAATTTGGCATGGTATCAAGCTCAATGTCACCGAGGGTGCTATGAAGACAACATGGATTAATACTATTAAAATATATCAAAAGGCCAATTTTTGTGTTAAATAGACATCCTAACGAGGCCTTTCCTTTTCTTTTTCTTTTTTCCTTTCCCTTATTGCTAAAGTGAGACTGATTTGTTTTTTCTCTACATTTGCAGGAGAATCTTGCAAGACGCGAGCCTAAAGTTGAAAGAAAATGTAATTTTTCATCAGTTTTGCAAAACATTATTGTTCATATGTTTATCATAACCTTATACGCCTAAGACATTGCTGATAGAAGTATGAAAGACATTGCAAAACATTATTAATCACTCTATTTCATTACAATTGCATAGCTTTATGGAAAGATTTGTGGTTGATGTAGAAGTTTTTGAAATTAAAGATAGTTGTGGTGTGGGAGAAGTAAAAATCTAAGAACAATACCAATGGCTTGATGGTATTTTGGAAGAAGGGAAAAGCGTGCTTATAATTTCCAATGAGATATAGTACATTCAAATGAAACATATTATGCTTTTTGTTCTAAAAAGAAGTTTCTTTGTTGGATTTTAGAAATTTCTCTAGACCTTTTTACTATGGAAATTACTAGCTGAGCAGTTTGACTGCATGGACATATCTTAACTCCCTGACTAGCTGCCAGAATCTGTGTGGCCTGCTCACAATAATAATTTATCATCACCTTCATCATTGTCAATAGTTTATTCATCTTGTTTGCTGCTTATGTTTGTATTTGAAACTTGCAGCAAGTGTGCAAGTTGCATTTGGTCCTGGAGTTAGTTCATCACCTTACCTAAGAACATATGGTGTTAGTAAGGGTGTAAATAGTGGTAAAAGCAGTGGCTCAGCATCTAATGATTTTGCTAATGAGCAAAATGGTTTATCACTTTCTTCAACTGCTATAGAGGATCAAAGTGATGCTTGTATGATAGATGCTACTCATGATACCACTAATGCATCATCTTGGAAAATTAAGAGAGAATACAAGGAACCGTGGGTGAGAAATTGTCATCACTCATCTATTCTCTTCCTTTCTGTATCTTTCTCATACATCTAAGCATCTGAACCTTTAATTTAACTGCAGGATTATCACCATTCTTGCTATCCTACTACTCTTCCTCTGAGGAAGCCCTATTCTGGAGACCCAGGTATGCTCTCATATACATCAACAAATGATCCACTAACGGAATTAATATTCATAAATGTTCAACAAGACAGATAAAGTCCAAAGGATACTTTGAAAGTGTATATGAAAGGGATATTGTTGGCAAAAGTCAGCTCCAAGTTTTTTTAGCTAATGAATCCTCACGCCGTTCCTCATAAATTTTATTGAACCCTGTGGCATTGACAGTAATGTGTTCTTTTTTAATCTGGTAGAAATTCTTGATGAGGAGGAATTTGGGGAGGCTGCTATTAGCGTGGAGTATGATGAGAATACTGTTAATCCTGCTGCAGAACTCGGGCTCTTAGTTAGTAGTCAGAATGACTTACATTAAAGTAATTCTACAATCATTATAGAGCAGTAACTGATATAATGCATAGATAATTTTTCAACAGGAGAAGAGTGAGCAAAAACGGATGCTTTTCTTTCAGCTCCCTGCTCTGCCATTGGTCAAGCAACCAGTGAGTAAGAAGGGGAAGGAGAAAGTTGGTACAAAAACAGCGTCAGGAGGGTTCATGAAGGGGTGTTCGCTGGAAGAGTTGTCAGGGGGATATATGGGCAAAATGCTGGTATACAAGAGTGGAGCAATCAAACTAAAACTAGGAGAAACCCTGTACGATGTAAGTTCTGTCACCTGCTGGTTTTGAAATTAACAATTGGCTTTGCCATGCTCACCAACCCACTCATTTACCCTTCTCTTCTCTAGTTTACCATATTCACTAAATTAAGTGCCAAGTCAATTTGTTTTTCCCTCGTGTGATTCATTTTAATTGTAAAATATGTAATGATGATGAAGTTGTAGATCCTGTCAGTCCAATCATATTGCTTATGTTTATCACATTTCATTTACCCAGGCATTGATTCAACACATGATTTGTGGTGTTTGGGCATTTTATTATTTGAGTATGTATAAGATCTCATTCTGAGACATATTTGTGTTTTTGTGAGTGGGGGGTGTTAGAAACGTATTTAGGGTTTCCACTTACAGTCTCATGAACGCGTGAACTTGGTCGTATTTTTCTAAAGACGAGAAATTTGATCGATCTCTATTCCTCATTTTGTGAGAATTTCTGTCTTGTGGTATGTGTTAGGACTGAGCACCCTGAAAACTGCCCTCCACCCGCAACCCCAAAAAAAAAAATCATTGATCCCATTTTTCGCCTCCTTTACCTTCTGCAATATGTAACTTCAATTATTGCATTTGAGAACACAATATAATTTTGTTTCTCACACAGGTATCTCCAGGTTCAAATTCTATATTTGCTCAAGATGTTGTGGTGATGAACACTGCAGAGAAACACTGCTGCGTTCTTGGGGAGCTTGGCAAAAGGGCTGTTGTAACTCCTGATCTTGATTCAATTGAACTCTAAAAGACTCAGGTTAAATATATGAAATACACCAGCAACGTAGAACAATTACTAGCCTGGTAGTACAAGTATCTGACGTGATGGAAATGGCAATGGCATGTATATGAATAGGGATATTAGGAGTATATATCTGACTACAAATGCTAACACTGCTGATTCGCAAGCATGTAGGTGCAATTTAGATACTAAATTCCAGACCTAGTATTTGGCATTGATTTTTCTGTTATTGCTTGGTAGGAGTAGGAATAGTTGTTCTGTGTATGGTGTAGTAAATCATTGACAAATGTTGATAATATTTTCAATTACTTCAATGCTTTTCGTCCGTTAATTGTATGCAAGCTGCTGATTTTCCTTGTATTTGATCCCATTCACAGACTGCCTATGATTTGTCTTGAAGCTTGCTTTAGAATTTTTCAGAGACGTACTTTGCGCATCCAAACAATTGGAGATGATGACCACATGATAGCTGTGAAATTCTTGGCATTCATGAAAATGACAATAAAAAAATAATTATCATTTACAACTAGATAAATTTCATTCGATTTTACCTCAAATTATTAAGGATTTAATTTTAATCCACTGTCAGTGTAAAGTTTTTTTATACTGTCATCCAATTATGTATTGACACATCATTAAAAGAGTTAGACTTTTTAAGTGGTTGTTGTGATAATTAAACTCTTTTAATGATTTAACAACACATGATTGGATGACAGTGTAAAAAAACTTTACACTAACGGTGAATCAAAATTAAACTCAATTATTAAAAGCATGTGCCACATTCAAACCTGCAGAGGGATATATTTTAAAAAGTTTAAACTTTCAACCTTCATTTTGAAATAAATGAATAGGGTAGGGAGAATTAAATGGGAGGGCCTACAAAACAAGTATTTTAAGCCTTAGATTCGATTCTTGCTGCCAATGCTAACGATCTCCTTTGGTAAGCAATATGTAAGTATCACTAAGTCGTGAAATGCCATAATTTCAGAATGAGATTACTTTTCCTTTTAAACTCTTAAATATTGTTTGGATAGATAAGTTTGAAAAAAAAGAGAGGAGAGAGATAATTTTACTTTTTAAATTTACATTCTATTTATTTGATAATTTTTTAAAATTAGAGATTATCATGTAATCTTCTAATCATGTATTTTTTTTATTTTTATAAATATTTTATAATTCCCTTAATTAATAAAAGAAGGATTAGTCTCCCTTTCTTTCTTCTCCAAACTCCTCCCATCCATTCATAACTTTAGTAACCAAAAGAAATTCACAGTGACATCCCATATTCCATTTATAAAATCACAACTCGACATTGTAGGCCACCACACCAGTTAAGCTGACTATAAAGTACACCTACTTATAAGAATTACTTATAATTCACGATATTTCTTCCTTATTTGTCTTTGACATCACTTTTTTTTAGGTATGAAAACAAATTTAACATGATAGAGAAAACAGAGCCAACCAAATTAAGTTCAATACATAGTGTGACATAAACTGCATACAACCTGGCATAAAACATGCAAAGACGGCCTTGCATTCATGTACCATATGATAGCTTACTCATAAATGTCTATGTCTAATAAGCAAAACTGGAAAGGACCAAAAAACAATGCATCCCAATCAGAAAGTTCTGCCTATACAAGTTAACACAAAGACATATGTCGTCATGTCGTCAAATTATGTCATGCCCTGGCTATGGGCCCGACTGACCACCACGACCAACAGAACCATGATGGAAATCATGAAAGAAGTTCTCAGCCTCTCATTGAAGGGATCAGGACCTTCTGCATCTGCAGCTGTCTTTTGATGCGCAGGTTGAAACACCTCGTTCACAATCTTAGTAATTTTCTCAATCACTTCCATGAATTTGACTTTGGCAGTATCAAATATCCACATCACAGCATTTGTTGTAGTATCGGAGTCATTATTAGAAGTCCCATCAGGGCTCTGAAGAACATGCTCTTCACCTGGGAATTTCAAGACCAGATTAGTCAAATTGCGATTAATATGTAGAAGTTGAAAGTGTTATCCTAAGACATCCAATGGCCACCATAAGTCAGTAAAAAGAAATTGATAACTCTATTCATCTAATCAATACAACACCGCAAATGGAATCTAACCAACAAGCTAATAGCATTTATAAGCATGAACTACTATAACCAGTCATGAATTGAAGTAAAGGGAACCAATTCCACCTCCTCTTCCCCCACCCCACAACCCAAAACAAAAATAAAATTAAAAGAGAGAACACCACTTAACCCAGCCATCAACATATAATCCAAACTTCATAGAAAATGGGAAGCAAGAGTCGTTAAACTACATAGAAACTAAACAAGTGAAAGATTTAAATACCAACCAGCAGAGATTGACTCCCTGAGTTCCCGTACAACTTCATTGTTCAGAACAGCATCCCAAACAGCTTTGTCAGATGATAATGATTTCACCATTCTCTGCAGCAATACCACAGTTGGTAATAAGAAATACATGTAATAGTTAAAGTCAACAAGTGTTGTTGTTGAACTAATATTGGTTTCTTTCTTCTTTTTGTTTTTTTTGGTACAATGACAGCATGAAGGTTCAAACCTAGGACCTCCTACCCAAAGCCCTTAGCACTAGAACAGTTTTTTTCTCATTATACATATAAATAAGAATAACAGCAATCTGTAGGATCAAACAGCATCGCCTTAAAGGTCTTTGATTTCTACTGGTGATCCTTCAACGGTAGGAGATGACCTACCACCGTAAGCCCTTGCTAAGGCTTGTGGCATGCCTTGACTTGGAATGAGGCAACCTCCCCTTCCCCTAAACCTTTTATGTACCAAAAATAATAATAATAAAGCAATCTAAAAGATTAAATTTTATTCATAATGTAGAACTGGCATGTATATTACAGGTAACATTTTGAAGCATATATTTTGACAAACTGAAACAAAAAACGAGGTCCTAAGACCTCGCGAGGGGATGGGAAAAGGCAAGCTAAGAGGGAGTATTGAGACTCGTGGGATTCAAACCCAGCATCAAGTGCTTCCCAAGGAAGTTGGCTGCCACTAGACTACAAGGTCATTGGCTAATTTTACTTTATTCAACTCTCAAATAAACATTACATCCAAAGCTCTCCAGTCCAATTTTTTTTGTAGACAGATTAAAATGTTCGTAAGAGGTTTAACTACTAAAGTAAACTAATTTAAATTCGGTTCACATTTTTATATGAAAGTTTCAGTTTTGTTTATCAAAATAAGAGTCATAGACCATAAACTGCACCTGAACATATGGCTCAGTCTGCAATAAATGAAATGCATAATAAACTCTATCAGATCCATTGGCTTGTAGTATTTTTGAATTATATGGAAACAAAGAGGGTTCTTCCCAGTCTATCTCTGATCCATCCGAAGAAACTTGGTTGACTAAACCAGGAGTTGTGACATGATATAGTTCATTGTCCAATTTGTAGTAATATTTATCCCTGACATGCTGGACATGTGAAGCAGGCCCAAACACCCTGCATATATACTAACATATATCACTGATCTGAAACAAAATAGTCATATTCGCCAGACAATGATGTTATTTGAATTTAAAAGAATGAGTAAAAATAGTGAAATTCTTGCAAGATTGAGCATAATTGAAAAAGTCAGAGAGAACATTTATTATGTTTGCTTAGCATATCTATTTATAAAAGTACTTCAGAAAGTATAAGCAATGAAATCTTGCAAGAAAGAGCAAAATTAATAAGGGGAAAAAAAGGTCAAAGAAAACATCAGAATATTCTGATAGCTACCCATAGCTCTTAAGAAAAGTTGTGGTTAATGTACATAGGCCCCACATGAAATGTCTGGTTAAGAAAGCAATCAACTCAACTACACCATAGGTCCGCATTGAAAGGTTTGGTCAATGTACTTCTTGTCCCAAAACAAATCAGAATACACCACATCCGTGGAAACTTTGGAAACTGCAAATAAGCACAAATTAAGATCTTGACGACTAAAGTTCAGTAAAAAAATGTCAATCCCGTCCTAAGGCCATGGAAAAACATGGTAGACAGGAACTTCCATTAGCCATTACAAGCATTCAAGAATAAGTGAAACAAATAAACAGGATATTGAAGACAATCTAGTAGTTTATATGTCAATAAAAAAATTTAAAACAAATATCCTAATCATTGTTTAGAATTGACAGCAGAACAGTTAGATAAAGTCCAGAAATGGTTATCTGTTTGGAGGAATCTGTCTTGATAAGTGATAACATACTACACTGCCATCCATTCAAATTCAACTCCCTCTATCTTCCTCAGTATTCCCATTCTGTGACTAAACATCACATGGTATAAAATGAAAATTACAAGATTTCATTTTTATTTGGAACGGGGGCAGATAAAGTTAGGCGTTTGTCAGACTCATCATTAGCAATACCACCTGAACCACAAGTTCACAACCACAATGGCAATCATAATACCAATCGACTTTAGGATTCCATAAATAGGATTCTAGGAACCATTCCCAAAATTTCCTATAAGATAAATTATCATATCGAAACAAAGCCAATTTATAAACAAATTAATAGATAAATACAACAACAACAACAAAGAACAAGCTGCTTACTGTTGGAGAGCAGAGACAGCATGTTCAACCTCATTCTCAGAAGGAACAGGCCCTGTAACGTAATGACCAGAAAAGCCATATGTGCCATCATCTTGAAAGCCATCCACAGAAACCCAGTCACAGTCATCGCTGTCGGGTGAAGAATGCCAAATGGGTATCCCAGATATGGGAGAAGAAACAGAGGAAGACAATGAGAGAGGGTTTGATGATTTGGGTATGTGGGTGAGCCTAGAAGTGGGAGAAGTAGGCCTAGAAGTAGAAGAAACATTGGAAGATGAAAAAGGTTCTTGTGGTTGTGGTTGTGGGCCACTGCCAGCAACACCAACCCTTGTCACTGCTCTCCCAACCGTCCTCAACATGCCTCCTCCACCTCCCCTTCCCCCTCCCATGCCCATGCCCATGCCACCAAACATTGTACTATGGATGCTAACCTTTGTTCTTGTCACTCTTTGAAGGATGGAATCAGGAATGGAACTGGAACAGCTCTATTACGAAAACGTATTGAGTAGTTTGTTTACTTTTCCATCCACATACACTGAACCCCACCACACTATCCACTATCCAATCCAAAAACCAAAACCCCAACACTTGTGTCGTAACCTGTATCGGTGTGTGATATTTTCGAGGAGAGATAAAATGTGGATAGAATCTTAGGAGTAACACATGATGGAACAAGCTCCACAAGTGTAGGTTGAAGTGCTTTTACGTTGGAGTGATGCCAACTTACATAATATATTAATATTTATCTTGACTTTTTTTTACCGTAATACCCCTCATTTTAAAGTAAATTATTGAAATATTTCTGGTTTAATTTTTTTTTAAATATTATTTTTTTGCCACATCATTAACTTTTTAATGTTTTTTTAGTATCTAATGAGAAGTATTACCGCGTTTAACATCTCTATCGTAATATTTTTAAAATTGATTAAATTAAAATATATAAAAAATGATAGTTCACGATTTAATTGATTTAATTCAATTTAATCGATAATTGAATCAAATAATATAATAAATATATTTAAAATAAGTTTTAAATAAAATATATCAAATTTGAAATTTTGATTATGTTAAGGGATATGATTTTCTTCAAAAATATTTAGAATTTTCTAACAAAAAATATTAAAAGGATGTGTTTTTTAATTTTATTAAATGATATGGCTGAAGTTTTGATTTTCTTTATACTTTCTAATATCATGTTGAATGAATGTAATGATATTTAGTTTAATAAATTAATAGTCATTAATTACTACATGGGTCGTAATTAAAACTTGAAAATAGTATCAGTCTAGTACATTGGAACTAGAAGGGTGGAAAGCAAAAATCTCTCTCCCCCTGTGCATTCTTCACTTAGGTTAAGTCTGGTGAGTATTAAGTAGAAGAGTTATTAGGGTATTCTAATGTGTTTAGTATTTAAAATAAGTTATTAATTATTTATTAATTATTAGTTTTATAATAAATATTTAAAATTAAAAAGTCTCTCTCGCCTTGTCCATTCCACACTCGGGTCAAGTCTAGTGAGTATTAAGTAGGAGAGTTGCTATGGTATTCTAATATGTTTAGTATTTAGGGTAATTTGTCAATTATTTATTAATTGTTATTTTCATAATAAATGTTTGAAAGTCTATTAAATATAAATAATAACTAATGAATATTAGACAACTCACCTTAGATATTGGTATCTTTAAGGGGAAAAATATATGGGTATTGGAGTAATCCTTATTAAGTAGGGAGTGACTCTTTTAGGTTATGTTTAGATTGATGGATGGAGTGGAGTGGTTAGTAATGGAATAAAGTGGTAAAAAAAAATCTCAACCTATTGTTTGGAAATTTTGTAAGTAATAGAGTGGAGTGGTTAAGGAAAGGAATCCAAATCACTCCATGCCATTCAAACCTCAAAATTTTCTTACCCTCTAATTTGGGGGATTTGGGATGAAATATTTCCCTCCTTTTTATTTTTAGATAGTCATTTCTAATTTTAATCCTATTTTTTATTATTAAATAATGTTGTAGGTAACAAAATTAAAATAGTAGTATTAGAAGTCAAATTTATAATTCACTCCACTTCATTAATGATCATTGTGACTTCCAAACAATGGACTGAGTTTTATCTCCATTTATTCACTAAAACTTTAAAATAATAAAGTGATATATTTTTATTTTTTCACTTTATTCAATTATAAACTATTCTGTTACGAACCAATTCACTACATTCTCTTTAAAACTCAAAAACATAGCGTTAAAGAATAAAAAGTGAGTGTTATTCGATGAGAAAGGAGAAACTAGAATGAAAATGTTGAGGAATGAGATCTATTGAAGGAGAATAATAAAGGTGAAAGAGATGAACATATGATAAGGGGGCTAAACATAGTTAAGTAATTTTTAAAAAAAGCTTATTTAGAGAACTCATTGTTAAGAACTGAATTGGTTCTTTGATTTTAATCAACATTAACCAATTGAACCAGTATTACATATCTAATAATTTGATTAGACTATTGAGGTGTTTGGTCATTAGTTGGATCAACTCAACTGGTTTTTAAAAACATTGTTCCAATGTGGAGGTGTCAATGTGTTTGACATCTTTAACATTTAGAGCCTCTAAGTTTGGCACTTCTCACACGGTAAAATATAAATAAAACGTGACAAAAACAACAACACTAGTTTAATAAATAATTTTAAATTAAAGGTATTTTAGTACTTTGTTTTAAAATCATGTGTAGGGAGATAAAAAAATCCCTTTATCTTTATCATTGCATTTTTTTTTGTGGTAATTCATCTATATTCATAGAGCTCTTTCTTTTTAAAATTTAGAATTTTCAAATGAATTTGCTCATTTGGATGAAAAGATTTTGTCCTTTGGACTGGCCCAACTTAATTTTGTAAAAGAATGACTTGACCCATAAGACTAAAAAATAACAATACTCGTATTGTTAATAAGTCATGAGTGTGTCTTATAAACACTTTGGTAAGTACAACAATTAGGGTAAACCATTTCAATGGACTAACTTAATTACAATAATTGTTGCCAACGATTTGGGACAACCATTGCGATGAACGATTTAGATTTTATTATTGCACTTATAAGAAATTACAGATCTATCAAAAATAAATAATGGTTAGTTGTTATGGTTAAAGAGAATATTTCATCATATTTTATCAGATTTTGTTAGTTAATGAGATGAAGTGTAATTTTAGCTATAGAATAGGATGAATTGTCATTTCATGAAATATCGAGGGGAATTATTATAATTTACACAAAAAAATCTAGAGACCTAAAAATTAATTTAACAATTTTTTTAACATGCTAGCTTTAGTAACTTTGAGAGCATGTTTGATTGAAATTAATATAATGGAATGAGTCATTTAAATTCTCATGTTTGGTTAAATGATTGGAATAAAAATGAGCATGAGCATTCATACAATTGTAGGAATTTATATTTTATCACAAAAAGTGATGAAACTACATTCAATTTCACCAATATACAAGTGTTAAAAATAACCTTGGCACATTTATTCCACCTTAAAAGCCTTTTAGGTTAAGATGTATTTTTGTAAACTAAAACAAATCGGCTTCAAGTGACTTGACCCAAAAATTGGTTGGATTCGTTCAGGCTGAGTTTTATTTAACTTAAAAATTCGTAATTTTTTTATTATAAATTATAGCATGTCAACCATAAAAAATATTTGAGTCATTATTCTATTCTTATTGATATCAAACAAAACATAAGAATGAATATTTTATTATATTATATTCTCATTCTCTTAAAATCATTTTATCCAAATGTTGAATATTACTGCTTAAAGAAAATGCAATAAAGGATATTTTTTAAATGCAATCTTTTTTTTTTATAAAAAAAATAGGGTGAGAAAGTGGATGCATTCTCCCTTCTCCCCTCAATTTCATAAAATTATTTCTCCCAAATTAAAGAAAAAATTAGAAAAATAATATTTTAAAATTAAATAAAAAATAATTCTCATTTTCTCTATAGTCTATACAAAGAATGTAATTCTCTTCATTTTATTACTTAAACATGCAAAGAAGTAAAAATAATTATTCCTCTATCACATTCACACCCCTTCTCGACAGAAAGACTTTCAAATATATGATTAGAGTAAATAAATAATTTTAACAAAAGTTCCATATTTGGAAATTCGAATTCTCCTATATATTTATTTATTTGTTTATTTTCAAATGGCAGAAGTAAAATGGTGGTGGCGTGGATCATTCTCCTCAACAAAACCCCCAAAATGAAATTTGAACAAATACTCTCTTCTCTTCAGTTTTCTCCGCCACAAATCCATTCACCAAAAACGCAACCCTTAAATCTTTTTACACTTGCTCACACGCATTCTTTTCGTGTTAAATGGACCTCAATCAACACCCACTTCTTCTTCCTTCTTCCTCCTTTCCCTCATCCTCATCCTCATCCTCATGCCTCTCCTCACTTTCCCGCTCTTTCCTTCCCATTTTCCCTCACTTTCCTTCTTCCCAAACACCCCTCCCTTCTCTCCAACTCGGCGCTATTCCTCCCTCTCAGGGCTGAAACTGAAAGTGATGGCGGCAACTGCAAACACACACCAAACCGGTACCGCCATTCTGTGGTTCAAGCACGATCTCCGAATCGATGATCACCCAGGCCTCCTTGCCGCCTCCAACTTTCCCTCACTGGTTCCTATTTACGTCTTCGATCACCGCGTTCTTTCCCGTGAGTATGAAATGCTTTCCTTGATAGATTGGAAGAATCTGCGTTTGCGAATTATGATGCTCTGATGAATGCAGTAACTTCGCAGGTTTTTCTGATGAAATGCTGGAATTGGTTCTGTTTGCTGTCGAAGATTTGAGGAAATCATTGAAGGATCGTGGTTCTGATCTAATGATCAGGTTCGGCAATGCTGAGAATGTCATACAACAACTTGCAAGAGAGGTTGTTACGTTACATTTTTAGTTTTCTTACTGTGTGTGATATTTTACAATCAATTCAGGCATGATGAAGAGAACTTGAAGCACTCATCAATTCAATTTTGTTAAATTCATCGCCGAGGACGGAACAGGTCAAAGCGAGTTGCGTATTTGCGGAACAAGAGGTGGAGTTTGAACTACGCTTGATGATGGATGTTGTGAATGAACAGTTGAAATCAGTGATAGTTTCGGAAGGGATTCCAAGGATTCAATTATGCCGATGGCACACTCCGTTTTATGATGGAAAGGTGATTATTGTGTGTGATTAGTAATTCAATGTTGAAGAACTGATATCGGTGATTATTTATTTTTTGAGTAACTGGGTCATGTTTGATTGTATTGTTTGTATCGCATAGGTTCTGCAAAATCTTCCTGTATCATATGATGACTTTAAGAAACTTCGACTCCCTGTAACTAAACCACTTCAGCTGTCAACGTTGCCTGGTGCAGACATGGAACTGGACTGGGGTGAGTTCTGTGGTGGTGGCGGCGGCGGCTTTTCTTTTCAGGATTCTACTTGTCATTTATGTCTTTTTTTGAAATATTAGGCTACAGTATAGTGTTGGATATGTTACTTTTTCTAATCAATTTAAATTTAAATTTCCTACACAGTGCACTTTATAATGTGGCTAAAGTCATGTGATCATTGTTCATTGAATTAGGTGCTCTTCCCATATATGATGATATAAAGGAATTTATGAGTACTTGCAATCCAAGGAAATCGGGAGAGAATTGGAATTCAATCAAGGAGACATCAGCTGAAACCTTATTGCGGAGGGAAATATCGAAGTCTAGCGAGAGCAGTGAAAGGAGTTATAGCTTTAGAAACGTGCTGTCAAGGAAACTAGATGAATCTGTTTTTGTGACACAAAGAGGAAATGCTGTAGGAGGTGGAACAAACAATGTACTGAATGCATTGGCTGCATATTTGAGATATTTGGAGGGAACCGCTCGTGATGACTGGCAAGAGTATGAAGTGACAGCCCACTTTTTTATACCTTTTTTTTTTTGTAAATATCTTGAACGGTCTGGAGGCTGGAATAAAAACAAATATTTACAATAAGCTGTGTTTGACACGTATATGGCTTGCCCACATACAAGGAACTTGCTATTGTGTCTCTTTTGTTGCTGGGTTTTAAAGACAGTAATGTTTTGTTGTTGGTTTCTCATTATTTTCTTCATTTTAAGGGGAAAAATACTTTGAAATATAAAAAGCTTCACTATATTTCCCTTTTTTGCTTTCTGTTTCTGGTATGTAATTTTTTCCTCCTTTCTTTTATTACGCTTTATACCTATGTATCATAAGAAGTGCAGAATCTTGTACTTGAGTCAAAAATGGTGTGGCATTGCCTGTGTTTACCACAAGTGTTGCAATGTTTGTGTCAAGGACCAATTCCTAAAAGCTTAAGCTATTAGGTGAAGGCCAAGATTTGTTTTATATCTCTAACACGCCTCCTCACGCAAGAGCTCTTTTGGCTTGAAGCGTGGACAATGCATAAGCTCACTCTACCTTGTGCTGAAATTCAACTTTTTATTTAAAAGAATGGAGGCGGCAAGGATCAAACTCCTAATCACTTGGTCATAGAGACTCTGAAACCATGTCAATGACCAACTTTCCTAAAAGCTTAACATATTAGGTGAAGGCTAAGATTGGTTTTATATCTCTAACAATTTGTAATCTATTTTTTGGTCTTTTCGTCCTAAGTGGTTAATTCATTTATCACAAGCAATGCGTTCTTTTCTCATTATTTCTATCATATACATTTAATAGTTGTTTCATTTGCTAAGACTCTAAAAAGTTGCTATTGCAGTCATCAAATAAAAATAATTACATGTCATGAAATATTCTTTCACCTTAAATTTGTGTAGGGTACATGAAAAAGTGCGTGCTTCTGAAAGTCGGAATGGAGCATCATTTATTGGACTTTTTGGTCCTGCCCTATGTCTTGGCATTATATCTAGAAGAAGAGTACATTATGAAGCTATCAAGTATGAGAAAGAACGAAATGCAGGATTCTTATCTCCCTTTGGATATTCAGCTGCCACAATTGCAGCAGCTGTTGATGCTGTGTGCTCAAAGGAGGTGCTAGTTATAACAGTTAGGCTGTCTTATAGAATGAATTGTTATGTGCCTTGTTGATTTGGTTATGTCTTTTCTGTTATGCCAGGGTATTTGCCTTGACTTTTTTTTCTTCTCTTATCAAATGATTCATTCATTTATTTATTTTGGTGTCATAGTGGTATTGGCTTATGGCTTTGAGAAATCAGATAAATAATGATGGAATGCACTCAACACGGATATGGAGATGGAATGGTTTTCTTATTGAGGTATTCAATTGATTGGCTCATAGTCAATGATTGATTTCCTAGTAAGACCCCTTTTCAAGAGCCCACTCAATTTTCTTTTCTCAGTGAAATGAGTTAAGAACCTGAAATACTTGGTCCAGCTTAAGCATATACTCATAAAATTTACTGCTATTTTCTTGTTGGAAAACTGCTTTTCTCAGTATACAGTTGCTGGTGATGATGGTCCTGCTGTTCTTCTTGTGCACGGTTTTGGCGCTTTCTGGGAGCATTACCGTGACAACATACATGGTTTAGCTGGAGCTGGAAATCGAGTATGGGCTATCACATTGTTAGGATTTGGCAAATCAGAAAAGCCAAATGTTGTATATACTGAACTCTTGTGGGCTGAACTATTGAGAGATTTTCTTGTTGATGTTGTGGGTGAACCAGTCCACCTTGTTGGTAACTCAATTAGTGGTATGATTTAAACATAAATCGGGTACCTTGTCACCAAAAATCTGCATCCTCTTTCACACACATGCACAGTAACTTGGCTTCTTTATGTAATTTTTTTTACCAGTTTATCCTTGCTCCTGTTGATGACTTGATCATTTAATAGTTACTGTTTCGTATTCCAGGTTATTTGGTTGCTATTGTTGCTCGTATTTGGAGTGTTTTGATCAAATCCGTTGTCCTGATCAACAGTGCGGGTAGTGTCATCCCAAGATATACTTCCATACCATTGTCTAGAGTAAGTGTAACTGAGAACGACTGAAGTTCATACCTTAACACTTGCTAGACACAACATGGTATTTTTTTTACTGGCTGTATGAAAAACTGACAATTTGCTTCTTCTTGCCATTGTTAAATTTTGCCGCCTTTTATGTGGTATCTACTCAGGAGAACTGTACAAATGTGTCCATGATACCCGTCTTTTTTTTCTAATAGTGAATAATATGTTTATCCATTGCAATAGAGATTGGATTCCTAGATTTTAGAATCTTAGTCTTCACCAGATTAAAAACAGAATTGCAATAGAGTGAGATGAAGTGATGAGTTGAAGTGCATCATGCCTGTGTAGTTTTCTTTAATAAAGTGAAGCATCCAAAAGTGCATTACTTTGTGGTAAATGGATCTTAAAGTTGGGGGTTTTCTAGATTGACTTGGTCTCAGGTACTTATCGTATGTTAGATCTACCTCAAACCAGCTGATTTTGTAAATTTCTCATAACATTTCTTGCTATAATTTGACTTTGTTTATAGCTTTAGTGTGATAAACATAAATAGATATTTAGATTACTCTATCCAAAATTCACTTTTTTTTGTTTACTTATAAATATTCAGGATAGACAAACATCAGGGGCTTCTTGGTTGGGTTCTCGCCTTCTTCTATTCTACTTGAGGCTAAGAATTCAAGAAATAGTTAAGAAATGTTATCCAACTGTAAGTGTATTTTTTGTTGCTAATTTTCGAATCTCATATATTTGTTTTACACTGTTGGTGTTGATGGTGCCTGATTCTGTGGCATTTTGCTTCGCAGAGGATGGAAAGAGCAGATGATTGGCTCATAAATGAAATGCTAAGAGCAGTATCCTCTACTTCTAGAATTTAAATTATTTGTATTGCATCTGGTTTCACATTCTGATATACATATATAATTCTTGACTTATCCTTTACATATGTAAAAGTCATATGATCCTGGTGTGCTTGTAGTCTTGGAAAGCATCTTCAGTTTCAATCTTTCCATACCTCTTAACTATCTTCTTGAAGATGTCAAGGGAAAGGTTCTGATTATACAGGTATTCTGACATGGAGATGAAATATTGTGGCAAAAACATAAAAAAGTAGATGGAATAATCTGTATGATAATTATTCTCTGGTATAGCTTCATATCTTATTATTATTGATTTCTTTATATTGTTAGGGGATGAAAGATCCAATTTCTGACTCCAATGCCCAGGTGGCTACGCTTAAAGAACATTGTGATGGGGTTATAATTAAGGAATTAGATGCTGGTATCTACAATTTTAAATGTTTGTTCTTTTATTTTTAATGAGGTGCCTTAGGCCTTGTTTTAAATTAGCACTTTTTTCTGTTGACATTACAGGCCATTGTCCGCACGATGAGGTGCCAGAACGAGTGAATCCTATCATTTGCGAGTGGATATTAAGTGTGGAAAGTAACATTTTGACAGGGTGCCCAGTGTAAAATTTATTGGTGTATGCAAATTAAAATATTCATGCACGGTAAAGTGTACCGCGCCTATGAGTACACCAGTACTATGCCTTGTTGGCAGTTTATTGATCATTGGATTCTGCTCACAAACCAAATGCAATCCTACAGTCAACAAAATTGTAAACAAGACATGGTGCTTGTGCAAGTTGCATTGTGAAATTGTAGAATTAGCCTTCCTGCATTTATGATCCCCCCTCCCCCTCAATCCCCTCTTTAAGATATGTTTGGATTGGAAGAGTATAGAGAAAAAAGAAGGAGAGATATAATTTTTTATTTTTAAATTGAGAGAATTATAGAATGTTTATAAAAATAAAAAATACATAATTAGAATGTTACATGATAGTCTCTTATTTAATTCTTCTCATTTTTAAAAATTATTAAATAAAGAGAATATAAATTTAAATTAAAAAATTACCCCCTCACCTTCTTTCTCATAAAAAATTCTCAATCCAAACAATACTTTAATTTTTTTTTCTAGAGTTTCTGTGCCACAACACTTCTCTTTGTGCTATTCATTTCATCTCAACAATTTCCTTCTCGAGTATCATCAATGTTAGACTTGATTATGTTCCATGTTAAAGCCTTGTACCGGCTGGAAGAGTTCCCACACCATCAATGAAATTTTTTAAAAATCTAATAGAACTAATCACAATAATTAAAAAATTTAACTATTTTAATGATGTGTTAACATATTATTAAATGACAGTGTAAAAAACTTTACACTAACAGTAGATAAAAATTAAATCCATAACATAATCCAGCAGTTTGCCCTCATTGTGAATGGGATGTTGTCCATGCTTTGGTAATCCTAACTTCCTTTTATGGACATAACAAGGGGCTATCATTACTGCATTGGCCTTGGATCTCTCTTCATTGTGGGTGTTTCCTGGGAATGCGTTAATCAATCAAAAGCTGGACGATTCCATTTCTTCATCCCAACAAAACCAAGGGCATCAAGTGTATTTTACGATCATGCAAAATCTTTTACTATTCCCGTTACATTATTGACAAAGACAATATTATCCCATTAGCTTTTAAGTAAACGTTACTTTCAGTTACGAGTTTTATAAAATAAGAGAAAGATAATAAAGCCAATAGCCAATGCGGGTTGATTATGATGGTTGAACCAATGAACTGCTAAGAGGCCCGATTAGAATTTTATATTTTTTTGTTATTTGTTAATGAATGTCTTAATTAAAATATAAAATATGTTATGTTATTTATTAATGAGTGTCTTTGATGCACTGGTTAAAAAAATAAGTATTTTTAATTAGTGTCTTAAAAATACTATTTAAGAAACATTTAATATCTTATAATATTTTTTTAATTATTTAATAAAAAAAATTGAATACTTTTTAAATATTTATATTTATTAAATATTCTATTTTTATTTGTTAACAAGTGATTTTAACTTGACACTCCTTAATAAATCACTTTTTTATTTGTAGGGTTTGAATCATCATTTTGATTAACAATCTGACTTGCTGGTTCTTGAAGTTTTCAAAACATTCAACCGTGTTTAGTGAACTCGTCACGTCAGCATGGGGTGGAAGTTTGGAGTGCATTGTAAATTTGTAATTTCGCCAATTGATGGGGTGATTTGAAATATTTAAAAACCTTGGGAAATTTACGTAATTCTCTAAAACTTTATCCAGAATCAAACGCTTCAGGAGGTGTCGTTTTATCGCCTTAACCTTGCCGGAATTACTACGGAATCGCTTCTTCATCCTCCTCCTCCGGCGAGCGAACGAATGAGCAGCGTCCTCGCTTCACTCACTTCACTCTGATCAAGTTTCGTCTCCCTCGCTGCACTTCTCATCCGAAAACGAAACGACGGCGTTTAGACCAGCAACCAGCTAATTATTTATTTGACTCTGTTACATTCTCTTTCTCTCTCTCTTCAATTCACGTATCCGTTTCTGGGTAATTGATTAGAGAAGGTAACATCACCATTTTCATTTTTGCAGGTTCTAATACATAAAACCCCCAAACTTCATTTCCAACTGCGATCGATGTCGAAGGATAAAGACCCCGCCAATCTGTCTCGCACCTTCAAATACCTATTGGGTTAGGCTTTTGCAATTGCAAATTTTAGCAATTTAAGTTCAAATATGAAATGTGAATCATGAAAGTCTTGAAACTTGAAAGTTCAAATTTTATTATTTTAGCACAGTGGTGGTAGAAAAGAAAACTATCATTTTTTAGCTGTTTCAGATGTTGGGAGAAACAAAGAGAATAAAATCGTCTCACTAATTTCCATTTATATTAGACATGTGATTGAAAAATCATTTATGCTGTACTTGATTGAAGTTTATTTATTTTCTTAAGTGCGAGTGTCTTGAATAATTTTGGATCCCAAATATTGGATGCCTTTCTTTTTGCACAAATGTTTTTGTGTTACCTAACAAAGCTTTATATCCTACAATGTGAGTTTGCTGATTTGATATTTTCCTTTTTATTTTTTTATTTTTTAAATATCATGATTCCAGCTACTCAGTTCTTGTCAAGAGGAATTCCATTTATATTCAATACATGGATTGTAAGGCATCTCACAGAAGAGGACTATGCGGTAAAAGTTTCTGAAATTCTGTGTCCATACACGTCTGTTGATTTTATGCATTTTAAAACTTAAAAGCCACGTGTTCTCCAGTTGTGCTGTAATTAACAAATTTGCCACCAAGGTGTTCTCTTTCTAGGTTGTTTTCTTTTCAGTCCCTTGGATTAGATAGCTTCCGTAATTGATTAACATCTGTGTCACTTGCACTCAGCCTGACATCTGATCTATGAAGTTCAGGGTTTGTTTGATGAATGTTTTGGATTTTCACCTGCTTTGTTTCTATATTTCTTTAGTGGGGTGTTGGTATATGCAGGTGCTTTTGTTTCATTGCCATTCTGAGTTGCATCATAAACTTTTATGATAAAAACTGATTTACTCTTATGTTATCTTTCATTGGATGCAGCTGTATGCAGTGCAGTTTCAACTGTTTGTCACTTGTGTTTTATTTCTTAGTCGGGAGGGCTTCCGACGAGCATGCATGCGGATGGGCATGAAAGGGTGACCCCTTATGCTTTTCTAATCCTGTTACGTAGGAATAACTAAATGTGTGTAGGAAATTATGCTCTACACTGTTTTGTCGTGTTAGTTTGGTTTCATTGCTTGATTTAATCGGGCTTCTTCTGTTCTTGATGATGTGGGATTTGTTAGTTCTTTTAATTTCCTTTGATATGCTTATGCGATGTGTGTTTGCAAACTACTTAGTTACAACATGCTCTATAAGACAATAATGGGTTTAGTGTTAGGTTTAAAGCTACAGAATCATAGTTGAGTGCTAATTGTATTATGATGCTTTGGATAAGCTATATTACTGCCTAGAGAAAGAGTATGTACTGAAATTATATAAACATCTGTTTCACTTTGGGTGAAAGAACTAGTAAAAAGTTGAATAGAGTCTCTTAATCCTTGGTTGTATTTATAATTGCTTGATTGTTTAGAATATACTGTATTCTAAAAATATTATAGTTCAGGGGATGTGAATAAGCTTTATCTTTTTTATTAATTCTGATTTTTTTAATCCAATTTTCCATGCTCCTGAATGAGGATCTGTTATAATATGTATTTTTCATGTTATAGTGATGGCACTTCAATGGAAGAAGATGTTGTGAAGCTAATGAAAGTAGTGTGGATGAGTTTTCCACTTGGAATATTTATTACAACTGTAGCATGCCTTTTTGTCTTCTGGTGGCAAGAAATAAGTTATTCTAGTCCACATGGGCAAGCTATCTTGATCAATGGTAATCTACTGGAGTTTTCTTAATTTCTATACTTCTATTTTTTATGTTTCTCTTTTTCTTTTTATGGTATTTTCCCCAGAGGGGTTTTGTTGGAAAACTTCATTTAAAGGCTCCAAAGGTTAAACCTAAGTACATTGGAGGCACACACTAATTATTCAAAAAGGGAATTTTTTTTTCCATAATCTGATTTCCCTTCAAAACACATGAAACCAAGCACCCTGGAATAATTCTTCAAACTATCACATGATATAATTTTTGAAATTTTATCAATGAAGTTCACTTGTTATGCCAGGTTGTGCGTGCATTTTGGAGCTTTTGGCTGAGCCTTTGTATATTCTTTCCCAGAACTTGGTTTTGCTTGAATTGCGGTTGATGGTTGAGACAGTAGCTACTATATCACGATGCTTGACATTGTACTTCCTAATTGTCAAACAAACTGGAATGGTAAGTGCTTAGTTAGACTGTGCCGTATATTTTGGTCTTTACTTTCCTTATCATTAAGCAGACAGTCATTGCTTTTTCTGTTAGTCAAGTAACATGCTACTGACAGGTTGGTTCTTGGACCAAATTCTATTTTGCTAGTTACTCATCGCCTCAGAAAAATATTTTTGATTTTCTTTTTGTTTACCTACATTCATTGCTAACGAGTAAAAAAGCAAGACCAAGCATTATATTCTTCTTTGCATGTTTTTCTCATCCCAAATAATTAATTTGTTACATACTTGATGAACTGAAGGCTGCTCAGACATGCAATCCAATGACCAACAGCAATCACAGAAAGTAGAAGTTACAGAAAAATAGAAAAAACAGCTAAAATAAGAATATAACAACCTGGAAACTGTTGTTTTTCTGAGTTTCTAATATTAGAACTATTGAAAGCCCAAAGTTTGAATCTCTGCTGATGATGTAATCTATGCATAAAAGAAAAACCTGGATGAAAAAGCCTTTATTTATTTATTTTATATTAGGGTTGTTGAAACCAATGTTTTGAAAACCGGACTGGACCAACCAGTCGGACCGGGAACCGGATGAGTCTATGGTTCGGTTTCACCCAAAGAACCGGCTAGGGCATTGAACCGCCATTGAACCGCCAAATCCAGATTGAACCGGTGACCCGGATGAACCGGACCTGGTTCTTGAAAACCGGCTGGTTCTCTAATTTTATTTTATTTGAATTTTTTATTACATTTTCAGATTTTTTAAATTATTTTTTAATATTTTAAATTAGTTTTTTAGGGTTTTTTTTCACATCCATCTCCCAAAAGTCATAACTTTTTACTCATTTGTCCGATTTGGATGCATTTTATATCGATTTCACGTAGCTTTTTAAGATCTATGCGATGAAAAATGAACGAATGAAGTTGGACCAACTGATTTTTTTTAAAAAATCATTATTTTTATAGTTATGAGTATTTTTAAAAGAAATAATAATAGTTATTTTTTTAAATAAGGATTAAACCCTAAATTTTTTTCTTAAATCCTTGTTGCTCTCAAAATAAGGGTATTTTAATTGAATATGTATATAAATAATTATGTATATAATTATAATTATAATTATTACGTCATCTGGTTTGACTACCGGTTCGACCAATCGAACCATGACCTGGAGGTCTCGCCGGTTCAATCTCCGGTCCAGTTTTTAAACATTGGTTGAAACCCAAGAATTGTAGCCCTTTGTTGGCCTCCATTACCAACATATAAAAGGTGGGAGGCGGGTAGAAATGTAGAATGTGGGAAATTTTGAGGATCTAGTAGAAAGAATAAAGGAAAAGGAACATAATTTGATTAAAAAAAAAAGCATTAATCAGTGTTCAGGAATAAGTTTAATGGCAGCTACAAGTGTGCATGTCTGATCTCGAAGTGCTTCAACTCGCTCAGCCCATGCTCTACACTCTCCTACTTAACTCACGTATTCCATTTTCATGGGATTGACTAACAATATTTAAAAGAAAAAGGGGCTTTCTTTTCTTTTTCTTTTTTGTTACTTTATCTGCTTTTCCTTGGGACTTTTGGTGGGAGGTTGGATATGGTTTAATCTATGTTTGTCTCTTTTCCCTATCCTGCATCTAATAAGAACAAATTTGTGCAAAGTGATTTGAATGTTTATGTACTTACAATCTAGATAATAGAGTTTGATGGATTGTAGTAATAATGTCTCCATGTAAATGCAACTGATTCGGACTTGAATGACCATTTTCAGGAAAAATCAATCATATTTGCATTGTCGCAGTCTGCATATGGAGCCTGCTTATTTCTTGGCTATTGGGGCTATCTGGTTCTTTTCTGCAAATTCAGACGTTCTTACCTTTTCCCATTCAGGTATAGTTATTTTGTATTTGACATAAATATCCCTTCATGGTTGTTACCTGTCACTTTTATCACTTTCTCTTGTAGAAGAAGATAGAGGGAATTTAAAATGTTCTGACTGTTAATGAATCTAGAAGTGGGCAAGGGCAGATCAAGGAGAGGATTGTGTATCTTAGGAATTAAATTGGCATTGACCTAGTTAACTTCATGTGGATAACTTTTCTGCTGTAAGCAGTGGTCTGACAAACTTTACTAATCATATCCTCCCTTGCTATTCGCCTGCATTATGTTCTTTCTTTCTGTTGGGTGCCAGTAATATGGTCTAATAGCACACCAGTTTGATTTAGTTGAGAGGGATCTTAGTTATATATGGATGAGTTTGTTTTAATTCTTTCACCTTCTGGAATTATTTATATTTCTCATATACAGAGAAATATAATAGGCTGGATTTCTGTGGTCATTGCAGTGGAATAACCTCCTCCATTTGCCAGAGGGTGACACACCAGAGATACATGAGAGGCTAGGAAATGCTTCCATATCTTTTATGGAGCATATGCCCGCTTTTGAGTTTGCTCAACTGAGGCCTTCTAATTGATGGTCTGGACTCTTGATTTGTGATGTTGTAACTTGTAAGCATAAATTAGAATGGTGATAGATGCCATCTAAAACTTTTCTACTGCCATCTTACATCTATTATTCTTAAAGATCTTGGCTTGTGATTGTTTTACACATAGGATGGCCTAATTTTTTCAAGTTGCTTTTATATTTCTCTGAATGTAAGACATACTATGTTAACTACGCTATGCAAGGAAAAAATTAGTCAAATTTATTTTCAGTTAAAATTATCTGGCTGTTTGATGTCTGCTTATTTATATTATCGGTGACATTTTTGTAAATAACATAAATTTTTGCAGAGAAGGAAAAGTGATTGACTTTGACCAACAGCTGTCCAAGATGTGTATGCTGTTTACCTTTCAATCCTTTCGCAAGTTGATCCTTCAGGAAGGCGAAAAGATGGTGCTTGTGTGGTTGGATACACCATATAATCAAGCTGTATATGGTCTTGTGGACAAATTAGGTCAGTATTTGGTTTGGGTAATTTGTGTTAGGAAGCTTAATTATGTTCTAAATCTTCTAATTGCATTAAGAGTGTTTCTTGTTTTATTTGAGAAAATGCATTGTTCTGGTTCTGACTGTCTAAACATGATGATTTTTTTTTTATTTTTTATTTTAAATATCATCACCTTTCAGGTAGCTTAGTGGTGAGACTAGTCTTTTTACCTTTTGAAGAAAGTTCATATGCAACATTTGCAAGGTCTGCTTCAGGTTCTCTTTCTCTCTTGTTCGCTTGATGTTTGAACTGGAAAACCTGCATATATTGCTATTTTTTTTTTTCATTTACTTCTACTTTACTCTTAGGTTGGTTATTTGGGTATTTGATAAATGAAATGGGCTACAAATTAGGTATTTATGAGTTAGATTCAAACAGGATTGTTGAAGTAATATGCCTGAATTAAAAGACTGAATAATTTCATTGCAAATTTATATTTGGACCTAAGTAAACTAGTGTTTTTTAATGTGGGATTTGTGTGTGTGTGTGTGTGGGTGGGGGAATGAATAACAAGTTAGTTAGACACTATTTAAGAACAACACGTACACATGGAATATGAATATTAAATACAATAGAGCCCTTGGGCATACAGACAGTTTTTTGGGGTTGAAAAAAAAATTCTTAGGGAGGAAAAAAAGGAAAGTACAACTAGAGGAAGGATAAGATATCCTCCAAGACAGAAAAAGTTAAAAAAAAAAAAGAAGGGAAAAAAATAAGAATGCAGCAAGGATATCCAGTCTCTTTCCATATGTAAGAACGTTCTTTTAGATCATATGTGTTAACGCTATGTGGGGTTGACCCGTACTCTTGGCCATGAAGATCTTGGTCATGATTTCATGACTATGTTAAGATTATTATATCTTGACATAGTGAAATTGTTTTTAATTTCACAAACTGAAATATGTTTTGTTCATTCTTGACAGGACAATACCCAGGAAAAAGCAAGAAATTAGGAAACTTCTTGACGGAGTCCCTTAAGTTAGTTTTGTTGATAGGTATGCCTTTTCATTTAATTCCAATTTTTTTCCTGGATACACGTTCCTTAGTTTGCCTATTATATTCAGTGACAACAATTTATTTCTGGTCCTTATTTGAAGAAAGATTCAAAATTTACCAGTATATTAGTTTGACTATGTATGTTGAGTGGTTCTGCTGCAAAGATTGCTAAACTCACACAAACAACTTTTAAACAAAATCTTGATCTTGAGTCTTTCCTCTGAATAGTTGACTTAAGTTGTATCTTGACAATGTAAATTACTGTATATCCATAATGAGATGCTTTTGTTAGGATCCAATTGCAAGGTATGGGACTTGAGTCCCACATCGGAAGTATGAGATTCAGATGTGGGGTTTATATAGCCTTGGGCTCTCCCACCTTAATAGCTAGCTTTTGGGGTGTGGTTCTCCCGAGGTTGTATCAATTGGGATTAGAGCATGATCCTCCGCCCACGTGGACGTCGCCTACGTGGCAGGCTGACCAGCGGGCGCTGGGGTAAAGAGGCCAAAGGGGTATAGAGGCCGACGTGGACGTCGACTACGGAAGGGTGGTGGAATGTTAGGATCCAATTGCAAGGTATGAGACTTGAGTCCCACATTGGAAGTATGAGATTTAGATGTGGGTTTTATATAGCCTTGAGCTTTCCTACCTTAATAGTTAGCTTTTGGGGTGTGGTTCTCCCAAGGTTGTATTAGCTTCCTTGCCTAATATTGGGTTCGCTTTTAAAATGCTGTATTGAACTATCATTTTCTCTTCAGTATAAATAAATTAGAAAACTTAAACCTGTGTATTTCTCTTCTTTCTCCTTATGAATTTCTTTTGTCAAAAAGAAGAAAGAAAACTTGAATTTAACTATTTATCGGACTATGACCCCTTCCCCAGGAATTTTATTTTATTTTTATAAAAAAAAGACAAAGGAAAGAAAACAAGGCTATAACTCTGTGAGCGAAGTTTTCCTTCAGCTTGACCTCAGTTACTTAGAGCCAGTTCTATACATGTCATAGGGAAGAGTATTTTTATGAGAAACTGAAGAAAATATGGTCTACCTGGTGAAAGACATTTGTGGACCTATAATTTGATAGAGACAATAGTATTAGATGATCCCTTAATGAGGATGCTATCTAAGACATTGATAATCCTTGTGAGAGCATAAAATTGTCAGTATGAAATCCTTTGCCTAATTTGTGGTTTTAATGTAAATGTTGATTTTAGAATATCATGGCAGTGGCAAAAAAAATGGTGAATTAGTAATTTTTTTCTTAGTAATGCTATCTACACAACTTTTCTGGTCACAACTATTGACAGCTGCGTGGCTCTATGAGTTTAGGTGGCCCGCTTAAACTTTTCTCTGTTAAACTGAAATTCAGCCACTTATTCAGTTGTGAAGAGTTGTGGCTATAGGAGCTGTGTAAGTATAGCTTTATTCTTTTTCCACCTGAGAAGAGATTTGGATTGGATGTTTTGCCTTAAATTCCATATTCTAGTGTTTCTTTTGTGGTGTCAATGTCCAGCTATGTGCTTTGCAGGTCTTGTTTTTATGGCATTTGGTCCAAGTTATTCTTATTCACTCATTAGATTGCTGTATGGTGAAAAATGGAGTGATGGAGAAGCATCAACTGCCCTCCGCTACTATTGCTTTTATGTCATTGTTTTGGCTATGAATGGTTAGTAACTCACCTTGTCTCTTGTTGTTGCTCAATTTTTGCTTCCCTAAAACCATTTATGGTTTATAGGAAAGCTTACAACCATAACATCTCATGTGGCACTTTATGAAATCTCATTGTTTTTGGGCGCATTGGTGTTTGGGGCTTTACTCTCTAGATTTAGTAGGAATTAGTAAATGGAATGTCAGTTTAATTAGATTGTCATGACTCATGATAGTTAATAAACACCAGAAGACTTGCTATTAAAATGTGAGAACTTTTAAGCGTGTTCCAACTTCCATCTATTTTTAAGTTGAGAAACCTACATATAATTTTTGTATACTTGAAAGAAAATCTTTACTGGTTAGCCATGCTGTATGACACAAGATGTTGGGTTAGGAGGAAAAATGTCTTTCATGGAATGATCATGGAAAACATGGGGGATTTTGAGGTGATGGGTGGATGTACATGGAAAGATTATTTAAGAAGATGGTTGAAAAGATGCAGTTAGCCCTAATTGGGGATAGGGTGAGCATAGGCATCCCAAAAAATGCTGGTGTGGGATTAATGAGAAGGATATAATGGTAGGAAATGCAATTTGGAGTATAACTTTAGGTAAAACTGAATGGAAAAAAAGAATTTGAGCATAAAACTTCGGAAGAACTTTCAATTGTGTTACTTCCTAAAATTTTGATAGATAGTTAATCCTAAACCCATTATCCTATTTAATCCATATAGCATACAATTTTGGTATTCTAAGTCAAATTGTTTGGCACAACAATTGATTTGGGATAAGATTTGGCGTTTGGCCTCTATTTGGTGTAAAGCACATGGTCTTTTTAAGGGGATTTCCCTAACAAATATGACCAGGGATTGGGCAACTTTGCTCTTTTGATGTTTTCCTTTTTCTCTGTTGTCTTGTCTTGCTCTTTTGTCTATGAGGATTCCTTATCCTCCAATCTTTTTGTAATCACTACTCTTCGTATCAATGAAATTCTTCTTTTTATAAAAAATAAAATAAAATTGTTCAACTAGTAGCTGTAGCGGTGCTGCTCATAGATTTGATTTACTTGAATGCCTAGTACACATTGATGCAGTAGCAAAGTTTGCTATGAGCAATTAGAAGTTAGAGTCTTTGATTGAAATAATTTTAATCAAAAACCCATTATGCATGTACTTATTTTCCTTGTTTGTAACTAGCTTGCTACCCTGGTGGATCAAATATCTTCATATTTAAAATATTGTTTCTCCCCTTGCTTCAGGAACCTCTGAAGCCTTTATGCATGCAGTTGCAACAGAGAGCCAACTCAAGCGTTCAAATGATTCATTACTTGTGTTCTCTTTGATCTATATAGTTTTGAATGTCCTACTAATAAGATTAGCTGGTGCAGTTGGCTTGATTATGGCAAATTCTCTTAGTATCCTTTCTACCTTCCGGTTGCCTGCATAGCAATACCTTACAATGGTTTTATTTCATGCTATTTCGCATTTTTTCTTCCTTTTTCAGTTATTATTTATAACCTATTATTCAAATGAAGGTTAAAGGAAAATTAAGATCTAAAAGCAAAAGAGATTATGAGGGCAATGTTTAAAGTAGGTGAAGCCATTGATCACCAAAATAATAAAATAAAAGAGAGAATGAAGTATGTGCTATTGTGTGTTTTACTACTATAACTATTATTTAAAGAGATTTATCAACTTGCGGTATTAAATTCCTTTTTTTCTTCAATTCTTACATCTAAGTGCAGCTTTAATATCAAATAAAACTCAACCAGCATCCCCCCTCATCAACAGAAAAAGAAATAGACAAAAAAAACAGCATTGTGGAGATTTTGTGCGTGTGAGGAGCAATGATTAGGAATTTGTGTATTCTGTTATTATGCATTGGCTTTTCATCTCCTCATTTTGGTGCTTGAACCAACTTCTGTGCCCAGTTAATGAGAAAATTTCCATTACTAGTTCAAATTTGTATGAACGGTATGTTCTGTAATAGAGACAAACATTAAATGAAAGGATTTAATTTCTATTCACTGTCAGTGTAAAGTTTCTTTACACTGTCATTCAAACACATCATTAAAATAGTTAGACTTTTTAAGTAGTGGTTGTGATAGTCAAACTCTTTTAATGATTTGGCAACACATGATTGGATGACAGTGTAAAGAAACTTTACACTGACAGTGGATAGAAATTAAACTCTAAATGAAATGGCTGCCAGATTGGCTAATGGCATGATTTGGTCCTGTCACTAATCATGTCTTGGCAAATTAGAAACATTGGGGAAGATAGTCTATGTTATGTCTGATGTAACTGCACCTAGACAAGTAACATTACTAGTATAGCAATTTGTAAATGCAAAAAGACACGTAACCTAGATACATACTTTTGTATTAATTAGCTTAAATTTATTGTGGTTACTATTTCAACCATTACTAGCGTAGCAATTTTATAATATACCTTCAATTTCCCAATTCCCATATTTAATTTGCATTGTTTGTGTAAAAGAAAAAGTTTTCTTCGGTTACTTGACTCAACTAAAGATATGACCTTGAGGATTTTATACTCTGCTATATTCATAAAGCATTACTTCCAGGTATGGCTATTGGCTTTGATTTTGCTGACAAGAATTTGATACTAATTCTGACCCTGGCATTCATGTCATTGTATTTTTCATTTTTTCTGTCCGCAGGGATCTTCCTCATTTTCTTTCTGTGGCTGCTTGCCTTCAGGATGGATTATTCTGTTACTTTCAGGTGTAATCACTCTCATTTCCGAGAATATATTTTTGGACCGAGAAAATTTCTGGCCAACATTTGTGATCCATTTCTCTGTTGGGCTGGCTTGCTTCTGCGTGTCATCTTATGTGATGTATAATCTTGCTTCCTGTTTTTATTTCTTGACTTCTAAGATCTTCTGTTGAATACGATTGTTTATCCTTGGTTTTGTTATTATACTTAATATACTTTTTTCTTTCTTTCTTTCTTTTAGCTATTGCCGGGAAAAACCTTTCATCAAAAGAATTATTCGCTTTCGTGATCACTCGGACTGAAGAATATTGCAATTTAACTTTACGGTGAGTTTTTTTCTTTGAAACAACTAATTTCTGGGAATTTATCCTTGGACATGACAAATGACAATTTTTTATGCAGTTAGAGGAAGAGGATGAGTTACTAGTTAGTTTTTCTATGAGATGATATTATGTCCTAAGCGTATGGAAGAATATTTATTACTGAAATCTAGTTGAGCAGTTTGGAACAAAGATATTGAATTCTGTTATTGAAATAATAACCTCGTGTTTTTGTTGTTGGGGGGGGGGGGGGGAAGCGGAATTGTGGTAGACTTAACCTCACTGGTACAACAACAACAACAACAAAAGCCTTTTCCCACTAGGTGGGGTCGGCTACATGGATCAAACGACGCCATTGTGCTCTGTCATAGACCATACTTTCAGATAAACCATTGATTTCAAGATCTTTTTTAATGATATCTTTTAGTGTTGTCAGTGGTCTACCTCTACCTCTCTTTAAGGGGCTATCCTCCAACTTATCAATTCTTCTCACCGGAGCTTCTATTGGTCTTCTCCTCACATGACCAAACCATCTTAGGCGAGACTCTGTTATCTTTTCATCAATGGGTGCTACTCCTACTTTCTTTCGAATGCACTCATTCCTAATTTTATCTCTTCTTGTATGTCCACTCATCCAGCGCAACATTCTCATCTCTGCAACCCTTAACTTATGCTCATGTTGACATTTTACCGTCCAACATTCGGTACCATAAAGCATTGCCGGTCTTATAGCTGTTCTATAAAATTTTCCCTTTAGCTTGAGAGGTATCTTGCGGTCACAAATAACACCCGAAGCATTTCTCCATTTTGTCCACCCAGCTTGAATCCTATGAGTTACATCTCCTGTAATCTCTCCGTCATTTTGTATAATAGATCCAAGATACTTAAACCGTTCAACTTGTGGGATAATATGATCACTAATTTTCACTTCCAAGTCAGAGCTAGATCGCCTTTTGTTAAACTTACATTCCATATATTCTGTTTTACTCCTACTTAGTCTAAACCCATGTGATTCTAAAGCTTCTCTCCATAGCTCTATTTTATCATTTATTCCTTGTCTCGACTCTTCCATCAGGACTATGTCGTCTGCGAAAAGCATGCACTGAGGCACTGGATCTTGGATGTGTCCACTAAGTACGTCCAAAATCAAGGTGAAAAGATATGGACTCAAAGTTGACCCTTGGTGTAATCCTACAGTAACCGGAAAATCTTCTGTGACCCCGCCATCCATTCGCACACAAGTCGTGACCCTATCATACATATCCTTGATAGCTCGAATATAAGCAACACGAACTCCTTTCTTCTCTAGTGCTTTCCAAAGAACTTCTCTTGGCACCCTATCATAAGCCTTTTCCAGATCAATAAACACCATGTGGAGGTCTTTTTGTTTCCTGCGGTACCTTTCCATCACCCCTCGCATAAGGTATATTGCCTCCATGGTTGACCTCCCTGGTACAAATTTTGGTATATGTATAATACTGCTTCAGCCATGTTTCTTTTGACATAATGATTACAAAATGACAATGCATTCTTTGTGGTTTAAGCTGTGCTTATTTATTTTACTTTTGGTACAGCGAAACTGTGTATGACAATCGAAAACTAGGGTGTTTTCTATTGTTCTTGTCCTACCTGCATATATCCAGTAAGGTTTCATAATTCATATTGCATTCCCTTATGAGGGAAATATTAATAGATATGTAGTGCATTGTTTTTGAAATTTTTTTCCACATGTACCTTTCGTGCTTGTGGTCATAATGTTTAAAGTTGAGAAGGCCATTGGATTTTCCTCTTTGCCTTCTGTGTGAACAGAGAGCATAATAGCATTTTGATTTTGATTTTGTAGCTAGAAAATATTAAAAATCATTTTTTATGGACGAGGGTGGTCTACCGCAAGCATATATATGAGAGAACAGCACGCAATAGTTCAACAATATTTCCTTGATTGTGTTATTTGTCCTTAAGACTAGCTTTTGTACGAGATGCATTGTGTATGCCAATTCTCTTTTCCCCCTATAAAGCTGAGGAGGTGCTTGTTACATCGTGATCTTCATCCAAGCATTTAGGATTTCCTATACGTAAATTACATTTACATGCCAAACACAATACAGAATTATAACACCAGCATCGAAGGTCTCTGCCTGCTGCCTGCAGCCTGCAGCCTGCATATGATCTCGACGCCTCAACGGTTTCAAGTATCATACCTCCCACAAAATGAGGGAATCTCAAATTTTAAAGGGTTCTACCAACTTTTAGAAATTGTCAATTGTCTATGCGTATTGAAGATACTTGGGAGTGGAAGGTATTACCAACACCTTTTGAATGACAAAAGAATAGAGTAATCAGAAAAATCCAAGGGCTTTACTGTTCTTTTGTTTCGAATACTTTTGTTTTTGGAAATTCTATAGATGATAAAGATGGTGAAAAGAGGTGGAAAAAAATGATGAAAGAGAGAAAGTGAAAACATGGAAAAAATGCGTCTAAAGAAACAAAAACGTCTTTTCTTTATATCTTCATGTATCACTACAAATCAGTACTTTGTCGGAACTTATAATATGGGAGAAGATTGCCCGGAGTTTATTAGCATAAGTTCTACATATTGCGATTTGATGTTAGAAGAGATAAAATAGGTGGCAATTACATGAATCAGCTGAAAGAAAAAACAAACCTAGTGTGCTCCTATTATAATTGAAAAGCAATGGCTTAAATAGCAATTCAAAAGATAAAATATGTAAAAATGGCTGCATAAGTGGCTTTCTCTTCACTAAAATGAAATTTCTAGACATAATATTTTAAAAATTAAAATTACTAATTGCTTATAGCTGAATCGGAAAAAATGAAGGAAAAAAAAAAATCATTCTGGACAACTTTGTAAATCTATGAGAAGAAGACTATACATATCTTTGTGTCATATGGTAGGAGGTGAGGCAGAGAAATGTCAAAAGTCAAAACCAAGCCACCAAAAGCAAAATAACAGCGATGGCTGATGAAGGAGAGGGGCAGAAAGAAACAAAGGTGATGATTCGTAGGACACCCACAACCACGGGTATGTTGGTTGGCCTCCGATGTCACTATAAATGACCAACAATGGTAATCATAAGCTTTGAAAGCTTGAGAAAAGTAGAAAGAGCAGAGAGGGGAAAAATATGAAGCTTATGATTAAGATGTAGACTAGGGTTTTAGACGAGTATCCAACCAAGAAAATGAGTATAAAGTGAGTTCCATCTTCTAAAACAAAATGATGCCAGTTTTTGAGTTTTGCTTAATCGGTTGGATTCCTTGATGGACTTCACTACATTTTGGTCTTTTGCTTTATATTGCAGCATTGCATGGTTGCCACTGACACATCTTCAGGGAAGATATATACAAACATGAAGATTGAAATTAAACACAGAAAAATAACTAAACTTTTGGAGCCAATTACCTTGTTCAACTTTTTATGATAATAAATTTTAGAAAATGTGCTTAAACATATATTTATGTCATTGATTAGAAAGAGTGACAGGAGCGGTGAATATTTTAGTGGCAGAAGGGTGAAACGGTAAAGGACATCTTTGTTCTATCAATTATTGAATATAAGGGAAAACAAAAAGAGGAAAAAGAATGGCACTCTTTTGGTCAATGATGTCAAGCCTTCTCGAAGATATATCGGAGAACCAGAAGAACTCAAATATTAAAATTTAGAGTGCCACTTGAACTTCGGCTTAGTGGTAATCTGAATCTCACGAGGAGGTGATCCATTTTTCCTTCAGCGTCACAATAATTCTGCATTTTAATATCAATTATCTATCCAAATTTTGTGCACAGATGCATTAGTATAGATAAAAAATAATTAGTGATTCTATAGGAACTTATCACTTAATCAATGTGAGATATCTGAAACGCTTGTATGAGCACGTCTAAATGTCATGCATGCAAAGATAAATGAAGTAGTGTTACATAATTGGAAGAAAGGATTCATTTCTGTGTTATTGTAAAAGGAAATATATATATATATACGTCTCACCAATATCCTGCAAACCCTGACCTGGCGTAGACATTATTGACCAAAAAATCAACAAGAAAGGGAAAGTTGAAGAGAGAAAATTTTCTTTTTTACTTCACTTGAGGAACGGCATTGAGATTGAGGGCAATTTCCCAATACTCTCCTCCCACTTTGATTTCATTACCTCTTTTCTTTGTCCCATTACTTTAGAAGGTCTAAATCATTTGCTTGTCTATTCTCATATCTTCATATACTCGCAAAATAACAGGTGGTGCTCTCTCATATCTCGTGTTAAAGCATCTTTTTTGCAACAAACCCCGTATGAATATGATAAAACATGACATGTAATGATTATATATGGGACCCTTAAATCTTAAATTCTCTTATCTTGTTAACTTAGTTTAATTAGATTCACCTAAGACGTCATAAATATTAACCAACAACCAGAGCAAAGGTTTCAAATTCCTCATACTATGAGTTTTAATTGATCACATGGATCTATCTCCCCTAATTATCCTCTCTAACTTTTTCTAATTTGCCAAAAAAGGTTGGTTTATTTTTTAAAGCTCTATGATAAACAAGAAAACTCTCGCCGATTAGCCAATGAACCTGACTTTTTCTTTCCTTTTTCTTGATTTTTTCTTAGTTAAGTAGCATGTTGTTAACTTCTATCCTTTTCAATGTGACCCTTCTTTTTGTTTCTCTATAGTAATTTCTCTTTTTTTCATCAAATTTTCTTATTTTAAATTGATTTTTTGGGGTGGGTTGGTGATGGCTAAGGAAGTTCATAGGCATGGCTGTATAAGTCTTTTATTTATCTTTTAAGTAATAATAATTACACATAATTTATTTATATACTCTTCTACAAGTCACTAAATAACACTCTGAATTTTATTTATAATTTTTTTAAATGATTTGTATTCGCCACTAGCTATTACTTTCCTTCATCTTTTTGGAAGCGCGAGACCATCTATAGTACAAAGTTCTGAATTGCCTTTCAAAATAGATTATATTTGTCATCAAAACACTGATCACTCTGAGGTGAAAATAACAGTAGCAGTCTTCAAGAGTACATACTAATAGTTGAGCTACTGATATAACATAAAATTCATATTTAAAATGGATGGAGCTTGGGAGGATATGAGCTCCCCTATGATGTGTAGCCAAATTAAAATTCTAATAAACAAAACTTATTTAACATAAGACAAGTGATTAGAGCATGATGAGGATATTTAAGATAAGTACTATAAGTTAAAATCAAATTACTAATCCCTCTTTAATATAAAAAAATATTAACGAACAGAAAATGGTCCCTGTACTCTCGCGGAGGGAAAAATCAAGTTGAAAGTTTATGTTTAATTTTGATCATTCACAAGTAAAATTCATCAGAGACAATTAATGGCTGTATATTATTGCAGTCGTTCAAGAATGGCCAGAGAAATTAAATTTTCACACGATTATAATAATATGATCGGACTAATTAAGTTGTGCATGATTGAATTTGACGAGTGTAACGCACTTTCCTGAAAGGGTATAATACTTACACTTGAGTTAAATTAAGTCTGATCAATCTTGACTTAGAGGAAAGGTGTCACATGCTCACTTCACTCTTCTTCAAACCCTCATTATTCTGTTCTCCACTTCCATTAGAAAGTATTATAATTGGAATTATAATTCAAACCGAAAAAACACACAGACAAGCACAAGAGAGAGATAGAGAGATAGAGAGATAGAAGGGTGAAAAAACTGTTAAGTCAAAGGCTAATATTAAGGAGTGCAACTTAAGGACACTGTTATATTCTCTGCAAAAAGAATGTAAGTGGGTCTGTGGATGGACCCCAATCCCATCCAGTCTCCACTTTTGCTACCCACCTCACCTCCCTCTCAAGTATAGGTTTCAAACTTTTTCATCATTCCCTTGTGGACCTCTCCTCTATTCATTTTATGTATCTATTCCCATAACAGTCTCCGTTTTGTATATATCTCTCTCTGCATGCTGTCTTGTCCTTTTACAGCTTTGGGCCTTCTTTGTTGGCTCTGATAGCCTTCGCTTTCCTTTCCTCTCTGCCTATAGAGGAGAGGGAAAAAAGTGGGAGAAGGAAAAGAAAAAGAAAAGTCTTACCCATAACTGTTAATAACATTGAGATGTCTGGGTCTCTATTTTTCCGAGGACACATACTGCCCCATGCCACATTCTAGACATTCACTAGCAGCAGCAGCAGCAGCAGCATAGTACCCTTTTTTTTCTTCTTTCTTTCTTTTTTTGGTTTTTTTTACGCATAGGAACGTGCATGATTCTCTCCACATTCAATATTTTGATCAGATGATTGGTTTTGTTGTTTTGAAATTCTCATTTTGAAGTGAGTGAGTGAGTGCGAGAGGGAAAAGGACTGGTTTTGTTAATTATTGGTTGTATTTATGTCAAGTGACAGATGTTACATTAATTGGTTGTCAATAACAAGAGCAATTTAAGTAATCGTGATTCAAGGGAGACCTCTTAACCAAAAAATAAGCATATTTATTTCACAAGGAATTATTTTGTTATTTATTTTTTTTAGGGTACTGCTACTTAAAGTGAATTGTGAAACATTCATTAGTTGTTATTTATATTTAATAGACGTTCAAACATTTATCGTGAAATTAATAATCAATAAATGTTTGACAACTCATCTTAAGTATAAAACCTATCAAGGTACTATAACAACTCTCTATTTCAAAAGGAGTAGAACATGTAAAATATAAGAGACTTGGCTAAATATAGACGATGATAATAAGGTCGAGTTTTATTAAGCTGACTCTTGATAACACTGACTTTAACATCACACACGCTAATACAAAGTAGAATAATGTAATTAACTATTGCTAAGTTTTGAACTTAAACCACTACCCGGCAAGTTATTTATAACTGAAAAGAGCTTAAGTCCCTTTGACAAGTTCATGCGTAATTTATAATTGGAACTTGTGTTAAGCTTATAAAGAGGGTGCACCATTAAATGAAACTGGTCAGTATGTTAATATATTGACCCAATACTCGGGTCTATAAGTTGTCATTTTTTTTATTATCAACAACAACAACAAAAAAAAGTTAAATAAATAAGTAAATTATCTCTAAAAGGGTGTTTGATACACTATAGTATTTTCACGCCAGTCAAGATACTTTAATAATTTGGATTCCTATGTTTGGAAATGCAATATTATTGTCATTCTTAGATATTCTCATGCATGTATACTGAAACATTCTTAATTATTATATTAAATATCAAAATATTTGATACTAAAATATCTTACATACTAGTATGATACATATTATGGGAAGTATACTTCAGCCACACTTTAGTACAAATCATAGAGCATCACGTAAAAAGGGAAGTCACATCATCGAGTCCTAGACCAGAAAGAGACCCACGATCAAAATAAACCTTGATTTACATCAAGTCTGCCTTCCAAATGACAAACTTTCCGGTGATATCAGGGTTGTAAGTACTGTTGCAGTTGCATTCATAAGTAGCTCCAACCAACCTATTTTATCCAACAACTGCAGATGAGTGTATTTTTAATATGGTTGGAAAGACTAAAGAGTAGAGACAAAATTTAAATTGGTATGAGTGAACTGAAGAGGAAACCTGTGAGGGTGAAGAATTGAAGAAATTGAGAGGGAATCACGCGTGGGGGTGGGGAAGGGCTGATATCCCAACCATCATGGCACAAGAGACAATCCAAATGGTAGGGCCACGCCCAGTCATGCGAGCGAGGCTCATTCATGGATCATGTTCACTCGTACTCATAGAGCCTCTGCCTCAGCTCAGCAGTAATCAGCGTTGCACTAGAGAGCTCTTAGGCTCATAGCCATTGGCATTGAGTGCGTTACAAGACACGTGCCTCCCTGTCCCCTCCCCACTCCATCATGACATGCCAATTCCAAACCATGCCTACAAAACCAATGTATTTCATATCATTCTTGACTCTTGATTTCAAATTATTTAATTATCTTCTTTCTATTGCACTAGAAGTATATATAGCATACAGTGTTAGAAATTTTTTTGAGAAAAAAAACTTTAGAATTTTGATTCTGAGGAGGCTATTGTGCTTTGCAATTGTAAAATCTCCACTTGCTACCTTTTTGTTAGTATCTGCTCCGTATGCATTGTAGCTTGGTCCATTTCAGTCATGTTCTTTGAGAGGATAATCAACATTCTAATTCACTTCCTAAAATGGGTGCAAAATCAAACACCTGCCTATATTGATTGATTTGCCCCCTAATTCACTTTATATTTTATTTTTATTTAAATAAAAAATAAAATATATACGTTTTGAATATGATTACATAACTACTTATATATTATCAATCTATTTTTTTTTTTAAAAGAGAGAATATTTTACTAATTATAACTTATATTTTATGATAAAAATTATAATAATAAGATGAAATACTAAATTTAAGTATTGACATGCAACACATTAAATATGTTGCCTCTAATAAATTAACAAAAATATATAAAAAATATGAAATTATGATGGTAGCATGCATCCAATGTATTGGAGAAAGTATGAAGGGTATAAGGGAGACAAAGGAGTTGTGGTGCCCACATGTGCACTCACCGCCAAACCAATGCCCCATTGGGTCCCAACCACCACTGTGGAGTGTGGCGTGGCCTCTGCCTCTGCCTCTGCTGTTAAATAAAGAAGGAACGAATGGGATAGCTGATAGGCCCCCACCCTTCATGGTCATGTGCCCATCTGAACCCAACTTTCATAATGCCTGTTTTCGTCATTTCGCCAAACCTTCAAAGTTCAAACTCATTTTTCAATTTTCGAAATGTCCTATGTCTTGAGTCTTTACTTTCATTTTGATGTTCCTATGAGGCCTCTTCAACTTCAACTCTGATTCTAATTTCTTTCGAGCAATGATTTTTTCAATACTCTTCTTTTTATTTTACGAAATAGATCTAAGAGTTTCAGACTGTATGCAGAAGAGAGACTAAAATACAGGTAAAGTGTTATGGTTGATATTCCATCCCGGAATTAAAATTAGTGTTAAAGAATTAATATTATTTGAGTTATAACTTTTAATATATTTTTTTGTAATAGATTTTTCTGATTTTAATGAATTTGTAAAAAAAAAGAATTATAATCTCTTAACAAATTAAATTTTAAAATAATAAATTATTTTATCATCTAAGCTAATATCAATTAATGAAATTATGTTATCTATACAAACTTATATTTACGTTTTTTTAACTCTCCAACTCCAAATAATAAAATAGTCCACACACCTTGCATACTTAAGCATTTAATTGCATTTCAAAATTTCGAATAAAATACATTTTGTCCTCTCCACTTATGCTACCTTTTTAATAATTATTATCCATAGCAATTAAAATTTTACAATTTTATTCCTTAATGTTTGAAAAATATTAACAAGTGAGTTAGGTTAAAATCGGTGGCATGTAAAAAAAGAAAGATAAAATCTAATTTACTTCGTCAAATATTTATTTTTCAACATTATAGCATGAAATTCAAAATCATAATGGAATATGGATTTAATTTTTATCTACTGTTAGTGTAAAGTTTTTTTACACTGTTATCCAATTATGTGTTGTCAAATCATTAAAATAGTTAGACTTTCTAAGTAATTATTGTGATAATCAACTCTTTTACTGATTTGGCAACACATGATTAGATGACAGTGTAAAGAAACTTTACACTGACAGTGAATAGAAATTAAACTCATGAAGTATTTGGAAAACACATAACTAATAAGTTAGTTAAATTAAACAGAAGTGACTTAGTGACATGTGAAAGTAAAATTCCATCAACCTTATATACATTAATTCTTTTTTTTCAAAGACAAATTAATAAGAAAAAGCACCCAAAGGTCTCGCGTACTACAAACTGTATAATGGTGTATCGAGCCTACCGCATGCGGTACTTTTTCTTATTATTAAAAAAAATTAAGAGATAAATAAATTGTCCCATAATTAAGGTATTGCAAATCTTAATTAGTGAATGTGTATCATCGCGGTTCGATTTTTCCAATTGATCCGATCGTTGATTCCTATAATGCCCTCAAGACTGTGACCATACTATACGTACGGAAGTACGCTTCCTCTTTGCATGACGTCAAACATCACTATCTGTTTTTTTCTTCCAATTTGTCTCTGTTCCAATTTTTTTATTTTATCCTCCATTATTGTTTTCATTGTTTAGTTGGGAAAAGACACACACATGCTCTCTGCTAAGGCTAAGAGCAGTAAATGACGAAAGCTCGTCCATGTAGACTTCTTGAACCATGAAAGTGTCTCTCTCACTACAAATTGAATTCGGTGCTAAATGAAAGAAAAATACAAGTCTAAGATGTAACAAGCATGGCGTTTTATCCAAAGTGTTTGCTGTCATTTTACGACTCAAATGTTAGCAGATTGCCAACAGAACGAGCTCTTATTAAAGATGTAAAATGGGTATGTGTAGTGGGCATTTCAGCTGGTTTATTCAATTTGGATATATGGGTGCAGGTTTAGGTGAAACTTCTTTGTTTAAGTATAGGTATGGGGTTCAATTAATATATCTTACATTTTTACTAATATCTTTGTATAATGTTAGAAAAAGTATAAAGTTAAACTTTACATTTTAAAATAAAAATTATACTTTTGAAGTTATTTCAATAATCATATATATATATATATATATATAACAACAAGGAAATATATTTTCTTTTCTCTTTGTTAATAATAAATATGTTCTGGTTTCTCTATGTAGTAGTACATTTTAGCTTCATGAGTTGTAGCTAGGATGACGGATTTATTTTTGCAACTTAACTGGACATCGGGTGATGGTATTGGTTTTTAATAGATATTTTTACTTCTACTTAAAAGTGTAAGCAGTTTCTAAAAGCATTTCCTAGCATCCTTTTACAGGTACCGCTCCTATAGCGATAATGATTTTTAGAGACAAGTTTTTTAAAAATTTAATTAATACGTAAATATGTTACTTAAAATGACAAATAAAAGTCTCACGCAATCTCAAGCTCAGTCTATAAATAATTTAGATTGGAAACATGCAATAGTGTTCTCTTGAACATGATTCTTGTATGTATCGTATATATTCTAGAAATTATGCATGACTAGTTTTGTATATTTCTTTTGCTGAAAGCATTGCTGTTCTGATTGCAATACCATGGTGATAGTCATACAAATCCCTCCACTACTACGGCACAATTAACCTTTCTTACCCTTATAATCAGCATTTTCTTGTCCCTTCTGCCACACATAACGCGCATGCCTAGCAATTCTAGTTGCTATCTCCTACATCAGATCCCAAATCCTCCCTCTGATTTTTTTTTTTAAAGCACGCTATAAATCAGTCTTAGTGCGTGTTTGACTATAAAGTTATTTTCGTGTAAAATATATTTTAAAAAACTAATTTAAAACTATTTTTAAAAGCATAATTTTTGTTTTAAAATATTCATTCAAAAGTAATTTTGAATATTTGGTATATAGATATCAAAATTACTTTTAACCAAAACTAATAAAATGTGTCAGTGCATCAATCGCCTCGCTAATATAATCTTTGGCCAATACGTACATAATAATATAGTGCCACATTAAGACTCGGTTAACGAATTGGTAACAGTAACGACGACAATAAAGATAATGAGACGTGGATTTTAGAGGAAGAAAAAGATGTTGGATGGCAGTATGCACAACTCAGTAACAAATTGGGATGAGGATGATTGTGCTTGAAGCTTTATTCTTATCTTAAGATATACTTTAGTAACATTAATGATACAAAGTAGTAATTGCCCATCATAGTATTGCTTTAGTGAAGTCAAACTGTGCTCAAAAAGCGACAAAATTTAAGCATATTCGGTATTTAATATAGTATTAGTTAAGCACCAACAATTATCCCATGATTGTATAACATTCTTTTCACTAATGCTTTGAAATTGGCAAATCCGTTTTCTTGAATTTCAAACACCCGCGCCAATTCAGATAGAGCATATGCTTCCATTTTTCTTCTTTTCTTTCTTTTATTTTCTTTCGCATTTTTAACTTTTTATAAGGTATATATAAACAGTTAATTTCACTGCTTTCTCACTTAATTTTTCTTAAATAAAAAATATAATCGTATCATCATTCATTTTTTTTTTGTGATATTCGGTGTGAATAATGACAAATCACTTAATATGTGCCCATAACTGGATTGCATTCCGGGGATAAAATATACTTGCATATGTAAGAAGCTCAATTTTGGAAAAGGCTATGTAATTTATTTGGAATCTGTTTGATGTATTTTCTTGTGGGAATTGCGTTGCTTGCACATTTGCACAAGTTTGTTAAAACCAATTATAAGGACAAAAAAGAGATTGGGCAATTGGATTTGGACCATTGTTTTGCTTGTCATTGTTGGGCTGGTTTGAGCTTTTCATCTGTTTAAACTGAAAAAGTTAGGCAAGGTTGTTCTCCTTGTTGTATCCAATACGTGCAAATAAGGGTCTAATGATCACCCGAATTTGGTCCCAAAATCTTGTCATTTATAATGTATAGGTGAATGGTTCATATAGATATGCATATATGGATAATTCATTCATTCTTTGATTGGTATTATGCAGACATGCTGGGATAACCAATTAAGAATATATGTGGTCCATGCCTCTGTTTTGGGCAAGGTTCTCACCTGAATCTCCATGCTGGAGCCAAGGAATGAAAAATAGAGCCAAAGCCCTAAAATACCATAAAGGAAAAGAAGCGGGGGAAAAGCACAAAATAAAGCATCCATATATGGATAAAGAAGGGAAATTAAAGAAAATTAAAGGAAAAGAAAATGGGTTTATTTTTTATTTTTTGATGCACAAGAAAATGGGTTCATTTAAATAATGTTTTGGGGGAATATGGTGGGAAATAGAGATGGCTTTCTTGGATCCTGCGAGAGACATTTTCACTATTACACATATTTATCAATTTGTTAGCCAAAGATAAAGGAAACAAGGGAATGATGAAAAGTGGTAGCAAAAGAAAAGGGGAAAAGAATTCCAAGAAAATTAAAAGTATGGATGGAAATCAGACAAAGGTAGAATACGGAGGTAAGAGAAAGAAAGTGAAAATAAAATAAAAAATAAAAAAATAGAGAGAGAAAGTGAGATGTAGTAGGAGCTTCAAATAAAGGAGCCGTAGAGTTGAGTGTAGATGGAGGGATATAGAAGATGAAGTGGAACAAGTAGCGGTTTGTCATTTCTCTCTCTTTCATGTCCACCAACAAAACCCACTGAAGCAAATTATCATCATGAAACTCCCTCTGCACCCTGCACTCCGAAAAAGCGATTGTCTTCCTCATCAAAACCTTCCTTCCCTTAAATTTACCTCTCTGAACTCCACCCTCCTCTCATCCACAACTCCCACAACACCAAAACCATGAAACCTTTTCTTTTCTTTCTCACATTCTCCTTCTTTTGCCAAACATACCTAGTTTTCTCTGCTACAACTCTGTCACTCCAACTCATCTCTCTGCTTTCAATAAAATCATCCCTCATAGACCCTTTCAAGACCCTCCATGACTGGGACCCCCGCACCTTCTCCAAGTCTAATAACCAAGACCCAATTTGGTGTTCATGGTCAGGTATCACATGCCACCCAAAAACAGCTGAAATCACCACCCTTGACCTCTCTCACCACAATCTTTCCGGCATAATTTCACCAGAAATCCGGTACTTATCGAGCTTAAGCCACTTGAATCTCAGTGGAAATGACTTCAGTGGAACTTTCCAAGCAGCAGTTTTTGAACTTACAGAGCTGAGGACTCTAGATATCAGTCACAACTTCTTCAATTCAACTTTCCCACCTGGGATATCAAAGCTCAAGTTCTTGAGGGTCTTCAATGCTTACAGCAATAACTTCATTGGCCCTCTGCCTCAAGAATTTATCAGGCTCCGATTTCTTGAGCGGCTCAACCTTGGTGGGAGCTACTTCAGCGACAGGATTCCATCCGGTTATGGCAGTTTCCCAAGACTGAAGTTCCTAGATTTGGCTGGCAATGCCTTGGAAGGTCCACTACCACCTCAGTTAGGCTTCTTAGCACAGCTAGAACGCTTAGAAATCGGATATAACTCATTTTCAGGATCATTACCAGTGGAATTGGCATTGTTATCTAATCTCAACTACTTGGATATCTCCTTTACTAACATTTCAGGCTCTGTGATCCCAGAACTCGGAAACTTGACCTTGCTGGAGACCTTGCTGCTCTTCAAGAATCGCTTAACTGGTGAAATCCCATCAAGCTTAGGCAATTTGAAAGCTCTAAAAGCTCTTGATTTGTCAGAAAATGAACTCACCGGGTCCATTCCTACTGAACTTTCCATGCTAAAGAACGTAACCATGTTGAGCTTAATGGACAACAAGCTAACCGGCGAAATACCACAAGGGATTGGAGACCTTCCTAACCTGGACACTTTGCTTCTCTTCAACAACTCACTAACTGGAACCCTCCCACACAAACTTGGCTCCAATGGGTTACTTGAGAGACTAGACGTTTCCACCAACTCACTCCAAGGTCCAATCCCACCAACTGTTTGTAACGGCAACAACCTCGTCAAGCTGATCCTCTTCCAGAACAACTTTGATAGTCCTCTCCCACTATCCCTCGCCAACTGCACCTCACTCACAAGGGTTCGTATTCAAAACAACCACCTCAACGGTTCCATCCCACCTGGGTTTGGCCTCCTCCCCAACCTAACCTTCGTGGACATGAGCAACAACAACTTGGAGGGTCCAATTCCTCAAGATTTCGGCAATGCGATCAAACTACAGTACCTCAACATCTCCGGAAACTCCTTCGGATATCCATTACCCAGTAACATCTGGAACGCCACCAATCTTCAGATTTTCTCAGCCGCTTCATCAAAAATCACAGGCCAGATTCCAGAATTCTTAGGGTGCGAGACCATATACAAGATCGAATTGCAGGGAAATTCTCTCAACGGTACCATACCCTGGGACATTGGGCACTGTGAGAAGCTTATTCTACTGAATCTGAGTAGAAATTCGCTGACGGGAATCATCCCTTGGGAAATCTCAGCTCTTCCCTCCATCACCGACGTGGACCTCTCCCACAACTCCCTCACCGGCACCATACCCTCCAACTTCAACAACTGCAGCACTCTGGAGAACTTCAACGTGAGCTTCAACTTGCTCACGGGACCCATCCCTTCTTCCGGTTCCATATTCCCGAACCTTCACCCCTCCTCGTTTTCCGGCAACGAAGGCCTCTGCGGAGGGATTCTGGCGAAGCCGTGCGCGGCGGACACCCTCTCCGCCGCCGAGAACGAGGTGGAGGTTCGCAAGCAGCAGCCCAAGAGAACCGCCGGTGCAATTGTTTGGATTATAGCGGCGGCGTTTGGAATTGGGCTCTTCGTGCTCGTCGCTGGGACCCGCTGCTTCCACGCCAATTATGGCCGTCGATTTAGCAATGATCTTCATCACGAGATCGGACCGTGGAAATTAACCGCGTTTCAACGGTTGAATTTCTCGGCGGAGGATGTGCTTGAGTGCTTGTCCATGTCTGATAAGATCTTGGGGATGGGGTCCACTGGGACTGTGTATAAGGCTGAGATGCCAGGTGGCGAGATCATAGCGGTCAAGAAGCTGTGGGGTAAGCACAAGGAGAACATTAGACGGAGGAGAGGGGTTTTGGCTGAGGTGGATGTGTTGGGAAACGTGAGGCATAGGAACATAGTGAGGTTGTTAGGGTGTTGCAGCAACAGGGAGTGCACCATGCTGCTGTATGAGTACATGCCCAATGGGAATTTGGATGATTTGTTGCATGGCAAAAACAAGGGGGATAATCTGGTTGCTGATTGGTTCACTAGGTATAAGATAGCATTGGGTGTGGCTCAGGGGATTTGCTATCTTCACCATGATTGTGATCCAGTGATTGTGCATCGAGATCTCAAACCTAGTAACATATTATTGGACGGTGAGATGGAGGCCAGAGTGGCAGATTTTGGGGTGGCCAAGTTGATTCAGACTGATGAGTCCATGTCTGTGATTGCTGGATCCTATGGCTACATTGCTCCAGGTGATCAGCTAATTTGTGTCCGTAATTTTATAATTTTAAGTATTCACATTTATATTTGGATCTTGCTTGCCATAACGTTGTATCTTTTATATAATTTTAAGTATTCACAAAATTTTAAGGAAAAGAGTTTTGTATCTTTTTTTTTCTCCTCTTTCTCTGGAACTTGTTTTTTGAAAATGTGTAGATTCACAAAAGCTTGAATGATAACTAATAGAAGCTAAGTGCGTTGAAACGCTCGAGCTTACAATATCAAGACCCTTTCTATTTAGTCCTGTGAATCACAATATCTGCATTGTCTCATTGTTACATCTTCATTATGTGCATTTTTTGAGGGATAAAAGAAAAGTATAATATGCATTAGTTATAAACTAAGCTAGCTGCTATCTTTATGGTCTTAGCTAATATATAAACGTTGTTGTCGTCCCCTCTGTCATTTCGAAGATAGAGACTCAGTGTGTATGTGTGTAGAAATTATTTGTGGACAAAAAGAATTAAAGATAGAGTGAGAGAGAGAGCTTGATGCTACATAGCAATATTGATCGGGAGCACAATGTGAACACTAAACACAACTTCGAAAGTTGTCTGCAACTGCCATGTTAAGGTGGTGCAATGTGGTTGGGGGTGTATCTAAGAGGGAGGCGCTTGGGACTTTTCTTAACCAATTTCGGTGCATGGTTGGGGCACTATTGCGCATGGAGAGTCTTTTCCTTTATTTTTCACTTTCACAATCTGCTTTTCTCAAAAGATCTTCATATATTTAATGGGGCCCACTAAGGATGTTGTCAATTCTCATAAATCCTTTGAATCATGAGGATGTTGACTTTGGTCTTAGTTAATCAATTAAAGTTAAAGGGTTGGAATAATTTTAATGCTAGTGTGTATTGTCTTATTATAGTATCAATTGTATTGTACTTGATTATTAAGGCCATGCTTGTTTTTTTGCAGAATATGCTTATACACTACAAGTTGATGAGAAGAGTGATATTTACAGCTACGGAGTGGTGTTAATGGAGATTTTAAGCGGAAAACGGTCTGTTGATGCAGAATTTGGAGATGGGAATAGCATTGTGGATTGGGTTAGGTCTAAGATCAAGACGAAAGATAGCATTGATGATATATTGGATAAGAATGCAGGGGCAGGGTGCACCTCAGTGAGGGAGGAGATGATACAAATGCTTAGAATTGCATTGCTTTGCACCAGCAGGAACCCAGCGGACAGGCCCTCCATGAGAGATGTTGTGTTGATGCTGCAAGAGGCCAAACCAAAAAGGAAATTGCTTGATAGTGTTGTAGGTCGATGCGCTGGTGACAATGTGGTTGGTGGTGGTGGTGATATTCCTTTGGCACAAAAGCCAACAGCGGAAACCTAATATGTTTATATGATTGAAATGCTTTTTTTCTTTTCTTTTCTTTTCTTTTATTTTCTTATTGTGGGGGAATTGGTATAGGAGAAAGTGATTTTCTATTTTTACTTTCAATGGAATTTCAAGTGTTACTTGTCCTAGTTTTTCCCGTGTTATATATTGTTATGACTCTTGTTTGTTAATGGTTATATATTAAAAGGTGTGCGCCTCGTATGGTTGGCTTGGACTAGTAACCAGCAAGTATGTGAAAATTTAAGGAACAAAAAGGCATTACTGAGTTGAAAATAGCTGGTGATGGGGTTTTCCCACAGAACTGTTCAATAGCACCAAATTTTAAACTGATATCAAGCAGGGAAGGAGAAAAAGTTGGTTAAAACTATCTTAGCTATACGTGTTTGATTCATTAATAAAAACCTAAAAGATGGGTTCGGTAGAGGTTTTTGATGAATATAATAAAACCATTTCTCGATTTATTTCACTTTTCAGGAAGAAATGTTTCAAGATACAAGGATGGAGAATTTTTGTTTTTCGGCATTAATGAAACTATGGATTGAAATTATCCTTGCACTTTTTGAAACAAGGTATGTTACATCGATTCAAGTGGAGATGGATCAAACCTAGGTAATCAGAGAAATTTATCTTTCACGTTGAGAACGAAGTCTATAATAGGTAATCATAGAAATCTTGGTAAAATCAGACTTTTCGATATCTTGCGCTTTCTAAACACAATAGGTAGTAGAATAAAGACCATCACATTCTTTGATTCTATTTTTTTGTAAAAAGTTTTTAATAACCCAATTCACTCCATCTTCTTGAATATGGAAGTCATTTGGTAACAACTAGTATAGAAGCTTCAGTCTTGTGTAAAATGGTTAACCACTTTAAGAGAGAAAGTGTTTTTTGTAAATAACATTTTGTGATGCTTCCATAAACTGACTTTTTTGCTTTCAATGATACTTACCTATGCAAACTTTTATTATAGCCATTAAGTTGGTTGGATATATGAGATGCTATTGAATATATGGCTTATTTGTTTCTACAAAGGTCGAAAAGATCAAAGTCTGATATAATCCATAAACTAAAATTGAACGGATGAGTTGAAGATGAGAAGAAGATAATTTAATTGAGTGTCAAAGCAAAACACACTGTAACTAGTGCATTGGAATATGACGAGTATTTCGGTGTTTCTAATTGTTCTAGTCCAAAATAAATGTTGATGTTCGTGAAGTAACTCACAAGAACATTAGTGAGGCAAAAAAAGTTAAAATTAATATACTTATATATAAATATAATTTGTTTAGAATGTGTTAAAAATTTAAGTGTGAGTGGAAAAAATCTCACATCAAGATGAAAATAGAATAAATGAGGACTATATAAGTATAAAGACTCGTGAACCTAATGTCTTAAAGTTTTGGATCAAGATATGTTGTCAAGCTCACTAATTTAATTCCTCACTCTTTAACCTGACACGTGGTATCAGGGTTGATGGTTCAAATAAGATGAGTATTGGTGATGACTCCATTGAAAAAGAAGAGTTATGAATAATTAAAGCCCATGTGGAGTGGTAGGCGTGACTCCAGTTGAAAAGGAATCATTAGGTTCGATCCAACCCATGTTATGGAGCATTAGTAGTTGCACACTCCGGTGAAGTTGTCTATGAGGAAGAAAAGGCCCAGGAATATCGTCATGTACTCGAAAACATATTTCCACTTAAAGGGGAATATAACTCGTGTGGAGAACTCACACTTGAAGGAAAGATTGCTAAGAATTCAAGTGAGAGTGAGAGAAGACCATATAAGTGAAAAGACTCATAAGCCTACTGTTTTAAGGTTTTGGATCAAAATGTGATGTCAAGCTCATTGTGATTCATTGTCTAACTCAGAAAAATAGTTAAGTCCATAGATAAAGATTTTGGTGATTTTAGCTGCCCTGATACCCTATTCACATTGTTTAAGTGGAAGAAGTCTTATATTAAGAAAAATTAGAATAAATGAGGATCATATAAGGGGAAATACAAATGAATTTCATCTTTTAATTTGGTTTTACTCGCAACAAACTTTTAAAGCAAATTGCATCATGAGGTTTTTTTTTTAATTTTTTAATAGTCCAAGCAAACGTTTTCTTTACTCTTATCTAATAATAAGTTTGGTTAATTAGTTGTGAAGTTATACATGGAGGAGTGTTTGTAATGAAAAAATGGGTGGTTGAAAATGCACTCTTGCCTAGTTTGTGGTGATAATATATATTATAATGTATGTGGTCTAAAGTGCAAACAAAATGCTTTGCCTTGTGGCTTTCTATGTCCTTCAGACCACGGGATATGCAACACGCACCTCAACGAGGTCATTTAAAGTGTGACTCCCACTACTTGCAACACCCAACCTGAATCTCAGTCTGTAAGGAGAGGATACTCACATTTTGGGTCCCCAAGGAATTTTGTAGTCGTAGGTAATCTCAAGGGGCACTTCTTCGGAACTAACCTCCAATTTTGATGCTTTCCCTTTTTAAAATCTATCTAAGGTAACATCGACCCTTCATCTTTCTCTCTAGGACCATCATTTCTATGCAATAATTTCATATTCATTCCCAATTTATCTGTTATCCTTCCAAATTTTTTTGGTTTTGTTTCGTTGCATGTGAACAAAGTCGTGTGAAGTTTATTTATAAGACAATGGGGACATAATGTACCTTCTTCACTTATGTCTCTGCTTAAGTCTTTATATTTTGAAGCTATTTTTTTTTTGTTGGTGTTTTTTTTTTACTGTTGCGTATTCCAAATTTAGTATAAGTGTCACCGTGGGATGTTGCTTGTACTTGCGTTGCGCAGTGGAGTCCCATGCTTACTTTCTCATTTTGTGAGTGAATGTCATTCTTACTTCCTAATTCCTTACAGTAAGGATATTCTTACAAATAATTGAATGAGGTTATGTGATTTGAAAAAGTACGTATTGTCGAATGATGGTGCCATTATAAGATTTATAATAATAATAATGATAATGATGGTGGAGATAGGGTATTATTTCTAACAATTTATTCTTACGGATGGAATGATATTTGGTTTTAAGGTAATAAGTTGTAAATTAGCCAATTCGATTCGTCTCGCATAAACTTGTGAGCCTATTTATAAGTTTTGAAAATAATTTAAACTTAATAATCTCAAATCAAATATTACATCACATAAACATAACATTGAATACTTTCATCTTATCCAAAGAGTTAAAGGAGAATTCAAACAAATAAATAACATAAACTTATGTAGTTGAATGAATGAGTTTGTGTATGAGGTGTGTCACTGTTAGCCCTGTACAGTATGTGCATTTTATACTTTTGCTTGAGAAAATAATTTTTAATTAACTTTTTAATTTTTAATTTTTAATTTGAATTTTCTTTTTTAGTGCAAACAAATTGAAACTTAAAAATATTAAATAAAATTATGCAAGCAGCTCGAGGGTTTAACTCGTAAGTTAAACAAATTGATCTAAAATTATCTATGTTTTTATGGATCACTAATTTTAAAGTCTGACTTCATTAATTTATACAAGTAAACGGGTTAGCTTAACAAGTTTAACTTATTTTGATTGTCCTATACTAAAATCTTTTTTTTTTTTTGCAAGAGTATTGATACTCTTTCATAATTAATGAATAACATTTAATTATGTATCTTAGTTAAAATATAATTATTTTATTTATATTTTAATCAAATAAAACACGTGAATAAATATTAATAATTAATTATTAACGATAAATATACCTTTGTAAGAAGAAAAGTGCCCAAAGAATATCTTTTACATATATATATATATATATATATATATATATATATATATACAACTGAATTGAAAGCTAATAATAATAAAGATCATCACATATAAAAAAAAAAAACAAACACAGGAATATGTAAAAGAACATATCAATATATATATATTAAACTTCAAAGCAATAATCGAAGGGACGCACTTTTTGTGTAAGAAAAATTTAAGTATAATGGACATACCTAATGAAAGAAAATTAAAAAAAGGTAATGAGATGATGTGTATAGCGTTACAATAACAAAGAAAAAAATAGAAAGTGTGTAAAAAAATAAGGTATTAGTATAATTTAAAAACGTAAAGGATAAGTGATGTTATTTTTAAAATTAGTTAGAGATATTTTTGTTTAAAAAATATATTTAAAGTGCTTCTTTATATCTAGACAAAAATATCTTTGAACAACTTTTTTATTAGAGTTTTTTTTTAACGTTTTAGCAAAACATGCCAAAAAAATATAAAAAGTAATTTAATTTTTTTATTATAAAAAGACACATCCAAATGAACACTAAATGCATAAGAAAAAAAACTTATTTATGATTGAAATTTAATTATAAGAGGCTATAAATTTTGGAGGGACAAATTATTATATAAATGACACGTGACATTAGTAAATCTTAAATGAACTATCTTTTGTAATTATATATATATATATAATTATGTAAATCATGATATTTATTCGTTTGAAAGGTAAGAAATTAATTCCACAATCACACGCTTGAAGTGGGATCCTCCCAATTATATTTTCTCCATACACTATTTCAAGAATCAAACTTGAGATAAAATATTTAAGGTGACCGAGCCCTTTTTATTCGAACTAATGCATGTTGGTTAGAGAGAGAGAGAGAATATGTATAATATGAAATTTTAATCTGACTTCCACTTAAACTAATACATGTTGATTAGAGAGAGAGAGAATATGTCTAATATGAAATTTCAATTTGACCACTCTAGGAGGTAATAAATTCCATTCCATGTATTTTTGTCAACAAATGTGGTAGGATGAAATCATCATTTTTGCATATTGAACATTACGTATGTTTGACCCCTCATCAGTAATTATAAGAATATCCAGAAACTTTACTGGAGATAAAGTTTTGAGAATGGGTCAATTTCATATACACTCTTATTAAAAAAATATTTGAGTAGATTAGTTATACACACATATATTTAGAAGTTTTAGGCTCAAACAAAGTTTATTTAAATATAAATTTGAATCAGTTAAATGTATTTTTTATTTAGTATAAAAATATTAAATATCTAAAATTTATTTGAACAATAGAAGTTAAAATAAGTTGACTTTTTTATTAACTTTTAAATGAATAAATAATATCTCTCATTAAAGATAAAAAAAATTAAGTTATATTTTATTTTAAATAGACTTGACATATTTTATAAATTTTTTATCTTAACGTAACTTATTATTTATTATATATTCTTTTTTGCTAATTTAGTTGTTTTGTAAAAATATAAATTTTGACATGACTTAAAATTTTATTTAAAAATTTATATTATATAAATTTTTTAAAATAAGTTAATAAATTTAAAATTTATACGTTTTAAATATATTTAATTTTTAATAAAATTATTATATTATATATAAAATAAATAAATTATATTAATATATAACTAATATATTATATAAATATTATAAAATTTTAATTATATATTATTATAATAAATAAATAAATAGCGACCTATATTAAATTAAAATAAATAAAAAATAAGTTAACCTATTGGCCGGTGAACTATTTCCTCCCCTGTTTAAACTTCATCCCGTTAAACCCTTAAATTTGAGCTTGAAATTAATCCTTGCAATTCTTATCGTACAAAGGTACTTAAAAAATAAAATCATACAAGATAACACCACATAGGATTATTTTATTTTTTGACCAGTTTCACGGAGTAGTCACATGGTGACACTGCTCAGTCGCACTCAGTGGCACAATTCAAGATATCCCTTCCCGCCATCGACACTGCAGTGGAGGTGTTTCTTTGATTAGCGTCGTTCTGTGTTGAGTTCGCCCATCACGATTCATTAATATATCAATCACTCAATTCCCGTCGCACAATTCTTCTAGCCTAGGGCTCGAACTCGAAGGGAACATTCTAGAATCAACCATGGCGGATTCTAGGGTTTCCCATGGTCAAGCCCCTACTCTTCAGCAGCCCACCGGAGGCATCATCAAGAGGATTCGATTGGAGAACTTCATGTGCCATACCAACCTTGAGATCGAGTTGGGAAGCTGGCTCAATTTCATAACTGGTCAAAATGGAAGTCAGTGTTCTCCATTCAATTTCTTTCTTTCTTTCTTTCTTTTTATGGCTTATTGCTTGCGAAAATTATAATGTTATCTTTGATGTTTGTGCTGCTTTCACGAGGTTTTTTATGAATTGGGTTTTTGTGAAGTTTATGTGCTTAGTTAGTATCAGTGAAATAAGAATTCGTATTTTACGATGGGTTTGTGTTCGTTTTGGTGCTGGTTATGAACTTTTTTCATTTCATTCAGGATTTCGTGTTTAGGAATTTTGTGTCATCAAAAGGGAAAAGAATTATTCTTAAAATTGCTGTCTAATGAATCCTTGTCGTTTGTTTGGCTCCGGTATTTACAGGTGGTAAGAGTGCAATCCTGACTGCATTGTGTGTTGCATTTGGTTGTCGAGCTAAAGGGACTCAAAGGGCATCCACTTTGAAGGATTTCATTAAGACTGGTTGCAGGTAAATGTGCCATTCTCTCCCTTTCTTCTTTGCACTGGGTGTCTAGGGGGCTGGTGGCAGTGAATTGTGGGGTTTCTTTGCTCATCATCGGGGTTTCGTTCCTTCTCAAAACAAGGTCTTAAATTTTATGACAACCTCATTTGGTTGCTGGGCTCCTGGTGCTTAGGTTTTGCAACCATGGCAGCTTCATTTGGAAATGTAATTCTGATTCTTTTATCAACAGTTTATATTGCAACACTCTTCATCATTGTCACAAAATGAATAGGTTTCGCCAAAAGATTAGTTCATTTCTATGTGAAAGCAATATTGTAGTCAAATGGGCAGAGGGGCCAGCGCCTCTTGCTGGTTGAGGCGCTGCCCCCTTCAGTGAGGCACACGCCTATGGGGCATTAGGCGCACCTTAATGGTTCAAGCATGGCACACCTTTAGCTCCTTATTGATAACAGTAAGAAACTCAAAATGCCCACCCATCTAACTTGCTATCTGTGATGCTAAAGGGGGTAAAATAGTCAGATTGTTTAAAAAATAACTAGTTGTTGGTCTTTGGGCAGCAAGCAGCTTAGGGTTTTGTTTGTTGAACATTTTAATCTTTTATTTTTACTATGAATGTCATGCTTGAGTAATTAATTTATATGGCAAATTAATGCAAGATAGTCAAATATTTTACTGTTTTCTTCTTTTTCTAATGTTAATGCCTTTCTTCAGTGAGGCGTGTGCTTTTTAGCACCTCAAGGTGGTAAAACTCCTTAGGTATTGTTTGGATGGAGGAGTTTGGAGGGGAAGGGAGGAGATGTGTAATTTTTCATTTTAAATTTACATTCTCTTTATTTGGTAATTTTTTTTTAAATGAGAGGAATAAAATGAGAGGGTATCATGTAACATTCTAATCATGCCTTTTTCATTTTTATAAACATTTTATAATTATCTCAATTTAGAAATGAAAGATTACCCCTCCCTTCCCTTCCCCTCCAAACTCCTCCTATCCAAACATACCCTTAGCACCTTAAGGGCGCCTTTTGCCTTTGACTACCTTGGAAAGCATTCTCATGCTTAATAGGTTAAGTGTGGTAAAAAGGATTGGGCCAGAAATTTGATAAGGTAATTAATGAAAAATTACTTAAAACAGACAAATAAGATTGGAAGTTCTGTTAAAATATCAATGATATTTATTTCATATTCTATGTAATTATAACATACAATGTCTTGCTTATAGGTCCCTGAGAATATATTATTTGGGGTTTTATAGTGTGTTTTTGTCATCGACCCACATTTCTTCCTAATCTCTTCTTAAATTACACGGCTTATTGCTTCCAGTTCTGAGACCAATTTTCTGGTTCTCATAATCGTGGTAAACAGAGAATAAATCAAAACATGGTATAAAATGAGTTTTAACTTTTTTGATATTTTTTTCTGGATAGAAGAACAACTTTTGTTCGAAGAGAAGAATGAGTAGAAAGGATGAATGAAAAGAATAATAAATTGAAGGCAAAAAGTAGAAACAGAGCATTAATACAAAAGTGCTATCCAGTCCCTCTGTATGTATGTCTATCAAAGAGGTTCCTTAAAAGTTGAAAAAATAAAACCATGAGCTGGACACTACAGAGGGGCCAAGTAAAAAATCTAATCCCAAAGCAAACCTAAAGAAGATCATTTTACCTTTGTTGAATGAGAGAAAAATGAGAGAGAGACATATTGAGAACCCCTTGTGTTTTCTACACAAGATGATGAATCTATATATAGATACAAAAATAATCTAGATACATTGAACCTAGACAACTAACAAGACACCTAACTATATACATATTTCTAACACTCCCCCTCAAGCTGGAGCATATAAATCATATGCACCAAGCTTGTTACAAATATAACTTATTCTAGGACCCCTTAGGGATTTGGTGAAGATATCAGCAAGTTGGTCATTTGAATTAACGAAGCTGGTGGTGATATCTCCTGAAAGGAGTTTCTCCCTAACAAAATGACAGTCTATCTCAATGTGTTTGGTCCTTTCGTGGAACACTGGATTAGAGGCAATGTGCAAAGCAGCTTGATTGTCACATATGAGTGTCATTTGCATATTCTCTCCAAATCGTAATTCTTTAAGAATTTGTTTCAACCAAATGAGTTCGCAAGTAGCTGAGGCCATGGCTCGATATTCTGCTTCTGCACTTGATCTTGCAACCACTTACTGCATTTCTTACTTTTCCATGATATCGGGTTGCCACCAATGAGAATACAATACCCGAAGTGGATCTCTATCGCAGGTGATCGGCCGATGCTGCATCGAGTATCCAATAGTGCTGTATGCCGCTTTATCTTCATAAATGATGCCTTTTCCTGGTGCTCCTTAATATATTTTAGAATTCAAGCAACTGCGTCCCAATGACTCTCGCAAGGGAGTTCAAGAACCGACTAACCACACCAACAAAGAAAAGAAATGTCGTGTCGAGTAACCGTGAGGTAGTTCGATTTTCAACCAATCTCCTATATCTTCCTGGATCCGATAATGGCTTTCCCGATCCGGTAGAAGTTTGACATTCGGATCCATAGGAGATTCAACCTGGTTTGGCGTTCAACAAGCCGCTCTTCAAGTATATCCATAGCATACTTTATTTGTGAAATGACTATGCCATCCTTGGATTGTGCCACCACAATACCCAAGAAATATCAAGTTTGCCAAGGTCTTTGGTCCGAAAGCATTGAGCAAGATGTTCTTTTACTGCGGTATGCCCCGATGATCACTACCGAGAAATGACAATGTACGTCCACATAGACAATCGAGATAAATACGAGCTACTGTGTTGTGTGGCGATAAAAAGCAGTGGTGCTTCACTCCGAGTCATACCAAATTGTTGAACTACGATCACTGAACCTACCAAACCATGCTCGAGGAGATTGTTTGAGACCATAAAGACCGAATGAAGGCGACAAACAAGGCGAGGAGACCTCCCGAGCAACAAACCCGGAGGTTGCTCACTCCATATGACTTCTTCTCCGAGATCACCATGAAGGAAAGCATTTTTAATGTCTAGGCGATGGAGAGGCCGGTCAGCGGATGGCGGCAATGGACAAAAGAAGCCGAACAGAGGTCATTTTTGCCACGGGAGAGAAAGTATCACTGTAATCAAGACCAAAAATCTTGTGTATATCCTTTAGCTACCGCGCCTTGAGGCGATCAATCGACCATCGGGGCCAACTTTAACTGTATGAACAACCAGGAACCAACAACGATTTTCTGAGGGGAGAGGAACCAATTCCCAGTACCCTTGCTCACAAGTGCACACATTTCATCAATCATTGCTTGTCGCCATCCGAGGATGGGATAAGGCATCACCTGGAGATTTAGGGATAGACACAGGCGACAAAGAAGAAAGACAAGCATAATGCGAAGATGACGACGATGATAACTCAAAGCAATATAATGCGGAGAAGGTTACGAGTGGATCGAATACCTTTCGGAGAGCAATGGGAAGGTCTCTGGCTCGGCAAGGTTTCGGGAAAGTAAAGGAGTTTGGTGCCTGGAAGAATCCATCATGGCCTCAGTAGAGGTTCAAGAAGCAGTAGAGTGCCAATGGTGGATGTGGGCGACGCCGATAGGTTTGGAAGGGGGCGACAAGTGGGATCGCTACCGGAGGTGTTGTGGACTCAACAGAACAAGAGCGGGAGGAAGCGGTAAGACCTCTGATGGGCTCAAGGTGAGGGGATGACTCAAAGAAGAAGGCAGACTCAAAGAAGGTAACATCGGCCGAGATAAGGTATCGTTGGAGTGTAGGAGAGAGCAACGATAACCTTTGAGACCCTAGTATACCCGAGGAAGACACACTTAAGATACCGACCTGAGAGTTTGTAAAGACTGGAGAGAGATTTTGGACAAAAACAAGTAGACCCAAAAATACGAGGCGGAAGGGAATGGAGAGGTTGATGGGAAAAGCGAGAATGGAGTGAGGGATTTTGTTATCTAAGACGGTGGATGGCATGCGATTAATAAGGTAGCAGGCAGTGAGAACAGCATCCCCCCAAAAACGAACTGGGATATTACCATGAAGCATGAGGGTCCGAGTTGTCTCAATGAGGTGGCGGTTTTTACGTTCCGCAACCCCATTTTGTTGAGGGGTATGAGCACAGGAAGTCTGGTGAAGTATACCATTAGAGGCCATAAAGGTTTGAAACTGTTCGGATAGGTATTCCCGGGCATTATCACTACGAGGAAAGTGCGAATAGAAAGACCAAATGAGTTTTGATTTCATGATAAAGGTATGGAAAATTGAGAACAACTTCGAATGATTTTTCATTAAAAATAGCCACGTCTGTGGGAAAAATCATCAATAAAAGTAACAAAGTATTTGAAACCTAAAGTAGAGCTAGCACGACTGGACCCCAAATATCGAGAATGAACTAAAGCAAAGGAGACATAGCTTCGATTACAGACTGATCGGTGGAAATGACTACGGGTATGTTTCCCTGACACGACTCACAAGGAAGACTCGATAACTTAGATAGGCTTGGCATCAATTTCTCTGGAGTTTAACAAGGCTAGGATGACCCTGTTGAGCATGAATAGTGAGAGGGGAATCAGTGGTCGAGCAAACTCGAGAAAGAGGTGGAGAAGCTGGTAAAGGCCATGAGATTCACATCCTAAGCGCCCAATCATCCGATCCGAACTCCGGTCCCCTGTAGAATGTAATCTTTAGTAAAGGTAATCAAACAATCAAGAGAACGAGTCAAGCGACTAATGGAAAGCAGATTAAAAGGACATCCTGGGACATAAAGAAGCGAATCCACCGGACGAGGAAGGGAGCTGGATTTGCTGCCAATCCTCTTGAGATTGTGTGTGGGAGCCATTAGCTAAGGTGACACTAGGTAAATACCCGAGATGTAGAAAGAGTAGAGAAAAGAGCCTGATTACCGGATATATGGTCGATGCACCGAATCAAGGACCCAAGGACCAAGGAGGGTGATTGAGACACAAGCAAATGAATTACCATGTGCAACGAGGGCGATGGAACCCGAGGGATCGACGTTGTTCACACCATTTCGAAAAATCTGCATAGTTAAGCTGAGAAGCTTGGGAGGCGCCGAGAAGGCTCGGGCCGATATCTCGGTGGATGAGTCCGGGCAACATTGGTAGGGCGAGAAGGGCGACCATGTAAGGCCCAACATCTGTCAATGGTATGACCTAAGCAGTGATGCGGTGGTCACATTTAGTGGCGAGTGCGGAACTGGAAGGGGCCGCCACGGCCACGACCGGCCAGTGTGATGAGAAACAAGGGGCGATGTATCACCGATCCACGGGAGCAATCCGGTAGTCATCGGATCGTCTAAACCGAGCAACGTAGACCAGTAGGTGGGAAAGTGTAGGGAACAAAGTGAGAGAACCTAGAATCGATCACTGATGGCGAGTACTCTGAGGCAAGCCATAAAGAGCGAGAAGCATAAAGAAAGTACTCGTTGCTCAAGCTCCTTCTTGGGAGTATCTGCTTTGGAGGCAATAACTCGTTAAAGTCATGTAAAGCCTTGTGAACATTACCGAGGTAGGCAGACGTAGTAGGCCATCCAATCGCCTCGAGCCAATGACAAGCGATCATCGGCCTTTGACAGACTCCGTAAAGACGCTCGAGTGTCATTGGTATAAAGAACTTTAGCTTTGCTCCCAACAGACTCGCATGTAATATGAGCCGGAAGATCCGCTTCAAGGAGGAATGAAGAGTTGATTTTAGCACACTACATAGTTGAGCATCGACCTTCTCAGCCGGACGTTCGATTCTGACACAGTCGACTTTTTGAGTAAGGTGCTCCTTGTACCCTTGACCGGAGAGCCAGAGCTTGACATCGGAGGCCCATGTTTCATAATTGGTGCCATCCAATTTCTCAATGGAGAGTGGGGTACTGACATAATTAGTGAACATAGCAGATTCGGCCTTCGGAGGCTCAAGATGGCTAGGGGAGGCCATGAGGGAGACCAAGATGCAAAGGGCTGTTTAGGAAAATTTTCTGGTGGCCGGAAAAGTGGTCGGCGTGGCTCTGCAGAGGAGACCCACAACTAGAGATGGGCCGAAATGGAGATCTGGCGCCGGATCCGGTCCTAATCGACAAGCGACCCGAAGCAGGCCGAACTTGGCCGGAATCTGACCGGACGCGCCCACACGCGCCGGTGGAGGGGCGCTGGACAGAGACGCGGTGGCGGCTCCGATGGAGGCGCCGCTGGTGGGGTTAGGTCGGCCGGAGGGTGAGGGTCCCGGATCTGGTGGCGGTGGCGTGAACGGAGCAAGTCCGCTACTGGGCCGGCGGAGGACGGTGGCGCGTGGCGGCGGATATGGAGGTCGGAGCTGCTGGGTTTTGCTGAGCAGAGTAGAGGGTCTCTGGATCTGAGGTTGGGTAGCGGAAAAAAAAGAGAGAGAGAAAAAAAAAAATAAAATTTCCGGTGAAGGAAATCCGGCCACCGGAGTGAAAACACGGTTAGCCGGAAAAATTGTCACCGGAGAACAGTGGGTTCTCCGGGAATGGGTTTCCCTCTCACTAGGCTCTAGATACCATGTTGAATGAGAGAAAAATGAGAGAGAGACATATTGAGAACCCCTTGTGTTTTCTACACAAGATGATGAATCTATATATAGATACAAAAATAATCTAGATACATTGAACCTAGACAACTAACAAGACACCTAACTATATACATATTTCTAACAACCTTAAAAATCCAAGCATTCCATTCTTGACCAAAGACACCAAAGCACTGCAATCATAGCTCCTTGCCATAAACTCTGGCCATGCCTAGTGAACTTTATCAAAAGAAAATCCTCATATTATTAAGGGCACACCCAAGATTCCCCAACACACCAAAAAATCAAATTTAAAACTGGCAGTTGGGAAATGTAGAAATAAATTTGCTGCTGTTTCAGGAAAGGTATAGACAAATAGCACATCTCACACATATCAGGAGATAAAATCTTCTTAGGTATGCTGTCCTGCAACATACCATTAGTATTAATCTTGTTGAGTACTGGTGTTCAAATGAAGAATTTGACCTTAGAGGGAGCTTTGGAGTTTCAAAGGGGTTTTCGAGAATGAATTTCTCCTTAGTCAGGGAATGGGTGGAAGAAAAGGAACAGACATTTAAATGGAAAGAAACCAGAAGAATCCAGATTCCGGACCCTCCTATTCAAATTAGAAGATAAATGAAAAGAACTAACTTCAGAAAATGGGCTTCAGTCTAGCGATAATCAACATTTTCTGTATTTATAGTTCATTTTCAGTTGTTAGACACTAAACTTTTCAAGGAAACTTATATTCTGGGCAAATTAGGATTTCTTGTTTTCTTCTCATGCCCTTTGCTAAGACTATTTATAACTTTCTTCTTTTATTAATAGAAAGAAACTAACAACTTAATTCAAATTTCAAATAGAATTGTTGCTGAAAAAGTTTTCAGAAACTGAAAATGGCCAGCATACTTTTTTTAAAACAGTGCTTTATTGAATTTATTCTATCGTCTCTTTGTAGTAATGCTGTCATCCATGTTGAAATTCAAAATGAAGGAGAGGATGCTTTTAAGCCTGAAATATATGGTGATGTCATCATTGTAGAACGTAAGATATCTGAATCCACAAGCTCTACTGCATTAAAAGACCATCAAGGTGCGTTTTCTTGTGTTTTTAATTGTTTACAGTATTAAGTTGTTTATAGCTATATGTTTTTGTTGACAACACAATAATTTTCATTAGATATGCTTGGTTGGTTGACCTATTAAAACAGTAGGAAGGTGTCAATGTTAATTCTTTAGATTTTAGCACTTTGCTTTGTTATGTTGATGGTTCATGTCACAAAGTTACCGAAGTAAATGAAAAAGACTTGAACATAGTATTCATTGATACAGAAAAAAGCCTATGATCACGACAAGTCCTATGGAAAGCTGTAGAGAAGAAAGGAGTTCGTATGACCCAGTTTATGAAAGTAAAAGGCAATTGAAACTGTTAGAAGTACAAAGCCATTCACAAGCCTCCACCTAATAGCTTAAGCTTTTAGGAGAGTTGGTCATTGATATAGTATCAGAGTCTCTATGACCAAGTAGTTAGGAGTTTGATCCTTGCTGCATCCATTTTTCAAAATAAAAAAGTTGAATTTCAGCACTAAGTAAGGTGGGCTTGTGCATTATCAACGCTTCAAACCCAAAGAGCTCTTGCGTGGCGGGGGGCTTGTTAGAGATAAAGCCATTCATGAGCCTCCACCTAACAGCTTAAGCTTTTTAGAGAGTTGGTTCTTAACATGGTATCAAAGTGTCTATGATCAAGTGGTCAGGAGTTCGATCGTTGCCACCCCCGTTCTTCTAAATAAAAAAGTTGAATTTCAGCATTAGGTAAAGTGGGCCTGTGCATTGTCCAGGCTTCAAGTCCCAAGTGCTTTTGTGTGAGGGGGCGTGTTGGAGCTAAAGTCACATCATGAATGGCTTTATACTTCTAACAGAAACAAACCCATATTCCATATCAAAAATTTTAGTGAGCTCCAGAAAAGAAGTATAGCATTTGGGTAATGGTGAACACACAATTGATTAGGTTTCAAGGAGAGATTTGACAAATTCTTGTAATTGCAATTTAACTTGCTGAATTTAACATTGCTAGGTGGCTTTCCATGCTCTCATAAATTCTATGTTGAGTTAATTATTTCAATCTGCTGTGATTTGATTTAAAGAATTCCAAATGATTTATTGGTCTGCTTCCTATGTCATGCTTTTTCTTTTTTCATTTTTTTCCTTCTTGTTTGAAACTTTTTTTAATCAGACTTATCTATTATTCTTTGTTGATCATGAATTTGTACTTTTTTGGGGGTTATCACTAATTCAAGAAGACTATATTGATATATTCAACATAGTTTTGGTAGTTGTAAATTAAATGTTACAGTAATTTTACAACCCTTTGGAGAGGACTTTCTACAAATGATTGTCAAGGATGTTTTATTCACTATTATGTTCTATATCTGGGTTTGTTGACAGGAAAGAAAGTCGTCAATCGGAAAGCAGATCTTCAAGAAATCGTTGAACATTTTAATGTACGCTTTCTCTCCTATGACACAGCTTTTTTAAATATACTATATTGTATTACTGGGTGACATCTTCTGTACTTGTTGCACTGCTTTGCTGTTTCTAACTGTTGTAATATAATCAAATCTTACAGTATTAGTGCTGGCATACTCGGTTTCTAAGTTTTCTTTATGAAGGTGTATGGCTGGAAGACCTATTGAACTTGTGACTTAGGTCATGATTAATGATCGATTTTATTGAGAAGTTGCCTTAATTGAATTTATTTAGCAAAGTCCTCTGTTATATATGTATGATTAAAATGTAAGGTTTCCCATTACTTTGTTCTCCTAACAACTTAAAAATATTCAACTATGCCTTTTATTTCCTTTTCCAGGTGGTTTTATTTTCTTCTAACTTTAAATTTTTCTTTAATATTTTTATTTTGCAGATTGATGTGGAGAATCCATGTGTAATTATGAGTCAAGACAAAAGCAGAGAATTTTTGCATTCTGGGAATAACAAAGATAAATTTAAGGTTATCTCTGCATGTTGATGTTATTATTTTGATAAAGGTTGTTCAGAAGCTCTGCTGACACTTTAATAAACAGTTTTTTTACAAGGCCACGCTTCTTCAGCAAGTCAATGATCTTCTGGAAAGCATTTATAATGAAATAAGGCATGCATATGGCATTGTTGATGAATTAGAGGCTGCAATAAGGCCCATAGAGAAGGAGCTTAATGAGCTGCAAGTTAAAATTAAAACTATGGAACATGTTGAACAAATATCTGTACAGGTTCAGCAGTTAAAGAAGAAACTTGCATGGTCATGGGTTTATGATGTGGACAAGGAACTTCGGGACCAAAATGTAAAGATTGAAAAGCTAAGGAACCGGATACCTACTTGCCAAGCTAAGATTGATCAACAACTGGTATGTAATGCTTACATACTTGTCTCTTAGTGAAGTTTTCAATACGATCTGAAGTTGTCTTTGTGGTTGGAGAATATCACATTCCATACTGTATTCTTAACATGAAGCAAGGACTTCTGTATGGTAGAAAATGAAAGCTAGGAATTTCATTGGGTGGGTGTTTATAACGCCCACTTTGGCAAGAACTGCTAGTGCAAGCATTGGAAACTTAACTCTGGATGGGTTTACAAACTTGCCAAATTGTTAATGAATTTCATGGGGGATAAATTTGACAGTGTTTTGGTCTTGCTAAATTTATGATCAGTCACAGTATTGTAATGTATTTGGTCCATTTTCACTGATAAAATATTGTCACTAAGCAGTTCTAGCAAAAATGTATTTCATGAATATAATTTAAAGTATGTCTAGCACTCTAGCTTATGCCACAATATAAAGCATTATAAATGAGAGTTTGTTTGTTGAACATTAGGTTGCCCCTTTACTTTGTAGCAATTTCTCATGGTTCACTTTAAAGTATAGTTATAAAAACTGGACCGGTAGTCGACTCGGTCAGGGTACTGGGTCACTGGTCGAACCGCATAAAATTAAATAAATATTTAAATACATATATATATATATATATAAATACACACTACATAAGATGATATTTATCATTATAAATAACTAAAATATATTTATTTTGAAAAAAATATGACTACCATGGTGTAGATCTCGAAAAGTTATATAAAATGGACATATAATTAGTCTAAATCGGACAAACGAGTCAAAAGTTATGATTTTTCAAAGTTTAAAAGTTTTTTTTTTTTTTTAATTTAGTGACCTGGCCGGTTCCGGTTCACCCAACCGGGTCACCGGTTTTCATTCAAAACCGGCCGGGTCGGACCGGTTTTGAGATATACCCGATCCAACTAGTCATCCGGACTGGTCACTTGGCCGGTTTACCGGTTCACATGCCGGACCAGCCGGTCCGGTCCGGTTTTAATAACATGGCTTTAAAGGTTTTGGTTTTACGAAGGAGGCTGAAATTTTTATTGCAATATGCAACTTTTTGAAATTCTTTGGTGTATTTGGATGAAACATTTTAAGGACTAACTCTCCTAAAAGCTTAAGTTGTTAGGTGAAGGTTCATAAATGGTTTTTATATCTAACACGCCCCCTCACGCAAGAGTCCTTTGGGCTTGAAGCGGGGATAATGCACATGAACATTTTACCTTATGCTGAAATTCAACTTATATATAGAAGAATGGGGGCGGCAGGAATCAAACTCATAACCACTTGTTCATAAAGGATATGATATCTTGCCAAGGACCAACTCTCCTAAAAGCTTAAGCTATTAGGAGAAGGTTCGTGAATGGTTTTTATATCTACCGTAATTGAATGCCTACATCTTTAAGGTTTTCTTTCACCCTAGATTTACTTTGGGATAGAACTGTGTTTATGGCTTCCCTATGGTGCCCTGCCCATCATCATTTAAAAGGAGTTTGCATAGATTAGACAGAATTGCTGCATTCTTTATTCTCTCTACTTCTAACTTTTTTCCCCCTGTTTTGGAGAATATCTTATCCTCCCTCTAGCTGTACTTTCCCTTCTTTATTTCTGAGAATATTTCTTTTTCTACTGAAAAAAATATTTGCAGGGTGTCACTGACATACACATTGACACACACACACACTCTCAGACACCGGTACTAGGGGTTGCTCCACGCAGAGGAAGAGAATTCTTAGTAAGATGAGTTCAGTTTTGTAAGTAGATAATGTCATCCAAAGAAAGACTCAAGGGAACCTTTTGAGCATCACCCCATGAATTATCTTCATCTTGAGAGGCATAATTTCTTTGTTAACGTTGGGTTCTTTTGCTTTATCTCAGAGACTGTAGATCAGTTATTTTTGCATTGTAAGGTGGCTACTCACCAATGGAATAATCTTTTTGGGGTTACCGGAGAGCACTGGGTGTGTCCTTGTACCTTGGAGCAGTTTTTGAGGGTCTGTTATAAAAGCTTTGGTAAAAACGGGAAGAAAGTTTTATGGCATTGTGCAGTCTTTGCACTCCTTTGGTGCTTGTGGTTGGAGTGGGATGCTCGTATCTCTGAGGGTGTTTTTTTGTCCCCAAACTTGATTGGGGATAGAGTTACTTTTTTGACTTCTACTTGGTGTTTTGCTCATGGTTTCGACAAGGGAGTTGCTATCACAGATATGCAGAGAGATTGGGCAGACTTGTTGCATTCTTAGTTTTCCCTTGTATATAGACATTCTTGTTTTGGAGGATTCTGTTAGACCCCCCATAAGTAGAACATATGAAAGAAGAGTAAGGAAACAGCCCAAGATAACAGGGCTGACTCTAGATCAACCGTAGGCCCAATAAAGCCCATAATTAGATGGGAATCAACTGTTAGGCTATGTTAACCAAGTTACTCCAGTTAGTTACATAAATAGTCAGAGATAGAAAGTAGTTGGTATTCGGTTAGTACTGAAGGGTTGGGAGAGGAGTCAAGCTCTCGAATCTTGACTGGGTCATTTCTTGTATTCTTTCTTCTTCTTCTACCTCTTAACTCTTTTCTCTGTTTTGGGGGTATTTCCCCAGAGAAATTCATCAATAAATCTAGTGATATTCAGTGTATTCCTTACCTAATTGATCCAGTTCTATCAGATTCCTTATCCTCCTCGTAGTTGCACTTCACCCCTTTTCTTTCTTATAAAATTTATTTTTCTATAAAAAAATTTGTTAACATGCCCTGTGCAGTTCCCTTTGCTGTAATTATAAGGCAATATTATTGATATGCAGTTGTGGTAAAACTTGATTGCAATGATGCTTGAAGTATTGATTGCTCATCAAAGAAACTATCTTATAATGATATCTTTTCCTGCATTAGCATTTTGAGGTTTGATCCAATCAGTCATTTTTGTCCCTTGGTTCAGTCTGTTATACTTCCTTGAGTGTGTTCCTGACACATTCCGTTATAGTGTTTTTAGTGACACTTGTGTTCTGAGAAACTTGGTGTTTTTACTCCAAGTACGATCGATTTTAGTGGTCTAATTGTTTGTGGTTATGATGCAATAACTTTTCTATTACCTCAAGGTTTGTGGATGGAGGAGTTTCACATCCAATCCCTGCCTTCCTTTGGGTGGACTTTCAACCAATATGTTTCATTATTCCCTGTTACTAAAGTATAGTGTTCATGAGCATTCCGCTGATATTTTTCTTTCACGTCTTTAGCTTGGAAGATGTATGGCTTTGTTCATTTCTGCAGAGGCTTTCCCTATGATGTGGAGAATTTATCGACATTATCTTTTGTCGCATTTTTCACTCTTTCTTTTCTGTGTATATTTTAGAACTTAAGAGTTAAAGTGGACTCTAATTTCTTTTGCAGCACCGGGTTGAAGGATTGAAGGAAAGCTGCTCCAAGAAGAAATGTGAAATTGCAAGCATGTTGGAAAAGACATCACAAGTGAAGCAAATGAAGGAAAATTTAAGCCAGTCTGTGTCCTTGGTATGTTGGAAGTGGGAGGTCTTACTCCTAGTCTCCCTTTTGTCAAATGCTTTTGAACAATATGTAAATGAAAATTTCATCCTGCAATAGGTCAAATATGTCGCTTTCTGTGCTTTACCTTTTTTAAGTTATGCTTTTTTACCTCCTTTACTTCAGCCTTATGCTTGTCATTTTAATTGAACTGGTGGGTCAGGGATACTCTTTACTTTTTTTCTACGCCTGTTTTATGTTTTAAATTACTCATAATTCTTGTTTTGTCTGTTGCTAATGCATTCCGCCCCCTCCCCCAATTAAGGCAACAAAAGAAACATTTGAACTTGAGCTAGACTGCAAATGCAAAACTAGCAGCATACAGAGGATGGTACAGCAGCTTAGGACAATTGAACAACAGGTGCAGGATATTCATGAGCAGCATGTAAAAAATACTCAGGTTCTCCAAGTCCCTGGATATGGATAATATTTTTAGTTTATGGTTCTTATTCCTTACTCCATATCGCTGCTGCTACTTTATTTTCTTCATGGTGTTTCTGCTTAATTTTGCAATTTTATTTTCTAAAGTTGTCAAAACATGTAGATGGTTCTTTTCTTTATTTAGCGAAACATTTTTCTTTGTTCTCTGATATATTGGAATTCATTTTAGCTGCTTGTAATTAAATTTTGGATATGATAATCCATACAATGAGAGTGCTTGCATTGCTAACATCATGGTTGTTATATCGTGAATTGAATTGCGAATCAAAAGGCTAATTCTTTGGATTGTGATTTGTAAGATTCACAACTCAAAATTGAAAGTCGTATAAAGTTTGTTATATATAAGAAATCATATTCGTATCAAATTTTAAATGTTGAAAATATGAGACATGTTTATTTTTATTCTACACAATAAATCATAATGTAATCATTTTCTAAATATTAAAGTATAAATATAATGCATAACAAGACATCTTTAATAACATTGATATTTAATATATCATATTAGGATTGATATTTAATATATCATGTTAACATTGATATTCTAAACGTGATATATAATTTTAAAGATTTAGGGTTTCAAGAGAGAGTGTGAATTTAGGCTTAAAACAAAATAGGGTTCAAAGGAGGTAATAAATTTAGAGCATGTTTGATATGCTGGAATGGTGATTCCACTCCTGCATCTTTTTTGCAGGAGTGATGATTCCTTAGTTTGGTTTGTAAAAGACATGGAATGACAATTTTATTCCGAACCTTGATTCTGCAATGAGAGGTTTAGGCATGCCCTCCTAGAGATGTGGGAATGATTTCAGTTTTACAATTGGTTCCTCATCTGTTATTACATTGTTCTGCTGCTTTTTCTTTTTGGAATTCCTTGTTCGGTGTTTTTGGGTCCTTGGACCAATTTTCCATGGCTAGCTTTAATGGTTTTGGTAGAAGTAAATAGGATAAATTTTTTATGGCAATATGCAATGCATGTTACTATTTGGTGCATTTGGTTGGAGTGTAATACTCGTATTTTTAAGGAGACTTCTTTGGCTCAGCAGCTGATTTGGGATAAGATTAGGTGTTTGGCTTCTATTTGGTGTAAAGCACATGGTCTATTTGATGAGATATTGAAATTTTACTATTTTTAGTTTTTTTTTTCTTGTCATGGCAAAAAAAGTCATTGCTTTTTATGTTTTACTCAACTTTAATGGTTCATATAGTAAACTTCAGTATGTTTGTGGAATGTGGTCTGTCTGTGAGTGCTTTAACTTGGAGGAACTACACTGTATTTTTGGTTAGTATATTGTTGAAGGAGTTGTGATGGGTGGCTTGTAGTATAATATAGTAATATATGCCGTTTTCAACTCAAACTACCTATTAGTCACTGTTTCACTTGCTTTTGTTTCTTTTCTCTGCCATTATTTATAATGTTTACTTACTCCTCCTTTTGGGTGCATCCTGGTTTTGATCTGCTTGGTCATCAATTTGAAATGGCTAGTATATGATAACAGTGCCTTCAACTTTTTATATGTGAACTTTAATGCCTATTATTTTTCATAATAATGCAGGCTGAAGAATCTGAAGTGGAGGAGAAACTGAAGGGACTCCGAGATGAGGTTCATGATGCTGAATTAGATCTGATAAGGTTATGCATTTACTTGTGTGGTTTTTCATGTTTGTTCTTTACTTGGATTTGAAGAAGTTTCAGTTCCTAGTAGTTCCTTATTGTTCCAGGTTGAAGGAAGAAGATGCTATGCTAATGAACAGCATACATAAGCAAAATGATGAAATCAGAAAGATTGCTGATAAGGTGTGGAGATTTTTAATGCTTTTAATTGGTGTTTCTGTGTTGTTGCATTTCTCTTGCATATTTCTCTGATTTGCTGTCATTGTCTTCTTTCTGCGAGCTATGAATATGTTGCTTAAGATGAAACATGTAGCCTTGCATCTAAACGTTTATTTAAGAAAATAAGACACTGATTTTGTTCATTTATGGTTTCATTTTTGGTTATTTGATGAAAATTTGAGAATTGTTACTTTTTATTTTATTTTTCTTTGTTCATCTCTTTTTATATTAGCTGTTATTATTTCTGGTAAATTTGAACATTGTTGTTATAAGGCTTAGCTTAGCTTATCTGAAGTAAATTTGAAATTTGAATTTGAGGAACCATTATCATTAAAACTGACTTGTACATATAATATATTAAACCTCAAGTTTCTTTTTTCATGATGACTGCAGGCTTTCTGACCTTCTTAGGACAATTGATATTAGCAATTGTAATGACTTTTTAGATTGACATAGGTGCTTGTGCTGATGTTCTTTAAGATGTCCACCTGAAGTGTCTTTACTATTTGTTTAGTCATATTGTAGAGAAATTTAGTTGATCACTAAGTCAATTATCAGTGGCCAGCTTTAAGGACATTTTTTTTTTTTGTTGGAAAAAGGAGCAATTTAGTTAGAGTGAAAACAGGGAAAATACAATAAGGAAGGCGGATAGCGTATCCTTCTTAATTAGCAGACAAACTTGAAGAAACAGTGAGCATGAGAGAATAAAAAATGCAACAAATCTGTCTAATCTCTCTGTATATCAAACAGGATATCTCTGTCAAAATAGCCATGCACAGAAAGCCAAAAGTGAGGCCATAAACACGACCCTATCTATTCCATAACATATATGTTGAGAGTGTTTATAAGTGGAGGGCAACCCTCACTCCACGAGCTAGCTTTTGGGGTTGAGTTAGGCCCAAACTCAAATTCTAAGAATATATAAGGTCAAAGAAAAAACCTTGAAAAACCTTGCATTGTGCTCCAACTAGATAGACCAGAGAACAGTGTAAATGCCCATTATTGGGGGCCAAATTATACCTATCTGATTCCTTAGTCTGGTAGAATTTGGATTCTTTATCTTTCTAAATAAGTCAAACTGTCAAAGTACTCAACTAGAATAAGAGTTTAGACTCTTGATCCTTCTGGGGTGCTTCTAAGTCTAGAGAAAATTTTCATCTTTGAAAAGTCCTTCTGAAAATTTATAGTTCCCTATAAGTCAAACCTTTAATTTGGACAATGGTGCTGAATAGGATTGATGTTAATGATCTTTACAGGATCGCAGACCTAACAAAGTTTTCTCTCCTAATATGTGTGTGATGGGTTGCTTTGCACATTTACTTTTGCATTATCCAGCAACCAGCTAAATTTGGAGTAGGGTCGTTTTTGGTGAATCTTGGGTGTGCTCTTAGAGCTTGGAACATTTACTTTTAATTACTTTTAGAGGTTTTTGTCTGGTTTAAGGAGGGGAAAGCTTTATGGTAGTAAGGCTATCTTTTGGTGTCTTTGGTGGGAGCTGGATGCTCAGGGTTTTTGCTTTTTGGGGAAAACCTTTGTCCTTAGATTTGCTATGGAACAGGATAGTTTCTATGTCCTCTCTTTGGTGTTCAGCATACATTTTTTCAGGGAATATTTTTTGGGCTATATAGGTTTTGAGATCACTTATTGTTGAAACTTCTGCCATTCCTCCCCATTCACTGGCACCAAATAACAGCATACATTGTGCCCTGCCAAAGATCTTGTCTCTTTAGTCCTCCTGAAATCTCTGAAACTACCCAAGAAATTGCTTGAAACTCTCTGGACAAATCCAATATATACCAAAAGTTATTAAGTCTATGCCTAAATATATCGCATTGGGGCAGTGTAAAAGTAAGGTGGTGCTATTCTCAGAATCAGAGAAGCTCTGTGTTATCCGAACCTGCAACAAATAATTTAAAATATGTTTTACAGAAGTATTTGGAGTTGTTATGACTGTAAACTCAGTAAAGTCCACCAGTATAATTTGAGTTATTGCTCTTATAACACCTTTTGTAGTCATTTAATGGTCTCTTGTGTGATACTGAGGAAATTCGCCTCTGTGACATAAGCAGCATTTAATTTAATGCATTTCTTCATTGCTAGCTGTGGCTGAGATGTGCTTGACCTTCAAATTTTTAATTATTATGAGAAATCCTTGAAGCTGTAGAAGATACTTCTGATGTAAAGCAAATTTTTTGGAGTTTATTTCCTTTCAAAAGCTCTTCTCTTCTTTGAAATTTGTTTATTGCAACTTTTCACTTTATCAGTATAATTTGTGTGCTTTTCCTAGATCCAAGATCATGATAGAAAGTATCGTGGTATCAACTCTCATATCCGTGATCTTCAACAACACCAAACCAATAAGGTATGACAAGTCTTGCAGTTTTTTATGAGGCTCAAAATGAAGGCTTGCTTCTGTACAGCGATTTGCAGTTTCATTTTCATTTTCATGTTCATGCATTTTGTTTGCTTCCATGATTTAGATCTAACGGACTAAAGCAATTTTTATGGAAGCTTCTTACATTATTGTGTTGCGGACAACAGTATTTCATGACTTTGACAATCTTCTTTTTGAAGCAGATTGCAGCTTTTGGAGGAGATAGAGTGATGAATCTGTTACGTATAATTGAGAGATATCATCAGAGGTTTAAGATGCCACCTATTGGTCCAATTGGTGCACATCTGGTATTATAGCTTGTGATGTCTTCTTGTCATATCTTACACATTGCCTTGCAGTGTATTTGTACACTTGGTGATTTGATGAGTTAAATCAAATGAAGTATCTGTTTATGGATGGCTGTTGTCTTCTCGTTAGAGGAAGAAAGAAATGAATATGCTGATATAGTCATAATAATTTTAATTTCATCAGCCAGCAGTTTTCTCCAGTGAATATTTGGGATAGGATGGTTTTCCTTGCTTCTTTGTGGGTTTATGGACATGGCTGTTTCAAAGGGGGTTAAGTGTTAGATATACAGGGGCATTAGAGAGTTCTCTTAAGCAGATTATTTTTATTTCTCTCTTTTCCTTGGATTTTCTTCTGTTAGGAGGGTTGAGAGAGAGAAAAGAATGCTGAAACCGTGTGCTGTCAATATGCACACTGATTTGATTATTTAGCCATTAGGCAATAATTACATGCTACAATCAAGGATTCTATTTTCCTAATTTATAGATATTACATTGACCTTTGTATGTACATTGAATCTGGACATCTAACACTACATAGTATTATAATACACGTTTCCAACAAGGAGGATTCCTGCTATCTAATTCTCTTTTCTTCTAATAAAGTCTTCTTTTATCCAAAAAAATAGTCATATAATTTTATCTTTTTGGCTTTATTTTTTATTGTTTATTTATTTTTTCTTTTTTTAAGCATTTTACCATGTTCTGTTTTTTTTCTTTCCGAATAATGTGTATCCACTCATTCTAGCAAACGAACATGATACATCCTTTATTATTTTCTAGTGCTGCTGGATTCTTTCCTCCAATGCTATTATTGCATAGTCTATTTCTTTCTTGGTCGGTACTTTTGTTGATAATGTTTCCTTGTGGGGTGGAACATGTGCTTCCAACATGATTAAAAAAAGTCTTCTGCAAAAATAGCTTTATACCATCAAGTAACTTATCATATAACACGGTTTTCAGTGATTCGATAATTGGATAATTATCAGTTATTATGTTATGAACTGGAAAATAACTATTTTATCAGATAGCTGATAGTTTCATGTATGTTGAAAACTATATTGTATGTTGTTCATGTCACGTGTCTATATAATACAAACAAATTTACAATTGACTTGAAATATAATGAGCAGATTTAACAATTCAGGATTGAGGTGTGATTGTCAGATGTTAAGCAAGTTCCCTAGTTTACTTCCAGAAAACTGAAGGTTATTTCCTTCAATTCGAGGCCACGTTTCTGAGCAAGTAAAAAACTGTCCAAGGAGGCGGAGTCCTTTCACATTTAGCCCATTCTATCCCTATTTCCCCCTTTCATATATTAGCATTTTGGAGTTTAATTCCTGGGCCGATTTCTGAGCAAGTCAGAAACTGTTCAAGGAGGTAGACTCCTCCCCCATTTAACTCTTTCTATCCCAATTTTCACCTTTTATCTAATTCCATTATCAAGTTTAATGCCGGAGCTTCGTCAGTGTTAGGGAGTAATGAAGTATTCTATTCTCTATATTCTTTATTTTGTTACCAGAAAACTGAAGCCTATTTCCTTTAGTGTTAGGCCAGAGACCAGATTTGTAATCAAGTCAGAAACTGTCCCAAGGAGGTGCTCTCCTCCCGCATCCAACCCATTCTATCTTATTCTTTCCTAATTTTCCCTTTCATCTAATAGTGGTTTGTAAGGTATATACTATTATTTTTACAATTGCTGTTATTATTGTTGCTATTGGATAATATCTTTTGAATATATTGAGTTAAATATTGATATGTATTAGTAGGATTTGAATCACCTAAAAACCGTGGTTTGGAATCAAACCGTACCATGAATTGTGGGGTGGTTTGGTTTCTAAAATTTGTGAACTGTGAAATATGGTTTAGTTTGAGGTTGGTTGAGGCTTAGATTGAACCAGACTGGACCATGAACACCCCTAACTAAACCATTATTGAGTTTAATTCCTAGGTTGCATTAGTTAAACTGTCCAAGGATGTGGACTCCTCCAATGTTTAACGCTTTCTATCCCTATTTTTCTCATTCATCTAATGCCATTATCGAGTTTAATTCCTTGCTCCATCAGTTAATTAAACTGTCTAGTGTGACTCCTCCCTCATCTAACCCTTTTTGTCCCAATTTCAACCTTTCATGTTTCATCTAATCCCAAAATTTTTGTGGCTGTGTAGTCTATATAATACTTTGGTGCATTTGGTTGGAGTGAATGCTTGCATTTGCAAGAGTGTCTCAATGCCCCTCACCTTATTATGGGAAGTGCTGTTCTGCTAATAGTTTTTCTAAGGGAGTCGGTTGCCTTTTTCTGACTTGTATAGAGATTGGGCAACTTTGTGCTATTTTTAACCTTCTTGTACTTTCCCTCCTCTTTTTTTTCTAATAATATTTCTTTTCCATAAAATAAAGATGTTGTTGCTACCTTTTTTTGAAAGAAAAGGCAGTATTGTTAGAGAGATTGGGCAGCTCTGCTGTGTTGTTGAGCCTTTTTTTTTCTCCTGAGGTTGTGATGATTCAGCTGTATGGGCTTTTTGAGGGTTACTAACTGACATCCTTGCTATTAATACAGGAGCTCCTGAATCGATGTTTGATAGAATCCTACATTGGCTAAATACCAATGTGTGGAATGGTATTTAAGTCCTTGGGCTTTCCCACCTTAATAGCTAGCTTTTGGGGTGTGGTTCTCCCTTAGGCTTAAGTATCCTATCAATGTTGTTTGGATAGATTTTTTTCTTCCTGTTGTATAATCATCACTAGTGTTTAAAAGTTTAGTTTTGTATATCCATGTGTGAGAACCTGCTTTTTTGTTTGTTCCTGTAGAACAACTTAAAAAGTTGGATTGGTTCACAACTAGAACTAGAGTAAAATAATTGCCTTATTAAGTTATTATTATTTGTGATTGCTTTTGATTCCTTTTCATATAATGATATGGTTTAACAGAAGTTGCTTAATGGTGATAAATGGGTGGTTGCCATTGAACATGCCATTGGGAGGATGCTCAATTCTTTTATAGTGACTGATCATAAGGATTTTCATCTTCTGAAACAATGTGCAAAGGAAGCAAACTATGGTCACCTTCAAATTATTATTTATGATTTTTCAACTCCAAGGTAGTTCTTTAGCTCCATGTCTGTCCACCCATGCTCTTTTATGTTTAGTACGGCTTTTTTTTTTTTTTTTGCCTTATGTCTAGTTGTGATCACAGTCTTTTACTTTCTGGTGTAGGTTGACTATACCTCAACACATGCTTCCCGATACAACACATCCATCAACTTTTTCCATCTTACAATCCGAGAATCACACCGTGATTAATGTCTTAGTGGATCTGGTAATTGACAAAAGCATTGCTTATACCTTATTTGGGAGTTTTCAACTTCCTTGTGGGTCAAAGTTAATATCCTATTTCAAGGGTGGTTATTGGTTTATCAAAGGAATTGGGTATCTCTTTTGAGATTATGTTTTCCTTCTCTGTTTTTGTTTTCTTTTTTCCTTTCCATTCTTTACTAAATGCTTGTTCTGGGAGGATATATTATCCCCCCTTCTCGTAAATCTCTTCTGTTAATAAATCTTCTTTTATCCAAAAATGAAGTTGTTTATGTTCTTTTCTAGCTCTTTATCAATCACTGCCAATTTTAATTATTCTTGCATATTAATTATATCCTCAGTTAGCTTTGTGTTTTTATTTTTTTTATCTGGTGATTGCTCTTATCTCCCCTGCTGTAGAAGAAAAAAAAAGAAGGGAAAAAATAAAAATAAAATCTGTGTTCCTGGTCTTTTTAACATCTTTAATATGTTTATTGCATTTCTAGGGAAACATCGAGAGACAAGTGCTTGTTAAGGATTATGAAGCAGGGAAAGTGGTTGCCTTTGAACAAAGGATCCGAAATCTGAAGGAGATCTACACCGCAGATGGATATAGAATGTAAGCCAATGCTAATTGACAGTGCCATCCTTGTGTCCCATGTGCACATCATATTGTGTTCATATATAATTTGTATTACACACATTTTGAGTGAAATACACAGGGGATGTAGACTTCTAGATGGTAGTGGATTTTTTTAGTTTCCTAATTACTCTAAAGTTCTTACAGGTAATTCCTGAAAGACACTTGCAATTAAAATTTATGATACAAAAGTGATTTTCAAAAGATAGAAATGCTATTAAAAAGAATTAAACCTCACATGCAAGGCATCCGTCAAAACAAATATAAAATAAAATAATTAATACAGAAGCCATTGCTGCTTTTTTGACTTGCTGGAATAGTTAGTTACTGTGGGGAAGTGCATCACTGGTTGCTTTGTTCCCCACTTGTCTCTCGATGTTCCACGAAAGAGAATCATATTTTTCAGACAAGCTGGTCCTATTATCCAATTAGAGTTAAGGTCTGCTATGGGATATCTTACCACTGGTTGTTTTGTTCCCCCTTGCCCCACTTTTTCTTTTTCTTTTTGACAAAAGTATCTGCCGCTTTTTACACTTTCCACCCAAAATCAAACAGGATTTTTAGTACTTGTAACTTCTCTGTGTTCTTATGATTAAACCCTTTTGATTTGGCTCAAAAAGTTCCTGTGGGGGTCTGGCTATATTATTAATGAAGCTGTTGCTCATATTGAAGATAGGCTCATTTACAGATAATAATAGTTTGTCATAACTTGTATCAGCTAGCAGAGATGTTGAAACCATGCTCAACTTATGAATCCTCTAAAAGCAAACTAAAAGATCTGTTAAAGAATGATAGTGAATAATACTGTTAGTGTGTTTTACAAGTATTGGGCTAGGCTTGTACTAGTATACACTTGTATTTAATCTAGTTTATTAAGTATAAATATGCAAACAGTGACAGTAACTGAGATCAAGTTAGTGCATCCCATTATGTAGGAATTTGCTGTTTCTATGTTCTCTCTCTCTCTCTCTTTCCTCAAGATCAAAGATGTTTTAATCCCTAAATTTCAAGGACGTTAAATTCCATTAGAACTGCACCCAAAATCAATAAGGATGGTAGATGCCTGCGATGAAGAATTATGCTTGGGAAAAACCCTATTTAATTATTGCATTCACTCTTATTTTATATGTAAGGCTTGGCCATCCCTTCAAGCCAAGTAAGGAAGGATTTTCTATGTACTCCACCCTATAGCCATACTTCAGCTTTAACGGTTGAGTAGTTCCATGATTATACATGGAATTATTCAACTCCTGAGAGAAAATAGCGATCCACTTATGTAATGGTACTTGCAAAGGAAATATTGGCTAATGATCATAATGTCCAAAGTATGGATATTGTTAGAGATATAAAACCAATTTTGGACCTTCATCTAAGAACTTAAGCTATTGGGATAGTTGATCCTTCACATGATATCAGAGCAGTGCAGAGCTAGTAAAGGAGGTGGCTCTAGGGGAGAGTCCATCATGACCTCATCAGCAGGAATAGTATCTAGGACAGGCACCAACGGAGACTGGGGGCGTTGGTGGTAGGTTTGGAATGGCCGAGCAAATGGGGGGTCCACAAGTAGTGTCTCGGGTAGGACAGACTCGAGGGACAAGAGTGGAGGGAACAAGTAATAGGAAAATGTTTCTTGCACACCTTTTTCTTTACACCATTTTTACACTGGTTAATAATGAGTAAATTTTTGGTTATTACAGTATATTGTTTGGTGAATGAGTTTTCGTAAGCGATTGCTTACAGACTTGGTTAACGATGAATAAATTTTTGGTTAATTCAGTATATCGTTTGGTTAATAGATTATTGGCTTGTAAGTGATTGGTTACCAAAACCCATTATCCAAATGATATACTGTATTAACCAAAAATTTATTCATTGTTAATTAGTGTAAAAGTGGTGTAAGTATTTTAGTGTACAAATATCATTACTCCAAGTAATATCGTAGAGAGAGGGTCATGAGGCAAAGGGGTCGACTCAAAGAAGGGGATAGACTCGAAAAAGGTAACATCGGCCAATAAACGGTAGCGTTGGAGAGTAGGAGAAAAACAACGATAAGCTTTGGGACCGAGTATAACCAAGCAAGATGCACGTAAGGGACCTAGCCGAGAGCTTGTCAGGACCAGGAGGGAGATCGTGGACAACAAATGGACCCAAAAACACGAGGCGGAAGAAAATGAAGAGGTAGATAGGGAAAGAGGAGTGAGTGAGGGACTTGATTATCCTGGACAGATGAGGGCATGCGGTTTATAAGATAGCAAGCCGTAAGGACAACATCCCCCCCAAAACGAAATGGAACATTACCATGAAGGAGAAGGGTCCTAGAGGTTTCAATGAGGTGTCTGTTTTTGCGTTCGGCAACCCCATTTTGTTGAGGGGTATGGGCACAAGGCGTTTGGTGAAGAATGCCATTAGAGGCCATAAATGTTTGAAATTGTTGGGATAAGTATTCACGAGCACTATCGCTACTTAAAGTGTGAATGGAAACGCCAAAGTGAGTTTTGATTTCCTAATAAAAATTCTGAAAAATTGAGAATAACTCATACTTGTTTTGCATTAAAAATAACTAAGTAGATCAGGAAAAATTATCAATGAAGCTAGCAAAGTATTTTGATCCAAAAGTAGAAACAATACGACTAGGACCCCAAACATCAGAGTGAACTAAAGCAAAATGGGACAAAGCTCAATTATTGACTCGATCAAGAAACAGACTACGAGTGTATTTCCTTAGTTGACACGACTCACAAGGAATACTAGATAACTTGGAGAGGCTTGGCACCAACTTCTGGAGTTTGGAAATACCAGGATGACCCAACTGAGCATGAATGGTGAGAGGGGAATCTGTGGCAGAGCAAACACGAGAAGGGGTGGAGAGCTGGTAAAGGCCATGAGACTCACATCTGGCGCCAATTATCCGTCCCGAACTCTAGTCTTGCAGAATAACAGAGTCTTTAGTGAAGGCAATCAAACAATCAAGAGAACGAATCAAACGACTAATAGAAAATAAATTAAAAGGACACCCAGGGACATATAAGACAAAATCAATTGACAAGGAAGGGAGGGGATAGGCAGTGCCAATCTCTTGGGATTAGGTTTGGGAACCATTAGCTAATGGACAATAGGTAAATAACCAGATGTAGAGAGAGTAGAGAAAAAGGCCTTATTACTAGATAGATAATCAGGAGTTTGATTCTTGCCGTCTCATTCTTCTAATTAAAGGTGAATTTCAGCACAAGGTAGGGTAGGCCTGTACATTGTCCACGCTTCGAGCCCAAAAGGCTCTTGCGTGAGGAGGCGTATTAGAGAAAAAAAAAAGCAATTTTGGGCCTTCATTGAACAGCATAAGCTATTGAGATAGTTGGTGCTTGACATATATGATTCAAGGATGTTGCTCATAGAAAGAAAGCGACATTGCAAGGTAATCAACCAACAATTGTTCTGTTGTTTAGGGGCAAAGTTTAGTGGCATAGGATATTGTAGGTTTCCTGGTAGTTTGAGATTTTTGTGCTGATGGATGATTTAGGATTCCTGGCAATGTTTTAAAAACCGGTTGAACCGGATAACCGGAGAGGAGAGTGGTTCAAGGTTTGATCGGTTGAATCGGTATACTATATACTATATATATATATAACTGATCACAAAAATCATAAACCGCTTTGTTGTGTCGCCACCTATTTTGTGAAAAAGAAGGATTAGAACTATGGAAATTTCCATCCCAATTCCTAAAAGAGCTAAATCCTAAGTTTTTTTTTAAAAAAAGAACTATTTTCTTCTTTCTTTTTTAATAAAAATTCAATTTAAAAGTTGATGAACGGTCCAACCGGTTTTTTATTTCTAGTTTTTACCCGTTCAATTGGTTTTTTTTATGATTTTTTGTGGTTTAACCGCTCTTGCGGTTCTTTGGTTGAACCAGAACCGGTGGAGCTTCCGGTCCATGGTCCAACTGGTTGAATCGGTCTGGTTGGACCGGTTTTTAAAACACTGATTCCTGGCATTTGCTCTACTACTTTCTTACCAATAGGGTTGGGGCATTATTTGGTTGAATGAGGAACATCATTTAACATGATTAAAAATTACATCATACAATAAATCGTGTTTTTACTGCAAATTTTTGTTTAGGATGTAAAGTTTTTGAGTATGTATATGTGGTTAGTGCTTCGCAAGCAAAATCCTGTGTACTGTAGGATGCAAATTATTGTTTGTGGCTCTCATTATGGCGTTTATTCCTAAAACATCGTACATTTCTTTTGTTTTTGCATGAGTAGATGTTTCATTGTTAAACTTTCTCTGAAATGTAAGCAGTAACTGTTGGAAATCACAATCTTCTACAATTTACATGATTTTTACTTGTTAAAAGATATAAAACCATTCCTGTCTTCTTGAGCCTCCATCTAACAACTTAAGCTTGTAGGAGAGTTGTTCCTTAACATGGTATCAAAGCCTCTATGATCAAGTGGTAAGAAATTCGATCCTTGCCACCTCCATTCTTCCTAATAAAAAATTGCATCGCAAGGCGCTTCAAGCCCAAAGGGACATTAGGTAAGGTGGCGTGTTAAACGATGTAAAACCATTCCTACCGATGTATTGAAAACTTGTTTGTCAGCATATCTACCATTTTCATTTCAATACCAAACACATTAGCATGCATCTAAATTCCAGCCCCCTCTTTTGTTGATTCAATACAGACGTTTTATTATGGAGTAGAATAGCACAATCTGCTGGAAATTTCTAGTAAATGCATGTATCTCTTCTATCCATAAGTTAGGAATTGCATTTTCTAATCAAAATTCTTTCTAGGTTTTCTCGAGGTTCAGTGCAGACTATTCTTCCCCCAAATAAGAAGCAAAGAACTGGTCGTCTATGTAGTTCTTTTGATGATCAGATAAAGAATCTTCATAATGAAGCATCCGATGAACAAAAGGCAGCAAATGACTGCAAGAGGAGTAAAAGAGAGGCAGAGATAAAGCTTGAGGAACTTGATAGGAATCTGAAATCTGTAAAGGTAAGATATTGCTTAAATTTGAATATATCATATGTTTTTTGCTTTTTCAAAATATCATTCTAAAGAAATTTGGCTATATTGTATGACATGCTTATTTTTCTGTCATCTTGGTCTATGACTAATGTAAGTTGAATAGTCCATTATCAACAATTATTAGGATTAAATATAGCATTTCTCTATAGACAATATTCAAAGTATGTTTTCACAAAATGAAGTGGCAAATTGCACCTATCACAGTCCTTCTAAAATGCTTTCTAAGAAAGAAGACATATCTGTGAGAAATTAGGATTTAATGGGTTGCAGTACTTAGATGCAATTGTTTATTCAATCTTGTTAATTGTCAAAATGAACTATCTTTATGCAGCCGTGGTCACAAACAGCCCAATAATAATTCTTACAAACCGTTGGAGCAGTGGACATTAATTTTTTTTTATTTACAAAAGAAGAATTCATTAAGGAATAGAAGAGGATGGATGTAGCATAAGAAATCCTTATAAAACAACCACAACAGCCGAACAAAGGAAAGAAAATAAGGATAGATTAACAATAATTCTAGCATAATATTTTAGCAATAGTACAAGGAATAAATTGATATGTTGAGATTTGAGAGTTTGGAGCAATTTCTCATATGCCAATTTAGAGGTTTTGGGTGGAGTAAAGAAGGCCAGTTTCTTTGGTGGTCTGTAATATATGTTGGAATTTGGTGTCTTTGGATGCAGGGAAATGATAAAATTTTCAAGAATAAATTTTTGCGATTACATCTTATATGGGATAAAGTAGTTTTCTTAGCTTCCGTGTGGTGCTTGGCTAATGGCTACTATATAGAGGTTTCTTTGTAAAATATTACAGTGAGATTGGCAAGCATTGGTTACTCGATGTGTTCTTTTTTTTTCTTGTTTGCTTTGGTTCTTTTTTTTTGGGTTTCTTTTCGGAGGATATCATATTTTATCCTTTGATCTACTTCTCTCAATTTTCTCATGTCTGATAAATTTCTACTCTTATAAAAAAATACATGAACTCTGTAGCAAGGTTGTCAAACTCGCGAGTTTACCTAAACTCGTGGAGCCTTGGTAAACTCGACTCGTAAACTCGAATCGTAAACTCGTAAGAGTTTACCTACTTAAAAAATAATATTAAAAAATAATATCATAGTACCAAAACATAATAAAATAACATATGCATAATCAACATTCAACATTCTAACTCCATAATAAATAAATAAAAAGTAAAAAAGTATGATAGTAAAAATTAAAGCCATACATAAATCAGCAAATCATAAGGGGCACCAACATTTCAAACATGCTGGAATGACATGAAAAAAAAAAAGCTGAATTATTCACCAAGAAGCTTAGGTAACAGATATGTACCCACGCACCCACAACAGAATGAAGCTTGCAACATGCACCCACAAAACACACAAGTTCAAAATAGAGACGTACAACAGGAACCCACAACATGACTAATAGAGACACAATAAAATGGCGGGACTTGCACAACAGACACCCACCCAGAAAGCTAAGAGACACAACTGACCAAGACACGTGTGGAGCAAATCGACAGTGAGAGGAGTAGTGGCGAGATGAGCAGCTCACCATTGACGCAATTCGAGCTTCAACGAGACGAGCAGAGCAGAGGTTGCAGTGATGAGAACTTAGGATGCGATGGAGCATCTTCTACCTAGCTGAAACGGTGAGTTTTGAAAATTGAAACAAAATGCCACCTTTTTGGCCTTTTTTGGCTCAAATAAGCACAATGGTCCAAATTCAGTGAACTCGGTCTTGAACTCGCGAGTTTACCCGAGTTTACCTGAGTTCACCTAAGTTTACCGAGTTCACCCGAGTTTACCAAGGTCCGAGTTGGAAGGCGAGTTGGCTCGATTTGGTGCCTAAACTCGTAAACTCGGACGAGTTCACGAGTTAACTCGCGATTTTAACAACTATGCTCTGTAGAGCTGTTAAATCCCTTTGCAAATCCATAGGAGAAAAGCCCCTCTTGAAGAAACATTGTGCTTACACCCGCAGAGAAGCCAACAGAACAACTCCATCTCATAAGTGATGTGAGAGAAGAAATATCTGATAAATAACTCTAGCAATAAGCTTCATCCATATGACTGCCACAAGCCCACAGTGAACACATCTTGAGAGGACCTTAAAATCTTCCTTATACTAAATCCTCCAAAATGTAAATGATATTAAAAAATCTCCTAAAATGGATAAGATAAAAAGTGTTCCAAAAAGGTTGGATTGCTCCTCAAACATTTCAAGGAGCCACTCAAAACTGCCATGCAACCTCAGAATGTAAGAAGAGATTTGCAATAAACACTAGGTAATTATACAATTGAAGGATTCTATCAGGAAAAAAAACATTATTCAGTACACAGGTTTGATATTTGAGTGAATTATATCAAACTCCTGGGTTTAGGTGAATTGTGAAATTAGTTGTATTACCCCTGCATTGTTTCATCATTTTTTTCCCTTTTCATTAGTTTGAAATGAACCCAATAGAATACGCAGAAAAAAAATAAAAAGAAAAATTTACTAATTGTAATATCTGAATGCCCAGTGCACAAGGCTCCCACCATTGTGGGGTTTCGGGAGGTTTAGATGTACACAGCCTTATCCCTGTGAGCAGAAAGGTTTTTTCTGCGACTAGAACCCGTAACCACCAAGTCACAAGGCAGCAACCTTACTGTTATGCCAAGGCTTGCCCTCCAATCGTAATATCTGAATGCAATTATATTAAAATTATAGGCTTTTGAAACCCAAGGGAATCAAATTATGATCAATAAGAACACAAATTCTATTTAAAAACAAGACAGTATTTCATAGGTGCATTGTTTACCCTTCTAACCACCATCTATTCTTCCTGTGCTTAGTATACGAAGATTGTAGAATAAATATTTGTTGTTCTATATATGCTTGAGCAATTAAAATTGGTAACACAAAACAATAGCAAATCCCATATATATCGAAGACAAATGCACACTGCATAAGATTTCATTTAATTAAAAAAAACACAGTTCAGGATAAAAAAGAAGTGTAGGTTGCTGTATTAAACCTAAACCTATTGTCTGGATGGCTTCCACTTCTAAGCATATTTAGTATATCTCCATGCTTGATGAAAAGAATCATCAACTTTTTTTTTTATTGCCTTGCATTGCAGACGATGTTTACTGATGTGTGCTTCATCTGTTACTTTTTTGTTTTGTTTTGTTTTTTCTTTTAGAGGCTTTGTGTAAACGCAGCAAAAAAATTTACTTCTAAGAAGCTAGCTTTGGAAGAGGCAACGCATCAGCATGCTGCAGAAAATAGCTCGACACCTTCATCATCTGTTGATGAGCTTATTGAAGAAATTTCAGTTTGTTTCCTATTATCTATGTTTTTTTAACTACAAATTTTACTTGTTCTAAGCAGTGCTGTTAACAGTCAGTGAAGGCACAATAATTCACAGTCACAGTGCCTCCAAATAATATTCAGCTGGTGGTGGCTGCCCCGGGGGGGGGGGGGAGATGCAACTTTAAGGAGGCACGTGCCTTTTTCCCTACACCTCTGCTAATAGGAAGGAACAAGAAGTGAACAGAAGAGCAGAAAGAGAAGAAAACCCCAGACAACCTCAAACGAAGGCCTTAGTTAATATTAGCAAAATAATAACCAATTTTGGTAAATATGAAAAGAAATTCAGAATTGGATCAGTTAAATAAGGAAACAAATGAGTTGTATAGTAAATTTTTGTGACTGCCTTTGAATTTCACTCAAATTGGGAAACATATGAAAGTCTTAGAGAATCGGTAAATTAGGAACTAGGTAGGATATTGGAATAAAGGATTAGCAAAATAGTAATGAAGACAACTTATATGCTGGTAAATATGGAGAGACATCAGAACCAAACAATTAGATACACTAAACTAGAATTCTAGAGTTGTCTAAAACATGCATCTTTCCCTGGGGTTTGTTCTTGAGCCTTGTGCCTAGCACATTTTAAAATGCATAATGTGATCTTTTTGTTTCTAAATTTAAAACAATGTTTTATTCTAATTGAACACTAGGAAGTCCAGAAAAAAATAAATGAAGAGCAAGTCTTGTTGGAAGGCCTTCAGCAAAGGATGCATGAAGCAGCTGGCAAAGCAGATGATCTTAAAGTAAAATTTGACAAACTATGTGGTATGATATAATACTAGTTATTTGTTTTATATGAGTGTGTTCATATGCAGTTATGTTGATTTATTTGTAGAAATGTTATATGTACGTGCTTTGGTGCATTATCTATTGAACATGATAAAAATGCAGAGTCAGCGAACGGGGAAATTGCTGCCCTTGAGAAAGCTGAGAATGAACTTGTGGAGATTGAAAGAGAAATGCATTTGGCAGAAACGGTTTGCTTTCTTTACTCTCGTCCTTTATTTGTGCTTAAACATCTGATAATATCTTCTGTTCTTTTAAATTTTTTTAAATTGCATCGATTTGTTTTTATAAATTTTACAGGGGAAGGATCATTATGCTGATGTCATGAAAAAGAAGGTCCTACCTGATATTAAGGAGGCAGAGACACACTATCTGGAGCTTAAGCAGAGGCGTGAGGTGCATTTTGATTTAGATTTGTATGTTAATCTGGAGACTGAATTATCATTGTATCTATATGCCATTCACTTTTTTCCTTAAAAGCTAAAGCAATGGCGTATATGGCTGATAGACTGGACCGCGAGCTTTTAGCTTGCCATTCCTAAATTATTCAAAGAATTCCAAGTACTTACTGTTTGGCCCATAATGTAAACTTTACTTGAAGCCGTGTAATGTAAATGACCTTTCTAGTGGAAATCTGTTTGGCAGGATCTTGTCCCTCTTTTTTTTTCCTTCTTGTTTGGATGCCTTATTTGGGAAAGATTTTGACAACTGAAAACCTAATGATATATAAGTTTTTGTGGTGAGTTGGTGTTGCACGTGAGATAAACTTAGGCCATTGACTAGTTTACACCACATTTCTGTGGTGCATGGTGCTATCCCTATTCAGTGTGCAATACGTGATTTCTTTGTCTTTGAGGGAGCTGTTGTGTTGTAGAAGAGTTGTTTTTAGTATTAGAAAGGGGGATTGGATTTTGAGAGCTGTTCCAACATTTATCATCTGGAGTATCTGGCTTGAGTGGAATGTCCATACTTTAAATGGCCAGGAGAATTATTGTCCCATATTTAGCTCATTTATAAAACTTTTGTTTGACTGGTGTTCACCTTGTTAATCTTTCGTTTTTAGATGAAAGGAGAATTCCTGAAGGGACAAAAGGAGTTTAAACAAAAAGACACGTGGAACAGGCAAGAGAGAAAGTGAAGGGAAGAAGAATAAGGGAGATAGAGACTGAAAGGGGGACTGAGGGAGAACTAGAGAAGGAAAGTGCGGTCAGTACACTGAGGAGGGAGAAACAGATGTTTAGGAACAATTTCAATTATCAAATCAAGTCTAAAGTTTCCAAACCAAAAACATAGGAATCCTTAAATTGGCAAACCCAGCTTGATAACCATGTAATCCTAAATTACTAAATTTATTAAAAATGCCCTAGTGACACCCAAATTACCAATAAATACCCAAATAACAATAAAATCCCAATTAATTCAAATATCCCATTATTCCTAATGCAACAAATGAAAGAAAGAGAAGAGAAATATATCAGCTTGAAAGAGCAAGCCAGTTCCTTTGCATATTGGACAAGGAAACACTGTTGAGAAACCCACAAGGAAGCTAAAAAAACAAGCCTGTCCCATAAAAGTTGTGTAGGGAGAAATCTGTGGCTATATATTCTGGAATTTTGATCCAGCTGGATACTCCACACTGCCGCAAGAAGAGCACAACTCCAATGGGCCTTATTGTCCTTCTAAAACCTATATACCAGATAGAGAAAAAGATATCCATCTTAGGCAGACATCCAACTATCTCCAAACTGCCCAAGAGCTTGTTTATCATTTGGATCGACTTTTTCATTTTAGTACCTTTTAGACCCTGAATTTTTGGCAATGGTTGTGTTTTTTTGTCTAGCTGGTGACACTTTTTGACTACATCACATGTACTTGTGTATCCCCTCCCCTTGGTGCCTTTAACTTCATTTTTACTTGTAAAAAAAAAATGATTATGTTATGAGTTGAAATTTCATCTTGCTTATTACTCTTTGTATGTGTGTGTGAGTGAAGAAATCTGCTATATGAGCTGCTTTAGGTCCCTATGCATTATGGGATAACTCCATAAGCATTATAAATCCTAAAAAATATAGTAGTATCTACAAGTTGCTGATACTAACCTTGGGTGAAACTGCAGGAGAACATTAAAAAGGCTTCCATAATTTGCTGTGAGAATGAACTTGATTCATTAGGAGGTTGTGATGGGAACACCCCAGAGCAAATCAGTGCCCAATTAGAAAGATTAAATCAGACACTTAGGCGTGAGAGCCAAAGGTATGGCATTATCATATTGCTTCATGTTATCATGTTGCTACAGCCAAGCAGAAGCTTCTGTCAAGATTTCTCTTATGATTTTCTTTCTTTCTTCATTCCCTCTGTAGGTACTCTGAATCAATTGATGATATTAGGATGATGTATGAGAAAAAAGAACGTAAGATTATAAAAAGGCAACAAGTTTACAAAGCCCTTCGACAGAAGTTGGACGTACGTGTTCTTTGGTTTTATTTATTCTTTCCATTAATGCAATTTTTATAGATATCTTCATCTATTTGGATCTTTGCTTATAATTATATGCACTAGTGCTTTGTAACCTCTGCTAGAGATATAAAACCATTCATGAGCCTTCACCTAATAGCTTAAGCTTTTGGGAGAGTTGGTCTTTGACATGGTATCATAGCGTATGGCTAAGTGGTCGGGAGTTCAATCCTTGTCGCCCCCATTCTTGTAAATAAAGTTGAATTTATACACAAGGTAAAATGAGCTTGTGCATTATCCACGCTTCAAGTCCAAAAGGCTCTTGCATATGTTGCATGAAGGGGGTGTTAGAGATATAAAACCATTCGTGAGCCTTCACCAAATAGCTTAAGCTTTTGCAAGAGTTGGTCCTTAATAGCCTCTAATAATCCCTAGTAGAATAAAATCTAATGCAATTTAATATCTTTATCAGTTCATCTATTAACTTAGTTCTAACAATTGTTCTTTTATGAAGTTGGATATCTGGTTGAAACGTAGTGTTAGTCTTTACCACCACTTTTTGGAAGGTTAAGGATCCTTCTATGGTCAAGAATTCTGTTTGGACTATGCTACTCATAATCTCCTAAAGGTACATATGCCAATTTTTGTTATGTGTTATTGGAGTAAGGAGACCGGTAGTCCCTTGTTCCTCCATTGTGAGGTTGCTTGGCATATTTGGAATAGATCTCGTAGTATCTTTGAGAAGGGATTTGACTTGAGACTTTTGAACTATTAGAAATACAAAACCATTCATGTTCTTCCACCTCCTATGTAATTGGTGGCCTCCGGACGTGATGGCGTTGTTTGTTTTGTGAATAAGTGACCGGAATACGGTGAAACAGCAACGGCAGATGCAGATGAATTTTTCAGCAATGAAACCAGTGAGATTCTGGTGAGAAAACGGAGCGAACAGTCCTAGGCTTGACCTGGTCTCGAGAAATTTTGGCTGGAAGAAGTTGCTGGATACTCCGGCGAGTGGTTGGAAAGCTGCCAGAAAATGTGAGACAGCCATCAGAAACTACAGGGTGAAAACAGAGGACACCAATAAAGGAATCCATAATTTGGGAACTTGGCAGTGGAATAGGGAAGGGATTAGGTCACAAACAATGTTACTGCTCTGATACATCGTTGAAATTATAGGGTTTGATGGAAAAGGAGGAAATGAGAAGACTCTAAATAATACAATGAATATGATTATGTGAATGTGATACAAAAATACTAAACTAATGTTCTTATTTATACAAATATTCTAGGTCAAGTAATAGTGTAGTACAACTAGTACAATTCCATTCCAATAATACTACTAACATAACAAGACTTCTAACATAATAAGAATCCTAATATTCTAACAAGGACATTTTCTTGCTATTCATATTTTGGTGCTTTGAGAGAAGAATGAGTGTATGACTTTGTTGAAGTGTGGTTTGCTTGCTGCGGTTTGGTATTATGACATGAACGCAATGCTAGAAGTGTTTACTTTGTTTGTTTCTTGCTTTCTTTGACTAAAAGCGTTCAAATCGTGGTAAAAACTCCTTGATGTACCAAAAGAAAATGGAAATATGTGTATATACTCTATTTCTTTTGGTTAATTTGACTTCCTATGCAACTTGTCAAATTTATGGCCCTAAGTGGTCTACTCTTGGGAATGAAGTTCTATATACCTGTGCATGAATGTGTTGGTGTGATTCAACTTTTTTACAAGTTCTTTATTCTTCATTTATGCCAGAAAATTTTTGTGGTGATTTTATTATTTAATGTCTTTTACGGAGGAATTATTTTATTTATCTCATCACAGGCTTGCCATCGAGCCTTAGAGTTACGAAGGAGCAAGTTTCATAGAAATGCAACTTATCTGAAGCACCAACTTTCTTGGAAGTATGAATTCTTTCACCATATATAATCCTTTGTTGCTACGATTTTTCATTGTTGCATGGAATTTATTATTATTTTTTCCTTTATTTCTTGAAATCATCCTGATGATCAGATTTAATGGCCATTTGAGAAAGAAGGGGATCAGTGGACTTATCAGAGTTAATTATGAGGAGAAAACCTTAGCAATTGAGGTAAGCTGATTTTTCTTATGCTTATATGCGTTTCTTTTGCTATCCTTGACTTTATAGGGTGAACGTAAGGGGGCTTAAAACAGGGACCTTGCCTTTTAAGCAAATTTTCTATGTCCTTTCCTTTCTACGTTATATTTTCACTTTTTGATTTGTGCTTGGTGAAATACGTGTCTTGGATTTTTCAGTGTGACCTTCTTGTTTCCTTCCTTGAATTTGTTTCTTTTGTTTATAGGTACAGATGCCCCAAGATGCATCAAGCAAAGCTGTTCGGGACACTAGGGGGCTTTCAGGTTCATTTGTAGTTTTATAATGAATAATCCTGAACTTCCTTGGGTCTGTTTCCAGTGAGCTTTTCATGGGACAAACAGTCTAAATATTGGGTTTACTCCAACCACGTGAAAATGTGGATTTTGAAAAGCTAAAATTTGGCACTTGTCAGTAGTTTCCACTTGGTTGCGATAAACAGGGGCAATAATTCTATAAGTTATAATTTAATGTGTTAGAGATATAAAACTATTCATGTGCCTTCACCTAATAGCTTAAACTTTTGGGAGAGTTGGTTCTTGACATGGTATCAGAGCCTCTATGACCAAATGGTTAGGAGTTCGATCTTTGCCGTCCCTATTCTCCTAAATAAAGTTGAATTTCAGCACAAGGTTAAGTGGGCTTGTGCATTGTCCACGCTTCAAGCCCAAATAGCTCTTGTATGAGGGGGCGTGTTAGAAATATAAAACTATTCATGTGTTTTCATCTAATAGCTTAAGCTTTTGGGAGAGTTGGTTCTTGACACTTTTTTTTTAAAGAAAAAAGACAATAAAACTTTAACACAAACTATTATATGAGGCAATAGTTTTCGTGCTGATCAAGAAAATTCACCTAGGAAATCTTGATTGTTTGACGACCCCTTTGCACATCCTCTCATCAGGGTTGTTAAGCAATCTATACATGACCCCAATATCGAAGTAGAATGAATGAGAGCCCTCCTCAAGATGTACTCAATTGAACTCAAAGCTAAGTTTGAGACTTTTCTTAAAATTTGGATCAGTGATATCGAAGTAGAATGAATGAGAGCCCTCCTCAAGATGTAATCCACTGAACTCAAACCTAAGTTTGAGACTTTTCTTAAAATTTGGATCAGTGATTGAAACTTGGTAATCTGGGAAATATAGGTAATGCGCTCCGGAAGTGTGTTGCAAATTGAAGGAAAAAATCTTCCTTGATTGTTGTTGACATCCTTGTGCCCCTGGCGTCAAACACAAATAACCTCCCTTCCACTGGCTCTGTTGATGATAACAGCCTAGTGATTGAAAAAAGAACTGTGGAATAATGTTACAGGCTAAACTTGTCCTTGACTCTTTCAACTTGTTCAGCCTCTGAATCATCGATGAATGGAACATCGATGACCATAATTCCATTTTCTGGGGTAACTGGAACTGAGATATTAACTTGAAATCTTTTGATGATATCAGCACAGGATGGATTGAAGAGCCCAATGTCTGAATATATACTTCCTTTTTTAACACCATCGATGAATAATTTCTGATCTGTTCCGGAAGTAAACTCAACGAATTTCTTAACATTGACGATTGACATCCCAAACTCAAATTTTCCTTATGAGGAAACCCCTCGAAGAGTAAATTCAAACTGTCTGAATAAATACGCAACGGGATATTGTAAGTGGCAGAGTGATCTTGCTGCCACGATCCACTAAGATTCAGCCATTGTCACTTCGATTTGTTAAATTACATAGCAGTCGAGGGAGCATCAGACAAGGTATCATTCCTGGATATGGACATAAGGCTAGCACCAATACCTTTTGCCCAATTGGGGACTCAGGAGGACTACGTCGTTAATTATAACCTGCTGACAACAGTTGGAGCCATAAAAGCTTACAGTGATCATAATGCTCTCCGAACTATCCAGAGGATGACTTTTAGGCAACTATGTATACCTTTCGCTGTGCATGCTATGGACTTCTTGCTTGAGCATCCAAACGTCAGAACTAGTCTTTATGATGCTCAGCCCCATGTCTTTTGAAAGGCACCAGAGGTCTGCTGTGACTTTGCGACAGGTCTATCCACAAATAGGCTAGCTAATTATAGAGATAGAAAATTAGTAATAGCTGCTATGAACAGTAGAGCTTTCAATCATGAATCTAAGAAAGGGGTGTTTGAGGCCTAAGGGACTGTTCAGTTGAACTTTGATGGTTGATCTTTCAAAGAGGATTAAATAGCCACCTAATCAGTTGCAATGAGTGGAGTTTATAGTTTGATCATTTGAATGGCATAAGCCCTACTCTAGTTAGCAATGAAGCTAGCGATGAAGTAATCACTGCAGGTTTTGTAACTCTTCTCCTTTAAGTAGTCATTTTGGTTAATATCCAATATGGCGTGTTGATCAAGTCTACAAATGATGGCTTCTTGTTTCTCACCTATTACCCAAAAGGATGGTGGAGACATGCCTGAGCAAGATCTCTTAAAGCATTAGAGACATCACCTGTTTTAAGATGGTAAGACGTTTACTAATAAACTGTCTTCCACTCACTTGTTGGATCAAGCGCTTACCACTAGGTCAAAAGCTATAACTGATGGCAAGGGTGCAACTTTATTTCTTAAAGCATTATAGACATCACCTGTTTTAAGATGGTAAGACGTTTACTAATAAACTGTCTTCCATTCACTTGTTGGATCAAGCGCTTACCACTAGGTCAAAAGCTATAACTGATGGCAAGGGTGCAACTTTATTTCCTTATAATTTCTCATAACCGAATCAAGCATTAAGGGGCTATACTCATTACAGGTGCCTTGAGCTGGGATGTTAAGCGCACGAATCCTAAGGGAGACGTTGACAAAATAAAGCCAACAATCCCCCTAGTGTCACCTGGGGGATTCGAACCCATGACCTTGCTCTGATACCACTATTGGGAAAAACCCAAGTTCCACATTGACTAGAGATAGTGCCTAATAAGAGCTTATAAAGCTTGGGCATCCCTCACCTTACAAGCTGGTTTTATGGGGATGAGTTAGGCCCAAAATCTAATATGGTATCAAAGCTATCCTAGATCCATTGATAGGCCACCCACCATGTTATCCACACACCAAGCCCAATAGTGTTGCGCGTGAGGGGGTGTATTTGGAAAAACCCAAGTCCCACATTGGCTAGAGATAATGCCTAATAAGAGCTTATAAAGCTTGGGCACCCCTCACCTTACAAGCCGATTTTGTGGGGATGAGTTAGGCCCTAAAATCTAATATAATGTGTCCTTTCTTATTTATACTTTTTCTGTTCCTGAGGGGGACAAAATCCAAAAATCATGAGCCATGATCGGAATTTTATTGTCATTGACCTCTTTATAAATTGTGATGTTTTAGTCACGCGTGTATTCATATATAGTATTTATGCTTGATTTCCTTCTTTATGTATACTAATGTAATTTTTACCTAGTTTTTGTGTTGTCCATGTTTTTCATTTTAAGTTACTGGTATTTTGCAAATTACATGCTTGAATGTTCTTTGTCAATTAGAATTGTATAAAATAACCTTTATAATGTTTTTCCACAAAGCCAATGAATTAGTGTTTCCTTGATTAGAAAGATTGGTTTTTGTTTACAAAAACGAGTTGAGTCACATGTAAACTCTTCTTGTCAAACTCGTACTGGTTCAAGTAAATGATAGAATTGGTAAGCTCTCAATTCTGCTATTGAGTTTACGAATTTGGATTTGCTCATGGTTTTGGCCTCGATGCACATATTTGGTTGATTTTGTTGGGTACTTGGGTTGAGTTGCCTCTGTTTTGCGATATGTATTAGATTTATGAAGCTGATTTTATGTTTTTATTGTTGTTTTGTTCTGTTTTGTTAAGCTACAAAATACAAAGTGTTGGGATAAGTATAATATAATAGTTGGTCAGGTATTGAGTTGTTTTTTTATTTTATTACCTGTGTTTGCTTTGTTATGGAGCGGCAATGTTGAATATTAATTATGGATATTCTATTAAATTATGTTTAGGTACAAGGATATGTTTTTTAAATAAACTGTTGAAGTATGTAAACTAGTAACTCTTGCGAGTTTACTGGGATTCCACGAATTTTCCTAAACTCTTGAGTTTGACAACCTTGGTTTTATAGTTCTTTGACTTGTTAGGTCCCTTCTTCTGGTTAAGCCTCCTTGCTGGCAATATTTATAATTTACACATACCTCTAAACTGGCTGGCTTGCAGTGCCAGTGGTTTAACCACAGGTCAAAGTGGCAGATTCCTTTGAGACAGAAAAAAAAAGGCTAAGATGAATGCTTAATTCTTGAGATTACCATGTAGTAGCGCATATGTATATATATCAAAATGAAGATGCTACCATTGTAGGATAAAAAATATCATTTCATTTTGTCCCCTTTAATTTGAAACTAAAGGGGCATTGAAAAACAATTTTTTTGTATCATCTATTCTTATGTATACAATCTTATATCTTTTATGCAAGGGTGGATTATATTGGGTTGGTATCTGTCTAAATAAGCATTGCTTTGTACTTGTGAATAGATTAGTAGTCAGATACTTCTAATGAATATTCTTTTTTATTCAACTGTGTAGCAATTTATTTTACAATTTCCTGATTTTTTGTTATCTGTAATTTTATTTTATTTTATTTGCTGATAATTAGGTGGGGAGCGTTCTTTTTCAACATTATGCTTTGCATTAGCCCTTCATGAAATGACAGAAGCCCCTTTCCGAGCAATGGATGAATTTGATGTCTTTATGGTATAGCTGTTATCTGATTTTATTTATTTATGTTGCCTACGTATACTCTAAATTATAGTGCTACATTATTTTGTTGCTGGACTTGGTGAATTGTATCTCTAGACATCTCTAGTGGTTTGAATTTTCCATCTAGTTTGTCTTGTATTCAAAGTTTGGAAATCCGTTTTTTAATCAACTTTCCTGCTTTGGATTTGATCTTCAGGATGCAGTAAGCCGGAAAATCAGCTTAGACACTCTGGTCGATTTTGCTGAGGCACAAGGATCCCAGTGGATATTTATTACCCCACATGATATTAGGTACTGGTTTCAAGAACAGACATGATTATTGTTATGAAGATTGTTAGAAAATTAGGATTCTTAGAGCGCGTTTGGTTTGTTTTCTGTTTCATTTTCAGTTAGATATGTTTTCATTATAATTACAAAAAAATGCTACATTGTTTTCATTTTGTTTCCCGTTTTCAAAATTTTGTAAAGGAAATTATGAAAACAATATAAAGTTGTTTTCATCATTTCCTTCACAAAATTTTAAAAATAGGAAACAAAATAAAAACAAGTTGGCATTTTTATAATTATAATGAAAACACATATAACTAAAAATGAAAACAAAAAACAAACCAAACGGGCTCTTATTGTTTTAAGAGTCTTATTATGTTGTACTGTTATTAACTTGGGTTTGTACTAGTCGTTCTACACTAGTACATGACCTAGAATATTAGTATAAATTGGAGTATTAGGTTAGTGTTTTGTACACATCATATCATCAGAATATTAATTTTATAGATTCAGACTCCTCTCATTTACCATATTTCCCCTATAATTTCAACATGGTAGTACTATCCACCGTGAACTGTGTCCATTGTTTTCTGCAGTGTAGAGTTCCTTAAAATATGGAAGTCCTTGTTTGATCTTTTTCTACCTACAGTGTCTCTGTCCCATGACTCCTTCCTGTTGGCCATGCACCGACTCTGGCCACCGGAATCTTAGTTTTTCCTCTTACTTTTGGCTGCCTGTGCCACCTGCCACGCATAGGATTTGTACTTCTCAAGTCATTATTGGAGCTTGTCCACTGATAGATAACTGAACCAGAATTAAGCGAAAATAGGATATAACTGCTAGTTTATCTCCTTTCCTGATCTGATATCAGTGTGATATCAGTATCAGTGGGGTCTGTGATGTATAAAAGGGAAGAAAATACACTGAAACAACAGAAATACAGATATCCCAGGCAGTTCGAGAGTTCCTGGTTTCTCCCTCCAATTTTCTTACTCCTTTCCTACCTTCTCCTCTGCCTTCCCCCCATTGCTTTGTCTCACTCCCTCTGCTAACAGAATCCTCCCTTGTGCTTCCCATGCTCCCTTGCCACTTGTGTAGGTAGCTATTCCCTGCCACGCTGCTTGCATTGCTCACCTGGGTTTCCAATCCCCTGCTCCTCCTTTCTGTCTTTCTACAGTACACCTGTTTTATTGGTGGCTTGCTAACATCCACCCACCGGAGGTTCTCCACCATCTGTTCGGCCCATCCCTGAAATATCATCTCCAAATGCTACTGCATGCTCTGCCATGCGTGCCCTGGAGTGTCTGTAGCTGTAGCACCTTGATCTGTGCATGAGTGCGCCTTGTAACAAGCTAAGAGCTTACTAAGCTTCAACTTGAGGGGAAGTATTAGAATATTAAGATTCTTATTATCTTGGTAGTGTTATTGGGCTTGGGTTGTACTAGTTGTACTACATTAGTACTTGACCTAAAATATTAGTATAAATAGGAGTATCAGGTTAGTGTTTTGTATACATCATATCATCAGAATATCAATTATTCTGACTCGTTCTCTTCTCCCCTTTACCATCTTTCCCCTATAATTTCAACAGACATCCCCAGAATCCTGTCACAAATTATCAGCTTGCTGCTTTGCATACTGTTAGAATACTAAATATATGTGGGCTGATGGGCATGGGCTGGGCTTGTGTACTACCCTGTAATATGCTTGTACATGTCCTATTCCTCTAGTATAAATACATATAGAGCTATCGTAACTGGAATTAAGTTAGTGATTCACATATACAGGTCTCTCTCTCTCTCTCTCTCTCTCTCTCTCTCTCTCTCTCTCTGTGCATACGTATAATGTTTTTTCTAAATTTGCTCTATATTTGTTGTGTTTTCTAAATTGTCTTTCCCATCACGTGTGAGAATGAACCTATATGCTGGCACAGATGAATTGTTTCTTTGTGTCTAGCTTTGTCGTTCTAGATCATTCATTTGCTGGTAAACCTCCCTCCGTTTCTCTGGTCACAGACATGGGGTTGGGAAACCCCAGTTTAGGGGTGAAGTGTGACTGTATTCAGTAGAGGTCTTGGTGGAACAAGTCTGATGTGGTTGTTGTCATCTAACTAATTTGATTGATACATCTTCAATGCAGATGAGTTATGTGTATCTTTGCAATTGGGGGCAGCATCCCAAGTATTTAGCCTTTGTTTTTAGGGGAAATTACTGAAGAGTCAAGCCAAGCCAAGATTTTGGGTGTTGATGGACTTGGTTAATACTGATTAACAATTCACCGGTTATGTGACCTCATTCACTAGTTCCTTCCATGTCCAACATCTTGGCTTGTCTCGATTTTTCAAGAATTCTTCTTTGTTTTCATGCACATTAAGCTTGCAGCTTGCAGATACAACTGTGCTTTCAAACAATTTAGACATAAATCTCATTACTGTAGGCATTTGAGGAGCTCAATTTATTGAAGTTCCAATCTAATGCTAGCAAACTTAGATCATAAATAATAAGCCAGCCTTTAAATATGTTAGAGATATAAAATCAATCTTGAGCCTTTACCTAACAGCTTAAGCTTTTGAGAGAGTTGGTTCTTGACATTGTATCAGAGCGTCTATGATCAAGTGGTCAGGAGTTTGATCCTTACTGCCCCCATTCTTCTAAATCAAGTTGAATTTAAGCACAAGGTAGAGTGTGCTTGTGTATTGTCCACGCTTTGAACCTAAAAGGCTCTTGCGTGAGGAGGCATGTTAGAGATATAAAACCAATCTTGAATCTTCACGTAACAGTTTAAGCTTTTAGGAGAATTGGTTCTTGATAAAATACATTTAGCATCATAGTTCGAGTGACATGGTAATTATCTGGAATGTGAGCGAAGTGGATGAACTCTCTTGACTGTAGTGTTGTGTCTAATTTTTTTCTTTTAATAATATGCAGCATGGTGAAGTCGGGGGATAGGATAAAGAAGCAGCAAATGGCAGCTCCACGTTCTTGATCATTTGTAATTTGCTTTCTTTATGGCAACTGGTAACCCACGTATGGAAAATGTATATTTTGATTCTAAAATCTGTAACTTTTGTGCGTTTCGTGATGTTCAAAATTTGATTGTTATTTATTTTAAATTTATTTTGTTGTGTGGTGTTTGTGTACGCATTTTGTTAAAGGAAAAACTTTCACTGTTTAAATGAGATTTTTAATTAATTTATGTAGTGTAATCAAGAAAAAATAGATAAAATTCCAGGTTATTCCTTTTCACCATATTCCGTTTAAATTCTTTGCTGTGATTGATGGGTGCAACATATATATATATTTGCAAAACCACCTTACAAATGAGAAATTCGTATACATTCTAGTTAGGACATGATGACATATTCTAACCTTAAAATGAAACAATTTCAACTTCTAAACTATTTACAATTAAAAAGAGTAATATATTAATTTAGCGAGAACATAATACGTTATATTTATGTGTGACCTAATTATATCAAATTTATAATATTATAAAATAAAATTTAGATAAAATTTGAACTATTTAAAATATGTAAATATTTCTCCTTTGAAATAATCATAATGATAATAAAATCGCAACTGGTTATCATGATTTTTAAGGATACTTTTGTTATTGTTTTATCGTGACTATTAGTTAGTAGATAGATGGTTTTCTTTTTAAGAATTAGTTCATAATTATTCCCATGTTCATATTTCAAAAAGTCAGAACTAGTCCTATTTGAACTTTATATTTTTTAAAGGTTTAAATATTTGAAACATATCCAAATAAATACCTTTGCTCAGCATGTAAATTTTTGTGATTAATTTTTTAATACATGGATTATTTGTTTTCGGAGAGCTATTTCGAGGTGCTTGGTATTCTAGTTTGGTTTGTATACCATACACTGTATGGGCGTGTTTTCATTCTTCGCACATCACCCTCCAGTCACCTTGCCATGTCTAAGTAGCTTCTTTTTTGTTGGACAAAGTGTCAATCTCATTCTTTGATTAAACGCCCAGCATTTTGCGTAAAACGTATGGAACAAAATTTGATAGCGATCTTATGTATGCATAGAATAAGGCCATTAAGGAAATGAATGGATAGTTTAGTAAGAACGAAACTGTGATATTTGTACACATTCTAAACTTTTTAAAACAGTGAGCTGCACTAATAACTGTTATAAATTAAAATAATAGGTTTGTTTAACAACTCTGTTATCAATTAAAATAATAGGTTTGTTTGACTTGAGGATTTGAAGTGAAACATATATAATTCACGAGAGGTAATCATAAATTCATAACGTAGTATAGATGAATCTCCGCTGGTTATCCAAGATAGTTGCATATTCTTGACTCGATGAATGAAGCCAAGAATCAAAACTTGAGGAAAGAAAGAACCATTGCGTTGGCATTCGCCTGCAAAGGATGAAGTTTACCGGGGATGAGATGAAGAGAGAGATAAATTAAACAAAATATGGCAAAAGAGAGGGGGAAAAAAGGAAAAATAAGTGATACCATGACACTTAGCTACATTTGAATGGAGTTATACAATAAGTGATAATAGGATATTTACAAATTATAAGAATTTAATTGAAAACAAATATATATATATATATATATATAAGGATTTATATATATTTGATTCAAAGTTAAATATGAATAAAAGTAATTAAGTTATAATAATAGATGCATACCAGCTAATAATCACGACGATTTTAGTATTATGTTTCTAATATATGTGTTGATGTATAGTTGAATAATTTTTTTTAACATAAAGTTAATAAAATGAGCTATTTTATATGAATTTAAAGTAAAACTATAAGGTGTATTTACCAATTTTGAAAATAAGATGAATTAAAAATGTAAATTTACTCTTAAATTGTTTTAAATCTACATTGTAGATGCTTTTTTTTACCTCTCTCACTCTCTCCTTTTCACACCTCATGCCCTATTCTAACCCAATATATACATATATATATATATATATATAAAAGGTGTATTTATAAATTTTGAAAATAAGATGAATTAAAAATGTAAATTTACTCTTAAATTGTTTTAAATTTACGTTGTAGGTGCTTTTTTTACCTTTCTCGTTGAAAGTGGCCTCCCTCCTTTTCACCTCTCTTGCCTTATTCCAACATATATATATATATATATATATATATATATATAGGGAGCATATCTAATGAGAGGAGTGGTTTATTATGATAGTGAGAGAAATAAATTTTGACCATTAGAGCATCCATGTATAGTCAAGATTAGAACATAAAGTCATGTGACTTTTTTAAGTTGTCATGTGATCTTTAAGTAACTTTTAATCTTGACCATATATAAATAATCCAATGGTTAAGATTTGCTACTTTCACTCTCATAATAAATCCCTTCTCTCACTAGATATGGTTCATATATATATATAAGTTTAACATATACAATGTCATACATACTACATGGTGCAAGGTATTCTCACTCTTTAAAATATAGTATTGTTATTTTTAATATTGTTGGTGTTTTTTTTTACCTCTTCGTTGAAAGTGGCCTCCCTCATTTTCACTCTTCATGCCTTATTCCAATTCGGTATGGAAATATTCTCATACTTAAGTGTGAGAGTAATCATTTTCAAGTTAGTGAGTGATTACTATTATTAGCCCAAGACATATTTTTAATATAAGACAATTTGAAAAACAAAATATTTTTAAGTTAACATATACAATGGCATACACACTAATTTAGAATAGATAACACTAGTCATTGATTTATAATATAGTGATCTAGTTAGCATTTATAAATAATTCTATCAATTTTTATATGAAAGCATAGAATTATATATTATTGAATTAGCAAGAAATCATTTCAAATGTTAATACTAATTATTATTTTAATACAGATTTATTTCTTCTTAAAAGAATAAAAATCCATACGTTGCATACGCCATTAAATAAATTTAAATACATCATTATTATGGCTATGTGTTAGCACTACTTTAATATCTCTTTACTCTTGTAGATTTTAGCTATGTGTTAGCACTATTAATAAAAGTTCGTAAGAACTTTTAAATTTAAACTTTCATCTCACCACGTAAATATTATTTTATTATACTTCTTTATGAACAGTTGACTTGTATTTATTAACTTCAATATGCCCAAAAATAACTCCCTCCTTCTAAATATTTAGGAAGAATTAGTTAAAAGATCTAACAAACTTTATTTAATAACGATAATCTCTTAAAAAGTTTACTCATTTTAAAAGACTGGATAATCACTTATGAATATTGCTTTTGGTCAACAGTGTAGTTACTTTGTTATTATGTTGTTATTCAAAAAACTATATTTATACCAAAATAACTATATATTTTTTTACCTGAAAATAAATAAATAAATAAAATAACAAACCTTTTAATAAATAAAAGCTCAATTTTTTTTAATGATTTCCTCATTAATTCAAAGCCTCAGTTACTGATTTTCTGGCTTGGGAATGTCTAATACGACTAATTCAACCCAAATGATATCATGATAAAGAAAGAAATTGCATAGCCTTCACTGCAAAAGTGCAAATCAATATTCGTCTAATTTTTTAGGGTTAGTTAGATAATAAATCATAAAACTTAAAAGTAACCTTTATAGTTTATATCAACCAAAAAGAAAAAAAAGAAAAAAAAGCCCAACTATTTTGTCGTTTTCTGTTGTGATTTCAGATATGCCGTTAGCAGGCACAAGAAAACAAAAAGCAACACTCGTAAATAAATGATTGCAAAATATTCAAAATCTAACATTCAATTCAACAAACAATGCCGTTGGCTTTTCTTTTCTCCTAAAAAGTCTAAGATAGATGCACAATGTCAAGATAATTGAATAGAAGACGCTGCAGCAGCACAAACAAACACAACAACCCAACCGAGTGGAGTGCGCTTCTTCTGGACGATGTCGTTTCCGTCGGAGAACCAGAACCAGAACCAGAACCCTAACCCTAACCCTAGTCCTCCATTGAAGAAGAAGAGACCACCCAGCTGGTCCGATATCTGGCTCAAGCACACCAAACCCCTCAACCATATGGTTGTGGCCATGCAGCTTCACTCTCTTTCTTCTCCCAAACACCCCAAAACCAATAATACCCTAATTTCCAATTTCTCCATTATAGACCGAACCCTTCTCTTGTCTGACGAGCTTCTTCTCAAAATCCTCTCCAAGCTTCCCGATTCCCAGAGGAACTCCAATTCTCTTGTTTGCAAGCGATGGCTCAATCTCCAAGGTCGTCTCGTACGCTCCCTCAGGATCTTGGACTGGAACTTCGTCTTGTCTGGTAGGTTGATTCATAGATTCCCCAATCTAAACCATGTCGATTTGGTTTCTGGGTCTTTGATTTCGCCCCGGAATTCGGGCATTTTGTTGAGTCACCGTGTTTTGTCCATGCATATTGATTCTGGGTGTTCCCCAAATTGGTGTTTTGGGGAGGAAAATTTGCTTCCTGTTGAAGTTATTGATGGTGGGCTCAAATCCCTCGCTAGTGGGTGCCCCAATTTGCGCAAGCTCCAGGTTATTGGTTCCAGTGAGATGGGTTTGCTGGGTGTGGCTGAGGAATGTTCCACATTGCAAGAATTGGAATTGCAAAATTGCAGTGACAATGTGTTGCGTGGGATTGCAGCGTGTGGGAATCTGCAAATCTTGAAATTGGTTGGAAATGTTGATGGGTTCTACAATTCTGTGGTTTCTGATATTGGATTGACCATTTTAGCTCAAGGTTGTAAGAGGCTGGTCAAGCTTGAGCTTAGTGGGTGTGAAGGGAGCTTTGATGGGATTAAAGCAATTGGTAAGTGCTGTCAAATGTTGGAGGAGTTGACCTTTTGTGATCATAGGATGGATGATGGTTGGTTAGCAGCACTTTCTTATTGTGAGAATTTGAAGACCTTGAGGTTCCAGTCCTGTAAAAGAATTGATCCTAATCCAGGACTAGAGGAGTATTTGGGTTCTTGCCCGGCACTTGAACGGCTGCATATGCAGAAATGCCAATTGCGGGATAAGAAGAGCATAGGAGCTATGTTTTCTGTATGCAGGGCTGCCAGGGAGATTATTCTTCAGGACTGCTGGGGATTGGATAATAACATGTTCAGTTTTGCAATTATTTGCAGGTAATGTCCTCTTTTACAATTGCTATTATTGGTTGCCCAACCATGCAACCATACTTTAAACTTTTAGCCTCATTGTCCTGTTTGAATTTTAATTTCTGATGTGTATTTTCAATTGGCCAATGTTGAAATTTCTGTAGTCATATATGTGTAGTAATCGTATTCTAGCATCAGTTGCATTGGCCTTCTGGCCTGCAGGTCTAGATAGAGAGTTTATAAAGTGCAAATAATAACTTTTGGATTCAATGTGGTTCAGGTGTTTGAATGGTTCTATTCTGTGCGCTTTTTTGTGAAATTTTCCTTTTACACCTTCAATCCGGTTTAACTAATATACTTAAAACTTATGAGTGCATGCAATGCAATAAATCGACTGTGAAACCATACTGAGATTTACTTGTAGCATTTAAAATTACAATTTCATTATCTTTGTCATCTTGTTTGAAGGTGGTTTTGCTATTGTTATATGGAATTGCCTCCAACCAGCTGGAATTATTTTGAAAGTTATATTAATAGTTGTTGCTCTATTTCAGGCGGGTGAAATTGCTTTACTTAGAAGGATGCTCGTTGCTAACAACAGAAGGTTTGGAATCTGTAATTCTTTCCTGGAAGGATCTTCAGAGCCTTAGAGTAGTCTCATGTAAGAGTATAAAGGATAGTGAAATCTCTCCTGCACTCGCAACCTTGTTTACCACTTTCAAAGAGCTGAGATGGAGGCCAGATACCAAATCACTTCTTCCATCAAGTCTTGTGGGGATAAGCATGGGAAAGAAAGGTGGTAAATTTTTCAAAAGGACATGATACCTGAATTTGCTAGGTAGTCATCAAAATCTAGGCCATTGTCTTAGAAACAGATTATTTTCACTGACATTAGTGAAAATTGTACCAATGTGTAATCACTTTGTTAATTTAGACGGTTAACTTAGATGTTGACGGCGGAAGATTGTTCTTTGTTTTCTTCCGTCAGACTAAGGAAACAGCCTAGAGATGTAATTATGTATAAGTCTAACCCAGTTCACTCGACGTAGAAATTGGGTACCTTCTTCCCCTGCATTTTTTTGTTTGCCAAGGTGAAAGTTTAGCTAAAGTAACAATGCTACGGTTGTCTGTGGGCCTGCGGCACTTGAAGATGCTATAAACTTTGCATGTTGTTATTGTTCACGTGTCATGCAGCACTAGAAAGGTAGTAAATGGCTGTATCCTGAAAGTCCTTATTTCTTGTATATCTGTACAGTCTTGCCAGTACAAGTAGAATGATTACATCATAAAGCATTACCGAATGCTACTTGTTTTTTTTAATCATTAAATTTAAATTCGTACGTGGGCATTTCACATTTTTTCATATATTAAAGAGTAAGTTTATTTTCAACCAAAAAAAAAAAGAGTAAGTTTATTATTATTATTTTTTTATATGTATCATATCGCAATCTTTTGTGTTAATTGAGGTTAAGTATTTACTCGGACAATAATAAAGACATAGTCTTTATATTGGCTTAGTATATTTAGGAGAGTATTGATTTAAGATTCAAACTTAAGTAATCAATAATAGTTTTGTAGGTATGTAATAGGATAAATTAATAAATAAAAAATTGAACTTTCAGTATATCAAACTTGATACATAAAAATAATTTAAAATATCAGCTAAACATTTGCAATATATATAATCTGGCATGACAAAAAATTTTGTTAGTATTTTTTATTTGGTATACTTGATTGGTATTTATTTATACTATTATGAAGGAGATATTTTATTTTTTGTATTTAATTTTATTATTCTTAAAATATTATTATTATTTATTTAAATGTAAATATATAAAAAATTAAATTAGAAATATCTTTATTTATCGGCTAAAATTACTTACAAATATTTTTTAACTTCTCGTCTTACAAACATTTTTTAATTTCTTATCATACAGTTATAATTAGTTATAATTAATTTCAAACAGGTTATTATCATAAAATTATTCAATTAAATTTATAAGCGGAGGAGCAGCTAAATACAGCTTCCGTGGCATGGTTATTGGCAGTGGGAAGGGAACAGAACAGCCCACTGAGAAAGAGAGAGAATCAAAGCAAATCATTGGTGAAGACTGAAGAGAAGTGAAGGAGATGAAGGAGAAGGAGAAGGAGAAGGAGAAGGGTGTGCTTGTCTCCAGCCCCGTCAGCGGCGAAGACAGCGACGATAAGCAAGACCCTTCCTTCCCCACCGTCAGATTCTCTTCTCGAAACGCTTCCTCCAAATACGATTTCGTCAAGGTCTCATTTTCTTCTTCTGAGCTGTTCCATTCATTCATTCATTCATTCCCATCATCTGAATATCAAACAAAAATTGAAACTTTTCTATATCACTGACGAGACCACTTATCGCATGGGGCATATTGGAATCTGGGTTTCCTTTAATTTAAATTAGTTTCTTTGTTTTTGTCTCTTCTTAAATACCCAGATCATCTAACACTGAGACTCGCGCCTTTCAAGTCTCTTTTCGTATGGAGAGGAACAGAGAATAGTCAAATTTTTCTTGCTTTTCTGTTTTACTTCCTCTATATTTCAATCTGCTTTCTGGGTTTTGTGCTTATAGGTAAAGGTGTGGTTGGGTGATAATGCGGATCACTACTATGTTTTATCCAGATTTTTGCTCAGTAGAATGCTGACGGTAACCAAGGTATATGACATCATAGCCAATTTGGCTTTTATGTTTGTCACTCATTATTTTAATTCTCTGGGTATGTTCCTTTTAGTTTTGATTATGGAGAATAGGATAGTGAAATTTGCTGATGTCATCTTGTACCTAATGTTGTCAATGCAAATCATATAAACATGGAGCTCCTTTGATTCTTGGATTGAATTTTATTGGAAATGAAGGATTTTTTTTTCCCTTTTCATCATGCTTTGGGATGTAATATCATCTTGTTCTAACTTTTATTTGGGTTTCCTCTGTAGATTTTGTCTATGTTTAAGATACTAGTTAGGTAGTTGACAGGCTAGAGAATCAGGGGTGATGCGGGATAAAGTGGTTCAACTATAATTAAATGTGGGGTTTCTGTTTGGGCTATTGTTGACAAGTATTGTTCATGGGATTGTACTATGAGAACTGTTCATGCTGCTGTAGTGTGGGTACTATAGCGGTGTTATTTTATATTTTATTTATGTCTTTTAGTTTCTTTTCATTCACGTTACTTTAGATGGCTAGGATTAAATATGTTCTAAGGGTTGGAGTTATGCCTGACAAATACTTGCCAATTTTCTGACTTACTCTCCTTTCTCTTTTCATTTTTTTAATAATTTTTACTTAGATTATACTTTGTTTCATCTTGCAATCTGAATTTGAGTAGGTGAAACCTAGTCAGGATGTGAGTATCATTTATTATTGGCTTGATGATTTCAGATTCCAAACCATGTAGCTATTAAAATTGCTCTCGAACTGAAGAAACTGCTCATAGACAACAGCCTTCTAGATGTGTATGCTATTCCCTATCTCTTCCTTTCCTCTTTTCCTGATTTTTTTTTCCTTCTTTTCTTTCTCCAGCGGAATTCTGGTAGAATTAGTTAAAAAATTTCTTTCATTGTGATATTATGCTGCAGTTCTCAGTCTGATTTGGAAGCCAACCTCTTTAAGGTATGCCAGATTTTTAGTTTGATTTTTTCAACATGCCCCAGCCTACTTTTCTTGGCTTTTGGTGCTTCTGTTTCTGCTCCTCTCTCTCTCTCTCTCTCTCTCAATAGAGCTTACTTTTTTCCTTGATATACCTTTATTAGAGACATGTGAGGAAATTTTGAATGAACTTTCATCATTAGCTTTTTGTGTTTGAGCTCATGGCTAAGATTAAAATTGTGGGCTTGTAATACTTGAGGAGTAAAATGGTATACATCTATTAGCACACATATGCTGTGTATTCCCCTTGGTTTTTTTGTAGTTCAATATTTATTTTATACACTAAATTTTCTGTTTGTAAAAATAATGTTGTCGATTCTTTGGACAGGTTTCTCCAGACACAGATACATTATTGAATTATCAAATATCAATATAAATTGTTATTGGATGGTTTTAAACTTTAGAATCAGATGGGGCTTAAATTTCTTTTGGATTTTGTCTCTTAATAGTAAGAAGTTGAATTCAATGTTTTGATATTATTGGGATGAAATAACCATGGCTGGAATTCCTCACTTTGATTTAATCTATTGAACTTTCTAATAGGGCTCTATCTGTGCAGCTTATGGAGCGGCGGGGATATGGAGAGGAGTACATAAATCGTTATAAGATGATGACGAGGTTAGTATGCAACCTTTCTGTTAGAGACAATTTTTGTTTCTCCAAAACATGTAGCTGTGTCAATAACTTATCCTCATTTTCTAGAAAAAGCAAAAAAATCCCATCCTAGTCTCCTTTGTATTCCTTCTTTCCTTCTAATAAAATTTCGTGTATATGTATGTATATATGCATGTATGTAATTCAGCCTCTGTGTGTATGTGTGTATGGAAATTTTGTCTATATGTATGTATGTATGTAAATTCCGTCTTTATGTATGTATGTATGTAAATTCCGTCTTTATGTATGTATGTATGTAAATTCCGTCTTTATGTATGTATGTAAATTTTGTCTGTTTGTATGTATGTATAAGTATGTAAACTTTTGTTTGTAAATTTCGTCTGTGTGTGTGTCTGTAGGCTCAGGATAGTTTTATTTTAGCTGAGTTCTAGGTTGAAGCCTGGACCAAACTGTGTGATACTAAAGTGTATATTACCCTGTCTTTCTAGCTGTTCTAATAAAGTGTTCAAGAAATAATGTTATGTTGATATTTTATTGCGAACAGAAAATGCAAAAAAGAAATATAAATTACTTGAGGGTGATACCTTTCATAGTAATAAATAATGATTCTTCTTTTTCCATTTTCCTGTTATCACCTTTTATCCAGATTTCACCACCAAAGAGTTCCATTAGTAATCCTTGTCTGTGGAACTGCTTGTGTTGGGAAGTCTACTATTGCCACCCAGCTTGCACAGAGGCTAAATTTGCCAAATGTCTTACAGGTAGGCATTGGATGTCTCTAATATAACTGCATCTTCCTATCGTATAAAATAGGGATAGTTTCAATTAGGTGGAAGTTAACAAAAGTTTTACCATTGTAGTTTATCTAACCATACTGGATTTTTTTTTTCTTTTGGGGTTAACTTGTAGTTGTACCTAATTGGAGCTTTCACTATATTTTATTTTCGTTGTTCGAAATTATATACAAATTGTTTTGACACTTTTCTTGTTGATTCTGATAGACAGATATGGTTTATGAATTGTTGCGCACATCAACAGAGTATGTCCTGAACTTCTTTATTTCATCCTTAGGTTGACTAGTATTTTTTGTTTTGATTGAAAGTTCTATTATCCAAACCAAGTATTTATTCATGAAGAGTTATCATAAGAAGACCATGCTAAGGCTACTTTTGGCCTAAAATTATTTGCTTATGAAATCAAGTTCATAAAAGTATCTATAATGTTATTATTAAATAGCGAAATCATGCTTGTTAATGCAATATTGTACTTGAATTCATGTGGTATGGCTGATGTTGGTAAGGTCATGTTAATTACATTATTGGATACTGCTTTTAGTTCTACTTGGATCACCAATTACGTTTCTGTCTAGGTGCTGGTATATGTTTTCAATTTCTACAGTTCTCTTGTTATATATTGTCATTATGTGTTAATATTTTTAAATGTAAATGCAAAACACTTTATTTTTTCACCATGTTTACTTTCCATTTATAAATTATAAATGTTAGCAGGTGTCAGCATACATTAAAGGCAATGGTCTTCATATATTTCAAAATCTTCTAAAGGAATATTTGATTATAAATTAAAATCTATTAAAAAGAGAAAATTTTGTCTCCACAATAGTATACTTATATCATCCTCTATGCATTCGTAACTATTCTTAACAGTAACTTAGGGTGCTTGACCTTTTTTCCTTCCTATGAATAACTAAGTTGCACCTGGATCATGCGTTTATCTCTTATTTTTAAAACATAACTTCAATTGCCCATAGTGCCCTAAGTTTGTATGTGCCACCCTCACTATAACTTAGGTTGGCAATTGTTATGGCATTATCTCTACCCAATTTCTCCATATTAATCAGGGGAATGCAGTGGCAAAATTTTATAGAAATCTAAACTTTCTGTTAGAATTTTCATCCCTTTGATCACTGGAGTGATTAATAGTTACCTATATGTATATATCAAATCTGAATGATTATTTTCTTGTAACTTATATAGTGCACCGTTGGCATCTACTCCAGTATGGGCCAGAGACTTCAGTTCATCAGAGGAGTTAATAACTGAATTTTGCAGAGAATGCAGAGTTGTTCGTAAAGGTCTGCTCATTCTTTCTAGCTTGAGATCTCTATCATTTCAAAATATTTGAATTTGATTATCATCATTATAAATAATCTATTTTTGGACGGAATGCAATGGATATTTTCTTTCCTTCATAGTTAATTGCTTTCATCTGTTAAATTGAGATTTGGTTTGTAGGTTTGGCTGGTGATTTGAAAAAGGCAATGAAAGACGGAAAGCCAATTATAATTGAGGTATGCATGTACATGTATGTAGCAGAGGGTTTCTTGTATATCCTGTATATCTTTAATTGAAGGTTTTATTTTATTTTATAAAAGAAGAAATTCAATAATCAAATTCCTCTGACCCAAGTATTGTATAGAAATAGATTTTATTATCTCTGTTTTGGATTCTTTTAATTTTAGCTGTTATATATTATAGAATATATTATTCCTAGCCTCACTCCCTGAGGCAATAAGAAATGTCGAGTTTCCCCTATTCGTCTTCTCCACTTGAGAAACTTCTTCTCTTATTGCTCATTCCATTAAGAAATAAGGTTAGCATATAATGGAGGAAGGATGGTGTCTTCTAAGAGCAATGAAAAGGGGAAATTTTAGTGACCAAATATTAAAGGAAAGGAAGTTTTCTTAAATCCCATCCAGACGAACACAAGAAGCGGAAACAAAATTTGGCTGGCTTTGTTTCTCCAAGCACTTAATGATTTCATCATTGCAAGTGATGTGCAGCAAAATTGTTGAGCATGTGTTTTAATATTGGTCTAAACAAATGTCCAATTAAATTTTTTTTTAAATAATTTGATAAGCCTTTTCATATTTATTATGCAGTAAAAGTGTTTCACTTATAGAGGGCTCATTTTCTTTTTCATTTTTCCTTTTCATAATGACAGGGAATACATTTGGATCCTAGCATTTATTTAGTGGATGATGAGCATAAATCACCTTCTGCTATACCTGCAGAAAATAAAGAGATAAACCCAGCATCTGTCGCATCGGATGATAATGCTACAGTACAAATAAAAAATAATCATGCTAGGATTTGTGGTAGTGGTGATGAGAGTAATGGTGATGGTTCTAGGACTCTGAGCTCCAACAAGGGAATGCCTGCTGACCAGGTTGACGCAGTATCAAATTCTATGGAATCCATGGACCTAGCTGGAAGCATCTCTGGAGAGAAAGGTTGGTCTCTAAATTTTTTCATATTTTAATTCCATTTAGTTCCCTTCTAAGAGACAAACCGTGTGTGCACATGGATAGAGGAAGCCATAATAAATCCATGAAATAGGCATTTCTGTTTCAATTTAAGATTTTAATGGTAAAATATGTCTACCAAGTTTGTTGTCCTGCAGGTGCTTCTCTTAGAGAACTGGAGACAGACAGAGCTACTGTTAGTAAGGAGAAGTCAGGTCCTAAACCAATAATTGTGCCTATTGTTCTGAAGATGGCTGAATTTGATCATAAGGTTTTGTCACATTCTCCATTATTTTTATGGAAGTAACAATTATACGCATAAGTGGTTCTTGTTTTCACTTGTAGCATGTCTAACTTTGGGAATTTATTTAATTGTCGGGGCCCTGTATGTATCTCTAGGATGTTCCAATAGTGCATGGGGAACTATAATGCTGTCAGTGAAAATAATAGTAATGTTTAAGGGTTGATGTATAGTTTAACGGTAACTGTAATATTGATATGTAAAAGACAATAATAACTGTGGTCCTCATTGTTGTATTTTTTACCGTTGTGGTTATTACTGTTATAGTCATAGTTATTATGAATATGACAAATGTCATTTTAGGGAATGAAAGAACATGACTCAAGAAATTATCAGTTATACTAAGACTCAGGTGATTGGAGGGATTACTTTATTGATTCAGGATTGACCTTTTTGTTTTAATTTTTGATATTTTTTTAGAAGGATGAGAAGTCTTCCTTACTATGTTTGTCTTTCTTCTTTAATTCAATGTTATCAGATTCCATCATTTACTTGTAGTCAAATTATCTAGTGAGACTTTTCTTATCTTATTGACAGGCATTACTTGAAGAGTGGATATCCACTCGTACATTTAATGACAAATGCCCAGACCAGGTACAGTGAATTCTAAACTTAAAGAGCCCACCTGCTAGGTCTTGGTATTTTTGGCTACTTTGTAGTTCTCTGCATTTGAGTTTCTAGAGGGATTTATTATATTACATTGAGAGGGATAGAAGAGAACTCATATTTATCATTTAGTGACTTATTTGTTTCCTTCTGAGTTCATCTTGTGCTCCTTATTCCTTATTATACTACTCACCAAATTCTCCCTGTTCAATGAAACTTTTTCTTTTAGTTATAACTATTGATTATTAATAAAAGAAAATGAGAGAGGACATCATTCTGCAGTTCCTTCCAATCATGCTGAATATCTTTGAGACTCCTTTAAAAGGACCAAAACTATATTAGCATAATGAAGCCAAAGGAATTATCTTGTCCCAAAATAAGGCAGATGAAAATTCAAGGGTTCCCTTTCCAGCCAAATGCTTCATATCCATATTGTTGCAATGTGCAAACATCTGGTTCTAAACTCTAAAGTATTTTTTCTCTCTTCTTTTATAGCTGTTAAAACAAGTCAATAAGGACTTCTCCAGTGATTGTGGACAAACTACTTTTAATAATAATATAAATGATTCAAATAACCTGCTCCAATTTACCATGCAACTAAGCAATGCAAAAATAAACCTGCCTCAGCCTTCGTATTTTGTAAAGAAAAAATGCATTGAGCTGTATAAGGTCTGCACACTTGCAACACATCATTGGTGTTAACCTTGTTAAGAAACACATATATACTACACAATTAATTATAGAAAGAATGTTGGCTTTCAAATATGATTAGCAAAAGGAAAATGATTGAAATTCAGGAGATGAACATGAAGTGCTAGGTTGTTTTACAAAAGGATTCCAAGCTATCCAATGTCTTAACATAGAGAAGCAGAAAGAGTCAAAGGATATTAAGAAGCAGGTTATGATCGAAGGTTTCTATATCATGTAGATTCTTGTAATGATGGAAGTTCTGCCTATGCATGTGATACCAATTGCCAACCTTGTGCTAAATTGATGATAGAAAAAAAATAATCTTCTTGAGAAATAAAATTTTAAGGGATTGCAGAACTTCTCCCTTTTGCCCCCTGCTCATTTTGTTGAAAACGATGTATCCAATCATTTTGTGCTAAATATAATTTTTTTTAATAATTATATGGAGGAAGAAATTTCAAGAGAGAAAGGAGTTCAATTAGGAGGATAAGAAAACCTAGCAAAAAACAGAAGGAAGAAAGAGGAAAGCATATTAAAACAACTTAGGCCTGCCAATCCTGTTGTACACAGCCTTCAGAAACACGCCCCAAAATAACCAGAGGGAGAACCATAGGGAGGCCACATAAACTAGTATGAAGAAAATGTTCTAGACTCTGAATCCTTGCATTAAACTCATATTTGAATGCCACACCATAACCAGCATCACACATTTATGTTTGAACTTCCCCTCATTTACCTACCTAAGCCTTTGAAGTGGAGCATAGAGATCAGATTGGGAGTTCTCACTGTTTCTGATGAATTGCTTGGAATTTAGCAGCAAATGTTGAGACCGGATCTAATGTGGTTTCAGTTATGTGTTTCTTCATATCTAGTCCTTACTCCTTGCACTTCAATTATTTTTAATTTATTGTTTGTTAGATATCAAATGGTGAGTTGTGTTAATATGATAAAGTAGTTCCATTGTGAGATTGGGTTTCAATCTATCTCAGCTATTTTCTGAATTTTGTTGTTCAATTTACAGGATAAAGATAAGCTTATATCCAACTTGAAAACCATACAGGATTATTTGTGCTCGTTCACATCACAGGTATGTCCAAAAAATATACTTTTATATTGATTATAAGAATTTTAAGTAGTCAATCCAGTTTTTTGGGTGCCATTTGTTTTGATGATAACCAAGACAGTTGCTGAATATATTTTCAGTTCAAATTGTTCTATATGTACTCTAGTGATCCTTAAAATTAATTGAGAACCAGCATTAGTTTGACAGGCTAATTTTGAAGTAGCTCATTTAGTCAGCTGTGATCACTCAGTACCTTTGTTTAGTATAAAAAATAGCTGAAGCATTAGGAATACTAAAAAGTCGGAACCTCAAGGTTCATGCATGGCACAAATCCAAAATTTGATTTGAAATTGCCTTATTTTGCTCAATCAACAGATCATTTTGGCTGAAATTTTATTGCCAAATAAATTAATCATTATTCAGCTATTGACATGAACATAATTCATTTCTGTGTCTTGACTTAGATAAGTAATGTCTATAAAACTTTATTATTTTTGGGGTATCATTGATGCAATCCACCTATGTCTGCTACCCGGCCATTGATAAGCCAGGTTATAGAATGCTTGATTGTTTGTTATTTCCTTGTGCCCTGATTGTTGGTTAGGTATAGAAGTCATTTGAGTTCTTACGTGTTTTAATGAACTTTTCCTTATACAAGATTGGAGTCAAATATTCATTCAGACCCATTTTTTTAATTTTTATTGTCTATACGATCAAGTTTTGTGGGTGAAATTCTAATGGCAAAAGAATGAAGTTATAACATTTTTGGGATGTCCAGTTAGGTTGGTTCACTTTTCTGATATAAAAAGATATGTTAGTGGGCGAACTAGTGAATTACTTGGATGAAGGTGGTGTAGCATAGCCTAGTGCTACAGAATACAGTCCTACCAATAAATTATGGAGGCTTGTGGTGGAAAAGGCCATCTGTATGGAGATGGATTTTTCTATCATTTGCTAATTGAAGTAGATAAAAAAAACATGGATTTAAATGAGGAAGGCTTAGAAGGAGAAAAGTTAGCACATTGATGAATAGACGGCCTATACACAGTATGTAATTTATGTGATACTTTTGGTGTGTATTCGTGAATGGATTAGAAGGTTTGCACTCTTGATTATTCTGGTGAGTGAAATGTAAGTCTTTCTTCCAGTTTCTTACCTACTCTCTAAACTGGGAAAGATTCCTCATTGGAAAACCACTTTGGAAATCCGAAGCTCCATCTAAGGTGTCAAGTCTTTTATTTGGTCAGCAGTACTCAATTGAATTAATACTAATGAATATGCTCATATTTTTAAGGGTTCTTATCCTTATATCTATTGTGGGATAGGATTGTCTTTGTGGCCTCCTGTTGGTGCTTTGCCCATGGTCCTTTTAAGGGCGTTTCTCTTGCAGGTACGCAGAGAAATGGGAGAGCTTATTTGTTTTGATGATGGGGTTGTTTGTTTTTACTGCCTTCCGTTTTTTTGCCTTTGTAAAGGAGGGTATTTCCTCCTTTTGTACTCTTTTCTTCTCTTTAATAAATTTTCTTTTGTCAAAAGAATAAAATTAATATCGAAATATATAATATAATTTAAATTTTTGCTGTCTGATGAATGTATATGTTGTATTCTAGTAATCACAAGGAATCTGGTTTTTCCTTCACAATGGTATATTTCTGTATCAGTTCTGCGGAGTTTCTAAAGTGATGTTGTCCTGCAGTTTTTGCGATGTTTCCACAATGATTGCTTCCATTTATTAACTATTTAATAGGAAGCAGTTGAGAGGAAATCTTGTTCACTGATTGTAGTATTGCCTAAAGCCCCTGCATTTTGCAGTAGGGTGGTTACAAGTTTAAGATTTTGATCATCTGTGATTATTGTTCATTCTTTAATTAATAGCATTTTACGTTATAGGGGTTGACCGTGGTCAATGTATCAGCAACAACATTTCCTCAATCATTGGATTGGCTGCATGGTTACCTTCTTCAGGTATATATATGTATAAAAATTTGATTCAAGTGTGAGATTTGCATTTTGTTACATCTTCTGGTATATTTATCTTCTAGTCAATACTGCTTTATACTTGATAAACGAAAGCTTACTAGAAGAGAGAAAGAAGGAATGCTGAGAAAGAGGAGGATAATATATCCTCCTTAACCAAAATTTGAAAGAAATAACAGAAAGACGCAATGAAAACAATCAAATTTATTAATAAATAAGATCTCTCAAATCCATTTGCCTCTCTATCAAGGACATGCCTTGAAAGAATGTAACCTTCAGACATTCTTATCTGGTGATGGTAGCATGTAAGGACTGAAGCATTTAGTGCAGAGAAGTATCATATGAGGAAGTGCTAACTGGCCTGAGTTTCACTGTTCTTGGCTTTTTTAAAATTTATTACATTATGTCTTTCTCTCCATCAAATGAGATGTTGCACCAATTAAAGGCTGATATTTTGACATGCTTCTGAAAGCATTTCCTTTGCATCTTAGATTGCTCCTGTATTCCTTTTCTTCAGAAGTGACTTTTAATTTGATTTCTTTCAGTGCATCGAGCAAGGTATTTCATTAGGGTCATATGAAAATATTACACAAGTAGCTGCAGCATTGTCCATGTAACGATTCCAATTTTGACAGGTATGAAATTGACTGCCATTAATTGTTACTTTTGTTTTATACTTCTCTAAAGTATTTGGTGCACTTTAAAGACAGTAAGGTTTACTTTGAATGTCATTGATCAAAGAGTCAATGGTTCAGATTTTTAAGTAGTCGTGTACCATCATTTCAATCATGCAAGCTGTAGACTTTTTCATCAAAAGTATATTAAAGTGTATTTACTCTAAAGTGCATCCCACATGATAGAGAGCAGATTATTTTTTGCACTGCATTGGTCATTTCAATTTTAGCCCCTTCGCCCAAAAAGAATGCAATTCTAGTTCTGCCCTTGAATGCTGCGTACAGTGATAAATTGTCCATTTATGAATTTTATCTTTTTTAGTTAAACTATGTTGGAGGATTATTTTCCCATTTATTAAGCAGTGTCCCTGCCAATAATTCAGTGATGGTTTCTGGATTCAACTTCACTCTGAAGTAAGTGGATGATGCTGAAGAATAAATTATCAGAAATAGAAAGGGAGACTAGTCTGTTACAATGACATTGCTGAAACCTCATGTAAGATGCTAACTTCTCTAGGACCAAGATCCTGACTCTGCTAGGCCTCTGTCCAAATGCTATCTGTTCTACTGATCGCTGACCTCATTACAGTCTGCTTTACCAGATGTGATATCTCATTATGTGAGAGATCATGGCATGGGGAAAGAAAGCAGCAGGCCCTCATAAAAGTTGTACTTATTGCAGCAATTGTGATTGCATTATTAACATTTGGTACTGTAGTAATTGTATAATTATGCATTTTCATGACGAATCTCATGCTTCCATTGCATTATGACTTATGAGTACCCATCAAAGGTTCTTTTGCCGGTATTCGATGGTTTTTCCCATATGAATTTTAATATTATTTTGTTGCCAAGCAAGACATTGACTTAAATGAAGCTCTCGTGTGATTGGATACAGCCCAATTAGAAGAGTTTAGCATATTTTACTATTGTTGATATACTTCGCTGGAAAGAAATCCAAACCATTGCCTTCAATTAAATCTTACCAAGCTAATTGACTTCTAGCATCAGTGTTTATCAGATCAACAACATCCACAAAGCATACTCTGCCCTGTCCGTTGAATAATTTGATTGTGCAATTCACATATGGACCCGTTTGGGTTGTTTGATTTGAATGAAACTTCTTTTAAAGAAAGTGTGCAAAGAAAAAAAAATCTGAACTCAAGGACTCTTGTCCAAGCTAAATAACAAGCATGCTTTCGGTTGTACCTGTCTTATTTTTATCACTTGCATTTTTTATTTGTTTCTTTTTTTTCTTTTGTTACTAAAAAAAAAAAAAATCCAATAACTTTGATCAAATCGCATCCTCCAACAAGGTTTTGGACTGTAAGTCTCCCCCGATCTGGCGATAGCAAATCATGTATAGTCAACATGTATCATATCATGTATTTGTTTGTATTTGGTTTCTCTTACGTTCACGTAATAACCAATAGATGGACTTGCACTCATACTTAAAAGTTTAAATTGAAAGACAATTATGGAAAAAGAAAGAGAAATGCAGTTACAGTACTTGCCAAAAGAATTATACTCATTATACAAAATAAGTGCTCTTTTATATCCTGCCAAATAATCAGCATTAGGATTCTCAGATTTTATGCAATGAGGAATTTAGGTGACTGACTACCCATTGGAGAAAAGGGAAGAATCCATTTGAGGTGAAACAAATTTCCTTTTCTTTTCTTTGTAGGGTAAATGAATTACAACATTGTCTATAGCTTCAAATTTCGTCATCCCAAAGGTCTTCAATCGTTTTGTAGGGACTTGTGGTTTCATTAACGAGAAATTCCCCACTCATAATCTTCCTTTCCTCCAATTTCTCAATCTCTAAAATATCTTCATCATTCAATTTCAGATCAAATGATCCTATATTTTCCTTCATTCTTTCTTGATGGAAGCTCTTCACAATCACACTTGAGCCCTTTGATAGTCCCCATTTCAATGCAACCTTCAGAAATCACAGTAAAAACGTATATTAAAACCTACAGACCTTTTCATTCTACAAATGATAAAATTCAATATTTCAGGTTGCAATTTTATATTATTGTACATAATGAATAATGCTTTGGGACTTGAGTTTTACCTGTGCTGGAGTTGCTTTATGGTGGAGGGCAATTGATTGGATGGCTGGATGATTAACCACAGCTGTGGATCCCCATTCATTCCCTGGCCCACCAAGTGGTGAGTAGGCGCTTACATGGATCTTGTGGTCTCCACATGTCTCTCGGAGCTTTCCTTGCCTCCACATAGGATGCATTTCCACCTGAGCACCAAGATTGGGTGAATTAAATTATTGTAATGTCAAGAATTAGGTCAAGTGCTCATCAAGAATAAGATTAAGTGTATATACCTGATTAACAGCGGGAGGTGTAGAAGCAAAGTCTAATAGCCATTCAATCTTCTTGATGGAGAAATTGCTAACCCCGATGCACCTACACAACCCCATTTCTAGGCATTTCTCCATCCCTGTCCATGTGGTCTCAAGGTCCAACTTTTCAAAGTCATCCTCCTTAGGCACAGGATAGTTAACCCATGGCTTCAACTTGACAGGCCAGTGCACTAGGTACATGTCCAGATATTCCATGCCCAGATTCCTTTTTTGCATTCAAGTAAGAAAAGAACAAAATCAATATTTGATTTCCAACACCGATTTTTTCCCATTCTCCAGAATTAAGTAATTAGTTGCGATATTAAAAAGATTCTGTCACATACTTGTTTCTCATGTTCACTCATGACATTCACTTATTCTGGACAACAAGCTTACTCCATTGTTTTTGCTATCCCATGAGATTTTGGTAATGATACACCACATGCATTTGAGGTTATTGCCTTTCATTTTACTTTAGAAAAATAATGAAAAAGCAAAGGTTAAGATAGGGGTAAATCTGAAAATTTCCCTCTAGCTTGTTGTAAAGTCAAGGCATGCAATTGTTTTACATTTTCTACTTTCTGTCTGGGACTCTGGGGAGTCAAGGATTCAATGTGCTTACTCTAGAGTTCGTTTCAATGCAGAAACAGGATCGTGGTGATCACTCCCCCACAGTTTGGATGTCAAGAAAATGCCCTTTCTCTCTACTTTTCCCTCGAAGATTGCCTCATTTAATGCGTTGCCCACTGCTGGCTCAGAACCATATATCTTTGCTGTATCAAAATGCCTATAACCCATCTGCATATATACATATAAATGTATCAATAATAAGGAAAATTACGAATTAAAAAATGAAAAACGATGTAGCTTTTTTCTTTCTCTTCTTTGCTTTCTCTAATAGCAAGCAGGTATAGCAGCAGACACAGTGAAAGAGGGGCCAGAAATTTGAATCTTATCAGAGAAAATCTAAAAGCAAATGGTTTTGAAGCACTTTTAACTATGATTGGTACCTCAAGGGCATTGTGGATGGCAAGTTCTGTTGTCTTCCTATCATTTGGGAAGGAATAAGTGCCAAATCCAATGAGAGGCATTGTAATGCCACAGTTCAAACGCACATGATTGCTCCTCATTCTGTCTCTCTCTTTTTCTGTATTTGTATGTCTAGCTTTTGCCACAGTGCTATAATATATCTCTTTAGCTTTGGCTATATATAGACTCTAGAAGTCAAGGTATATTAACTAGTTAGTTTAGAGTCTAGACTTAAGGTTTTTATGAGCTCATAGATTAATCATGTCTAATTAATATATTGCATTTGATTGTGGAAGAGATAACAGACGTGGAAGAGTTAAAATCAATTATTGAGGAATGCAAATCAAAGCATGGGATTTTCCCTGTCTCTAGGGATTTTATTAAATGGCCCAATCCATCATCCAAAAGCAAGTATCTTTGGGCATTAACCCCTCAGTGTAAGTCAATACCACACTGTATGCTATTAAAATATACTAACGTGTGTAGTTTTGATGTTAAGGTCGGTCAGTTAGCTGGCGCTTACAAACATTAGATTATCCTGAGAATGGCCAAAGTCCGTATATATATGATAAAACCATATATAAATGCAGTTTCAAGCTTGTGAATGCATGAAACTCAACTTTCTTCAATGGGTTTTGTGGGCAACCAATATGTTAAAGAACTAAACTATTTTTTGACATGCTAATTTGTCAAAGCATGGAATATTTTATTCATTTAACAAAGTCAATAGAGTATTTTTTTAATTATTTTTTTCTTGTATGTATATTGTAGTTCAAACTTTATGTTATGATCTCTTTTAAAGTTGACGTTGTTGTTAAATTATAAAGGAAGAACATTAACATTTATATATGTTTCTGTTGCTTAGCACTATCTCAAACATGCTTAAATGAAAGACTTCCAGATAACCCTAGTCTCGATTCTCTTGAAAGACAACAGTACAGGAACCCTTAGTCAGATTATGAAGTCAAAATTAGAGATTAATCAAACCGGCATACTTGTCCACAGTTCATGAACTAGCTTGATTCATTTTTGTTTATGTTCTTTTAATAATTAAATAACTATTTTAAAAAAATTAAATACGTTCAAATGTCACATGTATAATTGTTTTATATATATGAGGTGGTAGCATGTATGTAATTTCTAAACTTCTTTATATAAAAAAAGAATGTTATGATTGAAAATATTTCCAATTATCATGTGTGAATATTATGAATTTAAGATTATATCTTTGTTATTGGATTAATCAATATCAGTTATAAAAATGAATTAGTATTTAAATTTAGACATACATTCATCGTTTAATCCATAAGATTAGTCTAATCAATAAAAATATATATTCCTTGATTACTTAAGTTCAAACTTTGGATCAACGTCTAGAAAAGTTAATTAATTTTTCTAAATGCATCAGGACGATATAATGTTGCACCCAAGGAGAAACTTAATCTTGGACCCAAAAATATACTTACCATACAAACAAAAAGACACATATTCATCGTTTATGCTTATTTATTTTATGTTGAATTGAACTGTTTTCTGCTTAAAAACAAAGTTTAAAAGAATATATACTTTGAAAGATGATTTTATACTTGTAATTTTGAGGAAAATTTGTACTTTTATGGTATTGAGTTAAACAAGCTAAAAAACAACATAAAGTTAAACAAAGAAGCCTAAACGTCATTTATTGATGTTTGTTTTGAATTCAATAAATAGTTACAAATAAGCCCAAATATATTACCGCATGTAATTTCAGTGATACCAATTACCAAGCATACAATAGACCACGAGTGATAGTTTGAACCTGCCTATGGCCGGCGTGTTTCCTAATTCTTAGGACTCAACTCCAAAATTTTGTGGGGTTTGATATTTGTAGCATTATTAGCAACTTAATGTCATCAATAAATAAAAACTAGAAAATTCTGATCACTCAACTTTATTTTTCTGTAATTTTTGTTTGTTTTTTTTAATGAAAGTATTTATATCACATTTGTAATTATATCAAATCAATTATATGTTTTTTTAATGAGAAATTGTAACAAAGAAAAAAAAAATCATAAAACTATGTTTTGAACTGAACTAATTCATTGTATTGCTCCTTTTAAACATTTAGTCATTCAGGAAATAGAAAGTAACAAAAAAATGTTGTACCAAAAAAAAGTACCTAAATAATGTAAAAATCTAATAACAAATTGGGAAGAGGGAGGGGAGGGCGCAAAAAAAATTAGAGAAAGAGATAATTGATTTATTGATTTCCTTGTCGAAAAGACCTATTTAGTTCAAGATTATGTGGGTACTTTGACGTTGAAGACATTCAATAAAAATTAAGTACACCGCCACAATAAGTTTTAGAATCATAAAAATCATGTCATGTGAGACCAAAGATTTTGTCGTTCCATGAATCTCAGGGGCATATCCACCTCTTAAGTTTTTTGTAAGTTTTCTTTCAAATTTTTAGTTTATCCCTAGTCAACCTTTTAATAATGGTTTATCACAGTCAACCTCTGTGTGGACCTTTCTCTCCATAAATGTAACTTAAATGCATCACCGTCCATTGGTGGCAAATCTTTGTGGACAGCCATGAGCTGTGAGATGTGAGCTGTGGGGAATGAGGATGACTCAAAACTGTACGCTAAGTGGTACCGTCCTAACACTAACAGAGGCGTTGTGTTTTGTTTAGTTTTATTCCTTTTTGGTTTCAAGAGAGAAGGTTCTCTATGGTTTGGGTTCTGAATACAATCCAAAAATACGGGGATTGGAAATCTAAAATCTAAGTAGCTTTTACAAAAGTAAAAGAAAACTTTTAATAGGGGTTGACTTCATTTGTGAAGTATAAAAATTGCAATAAACTATATAATAATTTGAAGGAATTGATATTTACAAAACAGTACGTTATAAATTAAAGTACCCAAAAAAAAAAAACAGTACGTTATAAATGTACTTGAGTCGGTGCACCGTCACAATATACCATGGCATTTTCATGATTCATGCCATGTGAATTAGATATTTTCCCGTTGTTTTTAGTATGTTAGGGTATACATATTACAAGAATATGTCTAGCTTGTCATATCTATTAGTAAATTCCTCATTCTTATTTGCTTGATACTGTAAATCATTTGTCGATTGAGTATCATCTCCGACTGCTTAGCCATTAAGCATCTTCTTTGTATATTCTTTTGTTTTTTCTTTTTCTTTTTTAACTTTTTGTTCTTTATTGGTTTAATTATACTATTAGAACTCTTAATTTGATTCATGTGTAATGTTGATTCCTCCTCGAATCAATTACAGCAATATTATTCATATAGTTTTTAAATTTTAACAATTAAGTACAACTGTTGGTTTATAATTCATTGAAAGATGGAATCAATTGATGTCTCAAAAAATTTGTTCAGTTGGAGACATATATGGTTGCTGATTTGGAGTTTGATATGTATCCATAAAGGTTTATTGAGTGATGACATGACACTTTAACTTCAATATTTATGTTAAGAAACATGGTAGAGCCCATAAAAGAGAAAAAGATAAAAAATAAAAATAAAAATTGTATTAATGTAATGAGAGAAGATAAATTACAAGAAGTACAATAGGGCTTATATAGTTAATGAAAACAATTAATTTCTTAACTAATGTAACTAATCATTTATATCTCTAATAGCCTCCCGCAAGTTGGAAGTGTTAGAATTTTAAACTTGGGATAAATAATACATTCGAACTTAAACAAAAATTACAAAATACAAGTAATATCGTAATTACATCGGCTTAGCAAGAAATTGAAAGAACTGAAATGTTAATAATGGTCGAGGTTCGTAGCTCTTTTTTTGCGTCTCCACAAGTCTCATCCTTAACAAATGGAAATGTGCTAGAATGATCATTGGCAAAAGTGAAGATGAAAATAAATTTGATAAAAGTCGACTTGCCAGAATAAACATCAGTTATAAATCGTTTAAAGTTGGAACTCTATACTCAATTATAAGTCGCTTAAAGTTGGAACTCTATAAGCCTCCAAATATGATCAACTTTTAAGGAATCTCATTCTTGAACAACAATCATAAAATGCCAGAATTTACGAATGTTTTTTTTTTTAACTCTGGAAAAAGAAAATAAATAGCAATGGAACTTGAAATGGGGTCTTTGAACCAACAGCTGGATATACAGCCAACTTGCTTGGATGATATATGTTGTTGTAAATGCTCCAAAACTCCTCAACAGTAGCAAAGGTATAGATGGGTCGCATAGAAACTGCCCCAAGCTGCCTGCTTGGACTTGGCGGAATGGTTATCGAACCAGAACGTCTAAGAATTCTCCAACTGGTGAGGCTCACGGACAATCGCAGCTGAACCTTTCGAAGTTGCCGAGTCCTCGTCTTCCAGGATCTCTCCCTCCTCCAGGTCGTCGTCTTCTTTGAACAAACAGCTGGTCCCAAAATCTGCCAAACGCGGAACCAGATGCTGAGAATGCATATGCCAGCTTCCAGGGTCTTCTTCAGCTTGCTAAGATAACCAATGCTGATGTGGGTGTGTCCCGTGGTGCTTGCAAGAAGTGTGGCCGTGTTGGGCACCTCGAGTTTCAGTGCAAGAACTATGTCAAAATCAAGGATGAAAACAAGGAGAAGGACTTGGGTTGAATGAGAATGAATGTGAGGTAGAAAACCCTGAAAGAAAAGAGAAGAAAGATTGAATCTTTTGGGTTGAATCTGCAACCCAATTGAGAAGATTAAAATGTGAAGAAATGGGCGATGAAAGTGTGCATTCAGAAGAGTTAGAAACTAAGGCTAGCAGAATCAGACGGTTTTTAGATTGTGGCAGGGAAGCATCTGCACCGCTCGTCACTTCATGGTCGAAGGACAACCCAAGATGCTATTTTTATGGCAATAGACGATACTAGCTAGGGTATGGTTGTTTGAGGCTGTTGTATCTCTATAGCATGATGCTCTATGGTTGTGTACGAGTGTAATATATATATTAAACTCAAAAAAAGTTATTTATTGGTTGTAAAGGAAGAAAGTCAGCAACTACTAAATTTTTAGTGGCATGAACCAAGAGAAGTTGATTAGAGCTTGCTAAGGAGGCTTGGCAAGTTAAAGAATATGCATGAAAAGCTGTATATAGCTATATTCGTGTTATGTGGAAGCTTGTTAGGAGTGATGGTGGTTGCACTGCTCAAGTGTTTATAATAGATTGCAAGAGAAAAAGGAACTGGAAGTTTGGTTATGGCCGGGTTAAACTTTAATAGCATGCCCTGTACCTTTTTCTTTTGTCTAGAATGTAATATGTACCACATTTGTAATGAAGGTAAATTGTTGATTATGTATGTTATTTTCATGATTCAGTGTTAGTTGGATAAAACATTGTGGTGTTTACTTTTTTTTGCCATCATTTTGTTTTTATTACTATATGCTCAGTAACTTGTCTAACTTGAACTCAATTAAGTGCAAATAAATTGAATGCATGACCAGTGTACTTAGATTAAATTTAGTAAAGGCTTCAGTAATATGAGATTGTTTACATAAGACACCAATATATGTCCACAAAATATATGGTTATGCTCTAGATCAGATCCTACTAACTTCAAACTAGTCAAAACATGTGGTATATTAGTTCCACCACAAAAACCCTCCACATATATGAACCAAATTTAATGATACTCGGTTCATTCTCTTGAACCTTGTGATTCTTAAGTGTTCATTGTGTCTGGATTCCTTATTCTGCTATAGTTTCACTTGTAGCTTGTAAGGTTTTTTTAGTGACACATGGTTGGCCACTGCAAAAGAATAGTTTTGATCGTAGTTGTATACTAAAGTTCTTCGAAGTATATTGTGAGCCAGATGCTTTTGGACAGCTCTTGACAGCAGATTTTGTTGTCTTCTTGGTCCTTGTTTGGCTCTAGCTAGGTTGATAACTTGGAGTTAGTTTTGGTTAGCTCTTGGTGCTTGTTTTTCTGTTCCGTCTGCTTTTTGCATGCAAATAAACATTGACAGTATAATTAAAATGGGAGTGGTTATAATTTTTATAGTGAGTTGTTAAGTATTTATTGAGTGTTAGTTTTAAAATAAATATTTAAAAGTCTATTAAATATAATCAGCAACTAATGAATGTTTCACAACCCATCTTAGGTACTAATACCCATAAAAAAATGAAAGTACTGAAATAGTCTCCAATTAAAACTACTATTCATTATATTGTTAGAAGTTGAAACAATTATTTTAGGGGATGGATTATGGATTGGATGAAAGGGATAGATGCGCTCTAAATCTCACGATCCTGACATACTTTTGAAAAATGGGGTGAACTGGGTTATGGGCCAAGAATTGGATTTTTGAATTGGGCCAATAATAAAAGGGAAAGATAAGCTATATCATCCATAAACTACTTTCCTTTGTTTCTTTCAAAACTCCTGGGCCAATGACATAGTCTTGAAAAGTACAGTTTGAACTAGCCTATAAGCTAAGGATTGGACTTTTTGGAATGGGTAAAAAATGAGTAGAGGCATGTACCAAAATAAATAAATAAATAAATAAAATAAAAATAAGTAGAGGCTATTTTTGTTATTTTTTTTCTTTTATTACTCTCTTATTTTTTATTTGATATTTAAATAAAAATAAAAATAATTTCAACACTTAAGGATTTATTAAAAATTAATATTTTTATTTTTTAAATGAGAAAATAATCAAAAATAAAAAATCATTAGAAGAAATATTTTTAAAAATTAAAAGCCAAACGAAATACCACGTTGACATCCTTCCACTTTTTTTTCTGGATATTTTCTAATTGTAGGGATAGTATAATTAACATTTAACACAATGAGTTAATTTTGATTCATTCTTAGTGTAAAGAAATTTTTTACTTTTATCTAATAATGTGTTGACACATGATTAGATCTCACAATTCTTTAATGATTTGTGATTGAATTTTACAATTCTTACTTTCTTGTATCTTGTTATAGAAAATATGAAAAACAAATCACTTATTATAATCCTGCCATGCGCATTCTCTTTTACTCTCAATCCAAAATGTATGTTGTTCTTGCGCTACTTTAATCATAAAGCGTACGTTGAGGTTCAATCGGCATATCTCAAACTTTGTCGAGCAACCTGAGTCCTCTAAATTTATGGTTTTTGAATAATTAGAGAAAGTCGGTTAACATAAATTATACAAACTAAAGAAAAAAATTAGAAAAAATTTGTTAGGTGTTTATAGTGTTATTTTCTTATTAAAATATAATATATATATATATATATATTATTTTTTACACATTTGTATTAAAACAATCCACATATTATATTTTAATAAAAAAAAACAATCACACAACTACCTATAAAACTTTATTTAAGTTTTGTCTAAACTAAACCTATAAACAGTGCCATGCATCTAATATGTCTTATTTCTCGTACTTCATTCTTACGATTGCAACACAACACCCAGATCATAGATAATTGTGGCAACAAGGATCATCATATGGCTTGCTGTGGTGACCTTGACTCCCTTTAGAAGTAGCTCTTCTCCTCTTCCATGGACCTCCCTGTTCTTCTTGGCCAAGGAATCTCCCACTCTGATCCTTTTCAACTGAACCTATAAAATAAGTAAATAATATAGGAACACTCATTTTCATTTCTCCATAACTGTGTATATGAAAAAAGACAAATGTCAAATGTATATAACAAGAAGAGATGGAGGGGTGTTCACTTACTTGCATAAAGTTCAGAAGCACCAGCAAGGTTCCTTGCTATTGCCTTGGCAGAGAAACTCAACACACAAAGAAAGAGGACCACCCAAATAAGCGAGCACCTCTTAGAAGCCATTAGTTTGGCGCAAATCACAATATACTCAACACATTTTAATTTATAATCCCAAAATCGGTGGGTGTTGCTTGCCCTTCAAGCATTTTATTTTGTTTAATTTTGTCTGTGTTGGACTTTACTACCTAGCTTCTGTCATTTTAGTTCTTTAGTCAATAGAACAGTGGGAGGGGAAATTGTATGTCTTATTCCTGCATGCTTCCGCTTAAACTAAGTCAGGTGGTGCCATGAATGACACAGTCAAATAGCCATTGTCAATTCCCTTCTGTTTCCATCACACAGTAAAATATATAAAAACTTCTGCATGAAAGATGTGTAAGTCATATATATAAATATTATTAATAAAAAAAAATTGGTTCCAATAAGTATTTGATTTAATCTCGTACGTGTTGAAAGATATTTGAAACTTTACATCTGAAAAGAAAAGAAATTGATTTTAATTGAGATTGATTTGAGCTTGAATCCCATTCAATCTTCCATCATTCGTTGAACAGGTCAAGTTCCAACTTACTTAGGTTTTATAACGATTAACAAAGCTATATACACACATCAATTCGAGATACATAAGAGATACGACTTAGACAGATTTCATGTTTGTTAAATTCAAAGTCGTTAACTACCCTGTTATTCTCTCTCCAAGACTCCAACCCTGGAAAATGTTAACGCGTCCTTTTTCAGCTAATAAAATGTTTTATTTATTTATTTTCATTCAGTTGCTTAAAGAATGACGTAGCCTTATTTTGGCATACTATATAAAAAGTTGATAAAATCATAAGTGACTCACTTGATAAATTAAGTTATATATGAACGGACTTTATTTACGATGTAAAGATTTAAAGATAATGAATTCTTGGTCAAGCTGATAACTTACAAGAATTAGTCTTATATCTAAAGAATTTGAAAACACTTTGTAATCTTATAAAAAATAAAAGGGTCAAGCAAGTAACATTTTTATATTAAAGTAATATAGATATGAATTGCGAGAAAGTATTTTTAAAAAAATACTCAAGTCAAACACGTATATTTTTTAATTAAAAATTTGTTATTATGAGATAAAATTGTATATATCTACCCAAAATTTTGACAACTTCAACTTTATTCACGACTTGTGTGTTGGCCTGGTTACTACAATATAAATTTCAACTCAAAATTTTGACAACTTCAACTTTATTCATGACTTGTGTGTTGGCCTGGTTACTACAATATAAATTTCAACTCAAAATTTTGACAACTTCAACTTTATTCATGATTTGCGTGTTGACCTGGTTACTACAACATAAATTTCAATGGATAATATGATTCGTCAATTGAGCTAAGCTCAAGTACATAAAAAATACGATTTAAATAGAGGAGAAAGGTTTTATTCTTTATATATAAAAAATAAATATTATGGTATGCAGTTATAATAGGTCTAAATATATAGTGGGTCGATCGATGGTGTACAGTCCATGTCCTTCACATTTTTTAAAAAATTTTTTAGAGAGGTACTTTTTGACATATTTAGACAGAATGAAAAATAAGGATTTGAAGGATAAAACTCTTATCACATAAGCACCGCTCTCGATAAAGACCAGAAGAAATATTAATTGAGGTACACTCTACCAATCTGTTAACATTTTAAAATAGTTGCTTTGACCGCTATCAGCTGAAATTCAGTGAACAAATAAGAAATACGAATGTACCATACTCGGTATATATATATATGTGTGTGTGAGCGCGTGTAAATTTGGGTAAAAGAATACATTATGAGGCCACAATTGCAGTTAAAATTTCATAATGAAATGTAGTAGAATATATCTAGCATTACGGGACAGAAGAAAAACTTATATCCATTTTTTTAATAGTAATTAGTAACTTATTTTCTACTTATCAGTAATCTGCTTTTTAAAAATTAGACTACTAACATATTTTAAAAACTATTAAGAAAAAATAACAAATAACTAACAAGTGAAGCATAAGTTACTAGCCACCACTAATAATACAAAATTTACATCACTTTTATCATATGCAAATAACATTTTCCTTTCTGTTGTTTTTAGTATGTTAGGGTATACATATGACAAGAACATGTCTAGCTTGTCATGTCCATTAGTAAATTCCTCATTCTTATTTGCTTGATACCGCGATTGAGTACCACTTAAGCATCTTCTTTGTATATTCTTTTGTTTTTTGTTTTTGCTTTTGAATTTTTTTGTTCTTGATTGGTTTAGTTATAAATTTAGAACTCTTAATTTGTGTAATGTTGATTCCTCATGGAATCAATTACAGCAATGTTGTTCATATAGTTTTTCAATTTTAACAATTAAGGACAACTGTTAGTTTATACTTCATTGAGAGATGGAATCAACTGATGTGTCAAAAAACTTGCTGAGTTGGACGCATATATGGTTTGCTGATTTGGGGTTGACCTAGATCCGTAAAGGCTAGCTAATCGAGTGAGATGACATGACACTTTAGGTTCAATGTTCATGTGCAGCCATTCTCCCCCATTTTATTCCCAATTTTAGCTCATCTCTCATCAGAATTCGTGTTTCGCAGTAGACTTGAGGTGAATAATGGGTGGTGAAAGTGTGCATTCAGAAGTGTCAGAAACTACGGCTAGCATAACCAGAAGGTTTTGAGATTGTCGCAGGGAAGCATCTGCATTCTGCACTGCTCGTCACTTCATAGTAGGACGACAACCAAATATGCTATTTGGGCCAAGAATCAGACTTCTTCAATTAGGCCGATAAGGAAAGAGATCATGGTCCAGACATATTTTTGAAAAGTGTGGTTTGAACTGGGTTATGGGCCAAGAATTAAAATTTTTGAATTGGGCCAATAAAGAGTATAGGTTTTGTTTATTTACTTTATTTTTTTCATTTTTATCTCATATTTTTTTATTTATTTGATATTTAAACAAAAACAAAAGTAATTTTTGCTAGGATTGATACAATAAGACAACTTGTTTAATTACATAAATTATGCGAGTTAAGTTTCTATTTTAATGACTCGGATAAAAGTGACCATTTTTTACTATTTCATTTAACTTGTAACAGGTTTAACTTGAGTTTCATTTATTTAAATTTTTATTTATTTATTTATTATTGATTTGTAACTTGACGGAGTTTAATAGTGAACTTTGTAACTTGTTTTATTATTAATTTATGACTTATTTGCTAATTTTTGTGATTTATACATAGGTTAATGAATTTTTGTTATCAATTTCATTTTTTTAAAAAAATTATTAAATAAGCCCATAAGTTAATATAAGGCGAGTGAGACTAATTATTTTATAACCAATTTAAATACAAGTAATTTTGATTCAGCATGTAAAAGGCTATATTTTTCCAATAAGATTTTAGTGTGAAGTTGATGACAAAAATTTGATCCTTCTTAAGTTACTTTTTCTCTAACAAAAAAAAAAAAAACACTATGTTTTATATTTTTATATTTTGAAATTATAAATGAAACAAAAATAAAATATTTATCAGAAGAAGTATTTCAAAAAATTGAAAAACTGTCCAAACAAATTACCACGTTGACATGCTTCCAATTTTTTTTTTCCTTTTGAATTTTTGCAATTGGAGGGTTAAGAGAATTAACAGATCTGTCACTTTACTTTCTCGTATCTTGTTATAGATATTTAAATATGAACAACAAATCACTTATTATCAGTGACGGATTTACGTTGAAGCTTTTGGGGCATATGCCCCCACAGCAATTTTATTTTATTTTATTTTTATATATAATTGAATATTTTTATCCTATATATTTTCCCCCAGTGAAAAATTGATTCGGTATTTAAGTCATTAATTTTTTATAAATTCAAACTTATAAGCATATAAGAAATGAATAATTGAATGATTATTTTATGAGTGTAATTTTGATTTATTATTAGTGTAAAATTTATTTACACTATCGTCTAATCATGTATTGCTAGAACATTAAAATAGTTTGACTATCATAACAATTACTTAGGAAATTTAACTCTTTAATGATATGTTAAAATATCATTAGATGATAATATAAAAAACCTTTATACTGATAGTGAATCAAAATTAAATTCTTATTTTATTACATATATAAAGGGATAAATATTTGATAATAATTAATGATAATGTAAAATTTATTGAGTGTTTTCAAAATAAGAAATTATTTAGTAAACAATTATAAATTTATTTTTATTTTGTATTTAATTTTAATCTATTATCAAATGGAAGAATTTTTATTTTTTTTATTATTATTCAATCATTGGGTTGTCACATTATTAAAAATTTATCTATATTAACAATTAAATCAAATAACAAACTCTTTTAAAGATATGATAACACATAATTGGATTATAATAAAAAAAATTTACATATAAATCAAAATTAAACATATTGTTATCTTTAACTTTGCCCTCCCAACCTAAAATTTCTTGATCCGTGCTTATATTATCATGCTGCCATGCGCCTTATCTTTTACTCTCAATACAAAGTGAATGCTCTTCTTGCGCTACTTCAAACATAAAGCGTACGTTGAGGTTCAATAATATCTCAAAATTTGTCGAGCAACCTGATTCCTCTGAATTTATGGTTTTCGAATAATTAGAGGAATTCTGTTAATACAAATTAATGAAATTATATAAACTAAACCAATAAACAGTGCCATGCAACTAATATGTCTTATTTCTCCGTACTTCATTCTTACAATTAATTGCAACACAACACCAAGATCATAGATAATTGTGGCAACGGGGATCATCGTTTGGTTTTCCCTGGTGACCTTGACTCACCTCATTAGTAGCTCTTCCCCTCTTACATTGACGTTGCTGTTCTTGGCCAAGGAGTCTCCTACTCAGACCCTTTTCATCATCTGAAGCTACAAAATAACATTGGAACACTTATTTTCATTTCTCCATAATTGTGTACATGGAAAAGGCAAACGTATTCATACAAAAGACAAATGGATATATAACAAGAGGGAGGGTCACTTACTTGCATAAAGTTCAGCAGCACCATCGAGGTTCCTTGCTATTGCCTTAGCAGTGAAACTCAACACACAAAGAAAGAGAGCCACCCAAATAAGCGAGCACCTCTTAGAAGCCATTAGTTTGGCGCACATCACAATGTACTCAACACACTTTAATTTATAATCCAAAAATGGGTGGGTGGTGCTAACCTTTCAAGCAATTTATTTAGTCTAACTTTGGCGCTATGTTTGACCTTGCTACCTTGCTTCTCTGTCATTTCAGTTCTTTTGTCAATAGAAGTTATAGAAGAGAGTGGGAGGAAAAAACGTGTGTCTTATTCCTGCATGCTTCCGGGTAAACCAAGTCAAGGAGTGGCATGAATGACCCAGTCAAATAGCAATTGTTAATCCATGTATGTTTCCATCATACAATAAAAAATATATAAAAAACTTCTGCATGAAAGCTGTGTAAGTCATATATAATAAATTTTTATGTTTTCCAAGATAAATCTTTCCATCAAGTTGATTTTATCTCGTACGCATTGAAAGATTTGAAACTTTACATGTGAAAAGAAAAGGAATTGATTTTAATTGAGATTGTTCACTTGAGCTTGAATCCCCACTCGATCGTTGAAAAGGTCTAGTTCCAGCTTAGTTAGTGTACTATGTACGAGTCCAAGCTTGAGCTCGGTCAAAGATCAAATCTGGAGTGGCGAGTCAATCTCTTCACATTCTCGTTCAACACTCGAGTCCAAGCTTGAGCTCGGTCGAAGACCAAATCTCAAGTAGCGAGTCAAAACTTTTCTGATACTCGTTCAAACACTCAGATCTGAGAACCTACTCGGTCACACTAAGTCAAGGTCACTTTGACTTAGTGCTCCTAAAAGTCGAGCCTGGTCTAAACCACTCGGCCAAACTAAGTTAAGGCCCACCTGACTTAATGTTCCCAAACGCCGATCATGGTCCAAACCACTCAACCAAACTAGGTCAGGGTTCGCCCGGCATGGCCTTCTCAAAATTGGATCGGTCTGGACCACTCGACCAGACTAAGTCAGGGTCCACCTAACTTTGCCTTCTCAAAGTCCGATTGGTCCAACCACTCAGTAACACTGAGCATCTTTTTAAATTCTCGAGCAACTTTGAGCCTAGGACCTCGTTCAGGATAGAAAACCAAGTCTCATTTCCACAACCCTAACTCAAAGGCAATCCATCCCTCAATAATCTAACTGATACATCAACATCTAGGATTTTCAAAACATCATGAGCCAGTTTAAAGACTCATACGTTTAAAGCTCCGACCTCTCGGATGAGCTCAATGCTAAGCTGGGGGCTTGTACTATGTACCGGTCTTAGGCCTAACCCGACAAACAGTAAACTCTACTCTACTCCCCAAGTAATGGTCAAATCATCACACTGCCCAAAGCCACATGAATGACTCATAATTCCATCTCACTTGACAACTTCACTAGCATTTATATATGGGGGAACACTGCATCCAAAAAAGGTCTCTTCTCCCCCTCTACATGATATAATTTTTACAAAGACATACTTAAGTTTAACTTCGGAATGCCTTGCCGGTACCCACCCGCACTGGTTCGTAATTGAAGCACGAGTCCAAAGAACAGTTAGGTTTTATAACGATTAACAAAGCTATATACATACATCAAATCGAGATATATAAGAGATACAATTAAGATACATTTCATGTTTATTAAATTCAAAGTCGTTAACTATTCTCCAACCCTCGAAAATGTTAACTCGTCCTTTTTTCGCTAATAAAATGTTTTTTTTTTATATATTTTCATGCAGTAGCTAGCTTAAAGAATGATGGGGCCTTATTTAATTTGGTATAACTATAAAAAGTGTAAAAAAAAAAAGTAACATTTTTATATTAAAGTAATATAAATATGAATAACGAGAAAAGATAAAACAAATACTAAAGTCAAACCCCATAATTTTTATTCAAAAATTTGTTTTTATGACAGAAAATTTTACATCTCTACTAAAATTTTCATTGATTTTGACATCTTTAACATTATTCATGATTTATGTGTTGGCCTGGTTACGACAATATAAATTCCAATGGATAATCTATATATATATATATATATATATATATATATATAAGTAAAATTGTCTTGAGAAGCATATTATTAATTTTTTATATGAATAATAATATGTTGGCACATTTTTAAACGAGTTAGATTTTTTAAGTAATTATTATAATAGTCAGATTTCTTTAATGATTTGTCAACATATGATTAAATAATAATGTAAAGTTTCTTAACACTTACCATAGATTAAAATTAAATGAGCCTTAATAACGAGTGCCTTAGGACGCTGTTTAAGGATCATTTAATATTCCTCAATAAAATCTTTAAATTACTAAATGAAGATAATATTAAATGAATTTTAGATTTTTAAAATATTAAATGTTCTATTTTTTTCATTTAGTACTTTCCATTTAAATTTCGAAGGGCACTAGACTAAAATAAAGTATTGGTCTCAATGACGAAAATCCGGCTTTTTACATTTTCAGCGACGACTGAAAATTGTTGCTCATACTCCAAAACTAAAGGTAAACAATGATGCCTTTTATTGTCGTCACTAAAATATAGACCATTTGTGATGACTATAGTGGTCATTAGAGGTTATTGAAATTCATGCTTATAACTTTCTCGTATGTTGTTAATATGGAGATTTAAATATGAAAAGCAAATCACTTATTATTATCCTGCCAGCGCATTCTCTTTTACTCTCAATCCAAAATGTATGAGGTTCAATCATCATATCTCAAACTTTGTCGAGCAACCTGAGTCCTCTAAATTTATGGATTTTGGAATAATTAGAGAAAGTCTGTTGACACAAATTATATAAACTAAACCAATAAACAGTGCCATACATCTAATGTCTTATTTCTCCGTACTTTCTTACAATTGCAAGTTTGCAACACAACACCAAGATCATAGATAATTGTGGCAACGAGGATCATCAGCTCGTTGTTTCTGGTGACCTTGACTCACTTCATCAGTAGCTCTTCCCCTCTTACATGGAGGTCTCTGTTCTTGGCCAAGGAGTCTCCTACTCAGACCCTTTTCATCTGAAGCTATAAAGTAACATTGGAACACTTATTTTCATTTCTCCATAATTGTGTATAAAAGACAAGCGTATTCATACAAAAGACAAACGAATATATAACAAGAGGGAGGGTCAATTACTTGCATAAAGTTCAGAAGCACCATCGAGGCTCCTTGCAATAGCCTTAGCAGAGAAACTCAACACACAGAGAAAGAGGACCACCCAAATAAGCGAGCACCTCTTAGAAGCCATTAGTTTGGCGCACATCACAGTGTACTCAACACAATTTAATTTATAATCCAAAAATCGGTGGGTGTTGCTAGCCTTTCAAGCATTTTATTATTTAGTCTAAGTTTGGCGCTGTGTTTTTCTTTGCTGCCTAGCTTCTCTGTCATTTATGTTCTTTTGTCAATAAGTTATAGAAGAGAGTGGGAGGAAAAAATGTGTGTCCTATTCCTACATGCTTCCGTGTAAACTAAGTCAAGGGGTGGCATGAATGACACAGTCAAAGACTCAAATAGCAATTGTTAATTCACTTCTGTTTCCACCATACAATAAAATATTAAAAAAAAACTTCTGCATGAAAGCTGTGTAAGTCATATAAATAATATATTTTTATGTTTTCCAAGATAAATCTTTCCATCAAGTTGATTTTATCTCGTACGCGTTGAAAGATTTGAAACTTTACATGCGAAAAGAAAAGGAATTGATTTTAATTGAGATTGACCACTTGAGCTTGAATCCGCTCAATCGTTGAAAAGGTCTAGTTCCAGCTTAGTTAGGTTGTATAACGATTAACAAAGTTATACACGCATCAAATCGAGATATATACATATAAGAGATATGATTAAGATACATTTCATTGTTTATTATATTCAAAATCGTTAACTACCCTATTATTCTCCAACCCTCGAAAATGTTAACTCGTCCTTTTTCAGCTAATAAAATGTTTTTTTATTTATTTTCATTCAGTAACGTATTGAATGATGGGGCCTTGTTTAATTTGGTATAACTATAGAAGTGTCATGGAAGTAAAAATTTTATATTAAAGTAATATAAATATGAATCGCGAGAAAAGATAAAACAAATACTAAAGTCAAACCCCATAATTTTTAATTAAAAAATTGTTTTTATGACAGAAAATTTTATATCTCTGCTGAATTTTCATTGATTTTGACAACTTTAACTTTATTGATGATTTGTCTGTTGGCCTGGTTACTACAATATAAACTTCAATGGATAATATATATATATATATATATATATAAAAGTAAATTTGTAATGATATTATTAAATTTTTTGATGAATAATAATACTATTACCTATCTATATCTATCTACATATATATAAGTAAAATTGTCTTGAGAAGACATTAATGATATTACTAACTTTTTTTATAAATAATAATACTATTAATTATCAAATAAAATATTTCCCTAAGAAATAATTAATTATATTATTAAAAATTAATTTTATGGATAAAGAATTTTTTCTGTTAACAATATCTGAATTTATTATTAATAATATTTTAAAATAACAAATATTAAAAATTATATAGATTTTCTATGCATAAAAAATCAATTAATATGTTAATATAAATTAAAATGACTTTTTATTTTTATTTTTTTACTTTATTTACACAACTTCCATTAAAGTATTAAATTGTTAGTAGAAACCTAAATCAGAAATGTACCCAAATACTATCATGGAAAAACAAAACAAAATCTAGTCATATAATTATTAAAATTTGAATATGAGTCTCTCGATTACACTTTATAAGAAATATGTTTGAATTAATTTATTATGTATTTAAAAAATTTGCAATAATAAATCTTATTTGAAATATTTTGGTTATAAGCTTTTCTAAAGCAAAACAAAATAATTCATAGTTATAGATATGAAATTTAGAACAATTCATGCAAGAAACGAATAAGATAACTAGTATGATTCGTCTATTGAGCTACGCACAAGTATAAAAAATAAACATGATTTAATTAAATAAATGAGATATTTTAAAACTATAAAAAAATAAATATTACGGTATGCAATTATAATAGGTTTTTATAGTGGGTTAATGATGGACGATTCATGCCCTCACATTTTAGAATAGTTATTTTAACCGCTATCAGCTGAAATTCAGTGAACAAATAACAAATACGAATTTATCATATTTGGTGGCATGTCATGCAAATACTACTATGAAATATGTATGTGCGTGAGTATCGATAGTTAGATAATCCAAATTAGGATAAAAGCGTACACTATAAGGCCACAATTGCAGTTAAAATTTCAGAATGAAATGTTATTGCATATAGCTAGCATTACGGAGCAGAAGAAAAACGTTTATCCATTTTTTGGAGTAATTAGTTACTTCTTTTTTACTTATTAATTAGTATTCTTCTATTTTTTTTTATTATTGATAACTAATTTTTATTTAAAAATTAGACTGCTAACTTATTTTAAAAAATATTAACACAAAATAACAAATTACTAACAAGTGAAGCATAAGTTACTAGCCACCATAACTAATATAAAATATTTACATCACTTTAATAATGTGCAAATAACATTTTCCTTTTCACTTTTCGGAAAATCCCTACGAAATCTTTGTCCCAATCAAGCAGGATATATAGCATTAAGTTTCTTTAAAATCTAGCACGCAAAGAAGAAAATGACCCTTTTGTTTTTCTCTTCGAAAGTAAGCTCTAAGTTCTCCGCTAGCTCTTGATGACAACCAGAGTGATCATAGCATAAAAAAATGTGTTAAGGGAAAACTGTTTAATAGGATCGGTGGATTCAAATATTTATTATAGAAGATTCATCCACCTATTGAAATTTAATTATAATGACGATCGAAATTATATGGGTATTCAGTCACCATTTGTAGTTATTCACTGTAGCCGATATTTTTCTAAAAGTTATTCATAGACCCACATTCAACAGGATAACTAATAGGTTCTTTAATTTTGTGTAAATAGAACAACCGACAAGTACATTATTATAATTCTCTCCCGCGGATTGGATGAATAAACCTCTTTATTATCATCTGTGATCTGTCATGTGTTATCTATAATTTGTCGTCGAAAGAGTCATATTCTACAAATTGTAATTCAAATATTTTATTTCCTCATTTTCCTTACCTTCTATTATAGATCTTACAATATATATGAGGCGTCTTTAATTAGTTGACTTGCATCTGTCCACATTCACATCCCGGCTTTGGAATATGCTATTTTTTTCCTTTTAGTCTTAAAAAAATGCATATAAGTGGGTTGATCCTAATCCATATTCACATCTTTTGAAAAAGTCTTACAAAATGAAATTATATAAACCAATTTGCTACTTTATAACAGTAGGAGTTTGAAAATGAAGTGCTGCACAAAGATATATATTTACGACCCTGACAACATCCATTTTCGAAAAGGTCCAATAAAATCAATCATCAACTAGAACAACAAATTTATTACTTAAACTAAGGGAGTTGCTATGGTATCCTGATAGGTTTGGTACCCAGGGTGAGTTGTCAATAAGTTATTGACTGTTGGTTTCACAATAAATGTTAAAGAGTTTATTTAATATAAATAACAACTAATGAATGTTAGACAACTCACCCTGGGTACCGATACCCTAAAAAAAAAGATGGGTACCGGAGTAATTCCCCTTAAGTAATTAGTTATCTCACTGGCATGTATAATTACCAAATCAAAAAAATTACGTGAAGAAATATAAAAAATATAGAAGAAACTGGGAATGGTTTAGACCGGGGAAAAAAACTGGGAATCATTTCACTCTTTCCAATATTTTTAATTTTAAGAATTTTATGTTTAGAACAACATGAAGTAGTACATCTTTGATTCTGATTATTTTACATTCTAAAAAAATGCAGTCAAAAAATCTTTCTTAAATATTTTGATTATAAACTTTTAAAAAGTAAATAAGATAATTCAAACACGCATATTATTGTTAGTTACGTTGCTGTAAAATTCTTTCCGGTGATTGTTTGAGGCAAAAATTAGAATCAAGCTAAGACAATAACACAATCAGGCTACGGAGGCTAGGAGAGTTGGTAAACAACTTGGAAGGAATTACGAAGCTCTTCAGGAACGACAAATCCTTAGACTCAGACACTGAACTTGGAGAATGGCAGAGAGGCGAGTCCGAGACCGAGAGGGACAAAAGAGGAGTGGGATGAAGTCTTAATGAAATGAAGCCCTAGGCTTCAAAGGAATTCCATAGGGAACTTAATACACTTGGAGAACAACGTCGTTCTTTTGATCACCCTTAGCTAGTAGTAGCATTGTAACTAGTCCTTTCAACCAAAAAGAACTTAAGAATCTTGTCAAAACATGATTTAAAAATCGACTCACAGTGAATGTTTAGATGGTCAAGAAACTATTGAGAGCCAAAGAACAATTTTTAAAAACTCAAATAGAGGAGAGCATTACAATTATAAAGCCTTAAAACTTCTTTGCAACTGCATAAATCAAACTATAATCAAACTTCTATGCAACACTTGAGGAGACTAGTAAATTGAACATCTTTATTATAAAAAGTTGAGCTTTCAAACGCCTTACATATCTATTTGTTTCTTATCGTCTAGGTTCTCTAGAAGCAGATATGATTGTTCACAGGAAGAAAATAATCTAACCATTTCATTAAATCCACTATAATCAAGGGCAAAGTCATATATGATACACACAAGTGTCTATACAGAAAAACATATACTTCAGGAACTTGTCTATTGCGAACCCAAAAATGCAAAAATACTTCAATCATGAGTTATCTGCAGTCTCCATTTCAAGCAGCTGAGCTATGCTTCGCATGGTTGGTCGAGATTGAGGGTTTGTTCGTAAACATGAAAGAGCTAAATTCGCAATCAATGCCAATTCTTTCAAAATATGTTTCTTTGTAGGAGGTAAGAGGCGTGGGTCTAAAATCTCTTTGAAGTTTATCTTTTGATCACTAGAAGTTTGTATATAGGAAACAAGATCACCTGGGTGCTTTCCCGTAAGAACCTCAAAGGCTAAAACACCAAAGCTGAACACATCACATTTCTCAGTCACTGCCATTGTGTAAGCAAGCTCTGTAGCAGCGAGCAGAAAATTAGCCAATTGCAAATAACGACAAGAAGAAAGTTGTATTTGGTTTGGTAAGATACACGTTAAAATCCTAAACAGAATGAGTCTTCCATCTAAATCAAGTTCTCAAAATTAACTTTTACTCTGTTATTATCAAAAAAATAACAGAATATTTTCAATAATAGAGCAATGAACTAGCAAACTGAAAACATTTGATTGAAGCTAGATTTACTTTTGCGTCGTAGTTGTGTCTGTATTTCCAAGAATTTAAAATTTCTGAACCAGAAAGGTACTAATTACTAAATAAATTTCATGGAAAACAGAGTCAGACGGGAATATGAAGCTCACCTGGAGCAGCATAGCCATATGTGCCGGCAAATGATGTCCAAATAGGCGAATCAGGCTTCAGAAACCTTGCAGTGCCAAAATCTGAGACATGAGCTTCAAGATTGGAGGACAATAAAACATTATTGCTTGATATATCTCTGTGAATTATAGGGGGAGCACAATCATGATGCATATAGGACAAAGCTTCTGCTACACCTTTGACAATATCAACCCTCTTAGACCAATCTAGCACTAATGCTTCGTTGTCATTTTTCAGCAAATCAGATAAACACCCTCTATCCATATACTCATAAATCAAAAATGTGTGCGACCCTTCTGAGCAAAATCCATAAAGCTTCACAATGTTCCGGTGGCGTGTTTCTGACATGGCTTCTACCTCACTGTGAAAGTTTTTTATACTGTTAATATCTAAGCTATCTTCATCACATTTCAACCTTTTTACAGCAAATACTTGACCTCCACCCATCTCCGCTTTATAAACTTTTCCTAGTGCTCCCTCCCCAATGCAATACCTGCTGTCAAAGTTCTTGGTAGCTTCGATTATGTCTCCATACACAATCCTTCCATTAAAGTACCAAATTGAAAATGGATTTCGTCTGTTGGGTAAAGAGTTTTGTCTTGAAGCTCTTGCGTTTCTCTTATAGCGAAAGAAAAAAATCCCAACTAACACCAATGAAAGAAACAGAGCGCCTCCTAAAGAAGCAACAATGGGTTTCACAACTTTCTTTTTGTTACTTCCACCATCAGGTTCAGTGAGTGAGACATCACAAGGTCGCAAACCTTGGATATGCCCACATAAATCTTTGTTGTTACTCAAATCCAGTGGATGAGAAGAGTTGAATATGCCACCATTAGGAACAGGGCCCTCCAAATAATTGTAGGAGAGGTTGATGGCTGACAAGCTCAACATTCTACCAAGGGAATTAGGGATAGAACCTGATATATTGTTGTGAGAGATATTTAAGCTTATCAAATTATTAAGCTTACCAAGATCAGCAGGAATTTCTCCAGAAAGTGAATTGGAACTCAAGTCCAAAAAATCTTGTAAGGCTGCAACGTTTCCAATTTGGTAGGGGATTGTGCCATTCAAGTCATTGTTACTCAAATTTAAATTTAACAAGTTTGAGCAATCCCCTATCTGATTCGGGATTGGTCCAGACAGCATGTTCATTGACAGGTCTAAAGACTGCAAATTAGAAAGCTTTCCAATTCCTGCTGGTACCATACCAGAAAGTTTGTTGCCACTCAAATGTAAATCATACAGGCTGGAAGAATTTCCTATTTGTGAAGGAATCTCTCCTGATATTTGGTTGGAGGATAGGTCAAGTTCTACTAGTTGGTCCAACTGAAAAATCTCACCTGGAATATTGCCACTTATTGAATTCCCAGCCATGTTGAGTAATTGTAAGTTTTTGCAGGCACCCCAATTTGCAGAGAGCTCACCTTGCACCCTGTTGTAGCTGAAGTCGAGGTAAGTGAGGTTAGGATATACTCCAAAATCCTGATCTGCATAACCTGTCAACTGGTTGTATTCAAGTCGAACTCTATATAAGGCTGGGCAGTTTCTAAGGCTTACTGGAATTGGGCCAGTGAAACTGTTGAAGGCTGCACTGAAATTGACAAGCTTGCCACTTTTGCACACTTGTGGTGGTAAATGACCGGTGAAGTTGTTCTCAGCAAGATGCAGAACAATTAAAGATGAGAGGTTTCCAAATTCTTGTGGCACCGTACCATTTAAGTGATTCGTTAAGAAGCGCACATCAGTTAGATTAGTTAATTTACCAATACTAGGGGGAATTGTGCCTGAGAGTTGGTTTTGAGCCATTCTTAGAATGCTTAAATGAGTACAGTTGCCTAGAGATGGAGGAATAGGCCCATAGAAGTTGTTCCCATCTAGAGCTAGCAGAGTTAAATTCCTTATGTTCCCGATTTCATTTGGAATTCTTCCACCAAGCAGGGTGTCCTGGAAGAGGAGATTCCTGATACCAATGAGGCCAGTTTTTGGTTGATCAATTCCGTCAGGAAATAAACGAGGGTCTAATATCCCTGTTATATCATTTCGTGAAACATCAAGCTCATAAACTTGAGTCAGATTTGCAATAGAAAGAGGTAACGTGCCGTTGAGATAATTGGTGGAAAGGTCAAGGAATTGGAGTTTTGAGAGCACCCCAATGTTTTCTGGTATGGGGCCAGTGAGATTGTTTACTTTGAGATCAAGACGAAGAAGGTTTGGGAAAGCAGAGAAGTTCAAGTTTTCAAGGGTACCTTCAAGTCCAGTATATGCCAAGTTTATTACAATCACACTGCCTAGAGAATCACAAGTAATTCCTCGCCATGAACATGGGCTTTGAGTTGCACTGGAGTTGGTCTGTGGTGGAGAGACCCATGACTCCAAAATTGGTTGGTCTGGGAGACTTTGTTTCCACTTGAGCAGGGCCTCAGCTTCTGTTTGCCCTGAAGTGCCTTGACACAAAGCCAACAAAACCACCCAAGTAGCTAGAATCGCGAGACAGGCATAACTTCTATGGTTGGCCATTGTTCAGAAACTGGCTTCTTCACCTGCTTACTTGTTCAATAAAGAGTTCTATGTATATTACCATTTGCTTTTCATTTAAATTTGACTTTGATTCCCTTCCATATCCACGAGCTGGCTATCTTTTTAGTTTGAGACTTTGGGCATCAGATTTTTCTCGCATTTGTATTTGGGTAGTTGACTTTGCAAGGGAACAGGAATGCATTTATTTAAGAGTTTAATTTTGATTTATTATCAGTGTATAATTTATTTACACTATCATTTAATTATGTATTAACAACTTATTAAAATAGTTTGACTATTATAATATCTACCTCAAAAGTCTAACATTTTTAATAATGTGTTAATATATGATTAGACAATAATGTAAAAAAACTTTATACTAAGAGTGAATTAAAATTAAATTATTTATTTAATATGCAAGGTCTTATATATGAAGTATGAACTATTACGCTGCATTGAATTAAATAAGTTGTATTTTAATGATTAAAAATCAATTAATTAGAAGGGGGAAAAAGTGGATTCAAACATTTCGGCCATACTAGCCGTTTTGGACCTTCCAAGTGACAGTGTTTTCATTTTTCTACTCAACTAAAAGTGGTTGAGAATATTTTTTTGAGTCCCTTCTAGATTAACGTTAAATATTGTTAGAAAATCTTGCTGAATCTTGTTTTAAAATTAACTTATGGTTAGATTTTTTAAAAACTAGTTTTAATCCCAAAAAAAACAAAGAAAAATCTATTTTACAAAAAATTGCTAGTGAAAATTAAACGCATAAAATTTTAAAATAAGTCACATTGTTTATTAAAAAAATATTATTATACTTAATTATTTGATTTTTAGATATTGACAAATACCCATTTAGGCCTTACTTTAGAAAAGAAAGAAAATGCATATCAATAGTTATGTTGGTACATATAACCAGTTGGACAGTTTTCCAAGTATGCTTTATTATTCTGCCTTTTGCCTTCCTTATGCGAAGGTGAATATTTATTCTTTAACCAATAAGTTTAATTTTAATTAATTATCTATTATTATAATTAAAATTTTTAATGATATACTAATATATAATTAAATAATAATATAAAAAATTATAGTTACAATATATTAAAATTAAATTCTTAATGAAATAAGTGTAACATTAAACTAAAGGTTATATATGAATTTAGAATACCTAAATTAATAAGATATAATTTATACCTTATTCGTTATAATGATTTTGAACACCGTATTTTATTTGGGTCATATAAAAAGTTGAAATTAGGTCAATTAATTAACTTTCAAAATGAGAATCCAAAATTAATAAATAATTAATTAGTCACTTAATGTAAAAATTCAAAAAAAAAAGAAAGAAAAAAAGAGAAATACAATAGAAATCAATTAATTCCAAATTTTTTTAATTATATAGAAAAAATTAAAAAAAAGAGAGAAAAGGAGTTTAATTAACAAAAAATAAATAAAAAAGGAAATAATAACGAAAACCAAAAAAATTGAAGGAGAAATTAAAATTAAATAAAAAATAAAAAATGTTGACCAATCAGCCCAAGACTCCAATCCAAACCCATCAGCCAAACCCAAACCTTAAATCCTAACCCATCTGACCTAACTTAATCCAAACCAAACTAAAGACCCATTCCCTTTTCCCCCATTAGCCCAGAACTCGTTCCACCCAGCCAACCCCAACAGCATCTCTAACCATGACCCGAGTCCAAACCCAATACCCATAAGCCATTTCCCCCTTTCCTTCCCCATTCGAAACCCTAGCCCTTTTCTCTCTTGTTGTGTCGCACCCCTGCACCCAGTACAACGACACCCTTGCTCCATTCCTCTGCCCTTCCACTCCGCACCCTCCAGCTACGTCTCCACTCACCCCTGTGCGAGATCCACCAACCAAGCATTGAGGTCTCTCGCGTCTTCACGCGAACGAGGGAAAGGTACAATTTGTGCGTACGGGAGCCGCGAATCGCGCGTAGTGGAGCGAGGCGTTGTCCTCCTGTGTCCACTATCCTCAACGGACAGCAAAAGAGGATCTTTTCGTTTTTTTTATTGTATTTTATTTTTGGTTTTTTCTATGATTGGGGTTCTGTATAAATAGGAACGTAAGGTTCTGTTTTTTAGGAGAGGAAATTTTTTTCTTTTGGAATTGCTACTAATCCCAGAGAGTAAGAAAGATTCGAAGGGCTGGGAGAGACGTAGAGCAATTTTGCTCAAGGGATCCGAGCTCATTCTCGTTAATCTGTTCTTACCATATCTATTAACTTTCTTTTTTAAAATAGTTGAGTAGATGCCTGGATTCCATTGCAATTATCTGTTTTCATTTGTAATAAAATGAATAAGATCGAATGTGGTTCTTTTCTGATTCCTTTTTGTAAGATATACGTTTAGTTATGCAGTTTCATTTTTCATATTGGTATGATAAGCTAGTTTCATTCCGTTGGTGACTTGAATAGATACTATAAGGCTCTATAAGGCTCTGAGTGTGTTATCGTTGTTTATTTTAATTTTGCTTTGGTATAATAAACTGATTAATTGATGCTGCCGTATTCTCAATTTGTTCTGTTTAAGCATCTGAGTTCTGTGATTATTTTATTTCATTTTATTTGAACTTGTTTGTCTTGTGGATTAGTATTGACTGCACTGGGGTTGTGTTAGCTTTCCTTTCGTTTTTTTTGGCATTCAGCATCCCTTTGAAGGAATTTTAGGTCTTGATGTTGCTTTTGATTCTGTTTGGTTTGGTATGACATAAGACCTTAGATCATTTTAGATTCAAAAGGTTATTTATACGTGATAAGTGTGGCTCGATTCCAATGATTTTTATTTGGGGTCTCTAGCATTAATAGTTTGAATAATTGTCTGAGGTAGATGTTGGAATCTTGAATTTGTTTATGATTAAGGGATTTTTGTGGGTTGTAAGTCTAATTGATGCCATCATGTTAACATGTCAAATCAAAGATTAGTGATTTTCCATCTGAGGTAGGGAGGGCTGAGATGTGTACATTTTCGCTCGAATCTGCATGTGTATAGAATTTAGCTTTGTTTCTGTTTCACTTTGTTGTCCTAGTGTTTCCCAGATAATGCACATTTTGCTTGGATATCACTTTGATTTTGATCCCAGAAGATTAGGTACTGTAATTTCAGTGCAAGGTTCATATCTTTGTGCTGTTGGATTGTCCCCCTTTCATTTTGAGTGTATGAAGTGGGGGCTGTTTTCAAGCTGTGACTGATCTCACTGGTTGGTTGCTTGCAAGTCCTGTGTCTTTGAACTGTGATTAATTCTCTAACTGTTTGATTTTGCTGGTAGATTCTGTTTTGAAAATCGAATTTAAAACGATGTCTTTTGAGTTTTCAGTAGGTTCAAGGATGTCAGATATATTGCAGTTCTTTGTTGAAGGTCGATTTTAACCCTTTGGTGCTAGTCTGGATCACAACTTTTTGTTTTCAGTTGCTCATGTCTCATACTGTGAATAGGGAATTTGCTACTATGTAATAACCAGATTAGATTGGCTGAATTGTGGTTCTGTCACTTTTGTTCATGGACGATGTGAAGATTACTTTTTATGACGTTATTTGCGGCCCTGTTTTGAGTCTTTTTGAGATTTGATTGCTTACCCATATTCATACCAAATTAGGAGTCTCGAGGTGAACACAGTTCTGTTTAATAGATAGTTGGAATTTTTTAATAAAAAGCTTCATTCCTAGTCCTCTAGTGCTTACCATGTCTTGTATGCTGTTATTTGTGTGCAATTGGAAGTTCACTGGTATTTTCTTTCAAGGTATTGTAAAATATCATTAGCTTGTGCAACTTTAAAATTCTGATGCATGCAGATACTTCGTGATGTTTGAGTGGCTGTAAATATGTTGGTTTGATCACAGTAGCCATTTTCCTTTCCTCAAACATGTTTAACTTTACACTTGAAAAGTTTGTTCTTGAGTGAATGTTGGTTTGAGATTGGATCCCTTTTTCCCTTGAGCAGGGTTTATCTTGTTTTATGTTAATCTTTGTGAAAAATATATGGGTATGTGTTTCTGGTGCTGGTAACATGTCTGTTGGTATTGTTACATCATAGTGCTATTTTGATTTTGCCTTGTTAATATCTAATCTACTTAAGGTAATGCTTGGATTGCTCTAATTTCTGACTGATGTTTATCTCAAATTGTAAAATAATAGGAAATGTTGTTTTTGATTTGTCTCTTTGCATATATATAGGCATCTGATTCTGTGGAAAATGTAGAGGAATAGGGTCTTGATTTCGACAGAATAAAATCTGGTTGATTGTGGCTATTTCGTGATATAGGTTTTCCCAAGTTTCGGATATATTGTCATGAATCAGTTTTCCTTAATAAGATAAATATTTCTTGACTCAGCCGTGGATGCCAATTGTGCCCATACATTGAATAAAAAATAGGATAAGCTGGAGGGAAAGATAAATGGTGGTCTAAATTTGTGGGACCTCATTGTTTATGTCATTTCAAGACATAAGCATAGTTCCTTTAAATAATAATACGAAAGAAAAGAATAAGAAACTAAGATTGAATTATTGGCATATGTATATAAATTGGCAGCAACCAGACTTAAAAGCTTTTATAAGGCCCATCTGGGGCATTTTTATTCTTAGGCTCTTGGTTCATGTAAATAAAAAAATAATGGGCTGGATCAAGTATTGATTTTCGTTTAATTTTAATCAACCATCTTATTTCCTTTTGTTTGAGGATTTGAGATACGGGTCAACATGTGCGCGAATGAAGTACTCTATTTTGATAAATACCTATGAGGGCAACAACTCATTCTAACTTATTCAAGTTTATGGCCTTGTAGTTCTATACGAGATGTTGTGAATTCTAGAGATTATGATCAATCCGCATCTCCTACATGGTTTATCAAACCTTTAAAATTAATTATGACTTAGGATTCCAATGGCGTGATAATTAAAAATATGTCACAATTGTGATATTTTTTTAATTTTCTTGAGGCAAAGAAATTTTTTTTTGGTTTTGTTGGGAGCGTTAGTGAAATTATAAATAATTGTCTATAGAAAAATCTTATGTTATGATTAATTTTGCCAATTTGTTACATTTTTAGTCAACTTGTGTCAAAATTAATTTGTGGGATAAGATTCCATTGATAGGATAATTAAAATGATGTTGTAATGGGGACATTTTTTTTTTTCCTAAGGTAAGGAAATTCTTTATAGTTTTGCTAGTAGCGTTGGGTGGGCTATAAACAATTTCTCACAAAAATCTTATTTCATGGTTAATTTTACTAATTTGTACATTATCATCCGACTCATTTCAAAATTAATTGGTGGAATAAGAATCCAATGATGAGATATTTAAAATTAACTGCGACGGTGATGACATTTTAATTTCCTTGAGGTGAAGTGAATTTTTATAATTTTTCCATGAGGGCTGGTGGGGTTATAAATAATATCCAATAAAAATCATATTCCATTATTAATTTTGTTGCGATTTAATTTGCCATCTTTATTGCATTTGATTCTCAACAAAAACCATATTAGTATTCTTCCTTATCTTTTTCATGTCATTTACAAATCGAAACATTAATTTTTCACGCCACAATTAAAACTGGCTGATGACGGAAATTAAGAGAGGATCAGGAGTCTGATTAACTAAACTATTCCCGATATTCTTGAGGCATTTATATTAGATTTTGCCGGGAGTGCTGACGAGGTCTGATTCACAAAATAAACAATAAAATATTTTTCAAAAATAAAACGAATAACACAAAATAACTGAGAACAAATTCACATAGCTCGTACTTGGTGATAATGGTGAATTAAAATTAAAATTTCCTTTTAAACAATACATTTCCAAATCAACCTTGTTAAATAATTTTCTCAATTGTGAAACTCATCTTCAAAAATCATTTTATTTGTCAAAAACTATTTCCTCGAAAATTCAAGTTTCTAATTCATCATTGTCATTCTTAAATTACAGGTTTACAATTTATTCCTCAATAATGACTTTTAAGCCACACATTCCCTGTCTAGATTATTTATCACTCTTTGATAATATGCCTAACAAAATGGGACATCAAAAGTAACAAAAATAAAAATATTTTGTTTCAAATAATAAATTACCAACTTTAATAATTTAGCAGATAACTTTGGATTAAATAGGTAATCATTCTCGGAACGGACGATGTAGGGTGCTGATACTTTCTCTACTCGTAATCAAACCCTCCGAACTTAAACTCTGGTACGCAAATTCTCTTTTTAGGTGTCAATCGCACCATTCCATTTCTTGATGGAAAAATTTATTGGTGGCGACTCCCAAAACTTTTCATTTCATTTCATTTCTCTTTAAACCCATTTTTATAAAGTTGCTTAATTTCGCATCTTTTTGTTTTTCCCCTCGAGGACGGTTGCGACAATGATTACCAAGAGAATCTGCAAGGAGCTAAATCTTTCCTTTCGTTTTCTAAGTCTTAATACGACTCTCAACCTTATGTATAAATAGGAGAGAGAACCTCATCTATATATAATATGATATCTAAACTCTAGCCAAGCCCTCCCCATCACGGGCTTGCAGGGTTAAGCTTATGTTAATAGTCGCCCCCTACATTGGCCCAAGAAGGTGAAAGAGGCCAAAAACAATTGATCACTAACTTAAAACCCCATACTATCTCTTATATAAATTGACCATCAACTCATTTTATTAAAACATAAAATAATATCAATTAGTGAAAACCTACAATAAAAAAATATTTAACAATAAGGTGTAAGGTGTTTTCTGAGGACAAGAACATGACAACGTTTATAGTCTAACGATTTCGGAAGTTCATATTCAATTTCAATTTGTGTGTTTTCTGCTGTCAACTTGAAACTCACTAATATTGTTACAGTCATGAACATCTAAATGGTACTTTTACTACGAAGCTTCACTGAGGCTTTGTACAGTAATCTAGAGGATGTTCGTTGTGGTAGAACTGAGCTGCAACTCAAAAGTTACCTCCCCATGGAAGATCTCGAGCACGATTATTCAAAGAATCTGAAAAAGAAAAAGACACTTGTTATTCAAATTACGACGTTTTTTAATAGTGAAATTTGGAATAGCTTTTTGGGTTTATTTTCTCCAATAAAACCCTAAAAGATCCTTCGATCATGATCAATAACACTCTACAATTGAAAGAGACTCTATGCAAATCTCTTTTTTCCTAGTTTCATGAGGTGGTAGGTAACTATACGATGGGTTTATATCTATGTTAAAAGAAATTTAAATTATGAATCCATAATATCAAAATTTCCCATCGATTTTCTTTTTGGAAAATTATGAAATTCCTAACTATTACTTCTGATTAAGAATTTATATATATATATATATATATATATATATATATATATATAAACAATCAATCCTGGTAATCAATTAGAGGGACAAAGGTGCTTACTTCTCAGCGTCCAATTAGACGATGCTAAAAATTTATTAACAAATTAATAATAAAATTTTATCATAAAATTTTTAAAATAAAAATTCAACATTTATCTCATTTTAATTTAGCTTAGTGAATAAAATGCATGCCTTTTGTGAACAAATTAAAACAAAAATTATGCATATGTTAGATGGCAATTATATATATATATATATATATATATATATATGCATATATATTAGTTTATATTGCTTCATCTAAATCTGATCAAGACTATCGAATGAAAAAAGGGATAAGAACAATATACCTAAAATAGAGTCAAGGCTGGCTAACTTACCAGACAAAGAAATTTGAGGCTTGTTCACTAGACGCCTCGGCAGTTTGGCAGCAGGAAGAGCAAAACAACCAAGAAAGCATAGCAACCAATTGGAAGCATTTTTTTGGTTTTTCTGTTAATTCACTCGCACTCACTCAAGCGACGTTTCTCTTTGATACTCTCTATGTGGCTTGTGAGTTGAAACCAGCTCTTCCTTTCTCGCAGTTATATACAGCCAGTCAATCTTACACATCCCACAAACATTAATAAGTAATCATAGATGATTATCAACACTCAATTTTACCAAAATCTTAATAAAAATGATTTGAATCCCCTCATGTTAATAAGTAACATGAAAGAGTTATGTTAGAAAAAGAAATGCACAAATTTTATTAAACCCACTATTATTAATTTATATAGAATTTATTCATTCTACTATTGTGTCTTTTTTCCTCTAATACGGCATTCTCGTATTACTTATTAACATGAGATGATTTGATTCCAATAAAAAAAATTGTGATTTGATTCCAATAAAAAAAAAATTGGTGGCCGCATACTTATCACGTTAATCAAAATTATATAGTCGAGCAGTCGGTAATTATCATATATGTATTAAATAATTGATTGACTTGTTCAGCAAGAATACAATAGTTCGATTAACATATACTTAATTGTGGGAGTATTATTAATTGATTTAATTCAGAAAATTAAAGGATTAAGAACTCTTACAACATGACATGCATGGAAATCAATTATATATTGTACATATCCTGTTTCTGACAAACATGAAGATATTCACAGAAGCCGTGAAATAGGCCGTGACAGGAAGATCGCTCTCTTTGTCTCAAAAGTTAAGAATGTATTAAAATAACAAGATGATAGTCACTTGAACTCATATTTTTTTAAAATAATTTTTAAACAATATTTGCATGTTGACCAAAAGATATATAGGGTTATTTTACCCACACAAAAAAAGGTTTAGGGCTATTAGGCCAAGATATTAATTTGACAACTCATTTGATATAAAAAAATCGAAGGAATCAGCTCATAAAAGATCAAGGTATATTTGAATGTCTACTGAAAAATGATGCTTCCAAATAATAAAAGTGTGAAAGACATGCCTAATAGAATGACGAGAAACTAATATTCCTTAAAAAAATGATGCGCGAGATCACATTTGAATTTTCTCACCATATATTTTCTAATTAGAAAAGTAATAATATTTCAATTCATCTTTTGGAGTTGATTTCTATAGTCCAATATTAGGTTGAATTTGTGGCTCCAAATACTGACGATTTTAGTATAGTGAGCAAGTTATGTTTAGGTTAATTTGCATGCATTACTTAGTTTATTCTTCTAATTCAATTCAATTCAATTAAAAGAGAGCCATTTATGACATGATCACAGAATTTGTAATGAAATTTTTTATAGCTTATCCAAAAGAAATTGACAAAGTTAATATTAGGACGTGTAATATTATGTTTAACTACACATTACATGTTTGTTTTAAAATAATTGATAATACTTACGAGTTACGACCATTCGGGATATAAGATTTACCCTAGCATTTTTCATATCCAGTTTCTTAAAAGTTTCATTTGGAGTTTCAACTTAGGCTTGAAATTGGAATAGGATAATTTCAAATTTCATGTTTGGTATGCCATTTTTTTATTTAAAAAAAAAAAGAGTACTGTTCTATTACCATTATAGGACGCCGGTCCAGCAAAAGTGTTTACTTAATAACTTAATCGATCCGCTGACAAAAATGTCCCTGAGAATTCAAACTTTTGCATAGTTAATGACTATATGAGTTTGAAATTAGGCTTGAAATTGGAATTGGATAATTTCAAATTTCATGTTTGGTATGCCATTTTTCTTTTAAAAGAAGAGTATTGTTCTTTTTTTTTTTCGGTAGGTGAAGAGTATTGTTCTATTACTATTATATTATAGACGCCGGTCCAGCAAAAGTGTTTACTTAATCGATTTGCTGACTAAAAGAGTCCATTAATTAAAATTCAAACTTTTGCATAGTTAATATGACGTGCTGGCCTCTCAGGGAGGGCGCTCTATATATATCCAAGTGTCCATACTACCAATTCTCACAGCGAATTGTGCTTATTTCTTCCTATATATTAGACCGATTTGAAGTTTGAATATATATATACTCTCTGGGTTAATTCTATTCTTTTTGCTAGAAAATGGCTTACATGAAGAGGCTTATCTTCAACCTAGCTTTGCTTTTTGTTTTTCTCTTCTCGATGAAAGTGGCAGCAAGGGTACCCCTTTGGTTATCTGAGCCTCATCACATCACGCGTAAGTGACCTAACCCAAGTAGAAAAGGTTAACTCATTTCCTCTAAAAATTCACATTAGTTTTTTTTGTAGGTTTCTCTCATACATTTTCCTTTTACGAGGGTATCAATACTTCTTAACAATTAATAATTAATATTTGTCTTTATATTTTAAAATATAAATACAATGACTTATTTTTATATTTATATTTTAATTAAATAAGATATGCAGTTACATATCAGCCATTAATTACTAAAGTTATTTATACCCTCGTAAAAATGAAGGATACACGGAATCTCTTGAAATCAAATGTTTTTTTTTCCTGAAGTTATTCTTACAAGTGTGTTTTCCGGAATGGATTTTTCAAGTATCAATTGCTTTTTATTTTAATTTATTTCTTTGTAATTCTTTTTTATTTGTCAATTATATATGGTCAACTGATTTGGTTCAAATCTTCCATGGGAAAAATTAAAGATGAAAGCCACTTTGCTGCTGATAAACCCCAAGGCCACAATTATCCTCACCATTGAGGACCAAATTAATCATGGCAAAAGCAAGTTGACAACGAAAGGAAATCCTACTGGTTGAGGCATAGCAGTATTGGATTCATGGAAGAGAGCTAATGCGCAGAAGTAGAAAGATTTGCATATGATTATGAAGCAGCAGAGTCTTTGTTTTTTGGATTCATGATTTCCTATGGTTGTTATTAATCTCTTTTACTAAATTAAATTTCCTTCGGTTTTAAATTAATTTGCAAAAAAATTATTGATTTCCTAGCATACACGTTTTTTTATTTCTTTGATGAGATATTCTAGTAAATAATAAATAATAAATAAGAGTTGGCAAAAACCAAGGGATCATTTGTCTAGAGTCTTTGAATAGTATTTTGTTCTTAATAAGTTTAGTTCCAATGCAAGAAAAATTGTGCAACCATTAAAAACATCAAGAAGATTACTTAGATTCAAATAATCTTTGTTTAATATGACTATTACTCATTATTGCTTACTTAGGAAAGGGAAGCGGGGTTGTTCCAAATCAGTATAAATAGGTGCCTTGGTGATGGTTGTAATCAAGTCATTTGAGTAGACAAGACCCATTAATGGAACTCTTAATCACATTGTCATAAAGATTGTGATATTATATTAATTACTAACTCTCTTAAAAACTTAAGTTGTTAAGTGGAGGTTTATAGATGAATTTATACTTCTAACAATTTGCCAGGTCTTAATCAACATCTCCAAACTCAAGTCGTTCAATGTTCTAACCATTTTGTATGACCTAACCGTGGACAAAAATGATTTGTTCTCCCATAATCTTTTCAGCTTTTTATAGATAAAAAAACTTAGCAATGATGTGTTATTTCGCTAATATATCTAAAGGAGGAAAGAAAAATGTCTGATTCGTGACTTTAAACCCAAATCGGACGTACTCGTTGGAATTCCCTAGTCAGAAACGGTTCCAGTTTCAGGTTTCACTGAAAGACGAAAAAGAAAATAAAACTATTTGTAACAATGTAATTAAGTGATGCGACTAATTCAGTTTCTTGCTAAGAATATAAAAATATTGTGCGGATATAAACTTCCAAGTTGAAACTCAATATAAAATATCATAATCTCACATCTAAACTATAATATTTGTACAATAATGGAACAGAACAATGTATGACTAACCTACTACTAGTTGCTTACATCTAAAGTATGAATGTGTCACCATAAATATGTACGTCCAAACTAATATATTTATAAAGGATTTGTTATGTTATTTTTATGGATATAATGCTTAAGATGAGTTATAAAAAATTTATTAATTATTAATTTTAAAATAAATATTTTAAAATATATTAAATATAATTAACAATTAATAAATATTTAACAATTTATTTTAAATATTAATATAAAAAAAATTAAATACCATAATAATTCCCTATTTCTAATGAAATAGAATGAGAAATATGGACCGAAAGTTACTCTCACTCTGATGTCACGGCTTATGTCAATGTCTACTTTTGAATCATCATGATTCCCGAAGGAAAAATTCTTGTGTAGAATATGAACTAAACCAAAAAATAATAAATACATCATTATTTTATATATTAATTGCCAAAAAAATTGTGTCAAATAATATTTATTTAAAACTTGATCTATTTAATTAATTTCTTTTCATGTTATATATCCTTAGAGCTTGCAATAAAGTCCTGCTTTTAACAGAAATAGAGAAGTTTAGACAAAAGAAATGATCAACTCCTGCTACTCCCTTTGGAATCGATGCAATAGCCACCAGAAAAAGTCTTCCCGGAAAAAGTCCAAGTTTAGGCTAATGACATTAAAAGTCTGATAAGGACATCAATACTGTCCATCTTGCCTTAAATTTCAACCACGTACGAATCTGTTTTCATATTAATCCTAATTACTAAACAAAGCTTTGCCTGAATAAGATTCAACATTCAGTAACAAGTGATTTCGTTTTGAATCCAAATTATTTTATCCAAACACTGGCAAAATAACTGATTTACAAAGCCTGCATGATCGTGGATGTAAGTGATCCTAACCATGAACAATTCTGTCAATTCATCAACTGGTTATATATGCGTCTAAAAATTTATTTTTATTTTACGACAGTGTCTTAGTGAAGTCCACTTAATGTGTCACATCATTTATATTAAAATATTAAATATTTTGTGACGATAATTTTTTTCTGAAAAAGAATCTGAGTGCCACTAATCTCACATAAATTAAATATGCATCCAAATATATTAACAAAGAAAAGCGTTATATAGACAGCTATTGGAGAAATCAAAATGAGAAATCAATGTGCAAGAGTTATATATTGAATTGCTTGTCCATGAATGTACAATAATTTTGATGTAAGCTTGTACACATTCAAAGGTACACCAATGGTGCAGAAAGAAATTTTGAGTTTTTGTATCCTTAAATTTAATGTATAACAAAATAAAAATAGGAAGAAAAAAGTTTCAATTATTTGACCACGTCAAGAGTGCCGTAAGAGTAATACAAAAATTGTGTAGTAGAAAGTGTAGCGCATCTCGTAAAGTCCTTTGCAGTGACCACTTGAGTTCAACTGATCAAATGGCAAGGGTGAGATAAGATATGAATAAAAGCTTATAGGTTTAATCACTTGTAAACATTTTTTTTAAAAAAAGGTCTAATATCATTGTAAAATAGAGGAGATTACTGAAATATACATAATAATAAATAGGAGGCAACCACAATATTAAAAACAATGAGAGAGGTATGTGTTACCTAACCTACGTACCATTGTCTAATTAAGGAGATAAGACTGCAATTTCTTCAAAACAAAAATAACTTATTTATATATGTGCTTTATTCTTGTTAATTATTATTATTAGGTGACGATCGATCCACCAAATTTATTGAGACCAAGACTCATTCCATGTCCCTTAAATTCAAACTTTCCGTCGTTAATGACTGTGATATGTCCTGGACTCTTTGGGAGGGCGATCTTTATATACCCAACTGCCCATTGTACCAATTCTCACATCGAGTTGCTCTCATTCCCTCATATATACTAGACGGCGCGATTTGAACTTTGCATATACATATATTCTTTCACTTCTATTCTTTTTGCCTGAAGATATATGGCTTACATGAAGAAGCTTGTCTTGAACCTGGCTTTGCTTTTTGTGCTTCTCTTCTCAATCAAAGTGGCAGCAGCAAGGGTACCCCTTTGGATATCTGAGCCTCATCACATTACACGTAAGTGACTGGCACCCAAGAAGCAGTGTTAAATTTAATTCCTTTCCGTTCCCTTTGGTTAAAATATACATGAAATCTTTGAAATGTAACTCATTTCTTTTACGTACGACATGTCATAAGATATTTTAAGAATCTCATAACAAATACATAACTGTATGTTACTTTCAATTCTACAATGAAAAATGTAAGCTTACTTTAAAAAATCCCATATTGAAAAGTATTTTTGTTTTATTTTGATAAAATGTTGTATAAAGTACTCTGTCAAGAACTTGGCTGGTCTACGATTTTAACCTAACAAAAGTATTTGTTTATTTTTTCATTTGAAAAAAATTGTTATAAGAAAAAGTCATCCACGCAAGTTCGTTCAGTTCTGGTGTTCTAAATCATATAAATTCATAAAGAGGTCAAATTGCAAATTTTAGATTATTAATTAATCCTAACTAACTTAATTGAACTGGTGTATATGGATTAGAAAATAACTTCCTTGAATATTTTTTTTCTGGGGCCTTAACAGCCAGGGAACTTGCTAATCGTCCTGATGATCCATGGGGTCATAACTTTTCTACCAATAGTACTGTGCACAACTGAAGCAAGCAAAAGCCCCGGCTGAATGATAGAGAAGGCGAAGAAGCGAGAAAGACATAAATATTGTACTGTTGTTTTACTATGTACTGACATATTATCACCATGTAATATTGAAAGGATTTGAAAATAGAAAGGTTTGTTTTGTTTCGATTCTTATTCTGCTAAAAATTGATTTTGCATACTAAAGGTGTTTAAACTACACCAATCTCACAATTGAATTTGTTTCGATTCTTATTCTGCTAAAAATTAAATTTGCATACGAAAGGTATTTAAACTACACCAATCTCACAATTGAATTTGTTTCGATTCTTATTCTGCTAAAAATTAAATTTGCATACGAAAGGTATTTAAACTACACCAATCTCACAATTGAATTTGTTTCGATTCTTATTCTGCTAAAAATTAATTTTGCATACTAAAGGTGTTTAAACTACAACAATCTCACAATTCAAAACGATTGATTTCACTTCAATTTAATGGTATAAAATTTTCAAATTTAATAAAAAAGAGAGAATAATAACATATCTTTTCAATGAAAAGAGAATAGTAAAATATTTATTTAATGAAAAAATAATAATTTGACTTTTCTTTTCTCTTTCTTCATTAAATGAAATAATGAAAAACAATAAAAATAATAATAAATTTAATTATTATAAAAATAAAATTAAGTATTTTTAAAATTTCATAAAATATTATCATAAACTATAAAAATTAATAATTAAATTAAATAATATATGAATATATTAAAAATCACTAGTTATATCTGTATTTTTCTTTGTATGTCTATTAAATATCTAAAAAGTTCTAAACTCATTATTAATATTTTATTGTATTTTTAAATTATTAAAATAATGTATAAATTATTAATATTTTATAAAAAAAATTATAATTTTTGTAAAAAAGTTATTTTTATTTTTTATTGAATAATTAAATCTATTTTCTTATTTTTTATTTAATAATTGGTAACAAATTCTCGTTCTTCATTAAATACAAGTATCATTATTCTCTCTTCAAATTAGAAGTTACTAAAAAGTTATATAACCACTCAAAAAAATCATATAACTTTTTATTCTAAAACTGAGTTAAGTATTATGTATATGAAAAATATCAAATAAAAACCCCAATATCTCATTAAAATGAATAGAATCAAATTGGCAGGAAAGAATGAATTATCCAATTATTTACCCAAATTCAGATGCGCCAAATAAAAAAAATGTTTTTTTTATAAGACCACAAAGTTCAAGGTTAAAAATGCTTTTGTTTGTAGAAAAATACTCTTAGTAATTTAAAGTTCTAGACATATTTTCTTGAAATAAAATTTGATCTATACTCTAATATGCTTTGAAAAGAATAAGAATCGGATGAACTTAACATTTCTTATAATTAACTGGGAAATAATGTACGAATTGGAGACATGAAAGCAACTATGACTGAATTATTCCATAAAAGCAGAAAAAGGATTTCCACTTACGAGACTTCGATACCTGAGGGGGCTTATGAATCCAAACGAGACGCTTTGCCATGTTGCTAACAGGCAGGGAGAGCAAAACAAAGAATAGAAAAGTGAAAATCCGTGAGAAAGCATTTTGTAAGCAAATATAATTTCTTTCCTCTCGGGAACTTCCAACCAATTAAGGTGATTATTCTATATGATTTGTACCTTGAAACTTGCCTGTCTATTGTTTATGCGTATTTATAAAGTCAACTTGTTTTCTCAAATTATAATATGAAGAACATAATAATGCTACTTGCATTTAGACTACGTCTTATCTTTTCTTTTTTGATACACCCCGATCTTTTATTATATGTAATGATATATATTTATACAAAAACTTAAATTTTATATGCTTGTCCGAGTAGATAAAAATAATAAAGATATGGTAATTGTAGAATAAAAATTAATCACTTCACAGATTTATAGGTAAAAAAAATGTGAAATTTGAAAGTGGGGTACAATTTATTTATACTTTACCCCACAAATTTTGGCTATTATTATAACCTGAAAATTTATTGAAAGTAATTCTTTATCCTTTACCAAATAACAATGAGTCAATATCAAAAATATTTTTATCCACTCACTCATTCGTATTTATTTGATGAAAGGCTTCGAGATATTCAGCATTTCACCAAAAAAAAAAAAAACATTAGGCTTCATAAATCGTTTACCGCATAATAAATGTTAGCATTTGAGTACAAACTCATTACATATAAATTCTTTTTTTTTAATCAAACTCAATCTCTATAGTTATAATTAGTTGTGTTTTACTTTTGGATCAATAACATTACTCTCGTTTGAATGCAACGAGTAATTATTTGTCCTAATAGACTAACAATATATATGAAAGGGGAATACGAGTAATCTTGCTTTTGACTATTAGCATATTTTATGTTTGTTGACGGTTATTAGTTATAAAAATATTTACGAAATTATAATTGAAACTTAACTATTATTATATTTTCTGCAATAGTACTATTATCCCTTCTAATATGATGTGAGTTTGCAGTTCAAATTATAGACTCACAATATGAAAGGGGAATGTTGATGTGAACTTACTATTGGACTATTGCCACATTTTATATAACTCTACTGACTTTTACCAATTAAATCAATCGTTATTCAATCTACAATTAGAATTTAACTAATCTTCATCTCCAATTGGCTATTAATTAATTGACACCATTTTATCTGCAATAGGAATTTAAATACTGAACTGGTTTTCTTTTTGTTGTCGTCATTCACAAGAATAAGTCCTCGTTGACATATGTTTGCTGAATAGTGAATACCATGATTCTCACATGCAGTTTGTAGATTCTTACCTCGTCTTCATGCACTATCCTTTGGGTTTTTGGCTTGAAAAAGATTTTATATATATATATATATATATATACTTTTTGTTGTCTTCATTCACAAGAATAAGTCTTCGTTGATTTGTTTGCTGAATACCATGATTTTCACATGCAGTTTGTAGATTCTTATCTCCTCTTCATGCTCTATCCTTTGATTTTTTGGCTTGTAAAAGATAAATTGCTGCCATATATTTTCTAACCTCTTATAATAAGTGAATGTCACTTGATATGCAGGAATATAATCGCCTCTATATTTTTTCATATGATGTATAAAATCTTCCTCAGTATCGAATTCTCTTTCACCTTTGAGATATTCCCAGAGACTAGGAGTTGTTGGTGCTCATGCTTCTTATATTTAAATAAAAATAAATTACATGCAAAATTCAATTTTTGAGTTTTAAAAAATACGTTTTCTGTATATTCAGATATATATTAATTATCAAAACAACGTTCCTTCTGGTATTAGAGAATAATTTGGTGAAGTACTAAGTAGGAAAATTTGAACTCAAGCAGCTCTTCTGCTGTTGGGTAGTTGGTTTAATAACTTTCGTCCATGCAGCAGTCGTTATTTGACAAGCGAGTTGAGTTCTTGCTTTTTGGTACAAAGCAGTGAACATTGGATTTCTCGTCAACCGCTTCTAAAGTTTGGTACATAATTTTCTTAATTGAAACGTTTTTTCAGTTGGGGGTTTCAGCGAAATTAAATAATGTTGTGCATATTTCAGCCAAATTGAAAAAGGTATGTGGATGTCACATTTAGATCCTTTGTTTCCTTGCCGGGACTGACCGGACTGTTATTTCACAACTCTGCACAATTGTTCATGTTTGAGTTGAAATGACTCAACTTAGACTACTTTTAGTTATACTCCAGTCACATATAGAGTGGTGCACAACATTTAACGAAGTCATTGTTATTGGTGGAGAAACCATTGATAACAACGTACTGCTACCATTAACAACTTGATTACAACTTGTAACGAAAAAAAGAAAGAAAGAAAAACAGAATACAACTTTCACTTCAACAATTAATGAGCTAAATTTTCTGCCAAATAGAAACTAAAACTTAACTACCCAGAAAAAGGAAACTAAACCTTATATAACCTAAACGATCACAGAAAATATATTACATCTGAGAAGAGATAGTAACTGGCCACACAGGAGTGGTCATCGTGGCTGCATATTCCTATTAAAAATTGTGTCCCCGTGGAGCGTCTCGTACTCGTACTTGAATTGTAGAAGCTGAAAAGGAAAAAGCAGATATTTCAATCAAGAATTCCATGAACTTCCATAAAAGCAGAAAAAGGTTTCCACTTACTAGACTTCGATGTCTGAGGCTGAGGCTGAGGCTGAGGCTTATGAGTCCAAACGAGACGCTTTGCCATGTTGGCAACAGGCATGGAGAGCAAAACAAGGAAGAGAAAAATGAAAATCAGTGAAAGCATTTTGTCAGCTAATATATTTTCTTTTCTCTCGGGCACTTCCAACCAAGGTGATTATTCTATATGCTTTGTACCTTGAAACTTGCCTGTCTATTGTTTTATGTATTTATAAAGTTGATAATTCTCAGCTTCTCATTCAGTCAAACTTCCGATCCTTGTATTACCCAAGTCAACTTGCGGTTTCCTGATCAAATTGTTTAGCTTATAATATGAAGAATAATATGCTACTTGCATTTAGACTACGTCTTATATTTTCTTTTTGGTACACCCCTATCTTTTTCTTTGTAATGCTATTTATACAAAACTTAAACCATATATGCTTGTTTGATTATAAAAAAAATTTAAATTTATTTTTAAAAAAGATGGGAAATAAGAATGAAAATCACTTCACAGATTTTTTTTTTAGTAAAATCAAAATGTGTGAAATTTGAAAGTAGGGTACAATTTATTTATAATTCAACCCACAAATTTTGGCTACTATATTATAACATGAAAGTTAATTGAAAGTAGTTTTTCATCCTCTACTAAATAACAAAATAAGAAAAATATTTTTATGTCACTCCATTTTTATAACATTCCCCTTCTTATTAATTTATCACTCTCCTATATTAAAAAGAAAAAAAAGCCATAGCTTTAAGGGAGTTGTTATGATATTTGATGGGTATAGTATAATGAGTTGTTAATCATTTATTAACGGTTAATTTTACAATAAATATTTTAAAATTTAATAAATATAAATAACAACTTATAAATACTTAACAATTCAATCTGATTATTGATAAAAAAAAATAGGTATAAGAATAATCCTCGAGCCTAAACTTCCACTCACTAACCAAAGACTAAAAGGGCAACACGTGTAATCTTGCTTTTGACTATTAGCATATTTGCATGTTTGTTGGCAATTATTAGTTATAAAAATATTTACGAAATTACAATTGGGACTTAACTATTAATTATTATATTTTCTGCAATAGGCTATTATACTATTATTACTAGCATTGGCAGGTACATCACATTTTTTTTTATTTTGTACTTGATGGTGATTATTTTGTTTTAAAAGTAGGCAAGTAGCAGCTCTATGAGTAAGAAAGTGAAACTTGTTTAATATGCAAAAATTTATAAGACTGGATATCAATAAAATTATTATTATTATTATTATTATTTATGCAGTTCAAATTATAGTCACAATATGAAACGGGAATGTTTATATGTGAACTTACTATTGGACTATTGGCATATTTTAACTCTATTGACTTTTACCAATTAAATCGATCATTATTCAATCTACAGTTAGAATTTAACTACATTTTTTATCTGCAATAGGAATTTAAATACTGAGCTGGTTTTCTTTTTGTTGTCTTCATTCACAGGAATAAGTCGTCTTCGTTTATATGTTTGCTGAATATATAGTGAATACCGTCATGTAGTTTGTGTAAAAACATAACTCATAAAAATTGTCAAGCATTCAAATAATTAAACTTAATATTTTTAAGATCTTGAATACATAATTTTCACACTTAAAAAGCGTACATGATTGTATAGAAGATGAAAAAGCCGTGGTACAACCTTTGATTTCTTTAAGCAAATTGGTTTCTCTTTATTGATCCATCGATCGAAATATTACACAAAACTTTTTTTTTATGGAAACTTAATATGCATAAGTAACCCTTATAGAAAGGGTGATGACAAATTTAACTATATTTTTATCTTTAATTTGAAACGTCCATCAACTATTCAAATAAACAGTTGATATTTGTTTATCATTAAATAATAAATATCTATTTATTATTTAATAAATTAAATGATCATTATTATGCTAATTAACTTAAAAGCATAATTGACCATTATCTACAGTTGATAATTATTTTATAAATATCATACTATTACCTTACAGTTTGTAAATCGCCTGGTCTTCATTGATTAATTTGTTTGCTGAATATGTCATGATTTTCGCATGCAATTTGTAGATTCTTATGTCGTTTTCATGCACTATCCTTTCTCACCTTCTTCCCTCTTACAATAAGTCAATATTCTCACTTAATATGTTATTTCCCGTCAACTCTTTTCACTGTACATGGCCACATCGTGGCCACATCAAAACTGATGAGATTAGAGGGATGAGTTTCCCCCAGAGCACATTTCAGGGCCTTTTACAACGCTCATGTCCGAGGGATCTTTATTATTAGTTTATGTCGACTTGATCAACTTGACAAATCAATCTAAACTAATTAAAAAAATTTAGTTTAATTTGGGTCATTGGGTCTAATCGGGGTCTAACCCGATCAAAACTGACCAAGATTGGTCAAGTTCACAAGTCTTGCATTTTATAACTCAAAAATCCAATGACTCAGTGAAATGATCCGAAGAGTAATGCAATTTTAGACTTTGCAAAAGCTAAAAAATTTGTAGGTGCTAATTATTTTTATAATAATTTTTTGACAAAATTATCCTTAATGCATTGACACAATTCATAATATACCATTCAAATACACAATATATTTATTGCAAAGAGCTTATGAAAAATGCTTCTCAACATATTTCCAAACGCTATTTAGCTTAATTTAAACTACACTTATAATAATAGAGTTTATTTAATAAGCTCTAATCGAATAAGTACTTATATAAGCTATTTATTTAAATAAGACCTAATTCTTCCTCAGACATCATTTGGTCCTCATCACAATGTGCTTAATTGATTAAGGCTTCTTTTATGATTATAGTCTATACTTGATATTATTGGCTCAAAATTTGGATTGGATTATTGACCAAAAATATTATGTTCTAATATAATTGTATATATTAATTACAAATTATGTTTAGATGTTGTTTTGAGATTACTGCCAATTCGATTGGAGCAATAAAGAACCTACGGTTATTTTGTTTGAGAGCGTAATAATAGGGTCACGTCATAAGAGATTTATTAATAATTAGGGTCATAACTCTGATGTAAGTCCACTACAGGGTGTTATATTAAGGGTCGCATAATGTGATGTGATTACTGTTGGTTTTATTTGAGCAGAGTTTTTTTTAGGATTCGTGGGCTTAAGTATATTCTGCCCCATGATGCTTGTAATTGATGCAACCTCTTAATGCTTAATGCGATTTTGAGAAACTATAAGAAAATAAAATTGCACCATTACCATCAGTTATAAATTTTTGCCTAATGGTAAGTGCTTGATCTAATAAGTGGTATCAAAGGGGTTCGAATCCCCAGGTGACACTGCGGGGGTGATTGTTGGCTTTATTTAGTTAACATCTCTCTTAAGATTTGTGGGCTTAACATCCCGACCCATGACGCCTATAATGGGTGCATCCCTTTAATTAATACTTCATGCGGTTCTGAGAAATTATAAGAAAATAAAATTGCACTCTTACCATTAATTATAGCTTTTGACCTAGTGGTAAGCGCTTGATCTAACTGTCGCAACATTTCAGTTGCGGCCACCGCCGCAACTGCGATATCCTGCAATTGCAGTTCTCATCAACCGATATTAGCTTGCATCAACTGCAACTACAATTTAAAACCTTGATCCTTCCTAATCCCCTTATATATGCATATATGAAAATAAAAAGTGATTCTTACGTTTCTTTAAAATTAAACTTCATCATGTTAGGATACAAAATAGGAATATGATTTTTTTCGTATGATATTCCACAGACTACAGAGTCCACCAAATTCTCCTTCAATTTTGAGATATTCCCAGTGGCTATAAGGGTTGTTGGTGCTCGTGCTTCTTAATTATATTTGAATATAATTTCAGCCAAATTGAAAAAGGTACTTCGATGTCACAATAGATCCTTTGTTTCCTTTGCAGGACTGTTATAATCACAACTATGCATAATTGTTCATGTTTGAATTGAAATGACTCAACGTGTACTATTTTTAGTTATAATCATATGGAGTCACATATAGAGTTGAAATGATTAAGAATGTGTATTTTTTACCTTAACTATTCATATTCGAATTTTAAGTCAATATATAAGGATTGGGCCTTTAAAATTGTATGAGGAGATAATTAGTCTCGAGTAATAGTAAAGTTGGCCGGAAGATACGTTTATCGTAAAATAAACATATATAACTAATGTTGCTACAATTAACAATTTGATTACAACTTCTAACACAAGAAGAAGAAGAAGAACTAGTTACAACATTCACTTCAATAATTAATGAGGTAAATTTTCTTCCAAATAGAAACTAAAACTACCAGAAAAAAAGGAAATTAAACCTTTTATAACCTAAACGAACACAAAAAATATATCACATTATATGAAGCGATAGTAGTCCAAAGAGAGTGATCATTGTGGTTGACTGAGCTGCATATTCGTATTAATAATTGTGCCTCCGTGGATCGTCTCGTTCCTTAATTGTAGAAGCTGAAAATGAACAAACATATATTTCAATTTAGAACTAAATTGAGAAGATTTTCTTTTCGCTCTTTATGCTTTTGATTTTCTCCTTTTTTTGTTAATTTTTTTTTAAATCTGACATTTAATTTAAAATCTCTTATATATCTGACTGAAACCGAGTATCAAGTATTTTATATATGGAAAAATATCAAATAGAAACCTGAATATTTAATAAAAATGAATAGGATCAAATAATCAGGAAGGAATGAATTATCCAGTAATTTACCGAAATTCAAATGCACCAAATAAAAAGAAATTTTGTTTGCAGAAAGTACTCCTTTGCACACTTCCAATAAGTACTTTAAAATTTTGGACATATTTTCTTAAAATAAAATTTGATCAACACTCTAATCTGATTTCAAAAGAATAAGAATCGGATGAACTTTGAAATTGAAATTCCAGGATTCGAGCGTAAGTTTCTTATAACTAGCTGGGAATAGTGTACGAATTGGAGACATGAAAGCAACTACGACTGAAACTCCATGAAAGCAGAAAAAGGGTTTCCACTTACGAGACGTCGATGCTTGAAGCAGAGGCTGAGTCTTTTGAGTCCAAACGAGACGCTTTGCCATGTTGCCAACAGGCAGGGAGAGCAAAACAAGGAAGAGAAAAATGAAAATCAGTGAAAGCATTTTGTAAGCTAATATATTTTCCAACCAAGGTGATTATTCTATATGCTTTTGTACCATAAAACTTGCCTGCCTATTGTTATGTATTTATAAAGTCGATAATTCTCAACTTCTCATTCAGTCAAACTTGCAGTCCTTGCATTACCCAAGTCAACTTGCGGTTTCCTCAAATTGTTTTGCTTATAATATGAAGAATAATGCTACTTGCATTAAGACTAGGTCTTATCATTGGCACTTAACTATTATTATCTTTTCTGCAATAGGCTATATTATTATCACTTATGATATTATCTTTTTTGGCTACACCCCTTATAAAATATATGATCTGAGTATGCAATTCAAATTATAGACTCACAATATGAAAAGGGAATGTTTGCGTATGAACTTACTATTTTGCTATTGGCATATTTTAACTCTATTGACTTTTACCAATTAATTAATCATTATTCAATCTACAATTATAATTTATCTATAATTTTTATCTGCAATTGGCTATTAATTGTTACCATTTTATCTGCAATAGGAATTTAAATACTGAACTGGTTTCCTTTTTGTTGTCTTTATTCACAAGAAAAAGTCCCCGAACATTTGCTGAATACCATGATTTTCACACGCAGTTTGTAGATTCTTACCTCGTCTTCATGCAGAATCACTTCGTTTTTCGGCTTGAAAAAGACACATTGATATGTATGACCAAAACAACGTTCCTTCTTGCATTAGAGAGAATAATTTAGTGAAGAATAGTACCGAGTGGGAAAATTTGAACTCAAGTTGCTCTTCTCTGTAATTGGCTAGTTGGTTTAATAATGACTTTCATTCGTGCAGCAGTCGTTATTTGACACGCTAATTGAATTCTCATCAACCGCTTTTCTTATTTGAAATCATAACTATATGACTATTCGGGTCAAACATTTCAACTTCTTTCTATAATTCAAAATTAGGGAATTCAACCAAAAAAATATTGTTTTCCTCAAACTTCCGTATGTAAAACCATCATCACTTGAGTCAAATACCAGAGATCAATCATAATATTTTTCTTTTTGTTACTTCGCAGGAATCATATAATCTTATAAAATGATTTAGTTCAGCTTATATAAAATGTACTCTATTTTGATTTATAGTCACAATTTTTTTTAAATCTGAATAGTCACATTTTTATAATAAAATAGTTATATAATAACTCAAAGTGAAATAAAAACAAATTTTGTTGAAATGGAATTAAATTACTTTTTACTACTAATATAATGTCTTTATTCTTTGGGATTTGATCAATAATAAAAAAAATTCTATTTCAATTTTATTAACTGTAGCGTAAGTTATATAGGATTGCCTTCCCACGTTTTAATTGAGAATGAAATAGGTTGTTTCTACTGAAAAAGGAGAGGCAAGAAGCAGGGAAGGAAGACAACGAATGATTTTTTTTCCTTCAATCTCTGAAGAGCTCTTACACTTTTACACATGGTACACATCAGTTGGTGTAAAAAGACATTTTTAATGGATCTTTCAACGAGCAAATGAAATAGGAACCTAGCTTCAGAGTTGACCTGCCAGTTCCAGCACTTGAATTAAGCTAAAATTTAGGTACTTACATGAGTACATGGCTGCATTTTTCCCCCCTATGGTCCTGCGGGGTGCTGGAAGCTTAAGGTCCACTTTTACCGAGCAGATAACTAACAAACTGATAGGATAATGTACTAAAATTAAAATTTTGATTGGCAGACTGAACTTTTCATTTAAAATGTCATAATAAAGACAGTAAAATAAAATTTTAAAAACAATTCAAAAAATTTATAATAAAATAAAAACATTAAAATGTTAATTATAATTGACTCCTTGATCCTGCATCAATTGGGCAACTCAGCAAATATTCCTAGTGTGACAACTACAGCACATATAAATGTTTCATACCTGTCACAGTGATACTGAATGTACCACCTTGTGCAACATTACCACGGCAAAAGGCCAGCCATACAATAATCAGATGGCAGTGGCACAATCCATACATGTAAACAAACAGGCTTATTAAAGAAATGAAAAAAATGAAAGTGTGAAACATTACAGAACAACGATAAACGTCAGTCACAAAGCAATTATGGACTGAAACTGCTAAAATAGGAATTTGAGCAAAATAAGTAGATTAAACCATAATCTACATTACGCAATTCATTTCGCAATATCCAGAAATTTGCAACAGATGAGCAAAGGATAAAAAGTATAACACTGAATACTGGAATTCTGTCAAATATTGTCTTCATATTTTTCCCATACAGAATGATGCTATAAAGTTTGTGACATGAGCCGAATATTATACACCAAAACTGTACCGTGTATGGGGTAAATGGCCCAACCCTAGGCCCAATCTATAATAAAGCCCTCCTCCAACAGAACCCACTTCCACTCAGGTCCAAGATAGTTATGGGCTACTTTCCTCACCCATGACCCCCTCTTTTATCGAGACCTGAACCATCTGCCAGGCGGCAGTTCCATCCTGCCACACGGTGAATAACCTCTGCCACACGGCAACCTCAAACAGGCCATCATGCCATAAAGTCCCTGCCACGTAGCAGTGCTATGCAGTGCTATTTATCACGAAAGAGTTTTCGCGAAGCACACTATGAACTCACGTGTACTATAGGATGAGAGTAAAAAGTAAAACAGTCAAGTGAGAAAAACATAACAACACGCATCACATACACTTTCTAACCTATGCCCTCATTCGTAGTTATTATAAGGATTTAGAGTTGATATTCAAATTGCTTTTTTAAAGTATACGGATTCACTACAACGAATAAGGGAAAAGGCAGCGACTTTTCCCCCGCGACAACTTATCGTAACCAAAAGAGTATTGATATGTGCATATAATTTTTTTTATATTATTTTTATATTTAATTAATAAAGAGTAAATATTAGATTAATATATTATATTATTTGATTAATAAATTTTAATAGCTTGTAAGTGATTAGTTATAAAAATTTATTAACTAAACAATATATTGTATTAACTAAAAATTTATTCATAATTAATCAAATATAAAAATAATGTAAAAAAAATAATATACAAAAATTATTATTGTAACCAAAAGTAGGCATATACCAGCAACTTCACTTGATCGTTGGAAAACATATTTTAAGGACAAAGATATAGCAGCGACACAAAAAAGTCGTTAGGAAAAATCATTATATGGCCGCGACAAAAGTTAGTCGTTGGCATAAATTCTTTAAGGATATGCCCGCGGGATGGTAGTCGCTGACAAAAGGATTATGTGCTAACCACAAATTTTATTGCTGGCATAGGTCCGAGCCGCGAGCCAAGGTTACAGTTGATAGGAATTGTCAGCAACCTTAGTTGCTGGTACAAGTAGACATATGCTAGCAAGTTTAGCTTGTTGCTGGGATAGGACTTAGAACATGCTCCTGGACCAGGAATCAAGATATTTTGTGAAGGAATTGCCAGCGAAAAAGTCGTTGGAAAAGGTAGCTCTATGCCAACTACTGCACATTGTCGCGGGAAAAGGTTCTGGTTTAAAGGTATTGCCAGCGATAACGTCGCTGGGACAGATACATATGTGCCAGCAAGTTGATGTTATGTTAGCGCTGGGATAGCACCCAGAACATGATACTAGTTAACCCGGACTATATTTTGAATGTTTTGCTTGGACAAGTAGATATATGCCAGCGACATTTTGTTGTCGTTGGGAGAAATAGTAGCAATTGCTAGCATCCATTGTCGTTGGGAAAGGTAGATAATTAACAGCGAGCATACTGTGTCCAATGTAGTACCTTGCTTACCATGCTATGGACCTATCCAACATTGGTTCTATTCTGCAAGATGTTCATATATTGTTCTCACTTCAATGGCGTGGAAAGTTACCTCAGTTCCAAGGAATGCAAACAATGTAGCTCATACAATAGGAAAAACTCGAGAGGTATCGTACCAAAAAAAAAAACGCTGAGAGACAGTTCGCAGTGGCTTCCAAAATTTAAGAAATGCGAACAATGTAGCTCAAACAGTAGCTGAAAGGCTGATAGTTCTCAGTGGTTCCAGTATCACTTGCTAATTTAGATTAATAAAATCTGCAGTTTACATCATGGAAAAAAAACACCGTGAAAATTATAGTTTCGAAAGCACTTGTTGAAGTGCTCAAATGATATATTAGTGCTGAAAATGTTTTAGTACTTAAATTATTTAAATTTGCTTCACATTAAACTTTAAAAATGATAACAAAAAAATTTAAAATGAATTTAAATAATTTCAAGAATGAATCATACACTTTATTTTAATCAAAACTAGATTACGAGCAAAATACATTCTCATATGCCATTTCACTCCTTTTTTATATTTTATCAAAAAGATAAATAAACATGTTTTCAAAACAACTCCATTACGATTCACAGATATTACCCCCAAAATATAACGAGTTAACAACAATTCTTTAAAAATTAGTTCAGAGTAGTTCAGAATTTCAAATTAATATTAAATTTATTAGTTTTATAAAATGCACTTGAGTAATATAAAATGGTTCTTAAACCAAAAAAAAAAAATCAACCTAAATCCTTCCACTAGCCTCAGCAACTTGTCTGTTTCGCTGGGTTAGGTTCCTATTGAAATAATCAAAGGCAAGCGCGTTACTTTTAGGCGCCAAGTGATTAATCGTAAGTGTTCTCAGAGAATGATCATTTCGCCTCAAATTATCAACGGCTCAAATTTTCTCGCCTCTGTGTTCATCTCACGGCATTGAAGAATTTTCTATTCAAATTTCAGGTAGCGATTTGAATTTTGATTCTATTCTTAAACTCTAAAGTAGCGATTCGAATTCGATTCTGTGGTTTTGAAGCAGTGATTCCATGATTCCTCGGTGGTTATTCCATGAATCGATTCCTCAATGATTACATGATTCAAATTATCTTTCTAGTTTTGTCAAGTATCTGAAGTTTGCTTTTGTGTTTGGATTGAAATTACGATAATATTTGCTTGTGTTGGTAGACTTAATTACGATATTGGTTGTGTTCAGCACCTTTCCTCAATTTATACAACTATGGTTCATACAAATTATTTTTGTAATTTTGTGGAGACCTGGTGATTTGGAAGCATGTTGTTGATAGGAACATGACTTGGATACTGGAGCACACAGGAACATGACCTGAGCTTTTTCTTTTTCCACTGGAGCACATAGAGTGGTTTTGGTAATGTTTTGAGTGACAAGGGCTTGTTTCCTGTTATTCATGGCTTCACCTGTTTACTATAGCATTCAGCAGTTTGTTTTAAACCTTACTTCTTAAATTATGAATACATACAAAATTCCACAACCCTAAAGCTATATTCTTGAAATGATGCCAATGAAATTTTTTGAACTGTTATAACTAATCTTTGGGTCTAAGTCTAATGCTCCTCCACCCTAGGAGAAAGGGAACAAGGATGGAAAGTAGCTTGGCAATTGTTATGTTTGAGTTTAATCTAATGGCAAGTAGTGATGATACTGTTTGAGGCAGAAAAGGTCAACCATTAACTAGAGTCTGCCACTATTTGCAGTTCGTACTTGCTGGGCCAAAGGAAAGAAAGGAGAGCTTAAGGGACAGTCTGTGGCTGTGAAAATCATATCCAAAGCTAAGGACAGTCTGTGGCTGTGAAAATCATATCCAAAGCTAAGGTGAGAGGCAGAGGCCTTGTTGTATACGTTTCATGATCAAATCAAATTAGAGCTTCAGTTGAAATATTTTAACTGTGAAGATCGTTTCATTTGATATGCTTTTACTCAGAGCTGGTTGGTATACGTTGACTCTTGGTCAATTCGGGATCACTTCCTTAATTCCAATTATTCCATGATTGTTTTGGCACTGGAATTCCATGTTACGCTGGTCATTTGTGGTGGTAAATGTACACGTGATTACTTTTCATTGAATTTGGAAATTCAACGATGATTCAATTTAGCAGTCAAGTTCGCTTCTTGGAAAAATTATGGCACCACTTTTGCATTTGGTTCAACTTTAGTCCATAAGTTCTGTTTTCCGGAAGAATCTAAAAAATCCAAAAGTACGAACTGCAAATCATTAGCCTGTCAAGAAGTATTTTTCCTAATTTTTAAGCTCCCCCTAATTTTTCCTCAAAAATTAGAAAAAAGAAATAAGGAAAATTGAATTCAGTTATCATTACCTGTCAAGAAGATCTGAACATAATTCCTCAAATCTAGCCTTGTAAGGGCGGTCTCAATATGCTTGGGGCCATCCGTTGTAGCTGCTATGAATGGGAAACTGAAAATATATGCATTAAAAAGCTCAGTGGTTTGCACAAAGCTTCAAGCACACTAAAAAACTACTGAATTGGGTGTAGAATGCTCAATAACAAAATATATACCTTATATTCGTGATAAAATGAAAAAGACAGTAGCAGACAGAGATTTGCTGCCCATAGTGTCATTCAGGTCTGTGTCTTGCACTGCCCTTGCTCACACCATCTGGATGCCCGCATGTGTATCCTTTAATTTGTGATAAATGGACTATCATCACTATCAAAGTTAAACTCTATTGATATAGCAGTCTTTTAAGTCAACACTATCAATTGTTCTTGTGAATGTTTCTAATTTCTAAATAATTGTAATTGTGTGAACAATGTCAAAGTAACATTTATGTGTTTATGTTAGCGAACAATTCTTGACTTGGTAGTGTTGGTTTCTGCAGATAATGCTGGTGTCATTGTGAATCCCAAGGGTGAAATGAAAGGTATGTTAGTTCATTTGTATTCTAGTTGCTTATCTTCCTCTTGATGTCAGTATTTTACTCATTTGGATTGCACTCCCTTCTAGGATCAAATCTCCTAAAACGAGCCAAAACTATTAAGTTAGATATAACAGTGAGATGGCATCAATTAAAAATCAAGGAACACTTTTAAATTATGAGTCACTTGAATATTCAATCATAACCACTAGTCCAAATGAATACAAGTGTTTTCTTTATGTATTCCCATGGATGACATTTTTAATTTGAACACTTTCATACAAACACAACACATACAGGCCTTCTTATAATATTTGCATGACATGTGAAGCAAATTGGGGGTTTTAATTTTGTAACTGAGAAGTCATAGTTTTGTGGCAGATACTAGTTACATATTGGGCACAGAAATAAGTAAGAGCTCATGGACCCCGTACAGATCTTAGCCGTGTTGTCAATTCAAAATTACTTTTGTCACATTATCAATTTCCTAGTTGTTTATAACTGTTACTGTAGCACCCCTGATCAAATATCTAATAGACAACTAGTGAGATGCCAAAAAAAAAAACTGAAATGAAAAAAATAAACAATTCACTTGTTAATATTTATATTTCCTTTTATGTTTTGCAGGATATAGTTTTGCGAAGTTGGAAATACAAAAAGTACTATGACAAAGCAATGGATGAAAGATAATTTGAAAGAAGTGTACATTTTTTTAATTTAAACTTATAGGTGCCATATTGGGAATCATTAAAAAAGGAAACCAAAAAAAATTGATTTTGCATTGAGAATATTATTGTGAAATATCAATGTAGATATTATGTTTTGGCCAATCATGATATAGTTGGTTTTGTATAGTATATATTTCGTTATAAAAAACAAATTAATCATATTACGATAAATATTAATTATTTATATAAAATATAAAAATAGATTCTTAAATTTAGTTAATAATAATTATTTTTATTTTAAAACCCACAATTTATTTAATGACCAAAATTGTCAAAAAAAAATACAATATTTGTTGATAAAAATAAATGCAATATAGCAACGATGAAAATCCTTTTAAAATTTCTATCCCTTTGGCAGCGACGTAGGTCACTAGGATATGTTGATGTACGGAGCAAATGTTTATGTGTAGCAGCAATAGTTGTCGCTGGGAAATGTCCTATGGCAGTGACATTATGTGTCGCTGGGAAATGATCATGTATAGGAGGTTGCTAGGACATGTTCATGTATAGCGGCGACTTATGTCTGTGGGATATTTTAAGTGTAGTAGCGACAATAGTCGCTGCGAAAGGATATCTTGTGGAATGTTTGTCACAAATCTTTTCCTTGTTACGGTATGCAGCGACATTTTTATTGCTGGAAAAAGTATTTTTTCCAACAAGTAAAAATGTTTAGCAGTGACAAGAGTCGCTGAGAAAAGGTTTCTTTCTTGTAGTGGATATTAATTTAATTTTTTAATTATTTTTAATATTAAAATAATCCTTCAAAAATACAATTACATTAATTTAATTTTTTTTGACATTAAATTGATTATTTAAAGTTATTTTTGAATTAAATTAATCCTTAAAAATTAATCTAAAAAGATAAATTTGATGTTAAAAATAATTAAATAACTAAATTAATGTCCAATACATTTTTAAGAGACCAAATTAAGTATTTCCTTAACCAAAGAAGGCTTGCCTCTTCTTTTTTTCCCATATAACAAATCTCCAACATCAGTAAGTTAAATATTTGGAGTATCTTTTGGTTGTACCAACCCCTTGGTTTGTGATCGGAATCTAAAATACACACGTAAATAATACCTCGTCAAGCATGCAAAGAGGAGAAGCTTTGAGTTGAAGCAGCGCAGAATCAGAGATATTGCAAGCAATGATCCATGACTTCCACTCGTTTCTGAAAAGGACTGTTTCCACACTCCTCCAAAATGCAAACACAAGCCTCAAGAACATCAAGAAAACTACATTCGTTGGGAGGTTCTATCTTTACCATTGTGCCCGGTTTTACATGCTATATTACGCAACCTTTTAATTAGTGTAAGAGATATCTAAATATTGCAAGAGTATGAAATTTCCGATAGAATTGGTCAACTAAGCGACATTGCTGTGCTGTCACAGTGATACTGAATCAGTTCTTTCATTTCCGCCCAAAATGAGTAGATTTTTTTTATAAACTACAAGCAACTTACATGGTTTGGCCAAAAGTTGCAAGATACATGCTTTTACCTAAATCGGGTTTGAAATTTTCAAAAGCTAAACCAAAATGCTAATAGTAGTACTGTAGTGGATAACGTTCATTTCCCTTTCGTTGAGGTTGCATTAGCTTTAGAACCGTCCCAGAGGTTGTGGCCGCTTAGTCCTTGACGAAGCAGCCGGAATTTCCATCCTCAGAAGTGTTGTTTCTGTTTAGGAGGTTCCCCTCCTGTTATCCACCAAAAAATAAAATAAAATAAAATAAACAAGCAAACAAACAAAGATAAACAACCAAAACATTAGGTACTGGTAACATTCCTAAAAACCATTAAGAATTTTCTGTTGTTCTGTAACAGAAAAAACATTCTGAATCAGGACTAGGCACTCAAAAAAGATTGCAGATATCAAACCAGTTCAATGGGCTTGGGTAATGTCCATTATTCAGAGGGTCAAACAATTTGACAAAATGTTGGTAAAGAAGTCAAAGGCTGACAAAATAATAGGCAAACTACCCGATACTATACATTTATATAGGCTTCAGACCAACCACCCACTCATACACTACACTAACAATGTACGACTAGGACCTAATCACACACACACACATATAATATGCAAACTAGCCACTACACTTACAGCTATTGAAGTTTCCGATGTAGAACAATGTCACCAAGAAAGAAAGAAACAAGAACTAGAACATTAGGAACAAATACTTATGGGAATTTCTCTTGTACTTTGCAGGATCAAACTCATCCATACCTTTTCTAACTCCTTGCTCAGCACCATCGTCAATTTGTATGTTAGGAATATGAGCTATCTTGCTCCAGTCTGCTCCTGCTGGGAGTTTCTGGATCAATATTGAGGATTCTTTGATGCAAAGACAAGTCAAGGATGAAGGCAACCCTTCTTCTGGCAAGGAATAGAGTCTGTGGCAAGAGTTAATCTCCAATGTCTCAAGAGCGGTCAGATGCTGAAGCGCCTTGTCATTCAAGACTATGGGACTTGAGAGTCTGCTGATGCGTAGAGACTTAAGATTTCTTGGCAGAAGATCCTTATCTGGAAATGAATTCATGCCAATACATCCGCTTTCAATCTCGAAACGAGTTAATGAGTGAAGCCTCTGCAACTTCCACTCTTTCTGCGGTGCAAGTTTGTCAGAAAAGGCAATAGAAAGTAAATTTAAACTTCCACTCCTTCTGGATAATCATTGCTGATTGATCGTTGTAGAAATGACCTCGACAATTAAACTTCATCATTTTAGGATAAAAAATAGGAATATGATTTTTTCATATGATATTCTACAGACTACAAAGCCTACCAAATTCTCCTTCAATTTTGAGATATTCCCAGTGACTTTAAGGGTTGTTGGTGCTCGTGCTTCTTAATTATATTTAAATAATTTCAGCCAAATTGAAAAAGGTACTTCGATGTGACAATAGATCCTTTGTTTCCTATAATTTGCAGTACAGTTATAATCACAACTATCCATAACTGTTCATGTTTGAATTGAAATGACTCAACGTGTACTATTTTTAGTTATAATCATATGGAGTTGAAATGATTAAAAATGTGTATTTTTTACCTTAATTATTCATATTCGAATTTTAAGTCAATACATAAGGAGTGTGCTTTTAAAATTGTCTGAGGAGATAATTAGTCGCGAGTAATACAAAAGTTGATCGGAGGATACTTTTACCATACAATTGCACAATAGTTACCGAAGATCATTGTTATTGGTGGAGAAAGAAGAAAGAAGAGCTTTCCCCATTGATATATAACTAATGCTGCTACAATTAACAATTTGATTACAACTGCTAACAGAAGAAGAAGAAGAAGGAGAAGTATACAACTTTCACTTCAATAATTAATGAGCAGCAGTATACAACATTCACTTCAATAATTAATGAGCTAAATTTTCTTCCAAATAGAAACTAAAACTATCTACACCAGAAAAAAGGAAACTAATCCTTTTATAATCTAAACGATCACAAAAAATATATCACATATATATGAAGTGATGGTAGACCAAAGAGAGTGGTCATTGTGGTTGACTGAGCTGCATATTCGTATTAATAATTGTGCCCCCTTGGATCGTCTCGTTCCTTAATTGTAGAAGCTGAAAAGGAACAAACATATATTTCAATTTAGAACTAAATTGAGAAGATTTTCTTTTCGCTCTTTATGCTTTTGATTTTAGCCTTTTTTGTTTTGTTTTTTTTTTAAATTGACATTTAATTTAAAATCTCTTATATATATAGGGCTGAAGAAACCGAGTATCAGGTATTTTATATATGGAAAAATATCAAATGGAAACCTGAATATCTAATTAAAATGAATAGGATCAAATAATCAGGAAGGAATGAATTATCCAGTAATTTACCGAAATTCAGATGCACCAAATAAAAAGAAATTTTGTTTGCAGAAATTACTCTTTTGCACACTTCCAATAAGTACTTTAAAATTTTGGACATATTTTCTTAAAATAAAATTTGATCAACACTCGAATCTGATTTCAAAAGAATTAGAATCGGATGAACTTTGAAATTGAAATTCCAGGATTCGAGCATAAGTTTCTTATAACTAGCTGGGAAATAGTGTACAAATTGGAGACATGAAAGCAACTACGACTGAAACTCCATGAAAGCAGAAAAAGGGTTTCCACTTACGAGACGTCGATGCTTGAAGCAGAGGCTGAGTCTTTTGAGTCCAAACGAGACGCTTTGCCATGTTGCCAACAGGCAGGGAGAGCAAAACAAGGAAGAGAAAAATGAAAATCAAGGAAAGCATTTTGTAAGCTAATATATTTTCCAACCAAGGTGATTATTCTATATGCTTTCAACCTTAAAACTTGCCTGTCTATTGTTATGTATTTATAAAGTCTATAATTCTCAACTTCTCATTCAGTCAAACATGCAGTGCTTGCATTACCCAAGTCAACTGCGGTTTCCTCAAATTGTTTTGCCTATAATATGAAGAATAATGCTACTTGCATTAAACTAGGTCTTATCATTGGAACTTTAACTGTTATTATCTTTTCTGCCATAGGCTATATTATTATCACTTATGATATGATCTTTTTTGGCTACATCCCTTATAATATATGTGATCTGAGTATGCAATTCATATTATAGACTCACAATATGAAAAGGGAATGTTTGTGTATGAACTTACTATTTTGCTATTGGCATATTTTAACTCTATTGACTTTTACCAATTAATTAATCATTATTCAATCTACAATTATAATTTATCTATAATTTTTATCTGCAATAGGAATTTAAATACTGAACTGGTTTCCTTTTTGTTGTCTTTATTCACAAGAAAAAGTCCCCGAACATTTGCTGAATACCATGATTTTCACATGCAGTTTGTAGATTCTTACCTCGTCTTCATGCAGAATCACTTCGTTTTTTGGCTTGAAAAAGACATTGATATGTATGACCAAAACAACGTTCCTTCTTGCATTAGAGAGAATAATTTAGTGAAGAATAGTACCGAGTGGGAAAATTTGAACTCAAGTTGCTCTTCTCTGTAATTGGCTAGTTGGTTTAATAATGATTTTCATTCATGCAGCAGTCATTATTTGACACGCTAATTGAATTCTCATCAACCGCTTTTCCTATTTGAATCATAACTATATGACTATTCGGGTCAAACATTCCAACTTCTTTCTATAATTCAAAATTATGGAATTCAACCAAAAAAATATTGTTTTCCTCAAACTTCCGTATGTAAAACCATCATCACTTGAGTCAAATACCAGAGATCAATCATAATATTTTTCTTTTTGTTACTTCGCCGGAATCATATAATCTTATAAAATGATTTAGTTCAGCTTATATAAAATGTACTCTATTTTGATTTATAGTCACAATTTTTTTAAATCGGAATAGTCACATTTTTATAATAAAATAGTTATATAATAACTCAAAGTGAAATAAAAATAAATTTTGTTGAAATGGAATTAAATTACTTTTTGCTACTAATATAATGTATTTATTCTTTGGGATTTGATCAATAATAAAAATTATTCTATTTCAATTTTATTAACTGTAGCGTAAGTCATAGATATTTTTGGGTATACATGATATGTATTCAAATTGTAATTAAATAAATAAAAGTAATCAGTAAGTTTGACAAAGTCTATTTGGTGATATTCAAATTTAAATAGTAAAATCAACTATCACTTTTCATTAATTCATTGTACAAATTATTTGGTACATAGTATCTATCCATTAGTTTTTCAAAAACAAGTCCATGAAACATAACACCTTCTGATCAAGGAGAGCCAAATATCACAAATGGAATCCTAACTTGAGCAGAAGGAGGTTGTTGATAGCACGTATTCTGCAAAGTGATTTGAGAACCACATTTTAAAGACGAGTACAAAGTTCAGTTAGTGGGGGTTCAAAAATTGCATTAGATCTCCAACAAACCAACACAAGCAATGAAGTTTCTCAACTAGAGATGTGACAGAAAACTCGGCAGTTGCTGCTCCCCCAAAGTTAATACTCTTTTTTGGGAGTTCATATAGGATTGCCTTCCCACGTTTTTATTTAGAATGAAATAGGTTGTTGCTACTGAAAACGGAGAGGCAAGAAGCAGGGAAGGAAGACAACGAATGATTTTTTTCCTACAATCTCTGAAGAGCTCTTACACTTTTACACATGGTACACATCAGTTGGTGTAAAAAGACACTTTTAATGGATCTTTCAACGAGCAAATGAAATAGGAACCTAGCTTCAGAGTTGACCTGCCAGTTCCAGCACTTGAATTAAGAAAAAATTTAGGTACTTACATGAGTGCATGGCTGCATTTTTTTTTTTTTTTTTTGCCTATGAGCTGCAGGGTGCTGGAAGCTTAAGGTCCACTTTTACGGAGCAGATAGCTAACAAACTAAAATTAAAATTTTGATTGGCAGACTGAACTTTTCATTTAAAATGTCATAATAAAGATAGTAAAATAAAATTTTAAAAACAATTCATAAAAGTTCTAATAAAATAAAAACATTAAAATGTTAATTATAATTGACTCCTTCATACTGCATGAATTGGGCAACTCAGCAAATATTGCTAGTGTGACAACTAAAGCACATATAAATGTCTCATACCTGTCACAGTGATACTGAATGTACCACCTTGTGCAACATTACCACGGCAAAAGGCCAGCCATACAATAATCAGATGGCAGTGGCACAATCCATACATGTAAGTAAACATGCTTATTAAAGAAATGAAACATAACAACGATAAACGTCAGTCACAAAGCAATTATGGACTGAAACTGCTAAAATAGGAATTTGAGCAAAGTCGGTGGATCAAACCATAATCTACATTACACAATACATTTCGCAATATCCAGAAATTTGCAACAGACTGGATATTTGCAACAGATGAGCAAAGGATAAAAGGACAAGACTGAATACGAGAATTCTGTCAAATATTGTCTTCATATTTTTCCCATACAGAATACACCAAACCTGTACCGTGTATGGGTTAAATGGCCCAACCTAAGGCCCAATCTATAATAAAGCCCTCCTCCAACCGAACCCACTTCCCCTCAGGTCCAAGATAGTTATGTACTATTTTCTTCACCCAACCCACTTTCATCGAGACCTGAACCACCTGCCACGCGGCAGTTCCCGCCTGCCACACGGTGAATAACGCCTGCCACGCGGCAACCATAAAACGAAAGAGTTTTCTGGAATCACACTGAGCTCACGTGTAGTATAGAATGAGAGGAAAAAGTAAAGAGTTTAATTTTGATTCATCATCAGTGTAAAAATTTTTTACATTGTTATTCAATCATGTATTATTAAATCATTAAAAGAGTTTAAATATTACAATAACTACTCAAAAAGTTTAATTATTTTAATGATGTGTCAGCACATGATTAGATGATAATATAAAAATTTTTTACACTGACAATAAATTGAAATTAAATCTAAAAGTAAAACACTAAAATGAGAAATGCAACTTATTTGGGTATCTATCTTTTTATTATAATATTAGTATTTAGGTTGAATTGTCAAACATTCATTAGTTGTTATTTATATTTAATAAAAATTTTAAATGTTTATTATAAAACTAACATTCAATAAATAATTGACAACTAACCGTGAATACCAAACTCATGAAGATATTATAATAACTCTAAAAACAACATGCATCACATATACCTTTTTTCTTTTAGTTTCTTAAGTATTTTCTCATCCAGAAATTGAGAGATTAATTTTCTGAAGTACTATCAAGGCGCCTAAAACAGAGACCTAATATTTTTTTCATACATATCACTCCAAAGATTAAATTTAAAATAAAATGCTTAAGAAATTCAAACCCTTTCCACATACGAAGTTGGTGAGTCACATACACTTTCTAACCTACTGCACTCGTTCGTAGTAATTATAAGAATTTAAACCAGGAAGGTTTGCCTTTTTTTTTCCCATATAACAAATCTCCAACATAAGTTAACTTAAGGATTGGAGTATCTTTTGCTTGTACCAAACCCTTTGGTTTGTGATCGGAATCTACTTGCTTACCTGATTGGATCAGAACAAAAACAATTCCCAGGGGTGCAGTCTTTTTTAAAACTAGGAAAACACAAACCACTAAAAGACACGTAAATAATACCTCGTCAAGCATGTGAAGAGGAGTAGGTTTGAGTTGAAGCAGTGCAGAATCAGAGATATTGCAAGCAATGATCCATGACTTCCACTCGTTTCTGAAAAGGAATGTTTCCACACTCCTCCAAAATGCAAACACAAACCTGAAGAACATCAAGAAAACTACATTCGTCAGGAGGTTCTAACTTTACCATTGTGCCCGGTTACATGCTATATTACGCAACCTTTTAATTAGTGTAAGAGATATCTAAATATCGCAAGGGTATGAAATTTCCGATAGAATTGGGCAACTAAGCTACATTATTAGTGTGACGTGACAAAGATAGCACCCTTAAATGTATCATTGCTGTGCTGTCACAGTGATACTGAATCAGTGCTTTCATTTCCGCCCAAAATGAGTAGATTTTTTATAAACTACAAGCAACTTACCTGGTTTGGCCAAAAGTTCCAAGATTAAGCTTTTGGCCAAATTTGTGATTTTCAAAAGTTATTGATGTGGTAAATCAGAACGCAAGTATACGTTATCGCAAATCAAGTAATATAATAGTAAGAAAGTGTCGAACCCACATGGATTAATTCTAAATTTGACTATCTACTAAAAGTTTGTAAAACTCAATCTTATTTAAACAACTTAATAAGAGATGATTTATGAAAGACTAAAGATTAAAGTAAACGAGAAGATAAAGTTAATGATCAAATTAACTAAGCCTAGGATTGTAATTATTCCTTACACTTTACTTGATTCTCTTACTTCTATCTAAGATCAATTAATTATCTGAATTGTTAACTAGAAATCCTTAATTTATCTATAAGCCTCTTTCGATGGTTAAATAGAAATATCCTTAATTAATGATAAACTATATATCTATGTCTATCAAATAATCAAGAATTCATTAAGTTCCGATTTCATTAATGGTTACATATGTCATGTAGGTATATGTCTATCCTATACAAACTCAATGCTTTCGCACAAAGATCATATATTATCTTACCTAGATCTAAAATCAAAATCCCTTTGTCAAGTTGCTTAAGGTTTATCAATTCAATTTAATTAATGGCCAATTAATTAAAAGCATTAAGAACAAGTAAGATAAACAATTCAAGATAATCAACCTACTCTTGGATATGATAAACGAATCAAATTACGTGTGAGTTCAAATTGCAATCATAGTATAGAAATTTAGCTACTCATTATATTAAAGGAAACAAAAGAACAAGTGAAAAGTATGATAGAAATGAAAGTGGTTGTTGGTATTAGCAAGAACACAACGGGCTAGAGTTTCGGGATTTACTTTAAATAAATTGGAAGATCTAACATTGAAATCAAAATATAAATCTCACAATTTATGAAAGTTTCACCCCTAACTCTAGAAAGAACCTTAATTAGGCATCAAAATGAAGAAACTTGAATAAGATGAAGAATATATTATACAAATTACAAGAGCTTTGGGATTTACTTTAAACAAATTGGAAGAATTAACCTTGAAATCAAAGTATAAATCTCACAATTTATCAAAGTTTCACCCCTAACTCAAACTACAATGAGAGAATTCAGAAAATGGGATGCCCTTAAATGTGGCAAATGTCTTCCTTTTATAGGCAAAGGCTATAACTATTCAATTACAATTTTGTCAAATCTCTTTGCACATGGGTTGAAATTTTAGCTCCGAAGATTACCAAATTCGTCATTACTTCCGTCATAATTTGGAAATCTTCTCTTCATAAAAGTTGTAGTACATGCAGTCATGAAGAACATGTCAAAAATTTTGCCAAATCTAACAGTTGGATCTTGAGCTATGACCATTTTTTCGAAACTACTCAGATTATATCAATAATAACAGCCACCAACTTGTTGCCTAATTTTAACCCAGTGCTAATCTGGAAATCTTCATTTCTATGAAAGTCATAGAGAATGATGTCATGAATGACATATCAAAATTTTAGCTACATCCAATGGTTAGATCTTGAGAAATCACCAAATAACCAAGTATAGGTTTGAGCAGGAATTTTCTGATTTGTCTTGAATTTGATGTAACCCAAAATTCACTAAGTTTAGGTCTTCATTTCTCTTTTGTTTGAGCTATACTGATATCAACATTCAAGTTCATGATATTTTAATTCAACAACTGCTTTGAATAGTTCTTCGAGTGTTCTGCTCAATTTGTAACAACATAACCAATATATGAGGAATTATGCAATTTTCACTTTATATATGTAATAATTTCATAAGAATAGACCAATGAGAGGTACTAAATTATGCATATAAAATATGTTTATCCGGACAACATTCATTTCCCTTTCGTGGAGGTTGCATCAGCTTTAGAACCGTCCCAGAGGTTGTGGCCGCTTAATCCTTGACGACGCAGCCGGAATTTCCATCCACAAGTGTTGTTTCTGTTTGGGGGGTTCCCCTCCTGTTATCCACACAAAAAAAAAAAAAAAAAGCAAACAACCAACACATTAATTCGGTACTGGTAACATTCCTAAAAACTATCAAGAATTTTCTGTTGTTCTGTAACAGAAACAACATTCTGAATCAGGACTAGGCACTCAAAAAATATTGCAGATATCAAACCAGTTCAAAGGGCTTGGGTAATGTCCATTATTCGGAGGCTCAAACAAGTCGGTCAAAGAAGTCAAAGGCTGACAAAATAATAGGCAAACTACCCGATACTATACATTTATATAGGCTTCAGACCAACCACCCACTCATACACTACACTAACAATGTACGACTAGGACCTAATCACACACACACATATATAATATGCAAACTAGCCACTACACTTATAGCTATTGAAGTTTCCGATGTAGAACAATGTCACCAAGAAACAAACAAGAACTAGAACATTAGGAACAAAAACTTATGGGAATTTCTCTTATACTTTGCAGGATCAAACTCATCCATACCTTTTTTAACTCCTTGCTCTGCACCATCGTCAATTTGTATGTTAGGAATATGAGCTATCTTGCTCCAGTCTGCTCCTGCTTTATACAAGAGTTTCTGGATCAATATTGAGGATTCTTTGATGCAAAGGCAAGTCAAGGATGAAGGCAACCCTTCTTCTGGTAAGGAATAGAGTCTGTGGCAAGAGTTAATCTCCAATGTCTCAAGAGCAGTCAGATGCTGAAGCGCCTTGCCATTCAAGACTATGAGACTTGAGAGTCTGCTGATGCGTAGAGACTTAAGATTTCTTGGCAGAAGATCCTTATCTGGAAATGAATTCATGCCAATGCATCCACTTTCAATCTCGAAACGAGTTAATGAGTGAAGCCTCTGCAACTTCCACTCCTTCTGCGGTGCAAGTTTGTCAGAAAAGGCAATAGAAAGTAAATTTAAACTGGAAGGCAAGCCCCCATCAGGGAAAGACTCTAGTTCTGGACATTTGTCTATAAGCAATGACTGAAGAGATGTAAGGGTTGTCATATGATTGGGCAATGACTTCAAATTTTTGCAGTTGGATATTGATATTGATATAAGATTGGGAGTAGGCAATCCTCTTCTTGGAAAGGACATCAGATTAGGGCAATCCCGGATTTCCAAAGACTCAAGTGATAGATTTTCATCCTGGAGTCCCTCAGCTATTAAAAGGGACTCTAGATTGGTACAATCCCTGATATAAAGAGTTTTAAGTCTTGGGAAAAGGTTTATGGAGAGGGACACAAGAGATTCGCAGCTACTACTTATGCACAGATGTTCCAAGAATTTAAATTTCTTGTGTACTCCCAAAGGAATGGAGAACTCCAAATTTCGACATTTGTGGATATAAAGTGTTCTCAGGGAATTCGGGTACAGAGTATCAGCGAAGTGCTTGAGAGAGCAACAATCAATAAAAAACAACTCAAAAATATCAGAACAATCTGATAGAAACTCATCTGGTAGGGACTCCAGAAACTGGCATCCTTCAATTCTAAGGCTTTTTAGTCTGTATGGAAATGAGCACAGTTGTGATGCATCTGTAACTTTCAGAATTTCAAAAGAAGACTCAAAATCTAACATATGATGAGAAGACGAAGCCTCTCCTTCATCATCATGTTGATCTGATATTAATTCATCCGTCTTATTGTTTGTGACAGGGGCAAGAATAGTTGTTCCATCTTTAATTGCAGCATGGTGCAAGGAGGATTCAGAGGTCACTTCAGCCACACTTGTCATCAAAATCTCTTTGCTGTCCTGCTCCTGTACCATCAATTCATGGTTATCTGGTATCTTTGGAAGTGAAGCCACAAGGCGATCACATTCAGATATTTCAAGTTTTTCCAGAGAAGGAAGGTGCTTCGGTAAGTCTTGCACCAGCTCTGGGCAATGTATCAAGTAAAGCTCACGGAGGCATGGAAATTGAAAGCTTTCAACATCTAAAAGAATCCATTCTCTCCAATTGAGCATGTCCACAATCCGCAGAATCTCCAAAGACTTAAATGGAACATGGGAAGTGATCACTCCATAGAATTCAGTGCCTATTGATCTTACATTGTCACACCCTTGGATAAAGAGCACTTTAAGAGATGAGAGCTGTCCAAGTGGTGGCAAGAAATAGCAATTTCTACAGTCACGAAGATGTAGGACCCCTAAAGTCATGAATGAGGCATCCCCTAACCAATCTGGAAATCTTCTACCAGGATAGCCCGAAATTTCAAGCATTTTCAACTGTTTCGGTGGCTCCATATATTCAAGTGCTTGTTCATAATCAGGAACGTGTTGCTGAAAGTGAAGCAATTGGTTCCATCGCAACAAAAGATTATCTAGACACCCTTTTTCTTTCAAATTGGCTTCCAAAGCATAAGTAGCATGGACCATATTCTGCAACTCAGTAATGCTCAGTGTTTGAATGTTTGAAATTCTTGCCAACTCTGCCACATTTGACCCATTCATGTTGACAATGAACCCAATCAGTGTTTGCAGGTTTTTCAATCTACCCATATGTAAGGAAATCTCTCGCAATTTGGTGCCCCTGATATCCAGATACTGCAAGCTAATCAAATTCACCAGGTTACTTGGCAGCTTTCTGAGATAACGGCAGAAAGACAACTTTATAGTCTGCAAACAAGACAGTGCACTCATTGACTCTGGCAATGTGCGTATGGCAGAGAAAGAAAGGTCAAGGTATTCAAGATATCTTAGTTTTCCAACCCCATTTGGCAACTCTGCCATCCGAGCGCCTATAATTTCCAAACGAACCAGGTTATCAAAATGGTGTAGACATGATATTGGAAACTGAAGAGGAAGATTCAAGTCCAACAAATCGGATCGTTTAATCTTCAATAGATTTGTCCACAGGCCGTAGTCTTGGTGGTCGTACAAGAGACTCCCAAGCTTTTTGGCAGCAAAAGGCAACCCTCCAAATTTTCTCACAATCAGTTTGGTTACTGACTCAAGTTCTGGATGTGAATCTAGGTTCCCGTCTCCAAAAGCATGCTCTGAAAACAAGGAACATGAATCTTCCAGCGATAACAAACCCAAATGAAGAACATGATCAGCAAGCATCTCTAATGCAACCTCTACTCTCTGTGTCGTCAGGATGACCGCACTTCCTCGGCCAGCAGCATCAGCAAAACATGTCCGAAGGCTTTCCCAGTCCCCAAGATTCGAGCAATTGTCCAACACCAGCAGAAATTTCTTCCCATGCAAGCACTTCCGCAGCCGAGGCATCAATTCTGGTAAGCTTTCATCATAATGAAAATCTGCATTAAATCTATCAAGTATTATCTTTGCTAAACTCTCAGCATCAAGCTCTTGTAGGAATTCCATTTCCACCCAAGCTCTGAGCTCAAAACAAGCCTTCACTCTGTCATCGTGGTAAACAACGTCAGCAAGAGTGGTCTTTCCGATCCCATATACCCCCACGATGGCAAGCAGAGAAGTGTTGCCACCACTTGCTCGATCAGACAGCAAAAAGTCAACCATTTCATTCTTTTCTTTCTCTCTTCCATAAATAGTTAGCTCCTGAGAAGATCGTTGCTCACCTTGTTTCTCAGCATGGAAAAGAAGATGCTTCTGCTTCGTTATGATTTCAAAACTTCGAAGGATGAAGTCAACTGCAGGTTTGGGATCTGCATCTGCTTCTTCTCCGAAACTGAAACTGAAACTGAACTCGTCCAGCACCTCCTCCAAACGGTACATGATATCTTGGAAGTGACAGAGCCACTCCAAAACGTGACTTCTTGCAGATATGGTAGTTGCAAAGAGCTTACGTTCCGCGTCATCGGCCACAGCAACAAGGGTCAGCAACGACTGCTGCATCCTGTCCAACATCTTATGTCTCGCCAGGAACTCCAAGATTTCTGGAGTGGCGATCTTCTTCAGCATCTCCCGAGGGAAAGCAGAAACTAGTGGCCTGCCCCTCCCCATATCAAAAAGAGAAGAACCACTGAAATCTGAAACCTCGACTTGGAACAGTAAAGAAGAAGACATGGAAGGGAAGGAAATTGCAATGCAAAGGTTTGTGGGTCATTGACTCATCGATATATATACAACCAAAGTCGTGGCCGTAGGTAAAATCAATTTTATTTTTTTTGGTAAATGGTAGGTAAAATCATTTATTTTTACTCACCAAAAAAATCAATTTTTTATTAAATGAAGTTACTCTCTAACTCGAGAAAAAAGTATAGAAGTAATTTATTTGAAATAAAATAATATATTGAAGTACTAACGTGACATAAATGATAAATATTAAATTTTGAATTTCTTAAATGAATTTCAAAACCTCTAAAAATTAATTTTCATAAATGCATATGAAATATTTTAAGAAACCAAAAAAAAATTATATATTGAAGTTCCTTTGAAATAATTAGTTTTTTTTTTTCAGGAAGAATATGTTCTTTGTGTTACAGGTAAATACTCTCTAGGATTATATCACCCTAATACACACTCCCGCTAACACAGTCTCCCCTGTATTCATAACCATTTTTAAAAATTACATAATTGAACTCTTAATATACACGTTAGGAAAGCACCAAAAAAATAAAAAATATATATATACACGTTACGAATGGTCCAAAAGGTGCTCTGATAATGTGAAGTCCCAGGTTGAAATCCCCACTCTAATTTTTTTAAAGGATACATTTAGATAAAAGAGTTTAGAAAGAAAAAGAGAAAAGGGGTAATTTTTTATTTTTAAATTAAAAAAATTATAAAATTTTATAAAAATAAAAAAATATGCTTAGAATGTTACGTGCTAATCTTCCATTTAAGTTGTTTTATTTTAAAAAGTTATTAAATAAAGAAAATAAAAATTTATCCCTCACATCTTTTTTTCTTCAAACTCCTCAATCTAAACTCTACTTAAATTTCCATGTCAGCAGCTCTAAACAGTTCAATTTATCTTTGCTTCATTTGAGATATTTTACTGTCTTGGCAACGGATAAAGCAAAATTAGTACTCAAACTTCACTTATTCACAGTGAACATTGTTTTTTCTTAAAATAATAATTAGTTAAAAACATAACTAATTTTGAAAATCTACCATAGTAATAAGAAACTGATGGATCTCAAAAGCAGGTCTCTGAAATCTATTTATTTATCTTACCAATTAATTTTATTAACGCTAATCAATCAGGTAAAGTATTATTTTAATCAATGATAAATTGAACCTAAACCCTGACGAAACCTCAATGTTATAAAAAAATTGATTTTTTGAGAAATTTAATATTCAAGTTTCAAAATACTGAAAACAGAATAAGTCCCGTCCATGTCATTCACCGAAAAAAGGCCCATCTATGTCCGGCCATAATAAACTAATAAGGGGCTATAGTGCCATCTCCAATGAGAGAAAGAAAGTAAAAAAGGACACAATGTGTTGTCATCGCAGAGTTGCAATCAAATGATATATCAAAGAAGCATGCCAGACAATGTACAGAACCCATGTGCCGTTGGTCTTAGTACGATTTTCATGTTAGATCTTCAAGCATATGAAAATTTAGAGTAAATGAACGCTTAAATTCTTGAAAGATTCGTTGCTCTACACTTTCATCCTTGAAATATTTTTCGGTTACACATTAGTCATTGTAAGTTAAAACATTCAATCAACTTCATCTTTCTGTTAAACTCTCACGTTAACATATAATAGATTTGCTGATGTGTAATGTTAAATGACATGTTAGATCTGTAGCAACGAACTTAAGGGCAGAAACTGTAAGAAAACATTAAGAAGTTCACCGACTACTGCTATGGCACACCACAAATGGTTCTCCAACATCCTCCAACCCACTGATAACAACACTGCTCGCTCTACCACTCTTTTCTTCGCAAGTCCCGCTTCAACACTCATATAAAGAATGTCACGAAAATTCAATAGCCAAATAAATGATGATGAATATGGCCAATGAGAAGGTATTTGCATAGATATAAAGAATTAGTGGTAGACAGAGCTAATCAAGAAAGAGGAAATTGTCCAGAAGAGAAGGATGAACTATATAAACTGCCGACCAGACTGACCAGAGGTGTTAGGCAGTAACCAAAAGCCTAGTGAAGTAGAATTTGTCTGAGAGTAGTAGTTGCTGATACCTCCATCTCAAGGCCAAATTAAGGTTTTGAGGATGAGACAATGTAATAATGTTATTGTCTTAACTGGATTTAATTGAGTCAAGAACAAGATTACAAGCTTGTTTTGCTTCTTTTATACATACTGGTATTTGCAATATTAATTCATTAATGCAGCACTTCGTGTTGAACTTACTGTCATCCAGATTCTCTATTAAAAAATGTTAGGATTATTACAGACATCGAAGTTGAATTCTTGATATCAACAATCCTCAAATTTTGTTGCCTCTAATTTGACTTTCTATCAAATGTTATATGGCTTAATTATATTATTTATCTAAACTTGCGAAGATTTGGTGTTAGGTGGTGGTTTGCTAGTGGAAGAATATGCCTCAGAAAAATATAAGTTCAAAAAATAACCAAGTTTGAGAGAATTTGGAGCTTCACACGTTTGCTTGGGAAACCACAGGGTTTCATATTTTATAAACCTTTGGAGATTCTGGATGGCTTTTGCTGCCTTGGTCACTACTTCCAGCCCAATGATGAGCCATTGAGAGGATACGTTCTTGTGGCCCGTGAAACTACTTCTTCCGAACCTGAAGCTGATTATTCCCATAGTTCTCCAAACTTCCATGTTAGAATCTCCAGTCTTTTAAAAAACCACTTAACTACTCTTTAATATGGAGTACTGATTCACCACATGATGAATGTGGTTACTTCTGGTTTTCAAACCCTCCAGTGGGTTATAAAGCCATGGGAATAGTAGTTACTAGCAAAATTGGATGAAGTTGAAGAAGTTAGATGTGTACGAGCATATTAACATAAACTTGTGAGACTTGTGATCAATTACTAACGATAAATTAAATTTTCAAAAAAAAATCATTTCAGGTTTGGAACACACAACCTTGTGAAAGAGGGATGTTGGGTAGAGGTGTATATGTTGCGACATTCTTCTGCTGCACCTATTTTGACTTTGAACAAGTGGTAGTTATTGCGTGCTTGAAGAATCTTGATTCCACCTTACATGCAATGCCAAATCTAAACCAGATTCATGCACTTATCGAGCATTATGGGCTCACTATATACTTCCATCCTGATGAGATATACTTGCCATCATCGGTGCAATAGTTTTTTAAAAATGGAGCACTTGTGTACTCAACAGGCAGTGAAAAGGGTAAAGCTATAGATTATCAGGGGTCAAACTTATACAGCCCCTGAGAAGGCAGTTGCCCTTGAAAATTGTTGTGATTACAGCTGTAATAACAGCTGCAAAGTTTCCGTAATTTGCTGAGCAAGACCATGATCCAAGAACCTACATTTGATAGGATAATTGTTGTCTACAGGAGAGCCAGTTTTGTTAGGGACAAAAGTGCAGTGGCAGTCTCCATTGTGCTCCGTCGCATTTCAGGAAAAAGCGATGAAGGTGCTGTAGGTACCTTTGATTATGAGGGCGAGGATGTTTTAAATTTTTGCCCCTAATTTCGTTACCACATGGGATCCAACATGGCTTTAACGTTACATATATGCAAATCTGTTAAATGTTAACGTGGGAGCTTAATAAAAGGATAAACTTGATTGAATGTTTCAAATTACAGGGATCAATGTGTAATCAAAAAATATTTCAGAAACCAAAGTATTCATTTACTCAAAAATTTACATGTTTTTCTAGTATAAAAATTATTTATAAATTGCTAACAGGAATTGATTTAGCCATTAAGGATTGAAACACTTCATTTGTAGGACTTAGATAGTTGGCAATTCGTGATATATAAGCTTCCATCCCCTTAACTTTATGTAATGAAATTTTTTTATTTATAAATGTGTAAAATGTTACATGAAAACTTGTACCAAAAAAATTTACATAAAAAACATTTATGCATAAATACATATGTAATCTAATGATTTTGCACATTTATTATCTCGTCATATGACATTATTATTCTTCCTTGTAATGTGCTTATATTATTTCTTCACCGATGACTTTGTACGGGATGTGAGAAATGAGATGCCAATATGCTCCCGTCTCCCTTTGGCAGAATGGGACAAGCAGAGGACAATCGATGATAACAAGAGAAGACAGGGAATTTGGAAGCCCCTGTGCAGGTAGAGATTGCAGCATGTTACAACCATTAATCTCCAGGAATTTGAGAAAGACAAGGTGCTGAAGACCAGTTTGATTCAGAGATGTGAGGTTTACAAGTCCGCTGATGTGAAGAGAAGTCAGGCTTGAGGGTAGCAGTCCTTCATCTGGAAATGACTGTAAATCAATCAGTGGTCCTTCAATCCTGAAATACACAAGTGATGCCATTTCATGCAGACCCCACTCTATCTGGGGTGACAGATTTACACAATTGTAAATGGAAAGCGATTGAAGATTAGGAGTAGGCAACCCTCCATCCGGGAACGACACCAGGTTGGGGCAATCCTTTAGTTTCAAGTTTTCAAGACACCACAGTTGCTCAGGAAACTCTGCTGGCATCCAAAGAGATTGGAGATTGTGACAGTCTTGTATATGAAGATCACGAAGTGCCATGAAGGAAGATAATGGAAAGGATACAAGGGTATCACAACTGCTTTCCAAGTGCAAATGTTCAAGGTAAAGGAGTGGAGCATGATCCGGTAGAAGTAGCTGTAAGTTCCTACACTCGCGTATGTGAAGTGACCTTAACATTGTGGGAAGGCCATGTGCAGGAAAAGATTGGAGCGATGAACAGTTGCATATGGTCAGCTTTCTTAGACGCCTACTGCCTTGCATCATTTCCTCAGGTAGGGACACCAAAGCATCACAATCAGTTAGCTCTAGTTCTCTCAACATTGGAACCCTTGGAAGTGAATTAGTAAGATTATGGCATCCAGAAATCACCAGTTTATTCAAAGAACCCAAATGTTGGGTCAAGTTTCCAGTCAGTACAGGACATCTGCGTATGTGAAGCTCTACGAGGGAAGGGAACTCTTCAACAACAACTGGCAGCCACTCCTCCCAGATAAGCATGTCCTCAAACATCAGAATTTCAAGAGCTCTAAAGGGTGCATTTACATTCCCATAGAATTCAGGACCCACTCTTTCTAGGCTTGCAAAATTTGCTATGAGGAGAGTCTTGAGGGAGGATAATTGCCCAAGTGGTGGTAAAGTCAAGCAGTTGATGCATCCAGTTAGATGTACAGACACCATGTTGGAGAATGAAGGGTTACCTAACCAACCTGGAAATGTTGTACCACCATAGTTTTCAATTTTAAGCCTTTTCAAATTTTTGTGTGGCTGAAGGTTATCAAGAATAATTGCTTCATTGCGTACATCATGGATAGCATTTGTCCATTTGAATACCAACTCGTCAAGAAATCTCTTTCCCATCAAGTTGGCCTCTGATGCATCTGTGGCATCAATGACACTCTGCAGATTCACAATAGAAAGCGCACCATGAAGTTGCAATAGAGCTCCCAACTCACTAATCCTTGATCCAGTGTTTCTGCTCACAACAAAGGTAGTCAGATGCTGGAGAAGTTCTAATCTGCCAAAGTGTGGTGGCATCTCTGTTAGAGGGGCACCAGTAATATCAAGATGGCGCAAATCAGTCAGATTCCGCAGATTTTTGGGCAAACTAGTGAGATGACCACAATTTGATAGCAACAATATCTGTAAATTGTACAAAAGCCCTGCAGAATCTGGTAATTGCTGAATTTTTGTGCAAGAAAGATTCAGGTACCGCAAATGCTTCAAGTTTCCAATTGTATTGGGCAATGTAGTAATTGGATAGGTAGACAAAGAGAGCACACGCATCCATATGAATCTTGGTAACAGAATATTAAAAATTCCGTCAGTTAATGAACTAGATTGCCTAAAGTTTGAGAGTCTAAATGGTAGAAAGGTCCTCTACTGTGAAAGATCATAGAAGGCTTCAAACTTCTCAGGTGCATCAAGCTTGTCTTGTAAGAATGACAGATGGCGAACCTTCTCTGGGATTTCCTCTGCATTACCGTCCTCAAACAGGTGGAAAAACTCGCCCCCCACATATTGTGCTAAGTCGCTTATGAGGTCATGCATGACAAAAGATGAATCATTACTGATTGATCGTTGTAGAAATGACCTCGACAATAACTCATGGAAGTATTCCTCACCTACCTTCTGCATTGTTTTAGTTTTTGATGGCTGCAGAAGACCCTCAGCCATCCATAAATGAATCAAGTTCCACTTATCAATTTCATATCCCTTAGGGAATATGGAACAGTAAGCAAAACACGGCTTCAAATGTGAAGGGAGACGTTGATAGCTCAATCTGAAGGCAGGTAGCATGTTGCTTTTATCAGCTGGCAAATCCCACATCTTACTTTGTAGAATATTATTCCATTGCTCAGCATCTGTCGTTGAACTTAAGACACTCCCAAGTACTTTTGCAGCTAAAGGAAGACCTCTGCACTTCCTTACTATTTTCTCACCGATTTCCCTCAAAGTTGGATCTGCATTAGGATTTCTATTTATTAACGAATAGTGAGCAAAGATGTTCCAGCAATCCTCATCTCGTAAATGTGAAAGGAAACAAGTGGCAGCAGCACGCATGCTAATTGCAACATTTTCATTGCGAGTAGTGACTACAATAACACTTCCAGGAGCAGCATTCACAAAGGACATCTTAAAGAGGTCCCAGTCGAAAAAGTTCTCAGCCCAAAAATCATCTAAAACGAGTAAGAACCGCTGTTCTCTCAGCTTCTCATTCAATTGAACCTGAAGCATGTCCAAGTTTTTGATCCCACTACTCAAACCAGTCACTGATTCATAAACTTTTTGGGTTAAGTGGAACACATTGGATCCCTCTGAAACATAAACCCATGATGTTAAGACAAAATTTTGCACCACCCGGGAGTCGTTGAACAAAAGCTGAGACAGAGTAGTCTTGCCAACCCCTGCCATCCCAACAATAGCAACAACAGATACCGGATCCACTTCCTCACTCATACTCCCCGAGACTGAGAGCAAACGTTGAATGATTTTCTCTTTGTCATCATCCCTGCCATATACCTTAGACTGATCTACCATACGAGTTGTAGGTAGATATGGTGGGGACCGCTTTTCTGGGCTCCCTTGTCTGAGACCCAGGATATCTTTATGACCTCTTAAAATATTTAGTCTCTTGTTTATCTTGTTAAGTTTGGAATTTAACTTTTTGGTGAAAGGATTGATAGAATCAAAATATTCTTCTACCTGATCAAAGGTACTGAGTGACTCGGACTCCACCTTGTATTTCAAAGCTTCAAAATCAATCTGATCCAGAAGGTCTTGTGCATCATAAACAGCTTCTCTAAGCTCATTAACCCATATTTTAACATATGGGTCAACAATCTGCTTCTCCTCCGCATCCACGAGGACTGCATTCACGGACAGCAACATTAGCTTCATGTTCTCCATTGCCTCAAGTGTGTTACCCCGAAAGAAGTCCAAAAGCTGACGACCAGCTAGCCTGTCAATCAAGACTTGCAGGGAGGCAGAGACCAAAGCACCCACCACATCCACCACCATTGTTGTTGCTCACTTCAGTTCAGTTCAGATATCTTCAGGATTCAGCAAGCCTGGATCCAAACAAACACAAAGTAACTACGAGCTGTGCTTCTTGATTGAAAATATACACCAGCTATGCTTCAGTTGACTTGGAGTCTTCCCTGATGAATTTTATATTATGATGACAAGGAGGAATTATTGGTAAGAAGCAATCATTTTAATCAATTTGTTTATTTGTTAATCTACAAAAAAAGTTTCTTTGTTTCTTTATTTATTATTTTCTCTTCTTCTTTTTTTAATATCAGAAATATTTTTATTATTATATTACAAAAATGCCGTCAAATAAGATTTTACATTGTTAAATATTATGGTATAATTAACGTACTGCTCTTGTAATTTTCCTTTGAACAAGTGGCTTTACTTTAATTTGATAGAAAAACTTAAATGGAATGGTTATTATTTTTTATTAGATCAAGTAATTTTATAAATGACCTGGTGCTACTTGAGTTAAAATTCTTTGGCGTAAAATGGTTATATCTATATATAGAAAAAAAAAATCCAACAAATAAAATTTATCAATTAACTAACTTGAATAAAAGTTAACCATATTTTATAATAGTGGAAGTTTTGGTAATGTAACACTAAATTGTAATGAGATAATTAAAAAATAAGAAATGAAAAACAATATTCATATCATTTAGTTATACTTATCATAATTTAGAAACAACAACCCAACAAACTTACTTCAAGTGCTACCAAGTTTTTATGGAATTGCTCATTTTGCTACCATTGCAAGACTCTATTTTCTCTTATGGTCTTTCTTTGTTATCAGTCATACCAAAGTTGGGTTATCCCAACGTATAATGGCTTACGAAGCTCCAAATGCTGGTACTTGTCCAGGCGTCGAGCGCTCCCGGTTGTAGAAAAAGCATAAAAAGAATCAGGCTTTTTTTCTTTTTAAATATTTATTTTTTTATTAATTTTTAAATACTAATAATTTAGAATTATTTATCAAAATATTTTTTTCTTTGTTAAAAGTTATCTTTGTAACTAATATACGACTTTTAACCAGTGTTATAAAAATGAGATCAGACTGACTGGTCCTGCAGGTAAATTGGTCAAGTAATCAATTTAAGTAATTAATTGATTGAGTATGTCTCAGATTTAGTTTGACCAAGTCGGACTCGGTTAATTTTGAATGAAAATTGATGATTTGATTGGTTGAATCGAAATTGGTCGAGTCATAAAATTAAAAAAAAAATTTTAAATTTTGAAAAATAATAACTTTTGACTCGTTTATCTGATTTAGACTAATTATATATCTATTTCATATAACTTTTCGAGATCTATATCAGGGTAGTCCTAATTTTTCAAAAAAAAAATTATTTTCTGAATTATGAGCATTTTAATGAAAATATTATGATTTTTTTTATGAATTAAGGGTTAAATTTTTTTTCTTTAAAGGTAATCTTTTCTCTCAAAATAAAAATATTTTAATTATTTATAATGATAAATACCATCATATGTAGTATATATATATATATATTTAAATATTTATTTAATTTTATGCGATTTGATCAATGACTCACTAATTAAACTAGTAACATATTAACTTAATATCCTAATTAAGTCAATTATCGATCCAAATTTAATATCTTTACTTTTAATGATAATTTTTAAGTTGTTTATAGTTAAAAAGATTTTAGAAGTCCTCTTAATTAAAATGAAAAAAAAAACTTTCACATAAGTATATGATTTTTTAAATTTACTTTTCATACTAACACCTCATTTATATTATATTGTTATACAAAAGGTCAAAAATGAAACTTAAAAATAAAAACTGTTTTCTGTTTGAAATGACAGGTGGGGCAAATCCCATCCTCCTTTATTTTCCTTCCAATTCCTGGGGTCCAGCCTAATAAAGCGTAATAAAATCCGGTTTGAAGTTAAGAAATAAATTATATCAAAATAAGAAAAAAGAAAGTGTAACAGTCCAAAGTCAACTTCTTCGCTGTATTACTGTATCATTTGCAGAAAGCACGGACTTTGGAGCTTCCAGATGATGCTGATATTCAATTAATATTATATAGATTAGTATATTCACGCTATTACGTGCTCCGTTAATTATAACTGTTAATTAAAAGTATTTATAATTTAATTTTTTTATATTTATATTTAAATTAATAATAATAATAATAATATAATTTAAGAATAACAAAGTTAGATAGTAAAATCAAAAATCTCTTTTGTATTAGTATAGATTACATATTATTTATTTTTAAGATAAAAATATTTTTATATTTATTTAATGTATACCTGCAAGGCCATGGGAGATCTTAATTTAAGACCTGTCTCGTTTATTAAACAGAGACAAAATCGTCCTGGTTCTTATTGAAAAAAAAATTGTCTTCATATTTGCTTCTTCCATCCTCACAAATATATACTTCAATTAATATTTTTATTATTTTTATCAATAACAACTATTATAATAATTCATATCTTTGTATTGACAAATTAAGTAGAAGCATATTCTTTTTTCCTTAAAATCAGTTACACACTTAAATTAATATTTTTATCATTTTAATCAGTAACAACTATTATTATAATTTATGTCTTTGCATAAATAAATTAATTAGAAGCATATTTTTTCCCCTTAAAAGCAGTTGAGTTACTTAGACTCAACAACTGGAACAAAATAAATAAAAAAAAGAAAATACAATCTTTTTTTACATAATATATCATTTTATTTGTTAAAGTAAAATAAATACATATATTCCAACAAACTTATAATTAAATCAATTGGTATTTGCCTTAATTTTTAAGATTGTAGTGTGATAACAATGTCAAGTATTTGATCATCTACTACCATTTATTCCCTCCCTTACTTAAGGTGTTTACACTTATTTAAGATAATTGTAATTTTTTCTAATTATTTAATAATATTCTAAATAACTCTAAAGTCTAAGTAATTAAAAACAAAATAGGTTATCTATATATTTATATATATAATATTATAAAGAGAATTCATTTAAGCTTTATCAATGTCACGTATTACTTATACAACAAGTTTTTTCCTCCAAATTATTATTTAAAATTATTATTAAAAAAACTTATGAAATTTAATTTCTAATAATAATGTTAAGAGCCATTAAAAAAGAGTTGACATGTATATTTAAATATATATATATATATATATATATAAAAGACTCATTTATGCTTAATATCAACACAGGGAAATAAAAAAATTTACGAAAAAAGAACTTGTTGCATAAATAACACGTGTCATTGATAAAATTTGAATGTATTATTTTTTATAATATTATATATTATATATAAATAGATATAGATAATGACATGTGATTCATCACCGATTCAAATTTTTGTTTTCTACAATTTTTTTATAAATAATATTTTTAAATAAAAGAAAATAAATAAAAGTACACATTAAAAATTACCAAAAATATATGTTTTTAAAGTTTTTAAAGAAAAGCGCATAATTTAATTAGTATTGAGCAAGAGAAAATTTGTAAATTATTGAATAAAAAATTTACAATTTTTAAATAAGTGGTACTGCGTAATTTATTGATAATGTTATATCGTTACTGAATTAAATTTAGAAAAGTAAAATATCACCAATTTTTTTTAAAGAAAAGTAAATTTTTTGACATAAGCAACTTAGTTCCTCAAATTATCTCTTACCCATAGTTTAGTATGTTAATTTATTTTTATGTATAAGTTAGTCTTTAAATTTATAAAATTTATATTAATTTAGTTTTTTAGTTATCTCTAATTGACCAAGTTAAATGATAATATTTGATTTAACACGTTAAATGTTTATATGTAATTTTTAGTGCCACATGGCACATTGCTCAACACTCCTTCTTGAAATACAACGTTGTTTTAACTAAGTAAGTGAATGATTAAATGTTATGTGTGTAAAGAAATTATGATTCATTAAGTTAAAACGACATTGTATTTTAAGAAAAATTATTAACAATATGTTATGTGACATTAAACGTTACACATAAATACCTAACATATTATATTTGGAATCATCATTTAACTAAAAATAAAAAAAAGGACTAAATTAATATAAATTTAAAGATTAATTTATATATAAAAATAAATTTAAAAATTAAACTACAAATAAAAAATATTTTCAGATAAAACTTGCCTATTTACTCGTAAACTTTTTGTGTGAAATTTAATTAGTTAGTTGATACCAAAGGCCGAATGGCCCAAATCCCATCCTCCTCGCTTTTCCTTCCTAGGTCCAGCCTGATAAAGCGTAATAAATTTAAATACGCTTTACGGTGGAGAAATAAATTATACCAAACAAAATCTTCAAAAAACAAAAACGAAAAAAGTAAAGCCGTAAAGGTGAAGACTAAATAAATTAAAAGTTTAAATTGGATGCACTGTTTTTTATACTATTATATAATAATGGATTAACGTATTATTTATATTTCTTTTGTTAAAAAAAATTAAATTATTTTAATAATTTAATAATAACACGAATAAAAAATTAAAATTAAATTCATAAATTGATGGTCTTAATCCATCCAATCCTACGCGACACAATAAAGTATTAAAGTCCAAAGTCAACTTTTTCGCTATATTACTGCATCTATTACATCATTATTGTCACGGGTATCACTGTCCAAAAGACAAAAACTACCGGCTCAAGTTTCAGTCTTCGCGTCTTCTGCAAACCAAACTGTTTTCTCATAGAAGAAAACGATGGATAATGTTGGAAGGCTAACCTTCACGGAAACGTTGTATCGTTGACCTGTAATCTGAATATTCCTCGTAATATGCCATTATCAATTGCATTCTATTATAGTAATTGCCATAAATACATGAGAGGAGAGGAAGCACTGTGGTGGCGTTGAGATTCATAACAAGGTGCCAATAGGTTCGTGGGACTTGGATTGGAGTTTGAGAAAATGGGTCTTCTTGGTTCCCCTTGTTTTGTACCATTAGCTTTGGTTTTGGGTTTGTTTCTGAGTGTGGCTGTGCTGTGCAATGGAGGCAAAACCAGCACCTTCGTCAGGAAAGTTGAGAAGGGTTCGGATATGGCACTTGATAGCGATGTGTTTGCTGTTCCTTCTGGTTATAATGCTCCCCAGCAGGTACCTCTCTGCCCCCCCTTTTCTCCTTTGGCTATGACATTGTTCCTCATGAATTGTCTCACATGGAGATTTCTTTGCAAGTGGATCTTTTTTTTTACCCCTTTCGTTTCCCTGCTGCTTTTTAACTTTGAGATGATCAAGGGATCATTCTATATTTTTGTTACCTTTATTTTTTTAATGGAGGATTCCTGAAAAGTGAAGCCAATATAAGACATTGGAGGAGAGGGAAGTGGTGAGTGATAATTAGTGATCAAGTCATGCACTAGTTGAATGACTTGATTAACTATTGCCATAATTAAACAATTCTCTTTTGAAGTCCAACATTTTGACTTTTTACTTTTTTGGAATTTTCGTTTGTTTGATAATTTGATTTGAAGCAGTATCAGTGAATTGCAAATGTTAAGTTTTTTTTTTTTTTTTTACTTTTAGTCTCACAGTTTTAATGTATGGTTGGTTTGTATTAAGGTTCATATAACACAAGGTGACCTTGTGGGGAAGGCAGTGATTGTGTCATGGGTGACGGAGGACGAACCAGGGTCTAGTATAGTGCGTTACTGGAGTGAGAACAGCAAGCAAAAGAAGCTGGCTAAAGGAAAAGTTGTTACTTATAGATTCTTCAATTACACATCTGGTTTTATTCATCACTGCACCATCAGAAAATTGGAGGTAAGATCCATTGCTCTGTGTTCTGTTTTTTTCTCTTGCAGATTCCAAGCTTGAAGCTTCTGAAAGAAAAGAAAAAGGGCATTTGTTTTATGAATCAATTGTTGATATATGTGCTTCTTTTTGGGCAGTACAACACCAAGTATTATTATGAGGTTGGAATTGGGAACACGACACGGCAATTTTGGTTTATAACTCCACCTGAAGTTGGTCCTGATGTGCCATACACATTTGGTCTCATAGGTAAGTGTATTCTATCTAACAAATCTGGGGTTACTTTATAGGCTATCATTGGGGCACAAGCATGTTAACATTTATCAGTTGTCTTAAAAGTTGGTGGTTTTTTACTTTCACCGTGCATTGGGTGGTAAGTGGTTTGAGTTTCCTATGGGTGTTAGCATGTAGGAATGGCCCCCAACAAAAGAAATAAATTCCGTTTATAAGGCAAGATGTATATGTCTTTTCAATAATAATTTATACATTTGTAGCACGTATTTGGTCTTTACTTTCTGTGAACCGTTGAACATTCATCATAAATTTTAGTAACAATGCAATATGTCTGTGTCCCAGTAGGCCAATATGTTTGTTATTAAATAATGTGGCATTATTTGCAGGGGATCTTGGGCAGAGTTTTGATTCAAATAGGACGCTTTCTCACTACGAATTGAACCCAAGAAAAGGACAAACTGTGCTGTTTGTTGGAGACCTCTCTTATGCGGATAACTACCCAAATCATGATAATGTTAGGTGGGATACTTGGGGAAGGTTTGCAGAAAGGAGTGTTGCTTATCAACCATGGATATGGACTGCAGGGAACCATGAAATTGATTTTGCTCCAGAAATTGTAAGTTTCTCATAAGAATTGATTTATTTGGTTTAAGTCTTTAACTATTTGAGACACTTTTTCATTCTTTTGTTTTTCAACAATAAATTTTAACTTCGTGTAATGCATTTTCGAAATCCAAATTGTAGTAAGAAATAAGTTTTTAACAGAGGTTGGTGATTTGTTGCAGGGTGAAACCAAACCTTTCAAGCCTTATACCCACCGTTACCATGTTCCTTATAAAGCATCACAGAGTACTGCACCCTTCTGGTATTCTATCAAGAGAGCTTCAGCACACATCATTGTCTTGGCCTCATATTCAGCATATGGTAATGCTAGATACGTCTTTTGCATGATACATACTTATGTGGAGAACATTTTGGCTGAAACTATGATTTCTGATAAACAGAATTCTGTTTGTTAATACATTTCACAGTTGCAATTACCTAACTTAAAAAGTATCAATTCTACTGAATACTTCTGGTTCTCTATGCAGTGAACTTCAGCAGATGGTAGTCCTATATTTATCTTCTATGTAGCATGTGTTGTTTCATCTAAAGAATCATAGGTGTCAGTGAATATGTAAAAGCTATTGCGCGTATCCTAAATCCTTGGCCTAAAGTGACTTAAATGTTTGAAAAACATGAACTGTAATGTCGGTGCTTTTAAAGTGGTATCTCTTTTGGTGTAATAATCTTAATTTTTTCAGGAAAATATACTCCCCAATACAGATGGCTTGGAGAGGAGTTACCAAAAGTTAACAGGACAGAGACTCCTTGGTTGATTGTTCTCATGCATGCACCTTGGTATAATAGCTACAATTATCATTATATGGAAGGGGAAACAATGAGAGTAATGTATGAGCCCTGGTTTGTGCAGTACAAGGTTGATGTTGTTTTTGCTGGTCATGTTCATGCCTATGAACGATCTGTAAGTGCTAATACTCGGCTTGTTCAAGCTACTTAACTCTTTAATTCCTCTTTTGAAATTTCTACATCATGCTTCTGAAAACTACCAGTATCAATCATGCATCATTAGGCTTGCCTTCAAACTTGAAAAGATAACTGTGCAAGTAAATGTAGGTTGCTGTCCATGAAAATTTATGAGGGGAAAAAACTACAAAAATATTGCATAAACATTGCACTTGCAATAATCTTTGCTGAATTCGTGCCTGATTGATGGGCTGTTATATTTCCTCCCCCAAAAAAGATTTTGGTGTTTGCTTCCAGTGACAACTTATTTGTTTATGTATCAGGAACGTGTCTCCAATGTTGCATACAATGTTGTAAATGGTCTTTGCACTCCTGTAAAGGATCAATCAGCTCCTGTATATATAACCATTGGTGATGGAGGAAACCTCGAAGGCTTAGCAACCAAGTAAGCTCAATACAATAAAAACATAATGAGTCCTGTTGCAGTAATGGTTACTTTTATGAAGCCAAGTCTAATTTAAACGTCATTTGAGCTGCAGCATGACAGAACCACAGCCAGAGTACTCTGCATACCGAGAGGCCAGCTTTGGACATGCCATTTTTGACATAAAGAACCGAACACATGCTCACTATAGCTGGCACCGAAATCAAGACGGATATGCTGTGGAGGCTGATTCCTTGTGGTTTTTCAACAGATACTGGCATCCAGTTGATGATTCCACAACTCACCTATCGGATTAACACATGGATTTACTGGTCTTTTGAGAAAAATACCCAATGTAATGTCAATAAATTCATGATTCGGAAAATTGACTGCATGTCAATACCAACATTGATTATCAGTACTTTTATCATTTTACTTTGTATCTCTCTCATAAATGCAAATTCCTTGCTTATATTCTCAAACACTTCATCCTCTTATCATGTCGGGTAGCACTGGATAAACACAGATAAAAACAGCTCCTTATCACATCCATCGAACAAGTCGAAATGCTTTTCAAAATACTTTAGTCAACTAGCATATTGGCTTCATTCATTTTTGTTGTTAATTGAACAAGAGAAAAACAGAGTTGTGAAGCAGAAAAACTGAACTGCAATTAATCTTCACATTAAAAACAATACAACCTTTTAAACTTTATAAAAACTAAAGTCTAATAACCACCCACTAGAAACATGGTCCTAAGTTTACGCAACAAACACAAACTGAACAATAAACAGAAATAAAAAATAACCAACATCTAACAAGAAGAACAAACTGAAACATTTGACTCAGCAACATTTTTACTCCACGTCAGCAGTCCTAAACACATCATTTAACAATTTTGATGCAAATTAGATAAATCTCAAAGCGCTATCCTTTGCTCACCATGGATTAAAAATATTAGAGTACGGTTGAAAAGGGAAGCTGACATAGAATAGAATATTAATTTATTTGACAGGATTCTGTTTGAGTAACGTTGCTTCCCAAACTACAAAAACTCTCCACGCCACGAGTTTTTATCTTCCATTTGCTCTTTTCTTTTCCTTCTTAATGGATATCTGAGTGCAGAAGACTGTAGGTGGAGGCTGGTGTTCTATTCACATGATCAAACGCAAAGATAGCAAACTGTTTAGCCTATATATAGGTAATTTGCTATTGTGCATGTTGTTTAAAGACACTTGTCACAAATAAATATGCGGAGTAGTCATCTAATATTTTTTTCTTTGTTACAAAGTTTACATCTCCAAGTACCAAAGCCACAAGCCAGAAAAACCTGCTTCCCCACGAGTACAGCACTCCCAAACTTATTATTTCTGAAACCAGCATGATAGCCTCCCAGGGAGCAAAGCGGTTTTCTTTCCTGATATATTCATCAAGATAATACAAATCAGTGTAAGAAAAATCTAGATTAACTACATGCGTTATATGAATTGCAGAATACAAGCTGTAATATATTAAATAAACAGAATCATACCTATAAACATCAGGATTGTGACAGTAAAAATTTGATGCTCAAGTGAACACCTTTAGGTTAGGTTCTTCTCTCTAACTTCCACTAACAATAAGTGACTATCAATGGAGCAAACCAAAGCATTCACATCGTGGAAGTAGAGAGGGGACCTAGTCCCATACACACACATATATATATATAACCCTAACAGGCTCCCTTATCAAGAGTCACTATTATAGTAAAAGTTAAAACTCTAACAATTCATAAGCCAGTATGGGTCTACATTGCTGCCACCAATCAGGCTTGGCCAAGGTGATGGACGAGCGGTAACACGGTGGAGATGTGACTCTTGAAAGCGGGCTTGGTAAAATGTGTTCTTGGTTAGACCATGAAATACTTCAAAAAATGCTTTCGTTCGAGGGGGAGTGAACCCGTGTAAGGACTCACACTTAAGGAGGAGGTTGTTAGGAATTCAAATGAGTGGGATGTGGGTGAGCGGAGTCTCACATCGACAATGAATGAACTAAGTGAGAAACATATAAGTGGATGTACCTATGAACTTAATACTTTAAGGTTTTTGGTCAAGATGTGGGGCCAAGCCCGTTGTTGTGGTTTATCGCTTAGCCCATTGATGAAAATCTCACCTATTTTTCCTAATCGCCTAAAAATATTTTATCAAAGCCGATGGTTTGAATTGGCAAAGACGAGTATGAACCATTAGCAAAGACAAATATTAGAGAGACGGCGATTGCACAAAAAGCCCAAGTGAAAACCAATAACATGTTGGGGGAGACGTGACTTAGTTAAGGTAATGGACAGGCTGTAACACGTTGGTAGAGACGTGACTTGGTCAAGGTGACAGACGAACACGATGGAAATATGGCTCTTAGAAGCGGGCTTGTTAAAATGTGTTCTTGGTTAGATTGTAAAATACTCGAAAAAATGCTTCTGTTTAAAGAGAAGTGAACCCATATAAAGACTCACACTTATGGAAAAATTGTTGGGAATTTAAGTATAAGTGAGATGTAGATAAAAGAAGTCTCACACTGATAAGAAATGTGTTCTTGGTTAGATTGTAAAATACTCGAAAAAATGCTTCCGTTTGAAGAGAAGTAAACCCATATAAAGACTCACATTTATGGAAAAATTGTTGAGAATTCAAATATAAGTATGATGTAGATAAAAAAGTCTCACACTGATAAAAAATAAACTAAGTAAAGAGCATATAAGTGAATGAACCTATCAACCTAATACTATAAGATTTTAAATTAAGGTATAGTATCAAACCCACCAATATAGTTCCTCAATTAATTCATAAAAGAAGATATCCCATGGGGGCGGCCTCCTTCAACAATCAAAAGCAACTTGAATTACGCGAAAGTGACTTGTTCATTTCTTCTCGCTCGTGGTCCTTTCTTGTCTAGGATGTACATGTTTTCATGGTTTTGGCATTAATAAAATAGCTATCTTTTGGAATAAAACAAAAAGGAAAAAGAACAAGAGATTGAATTCTTGTCAGAATATACAATAACTGAACTACCGCAATTAAAATTTTAAGAATTAAATTAAAGAGAAAATTACGTTATTTTTCTTTAAAATTTATATAACTCTTTTGTTTTAAAACTTCTAATGACTTTTTTATATTTTATTTTTTAATTTCCAAAAATTATACAGAGGAGTGTATATATCTGAACAAAACTTAAAAGGACGTAGGCATAATTTACTCTAAATTAAAATTACCAAAAGCAAAACACGAGAATTGAAACAGTAATTTGGCCAAATTTGTTTAACTTTATCAATGTTTTAGATTTTAAACCGCCCGGAACTAATTTTAGCAACTTAAAATCAATTCTAAATGTGTTTCAATATATTTGGATAGTTTTACAAAATCAATTCTCACAAATTTCTAGGTTGTAGAATTGATTATGAGAGAAATAAAATTTTCTCACTTTTATGGTGAATAGAATTGATACTAGGTGTAGGACCCATAATTTTTTTTTTAAAAAAAATACTTATAATTACATTTAAAAAATCAAAAGTGATTTTACTTTATCATTTAAACAAGATTAATTCTTTTAAACTAATTTTTAAAATACCGTTTTCAAACGCAAATCAATTCTTTTAAAATCAATTCAACTAAATCTAAATCAAATGTAATTTAAATCATTGGTAGGGTTGCTCCTAAAATTCATAACAGGTTGAAAATGTAATTTTATACACGGAGTAATGTTACTTGCACAATAATAATTTTAGTACAAGCTGTGCACAATTGTTGCGGTCACTGGTCAGCTTAGTTTAAGTGAGGCCCTAAATTACGTAGCAATAGTAAGCATTACCCAAATTTAACCACTTCAGCAATTGTGAAGAGTTTGTATGGAAATTGTTGGGTAAGTAGCATTATACAGATGGAGAGTTGACAAGAATAATAAAAGATGGAAATGGGGTCTTGTTAAGCCAAGTTCATTTTCAAGGGGACAAAAGGGTGTCTTCGGGATAAAGTTGTGGTCCTGTGGAGTTCCTTAAACAAGGGTGTCTCCTTCTGTTACCCTGAAGCACACTTACTTTGTATCCCATCCCTTCTTCTCTCCCTCTCTCTTTCTGGATTACCTTCCACTAGTACTTTTCTTGGACGATTGTAGGATGGAAGGAGAAGGAGTGTCTGCAGGAAATAAGCAGAAAGAAAGGTTCGAAAGAATATGTGTCTTCTGTGGTAGTAGAGCTGGATACAAGTCTGTATTTAGTGATGCAGCTTTTGAGCTTGGTAAATTGCTGGTAATTCTTATTCTACTATTGTCGTCCAATTCATAAAAGAATTAATGTTGAATTATCCCCCTAGTACCGTTCTTCTCCTTTGTAGAAGTCTTGCATGTGTTTGTTTAGTAGTTTTGATGTGTTTTGACAGGTTGAAAGGAGGATTGACTTGGTTTATGGAGGAGGAAGATTAGGACTAATGGGTTTGATCTCTCAGACCGTGCTAAAGGGAGGTCGCCATGTTCTTGGGTAATATTTTTAATTTTCTTCATAGATTATATTAGGTTTCCTTTATAAAATTCAGAAACTTTATTGTTTATCTTTTCCTTGTTAGTGTGATTCCTAAAGCTCTGTTGCCAAGTGAGGTACCATTCCATCCTTAATTAATATGATCATGTGCTTCTTTCAATCTGGATTCTTCCTCATGAAAGGCTTACACTGATCAAAGCCCACATTTAGATATCTGGAGAAACCTTTGGAGAAGTGAAAACAGTTGTAGACATGCATGAAAGGAAGTCAGTAATGGCTAAACATGCTGATGCATTCATAGCACTTCCTGGTATATTATAGACATAAAATTTCCATGTTCCTTTTCGATCGTCCTTTAAACATTCTTATAGTAACTTCACATAAATAGAAATTTCATCGAAGTTGCAAACTGTTCAGGAGGCTATGGAACTATGGAAGAGCTGCTGGAGGTGATAGCCTGGTCCCAACTAGGAATACATGATAAACCAGTAAGATTATCCTTATTCACTCCTTTGAGATGAATGAATATGACATTAAAACTAAATGCTCAAAAGCAGGAAACATTAAGAAATACTTCTTTTTCAATAAGAGAAACATATCTAATTGAATTTGGCATATGGATCTTCTTCCCCTTTTGTTATTAATTTTCATGTTAACTTCGAATCTGCAGGTGGGGTTGTTGAATGTAGATGGGTATTTCAACAGCTTGCTGACCTTATTTGATAAGGGAGTGGAAGAGGGATTTATAGAAAACTCTGCAAGGCATATTGTGGTCATAGCAGACACAGCAGCAGAACTCATGAAGAAAATGGAGGTATGATATAAGACAAAACATGCTAATTCTCATAATGTCCAAGATAAACATTTATGGTCGGGGGGATGCTTTCTGAATTATTGTAGAGGACGAGGAAACAAAGTTGTAGGTAACAAGTAGGCAATTGTTTTTCTTGTTCATTCATTTGTCTTTGTTTTTTCAGGAGTATGTTCCCGTCCATAGCAAGGTTGCACCAAGACAAAGTTGGGCAGTGGACCAATTATTAGAGCCCAATGAAAATGGGGAACTCTTAAGATCTTAGATCTCCATCATCCATCTGATCTGTATAAAGAACACATAAATCAGTTTAGTTCCATTTACCTTGAAAAAAAAAAAAAACTCTCTCTCTCTCTAGTGTGGAAATCTCACGATCCCACACTGTTAAGCATGAAACATGCAAAATGTAGCTCCATCAAAATCAATTGAATAGTACTAAAAGTTCATGAACTTCGAATCCCTTCCCCTAAAAGATTCGCATGTGTTTAGATTAGCTGTGAAAAAAAATTATATGTATAATTAATTTTTAAAAAAATTAATTATGAAAAAATTAATTTATGTTTAAATATATTTAGATTGAATAAAAAGAATCATTTTTATGTATTAATTACTAAAAGAAATATAGAATAATTAAAATATTTATTTAGTTGAAGACAAAATAGTATTTATCTATCTAAACTTTTAAAATAATCTATAATCACATAATTAAAAACTCCAAATATAAAAAAATTTTTAAAAAAATTTATTTTTAGTTATAGAAAAATAATCTAACTTATAATCAATTTTACACACTTTAAATAAACAAGGTTAATTTTAAATAAAATAATATTTTATTAACATGTTCTACTCTTTCATTAAATTATAACTATAATGAGGTCGGGAAAAAGAGAGCCTGATAATGTCGTTCTTAATTATGATTATTTTTTCAGTGGGGGGATGGGGATGGTTAGGGTCAAGGACTTCGTCCACTTGCCACCTAGTTCTTGTCGTGTAGAAGCAAATTGTTCATTTAGATTTTGATGTGTGAATTGGAGCCTCTGGATTTTGACTCAATTGCTCTGGCTCGTTCAGTTTCTGAACTGGACCCCATTACACAATTGACATATTTGTTTTCTAGCGTCTTTTCAACTTAAGTGTCGAAGAAAAACAAGGTACAATACAAACAAGGAAACTCTGGAGTAGAAAATTAATGGAAAAATGACCCGTAGGTCAGTTTAGAAGTTTTTTTTTATTTGGTTTCTTTTAAAAATTAATTAAATATTTAATTATGTTAATTAATAATTTATATACAATTAATTAATAATTTATCTTATTTTAACACATAATTAATTATATATAAATTACTAATTAATGTAATTAAAAAACAAACACGGTCATTTTTCCAAAATTAATTGGGCAACGCAACAGGGCAGCGCAGAAAAGTGTAAATACTAAATAGAGACCCTCTTCAGTACAGTTCCTGAGAGAAAAAGAGAGAACAAATGGATTATACAATTTTAAAAATTATACGACATTTTTCTTCTTTTTTATCTTCTAATACACCAGGAATTGCAATGCAAAGGAGCCTGATCCTTAAGTATCTTCCAATACATGAAACTGAAATGATGACGTCCTTCATTCCTACGATTATGTTTCACTCATATTCATCTATCTTTAATCAACTTTTATTTGATTAAATAGTAATTATTTATTTTTAGTCAAATTAGTATCTATTTTCACTTTTATATTTATCTAAACTATTTATTATTAGTTTTTTAAAAATATATATTTAGACTCTTAATTACTCCAATTATATCATCTTAAATCACTCCCACATTTGTGATAAAACAAATGCGTCAATTATGTTCAACATTAGCTATGGTTGGAATTTACTTATAATGTAAAAGTTTAAATCCCATTAAAAATATTTTATAATCAAAGTCAAGTCGATAATCGAGTAAGGATTAGTCCCATACTCCTCATGGTGTTACCAAAAAGATATTATCTCATTAGTTGTTGCACTGCCAGTTTTAGTACTTGAAATCAATAATTCAACTGCTGATTTTGTGCAATTTGCACTAAAAAGAAATTTGTTGACCGGACATTTTGTGACAAAACAGAACCTATATTATATAAAATAAAATTTAATAAATAATTAAAAATTTCCCTAAAATAGTAAAATAAAATAAAAATTAAAGCACTATCTTTTTTCCTGGCAGTACCATAGATTGCACAATGCAGGACAATCACAGCTGGAGATTATCATGCATATGTTTATTATTCTCCGGTCTTGGTGGAATTACTCAATTAACACATCTTATATACCATTATAAACTAAGGCAAGGTTGACAGGTTGAGTAATAAAACGAGGAACAAATTCATTATGGTTGTACAGATAAACAAATTCAATGCATAGCATAAAACCAATCAATTCAAGCACATTTGAACTTCATGATGAAGAAAGAATGCAGTAGAGGGTCATCAATTCCGGGGTTGGACAAGCTCTAGTAATAAAAGACACTATAGTACCTGGAAGGTAGTGCTCTGGGACGTGGCTTCATGCCTACTCAGGTACTGGTCTAATATTATACATGCGTAACATGCTAGTCTAACATAAAATTGCTCAAGCCCTTGATGCGATGCACGACGCCGTCAAGTACTTCATTTAACACGGGAGAAGGGGAGTGGTCTAGGGCAGATCAATGTAACCAAAACTTCGTTGTTTAATCCATATATTCATTTCATTTCTAGAAAAACATGAGTTGACATCAGGGTAAGAAGGATCAAAGCTAATTACGGGATGAAAGTATCTAATCTTACCATAGCCTCTTGACGACATTTTCGAGGCCTGAAATAGAACCAGCCTATATGGAAGTTCAAAGGTCTAGCAATTCCAAGGTTCCAAGCCAAAGATGGAATCTGGCTCTCGTTTCACAGCACTAATTGCATGAAACCAAAGCCACGTGAAACTTCGTTATAACTGCTGTGTAGAACTGCAGTTACAAAGGGAAGGTTGATTTGAAGTCCTGCATACTTGCATATTCAAGCCACCTCTTACACCTCTTTATGAATGCTTGTAATTTTGTTATTATATATTGATGATAGCTTTTAAAACATGTAACTTTCCTTTCAAACTATATGATAAAAACACATTATCGATAAAAATAATAAATTACTAACAAATCAAAGCATAAGTTAAAAACTACCATATAGGTGGTGTAGAAAAGGGCGTGCAAGTAGAAGTGAGCTATACAAGGTTACAAAGGGCAAAAATGAATCTCTTATACTACTCATATTACAATGATAAGCAACCTCCTATTGCTCCAACATACATGTACATATGATTTTGTCCGAAGAACGAGTACTTACTGAAATCATATACCTGTACCTAGGTACTCGTGCAGAGAAGATGATTACATTAATGGAGATCACAGTTTTTAAAATCACATGAGCACATGGACATCTAGCATTTAGAATCTAAAGTCAAATCAAGGCCTACCGCATGTTACAGTACAAGTAGGTGTAAAGGAATAGACATTTGAAGAAATCGCGCAGATGAATCCTGTCAGAAGCATTTCCGGTGAACAATGGAAGGTCCAGTTTCATCATATTCTGCCTTAGTTATATGCTGATTTTGAGGGAAAACTACTTTGGCAAGTATGGCACCTCCGACCCATGCAGAATAGATGGTTAAATTTTCTGGCATGTATTCTGGAGGCTGCAATAAGCCAAAGATTATCCACCAGGGGAAACATAAATTAGAACATGAATGACGATACTATTTATGTACAGAGAGAAGTGTAGGATAAAGATAAACAGATAAAGATCAGCCCACAAAACTTTCAAATTTCCCCTTATGTAGAAGAAGAATATGCAGCCCTTAATTTTTTTGGCATTAGCTTAAAGACAATGCAAATTTTAAACTGATAAATTGGTACTCAATCCACCAAATTGACACTCTGGTTTGATGAATTTCAATTCTTACAGGTATAGACACTCAATATGAAATTATTAGCAAAATTGATAAATTCTCATTTTGTTTCTTGATTATTATTTGGTAAGCAAAGTAAAACACTAAAAAGATTGCTGTCTTGTATTGGTTAACGTATGATCAATTATTATTCTCTTTGGGTCAGTTGTATGGATATTATATTACCATAGTTATTCAACTTTTCCATCTTTAAGATAAATATATGATCACATCCATAAGACAGCTAAGCTACACAATTTAAGCATTCTTGTGATTTAGGAATAAGTGTAACGATTTAATTTCCATTTGGAAGAGTATTCGCAGAAAGTTGACCTTTAAAAGAAGAAGAATTTATATCATCATAATGGAATGGAGCATCATTTCAGCATATCATCTGAGACACTGAAGACTATTCCTGAAGTGCATCTTTTTTTGCAGTTTTTAGCATTATCCATGTAAAAGAAGCAAAAGCCTTTTTTCTCTTGTCCAGTTCTGATCTTAAAATTTACAAAAGTGAAAGTCAAAACTACTTATTTATAACATTTAAATTGTTATAATTTGAAGTAACTTACTTCACAAGATAACAAAATTACCTTAACCAGGGTAGGTTGAACAGCAGATGAACTTAGGCTACATTCCTTCTGAAATCTCTCTTCAAAACCTGCAGTGAGAAGCAGCATTAGCCTGTCAGAAATTACAAGTAAAAAGCAACAGCTTCCTCATAAATAAGAAGTCAGAATGTTGTCAGAAGACCCTAATCTTATCAGGAGAAAATTGAATAAACCGATGTATTACACAATTGGAGTTTACTTGCTAATGAGAAAAAACCCTAAATTCCATATGCAACTAAATGTAAGAGAACTCTGAACAGAGATAGTAAATTTTGTTAATCTGAGATCTTCTTAGTGAGCAACTCCATGAGAAGGCATCTCAGTTGTACCTCATCAGACACAAGAAGCCACAAACAAGTTGCTCCAAAGTCCAACCGCTACCTCACAGATCACCACAACCTTATCACTTCATATACAGATTGAGCACCATACTTAACAAAATTAACATGAAGATAAAGACAATAATCATAACTCCCAAGCTAATGAAGATAACAAGCAATGAATAATGAAATGGAAACTGATGCGTTGCCCCTTGATATAATACATACAAAACAAAAGATATTCATTTGGCTGACAAGATCTCTTTTTCTATTTTGGCTTGTTAATGGGTTGCTGCCTTGATATTAATCAGACGTGTCATGAAAAATGAGTATTCTCCAGTAGTTCCAGTAGTTCTTTAATGATCAATGAGTCAGTAATATTAACACATTATACACACACACACACACACACAAAAACAAAAACACACTTCACATTACTAAATGAGAATCATTTCCTTCTTTATAACTTACAAGAATAAAAAGAAAGACAAGAAAAAAATGAGGATACAGATATCATCAGAAGCACTCTCGTATAAGAGTTTACCAGAGACAAAATTTTATAATTTATCATTCATAGTGATACCATAGAATTTACAAAATAGGGAAAGAAAATTCATATTCAGTGAAAGAAAGAAAAAAGGAACAGAAAACCCAGAAATTTCTACCTTAGTAGATCAATCTGCATCAAGAATTAAAGTTGTGTATTTTATTGCATAGCAATTTAGTAAAAGCTTGTTTGGCCATCAGAGGAGCTACAATAGGAAATTCCACTGGTTAAGTTCGTATTGGGATTTCTGCCCATTTTTGTATACCTTGAGGCTTAAGCAGAATAATCAAAATCCAATTCAATTAGCCTCTATCACCTTCACAAAATATAGAAAATAAATAACTAAATAATAATAATAGTAATAATAAGAGTAAACAACTATTTTGGTTCTCTAAAGATATATGTGACATCACATTGGTCCACCATTTATTAGCAAAAATTGGTCCTTCAATGATAATTAATGCCATCAGTTTTGACCTTCAAGGACCAATTTGATGTCATTTTAAGGACCAATTTAATGGAAAAAATGTGATATTGAAGGACTAATTTGATGTTGTAAATATCTTTGGAGCACCAATTTAATGTATTTATAAATAGAGGACCGATGCCGCGTATATCTTTGGAAGACCAAAATGGACATTCACTATAATAATAATAATAATAATAATAATAATAATAATTACTATTAATTAAAAAAAAATCTATCCTGCCTGAGCAACTATTCCACGTCAAAATTTACGAAGTTACAAGCTTTCTTTGTTGCTATCCAGGTTTCTAATCAGACAATAAGAAATCTATTGGTCCAACATTCAGTTGTATTGTACTCCAATTTAAAAAGAAACATAGGATCCCTAACACTCATAAAGTAGAAAAAATTTTCAAATCTATTTATTAAATATTAAATGCATAGACCAAAGATCTGCACATGATTCTTGAAATGAGAAAAAGGAGAAAAAGTATAACAGATTAGAAGTTCACATCAAGCTTATCCTAAGTTCACCAGAATTAATGAAGATAAAAATTTACCAGTCATAGAAGAAGTGCCACCACAAACCACAGTATTTTCCAGCAGCTGCCTATGATTATCAGATGACACAGTTGAAATAGTACGAACAAGCTGCTCAACAATGCCATGAGCCTCTAAACCCAAAAGACATGGCTGGAATAAAGCCTCGCCAACTGTATATCTTTCTCTCCCAATTGTTATCACCTATAACATAATTCAATTGTCAGATGAAGTCATAACCTATTGAAAACACATAGTTGATAGCCAAGGGGAAGGAAAAAAAAAAGTTGGGGGTTGAGGGGACTAAGTTGGTTGCATGTATTGGGTATTGTAGATTATGGTTGAACGTTAAATCACAAGTATGGCAATGAAAGGTCCATGGCCTTGCCGACCATGTCTATGATCATAACGTGAAAATTCAACAAGCAGGAAGCCAATAACTTGTTCACACACAAATTTAGATGTTTCAAGTCTCATACACCACATCTTTCCTCTGAAATGGATATGGTGACAAAATTTGAATTTAATTTCTTCCACAGTAACCTTTTCTACCCTTCTTGTCATAAAATTATAAACAGTGTTGTGACTTGCAAGAGTTTCACGCTTCTACCATAAAAAATAGAAGCTTAAATAACTCATTTTTTTTAAATTAACTCTTGTATTCCAAATGCATAAATCGATCCCAGTAAATCTGGCCCTATATTCTAATTTGGTTGCATGTATTGGGCATTGTGGCTTATGGTTGAACATCAAATCACAAGTATGGCAATGAAAAGTCGATGGCCCTGCTGACCATCTCTATGATCATAACATGAAAATTCAACATGCAGGAAACCAATAACTTGCTCCAACACAAATTTAGATAGTTTAAGTCTCATACACCACATCTTTCATCTGAAATGGATATGGTGATAATAGTCTGAAAACCATTCAAGTATCTATGATACAAAATATGCATCCATATTAAATTACTGTCATCTAAAGATAAAACAGTCTTAGACCTAAAGTAAATTTAAATTTAATTTATTCGAAACTAACTTTTTCTACCCTTCTTGCCATAAAATGATAAACAATGTTGTGACATGCAAGAGTTTCACGCTTCTACCATAAAAAAATAAAAGATTATAGGGTTTAAGTAGGGAAGGAGTAAAAGAGAGAAGAAATACTAATGAATAATATGAGATAGGATTGATTTGATGTGTTGTAAAATACAAAGCACTAACCCCTATTTATACTAATAATTAGGTCAAGTACTAGTGTAGTACTACTAGTACAAGCCCAAGCCCACTAAGACAATAAGACTCCTAACCCTAATTAAACAATGAAACAAATCAGGAAACATAATGAAATTAGGAAATAACTCCTAAGATTGCTTCCTCAATTAGATGACTAATTGATTTCACAATATATTATAAAGATCTTTTAAAGATATGCTAAGATATTCTAAAGGTATACTAAAATATCCTGAAGATATTCTGAGATATTCTAACAGCTTCAATAACTCAAAATTTTCAATTAACTCTTGTATTCTGAATGCATAAATCAATCTCAGTAAATCTGACCCTATATTCTAAAGCCTCCTCCAATTACAGCAGTACTTTATTGAAGAACTTATCAAAAGCTAACATAAAAATCAAGATCAAGTAAATTAGCAAGCATTATAAGTCATAACTATCAGATAGAGAAACCAAAAAGCCGACCTGTCCATCAGGAAGGGTATGTTTCTCCACAGGACAAGAACCTTTGGTCTTCTGATAAGCTAATTCATCTTCAGCACAACATGAGTATTGCTCTTTTATTTTCTCCACATCAGACATGCTGATATTTACTAATGGATTGGATTTTCCAAGTTCTTGAGCCAGGAAATTAGTTAGATCAATACCTCCAAACTCAAATCTTCTCGAGGCAATGTGGTGAACAGCACCCTCAACTACTGGTGCAATATCTGCTTATAAATCCAAAAAGATCACATTGCACATAACAACTAGTAAGCCCAAGAACATGTTCACATTTGAAGAGCAACACTCAGACATCTATTTATTTACTTCAATGGCACATACAATATTTACAGGAACATCAATAGAACAGCCATCTCAAACCAAAAAAAAAACAACAATATCAGAAGAAGACTATTTGTCTTCATACCATGAATTGATAGTTTTAAATCATTGAACATACCTTTACCATTAATCTTATATTTGTATTGTTTATTTCAATAAATAGAAAGTACCAGAAAAAATGCAATTGAAATATATTAATTAACCTTTAGAAGATTTTCATTTTTCAATAACTTTTGACTAATATTTTCCTGTTTACATTCAACAACTACACTTATAATCTAAAGCTACTTATTCATGTGACTAAAAGTTAAATTCATAGTAATTCCCCACACTTCTCTGCAGAAGAGAAAAATAGTGAAATACTTTATAATAAGATCTTTCAATTCGATTCTATCAGGAAAAACTACAAATTAGAAAAACAATGGCTAGTGGAACTTTCAATAAATCAATCCTAGGAGCCTAAGCATCTGATTATTTCCGCTCAGCCATACAGATAACAATAAAAAAAGAATATTGCAAAATAGATGGCATCTAGAATAGGCAAGGCATAATGAATATGCAATAGCATTATAGCAAGCAATGGACCAATTTTCTATGTTATCATTTTGAATTTTCTTGGCTGACAATTGCTGGAAGACTAACTATATGGTATTTCATTTTATTATTGAGGCATGATAAAGATAATTAATATCAATATTATTTCTTTACTCTGTCGCAATATAAAGAACACAGCCACATCAGATGTCTAGTTACCTACAGATCCCTAGGTGCATGAATATCACATGATATGTGCTAGAGATAACATACTCCCAAACACTCAAAACAGACAGCTTGAACCACAGCAGGCAGATCAAAGAAACCATATATTCGATGTAAAAGTTTTCACATAATTAAAACAAATCTTAATTTAAGTTCCTGTTGCTTCAGATATGGATACCTATTTTTCCATGACCAATATCAACTGTGCATCCTGAGATACGTCCCACAGCATACAGTGATAACACTGCTTGTTCCGAGGCATAAAACCCCGATATGTTGAATGTCTCAAACATAAGTTGCACCAACTGTTCTTTGTTGGCCTGGCAAACAATAATATATACATTATTTAAAGAAAATCTGTATAATACACATTGAAAGTAGATTATCAACTTATTACTTGCAATTTCATTTAAGGAAAGGTTGCAGGAGTAGATCAGATAGACAACTTAATATGTAGTTGGATAAAAAGGTATAATAAAATCTGCTCAAGATGAAAAGTTATGCATACACAAAAAGGGTATGAAAATTGTCTAGGAATATATATATATATATATATGCACTCCAGATTTTAAATGATGGAACACACGTGCACTCCAGAGACATGTTAAGTTCATAAATTTAAAAAAGAAGACTACAATCATAAGTTTCTCAAACCTTTGGGGTACAAAGTGGATCTGTAAATAGTATTTGTCCTTCATTGCCCATTTCCCATCCGAGGCCAGCATATAAAACATGGTGCAACAAATCCTCCATGGCATCCCAATCTCTGATAAATCCTCGCACAACTGGATCAACAGTGACTTCCTCAACTAATGAGTTATCAGTTATTGATCCATCATCAAGCATTCGTTTCATCTGAGTGGGAATTATCTGAGTCATATCAAAAGAACCACAATTAGGGAATTATCTGAGTCATATCAAAAGAACCATAATTAAGATACAGATGGTTCTGAGGTAATCACAAGAAGAGGAGGAAAACAAATTAAAATTGAAGTCGTGATTGTATGGGTTTACAAAAGTTTTACTCAGAATTGTTCTCCTTTGGTTGAGTCAGCAAAAGGGTTAGAGTTAGTAAGTATTCCACTTCCACCCAATTCTGCATAAAAGGGGATTATGCCTACTGTTGAGAAAACCTGAATGAATATCCAATTAACTCTTTCTCTCTTATCTCTCTCTTTCCCTTCTCTGTCTTGATTCTCTTCCTCTCTTTCCTTTCTTCTTCTCATTTCTCTGGTTTTTGACATAGCCACATAGGTATAGAACTCATCATGTAAAGCATTCCTTGAGAACAGAAACTGATTTGAGCCATCAACGAGTCATACAATTCCTAGTGATCTCATGAAGATAAAGCCATCAATAGTTTAGAAATTTCAACCATCAAACACTGACTAAGACATAGAAAGAAAATTGATAGAGATGGTATTACACTATCATACCCAAAAGTTTCATAACAACACCAAAATAATGCGGCAGAAGTTGAAATGACCAGAAAAATTCCCCAGCCTAAGCCTATAATTTACATTTTATTTCTCCCCATTGTTTAGGTAAACATTTTTCAAGACAAAAAAAAAATTCAGAAATGCACATCTTGCTACGGACAATTTTCTTTCATAACAAAAATTGAACTAACATTGCTGTTCAACACAAACCAAACCACCAATTTAAGAGTAAGACACGAGCATCATGGTCAACAAAGTCAACTAAAAACATTAACCTTTCGCACAGAAAAGTAAAAGTACTCTAAGCAACCAAAACAGTAGACCATAGTTTTCCCATAACGAGGAGAAGCAAAAGCGATATAGATGAGAATGAAAAATTGCCCCTTTTTGGTTCTATCTTTTACTAAATTTGAGAACACTAAAGGGGTTATCGTGTTGTTTCCCACAACTAGCAGAAAGCGTCGGGTTGAAAATTTTGAGCATTTTTGTGATGTAAATGTGAAATATTTCTGAGCAATAAAATTAGAAGTGAAAGGGATAAATTAATAACCATGGCGGGAGTCTGATCAGGGATTGCAAAACCCGCTTTGAGGAGCTTGGAGCCGACGTCGACCACCGCGGCCTCCATGCACAACCAAAACCAAAACCCTAGCTAGCTTTCAGTTTCTGAAATGAAAGTGCAGGTAAATAAAAGGCAGCTGCTGAATGAAGCTCATCAATCACCACTCACCACTCACAGTTGAGTTAGCCTTAGCAGTTAGCAGGTGTGAAATTTCATTTGAACATGTGTTTTTCACTCAGGGGAAAGAAAATTATTACATATTCCGCTGGATTACATCATCGACGGTTTTATTTCTTAAAATTGATTTAACGCTGCTACGTATTTAATTAGATTACATCAACGGTTGTAAATGTAGTGTATAAAAAAAAATTTAATTTCTATCGACTCTCAGTGTAAAGTTTCTTTACACTGTTATCCAATCATATGTTGTCAAATCATTAAAAGAGTTTGACTATCACAACTACTACTTAAAAAGTCTACTTATTTTAATGATGTGTTAACATATAATTAAATGACAGTGTAAAAAAACTTTATACTGACAATGGATAGAAATTAAATCTATAAAAAAAAATCCTATACATAAGTTGTTTTTCACACACATTTCAAAATTAAAAAATAAAATAATTGTCATAACATCAAGGTCATTCTCCTAATAATTAAGAATGAAATTTTATATAAATAATACTAAATAGTCTAAACTGAAATATACAATTAATTTTAAAACATTATTTATTTTATGACAAAAAAGGAGAATATAAATTTGCTTTATTAAAATAAAGGAGTTTAATTTTGATTCACCATTATAGTAAAAAAAATTTACATTGTCATCTAATTATGTGTTGTAAAATTATTAAAAGAGCTTAACTATCATAACAACTATTTAGAAATTCTAACTAATTTAATGATCTGTCTACACATGATTAAATGACAGTGTAAAATTTTTTTACACTAACAGTGAATTAAAATTAAATTCAAAATAAAATAATAACATTTAAATCAGTATTTTCTGCCGCCAATATATCAAATAGCTGTTCTAATTAAACAACATTTAAATTTTTATGTCAAAGAATTTCGATAATGGCAATGGAATTATACGTCAACAACCTCCAAAACTTCTTCAAGTCATATTATTTCAGTTTCAAATTCTTCATTATTCATACGTATCACAAACTAGCTATATAACCATGCGTTGCGTGGACATATGAAGAATTGATTGAATATATCATTTTCTTAAAACAACTCTTCTTCTCTATTTTGAAGCTTCTAAACCTGTCAGAAATTGAAAACTATATGATAAAACTCAATTTATTAATTCAATAAAGCAAAAGGAGAAAAAATACAAATAAGTGAATGAAAAGTGTTATAAATTGATGAAGCAATGAAAAGAGATGTAAATTAATAAAAGAATGAGTAAAGTATATGAAATAATAGTGTATAAATTATAAAAATATATATATATGAGAAGGCACTTAAGGAAAAACTTGAAATCTTACAAATATATTAATGTGGCTCAAACAAAAAACTATAAATAAGCAGCAATTAAAAAAAAACAATTAAGAGACTGAAATGATAGCTCCACATCTCCCGCTTCAACTTTTAGAACGGCTTCATAAAAATCATAACCATTATTTAATCAACTATTTAAATGTATAAAAGGAAATATATTACCTCCGAATAATTCTCCTGCGTGTCCAAGCAGCAGGTGTTATTGACTATTTAGTATTTACAGTTGATACTCGATTCGTATTACTATTCACATGCAACCACGCCATAAATACAGAACAGAGTATACCCACAAAAAAACTGCACAGAAGCGACATGTTTCTAATAAATAACGTCTATTGACTCGCTAAGCAAAAAAACTTTCTATCGACTGTTGAAAATCTAGTAAGGGAGCATGAAAATCATAATAATGAAAACAGCTATATAATGTCTAAATTAAATCCAACGTTGATGAACTAAAACAGGAAGAAACCACTTCATATGAGACTCGATGTAGATATTTGATCATGCTTGCGTTTATGGTCCTCTTGCGGATTATCACCCTCGATGCTCACAGGCACAGTTGTCCAAGTACAGTAGTCTTTGTCCACAGAAAAATGGCTAACGCTAGCTGGATTCACCAGTTCCCCATCATCTACTGAAACCAATTTATACTGCTCCTCAACCGAAAGATCATCTTTGCTCTTCAGTTGTTCCTTAATTGGAAGATCATCACTGCTTTCCTTGACATAAGGATCTCGTGAGTTGGTCTCTGGCGTGTCAACCAGAAGGGCTTCAAGGAAAGGCTCGCTAACAGGACTCCTCTGAGAAATGAACTTCACATCCAAGAGTGGGATTTCAAAATCTACTACAGAGGAAGCAAGTGAAAATCCAAGGACATTCTCTATAATGTCCTCATGGGAGGCTTTTTTTGGGACTTCTGTTGCAACTGTAAGGTCAGTAATTGCAGATGGTCCTTCCTGAGTGATACTACTAGAACCACTAGCGGTCTGATTGTCAAGCAACTCATTTGAATTGTCAAGCAACTCATTTGAATTGTCACTTAAATTGGACGACAAACCATCACTTTTGTGACCATTGATTTTTCCGTTTTTGTCTTCTACTATTTTGTCATTAAAACCCGTTCTTGGATTATGTTGAGCTACAATACTGGCTTTAACACCCACCTCATCTTGATCTCCTTCCGCACTACAAGATTGGTCATATTCTTCAGCTTCCTGGGCAGTCTCTTCAGAGTGTTTATCATTAGAATCTCTGTTTACCTTCTGTCCATTTTCCAAAGAAATATTGGATGAAGTCAACACTTGGATGTGATTAATTTTCTCGCTGTCCGTGAGATGAACTGAGTCATTTTTCTCTATCTCATTATTGCTCTCATGATCATCATCGTCTTCATTTGAAAACTCGGGGGCTTTAACCGTTAGACTTTTAGTATACTTTGGAGACTCTAAAGACACAGAAGATAAAAAATTAGCTAATGCAAAAGATAAAGCATCATCAATTGACAAATTCTGCTTTCCTTTATTATCATTTGAAGAATTCATTTCTTGTCCTGATGCTTTATCCTCTTCATCCTCACCATCAGGAAACTCAGGAGCTGTAACTACAAGACCTGGGAGCAAATGAGTAGTATTTGCTGAATCAGACATATCATCAGGAGAGACAGATACTACTTCTATGTGTAAATCTTTCTTGTCATCTGATTCCATTTCCCTAGTGACAGTACAACCAAGACAATTGTCACAGGAGTTGACATCTGATTCAATGCAAGAAGCATCAGGAGCAGAAATTCTAGAGCATGAAGGTAATCCAGAATTCTGCAAATTCTTAGTCAGTGTTTCAAGTTGCTGCTCAACTTGCTGGAGTCTTGTCTCAATGCTATTCATGGGCATTACCATTTTCTCTTGAAAGCCCAAACAGATTTCCTCTATCCTGTCCATTCGTGATACAAGCTTTTGCAGGACCCTTTCAACATTGCCTCCCAAAGAATCACCATGATTGCTCTCAGTAGTAGTAACTTGCGAGGGGAAAGCACTATGATTGCACTCCGTTTTAGCAGTTTGAAAGGGAACAGCACTATGATTCTTCTCCATTTTAGTAACTTGTGAGGGTACAACACTATGATTGATCTCCATTTTAGCAGCTTGTGAGGGTACAGCAGTATGATCGCTCTCCATTTTAGCAACTTGTGAGGGTGTGCCAGGCTGGGATGGACCCACCCAACCTCCATTCACCTCTTTCAACTTCACTTCTTGAGGATCAGTTATGCTAGCTTTTCCTTGCAGCTGAGTTTTAATTACAGAATCACTTGGATGGGTTTCTTCCAAATCATCCTCTGAAAAGCATTGCTTTTCCTTTCTAACAGAATTTAGATGGCTGAGACCTGTTGTCTTAGATAATTGCAGTAGAGTCGGAATAAACATAGCCATGAGAGAACTACTAGATGAGTTTTCATTATGGCTCTCTTGGATTTCTGAATCAGCTGAGGCAACTGGATCACCAAATACATAAATCTCATCAACATAAATGCAGCCTTTACTCTGAAGCGAGAGCAGACGAAGTGTAACAGAAATGCAAGGATTTGCATCAGTAATCTCTGCTGTAGCCTCAAAAAGATCCTGGAGACAGGAAAAGAGGACCTAGAAATCAGAAAATAAAGCTAAAATCGGTATGATACCATCATCTTCATGTGGCAAAAGAGAACCTAGAAGTTATGAAAAGAATGAATCATTTACTAAATTGATGCTACGATAATCTTCTAGTCTTCTAGAGAGAATATCCATTATTCCTCTTTCTGTTTCTGTTTTACTTCTAATCTATAAGGAAGTTAACAAACTTGACTAACTGTTAGTTGCACACCATGGATGAGATGAGAACAAAAATATGAAATAAAATATATAAATAAGAATGAAAAGACAGAATAAACATTTATTTGGAATAATAACCATAGGTGGAGAGGTGAGACAATCTGCATACCTGACTGCTTTTGGTTGAGTTGATGTAGGGTTTTGCTTGCAAAGGGATGTTTCTCCCATCCAGCACAGGAGTATCAAGAACTTTTACTTCAACCCAGTCATCTTCATTTTTTATATTTTCCTCACCCAACTCTTTATTAAAGCCCTCAATATGTAAAGAAGCAATTTCTTGAATATTAGGTGCACAAAGAACTTCACCATCTCTAGCAGCAATGCCACAGCGAACTGTACAGAGATACTCATTATTACTCTGCAGGTTGGGTTCATAGTAGATCTCATACACCCGAGCCGTACTTCGAACATAAACCTGTCTGAGCTCATGTTTCTCTGCAAAATTAACTACACAACAAGGAATTCCTCATCAATTGCAAGAAAAAGTGTGAAAGTTCAAAGAAAGATCTAAAGTCCTTTCTTTCACCCAAAAGGATAAAACATCAATAAAGATAAAATAGTATAGATATTGTTGCACTTTAGCACAAGGAAGCGTTTAGAAAGGCTGATGTTATGATAAACCCAGATGTTCATCTAAACTCTAAAGTGCAAATGTGTAAGTGTAACTTACAAATATAAAAGTAAGACAAATATGAAACAGAAAATTGAAGTAAATTGCCTAGACTTATATAGTAACTTGAAGAAACCAAATAGCTCCAGAGAGGTATCATCCTTCATAGGATCAAATCAAACATCACAAAAACTCTAGAAAGCTTTGTTGTACATGTAAATGCATAAATATTTTAGTCAAGAAACAAGCAAGAATTCACAGGCACATATAATTTTTGTTTCTTCTTTATCAACAAAAGATCAATGGAGAAAACCCACTAAACAGAGAATCAAAAGAAGCAAGAATTGGCATGAAACACGGTATAGTGAGAAGAAGAAAAAATGAATTTTGCCCCGAGAAATTGGGTGCTTACTCTTGATCTCACAAGGGCCAGAATGGGGAGAAGGGGGATGAAGAACAAGAGGGAATATGGGGGTGGAATCCAGAGTGGTAGAGTCTACGTGATCTCCATGGTCGTCGAAGGAAGAGAGTGAGGATTGGAAGGTGACGGAGTTCCGAAGAGAACCGGAGGCAACGGTCCAGTTGGTTTGGGAACTCCAACGGGTCATGGGCTCCAACTCCATCAATCACAGTTCACAAACCACAACCAGGTTCAGGTTCTGATTCTTCTGAACTCTGAAGAGTGAAGAAGAAGAAGAAGAAGAATGGAGTAGAACGGGATTTTGGGGAAGATTTTATAGGCAACTGAATTTTCTCTGGTAAACGGAGAAATTACGCAACGCAGTCTGCGAAATACTGGTTTTGTTTTTATATTTCGTAGCCAATCTTTTCTCGCGAGTTTGTTACATAACCTACATAAAAATATCTTGTAATTTTAATTTAAAGGGTTTTATTTTTAAAATATAGTGTATTTGTAAATCATTTTTATTAACAATTTTTTTTTTGTTTTTAATATAAATTCTTGATAATTTTTTTTATCAAACTTGACTTTTCGTGGGCAGGAGATTTTTTTTTCTACAAAGGTAAATAATAAGAAATTAGTGATGAAGTGAGAAAGTAATAAGAAAGTAGAGTGTGGACTCTAAGCTATCGTAAGGGCTCCAAGCAAAAGAGTCAATTTTTATTTATATTATTATTTAATAAAAATCCTGATTTTTTTTATTAAAGATAACTTTATTTTCTTAAAATAGTTTAGAATCCACCAAAAATAAAGATATGAATAGGATATAAACAAAGGGAGAAAGCTTAAAGTGAGATGAAAAAATAAAGAATTAAGAATAAAAAACTCATGAGCTTAAAAGTGTTACAATAGAGTGATCGAAAGTTACCAACTTAAGTTTTTTTGTGACTTGCTCCCATTTAGGACAATGCCTCATTAGGAATGAGAAGGCCTTAGCCCATCCCAATTTAAGTATTGAGAAGAAAAAAATTTGACATTGTAAAGTGACATTGTACAAAATTAGTGAGGTTTTTATACTTAATTCAATAGCTCTATATTATCATTTATTTTAATTCTAGTTGTCTTATGTTAAATCTACCATGATAAAACTATTTTTGTTCAATTTTATAAAGTAAGGTTGTCAAATAAGTCAACCAGATCCGTTTAGGCCCTCCCATGATAGCCCACAGGTTAAACAGGGCAAGGCAAAACTGTTGACGTTGAAACAAGTTGTAAAATAGCCAATTCAACTTGCCTCGCATCAAATCATAAACCTGAACAGGCCGATCTGCGAATTTGAATTTTTTTTAACTTAGAGTTTTTTTATAAAAAAAATTTAATAATCTCAAATAAAATATTAGATTACATAAATATAATATTGTATACTTTCATCTCATCCAAAAAGATAATCTAAACAAATAAATAACATACACTTATGATTCATACACATAGTCATATAAAAGAAATCCAAATGTCTAATACTCCAAATCAAATGACAAAATGTAAAAATAGTACATAACTAAAAGAATTTCATTTCAATTGTTCAACTTTTAAAGTTTCATATTGAAAATTTCTATAAAAAAAATTATGTGAGTAAACGAGTAATCCAAAATTATTCACATTTTTACAGGTCAATAATTATAAAACACAATTCGCATAATTTATACGGATAAATAATCTACCTCAATAGATTTAGCTTGTTTTGGTGACTCTAGTACTATGTTATATTTCCTAGATGTCTTTGTCAATATATGAAAAGGTGTTAAGTAAGAAAAATGCTTATTTTATGGCTCTGTTGAGTCCCATAAATCTAATTTATCTAAACAGAGACTAAAATCAAACTTAAAACTTATAAAAAAAAATGAATTCGAAAAACGAAAAGCCTCGGGAGAAGAATTTGTGAAACTCATAAACCTAGGCGTAACGTAACTTAGCTCAAGTAAGGGCTAGGTTCGGATGATATTTCTACGTTTCAAACAAATATAAAATTCTTTCATTCAATCATTGTTTAATAAAATTGAGATACCTCATGGTTAACAAAATTGACCCTCATTGGTTTCATGATTGGAATGCATTAATAAATGTTACCCCTGTATCAATTTATTTATTTAATTAGTTTTCGGGTATAGTGTTTAGAGTCACAACTAAGCGACATAATCAAAACTTGCTTCGCCGTGTATTTTCCACCGATCATGAGGCATGTGTCGTTGCGAGAGTTGGCAGCGGAACTGGATTTTATGAAGTGATGAGGTGTGTTCTCGTGAGAGGTAACCAGGATTTGTTGGAGTTAGTACTTTCTTTCAAAACATTATTATTGAAACCTTTACTTCCACGTGTCTTTCTCTTGCATTCCTCGGAGCAATGTGATATTTGCTGATCAACTTGCCAATTCATGACTTGATGATGTTGAGGTTCGGTTGAAAGATTGGCCACCTCTCATCATTGTTCATGAAAGTTTCCTTCTTTCCAAAAAAAACAAAATATGGGTTGATTTGACTTTTAGTTAAATCTACACAAATTGTTTCCTTTCATCTTTGTAGATAGCAAAACTTATTTATCTTCCCCATCAAAAGAAAGATGAGTAATAATAGCAAGTTCAACTTCAAAGCGAAAAAGGAAAAGGCAAATGCTAAAAATTTAACTAACCAACCTCCTTCGTTGAACATTAATGATTAAACTAACGATACCAAAGACAGAGATAAGGCAAAGTTGATACTTCCATGAAGAACTAGTACAGAGAGGATCATATGAAATCGAAACATGACAACCCCATTGTTGTTTTCCAAACAAAAGCAGTAAACGAAAACCTAAGATCCTCAGTTGCGACAGATCCTAGCTGTTGGCATGGTGACACAAATAGGGGCATACTTTTTCTTAGCTTCTGGGGTACCGCGTTTGGGCTCATCTGCCACAGCCATCCCAGCAACAGAGCAAACAGCTGCTGCTGCTGCAGCAAACATCAAGTTCCTCCTTCCATTGATGTCCTCCTTGTCACTGTCATAACTGACCTTCACTTTTTCTCCTTCAACTGCTGTAGCAGCATTGGCTACCACAAGCCTCCTCTGGGTTGCCACCGGAGACCGGTTGGTGAGGGCTGCGCCACCAAGGAATGATGCTGTCATGGTGATTGATGCCATCTCTACAATGTAATCTGAGCCCTGAATTTGTGTCCCTTGCTATGAAGAGTTGTCCTTCTATGTTGCAAGTAGTTAGATTAGATAAAAGAATATATGGAATGTAAATCACAAACGAGGAACTGGTAGGGACACCCTCTATCTTATATCTTATCTCATTAATGACATGACCAATAAATTATTGCCACGTTGAATAATTGATCGTCTAGAAACTAGTGGCCCTGAGACGTATGATGCTTCTTACGAATTGCGGATTAGGAGGATCAGAAAATTGAGGGTTGTATTGGCCTTAAAATTCTTTGCTCCTTTCCCTCTTCCCCTTTTTTCTTTTTCTTTTTCTTTTTCTTTATTTCTTTTCTCTCTGTTTTTTTGCTGGGGGTGGGGGTGGGGGTGAGGGTGAGGGTGAGGGTGGGGCTTATCTGATATAGTACTATATGAACCACCCATCTTGCTACTTACCAGTTAACACCCACTGCAAAATTTCCACAGCCAAAAACAACAGCTAAAGCATACGCCACAGATAATTGCAATCCCCCATTATTTGCTTAAAGCTTCTGCTTCGAATGGATTACATTTCAGAGTCAATTGCTTACGATAAATAACTGATGCATTTATATTGAATTAATGTGTGCTGTTACACGAGACCTATCACTTATTTCACAAAAAAATGGCAATGAATACAACTTGGATTTGTAAAGTACACGTGAACCTAAGCATGTATAGCATCCTCTCCTCTTGTTACGTATGGAGGAGGCAATAAACTGTCCATGTTAGCAAAAAGATCTCCACGACCAGATGGTGGTTCCGCAACAGGCGAATCCAATACTGAGTCAGGGATTGCTACAAGGGTTTCTTCAAAAAATGATTTGATTGTCTACATGGTTCAAGAATTCAGTGAATATTCGAAGCAATTAATGCAATAACTGAAGTATGAAAGGACAGTTACAGTAAACAAATGATGTAACACAAAAAAATTGACCTAACTAGTCCATGAAAGCTACAGGGAAGAAGGGTTCTATTAATACAAGATGGAAGGGTATTGATAGATCTCCCAAACCACCATACCATGCCAAAGAACAGTAAATTAAGAAGAAGACTACGTAAGATTTGCTTGATGATCAAAGTTTGTATATCCTGTATCTTGATAACTTCATCTAAATTCATGTATAATATAAATGACACACTCTTCTAAGTAATCAACTAATTAGGTTTTGCCAAATTAACCATACCGTGCAATTTTGGAAAGCAGCATCTGCTTTGCGCTTCCAAAGTCCATTCCCAGGCGCTGAATGAAAAAGATTGAGTAAAGGCTGCAGCAACATAACATGATGGTCATATGATAGCAGCAAACTGTAAATTGGAGGTAGAAATTTGAATATCATTAATAGATATATAACTTGCTTCATGCAAATGAAAGGGAGGAGGAGGGGGGAACCTCCAATACATGTCCAATCTTTTAACTCCTAATATAAAATAGGAACCCTTCATAGAGTCCAGGCATTGAACCGCAAAAAAACAACAAAATGCGCATAACTATTTAAAGTTACATCTACATATAAAAGAATATAGCTTTATTGCATATCAGCTATTCTATGCTACATACAATGCTACACAGGAATTTCCATTGAATAGTAGAAAGTGTAGAGTAAGAAATTTGGAAATCAACTTACTGAGGGTATATTTATCCTCACCTTCACAATATCTCGCACAGTTGGCTTACGTCCATATTTTCCCAACACCGAGTCCCCATATACTATATATTTCTCAAGGATCTTAATAAAAGAGAAATAAATAATTAAAACAAAAAATGATAAACTCTTAGTGCAAAAAATAACTCAAGAATTTGTGCAGATGAATCCATCAAAACCAAAGATTCTGTAAATGAACCTGACGACGTGTAAGACCACTGCTTGGTGCACCATAAATTGCAGTATCAACATGTCCCAAAATATGCCAAGGGCTGTTGAGATCATTATCAATAGTTACTCAAGCCAGCACTTATCAATTTATATTAACAACATTAACAAGGTTCAATCAACATTGAAAAAACATTGCTATAGATGTAAAACCGCCCAACAACTTAATCTTTTAGGATGATTTGTTTTCCTTTTATTCAAAAGCAGAATCCTGATATTTGAAAACAAGAAACTTTTTGTTTGAGAAATCAAACAGGCAAAAGGGGGGAAATTTTGTATTTGACACTTACTTATTGTATGCTGCACGTCCAACCATAACACCATGAGCCCCAGCTTCCCGAGCTGCATTAACCTACAATCAAAATCCCCACGAAAACAGGCAAAGATAGAAGCATCAGAACAATATGTATCCATTATAAGAGAACAGTTTTAATGCAGAAAAAGTCCTATGGATTCACTCCATTCATGAGCAGGGGAGAGGGGGAGAAATTTGAACCTAAGCAGCATGAACATCAGACATATCAACACAATTATAGCAGTCTTTGACCAGAATGTTAAGCATGAAAACCACAGACCAATCTCACGGAGAAGAATGCAAATGATAACCTTGAAGTGAAGGCTTTAGTACATTGACACTTATATGTTGAACTTGAGACTCTGTATTTTAGTCCAAAATCCTCTTGATAACAGACTGACCACAAGTAGAATTCAAGAAAGTATGGTACTGAATTCATACAAGACAATAACCATTGCCGAGTAAAATCAAGTCCCAAAAATATAAGTAATTATGCATTGACCATATTCCTCACTCCTAAGTAAAAGGTTTCCAATCAATCAGTAATCCAACTACTTTGGCTGTGAATAAACATCTAAGACAATGCACCAGAGGGAATTACTGAATTAGTTGATCCAAAATCTCTAGGCGGAAATCAGTAACAAAGTTGCTCTTTATTCCATAAACTGGAGAATATCCAGCTTTATTGTTGCTTGAACCGAAAACGATAAGACTGATCTATCAACTAGGACTATACTCGGAAAACTCCAAGTAGAACTAGGAAAATTCTGCTCAATCTCATATATCCATCCCAATCCAAAGCTGAATAAATTCAAAATCCAAAGGGAAAAACAACACGAATCCCCAGCCCTTGTTGCCAAAGCAACACATTAAGTGAAACTCCACATTTCTAGATATCTACCACCCAGAGGGACAAACCAAAAGGAAAACAGAAATGTCCATATATAGACACATGCTAAACCCATATCGACAACTCATTTTAAAAGCACAACAAAGCTTATACACACAAACAGCACAAAGAGTAATAGCAATATATATTTACTGTTAAAACACTATGAATTGGGATTAATACTTTTGTTTATTACACACACAAGTACAGAATGTGCACTTTGAAGATATCTTAAGACGTGATCATAAAAGAGTAAAAAATACATTTTTAGCAGAAAATTTTTCTTTTACTGAATATCAGGTCTCAAGACACAAAGAATGATCACCATGACAACAGCTCACCTCATGAACACTAGTAATGCCACCATTGATTGTAAATGTCAAGTCAGGAAAGTCACGTAAGAGGCCATAAAAGTATTCATATCTGCATTAAAAAATGTTGACATATCATCTGCAATTCTATATATAATATGACTACAAAAATCAAATTTTACTAGCACATACTTTAGCGGAGGAATACTCCGATTTTCAGCTGGGCTAATGCCGTTGAGCAGTGCCTTCCTCGAGTGAATTATGAAATGCTTAGTGGGTGATAGAGAAGAAACCTTGTCTATGAAATCACCTGACAGACAACAGAAAGTTCAATTTGTAACCCAAAAAGCCATGGAACAAATATTTTATAGAAGAAATTATAAGTTATAACCTAAAATAAAATTAATTATAAGCCCTTCTAAATCATATCAATGGCAATGTACCATAGTGATTCATTAAGCTTTAGGACAGTAGCATCAAAGTGTCCATCTAGCTGAGCAATGAAACCCAGAACACTAGATAAAATGTGAAATAACAAGGGGGAGAAAAGAAGAAATTGCTAAACTAGACTGTGTTTAAACTTGCTACAACTAACAGGTTTAATTAAAAGGCCAAGTTTAGATAAAGAAATATGATCCTTGCCCATGTTACAACAAATTAAAAAACAATTTTTTCCTGCTTCTGTTGAGTTAAAAGGATCAGACTGTGGGTGAAAGATACCAAAAGAAGAATGACATAAGAGAGACTGGCATAAATGACAACTTAAAGTTCTCATTCTCACTGATATTCTCAGATGGCAGAAGCATGATATCTAAAAGAAATAAATGGAGGTACCTGCAAGTGCAAGTAGAACTGCAAGCCTAATAAGTATTAGCAAAAAGATTGGTCCCAACAACAAAAATATTTTCTATTAGATTCTAAACATCTCTACAATCTCTCCATATGTTATAAGCTATCATTAAAGGTTAGCAAGTAACCAAATTCAAACCCCCCCATTGTTACTATAGCAATCACGATTGCATCCATAAAGATTCCTAGCTCATATCAGCATGTCACGATTTACAGCCTTTCAACTTGAATAGACAAAAAATGTTTAGAGAAGGACCTTACAGAGCTCATTGTAAGAATCTCGATCATCTACACCGATTCGACATTTGACACTGACAGGTACATTTGTATTGGCAGCAATTACTGACATAGCCTCAGCAACAAACTTTCCTTGTATAGATTAGATTTCTATATCATTATCAATGCACATTGATGAAGAAAATTTATATATTCATTCTGTTTGCACATCATATTTAATTAAGGATGATTTTCTAACCTTTGGGTCAAGCATAAGACTCACGCCAAAGCACCCATGTCCAGCTACTCTTGGACTAGGGCATCCACAGCTGGTATTTTTAAAGTCTCCATCAGAGATCAATAGAAGAAGGAAACTTTAGATTTAAGGTGATAAGAAATATACGAACTTTAAGTTGATCTCATCATAGCAGTAAGCATTAGCAAGTTCAGTTGCTTTTGCCAAATTTTCTAAATTACTCCCTCCAATTTGAAGCACAATGGGACGTTGGTCTGGAGAATAAGCCAAGAATCTGTCCTGAGCAGAATAGACAAAATAAAAGAATCAATGGTTTTTCAGTACCAATTTATCCAGAAATGATGGTTTTAATTTAAATACCATTCCATTAATTTGTGTTCTTGTGCACACACATGCCCACTGCTATGAGATAAACAATCTACTTCTAAACTATGATGCACGGGTATAGGTACAGGTATCGGATAAGACACCGATACGACATAGGGATACAAAATTTTCTAAAAAATTAGGATACGGGTATGGCAGGATATGACATAACATATAGATCAATATATATATATATATATAACCATTATAAGACATCATAAATAGAATATAATAATTGGATATATCATAACTGAAGGAGAAAAGTGAAGAAAAAGTTTTTCTTTTTAGCATTAGTCATTGGAGACATAATAGAAGACTAGCATTTATCAAATTCTTATGATATTCCACTCATATTGGCACAAAATTCCAAAATAAAAAATAAAAAATTATAGGATGTAGGGCAGAAGTATCCGAGGGTGTTCTAGGAGTGTCCAATACGACAATATTTGACACTGGTATGACATACATTTTGAAGTATTGGTGCTTCCTAGCTTCTAAAACAAAAAGTCAATCATTTCACTAGGTATGCAATATATTTTGTTACAGAAAACTCAGCAAACTACAAAAATTGCAATCATGATCTTAGTTATTCACATCAGACATACCCTTTTAGCTCCTTATTTCCTAGTTTTTTTTTTTCATTCTGTCTTTTCTGTTAACAAGTAGACTTGTCTTTCTAAACTTACCAGATTGTCCTTTTGATAAACAATTGTTTCAGCTGCAAGCATCTCTGTGTATAGCCAAGCATGTTTTGATATGAGGCGTGCTAGAGTCCTATAGTGATTGTCTGTCCAGTCCATCATTGGAGCAACACTGAAACTCAAGCAACAAAGAACCAGACCAGACCAGGTTGATAAAATCAGTACACTTATAGTACAAGCAGATAGGAAGGAGAGGGGGGAAAATGCAGAGATACCTGGTACCCACCTAAACCAAGGAGGAAGATAGTATTTCGCAACCATCCCAGCTTTATCATGTGATTGTTCTTTCTGAGTATAAGCAGAAAAAATCCTTGACCTGCGCAAATTCCTGCGAGATATACCTACTGACAATCTGCAACGGTTTTTAATGATATTACATTTTATAGGAGTAAATGAAACTGCCAGGGAATATCCTGCAAACTTCATCATCCCTGTTAGGCTTTAGCAAACCATAGTCTGCTCTCTCTCGTACCTGTCCATAAAATGAAACCTTCTCTTATACTGTAACATAAACACACGACAATATGTGTGCAGATGTATATAATATATTAGATCATGGCAAGATATATTTTATTTTACCCTATGAACTCTTGGAAGATAACTTGCGAGAGTCATCATAAAGCAACCATTCACAAAAACAACACCCAGAAAACAGAACTTCGAATGTTATGTTTACCCAGAAATTAATACTTATGATTCGTAAAACTAAATACGTAAACTTTCTAAAACATGGCTTTGAATTGAAATAACAGCGTTTCCAATAATTAAAAATTAAAAGAAGAAGAAGAAGAAGGAATCTTTAGGACAGAAAAAGAAGAAGCTAGCAGTTCCCAACAATGGTGACAAAGCCCATGATGCATCTGATTTAACTTGTATGATAACAATGCTCAAATGAGAAAAATCACATATGAAACTTGAACAAAATTTCCCAGTTGGCAGAGAAAACGAAATGGGAGGCATTTTATCAAACAGTAGATATGCACAGCAGAGCATGGCCTCATATATCAAATGGCATTTCACGCAAGCATATAGAAAATAGCATTTTAGGGTTAATTACGTGAAGGAAGGAAACTTCTGCCGGCGCCGGATTCCGCCTCGGCCTTCGCGGTGGAGCTCAGCGTTCACAGTATGCAAGTTGGGAAGGGGAAGTTTCTGTGTAGCGTAGCGTTATCCGCAGTATACCCTGTTTGGCCGTGTTTTTAAAACCGTTTTTCCCCTTTATTGCATTATTCACCCCCGTTTCACAATTTCTTATCTTTCCACTTCTGATTGCAAATTTGCAATAATATTGTGGATTTTGATTATCCTATTTTACCTCCTCATAATATGACCACATAATTCATAATTTTAAAAGAAAATAGACACAACGATAAATTCTTGTATAAAAATGTGAAACCCTTAGTTAGAAAATATAAGTCCCCTTTATATAAAATATTATAAAATGACAAAATTATACTAGGAAGTAAGAACTAAAATGAACAAAAAAATCTAATATTTTTGTCAAAATTTAAAATTCATATAATAAATCTCTTCGTCAGTCTATCATTAAATGAAATTTTTTTAAAAAAAGTATCTCACACATTTTTTCTATTTAATTAAATGTACTTTTATGCTTATAATTTAAAAAAAAAATTGTGAAGAGTTATGCTACAATTACTGGGCTGTTTAGCTTTTTCCTTTTGTGAAATAGCAAAAATACATTTTTGTGTTGAGTAAAAATTATTTTTGAAACTTATGTTAGAAGCATAAATTAGATTGCATCAATAAGCTTATTTAACCCTTTCTTTGTTGGTGATTTTTTTTTCTTTCTAAAAGCAAACTTTTTAGATATGTTACTCAATTTGTTGAGCAAAAATGTTGAGCAAAAAAGTTTAAGGGGGAAAGAACGTTGCTTCATTTTAAAATTAGGACATATCACAAATCATTAATTTTTGAAAATTACTTTTAAAATAATTTCTTAAAAATGTTATTCTTTTGCACCATATGAAATGTGCCAATCCACATAAGGCAATTCACATGACAAGTAAATTTGTTTTTTGGTAAAATTATGAGGGACTAACTCTTGTTTGGGTGATTCAATTTGCCTGATGACAAAATATTTTTAATGAGTTTTAAACACCTATATTATAAATAAAGTCCACCCACATAAATTTTTATTTATTAATTGAATCACATCTTATGATTTATTTATTTATTTTTAAATATGTATGTCAACGATATGAATTATTCCGTTATTATTGACACATTCAGTGTAAATTAGTGCGTGGCTGAATTATGTCATTATTATTGACACAATTGGTATAAATTAATGCATGATTGAAAAATAAATCAATAAAAAATTATTTCTTAAACATTTTAATTGTAAACTTTATAAAATAAATAAATTAATTTAACGACACACTTAATCTGCCTGTATCAGTGTAATACATATTGGCTGCCACATGAATTTCATTTAAAAAAAAAAATATAGATGACGTATTAAGAAAATAATACTTTAATGAATTGTTTTAAAATATATTATGTTGATAATAAATTTAAAAATGTATATTATTTCGGTTTAAAAAGCACAAACTTTTCATTGAACAGATTCTTGCAAAAAGAGCTTCACATTAGGCCTAACATGAGTAAACGTTTAAGGCCCAATGGTCCTAATCGAATGACCCGAACCAGCTCTTGGCCATGGTTACTCGAGGTCTGTGCTTCAACCCCGCCAGAATCAGAACCCCAACAGTCTAGTATTGCAAGCCCATCTCCAAATTATGTTTGCCATAAAACTCTTTAGAATCCCTTCCCTTGTATTATTTCCTCCTACAAGTCTATAACGGACCAAGCCACCCAAAACCGTGCCATGGGTTTTGAAGATGATGAAGATGACCCAACTTCGTAAATGACCTATCTTGATCCAGAAACTGACCCTGAGAGCATATAAGAATCTTTGGGAGCTGGTTGTATGTCACATACAGTATACACAGTATTTTCCCAATAACGTCATTAATAGAGTTACTTTGTTACTATTTGCGACGAGTTGGGTGTCTCGTTACCTGAAAAAATCCGCTAGAAGAACTTGAATTTGTTGGTGATGTTGTGGGAGATGTTGCAGTTTTTGAAAGATGAATAAGAAGATGATTGGTTGTACAAATAATCCAAAGCGTATGTATACACTAAGCTTTAGGTTCGATTCGTCCCACCAACCTTGATATATTAGATGTAATAGGGTTTTTGGCGAATCCCCTTCAGGATACTTTGGATTCCTTCAAGTGGTTTGCACACACACTCTAAGCGTATCAATCAATGGTATTTTACAAAATAAAGTTTCCTCACTCACTCTTGTGCACTAGAGAAGAAAGGAAATAATTTAGATAAATTTAGGAGAAATTTAGTAATGCATAGACACTTCAATTTTCGGTATCTCCACTCTGCATGCATGACTAAACTGAAGCATATAAGTAATAGTCACGTTCATATTATGACAGACATGATGGTTCAGCCTGATAAAACGGTCATAAAACACCAAAAGTTGCAACGTTTGGATTCGAATCGTGTACCATGTGGTACACCATACCAACGTCCAACCACTGAACCAAGGCAATGGTTGATGAGTATTGTTAACTGTCAAATATATATATCATACAACGTATTATCCAACTTGTATTTTGAAAATCTCTCACAATTCTCCACCATTTTCAAAACATATCTAAATCCATTATTTTGGAAATCTCATATTTTCAGATAAAGGTATCTTGCGATTTGAACCCTTACTTAGTAAGCTATGGTTTCACTCATCCCCGAATAGATTGGTAGACAAGCTTTGAACCAATTATTCATTAGAACAAGTGTGCATAACTCACACATGAAATCTCGGTACCATTGATTGAATTATCAAGATGACACATTTTGATAAGGCCTTGTGTCATGTATCCTTTTCATGAGAACTTCTAGAGTCAAGCCCTTTAACTCTATGAAGCGGCCACACTTCATTCTCATATAGGTAGACTATATCAGAAATGCACCCATAATATGCATCTCAGCAAATATATGCTATATGTCTATTAAGAGTAAAAGCTCAACCTTCGACAACCGTATACTTATGGTCCAAGTACTCTGTAACCTTGGGATGTATCTATTAACAAGTACTTGCAATCATTCTTGATAGTATACTTTCATCATTGAACTCAAGACTTGATTTTACTCAAGCGTGAGTTGGGTTTCTACTACTAATGATCAATTAGATATGGGCTTGAGTCCCATCCCCAATGATGTTTTGAACACCATATCCCTTGTCAATCCTTTCGTCAAAGGATCTGCAAGATTAGATTTCTTTCAGTTCTTACAAACACTATGGAGATTACTCCGTTTGCAATTAAATCCTTTACATAGCTATGTCTTAGTCCAATATGTCTAGACTTTCCATTATACACTTGACTATATGCTTTTGATAGTGTAGATTGACTATCACAATGTATGGATATCGTTACCGGGCTTTGGCCAAATTGGTATCTCATACAACAAATTTCTTAGCCATTCAAACCTCTTTACTACTCGCGGTAGTGCTATAAATTGCAATTTATATGGAGTCAAGACGTGCAAGTTTGTTTCTTGGAACCCCAAGAAACAAACCCTCTCCACCAAGGACGAAGATCCAACCACTTGTGGAAGCATGATCCTCAACATAAGTTACCCAACTGGCATCTGTGTATCCTTCTAAAACAGAAGGATCACCACTATGGTTCAAACTATAGTTAAGGGTTCCTTTAAGGTATTTTAGTACTCTGTGGACATCATGCCAATGTTCTTTGCTTGGATTACTTGTATACCTACTTAACCTACCAACAGCATATGCTATGTCTGGTCTAGTACAAGTCATGGCATACATCAAGCAACCAATTACTTTTGAATATTCATGTTGTGCTACAGGACAACCTTTATTTGGTATTAAACTAACATTTTGATCAAAGGGAGTAGAAACAAACTTACAATCAAAGTAATTAAATTTCTTTAACACTTTTTCTATGTAATGAGTTTGTGATAAACCTATGATTTTACCATCTCTAATGATTTTTATTCCTAAAATCACATCAGCTAACCCTAAGTCTTTCATATCAAAGTTTTTAGACAAGAAAGCTTTAGTCTTTTCTACCTCATTCAAATCAGTACCAAATATCAACATGTCATCCACATATAAACAAATCATGACACCTTTTCCATTATGAAATTTACTATAAACACACTTGTCAGATTCATTTATTTTATAGCCATTAGCTAGCACAACTTGATCAAACTTTTGATGCCATTGTTTAGGAGCTTGTTTTAATCCATACAATGACTTTGTTAATTTACACATTTTATTTTCTTGACCTTTAACCACGAACCCTTCAGGTTGTTTCATATACACCTCTTCATCTAGTTCTCCATTTAAGAATGTTGTTTTAACATCCATTTGGTGGACAACTAACTTATAGATGGAAGCTAGTGCTAAAAGCACTCTTATTGAAGCAATTCTTGCTACAGGTGCATAAGTATCAAAATAATCAATACCTTCTTTCCGTGTAAATCCTTTAGCGACAAGTCTAACCTTGAATTTGTCTATAGTACCATCCACTTTCATTTTCTTTTTGAAGATCCACTTACAACCTATTGGTTTGGAACCCGGTGGGAGGTCTACTAATTTCCAGGTTTTATTACCCATTATTGAGTCCATTTCCTCTTGTATAGCTTCTTTCCAAAAGGCAGCATCTTGAGACTTTATTGCCTCTTCATAAGTTTCTGGGTCATTTTCCATATTATAACAAATTGGTCCATAGCTATTAATGGACTCATTGTTTCCTTCAACAAGGAACATAAAGAAGTCTGGTCCATAAGATTTTTCTTTTCTAACCCTTTTACTTCTTCTTGGTTCTGAACTTGTCAAAGTATCATTTTTAGATACATTGTTTTCTAGATTATGTGCATTAGAATGAACATTATCCTTGGCACTTGGAATTGAGTTAAATCTATTTTCTTGAAAATTGCATCTCTTGACTCAATAACTGTATTTACAGGATATGAGTCATTAGATTCAATAACCATGAATCTATATGCTTTGCTATTTTCAGTATAGCCCAGAAATACACATTCAATTCTTCTTTCTCCTAATTTCTTTCTTTTTGTTTCAGGAACCTTTACTATTGCTCGACAACCCCAAACTTTCAAATAATTAAAATTAGGCTTTCTTTGTTTCCAAAGTTCATATGGAGTAATTTTGTTCCTCTTATTAGGAATTCTATTTAGTATATAGCATGCTGTTAGCATGGCTTCTCCCCAATAGCCTTTTGATAAACCAGAATAGGATAACATGGCATTTACCATTTCTACAAGTACTCTATTTTTTCTTTCCGCTATACCATTTTGTTGTGGGGAATATGGTGCAGGTGTTTGATGAACTATACCAGTAGACTCAAAATAACTTGGATTATAGAATTCTCCTCCTCTATCACTTCTAAAGCATTTAATGAAAGATTCATGTTGAAGTTCAACTTGTGCTTTAAATATTTTAAATTTATCTAAGACTTCATCCTTTGAATGCATTAAATAAACATAACAAAATCTAGTGCAATCATCTATGAAAGTTACAAAGTACTTTTTGCCACCAATGGTGGGCCAACCATGCAAATCACATACATCGGAATGGATTAAGTCTAACACCTTAGAACTTCTTTCAACCCTTTTAAATGGTAGTCTTGTTATTTTAGTCAGCATGCAAGTAGTACATGAATTAGAATCTCTACTTAATTTTGGAATTAAATTAGATTTCATCATGTCTTCCAATTTTCTAAAATTAACATGTCCTAGTCGCATATGCCATAAATCACAAGACTCAACCATATAAGCAGAATTAATAGTATTATTAACAACATTCAATTTGAACATATTCTCACAAAAGTAACCTTTTCCTACAAACATACCCCCCTTTGAGAGGATAAACTTATCTCCCTCAAATACATATTTGAACCCAAACTTATTAAGTAAAGGAACAGAAACCAAATTCTTCCTAACATCAGGAACATAAACTACATCTTTAAGAGTGAGTGTCTTTCCAGAAGTGAACTCAAGTTCAATTGTGCATTTTCCCTTGACTTGGACAGTTGAAGCATTTCCCATGTACAAAACACTTCCATCTTCTTCATCAATGGTCTTGAAAAGATCTTTATTTTTGCACACATGGCGGGTAGCACCAGAGTCTATCCACCAAGAATCAACATCTTCAATCATATTGATTTCAGAAATAACTGCAACAAGGTTGTCTTTTGTTGCACTTGAATTCTTCTCTTTGTTCTTTTTTTTCAAGAACCTGCACTCCTTTTTGTAGTGTCCTGGTTTGCCACAATGGAAACAACTACCTTTCTTTTTCTTTTTCTTATAATCATTTTCATTGTTGTTTTCATGATACTTACCAAAATCTCGATTTCTTTTCTTGGAAGATTTGCTTGGATTTCCTTCCTCCATGACATGAACTTTCTCATGAGTAGATTGTTCCTTAATATCATTTTGTTTTCGATACTCTTCTTCCAATCGAATATGGTTCCCCAATTGCTCAAGAGAAATGTCATCTTTTCTATGTTTCATGCTTCATTTGAAGTCTTTCCATGAAAGAGGAAGTTTGTCTATAATAGAGGATACAATGATGGTTTCATCCATATGCATGTTATGTTGTTTGTAGTTATTAAGAATACGTTCAATCTCATGCATTTGTTCCATTACAGGTATATTATTAATCATCTTAAAATTATTAAAGCGACTAACAAGAAATTTCTTACTTGTAGCATCCTCTTGCATGTACCTTGCTTCTAGTTTCTCCCATAGTTCCTTTGCTTGTTAAGGCTCGCTTGATACACATCAAACAAGGAGTCAGACATTCCATTGAGAATGTGTCTCATGCATATGTAGTCATCATTGTCTCATTTTTGCTTTTCTCTAACTTTAGCCACAGTCTCTTCTTCCCTGTCAATTGGCCTTGGAATGTTTAGAACATACACAACTTTCAACGTGGTGAGTAGGAATCACATTTTCTTTTGCCAACGGATGAAGTTGCCACCATCAAACTTCTCCAACTTCACAAAGTCAGAAGTAATCTCTTTCAATGATGCAGCCATTGTTTCACAAAATAAATCGAACCTAAAGATTGTTAGAAGAACTTGAATTTGTTGGTGATGTTGTGGGAGATGTTGCAGTTTTTGAAAGATGAATAAGAAGATGATTGGTTGCACAAATAATCCAAAGCGTGTGTATACACTAAGCTTTAGGTTCGATTCGCCCCCACCAACCTTGATATATTGGATGCAATAGGGTTTTTGGCGAATCCCCTTCAGGATACTTTGGATTCTTTAAAGTAGTTTGCACACACACTCTAAGCGTATCAATCAATGGTATTTTACAAAATAAAGTTTCCTCACTCACTCTTGTGCACTAGAGAAGAAAGGAAATAATTTAGATAAATTTAGGAGAAATTTAGTAATGCATAGACACTTCAATTTTCGGTATCTCCACTCTGCATGCAAAGTGCCTCTATTTATAGAGCAACTCATACCACTTGGTGAAGGGAAACAACTTTTCAAAAAAAATTAACAATGACTAAACTGAAGCATATAAGTAATAGTCACGTTCATATTATGACAGACATGATGGTTCAGCCTGATGGTAAAGAGACACACCTTGTCACCACAAGGTACTAGGTTCAAATCCTATACCATGTGGTACTATTTGCGACGAGTTGGGTGTCTCTTTACCTGAAAAAATCCGCTTCTTTAGGTAATTATTGATTGTATGCCATTCTATCTACATTTATAGGCATGCATGTATTAAGTTTATGTATACAATGATTGATGAGATATTCTTTTACTCTGTCCATGATAGAGTGAGGAATTTTAATCAAGGGTGTTGTTGCTTTGTAGGTCACAGATGCAGACAATTATTACAAAAGCATGTAAGGAACTTGGCATAAAATCTATTCCTAGTAAACGGGTGTGTATAATTTAATTTTTTACTGTGGCTGCAAAATTTAAGTGCTTAGAAGGAAACTATAGGCTTTCTTGCTGTCAGAAGTTAGTTGCTTTGATGATAGACAAACACACTACCCGGCAAGAGACCCACACGATCTTATCATGTGACTGAGAAGCTTGAATTAAAATGCTTAACTTCTCGGTTAGGTGAAGTTGCCATGAATGGTTTTCATATCTCTAGCATCATGGAATGTGTCTATGCATTATAATTTGCAAGAGTAAAACCTACACACTGAATCAATGGGATTTGAATCCTTTAAAGCGAGGGATGCAATTTAGAGAGTAAAGTGTAAAATTAATAATTGTTGACGGGAAATTAATTGTTTAAAATTTTATAAAATATGAGTACCTAGATAACAGAGAATTTATTCCCTTGATTTTCTCATCAGCAATTAACACATAACAGAGAATTTATTCCCTTGATTTTCTCATCAGCAATTAACACTTACACTTTATTCTCTAAAGTACACACCCCTCATAAATATTATCCGTAGGGAGAAATGCCTCTTCTACTTACATGTACGAAATGAGGAAATAGAAATTCCATGGTATATATAGCATATTATATTTTTAATGATTCACAGAGTTCAGATTGCATATATTTGATGTCGTTTATCTGATCCTTTTCAGTGTTTGTCATTATTTCTATGGCTGGAGGAGCGCTATGAGACTGTATATAAGCGGCATTTTAAAAGGATCCAAGCCTCTTTTGGCACTAGATAATGCTTTTCCCATGGAACTTCCAGAGAATCTTTTTGGGAAAAGATGGGCATTTGACCAATTACCTTACTCAGGTAAAGAGGCAGCAGCTTGTGCTTCAATTATCTGACAAATGATAGCCTTCTGTTTCTCTCTTGTCTGACACTCAGGCACATGTTTTTCATTTTATTTGTCAAGGTCCTACCTCGATTATAATAGTTTAAATTTGAGATATGGCTACATAGTTTATGATAATCTCATTTTTTAAAATCCGAAGGCTTTTCCTCGCATTGTTTTCCTAGATTCCAATACCCTATTTTTAAGCTGTTTGAGAGGAGGTGTCATACTTAGCGGCAAGATTTGTCTACTGGACTAGATCTAGAGTTATTGGGTATTGAAATTGATGACAAGACATTGATCCCAGGACTGGCTGTTGCATCTTCCCGTGCTAAAGCATTAGCAGGTACAGAACTACAGATTTTCTTTATGTATATTCATCTTGTGTCCCTAACAAGAGACTCTTAACATCCTTCTTATTATTTCATTCAAAAACTACCTAGTTTTAAAAATGATATTGATATTAATGATATATATACATGGAATGAATTAACTACCAAGCCAGTGTCAATCTGCCAGATCTTGTATCAAGCAATTTGATATGAGATACTGAAATCTATTACCAGATACCATGATGATTTCCTATACTTGAGTAACGATGCATCTTGGCCGTTAACGTTTACCTGGTGGATATTCTTAAATATTCTAGGATAGCAGATCACTATGAACTTGGATCACCAAGTATTTTTGAAATTTTGAGACCTAAATACCTGGTTTCTTTATTAGTATTGAAGGATTTAGGCTATCTTGATTCTGAAAAGCTTTTGGATTTTTATGTGCTTTCATCATCACTAGCATGCCTCATAAAATTGTGTCTTTTATCCAAAATCCATCTTCCAAATCCTCAATATCCTTATAATTTAGAAAACCCTCAATATTTACTGCCACAGCTTGGATGAATGGATTGGAAGTTTGTGCTATAGAAGGAGACACTGCTCGTGGTTGCCTGATTCTATCTGTTGGAATTTCTACTCGGTATGTATATGCTACCTATAAGAAAACTCCAGTGACAACTAATGAAGCTTGTGGAGGTTTGCATTTCCTTGCCATCCAAGAAGACTTAGACTCTGAAGACTGTGTTGGCTTCTGGCTTTTACTAGACTTCCCATCTCCACCTGTATAATATTGCGAATGATTATGGCTGAATATTCACTGAACAAAAAAAAAATATCACAGAATTATTAGATTCCAAACGTTTTTGTTTGACCCCAAAATCAAAATCTACCTAAATCGACCAACCAATTTCTTTGCAGCATTACCATTCCCAATCTTTTACAAGATTTTATTATTCCTATAAATAATTTAACCTTGGAGAAGATTGAATCAATTGATATTAAAACAAAAAATAGGTACGGATGTTACTATTGCTTTGTTTTGCATGGTTTTTCTGTTGAATGGGGAATGGCTGGTGGAGCTTATCCGAGACTGACATAAATCTACTTAGCTTGATGTGAAAGTTGAGGCAGAAGAGAGGTTTAGCCTTTGTTTGTTTTGAGAGAAATGGGGAAGAGAGAATTAGAGAAGAGAGAAATAGAAGAGAAATGGGGAAGTTCTCTTGTTTGGTTAGAGGAGAAATAGAGAAGAAAGAAAAAAAAAATAGTAGGTCCCACAACTTTTTAATTTATCTCCTAAAGTGAGAAGAAATAGAGAAGAAATTGGTAGAGGTGGAAATTTGACTAATATACCTTTCTTTTTGTTATTTTATAAATAAATAAATAGGGACAAATATGTATTTACAATAAAATTTAATTTTCTTTCTTTCCTATTTCTCTCATAATTCTCTTAATCCAAACAACTTAAAAATCTACTCATTTTTTACTCTACTTCTCTTCTCCCTATTTCTTTCTACTCTATTTCTTTCCACTCTATTTCTCTCTTAATCTAAACAAAGCCTTAATGTCCATAGTATGAGTTGTCAATTTTCACTTCTATTAAGGGCACCCTTAAATGGACATGAGGGTGTAGGGAGACAGAGAAGGCAGCACAAAGTATTATTTCTCTTTTGAGCTGTACGCTTTCATTTAGTTCCCCGGGAAGCATTCACAAAAAGGAACTTGGCGAAGCGATCACATGGCAGTATGGCAGATTGTATTGCTTTCTTTAATTGTTGAGTTCTCCCTCCAAAACCTCCAGGGGATGCAATCTTTAACAAGCAAAAAAGGCCACTGAGAGTAGAGATGCATATGGGAATATATAGATTCAACAAATAATTCTTAAAATTCCTCATCTTTGATATGTTAAGAAAATTCATACTAGAGTAGATATAAAGAAATAAGAATAGTGATTTGATTCAACATATGATTCTTAAGATTCCTCAACTCAACGATGACCGCATCATTTTAATTTTTGTTCCTTTTTATTTCTTGAGATGTAAATAACACAGCAAGACTATATAAACTCCTTCAATTAAAAAAAACGCTCCATATACTGAAAATGGCTACTCAACGACATGTAATTATCCAAAAGCTCAATAAAAACTCATGTTGGGGTAACATGGCACTGTTTATGTTCATCAGATACCACCAATCCCCATTTTATTCAATTAAAAAGTACTTTTAATTGCAATTTAAATTTCATTCGCAGTATTTATTTAGTTAAACGTAAGTATTTCATATATATATATAAAGTGAGTTGTAGTGAGGAAAATGAAATCAAATAAAAGAATAATGTATAAGAAAGAAACACTTATTTATGGCATTTTTTTAAAATGTATTTTGACAACTAATAAATTACAGTTTTTAAAAGTAGGTTAATAGTCCATGGACACCAAAAAATTCAATAGTCTTATTTATAATTTTTTATCAACTTATGTGCCAATTTATTTTTAGCTTAGACACAATTACGTTCAAACTTTTATGTTACTTATGTCATTCTCACAAGACTTTATTTTCTTTCTTTTTCCTTAAAATATAACAGTATAATAGTATTCCAGTTTTTAGAGAGTTCAAACTTCAAACCAAAAAAATAATGCTTTTGAAATATGGATGAAGGTTGAAACATAAATCTTTAAAGATAAGAAGAAGAAAAAAAAATCTAGCGAATAGGCAACGCCGTCGTTTCTTAGTGGCGGAGTGGCACAGGGTGCTACCATCACACACACACACACCACACACACACACACACATATATATATACCATATAGGCATATACAATACAATGCATTACTTACTCTTTAGTTTATACTTTTGTTGGTTTCGCTCGCACCTGTGTCTTTCTCACTCTTGTTTTCGGTGAACTCTCTCTGAAAACGCAATCTTTGTCCTTGCGAAGTGCGAACCCTTGGATCTTCAAGTTACTGTCACCCTCCTTCTACTTTTGTCCTTATTCTCATCTATGAACCTATCAGATAGCATGATCTCCTACAACTTTTTTGTTTTCCGTACCAGGTTATAGCTAGGTTGGGGTTTCGCTTATCGAATCGAATCGAACACTGTTTACGAAATAATCAGGTTCTCAATCTTTGTTAGAAGCTTCTAGATTTTAGATATTTTTTTCGTTTTATTGACATGCCTATGCAGTATCGACCTTTGGATCATTTCCGATTATATTTCCTTTTACACGTTCTTTCCAATTTAAAAAAAAATGGTATTTTTGTACCTTCGAGATACTAGTACTTGTTGTTGATGATGTACATTTATTTGCGCATTTGCATTACTTGTTTCTTCCCTCTGTTTGAATTTTGAATGAATTGTGTAATGTCTGGTGATACACTTGTTTCTTGATGTCTTTCATGTATAAGTCATAGGTCATTTATATTGGTGTTTAAGATATGTGGGAGTTTGCAGGAAGTAATAGACCGTATAGTTGATTGACTTTATGTGGTTAGGTTTTGTGCATGCTCGGAGCTGAAGGCACATTTGTAGGTCAACATGGGATTTGATAACGAATGCATAGTGAACATTCAATCTCTTGCTGGAGAGTATTTTTGTCCCGTTTGTCGCCTGCTCGTCTATCCAAATGAAGCATTGCAGTCACAATGTACTCATTTATACTGCAAGCCATGTTTGACGTACGTAGTGAGCACTACAAGGGCTTGCCCATATGATGGTTACTTGGTGACTGAGGCGGATTCCAAGGTTTTTTTCTACTTCTCATTCTAAAATGCTCCTGTGTTATGCAGTTTTTTCTATGTATTTATGAATTTGTATGTCTTAATTGCAGCCTCTGACAGAGTCGAATAAGACACTTGCTGAAACTATTGGAAAAATAGCAGTTCATTGCCTATACCATAGGAGTGGATGCTCATGGCAAGGAACTTTGTCTGAGTGTACATCTCATTGTTCTGGATGTGCTTTTGGCAGTTCTCCTGTTGTTTGCAACAGATGTGGGATCCAAATAGTGCATCGTCAAGTACAAGAACATGCACAAAATTGTCCTGTAAGTGCCATATATATTATATTAGTTCCTTCCATCTATTTCTGGCAGGCTGGTTTTTATGCTTGTTGATTCGCAGGGTGTGCAAGGTCAGGTGCAACAGGCGGCCGCTACCCAGGATCCTTCAGCCAGTAGTGCTACTGCTTCTATTGATCAGAACCAGGCTGCTACTTCGGTTGGAGCAATGACTTCACAAGCTCTGACTTCTCAAACTGTTGTTACAACTACTATACCTGGGCAGGTTTCGAATCAGCTAGCTGACCCAGCTTCTCAAACTCAACCTTTAGTGCAGACTGTTGTGCAGCCAACTGCAGAGCAATGGTATCAGCAGCAACAATATCAACAATACTACCAGCAATACCCTGGACAAGACCCTTACCAACAGCAGTATCAACATTACTACCCCTATCAACAGTCTGTAGTTCCACAGTACCAGCAGGCGTATAGCCAGCCCCAACCTCAGTCTCAATCACAGCCCCAGGCCCAACACCAATCTCAGCCTCAGCCACAGGCCCAACACCAATCTCAGCCTCAACTTCAACCACAGCCTCAGGCACAGGGACTGTCTCAACCACTTCCACATATTCAGGCTCCTGTGGCTCCACAACCTCAGAATCAGATGCAAGTTAACCAACAACAGCAGCAGCTTCAACCTGCTGTTCAGCCACATAGTCAGATTCAGTCAATGAGTCACCCACCAGGCCATGGCCAAGCCCTCCCTCAGTCTCAGCCTCAGCCTCAGCCTCAGCCTCAGCCTTATCCTTACCCTCAAGTTCAACCTCATTCTATCCAGCCTCAACCCCAACAACTTATGCAAATGCCTTATCAGCAGCCTCATCCTCAAATGCAGCATTCACAGCCTCAAATTCAACAACCAGTTCAGAAGTATACTGTTCCTCAACCTCAAGTTCACCCACAACTGCAGCCTCATGCTCCAGTTCAACATCTTTCTCAGCCCCAGATGCATCCTCAACAGCCCCTGACTCCTAACATCCAGCCTCAAGTGCAAAATACCTCATCACATGCAGTGACAGGTCATCACTCTTTTCCTCAACCTCAGCCTCACCAGAATATGCAGCTGGGAGCCCCTCAACACTCTATGCACATGCATCCTCAAAGTGGGCCTCAACCCCAGGCCCAGCATCATGTCCAGGTGCAGAATCAGTTTCCTCAGCAGATTCCAATGATGCGCCCACATCAATCTCATGCTATGTTTCCAAATCAGCAACAGCCAGCTTTATTGCCTTCACCTGTTCTAGGCCAAAATACCCCTCCTGTGCAACAGCAGCCAGTTTATACTCATAATCAGCAACCTGGCCAAATCAACCAACGTCCTGTTTTGCAACCAGTTCAACAAATATTGCCTCAGCAACCTTTTTCACAACACCAGAAGCCTATGCTGTCTCATATAAGACCCCAAGGTCCAGCACATTCATTTCCCAAGCATGCTTATCCACAGTCACAGGGTAATGCTGCACTATCAAATAGCACTCAGCACAGTCAATCTCAAAATGCTGTAGGAAGGCCTTTAATTCCCAATCATACAGGACAAATACAGCCATTTGCACAATCTGCCAATACCGTTCCAGTTAGACCCATGCAAACTGGAGCCAGCCACCTGCCTGAAAATCAGAATTTGTTGGTTGGGACCAATAATCAAGTACAGTTGTCTTCTGAACTACAGTCTAGGGCACCAGATTCAATTGAAAGACAAGGTGATGTCACTGAGCAACAAACTGACCCTGCCTCTGGGAAACTTGGTAAAAGTTTTAAGGATTTGGATACAGTGTCTGGATCAGCAACTGAGTTGAAATCTGGAAAAGTTGAAACAGATATGAAACAAACTGAGGTTGGGAATAAGCAAAATGGTGAAGACCCCCACTCTGTGAAGACTTTAGGCTCAAATGCCAATGCATTAGAAAATGGTGATTCAGTGAATAAGAATCTCGGGAGGGGAGAGGCTGCTGAAAGTACTTGGCAGGCTTTAAGTGGCAACAAATCAGGTGGTACAATATCTGGGGTTCAAAATGATAGTATTAATGAGCATTCTGTTGTCAAAGGCAATGAGATTCAAGATGGATCTCTGCTGAAGATAGAGACAAAACTCTCTGAGTCAGAAACTGATAAACTGCGTAATGATGATACATGTACTCCAAAACCTCCTACTGTTGACACTCCATCGCCAGCTGTCTCTCAGCCATCTCATCCAGTTCCTTTTACTGATCAGGGTAAGCATCAGCAACCAATGATTAATTATGGGCCTGCTGCTGTTCAGCAGAGGCCTTCTGCAATGTTAGCATCACAATTACCACATCCAGCAGTTCCAAATCAACCACTCTCTGTGGGGAACTCTTCAACTCTTCACAGGAATCATGGATCTGCCCATGCGCTTCGTTCGGGACAGCCAACCATGTTCAACCAACCGCAGGGTTCTGACATCAAGTTTGGTTTTCCGGGGCGAAGCTTTCAATCTCAGTCTATTGGACCCCCAGGGCCATATAACCAAGGCCATGAGCCTCCTTTCCACGCTGGTGCATCCAATTTGTCTCGTATTGGAGGGCCACAATTTGGTGCACCACCTCCTGGAGATATGCATGGTGGAATGACAGCCAATTTACCACCACATGCTCCTGAAGGTTTTGGTTTGCTGGATGAAAGGTTCAAATCTTTCCAGGTTCCTGGCCAACAAAATATTGATCGAAGAGAGTTTGGAGATGATCTCAAGAAATTCCCTAGGCCGCCTTTGGATGCTGAGCCGGTTTCTAAATTTGGAAGTTATTCATTAGGTCCACATGAAGCTGGAAAGAGACCGGTTGGTTTTCATGACAATGCCATTAAGAAATCAGGTTCTACTCTTCATCCTGGTTATCTTGGAGTAGCTCCTGGATATGGGCGACATCATGTGGATGGTATGACTCCGAGAAGTCCTGTTGGTGAATATGCTGAGATGTCTTCCCGGCGACTGGGGACCCTCTCTGGTGGTCTTATTAGTAAGTCAGGTAGGGATGATTTTGATGGCAGAGATGCTCATCGTTTTGGTGACTCAGTTGGTATTGCATTTCGTGATAGTCGGTTTCCTCACCTGCCTAGCCATTTGCATAGAGATGAGTTTGAGGGTTTTGGTAATTTACGAATGGGTGAACATCCAAGGAGTGGTGATTTCATGGGTCAAGACGAATTCACTGGCCATTTTCGAAGGGGTGAACATTTGGGTCCTCATAATTTTCCTAGACATTTACAGCTTGGGGAGCCTCTTGGTTTTGGTGCCCATCCTGGCCATATGCGAGCAGTTGGACTTGGTGGTGCTCGTAGTTTTGAATCTTTCAGCAAAGGCAGCAGGCCAGGTCATCCGCAGCTTGGCGAGCCTGGGTTCAGGAGCAGCTTTTCCCTTCCAGGATTTCCTAATGATGCTGGATTTTTAACAGTTAAGTTTTGATTGCCCACACGTTTATTTTTGTGTTTGTTATTCTTATCATATAGGTAAGAGTTAAAGATGTTGAAGTCGAGTTGATGGAATGTGGAAGTTTTTGGGGAAATATAGTGATTGTTGTTTTCTTTGTGAATTGACTGCAATTCCAGCTTTATAAATGTAAATTTATTATTTATTTTGTATATGTTCCATTGTGTTTTTCAGGGAGATATTAGGTCGTTTGATAATTTGAGGAGAAGGAAGGCTGCTAGCATGGGGTGGTGCCGGATATGTAAAGTTGACTGTGACACAGTTGAAGGTTTGGACTTGCATTCTCAAACAAGGGAGCACCAGAAGATGGCCATGGATATGGTTAAAAGCATCAAACAAAATGTGAAGAAACAAAAATTGTAGGTTTTTTTGTTGCTTTCATTAATGCCGTTTGCTACTTCCAGAAAAAGTTAAGATTTCCTTTGGAAGATAAACCCTCTATTATTTCATAATTTAAATTTCTTTTGTTTTGTAGAATACCCAGTGAACAATCCTCGGCTGAAGATGGAAACAAGTCACGGAATACTGGTTTTGAGGGTCGCGGAAATAAGCATTGAGTAGTTGTGGTTTGCTGTAACTGATATTTGTGGCTCTCATGCAGTTGTCATCAAAAGTATTGCTGTGGTATTATTGCATTTAGCTATACTTAACATTTCATGCCCTTTTTCTACATTTGAATTTATTTATGCTACTTGTGTCATTTCAGGTTGCTGCCATAATGTTAATGGAGATGGTTTTGGATCTGAAGTACCGTGGCAGTTAAGTTTGTTGCTTTTGAATTTGAAACTAGAATAGTTGTCTCAACCTTGGTGCTATAGTTAACAGTTTCTGTCATTTCATTTTGCATATGTTGTTGTTTACATGCAATTGGTAAGTACAATTTCTATGGATGGCAATCTTTTGAATTTTCTTAGAAGCCTCTTATTGATAACTCTGCTTTGATGGTATCTGAATATCCTAGTCTGGTTTTGTCTAGGTTTTTTCTGATTATTGTTTCTTGATACAATACTTTGGAATTTCCAATATTCTGTGCTTTTATCTATAGCTTATCTATACTATTATAGAAAGGGGATCTCCCCATTTAGTGTCTTGTTTATTTTTCCTAAAAGCCCAATATTTTTGTTTTTACAGTAGCTAAAAGGAGAGGACAAAAATGTCATTGCAAATTAACCACAAAGTCACACCTCTAATACCCACTCCTACTTTAAGGAATTTTTATTTTAAATTATCGGGGTTCAAACTCGAATTGGGGGAGGGGGAACACATACTTATTACCAAGTGCGTGACCACTAGGCCAAAGGCCTGATGGCTCTTTTAAATTATCATTTTTATATATTGTAGTTTAAAAGTCAGTTTACATTCAGTTTTTAAATTTAGAAAGAGAGAAAAACTCCATATCTATAAAATGATATTTCTTTTACACCCACATCACGAGTGCCCTAAGTAATTAGATATTGGGTTCAATTATGTCGAAGGCGCACTTAAGGCACTAAGGCAAGCTAACAGAAGCGTCCTTGCCTCGATATTTCAGGCAGTCCCTTTCAGTCCGGCACTCACCTTGGCCGCCCCAACAAACTTAAGGGCTTTTTTGTTTCTGGTGATCCAGATTGCCTATTTAAATTAGGGAATAGCCCGAGTCTTGGCCTGAATCACTTGAAATGTGCAGGAATTGTGTTATTTTTGTGATTCCAATGATTCTTGCTGCAAAAAATTAAATTGGGTTGCAACTGACCCGGTCAGTTCTCGCATGACACAAGGTGAAGATTGCTTAGTGTTTTCCCCCTAGACAAGCTGAAATTACTCCTCTGAATTTTTTTTAGGATTAGCTACACCCATTCTTACCTATTTTACTAAGTTTGAATCATATCAACACCCTAGACATGGCTCTTAATTAAGGAAGTAGTTTATTAGGAAAGAAATGAATGAGTTCATTAGAAAAAAAATGATAAAGGTTATAGAAAGAGATTAAATTCGGTGACAATGATAGAAAGTTTGCGTAAAAAAGGAAAGAATACAACTATGTTAATTAGATAGCAAATTAATGTTGAGAAGGAAAGACATGAATTGTTATTGAATAAATCAATCAAGAAATAAGCCGTAAATAAAAGAGATAGTACATCATTAAGAAAATTAAACTTAGAAAACTAATAAATGAAAAATGTTTACATGTTTTTGCTATGAATTTTTAGGCTGCCACATCTTTTTCTGATTGTGAACTTAACTAGTTATGACTTTTTATCATACTTTATCTTGAACAATTACTATTTTATGTAAATTTGATTTTTAAGAAATTAAATTATATCGTAATTTTGTATTACTTATAGTAATTCCCTGTCTCTGTAATTTTTTCTTTTTTCCCTAAATCAAGCGAGTGCTTTTTTGGCACCTCTTGCCTCAAGGCACTTGGGGGTCTAGTGCCATTCACCTTTGACTACCGGATTTTTAATATGGAAGATTGAAACTATTGCAGTGCATCAGCGTTAATCTCTTGTACTTCAATTTCATCATAATTGTAAAATTTTGGATGTGCTATTCCATCACTTCATTTGAATCTACCCAATACAGGAATCTTAGGAGAATAACTTAGACCAATATTTTCATCAATATCCAGAAAAAATCTAGGATTCCTGCGGGCTAGAAGGGGTGATGCTGCTTAGTCTGTTAGATTGGAGTACTATTACAATAGTTTCATCTGATGTGTTAAGAGCTTAACAGCCTGAACTTAGACCAATATTTTCATCAATATCCAGACAAATCCTAGGATTCCTGTGGGCTAGAAGGGATGATGCTGTTTAGTCTGTTAGATTGGAGTACTATTACAATAGTTTCATCTAATGTGTTAAGAGCTTAACAGCCTTAACTTAGTCTTCAGTCAATGTGGATTAAATGATTAAAGCAAAAATGTCTGACAATTTATGCAAACTTGGCCATTTTTGGCTTCTACAAAGCAAAATTTTATTTTGATTGATGGACGAAGTAGAAAAGAATGTGCACCTTAGTTTTGGCATTTTTTCTCATATTTAAGCAGTATGAGGCTATGAGCTATATTCCTTATTATTTATTAATAGCTCAATACATTGATGCAGTTCCTAGGGTGAGGTTGCTTAATATGCTGTTTTGAGGGGACTGTAGGCAGATTGGAGGCTCCTGAATTGACTTGTTTTTAACATAATGTGTTTGGTAACTAGGATATTTAAACCTTGTTTGTTTTATTACATGATTTTTTTATGAACTTGGCTAGTCTTGAAAGTTGTTTGCACGCCTATGGATTTGAATATCAGTGTCCAAAACAGTACAATATGGGGATACGGCAAATTTTCAAAAAATCTAGGATATTGATATGGTGGTCTATTAATTAGAAAATATAAAATATTGACTAGCATAAAAAAAATTCGAAATACTGTTAGAATTGATGTACAAAAATGACTATATCTGTATGTTTATTTCAGAAAGCATAACAACAATTGTATCGTCGATCCATGTCATAAAGATTGAACAAAGTTTTACATTGGCTTTTGACTGCCTAACACAACCTTCCTCTTCCTCTTTTATCCGGGCTTGGGATTGGATATGTAAAGATTGGAAACAAAGCATGACGTAGGTTGAGTTAAATCAAAAAGCATAAACGACAAAAAGTTAAAAAATGTTTGAATATTTTAGTATCTAATACTTTGATGTGTTTGATTTGCTAGAAAGTCTAATTTCATTGTTGATATGATATTTGGGTTACTGAGTCTAGGATTACTTTAGGTTTATGATAACCTTTTTCTGACAGATAGAGAGGATGTAATCATTTCACTAATATATCTAAGAATATTCAACTATAGTGCACTGACTCTGATTAAGTAACCTGTAATCTATATTTGGATTCAGATAATATGTAGTGGTGATACTGGCAATAATTTAAAATTGTATACTTCTAATTTAGAGGTTGTTGGATTTTTTTTGTATTATTTCCTAGAATCGCTTCTTCCTAGTTAAAGATTATATCGTCTTTCTATCACACAATTTTGGGAGCTCTCATTGAAGCTGTGAGATAGACTTGTTGATTGGCGATTCTGGGCTTCAATCTCTACCTTGTCATTGTGTTTTTATCAGGTTCGTGGTTTTCAATCTTAATAATTTATGTTAACAGATTCCCTCTTAACTCAAACAACAGCCTGGCCCTTAGGCTGACTGTTTCAAGTTGTTTATTGAATGAATAATCTCTCTTTTGTTATTGGTTGTTTTCCATGTGTAGTCTAACATGCCATAGTTATTTTGTTTTTCTCCATGATACGAATTTTATGATCTAGTAGGATGGGTGACCTCGTGTCATGTTGCACTCATTTTGAGAGGTTGAGCCTTGGCGCAACAGCAAGGTTCTGCCTTGTGACCTGGTGGTCACATTAGGTGATTTTTAACTCAATTTAGGAACAACCCTCCTTCCAATCCAACCCCCTTTAAATAAAAGAGCTCTTCAATTGGCCTCTAATAAGTGATAAATGTGTTCGATATTGCTGATTACAATAATGACAATGCCACAATGCCTCCCTTTGCATGTAGTATGTACCTCCTCAAAATAGAGACAGACTACAGAAAAACCTAATTAGCTTCTAATAGGAATAAATATAACTTTGGTCGAGGATTAAATAGCTTTGGAAATAAGTAGATGAGTAAAAGTAGCCATTGGGGTGGGAGAGAGGGTGAGGGAAGATGGTTATGAGCACTTACTTCATGATTCTTTCGTACTAAGAAATCCCATGTATTTTTCTTATTTCTGCCAAGTTTAGCATTTGTTGGACTGAATAATGGTGGCCGTGGCAGTGTAGTTGACCTTGCCTGAAAAAGGAATGGCAGTTTTGGGCATCAAGGTCAGGGACAGAGCCTGGATTTTTATCTTTGGGAGGCAAAGGATATAGTATACTACAAGAAAACATTTTTAAGACAAAAAATATAACTGTTGGGCAATATAGCACATACTATATGAATCAAAATTAATTCATAATCAACATGACAAATTACTCTTAACATACCAGAGTGTGTCCTTAATATAATTATCAAGAGACAGTATAAAAACAATATCATATTTCTACCTTTATATTTCAAGTTGTGCTCGTCTTTGTTATGTTGTAAAAGTCATATGATAATATCTGCAGTAAAATTTTCAGCAATTTCCCTTGCAATGTAAACAGTTATATAATATGTAAGATAATTGTATTCCATCTCGTTGCATAGTATTGTTTTAACAAGTAAATGAAATATAATAATTGAAATAATAAATTACTGCAAATGACTACCTAACAAAAATTTAATTTGTACAATATTTGTGTAGGACTAGGATTAGGAACACCAACACTACAAAAAAATCAATACCACAACTAAAAAAGACATCAAATTTATAAATTACATTTATGTGAAATAAATGTCAAATTTGAAAGAAAATAGATAAAATATAATGATTGCTCAATAAAAAAAAATAAACAGAATAAAAGAAGCAACAAACCTAGATATGAGAAGCAGTAGGAGAGACAAAGCAGTCGTGAGTTGCAAAACCATAAAGATAATAACTTGGAAGTTGAGAAATTAAAAGACTAGCTGTGTTTGGTTTGAGGGTAAGAAAATAGAGAGGAAAGAAAATTTTGAAAATTTAAAATCTCAATATAAAATTTTAAATTTTTCCTCAAATTTTATTTCCTCTCCTACCCTACTTCCTCCCATCTAAACATAGTTTAAATCTGGAGCCTTCAACCAGATTTAAAAGAAATAAAATATAGAATTACTTTTTTGGTGGTGGTCGCCAAAGCCATAGGAAGAAGAAAGGGACTTAGAGAAAGAAAAAAAAGTGAAATGCAGCTCATATAGGGTGATAGATAAGAAGACAAAGACGTCTTCCATCAATTTCTTTGGTTTCTTCCCAATTTTTAATTAAAATTAAATAAGGTTACTTTTAGGTAACAATAAATTAGATAACCAATAGCTCTTTGTCTCTGTAAATATAATCTAAATTATCATTGGCCATTCATTTTGTCTAGGTCAACAGTTGTTGGTATGATCAATCTGTCCCATGCATAATTAAATTTAAGCAAATCAGTTAGGGAGAGACCATACAGAAATTTCAACCCAGATCACACTTAAAACTAATACCTATGTTTATAGGAATTCTAGAATTCTTATGGAGGTTGGGGCTCCCCCTGTGCCCCTCTCTCCACCCCTGATCAAGTTGGATTTTTTTTTTTACTACTGCTACTGTTGTGCTCCATTAATCTATCGTGAATCTCTGATGTGTCTGAGCTGTTGCTGCTACTGCTTTCATTATTTGTTTTATCTATTGTTGATTTGACTAAGGTATGTTGTGGATTTTGTATTTAATTTTTTCCCTAACTTTCTTTCGCTGTCCTCAATTGTATGGGATGTTTGACCATTTCCTTTAAGCACTTGAGTTTAAAATGGGATTGATTGACATTAGTATGCAAATAAGTATTTCTTTGGTATACGTAGAAATCTGTACTATCATAAAAATATATAATTAGGTCCCCATTGGAGATCGCTGAAGCAGTCTAGAAGACAATTTCAATATACTCGTATAAGAAAAGTTAAACCCAAAACTAGTACCAAGGGGGAAATTTTGAATTATGTCCTTTCTACTGGTTGATAAAAATCCATAATGCAGATAGGAACTGATAGCCTTCTGTCTCGAGTGGACCTAGAATATCTGGTTGGAATATTAAATGCCGAGAATCACTCTTAGAGACTATTGTTTTCGTGGCGTAGAGTTGTGAGTCTTGTGACTTAAGCCATTGGTACGTAAGATAAGTTTTATATCTATGACAAAAAATTGTTTTACCCGTGAACCTGTTTCTTCTTTGGGCCTCATCACATGAGATTTTTTTATTAGATATTCACTGCTAACATATATCTTTTTTGAAGTGTGGGGACAACTTTTGCAAGGTGTTAGCGATACCTAGTTCTTGTTTGAACATTCTTCAGTTTAGCCTTTGGGGTCATGAATCATGGTGTTGTTGTGCTCATCGCCCTAAGTTTAGTACTGTCCAATTGTGGGCCTGCAAATGGTGTAATTATTTTGAACGTGAGCCAGTTTAATGGTAATTGATAGCAATAGAATATCTTATTACTTAATCTGCTTCTTGGCTGTCTCTTGTCTAGTTGATAACGCTTTTTCTTTTTGGAGAAAAGGGTGATAATGGATGCTTTGGTGGCTGATGGGAATTTCCCTTTGCCTTTAGGGTGACTGGTCTTTGTCCTCAGCGCTCCAGTGATGAGTGGAAAGGTTATTTATGGTAACAATGAACTATGACATACCTGTGTTATCTTTCATATAGCATAGATAACAATGAAACGTTGTGTTTATGCAATACTTTTAAGTCAGTAGAACGAGTAAGGTCGCATTTTTTATACTGTAAACGCACGTCCATCAGTTTTAAATGGCAAGACTTGGGCCGAGAACATAACGCTACTGCACCAATTTTCTTCATGAATATCTTGTGCTGGTTGTTTCAGGAAATGAATAAATGTCGTGACTTATTTGCATGGTTGTGTGTCGGAAACACCAAGTAGTCAACTCTTTAATATAGCTTATCTATGGTTGGTCATGGTGACTTCGCTGTCAGGTTTTATTTTAAGTGGCTGAGAATAATTTTTTTATGAATGTGTTTTTTGTTTTTGGCTGAACGTGAATATATGTTTGAGTTTACAAGAAAAAGTTGAAGTGAGATTACCAAGTCACAGGTGTAAATGAGCACAAATATGATTAAAATTTTGTGGGTATCAACGTTCAACGAAAAAAAAGTATTCACGCATGATCAATTGTATCACATTGAGGATTAGATTTGAAAGATATAGAAAGAAAATATGTGGGTCTCATAATATCAAGAAGTATATTATTCACTTTTGTTGTCTGTCTCTCCGTTGGTGATTCAAATCCTATCCATTGAACATATGTGTACTACAATCAACTTTTTGTCATGCTGCTTTTTCAAAATCAAAACTTAAAAGTGAGCCTTGGGGTTAACATGCGCATATATATTATATTTTTTCTTGTGAGTATTGGTATTTTTTTTATAATTAGTGATTAATATTTGGTCATGTTTTATTTAATTAAAATATAATTATTTTATTTATTTTAATATTTATAATTTAACTAAGTAGAATATGTAGTTAAATATTAGTTATTAATTATTAAAAGTGTCACTATCTTTATAAAAATAAAAAGTATCAAAGAAATTTTCGTATATATATATATATATATATATATGTCTCACATTATTCAGAAAATGTAATTTAATATGATATTAAGTTATGAGGCTTATCTAATAGGTTAATTTTTTGGAATAAGCTTAGAGTTTCTTAAGGTGCAACCCATGTCGAGATAATTATACATATCGTTGCTTTTTGGCATTTGCTCCAGCACCTCAACCTAAACCCACTTTTAGCTATTTTTATCAATTTTGTGGATAAGAATTCTGTAAATCAAACACTTTTTTTCTTTGGATAACGTGGTATACTTAAACGGTATGTTTGGGAGAGGGAAATGAGTGGAAAGGGAAAAGAAGGAGATTTTTTTTTTTTTGGATGTTTAAGTAAAAAATAATAATAAGAGAAATTATTTTCTTGTTGTTTGAGAGTTAAATCTAAAGTAAATGAAAGAGATAAGTTTTAAAATTAAAATTTTAACATAATTCTTTTGTTGTCAATTTTATAACAAACACTAGATATATATATATATAATTTAATAAATATTTAATTAAAAAAAATCATTTCTTCCTCCTAACCTTCAAATTTTTGAGACAATAATTTTTGAGTTTTGAAGAGAAAGGATAAATCCTTTTATTAAAAGTTATTTAAGCAAATGTTGTAATATATATATTTTTTCTTTTTCTTCCTTTCCTTTCTCTCTTCTTACTCTATTCAAACAATACAAAAATGAAATCCCACATTATGCATTATTAATACCAATTAATAACGGATTTAATTTTAATCCATTATCAGTATAAAATTTTTTTACACTGTCATTCAATTATGTATTGACATATCATTAAAAGTTTTAGATTTTTGAGGTAGTTATTATAATAGTTAAACTATTTTAATGAGTTGATAAAAATTAAACTTATTAATTATATTGAGGGGTCCCTAAAATCCTGAAGTGTTCTGTAAATCAAACATTCTCTCTCTCTCTCGTCTTTGGATAACGTGGCAAAGAAATCCCACATTTTACATTATTAATACCAATCAATTATATTGCGGGGTTTCTTTATATTATCATTTTTGCATCAATGCATAAGGTACTTAGGCTATTGTTTGAATGGAGGATAACTTCAAAAAATGGAAAGTTCAAATGAAATCTTCCTCGTGATAATGTTTTACTTAATTTTTTGTTGGAAATGAAGTCTAAGACCAGGTGTTGGAAAGAGGACGGTATTAAATTGTTTTTACTATAATAATAATTATTTAAGAGATGAAACTCTTTAATGATTTTAAAAAATATTATGAAATATAGAACAAAAATTAAATTAAAAAATAATCATTGAATTCACATAGGAAGAAGTAATTCTTGAGGTGGCATGCACAGGCCAGAATTCCAAACAACAAAAAAATAAAACAAAACAATATATAATCAATATTTATGTTGTACCTGGATAATTGTTGATGGGCCTGACCTATAAAGGCTGCTATATACAACATAAGCCCGAAATCCAAATGGACTTCATTCTAGGTCGAGGATGAGGATGGCGCATCGCATCGCATCCAATCGAACCATCCAATTTATTTCTCTCACCTCTATATTTCCTCCTTCCTCACCTCACAGACGCTCCCTTGGTCCTTACACACACATATACTCACTTTAGTTACAGCACTCCCCCTCATCGTACCCTTTTCATTTTTTCTTTTTTTAATTTTCAATCTTCTTTTTTTTTTTAAAAAAAAAAGGGAGAAGTAATTTTAGGGGGAACGATCCCCTAAACATGAAAATTGAAATCTAAATCCACAACGCAAAATGGCATTTCACGTAGCTTGTCCAATTACATGGTAATGCTATCTCACTCTCTCTTTCTCTTTTATCTCTCTCTCTATCTATCTATCTATCTATCTATTTCCCTTCCCTTATAACTCAACCCTTCTATCTAACTCTCCGCTATCCAAGTTTCCTTCATTTTCTTTCGTCTTTTGTTGTTGCAGTCGCCGAATCTGCTTCTGTCCGCTAGGGTTTCCGCGCGCCCTCCACGCCCCCAACCCTAACAATGACTTCCTCCGCGACGTTGAATCGCTCAGCGATTTCCTCACCGGCACCCACACCGACGCCACGGTGCAGGTCGCCGTCCCCAAGGTTGCTCCGCCGCCGCCGCCGCCGCCCGCGCCCGATGGGATCCCCCCTGTCGGTGACGCTCTGGACGAGTCGGCGTCCGCCAAGGCGAAACGGGTCGCGCTGCAGCGGAAGGGGGCCGCTGCTATGATTGCCGCCGAAGAGTACGCCCGACGGTTTGAGTCCGGGGATGTGGCGGTGAGGCTTCTTGGATTTTTTTTTTTTTTAAAGATTATTTGGTGTTGAATGCATGGGTTGAAAGATTAGTTAGAGATTTTTATTTATTTTTATTTATTTTTTTGGCATTTAAAGGATATTGAGCTTTTGTTTTCTTTGTGTATGTGTTTGCTATATTGGGTATAGAAGCAGTGTTTATTTTGTTGATACCATGTCTTCATCAATACCTGTGATAATGTTGACTTGTATAAATAGGATACGTCAGGAAATCACACTGGAGAAGAACAGGGTCAATCGAATGTCAAAGTCTTTTGTCGAATGTGTAATCGTGTTGAAAATGAAGGAAGTGAGAGAGCAAAGAAGATGCTATCATGTAAAAGTTGTAGTAAGAAATACCATAGGAACTGCTTGAGAAGTTGGGCTCAACATAGAGGTAAGAAGGTATATTTGCCCATATCCTTATATGCTCTTAGTGTCATATGTTATCATTTTCTGGTTCTTTATTGTAGATTTATTTCATTGGAGTTCATGGACCTGTCGTGCTTGCCGAATTTGTGAGGTAATGATTGATGTTCCATACTAATCAGCTCGAACTTTTTCATGTATTGTATGTTGAAGGCTTTCTTTTTTTAAAATCCTCATGTGAAAATGGCTGCTTGCTTATTAATTTGATTATACTCACTCTTCTATTTTGCATAAGTATTTTCATATTGCCCTCGCTAGAATGAAAACAGTTTACTTTTACCTCTAGGGATGTATCATGTCTAGTTGGATACTTTTATCTTTTTATTTGCTTGATTATGTGGTCTGTGCGTCCTATGCTTCTGAAAATGTTGCTTGACTTCTTAGTTATGTTTATGGTATCAGATGGGGGGTAAGATTTGCATGTTTAATTAAATGAATAAAGAGATAAATACTCACAAAAAGGCATAATACTTGGCTTCTGGGTTCTAAATGAAGTAGGAGATTTATTGTATTTGTACATAATGAGAAGTCTCTCTCTCTCTCTCTCTCTCTCTCTCTCTCTCTCTCTTGTTTACAGGAAAGTCATATTTTATACCAGCTACTTTGGGATGCCTGAATTCATTCAGTTTCCTATGTGTATTTTTATCTGGAAATTAAGTTGATTTCGGATACTATGTGCCTATGTGGCAATATGATTGAGTCATGCTTTTCACAACTTAGCAATAACCTGCTGTCTGTGTGATCAGGCAATCGGTTGGCTTCAGTGGCTGGTGGGGGGCTGGTTATCCTCCTTTTGTGCCAAACCCTCTAAATATCCCTGAGGCTGAAAGTCAGCTTATTTCCAATTTTCCATCTGAAGTGTTTATAGTTCTTCTCATGTTCTTGAGCTTGAAGTTCTATAGACATTGATATAAGTTACTGGCTTACTTCCATTTTGCATTTTAGGTATATACAGCTTTTGTATGATAAATTGAATGTCTTTGGTTGTTGGTAGAGAAGTTGCTAATGCCGACTAATGTATCATTAGAATTCTGTTAGTCTTATGCTTTATCTGCATCATCCAGGCTTGCAGAAGGACTGGAGATCCAAGTAAGTTCATGTTTTGCAAAAGGTGTGACGGTGCTTACCATTGTTATTGTCTGCAACCTCCTCATAAGGTAGGATCTGTGTCACTTACCAGTGAGCTTAATGTTGATTTTACACATACCATTTCATTTATGATTATGCATTATGCAGAATGTTAGTACTGGGCCCTATTTGTGCCCAAAACACACAAGGTGTCACAGTTGCGGTTCCAATGTCCCTGGAAATGGACTAAGTGTGAGGTATGAATCCTGAGTGACTTTGCTTTGATGTATGGTATTCATATCCTTAACATTGTTTCCAACTTGCCATGATTTATTTTATTGGATAAATCTGTCTCCATTATTTATTATGATATAGCTCTTCTATTATGGCTGCGTTGTTGTCCATTGGAGGGAGACCCTTACCTAATTAACCCTGATACTGGACTAATTGTGCATTTAGTACGATTGAAATTTCTATTTATGTGCACTGTTAATGTACAATTGGGTTGATCTTGGTCAGTTAGGTTTATAGTCAAAGCCAATATTCGTGTGAGATACAAAGGCTATTTCTTTTCTTGGATGCTTATTCAATTATTACCTTGTGCTCCTAAAAGATTCTACAAGTCAAAAGCATTTATGATGTTAAGAAGTTTTTTAGTATGACCATGGCCCTAATGGGAGAAAGTTGACTTTAAACTCAGTCTTTTCATATTCATTTTTATTAGTTATATATCTTGTAAAATGGGTCAGAATGAGTACCTTGTGATTGATACATAGCTAGTGGGCCCTCATGTCTGATTATGATTTTTTAATTTATCTTTTTCTTTGGTTATTTAGTTAGTGGTGAAGTGTTTACCTGTATATTTATTTTAATTGTTAGCTTTATATTATTGAAAAGTGCAGCTTTTACTTTGCTTATTACTCAAACTCAAAAATTTTTGGAAATGGTAGAATATTATGATTGCTATTTTCTCCAAAGATCTAACAAGTATTTCTTTCTTTATTTTTTATGATTTATTATTAATCTTTAAAGTGTGTTGGGGTTGGGGGATTTGGAATACTTTATCTTCCCCATCTTTGAAGCATGTAACTGGATTTTCTTTACTTAACATCTAACACTAGTAACTCGAATAGGTTACTTAAAAGTAATTTAAAATTTCCTTTTTTGTTTATATTTTATGATGTTATTGTCTTACATGGCAGTTAATTCCCCCTCCCCCCTTCAGATTCAGCATATTTTAATTGAGGGATGGACTTACCATTTGTTTTTTTATAAATTTATAGGTGGTTTCTGGGATACACCTGCTGTGATGCATGTGGAAGATTGTTTGTGAAAGGGAACTACTGTCCTGTTTGTTTGAAGGTGCCAGTCTTTTCTCTTCATAATCTTCTTTTAGGAAATGGGGTGGGATTTGTTTTCAAAATTTTAACCTGCAAATCCCTCATTTATTGTAACAAATTTCTAATTCTTGAACCATGATTATGGAAGCCTTCATCATTGGTCATCAGTTCGATCTCAAGTTGATGGTAATGCTGCATGATGTCCTGGGGTTATGTGCACAAATAAACAATGTTGGGTAGGGAAGGAAATCTGAAAGTTGACTGGATGCTTTTGGCTTATTTTGTAGGTTTACAGAGATTCAGAATCAACGCCTATGGTTTGCTGTGATATTTGCCAGCGCTGGGTGCATTGCCAGTGTGATAATATTAGGTTAGTTTCCCTTGTATTTGTGAAGATGCCCTGATTTACACTGTATTATATGGACTGCTTTCAATTGCAATTCCAGAATATATATGTTGATGAACATTTCATTGTTGTTTTATTATGTTATAAAAATTGGTAACTTCTTGGTGTGCTTACTTCTAGGTCCTAATTCTTTAAGGCCAATTTGATTAATATTTGGATTATAATCATGCAACCATATATTTGGAAGCTATTGGCATGTTACAGGGTGAAAATAGGCTAGGCTAGGCTATGCTAGGCTTTGCCTTAAATAGGCCAGGCCTGTTTTGCAAAACCATGGTCTTAACCTGACCTATTACCCATCATAGGCTTTTCTTTGGGGCCTGTCCTAACATTTTTTGTGAAAACATAAATGCCTAGCATGGCCTGAAAGCCTATTTAAAGGCTTACATTGCATAAAGGCCTTCAAATAGACCAATAGGCTCAAATTTTATAGGTTTCAAATATAGCTTGCCTTTAACAAAATTATTGTATCGTGAATAAAATAAATAAATTATATTAATATACAATTAATAAATTATATAAGTATTATAAAATTTTAATTATATGTATAGAAAATAAATAAATAGGCTGTCTTGTTAGGTCAAATAGGCCTAGCCTTGGCCGATTTAGTTAAATAGGCATTTTTAAAAGCCTAAGCCTGACTTGTTTGATAAATAGGCTAAGCGAAAGTAGGCTTGGCCGTAGGCCTCTCTTAGGCCGCCTGGCTTGTCCCCACTACAGTATACAAGAAAATTGCAATTAGCATTGTAAAGATTAAGTTGCACACTATCTCCTTGTGAGGTATGGATAGATGTTCAGCTTTTGCAGATTAATTACTTTGAATTAGTTTCTGTTTCTAGCTTTTTTATTGCTTGAATAGTTGGTGTTTGTTGACTCCTGACATAATCTTTGTAAATCATGCTGCACCATCTTTTTTGGCCGTGGAGTTAGTGAACTTTTTTAGTTTGCTTATTTGGAAGAAATGTTTTGCAGTGATGAAAAATATCTCCAATTTCAAGTGGATGGGAATCTGCAGTATAAATGTCCCACGTGTCGTGGGGAATGTTATCAGGTATGCAGTATGCCTTCAATATATATCTACTTTTCGTCCTCCATAAAAAAAAAACTCTTTGAAATGAGTACATTTAGATTTTATTCTCTGCACCCACTATATATGTATGCGTAACTCCAGGTCAAGGGTCTTGAGGATGCTGTTCAAGAGCTTTGGAGGAGAAGGAATATTGCTGACAGTGATTTAATTGCCAGCTTGAGAGCTGCTGCTGGTTTACCAACTCAAGAAGAAATATTTTCTATTTCACCATATTCAGACGATGAGGATAGTGTGCCTTTAAAATTAAAGAGTGACTCCGGGCGTTCCTTTAAGTTCTCTCTGAAGAATTTGTCCAATAACTCACCAAAGAAGATGAAAGATTATGGAACAAAATCTTCAAGCAAAAAGACTGCTAAGAAAAAGGACTCTCGGTCATTTATGACTTGTAAAACTGATGCTCACCATAGTTTTGAAGGACATAGTGATGTCAAATCTTTGCATAGCTTGGATGATGATAAGAATGATGATATACAATCCCAAAGAAATGAAGGACCTGATGTTTATTCATCACCTGCTGCTGGAAGCCTGAGTCAAACTGAAGTATCTTTCCCTGTCAATCAACCAGAGATTTTGAAACATAAGTTTGTAGATGAGGTAATGGTCAGTGATGAAGAGAGGAAACCCAGAGTTGTTCGAATTAAAAGCAATAAGGCACATACTCTGGATAGTGAAGAGGAGAGTGGAAAACGTGGTGACAAGACTCAGAATGTGAAAGGAAAGAAGTTGGTTATAAATTTGGGTGCACGAAAAATTAATGTGGCTAGTTCTCCACGGTCTGATACTTCAAGCTGCCAAAGAGATCAAGATCTGGTTACCCCTAATGGTATACATCTCTATGAATGTTTCCCTTTTGCATATTAACTCGAGAAACAGGGACTTTGGGATTATACTCGGTGAAAGTTGGTTGTAGCTGATTTCTTGATTAATATCGCTCCTTTCTCCCTAAAACATTGGTGACTTGTTTTATACATTATTAGGGAAAAGGCATGCAATTAACCCTTCAAATAATCACCAACATAATTACCAGTGTGCAACAGTAGTTCCAGTGATTATATCTGCTTCGTGTGTGTGCGTATGTTCTTGAGTGATTTGATAGCTCTCTTTTGCTTCTGCTCTCTTTCTTTTGTGTGACTTTTCCAGTTAAATTTCCTCTCAGGAAATGAAGATATAACCCAATGGAGGAAGGGAGACAAGTTTGCGTTAGATAGACATGATGGCACAGCTAGACATATTGATGGTAAAGGTAGTATTGGTTGCTTTGTTCTTTTGCAAGTTTGTAACAAAGTTTGGCTGTTGCTTTCCATTATACCAAGCGTTAGCATTTGGAGATATATCTGATGTTTCTTTAAGTTGTCTTAGGAAAAAATAACCTAGGTTCATGTGACTTACAGGAAACAGAGTTGACTCTGGTCAATCTAAAGTTTTAAAGGTTTCAAGAAGAGAAGGAAATGTGATTAAGCTGGGAAAAGTTAAGCCAGAAGTTTCTGAATTCAACTTGACCTCAGGTAGAGGCAATATGTCTGATGGATGTGAAGTGATTCCTTCAGAGCGAACTCGCATCTTGCGGGGAAAATGTAGTACTGATGGAATGATTGATCACGTTGGAACAGTAGAAACTACGTCAAGAGGTGAAAGGACATATTTGGGGAAGCAGTCAGAAGGCAGCTCTGATGCATATGATGAGACAGATGACAATAATATTCAGACACCTTCACATTCTTTGCCAAAAGATTCTAAACCTTTACTGAGATTTAAATTCAAGAAACCTAACATTGAAAGTCAAAATTCTCCTCATCAGGAGGAGGAAAAGACTACAATCAAGGGCCAGAGGTCAAAAAGGAAGAGACCTTCACCTTTTAAGGAGAAAACATCGTTTAATGAGGTTGAAGATGTAACACAATCACATCCAGACAGTCTAATGGATGAGATCATGGATGCGAACTGGATATTGATGAAATTAGGTAATGATGCAATTGGAAAGAGGGTTGAAGTTCATCAGACATCAGACGATTCTTGGTTAGTGCCTTCTATAGCTTTTTGTTGATTTTGTTTAAGTGATGGGACAAAACAAAATATTAAATAATGGCATGCCAGAGGGAATGATGTTTCATATATTATTAATTATATTAATTCATCATAAAATGGAGTTTCTTCCATTAGTGTTTGTTTCTCCCCAAAATTTCCATTTTGAAATGAATAATCTGGTGGATGAGTGCATTTTATTTATGTGTAAGTTTTTTCTTTACTTGGTGTCTTTTATTAACTTATCTTTCAAAGTTGAAAACTTATAATTATGTATTATTTATTGCGTTACAGCACTGATGAAAATGAACCATGCTTGTTCATAATGATTTGATCAATACTTTTCTTTTGCTTGAGGCTGTTGTGTATCAAAATTACCCTACTGACTTTGTAATGGATTACAGTCTACATTTTGTAACTATTTCATTTTTATCCAGGCACAAGGGAGTGGTTACTGACATTGTTGAAGGCACTTCAAAGTTATATGTTACCTTAGATGATGGGAAGGTGAAGATCATGGTAGAACTCAGGAAGCAGGGGGTCCGTTTTGTTCCTCAAAAGCAGAAGAGATCAAAGACATGAACTCAACTTATTCACTCTTGGTGATCATTTTATGTGGAGACTTTCTATTCATTGGCTTGAAGATAGTTTCATCTTTAGGCTTCTACTTACTGAATTTATATCCCTAGCCGCTCACTTTGCTGCTGATTTTTGGGTGAAGCATTCTCTATTGGAGCTATTTCAGTTTTCTTGAAAGAATTAACCTTATCCTACCTCAGTCCTTTTTGAGCTGCAGGTTTTTCATCCCAAATTAGAATTTTCTTCTTTTTCTGCATGTATCTGATTTCAGAAAGTAGTTTCTACCTGTGATGTATAGGTCACCATTGCTGTAGAATAGGGAAGAAGGGCCCAAGAAGTGTTAAATGTATGATTAATGCTGGTAGTAGTATTGTGAATTGCTGTTTTCATGAATTGAGAAATTATTGTCTTGAAAGTTGAAATTGAAGTGTCATTTTTTTAAGGCGGTAGTTCACTTTTATCTTCCCCACACTAGCTCCCGCCTAGGCTTCCCTCCCAACACTAAAAAAGGTGCTTGCGGTGTAGTGGCCCCAGGGTGCCAGAACAAAGCATGAACATGCATCAATAAATTGTTCATCAAGCACAGGTGGCTTTGCACCTTTATCATGGTTTTACTGCATTGTGTGTACTCAGCTGGTAGTAGTTCCTTATTTCCTTTGGAAGTGTCCGACCACCTATGCTTATTCTTTGGTTGAGAAAGTTTGTACGAAGTATACAGGTAACATCGAAACAACTTCGTCTCTGTTCGTCTGAGGTGTTAACTTGGCATTCCCTTGCACAAAGACTATAAAAATATATCAAAGAGATGAATTTGATTGCTTTGTATATGCTAATGAAATATTATACTTGATATAATATATGATTACAATTTAAAATATTTCTAATTATTAATGAAAATAAATTATATCAAAAAAGTATATAAATTTAACAAATATATATATAATCGGTATATTTGTTTTTTATAAATAAAAATACGTAAACATATTAGTTTTATAAGTCAGCCCATACACATTGTTGAACTGTATCATTTTTCAATTGTTTGTAATTTTATTTCAATTTGTATATTTATTAAATAAATCTATGATAATAGCAGCTCAAAAAAAGCAACAAAAAAAAAAAGAAAGAAAAGACATCTCTAAAAGCAGCACCAACAATCGGTGTGCATTTTATACCCTAAAGAAGTAATTATTTTTAACTAATTATAAAAATATACTAGTTTTAAAAGTTATTCATAACATACACAAATTGTGTCACCCTTATCCATGTGAATTGTCGTAATCCATGTGGATTAACATAATGTACCTAGGTATTAACATAATGTAATCCATGTGAATTGCGTTTGTTGACGCAAGTTTGTATGAATTATTACACCATGTATACTATATAGACTGGGACAATCACTTGAGTTACATTTATAAATAAAAAAAATTGCTGACATGAAAAAATCAACAATATTTCGAAAATAATTTAAAAACAGAATTATTATTTATTATCGTGAACCCAAGTTGTTGATCAAAACGGCAGAGCGTACAGGCGGTTGGCAAAATGGGGCCTACACTGACTCTGCCTCCATAAAACGCAGGCAAATTGATATATAACACGATGTCGTATATGTGCATCGTTTGGAGTAGAGAGTCATCATAGTCTTGAGAGCGTAGGAGAGGAGAGGGAGCAGAGAAGCCATGAATGCCCCTGATCGTTACGAGCGTTTCGTCGTTCCTGAAGGCACCAAAAAGTTTATTTCTATTCTTTTCTTTTTCCATTCTCCCTATTTCATCCTTCATCACTTTCTTCTCTATCTTACTTTTCTATTTTAATTTTGAGGGTCTCTTATGAGAGGGACACCAAGATCATCAATGCGGCCTCTTTCACCATCGAAAGAGAAGACCACACCATCGGCAACATTCTTCGCATGTATACCTTACTTTCTCTTTCCTTTTTTTTTCCTTCATAAAATTTCTGTTTTTATTTGCTCTTAGACGATTTTAGCTACACAAACCCTAACCCCTTTTTATTTTTTATTTGGTTGTGCTCAGGCAGCTTCACAGGGACCCCAATGTGTTATTTGCTGGATACAAGCTTCCTCACCCTCTTCAGTACAAAATTATTGTCAGGGTTAGCATCTTTTGCTTCCTCTTGCTCACTAATGGCTGCTGATGTGTATGGTTGCAAGCTTTTTTTTTTTTCCCTCTTAAAAAATGTGTAATTAGTTTTTGTAAAATGGGATAAATGTATTGATGTTAATAGAACTCGAAAATGCAATATATATTGAATTTTGTGTAAATTGGATGTGTTGTGGATGGGTGAGGTGTAGGCGGCTTCTGTTGGAAAGGGCATATAGGGGTTAAGTATTTGGTGAAATAATCACCTTCTTTGGATTCAATTCACTGCCTTCTAGAATCTAGGTGTCTGTCTCATTTGTTAGTAAAAGCTTCATTGCTAGAAATTAGTTGAAAGAGAAAATTGAGTCGAATTATTATGTCATTGTCACCTTATGCTTTGCACCCACCTGATTTTTGTAAATTGATTGTCAAATAAAAAAATTTACTCACGAGCTTGACATGAATTTTACTTACAAGTTACAAGTTACAGGATATATTTAGGGATAGAGTAAGACAAGATACATGAATTTTACTTACAAATCACGCTAGTTTTATGTGGAAACATGGATTGCTTTGGAAGTTGTGTCTAGACAACTAAATAAACTGAATTGGACTTAGTTAAGTTAAACCCATTTGGATTGCCTCAATCTGGATCCTATTTAATCTTTGCATGTTTAAATATATTGACTTTACACTTTCATCTATTGCTTTCTGTGGGATTTGTTTTCTTTTTTTCCCTTTCTGGTAAGTGCATAAAATTTCTGTTTTCTGTATGTGAATCACATGAATTTATTAGCATTAGCTGTTTTCTTGTTATTTTTGCAGATACACACCACTAGTCAGTCTTCGCCAATGCAGGCATATAACCAGTCTATTAATGATCTGGACAGGGAACTTGATCATTTGAAGAATGCCTTTGAGGTGTGATGTGTTTCTTTTTTGTTGTCCTTTGTACAAATTAAATATATCTAAACTCGGTGACATTATTGATGCTTGTTTACTCTCTGATCTTAGGAATTCTTTTAGATATTAAATAGTTTAAAATTTTGTATCAGTCATAATGCATAGAAAAATAGCATCAGCCATTAGTACCGGCCATGCTTGTTTCACAGGTCCCTTTTCAATATCTCTACTTTCCTAACCTAGAAAGTAGTTGCAGATTTCTGAAATTAGACCATATCATTAGCCCCTTTGGTGTTTCCAATGCTTACTTGTACTCATGGGGAAATTGGAGATTGACAGAGGTTTAGCATACATAACTCATTTTATGTTGAAGAAGAAGAAAGCTTCTTAGCACAGATTTGGCATCTCCGGTTTTATTGTAGCTAGGTTCTAGTATTAAAAGTGTGCTTTGTCTTTAATGTTGTCTGCTTTTCTATGGCACTCGCAGTATTTTTTATAAAGGCATTTAAAAAATGTACGTTTGCTGAATTAAAATAAGAACAACATCTATGTGGGGGCTTGGCAACTGGTTTTTCCTTCTGAGAGAGCTGTTGCCAAATTCTGGAATGCAACTTTTTGAATATTAAATAATCACGGATGACCCTCTGATTTTTATATAGTTCTTTTGAAACATACATACTAATTGTCTCTTGGTAGCTTTTATGGGGGTGAAATATTAGCTCCTTCAAGTGGTGGACATCATTATATCATTCCAGAAATTGTGGGAAATTGGAAAGAATTTTCTGGAACCCATGTACTTCTTAAAGATGATTGTAGTATATGCCACTTGTGTGCTGAGAAGAGATAGAACCTATATGGATTTTATTAAGTATTCTTATATACTTTTTTCCGAGAGTTCTGTTAGTTACATATTCAAAATTTTAATTGCAGGCGGAGATGGTGAAGTTTTCAAGGGACTATTGATTTACATTCAAGATGAAAGTTGTATGCGTTAGAAGCCTTTGCAGATATTGAGATAGCAAATCCCTCCTGCTAAATGTAATTTAAATAGGATGTTTTGAGTGTTTTATGAGACTTGTTAAAGAAGATGTTTGTGTTGGACTAAGGAACTTTTACAGCCGTGAACATTTCAATGTTAACAAGAATGCATTAATAGGAGGATTTGCATTATATGAAGCTAATTATTTTAGCAACTACAAGTAAATTCCTGTCACATGGATCTTATCTATCATGGATTTCGTGTAGAATTATTTATTTATTGTGCCAACTATACTCTGCTGAGGACATCTATTGGTGAGTAACCATTATTTTAGTAAAATCAGTTAAGGCGTAGGCACCCATCTAAATTCGTGAAATGATTAGTAAAATTGGTGAATTATTGGCCTTTTGATTTGATTCCAATTGTCCGAATGTTAGGATACATTTCTGAGCAAACAGATGATATATAGTTCAACTTGCAATTGATTGAGTCTTCATATTCTATGGTGAATATACATACTTGAAGTCAGCATGATAAAAATGTTTGTTTAATTATTCTAGTTACGTGCGTTCTCTCTCTCACTCTCTCTCTCTCCAGTTGTAATTCTATTATTTATAAGTAATTAGTTTTTTTGAATTTCTTAAGTATTCAATCATTGAAGTGTTTTCTTAGGATATGTTTGAATAGAGAAGTTTGAAGGGAGTGGAGGGATAATTATTATTTTTTAATTAAGAAAATTATAAGAAGTTTATTAAAATGAATAAAGAGTAATTGAAAGGTCACATGATAATCTTTCATTTTATTATACTCATTTTAAAAATTCTAAAACATGGAGAATATTTACTTAAAATAGAAAATTAATTCTGGATTCATTTCTCTTCTAAACTCTTCCATCAAAACATACTTTACTTACAATGGATTTGCAAATATGTCATATGGTTTTGCAATTATGTCACAAGATCATGTAAAGATTATATGAAAAGTTAGTTCTGCTTTGCAATTGTAGGGAGACCTGTGATTGTAGGGTTGGCCTCTTATGACTATTTAATTTAATTTTTCCTTTTGGCTCCTCCTCTACTGAAATTTGTGCAAGTTATTTTCTTTAAATGACACATAAGACGCTCCCATTAGGGATGAGGCTTACCAATGTACTGCAGCACACCCTTGGAGACATGATAGCTGAATGCACTGTCATTATTGATTGCAAGTTTGTTACATTCCGATAAAACCTTTATCTAATTTTACATTTATCTTTACAATTTTCACAAAGTGGCCCTAGCAATTTTCTGTTTCCTTGCTACAATTAGTATCTACTTTTACACTACCTATCCATCTTTTTTTCTGTGGCCATCACTACCTATCCATCTAACACCTACATTATAGAAAAGTCATCATCAAGACCATCTAGTTCTCCTTTAAGTCTGTGTTGTTGGATGATTAACACAGAGACGGTCATTGAGAAGTCTGGTCCTGAAAGAACATCCCCTATTGGTCCCAGTTCCGGGCACTGTTGCCAGTCATTCATCCCCTTTGTCAATATAGAGTTTACTCCACCTTCTCTTCCAACAATGACCAGTGAGTATTGTCCTTCAAATGATCTGAGAGTAGAGAAGGTCTCAGCTTCATTTGCAAGATGCTTCTCCATATAGGAAATACGACCTCCGACTACATGCTTTTCATAAAACCGTGCGAAGCATTCATCGTCCAGCCCCATCTCCTCCTCCTGCTCTGGAAGGCTGACCCTGTGAGCTGCTAATCTTGAGGATTCTGCACTGGTATCTACCAGGAGTCTTATAACTGTGAGTTTTACTCCCGGATGCCGTGCTACACGACCAGCATAAGCAAGTGCTTCCCTATCATCTTTTCCACCAATGAATATGACTGCTACATTGAGTGATACATGAGATCCTGATATCTTTTCAATGGATCCAAGGCCTCTGTTCACTAGAATTCCCACGGAACAAGGGGCACTCCTCAGTAACTGTTCAACAAAATATCTATCACTCAATACTTGTTCAACAAAATATCTATTATTGCCCAAGGTACAAGCAGGTTGAGCTATTAAAGTACTTTGCAGTATGTTATTTTATGTTGTGTACTCCACAGTCCACGCTAATAAAATGTGGAGGTTAACTATGTTGCTGTTACTTCAAAATACTAAGATTTTCACATGGAAGGATGAGATGGTTTTGGTTAGTCTATATAAATTTCTATATCTTTATTTTATCAACAGCAGTTCATAAGATAGATATTTCTAATACGTAATACTGTAGCGGTAAAATTCTACCCTCTTTTTGTTAATAGTATCAAAGATGAATTGATGCACACAACGGAGTATAATTTTTATATTTGGTCAAAACTTCTAACTTTATTTTGGATAGAGGTCATAGGTTCAAGTCATGATAACCACTTCTTAATATAAATAAATAAAAAAATTCGTATTTTTTTCCTGACATTACCTTTCTGTTCACATATCTGAACCCTTGATTGCCGCCATCCAATTTTCCATCCTGACGCTGGCTCCTGTGGAATGGTAGTATGATGAGGGCAATCATCAAGTCCTCTGCTAAAACGCAGATGTCCTGTGCCATGTTATTGATTGTTGAAACTGCCAACGTTCTTTTGAGCGTAATACCATCACCATCCTGTTCTACATAAGCTTGAAACGAGCTGGTTACTTGGTCTCTCATGTCCATCACTTCCTTGTCTTTCACAGCTGTTGTATCTATTCCTTCACCCCTCTCTAATGTGGCTGCTATTTGATCAGTGAGTTCAATCATGTCCGCCACATATATCAGAATGCCAGGGTCTGCTGTCCCTCTTGAGATCTCCATGAAGTTGATGGAAGCAGGAACATTCTGAGGTCCATGAACGCACAAGAGTATCCTTAGCTCACTTGATGGATCAAGCAATTGGAGAGCCATGCGATGAGTAGGTGCCCTTTTCCTGGCGCGTTTTATGATATGTGCCACAACTGTTGGGGCATGCACAACTGTGAAAAAGATTGCAATTACCATCACAATGCCGGTGGAAGGAGTGGCACCACAACCGATCTGGTAATAGAAGGACAAGCTATGAGATTGATTCAATGGTAAACATGATTCTGTTATTTTTGTTATAATTCTGAAAAAAGTGTAGCTATTACAGAGTTATCTCCTTTCGCTGCATACATCTTAGTTTAACAAAAAGAAGTGAGTCTATAAACTCTTTCTGAATTCTCAAGATCATATATTTTTGCAGGAATATCATTTAAGGAGTGATATAGATTAGAAGTAAATATCTTTTGGGGGGATAGGTTATGCCTTTCGGCATTACCTGCATAATGCTCTTATCATGGATTTTCAAATGACATGAGTTTCCAGATGTACAAGCAGCAAGATTCAGATGCTGCATTTGGTATCATTGGCGAAGGAAAATGCCTCATTCTTTAATACTTCTAATTATAGCACATGAATTGGTGGAACCATGCCTTTCTCGGAGTAAGAAGCATGCTGCTATGTCAATTCACACATGAAGTTGAAACTTTTGACACACACATACATGTTGGCAGTTGACATCACTTGGAGACATTATAAAAGTAACACTGAAATTTCATCATATTCTCACATGAGGATTCATGTCAGTTCAGAATATATGGCAACTATTTGAGACAGTGAAGAGAGAATACTTGCCACTTTGATAGCCAAGAAGATATGGAAATGGCCCTTGGTGGTGAGGAGCAATCCAATTGCAACTGATTCAGGCCAGTGAAAGCCCAGCATTGCCCCAGAAACAACTGTTCCAGCAACTTTGCCTACTGTTACAACCCCGATGAGTAGAAATAATCTTGCCCATGTTCCTAATTGTCCAGGCTTGAACTCTCTGAAATCAGCTGCGTACCCCATCCACAAGAAAAAGATGGGAAAGAAAATGGTGGTCAACATATAGTTGATTTTGCCGATGACCCATTTGGAAACTCTACCCTCCCGGGGAAAACAAATCCCTGTCATAAACGCACTTAAAATTGGACTATACTCATATAGAGTTGAGGAGGCACAAATCATGACCATGAAGGCAATTGACAGTACAAGGTGTGAACCTTTCATGGGTTTCCCTTCTGGGTTTTCATTGTTAACCCAGTTCATAAAGATTGGTGAAACCGTGGCTGTGAACAGTGTCTGCCCAATAACTGCACAGCCCATCGTAATGGCCTTCTTAAGGCGTTTCTTTTCTTCATAACCAGTGCAAAATGTAGTTAATGGCATAGAAATGTAGCCAATTGAAAGAAGCAAAGAGCACACGAAATCTGAGTGCATCCCTGCTGCTATGACAAGCTTCCCAATATCTGACTTGCCTATTTTGAGGTGAGTTATTAGACGGGTCAGGACTGGGGAGGCTGTGCTAGAGAGAAGAGTAGAGAGGGAGAGGGTGAATTCTAGTCTATGTTGGCTTGGGAAGTAATGGAGAAATGGGGTTGTGGAACATGCTAGGATGAACGTGGAGATTATTCCTGCATAAGCAACTTGAGCATCCCTAGTTGGTCGTTTGAAGAGTACATAAGGATCCATTTCTATCCCCAAAGCAAACATGTAACACATCATACCAAAATCAATGATAAATCCAAAGGTCTTGTTGAATTGCTCATATAGATTACGTAAAAAAGCTACGTTGCCCACAACTAGTCCTACCTGCATAAACAAGAATAACAGCATCAGAAACTTCATTTTCAGTTTTCTGGATATTGTTCATTGTGAGAGGGAAGCTTACAAGTATGTCAGAAGTAATGCGAGGTTGTGAATAAGGCTTTAGTAGGAAATGTAAACCATTGCACACAACCACCATTGCCATAAATATAACGAAATTTTTGCCTACTGCAAAAATGAGGTTGCCTAGCTTGTCTACACATTGGGTTGACGCCATTGGCAAGCCAAAAAAAACTACTTGAGGTTTGATTATATATCTTCCTTTTCTTTTTCTCTAGCTTACCCTCTTTTCTTTCTTCTTCTTTACAGTCACATCACCAAGGACAAAACTTTTCCTTCTCATTTTTTGTTTTGCTAATGATTAACTGACCAATTTTTGGCCAAAGATTTTGCGAGAGCGAGTGGTCGTGATTCTTAGCTAAGTTTTAGGAGACAATGAAGGAACACTGTTACGAGAATAAGACATGTAGGTACATTGGAGGATTTGGAGACAGTGGGAGGAGGGCAATAAACCGGAAAACATGGATAAATCACAAATGTTCTACTTCATCCCCATCACTAATTATTTATATCCCAATAATTATTTGAAAATGCAACAGATCCCATATTTTATGTTTGTTATTTTTTGTTCCCCTTTAATATTTTCATGTGCCTTGAACTAATTATTCTTCCTAATTATTAATTAAGTACAAAAATAAAAAAGTTATTTTTAAGTTACATCCTTTTTTATTTTTTTTTATTGTATGATACACTGCTTATTTATTCAACATATTCCATCACCAAAATGGTAAATTCACTTTTTTGTTATTTTTTATATCAAATTTATAAATTTCACCAAATAAATAGATAAAAGTTCGAATTTTATAAGACAAACTTTACAAAGCAGTTATCTTTCTATTAGGAAAGCTCATGCAACACTTGCAAGTTGCAACGAAAAATGTGTTTCAATTTTAATAGCTGTTTTTTTCTTTATTAATTTGGTGCTTTTGCAACGAAAATTTCTTCTTTTTAAGTGTTAGCCTAAGGTTTCAAATAACATGGTTTGTTTTTTAAAAGATAATTGAGTCCTATTTGTTGCACTTTGTGAATACACGTATACATTCTAGTTCATTTTTAGGTGTGGTTTTTTTGTGGGTTTGCAGTGGTTCAATGTTTAATGTTGGCATTGATGTTCTTTTTTTGGCCGAAAAAAAAAATACTAATATCACTAATGCATTTTCTCTCTCTTCTTTTGTGCTTAATTATGACCAATAATGAGTGTCTTAGTTATAAGTATTCCAAGATCCTAATTTCAAAAATTTATTAAGTTCTCTAATTATATCTCATTCTTTATAGGTGAGGCAAGCACAAATGCATAATGCAAGAGACTGTGCAGCAATAATATGATGAAGAGTGGTAGGATTTACTAAATTACATTGCATAATTATTGTTTTTTCGACTATTTTAGATGTTTTGTACATGAATTTTACTTTATTTTTAACAAATACTCGTTGTTTAGGTATTACTTATTTTTATTTTTCAAAATCAGATTTTAATTAGAAAAATAAGAAGAAGAAAAATTTTAAACGAGAAAAACAAGAAGGAATAAACAAAGTAACTGCAACTACATTGTAAGGAAATAAAAATTTTCTCATTTCAAATCATTCTTTTACGACTATTCTTAGCCAATGTTTTTATTTTAAATTTAGCATTAATTTAAAATATCAATAAAGATGTTCACCAAATTATGGAACTTTAATTTGATCCTACTTAGGAGGATATTAGACCTTTTTAGATTAAGTGAAACTATAGAAATATTTCAATTTTTTTCTTTTGAGTTATTAACTAAGGTCTTATTTGAGAATATTCTAACTTTTTAAAATTTATTATGCTATAAATATAATAAAAATAAGTTGTCATGAAAATTCATTTAAAATTTTTATTTAATAAAAGTAAGATAAAAGTTATGAATCCGTATATTAACTAAAATTATTGCGAGGACAAAATTGACATGCAAATTTTTAAATGTTTGCCAACCGGTTTACTAATTAACTATTGACGTAATGTAATATTGTTCCTTTTTACTTTCCTATGCTAAGAACCGTTATTTTAAACCTTTTATTTATTTTTTCTTTTTCTTCATCTTATGTTATATTGATAGTTATAAGACTCAAATAATGCCAACAAAGTAGATTCAATCGGTAAACATGGAAGTATTACATTTAAAAGACTTAAATTCCATTTATTGAGAATAAATTCAACCAGACCATCCAAAAACATAGGTCATCAGATATTTGGTTCAACTCACTTCAACTAGTGGCTTTTTTTTTATAAGGATATATCTATTATTTTTATCATCAAATTATTCTACATTTTTTAATATACCGAAATACGTTATTTTTTAGATTTAATTTTAATTTATTGTTAGTGTACAAAAATTTTACACTGTCATACAATCATGTACTGACACATCATTAAAAATATTAGACTTTTGAGATAGTTGTTATAATAGTCAAACTCTTTAAATGAGTTGGCAATATATAATTGAATGACAATGTAAAGAAACTTTACACTATCAGTGGATTAAAATTAAACTCTTATTTTTTAGATATTAAAATAAGATATTGTAATTTTTTTATTTGTAGTTCAGAAAATGCCATCCACTAAGACAATTTTGGTGCATAATTTTTTTAAAAAATTCAACAAAGAAATAGGGTTCTCTACATTATTTGTTTTTTTTAATTAAAAATTGAAAACTGCCCTTATGTACCGGTTTAGCAAAAGGTTAGGTTAGGTTATAACTTGTTTTGTTAAACCTTCATCTTAACACTTCTTCTTTTTTGCCTAGCCTGACTTTTTTTATATAAAAGTATGAAAGCTTAGTTTATTTTGAAAGCTTATTTAAAAGCTTAAATTACGTAAAGGTGACCAATAGACTCAAGCTTTAAAAGTTCCAAATATACTTACCATTTAACAAAATTATTGAATTGTGTATAAAATAAATAGGCTTTTTAACCTAGGTAGAGTGAATTACCAAACATATTACTCAAATACCATCTATTTCAAACATATTATCCATATGTTGTCGTTTTTGACAGTGTGACATTTTTTTTAATTGTTCCATTCCATGTCTATCACGTCAACGTGTTAGGTGTGATACACGTCATCATGTCAACACAATAAGTGTGACATACGTAGACACGCATCATACTAAAGGCGTGATATACATAATAGCGTTATACGCACTAACGTAATTGTACATAAAATGCTTTAATAAATGACGTGATAAAATATCTAACGCTTAACCTATGGACGTGATAATAACCATGCGTGAGAAAAAATAATAAATTAAAGGTAAAACTACAAATTAATAATTATAACCAAATATATAAATCAATCCAACAATCAATCCAGCAACAAAGTATTAATACATCAAATATTTGTGTAATATATTATTCACAATAATAATGTCAATCTAATACTAGGTAAAAATAGTAAAACTGAAGACAACAATCATAATACACAATATCAAGGATAAAATTGTAGCGGCCTGTGAGAGTAGTAAGGTTGTGGAGAAATGTCTGCTTGGGGCGATGCATGAAAAGGGCCTGCCTGTCGTTTTTGACAACGTGGTACTTTTTTTTATGTTCCACGTGTATCACGCCAACACAGAAGACTTGATATACGTGGACACGCCAACGCGCTAGGCGTTATAACCACGTGTCACGTCGTTGTCATGAGCATGTTTACCTATATCACGCCTCCCGTGTTGGCGTGATGACGTGTATCACACCTACCATGTTGGCGTGATACATGTAGAACAATAAAAAAGATGTCACGCAGTCAAACACGACAACATATGAGTAATATATTTGAAATGAGTAGTATTTGAGTAATATGTTTGGTAACTCACTGTAGTTGGGTTAAAAACCCAAATAAATAAATTATATATATATTGTGTAAACTATAATATCCTCTCACTCGGAGAGATTAATCTCACTGGATATCGTCAAACACATTAAGCAAAGATTTTTCCTAACTACGTTTTTTCCAAACAGACCACCTTAAGAATTGAACCAGAGACAATATGCTTAAGGTGATCAAGCAGTCCCTTCTATTTGGATTAACACAATTAATTTATATAAGTACTATTATTTTTTAATTATATGTATATATAATAAATAAATAGGTTGAGTTATTTTAAAGGCTTGGGCCTATTTAATTAAATAAACCTTTTTAAAAGCTTAAATTTTGCTTATTTATTAAATAAATTAAGTTAAAGTAGATTAGACTATAAATTTCTATTAGACTATTAGATTTATTTTTACCCCTAATTATTATAAAACTGCCCTCATAAAGAGTAGTTTCTTATTGTGGCTTAAAATCAAGCGCATTTCGATACATAAAAAATAATAATAAAGATAATCCAAATAAAAAATAATAATTAACTATATTCAATAAAAATGGAATAAAGTTTGAGGACTTTTTGTATATTTTTCTCTTGATTGTTTTTTTTCTTCTTTCTTTCGATTGCATTGCATGCTCTACCCACAATTGAAATTGAAATTGAAATTGAAATTGAAATCGAAACTTTGGTTGGCGCGAGGGAATAAAAGAGTGGATGATGATGTGAGGTCAGTCTGACCTGTCCTACCAAATATGGAGCTGTCCTAAGAGCTCATCGAAATCAAATCAAAAGAGAGACACTATAAATACATTCATTGAAATGTATAGAATGAATTGGGTGAATGAAGATTGAAATTGAAGAGAGACAGACAGACAGGGGAGAACCTCGGATTCGGAGGAGACAACCAAAGTCAAAAGAAGAACACCGTTTCATTCTCTCATATTTCATCGGTCGACAACCTCCGAGATCCGCTCCTCTCGGAAACATTCTCTCCCTCTTCTCTCTCTTTCCATTTGCACCCTTTTTCTTTTTTGAAATTCCATCGCCATTTTTGTTCTTCTTGATTCCTGGTGACGGCAATTGAATGCACGCAAGCACAGCGGAACTGGTTCTAGGAGGTTTCTTTCTCAAAACTCTTAAATATAAATATAAAACCCAATTAATTAATTATTAATTAAGTAATTAAATAAAATGAGCGTGATTTCTCGGAATATTTGGCCCGTTTGCGGGAGCTTGTGCTGCTTTTGCCCTGCGTTGCGCGAGAGATCAAGGCACCCTATTAAGCGTTACAAGAAGTTGCTCGCTGATATATTCCCTCGCACACAGGTCACTTTATTATCTTATGGAATAATATATTATCATTTGTGTGTGCTCAATTTTATTTTCTATAACTGTTATTGCATAATATCTGTGCGCAGGAAGAGGAACCAAATGACCGTAAGATTGGCAAGTTATGTGAGTATGCCTCCAAAAATCCTCTTCGTGTTCCAAAGGTACACCACGTGCATTCTGACTATAATTCAAGCTCCAACATATCTATTTGATTTTTTTATAAATATTTTAATAAGAATTGCATTTTCTTCATTTATTTCAGATCACAAGCTATCTTGAGCAAAGGTGTTATAGGGAATTGAGAAGTGAGAACTACCAATCTGTAAAAGTTGTCATTTGTATCTACAGGAAGTTGTTGATTTCTTGTAAGGAGCAAATGTGAGTTCTTTTTCCTCATGTTGAGTTTTCCTTTTTGAAATAATCAGGTGTTTGAGACAAGTAGGATTCCGAGTTGCTCATGTCATAAACTTTGATAGTCATCAGTGTGTTTTATCACTTTTTCAGTAAACTATTTAAGAGGCATACATTTAAGCAAGTAGTACCCTATATGATGTGATGTTCTTTACATACCATATCAATACAAAAGTCTGTATATAGAAAGTTTGGTAGTAACTATATTTTGATAATGGGGAAATATCTTTCTTTAGCAAATGTATAAGTTTGGTTGTTTTGGAGGCTCAAGTCTCCTTGAATTCACATCCATTTAAGAAAATAGCCTCACAAGGAAACCAGACGCTGATTTTCCATTTCTTATGCATAAAACATTTATATGTATGATTTACGAGAACACTATTGTGGCAGGCCTTTGTTTGCAAGTAGCTTGCTTAGCATCATACAAATTCTTCTTGATCAAACACGGCATGATGAAGTACAGATTTTAGGCTGCCAAACTCTGTTTGACTTTGTGAACAATCAGGTGGGGTTTTTTTGGTAGGTTCTCTATTTAAGAGTTTGCTGCTAGTTCATTCTTAACTTCAATGTATATAACATTGCAAGTTTTTTCCTGTGGAAGTTTTCAGCTTGTAGTATTTCTCTTATCGTGCAGAGGGATGGTACTTATATGTTCAATTTAGATGGGTTCATTTCAAAACTTTGCTGTCTAGCTCAAGAAATGGGAGATGATGTGAAAATATGGCATTTGCGTGCTTCTGGCCTTCAGGTCCTTTCATCAATGGTAATTAGAATGCTTATATAGTCATATACTCATATGCTGTCTACTGTTTTGTGATCTTTTCAGTGTTAATACAATTTTCGGCATACTTGACATGATAAAATTATCAAAAAAGGAGGATAATGTAGTGCTGAAGTAAAATTGATAAGATTATTTCCACTTGCTACTGGCTGGCACCAGTCCTCTCTCTCTCTCTCTCTCTTGGATTTTTAATATTTTCTTCTATAAGCAAAACTCTACTTGTGGACTGAATGCTTGGAAGAGTTAACTTGATGATCAGTAATTATTTGTTTTTACAGGTTTGGTTCATGGGTGAATTCTCTCATATTTCAGTTGAATTTGACAATGTAAGTTGGCAATCTATTTACATTTATTTGTAAGGTATCTGATCTTATTTATGCAAATATAAATTAGTGATTGCTTGTAGTTTTTACTACTTTTCAAATTGGTGCAGTTTCTTTGACCTGAAACTAGGTGTTTAATAAATAACTAATAGTTTCTGTCATGATCAACTTAATTATGATAGCTTTGATTTATCAAATATCACACTTCTTTTATATTCAATAGGGGATTACTCCGGTACCCATATTTTTTTTTTCAGGATACCAGTACCCAGGGTGAGTTGTCAAACATTCATTAGTTGTTATTTATATTTAATAACTTTCAAGCATTTATTGTGAAACCAACAGTCAATAGATAATTGACAACTCACCCTGGGTACCAAACCCATCAGGATACCATAGCAACTTTACATACAAATTGTCAGAGTAAAAGCTACTGCTATGTACTATAACCATTTATTATCTGGATTTGGTTTTCTCATTTATCAGCTTTTGGACTTCTTATAACAGTTCCACGCGACTATTTGTCTTACCCTTCTGTATACATCTTGCATTTGACAGCTTTATGCATCTCTTGTTAACTCAGGTTGTTTCAGTTGTTTTGGAAAATTATGGGGATGTCAAGCAAGATTCTCAAAATTGGCATGAGATGAGGCTTTGTTCTTGGAGAATGATAGTGAATGAGAAAGGAGAAGTTAACGTGCCTATGTAATTGTCCTTCTCATTATGATAGCTTATGTTTTGAGTTGCCAATCGGTCATAATCGCTGTTAACTTCTTTTTCTCCTCCATAGGGAGGATGCCATGAACCCTGGATTTTGGTCAAGGGTTTGCCTACATAATATGGCAAAGTTAGCCAAGGAGGGTACAACTGTACGACGTGTTTTGGAATCCTTGTTCCGCTATTTTGATAATGCCAATCTCTGGTCTCCAGAACATGGGCTTGCTCTTTCTGTCTTGCTCGACATGCAATCGATAATTGAAAATTTTGGTATTTATTTTCTTGAGTGCTCTGAGATATGGTAGATTCTAGACCAGTTTTGCTTTCTATCAAAGTTTCTTTATCCTCTCTGAACAGTTTATAATTGGCTTCAATGTAATTTACAGGACATAATACACACTTGTTATTGTCCATTTTAGTCAAGCACCTTGATCACAAGAATGTCTTAAAGAATCCTAATATGCAGCTTGACATTGTTAGTGTTATTACCTATCTTGCTCAACAAACAAGGGTTCAACAATCAGTGGCTATAATTGGTGCATTGAGTGATATGATGAGACACCTGCGAAAAAGCATACACTGCTCTCTTGATGATTCAAATCTAGGGGCTGAAGTAATCCAATGGAACCAAAAATACCGAATGGAAGTAGATGAATGCCTTGTACAGTTAACACTTAAGGTGACAATAAATTCCACACTTTTGATGATGATTTTAGTTAATAGAGTAACAAACCAGATAAACATATAGATCACTTTGCACATATGGATGCGAAAATTGGATGTTTAATTTAAATCAACTAATGTTCTTTCATGGTTATTGGCTATAATTTTATGCAGATTGCAGATGCAGGTCCTGTTCTTGATACCATGGCCGTGTTGTTGGAAAACATGTCTAATATTACAGTTATGGCCAGAACCTTGATTTCTGCAGTTTATAGAACTGCTCAAATAGTTGCTTCAATACCAAATTTGTCATATCAGAACAAGGCAAGATTACTTAAATTGCTTTCAGCTGTTGCCTGATTGACTATGATTGCATAATATTTCCGTACTTCTTTCTGACTTTTCTTCGTCCTTCTTTTTTATTTGTCTTGTAAACTTGAAACTCTTCTCTTTAGGCATTTCCTGAGGCATTATTTCATCGGTTACTCCTGGCAATGGTCCATGCAGACCATGAAACCAGGGTGGGTGCACACCGCATATTTTCTGTTGTTCTTGTGCCATCGTCAGTTTGTCCTCAACCTTCTTCAATCCCCCCCTTGACAAAGGCAACTGATATTCAAAGGACGCTCTCAAGAAATGTATCTGTGTTTTCTTCTTCAGCTGCACTCTTTGAGAAATTGGAGAGGAAGCAACATTCCCTGCAAGAAGATAGTCATCCAGATGGAAGGAACAGAACTGTAGATACTGAAAGTGCAAAGATCAATGATAACTCTATTTTGAACAGATTGAAGTCAACTTATAGTCGGACTAATAGTACAAGAAGATCTGCTATGACCACTGGGGAATCTATAGATAACAGGAACACAAAGATTAATAATTCTTCTATGTTGAATAGATTGAAGTCAAGTTACAGCCGAGTTACTAGTGTGAAAAGGCCTCATCTAACCGCAAGTGGTGAAGAAAATGCTACAAATAGTTCCAATAAACAACTGGTATATACTTGCACTCCTTTCAATTTCACATTTTACTGTAATAATAGTAGAACACTAGAACTTATCAATCAACACAACCAGATACTACCACTCTTCTTATGACTACAATGTCGCAGGCATTACCCCTTAGGCTGAGTAGTCATCAGATTACCCTTTTGCTATCATCAATCTGGGCCCAGTCTATCTCTCCTCTCAATACGCCTGAAAATTTTGAAGCAATTGCTCATACCTACAGCCTTGTCTTGCTAGTTGCTCGGAGTAAGGTATTGTAATCATTCTTGTCATTTTACTCTCTATAAATAGATTAAAAGCAAACTGGTCATTTCAATATACCTACTTTATTATGAGATATACAAATTTAGCATTTTTGTTTGACAATTTATATAGCTTAACAAATAATAACATCTTTTTTTTTTCCATAAATGAAAATTTTTCATTTTCCTAAAACAATCATTTCAATCTTTTTAAAAATATTTCTATTTTGTTTCCTTGAGAATGAGACATTTTGCCATTCCACATCCTTTATTAATTATATAGATAAATATCTGTTTTGTACTAGTTCCCTACTTTTTTATAAGAATCGTTTCTTTCCTTTTATATTTGAAATTTTTTTTTCTTGAGTTAGGGGTTAGATTTATTATTCCCGTTGTTTCTCAATGTTTATTATAGCAATATGGATAAGCGAAGCTCTAAGAGGTTGACAAGTGGCATATGTTTTTGACCCATATCTTTGCTTCTTGTGTAATGACAAGAACAAGTGGCAGTTTGGCAACAGACGACCTAACAAGTGGCAACTTTTTACGCCATCAGTTTCACTTAATTGTAAAATCTTTCCAGCGTGGACTTGTCAATCAGTTTTTAATATGGCCCTTTCAGTTTACCTTCTTTCTAAAAAAACTGGATGATTTATATATCTTTTTAACAAAAAACATCTTTTCTATTTACTTTTTTTTCCTTTTTGCTAATACATTATTTAATTATTTAAAAGTTTTAATTTAGTTTATTCCAGAATGAGACATGTGCCTTTTTGCGCCTTTAATAGTTAATTAGTTATATAGATAAGTGCCTTTCTCGATTAGTTTCTCCCCATAAGGAATTCTTTCTTTCTTCTTTCATATGTGGATTTATCTTTTCTTGATTTATATGTTAGTTTTTTTTAATTGTTACTCATTAGTAACAAAGTTTATAGTGATGAAAAATAACTCGTAAATAAGTTATTAAAATTTTACTATAACTAATTATTTATAAAGTTTCTCTTCCAATTGTTTTTTTTTACACCTAAAAATTGAAAAAAAACAACTTGTATGTTATTTTAAAATTATATTCAACCTCATAAATAACTTTCACATAAGATAGCATGCATGTTATAGCAATTATCAAAATTGCAGTTAGAAATTTTCATACTAAGACAGGAAGTGCCATAACCAATGGTAACTTAGGGATCACATGATAAAAATGTTTTTGATTAATGCTAAGAGCATTTACCTGCATGGTTTCTAAAATTATATTTCTACTTCATAGCTTCACTTCATAACAAAAGTGATAACTATAACAATAAATTTGTCTTATAGTTATAGCAAACTACAATGTTAAAAGTTTGATTGGAAAAAGTTAATTTACTAATTAAAATGTAATTATAATAATTAATATTAAAATATAAAGTATTCCGATTAAATTATAAAATCATTATTACAATAAAAATTCATATAAAAAGTTATTTATGTATACTTTCTATACATACTGCATTGTGCAAACATTCACTAGTAACCACGAATGCTGTACTTCAAATAGTCTTTTGTTAATTTTATATGTTGTTCACTAGTTACTGCAATTTCCCCTGGTGTATATAGCTCCATTTATTTTCAGAACGGTGGTTCATCGTCACCAAGGACACTGAACCTTTATATTCATGTGTGTTAAAATAGCAATCCGGTCCAAAGCAACACACGTGATTCGGAAGTTAAAATTGATTAGATATCAATGTTTTCAGAGTGGTCTCTTTTATTTATTTATCCTTATGAATAAATGAGTGACTATCCGAGGTAGAGATTTAATGGATTAAATTTATTTATGTTTGTGAAAATTTGAATTCTAATTTTAACTATATTGCTTTTAATTTTATCATGAGTTGTGGTATTGGCCATGGAAGTACTTTTACATCCTTTTCCAACATTTAAATGTTTTTATCAGTGGTTCACAATCAAGTCTTTAGTCACTGTAGTTTTGGTTATGTAATTGAATATTCTTTGAATTTTTTGAGGCAAAAGTTATCTTTAAGTGTGGCTTTTATTTTATCCTCATATCTTTGGCTCCTGCAGAATTCCTCTCATGAGGCTCTAATTCAAAGTTTTCAGTTGGCATTTTCCTTGAGGAGCATTTCTCTCAATGAAAATGGTAGAGCCTTAAATCCTATATTGTTTAATATGTTTCTAGGTTACTATGTCTATATATTCTTGTCTTTAGTAAGAATGACAGGCTTAATAAGATCAATGTATGCTATTGATGGATGTCTCATGAACCCATGTTTAGAATCTCATGATTTCTTTCCCATTCTTCCCTTATTACTAAGTGCATGTTTACTACGCAGGAATGGTGATTCCATTCCTTCCTCTATTACGAATTCCTTAGTTTGGTATGTAAAAAAGACATGGAATGGCAATTCCATTCCAATCCTTGATTCTGCAATGACAGGGATTACCATTCCTTCCTAGCGGTGGGAATGGTCATTCCTTGCAGGTCGGAATGAATCAGTGCTTGTTTTATCATTCCATTCTAGATTGATTCAAATGTACCAAATGTACCCAAAGTAATATATATGAAGTTATATTCTGCTTGAACTCAACTCTGACTTTGCCTAACTGAGCCAATAGTAGAAACTTTCAATTTGATCTCACAAATGTTTAAATATTATCATTTTAATTAAATATTTTAAGTTGAAGGAGGCTCTATGAGTAAGTAAAACTGTGTTAGCAGGCAGTTACTTTTCAGATTAAATATGAAGGTAAGGCTAAATAATTTCGGCACAAAGTTTCTGCCAAAAATTCACTACTTCATTGTCCTCTTATCAAAAGAGAACTTTCTTTTTAAATTGATGATTATCTAGGGCTTATCCTTAGTTTTTCTCTTGTTTTAACCATATAACTAGAATAGTTTTATGGATGAGATAGTCATGAGATGGTGATTTGTATTTTGAATTTATTAGATGGAAGCCTAAACTTTTATCAGGATTCATATGCAATATCATCTCTCTGATTTAAAATGTTGGAACAGAAAAAACTAAACAATGAGCATTCAGATATTAATTGTTTAGATTTTTGTGATTGTAATTAAAATTTAGTAGTCAATATGGCATGGCAAAATTCTAATGTGGCAAGTGATGCAACATGGTTCACAGGGAAATATGGCAGTTTGGATTTTCCATTATGCATAAAATTAATCAGATCACTTCTTACATACTCAGCCAAATAGAACTGGAGGCTATAGCATATATTTTATTTATTGATATTCATATTAGATTAGATATATTTTATGATTATTTCTCTTATATTTCTTTGGGCCAAATGGTTTGAAGTTGCAAAGCATTGTTAAGGTTCCTAGTTTTGAAACACTTTTATTTTTTCCAGTAAAACTGCAACCATCGCGCCGCAGATCTCTTTTTACACTAGCGACATCCATGGTTATTTTCACATCAAAGGCCTACAACATCCTCTCTCTCATTTCTATTGCTAAAATGGCACTGACAGATAAAACAGTATGTACAACTTGTTCTATGCAATTTTTAGCATTTAAATTGTTCAATTTTCCATACTTTCCCCACTCTCTCTTCTTGCTTTTTACTGGATTGATTGTTTACTCAATTCAATATGCTTCTCCCTATTTCCTGTTGGTGTTTGATGTGATAAAATTATTATTCTTTGTATCTCCAAGAAATTTGTATGCTTCGTTTCAGGTTGATCCATTCCTGCAGTTGGTTAATGACAGCAAGTTACAAGCTGTTATTGATACAGTAAGGCAGCCATGTAAAGTTTATGGATCGAAAGAGGATGATGAAGAGGCTTTAAAGTCACTTTCAGCAATAAAATTAACGGAGAGCCAGTCTAAAGAATCATTTGCTACTATGATAGTGCAGACTCTGGGAGAATCATCAAATGTACAACCACATATCATGTAATATTGCACTTATTTATCAGGATCAGAGTACTAACCTTGAGTTCTTTGTGCAGCAGGAATCATCCATATTAAGAGAACAGCTGCTTAATGATTTTTCACCTGATGATGCTTGTCCTTTGGGAGCTCAATTATCCGCTGAGACAACAAGAAATATCTACCAATCTGGACTAAAAGACGATAAAATTCCTGATATGGTAGCTTGCATAGCTTTGCCCTTTTTTTTTAAATGCTTATTTCCATTTTACGTTAGCCTTCACAGTTCACCCACATGAAAATATACAGGTTGATCTTCCATTATTTACTATTGATGATGACATTCCAGCCTGTGGTTTGGAAAGCCAAGCTAATCCTGATGCACAGCAGCCTTCAGAAAATCCAAGCCTGCTGAGTGTTGATGAAATTTTGGGTTCAGTAAGTTTTTCTGTTCACTGATATGTACACAATTAGCATTCTGCGTGCTAGAGATATAAACTATTCTTGGGCCTATACTAAATAGCTTAAGTTTTGGGGTTGATTTGGTTCTTGTCATGGTATCGAATCCTCTATGATCAAGTGGTTAAGAGTTTGATCTATATCATCCCCATTCTTCTAATTAATTATAATTTCAGCATAAGCTTTGAGCGGGGCATGTTCTTTGTCAACACTTCAAGCCTATAAGTGCTTTCACGGGACGGGATATGTTAGAGAAATAAATCACTCCTAGCCTACACCTAACAACTTAAGCTATTGGGTTGATTTGGTTCTCAACACACATAATGTACCATATATTTGAGAGTTTACATGAAGATGGCTTTTGCATAAGATAAGGTCAAGTACAATATTCCTGAGCTCAGCTCCTAAATTAGAAAAAACTAAGAATGTCATCTCAAAGCTACAGATATGAAGGTATTTTCTTATGTTTTAAGAATAAGAGTAGATGGAAGGATCTCACATGCCAAAAGCTTGGCAGGTTTAGTGTTTTAGTAAGTCATGAATGAAATAAAAGCACTAGCAGTACCCACTTAATAATCTAAAGCAGATTATAGCTCGAAGGAGATCAAGAGATATTTAAAGAAAATAACTAGATATTTATGAATCACAGACACTAAAAAAAAAGAGTCGTGTTTGTGTTGGACAAATATCAGACACTTGCTTCAGACATGACGCAACCTATGAAGCACTAACACTCCAAAAAAGGAGCCGTGTCCATGTTGGACACTTGTGTCAAACACGACATGGCACCAAATTCTAATGGGACACTTCAAATTTTGTTGTGTCTGTGCATGCTTCCTAGGACAGGACACTTCAAACTCCATGGGACACTTCAAATTTTGCAGTGTCACAGTGTCGTGGACCTTTCCGTGTCCCATGTCCATGTAATTTCCATGCTTCTTAGCTGGGTATTCAGTCTCCAGACTCCCCACATTAATTGACCAGTTTGTCCATAGCTCGGTTGTGGGTGAATTTTATTCTTGATAGCTGTATTGACTGTTAGGAGTAGAATAAAAAAAAGTAGAATAAATCCTGAGGTTGAGAAAGACACTTGAACACTCTTTCACCCATTTCTTTCTTCACTTTTCTCAGCTAATTCTAATGTAAATGGCCCTTTTTGGTTTTTCTGATTAAATTTCATTTCTCAAAATTAATGAATTTTATATAAAAAAAAATGATGATTCATCTGCAGGTTTTGGAGACAACACATCAAGTAGGAAGGTTTTCTGTTTCAACACCTTCTAACATGCCTTATAAAGAAATGGCTCTCCATTGTGAGGCCCTCCTCATGGGAAAGCAGCAGAAGATGTCAACTTTCATGGGTACCCATCCAATACAAGGAAATTCAATTAGGATTCCTGCTCATGATTACAACCAGGGGAAGGAGATGCCCTCAAATTCCAATATTCAACAGAGTTTTCCTTTGGTACTGCTCTACTTCATCTAGTTTTGAAATTTAGAATAAAACTTGTTCGCTTTGAGATATCTGCATATATGGTTGGTTTTGGGCACTTAAAGACGCACTTTTCAGAGGGAGGGTTTAATCATTAAATTCTACTGAACACTGACCCATTTATTGAATGTCATCAAGTTAAAAATGCTGAAGGTATCTTGTTTCCTGTAATAATATATATATATCTTATTTCCACGTCATTTGAATTGCAGAGTGGAAATCCATTCTTGGATTCAAACTTCGGCCCTACTTCACACAACACATTGCCTGGCACTGGTCCAAGGCTTTGTGCAACAGCATACCAGCATCAGTCCGACTTCTTTCAACTGCCAGCATCTCGCCCATATGATAATTTCTTGAAGGCTGCCGGTTGTTGATTCATGAAAGAAAAGATGGTGATTTTCAGATAGTTATTCTTCTTGATGAAACGATCCTCACATTAGTCGATATACAAGATGCTCCGAAAAGTTGCACTAGCTGCTTTCTTGACCATGAATTGGCAACAATTATTTTGGTTGGATCTGTGTGTTGTTTAGGGGCAACAATTATCAATCAGACTGTTCATTGAATTACATCTCTTCTGCATTGATTTGCTTCCAGCAAGGAGGTGTATCTTTTATTGGGCGTCCTTGCAAATTTTTCGGAGCTGTTTATATGTGCATAGGTTACCATTCATGTGAGTGCTTGCCTTTTTTTTTTTTTTTCTCTCTTTCTTTCTTTTCTTTATTGTCCTTTGACTTCTCATTCCATTATTGGGGTGTGAGAATTTTGTAAAGACAATTCTTGTAGACAGATATTCCAATCTGCAAATTGATCAAAACACATGAGCACAATTGCCTATGACCTTGAACTTGGTCATCCCATGAATCATCTCGTTCAGAGTTCTGCAGTCTACCCCGTTTTGCTCCTGGAAGGTAGAAATCAATATTGAGAGGAGGTCATGGTATAGCAGTCTTGCCCCGGTTTACATTCCCTGTTAAAGCATCCAGGTCTAGTATACACAATTGGGGTAGTAGAATTCTGTAAACCATTGAAATTCAGCTTAAGGGATCCATGTTGTGAGATGCACTTGGGAACTTGAACGGTACAATGAGTCGAACTATATATGTATTTACATCTCTATCTCAAAGAGATAAGCAAAATATCACATTTGAGTGACTGAAGTTGTTAAGTAATTTTATTACTCAATTTGAGTCTGTTATTTTTTATGTTTTTGGAGATAGAATCTGAATGGTCTCCGTTCAAATTGGGTTTATTTAAGGTCTGTTTGGATAACAAAATTGAAATTATAATTTGGAAAATTTATTTCAATTCTAATTTTGACATCATTAAAATTGACTAAGAATTTTAAATTTTATGTCGGAGACAAATAATGAATTGCACTTAGTTTGATTATTGCTAACGAAAGTGGTCGGATGACGACGCTAGCAACAATGGTCGAAGCACTCCACGTTGTTGACGAAAGTGGTCGGACGAAAGTGGTTGAATGATGCTGTCATCAGCAATGGTCAGAGCACGCCTCTAATGATAGGGTTGTCAAAGGATGTTATTGGCATGGTTGTCAGAGCAAGACGTTGACGATGGTGGCCCGAAATCATTGGCAAGTGGTGATGGTTGACAAAGTAAACAAACACCAAATAAAATATGAGACATTATTTTTAATTTTTTCCTTTTAATAAAAAATTCGGTGTTTTAAATTGTAATTTTTAGAGTCCAAACTAAGAATTAAAAGTAGTATAAACTAGTTATTTTTTAATTTTATATAATTAGTATTCAAAATTAAAATTTTAAATCTATTGTATAACCAAACAAGATAAATAGAATTAAGAAATTAAATTTCAATTTGATAGCCCAATTTCAAGTTTAATTTGGTCTCTCAAATAGGGTCTTAATAATTTTTTAATTCTTTAAAATTTTACTTATTAAAAATTATTATAAAGAATTAAAACTCTAATTCTAATAGTTATATCAAATATATAACTTAAAATTAAGAAACTTAATTATAATCGTAAAGTTGAATTTCAAGTCAAATTTCAATACCCAAGGGTCTTTTCTTTTACTTTTTCCTAAATTTTCTCTTTCATAAAAAATGAAAAGAAAATGGTACGAAAATGTGGCGTACACATACTCCTAATAAAAGGGCATTTGATAAGTAGATAAAATTGCTAAATTTAAAGCATCTTGTATTCTAGATACACAACATCATAAATCCTATTCTTCAAATTTTTTAACTTATGATACAATGAGATATCTAACTTCTATTTATACTATTAATTCCTCTTAGTATTAAAGACTATACATGTTATGTAAATAAATAAAAAATGACTAGACATTTTGAATTTTATTCAAATTTCTTTTCTAGATAGTCTTTTCTGAGAGTTGCTACAATATCTTTATGAATTTAATATTTAAAATGAGTTGTCAAGTAGTTATTAACTGTTAATTTTATAAAAAGATGGACACTAAAATAAAATTATTTCTTTTCAATACACTTGATTCTCTTTAACTCTTTCCTTTCTACACCAATAAATAATTGGATATAATTTTAATCATTAAATAATTAGATTTATCTTTTTTAATGATGTATCGATACATAATTAAATGACAGTGTAAGATTTTTTTGGACTTGATTCTCTTTAACTCTTTCCTTTTTACACCAATAAATAATTGGATATAATTTTAATCATTAAATAATTAAATTTACTTTCTTTAATGATGTATCAGTACATAATTAAATGATAGTGTAAAAAAAAATTTACACTAAAAATATCAAAATTAAACTCTAAATAATTTTAGATCTTAGTCATATCCTAAATTCTTTCTTTTTGTCTACCGAAATAAAAACAATTCATGAATTATTTTAAAAAAAATTGGAATAAGAGATTAATAAAAAAAATTTGGTAGATAAGAGATTAATAAATTTGAAGTAATCAAGTTTAGCAAAAAAAATATAAATATAAAAGTAAATGAATCTCCTATCTCGTTTTGTAATCTCAGCCTTCAGTCTCTCTCTCTCTCTGGAATCTTCTTCGATCGAGTTCCACACAACACGAACAAAAACCGATCTGGTCAACGTAAGTGGATTCAAACATTTTCCAGTTCCGCAATTTCTCTCTCCTGTACTGTTTGGTTCCCGTGAAAATTTATAGAATCTAATTGTTTTTTTTCCCTCCTTAAATTGTGCGTGCAATAAAAAATTTGCAGAATGGAGGAAGTTCAAGAGCTTCCAACCCAACCACTCGGTAATTTGCTTGCATTTCTAAGAAAAAAAATGGTCTTTCTTTTAGCTTTGTAATTGATTGAGAAATCCTTTTTTTTTTCCCCACTGTTAATGAATAATGGTTGCAGGTCAAGAAGATGAAAATGAAGTGATTACTGAAAGTTCTGCATTTGTTAAAGGGGAGCCACCACTAGAAATGAGCAGCCCCCCCAAAGTTGATTCTGAGGTTGAAGTCCTTCACGAGAAGGTCACAAAGCAAATAATTAAGGAAGGCCATGGCCAGAAACCTTCCAAATATTCAACGTGCTTCTGTAAGTACCACAGTTAATCATAGTACCACTCCATTAGACTTACAGAATGTTGATATGTAATTGTGTATACCAAAAATTGTAAATTTATCCCCGTGCAACTACTTTTGCTTTCAGCTTCAAGCTATCATAAATTCTAGAAGTTTCTGTCAAGCTAATTGTAAGCTAAATTATTTCTGTGTTCATTTTACTGGTCCGATGCACAACTAGGGTTCAGTAAGGAATGAAATCAGTCCATGTTGATATGAGATTGGTAGATAGCGGTGATGCTCTAGTATTTTGGACGTGATATACTGATATACCATGTTACCATCTAGAAAAACTAACTAAAGGGCTAAGTCAGACAGCGCCAAATAGAGCATGTGTGGATATTGCGGTAATGGAGCATGTGTGCCAAAAGCTTCATGCTAAAGTATTATCAAATCATGTGATATTGGATTTTATCCCGAATGGCATTCCTCGTGTCTAGCTAGGTAGCAACTTAAGCTATAATTTAATTTAATATATGGCAATGCCTTTGTATCTAAATATAAAATGTTCGGACATCTAGTGCTGTTTTACCATAAGAAAAACTTCTTGGTTGAGGCTAAATGAGGAGGAAAGCAGAGAGGAGCAAAATTACACTAGGCATATAGTTCCTAATATTTACTCCCATGCTTCCCTTATCAGCCCTTTCTGGCATAGCTTTTTCTTTTCTCTTGTTAGATCAAAATCATGATTGTAACCTAGATGGTATTTGGTGGTAGTCCATTACAGGGCATGGTCTGAAAGCACACAGCACAAGTTTGAAGACACATGGCACGAGCAACGACTAATTGAGATGGTATTAGGAAAAGGTATGTTCCTGATGGACATATAACCTATTGGATTTCTTTTTTCCATTTGTCAATAGGACATGCGGTTTTTCATTTCTAAGATTAGTATCATATTTATTCTATAAACTATGAAATTCCTATTTATGCATTGTTAATGGAACTGTGATGTCCAAGTATAGTGTGATCATATTCTGTTAGGTTAGACTCAGACCAATACAAATGAGTTTTGTGAAATGATAAAATGATTTGTACAAGTTTAAAATAATGGATTTTGTTCAATATTTTATCACCAAATCTTCTTTTCTTTCCTATTTATGCATTGATAACATTCTGGAACTGTGATGTCCAAGCATTGTGTGGCCAACTTCTGCTATGTTAGACTCAGACCAGTGCAACTGATTTGTATAAAATAGAGAACGATTTGTATAATTTTAAAATATTAGAATTTGTGCAATACAGAACTCTTCATAGAATATGTGATGTATTGACAATCCTAAAATTAAGAATGTTTTGTTTCATTGTGAAACCTTTCTAAAGAGTACAGTTAGATGATGGTACTGATACATGGATACAACACCCCCACCCCCGAAAAAAAGTTTCTTTCTTTCTTTAATTCCTGTCGAAGCAAGTTTACATTTGTGTAATTTTAATCGGCAATTACACAGTTGCCCTGTGCATTGCTCTACCAGACTTGTTATTGGATTTTGATGGATTTGCTCTGCAACAGAGAAGAAAGAAATGACTGGCCTGGGCATTGGTGTGGCAAGCATGAAAGCTGGTGAGCGTGTGTTGCTACGTGTGGGCTGGGAATTAGGATATGGAAAGGAAGGAAGCTTTTCTTTTCCAAATGTTCCACCCATGGCAGATTTAGTTTATGAAGTTGAGCTCATCGGCTTTGATGAAACAAAAGAAGTAAGTTGCCATTAAAGTATTGTATGGCCATGGACTTGGTAAGCTGCTTATAGCACCTGACTTCACAGGGAAAAGCTCGTAGTGATATGACTGTGGAGGAAAGGATTGGTGCAGCAGATCGGAGAAAGATGGATGGAAATGCTTTGTTTCAGGAAGAAAAACTAGAGGAGGCTATGCAACAGTATGAAATGGTTACACACTCATGTTTCTTTTGCTCTTCTACATAGTTCATTACTGTTCTTAGTCCATGAAAATTTCTTTCTTCTCTTTATTTCTGTTTTGGGTTGACAAATTCTTGATCATCTTGGTTCTTGTCAGGCCATAGCATATATGGGAGATGACTTCATGTTCCAGTTGTTCGGGAAGTATAGGGATATGGCTTTGGCTGTAAAGAATCCATGCCATCTTAACATGGCAGCATGTCTCATTAAGCTGAACCGTTATGAAGAAGCCATAGGACAATGCAGCATTGTAAGTATAAGACTTTAAACAATCAATTCAGCATCAAATACTTTTTCTTTATTTTGTTTTTTGTAAGCCATACTATTTATTGGGATTCTGATAATCATTATGTTTCTTTCTAGATATAAAGTAGTGTTAAAATTATCTTTTCTGCAAGTTCCTTTCACCCAGTTTTGGGTTGTGAATGGAATATAATTATGAAAGTACAATGATGTTCTAATCATATTGCTGCTTCTAATGTCAGACAATAGTGAGACGGTAATATTCTCTCTTTTGCACGTTGAAGACAGCTAATGCTTTTTGTCAATAAGGGTTCATTTAATCTTAGTGGAGGGAAACTTCAAATTGTTTTTTGCTTATTGGCATGATTACCCAGTCAAATCATTCGTAGATAGAGGATGTGGACTTCATCTACTACTAAGCATGCCTTGTCATATGTTGTCAGTCAATGAAAATATATATAGCTTCTGTCAAACAAAGGATTGTTTTTGCTGCCAGTTTAGCATGTCATTGTGAGCGCTGCATTAAGTTTATTTGTTATGCAATAGGATGTTTTATCCCATCTAGAAAATGAATTAAGCCAAGTCTCGTTAGCATTTTATCTATCAATGAAGAAACTGTATTGTGATGCAATAAAATACCATGATTTTCTGACCGAAACAGAAATCATTTTTTCACCTTATAGTACATACATGAGAGTCATCGGTCATTGGTTATCCAATTTTGTTTAACTGGATGATGGAACATGCAGGTACTGGCTGAGGATGAAAACAACGTCAAGGCATTATTTAGGCGAGGTAAGGCTAGGGCAGCACTTGGACAAACAGATGCTGCCAGGGAAGATTTTCTAAAAGCACGTAAATATGCCCCTGAAGATAAAGCAATTGCAAGAGAATTGAGGTTGCTTGCTGAACATGACAAGGTTATTTACCAAAAGCAGAAAGAGATATATAAGGGAATATTTGGACCGAGGCCTGAACCAAAACCGAAGCGAAGTAATTGGCTGATTCTTATTTGGCAGTGGTTGCTGTCAGTATTTTATGGCCTCTTCAAGCGTGAAGGGAACAAATCTGACTAATCGAACTGTTGAATTACCAGACAATTGGTGACTGACAATTGTTAAGTGCATCTTACGAAAGTCCACGTCTTGTACTACTGAGGGAATAATCTTATTTTTATTATTTATCTTCGCCGGTGAAACAATCATATGTTAAAAGCAGTGGTGCTCTCACTCTTCTCTGTAGGGGAGTCATGTTTGGCAATACTATCTATCTGTGCTTGTGTTACTTTTCAAATAGAGTTAGATAGTTCGTTTAGAAGTGTTTTGTTGTTTTATTTAATCCAGTAGTAGCAAAAAAGAAATAGAAATGAGAAATGACAAGTATCTGGTAATTATTATTATTTTAAAAAAAAGATTTATAGTATGCCTTTGAATTAATTCATGATTTAAGAAGTGGAATACTCGCCTGAAGTTGGATTTTTTTAATTAAAAGAAAATCCCGTCTTTTATTGATCTTGTCACCAATAGGCTTCCTGGAAAAGTGTTTTGTTGCCAAAAGAAGCAGAGAATCTAAGCGAAGAGCATGGGAATGAATCCAAGAACAACTGATAAGGGGGGAAGTGATGATTCAAGAAGCCCCCGTTTCCAGATAGCTGGAGAATAGACGTCCTCCGCATGAAATTTGTTGTTGGTGATATCGTAAATGGGCATCAGATTTACGTCTTACGTGTGCTTCTCTTTGGATTGGATTGGAGGCCTGTGTTACAAATTCCATATACCAAGCTTGCAGCTGCACTTTCCTGCAACCGGAGTTTTTAAAAGAAAAATATATTTCTAGGACCACTTACTTAGATGTTTTATATAAAAGTTACTCTACATTTAGTCTATGAACATAATGGGACATGAGGGGAAGAAGAATTGCTCTCAACAGTAATATTTTTCTGTCTACAAATGTACAATTTCATGTCAGTTTTACTAAAATCATGTATGCTAACGTAATAATGTAAAATTACATTATTTAAAGATAAGCCTTTGTTTGAAGTTAATGGGGTACGGAAAATATTCTGCTCTTCTTTTGCAAGTAAGGAGAGGAAAAGAAATCGTAAAGTTTGCTCAAAGAAAAATGTGATTCTTTTCTTATGTGCTTCTACAATCGACATCAAGCTCAAGCCTCCAAGTACCTAGAAAACATCCATTAAAACCCTTTTCATCTTAAACTGACGATTTGCTTTGAAGGGGTGACAGATTTTAGGAATCATGAATCCCTTCCTCACATCACCAATAGGATGACGGGACTCTTTGTTTTTGAACCCTTTCCCAACTAAAACTGCCAACAAAGTAAGAGACAGTAAAATACATCTTATATCTTTTCTACAAAAGACCTGTGCAAATAAGAAGTAACTACCACAGTTGTTTGGGCATAGACGTCCATGCAAAATAAGCACAGACTAGCTTTTGGGATATGTACACATAAACAGCGAATGATAAACTCATCAGCAACAAGTCTTTCCAATCACCCTTTTGCTGTGGACTCAAATTCTGCTTCGGCCTCTTCCCAAGCTTCTCAAATTCATTAAACAATTTCAACAAGGTTAGCTTTCCTCCAATGTTTTTCTTCTCTCCATGATTGGAGTTATTGACAGGTCCTCTGCCCTGGCAAGATAATAGAATAACAATCCTGGGGCTGCTTCTGTTTCTGAGTTCATGACCAGGTGCCTTTTTGCTGTGGCAAAAATGGCCAACAGTGAGAGCTGCCATGAAAGGAAAAGAAGCCTCCAACAAGTTGGTTTTGTTTATGGATGGTAGTGAGGAAGGACAGATGGAGGAATTGTATCAATTTGAAATGATCAAGGAAAAGAAGATAGCCTGCCACTCGGTGACTAAATTGGTAGTCTCTTCCATGCTATTGCAGATTATTTGCAATTAGATATTTTCTTCAAACGGGTTATGGATAAGGTGCTACAGACCCGGACATTGTGTGGAGTAGGCAAACATTAGGTCCATTAACTATTTGCAACTATTTTGTTTTTTGGGCACCTGGCTCTGGTCGTGTCATTGGATATGAGTTAAGGACAATTTTTAAAATAAATTTCAAGAGAAAGGAGAAATTAAAAAAAAATACAAAAATTAAATTATTAAATTTTAAAGTTTGATATATATTAAATTTTTTTAAGTCATATATTGATAAATTATTAAAAAATATAACTTTTAAAATAATTATTATAAGAATCAAACTTTTTAATTACCTTATAACATGTAATTAGTAATAATAAAAAAAATTCCATTGACAGATAAAAATTAAATCTATATAAATTTGCCGAGTTTCTTGATTTTTTTTTTGATTGAAATCGATGGAGCCTTTTGATTTTTACCCAAATTAAATTTGTCGGTTTCTTTCATTTTTACACAAGTGACCTGATTTGAATAATTTGGCGTAAAACACAATTAAACATTTAAAGTTTTTAACACACCAGTTTTTCAATCAGATTCTTACAATTATGATTTGATTTTGAATGCTCGTAAAGTTGTGGGTCCCATGTTGGCTCAAAACATATTCTAGACCCGTCCGCGGAGAATAAGGCATCGTCAAATTCGCGTCAACTTTAAAAGTAAAAAGCAAATCACGTGACGCCAAAAGTGTGTGCAAGAGTCAAAGGAAGCCAGCTTTCTATCACGTTCACGTCACGTATCCTCCCGTCCCAATCATATGGAGTTGAGACCACTTACTTCTTTATAGTTTATACCATCTCACACCTGTGATCTTGACACATGTGCGGACCAGATCGAGATTTCATTTTAAGAATAAAGGACAATAAAAAATTTCAATGATGCAAGGTTTCGCATCCCCATAACCTATAACATATCGCCGCGCCAATGGGTTGAAAATTCTAAGTCTTCAGCGATTGAAGATTCCCTAGGTGGAAAAAGAAAAAGTTGGGGTGATCTCACATGATATGTGCAGAGAATAATCCAACGGAGCCCAAACAAAATCTGCGCATTGCAGTCAGTTTATGTTTTCCTTAACTTTTTTGTCAGGGAATTATTATGGTATTATATTAAATTAATAATTAAAGTAAATTGTTAATTATTTATTTATTATTAATTTTATAATAAATATTAAAAAAATTATTAAATATAAATAATAATTAATAAATATTAAACAACTATTAATACTTTAAAAAAAGTAAGTATAGCAATAATTCCCTTTCCTTCTTCTCTTTCCGATACATGCTACTCATATCCGTACCGGATATATATTCAGTATTAATACTCCATGAGTATACATGGGTATCTACCTAATATATTGAGGTAATTTTATATATAAAAAAATTGTTATCAAAGTACGCTACTTAATTACCATCACAATGAGTTACTATAACAATTATCCATACTTAGGTTTAAAACTTACAATTATAATATTGTGAAAATAATATTTATTTTTCAATTTAATTACGTGATTGTTTATATTTTTATATAATATATCCTCTGATACCTATTTTTATTAATTTTATCATATTCGTACTTGTACAATCGTACCCATATCAATGCAACCTAACTCTTCCCTTTTCTCACACATTTGCACTTCAACGTTGAAAACAATAAAGAGATCTTGAACACGGGACTTAAGATAAGTATCTGTAAATAAGTAGCTCTTTGATATATAAGATTACAAGCTATACTCATGATTTATCGTAAATGAAAGTTAATTTGAAAGATAAAGATTTAATTGAATTTTAATTTTAATTGACTAATAAAGGGAAGGTGTTATATATTAATATCCTTAATTTGTAGTGCGCATACCCATTTTTTAATATATAAAATAGATAATATATTCTCCCAATGCGGAGTTGGTAGCTCGTAACTGGTAAGATCCTCTATTTTGATATACTTGAAGAATAACAAAATGTACTTGAAAAAATAGTAAAAGTAAAAACAGATGAGAAAAACAATTGCATTTACGTGTATAATGATATGTTACATTGTACCTTTTCCTTAATACATTGTCAATTGCCAAGTTTTATTTCTTTTTATTTATTTATAATGTATAAATTATGACTCGCAAGCTATAGTATTGTGACATTAGCTATGTTAGGCTCCTCCAATTGTCACATTAGCTTTTCTTTATCTATCCTCCTTAAGCTACATCACCATACAACTAATGTTGTTAGCTTTAGATTTAACTTTAATCCCTTCAATTTCTTCTATCAACATCACCAGCCTCACATTTTCTTCTCTCTCCTCTCAATTGAGAATAATTTTGATTTTCTTAGTTATCTTCAACTTCTTTTCCTTCATTCGGTTACACACGTCTTCTTAAAACTCAAATTTATAGTACATATGTTTTGTCTTCTCTATTTTAGCTTTAGTTTCATATGTCCTTCATAACTCAAGAAGAGAAAGAGGCAAAGGAAAGATGAGCCAACACGTCCACTCTTTTTATTCCCTCACCATTCAGCACACTTTTCTCAAAACCTCAAAGTCAAAAAATCCATTTTTCGAGACACAGATTTCTAGTTTGCAAACAATTCGACATTCTCATTCGGGGAGTTGCTATGGTACCTTGATGGGTTTGGTACCCAGGGTGAGTTGTCAATTATTTATTGATTGTTAGTTTCACAATAAATGCTAAAGAATCTATTAAATATAAATAACAACTAATGAATGTTAGACAACTCACCCTGGGTACCGGTACTCTGAAAAAAAAGATGGGTACCGGAGTAATGTCCATTTGTCTAGCATATACATATGTAAGTCTAGCCTTCAAAGTTTCATCTTTTAGGAAATTTCCAAGCATTATGTTGCAACATTTTTGCAAAATGAAATTGGAAATGGGTAAACTTTTTGTAGAAAGTTTAGTAGAATGGAAGCTTCTGAGGAATTCTTATCATCAGTTAAGGATTTTATTGATTTAGTGTTCATTTTATTTGCAGGCGAAGCTTTGTGTCACGCCATTCATGGATTGTTGATGACAACATTGCACCATATAAAGTTATTGATTCTGCTGAAGTATTCTGCAATGAATAATATAAAATTGTGGCTTCACTATAAGGCTTCCGTAGACTTTTCTACTAAGGCTAAATGATTTATATGTGCTTATGTTTGGAGCATGGACGAACAAGGTTGCTCTTATGAATACTCAGTTGTGTGTTTTCCTGTTAGAATGCAAAAGTAATTGTATGCATATTTAGTAAAATTTTGGCTAAACTAAGTGCATTGTTATTATCTAATTATCTCAAAGGCCTTTAATTTCAAAGTTTATGAATTTCACGTGCATTCTCTTTTGAGTGAAGTCAATGAAACGCTCCAACTAAACTCCACTGACCGTTTGGCAGTAAGAACAAGATAATTATTCATTTCTTCAAATCTTTCATAAAAAGGTAGAAGATTGTTTTTGTTAAAAAAAACACTTAGCAAAATTATTTACAAAAAAAAAATTGGCAATGAGGACAAATATTTTCTTTTCCATAATATAAATATTGTATTCAATTTACATTAATAAGTGAAACAATTCTCATGCTTTATATATGTTGGGGTTAATTACATATATTATTGCAATATATTGTACTATATATTCTTATATAAGATGTATTGATAAAGAAATATGTTATTCTCTTAATAATATATAATATTTATATATTAAAAATGTAGGTCAACATCTAATTTACCTAATGGTTAAGTTTTTTTTTTTTTGTTAACATCTTCATTATATATTCACATCAAGTAGGGGTACTTATGGGCTGGGCTGGGCCAGGTTGAACATGACTTTGATCTTGGTCCAGAATCTTGATCAAGTTAATTTGCATGACCCGACGTGATCATATTGGAGTCCGACTTAGGCCAAATTGGGACCAGGTCAACCCGATTAAGACTTACAAAATATTTTTTTTATGTAATGTTTTGATTATTTTTTCTCTATTTGTATAAATTTATTTGTATCTATTACTTTTTACTCTCATGTTAAGATCCAATCTAATTAGTAATCACATAATAAATGAATGACATAATAGTTAAAATTATGGAGAGTCACAATACTTGATCAAAGTCTAACATTTAAAAAAATGTCACAATAATATATAAAGAAAAATATTAAAAAGTAGTAATTTATTTAATACCGAACCGAGTTGTAATAGCCTGAATGATGACCTGAATTCGAACTGAAAAATATATCGAATCTAAAAGAATAATCCCGATCCTGCATAAACACTTTAGACTAAGGTCAGATTTTTGAGTCAGGACGGGTCATAAGTACCTCTAATACCAAGTTGGTGAGTTTTGTTCCCCTTTAATTACAGTAGCAATAGTTCCGATGTTGTCTCATGAATACAACATATGTCTATATGGTAACGGAGTTATAGAAATTTAGAAATTTGTGGACTATGAGTATAAGGAGGTCAAAGTTTTCTGCTGAATACCTAAGTATGTTTAGGATGCACACATAACTAAATTTCTTTTGTTTTATTGAAAACTTAACTTTATGTCGATTCAAAAAAGAAGAAATATATATTATGCATACCATATCAAATCAACTATTGTAAAAATTTGAAATCAATTCAACTATAATTAAATTTAAATAAAAATTAGATGTTAACTTATTTTTTAAAAATTAATTTATAGAAACTTATGAAATCTAATTTTTAATAGTAATTTTAAGAGCCATTAAAAAAGAGTTGACATATATATTTGAAAAAAAAATGCTTAAAGAAAAAGACTCATTTATGATTGATATTTGCATGATGCGTTAAAAATTTTAAAGAAAAAAAACTTGTTATATGAATAACACGTGACATTAGTAAAGCTTGAATGTATTATCTTTTATAATATTATTGTTAATAATGGATAAAAGACAAAGGAGGGTCACACAAATATTTAGTGGAGCAAACATAATGATGGCTATTTAATGGCTTAAAGTTGGCAACCTTGGGGGATAATTTGTGGCCACAGGTTTGCTTCTTGCATTTGGCTATAAATAGCCATCCTTGGAGCTTAAAGATACACACCAAAAACTCCTAGCTCTTGAGGAGTTCTCTCTTATTAATCTTTCTCATCCTCTTGTTTTATAAGAAATAATGAGTTCTAATAGTGGAGAAAAGATTTATGTGTTTGAGAGAGTCTTGAATGAGAGTAATCTTGAGTGTAATTGGGTGTTGAGAATTGAGTGAAACACTTAGTGAGCTTGTAATAATTCTCTTATGTCATAGTGGAATATTTCTCATTACTTTTCGGCCGTGGACGTAGGCAAATTGCTGAACCACGTTAAATCTCGGTGTCATTTTCTCTATTACTTTTTTCTCTAAATGGGCCTTCCACTGTAACAATTATTTTATATATATAGATTTTATTAAATGCCAATATTTGTAAAAATGAAAGAGTTACAAATTTTTACATGTAATTATATTTGCTTTAATAGCTATATATTTGATTGAGAAACTAATACATTATTGTCAAAATGTAAATGAAATGAAATCAACTATACAATTAAAATTTGAATTTGAATTCATAATTATTATCCATAATTATAATTAAAACAACAATGATAACTAATTTGTAATAGTAATTTTAGTAGCCATTAAGAAGGAGTTGACAAGTGAAAAGAAAGTAAATATATAAGAAAAATGACTCATATATAATTTACATTTATATGAGAGTCTAAAATTTTTAAAGGAAAAAAATTACTATATGAATGACATGTGAGATTAGTAAAACTTAAATATACTCTCTTTTATAATATATAAATAATATATTATCAATGATTAACTTCACATATTCAAAATATATTATTCAATAGCAACTGTTTTTTTATAAAAAAAAATGGTAGGTAACATAATCTCAAACTCTGATCATTATCCAATACTAAGAGTTTATTAAATAACAAAATAAAATTCCAATAATAAAAGCACAACATAACAAGTTAACAACTCAAATATTTTTATTTATAATATACAATATATGTATGTAATATTATACAATAAATATATGTATGTATGGCTTGCCTTGAATTACTCTCAAAACCTTGAACAAATCATACAATAAATAAATCTAACCAAACTACAATTTAGTTGTATTTAATCAATTTACTTGGTTTAGTTTAATTTTTTAAAACACTCTTATTAAAAATTAGTACATTAACACACGCATACTTTTATATAGTTTTATTTAAAATAAAAAAAAAATCAATTAATTATAACTTCTTATTTTAAATATAAAATTGATTGAAGAAGAAAAAAGAACAAATCCGAACTTTGACATATGAATATAGAAGGCAATTCAATGTTTAATAAATTGTCTATTCACATAATCACATTTATAATTTTCATCTGCATTTCATATTATTTTATTTTCTTATTCGACTTTTGTTATGGTGTATATTACAGGTTGATGCATAAGATTTAGGTTATAATTTGTCCTTCAAACTTTTTTTAAAAAAATCTATATGAATACACATGGATCAACTCCTTTTATTATTTATCACATTGTTGTATTTGGCAATATGAATCACCTAATTTTGCCTAACTGTTCTGTATTGATTTAGAAAATAAAAAAGTACAGATGAAGAAAAGTAAACAAGGCATGAAGTTGCAGGTAAAAAATGCATCACCCGGTGAGTAGTGTAACAAACACACAAGATTTGTGATTTCACTGCATGCAATACAAATTGCCCCAACCACAACCAATATATTAATACAAGTGTACAACTACACGTCAAGTGTGTTCCATTTTAAAAATCTCTCCCATTATCATATGCAAAGACCTAATAACCTCTTTGACAATGGTTAATGCTTTTTTATCCCACCATGTTCCAGCAAAGGAGATTCCACTACCATCACCACAGTCACCTACCTTCAAAATGTCCAAAATCACATTCTCTAACAAAATCAAAATTTTCTATCAACACATATACAATACCAATTGAGTTTTCAACATAACTTATGAGTTTATTATTATAATTAATATGAATCTCTTATCAATTTACATGCATGCACAAAAATCAAAAGTGATGACACGACTCTCAAATTATGAAAAGAAAAAACCACTGTACTCAATTTGATTGTTTGAAAAGAAAATGTGAGGAATTAAAACATAAAAAATATGAACTAGTTAAAAAACAAAGGAAAACAAATACCAAAGGGAAAGAGATTACCATATTCAAATTCATCAAGGAGGTCTTATTATTTGTTCATTAATACTTCTTTGATAATAATAGGTTCGAGAATTGACTCAGAACCCAAATTTATCTTCTTGGCACGTAAAATTAGAGACTTTCTCGAAATATATGAAAACTGTAGTAATTTTCTAGGAGAAGGAGGTGGTGAGGAGACCCTCAAGTTCAAAGCTTTAAGCAAATCCATTCCGCTTCCAAAGTTTGCAAGGACGAAGTAGAGGGAAGCTGAAGCAAAAAAAAAAACTCAAAAAGATGTTGCTACTTTATATTATTGTCTTCAGAATGACATGGTGCACTCATAGGCAACATGTTACAAAAAAGAAAAAAAACTCAAACGGTGTTGCTACTTTATATTAGTGTCTTCATAACAACGCGATGCACTTATAGGCAGCGTATTATACAACCCTTTTGTAACTATAAGTAGTCCATTCCAAACAAAATAAGTAAAGAGTTAACTTAACTTATAGTATAAATTGTGTCAACTCAAAAAAGTTGTGATATATTTTGACCTTAAAATGAGATAACTTCCTCTTCTTCCAAGTTTTTATTAAAAAAAAAGAAAGTAATATATATTTTTCACTTTAATTCTTGGGATAAGACTACATATTAAACAATCACCTAAACACATTTTTGCAAACAATCACCGAAACACATTTTTGTAGTACAAGGTTATTAAGCTTAGATAACCGTAGTTTTAACCATTTACTTAGTATTTACCACCACAGGTTTAAGAAGAGATGCAAAGATAAAAATGTCTGATTAAATCATGCAAAGTAATAATGTGATGTGAGGTTACAATCAGAAAAGTAGAAATTATTCTGCCCAGTGAAAAATGTGAGTATGGATATTTGGAACACACAAACATTTCTAATAACAAAGTTATCCTCTTTCTATCGTTTTTCAAAATTTATACTTATCTTTCTTCTTCTTATTTTACAATTTAAGTTAATAATCCTAACAATTTCCACCTTTACTTAAATTCTTCAACATCACAAATTAACTTACTTACAAATGCCAATAACTGGCCTCTTCACCACTTCAACAAACGTCATTTTCTTTTATGGAATCTAATAATTAAACTCCACCCTTTTCTTATAATTACATGCTCTGGCCTCTTCACCACTTCAACAAATGTCATTTTCTTTTATGGAATCTAATAATTAAACTCCACCCTTTTCTTATAATTACATGCTCCACCTTTATTCAATCTTCTAACTAGACTTCCAATCAACATGTACATATTGTTACTATTGGTATCATGCCTTACGTTACCAAGTATCTTGACACTACTATCGTGCAATTTAATTTTGACCCTACCTTTTCTAAGAATATTTAATCCATCACCATTAGTAAGCTTCACAACTCCCCCATCACAAGTATCAAATGTCTCAAACAATTCTTTACAAATATGATGAATCTAAAAGCCAATCATCACTCAAATTACTCTTACCTTCTTCAAAAATTAAAACATTATCTTCATCGTAAAATTATCTTGAACAACTGCTGCTACCTCCTACCATTCTCATGGCTATTCTTCAATTCTTTTATATTAGCTATCATTTTCTTGTAATCATATTTGATGTGACCATTCTCATGACAATAGTACACACTCTCTATAACTATACTCTTTTGGCCTTGAACTTGATCTTTGTTTGCTAGATCGAATAGTCACTATGTGATTACTTTTGTTGCGTTCAGATCACACTAATCATAGCCTTAGTTTGAACTATCGGCTTCATGAATCTTTCATTATCCAAAATTGTTATTATCACATCATTTTCCTTAAGTGTCTCTTTCCTAATTAAGAATGTCATCACCAAAGTTACATAAGAATCTGAAAGGGATGATAATAATAGTAACACTTTATACTAATCTTCAATATTTATACCCACACTAGCCAATTGTCTAATCAACTTATGAACAATATTAAGATGATCCCTAATAATTGTACCTTTGTCTATTTCAATTTATATAATTTTTTCTTCAAATACAACCTGTTTGTGAGAGATTTAGACATATACATATTTTTAAAATATTTTCACCATTTTTCGTTGAAGTTTCATCCATAACTTTATACTTTACCTCAAGGGCCAAACACAAATGAATTGTGCTAATGGCTTTCATCTCAATATCTCTCCAATCATCATTCGACATCTTCTCTAATTTCTTTTTCTTGCCATCAAGTGCTCTATACAATCTCTACTGCATAAGGATATCCTTCACTATGCTCTGCCACATGCAAAAATCAAATTTTTAATTAAATTACCCTACTTCTAATTTGTCATTGGCCAAGATCGTTATCTTGGCCAAAGCTCTCATACCACTATTGGATATCTTTGCTAATATTAACAAATAAAATTATAGAGGACACATGAAATATCATTGTGGTTCATCAATTTTTCTAAGTCCACCCAATCCAATTTTATTGTTCAAATCAATAAATTACAATCTTACAAACTTCAAAACCCAATTACACCTGATCACTCACTTTCTCTACTCTCTCAACTAACAAATGTCACCACTTAATTATCTCATATATTGCACCGCACAAAGAGATGTGTACTCTTTTTATTCTTCTACTACATGTTGGGTTCCTTATTGCTCACTAACTCTGAAAGTCATAGTCACAAACAAACAATTCTAATAACAAAGGTTATTCTCTTTGTACTGTTTTTCAAATATGATACTTATCTTCCTTTTTTATTTTATTTTACAATTTAAGTAAATAATCGCAACATATTTCCCCATTTATTCATATATTTTTTGTATGCACTTGTTGAAGGATGTAATTAAACTAATTAGCTCTATTCGACAATGGTAGGCTGCGGTTAGAGGTGGAAATAAATTAAATTAGATTAGGCTATATATTTTTTTAGGTATAATTAGAGTATCTCTTTACTTGAAAGTTAAGAGACTAATTTCACAAGGTATAGTCAAACACGTGAAGTAGAGATTCTTCCTAATTGCATTTTTTTCATTCACATCGTTTCAAGGAAGACTAGGCTATATCTTAATTTAAACATAGTATTTAAAAAAGATTATTATATTATGTATAAAATAAATAAATTATACAAGAATTATAAAATTTTAATTATATGTATATATAATAAATAAATATGTCAATTTAATAAGCTAAATAGGTATTTTTAAAAACTTAAGTCTTAACCTATTTATTTAAATAAAAATTTTTAAAAGCTTAAACTTGATTTATTAAATAAATAAATAAAATTAAAATATACAAAAAGTAGTATTTCCAACCTTAGTTGCGGCGAAGGATTGCTTTAGATCCATCCCAAAATGCAATTTTACGTCTTAAAGTTTACGTCTTTCTATTTCCTTCTACGGTTCACTTAGGCTCTTAGCACAATTAATGCATTTGAAATGCGTATGAATGAATAATCAGTTTGGTTGGATTAGTAATGAATTATATAATAATATTTTTAGATGGCTTTTCAATGGTAGTGGATTGTTCAACCCAAGGTCACTAGCTACCTAACGAGTTTCTATGTTTGACTTGATTAATAAATTATTAGTTAACAATAACCTCAACTTGCAAATTTATAATGTTAACTAAAGTAAAGTATGCAACTTTTGAAAAAACGAAGTTGTCTAGTTCCAATTTACTTAAGAGCCAACATTGCAAATTATATCTTTTTACCTTTTTATTATATTTACTTATTCTATTCTTATAAGTCACAAATAATTTTTAAAATAAATTTAATTTCAATTCACTGTCAGTGTAAAGTTTCTTTACACTGTCATCCAATCTTGTGCTGACACATCATTAAAAGAGTTAGACTTTTTAGGTAGTTGTTGTGATAGTTAAACTATTTTAATGATTTAGTAACACATGATTGGATGACAGTGTAAAAAATTTTTACACTGACGGTAGATCAAAATTAAACTCTTTTTAAATCTCGAACAAACTTGGAATATCATATAAATTAATTATTTTTTTATGGTAATGCCTTTTGTGGAAAATCTTTTAATGACATAAAAATTAAGTTAACTTACCGAAAGTTAACCCTAACTCAAACTTAAAAAGAAAAAGTTTTGCTTTGAGATACTTTTTTTTTAATATATTGCAATACAAGAAATTAATGGTGATTGAAGATAGCATACCCATATAGATCGACTCCTGTTATTATTTGTCACATTATTGTATTTGACAAAATGAATCACCTACTTCAGCCCAACTGTCGTTTATTGATTTTGAAAATGAAAAGTACAGATGAAGAAAACGAACACACAGAGAGTGAAAGAAAAGCAAACGAGGCATGAGGGCAAAGGTCAGAAACGTGTCACAAGTTGAGTGGCGTACCAAACACACAGGATTTGTGATTCCACCGCATGCAATCCACAACCAGTACAGTACAAGTGTACTACTACAAGTCAAGTGCGTTCCATTTTAAAACTTAAAAATCCCTTCCACTATCATGCGCTGCCCACGCGCAATGCGCACCCCCTTCGGCTTTCTCATCACACACATGACCAATGCGTTCTACGCACCTTGCGTATCCAATTCTAAGTCCCTCTCTCTCTCTCTCTCTCTCTCTCATCACTAGTTCATTAAACTGCGTTGACTGGGATAGATCATCATAAATCTCTCTCTCTCTTCTTTCTCTTTTCACATTTTTTCCATTTTCTTTTTTCCTTCTGGATATATTATTATGACCGCACCGCCACCGCCACTCGCCGGAAAACCTTCGCCGGTGACATTTTCCACCAGCCTCCGCCGCCGCAGGCACCATTTCTCTCTCCGATAACTCTCTTTATTCGCCTTAGCTTTGGTTCCCTCTGCAAAGCTCCTTCTCTGTTGTCGCATCTTCGGCTTGTTCTGAAACTAGGGTTCCGGAAACCCTAGCCGCTGCTTCGCCGTTTCTGCAACTGCTCCATGAGTTTCGGAGCAAGGTTTTGGAGTTATCCAGCTCATTAGCTTAGATAACCACCTCTTGTTCGGTGTTTTCGTGGTTGTTGTTCTCTTTTGAGGTTTTGAATATGAAGAGATTGAGGTCCAGCGACGATCTCCACTCGTACGGAGAAAAGAATGGATGCAAAGATTCGAATCTGAATCGGTCCTTTTCTTCTGCGCAGCGAAGCTTTTACTACAAATCGGAGAATAATGTACGGAAGGGTTTTCTCTCTTCGTCGTCCCGGTACGAGAGGGATCGAACGGTGGATGAGGATCGGGAGGGTTCGAGGTTGGTTCGGAAGCGATCGGAGCATGATTTCGAGGGTTTTGATCGGAGGAAGGGTTTTGATCGTTATAGGGACGGTGGGGGGTATGGGGGTGGAGGGGATAGGAGTTTGATTCACAGGTCAGAGAGTTTCTGTGGGACCAGGAGGGAATTTCCGAAGGGGTTTCGATCCGAGAGAGACCGGTCGCGTAGGGAGGGTAGTGTGTCGTCGTGGCGGAGAGGGTTGAAGGATTTTGATGACAATGGTAGAGGGAGTAGAGTTGAGGAAAGAGTAGTGCGGTCGCCAAAGGGTTTGAGGGATGTGAAGTCTCCGACTTGGTCAAGGGATTCTGAGAGTGAACAATCTAAGATGAGGTCTTCTTCTCCAAGAGGGTTCAGAGATGCCAAGTCCAAGTCCAAGTCCAAGTCCAAGTCACCCTCTTGGTCCAAAGACTCTGAAAGTGAGCAATCCAAGAGTGTTGAGGTGAAGAAAACTGAGGAGTTGCAAGTTGAGAGTGGAACTAGTAGTGAAATGGAAGAAGGCGAGCTGGAACCTGAACCCATGCCTGAAACTGAACCGGAAATGGCTACCGAAGTTGCCCATGAAAGTGAAGACCAGCCCTCTGTCCCTTTGGATACTGATGACAAAGAAGGTCAGAATGAATGCCAGCTCAATGAAACAAATACTGCTGGGGATGAAAGACTGGAATTATCGAGTAGACAAGAGATGAAACCAAATGAGGACGTCGATTCTGGGGGACAAGATGGAGAAAAAGAAGCTGAGAAGCTGCCTGATGTTCAAGATGATCCAACCAGTAAAATGGATGTAGGTGAGAATGAAATTGAAACCGTGGGTCATGATGATAATAAAGAAGAAGAGTGTTTGAAGGCTGATACTGAATGCAAGGAGGAAACAAAGAAGGGTGCAGATATGGAGAAGCTATTGTTTAATGAAGAGGAGCATAAGCAGGACGAGGGTGTAGATCTAGAAACCAGGGCGGATGTTGACAAACCAGAGTTAAATGATGAAGTCTCAACAGAAAATGAAGTTCCCAAAGAAGTAAATAGAGAAATGATGATGGAGAGTGTGACCAACAATGCAAAGGACAAAGGCAAAAGTATCTCTGTTACACCTACTGATGTTGCTCATTCTTCAGAAGATGGCTTATGGATTGATAGAGGATCGAGAGATCTCACAACATGCTCTAGTGATATTATGGAAGGTCCAAGCACAAGGGGATTCGAGTTGTTTTCCAGATCTCCCGTTAGGAAAGTGGAGAAAACAGACCACTCAGTTCTCAACAAGCGGAAGGATGAAAGTCTTACAATGGAGCAGCTTGATCTTTCTCTTAGCTTGCCAAATGTTCTGTTACCTATTGGTGCTCATGAGACAGCAACGCAAGTCCCTGGATCCCCCAGTCAAGGACGGAGTGTGCAGTCTTTAAGTAATACATTTTGTACTAACTCAGATGGTTTTACTGCATCAATGTCCTTTTCAGGTTCCCAATCATTCTATCACAATCCAAGCTGTTCTCTAACGAAAAATTCATTGGACTATGAACAATCTGTTGGCAGTCGCCCCTTATTCCAGGGAATAGATCAAGTTTCTCAAGGGTGTTGGCAAAGCCAGTCTCAGAATGATCCTAAGCAGAAAGAAGTTCCTTTTTGTCAGAGAACTTCGATGAATGGAAATGGCTCTTTTTACCAGTCTCAAGCATCATGGGGCGTTTTAGATGGTCAAGCTGTGAAAGGTCAACATTCTAGGGTTCTAGAAGGGAGCACAAAAATGGGCAATGGACTTGACAGGCAATTGAGTTTTCATAAGCAGTTTTCAGGACAGTCAAGACGCCATGATGATGTTAGATCTCCTTCACAGAGTGTTGGGTCTCATGACATTGGATCAAATTATAGTTTTGAGAGAAAGAGGGAAGTTAGAGACAGGAGTAGTGGTAGTTTATATCGAACTACTAGCCAGAAGGAACAAGAACAACTTCTGATGGGGGGAGTTGATTATGTTGAAGCAATCATTGCAAGAATAGTTTCTGAACCAGTGCATGCAATGTCTAGAGAGTTCCATGAAATGACCGGACAGTCCATAGCATGTTTGAAAGAGGGCATTCGTGAGATCATGATTAATGCTGATAAGCATGGGCAGATACTTGCTTTTAGGAAAGTTCTTCAGAACAGGTCTGATATAACCTTGGAGGTCCTACTAAAGTGCCACAGAGTGCAATTGGAAATTTTGGTTGCTTTAAAAACTGGTTTAACTAATTTTCTTCACTTAGACAACAGCATTTCGTCTGCTGATTTGGCTCAGATTTTTCTGAACTTAAGATGTAGAAATCTCTCATGTCAAAGTCAGTTGCCTGTGGATGAATGTGATTGCAAGGTTTGCGTGCAGAAGAATGGTTTTTGCAGGGAATGTATGTGTCTTGTGTGCTCTAAGTTTGATAATGCATCAAATACATGTAGTTGGGTTGGGTGTGATGTTTGCCTTCATTGGAGCCATACTGACTGTGGGTTACGGGAATCTTATATTAGAAATGGGCATAGTACTATTGGGACAAAAGGGATGACTGAGATGCAGTTTCACTGTATTGCTTGTGATCACCCTTCTGAGATGTTTGGCTTTGTCAAGGAGGTATTTCAAAATTTTGCAAAAGATTGGTCAGTTGAAACTCTTTGCAAGGAGCTTGAATATGTGAAGAGAATTTTTTCTGCCAGCAAGGACATGAGAGGGAGACACCTGCATGAGATTGCTGATCAAATGCTGCCAAGGTTGGCAAATAAGTCTAACCTTCCTGAAGTTTTCAGCCACATCATGTCTTTCCTTGCCGGTAATTATGAAATTTCTTTGATGGTTATATACTTTTACTGTTTTTGTTAATTGAATGCTTCTGGCTTAATTTTAATTATGTGAAGTGCTTGCAACAAGCAGTGCTTTTTGTTTACGGAAAATTAAGTGGGATTTGTTGAGTAAACTGCTTTTTGCTAACTTGTAGTAAGAAGCATATATTATTGATTTATATGAATTGTATTTCAAGATGCTCAGTGTCTTTTGTCCATTTGGGTCATGTTAAATGTTTTTTAGTCATCATAAAGGTCTAGTCTTGTAATTTAATTTACACAGTAATTAGAACATGTAGATAAATCATGTGAAGTATACCTTTTCTTTTCTTAATATGAGATGAAATTATAATTGTTACTGAGAGTTATTCTTGCCGTCTGCATGAATTACATGAAAAGATGATGGTTGTCCTGAGTTGAATAACTTCTGAATACAGGGAACACAACAACTTATTAACTTTGCTTTATGTTAAAGCAAAAAATCTGAATATGACTCTAATTCGCTTTGCTGCATGAAGTCATTCTGTTGGACCTGGTATTTTTTGGAATGTAGGGAATCCATCTACTTATATTATTTAACAGCTAATTGTCAGATTATTTTTCATGTATGCATGTTGAATATAAAAATTGGGGAAAATGCTGCATTCTTCCAGCTTTCCCTGCTAACCCTCACATGGCTCATTCTGTTTTCTTTTTTTTTTTTTTTTTTTTTAATGTGTGGTTCAAGCCATAAAAGGGTTGAAGAAGGAAAGTAAGGTGTTTCCTCTATATATCAGATCTATGAGAAATTTAAGATGTTATGGATCATACTATTTCTAACATGTGAGATTCTTGTTTGGCATTTATTTTCTCATTCTGATGTTTGCATCGCTAGTGTTTGTGAAAGCTAAATTGCATGAGTGCGTATTTACATGCATTATGGTTATTGCAGATGGTGATTCTTCCAAATTAGCCATGGCACAAAACTTTTCTGGGAAGGAACAAATTAAAGAAAACAATAGGGCGGCTGGGCCCAGCCAGGAAGCTACTTGGCTGAAATCTATTTATTCAGAAAAGCCACCTCTGTTAGAAAGGCCAGCAAACATCCTTCCTAGCTTGGACCAGAATGATAAACGGACTCTGGCGCAAGAGTTGCAGATGAGTGTCCAAAAGGACTTCTGTTTTGATGAATTGGAGAGTATAGTAAAAATTAAACAGGCAGAAGCTAAAATGTTTCAAGCACGTGCTGATGATGCAAGAAGAGAAGCTGAAGGGCTTAAACGCATTGCCCTTGCAAAGAATGAGAAAGTTGAAGAAGAGTATATTGGTCGAGTCGCCAAGTTGCAATTGGCTGAGACCGAGGAAATGCGTAAACAAAAAATTGAAGAACTCCAAGCACTAGAGAGGGCACATCTGGAGTATTTCAACATGAAAATGAGAATGGAGGCAGACATTAAAGATCTGTTATCCAAAATGGAAGCTACTAAAAGGAGCCTTGCCATGTGATCAGCTGATCACGATCTCTAGAATAGTTCTTTGAGGTAATTGTAATGTTCGATCTTGAAATTCGTAGGTTCTAGTGCCACCTGCCCACCTTATTGTTGTGAGCTACTGTAGTTCCTGATCCCTAGTTGTATCTATCTGTTGTTTTAGTTCATTCTGCTTTTATGCTGCTAACCAAAATCTGTATAGAGGACATCACAACAGTTATTAGTCTTATAAAACAATTCCAATTATGAAAGCAATTTAAAGTAGATGATTTATTAAAACACACTTGAAAGAATTCCCAGCATATCGCTGGATTTGCTGTACAGGCTTTTTGTACTGACTGTCAGCAGAGGAACATCAGAAACCTTGGTGGATATTGTTGTTTGAACCTTGCCGTCAAGTCATGACTTCATTCACTGTATCTACAGTCACGTGGACATTAGACATGGTAATTTGTCCTCTTTTGTATTTACCATAAGGCATTTGCTAAACTAAAGAAATGTGCTACTAGGTTTCAATAGATTGAAGCTCCCAATAGATACTAATTAATAAAATTTTGATATTTCTTAAGATTTATATAACTTACAAAAACACTGTAGTTGGGAATGTTATACTAGGTGTTGTCATAGAGTCCGGATGTTCTGTAGCCCGACTGAGCACGGAAAGTTGAAAATAAAAAGGAGCAGTTGTTTTCCTTTTTTTTTTTTTGAGATCCACTAAAATATATCTATCATTACATGTCCAGTCAATTTTTGGTGTTACGTTTTCCGGCTCCTCAGCATTTCCGATTATACCAAGCTCTCTTATAAGATTAATAGCTTAGATTTTCTAATTTAATTTTTTAAGAAGACACTCTAGACATACTAATTTTTGAGCAAGTAAATTCTAATTTTGAATATTCAACTAATACATCGTGTTAGAAAATTTATATTACAGATATATTTTTATTTAAAAATTAGTACTGTTCATATAAGTCTTTTTACAAATGAAATAACACTATCAAGAAAAATTGAGTGAAATATTATTGAGTACTTGAATTTTTATTGATAAACTAATTCAGGGATTATCAATTAAGGACCTCAATTATATTGAATTTTTTTTTTTATTAATAGAAGTATTATGAAAACAGTTTATAACATAAATAAAACGTGACATATATGATCAAAACTTTTTTTCAATTGATAAATACAAACGTTATCTGTACATTTCATTTATACACATTTCTATACATTATGTTATCAAATATTATTGAAATTGTTCTTACTACTTTTGTTTAGGTAATAACTTTTGTAAAATAGTTGATAATAATTTTAACAATATATGATAACAAAATCCAATGTAAGTAGAAATGTACAAATACCATTATTCATTGATAAATAATTTTTCATTAAAGTTGAGGTCTTTAATTAATTATTTAAAATTCTTAATTAGTAAATTTTAAAATTGAAATCCTTGTTGATGTGCTTGCAGAACACTTTTTTAAACAAAAATTAATGAAATATCTAAAGTTTGCAGTTTCTTTTAAGTTTTACAAACTTCAAGTAATATTAGAAACAGCTTTTTCTGAAAAAAAAAACCATATATTTGAGTAAATTTTGGCTGCGTTATCATGCTCGATCCAATTTTATAAATCATAGATTCTCGATGGGTAACAAATAATGATGGCACCTAAAAGGAAAAACCCGCGAGACACAGATCAAGGTGCCAAAATTGAGCAATATTAAAGACTATCCTAGTCTTCATCCTCATCGAAGTCAGAATCATCAGTAGCGTTATCATCAGGATCATTGTCACTTTCGGATTCACTCAACGCGTATCTTGCTTGCCTCCTATTAACCCGCTGAGGTCTAGCTCTTGCTGCTGCTGGTGCAATCTCAACCACTTCCTCCGTGCTAGGAGAGTTAGAAGCGGCACCCAAAGACATGTCTTCACTTCCAGTTTCATCTTTCTCAGCAACCCTGCCCAGCACAGAACCACTTTTCTTGTTAAATGGAGACTCCCTCATCTTTCTCACTTTCTTCTCTGGTGAAATCCCTGAACTTTCACTAGGCTTCAACATATCAGTTATAAATTTCTGACCCAATGTCTGAGATTGCTTGTTGGCTACACCTCTCTTCCTGGTGGCAGCAGGCGGCTTCTTGGCATTTTGGACAGCCGGTTTTCTCCCTCCCTTCTTTTTCCCTGTTTCTGGGGCAACCTGCTGCTGTATTTCGAAGTCTTCATCGTCAACATTATTTTCATTATCACTATCAGAAATGTCCAACACTGTGCTAGATGAGGACTTCTTTTGTGCACCACCCCTTTTGTTATACTCTTTCTTCCCAGCACGCACAGGGGGCTCTTCAGTTTCCAAGGCTGTGTAAGCAAATAATAACTTAGTACTAGGATGAACGCTATATGGAATTCGCGGATACAGAAGCCATTTAACTACAGTTGTACAACAACGTTTACCTGCCGGTTGATCACCAGATGCTCCAAAGTTATATGCAGCAAGGCGTTCTTGTAGACATTGAATTTCGTCATCAACCTGATAATAGGCATGTGAAAGTATAAGTGCTCAAGATCATTTACAGAATAATTGAAACACGAGAACTTGGCATACCTTCTTAGTAGGACCTTTCTTAGAACCTGCTCTGCCTTTCGGTTTGGCGACCTCTGCAGCATTCTCTGATGATATGCAAGTGATGAAAATTCAATTGAATATCAAAATTCGAAAGCTCAATAATTATGAATTGTATAAGAAAACTGCTACCAATCCAGGCTTACCAATTTCCATTGAGGAATTAGCTATGGTTTCAGTTTCTGGCTCAACATTGTTGGCCTTCTTATTATTCTTCCGTGGTGGTTTCTTGGGTGCCTTTGTAGATGTCTTTTTATTTGCTTGAGTTGATCTCTTTCGTTCCTCCTCTGCCTCTTTGGTATCTAGTTCCTGAAATACGCCAAGAAAAAGAAAATTAAACGATGAACAAATTCAAATAAAACAAAAACATAATGAAATTAAGTAATTGTCTCCTACATCAAGTTTCTTCTCAAGCTCATCGAGATCCTTCATCCACAGACTTTGGTGGTGTTGCCTTCAAAATCTCAAACTCGTTCACCTTTTCATCCTTTTCAGCTAATAGCTTCTGAACACTTTCGAGGGTCAAAGTTCCAATTGGCATGGAGAACAGATATTCGTAGTCACCAATTCTTGCTGCTTCAACGCTGACAGAGTCAGAGCTAGTTTCCTGCTCTCTACTATTGTCATTTTCCTGCTCTTCTGAATTGTCATCAATTGCCCCAGCAACTTGCGGTTCTGCAGATTTACCTTTCCTCGGCATGGGAGTGAAACCTTTCTGCTTCAGCTCTATCAACAATTCAGCTTTTCTCCTGTTGCTCACAATAATCTCTCCATTCACAACCCCTAATATAAACCTGACTTTGTTGTCCAACACCAACAGAAGTCGTTCAACATTGTCTAATTTATATTTCTGCATCCACAACCAAATTGAATTTCAGTTCTTCCTCAATAAGTGCCTGATGCCTGAATATAAAGACCTATTTCCGTGGCCATATTATAACTCACCTTTCTTCTCTCATAATACTCCAGCCTAAGTGGAAAGAATTCTTCAAGAACTGCAAAAGAAATGACATAAATAGCAAGTAAGAAAGCAGTAGAAATATGATATTATTCAAAACAACTTCAAACCATGAAGGTTATACTTTGTTCTGGGTTGTCGTATTTCTTAATCTTCCCTTCTTCATCAAAAAGATGCATGTTGCTTGTGCTAATAGTACTAGTCAATTTAAATTTTTTCAGCAGGCCCTCTTGCATGATCATCATTATTTTGTCCAGCTTCAACCTGACTTCTATGTCTACAATTGCGTCATCACCATTCTGCCTGAAATCCTGCAAGACAGAAAAAGTTTCATATTCAAAATAGATACAAGTAAACTTATTGCGCATATTGTGATGAAATGTCCAGGTCAGTTTACCTCAATGAGAGAATCCTTGACGTTAGGCGTCCCATCAGTTACAGATTCAAGGAACTGTTTATAATCTTGGGTCCACTTACGGATAGGCAGCTCTGTGATCCTGAAAGTTTGCTCATTTACTTCCTCTATCATACCATTGACTGTATACCCACCTTCCTTGGCACTTTTCTCAATGATTCCTTTATATCCTATATACCATGGATCCATTGGAATCGCTGTCTCACCATTCAACAAGCGCCTAACATTGGCAATAATGTCTCTTGGATTATAATTGGGAATGTAAGAACTCCAGCCAGTCCCGATTCCCTCACTACCATTGACAAGAACCATAGGTATAACTGGTATATACCTGTGTGATCGGACGAAGGGAATTTGAATAAGTTCTACGTATATGGAGTTCCTTACTAAACATAAAATAATAATTCTTTACAAAAAAATATGAGGAGAGGACAAAATACCAGTTCGGTTCAATTGACTTCCCATCCTCATTCAAATATTCAAGAAGATTGTCATCATCTTCAGGGAAGAGGCACCGAGTAATAGGATTTAGTTCAGTATAGATGTACCTAGCACTTGCATGATCTTTACCACCCTGCAACAGAAAATTAACATCAAAATACAAAACTTGAAGCACATAAACATGAAGAATATTGCACCAAGGATAAGGTATCGGAAGTCATAGACTGGTTTATCTCACCAGGTTACGAGTACCAAATTGACCATTTGGTTTAAGAAGATTGATGTTGTTGCTGCCCACAAAATCCTGTGCCATTCCAATGATAGTGCTAGCAAGACTTTGCTCTCCATGGTGGTAAGCTGACTGCTCAGACACATAACCAATAAACTGGCCTACTTTTATTTCTTTGAACAACTTTTTCTTAAATGAGCAATAAAGAATCTTCCTTTGACCAGGCTTGAGGCCATCAATCATTGAGGGAATGGACCTTTGAAGATCCGCCCTGGAGAACAATATTAGCTCTTTGTTAACAAAGTCGCTGTAGCTTATACGTTTTGCCATATGATCACGGAAAGTGCCAGGCTGCAAGAACAAAGAATGGCAGACTTTCATTAGCAGATACTCCCTAGAACAAAGGTCTATCATAAAATGCACAATATTCACTAAATAGAAACACTTGAAACCTCAAAATTACGAATCCAGGTCTTCCTATCTTCAGCCTTTTTCTTACTAAATGCCATCTCAATTGCATTCCCATCGTAGTCATCCTCCCAAACAAAGTCTTTCTTGTGCTTATCAAGATCTCCAAAGTACTCTCTGCCCTCCTGAGGAGTGCTTGTACCCAACCCCTAGAAAGACCAGTGCTAAAATCAGTTCGTATGAAAGCAAAAACAGAGAGCAGTAAGAGAAATTCTAAACTATAAGGAGGTTCACCATGCTTACAACAACAAACCTTATAGTATTTTATCTTCCAACCATGTGCATTATTTCCCAAGCTTTCTTTCCATGATTGATACTCAGGCATGGAATAAAATGATAATTTTGTCCCGTTCGAGTGAGAAGCCTGAGGAGACAATTAAGAAAAAAATCCATAATGTCCAAAAGGAAGTTCACTAAAATAATATGTAGTGCTCATTCGCTTATCAATAACAATATCAATCATACTAACCCTTATTATTGGAGTAGTAAATTCAACCATGAATGATGGAACTTTTAGCAGCGATGGCCAGAATGAATGAATGAAGTTTATCAGTAGCCCTTTGATGTGGGAACCATCATAATCCTGAACAGCCCATTAAGTTAAGCCATTATAATCTGAGTGATTAGCAATACCATAGTACATGCTTGTACCTGATAAGATTATATCGAAACCAAAACACAGAAAACAAAACAAGATCTTTAAGTAGCTGTAGCTGACCTGATCAGCCATGATCATCAAATGACCATATCTCAAAGACTTGACGCTGGTGTACTCCTTGTTCTGCTGCAGTCCGAGAATCTTCTTGATATTTTGAATTTCTTCATTCTCACTTATTTGTTTACTGCTGGCTTCCCGCACATTGAGCAATTTGCCTCTCAGTGGAAACACACCATAATTGTCTCGACCCACAACAGAGAGCCCAGCCATCTTCATATAGAATAAACTATGTCAGAAATCTAGAATAGACCAATTTAGTTCGGGACCGAAATAATTTTCATTATAAATCATGACAACTTACTGCAAGGGCTTTAGCAGAATCACCCTCTGTCAATATCAAGGTGCATTTATCGGAGTTTTTTCCTCCAGCATCATTGGCATCCTCTAACTTTACAATCCCGCGAACTCTCTGAGTCTTTGTTCCATCAGATTTCTTCAGATCCTTGTTTTGCTTAAAATCTGCCCATGATAGGAGGGTGTCCACTATTCCAGAATTTGTAACTGCAAAGGCTTGTGGCATTAAGTGTAAAACACCAATTCCCGTAACTCGAGCATATTAGAAATAACAAATGATGTAGCACAACGAACCTTCCTTCAGCATTGATTCTGGAACGTCACATTTTGAACCAAAACTAGTTTGTCGAGTCGTAAGAGTTTCTTTAGTTTGGGAATCAAAAGCAGGGTTGTCAATAAGAGCATTGACAAAAACCCATAAATGATTCTTGACGTTGTGCGCTTTGACGTTGGCATCCTTTTTTTTCTTATTTACTTTATTCATCACAAAGCTTGTAATCTGATTGGTAATGTAATCAACATGAGTACCACCCTTGATTGTAGCAATCGAATTCACAAAGCTGACCTGGAAAGAACCAATTCATGATATAAGACAAAAAATAATAATGACAATGAACTTCCTACTTTACTTCAGAAGTTCTCTAGTTACCTGTTGAAACTGTCCATCACTTAGACTCACACAGATCTCCCACCTATCACCTACTTTTGCATGAATCCTGACAACATACCGAACTCATATAAGCATGATAAGAGAGGGGGGGGGGGGGTGGGGAACAAACAGTTGTTCTCAAAGAGCGAACCTTGGAAGGGGTACAGGTCTGGATTTCTCAGCAGATTTCAGATAGAGATCAGCATAATCACGAAAAGATTTTACACGAATCAAGCGTCCATTAAGTTCAACTTTCACTGTCTTTCCAAGGCATCCAGCTAAGTCCACCACCCGCTTCTTCATTAAAGCAACAACGTCTTCTTCCAGATAGGTCATTTTAAACTTTTCCAAGTCAGGCTTAAAGGAAACCTTGGTCCAGTTCTCACCCTCTTTGCATTTTGTTATCACCGGCTCAGATTTATTCCCCATATTGTTGGCAAAAACCTTCACCAGAACCAGTCAAATCAATCAGCAATACACATTCTAATACCACAAAATATGAAGGTAGAGAGATTGGAGAAACAAGAACTGAAACGAATTCCTTAAATTGATTACCAATGAAGAAACCCTAATACCTGTTTATACTTCTTGAGGCGCTTTCCATCAGCGGTTTCAATAACGAAGTCAGTGGAGAATATATTGGTAAGCTTGGCACCGTACCCATTGCGTCCCCCAGTGGTCTTCTTGACGTTATCATCGTAGTTACTGCTTGTGAGCAAATGGCCGAAGATCAATTCGGGGACATAAACCTTCTCCTCTTGGTGGATCTCGACGGGGACACCGTCCCCATTGTTGTAAACGCTAATCATGTTCTGTTCCACGTCGATGACAACCTTAAGGGAATCCATGGAGGGGTCCCTCTGCTTGTTGTCGGCGGCGTTAACCAAGATTTCGTCGAAGATCTTGTAGAGGCCGGGGACGTAGGTGACAGGGCGATGGACCATGTCGTCGTTTTCGTAGACCCAGAGAGTCTGGGTATGCTTCTCGATGGATCCGACGTAGGTGTCGGGTCGGAGGAGAATGTGCTCGAGCTGGGACTTCTTCTGGTACATCTCCTCGATGGTTTTGATGGGTTCCATGTTGGCATTGTTGCTGCTCTGCAAAGGCCTCACTTCCATGGCCGAGAATTGAAGAGAGAGTGAGAAAGAGAATTGATCAAGAGAAAGAGATCTTTGTATTTGAATTTTATATTTGGGCGGGAGTTACAGAGAAAGAAGGCACAAAAGACGCAGATGCCATGCAATGCAATAACATTGTTAACTGTGTATTGAGGTTGCGAATGATATTAGTTAGGAGTAGGATTGGGCCCAAGTTCATGTGGATTAGCTACGTTACTAAGAAGTCAGAATCCATTTCTCTGTCGCTTCTTCTTAGGTTACAAATTTACATTAGTTATTTTTTTAAAAAAAATTATTATCTATACATAATCACGTCAAAAGTTTTATGCACACATCTATAAGCCATATATATATAGGTCCTAAAAAGAAGTGTGTGGCTATATTTTCTCTTTCCATAATCATTTTTATTTCCTTTTTTATTTGGTGGATTTTTCACTCAAATGTGATTTTGGTGAAATTCATTTTACTTATAAGTGGTGTCATCTTAACAGTTTTACTTCACTTATATATGTATTTTTTTTTTATTTTAGTAATCACTTTGATCTGTCTCCCTAAGCAAGAGTGGCTAACCAAACAACAAAACACAAGTACATGTGTGAAACTTTCAAAACTATTAGTAGATAAATTGCTTTATTTGTCTTAAAAAAAAGTAATAGATGAATAGATTTTGCCTAAACTATAAAACGGTAATGTGTAATTAATCCTCTTTTTACTTTTAGCATGTCATTATTTTGACAATAGGTGGGTTTGCCCATTGTTGCCCAGACCTTAGGCGCATTTGGTTGATATAATAAAGCCTATGTTTTTAATGAAACCTACTTTTTTGGTTGATATAATAAAGTTGAGGATCTTAAAGTGCACTGAAAACTTAATATTATGATTAGGATACTAGACGTATGTAGGGCATGGTCTTTTTGTTTTTATGTTATCCCTTAATATTGCACTATAAAAAAATTAGTTCAAATTTTTACATAATTCAGTTAAATTCAAATGTGATTTTGTTGGATAAGACAATGTGATAGTGACTATTTACTCATCTAAAAATTAATAAGCATGTCAACTCATTCCAATAAAATTGTAACTGTATAAATTTTCCTTTTTCTTAATGTTGGGCAGGTTCAATGATAGGAAACTTAACTAAAATTTTCAAATTCCTTCAATTCAGAAAATTTTAATGACAAAAAAATCCCTAGCAGCTTCAAAATGAGCTTTATAGCCCAAGCATTTGAATGACCCCTAGCCATTCAAGAACACTTCTAAAAGAATTAGGGATTATATTTTGAAAATCTTGAATTCACATCTCTCACTTCGAAAAAATTGTAACAAAAAAATTATGAGTATGGATGGAATACTTTTGTTATGTAGCACATATTTTAATAAAAGAATATCTCTTGAATAATTTTTTTAAAAACATCATGTGGAATAGAGATATTTTGTCATCCATTGAAGAATGTATTATATTCAAATCCATGAAAACATGAGCTTTGAACCTTAGGACATGTGGCCTAAGGCCTATAAACATGTACTACATGGCTCATAACAAAATGAGAAAAAGTGAAAAACTTATAATAAACGAGCATACAATGTCTCTTGTTATCCAAACCATTAAACCAATACCCAACTCAAAAAAGAGACTAAACGTTATCCGAATTCTTGAGTAAATTTACAATATAACTTTATACAAATACAAAACGCATGTTCATGGACTCAAAATTCAATCCAAATCCAAAAAAAAAAAGAAAAAAGCATATTGCAGTGGTCCATTTCTGATATGAAGACCTTCCAGGTGATATTAGAAATAGATCACATAGTGGGACCTGCCATAGCAAATTTTTAAATCTATTACAGATTTAAATTTAAGTACAAAATAGAAGAATTCTTTTTTGAAAATTTGTATGTGCTGAATAAAATAGTATCACTAAATCACGTCAATTTTTTTATGCACGCATCTGTAAGCCATATGGTCCTCAAAAGAAGTGTGTGGCAAGATTTTCTCTTTCCATAATATATTTTATTTCCTCTTTTATTTGGTGGAAATTTACCCAAATGTGATTTTGGTGAGCTTCATTTTACTTATAAGTGATGTGATCTCAAGAGTTTTATAATAAGAGTTTTATTTTACACATATATATATTTTTCTCCTTTCGTAATCACTTTGATCTATTTCCCTGAACAAGAGTGGCTAACAAAACAAAAAAACACAAGTAGATGAAATGAAACTTTCAAAACTATTAGTAGATAAGTTGCTTTATTTATCTTACAAAAGGCATAGATGAATACATTTTCCCTAAACTATAAGAGGGTGATGTGTAATTAATCCTTTTTTGCCTTTAGCATATCATTATTTTGACAATAGGTGGGTTTGCGCCTTGTTGCCTAGACCTTAGGCGCACTTTGCTTCTAACTTTAATTTTGTGTTTTCAATGAAGCATGCTTTTTTGGTAGATATAATAAAGTCTGTGATGTTAAAGTACAATAGAAACAATTAAGCTAGACTTAATATTATGATAAGGATCCTAGAACGAGTAGCTATGTGTAGGGCATGGTCTTTCTGGTTTTTCTTGTCTTTTGTTTGTTTTTTTTTCCCCCCTTAATGTTAAGCAGGTTCAATTATAGGAAACTAATAAAATTTTGGCTAAAATATATTTTATCCCCTTAAATTTTATCTTATATGCATTTACCCATTAATGGTGCAACTGGGTGTACACAGAGTATGTTGATTTCAGCCCAAATAAAACCTTTGTTTAAGCATATTTAGGGTGTTTTGATATTTTCTTTATATCTTTTTGTCATTTTAGTATTTCATTGTTGTTTAAGACCTAATTAGGGTTGGTCGTCATTGCCTAATAAAAACTTTTATGTAATTGTTGTTCCTGTCTAGATTAATGGAATATCTCATTTCTTATTTGGCTTTCATAAAATGTTTTTAGTGACAAATAATAAAAATTAGAATATTTGTGTCTTTCTCGATTCTAAATAATTTCATTACTAAACATAAATTTGAACTCCGAGGCATCTCATAGTAATAAGAGTTTATCGTAGTTTTTGATTGTTAGTCTAATTAAGTTTATGGAAATCTACCATTTTACTAACATTACTTATTTTCCTAAAGATGGATGCCATTGTAGGAAAAGTCCTTGGGAGATTGATCTCTTTGGCTCTCGACGAGTTGGGATTGATTTGGAATCTAAAAGAAAATTTATAGAGAATGAAGAAGACGATTTCTACAATCAAAGCCAAACTTCTGGATGCAGAGACGAAGGCTTCAAACTATGAGATTAGCGATTAGATGGAGAAGCTAAAAGACATATTTTTTTATGCAGATGACCTACTTGATGATGTCTCTACAAAAGCTGTAAGAATAAAAGTAATGATTGGATACATAATGGCATAAGGGGTAAGCTGTTTCTTCTATAAATAAAACCAAATAGCCTATGGTCTTAAAATGGGTCATATAGTGAAAGAAATTAGGAAGAGGCAAGATGACATTTATAATGACAAAATCCAACTGTAATTGATCGATCACTTTTTAGAAACTCCAGTTGAAGATAAGGGAAGAAAGACAAACATAGTCTTTTATGGTTGAAGCTGATGTTATTGGTAAGGGAAAAGAAACTTGTTTTAAGTTATTTACTAAACAACAATGTGACAGATGAAGTTTTAATAATTCATATAGTTGGGTTTAGAGGGTTAGGTAAGACTGCACTTGATTAACTTGTGTACAATGATGAGGCTGTCCATCAATTTGGTAACTGGGTGTACCCAGAGTACGTTGATTTCAGCCCAAATAAAACATTTATTTAAGCTTATTTGGTTTGTTTTGATATTTTCTTTATATCTTTTTGTCATTTTAGTATTTCATTGTTGATTAAGACTTAATTAGGGTTGGTCGTCAACGCTTAATAAAAACTTTTATGTAATTGTTGTTCCTGTCTAAATTAATGGAATATCTCATTTCTTATTTGGCTTTCATAAAATGTTTTTAGTGACAAATAATAAAAATTAGAATATTTGTGTCTTTCTCTATTCTAAATAATTTCATTACTAAATATAAACTTGAACTCCGAGGCATCTCATAGTAATAAGAGTTTATCGTAGTTTTTGATTGTTAGTCTAATTAAGTTTATGAAAATCTACCATTTTACTAACATTGCGTATTTTCCTAAAGATGGATGCCATTGTAGGAAAAGTAATTGAGAGATTGACCTCTTTGGCTCTCGACGAGTTGGGATTGATTTGGAATCTAAAAGAAAATTTATAAAGAATAAAGAAGACAATTTCTACAATCAAAGCCAAACTTTTGGATGCAGAGGTGAAGGCTTCAAACCATGAGACTAGCAATTGGATGGAGAAGTTAAAAAACCTACTTTTTGATGCAGATGACCTACTTGATGATGATGTCTCTACAGAAGCTGTAAGAATGAAGGTAATGATTGGATACATAATGGCAAAAGGGGTAAGTTATTTCTTTTTTAAATAAAACCAAATAGTCTATGGTCTTAAAATGGGTCATACAATGAAAGAAATTAGGAAGATGCTAGGTGACATTTATAATAACAAAATCCAATTGTAATTGATTGATCACCTTTTGGAAACTCAAGTTGTAGATAGGGGAAGAAAGACAAATGTAGTCTTTTGTGGTTGAAGCTGATCTTATTGGTAGAGAAGTTGAAAAGAAACTTGTTTTAAGTTATTTACTATACAACAATGTAATAGATTGAGTTTCAATAATTCCTATAGTTGGGTTTAGAGGGTTAGTAAGATTGCACTTGATTAACTTGTGTACAATGATGAGGCTGTCCAAAAATGTGGGTGTGTGTGTCTAAGGAATTTACTGTAAGACAAATAACTCAAAAAATAATATGACAAACAACAAAGTGTGAGATGGAGCAAGTGCAACAAGATCTAAAAAAGAATTCAGGGGAAGAAATTCTTACTTGTATTAAATAACATGTAGATGACAATTGTGAGTTATGGCTTGAAGAGAAAGTGAGAGAGAATTGATGAGAAGAGAATAAATCACATAGATGTTTGAATTTGAATTTTACGTTTGGGTGAGAGTTACAGAGAAAAAAGGCACAAAAGACAGAGATGCCATGCAATGCAATAATGTTAACTGTGTATTAAGGTTGCAAATGATGTTGGTAAGAATAGGCTTGGGCCCAAGTTCATGCAGATCATCTACATCACTCAAAAGTTAGAACCCATTTCTCTGTCCCTTCTTCCTAGATTACAAATATACATTAGTTTTTTTTTCTTTCTTTCTATTATCTATAAAGAATCATGTCAAAAGTTTTATGCACACATCTATCAGCCATATATGTAGCCCCTAAAAAGAAGTGTGTGGCTAGATTTTCTCTTTCCATAATCTATTTTATTTCCTTTTTTATTTGGTGGATTTTTTGCCTAAATGTAATTTTGGTGAAATTCATTTTACTTATAAGTGGTGCTATCTTAAGAGTTTTACTTCACCTATATATGTATTTTTCTCTTTTAGTAATCACTTTGATCTATATCCCTAAATAAGAATGGCTAACCAAACAACAAAACATAAGTACATGTGTGAAACTTTCAAAACTATTAGTGGATAAATTGCTTTTATTTGTCATAAAAAAAGTTATAGATGAATAGATTTTTCCTAAATTATAAGAGGGTAATATGTAATTAAATCCTCTTTTTACCTTTAGTATATTATTATTTTGATAATTGATGGGTTTGCCCTTTGTTTCCCACACCTTAGGCCCATTTATTGCTTATAGCTTTAATTCAATGCTTTCAAGGAAACTTGTGTTTTTGGTTGATATAATAAAGTCAAGGATGTTAAAGTGCATTGAAAACTTTATTATACTAGGCCTAATATTATGATAAGGATCCTAGATGCATGTAGGGCATTTTTTTTGTTTTTCCTTTGTGAACACCCCAATTTGTCTGAATCTTTAAAAAATTATTTAGTTAATTAAAAAAATAAAGAAAATAATAATAATAATAATAATAATAATAATAAAGTATAAAAGAAAAATAAATAAAGAACAGAGAAAAATGAAAAAAAAAATAGTAACTTAGGCTAAGCCCAAATTTTGGAGCCCGGCTGACCACCTCTTCATCTAAGTCCATATTCAGGCCAACCCCAATTCCCACTGGATCTAACTCCACCTACCCAAACCCATTACCCAACACCACTTACCCACAACCCATTATCCAATTCACTTATCCAGAACCTATGTCCCCCAATGTTGCTCTGCACGCACACACTCTGCACCGACACCACACTCATATTTTCCTCCCACATTTGCTGCACGCGCGCACTGTGCACACAAGGCTACCTCCCGACCCACGTCTTCGCTCAGAGGGGGCAATATTTGCACCGGTCAAAGAGGGGGTTCTTCCCCTGTGCTCACAGCATAGGGTGAGCTTGGTCCAGTGGATGTCGCTCGAGGGACTTTTGCGTAGAGGATTAGAAGGTTTGATTTTTGGGGAAAGGTTTTATAAATAGGGGTTTAGGGTTTTAGAAAAAGGTTTGGAAAATCTTTGGTTTCCTGGAGAGCTTTTGTTTCTTTTGGTAAGTCTATCTTCTCGTTTTTTTTCTGTTTTGGAGAGTGAGAGAGAATCTGAGAAGGAAAAGGTGAATTTAAGAGGAGAAGATTTGAGGCAGAACCAAAGGAGGAGAAGGAGCTGCAGAGAAAGTTGTTCCAAGTTTCACCAAATTCCAGTGGTATCTCGGTAACCCAAATAATCTATTCCTTTAATATTCGAACAATGAGTTGTGATTTGTTGATTCTAGTTGTTTGAGCATCCTTATCCGATGGATTTTTTTAAATTGTAGATCGATTTGAATGGAATAGACTAAGTTTGTGAATCTTCTGTCATAAAAATTTGATAGCATGTGTTGACCTGCATATTTTATTGCTTGATAAAATGTCAAATCCATGTTGTTAAGGGTCGTAGGTCTAGGTATTGGTAGATTGAATCATACATTAGTCGCAAAATGTTTTTCTACAATTTTGGGGAATTGAAATAGTTGGTTGATTGGTTAATTTGTATGTCTCCATGGTTGCTACTGATCATCCAAAAAAATAGTGTTGTTATTCAGTCCTTTTTTCCTAAAGATTTTCACAAATTTAAGATGCTGAGTGCTATGAGTCTTCTTTATTGGTTGTTAGCTCTATGTTGCCTTTGTTTCTGCCACTCTCTTATTGACTACTTGTATGCAAGTTGTGTGATATAGTGTCTGAGTTAATTTGCTTGACAACATATGTGATGAATGAAATGATGTGAGAAGTGATGGGTAATAAAGTTCATTTTTCTTTTTACAAATTTACATAGCAATAGTTTTGAATGGTGGTGCAATCCGTCTTGTGCTATTACCGAATTGAAAATTTGTGTTGATTTGAGCTTGACAAATGAATCTAATAGGTGTCCTAGTTTGGGTGTCTTTCACGCCTAGTGAGCTGAAAAGGTTATCTTGTTTGTTTGGCAAAGATGACAAGTTCATTTTGTTAGCAAATACATATGCATGTACTGTTATGGGTGAATGAGATGCAAAGATGACATGTTTTATGATTTTTAATCTGAAGTTGTTTTGTGATTTTGGAATACTTATTGCTAAGTGAAAGAATAAGCCTTGTTTAGTTAGGAATCATGTATGTTGATGACACAAATAATGAATTACCAAGTGGGGTTGACTTGAATGTGGAGATGAGAATAAGCCGGACTTCAGTTTTCATTATTTGAGTTTAATTGATTTGTGTGGGATGTTGATTGAGTTGCTGAGTTAGGATAAGAGCATCAATTTAGATTCATTTTCCTATGCTGACGTAAGTGTGGCAGCTATCACATTTTTGTTCTTTGTTTGTGCTATACAACTCCAAATTAAGATCCAATTGTTGCATTCTGAAGCTAAGGCATAAGATTTGCGTGGGTAAAAATTTCAGATTTTTCCCCTTTGTTGACTGATGCCAGTTTGCACTAAGTTGATGTTATTTTCTGCATAAGTTCTGTTTCTTACAACATTTGCATTTCCTTGCATAACTTGAGCTGCACTTGCTAGATTTGAGATCTGTTTGTTGCATTAGAAAGCTAACATACAAAGACTTTAAATAGAAAATTTTCAGATTTTTTCTCTTTACCAAGTGATACCAGTTCGCATTTAAAGTCAGCATTAATTCTGCATAACTCCTTTGTTTGACAACATTCAATGTTTTTCCCATAACTTTGGCTACACTTGCTGGATTTGAGAATCGTTTGTTGCATTAGAAAGCTAAGACACAGAGCATGAGGTTGTAAAGTTTTTGGATTTTATTTCCTTGCCATTTGGTGCCAATTTCATTATGAAATCATTCATGTTTCTGCAGTTTTTGTTTGACTAACAACATTTTCTTAATTTGTGCTTAATGTTTTTCTTGCAACTTGTTAAAAGCTTTTATTGGTTCGACTGGGTTATATTTTGTTTGATTAGTAACATGTTTCATTTAGGCTTTACTTGCCATAATTTTGGAATCTGTTTGTGATTATTTGGCTATGGAGTCTATGTTTAATTAGTGGTAATGCATGTCTCATTTGTCTACATCATTCTCATTTTTCTAGACCATTTCCCACCTTTTCCAGACAATTTCCGACCTACCATCACATTCCTAGAAAATTTCTAACTGACCGACCACTACACCCTCAGACAATTACCGACCGATCACCTTTCCTCTAAAACTAAACTAACTCCCTTAAACACTCGTCCCTTATCACTGCCCAATACCACTAACTGACCGACCCCCTACCACTCAGGACCTTTACCAACCAATCACCTTCCAACCAAACCGATATGATCCCTTAAACAATTTTACCCATCATTAGAATGAGTCGAGCTACCTTGTACCTATCCGACACCTGAAACACTTTTCTCATTAACTACCGGACCAATCCGATGCTCCCCATACACTTTCCTCATTAACTACCTAACCAATCTGATGCTCCTCATACACTTTCCTCATCGACTACTCGCCTAATCTGAGCAGATCCAACCTTAGCCATAACCCTTCCTTCAATACATTTGGCCGATCAAACCATCTCCAAACATTTTCCCTATCACCCAGTCGACTGAGCTAACCATTGTCAATCACCACTTACCTTTAACTGATCAATTCTGACTAATTTCTACTCTCATAGTCACTAACTGACCGATCGATTCTATATTGAACGGATAACCTGTCCATGTTCTTCATCAACCAAATCGATCAGACTCATACCTAATACGATCTATCCCATGTTTTTTTCTTTGTCTGATCGGTTACTGGCCAATCTGGCCTTCGTTGAGTACCTCTTCTCCTTTTTCCTATCGGTTGGCCGACCAACCAGATCGTGTTTCATGTTGTAATTTCAGTGGTCTGGTCAGATCCCCTCCGAGATGCTCAGATGGCCAACCGAACAATCGGTCCCTCTCCCTTATGTGTTATTTATGTTTTTATTTTGCATTCTAAGTGTTTAATTTCAGTTTTAATGAATATTTATTGATAATTGTTTCACTTTATGTTGTAAATAAGGAGTTATAGTTAATTGATCTAATGTCACAAATCACGCAAGTTGTATTCAGAGGTCAAGTACCCACTGAACAATTTCCTTGGAGTGGATCAATGGGCTTAGTACCACCTTTCATTTCATTTAGGTCATGTCAATAAAAGCTTTTCAAAATAAGTGGTCCAATGCAACAAATCGTATTAGTTGTCTTCAGGGGTCAAGTATCCACTAGACATTTTCTTGGGATGGATCAGTAAGTCTAGTATTGCATTCCATCATACTTAAGACGCGTTAATAAAGTTGCTTTTTTTTACTAATCAAATCATTTTTTCTTTTAATTTGAATCAATTTATTTTCTTTTAATCAAATCAATTCTTTTTCTTTTAATCAATTAATTCAAAGCAATATTTTTCTAAATTAAAATCAATCAACCCACAATCATTTTCTAGAAAGAACTATGTGGCTTTGAGTTTCCCATTTTACCAAATGATTCGTAGGAGCGCAAGTTAACCCATACTTTTTATTTTTGTAATTTAGTTTCTTTTGAAGTTATGAATATTTATTTGTTCTTGTTTAATTTTTCTTTTTGCTCAAGAGGTAAAATAGATATCGTTTAGGTTATAAAGTTTGCACAATTAGCTTTAAGCAACCGTTTTAGGATAGATGTATCAGGAGTGCAGTGGGATTAAATTTCTACCATTCCCTATGCATAATCGACTCTCGAACCTTACATGGTTTCGCAGACCTTTCTTTTTTTGTTTTTATTTAAAATCATTTTTAAAGAATTTTTCCAGTCATTTTCTCTACTCAATAAACGATTGGTGGCAACTCCATTATTTTCAATTATTTTTCTCTCGTCACTTCCTGTTGCGATTTTTCCGATCATGACATCCTTAGTAATGCTACACCCATAAAAAGAAAAAATTAACCAGAATTTTGACAGAATTTACTTAAATTCAAAGGTGATTGTTGAATAAAATAAAATAGTAGAAACTACTCATTCATTTAAGAGTTAACAATTATGTCATCTCATTCTGTCAAAAAATTTGACAATAAAATTATGGCTGTCTAAATTTTCCTTTTCCTTTTCCTTAATTTTGGGAGGGTTCAATGGTAGGAAACTTAAGTAAAATTTTCAAATTCCCTTAATCCAAAAAATGTTAACAACCAAAAACATCTCTAACAGCTTCAAAATGAGATATATAACCCAAGCATTTGAATGAGTTAGCTATACTTCCAACAGTAACAAATTAGGGATTATATTTTGGAAATCTTAAATTCACATCTCATTTGAAAAAAATGTGACAAAAATTTTATAAGTGTGGAATGGAATATTTCTGCTATGTAGCACATATTTTAATAAAAGAATTTCTCCTAAATAATTTTTTTTATACATAATGTGGAATAAAGATATTTTGTCATTCATTGAAATATATATTATATCAAAATCCACAAAAACGTGAACTTTGAACCTTAGGACACGTGCCCTAAGGCCTTTAACTGAGCATAACAAAATGAGAAAAAGTGAAAAACTTCCACTAAACGAGCATACAATGTATGTTGTTATCCAAACCATTAAACCAATGCCCAGCTCAAAAAGAGACTGAACTTTATCCGAAATTTTTATTAGTAAATTTACAGTATATACAAATATAAAACGCATGTGCATGGACCCAAAACTCAATCCTAATCCAAATAAAATTATAAAAGCATATTGCGGTGGTCCATTTCAGATATCAAGACCTCCCAGGTGGTATTAGAAATGAATGTGGAGAAATTCTTATTTGTTTTGGGAATATTATATTACTTTATTAAAAATATAATGTGTGACATTATATAATCATATATGTCGTTAGATTAAATTTAAAATATTATATAATAAAATTTAAATTAATCTAATAAAGAGTATTACTCATAATATATAAGAATTTTCCCGCAGAGTGGGACCTGCTATAGCAAAATGTTTGGCTTGAGTAAGAATTTACAAGACAAAACTTATATTGGATAAATAATGTCTACATAGATAATGCCCTTGCGATGATAAGTGTTGAATATAGAGTTTCATGCGGTTTTTATTATCTACTCAAATCACAGACAATACTTACCAATATTTGGACACTCCAATGGAAGTAAAATCCATTACAAAATTATTCACTTGGGGATGATTGTGGTGTCAGAAACCAGTGGGAAATAGAATATCTTGGCTTCTTTATATTTGTCTCCTGTTTCAATTTAATTTTGTTTTTATTGGATTGTTTCAATGTTTCCAACTTCATGTTCCCCTCCAATGATACTGTAGAGTGTAGGGGCTTTTTTCCAATGAAATGAAAAAGCACATGCCCTGTCCCTTTCACAGTGAAAGACCAGAACATGTTATTTGGGTCCACTTAAACTATATCAATTAATTAAATTTAAATGTTGATAGAGTACTTTGATAAGTTTAATATATAGAGTGAGTTGTTAATTATTTATTAATTGTTAATTTTATAATAAATATTTAAAAGTCTATTAAATATAAATAATAACTAATGAATGTTTGACAACTTATTCTGAGTATCGGTACCTTAAAAAAAAGATCGGTACAGAAATAATCCCTATTAAATTTACTTATTTCTTTTAATAATAATATTTATTGTAAATTATTAAGTATTTATTATTTATTAATTATATTTAATAAAATTTTAAATATTTATTATCAAATCAATCACCAATAAATATTTTACAATTCATCTTAAAAATTAAACTTATAAAAATATCATAATAATTTTAATTAAATAATAACAAAATAATTAATTTATTTTATTTTTAATGTAATTTTTTTATATTATCATTTAATAATACATTAACATATTATTAAATGACTTAAAAATATTTGTCGTTATTGTGAAAATTAAATTTTTATAATAATTTAATAATATATAATTAAATGATAATGTGAACCTTTTTTATGCCTAATAACAAACAATATCTTGACTTTGTGCCTTTTAAAGACTTGATCTTAAACTAATTAATAGTCTAAAAAGGGTTTAATTGAGGGACTCCTAAGTTCCATTTGACACGGAACAAACATAGGCTGAGGCCTGGGAGAAGTATATGCTGCGCGCTTCCTCTGCTAATGAGCAATGAGCAATTTTTTACAAAGAAAAAGAAAAAAACTATATGCAACACTTTGAAATTCCCACCGTCTAATTAATTTCTGATCTTCTGGTCCATTACCACATGCACTTGTTTCTTCCTTCCAGTCCTCCTCTACCCACCACTCCATCTGTCATTGAAAATTTGGCTGGTTCCCCAATTTTTTCTTCAGTTTCACACCAACCAGGCAGTTAGAACAAGTTTATTGCTCACCAAAAAATAGGACGCAAATTATGTTTACCAGCCAAATTTGTTGCATGGTGCAGCAATTTAGTTGATTGTTTGCTGGTTACTCGATTGAATCTAAGTTTCACCAAAGGAAAAAATTAAGTCAAAATAGTTATCATCAAATACAAGTAATCAAATATTATTCTATATAGAAAATTGTTTATAAAAAAATTAATCTCGACAAGAGAAATTACTTTTCTTTGGCTTCTTTTCTCTTAATTTGAAAATTGAAAGACACATGGGTAAGGTAAAATTTTAAAAATCATAGGTAAGCAAAATTTCACTCAAACTAATATGGATAGAGTTTAACCTCCTCTTAAGACCAAATAGGAAGAGCAACCCAAAGTGAATCCATCTGCTTATCAGGCACAGGATTTCATTGCTCAATCGGAGACAAATGGATCAGAAGCATTGTGGGTCTTAGATAATCAAAATGGATAAGAACAACTAACTAGCCATGCTTTGCCTCTCCTCGTAAATGGGTCCAAGGAAAAGGAAAAAGACAACTCTCAAACACGTATCTTGGTGGTGGATAACGTTAACGCCTTGAGTAGTGAATGGCACAAGGTACTAGCCATGAATATATCTTATATTTTGTTAAGGGTTTAATTTTAATTTATTTTTAATAGAAATTTTTTATATTATTATTTAATTATATATTAACATATTATTATAAGTATTAAAATTTTAAAATAATTTTAATAATAGTCAATTCTTTTATTAATTTAATAATAATATAAAAAAAAACTTTACACCAACAATAAATTAAAACTCAACTTCTTTGTTAAAGACGGTTAAGAATACAGGTGGTCCGAACAAAAGCCATGTGGCAACCCATTGACATCCCTAAATTAGATTTAGAATTTAGAAAGGACACGAAACTACCCTCATCAGTTCCTAACTGATTTCAATATATATAGTTTCGTTTCATTACGGGGAAAACGTATCAAAATAGGGAGTGCTGTCAGCCATCTAGGGGTCAGAATTAGAGCCCACACAGGCCCTTTTGTCGGTTCAGCAATGGAAATGAAAGTAATAAATTGTAGACTCAGTAGCAGTGAGATCTTGGTATGGAATTTAGCTACTGGTTTAGAAGTTAATTAGTATAAATTACAATGCATTAGCCCATATAAGGAAAAGACAGCTGCAACCTATAAACTATTGAGAAATAGGGAAGGCTTTGAAAACTGCTATAATTTTCTTTTCTTTTCTGTTTGATTAAGCTCATGGTGTTCACGAATCTAATTAAACTAATCAAAATCAATCCAAATTGACCAATCTAGATTGATTTAGAAAGACCACCAGTAATTTGACTTGGTTATTAGCATGTTTTGTGGTTTGGTTTAGGTTTTTATTGGAAAAAATTAAACTATTAGATGAATTGAACGATATTGTTATTTTTTTATTACATGTTTTAGCTTTATAATTTCTCTATTACATCAGATAAATTAATACTATTAACATAAGTTAGAATGTGAGGAACTTTTTTTGTATTATTTCTTCTTATTTGTAGTTATATCATTAATCATGTTAATTTTTGTATCTATTTTATACCTTAATTATATTCTAAATTATATAATTCATCTATAAGTTGTGAGATCCTCATATTATTACAGAAGCCTTTCTACAAACTAATGTATATCATATTATTTAAATAAAAATTATCCAATTCTGAAACATAATTTAGGAATATGCATATGAAAAAAGAACTTAAGAATATTATTTTAAAATAGCATAATACGTAACAACTACCTCTATTTATTATAAATTATTGAAGAAAACCGTTCTAATCAAAATCAATTTGATTCATTTAAAGAAGTTTGTAAATTGTATACAAATATAACTTATATTTAGGCTTAAAATCAGATTAAATTAGACAGTTTACACCCCCTAAATTATGCTTTTACGTAGCTTTTATCTTAAAAAGGAAAACAACATATTTGACTTAAATAATAATGAACTATTAAAAGGGGCTCTCTTAAAAGAAAAAGGGGCTAATGATATTTTTTTAATGATAATTTATAAGAAATTTTAAGTTTAAACCATTTGCGCTGTTAGAGTCAAAGTTGAATTAGATTGTTAGTGAATAGTGACTATTTAGCCACCGACCTTTTCTATTTTTGTTTCTCATTGTTTTTACTTTGTTGGACGGACGAATCTCTAGTTGAGTGTACGATAACATAATCATAATTATAGAAACAATTAATTTCTATTCGAGTGTATGATAAGATAATCATAATTACAAAATGTTTTTATTGTGATACAATTCTCTATCCTATCCTGTAAGTAAAATTTGCTGAGAAAGCTTTAGTTGTCAACTTAACCGCATCACATGGCCACGTCAAATGTTTTAAAATATGAATTTCAGCATTGAATTTGTTTCTTTTTTTTTTCAAAGATGCCCATAGCATGAATTATGGAGAAAAACTCGGATGGAAAAATCAAAACTTTAAGACAAATCAGGTCTTCCCAGTGGGCTTTCCAACGTGATTTTTGCTAAGTTCTGTCCATTATTATTATCCCACTAGTTCTTTTATCCTTCCACTATAAAAAAGGAGTAAAGCTCCCTCCACTGCTCTTGTAGCTCTTCCTTGGCAACCCCTGTTCATCTCTCTTCTTTTAGCTCTAGATTTGGTCATTTTCGTTATGAAAATGGCAGCGACATTCATATCTACACTTTGTTTGGCTTTGCTATTTGCTGCTTCAGCTTTTGCTGCCGTTCAGCCCAGGTTACCAGAAGGTAATGCTCACATCTGACGCCCATTCATTTAGATAAGGAATCTGTAGTACTTGATATTTGTTTAAATAGTTGAATCTAAGTTATATTTTAGCTTTTCTTGCGGTGCTGTCCTGTTTTATTCAAATCTATTCACTCTCATTCTCATTTTCTGAGAGTGGGTAGTATCTAAACTCAACCTGGTCTAGTTATGGAGTGTATTATACTCTGATTTGCTTGTTGAAGTGGCTCTATGTGTTCCTTTCTTCTACATTCCTTGTGGGTAACCTTACAATCTGATCCATTGTGTTGAGAGAGAGAGACTGTTATTGGATTTGATTGTCTGTACCTAATAACACACGGATTCTCAAGTTTTGTGTTGCTCTCCTTTTGTTTGTTTTGACAGCTTACCTCGAAAATGGAAACTTTGAGGTGAAACCAGACCCCAGATACATCAAGAAAACGAAACTCATTGGGAAATATGCCTTGCCCAAATGGGAGATCAATGGTCTGGTTGAGTACGTCTCCGGGGGGCCACAACCTGGAGGCATGTACTTCCCAGTGACTCATGGAATACATGCTGTGAGGCTTGGCAATGAAGCCTCAATCTCCCAGACCATCAAGGTCAAACCTGGACAATTGTATGCTCTAATACTTGGAGCCTCAAGGACTTGTGCACAAGAAGAAGTTTTGAGAATCTCAGTGCCTCCACAGACTGGAGATGTTCCTTTGCAGACACTTTATAGCCTTAATGGTGACGTTATTGCTTGGGGGTTCAGGGCCACTTCTAATGTTGCCAAAGTGACATTCCACAACCCTGGAGTTCAAGAAGACCCTGCTTGTGGTCCACTCTTGGATGCCATTGCTATCAGAGAGTTCTACCCTCCAAGGCCTACAAGAGGTAATGAAACATATCCACATGCTTATGCTAGTCTACTCTAGGAACATAACATATTTGAATTTGAGCAAATACTACTTGAGTATTTTTTTGGGAATCTTGCCTTTATGTTTTGATTTTTTATAAAATAATGTTTACATAGATCTTCTGCTGTTTTAACACATCTGAAAGTTGTAGGAATCCATGCATAACGCTTTGTAGATCCCAATTGCTTTCCTGAGTTTTCAGATACCAATCATTTCCAATTTCCATGCTCATTGGTCTCTTGAGATGCAATTCACATTTCTATTGTTTCCCAAATTCATCCTTACAAAAAAACAAGTTACATTATAAGAGTAGTTGGGAATTGAATCGCTAACTTAACCAGCCACATGGATGGAGCCTATAAGATATGGAATATCAACTCTGCTTTCACTTTGCATTGCTTTGGGAGTTATGTTTTGCTTATTTGAGTGTGTCTGGAACCCTCATTTTCTGATAAAACCATCATATGGTCTTTTGCAGCTAATTTGGTAAAAAATCCTGGCTTTGAGGAGGGTCCATTCCCTATTTTCAACTCTACCAACGGTGTTCTGCTCCCTCCCAAACAGGAAGATCTCGTGTCTCCACTCCCTGGTTGGATTATTGAATCCCTCAAAGCCGTGAAGTTCATTGATTCAAAGCATTTCAATGTCCCATTTGGACAGGGAGCAGTAGAGCTTGTTGCAGGCAGGGAAAGTGCCATTGCCCAAATTCTCATAACAGTTCCCAACAAAGTCTACAACATCACATTCACAGTTGGAGACGCCAAAAATGGCTGCCATGGATCAATGATGGTTGAAGCATTTGCTGCAAAAGATACCTTTAAAGTTCCCTTCAAATCTGAAGGAAAGGGCAGATTCAAGACTGCAAGTTTCAAGTTCACAGCAATTGCAGACAGAACCAGAATCACATTCTACAGCTCTTTCTACCACACCAGAATTGATGACTATGGATCTCTTTGTGGCCCTGTTCTTGATCAAGTTATAGTGTTCCCCGTCGCCTAAACACTAGTTCTACCATTACTACAATACCTATTAATTGAGATTTTTGCTAGTCACTTGAACCCGCTTTTGTATAATTGCTTGATGAGAAAAGATATTATCCACTACTATTCAGTCTTCTGAGTAAATTTATCTTTTATTCCGATATACATGAGACCAATTTTTAGTTATGTTCATCACACTCACAAACTTTGATCCAAATAATTATTAAGATGAGATTATATCAGTTTAAGTTGGGATTTATATCCTCTAAAGTGAGGAGTGTATTTTAATAAAATACACAACTATAATTCTTGATAGAAAAATCAAGGAAGTGAATTTGTATATATCTATATGTTATTCTAATACATGTATTTTATAAAATTTTAAATGTGATTTTCGGTTATTATTTTACACTTTACTTTCTTAATACACCGAATGCATCATTTACTTTAGAAATTCAAATACTTTAATTCTGGACGAGTTATTGTTCTTGGACGTTAGCTGAGTTGTCAAAATGGGCCCTGATCTACAGGCCATCAATTTGGCCCGAAAGAAAAATCAGGCCGGGCCATAGATATGACTAGCTAACTTAGAACGGGAATATAGCCAGTAGGTCTCAGCCCAGCACTCTTCCTTGTCACACAACAGGCCAAGCATAGCCCACCCCCATCACTTCTTCTGAAATCGCACGCGACTTTGGGTTCACTTTGACGCATCATCAGCACAGGTTCAGATCTGTTAGACTGTTACTCATTATTATTTATGTTTTAATTATTTCATTACTAATTAATTACCTATCATTTCATTAATTACTCTGTTACTATGTTACTTATCACTTCTCCCGCTGTAGCCCGCTGCGAGCCAGCCGTTTTTGACAGCTATATTATTATTTAGCTCTTGATATTAAATACAAAAATTAATGATTTTTTTGAACAAAATAACAAAAATTATAATGAATTAGCTACTTTGATATCTTTCTTTCATAGGTCAATTTGTGTTTTGGACGTCCTCAGAGTATACTTGCATGTTACCAGTGACATAACCTTGTTGACAAGTACATTTTATATTAGAGTTACTATAAAGAAACTTTATATTGTTATCTAATGATGTTTTGACACATCATTAAAAGAGTTATACTTCTTAAATAGTTGTTGTGATAGTCAAACTCATTTAATGATTTGTAAACACATGATTGGATGACAGTGTAAAATTTCTTTACACTGACAGTGGATTAAAATTAAATTCTTTATATTACCACAATTTTTTTCAAAACTTCCAAGTTTAGATTAAGTTTTAACATTCATTCGATCAGTCAGTTAAGCTAAGAAATGCATGGATGTGAAGTCACTTCCTAGTTCCTGTGTCCTATCGGCTAATCTTTTTACTCTTAACTTCCCTTTTCAAATTCTTGCTCTCCAATCTCCATGGTGACATTTCCACCTAAGAACTAAGAATTAACTCATTAGCAGTCTCAAAATAACATAACCTTTCAATAGATAGTAGGGCTCTTCTTACACAGAAGAATAAGATATCAATCTTATAAGTTGTTAAACAGAGTGAACTTGTTTCAACACACTTCAATGCACACACACTAGCTGCGTCATGTTTGGTAATGATCTCTAGGACAACATTAGATGGTAATTGCTATTGGTGTCTTTCTTTTATAATAGAGACAATACAACTGTTGTTTTTTCACCATAATTCCCTGGGATGTCAAATGGGAAACATGATAGGATCTGCATGTGCTGAGGCCTTCCCGACTAGCATTGGAGTAAGCTGAGGCATCAACAGAATAACTTCAACATTTAATAATGCTAGTGAATATTTTCATTTTAAGCTTGCTTCTGAAAACTTAAGGCTTAAGCGGAGACATTGCCTGCATTGTAAAGCTAGTACAGAAAGATCGTGAATGCATACTTGTAAGCAATCAAGTGCCAGAAGAAACACTAGATTAATTTAGGGAAAGATTGTTCCTATTATGGAATAATTGAAAACACAATCAGATTACATGACAAAAAGAAGTCTTAAAAATGAATAAATATATAAATAAACTGATAGATAAATGAAACTATTTTCTTAAATTACTGAAACAAGAAATATACAGGGTCATAATAAACTAGCTGAAGATAAACAAACTTGAGCCAATCATTTTCTCCATCCAATCTTAAACATTACTAGCTAGAGAACTCACCTAAATTCTAAATAGAATGGAGAAATCCAAAAGACACGAAACATCTTGAATGAACTTACTGCAATTACAAACTCTGGCGGGTCTGCTATTGTGAACTAATAGTAGATCCTCGGAAGAGGTCCTTTCCAGTGAGGTTTGGATCCATTGAAATTTATGGTTGAGACAGATGTATGGACCAGACCAGATATTGTCGACCAGAAAATCACATGGCCACTTGGGCAGGACCGCATCTTGAGCTTGAAACAAAACCTAAGACTTTCAGCTTCAGAGCCTGAGTTGGCTAAGAGTTGAAGTTCATTACCTTAATATCTCATCACACATAAATTCTGGACATGCATCTAAAATTTCAGCTGCAATATCTTATGTAGAGATACCTGAGAAAAGAATATGCTCACTGTTTATGCACTAGGATCAGTACTGATGATCATTAATGGGTATCACAGGCAGAACCAATTCTTTGGTATGTTTATGCCAGCACTCTGAACCTCATGAAGCAACATGAGAATTTCATATTCTTGCTTTCGTTCCATTTCTTTCTTTCTTTCTTTTCATTTGTTTCTAGCTACACAGAGCCTCAGATAGGTGATAATTTTAGTTAGTACTTACTACTTAGAATACAATAAAACTTCAAAAGCTTAGCAGTTATATAATAGGCATGTGGCATGTGCCTTTGATCACGCTCACATTCCTGCAATCATACATGTCTTGTCAGATAAAATAGCATGAAACCAATTTAATCCGTCTGTGATGGGAATGGATCTTCTATGGAAAACACCAGTTACTATCACAAGTTCTTTGTCAACAACTCAGTACACTGATCCTTCATTATATTTGTTCACATAGCCAAAATTGTGGTCTCAACTCAATCCATTTATGAATGGGTGACGAATAGCAAGCAAATTCACATGCAGTAACCTTGACCAATTTATGAATTAAAAAAGCTGTCATCGGGTAGCTCTAGATTTCAATTCAAGTAAATAATAATAATAATAATAAAATATAGCAATTGAAAAACACTTCTTTCACCTCAATTGAATTGGATTCTTTAAAATATGGTCAGATATAATTACAATAATAATCGCATCACAGCGAATTAAGTACCCAAGTTTTGACACTCAACTCGGTCAAATCAGGGCCAATTTCAAGACCTTATTTCTCTGCAATCCAAGATCAACCCTTATAGCCATCTCTTTCAAAGACTCTATTTTTTCCACCTTGTGCTTCAATAATTCTTCAATTCAACCTCAAGACACAAAACCCCATCTGCAGAACCCCCCCATTAAACAGGCCTTCTTCTTCATCATCCTCCACTCTCCCACCAGCTCCTTGTGATTCCTCTGCCTTGCAAGTTGCAACCTTATATTTGAACGTAGCAAAAGCATGAACCTGAAGGTCTTCACTCTCCAGAACGGAAAAACTCACCATTTGGACGAACCGAATCCCAATTTTCCCATAGCTGAAACGGAACTCAGAGTCATGTATCTAATCGGATATAGCATGGTCATGGTGGTGCCAGCAGAGGAGCATAGCTATACAGCGTCCAAGGATGTAGAAGCGCGTCTTATGCTGCTTCGCCACCAGAAAACACCGTTTGCGGAGGCTCGTGTTCCGTCGAGAATGGGGTTTGGGTGTGAAGTGAGAGAGAGTCATCTTTGGGTTTGCACTTTGCAGGGAGAGGTAGTTGAAAGACGATGACCACAAAAACGCAACCGTCTCAGTTTTATAGAAGATGTTGGTGCCTACTCGTTTATTACTCGGTTTTTTATTTATTTATTTATTTGGAGACGTTGTGGCCCTACCTGTTTACGTTGATGCCAATTCATGCATTTTGTTGTTGTTACTTGATTTGATGGCACAATCGCATACACGCAAAACATAATCTTATATCCTCTTAATCAATCACTTAATAATTTTTATAATTATTTAAAAAAATATTAAATACTTTTTAAATTCTTAAAATATTAAAAAAATTATTTAATATTTTCTATTTTAAGTAATTTAAAGAATGTTTAAAAGATTAATTAAGAAAATATAACATTACTATGTATACAATTATCCTTCTCATTTTTTCCCACCTTAATAAGAAAACCAGGATCTATAATTTGCCTAAATATACTTTGCTAAAAAATTTATAATTTTAATTTTAATTTACTATTAGTGTAAAATAATTTTATACTATGATTCACTTTTATATTATTACATTACTAAAAATATTTAGTTATAATAACACTTATTTAAAAAGTTAACTTTTAATAATGTGATTGCATATAAATAAATAATAATATAAAATAACTTTATACTAAACAAAATGAGTTTCATTTTGATCCATTGTCAGTATAAAAAAATTTTATACTGTCATCCAATCATGTATTATCAAATTATTAAAAGAATTTTACTATCACAAAATTAAACTTAATTGTTGTATTATTTAAACGTTCTTAAATCAACAAAATGTACTGTATAGATAGAAGCTTGAAGAGGAGGTTAGTTTAGCAGCATATGAATTGTTCTTTTTTTTTTTTTTTTGTAAAGATGAATTGTTCCTTTAGATGTATATGTACTTACCAAAATTGTAAGATTTAAATCTTAATTAAAAAAAATGAAAGACATTACAAAAATCATATTATATCAGATAAACTATGCTTTTCATTTTACAAATCAAAGATAAAGTACTATTGAACTAATACTTTAAAATAACAAAATACAATTATCATTTTGAATCTAATCAAACAAAGCCTTTAATTATTTAATAAAATAAAAACTAAGAAGTAAAAGTAAAATTTGCTGCTTAATTCATCCATTGTTCGATTCAGTTCAGACTTATCTAGAAGGAACAGTTTTGGTCAAACTGAAGCGCAAAGAATCCAAGTTGGTGAAAAAGGTTAGGGGAAAAGTTCCATGGATGACAAGGACAATACCATAACCAATTAAATTAACCATAGAAAAAATAAAACTAGGAGCCTAGGAGAAGCCGTGCGGGGTTGCATACATCCAAATACAACCCCCCGCCGCTGAATCATCCCACGTGGCATTCTTGTCCTTATTCAATCACGTTTTTCTTAGTTGCAAATAGAAAAATCAAAAAAGAGAAACTTTTGTAGTAGCAAATGCAATTGTAGTATGTTGGGCCACTGTGTTATGTCGGTTAGTTTAGTTTGTGAAAACTGAAAAGATTGAGATATGTCCAATCACCTATCACTCTCTCTCCTAGTCTGCCCCCACTTCCTCTATTTCCCTCATTTTTTAAAATTTATTCTCTAAAAAAAAGGTTATGATTATAATTTTTTCCGACTTGTATTTGATGCTGAATTTTTGCACTTACTACAATTTTTTCCAACTAATTTTATTTTTTAGTTGGATACTTCTTTTTCAAAAAATTCTAAGTGTACAATTTTTTCTGTTATAAATTGTACATTATGGTGATGTAGTTGTATTATTTGTTGAATTTAAATGGCAAAATATTTCGATGTTAAATCTTTATGAATTTAATTTTAATTTATTATCAGTGTAAAAAAACTTTACATTGTCATTTAATTATGTGTTTACAAATTATTAAATGAGTTTGACTATCACAACAACTACTTAAGAAATTTAACTTTTTTAATGAAATGTCAACATATCATTAAATGATAATGTAAAATTTCTTTACACTGACAGTAGATCAAAATTAAACTCAATCTTTATAAAAAATATTTTACAAAAATTATAAAAAAGTATATAATAGAATATAATAGTGGATCTTCATTGTAATTGGGAGAGTCATTTGAAAATCCTTTTTATTTAAAAAAAATATTAAACCCCCTAAAGATGATATAAAATTATATAATTATTTAAAATGAGGAGGTACAAAATCAGGACATAAGTAATAAAACGAATTAAAAGTTTTTTTTTTTATTTTCACTCATTGTTACATAGTAATGTTTCAAAATAACTTTCAAATAACTATATATTCTAGAAATTGCAAAATTTTATGAGGTAGAGTGTATAGAAGCTAGACTTAATTTACTTTCAACTGTCAGATTTTTTCTGCAAAAGCAAGAGCGAATATACTTTTTTAATTTAAATATTTTTACCTGCCCATTTTTCAGCTCTGTGAACAAGCACACACTTACACTAGTCAATTAGATGTACCAATAAAATAATACTAGACAATTAGAGACATAATCCATATATTGCTTATTTATTTTCATTAAACTCACTTATTTCTTGTCAGAAAAAAGGTGTATGTAATATCACTGTCTTTTTTGTTTTTTTTTTTTGCTGATATATCACTGTCATTTAAATATTGAATGCACGTAATATATTTCTGAGGGTATTAGGTATGACACTGTTTGGCTTCTAGAACTGACAAATAAATTCCACCGAACCCCATGGTCGGTGTCCGAATGGAATGACGACTGCCCACTAGCCCGACCCCACAATGCCTACTGTCTTATTACTAATAAGTTATGGAATTATTTCAATATTTTTTTTTTTAAGTTTGTCAATATTCAGAATAAATTATTAACTATTTATTAATTATTATTTATATTTAATAAATTTTTTAATATTTATTATAAAATTAAAAATTAATAAATAATTAATAACCCACTCCTCTTAAAATATCAAATCCATCAAGATAATATAAGTTATTAGGTAGCCATGTCTTATCTTTTTTGGTTTCTTGTTATTTGGTGAAAGAGATGTCTGATTTTGTTTGGTGTTTGCAAAAGGACAAAAAACACATGAATATGTAATTTATCTTTTTTAACATTTAATTACATGGGCTATATGTTTGCCACTCTGCCCCCCAAGAGTTACGTTGCTATTCCACGTAATTTAGAAGAATTTTACTTTTCTTTTGCCATTATCCAAAATTCCAATAGCGATTACATTCTGCACAACTTTATTTCACTACCATGAATTAACAGTTTGTTAACATGGGGTAAAATCTCTCCACCCAATTACTTGTAGGTTGAGAAGTAACGAGTATTATTTAAACCTTAGGTCCTGCAAAAATGAATAGTTTATCAAATCATCATCAGCTAAAGAACCAAAAGAAATACCACAAAACAGATGAGTTTGATTAACAATCAACATCAATGGCTAAAATGTAAACATTACTGTTTTTGGTGGTAATATTTGTCAAGCAGCATCTCTGAATACTCTCCAAAAGTAAGGGCAGCATTTGATGGTATAAGCTGGAAAAAAACAAAAGAAAAAGAAGCTTGATAAAAATTCAGCCCATTCTTGACACTAGAAATGCGGCATACTTCTTTAATATGCAGGAAGGAGCAGGTTTAGGCCATGTTATCTAGATGCGGAAAATATACTATGCAGAATGCTAACTTCACAGATTTCAGAATTTCATATTTCTGAGATAGATTTGTAATTTAGTTAAAAAGAAAACATTCCCCTTTGACCCACCATCCACTAAATTCAGAGGTTTTGCAGAAAACCTACATATTTGGTGGCACTTGACATGTTCTCAGCTGACAGCTGAATTCCATGAATGAAGAATTATATTGTCTTGCATGCACTCTCTACGAAAAAACCTAACTATTTCTTCCTAATAATACAATCACAGATGATGTTGCAAAGTCAGTTTTTATTTATTTATTTATTTATTAAATGTCATCTTTTGTCAATATTTATTCAAATATCATATTCTGTAATGGTGCATGGCTTCATGCTGAATGCGAAGAAGGGTCATGACTTCAGGAATGCATACCTCTTTATGAATGTGAACTTCCTCAGGAAAATTGAGTTTTTCATCCCTGAAAAAAAATATTCTTGACGCATTATTATAGAATTGAGCTCAGATTCATCATTGACCTCAACTTTGTCTAATGTTCTAGCAGGTTAGCATGGTAGCTTGTAATTCTACTATTGAAGATAACTCCAAACATCATTTAAGCAACTATGTTGTCTAGCATTACTTGCTCAGAGGACATACCAGTCAGGTTGCATGAATAATGCAAAAGTTGAGCGTTCAATACCAGAAGACTCCTGCCCCTTAGGAGCCTAAAAGTACCAGAAAATCCATATTTTATATCAGAAAAATGCCAATAGAAACCTAACAATAAAAGGAAACATAATTAAGAGTCAAAGAAATCGCATTGGGAAAAAATTAAACAAGATCAAGCTACAATCTGAGAGACACATGAAAGGTACTAGATGGCCAATACATGGGGAACATTCGAGGGAAAAGTTCATTTTATAATTCATCTATAAATATTAAAAAATACTTGACATATCGAACTTAGTAACACAAGTTTGTCATACACACGACAGCAGAGGCACCTATCTGTCTAGATTGAGTAGGCCTCCAAGCAAACTTAGCCAACATCATCTAATATTCAAACCACCACCGTCCCAAACCCATGTACTTGAAAAGAAAACAAAAATTGGGGGGGGGGGGGGGAATGACACTTCTTTGTTAATACTAAATGAACTTTAGAAATTTAGTACATTAACCTCATCCTTAGAAAATAGACAACCACTGTAGAAGAAAATCAGATAGAGAAATATATAACTTTGACATCAACAATTAGCATGGAGAAGAAACCATAATGTAAGGTAGAAAAACAGAAGAAGGAATCTATAAACACAATTTGATCCAACAGGACGACCATGACATATGCTATAAGTCTATAACAAAAGTGGGACAAAATAATTCTGCATGATTTTGGAATTTTTTAAATTACCCGAACACAATGAGGTGTTGCACAGAGATAACCTCCAGAAAGTATTTCAGTCGTTTCACCAATTTGGTAAGCTATATCATCTTTTCCATAGACAACCTATACGAAAATATACAATGAGTAAATGCATTGTACTAAAGCATAAAAATTCTAAGCTTCATGAGCTTACATTATGGAAAAGCACCAAGTAAACTTCATCTAGTCTTTGGCTGAGAATTAATTTTCATATTCTCACCATTAAGGAACAATATTAGTGTCAGATTTTATCAGACGCTGCAGTCCACCGAAGTCAAATACATAATGCCACACTCAATCATGCCCATTCTAACCAACTCATGATGAGCTGTAATTCTGTTCTATTTTTCGCGCCTATTTTTCACTTTTCCATCTGCTATATAAACATGAATTGGTGATGTACAGTGTAAGATTCAGATCAATCAATTCAGATCGTCTTCATTCTCTTTGTCATCCTGAGTTCTTATTTTTACTTAGATGGTATCAGAGCTCTAAGAGCTCTGCTGCACTCTGATCGATGGCTAGAAACTCACATTCATCAAATTCTCCTGGAAGTTCTACGATACAGAATGCTGGAGCAAATCTCGATCCAACTCTGGATCTAAGGAGTTCCTATTATGTTCATCCTAACGAGAGTCCCACGGCGATTGTTGTCACACCTCCATTTTCCGGTGAGAGCTATCACACTTGGGCTAGAAGAATGAGACGCGTTCTTGTTTCAAAGAATAAATATAAGTTTCTAGATGGATCGATCCAAGTTCCTACGAGCTAATCCCAACTTCGAAGCTTGGGAGAGATGCAACAACATGATTCACTCATGGATTCTAAATTCCCTGCCACCATCAATTGCACAAAGTGTTGTGTACATTGAAAATGCCATAGACGTATGGAATGACCTCAAGGAGAGGTTCTCTCAGGGAGATTTAATCAGAGTTGCTGAATTACAACAGGAAATTAATGCCTTCAAGCATGGAGTTCTCACAGTGACTGAATATTTCACTGAATTAAGGAGTTTATGGGAAGAATTAGAGCATTACAAGCCTATGCCTAGATGTACCTGTCCAGTAACCTGTGTATGCTTAACTATGAGAAACACACGGTTGTTTCATCAACAGGATTAGGTAATTCAATTTTTGATGGGTTTAAATGAGCAGTTCCAAGGAGTCCGATCTCATATTCTTTTAATAGAACCATTACCTATGTTAAATAGAGTATTCTCTATGGTGCTTCAACAAGAGAGGCAAAGCCAATATGGAGTTCTTGATGAATCAAGACTTTCCATTAATGCTGTAGATGGGAAGAAACCTACAGGTAGAGGAGGATACGCGTTTAATAAGTCTGGTGGCAGAGGATCAGGAAAGGTATGTAGCTATTGTGGAAAGTTGGGTCATACTATTGAATCGCGCTATAAAAAGCAAGGATATCCTCCCACATATGGCCGAGGCAATACACATGTAAACAATTCTGTTATTGAAGAGAATGATAATGTTACTAATGATCAAGATGTTGTAGATGAAAAAGAGAACAAGGAATCCAGTTTTATGAGTTTTAATAAAGAGCAATATAATGCTTTACTTGCTTTAATTCAGCAGACAACAGTGGATAACTCGGTGAAACCTCATTCATCTAATGTGGTGAAGTCAGTTGGTTCTAGTAATTCTGCAGGTAATTTGCATCTCTGTTTATCTACTATGCGAAAGGTTTCTCAAGAACAGTGGATTTTGGATACGAGGGCGACAGATCACATTTGTTGCTCCCCACACTGGTTCATTTCACACACAAGAATAACACCAATATCAGTGAATATTCCAAATGGTAGCAAGGCAGTAGCACAATTCTCTGGAACAGTGCAATTATCAGAAAACTTGACAATTGATAATGTGTTGTTTTTACCAAATTTCAATTTCAACCTTATCTCCATTTCAAAGTTAACTTTGGATCTCAAATGTACTGTGGTATTCAATTCGGGTTCTTATATCATTCAGGAGAATGGACACCAGAAGATGATTGGTTCGGGTAAGGAGGCTGATGGACTTTACTACTTGGACGTTAATCAAGTTGCTGGTGTTAGAGATTCCCTTTCTGTTTTTAGTTTAAATGCTTTTGTTGTTCCATCCACTGTATTGTGGCATTTGAGATTAGGTCACTTATCACCTGATCGGATGAAGTTGTTGCACAGTCATTATTCATATATAACACTGCCTAATCACGCTGCTTGTGACATATGCCATATGGCAAGACATAAGAGATTGCCCTTTAATAATAGTAGTTCTAATGCTTGCAATGCTTTTGATTTGATACACTTTGACATTTGGGGCCCTTTTTCCACACAGTCAGTGCATGGTTATAAGTATTTCTTGACTGTTCTCAATGATCATACAAGATATATATGGGTTGTTCTGTTGAAAACCAAAGCTGAAGTGCAAGGTCATGTCAAAGGCTTCATTCAGCTTGTTGAAACTCAGTTTAATAAGAAGATAAACATGGTCCGCAGTGATAATGGACCAGAGTTCCTCCTCCCGGAATTCTATGCATCAAAGGGCATCATACATCAACTAAGCTGTGTTGCAACTCCATAGCAAAATAGGAGGGTGGAGCGCAGACATCAACATATTTTAAACGTGAGTAGAGCACTTATGTTTCAGTCACAATTGCCTAAAATGTATTGATCATGGTCATATGCTATACTTCATGTTGTCTACTTGATTAATCGCATACCCACACGAATACTGGACAATAAATCTCCTTATGAGGCTCTTTTTGGTTGTATGCCTGATCTTAGCTCCCTAAGAGTCTTTGGGTGTTTATGCTACTCTTCGACATTGCACACTCACAGAAATAAGTTTGACCATCGAGCTCGTAAGTGTGCATTCCTCGGGTTTAAACAAGGAATCAAAGGATATGTCCTGGTTGATCTTCAGACTAAAGGTATTGTGATATCCAGGGATGTTATTTTTTATGACCTGGAATTCCCATTTCACACTGATCATGACAACTCCCTCCCACATGCTTCTCACATTTATTTTGAAGACTACATCTCTTCTACTGCCTCACCAACAAATATTATGCCTCCAACTGCACAAAATTCAGAATGTGATGATTCTCAACCTACTGCTTGTCAGTCCACACGCAATAAACAAAGACCAGCCTACCTTAATGACTATGTTTGTCACACCTCCACTTCCACCCCTTATCCGCTTTCATCCACCATCTCTTATTCACATGTCTCTGGCTTCGTCTTCCACACATTGAGCTTTATCTTCTCAGGAGGAACCGAGGTCATATCAAGACGCCATTACTGATCCACGATGGGTTGAGGCTATGCAGCTCGAGATTGCTGCCTTGGAGGCTAATCAGACTTGGCAATTTGTTGATTTACCAGCTGGCGGGATGGCAATAGGCAGCAAATGGGTCTTTAAAGTTAAAAGACATGCTGATGGGAGTATTGAACGTTACAAGGCCCGCCTTATGGCTAAGGGGTACACACAAACAGAGGGTCTTGATTTCTTTAATACTTTTTCACCGGTTGCTAAATTGTCCACTGTTCGATTATTACTTGCTCTTGCATCAATTCACTGTTGGCATCTTCATCAACTAGATGTCAACAATGCATTTTTGCATGGTGATCTTCATGAAGACGTTTATATGGCAGTCCTTCAAGGGGTTGTGGTTCTTAAGGCTGGACAAGTTTGCAAGTTGCTCAAATCCCTCTACGGGCTTAAACAAGCTAGTAGGCAATGGTTTGAGAAGTTGACCTCATTCTTACTTGCTTATGGGTTTAAACAAGCGCATGCTGATCATACATTGTTTACCAAGACAGATTCGAATTGCTTCATTGCTCTTCTTATCTATGTGGACGACATCATAGTTGTTGGTTCCTCAATGTCTATGATTGACAATATTAAAAGTGCTCTTCACTCTCAGTTCAAAATTAAAGACTTAGGCCAACTCAAGTATTTTCTTGGTCTTGAGGTGGCCCATTCCTCCAAAGGTATATCCCTTTGTCAGCGCAAATATTGCTTGGATTTGCTTAATGACTCTAGCCTTACTGCTTGTAAACCAGTTAACACTCCTTTAGACCCTGCTACCCGTCTTCATAAAGATGAACATGGATCCCCATCAGACGCTGCTACTTTTAGACGACTTATTGGTCGTTTCTTATACCTCATGACTACACGCCCCGACATTAGTTTCGCTACATAACAACTAAGTCAGTTCATGTCATGCCCAACTGAGTTACATTCTCGAGCTGCCTCCTGTGTGCTTCGTTATCTCAAACGTTCTCCAGGTCGTGGCATTTTCTTTCCGAGAAACACAGAGGTCCAATTGCTTGGATTTAGTGATGCGGACTAGGGTGGTTGCTTGGATAGGAGAAAGTCCATTTCCGGCTTTTGTTTCTTCCTTAGTAAATCACTCATTAGTTGGAAATCTAAAAAGCAAACCACAGTAGCTTGCTCTTCTGCAGAGGCTGAATATCGTGCCGCTTGCTGGCACGCACGGAGAATTACAGTGGCTTACATTTCTTCTTCGGGATTTGCAGCAGCCTCTTACACGACCATCTGTGCTTTACTATGATAACCAAAGTGCACTCCACATAGTTGCCAACCCGGTCTTTCATGAATGCACAAAACATTTGGATATTGACTGTCATGTTGTGCGTGAGAAAACACAGTCTGGTCTTATGCGATTGCTTCCGATTTCGTCTCAATGTCAAGTAGCAGACATCTTCACAAAGGCCTCTCTTCCTCATGTCTTTCAAACTCTTATTTCCAAGCTTGGCATGGTAGATATCTACCACCCTCCAGCTTGCGGGGGGGTATCAGACGCTGCAGTCCACCGAAGTCAAATACATAATGCCACACTCAATCATGCCCATTCTAACCAACTCATGATGAGCTGTAATTCTGTTCTATTTTTCGCGCCTATTTTTCACTTTTCCATCTGCTATATAAACATGAATTGGTGATGTACAGTGTAAGATTCAGATCAATCAATTCAGATCGTCTTCATTCTCTTTGTCATCCTGAGTTCTTATTTTTACTTAGAGATTTTACAATTTTAAATCCTCAAAATGCATGTAACCAAACTGTTTTATTCATAAAATAAAAAAGAAGAAAAGAAAGATTAATGAAATGCTTTTATTGTTTACAGTCAAGCATAATTTCTAGTAACTCATCTGTCATATATTGAACTTATTCATCCCCAAACGTAAAGGGAAGGAACTAAAATGCAAACCTAAGAGTTCACGCTAAATCATGTGTCACTAATGAGTAATGACATATAAGTAGATTCAATAAGTGCAAGTTTTGTGCCAGTGCCAACATTGCAGTCATTTATTTGACTTGACATATCTAGTGACCAAAAAACAAAAGACTTTGACATATCTCAAATATATCATCCACTCCAGATAGATGTAAGGCATCTAAAACTACCCCATAAAAAATTTGCAGGCCAAAATTATTCAACACTATCAAAAGAAAAGTGACATTTTACCCAACAATTATAACGATTTAACATATCTGGCATTTATAAGTTGATTGAAAGGAAGGATGGAAGCTTCATGTTGAAAGAATGATGAACTAAGAAAAAATTTTAAGGTTGCAATTTTAAACATTGCTTATCATTTATATCATCCTGTGTTACTTGCAATTCCAGAAGAAGAATGTATACTTTGACGATTTGATCACTTCTTGTTCGAATATAGAGGCCAGCAGCACTATCAGGGCAAGGTATTTCTACGCCATCTCTCATAAACATACCACAGTTCAGACCTGCATATTGAATTGAAATGGAAATTACACAAGTGATGGGATGTGAAGAACCATAATATTGGTACTCTCTGTAACAAGTTATGTTTTTTTTTATATAGATGGACCTCCCTAACCAATTTAACTAGAGGAGTATAGGGTCTACGAAGTTAATATTACACTAAACGAAAATTCAATGAAAATATAAGAAATCACAACCCATATGATATGACAATAAACATACGATAATAACCTGTCAGTGAACCATGGTCTGTATGCCACCCACACCAAGAAGACATAGAGTTACCATCTGGGATGCTGTAACAAGAAGTCATTCACAACTTGTTAACATATTGTCATGCATACACAAAAGGATAAACTAGAAAACTCTGCTATATTCAAGTAAAATTATATTAAACTTCAGAAATAGAATATTCTCTAAACAGCATTTTTATCAAGTACAATTTATACATGATCATAAAAATTCTGAAGTGAACTGAAAAGCTTTATGATTCAAGCCTATAACCAAGTCTAGAAGTAAAGATATTGAGGAACCAACTTCCATATGAAGAAATGTTATGCCCTTTAACCAGCCGTCCAAAATGTGATTGTTCTTCCGCTACCATCACATTGTTATTTCAAAAGAATTAATATTTGATATCCTTTAAGTGCATAGGAAATGTTTACACTAGCGTCATAAAAATCATACTTAGGACTAAAGTATGATACAAAAACCAAAGATAACCTTATTTTAATATGTGATATTAGATATCATTCAAATTCAGATACTTTTGAAATCTTAAAATCAACTTCTAATTATTAATATTAGAATTCATAAATTCAAGGCATCCTATTGGTCCCAATTTTAATTTTTTTAAAATTAGAATGAAAGATTTTTTTATGAAATTAAAACTAGCAAACTCTGTGTTCTAGAAAGCTTTTACAAATTATTTTAGTGTATTAGTTGTGTGAAAATAGTGACAGTTTAAACATTTCTGTGCATGCCAATGTATCAAATATTAACTCCTTTTGGAAAAGAGTCAAAAGTTTTTGAGATAGTTAAGTGTAAAATAAGTTTTCAACTACAAGTTTCCATCCTCAAGGATTGGATTTTTCTGGTGCTCAACAGGCAGAGAAATTTTGAGCTATCAATTTTTGCAACTAAGTTGATTTAATAATATACCTTGAAAATGTCAAGGGAAAAAAAAAACCAAATTCCACTCTATCCATAAATCTCATCATTAATGTTCAGGTCTTTGGTTCTAATATAAATTATAATATATTTATGGTAAATTATCAAACATAAGCTTACTGCTTTCATCAGATATCAACATAGAATTCTTGTAATAAGCAAAGAGATAATGTAAATCAAAATTACCCCTGTTTTGCAGGAAAATAATATAGCAAACGTCCTTTATGACAGCGGGAGCGATGAAGTATTGATTCCAGACCTTCATCCTTGGGGGTTTTCATCCCTTTGGATACTGACAAGTTGTTTGAACGTGACAATAGATCAAGACAGAAATAGAAATGAGAACAAAAATGTGCAATAGGCAAAGGAACTTGGTTATGAACAAAAAGGCAGGAGTGACAATTGCCATATCACCTAAGAATGAGTGATTGAGTGCACCACCACTCATGTGGTGCCTAAGGCCTTAACCTGATAAGGGCATAAATTTAAAATCTGAGACTTTGCCAACCTTAAAAATTTAAGGATAATTCCCAGCTTAGTGGGCAATGTGAAAGGGGGGAAAAAAGGGAACAAAAAATCATTTTGTGGTAACGTATTAAATTAAATATTTACTATTGTCAAGAATTGTTTTTTTATTTTTCATGAGATATTTAGAGAAAAAAAGAAATCAGATGCTTTCATTTCAAGAGAGAATCTCTAGCCAGAATCCTCACTCCTATTCCACGTAGAACCATTAAATGTTTCAATATTCTAAGAAATGCCGCTTCAACTTGCAAAGCAATTTTATTTGGTTTCAAAATACGATAGAAAATTCGCTTTCCTAGGGAAAAATAAGCAGAAATTTTTTCTAACTTCCACCATTACGCATGAAATAGAAAAGCTAGGGGAACACCATAGGCCATTCATGATGCCTTTGTCTAAAGCCAAACATGCATGAATGGTTGTCTTACCATATTGATCGCAGTGATATGCCAACATCAATCCGACATCAAACATCAGCTTCCCTAGTGCTTTGAAAGCTACACATCAGAAACAATTGAACAGTGAATGTGTAATCAATCATGTAACAATCCAGCAAAATATAAAGATCAAATAAACTAAGACAGTTTATTATCATTATCTCAAGTTATCAAGATTTGGAATATGTATAAATATCATGCGCTTAATCTTCTAATTTTAAGTTCTCAATACATAATCAAGGAAAACAAGAGAGCTGAAGCATTGCTTCTACTTTACTATAAAGGCTTTAACTCCTAGTAATTATTTATCCATATAGGTTGGAAAAATTAAAGGAGAAATTAGAAAAATGCAATTCTTGGTAAAAATATTTCCAGGTTAGGAACAATTAACACCGCATACGAGCTAGCTGGACTATTGCGGGGGCACTCAACTGGTTAACGATGTTCAGAGAGTGGTTAGTAAGTAACCAGTTATTGACTTAATCAAGTGGTTAATTGTTCATAAACTGGAGATATATTTACCAATAATTCCTTTTTTGTAATTTTCACAAAATTATACTTTGTCAAAGATGAAATATTTCTTCAAATATATAGAGTAAAAGAAAAAACAAAGTAACATCTTCAGGATACAGTATCTGCTGTAAAGAGCCACAAACACTGATAAAGGTATACAAAAGCAAACAACATAAGTTGATTGCTGGATGCACGTAGGCAGAGCAGCACAAAACAACTCAGAAAGACAGGAAAAAACATATAAACGTAGCAGTATATACCCAACACATCAGAAAGACAAACACTGCAAATGCAAAATTGGTTCAGGCTTCAGGGCATACCCACTTCAAGTTCTGGTAATGCACAGCTGGGCCATATATTTGATCCACAATATGATGGATACCTACAGAACACACAAAAGCTAAGGAAATACATATGATTATAAGATACAGAATTACGAGCACTTCCATTTTTAGCCTGGCATCAACAAGTTAACAAACAGACATCAATATACACTGATTTTTAAGTGATAAGAAAAAAAATGAACTTAATGACTGAGGTGAAAACACAGTATAATTCTGTGACATATTGTGTTAATGGTATATCTTGAAAAGAATAAATAATTAATCATGGTTAAATAATTGAATTATGATAAAGCAAAAGTTGCTCCATGCCATCCATATAAAATACAGAAACACCTACTGCAAGAAACAACTGAAAAATTTAAAATATAATATGCGTTCTCATCCACTTTTACCGTTGTATCAAAGATGCATCTGTGGTGGGCCTATCAAGTACGGGATTGGCATAGAAAGATCCTTTTAATAAATCTGCACTCAGGGGAGAACAAGAGTAGATAAAGATAAAAATAAGCCTCACTTAAGAATGTAGATAACTTACCAATTTTCCACAACCTGTGCATGCAACTAAGTACTAAACTAGCATTTCCAAATTCACAGATACATATTAAATATCATATAGTTGAAGTTAATTTCTTATATTATAAATCAGAACTACTTTTATAAAGAACTTTAAATAGTATAACTTTCTTTGTCAGAAAGTAACTTTCATAGCATCATACGGTCATGTCAGATTGCACTTCTTTTACTGTTGATGTTGTAAACTTGTAACCTATAACAACAGTAAGCACAATATTATTTGTGCAATGATTAAACGATCTTCCACAACCCAATGCCCCGAATTCGGAAAGTAATTAAAAAAAACTCCAAGGGGCACAGTAACTATGTCAATAATTTTGAAGCACAGGATTTCCAAGCTTGTTTAAACTGCTCAAAGAATTCGCTTTTTTTCTTTAATAGAAAAACAAATTTTATCAAAGAGAAAAGAGGGAAAGTGCAACAATGAGCAGGATAAAACATCCTATGAAACATAATAATCAAAATACAATAAAGGAACATAAAAGAAGTTAAAAATGCAGCAAGTTTGCCAAATAATATATCTATGCATATCCAAAATGGCAACGTCCTTTAAATAGCCAAGGGTAGAAACACCAGAGAGAGAAGTCATAAACAAAATTTTATCCCAAAACAAATTTAAGGCTTCCCAGAGAGAGGAAGCCATCAAAGTTCATTATATCTAACAGATGAAAGAGTTACCAGGCTTCCCAGATTCAAGTTTCTCTTTCCCATGACTCCAACCAAAATTGTACCTAAGAATTCATGGTGGATAGAAGAAGCAAAAGTTATTTGCCGTTGTAAAAAGCTACAAGGACTGGGTTTTGGACTCATGGCAAAACATAACAATATATTTAGACAATTGAACAAAGTGGAATATGCGATGCGATTCATGCAAAGTGAAAATTTAGAGGTAAGAAGTCTTAAATACAGAGGAGTTACCTACTAAGAGGATCTTCAAGATCCTCCTTCACTTCTTTAGGAAGATTGGCCAATCTGACATAAGGAAAGGAAAATTTTAATCATCAACAAAATAACATGCTTCTAATGATCTCCTTTGATGTTTTAAAATTAATAGGAATATGTGCAGAAATATCATTTTCAAAGCACACACCTTGGTGCAAGATGCAAAAGATTTGTACGCAATGAAGAGTATCCTGGGACCTGTAATTAATTCCAATAAATAATTATGACAACACAACATGTAATGCATCCATAAAATCAACACACAGGAATAGCCAATTCTAAAGCTGCTACATCATATCTACAATCATCTCTTTGGATCAAGGACAAAATGGAGTTCATGACAAGAAATGAGAATAGCATAACCCCATGCCCTCGTTTTTCACAGAAGAAAATATTATATAAACTGATAGAGGGGGTTGGTTCAAACTTAGAAACTCTCCCCAAAAAAGAACAAGTTTTGACCTCAAGCCATAACCTGGCCAGAAATCCTGATTACACTGACTTCACTTGTAAATTAAGAAGTCCATTAGTTCTCTCCTGAATCAAATTAGCTCCGCGTTTTGTAATTTTGTGCCATTAGGCCCATTCATCTTGTGTTTGTGACCAAGGCAAGTAATTATAGTGAATTCCTAGGAAGCAATACCATAGTACAGTGCAGGTGAAAGTGTTAAAAAAATTCTTGGCCAATGATGTGCATAAGAAACAGAATAAACAATTTATTCAGTAGTAACTTACTAAATCAATGAATCCACCCCTCCAAAATATAAAATAAAATTGTAATTCATCAAGATTTCAAACAAATAAATGAAAGATGGCATAAACAAACAAGTCATATGCATCAGCATGCACATACGTCTGTGACTGACAGAATTCCCAGCCCATCACGTCCAAACCCTTCTTCAATCTTCAACGACAAGTCAGAGTTTCTATCCTGTGGCAATAAATTATGAACAATCAAATCAATAATCAAACACATAACAACAAAGACATACCAATCATCAAACACTTATACCACGAAATTCTTAAGTATTACACAAAACTAAGCATCAAGCACGCATTCAAACAGACGCAACATACATGATAGTAATTTTTTTAAGTTGAAACCGATTTCAGAGTTGATTGGTTCACTATAAATTTACAAAGACATGGAAAACGCAGATACAGAACACAGAAAGGTGAGAGAGAGAGAGAGAGAGAGAGAGATTACTTTGAGCTCAGAGAAAGAAATGGAGACTGGGCGCACCGAAAGAGGGTCGCCGTGCCCATGAGAGCGAGTTTTGAAGAGAAGGGACCTTGAGAAGGTTAAGAGGTGGGAACTCATGTCATGTGGGGGCGTGTGATTCTCAATTCAAATCACGCACCAATATTGAGTAAAAGGAAGTAAAAGCAAACTCAAATAAAACCACATGCCGTCTACTCCAAAGTCCAAACATCTTTACACCTATTCAAAAGACGTTAAAATACCTCGTGGTTTTAATATATATATATATATATATATTACGTTGACTTCTGGTGACACCGTAGACTCCTTATCATCAAGTAAAGTGGTTAGTTAGATTTTAAAATTTTTAAGGGTGATCATGATAATTCACTGGAAAAAAAAGGTGTTCAGTTACTTTATTGAAGATAAGTTCATCAAACATACAATAATAAAGTGACACTCTGAGAGGATGTATAACTCTTTAGATTATCATAACCACCTGCATGTAACTGAGGGTTGTTAAAGTGAGTGTAGACTGAGGTAAGGGTTATATGTTAAAATCGTTGTAGTTGTATACAAAAAAAAATAGAATAAATTATCAATTTAGTCTTTAAAAATAGTTTATACTCGTAATTTGATTCTTGAATTTATTTTTACATATAAGTTAGTCCTTAAAATTTTAAAACACACAACAAATTAGTCTTTTTGTTATCTTTCCTTCTCAGAATAAACGATAATATGTGATGTGGCATGTTAAGTGCTTATATGTACTATTAAATGTCACATATCAGGTAGGTGGTAGTCGACAAGTGGTAAGATCGATTGGGTAAGCTGATCAAGGGAAAAAGGATTGTCTGATCGGTCATGTCTAATTGGTAATTGTCAAGATCAAAGGGAATGGTGATCGGATTGATTAGGGACGACCGATCAGTTGTTGTTCCAAATGTGACAAGGGTCTGATCGGTCAGAACCGATCTGTTTAGTTGGTGAGGATAGAAAAACGTGGTGATCGGTAATAACTGATCAGTTAAGTGTGAGTTCGATCAGTTGAGTTGATGAGGAAACTGTTAAGAGATTGGTCAATTGGTAAGGTGAAGGGTAATGGGTTAGGGGCAAAGTCTGCTCGATCGGTTAGGAGATCTGAGTGATTGATATGCTGAGGGAGTCGGGTTTCATGTTTCTCACCTAAATGACGTCATTGGAAGGGTTAGACATATAAAGTAATCTACCATGTGGCATTTAACAGTGCACGTAAGCACTTAACATGTCACATCATATGTTACCGTTTAATTTTGGAAGGAGAAATAACAGAAAAATTAAGTTGTTATGTGTTTTAAAATTTTAAGGACTAACTTCTATGAAAAAATAAATTCATGAATTAAATTGTAAATGCAAGTTATTTTCATGGATCAAATTACTAATTTATTCAAAAAAAATATCATAAAAATTCGGTAAGCAAATATCAATATAAAGAATCTCTAAAATGACTTGTCCCGTTGTCCTTAATAAGGTTAGAGAGGTGAATTAATAGATGTAGGCATAAATTAACCGAACACCACTCGAAGACAATAAAAAATGAGTCGAGCTAGAGAGTCCGGTGCAAAATTGTCTGAACCAGGCAGAGAGTGCAAATAAAATATTCAGAGAATGGGTTTCACTTCACTACATCTCACTTTTTCTTTGTATCCGGGTTTTGCTTGGTGAAATCTATTCGGGCTAAAATGAGTTTTTCATAAAAATTATGATTAAAAAACTGGCATAACATTGCAATTTATGGTTCTCGCTTCCAATTGAAGCACAAGTCGCTTTCATCGCTGGAAGTTCATCTCCATTGATGATTATTTTCTCTAACGACCCAAAAAGGGCCAAAAACAAAAAAGGGCATAAAATTGAATTAAATAACTACCTAGTAAACATGAAACTTTTGGGGGTCGAAAGTGACTTGCGTGAATGATTGAGTATGAGTAGGGAAGAGGGGGACCAAGCATAATTGTATGGATAGGATCGGCCTGCTAGTTGGTCGGTTGATAAGTCTAGTTCAAGTCATTTACAAATTTTTTAGTTGATTTTGTCAAACCTGATCGATTTTTCATGAACAAGGTCATATATTTTTTTTTGTGGGATAAAAAACTAATTAAGTGAAGCATTATTATTCTCTTTTCTCTTCTGTTCACAATTCCCTTATAACTTATTAGGAGTATTTTGTTTGATATGTATTTTTAGTACATTAGATTTGTATTGACTCTTAAATAATCTATTATTTATATTGATTTAATTATGTACTATTAGATAAATTAATAATGTAAAATTTTATATTTATATTAGGTTATAAAATGTTAAATTTATACTCTTAAATGTATGAGGTAATTTCTTTTATATGACATGCTTTTATATATAGATATATATATAGAGGTTTCTCCGGTACCCTATCTTTTTGTGAAGGTACCGGTACCCTTTCACAAGTAATGGTCAATATTTGACTATGTGTCCCACTATATTTAAAATAAATATTATATTTATTTTTTAATATTTATATTTTAACCAATTAAGACATGTGGCTAAATGTTAGCCACTAATTATCATAGGTACCGGTACCCTTATAAAAACAAATGGTACTGAAATATATATATATATAGTTGTAATATATATTTTTTCTTTATATAACTGAATTTTTTGATCTAATCATTGAATGATCGATCAAATCATTAACATAATGATCCAACCTTTTAATCGAGTCAACCACCAATTTAGATTATACAAGTATGAAACCAAGGGGTCAATTTTTGTTTTTGTAAAAACAAAAGCAAGTGAGACAACACAAAAAGTTATCAAATTGGCCTGATTGGGTAGTAGAGTCAACTGAGATCAGGCCAAATAAGCTCAATCTTGTTGAGATTTCCTAAATATGTGGTCTGAGTCACTTTTTTATTTTTTTATTTTTTTGAGTCGAGAGGTTAATAAAAGACCTAGTGTAATAAAGAAATAAGTAAATATTTATTATAATTTTTTTTAAATATAAGTATTATTAGTTTGGTCATTTAATAAATTTTTACATTAAATTAGTAAATAATATTAAATAATTAATTTAATGTAAAAAATAAACATTAAAAATTTATTTTAATATATTCCTAATTAAAAGAACTGAACTCTAAAAAAAATTGTCATAAAATTGCAATTTAAATTGGTTCGCGCGGAGAACTTGGAATTGAACCGTTCAAAAGTGGCGGTAGTACTATGCTGTGCAGAATAGCAAGCCCCCACTCACTCTTCCTCTTCCTCTGCCCCCAAAGTAACACACAGATGGAGCGATAGAGTAGAGGAAAAGAGCGATGGAAGATTCAGGAGCGATCCTCGCTCACATTTCATCTCTGAAGGATATGCTCGACCAGGTTCTTCTCCTCTTCCCTTCCATTCCATTCCATTCCATTCATGCCTTTTTCTTTTTTCCTTCTGACGTGGGATTTATCTTTGAAAATTCAGGTTAACGAAGAAATCGAGGCTAATATTCAGATTACGCGAGAAATAGAATCAGGCATCGTGAAATGTGAGGAGATCGAGGCCGATTTGGCAGCCAGGGAAGCCGATTTGATCAAGATGAGTGGCATGTTGCAGTTCGACACGGTTGGATACGTCACCGTCGCTGGTTAGTTCGGTCTTCATCGTTGAAGTTTCTGTTTGATTCCGTTTGGATAAATCAAATGCATTCAGTTAGGCGTTCGTGTTTCGAATTGTATCGTTTGTTGTTTTGATCCATTAATTCGTGAATTTATAGAAAACAAAATGAAAAGGCCATTGATCAATCAAATACTCTAAGTGAGTATCTCTCGAATTATAGATTTTGTTTGATAATCAGTTCAAATTCCTAATTTCACAATACATGAATCCATGCATGGAACAGTCCTAAATCAACAAAACGGTAATTAAATCGATTAATTTTGATTTTTTGTGTTTCTCTGGTTTTCTTCTTTGCTTACTAATGGTTTGGGTTTTGGATTTTGGAAGGATATGTTTTATCAAATTTCATGTTTTATACCCATTAATAAAAAGGAGAAGGCAGCATAGGCTGTTCTTTTACCCTTTTTTCTCATAATTTTTTACAATTTTGACCCTGTTAAGTTTACATTTTGCATTTTTAAGAATTTTTTTAATCAAATTGGTTAGGAAAATCTGAAAATGCAATGTTATACTTATGTGCATTTTTAAGTTCTGAAACTCGAATGTTTCTTTCTAACTTACATGAATCGTCAATCCGTGTACACTTCTGATGATATTAGATTTATGCACCCCAGATATCAAATCTATATGTTGCTTCCTCAAAAAAAATTATTTTCCATCCTTATTTTCTTTGTTTTGGCGATGCTTGCTTTGACATACAAGGGCAAATTCTGAATAAAATTCATGTCACTGATTCTAGTTACTTTCAAAAAAGATATTCATTTACTGGATCTTTAGCAGTTGGAATCTATGTTAAATTAACTAAGAGTAGTTTTCCTTGAGCAATTCATTGTTTAGTGATTTTATTTTTTTGCTGTTCCACTTTTCAATTCCTGTTCAGTATTACATTTTTTTTTCTTTTTTCTTTTCATTTATAGCTGATTTCAGAGCCTCGGTGAGTTCCTTGGAGAAGGAGCTATGTTGTCTTAAAATGAAGCGGGCTGAGATCATTAAAAGAATGGATGAAAAGCGGTATTGAAAAATTCTTCATATTTGTAGATGTAGTTATTGAAGAGTAATTTTGTTTTGGGCTTTCCATTTCTGGCAAATTTAAATTCTGCCGGCAAAGGCTGGAATTATTTTTCATGGGTGCCTGTATCTCTTAAAAGAAGACAATCCTATATTGCAAGAAATGTCGGTTTTGAAATCTTTTATTGGCTAAAAGGTTGCCATATGTCTATGAATTTATGTTATGGTACTTTTGGGATGACAAAAATTGTACCTGGACATTCACATGAGGTAGGGATCTTATATTAGATATAATATAAGATCTAGTCTAAGGATAACTTCTATGATCTATCGCTGCCTGAATATAGTTTCCAAGTTATTTCTCATTTTCTCCTTTGCTATATAGCTACATATATCATTATCTTTATGTGTGTGTGTGTATATATATATATATCTATATATATTCTAATGCTCATGTTTGTCAAACTCTCGAGTTAAATCTTAAACTCATACGATCCTAGGACACAAAAATGAGTTAAATTGCATGTAAACTCTCTTTTTGTCAAACTCGTAGAGTTTCAGTAAACTCTAATAGAATCAGTAAACTCTCGATTATACTAACGAGTTTATGAGCCTGAATTCATACATAGTCTTGGCCTCAAAATGCACATTTTTGGTTGATTTTTCTATTCTGCAATATGTATTGGGTTTATAAAGCTAATTCTATGCTTTATTATTATTTTTGTTCTGTTTTGTTAAACTACAAAATAATGCAAGTGTTGGAGTCAGTTGGACCTGGAATAAGTATAATATAATAGTTAGTTCAAGTATTTAATTATGTTTGTACTTTATTATTTTTGTTTACTTTGTTATAGAATTGGAATGTTAAATATTAATTATGGATATGTTATTAAATTATATTTAGTTATTAGGGTATGTTTTTAGATAATATTTTTGAAGCATGTAATGAGTTTAGGGGTCTAGCTTACTATTCGAGTTTACGAGGGCTCCACAAGTTTACCTAAACTCTGAAGTTTGACAACCATGCTAATACTTTTGAAATTCCAGGTTTGGTTTCATATAGCTTTCTTATGTAATTTGCTATAATAAAAAATGCAATAAGTCTTCCGTGGAAGTGGCATTAACTTAAGCAGCATTGCATCTTTGTTTTGATGAATGAGTGATATGTTTCTATGCAGGGAAAATTTTACAACACTATGCCTAGAATTTCAGAGAGACATTGACAAGAGACAAAATTGTGAAGTGAGGATTTTGTTGTCTGAGAAAGATTCCCTTGAAAATGAAATTCAGCTTTTGGATAAGAAAAATAATGTTTTGAAAAATTCAGTATTGGCATTTCTGGAGGAAATTCTTGAAGATCTTCATAGTTCAAACTCAGGTAAAATTGTTTTTTCCCCCCCTTAGCACTATGAATTTGCTATATTACTGTTGACATCAGACTAGCATAGGGAAGTAGGTTTTAAACTTCTTTTGTAATATCTGTGTGTGTGTGTAATTGTGTTTGTTTTTCGGGATAATTTTTCAGACCATTGATGTACCTCTAGGACTCTTTCCTTCCACTAAACCAAACTAAGGACAATAGGATTATAGGACATATATAGGGAGTTATTACAGCTGCACACATTTTGGCAAAACAATCATTGGAGATGGAAACTAGCAATATTCAACATATCCATGTTTTGAATTGTACAGCTTAATGTCTGAACTTTGAACAATGTAATACGTGTTGACTTTTTGGGAAATAGTTTTGGTCAACAGCTTACAGAAAATTACTTTCTGGAAACTAGTATTATTGAACATATCCAGCTGCTATGGTCTTATAGCTTAAGCTTTTCTGCCATGATTTTGTGATATTTAGTTGGTTTCAACTGGGAACGTTTTCCATCCGCAACTGGGAACGTTTTCCATCCACCAAAGGTGGTGGATGCATCCACTCTTCTTTATTAACTATTGATTTTGTATAAAAATTGATTGATGATTAGATCTTTTTAAGTGATACCTATATTACAAGTTAATAAATAAAAGTTTGACTTTATAAAAATGTTCTAAATTAATTTAAAAGTAATATGTAATTTTTGCTGAATAGCTTCTGATATAATTGATTATTTAATTTTTATTAAATTAAATTAATATTTTAATATTTTAAAAATAAAATAATTATTTATTTTTATGATATTGTTATACTTAATTATTATTTTACATAAGTTAAGTGAATACTTAATTAATAGATTTATTAATTATTTATGAGTTTAATTTTAATTTATTATTATTATAAAAAAATTTATATTGTCATCTAATTTTGTATTGTCAAATTACAAAAAAAATTGACTATCATAATGACTATCTTGAAAGTCTAATTTTTTTAATGATGTGTCAGTACATAATTGAAAGACAATATAAAAAAACTAACATTAATAATAAATTAAAATTAAATTCATTATTTAAATAATTTAAAATATTAAATATTAAATTTATTACTTATATTACTTTATAAACAAGCATGTTTTAGCTAAAAATTAATGTATTAATCCAATCAAAAATAATAACACTACTTTAAAATTAAAATATATTTTTACTCTTCTGTACTTGTTATACCCGGTGTACTTGTTATACCTGGTTACGTTCTGTTGGTGAATGAAACACCAACGTTACGTTGGTGGATGGTAAAAGGCTCCGTTTCAACTTCCACTGTCTTTTATGTGGAATACTCTATGTGGTTTTCTGTATCATTGTTTAAAGAAGACAAAAGTTTACCTCCAGCAAAACTGGACAAGAAATGGCTTTTCATTTTTCTTTCTATCTTTAGGGATGGAGAACAAGATTAAATGAGTGAACATAATATATTCCACTGGTTTACGTCGGCCACGATCAACCTGCTTAGATTATAGCATTTACACACCATTTTGTATGGCCTACATGGAAGATATTTTTTATTAATTTGACTAGAAAAATACACATGAATCTGCAATCTTTTCAGATCATGTTCTTCTACTAACCGAGATAATAACGCATATATGAATAATTGAATATCTCTGTTGTATGAATGGAAATTTGTCAAACTTTCGTTCTATTCCTAAATATTTTTATTCTGGTCTAAGATGGATCTTCCATTTTTCTTAACTTGGACTTTTTTTAATTGTGACAGTAGTCTGCCTGGTTGGTTCTTAACTAGCTACTGGGATAAGACTTAGTTCGATTGTTGTCGTCTTCTGGAGTAGCTGGCATTGCAGCGTCTTACAGTACTTTTTTCTTTCTTTCTGGTTTTTTTTTTCTTAGTTCTTTCTGGTTTAAAGGTGCCGAAATTAGCTATGAGTTATTGTGGAGGTTCTTATACATATTCCATATAGATCTGTGTTAGTTTTTGGAGTTAATGATGGAGTATTAGATTTTGAGTATTGGATATGACTTTTTATGATGTAGTCTCCTGTGTGCACAGTGATGTATTGCAACCTTTCCCATCCCTTTCCCCACGCCCCCAACTGCAGCATTAGAAGTTGAGATACAGAGGAGGAACTGGGAGAATGAGAAATTGCTTAAGGATATCAATGACTTGAAGACTACACTGCTTACAGCTATTGGGACCGGTGATGATCTACTGTAAATTCCTTTTTTCAAACAATTGATTCATAGATCTGGAGTTTGAAGTTGTCAATTTTGTCAAGTTTGGTCATTATCAATTTTTAAGTGAGATTTAGATATGGATAAATATGGAAAGTTATTTGATGGAACAACTAGAGTTGATGATTAAAAAACTATGCAGTCAGCGACTCAGCGTGCCAGATTGCTAGTCCGTTTGATTCATCACTATTTAGCATCATGATGTCATTTTCATACATGTGGCCTTAAAGTTAACATGAAGAATCGTGACTGGCAAGTAAATGGTTACTGCATACATTTGAAGCAAAACTAAGTTATGGTCCCAACTCCCAACTCCCACGCAGGCAGCCAGAGGCAGCTACTGTATCAAGGGCATGAAGCTGCTGCTGTTGCTCCATTGAAGTTGGCAGGTGTAAAGAACTGCAACTGAGTCCGTGAAAGATAGTTTTCTTGTTGAATTCTCTGTTCCTCTCAGAGTAGGAGCTTTCCAGGCAACAAGCTCTTTGCGTCGATGCAGCTTTTCATGTTTGGATACAGTTGGCGCCTCAGGATTATTTTGTCTCACGTGGCGACTGGCCATAGGCGTTGGTCAAACTAAAGACTGAAGGGTTATAGATTTTGAATTTGTACGGTAATGTTACAATAAATCTTTCCATTTCGTACTCTTTTTTTCTTTTTCTTTCTCCCCAGGGACTGTTTGACATCGTTCGTACCTGAAAAGAGACTCCCCCTTTTCATTATCTGGCTCTCAAGAGTTGCTCTTTTGGTAGGGACCGGCTCCATTCCTTTCACAAACTTCTTTATTGGTCCTCCACGCAATAGTATGTGAATGTTGTGTCACTGTCCACTTCAGTTTGGGGCCCATTGTTCTTGCATTGATTCTGCTTCAATATATCTTCAGGTATTTTAACAATAACATTAGGAAACAAACTCGGGCTTTCAGCTTATTATTGTGAATATGGTTTTTTTTTACCATAGACAAATAGAGGCTAGCTTGGGAATTAGTTCCAGCCTTGCGAATATGGTTGTTGATAAATGATAAACTCATTCATCAAAATCATGAAACAGTCAACCTTTGCTGCGAACTAAAAGGTTATACCACTTAAACAGGATTTACTTCTAATTGAATTTTCCTTAGGCTGTACCTTGAGAATAAGTTTCAAAATCTAGAGTTTCAATTTTATTGCTGTAGTTGTAATGCCATTCCTTGATCGTACAACTACAGCAATAAAAGTAAAATACACCCATTTAAAATGTAGGTATCTAGGACTTAGTTATATAGATTGATGCCCATATCCGTCCAAAGGTTATGACTTATCAAATTTGATTTAGCCATTTTGACGTCAAAGGAGTGAAAAATATGTTCATGGTAGTGCTGCAATTCATTTTTGCAGCCAATGGACATTGACGTGGATGGTTGGTCATTTAGGATTTGGAGTCTAATACTTCACTGTGTACGGTAATTAAGTTTGCAAGACGCTCTTTCACATACATAACAAGTTATTGGTATAATTTATATTGTTACAATTATAACTAAATAATAATTTAAAAAATAATGATTATTATTATTATTATTATTATAAATGAAATAAATTATTTTAAGAACTTGTGATTCTGTTGCTATATTATCAATCCTTTCCAAATCGTTGTAAAGTGGTAACACAGCGACCCTAATGGCTAGTAATAGTTCCTCCACGTCTAAGAGCAAACGCCTGGAACCCAAAAGCAGGAAAACAGTGATTGTGTTTAAAATGTAAAAAAAAATGATATTTGATTTGATTTGTAAATTAAATTTTATATTTGAAATGTTAAAAAATAAAAATTGATTTGATTTTGAAACTTTTTGTATTTAAGTTATGTATATTTAAAAATTCATTTAAATTTGGTTGGATATGAGTAAATTTGTTTTGATTTTAAATTTAACTATTTAAATTGATTATTCTATCTTTATACATTTTTTTATTTTACTTCACTGACCTAACAATATTATTCACAATAATATAAGGTTAAAAAAATAAAATAATACAATCAAATCTAATTAAATCAAATTCTATTTTAATAAATTTCAAATATAAGAATTAACTTTCAAATAAATTTAAATACAATTTTCTATAATAAGTTATACACAAAAAATTTAATTTTTAAATTAATTTAATTTAATTTAAATCAAATTAAATTTATTTTTAATTAATTTCAAATACAATCAGCTAAAAGCTCCCTCACAGCAAAGGAAAGGAGTCTGATTTAAAAAATTGAAATAGAAACAATAAACAAAGGTTGTCTTCCATGTCACAGACAGTGACCATGAACATCACGTGAACATCACGTGCAACAAAAGATTGATTTTGGTACCGTACAAATGTGTCTTTTCTAAATTTTTGTTTTGTTGGTACTTTCTGATGGTGTCTTTTCTATTTGAATGTGTTAGTAAGATTTGCTGGAATCAATATATTATGGTATAAGTGATAAATATTTAGACTTTTTAAATATGTAATTAAGGGTTCAATTTTTAATTTATGTGTATGAAAAACATATATTAAAAAAAGTCAATTCTTTAAATAAATTTTAATATTACAAAGAATTAATCCTCACAATCATATACAAAGATACCTTAAAAAAATAAAAAGCAAGCTCTGCTGGAGTCCTTTAATATTGCCAATTTCATATAATTGGGTTTGAATTTGGAACTACTAGTAGGTGAGTTCTATATAATATTCCACCTCCGCTATTCTCATAAACATGTGGAGTTTTACCACTTGTCCCCCTTTCATATAAGCTAGTCATATATATCTAAAATATGTAACAAAAAAGAAAACCATATATCTAAAATAACAGAACAAACTAATTTCTAATGATAAATAAAACAAATAATTCAGATAGAAGAAAAGGGTAGGGGCATGTACAATGTGAGAAGATGGGCATAATATGGAATTATCGAGTGAAAATTTATTTACTTCTACCAAAAGAAATGGTGTAAAAATTATTTTTTATTTTTCTAATAATGAATTTAACTATTAGAGTGTTCATGAAATCCATCCAATAATATTTGGCTTGGCTAATTGTTAATCTAAACTGATTTTTAAGCTGCTATTTATTTCACAATGCAGAAATTTTCTTCTTGCTATGACCTAGTTTTTTTTTCTTTCTTTCTGTTGTTGATTAGGTGAAGGAAAGGTCATTGGTATGACTGCTAGCTAATCTTAATGAGTTTGTTGACTTGGGAAATTTATTTAATTTAATGTATTAAATTATTTTCATGTAAAAAATGGCTGGTTTAGTTTCAAATATATTTTTTGGTAAATTTTAATTTCAAATATTTTATGTTGCAATTAACACAGTAGGGCTGGTCTAATGATAAAAGTATGTGTCTATGTGAGATGTGATTAATACATATTTGAACTCTCGTTTTGTAAAAAATAATTAGGGTTAACATTAAACTGATTTTTTTAAGGGTAAATCTCTCTGTCACAGTATGAATGACTTACTTTTAACCAAATCGAAAAAATATTAGTCTAGCTTGCAAGTCAAATTTATTAATTAATTATTTGATTTCCTGAAAAATCAAACTCTAATCCAAGAAAGAATAAAAGGTTGGAATTGAACCAACTTAACAAACAAATAACCCTTAGACCGAATAAATAACAACGAATATCCCTAAATGTAATAAATTCTGTGCTATACTCTCAGATTTGATAAGTCAAGCTTGGATGCAAAAACTTATATAAAACTTTTTCTATCGATTCACCTTGGTATGCAAATACAGTTTTCCTTCTTTTTTTTTTTTTGGTACAACAGTTTTCCTTTTTCAAAAGTGTCGTTTCAATTCAAAGTTTTTCACCCCAGCTAGGAAAGAAGGCTTTAGACTTTAGCATCACAACAAAGCTCAAGTTCTATGGATGTTTTGTCTCTCCTTTTCATTCGTGTAGATTTTATCAAACTAACTGTGAATCACAGAGATAAATAGTATACGACTCCAAAATTTATTATTCTCTTGATACTGTTTTCTCTTTTAGGCAACTATTCATACCATGGGATCAAATCAACTGATCACAACAATCGAATCAGTGGTCAAAACCATTTTTGTCCAAGGCTAGAGCTATATATATATATATATATATATATATATATATATATATATATATATATATATATATATATATATCTGTTTGTGTGTGTGTATTCTAATACTAAGTCTTTAATTGCATCAAATTAATTTATTTCTAATAAAGATTATGTCTTTTTGTTTGGACTTGTTAACATACATGTTAATATGTTTATAACAGATTTTCACATATATTTTAATAATAAATAAGAATATTTTTCTTATCCACAAAAAAAAATTATTTTAATTTTACGTAAGTTAGCTTTAACATAATTACGACTAATTAATTATAAACATGATTATATCTTTTAGGCTTTGTTTGGATTATGAGAGAAATAAAATAAAGAAAATAAAGAAAAGAAAAATATAGTAGAAAATGAGTAAATTTTTAAATTATTTAGATTAAGAGAATTATGAGAAAAATAAGAAAAAAATAAAATTAAATTTTATTGTAAATACATATTTACCCTTATTTATTTATTTATAAAATAACAAAAAGAATGGTATATTAGTCAAATTTTCATCTCTACTCATTTTTTCTCTATTTCTTCTCACTTTAGAAGAAAAATAAAAAATGTGTGGGACCCACTATTTTTCTTTTTTTCTTTCTTCTCTATTTTTTTTTCTAAACAAATAAAAAAAAATTTTCATTTCTCTTCTATTTCTCTATATTTTAGTTTTTTATTTTCCATTTCTCTCATACCAAACTGGTGAATAGTAATACCGGTTGAACTAAGTGACTTGTGATCCGACGACATTCACCTTCTAACTAGACTTCTAGAACATTTGTTTAAACATTTTCCTCTCCATATTAAAAGAAGAGACAAAGAGGAGGAGAGTAACGTACATAAACCTGACCTACATAATTTTATTAAGAGTAAGACTAATAAGATATCTGACCTTCTCCCTACCTTATAATGATAGGAGTCTCCTGCACCGAAATACTCGATCGTTTGAGGTAAGATTGAAAGCCCTAAGCATCCTTTTTGGAAAGTCATAATTTTATGGATTTAATTTTAATTTATTGTTATTGTAAAAAAAATTTATACTGTTATTTAATTATGTATTGATACATTATTAAAAGTGTTAAACTTTTAAGGTAGTTATTATAATAGTCAAACTTTTTTAATAAGTTGATAATATATAATTAAATGATAGTAAAAATTTTACACTGATAATTAATTAAAATTAATCTCTAATTTTATTTTATGAAAAAGAATTAAAAACACAATGAAAAGATAAAGGAAGGAGATAGACGACAGAGAGTGTGTTTTGTATGGTTTTCAACATTTTTTTTACTATTATTATTGTTGCTTGCCAGAAGTGTTGGGAACCAAAGCCGGAGCACAGGTCCATCACAAACCCCTTTCTTCCTATTTAAGAACTCCCATCTCCCCACCTCTTTTCATGCAATTCAATCATCACCTCATGTTGGTACTGGATTGAACATCCAAAGCCCCAAAAAGTTGTCTAGAATTAGAAAGCTTAAAGAGAGCATAAAAGTAAAAGCCCTAAAAAGTACACTTCACAGTTTGAGAAAGAGCAGAGAGGAAACAAGCAAAACCCCAAGTTCATATATGCAGAGAAGATGAAGATAGAAACCGAGACCATTGGAGTATCTAAAAGAAGGCTCATGGGAAAAGGAATGGGTGCTCTACTCAAAGAAGGTAGAGGAAGGTTTTATATACTTAGAAGATGTATCATAATGCTTCTCTGCTCCCATGAATAGTGAGTATTTGCATCTATATGTTTTGTTCAAATTATAGTTCTACTCTTATAAATATATGTATATTACTGTCTTCCAAAGAGAAGAGAAGGGAAGTTGTTGTTGATTGTTGAAATAAAACTACTATAAGTAATTGATGTTTTTCCTTTCTTTCAACTTTCTTCACGTTCTAGTTATTACCCTAAAAACAAGATGGAGAAGTTAATCTGTTATGCATCATTTTGTCCAAGGCTCACTTGTGGATATCGTTCCTTTTCTCTCTATAGCCTGTATCATGGTTAGGTTTTCTTGCCATCTCTCTGATCTCAATTAAACTTGTTGAACATAAATGCCTTTTGATGAACTTGGAAACAGACTTCTGTTTGTGGCATTTGTCTTGATTATCAATGTATCATCAAGATTAAAATATCAAGATTAAAATATCAAGTTATGTGACTTTTTTAAGTGATTATATGACCTTTAGGAAACATTTAATCTTGATTACATATGGATGATCCCATGGTCAAGATTTATTCATCTCATTCTCACAATAAACCACTTCTCTTACTAGAATCCACTTACTCCATTTAATAATTTTTTATAAACTTAGAATTTTATCAATCTAACCGCTGAATTGAAAATTATTATTAAGTAGATCAAATCTATAAAGTTTTATAAAATTTTAAAATTAATTGATATTTCATTTAACTATTTTATTTTAACATATAACATACTTTTCAAAATATAAGAAAATGTAGGATATAAGATTAAATACCGAAGCATATTCAATTTATCTTAAATTTGGTATACATAATTTTCATGATGATGATATATATATATAGGGTAAGGATTCACTTACACCAAGTGTAAGTCTTGACACACTTGTACTACTTAATAATTTTTTATAGAATGTGAATTTAACCAATCCAACCGTTGAATTAAAAGTTTTCATAAGATATATTAACCCTATAAAAATTTTTACAATTAAAAAATTATTTGATACTTCATCGCATTACTTTATTTTAACGTATAATATGATTTTAAAATATAAGTAAATTTTATACTATTAGATTAGATAACTATATGTGTCTGATTTATTTAAAATTTAATATGTATGATCGTTAAGATAATAACAGATGAGTCAACAGTTAAATTGGTTAAATTCACATTCTACAAAAAATTATTAAGTAATGTAAATGTGTTAAAACTTACATTTGGTGTAAGTGAATTTTTACCCATACTTCAAATCAATTGACACTAGTGTAAAAAAAGAAATTTTATATCAATCTTTGACTATTGATTACACTTTAATCTAATAGTTTAAAATTATTAAATTTAATGATGAAAGAAAATAGTTAAATTTGACTTCAATAAGGAGAGAGAGAATAATAGAATAAGATGTTAATTAAGAGATAATATGATGTTAATGAAGAGAGAAGAATAAAATATGAGTTTAATGAAGAAAGAGAATTTGATTTTATAACTAACTCTACTAATTAAATTAGACAAAATTAAATGTTTGATATATTTCCTTACTAAAAAATTGTTGATATATTTATATGTCAATAGGTTAATTTTAATTTTTTAATTTTAATAATTCATTTGAACAAAGATTATATATTTTTTTTCTATTTTTATTATTTATTCATTTGATTTTTTTGATTTGCAAACAAATTGAAATGTAAATAAATATCAACTCGTGTTACTTTTTTATGCTCAAATTGGTTTAAATAATTAGATTTTACAAAAAAAAAGTAAAAAAAATAATATGCAGCGTTATATGCATCTAATTAAGTTTTTAAATTTTTACAATTTGAAATACATATTTAACATAAAAAATAAAAATCCCTAATTTTTAAAATATGGTATACAAAAAAAATGATAAAATCTTATAATCTACACTTGTTTTATAGAAATCGATCTACTCATAGTTTCTTCTTGTTTCAAAAATTAAATATCTTATAATATAATCTATTTATATTATATGATTTTTATTTAGTTGAAAATATTAATAATTGTTAAATTATTATTACATACCTTTTAAGTCAAAATGAAATATTAATATCTTATTATTACATTTTTTTTTTATAAATCAGTGGAGCTAAAAGCTCATTATTTCCTGATTTTTAAGTCAAATTTGTCACACTCTCTAAATTTAATTTTGACTTAAAAAGAGTGTAATAATAATTTAAAACCTATTAATAATTTTAATTAAATAAAAATCATATAATAGAAATAGATTATCTGATAAGATATTTCATTTTTTAAACTAGAAGAAACTATAAGTGAATGGGTTTCTAAACTAAAACAAGTATAGATTATATGATTTTATCATTTTTTTTGTATTTCAGATTTTAAACTTTTTTATAAAATTAATTAGAGATTTTTTTAATTTTTTTACGGGAAATATGTATTTCAAATTTTAAAAATTAAAAAACTTTATTAAAATTTTTATTTTTTCTGGCGTGGAATGTGTATTCTAAGTATAATTAAATCTCATTTAGTAATTACATATTGTAAGTTTTTTTTTTCATAATTTAAGGATTTAATTAGTAAAATTAAAAATTTACGATGATTCATTGGATGCAAGAGACCCGAAGTATAATGGCACAGATTTTTTCTTTGTAAAAAGTAATTAATTTAACCAATTTGAGCATAAGAAAATGACATGTGTTGATGTTCATTTACATTTCAATTTGTCTGCAAATTAAAAGAACAAATGAATAAATAATAAAAATAGTAAAATTAATAACATAATAATCTTTGTTCAAATGAATTATTGAAATTAAAAAAATAAAATTAACTTATTTACATATAAATATATCAACACTTAATTTTGTCTAATTTAATTAGTAGAGTTAGTAATAAAATTCAATTCTTTTTCTTTATTAAAGTCATATTTCATTCATTTTTTTTCTTCATTAAAATCACATTTTACTATTTTCTCTCTTTTTATTGTCAGTTTTAACTATTATTTTTCATTATTAATTTCATAATTTTAAACTATTATATTAAAGTTAAATTAATGATAAAAATTAGTGTAAGAGTTATATTTTTATATTAGAGTTTAATTTTTATTCACTATAAATGTAAAGTTTTTTTTATATTGTCATCTAATCATGTGTTACTAAATCATTAAAAGAGTTTGACTACCATAATTACTATCTAAAAAGTCTAATTATTTTAATAATGTGTCAATATATAATTAAATGACATTATAAAAAAACTTTACACTGATAATGAATAGAAATTAAATGCTCTATATTAACGTTAATTGATCATAACTCTCTTTCTCACTGTAGTCGGGTGGGACTTTTGACTTGACATTGCAGTGGTCTTTTCCCTTTATTTCTCCAAAGAGGCCCAAAGAAAAGAAAGTTAGATTGAAAGGAATAAGATTTTTTCTGCAAAATGATTAGTTTTTCATTTCAGGAAGCTAATTTACAAGTTATTATATATCTAACCATATATGAGTTACCCAGCAGATGGAACTATCTCTTTCTGCAATTTTTCAAGGCGGTCACCGCTTAACAGAAAATGTTCAATAGCTTAAGAATTTCAGGACTTTGGCATATTGATCTTAATTTTTCATAACACTTACAGCTTTATAGATTAAGTCTACGAAAGGAAGAACTGATCAATAGCAACAACTTTATATTGTATATACCCTAGCTACAGCCACTAACTGTTGACAATTCCTTCAGAAGGAAAATTTTCTTAGCCTGTACTTTACTTTTTTAATTTGGAGGTAGGGGCAATAGTCATATATCAAACTAAACCCATCTTCGATTCGGTTTAATTTCATTCAATATTAAACCTTCGGCTCAAATTGATAATTTTAAAGAGGATTTTTGTGTCAAGAAACTAATTAGTTATGAAAGTTCAAACTATCAAGTGAAGGTATGAACATTTGTACCTTTCATCCTTCTTCTACTTGTTCTGGTTATATTATCCGGAAAGGAAAAATGGACTGTCTCACTCACACACACACAATCCAACTTCTTTAACAATTTAAGAGCAAACTACTTGAAGCTTTTGTTTGGGAAAAAATGAGAAAGGAAAGAATTTAAGAGAAAAGAAAGTAGAGAGAATGAGATAATAGAAAATGAATTTTGTCTTCTTTGGGTGAAATTAAGTTAAATATTTTTCTAATTTTCATTACTTTTGTGTTCTTTTTTTCTTTTTCAAATAAGTTCATAGAACTTTCACCTTTAATTTTCATTTCTCATAATGTCATTTTATCCATTTCACCCCTCCAAACAAAATGGAAATGATTAAGACTTGTGGCAGTGCCCATGAGCCCTGTCGATGGAAGAAAATTATTAGCATGTTTGGATTAGTTTTTGAAAAATTTCAAACTATTATTTGAGAAAAAACTTATCTCTTAAAGCTTTTGTTTAAATCATGGTTTAAGATTCACTAAAAATCAATCCAAACATACTATATGAAACGTTATGTAGAGTGTTGAGTTTGAAAAATAATTAGAGTTAAAATATCATCATTATTATAAGGGTGGGTGGGCTTTTATCTTGACATGGCAGTATGGTCTCTGCACTTTATTTCTTCAAAGAGGGCCCAAATAAAGGAAAAATAGATAAAAGCAGTAATAACTAGTAAGACATTCGCATATGGATTTTCTTAGTTTTCCATATCAGGAAGTTAATTATCAGTCATCTAAACTACGTTGACTTGCACTAAGTACAGTCTATGGATGAATCTTACAATATAGCCGTACAGACCACGATGAGCAAAGTAGCAGCAACTTAATTTACTGTTGTATTTACCCAACAGCGACTAAAGTTATAAAGTAGACACTTCCTCCTGACCTCATCTACTTGAATAATTAAGCCAAATCTATTCTATTGATTTCGTTTGGTGTCGTACAAGGTAAAATGAACAGTTAAATTGGTTCAAGTTGATTTGTAAAAGCATATATTTATGTATACAATATATGTAGAACCATAGAGTAATTTTTTTTTACGTACATTTAAGGTTTGAATATTATATTTGGTTTTATGTTATATGAAAAATGATACTATTTCAGTGATTTACATCTAATTAAAAGAAAAGAATTGAAAGATCAAAACAGTTAAATTTTTAAGTACCCATCTAAAAATTCATATATTTAATGACCCAAAGTATGATATAACTTGTATTTTGCACATTTAATGGACTCCAGTCTAGAGTATCATCGGAGAAAGAAAGAGGAGGTAATGCCGTACCAGATCGAACCACACTGAATTATTCTTAAATCAGTATAATTAAATTTTATAAGATAATTGGTTTGATCTAAATTTGTTAAGTATGTGAAATTGATTATGCTCTCCTATAACTGAATCAACGCACCACATGCACCCCTACTTGGAAGAGGCAACGGTTGTTCATTTGGCATAACTCTCGAACCCTTGAAGTAGAGTGTACATTTGCTCAAGCCCAGTTCTCAAGCAAACTGTGTCCCCGGGTGAGCTATGCTCGAGATAACTGTATAGCACAACACAAGCTAGAAATACTTATGTATTCTGCACCTACTAAACCACCCTTAAGATAGTAATACGCTCAAGTGCTCAACTGAGAAAACTAGTTTACCTGTTTAGCTATTAAAATTTTCGGCATATATGAATACACTCACAGGCACTGACTAAAACAGATTTCTAAGTCTTAATATCGAATTTTAGCTTTGTGCTCAAGAGCTCGCAAGCCAACCTCGTTTGTCATGTAACTATGTCATTCATATATAGCTCACACTACAAGAAGTTCAAGGGGGCTATTTTCAGTAGCTCATGTTTCAGAAGCTGTCATGATGCATCTAAAGCTTAATTTCCTCATTATGACAGGTGTTACTCACCTTTTCGCAGAAAGAAACTCACTTGCATAAGTAGTGATATAACTTCCATAATCCAAAACTTGGCAATTGATTGCGCAGGCATATCACCTTAACCTTAGACTTTGATTTTATAAAACTGAACAGAGTCAACAATCATGTAAAAAAAAAATGTTATATCACTAATCCAAATTTCCAGTATAAAGAATAACTGTACTCATCCATAATTGTACAGCAAGCTCCCATTGGGATTCTTTAAACAGAAACAAGTATATGATGAGAATTTATTCCTCATTGCATGATGGTCCCTGGCCAGTACATAGAAGAAGGGCCATGAAGAGGTATAATGGACTGAAGCCAAGGCTAGCTTCATGTGATTATTCATTATTAGAATAAAACTGTTCTTTCTTCACTGACTGTCATCTAAGGTACCCACAAGGCATTTCTCCAATAAGAATTCAGCGTTAACCCAAGCATGATATTTATCTGACACAAGGATTAAGGATAAGGCTTTAAGTAGTCCTTAAAGAGCAGAAACTGTGTGCATCATGGGGAACAGATGAACATGCACAGGGCACCTAAGCTGTAACTTGAACTGTAGGCGTATTACATATGCATGAACAAACAAATAGGAATAATCAAAGGTAAAAGGGGAATGACCAACATATGGAAAGGGAAAAAAAAAGGGGCGGGGGGGATATAGGGTGTAAGACCCCCATTTTGGTTATGATATATTAGACACAAAAATCTTGAATTTTTATATATTATCTCATACCTAAATATCTGATAAATAGGTTTCCAAGAATTTGGGAAATTAAGATGTCCACTTGTTAGGCTTATCTGTAGGAAATTGCGCATGCTCCAACTCCAGATAATAGAAAACTTGGATCATCTGATGCAGCAGTCCCCCCCAACACACACAAAACTCGAATTCCTCAGAAAGCCTAAAAATCCGTGCATGATATTCTCCATATAGTGTAAACCTTAATATTTCTCACGCGAGAAGCATTTATAAAGGTTAATTAGCATCTCAAATGCAATGCATACACAGAGAACTGTTCACAGAGGAAGATTGACATCTGAATGAATGAAGGGAAAAAAAAAAAAGCTAAATATCCAATGATAACAATAAATTAATACAAATAGAAGAATGAAGTAAGCTGACAAACTTAAAATAATAAAGTTAGGAAAATCACAGAAAGGATACTGAATAGAGATGTGCAATCTTTTCCCACTGCCTTCATCAACATATCAACACCTGGGAGATATATTTTTTTTTTTTTTGTGACAGAAAATGATTTTCTGTTCATGTTAGCATTTTTCTCAAGCACATATAGTTTTAATGAAATGAGTAATAAGAAGAATTAGAAAAAAAGACATATGAACTTGCAGATTGAGTTGATTACCATACCTCCAGGGTGAAACTTCATATATGGAGATATATTGTAAACATGACCTTTTAAAACAGTCCACATTTGGCCCTCTGTTTGGTGTTTTCTAACTTCATCCATAGAAATAAGTCTCCTGTTTGATTGTCCCTTTAAACCTGGAATTGGATAGATGAGATTAATACATTACATTACCTCTTATTCCTAAAAGATGTAATGACAAGTTAAGAACTAATTTATCAGTTTACAGAATCAAGGGGGTAACCAAAAACTTAATTTAATTATACATATTTACTGTTCGTTAATGGCATCTTTGATAAATTACAGGAAAAAGGCAACTAGGAGTGCCGGTAACCTCTTATATATGCATAAACGCGTGCAGATGTGCTCCTGCTTGCTTTTGGACATACAAAAGGAGTTCTGTATAGTAACAAATTACTTCCATACTGACATTGAAATGGCAATAACTTACACAAAAGCACAAGAATTTTTTTTTATAAAAAAAAGTGACAAACTTTTATGGTAAAAACAAAGGGACAATGTTTAAGAATGGAGATATTAAGAGAAGAATTGAGAGAATAACACTTCCCAAGGCCAAATTTGGAGAAGAGATGGAAAAAAGTTATAAAATATATAACAGAGCCTTTGTCCAAGCCGATGGCATTGCATATGAACTTTAGCAATGTAGTAGCTTAAGGGTTGGGACTTGGGACTGTAAGTGACAACAGCATGCAGAAATTGACAGCAAATTTTATGTGGCTTGATTTCAAGTTTCAACTCCAATGATCAACCATTAGCTTTTCTTAATTCTTTCAAGTATTCTTCTCCTAAAAAGCTCTAAGTAATTAGAAGAAATTTTTCAAAGAAAGGCCAAAAGAATGATTGCATGGTAAAATTTCAGTAAGAGAACCTGCAAGGTCAGGATGTGATCGGGTAAGCTTAAGCCAGTCCATTTGACTATAGCCTTTTTCAAAAGGAACTTTGGCCCGAACTGTTGACTTTTTGACAGAATTCTTCTGTTTTGTTAACTTCTGAAGTGAATTCTCAGTGTCACTTGGTACTGATTTTGTGGTCAATTCACTCGGTCTACTTGAAGTTGTGTTAATTACACTGAAAGACAAAGAGCCAACTGTATCCTCCTTCTTAGAGTGGGAATTATTTGGTAAATCATCCTTCCATAGAAAACCACTATTTCTACTACTACTTGCATTTGAGGATTCTTCTTTTATGGCAATGTCAGCAATATCTGAAACAAGCTTGTCTGTTTCAAGACCATCCTGATCAACAGTTGAACTGACCTATACAGTCATGATATCAAATTAGAAGGAAATATAAGATGCATGGTCATAAACTCAGCAAGTTTGCATTGCAAATTATAAATCAGCCAAATAAATATCAAAGCACAAAAGCAAGGGGAGAGAGAGAGAGAGAGAGAGAAATAATCACTGTCCAGGAAATGGCATTGATTTTACCTGACAAAATGTGAAATCATTATCAATGTCCATTTTAGACCACACCGCGATTCTAGATAAGATTTTGTTTCACCAGCTGCAATTGAATTCTCTGATAATGAATAATGCCAAAGTCATAATGCAAGCATTCAGTTTATAAAAGTTGAATAAAAAATTTATTATGACAAATATAATAAGCTACACTGAAAATGCTATTGATGCTGAAACTAATAACATGCAGTATTAGTAAAATTATAAACTTGACAGAAACAGAATTGTCTAAAATCTAAAGAGTTGTCAGATTTCCCAGAACCCCACCCCCCCTTCTCTCTCTCGAGAACAGACCCTCCTCAAGTTTCAAATTATACTAATAATATACGAAAAAGGTTTCTAACCAACATCAACCACTCGTTAAAGCAAGATTTTCACTGATCGATGTATAATCAGGGAAGATTTAACCCAATTCAAAGCCAGGTATATGGAATCAGTTTCAGCACAGCACTCAAACATAGTTAATTTCTACAACGATGAAATGCAAGCAACCACAGATTGATCAGATTCCAAAATTTCAAAGTCAGGCTTTAAGTGTTGGGAAAGAAATTGACCAGGACCCACAACAAGTTCAAGCTAGCACTTTCAACTTCTTAATCATACAACTCAATAAAGCCATCCCCAAAACCCAATAACAAGATAATTGGAAAAAGAAAAAGAAAAAGAAAAAATCCCTTCAATTGAGCCAATACATATAATATCTCACAATTTTCTCGTCACCCAAACAAGCAATCAAATTATTATTTTTATTTATTTTGGCAAACTCAATCAAATTCTAGCACCCACCCCTTCACATTGAAAACGATCGTTATTGAACAAGGGAAGGATGTAACGTAATAGATGCAAAACAACATTTTTCTTATTCATTGAATTGAGAGAGTAACTCACTGTAGATTATGGCTGCGTCCTCTTCCTCGTCGCGTGGAGACTAGGCGTGATGTGAGAGAAAGACGTTTATAGACGACGAAATGGAATTTTTCATTTTTCAGCTGGTCAATCTTGGGTTGGGCCTGTGGTGGGCCACAAGTGACCAGTCCAAAGCTAAAGCCCAATGGATTGAAAGACTGATTGTCCAAAGAAAAGCCCAAGCCTGTTTGTACAAACTCTCTGCTATTTATGATATCATTAGTGATGGCACTTCAATTACGTGGTTAATTTTGTTGTGGGGCTGAGCAACTTCTTGGTTCCATATTTCAACAAGGTTAAGGTTGTTGTGTGACCCATTACCCATATTTCAACAAGCAAAATCCAAACATTATTAGATATAAGTGACTAGTTGACATTGAGATATCATATGCGTAACAGAACATATATACCACACCAGTACCACACATTTTGCAGCTATATCTCTATCGTTAATATTCTTGTGAGCTGACCTACTTTTTTTTTTCTTGTTATTTTTTCCATATTAGGGAGACGTATACGTTACCTATTTGGGTGATGCTTACCCTTGTTGACTTGGAACAAAGGCACAGTAAGAGAGTAAAATAAAGCCCTCGCCATCATGGATCAACCACGTGGCTCTCATGCAATTAAGGACGTAATTAGTTGAATAGAATGAGTTTGATGAAATGAGAATGAATACACATGTTTTGTTTGGTATGATCCCATTCAATTCCAATGTTTAATATTTAAAGTTGATTGAAAAATAAAATAAAAATTTTATTACTTTTTGTAGATTGATTTGTTTAATTAGATGATAAAATAGATTGAATTCTTTCACTTTTTATGATAAAATATCTATTCATATAATTAAAGGAATGATTGACTTCAACCATCAAACATAAGAATACTTATTCCCAATCTATTTATCCTTCTATCTCATAAATTCCATTCATTCAATGAAACGGGTTCTAAAAAAAATAACCTTAAAGCTAACTTCCATAACATATAGGGTTCTTTTCCTTTTTGCAATTCACATGGAAAAATTCTACCACCTTTCTTTCTTCAAGAAACCATCATAGCTATATTCCTTAGCTTTTGTCGCGACCGGGAAAAATCGCGTCGAATGAGAGACGAGAGAAAAATATAGTTTAAAAATAGTGAAATGGAATGGAGTCGCCACAAATCGTTTATTGGGTAGGGAAAATGACTGCAAAAACCTTTTTACAAAATGGATTTAAAGTAAAAACACAAAAAGATGGTCTGCGAAAATCAGGCAGGGTTTGGGAGTCGATTATGCACAGGGAATGGTGGAAACTTAACCCCACAGCACCCCTGATACATCCGTCTTGAGACGATTACCTTAAGCTAATTGTGCAAATTTTATAACCTAAGTGATATCTATTTTACCCATTTCAACAAGTAAAAAATTTAAATAAATGCGAACAATTATTCACAAGTGGCAGAGAAACTAAATTGTGAAAATTTAAAGTTTGGCTTGACTTGCGGGCCTACGTATCCCCTGCTGCAATGAGGAATTCAAAGCCACGTAGTTCTTTCTAGAAAATGATTGTGGGTTAATTGATTTTAACTAAAGAAAGAATTAATCGATTAAAAAAAAGATAAATGATTTGATTAAAAAGAATGTTTTATTAGCGTGTCCTAAACATGATGGAATATGGTACTAGACTCACTGATCCATCCCAAGGAAAATGTCTAGTAAGTACTTGACCCCTGAGGACAACTAAGCGATTTGTGGCACTGTGCCACTTATTTTTAGGAAAGAAAGTTTTTATCAATGTGACCTAAAAGGAATGGAAGGTGGTACTAAGCCCACTGATCCACACCAAAAAGGTTGTCTAGTGGGTACTTGACCCCTGAAGACAACTAAACGCAAGCTTTATGGCAGTCTCAGTCCAATGGAAGCCTTAGTCCAATAGAAACCTCAGTCCAATAGAAGTCTCAGTCCAATGAACACTGTCCATTTTTCGTCCGATGGGCATCGTCCAATAAACATCGTCCAATAACTATCGTCCATTTTTCGTCCGATGGGTTTCATCCAATAATCATCGTCCAATAACCATCATCCAATAACCATCGTCCGATGGGTTTCGTCCAATAATCATCGTCCAATAACCATCGTCCATTTTTCGTCTGAAGGGTTTCGTCCAATGGGTTTCATCCGGTTTCGTCCAATGGGTTTCATCCGATACCCATCGTCCGATACCCAGCGTCCATTTTCTGCGTCCAATATTTTTTTATATCTTTTTTTTTATTTTTTATTTTTTATTTTTTATTTTTATTTTTATTTTTTTTACAAATTTTGGACATGTTAGTTATCGGGTGTCCTTGAGTGAGGTTTTAGGGAAAGGTGAAGATGGCTCTGTTTTTTGGTTTTTTTACAGTTTCTGGATTTGATTTAATGGATGTTGGGATGGGCATTAGTGCTGTTTTTAGAGGCAAAGTAAGGGATTTTATGGTGGATTTGGTTGTTAAGTGGGTGTCATTGGATGAAATTTTAAGAGGGAGTGAGAATGGCTCTGTTTTTTGCTTGGTGGTGGCTGTTTGTGTACGGGGGATGACTTTAAATGTGGAAGACATTGATGTGGTGGTTTTGGGTGGTAATGGACAGTTACTAAAGAAAGAAATGAAAAAGAACGAAGGAAACATAAAACTCAAACAAGACCAAACGAAACCCAAACAACCAAAAACATTTCAAACAGATCATGTATACACAACATTTAAGAGCATGAGCAAAAGATATCAAGAATAAGGAAATTAGAAGACTAGGAGCTTACCTCTTGAAGCACAAAAAATGGAAAATGCCTTCTCTTTTCTCTTAAAATTTTTCTTCTTTCTCTCTCTTTTTTTCTCTATGATTTCTTTTCAGCCCCCCCACTACTAAGCGTTTTCCTCCGCTTTTTATATGTGAAGAGGAGACCAAAAAGAAACCAAATACAGAGTGTTTGTGTGCTAAGTGTGTGCGGTGCAGCTGGTGGAGGTTGTGTGTGCGCAGTGGGGGCAGTGTCTGTGTGTGTGCAGTGAGTGTCGGTGTGCGGAGAGTGTGCATGTGCAGAGGAAGACGTGCTTGGTAAAAGAAAAAATGGGAGAAATTGGCTGGGTGAATTGGATTAAAAGGAGGCGGACTAAGTCCAATAAGTCAATGAATAAGTTGAAAGAAAAAAAAATGGGTTGAGTGAGTTTGGAAATTTATTTCACTTCATTTTATTTTAAATACTCAGACAAAATTGGGTGCTGACAGCTTTCATCCACAAAGCATCACACATAACAAGTCACAAAATTATTCCAAGCACAAGCACAAAGTTGCTACCAACTTTGCTTGCCATGCATGTCATATTATGAGTAACTTTGGATATTTTTTTTTATATATAAAATTAAAAAGCACTTTTAAAAAAATAAGTATGTTTGGATATAACATAAAAAAATTAGAAGTTAAAAATAAAGTTCAATTACTATTTTTTTTAGATGCTTATGATCTTTAGCTTCTAAAACAAAGTGATTTTTAATATAATTTTTTGATAAAAATATCATTTATCTTTATTAAAAATTACATCATATGTCTTCTCTTTTTTTCCCTTTGCAAACCTTTCATCTCTCATAGTGGATACCATGCATTTTAGTAATTTTACTATAAAAAATTCTTATGTTTATTTTATGCAAACATACTTAAAAGTTATTTTATCACTTTAAACTATTTCTTAAACATTATATCTAAATACAAAATAATTTTTTTTATATAAAAAAATCTACTAAGAAAGTATAAATTGTGTGTGTTTTGTGTATGATTGGTAAAGGAGGGAAAGGGAAAGATTTTAATAGAGAGAAAGTATAAATTTATTTTTTTTACACAATTATAACATTTAATGTAATATTTAATTTAGGGATATTTTAGTCCATTTGTAAATATATATTCTCTCCTCTCTAAATCCCTCCACTTTTGGAGAGGAGTTAAAATTGTCACAGGAGAAATTTTGCTCCCCTCTCATCCCTTCTAAAAAATTAAATCAAACACATAAAATATAAAATAACTTCTCCCCTCTTTTCCATTTCTCTCCAACCTAACACTATATAAATTTTACATAAATGGTCAAGATTAAAAAGAGTTTAATTTTGATCTAATATCAGTGAAAATTTTTTTTACACTATCATCCAATCATATGTTGTCAAATTATTAAAGTTTGACTATCACAACAACCACCTAAAAAGTCTAACTATTTTAATAATGTATCAGCACATGATTAGATGACATTATAAAAAAACTTTACACTAACAGTAAATTAAAATTAAATTCAATTAAAAATTACTTAAAAATCACATAACCACTTAAAAAAATCACATAATTTTATATTTTAATCTTCATCATACATAAATACTCTAATAATCAACGTTTACTCTTAAATATCTCTCATATATAGATATATCCCATATATATATATATATATATATATATATATATATATATATATATATATATATAGACATTGTGGGCCATTTTCGCATCCTCTCTCCTCCTTTTCAGCTCCGAAAAGCTTCCCCCTAGGTTGGGATCTGTGACACCCTTCTTTCGACGTTTGATTCATCCCACATTCCCTTCAAAGCCCATATTTCAAAATCTGCTTTTGATCATTGCCAATTGCATTTGCTTTTCTCGTTGGGTTTCGGCTCATCGATGATTCTGATGAAGTTTTGGTTTTTTCCTGTGTTTAGATCTTAGCAAGTTCCTTGTGAATTCTGCGAGAGGTATCGGAAGCTGCGATAATGGATTTGGCATCGGGTGTCGGTGGAAAGATTGAGAAAGCCCAAGTTCTGTCTGCTGTTGACAAGTGTGTTTCTCTGTTTTTTTTTTTTTTTTTTGGTCCTCGAATTATGCTTTTGATGCTTCTCGCTTTATTCTCTCGGATTTCAACTTTGTTTCTCTGTTTTACTTTTCAAAATGACGCTTTTCGTGTTAGTTACTTCCTTCACAGCGGTTTATGAAGTTTCTCTGTTCTCTGTAATTCATAATAATTTACTTTCTGTGCTCTTAGATTAAGCTTTTATTAGACTCAAATCTCGCAGTATTATTTCAATGAAGATATTTAAAAGAAAAAATATTTGGATTTTATTTTTTTTATAAAATGGTCATTATTATTTAAGAAATTAGGATGAAAAATTCAAGAATTCTCTGTTGCTGGATCTGATATAAAGGGGTTGATTACTGTATGACTATGAAAAATGGGGATTATATTTTCTTTTTCTTATTTTTATAAAAAAAAAAAGAGTTTTTAAAGGGTTCTAACTTTCAGTACCATCCTGCGTGGAATGTTGGGTTTGGACTTATGAAAAATGAATCATATGTGGTCCATCCTGTATATTATGCATTAATGGAACTTTTTCATTCTGCTTGTGAAGTGTGACCCCTTACCTAACTGGACATGACGATAGTTATCAATGTGCTAGTTGTTGCGAAACTGAACCATGACTTCAGACTTACTAGTCAAGGAATTTTTATTCTGGTTGTTCAATATTTTGGATTCCACTCACATGGGTTTCTGGGGAAATTGGGGAAGAGAAATTAACTGGCAGTTTTACAATGAGTTGAACAGTGACGCTGAAATTCCAAATTTGTAAGCTTGGGTTTGTTTCTTTAAACTAAGGAATCATGAATAGCTACAACTTTGATATGTTGAACTATGGAAATTCGACTACTGCCAAACCTTTAGGTCATAGTTATAAAAACTGGACCGGTAGTCGACTCGGTCAGGGTACTGGGTCACTGGGTCACTAGTTCAACCAGTGGGTCACTGGTCGAACCGCATAAAATTAAATAAATATTTAAATATATATATATATATATATATAAATACACACTACATATGATGATATTTATCATTATAAATAACTAAAATATATTTATTTTGAAAAAAATATGACTACCATGGTGTAGATATCGAAAAGTTATATGAAATGGACATATAATTAGTCTAAATTGGACAAACGAGTCAAAAGTTATGATTTTTCAAAGTTTAAATTTTTTTTTTTTTAATTTGGTGACTCGGCTGGTTCCGGTTCAACCAACCGGGTCACTGGTTTTCATTCAAAACCGGCCGAGTCGGACCGGGTCAGACCGGTTCTGAGACATACCCGATCCAACTAGTCACCCGGATCGGTCACTTGACCGGTTTACCGGTCCATCGGCCGGTCCGGTCCGGTTTTTATAACATGGCTTTAGGTAGTTATGAAACCACACATAACTGGACCGAGATTTCATATTATTCATTTTTTTTTGTTCTTATGACGTACCACATTGGCATTGGTTATGCTGTCATCAAACAGATGTTTTGGTTCTATATTTCCCTCCAACTTTGAATTTCAAATTGATTAGTGTATTGTTCTTAATAACTTTGACTATTATGGGTTGCAATGAGATGTTGATTGCCTACAGTTTTACTGGTAGTGATAGTATGAAAGATGGAAAGTATATTGCTAAAGTTATTAGGTTATATATGGACAAGTAATTATGTTTTCTGTTTGCTACGTATTACAATGCTATATTTAGGGGGGGAAATATAAATGTTTCCATCTGACAATAAACGAGATTTTGTTGTTAGTTATTATAGCTGTTGCATAAGGCCAAAAATAATTATAGCTGTTGCATTACATGATAAAAAAAAATTCTGTCTTATATGAGCATGATAAAATGTATTGAGCTTATGGTTCAGGTATGAAAAGTATCATGTTTGTTATGGAGGTCAAGAGGAAGAGAGGAAAGCTAACTACACTGATATGGTGAGAGACATTAATATTTCCTTTATTTAGCAACCAATTTTTTTTTCAGGTTTTAGTACTTATTGTAGCATTAACCTTCCTGTCAGCTGCATGCTATTGCCTTGCCAATTTATATCTGTTTCTAAAATAATTTTATGCTATAATTGTCTTTCAATATTTACGCAATTTTTATGAAGATATTCAATTGATATGACATTGAAACAATATCCAAACTATTATTTTGGATATCGAGGTAGTTAGATTAGTCATTAAGCCAAGTGCATGTTGGGATGATTAACTTGTAGCAATCTTTTTTTTAACTATTAATGAATATTGACACTTTTATTTGTTGTCAGCTTTCCTATTTTAATTACTCGTGATGCTGTTTATAACTTGATTTGTGAAGTTGGCTGACACCCTCTTTCTATCTTAATTATGGCCAACTTGATTATCTACAAAAAAGAATATTGTAAGATCTTCATATGTTTTTCAGGTTAATAAATACTATGATCTGTCTACCAGCTTTTATGAGTTTGGCTGGGGGGAATCTTTCCATTTTGCACCCAGGTTTCCATTTGCTTCGTTCTGCACTTACAAATTGAAGAATTTGCTGTTAGTCCAACCACTCATGCTTGCTGCTAATTTTCTTCTCATTCAGATGGAAAGGGGAATCTCTTCGAGAGAGCATCAAGCGACATGAGCACTTCCTTTCTTTACAACTTGGCCTGAAGCCTGGACAGAAGGTTTTCATCTTCAATGAAGGCAAACTGATATCTGTTTTACTATATGTTAATTAAAAATTCATGTGTTTTTTCCTTTGGTTTTAGGTTTTGGATGTTGGATGTGGAATTGGGGGGCCACTAAGAGAAATTTCTCGATTCAGGTGAATGGAACTTCCTTCTTTGAGGCCTCCTCTGCCTTTGCGTTCCTTGCTCTTCCTCTACTGGCTAATAAAAATGATTTAAGTGTATTCCTGCCTCTGGTACCAAGTGTTGCATAGAATGTTTATTTTAGAAGCATTTATATTTTTAGGAAACAGTGGTTGGATTCATAAACTTAATTGTATTTGTGCAGCTCGACATCAATCACAGGGTTGAACAACAATGAATACCAGATAACAAGAGGAAAGGTATGTGCTATGAATATGTAATGCATTGACACAACAATTTGGCCTTGTCAATCATCATATCTTAAACTCTTAAGTTCCTTGTTGATGAAGGAATTATGTGGATTTTCCACATTTTATAGTTGAGAGAGATAGTATTTAACAGTAAATGTTCATATATATTTTGATCACTTATGAGCCTTCATTAATTAACAGGAACTCAATCGCATTACTGGAGTGGACAAGACTTGCAACTTTGTCAAGGTTGATCTTTTGTAAATAAACACTTTTTTCTTGGGGGAGGGGTAGGCCTTTTACTTCTTAGCATATGAGTCCATTTTTTTTGTACTATTGTTCTACTCCTATTATTTATGTTGCATTGGATATTTTGATAATAAAATTATATAAGTTAAGGTTATAGCTGACAGTGACTTGATTTTCATATTTGATAATGCAGGCTGACTTCATGAAAATGCCATTCCCAGACAATAGTTTTGATGCAGTGTATGCAATTGAAGCCACCTGCCATGCACCAGATGCTGTATGTGACAGTATTTTGTACTCTAATTCACTTGTCATTCTTAATCCTTTTTTCCCTACTACTGCATATCAGCTTTCTATAGTTGCACATGCATCCATAATTATCAAGAATTCTGGACCAAATTTCAATGCGCCATGCCTAACAGAATGAAGTGCATGTGTGAACTGTTAATTTACAAAATTCTGTCTTTAATTTGTATTGTCTGAAACTTCTTTTTCTTTACTAATATGGAATTATGGATAGTATGGGTGCTACAAAGAGATTTTTAGAGTGTTGAAGCCTGGCCAATTTTTTGCTGCATATGAATGGTGCATGACTGATGCTTTTGATCCCAGTAATAAAGAACACCAAAAAATAAAGGTACGATGTTGAGGTATAGAAAGAATTTAGATTGATGTTATGCACTCATTCCCTTGAAGCCTCATCCTAGATAAAATTCATTGGCATAGGCAGAAATTGAGATTGGCGATGGGCTTCCTGACATTAGATTGACCACAAACTGTCTTGAAGCTCTGAAGCAAGCAGGTTTTGAGGTGAACATTAACCTCTTGTTACCTTTCACTAATATTGTTCTTTGAACATTTAAGAGATGAACCACCTAATTGGCTAAGGGGAGATTCATTCCTTTTGTGCACGAAGGTAATCTGGGAGAAAGATCTTGCAGTTGACTCTCCTCTTCCTTGGTACTTGCCTTTGGATAAAAGTCACTTCTCACTTAGTAGCTTCCGTCTAACAGCTGTTGGACGACTTTTCACAAGAAACGTGGTATTGCTAGTGAATATCATATAGCTATTAATTATTTCAATTCATGTATTCTTTTATTACTCAAAATATTGATATTGGTTGTGGGCTCTGAATTTGATTTGTTTGTAGGTCAAAGCTCTGGAGTATGTTGGATTGGCTCCAGAGGGGAGTCTAAGGGTTCAAGATTTCCTAGAGAAGGCTGCAGAGGGACTAGTTGAAGGTGGAAAGTAAGTTTTCCATTTATTCATTAATATCATTTTCAAGCCGCATCTAAAGTGTAATGGATATTATTTTCAAGTGTTTTTTATAATTATATATATATATATATATATATATATATATTCAACTGGAGGTAGAAATCGAATTGGTAGAAATGAAAAAATTGAAGTTGAAATTGGGCTGCTCTTAGATCACGTGCAGTTCTCGTCTACATGGCAATCTCTGGGCCAAATGGTCTCTGTAGTGCATCTGAGCCCCAAAAGAAATGCTGATGAGTTAAATAAGATTAGCTTGTGAAAAAAATTGGGAAAATGACCGATAGGGTCGGTTTGGAATTTTTTTTCTCATTTATTTCGTTTTAAAAATTAACAAAGTATTTAATTAATTTAACCAATAATTTATATATAATTAATCATGTATTAAGTATCAAAATAAAAATAAATTATTAATTAACTGTATATAAATTTTTGATTAAATTAATTGAATACTTAGTTAATTTTTAAAATGAACCAAATGAAAAAAAAAATTTCAAGCCGACCTATCAGTCATTTTTCCAAAAAAATTGTCGAGCACAGGACTGTCAAATTTGACTTGCTCATGTTACTGTTTCAGGAAAGAGATTTTCACACCAATGTACTTCTTTTTGGCACGGAAGCCTGATTCAGACAGTCACTAAGGTGGTGGTTCAAATTGTTGCTGTATTCGGGACTTATTGAGATTCTGGGAGGGAGAATTGTAAATTGTCTTTGGCCTTGCCAAAGTGAGTCTTGTTTTTAGTTGCTTTTCTGCGTTTAGGTTACTAAGACTTCCCTTTGCTTCTTGTCGTTTGCCGAAGCAGTGTTAGCCCCCTGTTTCACTGGATAGTGCTGAACTTACCTCATAATAGACGAATTTTCATGTCATATTATGTTTTTATCCTATATCCTATATATATTATTAGTTTTTGACCATATATATATATGTATATATAAGGTACTTATATGATTGTTGCTCAAGTATGTGGGGAGATTGTGTAGAATTTAATCTGTTCAGAAAAAGTGGGACTCAATTGTTATCAAATGATTCATAGAAAAGATTTTGAAAAGTTGATGAAGAATCCGTTTGTGCGAATATCAGTACTTGACCAAACCAATACCTTATGAATTATGTGAAGGATATATAAAATTCTGTGTTAACGTCAAGGGGCTGCTGCCTTCGATTTTCTTGTCTTATTTTGGTGGTTTTTTATTTTCTCAATTCAGATCTAACCTAATTATGATATATATGGATAACTTTTGTTATTAGTTTTGTGATTCGAGCTCTGTTGTCATTTTATAGGTAGTTTGCGATTTCAGCTCTACCATATATATATATATATTTCTTGGTTGATCTCCTCATCATCTCCATAACCTATATGACGCTGAAAATGCGAGCAAACCATATTCATAGCCACAATCTTTTTGTGTAGCCTCCCCGTTCCCATTCTTCAAAGAATGTGCATTTAAAAGTTAGGGTGATGCTATGGAACACCGCACAAGCGGGCGAGCTCCCACAACTTAGACTTCGTTCTTGAGAAAATGGCTGCATTTAACTTGGATAATAAATTTTTAAAATAACAAATATATCAACGTTTCATAGCATTTCCCTAAAAATTAATGGCAATTAACAACAATTATTAATCAGATTAATTAGCATTAAATGTTATTTATAACAAAATAAAATAAAATAAAGGAAAACGTTGAATTGTAAACCTGCACGAGCCATCTAAACATGCAAAACGAAAAAAAAAGTTTGGTAGCATTTTTTAAAATAATAAAAATTAATTCAAACTTATAGTATAATAGCACATTAGCACTTGTAAAAATTCGAGAAAACTTTCATACCCAATGAAAATATCATACTTCAAATTAAAAAGAAACGAATATATAGAAATGGAAGCAAGTAAAAAAAAATCAACAGATTTGTTTCATCGGTTTTAGAATCTTAGTGATTCGGTTTGACTTGGAAACTTTATGAGAACGTGGTTGATTTGATTTGGTTCAAAGATCTCAAAACTTGAGTTAAATCTCATATTAAAAAACAAACAAACAATAATAAAAAAAAACAAATAATAAAAGTATGCATAACAAATTATCTTTTGAATAGAGTATGTAAATCCTATTTGAATCAACGGACAAGACTCGTTTATACAATTAAACCCTTCTCCTGTAAAGAAAATCATTACCGCAATCAAAATATTGTTGAATCAAACAGAAGAAAGAATGATATCAATAGTCCCCACAGCACCAGCAGGTTTGGAACCGCAGCAGTGCATTTGGGTCGACACATTGCCACCGCCGCTAACGGTGGGTCCGCCATGAGAGTGGTGGTCGGTGTTGTCGGAGAGAGAGGGAGGGTGGTAGTACTTACGCCCTGTTTGGGGGCAGTTGGAGTGAAACCTTGCTACAATTCTCACCCCTTGGTCAAGAATCTCTATGAACTTCCACATGCCTCTGCCTGTGTGTTATCTCTCTCAACTCAAAATAAAACACCCCTTTGAGATATTTCTTTCTCCCAGATTTTCTTGGAGGAAGAAGCAAGAAAATAAAGGAGAAAGAAAAAAGAGCAAGAGCTGAGAGATGTGCTATAAGAAGGAAGCCATGAAAGAAAATGGAACACACAGATTCTTGGAATTTTTCTGAGGGAGAAACAGTTAATATAGCTGTCCTTTCCCTTCACGTTGTCCAATATTGGTTGTTGGAACCGCGTTTTGCATCTGTGTCCTCTTGTTTTACTATAATTATCTTTTCTTCCTTTTTTTTTTTGAAAAAAAAATCCACTCCTCTTATATTTTAGTATCATTATTCATTGTCATTTGCAACATAATTGCATTTGTGTTGGTAGGTAATGAGTTTTTCTTATATAATTTTTTTTGGGTATTGCGGTGGGTTAGCCCAAATAGATTTTCCTATGAAAATTGGACAATATGGTTTTGTTCTTGACTTTTTTGTTTTGCCAAAATAATTTTCAAGAATAAAAAATAAGATTATTGGGTGAAGTATTTCAATTTTTTAAAGATAAAAAACAGAAAATTGGTTTGGTTATTAAGTTTTTTTTTAATTGAGAAAGAATGTACTATAGAAACTTTTTTTTTGGTATATTACTATATAAAGTATAAACATTGAAAAGAGAAATATTGTTTGATTTATTTATGGAAACGCTACCAATAAGTGTAACAGTTCAACTTATTTATAGTCATAGGTTATGCATGAACAATGCATTGAATGAAAATCATGGAAAATAACTAGTTGTTTCTGGATTTTTCTTTTTAAAACAGCAATTTTAGAACAGTTCTAAAAAGTATGAACTCATGAAAAATAAATAAAAAACTACCACCCAGACAGTTTTTAGAATTTAAAAATAGAAAATTGTTTTTTAAAATAATAATTTATGATGTCCTGAACTTGTCACAAACCTCACAACAAATTTAAATTTAAGACAATAATGTAAAAAAGTAAAGTTTCTTAATATTTGGGCTAATATATGTTGGTTTGTATTAAGTGTTTTCACCAAAGCACTGGCTCAATTCATGTATCCTTCGCAGAAACACACTGAAATAATGTATTTTACTATTTGACTAGTGATTTTGAATGTGCATCTATGTGTTTGTACATTTCATTAGTTATAGGTGATGCCTAATAAGTGTTTGTGGTACGGATACTATGTTATTTCAATATTTGTATTAAATTCAAAGTAATAAAATGAACCATGCATTTCATTGTAAAATAAATTATCTTTTAATAAATTTTTTAATTTTTGTATTATGAATATGGTTTAATTCATAATTTCATTGGCAACTTTTCTGCATATGAGAGAGTTCGATTTAATGATTTATGAATATCAAACGGGGACACTTGCAAATACAGAAATATTACGGGGATTATCTGCAATATATTAAAATAGAATGTGCTCATTTCGTTTTATTCTTTCAATTTTATTAAGGGAATTCTTTTAGTAACTTTTGCTTTAATAAAAGTATCGAAATATTTAGTAATTAATAATTCATATTTAATTACATATTTTACTTAATTATAAAATTAAATATTTATATTTTAAATAAGTGAAATATATGGTTAAATATTAATTTTTAATTATAAAAATATTAATATTTTTACAAAAAGAAAAATACACTCACAAAAAAAGAAAAAAATAATATATTTTACTTTATTAAGAGTAAATATTTATTTTAGACATCAATAAGTGATATTAATTTAATTATTTAATAATTGATAACATCAAATTAGTCTTTTAATATATTTTTTTATATTAATTTAATCATTTAATGATATAAAATAATCTTTTAAAATGATTAATTTGATGGCAGATAATTTTAAGTATACTAAACTTATGTATCTTATATTTTTAGGATATAAATAAATGTTTAGTCTTTTATTAAATATATATTTTCCTTGTTTCGTGGGACCGAACCACGTTCTGAATATGCATTAATGTTCGCCGCGTGTTGACTGCCATGGCAGCAAATCATTGTCGCGTAGTACTTGGCTCTTTTAAAATTTTACCCTTGTGTTTTCTGTTCAACCAGGAGGCTATCTTAGAGATGTAAATGCGGTAAGGCGAGGGCAAAGAAGGAGAGCGGGTGGGAAGTATGTTTTCGCTCACCTCTTATATTTTTCTTTTGTTTTCGTCTTCAATTCTTGTTATAAGGAGCTTTTTTCTCTTGTCTCTATCCTTACGGGTTCGTGCAAATATCTATAAGATCTCAAAAATTTATTAAAAAAATAAAAAATTATAAATTAAAATATAATAAAATTTTAAAAATTTATATAAAATTAAATTATTAAATTTAAAATTAAATCATAATAAATTCAAACTTAAATAATATAATCACAATATTTAAATTAAATAAAAAAAATAAAAAGATCAAAATATTATTAATATTAATAATATATAATACACATAATAAGATATATATATATGTAATTTACTCTGGGCGAAAGGTAAAATCTCTGTTCCTGTCCCCAAATTACTTTGGAAGAGATTTTGTCCTTCGACCCTGTCTTTACAAGGAAAAAATTTCCTGCACGTGGAGTCTTAAATAGGACAGCTCCTACAGGAATCCACACATACGGATAGAAATTAACATCCTTAAGCTATCCGCTTTCAGACATATCAAGAAAATTGCCCTCTCATGTGGAGCTTCTTCAACGTCATTTCCCACTTCCTAAATTTGCTTTATTCTCTCTCTCCGGTGAGGCATGGGGTTGTTTCCTTTCAAAAATTATGGAATATCTTTATAAATATTATTAGAATCTTTAAAATTATTATATTACTGTTTACTTGTCGCACAATGCTATATATTTTTGTATTGAGATGAAACCATTCACAAAATCTTAATATAATCTTAAACATTTGACTTTGATATATCAAATTGCAAATGTTTTATTGAAAAGTGATTGGTGAAAGTGATAAATAATTTTAACTTTTAAAAGGATGTTAAATTTTTTAATTTTGAAAATTGTTACTATTATGATAAGTTTTATCATATAACTCCTTTTAGTTTAAAAGAGATTAGTCTCATACAAAAAAATGTGTGTGGATACATCTGACCAACACCAAAAAAGGCATTTTGAATGTTTTAACAAAATTTGTATATTTTTTACAAACAATCTTATAGTTTAATTGATATCGGCCTAAGTCCCAAATCTTGTGTGATGTTAGTGTCATTAGTTTAATCCTCCATCAAGCTATTTTTTTTCATCTCCTACTTAAACCAAAGTGCTTGCACCTCTATAGCCTATAGGTAATCTTAAAGGCACATCTCATATCCACGTAATGTGTTTAGAGTAATTATCCAAAAATATATATATAGATACATGATAACTAAAATTATTTTATATTTTTTTATTCAGTTAAAATATTTAATATTGTGAGATGTAATGTCTTTTTAAATTTATAGAAATCTTATATACTTGGAATGAGACTTGGTTTTTCTTAATGAATTACTACTTTAATTTTCATCATTTTTAAAATAAATAATTTTCAATTTTAATTTATCAACAATTTAGAAATTGAAAAAAAAAATAATTATATCCCTTTACCCTATTATTATTGTATTAATGTATTACAAATTCATAATTTTTAATCATGTAAGAATCAGAAAAGTTTACCACCAATTTTTTTTTTAAAAATAATTTTAATATAATAAAACAATTTTTTATTAATAAATCATGATTTTAAACAATTTAAAATATTTCTTTAGCGATTCATTAAATTGAAATTTTTCTTATTTTCATATAAACTCACAATTACAAACAATGTCAGGCTCTTCTTCGAAATAAAAAGTTACCCAATGTATCAATCTAACAATCCCAATTATCATTTCGTTAGTTGATAATACTTGTCTATAATAAATAAATAAATGTCTTATTTTTTATTCTCTCTCTCTCTCTCTCTCTCAATGACTTATCTTCTGTTATTGTGTCCACAATGCCCTATATATGTTTTTAAACCATTCACATGGCAAGGCTAAAGTGTAATATCACTGAAAGAAAAACCCAACTATAAAGAGAGAAGAGAGAAAGACAAAAAAAAAAAAAAGAACAACAACAACAACTTGTAATCGCACGTGATATATTTTATGAAAGAAAATTTTGTAAAAATTTAAAAATTGTACAACCACGGCCAGGGAATCTTCAGTATTACATAAAACGACACTAACTTCTTTATTCCTAATCAACAGCCAAAGGAGAGAAAAAAAAAAAATCTTCATTCTTAAATGAAGTGGATGCTTTCGTGGAAGAACAAAAATTAAGAAATTAATCTTCATAGTGATGAATCATACCTCAACTGCTATTCAATTTGATATGGTCATCAAGGAATAGTCCGAGTTGAGTGGAATTATTCCAATAAGTTGGACTTAGCATATGATGACGGTGTTGATGCTTTTCCTGCCCCTAAGGTGCATCTAAATTCTAGATGCTGAATGAAACTTTGAGGACCATAAGTAATTCCATTTTTTTTCTTTCTTTCTAAAGGAATTAAACATTAGTAGTTGGGGATTTTTTTTACGGAACACTATTCAAAAACATATATTTCAATAAATTTCTATTATATGTCTAAAAATTAAAAAAATTCATATTTTCAATACATAATTTTAATTGTTATACATAAATATAAAAATCATATGTTTTTCTTTTTATAAAAAGTCAGAACTTACATATTTTTAACAAAAAAAATTCGTAGAGCGTAACAAATTTATAACTTTATCAATAAAATATTTTTCTAATGGTGTACCGTAATAATAGAAAAAATCTCTTCTACTATAGCTTCTTAAGACTCTAAATTAATTTGAAGTGTTAACTAGATACTAAATCACCTTAAGACAAGAAGTATGCATCATAATTTTGTTGAGAATGCTATATTTAATTAATATGAACTGAAAATTACACAGACTAATAACCACCCCCAGAAAGCTTTTACATTGATGTAGATCAAATCTTCATATATTATAACAATTCTCACCTCCTTTTTTTCTTGGTTTGGGTAAGAAATGATATAAACTCTTAGATTGGTTCAAGTTTCAAAATTTTATTTATGGTCATTCAATTTTTTATTTTTTTTCATTTTTTTTGTTTAATACTTTTTTTTATTTTTATTGAACTACGTGTAACATTGAACCGCATATCAACCTTTTTTTATCCATTAATTTTCTCACACCATCGACAATGACACAACGCTCGACCATCACTGCTTGGGCTCTGCCACATCATGCTTGGCTACTACTGTTTGAACTTGGTCATTACTTAGATTTTTATTTTTTTTCTTTGGAATTTTCTACCAATCGAATTTGGCAACTGATCATATTTTCCCCTTGAATTTCTTATATGTTGGAACCACACCACGCTCGGCCACACAACGTTCAGCTACTACTGGTTGGACTCGGCCAAAACATGCTTCGCCACTGCTTAGATTTTTTTTTTTTTGGAATTTTCTTCTTATCGGACTCAGCAACTAATCAATTTTCCTTGGATTTTGCATATGGTGGGATCACGCCACCCTCTGCTACACCCCCACTTGGGCAACACCATGCTCGGTCACACCACACCCACACCCACGCTCAAGTCATACCACAATCAGACACATCATGCTCGAACTTGGCCACTGCTTAGTTTTTTATTTTTTTTCTTGAATTTCATACTCATTGGGGATTAAGTAATCAATTATATTTTTTTCTCTGAATTTCTCATACATTGGGACCACACAACGTTCGGTTACTACTGGTCAAACTCAACAACACGCTTGACCATCGCTAGGACTCGGCCACTGCTCAGATTTTCTTTTTTTCTTTTTTTGAATTTTCTACCGATCAAACTTGTCAATCGGTCATTTCCCCCCTCCCCTCTAAATTTTCTATACGATGAGATCACACCACGCTCGGCCACCCCCCCGCTCGAGTAATACCATGATTAGACACACCATGCTCGGTCACACCTTGCTCGGTCACACCTTGCTCGGACCACGCCACCACTTAGACCACACAATGTCCGGTCACATCACGCTCAGACCAAACCACGCTCGACTACACCATGCTTGGCCACACACCCCTCGGACCACACCACTGCTTGAACACATCACAATCAACTACACCTCCGCTCGGGCAACACCATGTTGCAACCATACCCTCCGCTTAGGCAACACCACGCTTGGCCATACTATGTTTGGCAACATTAGTTTATTTTTTTTATGCATATTTCTACTATGTCACGGAGAAATTAGTTTATTTATAATTTATTTTTCATGAAAATTAAATTAAATTTTGTTTTCTTGATGACCATTTTGATTTTTGATTTTATCTTTAATGTCTTTCATGAAAATACAACTTAATTTATAAAGAAATTTTTTTATTTTTTATATGTATTATTTATTTTTCATGAGATATAAATATAAATTTATAATTAATAAAAATTTTATTTTTTATTTTTATATAATAGATATTTTATTATCTTTCTTATAAAATGTCCTGCCATGGATTAAAAACTAAAAAGAAGAAAAGGCAAAATAATTATATGTTGATGGCTGTAGAAAAAAGAATAATGACAAAGTCACAAAAGTTACTGATAAAGAAAATTATTATTTTTTTATTTCATGGCATGGTAGGACTGATGAAATGAGCTATTTTAAAAATAAAAATTCTTCACTCAAAATGTATTTTATCTTCATTTTATAAATTTTGTTTATAGCAGTTTACAAATTATAAATGAAACTTTATTTTATTTTTAAAATTTATGAAATTAAATTAAATAAATAAATTTATTTTAATTTTTTATTGTATAAATTTTTAATCCTTTTTTTTAATTTAATGAAAATTTTATTTTAGGAAGTAAATTAATATATATATATATGAGAACAGTCCAACTAACGAAATTTATACGTTTAGAATTATATAATATATATACGTATATATTTCGTTAGCTGGACTGTTCTCATACGCGTGTGTGTATATATATATATATATGCAAAAAATTTGTTTTATATATTTTATGGGAATTTTTTTAATATTTTTTAAAAAATTTATAGCGTGACAGAATTTGTAATATGTTATGTAATTTGTTTTTAAAATTTTTTTAATATACCATCACAATGAGTTTTTTTTATAATATTTTATTTCAAGGTTGTTATTGAATTATTTTTTAAATTATTTTGATATGGTAACATGAAATTTAATTTTTTTTATTTACTTTCTTATGTTAAATTTTTTTTGTCAAAAATATTCATAAACTATTTTACTTAAAAATTATTATTTTTAATTAAACTTAAGCCAAGATGAATTTTATTTTATTTTTTTATTAAATAAAAATAAATTTATTTTATTAAACTCAAAATGTCTTAAGTTTTTTGTTTAATTAAAAAATGTAAATTATTGTTTAAACTTAATTTAAAGGTTGTCATTCCCATCATGAAAAATGACTAAATGAAAAAAAAAAAGTTTGAGAATAAATGAAAATCCTAATGTTATTTTTACAAAATACATTTTAACATTTTCAACCGATTCACCATTCAATTTACAATTGTTAGATTTTTTTTATGATTTAATTATTGTTAATCAATGATAGATATTAAACGATGCATCACCTATTCTTTTAAAGTGTATGTTAAATGTCACTCACATTTTGGTTTGTCTAAACATGATAAGATTATCATGGTTTGTTTTTAAGTCCTATAAATACTTTTAAGTAAAAAATAATGTCATATTGTAGTTTAATGTTATCCATTCATTTAACAACTATCACAATATATATATATATATATATACACATATACGTACAATAGAAAAAATGCCCCGGCGCGATGCACAGGTCTCCTACTAGTAATAAGTTTAAAAATGAAACTGAATAAAAAAAATTACTGCAAAATAACAAGAACTGAGGTATAAACGCAAAGGAAAGAAGGGATATTATATGCCCTATTAAATTTTTTTTTTGGTAATTATTATATGTCCTATTTTATCCAAGTGCTTGATGATATGTTTAGATAGAAAAGTTTGAAAGGGAAATAAAAGTGGGATAATTTTTAATTTTAAGTAAGTATTTATTTTATTTGAGAATTCTATAATATGAGATATTATTATGTAATATTTCAATCATCACTTACTCATTTTTATAAATATTTTATAATCTTTTAAATTCAATAATAAAAAATTACCTATATTTTTCTTTTCCTTTTAAATTCTTTTGTCCCAAACATAATAGACATGGTTAAGATCATAGTTATTAAACTTTTAATGAATCATTGATTCAACCAATAACTAGTGGAATTGGATAAAATAAAAAAATTATAAATATTGAAAACAAATAAAAAAATTACATAAAAATTGATAATTACACACATTCAAAGTGCCAGATTATTACCCAACATAAGTTCAATTGTCAATTAAGTTCATAGAAGCAGAGATATTTCAGCATTGACCATCTATAAACTCACACAAACCAACCAAAATTAAATAAAAATTAAACATCGGAAAAATCCAGCGAAAATTAAATTGAGTGGGCCTTCTGAAAATTATCAAGTAGTACCACTGTGGATGTAATCAAAACTCACATGCAATCACTGTCACACCAGAAAATTCAGAAAAATCATAGAAATACCCAGAACTTGAAAAGTTGAACAGTTCCATGTATTGGAGAAGACGATGACAACAACCTTGGCGTCGCAATGAGTGTCTAGTTTCTGACCCTTATTCAGCAACCCAGTTTGCCTCATGGAGAATGTTACTTGCCTGTTGTTGGCGTTCTCGGACTACAGACACACCTAACTGATAAATTTTAATAACTATGGTTAAGACTAAAAAGAGATGAAATGAGATTTACATAATACTAATTATAATAATGTAACAGTATCAAACCCAATAATCGAGCGCCTGTGGCCTAATGGATAAGGCGTCTGACTTCTAATCAGACGATTGTGGGTTCGAGTCCCACCAGGCGTGTCTAGTATGTAAATTTTATATCGTCAAAAAATTATTTATTCCACCGAGATAGGAGGAATCCAAAAGAAGGCCAAGCCTTTCAAAATTGAAGCCCATTGATATGCCGACCAACTAGCCCAAAAATAAACAAATTTCCTTCATAAAATATAGACCAAACATTTTTCTAAACTTCTATCCTCATCCTCACCCACCCTCACTGCTGTAGGCTACGCCTGTTATCGAAGCTCACCCTCCATTGCAAACTCCATTGGAGCTTCACCTCTTGAACCTCTTCCATCTCCTCCATAATCCCCTCCCCATCACCCCTTCAGCTAATGTCCCCAACGAAATGCACAGCAACACCCCAAAGCTACCTTCTTTCTATGTTGAATGTCGAAGTGATGCTCCACAGCAACCTTTCCTAAAAATTTGTGATAATTATTTTTAAAAAATTACCCAAACAAAGTAAATGTTAGAATTATTTCTTTTGTTGTATGCTATTTTGGGGTCAACTTTGGCTTGAATTAATACTAAGTCTCTTCTCAAACGATGTTAAAGTTGTGATAATTATTTTCAAAGATATTAAAAAAATTTGTACAATATTTTTAAGTTTTAACCGAAACTATGTCTCCATCTCAAACAACCTAAAGAGCGTATTTTATATTGATTTAGTATATTTAAAAGAATTAATTTATCTAGATGCTGCCTTAAAGTTTACATCTTAATAGTCAAGGTACAAATATACTTTTTTAACCACTAAGTTAATCCCTTAAGTTCATAATTAATTTGAGATGATGTAACTATAGACCTTAAATCATATGAGATCGCAACCAATGATGACCTAAAATTGTTGCACTAAATCTACATAAGAATTTGTCACGTGATGCTTGTAATCCATAATTTGGTAAATTTATTTAAGAATAATGATACTTTAACATTCTTTTTTTTAATTCCACTTAAAAAATATGTTTTTAACTGACTTAATTTTTGTTTTCACAGCTATTATGAATTAATCATAACGCTTCGAATTAACGGGCATTGAAATGTCTTTACGCCTAAGATAAAATTACTCAAGCTTTTTTAGAGAGAATGCAAAGTCTAAATTTGTTAATTTGAAAGTGAAAGAAAGGAGAAAAAAGGAGAGAGGGGGGGGGGGGTTGTCATTCACGGACCCTTTTGGCTATTGTCGGTCCAATGGTTCTAAATTTGCTGCTTCCTACATTTTTTGCTATTGTTTTTAGAAAACGTTGACGGATAAAGTTGCAAGGAAGCTGCTAGAAGTGATAGAAGGTGAATGAACTTAACAAAGTGCGAGGTTAAAGTAATACTTGTCCCACCAAACCATGCAGTTAATCCAAGTGAAAGAAGACCTGAAGTAGTCCAAACTTGGAAGTTTCAAGAGAGAACCCCAGCAAATGTTGACGACTTATTAAGGATGACAGTTTCAACTCACTCCGTGAGTACTTAATTCGTCTTAACCCACATGGGATGGGTTTAATACTTGCCCACGCAGTAAGGGCGAAGTGTAGAGGGTTTAAATTGTACCATGGGACTGAGTGGGTTCAGGTTTAAGGTTTAGCTATCCCTAACTTATTCACACTTCAATTATTTCACAAAGCGTATGTTTCATATTTAATGTAACTTAAATTTTTTTATGCAATGAGTAATTATTTTAATAATTTATATTATATTGTGTATTATATAGTATATACGAATATGATTTGAGTTCTATTATTTTTTTATTGGTAAAATATAAATTTTCATTTATAAAAATAACGAGGCGAGTAAGAACAAATTAAAAATTCATTTAAAAAGTATAAAACAGATTAAGAGTGGACAAAAACTCGCCTCTATTCGCCCCTTGCCACCATACGTAGGGTTAGCAAAAGAAACTTATGATGGAGCAATCAACAAACTAACTAGGACTCGGAGGCAAGTGCCAAATAATGCTTGTATTTTTCAACATCCATTGGAATCATCATTGCAAACACTGGTTGACTATAGTGCTTTTCTAACTCCAATACCGGGGGACTAGGAGACTTCAGAAAGGGTTGGGATTCCTGAAGTTTTTGAAGTCACTTCTAATTCCAAGGCATCCCTTTCCCACCATGAGGTTGATTTTGGCAGCATCCCTTATCACATTTCCCACCCTTTTTGTGGCTCATGGTTAAGCCAACTTGCAATAAAAGGCGGCGGTGATAGCTGAAGAGTAAGATCCACATACACACACACACATATATATATATATATATAATCCTACCTGTGTAAAAATATTTGAAAACTATTATTCATGAAAAATGAAAAAATTTAAGGAAAGAAAATTTTCATTATAACTACAGGACATGTCATTAATTTCAGCAAAGATTTACACCTTATAGTAGTACTTCCATATCACTTATTAAAAAGTATTGCTCACAACGAAAATCAAACTTAAATCTTTTAAGTGAATTACTTTAATTTTTACCAACTAAACTAACTTTGATTTGCCTAGTTTCGTTATTTTGTTTTAACACATAAGGATACAAAAATTTAAGATTAAATTGACAAAACACAAAACATAATGATCATTTTAACATATGATATTATTCAAATTAATATATTTTTAAAAACTTAAAATCAAAGGTTGGTTATATTTAATATTAAAGTTGATAAATTTAAAACACTTTATCGATGAAATATTAACTTGTAAACTTTAAATTTTGATACATTTTATATATATAATTAAAAGCATAAATACATCTTTCATACTCATTACTGAAACCATCCAACAGCCAATGATAATACCAACTAAACACACCACAAATAAGAGATAACACATAAATTTACCCTAAACCACACATGCACCTTAGACATACAACTAATGTAAACAAAATTGCCAAACATATAGGCATATCTCCCAATACACATTTCAGCCATCAAGCATGACCTTAGACTCGTGAAAATCAAAACCAAAAATGTTTTACATGTTTAAGGATGCGTTTAAACAAAAATTTCATTAAACTTAGAAACAGATGTAACGTAAGGTAATATCAACATTATAATGACATCGTGCTGGAAGATAAGTTAGAACTAGGTCCTGTTGCACCTTGTTTCAACGATAAATCAAGTTCTCCTTTTGCATTTTGTCAACAGGAACTTTCTACAAGGTAAAGTCCAATCGAATATAATTTGGTCATTATTTTCAAAGGCCATGATGGCTATGGGAAAGATTGTGCGAAAGGAACAGGGTTCAGCATAAAATCGCTTTCACTTGTATAATGAGCACCATTTCTAACTGCACATGCTACTCACGAACCAAGTGACATAAGAAGCAAATGGAAACTTGTTATGAGCAACGTCTGAACGAGGAGACTTGGCACGTGTAGCATGAAGCAATTCCATAAGATGCTTCTAAGCTTCATATAATGCGTGCTTATCCAGACATTTAAGGATATTAATGAGTACCATATTGATTTAACTAGTCGTGTCTTTTCCTTTAAGATTGATCAGAAGTTTCTCATGACTTGTTCTAAAAATCGTTGTGGGTAAATCTTAATGATTATATTTGGATATTTTCTTATAGCTATTGAGGATAATGAAATATAAGTATCTTCATCAAAATAAATATAAGCCATTAGCTGTAGGTGTAGGTTAATAATGAGGGATTGGATAACTTGTAAGAGGCCTTAAAATAAAAATAGATAAATAAAGGTATATTAACCAATATAATAACCTTCTCTTAGGTAATGCTAAATGATAGGAATTTTTTTTTAATAGTATGGTTTCCTCGTTTAGTGTTTAATGCTACATTATAGAAACATCTCATGCCGATAGATATGTTAACTTTTATTTAAATTTGTACTAATATATAATACCATAACTCGATTTTGGTGTTTAATGTCTCCTCAACAAGCTTTAATCTAAACACAATAGAAAGTTATAGTTAGTGAGGTAATTATTCTAATTTTTCACTTTTAAATAAAAATAAAATAAATAAATAATTGACAAGTAGATAGTTTTTTAATTATTCAAAATTTTAAAATTCTTATAAGTTTTATTATTTAAATAAATAAAATAAAAGGTATACATGTGTGCCAAGATATTAGAGTGTGTGTGTGTGGATTATATTTGTATTTGGGTGATTTGTCTATAACTAAGTATAACTATTCCTCTTCTTTTTTTTTTTCCCTTCTCATTGTAAAGTCATTTAAGGTGTCTATTTATATATATTAAAAAATTTATAAGAAAAAAGGTAAAAATTCCTGAGTGCAAATGATCTCCTATAAATTATATTTGTATATATTTAAATATTTTAACAAATTTAAAGTGAAATTTTTTCTGTCATTTGACTAAATTTTAAAGAAGATTGTAAGAAGAGAATAATACAGTAATTATATAATAAAGTTATAATAAAGTTCAAATCATTTTACATCAAGAAAGATTTCTATAATATGAAAATAAGATCCCGTTTGAATAAATAGCTTATATAAGTACTTATTAGAGTATAACTTATTTACTAAGTTAAATAGCGTTTGGATAAACATTTTGAGAAGCGTTTTTCATAAGCGCTTTGGAATAAATATCAAGCATTTGAGGGATATATTATGAATTATGTCAATCACTTAAGGTTAATTTTATCAAAAAATTATTATAAAAATAATTAGTATCTAAGATATTTTTAGCTTTCACAAAAGCTTACTTTCATACGTTTAAATTTTTAACTTATGAAAATAAGTCCAAAACAATTTATAGGGGTTTTATAAATTTTTTTAATAAGCTCATTTAAACATAATAAGACCTTGTTTGGAGAAATAACTTATATAAGTACTTATTAGATTACAGCTTATCAGTCTAAAATGAGCTAAATAATATTTTGATGAACACTTTAAGAATCACTTTTCATAAACCCTTTGAAATAAATATAAAGCATTTGAGGAATATGCTATGAATTGTGTTTATCCCTTAAGGTTAATTTTGTCAAAAATTATTATAAAAATAACTAGTATCTAAGATATTTTTAGCTTTCACAAAAACTTATTTTCATGAACTTAAATTTTTATCTTATGAAAATAAGCTCAAAACAGCTTATATAAGTTTCATAAGCTGTTTTAATAAGCTCATTTAAACAGAATAAAAATATTTCATATGTGCTTATTGTAGTAGATAAGCTCAAATAAACTGCATGTAAGCCTATTCAAACGGGACCTAAATAGAAGTTTATTGGAGATCATCTAAAGTCCCGCCAACGTTTTTGAAAAAACTAAAGTTTCTTATCTCCAGAAAGTCAAAACTTCGTTGTGACTTCGGCTAATTTTGATTATTCTATCCTCAGATATTTTAAATCCATTTTAATAATAAAGCACAATGACATATTTATATATATACACTAGAAATTGAAGTTAAAATCACGTGGCAGTATTTCTTATTCTTCGATTGCCATCTACGTGGCCATGAAAGTGAAAATCACAATGATACAATATCACACACATAGTGATACTGACAAAATGACAAGAATAAAAAAACTAATAAATTAATGCAAGAAGAATGGGGGCATAGAGTCCTAGTTGTAGGGCCTTGCATGTATTTTTGTGGAGCCACTAATAGAAATGCTGGACTTGGTATTTTGGCTCAAGATATTGATGGATGGAGCTACAGGTTAAGGTCATAGGACTTGTACGTATCAAATACTCACATATTATATGGGGAAGTAAAAGGGGTAAATGTTTAGGAATTGACATGGCTAAGCGTGTGAAAGAATAAAAGGCAAAAACTTGAAATTAAACTTGTACTCTTCTTCTTCCTTTCATTTTTTTACCTCATTCCTTATGTGTATCCTTCTATGTGTTGCCGTTTTACCCTTTCTTGGGCTCCCCTTCCCCCTCTTAAGGTTTTTTTTACTCTTAACTATTTATAACTTGACCAGATAAACATCTCAATTTTCAATCAATTAAAAAATTAAATATTTTTGAATCAATTAGAATCAATATCCATAATTTATGTATAATCATAATTAATTTCTTTATAAATGTTCAATCATAATCAATTAAAATCTATTTACACAATCAGAATCAATCCATCATTTATATTCTAAATCACCATTAACGAGGTATTAATTGTGATATTTAAATTTAAATTATTTTTTTTATATATTCTTTCTTATTAAATTTTAAAAAATTGTACTTAAGGCTCAATAATAAAAATCAAACAATAAAAATTTCAATGAGTTACATATATTTTAATTTTTAAAAAAAGGTCCGCACAAAAGTTGTTGACAAAAACAATGAAAGCTTGCGGTGTTATTTGTTCCGAAAATGAAAAATGGTATAGGCCATGGATATTTAGTTCACTGGTCACTTATCGTGTCTATTGAAAAAAGGATTTCATGAGCTTCTGGGTTTTCTCATTTCCCTGCTCCTTTCTTGCGTTTTGGCATGGAACAACGACCTGTATTCTTCTTCCTCTCATTTTATTTTGGTACTTATTTTTTTTTAAGATATTGATTGCCATGATGAATTATCAAATATTCATTAGTTGTTATTTATATTTAATAGACTTTTAAGCATTTATTGTGAAACAATAGTCAATAAATAATTGACAACTCACTATGAATATCAAACTTATCAAAATACCATATCAACTCTCCATTGGTACCATATCAACTCTCCATTTTTCTTCTTCTGTCATTATTTCTCACTGATATATTCAACTTTTGTGGTATATGCTAATTGAAAATCATTCCACTTTCCGTGGCATCCATTTCCATAGCAATTTGGAAAATTGTCTGTCCCCACTCCCCTCTTTTCTAGCCATCCTCTCACTTTCAAGGCACTAAAATGGTTCTACTTTCAACTAGTATTTGGAATTTCGAGCTCTGTCTAGAATCCGGGGTTGAAGGGTACAGAGTAGGGGCAATTAATTGACGTGTATGATCAAAATGTGATGATTCCTGTCTCCAATAGGATATGCATTGAAATTAAGATTACACGTTTATTGACCAAACAAATGAAGGAATGTGACTAAACGGTGTCTTACAAGAATGAAAAAATTTGCTGGAACTCTTGCAACCATATCTTTCGTATAAGGATAAATCATTAAAGCATATATCTCACCGTATGCTTGCTTTTTGCATCTTAGAACTGATTTATTGTACCTATTAGTTCTTTCAATGGGAAGTGACATTCTCCACTTGTCATGGGCTTTTCCTTTCACATGTGAAAGACCTTATCTTCAGCAGCCCCATTAACAAGTGGCCCAAATGGGCGGCAAAAGGAAAAGGCAAGTTGTTCAAAACAAATTACTAAGAAGACAGGCTCCATAAATAAACCAAGATCTCTCTTTACAGACAACAGAAATCTGGCTACAGGGCCAGTGACTGAATCAGAAGGGAAAGGTTGATGCTTATGATACGGTTGAGATCTATGATTGAAGTTGGTTATAGGTTATGAACATGTATTTAGTCTGTTTCACATGGTCATAAATTTTTTAAATGTTTAATATTAATAGTTGGAAATATGTGGTCTTAGAAGCAGGGGAAGTTTACCTTCCTAAGCTCAGAGTACCTGTGTCAGACCAATAATGGATACGTCCTGATGACCCGTCTTCTTCTATAGATTCTTTCGAAATTATTTCTACATAGAGAATCAGAGATGCATTACTCAAAGTGTCTATTTTAAGATAATAACTTACAATTGTAGACATGATTACATAAGAGTTTGACAGAAAAAAAGGATAAAATTTAATTGAAAATCAAATGATAGCATTACTCAAATGCAATTATATCAATAATTACGTAAAAATTGTGCTAAAATATAATTGTATAAAGTAAAGTGTATCTTTCATTTTAAAGTCTTGTTTCACTAATTAAAAGTTTCATTTGTTTTTTAGTCATTTTACTCTCAAATCATACCAATTTTGAGAAAGATAGAAAGCACATTGCCTTCAGACTTGCACATTGATTAGTGGAAAGTTAATTGTACATTGATTAACAAAAGTATTAGCTCAATAGTACGTGTGCACGTGGATTGGTTAGAAAATGTAGCTTACAAATAGTGATGCAATAATTGGTGTTGGCTAACCAAAGACAAATTAAGTCTATAACATCCATTAGGTTGGTCATATGTCGTGTTAAACATTGATGACAGTTTAGGGCTTCCTTACCACTGCTTCCTGTAAATGATTAGTTGAATAGTCGACTGATTGCAGTGTAAATTCTTGTTAAAGTTGTAGCAGTTCATATGTGTTCAAACTCTTATTTTGAAAAAAAAATGTTGTCTTCCCTATACACACACACACACTCTCGCACTGTATAACATTTTTTATACTTTATTCATCGATTAAGATTTAAGAATTAATTTTCTTCCTCGTTTTAAAACATAGTCTTCTTCCTTTTTTTTAAGAGACCGAATCATATTATTGATTTTTGTATTTTCATATTTATTTTCGTTTTCTTTGTTCTTAATTTATACAAAAAATGTCCTTTAAAAAAAAATTATACAAAAAATGTTATCTGCAATAATGGTTAAAGCCACTATTGTCACCCACCTATACTTTGTTTTTTGGCCATTCACCCACCAATATTAAACTAGTTTTGAATAATACTAAAATCGCAACCATGAAAGTTTAAATTTATATTTGTGATATTTTGCATAACTCATTATTTTGATATTTTTTTTAAGTATTAATATTTAGAGTGAGTTATCAAATATTCATCAATTATTATTTATATTTAATAAATTTTTAAATATTTTTTATAAAATTAATAATTAATAAATAATTAATAATTCACTTTAAATATCAAACTCATTAAAACATTATAATAATTCCGCTCAATCTTTTGTCATTATTAGTTGGAGTAGCGATGGCATGTTTTGCACATAAAGTGCCTCTGAAAACAGGACAAGGCCTATCCAAAACGTACGAGTGGCATGAAAGCTAGCCATGCTCTCACCTTTTTTGCCCCAAATTAAAGTACTATTACTTTTTGTGATTTATTTATGCTCTCAATTTACTTATGCAATTTTAAGAATACTAAATATGGTAAAAGGAAACCTTGTCTCATATGTATCATTTATCAAGCTACTATATGAGAATAGTTCCACATTAATGATTTCAGATAACTCCGAATCCAAACTATGACACCAATATAGAACAGGGTCAAGCTCCAACTCAAGAGATACATATCTTTCACTATCAAACACTTGCTCAAACTCTAGAATTTTTTTTTTCTTTATAAAATCACAAAATGCCAAGGCTATCATGAGCCAAATCTCCTTTTTTATTTTCTTTACAATCCAATGCTTTATCATAACTTACGAGTCTTACATTATTGTCCGTTAGCATATATATGTGGAGTTCTCATCAGCACTTTCCTCTGTTTATTGGTTAGAAATTTAACACTTACGTATCCCTCACTAACACTGCTTCCCCTTTATTCTCAATTATAACATAAAAGATAAAAGACAAATAGAACTGGAGTTGGCCATTCCATGAAATCGGTGTCTTTTATGCGACAATGTGTTGGATTGTCGGTGATTAAAAGCATCAAACATGCATGAGGCCTTCAATGTATCTGAGCCATGGGTCATGGTTTAATTCATCATGAAACTGTGCATGTTAAGCACCGTACGTATACTTTATGCTATGGAAAGGATTATGAACAGCTTAATTCGTCAATATTAAACTTGACTTTTGTTTTTCTTTATTTCTTTTAAAAAACTAATATTGTTGTAGACTTTAAATAAATATAGACAATGGATCAATATGCTTTAGAGAGAAAAATTTATTGGAATCATGAAACAGCACATACCCCTTTAATTGCAAACTATACTATAAACGAGTAGAATATTTGCCTATAGCCTTTTGGGAGTTTAATATGTAATGCTCGTTTTGTAAAGTAAGATTAATGTTAACTAATTAAAGCTTACTTTTCTTATATTTTTTATGGATTTTTTGTGTGGTACACACTTTAAAGTTTGCATTGAAGCATATATGTGCAGCTAAGAATTGTATATGTTAAAATGTTATTTAGATAATTGAAATAGCTCGCGATATATCTTTTATTAGAAACTTTAATATATATGAACCTATGAGATTGACTATCTTTAATGATGATGTGAATTTAAAGTTGCTTACTACCATCGATACACAATTTGTGTAAGTTATAGTGATCTTGAAACAAGGTCTGCCCTTATAATTATTCTAAAATCCATGGTCATCAGTCACCGCGTGAAAGCCTCCTATTAACTTATATATACGAGGGCAGCCTTCGAAATCTCTGATACTAATGCATGCCCCATGAGTTTCTCGATGTATATAAATCTGTCATTTAGTGCTGATTAACTTAAATTAACTACTTATCAACCAGAAACGAAAGAAAAAAGAAAAGTCGATCACAGCTAAAATCATAAACTAGTAGTTGATTTCAATACATGAAATGCGTGTCATTCGTAAAATGCAAAGGGCAGAATGATCTCACCAAAATAAACTATTTTTATTTTTACAAGCCATGGCATGTAGTTGAGGGGATGAAAAGGTATATGTATATAAAAGACAGACATAATACATACGTTTAGAGAACACATGCATGAACATATCAGCGGGTTTGGAAATGATTTCAAAAGGTAAAAATAAAATAAAAAATGTTTGAAAAGTTATTTTCACCCTATAAATACTAAACAATCAGTTTTAGTTTTATTTTGTTAAAGAACACAAAACTCAGAATATCATTTTCATGTTTTTTATTTTTTTATTTTTTTATTTTTTTATTTTTTGTTTTCAAAGAAAATATGGAGAACAAATATAGGGGTTGATAAATTAGGGATTTGCCTTCGTCGTCATCCCTCATCCTCCTCTCCTATCTCATCATTATCCATGGTCTTCTTCTTCGCCTCAAGTGCAGATTGGAGAGGAATTACAACAAGAACTACAATTTCATATATGTTTTGAAACAACTTCATCTAAACGAGGTTTTTCTTTTTCTTTTTTTATTTATTGATTAAAAAAACGGTTTAAGTATATTATGCAAAAAAAAAAAAAAAATTCTTTTTGAGAAACTTGTCAAACATATAAATGCTTCTAAACTCTTACAAAATGGTGAAATAGAGTAGTATTTATTTAAAACCAAATCCATGAAAAGATAAACTTTATTTTTTATAGTCCCGGGGAGGTCCCACCACTAAGGTGGGCCTAAGGGGTCTTGGTAGTGGGCCCAATAGAGGGAGGAGTAAAAAGGGCTTTGCAATGAAATGAATAGAGGTTAATTTTTGTCCATTTTAAATTTAATTTGCATCTCTTAAAAGAATATTTAACTCATTCTTACCCACTTCGTAAAGAAATAATACAACTCATACCTTACTTGCATATATTACTTAATATATAATATAATATAAATTGTTAAAAAAATTACTCATTACATTAAAAATCTCAAATTACATCAATAAGAAAGATGTGACTTTAAACCAACCTCAATGCAGGTTAGGACATATTAAGTACTAGCGAGTCAAGATTAAATTGTCATCCCTATGTAGGATTGTACCCCCACACCTTCACGTAACAGCATCATACGTCAACAAGAACTAAAATTTCGTTGAAGTTGTCTGAGTTGTCTAGATGCCTTTTACCAAACATATCTTGTAAAATCAATCTTTATGAAAAAGACCCATAATTCTTTCAAATTAAACACATCAAAAGAAGTTTAATAATTTTTGGTGATCGGATATTGGATGACTATATTACCAATCACATCGAATTCCTATTACTGTTTTTCAGCTGGGAAATAGAACAACTTCTAATAATGCATTGGCAGCTAATTATTTCATTAATAATTCTAGGTTAAGATTGCAATCTTTGAACCACAAATAATTGCTTAAATGATTATGGCAAGTCATGTAAGGTAGGTTGCATATAGTCAATAAATGCTTCAGCCTTTCCAATTTGTGCGTGTTTGGCATTTCTTACTAAGAAAAATCCAAAAATATATGAATGATGTCACCTTATTCAAAACTCACCAATTTTATGAGATATAATATCACTTACTAATTACTATAATATTGAATTTAAAGTATTAAACATTCCCATTTAATTTTTTTATCAATTCAAATATAGTCATATCTATGATTGTAACTATAGCAATTATATAAGCAACATTAATTTATGCGAAGTTATTGACTTTATTTTGACAGAGTACAAAATACAGACATTGTTTTATACCAATATTTACAGAATAACACACGTGGATGACAGTCTATGGGTAATATGGAATCACAACATTTTTGCACTTGATTCTCGAGTTTGCATGGCCCTGATTGAGCTGTCACCATACAAAGAACAGGCACGCATACAACTCGCATGTAACATAGTAGAGGAATCAATGGAATCCACAAAGTATGCAATAAGGGCCTAACACGATCTACGAAGGGTAAACAAATCAAAAAAAGACGCACACGTGTGTCGCTGATACACCGTCTTCTGTTCAAAGCCCTTTCACGTTCTGACATTGACCCAACTCTGTTACGTATACACCACCATTTATCTCATGCCCTGTCCTTCAAAAGACACTTTATATACCCTTCACCGTACTCATGTGGTACAAGTACTACTCAACATTTAGCCCCCAATTAATAATTATAGTATCATTAAACTAATACGGTTTAATTTATGAGGTTTTTTTTTATTTGGTGTAAGTATAAAATTTATAATATTATTATTTAATGATATGTAAAATATTATTAAAAAATTTAAATTTTTTAAGTAATAATTATAATAATTAAATTTCTTTAATAATAACAATAATGTGTTTAAATAAGTTACGCGTTGTGCATGCGCTTATATTACTATTATCATATTATTACGTCAATACCTCCACTTCTTTTTTTTTTTTTTGGTACATAATACCTCCACTTCTTATTTTGGAGAATTAGAACTTATAATTGAACAAACAACTTCAGGGGTGATTTTCTTTTTCTGACCTCTTGTCTAAAGATAACAATTTTGTACACACAACATCATAACACAGATACTACATCATTTATTATAGGGGAGTAACTAAATTTTAGGAGGTTGGGTGTTTGGACGGAAAGTTTTAAATCAAGTGGTCACAAAGGAAACAATTACATAAAACAATAGTTTTCTTGCTGTAGAAAATTAAGTAAGTTGGATTCATATTAAGTGATTGTGAGAGTGTAAGTTGTAGGGATTTAGATAAATAATTTAGGTTCAAGTTGTAATAATAACTTGTTAATCCAAGATAATATTCTAAAACATGTAAAAAAAGTATTTGTTCTTTCTGTTTCCAATTATCACAATCCTATTCGTCATATTTTTGTAGTGATGATTTGTCCTAATTTATTTATAAGAAAAAGTACTATTGTAAGGCAATTCTACAATATAATAATCAGGGTAAAAAATACATTGATATTTTATTTATATTTAATCTGAATTTAGAAATTAATTTCACATTAAAATTTCCTAACTAATAAATTTAGTTAACCATTTGTTAATAAAATAAATTACTTATTATTATTATCCTTAATTAAGAATTAATACATTTGATTAACTTGAACTTAATTTTTGATTGTTTATAGTAAGTGTTTTGATCCAAATTATTGGGTCATATTAACTATTACGTAAATAAATTGATGTTATATTATCATTCAAACTTCATGTATAAATTACCGGGGGGCCCGGGGGGCGGGGGGGGAGTTGACAAGCACATGTCAATATTTATTAAGTCTTTTATATAGCATATAGCCTTTAATTTTTGTTTGGACTTATATTACACACTTACATCTGAGTACAAGCAGAATTTTTATTGGAGAAAAGAAAAAAATATAAAAGTCAACTTATATCATATACCAACATTATTTTTTAAAAAAGAAGGAAGTTGAAAACTACAAAATCAACTTGAATTATATGTTTTCAGGACAATTGTTCAAGAATCAATAATAATACTATCTTTAATTTGCAGAAGTAGCACTAAGGAGAATTTGAGCCTCGGAGGTGCAATACAAACTTGGCAATGTGACACTAATTTGTATTGGTTTGGGAAGAAAGGGTTCGGTCATTTTAAATATTTTGTTTTAAGTTTGATCCTTAGAGTAATATGTATAGAGAAAACATAATTAGTAAGGGTCTCCGCTTCACACGTCTGACTACACCCCATAAGATTAGTTTCTTATCTTCTAAGTAAAAAAATACTTTGATTTACACTAAAAAATATATTGACAATGTGACAATGTCAAATGATTATTATACCCTCACCCCATCCATTCTACTCTTGAAACTCCTAATCTACCGCGGAAAATTTTCAATTTTATTTTGAAATTTTATTAAAAATTTAAAAATTATAGAATTCCTACTGAAATCGGGGTATTACCCAAAAACGGTTATACTGTCGGTTTTTACGAAAATTTTCTGGCGATATTTATTTCTGACAATTTTTTAATATTCTTTTTCTTATTTCTTTGTCATTTTCTTTATTCTTTTTCCTTTTATTCTCATCCTCCTTCCTCCTTCCTCTAAAAATCTCCTCCACATTTTTAAAACAATTTTTATTTCCGATAACCTAATCACGGAAATTTCCCACAAGTTATTCAAATTTCTAACAAATTAATCTGACAAAAGATTCAAAAATCGGCCAGAGAATTAATTTTAGGTATATGTGAAAAAAATGCTAGAATTTTTTTTAAGAAGGTTAATTCATAAATTTATTTTTTTTACTAAGGAATTTTGTCCAATTTTTAAGAAATTTATTTGTCAAAATTGAGCTTTTTCTTAATATATATATATATATATATATATAATTTGTGTAAATTCAACTAATAAAAATTTAATATTATTACTAATTTAAAAATTAAAATATTCTTCGTACTTCAACTTGTATAATTATTAAACAATAATAACGAGTAAATTTATTATTAACTTGTCTACATAAGTTGCATAAAGATAAAAGAATTTTTCTAAGGTTAAAATATAATTTTAGTCTTACAGTTATTTTTAATTTAGTCCATATATTTTTTTCTTTATAAATTAGTCATTATATTTACAATCATTAACAAAATGATCCATGTCGTTAGTCTTAACTATGACGCCATCAGTTTATGATTTGACGTGAAAATCGGATGCTGAGGTGCTACTATTTTTATCCACATCCTTGTCCTTGATATTAGTATATGAACTAAATTAAAAATAAGATAAAATTATATAGACTAAATTAAAATTAATAAAATTATAAGGACCAAATGTATAATAAGCTTTAACAACATTTTATCTTAGCTATTTTTCTTTCCCATTATGCATAATGTGTAACCTTATATTTAACAAACATTATGTTCCTAAACACAATCCTACCACTATAATTTTTCTTGTTATCATACAAGTTTCTATAAAGATAAACATGTTTTATCTTACCAACAAATAAATATATTTGCTTAAAAACTAGTAGTATTTTTTTTTGTTATACGTAAGAGTATTATTAAGCCAACTTTTACGTCAACCTTGAGTTATTCCCTCCCTGGACGATCTTAAGAGCATATCCCTCATGTTGGCATGGTGCATTTAAGAGAATTAATTGGTTCAAAGTTCAAATATGTAAGAAGTACAGCTTGTTATACCTTAATCATTAGGTCAATTACATTGGGTTAAAATAGTAGTAATTACGTAAGTATAAAAGACTAAAAGTATACTGAAAATTAAATTAAGCAATAAGATCATAAGAACACTGAATAAAAAGATAAAAATGCAAAGAAAAAAATGGCAAGTTCTGAATTTTTCTTTTTGTCACTTATCTATTTTACAATCTTTAAGAGTATATAATAACTCTTATCATATTTAAAGTTAAATTACTTTCATGGTATATATAAACAGTAAACACATACTATATATTTGATCCCTATAGTTTTATCTTATTTTTAATTTGGTCCTTATAGTTTTCTTTTGTTTTTAATTTGGTTCATATACTAATGTTAATGACAATGCCATCTTACCATCCATTTTTCATGTTAGACCATAAACTGACGGCATTATAATTGGGTCTAATGGTATGGACCATTTTATTAACAATTATAAATACGATGATTAATTTTCAAATATATATATATATATATATAAAGACTAAATTAAAAATAATTATAAATTATAGGGACACAAAATATATTTTAACCTTTTAAAGTCAGGGAGATACAAATGAAAGCAAAGGCAAAAACACATGACGCATAATTTAATGAATTTGATTATGATAGAAACTATTTAAAAGGTTAAACTTATTGTCAGTATAATTTTATATTGTTATTAAATTATATATTAATACATCATTAAAAGAGTTAAATTTTCTATGTAGTTATTGTGATAGTCAAACTCTTTTAATGATTTGTCAATACATAATTAGATGATAGTATACAATTTCTTTACATAAACATTGAATCAAAATAAAATCGTAAACTCATTATGTAATTTGATAGATAATAGTTTGATAATAATAGTACAAGGGTATTGCTAATTAGAGGTGAAAATAGGTCAAATGGCTTAATAGGAATTTGCGATCTAGCTTATTTTTTGCCTACTTTACACTAGCTTATTTATCAAACAAGTTAGGCTTAGACTTTAAAACAAGCATATTTACTTAATTAGGCCAATATCTAGGCCTTTTAAAAGGAATATTTGATCTAACGATGTGACCTATTTATTATATATTTATAATTAGAAATTTATAATACTTATATAATTTATTTATTTATCTTATACATAATACAATAATTTTGTTAAATAATAAGCATATTTGAAACTTATATAGGTTGAACCTATTAGTCTATTTGAAGGCTTTTATGCAATGTAATTCTTTAAATAGACTTTTATGTTTTCATAAAAATGTCAGATCAAACAAAATATATATATAATATGTAACAAACGAGGCTAATGCAAAGGTTTTGCAAAACAAGCTAGACTTATTTAAAGTAAAAACACAACCTAACATATTTTTACTCATATTGCTAATGGATTTGGATCGTTTCATGTTAGTAAATAACATAAGAGGGTTATGTTAAAAAAATAAATATACAAAAGTAAAATTTATGGCTTCTACACATATATTAATGGGTCCTACCATAATAAAATTTGTATCTTTTTCTTTTTCATATGACTCTTTCATGTTATTCACTAACATGAGACGATCCAAATCCCTTACTAATTGGTGCCCTTAGGGCATTATTTAAAGAGTACTTAATAAACCCCAATAAATTCTTTAAATTATTAAATAAAGAAAATATTAAATATTTTTTGAATACAAGATATTAAGTATTATACTTTTGCATTTAATACTTTTCATTTTGATTTATTAACTAGTGCCCTTAATGCACTTGTTAGCAAATGTCAAAGTATAAAAGAGTTGTATTCTAATATAAGTAATGTCATATTTTCAGAATACATCATTCTAATTACTTAAAATATAAAATATAAAATAAAATATTAAAAGCATTTAATATATTGAGAACTCAAAAATCATTTAATACTTATTTCTTTAAGTAATTATGAGGACTATTAAATTGATTTATTAAAGTGATATTTATTTGTTCTTCTGATAAATAAATGAAGAGTTTAAATTTAATTAATTATAAGTGTAAAGTTTTTTTTAATGTCATTTATTGATATATTATCACATTATTTAAAGAGTTAAACTTCATAGATAATTACTATAGAGTTCTGATAGATTTGGTACTCAGGATGAGTTATTAATCATTTATTAACAGTTGATTTCATAATAAATATTTGAAAATATATTAAATATAAATAAGAACTAATGAATGTTTAACAACTCACCATGAATACCAATCTTTAAAGAAGAAAAAAAATGGATATATGAATAGTTCCTTTATTGCTAAATCTCTTTTAAAAATAATTTGTTAATGCATAATTGTATAAAAAATAAATTAAAATTAAATTCATAAATAAATGAAAATTAAACTCCAAAAAAATTACATAAACTGACTCCCTCCAATCAATTCTGCTTCTCTTGCGAGTGAAAACACACGTTCCTTTCTTACTCTCTTTCTCTCTCTACCTGCCTCTCTCTCTTTCATGGATTCCCCCACTAGCCCCTCCGTCATCATCGTCGGTGCCGGTGTCTCCGGTGAGTACCACCGCCGCTACAATTCTTCCCTCCACATCTTCATTCTTCCAGCACCGTTCTTCTCTCTTTTTCATTAATTAGTTAATTAATTATGATTTTTCTTGCGAGGAAGGTATCTCTGCGGCGAAGGTTCTGGCCGAGAACGGCATAGAGGACCTGGTGATCCTCGAAGCTTCGGACCGTATCGGCGGCAGGATCCGGAAGGAAAATTTCGGCGGCGTGTCCGTCGAGATCGGAGCTGGTTGGATCGCCGGAGTCGGCGGCAAAGAGTCTAATCCTGTTTGGGAACTCGCCCACCAATCGGACCTCCGAACCTGCTTCTCCGACTACAGCAATGCGCGCTACAACATCTACGATCGCAGGTCCGCAAAACGGTTTCCATTGATTTTCATTTTCTTTTCTTTCCTCTCGATTTTCCGCCGGTTCACACATTCCTCGGCGGAGCAATTTGGCGCCGTTTGGTCTATTATGCGCTGCGGTGCCAAGGCGCATCTCAGCGCTTGTTTCGATTACTTTCGCTACGTACGGTGGTGCATTTCACTGCTAGCGTCATTTCCGTTTGCTGTTTCTGCCTATCGCTCTGTTCTGTAACTTGTGTTGCGGTTTGGCCTAAATTACTCTGTTGCTAACTGAGTTTTCCACAACAAGTTGCAGTGGGAAGATCTTTCCGAGTAGAATCGCTGCGGACTCGTACAAAAAAGCGGTGGACTCGGCAATTCAAAACTTGAGGAACCAGGAAGCCGTTCACGGTGGCGATAGCTCCAAAAGAACAGAATCGCCTTCGTAAGTGCAAAGCGATTCGGTGAATGTGGTGTTTTGATTGCGTGATCTTTTTAATTTCTTTCGATTTTTTGTTTCATTTTAGGACGCCAATAGAGCTGGCCATTGATTTCATCCTCCATGATTTTGAAATGGCAGGTCGGTTCCCACTTCCCCGCTCACTTTTTGACATTGAATTTTCAGTCTTGGTCTGCCTTTCATGAATCGAAGGAAAAAATAATTATTCTAATTTGTGTTGTGGTTTTGTAATCATATAGTTATTTCTCACTACCTCTGTGATTACGTTCTTGCTTCTTCAATTCATGCGCCTAAGCTGAAAATTTTGAGTGCAGAGGTGGAACCAATATCTACCTACACAGACTTTGGCGAGAGGGAATTCTTGGTTGCGGATGAAAGAGGGTACGATTATTTGCTATACAAAATGGCTGAGGATTTTCTCTTTACATCGGAGGGTAGAATCTTGGACAGTCGTCTCAAACTTAACCAGGTACTGTTCCTGTATCTGTTCTGATGAGCTCTTTCTCTCATAGATTTTCTCAAAGCCTTAACGCCGCATCCTCCATGGACCCCTTTGAGAGTAGTTGTGGTACTGTTGGATTGTCTGTTTGCTACCATCGCCCTGTGCTATAAATGAACAGAATAGATAACATGCCAGAGCAGGGGGGGAAATTGAAAATCTGTCTTTGTTTGCATGCGCTGCTTTCTATTTCCCTTTATTTTTTTAATTCATTTTCTGCTACTTAAAAGCTCGATTGACCCACTTTTGGTGTTTGCAGACAATGACTTTTCAAAACTGTTTTGCTTTTGTTTGTTATGACTTATGATATGTTTTTCGCGTTATTTCTGTCACTCATTCTTGTGTGGTGTCAACTCCCGCACTTTTGCTTCAAGCTTTGGACTATTTTATTTTAAGACAGACAAATTATATCACACAAACATATTATGTAATAAATGAATTTGAGAAGACTTTTAAAATATAAGATCTGCAGTACTATACAAAACGTTTTGCCCCTGTCTTTATATATATATATATATATATATATATATATTAGTTAATATTTATTTTATGTTTTTCATTTATTTGAATTATAAATACATGAAATTATTTTTGTATTTATATTTCAAATAAATAACACACATGATTAAATATTAGTCACTAACTATTAAAAATATTAATATTCCTATAAAAATAAAGAGTACCAAAAAATTCCTAATATACAAAGTCTTTTTATAAATTTCTTTTGATAAACAAGTCTTTTTATACATTTTTTTCTTAATAAAGTGAAGGCAAGAGCTTTCAAGCGTGAAAGTGTTGAACATACCCTATCTTGTAATTCAAGTATTGAACTTAATTGGTGCTTAATAGATAAAATATCAAGTACACACTTATTGTCAACTGTCAAGGTATACCGGTAAAATATTCCTTATTAAATCTTGTATGTGAAAAACTCTACGATGACAAATAATATGAACATACAAAAAAATATAAGCATTCGAAAGATATTAATAGCAGAACATATATTATTTTGTTCATAATATAGCGTTGTCGTAATACCATACGTCTCCGTGAAGAGTTCAGGAAGTTCAGGTGTTCAACAAGGGAAAATAATGATTCCAAGAAAAGAAATTTGCCATCACTCGCTAACCAAGAATAAGGTTACTAATTTGTATTCAATCAATATTTGCTTTTTTCAAATAGGTTATAACTTTAGTTAAACAAAATTAATAAACGGTTGATTAGAGTAATAAATAATTTTAATTTCATATATCGGGTTAAATGTTTGATTTGTAGCCATTATAAAATTGTCTTCCTTGACCTTATAAATTTCGCTTATCCTGAACAAAATTTTGCTAGATATTTTTAAAATTGAAACATTTAACCATCAATAATTTTTCTTTTTCTCTCTTAATATATATATATATATATATATATATATATATATATATATATATGTATGGAACACTGTTAATAGGGGTATGAACACAGGTGGACAATATTCACAAGAATTTCTTCTATTTGAATTCTTCCTCGTCATCATTGGTGTGTTGAAGCCAGACACTACGCAGGTTTGGTCGATCTCAGGGTGTCTTTGACCATTACTGCAATTTTTCAATGGTTACAGGCTAACAGTGATATGCCAAAAGCCGAAACCTTTTGAGGACCCCCACTTACCGGCACAATCTGACCCACAAATAATATCTTCGATTCCAATCTTTTTAAAGGCCTTTTTTTCTGTTTTTGGCCATTTTTTAAAGGCCTTTTACATCTCCTAAATTAGTAGGTCCCGGAGTCCCAATTTCAGTTATCGTCCACACTACTTGACCCAATAGCAATAACCTAAGGTGATATGTCATTTCATTTCAAATAATAACATGGAGGAATGGAGTCTTTTCAATATCTCAATTTACTAGGATATACCTCAACCAAAAGATAAGAAACTAATGGACCAAGTTCTTGACTGTTGCTGTAATTCTGGGTAAATTGTATAAAGCTCCACTAGATCGGCAACTGGGTCTGTACTCAATCTGTCCAGATTCCTTTGCAATAAATCTTTCCTGAATTAATTAGTTGATTTCTCGGCTTGATTGCTCAGATTCTCATGAAATTTTATTGATTTAGATTCAATTTTACTTATATTTTTCTTTTAGCATTTGCCAAGGGTGCATTGACTAAGAAATTAAAATAGTAAATATTAAATATAAAAGTAAGGTATATAATATTTTAAAAATTTGAAAAGAATTGAATATTCTCTTTATAAAATAGTTAAGGTTCTTGTTAATGAATACCGGCACTTTGTTGAATAATTAATATAAAAAATATTAAATGTAAAGAATTTAATATCTTAAAAGTACAAAAAAATATTTAATAAATAATTAGATAAATTTATTAAGAAGTACTAAATAATTTTTAAATAATACTATAAGGATACTAGTTAGTAAGATCCAATAATTAAAAATATTCATTAATAAATATTAAATATTTTTAAATAATGTCGTTAATACACGATTTAACAGAACCTTTTGATATGATTTTTTGGGGATGGGGGTATTCATTTTACTCGGGAGTAGTTTTTTCGACATAGTAATAATGTCAACGATTTTGAGCTGAACAATGATTTTTTAGCATGGATTTTGTGCAGGTCGTCCGGGAATTACAGCATTCGAGAAGTGGCGTTACGGTGATAACAGAGGATGGTTGCGTTTACGAAGCTAATTACGTGATTCTGTCCGTTAGCATTGGCGTTCTCCAAAGCGACCTAATTGCCTTCAATCCACCCTTGCCCGTACGTTTCCTCTATTCATTCTCCTTTTATTTCTTTCCCCGCCCAATTCCCAGGAGCCCCGTATAAACAAGCATATCTCCGTTTTAATGTTACTATATGACGTGGAACTCACACGTTGGTCCTGGATATGTGGACATCTCGAGCTTATTACACTGATCTTTTTTAACTATGAAGGCATTGATTTGAGAATCAAGGCCATTCTACAATAACGCATTTACTTGGTACCAACAATATGGTGAAAATGGAATCTCTAGGGTGTGGTTCTGTCTATATGCAGTAGTTTCCACGCTGTAACCCAGTTTACATGATATTAGGTTGTGGCCCCACAGTCTCAAATATCATTGGTTGGGAAAGTCAAATATATTGGGATAGCTAGGTCTCATATTAAATTCAGCTCTCTGGTTCTGGTGATGACGCCAGAAGATAGATTTTCGAGGTGTCTTCCATATGCAGAAAGCAGGAATTGCATGATCCACGGTATTAGTGTCCACAGTCTCATCAGTCATCAGCGATGGTTTATTGCTAGCCCTCTTGATTGGGTCACCACCACGTGGACAGAGAAGGGCGCCAGCTTGCATATGTTCTAGTGAATTCTGATAGCTGCATCGATAGAATAAAGAAAATTAAATGGAACTCTTATTAGCTAAATAGCTTGACTCAGGCAGCTATGTTAACCGTTGTGTACGGCCAAGAAGCACATATATGAGACGGATACGTCACGGTGCAGATATAGAAATACCACAAGTTTTAAAAATTATAAGAGATGATACGATTAGGATATAACAAAAATAAAATTTTAAAATTAAAATAATAACATTAACGTTTTAAAAGTTAACATTAATCATAGTAAACATAATAAAATATTATTATTTACTTAATTATTGTCACATTCTAATTGTATTGGTATAAAAATTTAAATTTAAAAGTAAAAAGTTGTAGGATGCAGCTAGGAATATTTGATGATGTACCATATTTGTTTTTTGATTTTGAATGTTAAGTAACTTACGGGGCTTTGCATTTAGAATGGAAAGCAAAGGTTAAAAGGTAGCAAAGACGGGGGTAATCCAGAGGTGATAACATAGAAAAGCTTGTTGATTTTAATTATGCTGCATTTTTATATATGATTGAGGGATTACTTTGATATTTATATTTTTTTAGTATGGGTGTCTTAATTAGTTGACAAGTATTTATTAATTGATTATTATACTTTATGGATTTGAAACATTTATTATAAGAATCAGTAATTAATAAATATTTGATAACTCTTGAAAAATATTAGTATTTTGAAAAGAAAAAAAAAAGAGTAGGCAACTCCCATATGGTTGTTACTTTGTTAGAAGCCTATGGTGGACAAATGCACTGTGGACAGAGAACCTAAATTCCTCAATTGTGTGTCCTATGAAAGGAGGAAAGTGTACAAGAGCAACTTGTTACATGTTATACAAGCCAAGTGATGGTGTACATGGAATGAATGTCATGTTTTACAATCGGTCCTTTATAATTTTACCACACATATGGTTATATATATTACAACTTCTGAGTTTACTACACCTATCATATGATACAAACTTATGATTAGTGTCAGAGTTGATGATTCTTAATACTTGGCAATTGAGCCAAGTGGTGAACAAGATACATAAGAACAAGTAATGTGTTGGTCAAACTTTGGGCATGGAAGTACCAATGATAGGTGGTCATCAAAATAAACTATTAAAAGATATGATCATTGAGGTACTTTGTCTGTGTCCTGAGCTTAGGTGAGATTAGTCGTCTAAACTTCCCCTTCAATGATGTTAATATTATTTAATAATTTTGGTTTTGCTAAACCATATACTTGTCTGATTCAATATGTCCATGATGAATAAAATAACGAAACAGAGATGGAAATTGGAAGCCATAGAGAAATGTGATGTGATGGTGTACACCAAGATCTTTCTGAAGTTTCCGTATAAGTTCTGGCCAAGTGGATCCGAAAAGGAATTCTTCATCTATGCTCACGAACGCAGAGGCTACTACACATTTTGGCAGGTTTGTTTGAAATTTTCCTTTATTGTTGCCAGCTATATCATTTGCCATGCTGTATTTTATACTATGCTGTTTCTATTGCATTCTATTTCTATTTTTGTTTCTCATCCTGAAGCTATTTTATGCTACTCTCCGTGTGTCAGTTGCATGTTGCATGGATCATTCTCCAAGTTCCGTGGGAAATAATGTGAATTATGAAAGCATGGCAATTAAAATCTCTAATTCTTTCCAGCACACGAGATAAGGGAAAAATTGCTATAGATGGTGCGAAATTTATTTCCCACGAAAGTACTATCCGCTTACCTAACATTAGTGCTCAATGTGAACGTATATATCTTGCATTTAGATTGTTTTATAAGTTAAAGAGAATGATTGGTATGCTGAGGATTTAAATAATACTATGTTTACTAATTATAGTTTATGTGCTATGTAAATGTGGATCACATGCTTCATCTTAATTTCTACCTATTAATGGAGCTTCCCATTTATCTTGGTTTATAAAACAAATAGCTTGAATAATATTACCAAGCTATCTATTAGCATACATAACTCTGGCTTCTGTTTCTATCCCCTTATTGTGCCAAACACTCCAGTCAAACTTTAAATATTTGTAATGTAACAGACTCCCTGTAAGATGTACTGATGTACAGAATACTCACGATCTGTGAAATGATTTTATTTTATTTTTTGCATAAATCCTAGTGCGCTCATCGTCAATAGATTTCATCAACGATACCACTTAGTTCCAAGTCTTAAGTAATTAATTATTGAACTTCATGATGAGTTTATTTGCATTTACCTTTCGTTACTGTTTTTCTATTCCCCTTGTCTGGTAGTGGTAATACAACATACTAAAGCGAAAGGCTATAATTGATAAAAACAACTATTTTGTTTGATATGGAGAAATAGCTCTTTATGTTCCCATCCCCATTACGCAAGGTGACCTAGGTATCAGTTTTTTTAATTTTTTAATTTGGAGTTGTAATTTTGACCTTTTAGAAGTGCACATGATAATACACTTTTGTTGCAACTACTTCCATTTGTCTTATAATGATAATATTAATTATATTCTTGTAGGGATAACGTAGATATAATATTCCCCCCCCCCCTTTTTTTACTGTTAAATGGTTCATTATCCTTCTAGGATGTATGCAACGTTGCTATCCTCTTGGAGTTATCTGTATAAGTTTCGTAATGGGAACTACTTACGTTTTCTAGCTATGATTGGTTTCTTATTCATATAGAATAGCATGTAATATACTATATTTCAAACTATGGAATAGTATTTTAATAGGAAAAAAATTGAATTTTACGATGGAAAAAAATCTGACCTGTTTAGGCATTGTAGAATTTCAGTACAGGATATCAGTTTCCATTCATGTCAATATCTATGCAATGTCTTTGGATGATCTGAACTTCTACGATAACTAAAAATAATTGAATTCAGAATCAGAATATTTTGCAATAATCTTGGGGATTGGTTGCCTATTCTCTTTACTTATCAAAATCTTTTGACCTATCTGCTGGTTTGCTTCTTTGTCACCAGCACATGGAAAACGCATACCCTGGCTCCAATATCTTGGTTGTGACATTGACAAATGGGGAATCAAAACGTGTGGAAGCTCAATCTGATGAAGACACCTTGCGACAAGCTATGGGTGTGCTCAGGGATATGTTTGGACCCAACATACCTGATGCCATTGATATACTTGTTCCCCGCTGGTGGAATAACAGGTTCCAACGTGGCAGCTACAGCAACTATCCCATTATCTCCAATCTCCAAGTTGTGCATGATATTAAGGTTTGTTTATCATGTTGAATATATATATATATATATATTATAACTGACTATTTCCTTCTGAATGTGTTCTGTTCTTAAATATATCATAAGATGCTATATTTGTCTTTATATTCTGCACAACAGTGCAAGTGAAAACAAAAAGAGATGACCTGGAAATTACAGCTGGCCATTATAATCAATGATCACTCCTAATCGTAATTCTGTGCCAAGGAGCTTCTTTTCTTCCTAGTTCCTTGTGACACAAGTGACTAATTGTTTGACATGCCGAATATGAAAACAAATGCATTTGTTTTACTATGAATTTAATGTAATTTTTCTTTGGTTTCATTCCTGAAATATCTTCCTAAAGAAAAATGGAAAAAAGAGAGGAGGAGAGCCAGAATACAGCGACATATGTAAATTTCCTTTATGAAGCATCTTCTTGGATTATTAAATCCACATTCAATTGTAAATTAGAGAATTTTCTAGTATTTTCATTTTCTGATACCCTGCTGATTGGATGAATCTGGAAGCAGAATCCAATAACCAATAATGCAAAATTACTATAGAAACCTCCTTTTAAATTTGATATTCGAACATTATATGTGATGTTTTTGTCCTCGCGTTGTTGTCCTCTTGTGCTGTATTTTGATTTTCTGTTGTTTCCCTTAATTTGTTCTACTTGTTTTAGCTCTGTTGTTCTTTTCTACAGACCCAAAAAATAATTAAAAAAAGAAAAAATTTCCCCTTGTGTTTATTTGAATTTTTTGGGTATGGTTCAGGCCCCAGTAGGTCGCATTTTCTTTACTGGAGAGCACACGAGTGAAAGATTCAATGGCTACGTACATGGTGGATACCTCGCAGGTGAGGCATTAATTTTTATCTTAAGTTTGCTTTCCTAAAATGATGAATGATGATTGCAATAACAAAGAATTTAAGATCTCAATTGTGGATGTGAATTTATTTCACTCCTGAATGCTTAACAGGTATTGACTCCAGCAAAGCGTTACTAGAAGAAATGAGGAAGGAGAAGGAAAGAAAAAGTGAGAACCAAACTCTACTGTTAGAGCCCTTGCTAGCATTGACAGGGTCATTAACATCGTCACAGCCAGACACGGTCTCCAATCTGCACAAATGCGATATTCCTACACAATTATATCTCAGGGGCAAGCTTGGGATCCCAGAGGCCATATTATGACTATATGGACTCGTAGAGAAACCCCATGTAGATGATGATGAAAGAAGCATGACTAACGAGAATCAACATGGGCTGGTGGGTCTTGATCCAAAGTCAGTTCAAGCCCTTGGTGCCATTGTTAATGTAGATTAACAAAATACGAGAAGTATGATGGTGAGCTGAATGCGTGCGGGAAACACTCAGTTTAGTCCAAATCACTGCTAACGGAGCTTACTAGGTTATGGATTTTTGAAGGGAATTAATTGGAATAGGTATACTAATGTAGCTTTGTTCTTTATAGCCAGAAGTAAGATTATGTTGGAAGGATGCTGGCTGATATTCTGATTCTAGTTTTTTACTGGTCATTGATGTCATTTAAAGGAAATGAAATTTACTTTGACAGCTTTTGGGTATAACATGTACAAAGTTCATAATTTTTCAGGCTGAAAATATTCGTGTATACTTCTGCATCGATGATGATTGCGCCGAACATAGTTTCTGAACCACCTTGATAAAGCTATGCAATCATATACAAGCAAACCGAAATAATCCTCCAATCATCTTTGGCCTTTAATTGCATTCACCACCTCAACACAATCGGTTTCAGCAATAACATTAAGAAAATGCAGGTCATGGGCTAATTGCAGACCGCAACGAAAGCCTAGGATTTGAGCTACTCTTGGCATCAATTCATTCTGCAGATACGAGATTCATGTAGGGACCTATACGCATATTTTTCAGTCATTCAATGGTGGTGTCCTTCCCTTCAAAGCATAGGTTATTTCGAGCTAGCCAAATTCCGTAAAACGAGGACGCCACTTCCTCCATCGTAGTACTTGTTGGTAAATAGGCCAACAAACTTGTAAACCTTTCTTTGAAATCAACACTCATCAAATGTTAAATGCATAGCCAGAGGAGATTGAAACCATACCCACAGTGACCATGGGCAATCCCTAAAGTGCATGACAGGTTGTCTCGAGGCCAAGGACATACTTTGACTTGATTATCCAAACGAACAAGATCGGCTCGAGTTGGCCTGTGCCTGTAGATGGATGCAAAGCGGGAACTTGGTGCTTGGCATTTATATACTTGTTATAGCACTTATTATGACTTTTGGTTAGCGTGTGACGCTTCCAAAAGAGGAAATTAGGAATGTCCGATACAGGAAAAATCAGTCCCAAAAGTTATAATAATAATAATAATAACTGATATTTACAATTACAAATGCTTAAAACGGTTATGGTCTAATTATTAATTTAGAGACAAAAGAAAGATCATTTACCTCCACGGCAACATATTTATCCTCCTATGCTGAAATCATTATTTCCAAGTGAAACTGCTAAGATACAAATTAATCATTAAAAAAAATCATAGTACATAGAAAACAAACTTTCACACATTAGCCAAAATTACATTCTGACAGCAGAATAAATGCATATGGAGAGGCAGTGCCTGACTGCGTAGAGTAAGAAATTCCCAGTGCTAATCATCAGGAGATACTTGCATTCTGCAATGATTGGCATGCCACTGAACCTGCAGATGTACGCATGACATGCGCCCCTAGCATGGCAATACAAGAAACATCTGTCTTAAGATGAGGCTGCACCAATTCCCATATCTTTTTCTTTTGAATCTGCAGGTTGTAACAGAAGAATAATCAGTTCCAGATGGAAAACACAGGACGGAGATCATTGATCAATAAATGAGGGATCCCAGGGTGGGTTGGGTATCAGCTATAGCAGATAAATTGCAAATGTATTTAGCAAAGAAATGCTGCACAAACTATCTGAAATTGGAACGCCAGTGCTTTAACTCCCAACCTCCCTCTCCCCCCAAAAAGAGGGGCAGATGCCTGGGAGTCAAGCATATTCCCCAGGGCTAATTTGACCTTCAAACAATAACATTGATCTTTTTTTGCCTTTATCAACCTTCAAAATTTCAAAACTTGTACTATATTTTTTGTAGGATAAAATGCACAGAAACGTCTTCAACATTGACCCATTTCTAAAGCACTCCATCAAGTTTCAATCATAGCAATGCACGCACCCCTTGTGGTTTGGTAGTCACTGATTATGAAAATAGACCACCCTTGTTCAATTTTACTTCAAATTGACAATGAAAAAAGTGTTTCATAGCTTAATTGTTGCTCAATCCAAATAATGAACACAAACGGTGATTTTTAAAGTTCATGAGCAATCACATATTTTAAAAATGTTTTATTAAAGACTATAAATTTAATCATTTTTATCACATGAAGTGTTTGATTGGATAATGTCATAATGATTGACTCATTCACAAATTACTCAAATAATATACTTTTTGTTAACAATTTGGACAAAATGAAACTAGATGGATCCATTTGCCTAATTTTCAAGCTACAAGGGGTGTGTTTGCAACAATTAATACTTGAGAGTGTCTTTGCAAATAGGTCAAAGTTGGAAGGGGTGTTTGTGCATTTTATCCTTTCTTGTATTACTGTGCACCCTAAAGCCCCGTCTGTAGTCTGTACTTCCTCAGATTCTTCAATTTTCTAATGTTCAGAAGCTGAACTTCTCATACAATATACTTAAGCTATAATTTTCCCCCCTACAAATTAAAGTTAGTTTATTTTAACATAAATCATCACAATGGCAATGGCATCCATTTATACAGTGTAATAAGACTTATATACAACACTCATTCAAGGTGGGTCATTATATATTCTTGAATTCTAGAGTCTTCTAGAGTATACAGAAAGACGTGCATGATAAGTTTTTTGTGACTTCCAAGAAAAATGTCACCTGTTTGGTTTTCACTGGGTCTATGGTTTTTTCAATCTCTACCTGTAACTTATACCTTGGTGCCAATGGTTCCTTTTTTCAATTATGCACAAGTGACAACTACTGTTGGACGGATAAACAGTATGGTATCCCAACAAACTCTGTCCAAAACTGACAAGTCTAAAACACAACTTAGTTTTAGTTATAAAAGAATAAATAATCTAGTTTCTATAACTTCCGCATTTAACAAGGCAATCATATTAATTATTCAAGTAGAGCTATTGCCTGATTCGGAGTGGCAGCAGCAGGTTGATTATCCTTTTCATCTTCTGATCCAAACCATATTCTTTCGCCAGGGGTTGCTTCCTCAGGTGGGAAGAGAAGTTCAACATTCTCATGCTTTGCATCAGAAGCAGCCATGAGCATTCCACAAGACTTGACACCACGCATATTCCTTGGCTTCAGATTGGAAAGAACAATAACCTTTTTGCCCTGCATATGTGCCTTACTATTTATTATATTGTACAGAAAAACGCCACTATGATTCCACCAACATCACTACTTCAAATCCATTTCTGCAGTTTCACCACACACACAAGCACAGAAGCAACTATTCCAGCAGTTAAAAGTTTGTACATCTAATCCATCATTATATGCATTATTTGCACAACATAAAGTGTCTTGCTCCCAAAATTCACATTTTAATAAGTTTCAGGTGACACACCTTGAGAAGTTGAGTTAGAAAATAATTGTTCTTTTCTCTCAGACCTTGATAAATTCCAAATGACAAATTCACCACTATAAAAATATCAAATTCCAAAGTTACAGTTAATAGTAATGTGGTTGACACACTATAAACAGTCCTAACTATGATCTCCCTCTCTCTCAAACGAAAATCAGCACATTGACCCCAATCAATTTCGCAACCAACCTCTTTTTTATCCAAACTGATAGAATATAATACAATTATACAGGAGTTTTATGAGATTCCCATAAAGTATTAAACTACTCTGTAACAAGACTGGATTCCAACATGAAAGACAGAATTGGGACTCTCACACTATGTACAGATCATCTCCCTTTTTAATGGTAAGGAACGAATAGAACCCTAAATAGCCAAACTAGAACATTTTAGTCTTTAGTCTTTACCATTATGAGAAAGGCCTACCCCACTTCATTGGTATGTGAAGCCCTTATTTGGGCCATTTCAGGAAAAAGAAAAAAAAAAGAATTTGTAAATCATTTCAACTATTGAACAACAGTCAATCACACAAAATTAGTACATGTTGAAGCCAGATTGAAACATCCCAATGATGTAATCCTTTATCATCAGAACAGAAAATTTCTACTTTTCTTACCATTGCACATTTTTTCAGCTCAAAAAGACTCAGCAATCAAAACCCATATTGAAATTGCTTTAAAATTACCAGAAAAAGATTCAAATACCACATCAAAGAGTCTCAACATTTCAAGCCAATCATAAAAATAAAAAAAAATAAAAAAAATCACCTGAAGCTGGTCAAGAGGGATGTAGTTGACAAGGCCACTGCATATGATTCTGGGTTCTGGCTCACCAATGTCAACCTCTTCCACATAAAGAGAATCAGCCTCATCGTGTTTCCATGCCCTGAGAACATGCCCAACCCTTATGTCAAGCAAGCCAGCCGCATCCTTAACACTGTTGTCACCATTACCAGTAACATCATTGGAAGCTGTTGTGGCTTCCGTCACTGCCTCATCTGTGGAACTGGAGGTAGAAACTGTGCAAAATGAGGGAAACCCAGATGGGTTTCTTCTTCTTCCTGATGATGATGATGGGGGTGATGGCTCATTCACTGAGATGGATAAAAATGGGAACTTGGAATGAAAGTGCGTGGCGTTGGAAAGAAGGGAGCGATGGGTTCTTCTACTTGTAGTGCTCCATAACGAGGAAAGTGAGAGCATAACGCTGCTACCCTTCAAAGCATTTGCTGTGATGGTGCCTGTGGCCATCGCCATTCTAGTCCTCTTTCGATTGTTGTGTTGTTGCTGACTGGTGTGAGATGAAGTTGTTTCTTTTGGATGCAATTCAGAGGGACGAAGGGAATAAATTGCAGGTAGGGAAGGATTGTTTGAATTAAAAAAAAATTAAAAAGATTATATGAAAAAAATAGAAATTTGGTTTCTTCCTCTTACAATTAAAAAAAAAAAAATTAATGAAGAAGAACGTAATAATATCACTGTTATTTTAATTGTAGACTCTCTTTTCTTAAAAGCACAATAAATCATATTCACGTAACAAAATCACAACTAAAATATATATATTACATACAAATTATAAAAGAGCATTTTATACCAATAGAAAATAAAACTTAAAAATATGTCTGAATTCGATTTTATAAGCGTGATTTTATACAAGCTTAACTTTTTTGAAAAGTATATTTACATTAGAGTAGTTTATATTAACTAAACACTTATTTTAGTTTTTTAAGTAATATTAATTTAATTTTTTAATAATTATATAATATTAAATTAATTTTTTATATAATTTTTCTATGTTATTAAATAATTAATTTAATATTAAAAATAAAATTAAATAATTAATTTAGTGTCATTAATTATTAAAAGATTAAATTAATAACATTTATAAATAAGATTGCCGAAATATATGTTTACTCATTTATATTTAAAATTCTTTATTGTGTTTACTCATTTAGAATTGTCTGCATATACGAACTGATAAAAGACGTCAGCATCCTTAGACTTAAAAGAGTTTCAAGATCTGTGTGTTTTCATAGCCTAGTTTCGTAGCTTGATGGCTAGTAGCCTTCTACTTCTGATCCGAATAAAATAAAAAGAATGGCTGTTGTTGAATCACATATGAAAGAACTGTTGCTTCAGTTGATGTTTGTGCCTTTGTAGAATAGATCCCTAAGCCCATTTTGTCTCTTGCTATGTATTATGTCCTTTCAAGCTTTACAGACCCATTGGCCGTCCAGCTTTATAGAGCAAAAACTTGTAGTAGAATTCTTGGCATCACAGAGGTATGGTCTAATTGGGTTACCTGTCGTATTTTATCATTCTTTCCAAACTTCTATATGAATTTTGACAAAATCTCTTTCAAAAAGAAACAAAATAAAAAAAACAGAGCGGTAGGGGGAAACTCCCAGAATTGAAAATTTTTACTGTAGGGAAAGAGGGCAAAATTAGATTTTTCTTTATGAAGATTCATGTCGCTTATTCCACCTTGTCGAATCATGGCAAGTGTGCCAATTATGACCGAAGTCTCTTTCAGCATCACCAGCCATTGTTGACAGTGTCGATATGTTTTTCTCGCACTAGTCGGAACTGAGAAACATTACAGTGATTCCAATTATGATTGTGAGTTCACTCTCGAATCTAGTTTTGAGAAACAAAAGGATAAGATAGAAGAGAGAACAAAAAGCTAATGATAGAGAAAATTGTGATTCCACGTGGGATGCCAAATAATTCGGGCATCAAGAATTCAGGCTAATCTTCTGGCTAAATAGTATTTTTTTTTTATTTTTTTAATTTCATGCTTCTTATTTACTATAGCAAACCTTGTACAAAACAAGGTCAGAATGCATACAATATTTTTGAAGCTTGTCATAGTGATCTTTCCCTTTGAATAGTACATAAAACCAGAGGCTTTGATGAGTACTACCGCCTTTGATGAGGCTTCTCCCTGTGGCCATGATTTATTCCTTTTCTGTGTCTGAGCCTCAATATGTCAAGAACTTTATCCACAAAATCAAAATAGGCATCACTCCAAGATTTCTTGACTGTTAAAATTATATAAGGAACCAGAATCCCTGCTGCAAACCCCAAACCAAGGCTCAAGTAAAACCACTTATCAATCAACCCATCTTCATTTGCATGCTCATTACTTCGTCCCTTGTCTGAGTCATGACTAGGATCATCATCACCTGGACACCTCACAGGAAGGGGAGGACCACAGAGACCAGGATTCCCAGTAAAAGAAGATGCATCAAAGGTAGTCATGTGATTTGTATAAGGGATGGCACCCAAGAGATTGTTGTTGGACAAATTTAGGTACCCCAAAAATGATAAGGAAGACAAGCTTGGAGGAATTGTGCCAGAAAGTCGATTACTGGAGAGATCAAGAGATGATAGCTGCTGCAGATTTGACATGCCTTCAGGAATTTGGCCAGTTATATGGTTTCTTGACAAGTTGAGAACTACCAAACCAGATAATTTTGTTATTTCGTGGGGAAGATTTCCAGTAAAGTTATTATCAGAAAGGTCTATACTAGTAACAAGGGAAAGAGTCTTGGTGTACTTTAGACGTTGGCCTTTTGTATTCACAACCAAGCTTTCTTCATAGTAGCGACCTCTATATTTTCCATACAGTAAATATGTATTGTTCTTTTGCTCTTCTGCTATCGCTTTCAGATCACCCAAGCTAGCTGGAATGTTGCCACCCAAGTCATTTCTGGCAAGGTCAAGGACTTGCAATGAACTTAGTTTTGAAAGCTCTTGGGTCAATTCTCCAGAAAATGCATTAGATCCCAAATTAAGAATTCTAAGATTTGCAAAGCCATCCCCTAACCAAGGTGGAATAATACCTGAAAATCCGTTGTTTGCAAGATCCATGGTTTCCAAATTGGACAAATTTCTAAAAGTTGATGGCAACTTCCCCCAAAAGTGGTTGTCACTAAGGTGCAGTGATCGGAGTTGTTGCAACTGACCCAAAGATCCTGGAATTGTCCCAAACAGACTGTTGCTCCCAAGGTCCAGTACGTTCAGAAAGGAACAATTTGCAAGGCTTGGAGGGATCCTTCCAGTTAAGTTGTTGCTTGAAAGATCAAAGACTAGAAGTGAGCAGATTTCTCCTAAAGAAAATGGTATTTCTCCATAGAGTTGATTATGAGAAAGAGATAAAAATATCAAGTCAGCCATGTTATGACTTATGTTCCATGGGATTGGACCAGTAAAGTGATTGTGTGAGAGATCTAGCAACTCAATTCCAACAATTGTAAGGGGAACTGGTCCCTCAAAAAGATTGAAGCTTAGATCAAGATCAGCAAATGGTGCCACGGGTATTGGATTTGGAAGCTGCCCCTGTAACTCGTTATGGGAAATGTTTAAAAGTGACAAATTCGACGAGATATCCCAAAACCAGTTTGGTATAGAACCAGAAATGCTAGCATTTGAAAAGTCTAAGAACTTGACCTCATTTTGTGATTTCATCCAAGCTGGAAATGTAGGCCCCAAAGCACATGAACCCATATCAAGATTCCTGACTTGGAATGGAGGGATCCAATTGGAACTGACATTCACAGAGAATGAATTGGAGGACAAGTGTAAAATCTTCAGCTTACTTAGCTTCGAAAAATGGGCTTCAGAGATCATGCCTGTCAACTGATTGGAAGAAACATCTAAGAGTGACAATTCAGAAAGTTGTCCTAAACTATCTGGGAGAGTCCCATTGAGTTTATTCCCTGCAAGTCCCAAGGAGGTAAGATTTTTCAATGACCCTAAGGAAACAGGAATGGGACCTTCAAGCAGATTATACTCAAGACTGAGTTCAACAAGATTTTCAAGGTGAACTAACCAATCTGGGATTTTTCCAGCCAGTTTGTTGTTGCTCAAGTGAAATTGCTCCAGATTAGGAAGAGGTTTTCCAGAAGGACAGTTATCTGTTCCTTCAAGAAACTCAGGTAGACTTCCTGTCATGTTGTTTCCTGATAAACGAAAAAAATTCAAGTTGCATAGTTTACCAATGGAACTTGGAATACCACCCTCAACAGCATTGACAAAAAGATCAAGGTAAATGAGAGAAGTCATGTTTCCAAAAGATGAAGGAAGTTTCCCATGTAATATATTAGATGCTAAATCAAGCACTTGTATCTTTTCCCATCTTCCCCTGAAGAGTTGAGAGCAGCTTGCTGTAAGATTGTCATTGCCACCTAAATCCAAGGACAGTAAATTTGGCAGCTCTCCTAAACCTAGTGGTATTCTTCCATACAGGCCACTATAGCTTATATCAATATGTTGTAGGCTGGTAATATTTTCAATCCAATCAGGTATCTTTGATACAAAGCTATTAGAACTAAGATCTAGGACAGCAAGTGAAGTAAAATTGAGAGATGGAAGAGATGGAATATAACCAAACAGGTTACAAGAAGATAGATGTAATTCAATTAAAGAGGGAAGCTGGTTTAATGCACCAACCCAGTCTGTTCCTACCAATGAAAGGTCAACTCCATTCATGGCAAGATGTTTCAAAGAGACAAGACCAGCCACCCATTGTAGGTTTTCAACATCTAAGCTTAAAAACCCGAGATCAAGAAATTGCAAGTGAGACAGGTTTCTCAAATTTGGAGGAATTATGCCACCAAAACCAGCATTTGACAGGTTCAGATATTGCAAATTCTCCAGTGATCCAAAGAATCCAGGTATTGATATGCCCTTGAATTTGTTAAAACTCAAGTCTAAATGCCTTAGTGACTTGAGCTTCATCAGAGATGGTCTTATCTCACCACTCAGGTTCCACAATGAATACCTGCTAGGAGAAGAATCAAAACCAAGTGGAAATGGGTTTTGGAGATCAATTGCAACAACTGCTCCTGTGCTGTTTTCACAACGTATTCCGTGCCATTGACAACATTCGCTGCCCCTCCATGAAGAGAGCCGGTTCTCAGGATCTTCAAGCCCATTTTTGAAGTCTATGAGAGCTTCTCGATCGGAAGTTAAGCAATCAACCGATTGAGCATTGCTGTTGTGAACAGAATCAATAATTAACAAGCAAAAAACTGGTAATAAAAATCCAACTAGAGGGATCTTTTCCATTGATGTTGCTCTCAAGCTTTGGCTGTAAACCAAGAAATATATATCAACCTACCTAGTACCTACATAAATACCCTTAATTTCCGCGTAACACAATAAACTTACTTTTTTCCATGGAAGGGTTCAAAACTTGGCTTTCACAGACATGACAAAATGAGAATATGGATACAAGTTATAACTATATAGTATATGCACATAGCAGAATAGTTGACCAGAACAATGCATGTGAAGACAGTGAAGTTGGGCGAAGGATTTTGAGAAGAAAACCATTCAAACCAATTACCAATGGTTCATGTTCTTAAGCCTATTAAAATACTTCCACAGACCAACATTGTTTATTAATGGGTCACCATACTTGGAAGAAAAGGAAGAGAGCTTTGACAATACGGCCCAGAAAGTCAAGAAAGATGCCAAAAGGATTGTTTATTTTTAGTGCAGATCATTTCCCTGCTAGTTTCTTGGTTAGGAAGTATGCACTCTGTCGCCTTCTAGTGACGGAAACAAGTTTGAATGGGAAAAAACAATTCTGTTCTGGTCTGCAATGCTATAATTTCTCGCATCTTTTCATTATTTTTTTGTCTCCCTCAATTAATTTTTCCCTTTTTCTATGTTTCGTGCTGCGCAATCTTGTTTGATGTAAAAAAACGGCTAATCCTTGCATAGTAATGCTGGGTCATAATCATAGGATAATAAAAAAGAAAAATGATTGTTACACGGTCAAGTTAAGGATCTATTTTTCTAAATAAAAATACTCAAAAAAAAATCACACAATTAGGCTCTACCAACTTTGCTCTGGGTTTAATTTTACAGAAAAATGTTAGAGTAAATTACTCTTTTATTTCCTGCATTATTGTTTGGAGTTTGGACTGATTATTGTAAACAGAATCTCAAGCTTCTATAGGAAAATATCTATCCTTCCTTCTTAGCAGTCATTTATTTTATGATGCAGAAGTAAAATTATATAGCGGACATAACATTCATTAAGTCATAATAATGTGACATTAAAGATGTAGCTTTTGAACATTTTATCATGTGTATCTCTGTGGCAGTACTCTTAATTTTTCTATTGCACTAAGTTGATATACCCGTACTTCAACATGAATGAAACGGCCTGTTCTTTATCATACATAGTATATACCCATAAAACTTTACATCGATAAAGTAATCAAGTTTCCATAGCTTCCTTCTTTGTTTATGATTGGTTCCAGAGTTCTTTGTTATTGCTGCTATTGTATTTTATTTGTAATCTGGGGACAAAAATCATAAAGGTTATGAAACAAGAAGAGTTAGTAAGGTCTTGGAATGTGTTTGTATTTAACTATTTATAAGCACAATAAACAGTTCAAAACTGTATGCGTTTGCCGGGAGTCGAACCCGGGTCTATTGCTTGGAAGGCAATTATCCTAACCGTTGGACTACAAACGCCTATTAATTAAGTGATGGAATATAAATATATAAATATATAAATATATAAATATATAAATCATTAATGAGTTGGGGCAATTGCATATCTTCAAATTTTTTTTGGGGTTGAAAAGCATACCTTCAATTTTATATAAAAAAAATGTGACAGAAAATGATACCCCCCTTTGCCCTTTTCTTGTTGCGTGGATAAGTGGATTGATTGAATTTAACTCCATATATATACGTGCTTGCACACTAATAAATCCTGGCATTATATTATGAGTTTAATTTTATTTATTTTTAGTGTAAATTTTTTTCAATATCACTCAATGATGCATTATCATATCATTAACAAATTGTGACTTTTGAAGTATTTGTTATTAGAGTCAAACATATTAAATGAAGTGAGTGATAGTATAAATTGTTTACACTAAAGTGATTCAAAATTAAATCCTTATATTATACCAGTGAAAGACCCAAGGTAAGAACCCATGCTTTGTATTCTGTCATTCCATTTACAAGAGAAGAAATCTACTAACAGGCAGGGGAAAGACTATAAGCAAAGAAGTAAACACTATTTTTTGTTTTTGGATTATTGTCCCATAAATTTATTCTAAGTGTAATTCTAATTCCTTATCCATGGTTATTTTTGTATCTTTGTTTTAGCAACTATACAACTTCAAACAATATAAGGTGTAAGCGTCTATAAGTGCTTTTTAACCAAAAAATTCCAAGTCATCTCTAAACCATTTATTTGATAATTACTTTAATTTATATTATACTAACTAATTATTTTGGTAAGCAAGTAAATAATAATTCCTTATCCAGGTTTGCAATATCTCCAACACTTTGTTTAGAAAAATCATCATCATATCCTTGATTTTATTTCTCTTTCTTTTCATTAAATTTAATCAACAAATATCTTTCTATACAACATAGAACTTTAGACTGTCGACAATACTGGTCTGTTCCAATTTTGACAGTGCAATGCTATTAATCTGTCTGACTCTCTCCCTTGAGAGCTTCAGCAGTCTTCCTATGATCCTATCCCCTCACAAGACCGAGGGATCTCTCCATTGAGTCCAAAGTGTAATTTTAATATCTCTGCTTCCCACTTAGTCTGTTAAGAAGCCTCACTACCTCTTGCTTCATTAGCTGTCTCCCAACCATCTTTTCTGGAATCATTTCATCTGGCCCCGGTATAATCTCCTGCATTATATATTTATATTATTATTAAACATTCTCACCAGCAATTCAGAATTTGTATGGAACATGCCAAAAGAATGTCCTACTCAATGTTGCTTAAATCATATGTAGTTTTGTATTCTCATAAAGAAGATCAAAGGATTAAGTTGAAAATGAGACCAAGGATGAGATATTATGTTGCTAGAAATTTAAAGATGCATGTAATTGAGTACGACAAAATTCCATTTGAAGTAACTTATCTCTTGGAAGTGAAGTGAAGAAAGAGAAATAGGAGGGAGAGTTGGGCAGTGGTTTCGGGATGACCATAAGCTAGTTATGGCCATAACATAATGATTGGGCGTCTATAGTTTAGCCAAAAAAGAGCTTGCAGATTCCTTTCAGTTTGCAGATATTTCTGATTGACAATGTCAGAAAGTATCTATTTAGTATCGTACCGTCTGTGACATGAAAAAAGGTAAGTGGAATCCTCTACTTTTGTGAATGTCGTTGACCCAATTCTGCAGTATGCTCCGTGATCTTTGGCCGAATTGGTAGCTCGTGCCTCTTCCACTGGTGATGTCAGGAGTATAGCAGTAAAAGGAAAATGGTGTATCAAAGATTTTAACCTTCTTTCGTTTTTTCATTCTTTCTCTTATGGGAGTGTTGGACATAGTAATATTATTTACCCAACTACACAAGCATATATAATGTATAATGACTATCGTGGCTTCACTTTAGCAATACTACTTATCTAAGATAATAGCGTTATTCATATCTATCTCTTTTTCCTCATATTTTGGCACATTTTTGTATATGATTATATTTGTCTTTAAATTTATGCTAAGTCACATTAACAATTTTCTTATTCGTCCACATGCAATCTAAGATATAAGCTACACATCTATCCAAAAATCCCATTTAAATTCTTTGTAAATTTATCTTTCTGTCTTTAAAAAATTGAATTTATATTAATTGGGAGTTGCTATGGTATCCTGATAAGTTTGGTATCCAGGATGAGTTGTCAATAATTTATTAACTGTTGGTTTCACAATAAATGTTAAAGAGTCTATTAAATATAAATAACAACTAATGAATGCTAGACAACTCACCCTGGATACCGGTACCCTGAAAAAAAAGATGGGTACCGGAGTAATGCCCTAATTAATTTAATTTTTAAAAAATTTATAATGTGAAATGTTTACATGTACACCACATTCACTTTGGCTAGGGAAAGGGGTATACGTAAATCTCGAAGCCAATTAGATTCTCTTAATAAAGTGACCTTAATTCTAGATGATGATATTAGTTTCTAGCAATATGCTGCCATCATTAGTGATATTCGGCTGGTTCTCGACCGTGATTAGTAAAAATCACGCCTTAAAAGCATCAAACCAGTGTTTTGATTCCCTAGATTAAGCATGGTGTTAACCAGGATGAATACTAGTGTTGTTCTTAGTGGTCCTCCCTAGGACCGTACATAACTTTCTTAGCAAAGTGTTCTGTTATTTTTCATAGAGGTTTACCTCTTGCTTTTTACCTCTTCATTCATTAAGAAATAGAGGGAGCACTAACGACCCCAGCGAAGCATACATAAACATAAATGTCATACAGTTACACAATTCTTATTATATAGCTCCGAACCTTTCGATTGATGAAAGAAACTATATTGGCTATTTTAATTTCAAAAATTGAATAACTTGTTAACATGACTAAATGTTTAATTTTTAAAATATATATATATATATATATAAAGACCCACTTATTTTAGATTAATTTCCTCAGACGCACCCTAAATTCTTTCTACCCGACTTTGACTTCATTTGACTGGTGAAGCTCTTCCCTAATCAATCCAATACTTTTTCATTAAACAGCCATTGTCCTTTCAATTCTCAAATCAGCCTTAACACCCGCATTAAAATATCATCTAAGAAAAGCCACTAAGCTTCAGTTTTCCCCTTTCCGCTTCAGTTTTAACCGGCCCTAAGCCATTGCTTGACAGTCAATTACGGATCTTGCGTCTGCTTTTCTGCATTTCAACACAAACAGTAAATCCCTTGACAGCACAATTATGGATCCTAAAATGAGCACTTACTCAGGAATGAGCTGCTCAGCGCACATACAAGCAGAAGAAGACACATGAAGAAAAAGAGGAAGAAAAAAAAGATGCTATACAATAAGGCCATTCAAAATATACATGCAAAATCCACACCAAGACGCTTGGAAATGCCTTCCCGACACACATCTTAACCCTAAAATATCTTCAGTACAACAATGTACTGAAGATTAAAAATGAAAAAATAAGCACGAGGAATCCCACTCCACCAGAATTACAACCTGCAAAAAGCACCATATTCACAACGTCAAAATTTTGCTCAGTAACAATTGAGAGAGACGGGTAGATAGCACAGTAGTCATCTTCAGAGCGGAGAATTTTGAGAGAATTCAACAACAAAAAAAATTGAGAATATTTCAAGACAAGAAGAAAAATCATTACAATAACAAAGAGTTATTCTTATAAATGCCAATCATCAGGGCAGGTGCACTCACCAATATTTTTCAATGTCTGCGAAGTTGGTAGTGCAGGTAATGACATCTCTGCAAACTCCAAATAGACAGAGTTAAGCAAATGCAAAAAATGATTTGGAATATCAACATCCTGGCCTGAAAATGTAAGGAATAACCAAGTGAGAGTAACTTTGTAAAACACATACCGGGTGCACAGAGTGACACAGATGTAATTGAAGATGATGAAGGCCAGGGCGCAGCAATGTTGTCACTCAAATCACATGTAAAGCTAAAGCCTGATGAATTGTCAAATATCACATCTGCAGGCAAGCTTCGAAGTAGACATCCTGCATATAAACCAACATTATTAAGCTTACTAATAATACAATCATTTCCTTGACAAAAATAAAGCATGTCTTTTTCTTTTTCTACCCATTAGAATTATAAAAGTATAATCCAAGACTGTATTCTAATCAACCCAAGTATGCATCTCTCGTAGCCCACATGCCCTCAACTTACAAAGCCTAATAAATCACCCTTCTAACCAAAGACTGGGAAATGATTCCTAAATAGCATGACCCTATTTAGGTATCAGATATTAAAATACAAATGCCCAAGTCCCTGCTGCAAACTCCATGTGTTGGTTGAACCAACATGTAAATAGATCATTGAATTAAAAATAACAACAGTCAATAAAATGCAAGGAGTAGAAAAAACAGCAAACCTTGTTGAAGTCCATATGCTGCACCAGCACCATGCAGAACCACAACAGAAGAGTTAGACCACAGAAATTAAAAGAATGGTCATCGGCAGAAAATAAGAATGTCAATCGAGTAGGATAAGTACCTTGTATGCTGAAATCTTTCAAATCAACATCACAAAGCTCATAAATATTTGTCATTACTCCACCTCTACGTAACATAGATCCAAAAAGTGTTGCACATATTATAGCTTGTTTATTTGTAATTAACATTTGCTTTTGTATCCCTGCAATATATGTGTTTAATGAACTACAGCAGGAAGGGCTAGGGGCAGCTACATTCTGACATGCGCTAATTACTTCTGAAGGCTCCTTAAAAGTCAAAGGACAAACTGCACAAGCAAGATTTATACTTCATTAGAAGAGTTAAAACAACAAAATCGAAACACAAAATTATAATTCAATTTGTAGAACACAGATAACTATTTTAAATATGTCATGAATACATTTTTTCAGGTAGATCCATGAATCCATCTCATAATTTGACTTCTGGGATTCTGAGTACAGTTAAATTTATATGGGAATCCATAATGGAAACATATATTTATTTAAAGCTGTTTATAGGACATGTATTTCTATATAACGTTCTAGCAATCTTAGTTTGTCCACAATGAAGAAAACAAAATTCCAACTCTTTCCTATTGGGATCCAATCTCTCTTTTTCCAAACAGGAAATATATGAAAATAAAGAAGTGCCCAAGTAACAGGACACAAGAATCCAGAGCAATAAACCAATATCACAAGAAATAATTAAATTGAAGACTGAGGTACACTGGGACCAGAAATATTAAATCACTTAAAATTACTACATTTTGCCCACATTTGAATGCCACTATATTCATCAATGAGATGATCAGTCATGCACCCTAAAGATAATTTAAACATCAACATTGACAAACTCTCCAATGTTCAAATATATCACGTTAAGAATTAAAAAGTTAAACAATGTACCTTTGTTGACTTTGCAGGCAGATAGTATTCGGAATGCAGTGTTTGCAGCCTCAAATGATAGTTTTTTTGAAAGATATGAATAAACCACACCTTTACAATCATTAAGATAATCAGTGTGATTCACTTCCCCAACCACATTTTTATTATCATTCATCATCATTTGTCTTCCAGAAATCTGAAGTGCTGCATCCATTATTGCAAGCTGGCAAATAGGTCTACAACACTCTTTAAGTGGATCAACAGTGCTGCAAGCCTCAAGTAATTTACTTGTGTTAACTGTTTTTTCGAAAGTAGAAACATCCTTCACAGGACATGACCCACTTGTAAAATTAGACGGTTTTATGGAGCAAAGTGTGGGGATTGTACTATTTGCCCCTCTACTGGCTAGGATACTAATGATATCAGAAAAACAATGATCAGCAACTGCATTTGGCAAAACCAAATTATCAGAGTTCATGCTGAAGAAACCCTGGAAGATGTGGATTAAGCTACTAAACTGTGGACAACATATTACATTCCCTACAAGTGCTGCCAAAGGTCCAGAGCAATCAGAAGCTGTTTTATCTAGGACATTTGATATATCTGAAAAGTTTACAGGGCATTTCCCAGTTAAAACTGGTTCATATCTGGTTGGGAAAGTAGGGTACATTGGTGGCAAAGGCTCAGTGGGATATGGGTATTGTGGTATGACAGCAGGTGATATTTCTATGGGATCAAAGAGTCCAGATTCTCCAGAAGTAGGCTCCTTAGCTAACTCTAACAGAGAAGAAACTCGTCTAGGGTCAACATGTGTTTCTTGTGCTGTCACATCTTGGAAAGTAGGAAGCCAGATGAAAAATAAAATTAGCTGACAGCACAAAGAACCTGCAACAATATAATCAGCACTCAGCAGAAGCATGAGTAACCCCTGTATATGCTTACTAATATAATACTTCTAATGAACAAGTTTTAGCCATGATCTGCAACCCAAGCACATATATCTGTGTCATTTGTGGAAACATGGAGAGACAGACAGAGACAGAGACAGAGAGAACCAGGCTATGTAGATACACAACAATAATCTTTTAATGCACCAAATATTGGAAGAGAACGATGTTCACGTATAATGCAAGCCAACAACGCATATCAGGTGCCTTGATCTAATAAAGATTTAAAAAAGAATTAGGAATTTGTTGATACGTATGAAAGTATGAATACTCCAGCAATAACCCATACTGACTTAAATGTGGTCCGCAGAACTACAAAGGTTTACACACAGTTAGCAACTTAAGAAAACCTAAACTGTCAATTAACGATGCACCGACAAGGAAGCATCCATTAATTATACTAGTGCTTACCCCTATAACAATTAGCATCCTGAAAGCAGCCCATAACTTCCTAGCCCTCTGGTACCATCGAGTTTTACACAGGAGAAGCTAGTGGTTGCTGGTGATAAGCCAAATAGTAGCACATAGCAATGCAGCAAACTTGGTAATACCTCCAAGCTTGAGATCTGTAATTAAAAGTGAGTGTAGTTTAGTCTGTTGAGAGAGGATAATTACAACAAATTACCTTTCAGACTACCACTTAATTCCCAAAGGCAACATAAACATGCTACTGTATTGGACAAAATCATTGAAATTGAACAAGTTCACCATTTTCGAGTCTGAAATAAACTAGGAGATACATTTAGTAGGAACTTCCCTATGCATTAATTCACAATGGAAGTTTGAGGGAGGGCAATGCTCCTTCACAACGGAGTATTGAGGATACATCATGAAAGTAAAAATAGGCCACCTATGCACTCTATTACAAGCATTACACTGCATGTAGAATGCAGAACTGTGGTTTTTCAATCCCTTCCATGTTGTCGCTGCAATTTCCTATAACAAGATACTTTGACTTTCAAAAGTTCAATTGAAATGAACCACACAAATCAATGGAAAAGGTTTCAGTAGTAATGTACAGCTTCTCATTTTTTGGCCACACAATGGGGGCAGCCCACCCACCCATCCCTTCCCATAAAGCTCACCCCACTTACTGTCAGTGAGATTTGAGCCTTTTTATCCAAAAAAAAAAAAAAAGACTTGAGCCTAGCACCCTAGGTTAGAGTACACAGTGTTCAATTCAATAATTAGGGTGGAATAATTTTCAGTTAAAAATAAAGCCCAAAAGAGACAAGTATATTTTTGGATACTTGTTTTCATAGCCAGCTATGACTGAATTCTAGGTTTATACAGTGTAATGGATGTTCTATAGAGGCATTGTCATGACATGGGTCCAGCTGCGAAAAGCAATAAACACCACTTTTCCTCTTTGCACTAATATTAAATGTTACAATAACCAAATCTAACAAAGAACAACTTTCACACACACACAAATGTTGAATTTAATTGAAAATTCAAGATTTAACTTTCTAACTGCTAAAACCAAAAACCAGTACGGAGCCTGTGCTTCATTTTCCGAGGGAAGAGTGCGAGATTAAGTGATAGTGATAAAACATCGTACCGTATAGCAGGACGCTGTCAACGTCTTCCGATTGCGCCAGCTACCGAAACGAAATGAAACGAAACGAGGGAGGAATTGCGATATTTCTCTTGTGCTGGTGGGTAGATAGATTCATATATGGATCGGGAAAACGGAATGCATGGACGCTGGTGAGTGTGAACTGTGGAGAAAAGAGGGCAAACAGGAAACCCTAACACGAAGACGATGGAGGAAGAGAGTGATATGCTATGATATGGTCACACTCACACTCTCACAGCTGGAACCCGCATTAGCTATGCAGCCTATGCTAATTCCTCTAAAGTTTAAACGCACCGTTTCCACTCCACTGTTAGTCACTGTGGGGTAATGTGTAATTTTTTGTTGGGTTGCCACTTGCCAAAATAAGAGCTGTCAAAAATGCATAGAGCGGTCAAAAATGGCACTCTGATACTGATGGACCAATATATGGAGAATGTTTATGGTCTACCCAATAAATAATCTTCAAGTCACGTCAGATTTTTATATCTTATTTTTTTTTAGATACTAATATTTAAAGTAATATTTAAAGTGAGTTGTGAAGTATTTATTAGTTATTATTTATATTTAATATATTTTTAAATATTTATTATAAAATTAATAATTAATAAATAATTAACAATTCAACAAATACTAAATTAAAACATTATATACTCACCAAGCACTGTCCAAATTAAAACATTATATACGCAAATTCTTGTGTACACTTGTTGTGCTAACACCAAACCAACGATTTTTTCTCCCAACTTGGGCTCCACTTATATGATTGTGATCTCTTTTTCTTTTTTCCTGCAAATGCACGCCATAAAAAGCATTAGAAAAAACCACCCATACCCTGAAGTAACCAAGTAGTACACGGATCTTGGCTCCTAGATCAGTGCCACTTCATTACGACTATAACAGTCAAAACATGACCCCGAAGCAATGCCTTTCACATTTTCATTAAAGAGGCATTCTTGTTTCCTAAATTGAAGATTGAAGAGACATTCTTAGGTAAGCACTTCCTAAATAAGCATTGCCTTTGTGCTAGCATTACGTGAATCTCATCTCATGTAAGATTCACTTCACGGCTGCAATCACTACTTTACGCAAGAAAAATTCACCGTTAAAACAGAAGCAGGATGGACATTCTTTGGACAAAGTAGGCAGCAGCTTGTTGGTTTCAAATGTTATGAAGCAACCATTGCAACCCAAATAGAATAGCAAGATAAGTTCTGTATTGCCACGCCTATGTAAATTGCGTTCGTGATATCGACACGAAAAGAAAGGGAATCCAAGGCCCATAAATATGCTGATCTAAAGAGCACGCGAGACCTGATGTAACACAAGGACCCAAAGTGCAGATAATGCTAAAGCGCAGCCATTATAACCGCAGCGCCAAGGCAATTGTAAAATTTGAAGCGTCTGCAACCCTGTATTTGTGGGTAACTAATTTTGTTTTATATCTTGCAATATTTACTATTTACAGATATCATTAAACATCTTACATTAGAATATTAAACCATCTTTTTATTGTCCATTAGAATATAGTTTGTAGCAAACATGAAGCTCACTCCTATCATTGGTATAATGGACCATACCAATTGCAACGAGCACAATGAACAGTGATTAAGCACCACAAGTAGAAAACATAACTATCAAATGTAAAACTGAAATTTATTACCACAAAAGAAAATATAATTAAATCTCCGGTGTTAGCTACAAAGTAATACAAGGTAATCCTCAGCCGGTGTCAAAGACCATGTAGTGTGCATACTTTTGGTGCAGAATTTTAACAGAGATATAACCACCAAAGTATCCCCTGTTCATCCATGTATGTAACTTTGGTAACATCTTTGACTAAATATTTGGCAAGATCTTACAAGGGAACCCAGAAAGCTGACTAAATCAAAACAAACATTTATAGGTGTTCTATTCTTCACAGATCTGATGGAAGCCTGTAATCAAGCATCTCCCTGATATTTAACCTAATTGAAGGCCCCATTGCTGAGCATATGTGTGCGCTTTTCCAGTACACACCTTTAGCACCCGATGGTTTGTTTGCCTCTACTGATTTCTGTGAAATTAGGACAATGAGTCAAAGGTTTATCATTTAGTGAAATACAGTTAGAAAGGTAGCTCAGGGAAGAACATACTATTGCAGCAATCAAGTTTACAAGAAGATCCTCTTCCGGAAAGTCAGCTTTTCCAAAAGGTAAGTGCACAATTCCAGTTTTATCTGCCCTGTATTCAACTTTTCCCTGCTTGAATTCTGCTATAGCCTGAAAGGTGAATTTTAAGGCTTTCGGATTAATTAAGTGTAGATTTTTTGTGAAACAAAAAGACTAGTAGCAGCCTTGTCAAAAGTGAAACAAGACCAATGCTGTTAAAATTTCCCTTCCACTATCCCCCTAGCCCCCCTCCCCCCCCCCCCCTCTTTCTCCATCCTCCCCAGAAGAAAGAGGAAAACCAGAAAGTAGAAAATACTTTGATCTTAGAATTCTGCAAGCATGCGTAGTTCTTCATACATTTTGCAAGAAAAGGATTAACTAAAAATACAACAACAACAACAACAACAAAAGCCTTTTCCCACTAGGTGGGGTCGGCTACATGGATCAAACGACGCCATTGTGCCCTGTCATAGACCATACTTTCAGATAAACCATTGATTTCAAGATCTTTTTTAATGATATCTTTTAGTGTTGTCAGTGATCTACCTCTACCTCTCTTTAAGGGGCTATCCTCCAACTTATCAATTCTTCTCACCGGAGCTTCTATTGGTCTTCTCCTCACATGACCAAACCAAACCATCTTACTAATTAAAATTTCAGGTTCAAAATAATTTTAAAAAAAAATGTCTCCATCGCAAGTGAACTTAAAAAGAAAAGAAACAAGAAAAGTAGATAATACACCTGGGGAATATTAGCTGTTACAGTGCCAGCTTTTGGATTTGGCATCAGTCCTCTTGGCCCCAGAATTTTCCCTAGGCTAGCAACCTGACACAATCAACATTAAAATATAATGTAGAGCAGACAAATGCATCTTATCAAAAGCTCTTTGAATTGTAAAGCAGGAACCAATTGGGTAGCATCACATGTGATGCCATCTAATTATAGTTTTCACTCATAAAATATGATTAGGACATGAAGAAAACCAATGTGATAATTCTAAGCAAGCACATATTAAGCATGCATTAATGGGACATGTATTCAAAGGATAATGATGAACTTAGTAGTCTCTACATTAGTAGGCTAGCAACCTGACACAATCAACATTAAAATATAATGTAGAGCAGACAAATGCATCTTATCAAAAGTTCTTTGAATTGTAAAGCAGGAACCAACTGGGTAGCATCATATGTGATGCCATCTAATTATAGTTTTCACTCATAAAATATGATTAGGACATGAAGAAAACCAATGTAATATTTCTATGCAAGCACATATTAAGCATGCATTAATGGCACATGTATTCAAATGATAATGATGAACTTAGTAGTTACATTAGTAACCAGGAGTAAATTTACCAACCACCTAACAGGTGATTTTCAATCCACATTAGGAGAACCTGATTTGCAAATCATTCAGCCAGTGACCAAGTTTTCAGATCACTTATCGAGATTACATCATTTTCTGGATTAATTGAATTATACTAAAGAAGTAAGATAAACTTTAAATTAGAGAAAAGCTGACTAATTAGAACAAAATAATCAGAGCAACACCTTAGGCATCATGTCTGGAGAAGCAATTAATTTATCAAATTCCATGAACCCTCCTTTTATCTGTTCTATCAGGTCCTCTCCACCCACCAAATCAGCTCCTGCATTTTTCGCTTCATCGAACTTTTCACCTATCAAAATAAACTTTCGAATTAGAAAAGCCAAAGCAACAAGAAATAGATTATTAAATTATAAGAGCCGATTAGGCCAGTTGGGCAGGTTATGATTACACTGTGAATGGTAGGATATAAATTAGTCTTTTGCCCATTTGATTCCCATTAGAGAACTATACAATTATAAAGGAAAACCCAGCATATCCATTAACAAGTCATTAGGGTGGACACCCAATCCACCCCTTAGCCCATATATGATGAGTAGGTATCATCCTGTCCACATTTTTTTATTTTGTTAAACTTTAAAATATATTATACATGTCTTTTAATGAGATATTAATGGGCAATTCAGAATATTCACTTTAATCTACATTAAAAAAAAACTTTCCCTTTCATAACTTCAATTATCTCATTTATTTACTTATTCTAAACTTATATTCAAAAGTTAGATTAGCCATTGAAAAATAAATTTTATTAGAAGGAAAAGAGGAAAAGAACAACTAGGGGAGGATAATATATCCTCCAAAGAGAAGGACGAAAACATCAAGGAACTAGGACAAAATCAATTAACCCTAAATGGTTCTTACTCAAATTTTGTACTTTTGATCCATGTAGCCCCCACCCCACCTAGTGGGATAAGGGTTGTTGTTGTCATTGTGGATTAGTATCAGCAACTCCAGTTACCACCATTTTCTTTTTCGGAGCACATACTGTTCATAAATTAATATTCTTTCGAGAAGGAAAATATGAATGATGGAAACCATCCAAAAGAAAAAAAACAAATCTAGTATAGGCTTAAATGAACCATCAACCAGATAGGAACATGTTTTGACAGAGGGAAGAACTTAAAATTGATCCAAATTAATAGATATTCAACTCAACATAAGGACAGATGAATGACGACGCAAAAGGAGGTCCATGTACATAAGGTTTAAAGGTAAACCGCATGCTGCTAAAAGCAGACACTTGTTAGTTAGGAGACTGTAGAATCAAAATGTATCACTAGCAGGATCATATCATAAAGGGATAATCCTTCGCCTTCATAAACATACAGTCTTACAGTTATTTGAACAAATGGATAAAAGATGGAGTTATACACAACCATAGCAATTCACACTTCATTCAGGCATGAAGTAGTTCCATCACTCTCATTCAAAAGTAGATGCGCCAAGTCTTTCGAGCTGAAGTTTTGTAAGCATTACCAGATATTAATCACTTTAAAATACAGTGTCCAGAATGATAAGACCTTTCTACGTGTGCAGTGGCACATAAACTTCCTGTATGTCAATACCTGGACAGCACAATGTCCACCAATTCGAGAGAGTAAAACTATCATCTTAGGACCATCCACATAGGAAGTTTACATAATGGATACATTTCCTTTCATACACGTTCTCTTTATAAGAAAATATATTTCTCCATGATCTGGAAAATTTTAATTAACTAAAAGTGAGAATGAGGAATGAGAAGCATAAGCACCTTGAGTAAGAACAGCCACTTTAACGGGCTTTCCAGTTCCCTTTGGCAGATTCACCTATCAAGAAAGAGCGGATGAAGGACTCAGAATTAATTCATGTATTGTAAAATTTATGACTCAAGTTTTCAATGTACTAGTATATACCAAAATCAAGCAAAGAGCAGGAGACTTACTGTTGCTCTTAATTGTTGATCATTATATTTAGGGTCAATGTTGAGGCGGAAATGGGCTTCTACTGTTTCTACAAACCTTGTATTAGCTGTTTCTTTAACTAAAGATATTGCTGTCTTCAAGTCGTAGTCTTTCTTATTCTCCCTCAATCTTTGAATTTCCAAGAACCTCTTAGACCTCGCCTGGTGAGACATTGAAACAACAATTACCTTAAAATAAATGGGAAAAAGCATAATATCAAATATGAAAAACTCAATGACCCAAACAATCACCTCAATTTTAGGAGAAAACAATGAGCTGTCTTATAAGATTTAGATCGTCACTACAGTAAGACACTCATGAAGCAGTAAGCCCATAAATGCAAAATCGGCAAATTAACTGCTTTAATATAATGACCAAGCAAGCAAAAGGCTTGCAAGGAATGGGGCGACAAACACAACAACTAACAATCAAGAACCTACTACTCACAAGCACCTCTGACCCCGGCACTCAAACTACATATCTTTGAAACTTAGAAGATATTTGCAGTAAATACCATTCAATAGAATTATAAACTTGGCTCAAATAACAGTAATAAGTATGTATTTTTATGAAAAGAATTGGATCCTCTAAAAGTGCAAGTGGTAACTGATGATGAGAAAATCAAAAGAGTGGGTTCTCACATACAAATAAAAACAAATACATACTAACACTATTAAATAAGTAAGAAGAAAACCACAAGGCATACATTTTCTCTATAAAGGGGCAATAATCCCCGAAACCCAAAATCCCATAGTGTTAATCAAAACCTAAACGAAGCAAAACCCAACAATCAAATCACTCAATAATTCCAATATCCACAGAAAAACAAGAATAAGAAAAGTTTTTGCACATACCCTGTCCCTCTTGAGAGGCAATGCAGCCTTCCCTTTCTTTGGCTTGGTAGTGGTGACAATATTGGCGGTGAACCCATCACCACCTTCCACTCCGTCCTCATTCTCTTCCACAGTGTCAGCCACCTCAGCCTCGGCAGCCAGAGCAGCCACGACCCCATGAAAAGACCTTGACTTGGTTTCCCTTTGCAAATTTACATCGACCCACTTGGTTGGCTTGAAAACGAGAGGGTAGAGAGAGAAAGTTCTGGAGAGAAGGGGCTTAGGATTGAAGCAGCAGAGTGAGGGAGAGAGGTCTTGTGGGTGAACGGAGGATGAAGCGTGGGTGAGCATGAGGGATGAAGAAGGAGTGGTACATGTTGCCATGGTCATGATGGTGGTGACGGTCGAAGAAATGCTTTGGCTACCTATATCCATATAAAAAAAGGGAGGGGATAAGATTTGCCCTCCCTGTCTTCTAGCGAATGCCGTGTGGATGGATTGTACACTACACCTTAATTACAGTGGTAATAATTTTCATCGTTTGTTATTTATGTTTGCAGGAAAATAAATTTTAAAAATGAATACGTCAATTGGTTCAATTAATGAATTTTTATATACGACGTGAATTCTCACAAAAAAAGTTGCAAGTTTTTTAAATATCTGCTCATTTATGTAATTCATAGTCTTGAAATAAAAATACAATGCTTGCAAAATCAAAAGAAACAGTTTTGGTGTGTTTTCAACTTGCTGTATATTTTGAATAGAGGCAAAGAAGAGATAGGGAATGACTTGATTTCAAAGCCTTTCTGGGCTAACTCTTAACTAAGTCCCAACAACGGCTAGCGAAGAAACTGTACGGCTTAAGGCAGCGAATGACCAGGGGAAAATGGCTCGCTATCTACCATCCATACCTTAGGTCTTCAAATCCTTAAGCTCCACGGAGTCGTTTTCGCTGCTTTGGTAGCCACTAGTACCATGTTTCGACAACTTCGCTTTTTAAACATTTATTTTTTTTCTGCGGGCGATCAAAAATCTAACTCACTCTTCTTATTGAATAGGTGCAAACAAATTAGACAAATATATAAATGATACATATAAAAATAAGATATGTTTACAGTTGAATATTCAAGTTCAAACTAGTACTTATAGAAATTAATTAACTTATTTAAATATATCAGGTCGATCTGGAGACTAAACCCTTAATGTTATTTAAGAAAAAAATTAATTTTAATTAACATAAAAGTTTTGGGATGAGAAAATTTAGAAGAAAATTTTTCCCTCCCCTCATTCTACTCAAAATCCCTCAATCTAAACATGCTCATATTATACAATTGATTGAAGATATTAGGTTAAGATTATATATCAGTACTTAGGTATGGTCAAATAATAGGAACATTTCTTTCAGTTTTGAATATTACAATTAACTATTTTATTGTTTAATGTTACATTAAAAAAAAAGTCGTGCTGCTGTTTTGGAAATAATTTATAATTATGTCAAGAGGAATGTCTACTTTAATCTAAATTCGGAACATATCACCAACTTTTACAAAGAATGTTAACTATGTTGGTGTTCATATTGCTGTTAACTATAAAAATTATAATTGTAGATAAAATTTCAACATAAAAAAATCCAAATATAATTAAACTCATTTAATTTCAATCTGATAAATATTTTTGTAACTGAAAATATTATTACATATTTAATTATGTTTTAAAGGAAATTATATAAATAATACAATAATCATTTGATAACAGACACAGTTTTTTATAACCTGTCAACAAATAATAAAGAAAATATTTATAATATTTAAAAAATATTTTTAACATTTAATTATATCTCAGGGGAGATCATTATAATAAATTCCCCAAAACCATTTCCTAATATGTTATCGGAGATTTTTTTGTGTACACCATTAATTGCAAATCGTGTGTTCCAAAAAAATTTTGGTGCTTAATCGTGTGTTCCATTGAGATGCGTGGCTGGTACATATTGCTATTCTCTTCGAACTTGCACTTTTCAGCTAGAGCCTACAGCCTACAGCGGGCCTTACTTTGGTCATCCCATGCTCACTTGACTTCAGTAATGAATATTGTCCATGTATTGTTGATTTGCTGTTTTTCGTTTTTCTTCATGATGTAGACTCCCTGTTCAATTTTATCTTCACAATATAAGATGGAGCACCTTTCCTGTGCCTTGTGTGATATATCAGCCACTAATTAGCCTCCTTGATTGGGCGAAGTGGTCCTCTTATTTTGAGATACACTATCAATTATCAACATAGACTATTGATTAAAATGAAATTATTGTCAGAAACTATGACGACAATTTAAAATCTAGCAATTTTGTGGCATTATATAAATACTTTTTTTTATTTTATGGTGAACATTTAATTTGAATATAAATTTAGGTTTGAATAGAAATAGTTTTGTGTACGAAAAAGCATTAACATTCTTTCAAATTTCAATAATCAATATTCCCCGTGCCACTCCTTTTTATTTATTTATTTTTTTTGGTACATCCTTTTTATTTAATTATGCACCTTTAAAATGTAAAGTATGTCTTATGTCTTATACTGAGTGGATGACTTGACCAAAGACGTAATTGCGATAGTGATCTGGATCAGGCTGCGAAAGAAATAACTTTTGAATTTTAAATTTATTTAAATATTATGAACTAAAATTATTTTAATATATATATATATATGGTTATCAAGTATAGTTTTTAAAATATATGTTTAACACATTTTCCTTAGCATTTTTGGCCCCAAAACGTGATTCACACAAATCCCAGCCTTCCGCAATCTAATACAAGCTTGCTAAATTGTTAATCTATTATAAATGTCTGAAATGATAATAATAAAATTAGAATAATAATTTTATAAGAATTTATTTCTTTACAATAGCTAAAACTCAACAAAATCAATTTCCTTGAAAAAAAAACCCTTAAAAAATCATATTTAAAAAGTATTTAGCACAGCTTTAAATGATGACTTCTTAACATAATAAAAAACTATAAATTTTAAATGATATTAAAACTAGTTATAACCATCATCTCCTGGGTTCAAGGTCAGGGGAGATGAGAGTATAGAAAACCTGCTTGGGAAGCCTCTCCCTCAAAAGGGAGAAATTCTAACGTGTTCTGAAAATAATACTTTTAATAATTTTTTAACTGATAAATCTGAAATTTAAATTAATCTAATAGTATGTGTGATTATGTAATACCATATATTATATTTTAAATAAAGTAGTGTAAGTACTTTAAAAGTACTTAAGAATTTATCTTTAAAAGAGACCCAACATAAGAATCTCTCTTCAAAAGAGACCCAACAGCAAATTGAAGTGGTAAGCCATTTGCTCACCATTTTATGTATCCAAAAGAAATTAATTATAACCGCACATTGTGCGAGTGTTTAAATTTCTCATGAAATATATATGAAAATAATTACTATAAAAATCATTAATGCACATAAAAAAATATCTAAAAAAGATATATCTCTAAAAATATTTATTATAAATTAAATATAATAATAATAATTTGTCATCGAATTTCCTCATATTGTTCTTTAACTTTTAGTATTATAATAAATGATTATATTTTGCATGATAGGAGTGTTTAGAATTCATTGTACTCGTTTACCCCCCAAAAAAAAAAAATCATTGCACTTAGATCGATCATCATGCAGGTATGCAGATATTGAATTATTTTTTTTAAAATCAATGTAATATTCATGTTTTAAGTTTCAAAATTGAATGTCTTGTATAAGTTAGGAAAAATTTCACCCAAAGTTAAAAACTTCTTCATGCGTGCTTGTATCATCTATGCACTGCATGGTGAATTATTGTTATTATTTGTCTTTTAAACGCACGAGGACTGTATTAAAATTCCTATCAAAATATGGATTGATAATTACGATAAGAAAATACGTTTTATAAATGCACTTGGAAATTATAACTATAAAATGATATATTTAAAAGAATGAAAATATATTATTTTGAAGAATCTAAACTTCATTTAAAAAACAAAAATTCCATAGTATATTAAATATATAGATGCACATGTGCTGAGTTAGGTCTAAAATTTTGGGGCCATCCTGACTCAAAGTAGACAATGTCTTTGAGTAGGTCAAACCATGCTTAGGTTTGAGTTAGGATAGGTTGAAATTGAGTTAGTGTATGTTTAGATTGGAGTTTGAAATCTCAAACTCATAATTTAGACAAAAGTAACAAGAGTCAAGTTTTTGTCCAAATCATGATTTAAGAGATTTCAAACTCTAATCCAAACATATTATTAATCTTTTGAGAAAACACACACACCTATATATATATATATATATATATATATATATTTCTCTAAGAAGACAATGAGAAAGTGAAAATAAAAAATTGAAAACATAAAAATGACAAATTATAGTCCTATTGAACGGCCTAACACGTCCCATCTTTTTTTTAGTCTCTTTGTAGATTGAGCCTTTCAAGCTAAAAAAACAACTTGAAAGAGCCTTCACACATATCTTTGTGCATATGTAAGGAGCCTGATAAACAAAATAAATTTAAGAAGCCTAATTTGAAGGACATGTTAAAAAAAAAAACTTCAAACAACATAAGAATATAATATTAGGCTAAGCTATTGTACACGAAATGCAACTGACTCTCAACTCAAAAAAACTTTGAGGTCTACTTTTTAGGCCCTATCTTAGTCCAAAATTTAAGTGAAAATAAGCCAACTCACTTTAAATAGTTGAGTTTGAGTTAGTCTTCAGTCAGGTCAAGCCATTAACACCCTTATTATAATCGTTTCAAATATTATATACATAAACGATGAATAAAAACCTTGATTCACATGTTTACCAAATATAGGCTATATTACAAAAATATTAGTTTATCTTACTTGTGGGTTGTATGAGTTACTTTAAATTTAATATCTAGTAAATATTTGAATTTATTTATTTATTTATCTTTCAAAAAAGCCTATAATCAAAAAATTTCAAAGACAATTTTTTGCTGAATTTCCTTTTGATGCAAAATAAAACCAATTCAAACATACTTATAATCTTATAAAGTGTAATAGACAAACTCATATTCAAACCTTAAAAATTACATGACTTAATTTTGTTTTGTTTGTTTGTGACAATATTTTGGTACATTTCTTGAGTTTACATACATAATTTAATACTTACATGTCCATTGTATAAACAAAGTAAACAAAAAAGTCATTTTAACTTATTTGGACATATTAAGTGATTTTTTTATGATAAAAAATATATAAATTTCGCTCTTTGTCTTTTTTTATTTGTATTTTGTAATTTTATTAATATATTTTAACTTGATTTTAATTATATTTTGATAAAATTTCTTTATTTTTTAAATAAAACTATATGCATATAAAATTGATATTAATAATATAATTAATTACTTCTCATTCAAAATAATTTTACCTTAATTTTGATAATTAAAAATTAATATTGTAATTAAATATAGGTTTAAATATAAGTTTACGTCTCAAGTCAATTTTACATATAGGTTTAGATAAGTTTAAAATTATGTTTTCATAATTCATTATCATTTTGTACAATGAGATCTTCAATAAGACCTAAACGAGTTAAAATGCCATGGGCTCATGGCTCATTTTTCAAAACTTACGAGTTAACCATGAAAAATAACAAATTTTAATGTGATAGTTTTCACTTAAAATTATTATTATCACTTAAAAGATAAGCCTAACGACACTTATAATTATGTTTTTTTTGGTAGAAACGGCTCTTATGATTTTATAAAGGGCGAATGATGACAATTGACAAACAATTTAAGTCGATTTATTAAAAGAAATGGTAAATAGTAGAGTTTATTTAAACAATTAATACAGTATCATTAAATAAGTCTATCAAGAACTTAAAAATTCTCAAAAGATTAAGTTATTATTAATATTAAAACTGTAATTCATTATTGATATATTCCCTCCAAATTTAACAATTTAACTTAATTTTTCAAGTAGTTTTGGCCGATATTGAGCAAGATATTGATGTTTGTTTTCTTTTAATAGTGGAAGCGCGTGCTCCTTCCGCAACAGTGACTGGGTATCCTGGTAATCATGCCATGCCATAACCCATTGCCGTCTATGATTTATTTAAGCGAGATACTATTGTTTTTTATATGTATAATTATTAAAGTGAGTTATGTAATATTTATTCGCAGTTAATTTTTTAATAAATATTTAAAAATATATTAAATGTAATTAATAAAGAATTGTTACTATATTTTTATAAATATAATATTTATGATGAATTATTAATTTAATAATAAATATTTTAAAATTTATTAAATATAAATAATAAATATCTCAACCTTTAATATTAAAATAATACCTTAATCAACTACTAATATATATTTAATAATTTATTTTAAATATCAATATCATAAAAAATTAAGTATTGAAATAATCCAGTCTAGTTCATGAACTTAACCCTTCAAAGACGGTTAAGGATGTTCATCGCTCCACATCCACACTTCACTCCACCAACCAAACAAAAACCCCCTTAACCGAACCTTACCAAACCTGTCTGGACTCTCACTTTTAACTTAATTGACACAAACTACACTCTCTCTCTAGAATGGCCATGGCTTCCTTCTCCAACGTCTCCACGCGCTCTTTCTCTCTCCACACTCAAAACCATTACTACAGCCACTCTTCTCTCCCTCTACCAAGGTTCACCATCCTAGCTTTCCCTCGACATTCATCTTCCAATTCCAACCACCACTTCCCTTTCTCTGCTCCTATTTTCACACTCACCCATATCCTCCACTCTCCCACAACCGCCATTTTTGCATCCGGGAACGGCGCCGGAACCACCGGGAACGGAGGACGAGGCGGCGGAGGCGGAGGCGGAGGTGGAGGCGATGGTGAAGCGGATGATAGGGACCGCAACAGAGAGGAAGCCCTGCTGGTGCTGTCGGAGGCTGGCAGGTCGCCGGAGAATTTGCCGGCCGATTTAGCGGCGGCGATTAAGGCGGGGCGAGTGCCGGGTTCGATTGTGCAGAGGTTCTTGGAGATGGAAAAGTCGGCTGTGTTCCGGTGGCTGCTCAATTTCGGAGGGTTTAAGGAGCGGTTGCTGGCGGATGATTTGTTCCTAGCCAAGGTTGCCATGGAGTGTGGTGTTGGGATCTTTACCAAGGTTCCTTCTCTCAATTTCGGTTGATTTATTGTAAAATATATAATTAGATCTTTATTTTTTTAAAAAAATAATCTTTAATTTATTATTTTGGCCCATCTAATAATATTCGTAGTTCTGCCATTGTCAATTTACTGAACTAAAAACAGAGGACGGCTAAGTGAAATAATATTTAACAACCAAAGTTTCTGATACAATGCATTGTGTTTTGGACCTGTTATCTAGCAAATCAATATAATTTTCTTAGTCAACTAATTCTTGTGATAGAATAGGAAGCTTCTGGTTATTTCTTTGTTACTCTCTTGTTTTTTTTTTTTTAATGTATTTGACCATATGAGTGAAGCATCTATCATACATATCATCCATATGTAATGAATAACCTGTTTGCTTTTCAGACTGCTGCGGAGTTGGAGAAGCGTAAAGAGAATTTCACTAAGGAGCTGGATTTTGTTCTTGCTGATGTGGTATGCCTGTCCACAAGATATCTTTTTGGTTATATATTGTTTGACGTCTATATTGTAACACTAACTAAACTTTTTGTCTCTGAAAAAACTCAGTTTATCCTGTTTCTTTACGCAACAAATTAGGCATTGTCTAATTCGTGTTTTGTTTGGTTTTTTTTATTAAAAAAAAACAGGTAATGGCCATTGTAGCAGATTTTATGCTTGTATGGCTTCCTGCTCCCACAGTTTCTCTCCGAAAACCACTTGCCGTTAGTGCTGGACCTATTGCTAAATTCTTCTATGGCTGCCCTGAAAATGCTTTTCAGGTTAACACTTCTTAAATCACCTTTCATATGTTTTTCTTTATTTTATTGTTTTTGGGTTTTGATAAACATTAAGTTTAAAATATTTCGTTCATTGGGTTTCATTTTGTCAACAGTTGGCTTTGGCTGGAACCTCTTATACACTTCTACAGAGAATAGGTGCTATAGTGGTATGTGTTGGATCCTTTAAAGAAATTCAAGCAGTCATTTTGTCATGAATGAGGATTTTTAACATTTCCGTCTCTTATGCAGCGTAATGGAGCAAAGTTATTTGCAGTTGGGACTGGTGCATCACTGGTAATTTAACAACTTACATGCTTTACAAATACCACTTTTAGCTTCTTCTACTTTTCGGTGAATTCTCTTAAAATCTTTCAGCCACTGGACTTGCTATGGGTCCTTGCAAATTCCATTCTGTTGTTTTTGACTGCTATTGTTATGATACAACAACAACAACAACAACAACAAAAGCCTTTTCTCATTAGGTGGGGTCGGCTACATGGATCAAACGACGCTATTGTGCTCTGTCATAGACCATACTTTCAGATAGACCATTTATTTCAAGATCTTTTTTAATGATATCCTTTAGTGTTGTCAGTGGTCTACCTCTACCTCTCTTTAAGGGACTATCCTCCAACTTATCAATTCTTCTCATAGGGGCTTCTATTGGTCTTCTCCTCACATGACCAAACCATCTTAGGCGAGACTCTGTTATCTTTTCATCAATGGGTGCTACTCCAACTTTCTTTCGAATGCACTCATTCCTAATTCTATCTCTTCTTGAATTGATAATGTTTGACAGGAATTTTACAATGTTCACCACTATATAGTAATATAAATGCTGTATGGGTATGTTTTTACCTTATTATTCTTTGTTATTTATTCCCTATTAAATGAAAAGATTGAATTCATTACACCATATTCATTACTTTGATAATTAGACTAAGCTTTTAATGGTTATTGAAGATGGGGAACATTGTCATTTCTATTGAAAATTGACTATGCTTACTAATTTAGTATTAGTTTGTGCAGAGTGCTGGTATCAAGAGTATGCAGCTGGATGCCTTATGTGCTAAATCTCCCATAGTTTAGAAGATATGGAAAATAAGAACAAGAAAAAGGAAATAGTTTAGAATAGATACATCATCAAATTGATTAGAGAACTTAAATTGGATATTAAAATCTTATTGTAGAGAACCCTCCTTTGAGGTCAGGATATACTTGTTCCCCTGGACCACATTGTCCATATGAGGCATACAGCTTTCCAATGGGACAGCTTCTCAGCTGCTGTTGGAAATCATCCACAATACCAGAACTTATTATACTCTTCCTGCTTGGCTGATTCTGTTTGCCTGACTTTATGACCTTCTTCATCTACATCTATAGTTATAGTTAGAAAATTTTTCCTAGCATATCTTCTTGTGAATTTCAATGAGGCATGAGATCAAGTCACTGTCTCAGATCCTTGCCATGTGGTAGGTGTATAATTGTAGACTTGTAGTATATATGCATTAGTGGGGTGACTGATAGCAATGCCTTTTCAGATAGGTACAGGTGTAACAAATGCGTTGATCAATGCACGAAAAGTTGTTGATAAATCTTTTGCCGATGAGGCTGAGGATGTACCAATATTATCAACCAGTGTTGCCTATGGGGTTTACATGGCAGTATCTAGCAACTTAAGGTATGCCTTTTTTTCCTTTAAAAAAAAACTACTATAATGAGAGGATTCTCTTGGATTGAATGAGGGAGCCTTTCTTGTCCTCTAGCCATGTATTGATCCATACCCTCAATTCCGTGACCTAGATGATCTCTAATAATGTATACAGTCATGCTTTACTATCTATTTATCAATGATAAAGACAATTTTTCTACAATGCCTGGAGATGAATCGGGTTTGGCAACCACAATAATGCATCCTAACAGTAATGAATTCTTTTTTGCATGTATAAGCAGAATCTAAAGGAGAATTTGTCTTTGTTCTCTACCAGGTACCAAGTACTTGCTGGAATTATTGAACAACGAATTCTAGAACCTTTGCTACACCAACACAAGCTTATGCTAAGTGCAATTTGTTTTGCTGTTAGAACTGGCAACACTTTCTTGGGCTCATTGTTGTAAGATTCTTGATTTAACTTGATATATCTTGATATAATTTACTATATTTGATTCTTTTTCAGTTCTCATTATTCGGTACATATATCTTCTGTGAACAGGTGGGTGGATTATGCCCGATGGGTTGGAGTCCAGAAGATACGGGATTAGGCATAATGGTTTTTCAATTATAGGATATTGTCATGGGATCAATTGGGTCAAATCTTGTATTTTGATTCATTATTGGAATTCCATTGTTGGTGATTAAATTTGGTCCCTGTATGTTGTATTTTTTATTCCTCCTCTTTGAAAGCAGAATTGTACAGTGAGCAATAACGGAGGTCAGCAAGCACTGTGAGTCTCCAGTTATCACCAATTCACCGTAGACGTGGCCAATGATGGTACCTCTTGATCCATCTATCATAGCTAGCAGAAGCTGCAGCATGAGATGAAGTTGAGTCACATTTTGTTAGACAACTGTGGCAGTGCCTCTTGATTGTGCTTGTATGTGTGTATGTCTTCTGAAATTAAATTGAATGAAAACAAATTTGTAGCTCTCTAATATCTGTTGCTTCGCTTTGTTTCTCTTCCCGTTAGTCACGTCTTTGCTTCTGTTACATTTGCAAGAAACGCTCATCATTCATTGCACAATCATACCACTTTTCTCATATGTTGTCATTTTGAGCATTAAGCAATATGGAAAAAAAAACTTAACTTCACTTTGATCGTTCAATGAATTTGTTCATTCTCATATGGTTTATGTTTACCGTGCAAGAAGCCGTGGAATAAGCCATAACAATTGACAAAAAGTATACATGGGCAGTAAAAATTACACTCAGGGTTGATATTTATACAAATTGTTAAAGCATTTTCTCCATAAAAATTGTCATATATTTGTGCAGATGTTAAAGATCTAGCTGTACTAAAAAAAAAAGTTAAAGTAAATGATTAAGCTAAAATTTAGGTGAGTCCAATTAAATTCCCGTGTTACTATGTGTGTACTCATTTGAAATATGGTGTTTAGCAGCACAAATAACCACTCAAAATTTAGATGTGTACATTGACACGAAGTTTCTACTATTATATAGAGGAGGAACGGAGGCGCTTCTTGTATCCAAATGAGGCCTTGGCTTCTCAAAAAATTTCAAACTCTATTACTTTTACACACATTTTTTTTAAAGCAAGACCCCCAAACAATAATTTTTTTTACTCTAGCTCCACGGTTGAGGAGGAATGAGGTCATTTAAAAAAGAAAAAATAATGAGAAAAATTAAATTGATAACAAATTTAGAAATAATATAAGGACTCTTTGTACAAAAAAATAAAAATAAAAAATAAAGTTCCTTCTACATATATATCATTTTTTTATTTCCTTACCATTGAACTTACATATAAATTTATGTAAGGTCATATCAAAGCTTGACTATAAATATTTACTATCTAACAACCAGGTACGCAACTAAAAAGAAATTATAAGAGGCTATAGCAAAGCAAATGTCTTTTTAAAAAAGTACATGTAAAAGTCATTTTTTAAAAAAATTGAGGGAGGAGCATTGTGATGATTGACGCACCGCCCCTGCTAACAACCCTGCACATACACAAAAGCTCACATTTTTGTGGAATAGATTTATTCTAGTATAAATTAATATTAGCATTTTGACTGTGTGTTAATAACTTATATATTTGTAAATGTATTTATTTAGATAATAACGAATATGATTTTTGAAGAAAATTTGTATCTTAAAAACAATAAAATTATTATCAAACTCATGTTTTGCAATATTTTATTGATATTAATTCATATATATATCAATTAAGTTCTTGTTCCCGCTTAGTTTCATGGAATGGCCTCTCTGATTCAACTGGATTCATTGTTACAGAAATGCAACTCTCTGATTCACATGAAGCAGCTTCAAGCCCATCTCATAACCACTGGTAAATTCCAATTCCACCCTTCGCGCACCAAGCTCCTTGAACTCTGCGCCGTCTCCCCCGCCGGCAACCTCTCTTTCGCCGGCGAAATTTTCCGGCGAATCGAAACACCCTCCACCAACGACTGGAACTCCATTCTTCGAGGCCTTGCCCAAAGCTCCCAGCCCACAAAGGCCATCTCATGGTACCGCACCATGTCACGCAGCCCCCAAAAGGTGGATGCTTTGACATGCTCCTTTGCCCTCAAGGCCTGCGCACGTGCCTTGGCTTTTTTCGAAGCCACCCAGATACATTCTCAGCTTGTGCGTTCAGGGTTCGAAGCTGATACCTTGTTGCTGACCACTTTGTTGGATGTGTACGCCAAAACCGGCGATCTTGGTGGTGCGCAGAAGGTGTTTGATGATATGCGTAGCCGCGACATTGCCTCTTGGAATGCAATGATTTCTGGTTTGGCACAAGGGAGTCGTCCCAATGAAGCTATAGCTTTGTTTGATAGAATGAAAGAAGAGGGATGGAAGCCTAATGATGTAACTGTTCTTGGTGCACTCTCTGCTTGTTCTCAATTGGGTGCTTTAAAACAAGGCGAAATTATCCATGGTTATATAGTGAATGAGAAACTAGATTTGAATGTAATTGTTTGTAATGCGGTTATTGATATGTATGCAAAATGTGGGTTTGTTGATAAAGCTTATTCAGTCTTTGATAACATGAGTTGCAGAAAAAGTCTTATCACATGGAATACAATGATCATGGCATTTGCAATGAATGGGGATGGATATAAGGCACTTGATCTTTTGGATCAAATGGTTCTAGATGGAGTGCATCCGGATGCAGTATCGTATCTTGCTGCATTGTGTGCATGCAACCATGCTGGCTTGGTGGAAGAAGGGGTTAGACTGTTTGATTTAATGATGGGCTCTGGGGTGAAACCTAATGTTAAGCATTATGGGAGTGTGGTTGATTTGTTGGGTCGAGCAGGAAGACTCAAAGAGGCTTATAATATTATAAACTCCATGCCTATGTTCCCTGATGTAGTACTTTGGCAGAGTTTGCTTGGGGCTAGCAAGACTTATGGGAATGTGGAAATGGCAGAGATGGCGTCAAGGAAGCTGGTGGAGATGGGATCTAACAGTTGTGGGGATTTTGTCTTGTTATCAAATGTTTATGCAGCCCAACAGAGATGGCATGATGTAGGGAGGGTGAGGGAGGCCATGAAAAATAGGGATGTGAAGAAGGTGCCAGGATTTAGTTACACAGAAGTAGATTGTCGGATACACAAGTTTCTAAATGGTGATCAGAGTCACCCGAATTCCAAAGAGATTTATGCAAAGCTGGATGAGATCAAGTTTAGGATTAAAGCCTATGGATATATAGCTGAGACTAATCTTGTGTTGCATGATATAGGGGAGGAGGATAAGGAAAATGCTTTGAATTATCACAGTGAGAAGTTGGCCGTAGCATATGGTTTAATTAGTACAATTGATGGGGCACCAATTCAAGTTATAAAGAACCTTAGAATATGTGTGGATTGTCATGTTATGATAAAAATTATATCAAAGATTTATAATAGGGAGATTATTGTGCGTGATCGAGCACGGTTTCATAGGTTTAAAGAGGGTGTATGTTCTTGCAGAGATTATTGGTGAAATTAAAAGCAAATGCTTATTGTATTCATATAATTTCCTAGAGAAACTGGAAGAGCCATTTTCTCACAAGTTAGATTCACAGAATCTCAGCATAAATGTGACCGAGTTATTTGCAATTGGGACTAGTACATCTCAGGTAATTCAACACCTTACATTGTTTTTCTAAATACCGTTTTAGTTCCTTATGGCTTCTGGGGATTTATCTATCAAAATATTTCTGCTACTTTGGAACTAGCTCTTGGTCCACCAAATGAAATTATCACAGCTTTTTATTCTGCTATACTTCTGTAATTAAAAGTAAAAGAAATGTTTCTGTTGAGAAAGTTAGACACTGGAAATTGGCAATTTGTTTTAAACTCGGTACAAATTAATTTTTCTTAAAATGGGGAAGGAGCAGGTGAACTAGCAACTGCAACACACTTATTCCAAATCTTCACACTCCTTTTGATAGCAATAGATTTGTCTAGGCCAAAGTCAGGCACGGACACGATGACTTTCACTAGGGCATTCTGGCATTTTCGCCCCATGTACAAAAGCCTTTGACAACACTGCTTGGAGACAGTATTGTTCTCATTTATGAACATGTTACTGAAAACTTCTTCCCAACATTTATCAGTCGCTTTTTTTATACAATTCATCAGATATTGTTGTTCTTTTTCAGGAAATGGTGCCAAATCCTCATAGTCGTCCTCAGGGATCGCACTGGGGGAAACTGATTCTTGAGTCTCACCTGCAGCTGACACCATAGTGATCCCAACAATCAAGAATGAGACAAACATGGCGATGAAGCTCCCAGTGCTTGCCATGATGGTGGTGATTGTTCTTCCTTTGTTGGTCTCAGAGGCAAGTTGTTGGGATGCATTTTGATTACAACAAGGGAGTTTTTATATAAGTGGAAGGATGACCCAAGATGAATGAATTTGGCATTGGACAAACTTCTCTTTTCGGTTTTGGCCTTGTCAGTTTGATATATATCTTAATTACGGTATTTGGATACTTACCTGAAAGAATTTACACAAAAACAGAAAATCAAAGAAACTCTCAATTTTGTTTTGGTTTTCCCTTCTTTTTTTCTGTTCTCGATGAGAATTTAGTTGACCACTACGTTTCCCCTCACATTAAAATATGTTACTAAGTTAACTTTTAAACTATGATTTAAAAAATTACAAATACAAAATAACAAGTAAAAGTGTAAAACATAAAGTATTAGGTGTTACATACTCTTTTTTCTTTTCTCAATTGTTTTGCTTGTTTGGACCATTTGGGCTACACACATAGCAGCGCCTTTTCTGTAAAACAAGTAATATGTTATCGTTTTATGGCTTATGGGCCATAAACGTTCCCAATCACCGAGAGAGCCCAATAGTTTTTTTAAAAAAGGGCATCACCGCCGCCAAACAAGTGTTCTCTGATGCTAGAATTTTCCAATTTCAAAAGTTGCACTCAAAGTCAAACTAAATTCTAACCCTAACACCCTAACCCTATCAAGCAGAAGCCGAGAGCAATGACGCAGAAGGCAAATCTTTTCAGGGGGAAACTCAAGAAGAAATCAATTCCTCCCAATCGTCATGGAAAAGTCCCTCTTCCTCGCAAAGGTACTTCCTTTTTTGGATATTTCAATTGATCTTCATACTGGTTTTCTGATCAAAATTATGGGGGTGTTGAACATCAAATTATGGTTGGACAAAGTTTTATTTTTTGTAATTGGGTTTTCATAATTGTTTAATTTTTTCTAAAAGATAGTTGTTTTGTAATCATTAAAACGATGAAATCAGAATTGATGACTGTTTTTATTTGGAAAAGTGTAGTATCCCAGTCTGCTAAGTGGTACAGGTATAGAGATTGTGCTTGGCCATTTATTTGAATGGAGTAACATTCAGGAGCCCACTTTCTGTACTCTTTCTACTGTTTCCTATGAGATAATTTTGTGAACTAGTAGTTAGTTCCCTTTGGCTCTGTTTATCTTTCGCGACATTATAGATATTTGAGTTATTGATTTTTATTTTATTTTTTTATTTGGGTTCAACTTTGGTTAAACCAGGAGGTGAGCAAGTTCATTAACCACTGCAATGAGATTAAAGCAGCTACTGTAGCTAAGAAGTGAGAGGGAAGGTGGCCAACTAAGCATCGTTAAACTGCCACCAGAGTCTGCAAGTGGCGCAAATAAATAGTTAATGACAAAAGGGGTAGTTGCGATAACGGAATATATCTTGTGATGCTGCATTGTCTTAGAGCCTCTGTTGTATAGTTTGAGAGGCTGAGAGCAATTTTGAGGATCCCGTCTTTCTCTAACTTGCCAGAGTATTTTGTGGGATATGTATTAGTTTGAATTGCTCCTTTTTTCTTCCTTTTTTTTTTTCTTTTGGGTGGGGGCTTGGGATATTGTAGTTTTAATCATAGTTGTATAACTCGGATCGATGATAGATTCACTCAGAAGGCCGAGTCACTAGGTCAACGGTTCGACCGGCGGTTCAGCGGTCAAATAAAAAAATCCGGTTATAGAAAGAATATATATATATATATATATAAAGCATGCCGTATAAAAAAAATTACCTCTTATATTTAAGAGTAACAACTCAATATAAATTTAAATTTTTACATTATCAGTTTGTGTAATAGTACATAATTAAACTAATATAAATAATAAATTATTCAAGAGTTAGTATAAATCTAATGTGTTAAAGTTACATATCAAACAAAAAGTTCTTAGTAAGTTATAAGGTGATTGTGAACTAAGGAGAAAAGATGATGATAATGTTTGACTTAATTTTTTTTATCCCACATAAAAAAAAACCTGGTTTATGAAAAACCAAGTCGGGTTATATGAGTCGATCAAGTTTTTTTGAGTTTGACTGGGTCAACCAGAAAACTCAAGAAAGACTTAGACTGGATCAGTTAATAGGTTGAGTCACTGATTTTTCGATCAACCAACCAGTTTGGGCTGGTTCATACAATTATGATTTTCATAGCTTCATTACATTTTTTTGAAGTAACTGAAGAAGTTTTGCCAATTTTTTGTTAAGGTAGTATGCTTTATACTGTACTTCCCTTCTTCCTTCATCCATATTTGTCCTCTTAATGTCACACACATCCCACATACACACTTTTGGTGAGTTCTGGATTGGTATCAAATTCAACTTATTCCTCTTGAAGAAGTGTTTTATGAAACAACAATGATATTTACATATATATTTTTTATATTATTTTTATTTTTGATTAATAATGAATAAATTTTTAATTAATATAATATATCATTTGGTTAATAAATTTTAGTAATTAATTACTTACAGACTTAGTTAACAATAAATAAATTATTAATTAATAAAATATATTATTTAGTTAATAAATTATCAACTTATAATTGATTAATTATCAAAATTTATTAATTAAATAATATATTATATTAATTAATAATTTATTTATCGTTAATTAAATATAAAAGTGATGTGAAAAAATAATTTATATTTATCTTTTCCCTTTCCGAAAGCTTAATATATCAGTTTATACTTTATGAAAGCTTTGAATGTCTATTGTCATGCTCGCGCCTTTTTTTTTTAGTTTAATTTTTATTTATTGTTAGTGTAAATTTTTTTTACACTGTTATTTAATCATATGTTGTCAAATCATAAAAAATGTTGACTATCACAATTACTACCTAAAAAGTTTAACTATTTTAATGATATGTCAATACATAATTAAATGACAGTGTAATTTTCTTTTATATTAACAGTAAATAGAAATTAAAATTTTTTTTTGATAAATCATACTCACGTCCTTTTATGCTGCGCAAACGACCTTCCGACAGAAAATTTGAAAATAAAAACGCAGAAAAGACAGAGGATAAAGGTTAATCAAGTAACGGAACACAATTAATAACGACAACATGGACATATTGACATTGATCCTTACACGTCTTGGAACTTCTTCTTTTTATTTGTAAAATATGCATTTAATTTATTATAATATGAAGACTTATATATCACTAATAAATTGTTGAAAAATGTTCTTCGCATACTTTTTTTATATTGATTTATAATGAATAAAATTTTAATTAATATTATATATCTCTTAGTTAATAAATTTTTGTAAATAATTATTTATAAATTTAATTAAAAATAAATAAATTTTTAGTTAATTTAGTATATTATTTAATTTATAAATTATTGACTTGTTAGTGATTAATTATTAAAATTTATTAATTAAATAATATATTATATTAATAAAAAATTTATTTATTATTAATTAATATAAAAATAATATAACTATTTTGATATTAATATCATTATTTTAAATTGTTATAATATTTATTTAAAAACTATTTTATGTCATAAACATCACGAGTTAGGGGGGTGGTGCGGGGAACCTATAACTTTTTGTATACGTCTGTATCTTTTTCCTTGGGGAATCTAAAGTCAATCCCATCATTCTTCGACGTTATCAAAAGTACTCCTCTGATCTCACCCCCTTAGGCCAATCTCAGCCGTTTATTATATCACTTTCTGTTACCATGTACCTCCCCAGCATGTCCACGTGCTTCGTTTTCTGTGACATATGCAGTTGTTTTCCCGCAAGCATTGGTGAATATACCGAACGCGCCATCTCTCTTACGGAATGTTGGTGACGTGATTTCGTATTACACTTGGGTTGGTTCCGAGGTAACCTCTGAAACTGAAATGCTAGGTGAAAATAACAGGCAAAGTCAGTATCGTCGTCTACACAGAATACACCACCTAGAAAACACACACACACGAAAATATTCCAGAGACCAACACTACCAGTCTACCACCGTTGCCTTCAGCAGAGGAAACTTCAGCTTTTAAATGGGCGCTGCAGAACCTGAAAGTTAATGATTTTCTGCATACCTTAGCTTTATTATTATATCTTAAAAGGGGTTGCCATTCATGTAAAAAAGTTTCAACTTTTCTAGTTGATGGTGGCTGTAGGTGTTTGAGAGAGAATATGAAACTGAAGCTGAAATGAGAGAAGGAAATGCAAAGAAGAAGGAAGAGGAGGCAAGGGATTTGGAGAAAGGAGAAGTGGGCTTTGAAGAGAAAGTGATTCATAGCAATGTTAATAACGTTGATTTTCATAATGAGAATCAACAATCTCAGCTCTCGAAGTTTCAGAGATTGAACCCCACCAACCCTTTGAGGATTGTGATTAATAACGCTAGCAGAGTTGCATCTCCTTCTCCTGCTCAATCTCGGCGTTCTCAGCCTCGCTCTACTCCAATCCCACAAGAAGTATGTTTTCTTCTGTTACATTTGCATTGAAATGGCTTGTTCAATTCAAATCTTATATGAAAATTTACTTGTTTGTGTTAAAGATTACAAGGGATTCTTGAACCTTCATGTAATCTTCCCGGCCTACCTTATTCATTTAACATTCACATTAAGCTATTCATCTGAATTTAAACAGTATTAACTTCATGGTCAATGCCAAAAAAGGGGATAAAAAAATTTCTCCGATCCTCACATTCAATAATGCAATTGAAAGCTGATGTTTTATTTTAAAAAAATCTTATTAAATAAAGTAGTATAATTGACGTGTCTTTTGTATGATAAGATACCTCTAAATAGTAAATTCTCCAATGTTTAATCTTAATTTTAAAGGGTTCTCTTTGCATTTTTTAACAGCATACGGTAACGCTGAACTCCAGAAGATATACCAACAGGATATCCCTGTTTCTCTTCGTTCTCCACATGTTTATAGCTGTGGCGCTGGTTTGTTTTCTTGTATTCAAGGGAGTTCAAGGACTAATCCAAGCATCGGATTCGATTAAAAGGAAAGAGAAAAGGGTGGTAAAGTATTTTCTACCTCAAGTGGAAGCTGCTTCTCTTATGAGCATTATTCTTGCATTTACGTGGCAAGAGGCAGTTAGGAAATGGCCCACGTTTATGATTCATTTCATACTATGTTGCTCTTTTGTGATGTCGCTCGCTGCTGGGATTCTACTTCTTTGCTTCCAAAAGCCTCCCACTGATGGTGTTGGAGTTTGTTTTATTGCTTTTGCAATAGGCAATGGCTTATATGCTTGTTGGGTTAATCATAGAATTAAGTTTTGTTGTAAGGTCTTAAGTTTATCACTTCAACCTGTATCCAAATTCCCTGATTTGAATCGACCCACTTATTATATGCTTGGGGCTGGATTCTTGTGGATGTCTCTGTGGGTTTTAGCTGTGATTGGTGCCTTGAATTTCTACTTTCCCCCTTTGATCATCATTGCATTGGTGTTGAGCTTGGCTTGGACTACAGAGGTCATGAGGAATGTTGTTAATATCACTGTTAGCAGGGTTATTGCCCTGTATTATCTCAGAGGAATGCAGTCAAGCACTCAATTTTGCTTTTTGAGAGCACTGACCCGGAACCTTGGAAGTGCTTGTTTGGGGTCTCTCTTTGTGCCAGCAATCGAAGCCCTAAGGATTGTTGCCCGGGGTTTGAATTTGCTTGAGGGGGAAGATGAGTTCTTGTTTTGTTGTGCTCATTGTTGTCTGAGAGTTATGGAATCCATTTTTAGAAACGGCAATGGCTGGGCCTACGTACAGGTAAACAAATAAGTAATTGGTACATAAAACTGCATGTTACATGTAGGAGACTATCTATTGCATTCAATGTCATGGAAATATGGTTATGAATTGTTAGTCTTCAAGTAGTGTAAATGAATTGTTAGTCTTCAAGTAGTGTAAGTTAATTTTTTTATGAATAACTTATTTTCAAAATGTTTAGATAGTTTCATAATTCAGAACAATAAAATTTGCATTTAATCTTTTTTATTGTTTAGTTATTTCTCATTAATATTTATCTGCATCATAGTTTTTTAGAGTACATCTGATACTCATTGGATTATTTTGTTCTCTGGTCCCTATTGGCTTGTCAAACTTCATTGTGATTATTTCTCTTGTTCTGAAGTTATTACAGAGCAATCACCATCTGAAAGCTGGTGGTTGTCAATGTGGTCCTTCCCATTTTTATTTAACTGTATATTCAGCATGACTAATTCATGGTTTGAGACCAATTATTTGCTAAAGTGATTTAGGTTATATTTTAATTCATCTTAACAGATAGCTGCCTATGGAAAAGGTTTTATAATGGCATCCCAAGATACTTGGGCACTCTTTGAGAAGCAAAAAATGGAGCCAATTGTGGACTCTGATATAACCAGCTCAATTTGCTTCCTCGCGGGAGTTTGCAGTGGCTCTATCTGTGTCATTGTAGTGGCTGCCTGGACTGCCAAAGTACACCAAAGTTTCACCGCCACCGTATCCCTCCTCACATTCTTCATTGGATACCTTCTGGTTGGTAGCCTTTATTTGACCACTTTATTATATTTGTTAGTTCATAATGAATAATCAGCATGTGATCAACTTTCTTAACATATTGACACTGCAGACTAGGATTGCCATGGCGCTGCTTCATGCCTGTGTGAGTTGTTACTATGTATGCTATGCAGAGAACCCAGAGAACAGACTGTTTGATAAAACAATTAAGGACCGTCTCGACATGGTACAATCTGGCCGTGATGTGGCTGTGCCTACGCCAAGAGTACCACGGCGGTTTACAAGGACTTAGTGCACAATTTGCTTCATAATTTTTTCTTACACTGTACATATTCATGTTGAAGGAGGCTTGACCTGACCAACTTGGTTGCAATGCAGTCAAAACAAATCCTTAATGGCCGAGAATGTGGTTTTGTTGAGAATGATCTGACTAAAGAGGTTGATTTTTGAATTGGACTGAAAGGAATGTGAAGAGCAAATGAGACTTCAATCAGCAAGGCCACTAAAGCAAAGTTCCTTGTGGTCCTGTCCATGTATTATATGTATTTTTTGCATATACTTTAGGATATTCCATAAAGTCAAGTCTGGAATTAATAAAAAAAAAGTTACCTTGCAATAGATCTGGAAACAATGGCCCAATAAATCATTGCAAGAAGAAGAATGCAAAACATTTACTCTTTTTATTTTTTTAAAAAAGACTTGTCAGCAATGCACAACATTTGCTTAATCAGCTTAGTGATAACCATGTTAACAGAAGTCTCTTATCAACACCTTTCATTTAAAGATATTACCTTTAACAGATAATACCTCTTATTAATTTAATACTGATAAACATCTATCACCCCTAAACTTTGTAATAGGCTATCATCTTTTATTTTTCTCTCTTTCAATTGTGCCCTGATCTTCCTTATCATGTCTCTTGGAGGGTTCATCATCCCTTAAGTATGCGAATTTGCTCGGGTGTTGGGTTTCATCCCTGCTTGGTTCAGACTTCTCTTATCACATCCTGTAGTGATAAAGGTAAAATAAATATTAAATTGAAAACTTTTGTGAGTAAAATATTATTAGAATTGTCAATTAATTACTATATAGAATTATATGACCTATAAACAATTGCAAAATGGAATAGAGTTTAATTTTGATCCATTGTCAGTGTAAAGTTTCTTTACACTGTCATTCAATCATGTACTGCCAACTCATTAAAAGAGTTTGACTAATATAATAATTACCTCAAAAGTCTAACACTTTTAATGATGTGTCTGTACATGATTGGATGACAGTGTAAAGAAACTTTACACTAACAGTGGATTAAAATTAAATCCAATGAAATAATGTGTAAGATACTAATTGTATGAACTATAAATATTAATGTAGAGTTGAAAAGAGTTTTTAAGCAGTGTTATAACTTTTTAAATATGGTGACTGTTGATTATATACCACAACTAATCATAAATTTTTAGAATATATTAAACATTGACCAATAATCATAAACATTATCAAATTCATTCTAAACATTATGATTAGAAACATGTTATCATAAATAGAATATAATTGCATCTTTTGTTAAGCTTTTTGTGTTGACCTCCTTTTGGATATTGCAAAAGAAGAACCGTTTGTTGGCAAAAATTCAAGGTATCAATTTTTTTATTCCTTAATCATTATCATATGAAATCATCTTAAAATTTCTTCGACAGTGTAAACAATTAAAACAATTATATCAATTAAAACACAAAAGAAAAAATATATATACGTCCATAAGACTACGAGTAATGAAATCCCCCTATGCAAAAGAGAGTTCCAATGCAGTTATTAATTGAGCGGAAGGTGAATAGTTTGGAACTGTTATTTTACAGATTTGTCTCCTTTTTTATTTGAGTTTAATTGAGTGGTAATGTCATTTTAGAAAAATTGAAAATTATATACCAGGAGAGGAATGAACTCCCTTTATATTAGTAAATATAGATAGTAAATAAAAAACCAAGTGAAATATTTGAAATTAGGAGGAAATTTCTTTCGTTTAGCCCTTAAAAATACTTGAGACCTGCGTATTTGTGAAAAATGGGCCGGCCCGATAGCATGAAAAATAACCGGGCCAGGCCACATAATTACAGGCCCATATGAAATGGAGCCAATTTGGCCCGATAGCAATTGTCGGGCTGACCCGTTTGATAGACCTGCGCTTGCGTGATAAACGAGTTCGTTTGATTTGGTGATCACAAACGTAGTTGAGTGTTGACTGAAGAAGCGGATTGAATCCCAACACTGCGAAACCAACGATGGGTTTTGCAGAAAATCCAAATCCATTTGGAAATTGTTGAGTTGAAGTGGCACAGAACCGGATCTGCGATTCGAATAATTTGAACAGAAGACGACGTAGAAGGAAACAACCATGGAGATGGAGGGGCACGACAAGAACAACAAGGAACCTTTGCTGCAATTCGCACCGATGAAGAGCTCGGTCGATGAAGGTTTCTGGCACAGATTGTGTTCTTTGAAGCTCAACAAGCTTGGCATTGATGATTCTCCAATACCCATAATTGGTTCTTCTCTTTACTTTCCCTTTTACCCACTTCAATCTTTACACGCTTATTTACCAAGTTCTTTCCTTTATGAAAAAGGGCAAGTTAACAACATCAAAAGACATCATTTTTATTTACATTTTGTTTTTACTGTCAATTTTTTCTTTCTTTCTTTAATGAGAAACCCAGACTAGTATTGACGTTAAATTTAAAGCTATGTAATATTTTTTTTAATATTTTTAATTAGTGCATAATTATTTTTTGAATTTTTGAACTTTTAAAAACTGCAATGTGAACTATATTTGATAAAATTTATTGGCTTCATCATGCAAGTTTAATCTTAGAATGCTCTGACTCGATTGCAGGTTTCTATGCACCTTGCTCACATTCTCAAGTATCAAATCATTTAACTCTTTTAGCTGAGTCTTTGCCTTCTGAATTAAGTGAGGCGTCTTTAACACCAGAACCAAGCCGTGGCAACAGGAACAGGTGCTCTGTTCCAGGGATAATTTACAACACTAATACTGTGGAAAGCTTCCATGCACTTGACAAGCAGAACCTGTTGAAGGAAGAGGCAGGAAAGGTAATCATTCATATGGATGTCGCAAGACAAGACAAGATAATTGAACATGAAAATATTTTGACTAAAATTATTATTCTCACATAAGTTTACCTTTTGTTGTTAAATTAGATCTGGGATGACATTCGAACTGGAAAAGCTGTGGAGGACTGTTCAGTACTTTCAAGATTCCTTCTTATTTCTTTTGCAGACCTGAAAAAGTGGAGTTTCCACTACTGGTTTGCTTTCCCTGCTCTGATGCTTGATCCTCCTGCAACTGTGTTTAATTTAAGGCCAGCTTCTCAGTGGTTGAGCATAGCAGAGGTGCTTTGAGTTTCATTATTGTAAATACATGTTGTTTGATCATGTCACCATTATTTGCACTGATGTTGGCTGTGCTTCATTCTGAAATGCCAGGCAGAATCCCTGTCTGCAGCTTGTAACGAGTGGCGTAGCTCAAAATCAACAGCAGGTATACATCTCTTAATTTTCTTCAACATCTAGATGAAAGCTCATATTTCTATTCTGTTGCTTCCTTTTAACTCTGCATGCTTTACCTAATAATAAGATTATGTGGCAGATGTTCCATTCTTTTTAGTCACTATAGATCCAAACTCACATGCTACTGTTAGGCTTCTGAAGGACTGGGAAGCTTGTCAGGGCAATGCTCACAAGGTCTCTTACTCTAACTCTGGTTATAATAATTAAATGCAGTCGTTGTGAAATTGATTTTTCAGTGATACAACTCACTGGATGTGAAACTGTAAATGTCTTTTCTATGAAGTTTACTAGATTCTATTGGCAGATCCTCTTTGGATTTTATGACCCATGTCATCTTCCAAATAATCCTGGGTGGCCTCTACGCAACTTCTTAGCACTTATTTCTGCAAGGTGGAATCTCAAGTCTGTTCAATTTTTCTGCTACAGAGAGAACCGTGGTTTTGCAGATATGGGTTTGTCCCTTGTTGGTGAAGCATTGATAGCTGTTCCACAAGGTATAGCTGTGTTATGTAACTGCTGTATTGTTGATATCTCTTCTCTTCCCGAATCTGTTTTAGTATGCTGGGTTTCTAACTTGAAAGGAGTACCTGTATAGGGTGGAAAGACGTTGTGCCTAATGCAGTTGGATGGGAACTTAACAAGGGGAGAAAAGTATCTAGATGTATTAGCCTTGCTCAGTCCATGGATCCAACCAGGTTTGTTGCTTGCACTATTTTCTCTAGTCCATTTTTTTTTTCTAATGGTACTTATTTCATCCATAGTTCTATTCTTTTGTATTATCATTTTTATATGTGTTTTTACAGGTTGGCCATATCTGCTGCAGATTTGAATTTAAAGCTTATGAGGTGGCGTGCTTTACCTTCTCTAAACTTGAGTGCCTTATCTTCCGTCAAGTGTCTTCTCCTTGGAGCAGGCACACTTGGATGCCAGGTTGCCCGTATGCTTATGGTGAGTAGTGAGAAAGTCCTATTTTTATTATTATGAAGTCTTCTCTTGGTGATAAGGCTTATGCTATTGCAGGCATGGGGTGTCCGAAAAATTACTCTACTTGACAATGGCAGGGTGGCTATGTCTAACCCATTGAGGCAGTCCCTTTATACTTTGGATGACTGTCTTAATGGTGGTGATTTTAAAGCTACAGCAGCAGTTCAAAGTCTCAAACGGATTTTTCCTGCAGTGGTAAATCATCAATTCCTAAGACCTTGCTTGATGTTAAATCCAATAATCACATTTCTCTCGTAACTGCAAGCTTTTTGTTCTTTCAGGAAGCAGAAGGCATTGTTATGGCTATACCAATGCCTGGACATCCAGTACATATCCAGGAACAGGAAAGTGTGCTTGATGATTGTAGACGCTTGCGCGATTTGATTGATGCTCATGATTCAGTTTTCTTATTGACAGATACAAGGGAAAGTCGATGGCTCCCTACACTTCTTTGTGCCAATACTAACAAGGTTGGTTAGTTTATTCTCATAGATGGTATATATGTCACGTCACTATAACTTCATATCCCTGCATAACATTTGTTTCACATTTTGAACTGAAGCATATGTTATCCCATCCATCTTTGGATTGGGTATCTTTAACTAGCATGCTTACATATTTACTATTTATCTATTTGCAGATTACCATTACTGCAGCACTAGGGTTTGATAGTTTCTTGGTTATGCGCCATGGAGCTGGTCCTTTCAGCCATGCTCATGACTTCAATGCTGAAACTGCTAATTCTTTATCTGCTAATATGCAAAACTTTTCTGTAAATGATGCAAATGGAAAGCATAGATTGGGCTGTTATTTCTGCAGTGATGTTGTTGCACCAACTGATGTAATTTCCTTGTAGCGTTTTCTGTCATTTTTTAACTTATGAAATATATAGAACTAATTCATACTGGCTTTCTGCAGTCAACCTCCAACCGCACTTTGGACCAGCAATGCACTGTGACTCGACCGGGGCTGGCTCCTATTGCTTCAGCCCTTGCAGTTGAACTTTTAATAGGGATTTTGCATCACCCCAAAGGGTAATTCAGCAAACATTGATTTTATGCGCAAGGATTTTGAGGAGTTATAGTAGAGCCAAAGAAGAAATTCCACTTACTTTGCTTTATTTATGCAGCATGAAATTCACATCTTGACTACACTTTTTCAGGATATTTGCAGAAGGTGATATTAACTCCAGTGTCAGTGGAGCTACTGAGCAACCTCTTGGTATTTTACCTCATCAGATTCGTGGTTCCCTTTCTCAATTTTCTCAAATGACCCTTGTAGGTCACTCCTCCTCGAGCTGCACAGCCTGTTGCCATACAGTAAGTTTGGGTAGTGAATAGTGTCGAAGTTATTTGATATTGCTTCTGCAATTTGTTAGTTTTGTATGCTTCATTTGTTTACATTGCCTCCAGCAGTGCTCTTGGATGTTATACCTAGAACACCTGAGCCAAAAGTTTGACATTGATAGCGTGCTAACATAATTTTAGTACTTAATCCACTTCTATTTAAGTTTTGATTGTGAAATTAGAAGAATAATTAATTAGACTATACATAGTGGAAGAATATTTTTGTACAGAGAGGAAATAGTGGAATTAGGATTGTGGAAAAAGAATTAGGAAAGGAGAGGGAGAATTTGGGTGTAATTATAAAATTGTTTAGTTCCAATTGTTGAAATGCGTTTATGACCCCATATCTTTTGTTAATTTAATTAACAAACACTCAAATTAAATAAGCACTATCTTGGAAATTTTGGGTGCGTGGAAAACTTATCAGAGTTCTCTTTATTAGTAGGTTAGACTAATAATCCTCTCCTTCTAGCCAGCTGTTTGCTTGTATCTAATGCTAGTGCTGAGCTTCTTGTGCATGTGTCTAGAAAATGTCAATGTACCTTCATTTTTCATTTCCCAAAGTCGAAGTGTTCATTTCAACTCAAAGTCTAGCAATGTTTAATGGATATATATGAGGACAAGCTATTGGCCACCTGTTTGTGGCATTTAATTTCCAAGGTCATAGCTAATTAGCTTGTTCACCCTATCATTACAAATTTTCTTAATCTCCATTGTTGTAAAAATGCATCCCATTCAGGTTGTAACAGAGTATCGGAATAGAGGAATGGAGTTCATACTTCAAGCAATTAATCATCCTACCTACCTAGAGGATCTCACTGGACTGACAGAGTTGATGAAATCAGCCACCTCATTCTCATTGGAATGGGACAAGGAGATAGATGATGATGATGAGGACTGTGTTGAAATTTAAAATTAGTCAGTTGCACAAAAACTAAGTTGCGTAATTTATATTCTTTTTCCTGTTAACAGTTGCTTTTGTTAGTTGTTACTATACCTTCTCAAATGTACAAAACTAGTTTACATGTAATTTATATTCTTTACCAATCTAAACGATTTGAATTTGTTGCATTTCCCCTTTTCCTTGCCGAGTAATTCCACTACTTGACCAAGAATCAATAAAACCCGTTGAAAGTTGAAGAGCAAGGCAATGCTATAGGGGCAGAACCTTCTGCTCACTGAATTAGTGATCATTTCAAGCAAGACGAGAATTATTGAGGTAATTAACTGACATGTTCTGCATAAATAAACCTGTGCAGGCAAACTCATACATTTCGCTAACTGTTATTTTAGTAACCACCAGTTCTCTGCAATAAGATTGGAAGCTAAAAGCTAACTTCATATTAAATCTTTTTTTTTTAATTTTTAATTTTACTTTATACTATCACTGATTCTCTAGCAATGTTCAAAGAGTAGTTATACAGCCAAAAAAAATTATTCAGAATTTTGACACGAGTCAGTCAGATTCAAATGTGGTTGTTGGATAAGATAAAATAATGAAAATTACTCATTCATCAAACGTCAATAAGTATCCCAATTCATTTTATAAAAATTCTGACAAAATAATTTTGACTATGTAGCATTTTCTAGCTTGTTTTTTACGTTGTTGGCAATGGGCAAACGCCCGATTACATTCACAGATGGGAAGCTCAATTTCTCGAACATGGTTGTCATTTATTTTACCACGAATCTAAATACAAAAGTTTCCTAGCAATAAGTGTATATCTTAATAAATAATATAGTGCAAACATCAGGAAGCTAAGTAATATACTTTTTTACACCAATACTTTCATTAATCAGAAGTTTGAATCAAAATCCAATTATAATTGAATTTGCATTGAAAAGGAATGAACCGACTTGAAAAATAAAACTAAGCAAAACTATAATAATTATAGTAAATAGGATTACAAGAAATTAGGTATATCTTTTAGTATCAGGAAGAGGAGTGCCGTCTAAGAAGTGTTTGATTAGAGAAAGAGCTCTTGCTGGTTGGTAGCTTGGCACTTGATGCCCTGCTTCTCTTACTGTAGCAAAAGTTAGGTCTCCCTTATATACTTGTGTATAACCACCAACCTGTGTCACATGAAAGTTCATGTGAAAATGCATTCTTATACTATAAAGCATGATTAAGAAAATTAAAGCAGTACCGGCACTTCATGATTATCCTTTCTATTCAATTGTTAAGTGTTTGTCTGATATGAATTAGCAATTGCTAGCTAACATTTGTTTACAACAATTAGAAAGCAAGGGAAAACAAATATTGACATTCTGGTGTAAATACCAGTTTATGAATTACCTCTCCAAAGACGAACCAAGGATGCCAAGTAGTTTTAATAGGAAGCTTCATCTTGTTAATGGAATACTTGGTTGAAGTAACAGGCACCCTTCCATCTATGTCACCACTGTATCATACAATTGATAGATAATTAGAATTTATAAATACACATATACAGAAGTTAAGGATATGCTTGGCATGAGCAATAAACATATATTATTCTAAAACAAGGGAAGATGATAAGTTAATTACTAGTATATATAACTATTATATAAAGGGAAGATGAAGATTTTACCTAAAAATCCAAACCCTAAGGCCATTATTGAGGAATTCATGTAAAAGGGGAATGACTGTTGAAGAGCTATCACCCCACTTTGTAATGACATCGCTGCAGGGTTCCCAGTCATATTTGAGCTTGGTGACATTGGCATGGAGGGCCTCTTGAACATCTCCCCTATTAAGATATGCGTACACATAATACTCACTACACGGATCAGTGACAATCTGCAACACATATAAAAAGGCATCAATTCTAGTTTAGTTTCATTGAGTTTCAGAGTTCATATAATCATGGGTTTTCTTAAATCAACTAGACCAAATATTCTCTAATTTCTAAATTTCATAATTAAATAAAATTGGAAAAAAAATAAGGGTTGGAATTTGAATCTTACAGAGCTCTTCTTGGGCTGGGCCGTGAGATTAGAATTCTTGCACAGCGGAGCATAGATGTTGTAGATATTAATATACGCAATATCCTTCTCAATTTCATGTGAGGTTGCATTGCACTCACTTGTCTGATTACTGGATGAGAAATCACAATATTTGTTGATATCATATGCTGCTTGGTCTGAGATGATTGCATGGCTAGCAAGAAAATCGTACATTCCTCGCGAGTCAGTTTCATCGTTGATCACTGCATTCCCAATCTGCACAATGTAAAATAGAATACACATATTCTCCTCTGTTAGCTTAGTTTGTTCTATTCACATTGTTTCTTGAAATAAATTGGACTTCAAACTATAATAAGAATCTCAATAATTTATCATTTGACTCGTATTTTTTTTTTTTTTGCCTTAAATTTCAATCTCAAATAGAATATCAAACACTCAAGTATTGAATATCCCCCATGTGGATTCTATCCTCTCCAAACTATGAGCTTTTGTTTCAATGGTTTTGAAACTGCACTTATCCATTGCAATGGTTTTTTTTTAAAAAATGTACTGTCAGTTAATTAGCAACAAAAGAATGGAAAAGACATCAACATGTGCTATAATGCTGCTAGTGAACCCTGGAATGGTTGTGGTCCACAAAACCACCCAAATGTGGCTTAGTGCTGATAGCTGTATTACCCATGACAAATCCACAATGTCTCACCACCCATACTGGGAAGGGCCCAAAGGGACCACTTATCACAACTGGTCCTTAGTCCATTACAAAAGTCTTTATATGTGGAGAATTTCATCTCTAGTGACATGATCGCCAACACCCAAAAACAAAATGATATCATCACAGAGCAGGGACCAGAATTCCATGATTTAAATTTAATAAACCAATCATGAGTCACAAATTAACTAACAACTTGGGCCCACCCAAAGAGAAGTGGGCTGATGCTGGCCCAAATAGGCTTGAGAGCACATTCTAATCAGGAAAATCTTTCTTCACCATCATGAAAGTAACAAAAATTTGGAAAAGCCTATTCAACTTAGGCTATAATTATTTTAAGATAAGACCCATATGTTTTAGAGCATAATTAACACGTGAGCTAAGGATCATTTTGTCGAGCTCTTTACAATTGGAAAGCAAAGAGGAGGAGGAGGAGGAGGAGGAGGAAGGCACATACCAAGATTCCTTTGAGATTGATTATTGTCTTGTTGGCCTTTTTGTTATGGTAGAGAATAGTGTGTGCAAGTTGAGGGACATAATGCCCGGCATAGCTTTCCCCAGCAATGTAGAAGTCCTTGCTCTTATACTCCGGAAACCTCTCTAACCAATTCACCAAGAACAAATAGTTATCTGCAGCCGTTTTCCTATCCCCATTGGTATCATAATCTGATGATCTGTTTGAGTAAGAAAATCCTACCCCCGCAGGTGACTCGAGGAACAAAACATTTGCAGCTTCAAAATCAAATTAAGCCCCACGTGAGAAACTTAAAATGATTTATTTTGTAATAATAAAAAGAAAAGAGAATTGATTCGTGGTATACCATAGTTCCATGAATATCTATTTTTGTAAAGCGTTTTGCCATCACTGTTTACTCGGAAGGGTCCAAGTTCTTGCATTGCTCCATAGGCAAGAGACGAACATCCGGGACCTGAGATGTGATCATGAAATGATAATCTTAGTTGACCAAAACACCAAATGACAGACAATTAAGTTTAATTAATTTTTTTTCTTCTTAAATTTTTATATTCATGCTTGTACACATAAGCATGGTGTTATCCTACCAGCTAAACAAGCATATGAGGCTATGTGCTGGCAAGTTGACAGAAGAAACTGTTGATCATTATTAATAGTGAGCTACATATAATAATGTTTATAATAAGCTGATTAAATATTTATATTATATCAAAAATAGAATATTAATATTTGTGACTTATTTATAAATTGCTTTCATATGTTTGTTCTTCATGATTCTTTGCAAAGACGGTTACAACATATGCACGCCAAGAAATCCTCTAGAGGCTTGAATTGTGGGATTTGAACACCTGCGATCCCACGAAACACTGGTTTATAGTAAGAACCTTCTGATATAAACTAGTAAATAAAATAACTACAGCAATTCATGTCAATATATATAATAAAAAAAGGGACTATTCATTAAAAATAGTTTCTGTTCGGCACATTAATGTAATCAGTTTACACTAATTAAATATTTATATAACAGTTCATCCCAACATAAGAAAACAATCTAACCATGCAAAGTAATTATGCCCCGCACGAGAGAGAAAAAGCTACCGCTAGATGATGAAGAATAATAATATGCTAGTTGTACAACTCTTGTATATAAAACTTACACAATTATATGAGTTGGTAGCTCCAAAAATTTTCTTCTTGTAAGTTTGCAGCAAAAATGTTGTGCAAGTAGCATTATTGACACTTTTGGTGGGATTATCATTTATATATCTCAATAGATGTATCACTTACAAGAAAATCAATAATTTTTTGACTAGAAAAACAGATAAAACAAATTAGATCATTGCGAAGAAAAACAAAAGGAGGGAAATGTCTCTATATATAGGATGTATTTAACAGGTTTTTCAGGCCAGGTTCTTTGAGATCTTCGACGGCATATTTTGTTTATCACAAGTGATGTCTCCCTTGTAAACCAGAAAAAAGTGATGTCTCCCTTAACATGTGAGTGAACAAGGCAAAGAAACATTGTACATGTGCATGCATGTGTGAGGACAAACTCGTGGACGCGAGTGTGTAAGGCCTTCAAATTAAACTACAAAAAAGATCTTTCACGTTTGAGTGTGTAACACTTCAACTGCATCAACAAGAAGCATTTTCTTCGGTTCGACCTGGCCACATTGCCATTGAAAACAAGGATTAGATCTAATAAAAGTGGTATTTTACCTCCATTGAGCCAAAGAAGAAGAGGCAGTGTTTCTTTAGAACGCTGAGCTTCAACAAAGTAATAATAAAAGGCACGGCCAGCCAATTTATCCACTGTGACATACCCTCCATACTGAGAGAACTTCACTTGGGGCTGCCCTGGTAGCCTCTCAATCCTATTTTTCTCTTTTAGGCCCTCTTGAGAATTAACAATGGCATCATGTATGAGCTCTTGTGCCTCAAAGGGACTCCTATCAATTTGTGAACTTCCTTTGAGCTTGGACTTGTGTAGATTGTGGAGAGCTCCAACTTGCCCGCTTCCATGGATTTCAGCCACAAAAAATGAAAGAATGAGAAAGGATAGAAGAACAGAACAACTTGCTCTGCCCATTATGTTTGTTGTATCTTTCTATGGAGAACCTCAATGAAAGAGAGTGGCAAAGAAAGGAAGGTATAGGAAAATGTACGGGGATTATGATGTATATATGAATCCAAATCTAGCTAGCTGTTTTATATCCCCATCATATCATAGAAGAGAATAATTATAGATTTGTTATTTGTAAGTTGCGACAACCATGAAGGGGTAAGATTGGGTGAAACCATTATTTTGTATGATAAGAATGTGGTCCAAATTGAACGTTAACAATTTGTTCTTGGCCACCAATCATGTTCTGCCATGTGAGTGGATTTTAGGGGTGCATCGTCAATTAATAACACATGCAAGTAGGAGAATAAAATTAACAAGATTTAAATGACATCGCGGAATTGTTCTAAAATGAAAATATATTTTCATATCCAAAGGTTTCTTTTTGTATGATCCCCCAAAGCTAAATATGTGTTTAGGGGAGAAGAGGAAATAATGTTTTCCTGCAGGAGAAGGTTAAAAACGAAACAAAAGTGACAAAAGGAAGAATCCATATAGGAAGAAATTAAAAAATGTGAAACTTTTGGCCGAAGCTAATGATATCTAATCAATTTCAAAAATCACTTTATTTATTAAATCCAGGATTAGGATAATAATTGACTGCTTTTTTATTTTTAATTATGTTATTTAAATGAGACTGCTTTTTTTAATACTAATTTACTGGAAATAATTGGTTCTGCAAATTATGAACACAACGAAGAGAACGACATAAAGAGGAGGAAAAAGAAGGAAGAAGGAAGATTCATACATTGCTGAATCATTGGTCATGCACATGCGAAGTGAGCCCCATTAGGGATTCCAAAAACCAAAAGTCAACGTATAGCTTCTGGGTTATGATGCCTTATAGATGAACTTCTGAGCTCTTCTTAATTTATTCTTTTTTCTATAAGGATCATATATGAATTTCAAAACTACAGGCCAGGCCATGACATGCAACTTTAGGCTCCAAATCTTCAAACTGCAATGCTGTATCTCCAATTTTGTATACATAAAAAGCGAAGTGTATACTACACCGAAAAAGAAAAAAAAAAACGAAGTGTACATACAGTCTACGTCTCTTGCACCAAAACAAAAGATCAAAACAAAGAATTATATTAAATGGAGAAAGTGCATGCATTCTGAGAATGGAATTAGGTGCCTTTGGAATTTGAAATATAATGTAATACTTTGTTATTTGGAATGACCCATAAAGCTGCCAATCAGTTTTTTAATTTCCCTAATTTTTAGGCAATAAAGAGTCAAATAGTTGTTACAATCAGAATATTTGATTCTCCTTTATTTTAGGCATCTGTTATGCTAATTAATAGCAGATTTTATGTAATTCTTATTTCCTTCTTATTATCTTATTGCTATATAAGTTCATATTCTGATGCTCAATAAAACATAAGCCTCCTACAATTCATATTTTCTTTCTCTCATTCTTTCTTGTTGCAGCCCTCTATATTTTCAAATAACCAACATACTTCAACTAATATATGGGGCCCTTTTCAAATGGACGGATTATGTAGGTTCATTTTTGTAAGTTTCATTATTTGAATGAGACCAGTACGTAGGTATAGTTATGATTCCTTTCGTTGGGCTCATTTTCTTTGTAAGCTTCTCAAATGACATTTAACAAAATTGGGAAGACAACAGAAATGTGCGAGATTCCTTCTTGTCTATGTTAGTAATTAAGTATATATGGACATACAGGGTGACACTAAAGTGTATGTAGTTCGGTATTCCTCGGCTTTACATAAACCCGGTGGGTGGTTTCTTCTCCAACGTCCAACAAAAAATGCTTAGTAAGATACTGCTGCTTTTCTGTGTATTGTTTTTGTTTATACTTGGATTGAAATTGAACCTAAATTTTCTGGATTCAAGACTATGTTTGGACTACAGAATGATTTCTAATAGAAAAATGCAATGAAACTTTACAAATTTCTTTTACTAATTAAGTGGGATATATATGTTTCCTACAAATTACTCTTAAAAATTTGGTGAATTGCATCAGAAAAAAGTATACTATACTTGTCAAAAGCGGCATTTGTCCATTAATCTCAAGCATGCGTTATAAGCTTTGACAGAAAAAAGAAAAAAGAAAATGTATGAATTGAAAGCAATCAAAAGGAGCAATCGCTATCAATTGGCACATTGAAAACTTTGGAAGGTTCCCCTTCATTGCTTTGTTTACTAATTAAGAAAAATCCATGAGAATAGTATACCTAACGAAGATTTATTAATGATACAAAGTCGTAAATTTCTTTGCATGTGGGTTCCATTGTTTTGTACGTTTATCAAAAGGGAATACTTCGTGCCACAAGACTCACAACACAAGCACCATTTCTCTGAATTAGCAAGGATGGAGCCAGGAATTTCATCTTGTGAGGGTCAAATTGAAGGGATGTTGTGTTCCCCGCCCCATTGGCTCCGCCTTTGTAATCAGAGACTTTCAAGTCATGTGATAAGATAAGAAAGAGTCTAATTGTATTTGTCCATGGCTCTGTATGAGCGTGAGTCACGGGTCTCACAAATTAATGAAACTACGTCCTTGTTTTAACATAACTTCTGTTAAGAATTGAGAAAATAAGCAAGAACAGGAACCCTAGCAGATTTTTCTAGGAGCACCCTATCAGAGCTCAAGCTGTCCCTTAAGCATTTGACGTTTGAAGGCCGTAGTTTCTATTTGGTATTGGGCTCTGCTAAAGTTTGAAAAAGAAAATAGCAAAATGGGAAGAAAAGACACATAAAGATCAAAGTAAAAGACCTAATTCTAAGCTCACAAGGGACATATGATATTAGTATTTAGTACAGGATTTGAATTTGGATCCTCTTAGTAAGTAATAAGAGAGAGTCATGTGAGGAGAAAGAGAAACACAAAATAAATTATGATAGGGCTTATTATTATTTGTGTGGGGTCTATTAATTTTATTTTGTATCTCTCTCTTCACATGATTCTCTCATGTTACTTACTAACATGAAAAGAAAAGATCCAAATTCATTGTGCTAAGTCCCACCGGGGCCTTGACTTAGCTTTCACGCACATGTTTGTGGACCATGCTACAAAGTATTCAAAACCATGAAAATGAGATGTTTAGACGTGAGAACTAAGCATGCGAAAAACATCACCAAGTTCACGTTTGTCCAACTATCCAAATGTCAGTCCACTCCATTCAAACTTTTGCTTACTTCCCATTTCCTCTCCCTTTCCCCTGCATACCCTTAAATAAACAGTTCTGGCATCATCAATGAAAGTTTTAATATACTCCAATGTAAATAAAATTAAATCCTAAAATTAATCTAATCAACAATAAATATGTTTACACTCGACGGCACACCGAAGCACATCCTGCCACTAAAGAATAATGAAACTTACATTATTCTTGAAATAAAAGTTGGGTATAATTCTAACCAAAAGAAAAAGAGAGTTTAAATTTGATTTTACACTGTTATTTAATGATGTATTAACACGTCTTTTAAAGAGTTATATTTCTTAAATAATTATTATAATAATCAAGTTATTTTAATAATTTAATAATATATGATTAAATGATAGTATAAAATTTTTTTATACTAGATTAAAATTAAATTAAAAAAAATTGGGTATGATTGTATATTTAGTTGCAGGCAGGCCTACATCTAAATTTAACCACGTGTTTATGTGTGCAGCTGTATCTAGTGATTATCAATTATAAAATTTTCTTAGTATTACTCTCCACAAAACGAGTTGTGAATATATAGTTTTTATAGGTTTATTGGAATAAAATTAAGTAATATTCTTTCAGACGTAGAAGAGCCTATTCTAACAATGGAGGAGCATTTTGGTCAAATATTTACAGAATAAGACCTATAAAATGATTTCTACCGTGAAGGGCTGTGCTATTTATTTTAGAAAATTTCCCGTTTCTTTAGTTATTTTCAAAATAAACAAAATGAAGGCCGAAATTAAAAAATTTATGATTATATGATATTAATTAAAAGAAATTTTTTTTATGGAAGAATAATTAAAATTTATACAAAAATAACTATTTTTTATGGATTTGATTATAGTTGTATTGAAACGGGAATAGTCCCCACAAGTGATGCTAAGTTAAGGGCTTACCCAATAATGGGCTTCGTATTGTGATCCATTTTAGCCCTTACCATGCATCATATTTTTGGGCTTGCTTTGTTTATTCCTTGTAACTTCTCTCCGACGTGGGCTGCACTGAGATTTCTGTATCACGTACAAGAGTCATTCCGTTCTTCCTTAAGCAGCATCATCATTAATGGGCCAAACAATATTAGCTCACCATTTACTTTTATCCCCATGAGAATTTGGAGAATTAAGTTAGTATTAGGAACAAAATATATAAAAGTCAACCCGGCTTAGTTCAACTCGTTCAAGGGCTACAGGTAAAGTTATATATTCTTTAAGAGTAAGGGTTCGATCTCTTCTTGGCCAGTAGTCTTGTTCAGTAGTCATTCTTTCCTAAAGAGATTCCATATGACACTCAAGAGTTATAAGTGAATAGTCTCCGTTACTCTAAAGATAATTTTTTAAGCAAATATCTGCATATCCTTCAAAATCTCCTACAAATCTATGATGCCCTCAAGTGTTGTTCGTGTGTGTTGACTTTTTGTTGCTGATTTTGGTTTTGTTATTTGACTAAAATCTTATTTTGCTTTCTCATATTTAATTTAATTATTAATTTCGTCTTTGATATTTTAATTTTTTTAATTTAGTCTTTGACATTTATAAACTCACTTCAATTTGGTGCCTCCGTTTGTGTGTTTGTTATTCACTGAATGAAAATAATAATGTGTTACCGTTAAAGGTAATGTGACATCCTTATTTTGCCAGCATGACACTGAGTTAGTAGCTGACTGAATTCTTTAAAAAAATTACTTTATTAGTTGACATTTAACTCTTCATAAATAAAAATGACATCGTTTTTTGGTAAAATAATTCAGTTAGTTACTAACTTAATCTTACGCTAGCAAAATAAGGATGTCACATTATCTTTAATAGTGACATATCATCATTTTCATTCAGTAAATAACATAGACAAAGATGGAGGGACCAAATCGAAGTAAGTTTATATTTGTCAAGAACTAAATTAAAAAAATTAAAATATCATGAATGAAATTAATAATTAAATAAAATGTGAGAGACCAAAATACAATTTTAGTCTTTTGTTTTTTTGTGCTGAACATATAGTACCCGCGTTTGGCTCCATTAAGATTGGCACCATCGACAAGCAAGCGTGTTTATCCCATAAGCCATTCAACACCCACAAGATGAACACATTGACTCAACCTGCAAAATCAAATTAAATATTATTTGGCGGAGTTAGTAGTCAGTTCAGTAACGAATGATTATCTTTGAAATACAATTTTAAAGATAACATGTGAGCAGTAACCGTTAATAAGAAAATTGAAGAATTGCACTCTCATATATTTATTATTTATTTCCTTGTATTTTATAAAAATGTAAATTTATTTATTTTTATTAACAATTATCAACTTCACATTTTACTTTACTCTAAAATTTACACTTAATATTTAAGTATGTTAAAGTATGATAATTATAGAATATGATGCTTACTCAATGCCTTACAGGCAGCAACATTTAGTCATTCCACACTTGTAAGATGCAAGTTATCTCACTCTTGTTTTTGTTCCTTTCCTCAAAGGAATTTTGTCAATGAATAACGTAATTGTTTACAATTTAATAAGTTATTTTTGAATTTGAATTTGAACTTTGTTAATCTTTTGGAATTATGTCATAAAACAATTTTTCTAGACTTTAAATTTTAAGATAGTCTATCTTTAATTAGATAGAAAAATTATTTTTCAATTGCGCCATTATAAATTGTAAATAAAATGATTATGTAAGTAATAACTTTGTTTCTATATTAATTAAGAATAATATTACACATACAAAATAGGATTATATATATATATATATATATATATATATATATATATATATAACTCACTTTCTTTCTGTTGAACACGCTTGCGCTTCATAATCATATTGAGCCAAAGGAGAGGCATTACATGTGACCAACAAATGTCCCTATCACACTTCCCTTGCAGCTTGTGTGCTGGAAGGTCCTTCCAAGTGGACCCAATTGTGCGTGTTTAACGCAAAAGCGAATGACAAAGTCACAAAATACAACCACATAAGCACATTTGACCGCCGCCAAATGCCCCCTGTTTTTGAGTTGCCAATGGGAAATTTGTGTGTTGATCCACAAGCTATTGGATTCCCACTCTTCTCTGCTGCTTTTAAGATCAAGCCACATGATCACAACCTCCAACCAATCACACACAACACACAAACTTGAAGTTATCCACAACCAAACTTTCAAAACCTTACTCCTTGAATTCTAGGTGTCAACACCCCACAAAAGTTATAGAGCTTCTCTTTGTGTTCTAATTGTCAATGGTACTCTTGGTACAGAAATTTGCAAAACTCTACTCCAAGCTGGAGAATCATCATCATCACACTCACACCCACCATGATCACCATAAATCCGAGGAATTATCAGCTTCCCTGCAGGATTTCCGATCTAAAGTTTCGAACTTCATTGGCCAATTAGCATTGGATTTGAAACCCGGATCAGAAATCCTGTCCTTGTCCTGGATTGAAAAATGTTTTGGGCTCTTACCCATCATCAACAAGGCTTTTGCAAAGCTTGTTGTGGATATAGATTACCCCATGAGTATATGGGAGGCTGATTCCATTGAAGGGTATCTCAGCTACAGCTTGTGTTTGCTGGAGCTTTTCAATTGCATTTCTTCTTCTCTTTCTCATCTTGGACAAGCTCGGCTTTCTCTGTCTCATGGTTTGACCCTGTTGGAGAATTCACCTTCTTTGGCGACAAAGTATCTGAAAGCAATTCAGCCAGGTTGTTTCAGCACCAATTTTGGTAAAGAATTGTACATAGAAGGTGATAAAGCAAGGACTTTCTCTGGCAAGGAATGGGTTGTTCATGAAGCTGTAAAGGAAATGAAGAGTATTGGATTATGGGTATGTGGTATTCTGTCGTCTGGTTTGTACAGTAATGGTAAGCCATACACGGAGCTTAGAAAAATGGCAGGTGGGTTTGATGGTTCTTCGGTTCTCATACTTGATTCCAAAATCAGTGAACAGTTAATGGGGAAAATTCCTATCTTAAAGGAGGTCAAAGAGCTAAATGATGCTGTTGCTGACCTTCTTGTTGCTTCAGATGAAGTGAAACATGATGCAGCCAAGGAATTGCAGACAAAGCTGCACGTTTTCGAGAAGCTATCCGATGCTGTAAAAATGGAGGTGGATGATCTGTTTGCCAAGGTAATGACCCAGAGAACTAAATTAATTGATTGCTTTCGACTGAGGAAACAACCCCAGAAATCCATTGCTTGATTTCCTGTGTAAAGATAAATAGGTTGTACTTTTTGTAATGTTTTTAAATTGTATGATTCTCACCAGGTCATGTAAATACTCGTGATTTCTTTGAACACTTGAGTCTGTACAATATCTATTAAGAATAGTCAACAATATGATTGAAATGATAACTTCAATATACTACTACATGTCTTTGTTCCTAAATCTCCAAGATGTATTATGTCTTGACAACCTTGAGCAGGATTCAAAATTATGTGACAAGTTTGTGTTTATCATTAAGACAGTAAGCAAAATTTAAAGAAATCCAAGGTAAAATGGAGAGGAAGTAAGGGGCATACAATAATTTTTTATTTACCCTTGCTTTGGAATGAAAAACAATTTTACTCTACAGAAAGAGTTTCAGGAAAATGAGTCCCCTCCACGTTCCGTATGTCTTCAAAAAAATCTCAAATATTCACCAATTTGTGGATATAACTGCTGCACAATAAAGCATAATTAAATTCTTTGCTTCGATGTGAATTTCTTCTCCATCACAAAGTGGGAGCATTTAGTAACTACAGCCTGAGCATTAGCTAGGAATCCTTTTATTTGATCGTCCACAGATGGACTCATAGCAGGAAGGAGGAGGAGGAGAACTGAAAATTGGGTGAGCAATTTACCATTACTACAAGTATCTGTTGACATAAAAAGTGCAAAGACAACGGAAATCTAGAATTTGATTCCATCAATCAACCTTGGGTTTCCATTTCTAAATTTTCTTCTTGCACACCGCAATGATAGTTTAGGCAAGTGCAGCCAGGTTTCTGACTACATGATTAGGGTAAAAGGAAAAATAAAGAAAGATGAATGTGCAACAGTAAAATAAGCCCAAGCATCTTTTTCATGAGAATTAAAAACAAGGTTCATAATTTTAGACTTTTCCAGCCCATTACACCAAATTTTGGTAAAACTGGTAAATCTACAGCTTGCCAATAGCCCAATATAAAAGAGCCAAATTCTACATTTATGATTTGGGGGACACCTAGGATCCTACTTTTCCTCTGTTGTGATCTAAACTGACACTGTGCACAACTACAACTGCACTAAATTAGTCTCTCAGGTTCTACTTTTCCCTGATGAACAAGAAAGTCAGAACTGGATCAGAGTAGAGCCATTTGACTCTCTGAATCATTGGAAAAGGTTTCTTTCTCCGGTGCCTTCCTCTTGTGATGAACATCAGCGGGCAACCTGCAGACCAAGCAGCAAAATATGAGACTATACAAAAGTTGGGGCAGTGAACATAAAAAAGGAGGAAGACCTTTCAAATCTTGCCATGTACTGTTGCAACATCATAACCCACAGCAGTATTCAAACAAGGTACATGAGTTAATACAAGTGGACATCATAATTACAAAGTTGATTAAGTCTGGCTTGAGACCATCCTTAACCCAAATCATAATGAAAATACGTATCTTTTCCATGACAATCAACAAAAAGATGAAGTTTTCATGCAGCAAAATGATAGGGCAGCAGGATCTTATGCAGTTTAGTTGTAAGTCTGGCAATAGAAAAGCATAGTACCCTAAATGCAATGTGGTGTCTGAATCTCCCTTCTCATTTGCACAGTTACTGGCCAAGTTGGGACATTTGACGCCATTATCTACAAAGGCATTCTTTCTCCCCATATGGTGATATTGAAGATAAGATGGGACTACACGTTCTGTTAATGGAAACAGACAACGAAGCTCCTCAACCTGTAATACATGATAGGCAAAAAGACAAAGTTATGAGTGATATATATCATTCAAAGATAGAGATGCTGGAAGTCAGCATCACATTAAGAAGAATAACATTTGCCTGTCTCCGCAAAGTTTCATTCTCCAACATAGCCCTCTGTTCCTGGAAAGAATAAATCAAACGAATTATTATAACAAACAGATATTTTCTTTTTTCCCTTGCTTTTGAGAAGAAATAAGCATATGCAAAAGTTACTTTCAATCCTCAAATTGACACATGTCAATTTTTTCCATAAATTTCTAGTCATTACAATCAAGATCTTCAGCTTTTTAATATGAGGACAATGTTGTCCAATTGCAACGCACATGAATGTGAAAGGTATAACATGCTGATCTGCTGTAGTTCATAAATATCAAAGATGAAATTTTATGTTTCTTTTTGACTTACTGATCTGCAGATTTCAGAAAATATATCTTCAAGTAAATATCCATTTTGGTCCTTTAAAAATGTATGCGACATCACATTGGTCTTCCATTTATTAGTGACATCAAATTAGTCCTTCAATGATAATAAATGCCATTAATTTCGTCCTACAAGGACTAATTTGATGTTATTTTAAGAACCAATCTGATGACAAAAATGTGACATTAAATGACTAATTTAATGTCACATATATCTTTGGAGGACCAATTTGATGTATTTATAAATGAAGGACCAATGTGATGTCGTATATATCTTTAGAGAACCAAAATGGACATTTACTCTATATCTTCCTATAAATCAAACACAGCTATATAGAAAAAGTATGGCTTATTAACCACACATAGATCACCTGTCAATAAATATATATAATTTTATCGTAGTTGCACCACATCATCACTCAATGAAGCAACTTCCAAGTTTCCATCCCTTGCACTTGCGTCTATATGTGTGAAGTAAACCCAGTAACTAAATTATTTGCTAAACCAAACTCACAAATCAAGAAACTCTATATGTTATCTTTGCATATAGAAATAAAAATACAAATACTGGATTCTCTTTCAGGAGTTAACAAACCATCCATTGCAAGGAACTTGATTTCTTATTAACAAATACTGACTACCAAGTAGGCTTAAAAGAGTTTGTTGTGGTTAAATGCTTTATGGGTTCAGACCTTTACATAAGCCAAAGTCCAAACAGAATCTCAAGAATTTTTAGACTTCTTTGCTAGTTCCCCTTGGTGTAAGGTCCGTTATTCTAATTTATAAAATTTTGCAAGTTAGCTACTAATTTCAGTATACCTGTACTCTAGACTGCTCCAGTTGCTCCATAAGTATTTCCTCCTGAAAGAAGAAATGTTGAGGCTTAGAGGACTGGTACTTTGTTATGAGCAGCAACCATTAGATCACATTATGACATTATACTAATGGACTTCAGGAGAAACAAAAGAAAGAAAGAAAAGGAAAGGAAAACCCTCTAAAACAGAGGAACAAAAAATTATAGAACTGGGAAAAGGATAAGATAAAATGTGAAGGACCTTCCTCTCCTTAACAGACAATAACCCTTCATTAAGTTGCTGCTCTAGATGTTGCAGTTCCTTTAAGCCCAATCCTGTCAGATCCTTACCCAACAGCCGTCTATAGTCACAAATGGAAATATTTATAAGAGGTAATGCTTGCGGCAAAAAAAATAAGAGGTAATGCAAACGACAATAACATAATAAGTGAAAATATAAAAGATTGAAAGAACACATACAATTGCTTTGTTTCTAGCTTTGCAATTTCATCTTTAAGAATCTCCACCATCTTAGAATCTTCCTTCTGAAGAAATTTTTTGTTATTAGACGTAATAATATCCCCACAACGAATCTAAGGAGAAATGACAACGAGTAAGTACCTAATGGAAGAAACATTAGAACAACAGTTATGCAGGCAAGCAATTTGTAATTACTACCATCAACAAACATTGTTTAATCAAAAGTCAATAAGAAAACTCTTTCGCTGAAATTTTCAATAACATACTTTATTGGCGGCTCTGCAACAAAGACAAAAAAAATGATCTGATAGACTATACACAATGCCAATTGAACTTCAAAACTTGAAAGCAATTTACATCTTTTTCTTTGTTCAATAAACTCACACTAGAGGTTTTAAATATGTTCAGTGATAGTTTCAAAAGAAAGAATTTTTATCATATAACATTTCTGTGTACAGTAGAAGGAGAGCCTTTGCGCAACTGTAAGGTTTCTATCTTGTGACTTGCTGGTCACAAGTTTAAGTTGCAGAAACAGCCTCTCCCCCCACGGGGATAAGGCTGTGTACTTGTGACCCTCTCCAGATCCCACAATGATGGAAGCCTCGAGCATTGGCTGCTCTTTAATATGAAGTTCCACATCTCACAGATGCTTCCCTAACATCAAATTATCTTTAATATATTGCTCTATAGTGTAGGATCTGAAATCATTTATCTTAAGTTCACCTCTGATCATTAATTGTACAACAAGCCCTGAATATTTTAACTAGCAGGAAAACACAAGATGCATTGTGGAGAAATACAATGTTAGATTAACAACACAGTTCCAAAAAAACACAGAATGGCCTAAGGTTATGTTTGTATCTTGAAGAATATGGAAATCATGTACTGCTTAAATCAGGAAAAATATTACAAAGAAGTCCTGTATATGTAAATTAGCAAGAAACCAAAAGAGCATAAGTGCATTTTTAGCAAATATATTAAAATTGTTCTATTGACATATACTGTTTATGATCTACAAGTTCAAATATATTGTGTCTATAACAAACAGCATTATTCAAAAAGAGAGATGATTATAAGTTTAGAAAGTGAAGTCAGCTGCATATAACAGAATTCTAGTGAAATACAAAGCATGAATAACCAAAAATAATAAACTTAAGAACAAAAAAATAGATACATTTACATTCTCAAATGATATGTAGAAAAGTGAAATCTTAATGAATTTCACTTGGCTAAAGGAGTATAACAGAGCACCTCTGTTTTATATTCCACTACTGCTGCCTCTGAAGAATCAATGCATTTGTTGTATCTTGAAAGTGTTCGCTTCATACTGCAAGAAGGAATTGCAAATATAAAAAATAGGTGTGGTTAGTAGGAAATGAGGCATAACATATGCCTTACCATGTTTCGAACTCACTTAAGTGCTTTGAAGCACACAGTAAAGAAGGGAAATTAAAGAAAAAAAATCTGTTTGGAAAAATAAAGTCGTTTCATCTTAATTATTGAACAATGTCATCTATGTTATTCATCAAATAATCACAGACTTCAGAATTCAAGAAAATAATTTTGCAAATTCATGCCAAAGGTGGTGCACCTAACTGGACAAGATATGGAAGGCACCCTGGCTTAAAAGGATCCACCATCAAGAAAGGGAAGGACAATTGTGGCAGTGCTAGGTTTGCAATGCAACTGGGGATACAAACACCAATTTTACAAGGGAGAATGACTTAAAACTTCTTCTTGATAAAAGGTTGGACAGTTTGGTTCGTTTTAAAAATTAACCAATCATTCAATTAATTTAACCAATAATTTACATATAATTAACCAATAATTTATTTTTATTTTGATACTTAATATGTAGTTAATTGTATGTAAATTATTGGTTAAATTAGTTAAACAATTGGTTAATTTTTAAAACGAACCAAATTGTCCAACCTTTCCACCAAGCTGAACTTTTAAGTTATTCTCTCATTTTACAATGACTAAGGTTTAAGAAAGTACAGCTGGAGTAAAAAATTAAAAAGATGCCATCGGCAACATTGACAGCTTGTAACTTAATATGACAAGGTAAAAGAGATCACTTTCACACAAAAGATAAATTAAAAATAAATAAATAAATAAATAGATGTAAAAACAACTTAATTCTTTGAAATACACCAGAAAAGAAGGAAAGCAACTTAATTCTGGGAAAAATCAAACACCACTCAGAGCATCAGAATTCTATTGAATAAGATAAAGATGAATTCTTTTTAAAAAGTTAAAAAAATAGGGGAGGAGCAAATTTACATGCAACAATTAAACAGATGGAAAAAAATCCAGGGAAATAGATTAGTTAATTAAATTGTGTCGGCCTTCTGAAAATCACCGACCTCAGAGAAACAGTAGTTGCATATAATCAAAACTGACATGCAAACATATGAGAAAAACCAGAGACATACCCAGAACTTGAAAACTCGAACAGTTTCCCGGTGTTGGAGAAGATGATAACAGCAACCTCGGCATCACAGAGAATGGCCAGTTCTTGAGCCTTCTTAAGCAACCCAGTTCGCCTCTTGGAGAATGTAACTTGCCTGCTGTTGGCATTCTCGATCCTTTTGATCTCAATCTTCCCTCGACCCATTTTTTTGTTTTCTGCAATTACCTTCTGAAACCTCAGACACCCAAGTGATCAAAAACCCAGAAACTAAAACCCAGTTGGGATTCAATTCAGCTCTCTGTATCTGTAAAGGTGCTTCCTTTCTTGGCCACCCTTGTCAACTCCCCAAGCACCACCCACCCTTTTGGTCTTTTGAGGTTTTTCTGCAAAACTTGGGAAACAGGGATGCTGCTAAATTTAGCGGAGAAGATAAAGGGGCGTGAGAGAGCGTTTTACCCCAAATGGTGAGTGCCTGGAAACGGCAACTTTGCATGGTTCTGTATCTATTTAGAGTTGTGCATGACTCTTTTTGCCACATTTAGAGTGTTTTGGTCCCATTGCGTCTCTTCTGGGTCCCACCCTTTTTCTTTTCTTTTCTTTATTTTTCTTTTTTTCTTCTTTTTCTGATTCTGATTTTACCGCATATGGTAGTCTACTACATCTACATTTAGTATTAGCCATTACCTTATTTGGGGAAGGACAGTGGCATTATGAATACTTTGCTGTTTTGGGGACTGTAAAAGGGGAGAGATTCCTTAATCTTCACTTTCCCCTAATTTAAGGTTTTGCAAATGGTGGGGCCCTGGGGCCTCCGTAGAGTGTACGCCCTTTCTTCTCTATTGCCACATCAAGTAGTCTCTTTGCTATGTTTGCCGCATTAACTCTTAACTTAGTTGTTAAAAAAAAGGTTATGTAAAAAATTAGTTAGATATATAATTAATTTTTAAAAATATTAATTATTAAAAAGTTAATTTATGTTTAAATATGTTAATTTATAATTAATTTTATGATAAAAAATTTTATTTAAATTATATTAAAAAATTATTTTTATATATAAAATTACTAAAATATATATAAAAAAAATTAAAAAAATTAAAAAAATTAAAAAAATTATTTAATTAAAGGTTAATAGGTAATTTTTTCTTAAAATTTTTGAAATAATTTAAAATTAAATAATTAAAAATTTAAAATAATAACTTTTTTTAAAAAGTTATTTTTACTTATAAAAAATTAATTTTAACTTATAATCAATTTTACACACTTTAAACAAAATAAATTTTAAATAAAATAATTTTTTAAGAAAAAAATTATTTTAAGAAAAAATTAATCTTTCTTAAATATACTCTAAGTTAAGACCCTGCAATCTTTTTCTAACCAAAAAAAAAGTATAAAATTGAAAATATAGAAGAATTAAATGCAGTGCCATTTTTAGAGAGGGTCGTTGGATTGGGACTAATCTTGTTGTTTGTACTTTATAGGAGTTATATGGGGGTAGATGGTCTTTGTCAAATTTTCGAATTTTAGTTTCCAAATTTGGTGATGTATGCCAAAAGTGAACTAAATTAATGGAAGGAAGGACAGTTACTTTATGTGATTGTCTTTTTTGCCATTTGTTTTGAGGCAGAGTGCGTGGTTCTATCGCTTTCTTTGAACTTTAAAGTCGATGACTTCGATGTTATCTGGAATCATCTGACTATTCCACTATTCTTTCCCTGAAAAAGAAACAAAAGTGAATCCTCACGAGTTAGATTGAAGGTATCAATACATTCGTGAAATTTATCTTACCCGAGCTTAAGAAAAAAAACAAAAGTAAGATCGTTAATTTATTTAAATATAAAAAATTTATTAACTAAAATAGAGCTCCCCCCCATTCATTAGATATTTGTTAAACTCAAGTATTTTTTGAAAAAATAAGACAAACAAGAAACCTAAATGGTAGCAAATACGATATTATCTCCAAATTATTCAAACTTTTTCTTCATTGTTTTCAGATATATTGTAACGGACGAGCATCCTCTAAACGCTTTATGAAGTTAAATACATTTGTTTCTAATTTAGTGTGATGACCCGTTTCTTTCTATCCTTTCCTCTTTATTAAAAAATTCAAAAATTATGAACAAAATTAGCTGACATATTTAAATACATTAGACTTTCGTGTGTTTATCTTCCAGTTTTGCGCTCCATTATTTTTTTGGTAAAAAAATCTTAGTTTATTATAATTAAATTTTTATTATTACAAAAATATTTTTGGGACTTGGTGGGAAGGCTTAGTACTCAGTGTAGGTTAAAGTTGGAAAAGTAGCCTCAGTAAAATGCAATTCTAAGATCAAACAGTAACTTCCAATCATGCTTGAAACGACAATCTAGGTCATCTATGAATCCTTATCTTTAAAATTTGTTGTGTATAAAAAAAGACCAACTCCTCAGAAAATCAAAACCGACACAACGCGCCGGTGGGATTATTGACTTAAATTAATAGAAGAAAAAAAAAGTAAGATGTACCAAAAATAATAATAAAAAGTAAGAATATAAATTAAAAATAAGAAACCTGAGGCGGTGGAAAAAAAAGTTTAATTTTATTTATAGCTAGTATAAAAAAATTTTACATTGTTACTTAATAATGTATTGTCAATTCATTAAAAGTATTTGACTATTATAATAACTACTTCAAAAGTTTAACACTTTTAATGATGTGTCAGTATATGATTAAATAACAGTATAAATTTTTTTAACATTGATAATATATTAAAATTAGAAAAAAAAAAAAAGAAACAAGTTACTTTGGTTGTGAGTTTTTGTTGCCTTAAAAAGGGAGAGGCTACGGCTTCTGTGCCGTGAATGTGCCTGGCTGTGCATGGGCGAAAAATGATTTAATAGTGTAGTTTGTAAGAGATAATTATTTTATAGTTCGGTTTGAAAAATTAATCAAGTATTTAACTACATTAATTAATAATTTATATACTGTTAACCACGTATCAAGTATCAAAATAAAGATAATATATTGGTTAACCGTATGTAAATTATTGGTTAATGTAGTTGAATACTTAGTTAATTTTTCAAGCCGAATTAAACTGATATTATCTTTCACAAAAAAAAATAAATAGTCATTCTCCCAATCGTATTTGTGAGCGAGAAAATGGTAGTATAACAATCACCTAGAGAACCGGTTTATTTAGCACAAAAAAGTGTTAGGGGAGATGAGAGTTGAACTTTAGTCCTCTTTTTGAATTATCAATATTATACCATTAACTCATTAGTGTTTATTTATTATGTCTTATATTATATATTTATATTAATTTTTTATATATATAGAAAAATATAATTTAAAATATATTTAGTGTAAGTAAGAGTTGAAATATGTAAGGTTGGTGTAGAGTTTATCTTAAATAAGTCTAACCTATTTTATAAAACATTAATCTTAGTTTGACTTATTATTTATCGTAATATTTTTTTTTAATCTAACCTTTTTGTGAAAACATAAAAACTGAATCTGGCCTAAAAACTTATTTAAAGGTCTACATTACATAGAGACTTTCAAATTGACCAAGAAGCTTAAACTTTATGTTTTAAATATATTTAATATTTAATAAAAATATTATGTTTTATTTAAAAATATATATTATATTAATATATAACTAATAAATTATATAAATATTATAAATTTATTATTATTATTATATATAAAAAATAAATAGGTAGATCTATTAACCTAAATAAGTATTTCTGAAGGCTTAGACCTTTACATATTTAACCAAATAGGTGGTTAAATAGGTCATTTTAAAAATATAAATTTAATTTGTTTGATAAATAAATTATGAAAAATAGGTAGAAATAAGGCTAAACTATAAGTCCATATTAGGCCACCTAACCTATTTCCACCACTAAGTGTAAGATACATCTATAGTATAAAATATATTTAGATAGTGTAAGATATTTGCAAAAGAAATATTATAAAAAATATTTTAGTAACTATAATATTTTTTATTAATAATATTTTAAAATTTTATATTAATTCTTCATTTTCATTTATTTATTTTAATACTGTTTTTATAATATTACTAATTAACATTTTTCATATTAATAGAATAATATTTTAATTTTGAACACATATAAAAGACACTTAAAATAATAAATTATTACAATTTATTTCTAAAAATATTAATAAAATTAGTAATTTTTAATACATATGTATATATAATTATATTTCAATTCGACTACAACTAGACTATTGAATCACAAATTTGTCCTTTCACCAACTTATTTATCTGTCAGAGGCAGCTCAAGGGTAAGGCAAGTAAAGTCTTTGCTTTAGACTCCCATTATTTGATAGGCCTCATAATCTTATATAATATATATTAACTGTATATTATGTTAAAAATAAAAAGTTAAAATAATTGATAATAGAGTTTTAATTTGATCTACTATTTTTGTAAAATTTTTCACACTATCATTAAAAAAATAGCATGCTTTTAAAAGAGTTTTATCCATTAAATAGTTATTGTGATAGTTAAATTTTTTTAATAATTTGACAATATAAATGATAATATAAATAATTTTTACACTAATAATATATTAAAATTAAATTCTTAATAAAACACCAACTTAGTCTGTCACTTTCCTAATTAAGTCTTTATTTTTTTATTTTTATTTTGTCATTTATCATATTCTTATTAACTCTTAACTATTTCTCTCATTTTCAATATCTATATTAAGAATATGCAGAAGTCAAGATTAATAAAATGTTCACATATCTTTTCACTTCTTTAATTAAGTGCTTAATAAATATCTATTTGTCCTCACTTCTCGCACAACAATCTCTATTAATTTTATTTTACTGTAAAAAGTTGAAGGTACTAAACAATAATAGTTTAAAAGAATATTATCTTAATCTTTAATTTTTTTTTAAATATAATAACTACATAGATATTGATGGTTTAGATTCATGTTCAAAGGTAAAAAAAAATAAAAAATAAATATTTTTATGAAAAATAACAGTCCATTCAACATATTCAATCATATAAAAAAATTTCATTAAGCCTTGTTATGATAAAAAAAAATTCAAAACTAAAATTAATAAATTCTTATTTAAGATCAACAATGGATTAAATAGATTAGTTATATTATCAATTAAAAATAAAGTATTTAAAGAATTTGATTATGAAAGTTTTATTAAAAATTTTATATCTCAAAAGGCTAAAATAATAAAAAAAAAATTCATGAATTTTTAATTAAAAAAATGTCTCAACCCAGCTTTAGACCTCTAGTTATTGAGCCAACCTATCCGGTTTTTACAACCTATTGTGTAAACTCTTATTTTGTAGTAGGGTGTGGAGGATCTCGCGTCATTTCTTCAGAAAGTTTTTGGCTGTTTTCTTCTTAATCGTATAAAGGGGGTTGTTAATCATTTCATTGCACGGGTAAACATCAAAGACATATGAACATGGAGTCTTCAGCGAATACTGTGAACAATCTTGAAAGCGCTCTTAGTGAGACATTACACATTGAAGAAACTCAAACTGCTGATCACAAATCATCATCACAACAACATGCATCTGAGGGGTCTGACAAAGATGATAAAGACTGGGACGTGGCTGTGGCAGAAGGGAACTTCGTCCATGGAGGTTTTGACAAGCAGGAGAGCAAGAACAAGAAAGGCTCCAAGAAGGGTGCAAAGCTTGCGTCAGCAATGAAAGGTGGCCGTGAGAAACAAGGGGGATCAAAACCGCGATCGAAGTTGACCGTGAAATGGGCCCCTGATGTGTATGATCCCAAACCTACGGCGCCATCCCACACAGTTGTTAAGAGCAGCAAGAAGCAGCTCAAGAAATCCAAGAACAACAAGAACACGAATGAGAAGAAGAAGAAAGGAAAGAAGTTGGCGCTAGATTATAATAGATAAAGGCCACTTCTTAATTTCATAAGGCCCTCTTAAGTCTTTTTCTTCTGAATCTTTCAATTCAAGGACTCTGCATACTGCCCCTTCTAGTGTTTCATATGAAAATAGCCTAGGTGTGTACTTATATTTATTGCAAGAGTGATAATCTTTTTCCGCACGTTTTCTAACCTATTTTTATATTTTGGTGCATTTAGATTTGTTTAATTATTTAGAATAATTATTTTTTATATTTCTTAGCTTATTTTTTTTAAAAAAAATAATATGTTTGAGTTTTATTTAAAAAAAAGCTATTGATTATTTTTTTATACTAAAAGAATTTTTTTTCCAAAAATTAAAATTTTAGTAATTATTTCAAAAGTTGATTATTTAATTTTAAATTATTTAATAAACTTTAAAAAATAAATATCTCTTTACCTTCAACTAAATAACTTTTTTAATCATTTCATATCTTTTTTGATAATTTAATACATAAAAATAATTTTTTAAAAACAATTTAAATAAAATTCTTTATTTTAAAATCGTTTATAAATTAACATATTTAAATAAAAATTAATTTTCTCATAATTATTTTTTTAAAATTAATTATAGATATAATTAATTTTAACATAATTTTTTCTTCACAGTTAATCCAAACAAACACTTTGTAAATAGTAATTGAACAAAAACCTTTCATTTATTAATGACATGTCAAATCTTTACATAACCTGAACTTGAAAAAGGATTACATAATTTGTAATTTATGAGAAAAATGGAGTGAGCCCTCACTTCTCACAAATCTATGATTTGATAGAGGATTTTGGGTAGAAGCATTGTTACACTCCAACTATTTTAATAGAAGAAACTAGCTTTGGCGGTTATCATTTGATTCTTAACAAATGCTCCCATTAAAAGAGAAGTGCGTCCTAAAGGATCTGGTTAATTCGGCCTTATTAACACATTCCACGTCATTCAGTGGAAGAAAATCAGGCAAAATTTCAGGGCGTTTAGGATTTCCCAAAGTGATAATGAGAATTGGGTGAAGAAGTCAATGTCATGCGACGGGTGTCACATTTGTTTAGGTAAAAAAGAACTTAGTTGAGTTGTCCAGCATAACTTATTGTTTGTGCTGAAGTGTCAACGTCACTGTTTCGTTTTTTTTTTTTTTTTCTTTTTGGTGAATGAGTGTCAAGTCAAGCGTTACTGTTGAAAAGAGAGCCAAACTCTTTTTAATCTCTCTTTCTCCAACCCAATACCATTACTTAGATTTTCCACTCATGTACATAACACTCCAAACAAATTTAGCATTAAGGATGAGCTTGGTAGGAGTGAGAATGAAGGAATGAAAATTGACTAGGTATTTGAACACAAGCACACTCCTAAAACTAAATTCCAGGGTCAGCCAAGCTTAAGCTGCAGTAGGAGCATTTCACGAAGAGTGTCATCCTTCTACATGTGACACACTGACACTAAGGCTTGCACATTCTTTCCCTTAATATAACAAAAGCATTCAGGCCGACTGGCACAATCTTCAATCTCCTAGGGGAACTGTTTATAAAACATCTCACATAATGCAAGTATAGAGAATAAGGGAGCTTCTGCTGTTGCAATCAGCAAACTTGGACCAAAGGGTGGAGGATTAACATAAAAACATGGGAAAGAACTGGGGAAAAGCCCTGTTTGGAGTGTAGTAATGGATTTCCACAACTAATGCTAGGGTAAGCTACATGTCCTTAGGAGAAGGGAAGAGAAGCATGGTTATGATAGAAGCCTAATTATAATAAAATTCAAGCTTGGGGCAAAGAAATTGTCGTTTCCATGCTACAACTACAATTCACACACAGATACACAGGCAAAATAACACAAAAATGGGTATTAATCAGTCATTTTGTCTGATTTCTTCAGAGATTTTAATTATATCAATCATCTCTACAAGCTAACCCCATTACTCTAATTTATGAGAATAAAATGCTATTACAAACATCCCACTGATGGTGGTAACCTGTCCCAGTGGTACAAATGATGATAGCAACCATTTAAATGACTATAATGCACATCAAAGTTTGTGATGAGGATAAATACTACCTTCATCAGTGCTTCAATGTAAGTCAGCGCTATAAAACATCAGTTGTTAATTAATGGGCGGGTATATTGTCCATCTCTGTGTCATTTATCTTTCTACAGACATATATATAGTGAGAATCTGGATCTTCCAGAACCAAATCTGCTGGAAGTAAACCCTTCTCAGTGAGAGGGATGGGCTCCAAGTATGATTTTCTTGACGAACTACAACTTTCAGGCTTTTGAAATCCTGGTCTAGCTGCAAGGATTTAGAGAATGTGTGTGAGAGAGAGAGAGAAGAACACTAAATTAAAGGTCCACAACTATAGGCAATAAGAATTCTTATGTATACTTTATATAAATTCATGAAAGGCAGAATCTTTCACAAAGGAATCACCCTAATCATAAAAAAAGAATGACTTTATTATGTAACAAGTTAATCACTCTATATTTATAAATCATCCAATACTCCAATTTCCAAGTTATATTCTCCAATTAGGTGAAACATTGCCCAAAATGTTATGTACCCTTGACTTATCATTAATGACTTCCATATTCAATACAATTAAGCCATAAATCATTCTTATACTGATGATGTAGTTAATATCATTGTTCACTTGCAGAGCACATGAAAACTTCATTAGTTTTTTTTTTTTTCTCGTAAAAATACCTGCAAGAAAAGCATAGTCTCAACTCTCAAGCATTGAAAATAACATAAGACAGTAAAATATAAATAAAAAGGAAGTAAGACAAAATAACAGTACTGAATACCATGTTTTGCAACTTTCAAAAGAAACATTCATACCAAATATTAAGATCTTCTATCTTGCAAAAAGTCTTTAATTACGCTGTGCTTAGTATATTATCCAAAAAAGAAGAAACAAAAGAAAGCTTCTTCTAATCCTCTTTTGTACATACATTGTGCAATGGCAAGAACAAAAATAAGTTCAAAAGGACAATATTGTCATAGGCATGGTTGTTAAAATCGCGAGTTAACTCAGTTTACGAGTTTCAAGCACAGAATCGAGCCAACTCGGCTCACAACTCGGACCTTGGTCAGCTTGGGTAAACTCGGTGGTAAACTCGCGAGTTTACCACCAAGTTACCGAGTTTGAGCAATTGTCCAGATTTGAGCATCTGAAAGCCCAAAACGACACTGTTTTGGTTCATTTCAAATCTCACCACTTTCACCTAGGTTGAAGACGCATCCCAGACTAGGCTCTCTTCTCACCTAGGTTGTGTGATTTGGTGTTGTGTTTTGTTCCCTGGCCTCTGTTTTCATCCATTGAAGCTAATTATTACACCCTTTGGTTGTTGGGTTGCTTCTGTTATGGTTTATGAACTTGGGTACTGGGGCTATTGGGTTACTTACTTACCTCTGTTATGACTAAAAATTGGCGGCTTAAAGCTGATTATTACACTTTATTTTTTGTTGTTCTGTTTTGGTAAACTAGAAGTTGCCACTCAATTCGAAGTGTCGAGTCATTCTTGGATTCCATAGTTCAGTGGTGGTTTCCATGCTTCCATTTTTTCGGTCTCCAAAAACTAACACCCTTAATTGGAGAGTTATAACTGCTGGGTTAGGTATATCTACTGGGTTGTTAGTGTTAATCATGTATAATTTATGTTCTGTCCCTTAATCTTTATCAGATTTAAATTTGTCCATTCCAGTATGGCTCTTGTTTGAATATTATGAACTTATGTTTTGCTCATTAATATATGAATTTTATTTATACTGTCATATTTTTTTGATTTATTATGGGGTTAGAATGTTGAATATTAACTATAGATATATTACTAAATCATGTTTGGGTACTAAGATATGTATTTTAAATATTATTTTTGAAAGAGGTAAACTCTTGCTCGTAATGAGTTTATGAGTCGAGTTTACTTCCCCTCCACGAGTGTACTTAAACTCTCGAGTTTGATAACCTTGGTCGTAGGTTTTATCAACATTTAGTAATGAAGCTTGCCACATGTTCCATCAGGAAACAATAATAAGACTCAAGTTTTGTAAAGTGCTGAAATTCCAAGTTCACTTATGTCCAACCATAAGAGCTCTAAACCTAAACTCCCAATTCAACCAAGAAATGAAGCGTAATTCAAAACATCAATAAGGAGATAATAATTATCATAAAGACAGATGAAAATTATGTTAAAACATTATACTTTCAGGCTACTAATCAATTATAGTGGGGGAAGAAAAAAACATTTTCCCATTTAAGAAGAAAAGAGCAAAAATCTTACGGATATTATACAATGTAATTTTCCAATTGTACACAGGTCTGCTTAGATGAGGCATCCTTACTGTTGGATCACCATATGTAATCTGCAAATGGAAATTCTGTCATTAATTATGTTCTCTAAACTTCCAGAATAGATGATAGCAGTATAGCACACTGATAAAAAGAAAGCCTTCTCCATGTAATTAAGATTACCAAAATGTAAGCCCCTCCGGGTTTTAGAAGTCTGCAAAGAAGAAAATAGCCATAATTAGTGAGAATTTTGAAATGAAGCATGTCTATTAAATACTTTTGTGCAAATCTCAAGAAATTTATTCTCATTAAAGTCTACAACCTACACACTTCTGCAAGCATCTGAGCAGCACTAATTGGAGCATCAGTACCACACTAAAATGCATAAAAGCAAATATGAGGATTAGAGCATGTAGATAAAGAATTGGATAAATTATGAGAACAATCAATAAAGCACCGTACCATCAATGAATCAAGAGTTCCTAGATCAAGCATCAACAGAGCACAAGTGCAGATGTAATAGCAAGGCCAAAGTAGCACTAGCATCAGTATATGAAGTACATATTTAATTCTACATTCCATTAATTTTGACAAGGTATGCAGTGAAAGGAGTAACTGATACCTTTATCAATTACACCATCAAAAGATTCATCTGGAAAGAAGCTCATATCCCTGACATCCATCTGCATGTCTATTGAAATTCAAGAAGGAAATTTGCATAATGATTTTAGTTCTTGTATTTAGTTTAAAGATAAAAGATTATAAAACTAAAAAAAATTATTTTATTGATGATACATTTCAGCTGAGGGATGTACTCATATTTTCTTCTCATCATGTCAATTGCAACTGATGAAATATCAATATTCATGACGTCCTCGTAACCATCTTTGACCATATCCTCTGACATAACTGCAAAGTACATCAGTTTCCTCCTTGTAAGATTCCTAAGAAAGTATGAACTCAATACAAAATAAATCTCATTCAAGTAAGATAGCAGATGACAAGATATTGACATAAGACTATGCATTGCTCACATCAAAAAGTTGTTTCTAAAATTTGGTATGTACACCTACAGTTTAAAATAGTGACAAAATTTACCACAGTTAATTAAATAGATGTGTAAATGGAGAATGTCTGTCCATTCTTTTTGAACATATTGTCATGTATATACCAGTAAATGATACAATTTCTAAGATTTGGTGTAAAAATCTAAAAGAAAACGGTAAATCAATTATACAGTATAGCTTCAAGCTTGGCAGGTAGGACTTTCTGGTTTAATGAGAGTGGAAATCGAACCTAAGAACCCTTCCCTTACCACTTGAGCTATGCACAAGTAGCCTGACTTTGGCAGGCAGATTAGGAAATGCTTATAGGACTAGGAATGGATGTGGAAATTGGAGACACAAAACTCAGTTGGTTTCACCCATGGCCAGCATTCAATTGCCTAAACTATTTCCAAACTCCTTAGGTCTGTAAAACCACATTTTTCCAAGACACTCATTTTCTCCCATAATTTAAACAGAGTATCAAGCAATGACTGCAAGAACACAACAGCTACACGTTTGCAATATGCAAAGCAGCTTAAATCCATTGAAATATTTCTGTTATTCAAGTAATTATTGGATGTTTATAAGTTAGACTTAGACAAATACAAGTTCTTTTAATAATCATACAAAAATACACATAAATTTTTTTGAAGCAATTATACAAAGTCATGGAATCTAATCCAATTATATGAACACCTTCTTGTCGGCCAGCTCCAACTAGTTACACCTGTTTAAGGACTTATGCTATGTTTGGATGGAGAGGTTTCAAAGGGAAGAGAATGGAGGGGTAATTTTTCATTTTAAGTAAACATTTCCTTTATTTGAGAATTTTTAAAATGAGAGGAATAAAATGAGAGATTATCATGTAACCTTCCCATTATCCCTTATTCATTTTTATAAACATCTTATAATTCTCTCAATTTAGAAATGAAAAATTACCCCTCCCTTCCCTTCCTTTCCCTTCCCCTCCAAACTCCTCCATCCCAAACATACCCTTATGTACAAGGTAAGCTCAGTAGTCTATACAAATTATAATGCAGTTTCCATCTCCATCCTATGCCATTTTGTGCTATACTAACAAGATCCATCCTTGACAAACTAATTACTAAAATTGCTAAGGAAGTCCCTATTCCTCAACTTGTAACAGAGGGGGGGGGGGGAGGGGGAAAGTAAATTGATAGTCTCTTTTTCTCTTTTCCTTATCTCACCAATCAATGCTGCAAAAATGGATTAAAATTTTAAAAATTTAAATCTAACCCATGACCATAGAGCACTTTCAAAGTTAAGATTGAAATTTGCTGTTTCATTTAGGGAACCAGGAAATACATGGAACTTCCATAAAAAAGAAAGGGGTAAAATGGAAAAAGTAAAGAAAGTTCTTCCACTGCATTGAGGTGGGTTAGAGCTCCATTATTTTCCTCATTTTAAGATGAAGACTATTAGAAGGTATAAGTAAACAGAGCAAATAGATGCAACTTTTCCAATTGTATTGCTTCGAAAAACAACACAGACTCTGTTGTTTAAAATTACTAGAACACAAATCCAAACAATTGTATTGTTATCGTTTAAAGTAAACTCGAAAAAAGCACTGAGGCACCAGCCCTATAAATTATGAGTAAAAAAGAATATGTATGCCTAACAAAAAAATAATAATAATAAATCTTCTTTTTCCCTTCTTCTGGCACAAACACGAGGAATGCCCTGCAAGCATTAAAGCAGGCAAATAGCACTAAATTTAACTTATTTTTATCAAATATAGTCTTCCAAATCACAGTCCCTCCATATCACACAGTTCCAAAAGAAGCAAATTAGCACAGAATATGGTCCTGAATATGGTAGCAAAGCTTAAATTTGGATACTCATAAGGACAAAGTATGGATATTCAATGAACCCAGGATCAGCATAAAACATATACTGTGACATATTGTTGGAGAGAGAAATAAAGAAAGAAAGAAAGAAAGAAAGAAAACCCTAAACCATACAATACAACCAACAGAAAGAGGAAGCAAAATTAGCATACCAATTTGTTGTATTTTGCTTCCAATATTGAGGGGGAAAAAGACGAGAGAAGTTAATTGAGAAAAAGCAAAAAAAAGAAAAAAGAGAAGAGGAGTTAAGAGGTAATTGAGAAATATACCAGCATTGCCACAACCAACCATGAGGAGCCGAGAGGAAGGAAGGAAGTATTTGCGAATGAAAGGCCTGAGAGCAGAGTAACGCTGGTACCAGTCAAAGGAACCACCCTCTTGGATATAGCGTGTGTCCCAATAGAGAGCGTCGCCATAATTGTAGGTGTTGCAGCTAGACACGTCCCTGTACATGTTGCTTTGCTGCCACTCAACCTCACCAACAACAATACGATAATTAATTTACAAAATTTGGGTATCAATTATCAATCTCAGTGTTGGTGAATGCCTGATTCTGAATGGTGGTGGTGGAGGTGCTTGTTGGGTATGTGGTGAATTCGCCACCTTGCGTGGGGGCTTGGAGATTGAAATGGGCGTGTGGAGTGTGGACCTTGACTTAAAACTAACTCAAATCTCTCCAATGAAATAAAATAATAAAATGAATAATGTATGGAAATTCTCACGACTAATTCATGCATAAAATTTGATTTGATTTGATCATAAACTTTTAAAAAATAAAAATACTCATTTATGAATTGGGCATACAAGAATAAATAAGTTCACATGGAACCTCCTCGTTATTGTCATGGTCCTCGTGGAGCCCGTTAATTATGTACTTTAATTTTTTTATATTATTATAATAGAATATAGAATAGCACTAGAGAGACAATAAGATTTCATATTGTCCGAACATGAACAGTTTTGGTAAGATTCACTGCCTATCATAGTTATTAAAATTAGCATGAACGGACGGTTTGGTTGGTGGATTAGTGAACCGATTCTTTGATCAGTCTCAGTTAATTATCACATTGGTCATGCATGTGAACCGATAAGAATTTATTTGACTCAGCCGATTTCAGGCAAAAATTGATGACCTGAATCGGCTAGTTAATGAAAATTTAAAAAAAGTATTTAAAATTTTAAAAAAGTTATAACTTTTGATTTATTTACCTGATTTGTAGGAATTATATATTAATTTTATATAATTTTTGGAGATTTATACCATATTAATTTAGATTGAAGGAGATTTGATCACCCAATTTTTCAAAAAAATTTTTATTTTATGAGTTATGAGCATTTTCATAAAAAAAAATTAGAGTTTTTTTTTAATGAATTAAGAGTTAAAATTTTTTTTCTTTTCAAAGTCATTATTTCTCTTAAAATAATAATATTTTAACTATTTACAATAATAAATATCATCATATATATTGTGTATTTTTACATATATTTATTTAATTTTATACGTTTCAACCAATAATCTACTGGTTAAACTAGAAATTTATTGACTCAGTACCCTGACTAAGTCATCTATCGATCCAAGTTTAATAATTATGCTATCTATAAATGTGGTACCCACATCAAGATTGTATCTTATCCAATAAATTCAATCATTCATCCTTGTGTCTTTAACTTACATAATTAATGTGGTACACATTGAGTGGTATAATAATGTAAAAGCATTGTAAAAACATTCTCAAGTACAATTAGTGTAAAAGAATGCTCTTATGCCACACCAAATAATATGTGTGGATTGATGATGGATTAAATTTTGTTGTAAGTGATTGTGCAAGTGTATACAATCTTAATCAAGTAGTAAAAGTAAGTAAAATCGTCCCACGATGATTAAAATGAAGTTTAATCACAGTCTTTAAATCAGTATTCTATTTACTATGAATCTAATTAAATCGAGTAACAAAGTATAGTAAGTGATTGATGTTTGAAAAAAATAAATGATTATGAAAATAATAATAACTATTGCTTTGAGAGAGATGAGTTAAGTGGGTGAAATAGCTAGGAGTACAAATCCCTTGTAATTTCATCAACTGGGCCAAGAATGCTATGATATGATACAACTCAAAGATATGCTTTCCAGCATATTAAAGATGAGATTTATTAAGCTTATGAGATTCACTAAGCTTCCCTTATTCCTGAGCTCGCATTAACTACACTTACTTATAATTAAGTTCACTCTAGTTAACCTATGGACTTTAATGCATATTCTTAATACATCCAACATTAATTAATTTTTCAATTAATTAACTCATCCATATCTCACAAGCTTATTCTGTTCGTTAACTTTTCCAAATCAATAAACTGGTAATCATGACAAGTTGATCACGCTTAGTCATAAATGTATATCATTAAAATCACTTGCAAGAAAATGAAAACACATATCATAAATAGACCAAACACAGTAACTCCGTTACTCCATTACAAGTTCATTGCATCCTAGCTAAGAGAATTTTAGCTTATGTTGAGCTTACAAACAGCAACACAAAAGAGAAAATGAGTTGAGAAATTCATTATAGAGGAAGTACAAAAATGAAGAAAAAGAAAAAGAAAAAGAAAAAGGAATAAACCATTGAGGAAGAAGATGATGCACACAATGGCTGCCTTTTTTGGGTATAATGTCTAAGGTCCCGTGTGTCATAGAATGTTCCCTTTTTTGGGTTATATTATTTGTTGTTTCCCTCTCTCTCTCTCTTTTCACCCTTTTTTTCGGCTAATATTTTCCCATTGGACGTATTGGTCCACTTCTTTTTTTTTTTTTTGTAAAATGTTAAAATTCCTGTGAACTTATAGCATGGTCAAGACTTACACGTGACAAGCTGACCTTTCCACTCCATAAGAGATAATGTGCCCAATTGGCACCCTTTTTCTTCAATAACTGAGCCAACTGCTACAGCATCCAAAAGTATTTCCTTTCTGATTTCTTCAAATTTTCTTCTGATCATCCCTTCAACATAAAATCCTATATTAATTACTTGAATACAGAAATATCTACTAAAAAGATTAAGATCATAGCAAAATAATATTACAAATTCTAACTAATTAAAACATGCATTATGATACTTAATAACACTTTTAGATGACAATAATTCAAGCTAAAGAAATGACAAATAACTCTTATTCCTAAGAGTTATCAATTGACATTGTCTTCAATGAACTATATACTAAGAGAATTTAATTTTAATACATTGTCAGTGTAAAAAAATTTTATATTATCATCTAATTATGTGTTGACACATCATTAAAAAGTTAGACTTCTTAAGTAATTGTTATGATAGTCAAACTCATTTAATGATTTATAAACATGTGATTGAATGATAATGTATAATTTATTTACACTGACAATGAACTAAAATTAAACTCATACTAATAATGGTTGACACCACAAATTAAATGTAATTGTTAAAATCTGGGACAATGATCACCCACGCTACTCTGATGCCACACCAAGTAGTATGTGTGAACCGACATTGTCCTCAACGAACTATAAACGAACTATATACTAATAATGGTTAACATCACAAATTAAATGTAATTGTTAAAACCTGAGATAATGATGACCCACACTACTGACATGACACACGCTAAGCAGCATGGTGTAAGAACATTGTATTATACCGGTATATTTAAGAATGTTTAAAGCATTGTAAGTGTATTTAAGAATCTCTTGTAAATAAGAGACAATGATGATTCTTACACCAAACACATACATATATATATATAAGAATATCTCTTTGATAATCTATTATTGGAAAAAAAAAATACACTATTGATTAATCAAGTATTATCTTATCATTAAAATGGTTTAAATTTTTATATAGGTATTATCATAATTTATAAGTTTTTAAGTGACTTGATAACATATAATTAGATACGAAAATTGCTTGAAAGCCCGGACAGAAAAATGCTCGAGATAAGGAAATTACTTTCGGGTACTATATTGCCACTTATTAGATAATAATCTAAAATACACTTACAATATCCTAAAATTAAACTTTTTCATAATATACAAACAAAATGTATCAGTGCAAAAACTCACATTAACTATTAAATAATGACTTAATAACATATAATTTGATTAATTTTCGGGTAAATGTTTTTAAACTATAATTTAATCATTAATTGTTAAATCATTACATAGATTTGACTTAAATAATGATTATTTGAAAAGTTAGGCATTTTTTTAATGATATATTGGCATATAATTTAATGATGGTGTAAAAAACTACACTAAATAAATCAAAATAAAACTCTATGTATATCTTTCTTCTTTCATGCGTTGTTTCCCCTTTTATCAGTTTAATCAACACCTTCGGTCGTCTTTTCTCAATCTTATGTGGCTTTTTAAAATTATTTTTATTAAACTAATTAAGTTAATTTTAAAAATATTTATGTAAAAATAAAGTACTTGTTGCATATATAAAAATTAATCATGAGTCTTTATCAAATAACTTAATCAATCATGAGCCTTTGTCTAATAGCTTAATATTTTAAAAGAGTTGGTCATGATTAGCTTTTGAGTCTATTTGTTATAAATTATTTGATGAAAATATCATTTTTTTAATAAAAAATTATTTTTAATGATTTTAATTGTGTTTATTTAAGCTTATTAAAAAATGTTTAAAGAAATTATTTTTAAGGTTAAAATGAAAAATTACTTTCATTAGCTTTTGAAAAAAATCTATAAAAGAGAGAAAAGCTATTCTCATATAAAAATAATTTTTATAATTGTAAATAAACACAAAATAACTTATGTTTTTCTTAAAAATCTCTAAAAAATAATCTTTAAATTATTAAGAGTCAAAATCTATCTCTAAGAGTATCAACTAAGTTTTTATTTTTTTAAATCTTTGTTTGGGTATTTTTAATACTATTTGAGTATGAAACTAATATCGTTCAATGTATTGAGGTTGTCTTTTTCTATTAACATTTTCTTGTAAAAGCTTATCAACTGTTAAGTTAAAATTTGCTTACCACTTAAGTAACCAGTGAGTAAGTGTTAAACTAAGTACTACTATTACCAACATTTATATGTCCTCTAATATAATAATTAAATTAGTAATTACCCTTCATCTTTTAAAAGAACTAAATTAACCTTCCAAATTAAATAGTTTGAAGTAGCCTTTTTCTAACAGAAAAACAATAGTGTTTAGGACAGGTGACAGGCTTACCAACTCAATTATAAGTATAATCATTCAATCTTTTCAATATCAAATTTGTAAATGAATAACACAACGAGCTATATATGTGTTATAGACATAACAAGTCTATTACAGATTACACTGACCTTTATAGTTTAAGCTTTATTTGAAACGCTAATGGGAAAACGTATAGGCGTAAATAAATCAGCAAAAATGTTTATTATTTATCCCATGGAAGTAATTTATTGAAAGAATTATATTTAGCATACAATATATTTTCTCTAACTTTAGAAAAATAACTCTTTACCTTTGCTAGTGAAATAACCTGACAGACTTACTAAATTTCCATTAATCTTTTCACTAAAAATCATATGCATGTACAATCCAGTTTTCATTGAAAAAAAAAATTCATATGCGTGTACAACCCGCAAAGGGAATTGTCTCTTGGGAAGAGCTGCCACCCCCCTGCATCACCGGCACAAACCAATTTTTTGTGTAGTCTTCAATTCAAACAATCTCGTCACCGTCCACCAGAGACAACGCAGACGTCCCCACCAGATTACCCGTACGCGAGCTTCCCTATTGCACTTTTCCACCACGGCTAGTTTTCAGATATTTTAAAGAGTTTTTTTAAATTTTTTTTAACCAAATAAATTTAGTCACAACTCTTTTAAAATTTTATTTTTAAAATTCAATTGTCTCGTGAACTCTCCCTCTGAGACGATTGTAACCGTTCATGCTATAGTGATTTATGTTCAAATTTAAGATATGTCTGTTTAGGTAATTTGTAATCTTACCGTAAATTATAAGTTGTTGGTTTGCTATGGTGAAAATGAGTTAGACTGAGTATGAGGTAATTTTAGACAAGTTTGGTTAGGTTTTGATATTTTATTCTCTGACTCACTCATATGTAGGTTGAGTTAGGTTTAACCTGTGGGTTGGGTTAGGTTCAACCCGTGAGTTGAACTTGAACTTAAAAAAAATAACATGCTAAAATAGAAACTAAAATCCATTATAAATAATATAACATAAGTTTTCAAATGATATAATATAAAACATAAGTTTTAAAGTATATATAACTATATTAGCATTAGTAGTAGACATATCTAACATGTAAAGAAATCATAAGCATTAGACAATATTAATAATTAAACTATTAGTAATTGACTAAAAAAAATTAAGCAAATTCTATATAGTACAATATCAGCTTCAATTTTTTCAATATTAGTAATTCATGAAGCCCATATGTATCAGTAATTCAAGAAGTCGGTAGATCAATGTGTTTATCAGGAATTATTAATTAAATCTAAGTACAAATCAATGCCTTAACAATTATAGAATGCCAAAAATTACAAAAAAGGTCAAGAACTCACATTTCAATACAAAATACATTATAATTATAATTTAAAATTTTTTAATAAATTAATTATCCCAAAAAAATTTAGAATTATATATAAAATTTTAGAAGTCTCAATAAAAAGTGGTAACACATTTCAAAAAATAATAAATAAAAACTTAAGTGAGTTGGATTAAGTTTGAATTATACATCGTGAGTTTGACTATTTGAAACCCAATTTAACCCATAAGTCTAAACTAACCCATCATTTATGAGTTAAGTTAGATAAAAATGAGTTTTTCATTTAGCTAAACTTATATATATATATAAATAAATAAATAAATAAATAAAAGGAACATTGTTAAGTTGGACGCTGTTAAATTCTGGAAATTTTCTTTTGTCGAAAACAAATAAACAAAATAAGGAAATAATCATCTACCCAAAACAAAAAAAGAACGTCGACATCAATTGTCTATAATGCTAAAACGTTATTGTGTTTGTTCTATTCTCCCTGTACAAGATTTATGAAGTTACAGTTAGGGACATAAATATTATGTTGTTTATTTCTTATTTAAGTTGACAGTTATTTAAAATTTTAAGTTTCAATTATATAAAATAAAATATGGAGTGAGACCTTGCACAATTTTTTTGTTAAGATCATAACGTGTCTTCACAGTTATTTAAGAGTAATTTTTACTAAAATGTTGATTAAGTTTTGATCACAAGGTGTTTTTAATATAATTTAAATTCTTATACTATTAATAAAATTTTCTCATTTGTAGTTCACAGTCATACATTATGGTTTCACAAACTATCTTTTTAAATCTTAAAAAAATTTCATAAAATTTTCGTGAAAATTTACACACATTTTCTGTATATTATTTTAAAAAAGCACAAAGATCTCCTATTTAAAGGGAAGCTTGTATAAAATTTTAAAATAAAAGATGGAAAGATGAGGTACATTTAAGAACAATTGAAGTGTTTTACTCTTTTCTCTTCTTATTTGTCATTTCAATCTCAAATTAAGTGAGTAAATAAAATGAAAAAAGGAAGGAAATTGATTATTATTATTTATTCACGAAACAATTCATTACTAAAATAAAAATGGTCATTATATTTTATTTTTTTATACCCTCATTTGCATTTTTATAATTCTATTACGATACACCAACATGACCATATTCGAATGCAAATTTCAGTCAAACACATTATGTGTGTGTTTGGTTTAGATTTTGAAATTTTAAAATCATGATTTGAACAAAAGTATTAATAAATTAATTATTACCCAAATCATAATTTGGAAACTTCTAAAAGCTAAACCAACCATGCTATATTTGTGTTCAAACCCACAAAACATGCATTACAATAAATTATATTTAAATGGATTCATCGTAAGAGTTTGAGCTAATTCGAAAAAAAATTGAAGAGATAATTAATTTTAAGAATTGCTAACAATGTATATTTAATTTTAAGGAATATAAAAATTTTAAGTTATTAATAATGACTATTTATATTTTATGTAAGAAAAAGAGACTATTAGATTTCACTTAATGGATAAAGATACTTTTGTAAATGAGAGCAAAAGTCATTTTAAAATTTGAGGAGGAGTCGTAGAGCATTGTTCATCTTCTTACTTCGTCTTTTTCCTTTATTATATTACAATTTTGTAGTATTACAATTTATATTTAATTTATTTATCGCAAGCGACAACAATAAGTAAGCGTGAGGTTTTTAGGTAAATACTGTAGGCGTAGATCCATGTGATTCTATCTTGTTTTAGTTTTTTTTTCCTGCAACTTATATAAATGAGACAACTTTATTAATAGGCATTCTTTCAATCGTTAATAATATTTTTTATTAAAAAATATTATTGCCCTGACATGTGTAAGATACAGAGAGGTTCAATTGAGTGTGGTTGCCATAAACACTCAAGAGTTTCTTCTTATTGAAGTAGTCAGTGATAACATGGGGGCTCATGATTGCCTTGCCTTAATGGTGTCTGGCAGAGAGGGTGGAGTTGTTAACGGGAAGGATTGTGATGGTTTGACGATTCTTGATTTGGTCTTTTAGCTTAGTTTTAGTGATGTATTTATTGAACACACTAAATTTTGAGAATATTTAACCCTCAATAAAAAGAAATAACCATTTATATATTATTTTTCAAACTTCTTTTTAATTTATAATTTTATTTACTATTGTTAACCACTATGTGAGAATACTTAACCACTTAATAAAAAAAAATAGTTATTCACATATTACTTTTCAAATTTCTTGTAAATTTAGAACTTTATTTATTATTGTTAGCCACTCTATGGGAACACTTAATTGCTCAATAAAAAGAAATAGTCATTCACATATTATCTTCCAAACTTTTTGTAAATTGAGAACTTTATTTACTATTGTTAAAAATTTAATGAGAATATTTAACCACTTAAAAAAAAATAGTCATTCATACATTATTTTTCAAACTTATTGTAAATTTAGAATTTTATTTACTATTATTAGCCACTCGTAATAATACTATAAAAATAATAGTCATTCACATATTGCATTTTTTTTGTAAATTTAGAACTTTATTTACTATTATTTGACACTTTGTAGGAATACTTTACCACTCAATAAATTTTTTTGCCATTCCCTTATTATCTTCTAAACTTTTTTTGTAAATTGAGAACTTTACTTATTATTGTTAGTCACTTTGCGAGAACACTTGACCACTTAATAAAAAAAATAGTCATTCGCATATTGTCTTCAAAATTGTTTGTAAATTTAGGGTTTATTTACTATTATTAGTCACTTTGTGAGAATACCTAATCACTTAATAAAAATAAATAGTTATTCACATATTGTTTTCTAAAAGGGTTTTTAGTAAAGGTATTTATGTCCATTAAGTAAAATCTAATGGTCTCCCTCCTTATATAAAATTTAAATAGTCATTTTTAAAAATTTAAACTTTTTATGTCTCGTAAGATTAAATATACATTATTAGTGGTCCTTAAGATTAATTATCCAAAAATTGAATATGTGTCCCTGTTGTGTATAAAAAATAAAATAGGAAAACTTTACTTATTTTATAATCAAGATTAATTAATATTGATATAAAATTTGGAATAAATATTTATTTTGGTCATCTAAAGATACAAGTATCATCAATTAGGTCCTTGAATGATAAATATGTCAAAATAACTATTTAATGTCATTTTTTGACATTAAATTAGTCATCTAATAACATATTTTATATCAAATTGATCATCTAAGAGTTTTGCTAAGCAGTGCCTTAAGGACATTGTTTAAGGAGTATCTAATACTTTTCAATAAATTCTTTAAATTATTAAATAAAGAAAGTATTAAATATTTTTTAAATTTTTAAATTTTTAAATGTTTTACTTTTGTTTCTAATACATTTTATTTTAATTCCTTAACCAGTGCAGTTATACGGGCACTGTTGGAACCAAAGAACTTTATGAAACTAAATTTGGAACCATTCTTTCTAAAGAATTATTACCCCATAAGAGTTTTGAAGATAACGAAAGTTTTAATTTAGATTGAATATGTAAAAGACTCACATAACTTGTTTCGTAACTTTTTGAGAAGAAAAATGTTAACAAACAATTACTTGTATGTGCGTCCATTCTCTTCTGAGCTAAAGGAAACTAATATGCGTCCAATACCTTTTAAATTGTTTCACAAAGTTTCATTATATTTGGATAGTCCAATATTTCTCCTACTAGGCTCAGGTTTCAAAGTATTCGTCCAATGCCAAATTTCAAATATGAAGAAACTGTTATTCATTAAATGCTGAGAATGACTCTGACAGCGCACACTTAAAAAATAAGTCAACTGAGCCGCTTAGTTGACATTGCTAACAACTACAAAGACTTGCGAATAAGGAACTTTCTGCGCGCTCAGACAAGTCAGGAATAAGATATCATATTATTGGACATTTCTGATAATCAAAGTATCTTTTCAGAAGAAGATCTACACGTTTTTATCTTAAGCATTTAATACAACTCAGAACGGTAATAAATGTTTCTGTTGGACGAAGAAGCTTATGAAGACTGCTCAATTTGCTCTCACCTATAAATACAATTGTTTTCGAAGAAGTCAGTAGTGACAACCTTCTTAGAAAATCAAAAGTAAAAATGATTATAACTTTCATTCTTCTTTATATTCAAACTCTTAAAAAGAGATTAAGTATTGAGATTTATTTTTTAAATCATCATCTGTAATGAGTTAAAAACTTAAGCACTTCTATACCTTTTTCTATTTGGTGTTTAAGCCTGAAGAGGCTGTGTATAAAAGAATATTTGGATAGTAGAACCTGAAGAGGTTAAGAATACTTGTATACCTGAAGAGGTGGACAATACTTGTAATCTTTGTACAAGATTAGTAGAAAATACTTCTAATTGAAGAGACTGGACGTAGCTATCGGTTGATGGGAGTGAATCAGGATAAACATCTGGTGTAAGTTTTTATTTCCTCCTATTGTGTTTTACTCTTTCATTAACTTATGGGGATTGTCATTGTTTTTCTAACTAAAGAGATGAGTTAAACCTTAGAACTTTTTCACTTCGTTTAAAGTTGTTTTTCTCAAATATGCTTTAGCGTCCAATTGGACTCAGAAACTTTCTGCGTCTATTGCTTTTTGCTTCCTGTGTAAAAAATTTTCAAAAAGGTTAAAAAACACAATTCAACCTCCTTCTTGTGTTTCACTTGTTTACTTCACACACTAGTTAACAAATGCTAATGCTATACCAAAATGTCATAAAAGCATCAATTGTCATTGATTTTTTGTTCTAATGTGAGTTGGTTCAACTGGCTCAAGCTTGCACTTCTTAGTACTACATTTATTTACCAAAAAAAGGTCATTGATTTTTGTAATAATAAATAAAATGCCATTAATTGAAGAGAAAATGATAAATGCACACTTTTTTTATACTATTTTTATATTAGGTTAATAATAAGTAAATTTTTAATTAATACAGTATATCATTTGATTAATGAATTTTAATAATTGATTACTTACAGAGTTAGTTAATAATGATTAAATTCTTAATTAATTTAATATATCGTTTGATTAATAGGTTATCAACTTGTAAGTAATTAGTTATCAAAACTCATTGATTAAATTTACTCATTATTAATTAAAAAATTATTCATTATTTACTAAGTATAAAAATATTATAAAATTTTGATATGCAAATATGATTTTTTGTAATTTAAGTAGGATTAAAGGCTAAAGGAATGGTGTGGCAATATAACGAAAGTAGATTAGAGTATTCCATCTCGTGGTAAAATTCATTCATACCCCCGTATCTGTACCTAATGCCTCCCATACGAGAGCATACGTGTCAATCTGTAGTTGGTATATGTGACAGATTCACGTAGTACCCCATCCGAGTCATAATCTGCTGCTACGTGTACTCTCCTAGCCACTCTACAAACCCGCTTAACTGTTGTACCCTGAAGACGATATCACCCTTACAAGGCCCAAACAGTGCCACAAAGGAAGTGTCGCTATTATAAACTCAGAACAAGGAGCTCAAACCCGCTATCATAACATAACAACATAACATAACCCTCGTTAGCAACGCAAAATTAGATTGTAGAAAAACGGAGAGGGAAAAAAAGAACAAGAACAACGACAACATATAGAGAGAGAAAAAGGGAGAGAGAAAAAGAGAGAGAGAAAAAGAGAGAGTGGTTCTTCACACTCTCGTGCAAACACGCATTCCACAGATCAGATCCAAACATTTCGAATTCCTAGATCCATCTTCGTTCTCCATCCACACTCGAATTTTGAATTCGCGATTCAATTTCATATTTCCGGCTTAATTAGGTTTTCCGAAATCGAATGGCGTGCATCAAAGGGGTCAATCGATCGGCGTCGGTGGCGCTGGCGCCGGATGCACCGTACATGGCGGCGGGGACCATGGCCGGCGCAGTTGATCTGTCCTTCAGCTCCTCCGCCAACCTTGAGATATTCAAGCTCGATTTCCAGTCCGATGATCCCGAACTTCCCCTCGTCGCGGAGCACCCGAGCTCCGAGCGGTTCAACCGTCTCTCATGGGGGAAGAACGCTTATGCCTCCGAAGGCTTTGACCTCGGCCTCGTTGCTGGTGGCTTGGTCGATGGGAACATTGACATCTGGAATCCTCTCACTCTGATCCGGTAATTGGCTTTTTCTCTTTGCGCGTTGTTTTTTGTTTTGATCTTGGAAATGGAATGTGTTTGGGGCAATTCGAATTTCCTTTGGTTGGGGGGCTCCTCCTAGAAATGTGGTTAGAGAAGGTAATTTGGAACTTGGCTGAATGAAATATGAATACTACGTTTTTAAATGCATGAATTGGTGTAATGAATAAACCTCAGTAATTCGGGGGAATGAAGTAGCAGAATAATTTATTTGATAATGTGAACGTCATGCAAATCAAATTCAATTGCTGCTTTCTTCAATTTTTTGAATGTTGTTTTATATAGTGCAATTATGATTTTCATATAAGTACTTAATGTTATAATGTTTTGAGTTAGGAAATTTTGGTTAATATAATATTGCCTCCAGTTGTACAATTTGCTTTTACTTTTTTTTTTTAAAATGATGTAAAATAGAAGATTCTATTAGGAAAAAAGAGCGTACAAGTGGGGAGGACAAGGTATCCTCGTAAAACATCAAAGGGCGGAGAGAAAAATGAAACAAGAAAAGGAATACATCTGCTCAAAAGAACTGCCCAACCTCTTTGTTAAACAGAATAACAGATAAATAATTGCATATTATCTTGGTAATCCTTTTCTAGTGCTTTTATCTTGGTTTAATATTTTTTTAGGGAGTGTACGGGTTGTGCAGCGTTATGTTACCAGTTCTTCATCCCCCCTAGTGAGTGAGTGTGGTGGGTCTCTTTGGGTAATAAATGTAGAAAAAAGAAAGAAAAGGAGATGACAGTTTGCTGTGTTATATTATATATATATATATATATATTACAATGATTGAGTTTTGAAATTTTGTACTCGTGTGTAAAATTCCTCAAAGTTTCTTTTGTTGTGAATTGAATGTCATGCATGCTTTCTAGAATTGCTAGACACTTTTGCTTTTCGAATTTTCTAATTTGAGCAATTAGATTGATGGTTGTTTGTTGTCGACTGATGCAAGTGAAGGATGATCTTAAACTGGAAATCATTTATATCTAATTAATGCTAAATTGCTAACTCAAAATCAAGTTCCCTTCGGATTATAACATCATAGAGTGGTTGTCATGAAAATAGAGAAAGACAGTAATTGGTGTTGGGGGAAACAGATAGTGCATTATTCCTAGCTTGGAGTTTTTCTTTGGTTTGGTTTAAGGTATTGATAAAATATTTAGTAATTCTAAAATACTTGGGTTTTGTGGCTTGATTGATTAAGTTATGATTTTAAGGTCATATACCATTTTCTCCTTTGTCTTTCCAATGGGTTTATTTTCTTGATAAATTTTCTCAGTTCGGAGGTAAATGAAAGTGCTCTTGTTGGACACCTTGTGAGGCATAAAGGGCCAGTAAGTTTTCCTTTGCTTTTATGAGCTAACCTGCAGAGTTTAATTGTTCTTTGTTCTCTGGAGTATGTATTATTTGCTTGACATGTGAAATCCTATCTTCGACATATTTATATTTCAGGTTCGTGGTCTTGAATTTAATTCCATTGCACCAAATCTTCTTGCATCTGGGGCTGAGGATGGCGAAATTTGCATATGGGATTTGGCCAATCCTTCAGAGCCTACTCATTTTCCACCACTCAAGGTCTGATATCCTTCCCCCGAGCATGTGTGTGCGTCTGTGTAATCCCCCTCCCCCCCAAGTGGATTAATATGTTCTTTATCTTCAAATATCTGTCTCTATAATTTAATAAAATTTTCAGGATGTTTAATTTAGTGTATATGATCACTGTGCAGGGTAGTGGCTCTGCTTCCCAGGGGGAAATTTCATTCTTATCTTGGAATAGTAAAGTCCAACACATATTAGCATCGACTTCATATAATGGGACCACCGGTGAGGAAGGGATTATGTCAAACTTTTCTATTCTGTTCTCAATGTTGTATTGTTTGGAATACTAATTTTCTTTTCTTGTTTTATTTTTTCAGTGGTCTGGGACCTAAAGAAGCAAAAGCCGGTGATAAGGTAACTTGCTTGCTAATATTTGGTTGATCTTCTTTTGCTTTTTGTTTTTGAAGAAGTCTGGTATTATATTCCATAAAGAAACTCATTATAACCTTGTGTATCCTTTGTGAACTGGCAGCTTTTCAGATTCAGTTAGAAGGCGGTGCTCAGTTTTGCAGTGGAATCCTGACGTGGCTACGCAGCTTGTTGTTGCGTCAGATGAAGATGGTTCTCCTTCTCTGAGGGTATAGTCATTGCAGACTGATTGTGTCTGTTTATTTTGGGGGTAGTATATATGGTTGACCTAATATGAGCATATTGATGCAGCTTTGGGATATGAGGAATATAATGACACCGATAAAGGAGTTTGTGGGACACAGTAGAGGTAATGACACCTGTATTATTTACCGTGCCTTTGTTAATTTATGTATAATTCTTATGGACGTTCCACGGGCTTCATTTGGTTTACTCTCTTTGTCCGCCTAGTTGTCAATGCTACCTTCTCTTTCTGTTTCATTTTTGTTATTCCCTCTCGGCCTCTCCCCTGGTTCATTGAAAAAAAAAATCTAAGGGAAACAAATGATCGAGAATTGTTATCTGTGAAACAGGATAGGATAGATAATTAAACTTTTGATGATTGCACTGCTTCTCCTGGCATGATTGCACTGCTGCATCTCTTTGATCCTCAGTGCTTTAGAAATGTTTTCTTGTGCGTTCATTTGAGTACATCACTCCATAGATGTGTTGTTTAGGAGATATTGAATCGACAGCAATGTTTTTGATCAAGTTGACAGCTGCTTAATTTAGAAACATCGGGTTATTATCTGAAAACTCGGTGGATTAGACTTGCATTACCTTCTTTATAATAAGCTGTTTAACTCTGCTGGTTGTATACTGTTAATCTTCATTAAATGTTTGTTCCTGTGGCATTTTTCCCCTAAGGTAGTTTTGCTACAAATTCTACAATATACTTACCTTGGCTGCACTCAAGAATATAAAGCAAAACTTCCGAGCAGTTTCTGACTTTCTGAAGGGATGGAACATTTATTGAATTTTTTTTTATCAATTATCATGTACTTTTTATTTTTATTTTTATCTATATCTGTATTAATATGCCAAAACATGATTTGGCCTCTTTGTTGTCTCAAAGAGAGAAAATTTATTTTTTATGTAACTAATTGTAGATCCTCTTGTTATCTTATATATGTAAGAATTTGTGTCAATTAGATATAAAGAGAGGGGAGGGTGATGGTGGGATTATTTTAGCTTACTCCTTTTCTATAGCTTGTTTGGGTACACTGTAAAATATATACTGGCCCCACTGAATATGTTTTGGAGTGGTAATCAAGCTTAGTCTTTTCGTTTTTCTTGTGTTCCAACTATGCCCAAAAATTAAGGTATGGTTAGGTGTGTACTTTTTCGGTCGTTCCAGAAACCCGATGGTAGTGATTTTTGCTTTCAGAACTACCTTATAAATCTAAGATTTGTTTCTGGTAAGTTGACAGTGAGCAGATCCCTTGGTATGAGGTATCTCATGTTCTTTAGTGATCTTTATGTATATATATATAGGTATCTCATGTTCTTTAGTGATCTTTATATTATATATATATATATATATATACAAGTATAACATACTCTGAGATTATGCCATTGTACCTGTTGAAAATTAATCTGTAGTCAGATGGTAGGGTGTTTGGTTTCTTGAATGATTTATACTTTATAGGTTGTCTGAATCTAAATTTTATAGTTCTTTTAGCTTTTATTGTGATGCTACACAGTCTTCATCATCGTTTTAAGTTTAGCTGACTTGATTATGTTGCCTGAATCTTCTACATTAGGTGTAATTGCAATGTCATGGTGTCCCAATGATAGCTCTTATCTGATTAGCTGTGGCAAAGATAGCCGAACTATATGCTGGGACACAATTTCTGGAGAGGTGGTTTTTGGCCTTCTTTTCCGCCCTTCATATCCTGTTTGACAAATTTTACAATTACCCAACTGGGTTGACTTTTTCATTTACAGGACTTTTGTTCAATAGTGAGAGTTTTTTTTCTTCTTGTTTTTTGTGGGGCACAGATTGTGTGTGAATTGCCAGCTGGGACCAACTGGAACTTTGATGTGCACTGGTATCCTAAGATACCTGGGGTAATATCAGCGTCTTCCTTTGATGGAAAAATTGGCATATACAATGTTAAGGTACGCATGTTTCTGGTGGTTTTTTATTTTAGTTTTGGTGAGTTTTCACTGGATTTTGTTTTGCAAGTATGGGGAAGTATGCTTTAACGTTGAAGTAATTATTTTTGAGAATAATTAACTAGAGATGATGTGATGAATAAATTAACATGGAAAATGAAAAACTAGCTAAGCTATGTCTGCATGTTATTTGCTCTACTATTATTGATCATAAATCTAGTAGAATAGTTATTGTGATGGGATGAAGCTGTGTCTTACAATGCATATATGTGAAAAATGAGACTGAATAGTTCTCATGTTATTTCTGAATTGCAACTTACAAGTATAAATAAAGATGAGGAGTAACTAACTCCCTTAAATCTAGGAACTAGATAAGGATAAAACAGCCTGGTGGGATTAAGTAGAGATAACAACATAATCCCTTTATTCTAGGAAATAAAGAACAAAGATAACTAAGCCTAAATAACAGAAACTAATCCCTAGAAATCAGGGAACAAATTACGGATTTCAGCACTCCCCCTCAAGCTGGGTTGTAGATGTTGAGAAAGCCCAGCTTAGAGTTAAGTCCATCAAATATCTTTCTGTGCAAGGCCTTAGTTAAAATATCTGCAGTTTGTTGGCTGGTTGGAATGTATATGAGTGATATCCAGCCTGTCTCTATCTTTTCCTTGACAAAGTGCCTGTCAATTTCCACATGCTTTGTCCTATCATGATGTACTGGATCCTTTGCTATGCTGATTGTGGCCTGATTATCACAGAACAGTCTCATGGTACCTGTAATATGAATTTTCAGTTCACTCAGTACCCTTTTTAGCCATATTCCTTCACAGAGGCCATGTGCTAGAGCTCTTAGTTCAGCTTTTGCACTACTCCGAGATACCACTGGTTGCTTCTTGCTTCACCAAGTGACCAAGTTTCCCTAAACATAGGTACAATAACCTGAGGTTGAACGTCTGTCAGTCACAGATCCAGCCTAGTCTGCATCAGTGTAGATTTCAGCCCCTCTGTTTGCTGTCTTTTTAAAAAATAAACCTTGTCCTGGTGTCTTCTTCAAGTATCTCAGGATTCTATATACAGCCTCCATGTGTTCTTCGGTTGGATAGTTCATGAATTGGCTTGCTACACTTACAGCAAAACTGATATCTGGTCTAATATGTGAGAGATAGATTAGTTTTCCAACCAATATTTGGCACCTCCCTTACCTCCCTTTGTCCATGGGTGCATTATCATCTTTACTTCCCAATTTTGAGTTGGAGTCCATGGGAATGTCGGTTGGCTTGCATCCGAGCATCCCTGTTTCTTTCAATAGATCTAACACATATTTTCTCTGCGAAACTGAAATTCCTCCTTTTGACCTTGCCACCTCCATGCCAAGAAAATACTTAAGATTTCCTAGGTCTTTAACCTCAAATTCTTTGGCTAAGAAACCTTTGACTTTGAGGAGTTCCTCATTATGGTTTCTTGTTAGAATGATGTCTTCAACATACACAATGAGTATTGCCATTCTTCCAAAAGGTGAGTGTTTGACAAACATAGTGTGATCAGTTTGACATTGATCATACCCGAACTTCTTCATGGCTTTGGTGAACCTATCAAACCAAGCTTTCGGTGATTGCTTAAGACCATAGAAAGACTTCTTGAGTTTGCAGACCTTGTTGGTAGTGGCAGGTGAATTAAGTCCAGAGGGTATTTCCATATAAAAAACTTCTTCAAGTTCCCCATTGAGAAACACATTTTTTATGTCCAACTGATATAGTGGCCAATCTAGATTTGAGGCAAGTGAAAGTAACACCTGAACTGTATTAAGTTTAGCTACATGGGCAAAAGTCTCCTGATAGTCAACCCCATAGGATTGTAAATCCCTTAGCTACTAGTCTTGCTTTAAATCGGTTGATACTTCCATCAGCATTGTGCTTAACTGAAAAAATCCATTTGCAGCCTATAGGACGTTTTCCTGAAGGTAACTCAGATATTTCCCAAGTCCCATTCTTTTTTAAAGCCTGTATTTCCTCATAAATTACTGTTTTTCACTCTGGTACAGCAAGAGCCTCATGGATTGTAGTTGGGACCTGCACTTTGTCAATTTTGCTAATAAAAGCCCGATGAGTAGGTGACAGTCTTTCATATGAGACAAAATTATAAATCGGATGATCAGTGCACACCCTCTTGCCTTTTCTTAAAGCAATGGGTCTATCATCAATAGGTGAATCATTGGAAATTGAATCAGATTTGCTGTTACCTGGTGAACTTTGGGATTCTGGAGTCGGATCAGATTCATGGCCTTGATCTGGTGGCTGTAGCCTTTTCATTTCTTGAGTCTTGTTTCTCCTAGTGTAGACACGCAACTCATTGTTAACAATAGGACAAGGATTGAGACACTGAGGTGTTTGAGTACATGTTTCAGGTTCTGTTGGGGCATCAAGAGATTCTATAGGTTCTGTTTGGGCACAGGGTTTTTCTGTTTGAGGTTCAGCTTCAGGTTCATTTTGGACATTAGGGGGGGAATTTGTTTGAACAGGATAATTGGACTGTGATGACTCAGGTTGGATGGAAAGAACAGGAGAAAGAGTATGAATGTCCCAATACTGATATTCTTGAGTAGAATTGTCCCCCTGAATATCAGCTTTGTAGTAGGGCTGATTTTCAAAGAAGGTGACATCCATTGAGTTATAGAAGTTTCGTGTCACGGGAATAACATTTATATCCCTTTTGATTTGATGAGTATCCCACAAAGATGCACTTAAGTGCTTTTGGATCAAGTTTACTTCTATCTTGAGTGTGTATGTGAACAAACACAGTACAACCAAATACTTTGACAGCAACAGTGGGCAAAATACGAGTGTTTGGGAAGGATTGAAGAAGGACACGGTGAGGTGTTTGGAAGTTCAATACTCGGGAAGGCATCCTATTTATGAGATAAGCTGCTGTTAAAACTGCCTCACCCTAGCAAAATTTAGGAACATGAGTTGTAAACATCAATGACCTAGCAACTTCAAGGAGGTGTCTATTCTTTCTCTCTGCAATCCCATTTTGTTGGGGTGTATCCACACAAGAACTCACATGGATAATCCTTTGACTTGTAAGATAATCACCCAAAATTTTCTCAAAGTATTCCTTTGCATTGTCAGATTTTAACACTTGTATTTTTGTTTGGAATTGGGTTTGAACCATAGTGTTAAATTTCTTTAAAATGGTTCCAACTTCTGATTTTTCTTTTATGAGGAACAACCATGTGATTCTAGTATGATCATCTATGAATGATATAAACCACCTAGTGCCATTGATATTTTTTATTCTAGATGGTCTCCACACATCACTGTGAATCATTGAGAAAGGATTTGATGATTTGTAAGGAAGACTATGATAAGAATGGCGAATATGTTTGGAAAATTGACACACCTCACATTGAAATAGTTTTGGATTTTTATTGCTGAAAAGAGATGGAAATAGTTTTTGGAGATACAAGAAATTAGGATGACCAAGGTGATAATGCCATAACATGACTGCATGTTCCTTATTTGAACCATTACAAGAGATAAGACTGTTATTGGATTGACTCTTGGACTCAACATATACTGCATTATAAGTTTGTCTTCTAGGAGATTCATCAACTTTTAGAAGGAAAAGTCCAGAGCACACTTTAGCATTGCCAATCATCCTCCCCGAATCCATATCCTGAAATTCACATGAATCCGAGAAAAAGTTAGCAACACAAGTTGTGATCTTTAGTGAGCTTGCTAACTGACAAAAGATTGCAATCCAAATTTCGGACATGAAGTACTGAATTTAAAATAAGATCCTTTGAAATAATAACTGAACCTGTTCCACCCACTCTAGATAGGGATCCATCAGCTATTTTTACTGTGATACTTTCTTGAGATGGATTGTAATTGTGGAGGAGAGTGGCATCACTAGTCATATGATCGGATGCCCCTGAGTCTATAATCCATGGATTTGTTTTTCCTGAATTTACAATGAGGGTACTTAGGTGATTACCTTTTTGGGCTAAAGATCCTGTCCCAGCGGTACTGGAAGTAGAGTTGGCAAGCATCTTCTGCAGTACTTCAAGTTATTCTTTGCTGAATGGGCTTGGTTCTGTGATGGAAGATCCTTCATCAGCTGAGACATGATTACCATGGCTTTCTTTGTCAATTGCAGGTGGTTTTGAAGGCTTCCAATCAGCAGGCTTGCCATGGATCTTCCAGCAATTATATCGGGAGTGACCTAGTTTTCTGCAATGATCACACCAAGGTCTTCCATTCTTTTGACGATTGTCACTTTGGTGCTGGGTTCCTCCAGCAGCTAAGGCTGAGTTTTCATTTGCAGAGGTGACAATGGAGTCTCCAAGCATGATTTTCTTTATGCTTTCTTCTCTGCGAATCTCAGAGAATACATCTCGGATGCTGGGTAATGGCTTCATTCCCAGTATATGTCCACGAACCTTATCAAGATTTTTGTTCAGTCCCATTAAGAATTTGAATATCCTCTTCTTTTCAACAATTTCTTTGAATGTCTTTGCATCATTTGGACAGTTCCATTTATGCTCTTCGAACATATCCAGTCGTTGCCAGTGACAGGAGAAGACATTGTAGTAATGTGTGACAAAAAAATACCTTGTCGGAGATTATGAAGACTGGATTCAATTTCGAATATTTCAGAGGTATTCTCTTTGCTGGAGTAGAGTTCCTTGGCTCCTCCCAAATTTCATTTGCCGTGTTGTAGAGTAAGAAATTCTCCCCAATTTCGTTTGTCATTGAATTAAATAGCCAGAACATGACCATGTTGCTTTCTATCTTCCAATTTTTGTATTTTGGATCATCAGCCTTAGGAGAGACAAGTTCTCTAGTAAGATACTCATCTTTCCCCTTTCCGCAGACATACATCATGACAGATTGTGACCATAGGAGATAGTTGTTTCCATTCAACTTGTGTCCAGTGATAGGAAAAAGGGTACTTTCAGACCCGCCATGGTTGCTAGTGCCATGAACTTCGGATTCTGAAGTTGTCACTGAAGACGACGAGGTTGTTTGTTCTCCCGTGGCCATTCCGTATTTGGTCATTGGAGGGGATTTGGAGTTTCAGAGGTTCAGAGTCTGCTCTGATACCATGTGAAAAATGAGACTGAATAGTTCTCATGTTATTTCTGAATTGCAACTTACAAGTATAAATAAAGATGAGGAGTAACTAACTCCCTTAAATCTAGGAACTAGATAAGGATGAACTAGATAAGGATAAAACAGCCTAGTGGGATTAAGTAGAGATAACAACATAATCCCTTTTTTCTAGGAAATAAAAAACAGAGATAAATAAGCCTAAATAACAACTAATCCCTAGAAATCAGGAACAGATTACGGATTTCAACAATATATGAATTGAATTAATTTTTTACTCTACAATTGCAAATTTTAAAATAACCATTATCATTTTTGTCCCTCCTTATAAAATTGTGTTTTTAAAATTTATTTACTGTAGTCTTAATTTTTTATTTGTCTTTCTTCATTTTGTTCTCCATCTCATCCTTTATCTCTTAAAGTCTGTTATAAAGCATATGAATATATGATAATTATTTTTTATTGAAGTTATAAACATGAGACTGATTTCCAAAATTATAAATTGCATTTCATAAAAGTCTTGTTTTTCCTCTCTCTCTTCCCTTTCATTCTCAATTTTTTTTTCTTTAATATCTCTTGAAGCAGGTGAGCATTTTCTTATGATCGACTTTTGCCTAAAGTAGACTTTCAATTTAGTAAGCCTAGTGTTCGTTAAATCTCATCATTTTTCACATATTGACTTAGCCTAATTGGGTTATTTATAACTGTTAGTATGGAATTTAAGCTTTCTTATATTTATTTTTTGTTTTTTCAGCCAAAATAGAGGGACAAAAATCCATAATTAAAATATATAAGCAATTAGAATAATATCTGATGTTATGGTCCATACTTGAAACTAATTAGAAAACAATTTATGCCTATTTCTAATTTCTTCTCGTATTTTGGGCATAATCTCCTTTCCAGATTCTCTTCCTTGAGATCTCTTTATTGGCCATATTATTAATGGTAATATATATAATTGTTTGCAGGGTTGCAGTCAATATGGTGTTGGGGAAAGTGATTTTGGAGCAGGTTATGTATTTGTCATTAACTTCTATTGAATAAACTACTACCTATTATATTTAATTTTTCATATATAATCATCTGTATGTGACGTCTCAAACACTCAGTCTATGCAACTTTCCTTTATAAGCATTTTGTGTGTGTGTGCGTGTGTTTGTTTGTTGTAAGGGATGAGGAGGGTTAGGCAAGGCTTTCTGTTCTTTTAGTATACCCTGATATCACATATTATTTTTGGGATCTCTTAATGAAATGTGTCCTTCCTGTGCAGTACCTCTGAGAGCTCCAAAATGGTATAAACGTCCTGTTGGGGTGTCTTTTGGCTTTGGAGGCAAACTTGTATCATTTCATCCCAAGGCATCTGCTGCAGGTGCTCCAGCTGGGGCTTCAGAGGTATGATTTTAGTACTTCGATGATATTTGTTCTGCTAAGTTCTTAAAACTATCAGTTGAATTCATCCTATTTGTAATTTTCCAGGTTTATGTGCATAGCTTGGTCACTGAAGACAGTCTAGTGAGTCATTCATCTGAATTTGAAGCTGCAATAAAGAATGGGGAAAGGTCTTTATTGAGGGTTTTATGTGATACAAAATCTCAGGAATCAGAGTAAGTCTTGTCCATAAGAGCAACATTGTCTCAAGATGTTTGCTTTTGATGCCTAGGTTAACCCATGGCTCTTGCATTTGTTGATTGCTTTTTATTGTTGTGACAGATCTGAGGAGGAAAGGGAAATTTGGGGCTTTTTGAAGGTTATGTTTGAAGATGATGGGACTGCACGAACAAAACTTCTCACACACCTTGGTTTCAGTGTACCTATTGAAGCAAAAGACACGGTTAATGATGATCTTTCCCAAGAAGTAAATGCTCTTGAACTTGAGGACACAGCTGTTGATCAAGTTGAACATGGGGCTACTAATGAGACCACTGTTTTCTCTTCTGATAATGGGGAGGATTTCTTTAATAATCTTCCCAGTCCTAAAGCTGATACACCTTCGTCTACTTCTGTTGGAAACTTTGTTGTTGCGGATAATGCCAATGGTTCAGAGAAAATACAAGATGATGTGGAAATGGAGGAGAGCAGTGACCCTTCATTTGATGACAGTGTTCAGCGTGCTTTAGTTCTTGGGGACTACAAGGGGGCAGTTGCGCAATGCATATCTGCAAATAAATGGGCCGATGCTTTAGTTATTGCTCATGTTGGTAATGCTTCCTTGTGGGAAAGTACACGTGATCAATACCTTAAGATGATCCGATCACCATACTTAAAGGTAGATGATAATTTCTTTGTGCATTCTATCTATTTCATATCTGACATCAATTCTATCCATTAACCTACCAGATATTTGATTTTTGTAAATATCATTCATTTGTGGGTCATTTCCAATTTCAGATTGTATCAGCAATGGTGAGCAACGACCTCTTGAGCCTTGTGAACACTAGGCCTCTAAAATTTTGGAAAGAAACCCTTGCTCTTCTTTGTAGTGTAAGTCTCTTTGCTCTTTTCTTCTTGTCTAAATTTGTTTTAATTACTTTGTGAAGAACTGACATGATTTTAATGTTCCTATGTTTGATGCATCATTCTTAAATTGATTAAAAGGGAATGTGAAGTTACCTAATGAAGTTTTTGCTAGCATCTCAGACTCACTGGCTCTCCTTTTTTTTACCCTAGGTTTCTTTTAATAGTTTCTGTTATTTCTTGTAATGTATGGCCATTTCTTTAGTTACTGCATCTTGAAAGCCTGCATGAATTCCCTTTTAATTGCTCCTTTTGACTATATTGTCTTCATACTGTTGCTACTAATGGCGATATTGCAGTGGTGAAATCTAATATCCTGATGCAATATGTGGTCATGTTTGATTTCTCTTATTTTGGTTTATGATTGGATCAAGTTCTGAAACTAGAATTTCATTTATAGTATAAATAAGAAACTCCACAATGGAAATAAATTTTGATGGAGTTATTATATATTAATATACACTCATGTTACTCTTGTTATGACGTATTAACAGTTTGCACAGAGAGATGAATGGACAATGCTTTGCGACACACTTGCTTCAAAACTCATGGGGGCTGGCAATACATTAGCTGCAACTCTTTGTTATATATGTGCTGGAAATATTGATAAAACAGTTGAAATTTGGTCAAGGAGCCTGTCGACTGAGCATGAAGGAAAATCTTATGTTGACCTTCTTCATGTAAGATTGATACTCTTGTTGTAACTGTTTGATATAAAACTTCCAATTGCCAATATCGTGGCTGGAAAATTGACAAAACTATATACTGTTAGGATTTGATGGAAAAGACTATTGTTCTTGCCTTGGCAACTGGGCAGAAGCGGTTTAGTGCTTCTCTGTGCAAGCTTGTTGAGAAATATGCTGAAATTTTAGCAAGTCAAGGGCTGTTGACTACAGCGATGGAGTATTTGAAACTTTTGGGTTCTGATGAACTGTCACCTGAACTTGTGATTTTAAAGGATCGAATTGCTCTTTCAACAGAACCTGGTAAACTTTTTGCTTGGACTGTTATACATTCTGCTAGGAAAGAAATTAGGAAAATGATGAAAACGACATGCTGATTATTAACAAGTGACCCTTCATATACTGTTTTTGCTTGACGAATACTTCAACTAATAGCATTGTCATTTATTTTTGGTGGACTAGCATTATCATTTTAATTATGAAGTGAGTAAACTTCCTTATCTGAAATTTATGTTATGGTTAAAAATTTAGTGCATAGCACAATGTTGCGAGTATAGCTTTATGGTGAGTTTATAATCCCAACCATATTTCTTTTTGTTATTTTGCAGAGGAGGGGGTATTACAGAAAGGGAATTATTGGTAAAAATATTTCCAATTTTAGGAACATTTAACCACTAACCACTCAAGTGGTTAATTAAGTCAATAAGTGGCTTATTAATGACTCTTTGAACATTGCTAACTTGTGGAGTGGTTAATTGTTCATAAAATGAAAGTGTTTTTACCAAGAATTCCTTCTTTGTAATTTTATTTTATTTTTTAAAAATTGAAAGGAAAAAAAAATCAGTGTAAATACATTACCCTTGTAGATTGAGAATTTTTCATTGGTGGAGGAATGTAGTAATTATTGCGATATTAAGGATTCTGAATTAGAAAGATCTATGTTCATACTTTTTTTTTATTAATTATTATGTTGCCATCTCTACAGCTGTCTAGTATTTCCATTTTTTGATCGATATTTGATGCTTTCTGAAAACCTCTATTCTTATTTTTTTTAAAATTATTGTTCCAGAGAAAGACTTCAAAACTACTGCTTTTGAAAATTCTCAATCACATAGCGGATCCTTTTATGGTGCTGATAATTCCAATTATACTTATCATCAGGTAGTTAGTTTAACTTCATTTTTTGACATTTTGTTTTGGTGCAAAACATATTGTCTCACTGCAATTGGAAATTTTTCCTTTTAATGTTTGTTTGTTGCTTAGGAGTCAGTATCCACTCAAGTGCAGCATGGTGTTTCTGGAATTCCATATCCTGAAAACTATCAACAGCCATTTGATCCTAGATATGGAAGAGGATATGGTGCTCCTACTCCACATCAGCAACCCCAACAGCCTAATTTGTTTGTTCCACCACAGACAACTCAGGTTTCCCAAGTTCCCCAGGTATATCATAATATCATGTTACACGTCATAAAAAAGGAACAGTTGTAGTGTATGTGGATAATTTTTATGGAGTTACAGTTCAAGGGTCCCTTGAGTTTGTGTGATAATAAACTGACATCACCTTTAGTTTTTTGGGAAACAGAATGTGAACCTACATATTGTTTTTCATTAAATTACATGTAACTACAGTTCATAGAAGATATTGAACAGATTGTGAGTAGAGGTCAAATTTCATCAAAAGTATCCCCCCCCCCTTTAAACACCCTTATCTTTGGCCATTTATTTTTATTTTTTTTATAAAAGAAGAAACTCATCAAAATAGAGAGGAGAAATTATAATGAGTAAACATAAGAGCAAAACACAAAATAACAAAGAAAGAAGAAAACATCAATGGAGCAAAGCTACCCATTCCCTCAACATGTGTTACGGAAATCCCTTTAAAAAGACCATGTGCTTTACACCAAATAGAAGCCAAACGCCTAATCTTATCCCAAATCAGCTGTTGTGCCAATGAAACTTCCTTAAAGATACGAGAATTACGCTCCAACCATATACACAAAAGTATAGTATAGATTGCACATTGCCACAAAAAATTAGCCTATTTTCTCCTACCAAAGCCATGAAAGCTAATCATAAAAAATTGCTCCAAAGACTTGGGGCACACCAAACTCTCACCAAAAAGGCCAAACAAAGAATTCCAAAGAGAAATTGTGGCAGACCATCATAAGAACAAATGATGAACCGATTTTGAGCTAGCGCCATGCATAACACACATATAAGGGGAAAGAGCATTATTCAGCCTACGAACTTGCAACATGTCATTGGTATTAATTTTATGAAGCATCGCAGTCCAAATAAAAGACTTGACCTTGGAGGGAGCTTTGGACTTCCAAAGGCGTTTATCAAGATATAAAGAAGCTCTATTCAATGAATGAGTTAGGAATTTGAAAAAAGATTTGCATGATAACACCTTAGAGGGGTCAAGAGACCAATTTCTTTTATCCGGAGTAGAAGTCAGATGAACAGAGTCTAGCAGACCCAAAAGAGACTCCAATTCAGAAAATTCCCTACCATTTAAGTTACGATGAAAGTGGAAATTTCATGATAAAACAGAACCTTGAACACCATAAATTTTTTGGATAGGAGAGTTCTGTAAGGAAGTAAGACAAAAAAATGTGGGAAAGCATATTTGAAAGATGAGTCTCCTACCTAATGGTCCTCCCAAAAGTTGACACGAGAACCATTTCCCGCCTTCAAGGAAAGCAAAGGCTTAAAGGTAGCATAACCATGTGAGATAAATTTCCACGGACTAAAATGAGAAGCTCGGATAACTGTGTTGGCATCCCATCCATTTTGATCTAAGCCATACTTACTTCGGATAACTTAATGCCAAAGGGAGTGAGGTTCCAAAGGAACATACCATAGTCATTTACCTTCCAGAGCAATGTTCTTAGACACCAAATTACGATGACCTAAACCCTCTTCCTTCTTAGGATGACAGCACACCTCCCAACTCACCAGATGATCACGTCTCATATCCGTAACAGCTGACCAAAGAAAATCCCTCATAATCTTTTCTATTGTATTGGCAACTCCAACAGCAATGCAGAACAAAGATAAGTAGTAGAGAGGAATGCTAGAAAGACAAGCCTTTATAAGAGTGATCCGGCCCCCAAGAGAAAAATAAGCCCCATTCCAATTATCAAGGCGCTTTGAAATCTTCTTGACAATAGGGTCCCAAAAAGAAAAAGCTCTAGGATTACCACCCAAGGGGACCCCCAAGTAAACAAGAGGCCAATCCAAAATCTAGCAACCTGCCAATGAAGCAAAGGAGAGAGTCTGAGAATCTACATTAATTCCAGCCAAACTACTTTTAGACATATTCATTTTCAAACCAGAGGAAGCCTCAAATATCTGAAAAAGAGAGAGGGCATTCAAAAAGCTCTCTCTGTCCTTCTCTAATAACAAGATGGTATCATCAACAAATTGCAAATGAGAGACTACCACCTCTTCCGAACCCACTTTCACGCGTTATATGAGACCACTCGCAACTGCTCTAGAAATTAAATGGCCAAGTACATACACCACCAAGGTGAACGGAAAAGGAGACAAAGGACCTCCTTGTCTCACACTCCTCTGACCACGAAACCAAGCTTTAGGCTCACCATTAACAATCACAGAAAAGGTACTAGTTGAGAGACAACCTGAGGTCTGACTTCTCCACCTAGAGCCAAACTCTTTTGTCTCTAAAACCTTATCCAAAAAACCCCAGCTGACCCGATCATAAGCTTTCTCAAAATCCATATAGTGAGTATTGCCTCAGCATGGAAATTGCATTTAACTATTCATAAAAGATACCTATTACTAAAATGATTGTGAACAGAGAGGTCAAGTTTCATCAGAAGTATTTTCCCCCCCTTAACCACCCTTATCTTTGGTCAAATTAGTGCTGAAATGCACAATACTTGGTATATATTCAGTGTGTGAATTTTGACTCCGAATGGTTGATTGCATATGGAAAAACAAGTTGTTTTTGGGGATGTAATTGCTAACTAAAGCAGTTGCAACCATATCATTGAGATACAAGAATATTGATTGAAATTTAACATCTGCTAAGACGTGGTAGATGATATAGTATATCAGGATATGGAGTATTTTTTATTTTTATTTTTATTTTTTTATTTTTAAGTAGGCACAATGATGGGAACCTCATGCATTGGGCCGCCCTTATTATTGTTAAGTACGCTTGAGTAGCAATTCCCTCCTTGTATAAGATTTTAATTATTAGTTTTATTTTTACATGTTTTTATAACAGTTAGGTGATGAAGTATGGCATCTAGCTTATAGGTTTGAGTAATTAGAATGTTGTATAACTTATATTCTGGACAAAATTAGAATTCTCTGTTATTCATATTTTCCCCTATTGCTTTTTTATCTTTAATTATTTCTTTCTTGTAGCTGAACTTTTCTAATACTGTTGTCACACCGCCTCCCTTGAGAACTTTTGATCCTCAAACTCCTCCTGTGCTTAGAAATGTGGAGCAATATCAGCAGCCCACATTGGGTTCTCAGTTGTATAATGTCAGTAAATCTTATTTTCAAATTCGGTATTATCAAGTATTTGTGCCTACTTGTGGATTAAAACATGACTCTGTATTTCAGACGACCACCAATCCACCTTACCAGCCTACACCCCCTGCTCCATCACAAGTGGGTTTGGCTCATGGCCAGAACTTGTCACAGGTTGTGGCACCTACCCCAAATCCAATGGGATTCATGCCAGTCTCTAGTTCTGGTGGCGTCCAAAGACCTGGGTTGGGATCAATGCAACCTCCCAGTCCCCGTCAAGCACCACCTGTGCAACCAGCTGCAGTGCCAGCAGCTCCACCACCTACTGTGCAGACAGCTGATACTTCAAAAGTACCTGGTAATTTTTTTTTCCATCTAGAAATTTTACATTGGACTAATAGGATCTCTAAATTTATTGGTGTTTATTTGGCTTTTATGATACTACTAATTTTCTAATTCTGATTATATTAAGCAACGCCTAGTCTATAGTCTTGCGTCTGGTAGTCTGTTTCTTTGATTTGTTGTTAAAGGTCCACCCTGGCCAGAAGGAATTATTCATTAATCAATGAAAATTGTAGGTTTGTTGTGTGGAATTGTTCAAATAATCAACAAATGTCTTAAAAACTTGAATCTAGTTGGCCCTCCATTAGATGCTGTGTACTATTGAGTCTTATATAAATATTAAATTGTGTTGAACAAGATTTGAGTATTTTTCATAATCAAAGTTTATAGTTTAGCAGTTGAGTTATGATTGGCTTGGAGTGCTGTAAATTCAAATAATGTTTGCTGTACATAATTTAGCACTTTCTATTACTTTCAATTGTTTTTTCTTTCTCCTTTGGTAGTCTTGTCAGTCCTTGCAGATGCTGCATGGTTTTATCACTTTTGTGATTAAATTGCTTAGATGCTTGATTTTATCTGTTCATATCATTGTTTTCTTCAAGGATACGGTCTGTGCAACATTTTAGAGAAAACGGATTTGGTTCTTGCGTGTTATGTGAATTTTGGCTAGCAGACATGGACACATAAGTAGTCAGTAGCACCTGTAGTGGCCGCAATAGCTGCGGAGCGGCGCGGAACAGAGGCTGACAGCCACCCAATGCCGGTTGCGATGTTTTTTACTGTCGCGGGGGATCGCGCAGCTTAAGCAGCTGTATTGCGGCCAAATAGCAGACATAGCATCCGCGACAGTGAACAGAGATTGAAATCTCTGTTTTACCCCCACTATGCCCTCCCACTTCCACCAATTGAGATTGAGGCTGTTCTGGTCTTTCAACCCCCTTTTGCACACTGATACCAAGTTTTAGCATTGCTCACCCCTCTTTTGCACAGATTCGCACCCCACTTGCCCACCCATCTTTCGCACAGACTTCACACCCCACTTGCCCACCCCTGTTGCTCTGCTGTTCGAATGAAGCCTGCAGTTCGAATGAAGCTTGCAGGTTGCACACTGCCCAGGCCTCTCTGTTGCTCACACTGCTCCCTCTGTTTCTGGTCTCCTCTGTTTCGCGCGCTGCTTGTCCACCCCTGTTGCCCATGGCTTCATCACAGTCACAGTCCCTGCAGAGCAGTTCATCCTCTGTTCCTATGGTAAAGCCTACTGGTGAGAATATTGATATAGGATGGCAGTGGAATAGCTTGAAGGATATTAATAATAGGAAGAGTGTTCCGTTGTATTCAATTATGCTTGTTAGACTTATTGTTATTAGTACTTTTAAGTTTTTTTTTCTTTCTATTTGACAATGACTAAGATGAATGATGAGTGTGTCCTTGAGTTGAGTACTTTTTGAGTATTAATTATGTATGGATTACAAATTTATGAGTTTTTTTACATTGTATCTACTATCTTTGGTGTCGCGGCTGCTTTGCAATCCACTATGCCGCTATAGTGTTTTTGGGGGTGGCCGCAATGCGCCGCGTTCTGCCATTGACCACTTTGACATAACTCTAGTGCATATGCATGTGCTCTAATACTAATGTGAGTCTTCAAGTACTGGGCTGTAGTTATACTTGAAACTTAACCTTTCTGGAGGTTGTTAAATCTATTTGTTTGTTTCTCTTGCTTAATTTCACTTGATTTTGCCCAGAGAAAAAAATAAAAGAAGAAATTTGAAGAGGGCAAAGGGAATGCAAGCTTGTTGACCCAAGGATTTTTCCAGCAAGTGAATTTTTTATGTACCTTACACAGATTTAGCTGTTTATTATGTGTTTGTAGTTTTCTTGTTTGTCTCATCTGGGTGGGAAGACAAGCAAATGAAGTCTTGAATTATACATTTCACTCATTTGTTGTGCTGATAGTCGTTTGTCTTCTATTGTAATCGGGTGCCAATTACCTTTTGGTTTTAAGTTTTGCTTGCTTTGACTATGCCAGTGCACCAAGCGCCTATTGTCACAACATTGACCAGGCTTTTCAACGAGACATCAGCAGCACTGGGAGGTTCACGTGCAAACCCAGCAAAGAAGCGGGAGATAGAAGACAACTCAAAGAGACTTGGTGGGTTGTTTGCCAAGTTGAATAGTGGGGACATATCTAAAAATGCTGCTGATAAGCTCCTTCAGCTTTGTCAGGCATTAGACAATGGGGATTTTGCTACTGCCCTACAAATTCAGGTAAAGCAATTGCAAATTATTGTATCTACATAATTGTGTTGATAACACCAATCATATTTATAATCTAGCTGTTTTACTTTCGTGTTGCAGGTTCTTCTTACTACTACTGAGTGGGATGAATGCCAGTCCTGGTTGGGTTCACTCAAGCGAATGATCAAGACAAGGCAGAGTGTGAGACTAAGTTAAAAAGTTACAGATTTGTTTTTGCTGATTTTGGAAAATTTTCGTGTGATTAGCATCTTGCAGGGGTGATTGCTGATCCTCTCATCAATGTACACAAGACTACTGCCTTCTCTAGATTGCAGGTGCAGGGTTTTGGTTCTATGCGCTTCTACAATTTCTTGCAGTGTCTGCTGCTTTCACATGGACTGTCATTAAAAGCTGTTACTGAAGGTAGTTTTCAGGACATGATCAGAAAATTTTTTGCAGATTGTTTTTCAACCAATATTTGTAATATGGAGAACAGTGTTTTGTTTGTTTGTTTGCTCTAAAATTCCAGATGGTTTTTCCTCTCACCCCTCTGGTACCATGGTGTGGCTGCAAGCTGTACTAATGTCAGTTATAGATTGATGTTTCTTTTCCTTTACTTTTTTCTTTTTTTAAGAAATTGTATCACCATAGTCATATAAGGATTGATTTGATCGTCGAACAAGTGAATAATGTAGCATCCTGTTTATTTAATCGGCCATCATTTTATTTCTCAAAGCTGTACATGTTTGTGATTCAGAAGCACTGCTTTCCTCTTGCAGTCCAGGTCATGGCGCTTGGGTCCTAGACTGATGCTAGTATTTGCTAGGTTAATGCAAGTTTGACAGTGACGTCTCAGGATGTAAAATGATAAATCTACATTTGGCGCTAATTCGATGGGAAAGCCAGGATCCACAGAAAATATGATAGCAAAACTATGGACTATATACCTAAATATTTTCCTATCCAAATTGAGTGAGTATTAACGTTCCGCCTTGGAAGATTATCATTTCGGCTAGAAGTTTAACCCTGGAATTTGAGGGAATTTCGTTTTCTAGAGGTAGGGTATAACAGGGCTTAAATTTTGAGTAGTTATGTTTTTCATTCTTTAATTTGTTGGTTCGATGTAGTATTACAATAAAAGTTAATTCCATTGAAGTAAAGCTTAAACCTTATCTCTTAAAAAATAAAAAAATAAAAATCTTGAAACCTTATCCAATTTGGATTTAGATTATCTAAAACTTGCTAAGGGTTTCAGTGTAAAATATCTCAAGATTATACCTTCGTAATTGAGGTACGCCAAACATAAGTATTACGAAAATGAAGGCCTGTATGGCAAATAATTTGTATATGATCTTTAAAATCATCTAGTGAATAAGAATTTACTAGTTTTTTTTTTTTTGGTAATAAAGAATTTACTATTTCGTTAACGACAAGAAGTTGGTTTAGAGCATCGAGGAGAGAATGGAATGTGTGGCTAAATGAGCTACTAAAAGTTTAATTTTAATTTATTGTTAGTATAAATTTTTTTTACATTATCATCTAATTATGTATTATCATATAATTAAAAGAATTTGACTATCATAATAACTATCTTGAAATTCTAACTCTTTTAATAATGTATCAATACATGATTAGATAAACTTTACACTAATAATAAATTAAAATTAAATTCAATATTTAAACAATCAATTTTTTTAGGATAGGGCACAAGAAATATGCTTGTGAATCTTGATGCGCATGGCTTTTCTTTGATTGGGCGGTAGAGTTACATTAGTCGATGTGAAGGTATGGCTGATCCAGACATCACGTGACAATAATACAAATGGTTAATAACTCCGTATTCTTGGCGAAGAAGTGTCATTTCACCCTCGGTTCAAAAAAAAGAAGTGTGTTATTTCACCCTGATAAAAATCATATCGTATCCAAAAAAATAGAAAACAGTGTGCTGCAATTACTAGGTTCCCACAATTTGTTACACTCCTATCCTGAAGTGGATATGCTGTTGGAACTTGGAACTCTTCCGCGGTATGTATCATCGCCGTGAATCTATTCTATACTATTATAAAGGGATTTCCCATTATAGAATCCACTTTTTTATTTTTAAAATGTCATTATTATTATTTTAAATATGAATATAAAAATAATTAAATTATAAATACTTTTACTTAGCAGTTACAATTACTTACAAACAATCTTTAATTTCTCACCTTATAAATACTCCTCAACTTCTCAAGCACTCATCATTATTATTTTTTATCTTATTCAAAAAAAATTTAAAAAAAGTGACCATCTCTTTATTTTATTAAAAAAATTTAAAATATATATAAATTAAGAAAACACGTAATACCCATCAATATGCTAGTAGCAATAATAACAACAAACCAAAATCTTATCTCATTGAGGTAGGTTAAGTGAATCAATTAATGCTATTAAACTTTATCAATCAAAATTTCAGTAAATTTATAAAGTTCTTTTTAATAGTTTATGCTAAAGGTTTTTTAATCCAAATATCTTTCATTTGATAATTTTTCTCACTGAGTTTTATTAATCTTCTTTTTACATGAACATCTTAATGGCAATTTTCATAATCTTTTTCTCAATATGTACTTCTTCAACTTTCTACAAGATTTTTTTTCTTATATATTCACTCATTTATTTTAATATTATCTTCTCCACTGCACTTATTTTTTTTCTTTTGATAACACTTAACCCATTCATTGCCATAAAATATCGCTTATTTTATAGTTGGTCTCATAATTTTTATTATTATTGAAAGATGTTAAAAAATAATTATGAATTTAAAAGAGGCCCAGGACGACAAAAATCAGAATGGGTGCATAACAATGTAATCCATAACAGTTGATGGGAGGACTTAATTATACATGGCCATGTGCGACAATCTTCAAAATTTTATTTTGAACCTTTTTAAGAAAGCTGGGTTTCTGTTCATTTTAATTTTTCTTCTTTTTCTTCCACGAAATTTGTCCAACTAATCAGACGTTGGCGCAAATCTCTAGACTGCTACAAGGAATTTCCATTGGAAGATCCTATAAAAGTGTGATTCAATTCTCCTAAAGATGCCATTGAGGTACAGACACAAAAGAACTGACTCTTGATGGAATTAGAGCCTTTTGACATTTTTCTTGGCCTGGCGGAACCAAGCTTCCATTCCATGATGACCCTTTTACCTCCAAAACCAAAAAAAAAGTGATTTATTCTAAGAGTGCTGTTTTTCAAAAAGGTAGAAATAGGTTAAAAAAGGTTAGTTGTTAGTGGGCCTAGATCAAGCAAACACAAAATCCCTTCAATCAGAAGTCCAGTATTTCAGGCTAATTTCTGACTAGACATGGTTTTAGAGATCAATTAATGTAAGGGGTTAAGAAAACTACATTAAAAAGGGATCTTGTGTCAACTATTCATGATACTTATTTTCCATCCATCTCACAAGACAACTGTAGCACATGAAGCTTCAGAAATTCAAAAGAGAGATACATTCAGCAAGGAAGTTTCTGAGCTGTAAAGCCTTGATCTAAGGAAAGGAATATAAATTTTCTTACCTGCTGCAAACAGCTAAACAGTAAAAGACACTCACTTTCTTCAAGTTTCTTGGATTATGAAACAACACTTTGGACAGCCTCTTCCTATTTGTCTTGATAGTGGATGCCATTGTCTGTACTTCAAACGATTTTGGCTGCAGCAATGGCTTTGACCGAGTGAGGATTACTTGGTGTCTCTATAGTCATTTTCTTGGGTAACAACAGTTGAATTCCGAAATATAAAATAATTAAAATTGTCCTTTTGATTCCACTGAACTGGACCTCTCAGACAGAACAACTCAAGTTTTAAAGTAAACCTCAGAATTCAGGTAAGGTAAGGGCAATTCTTTGAAAAATATGCATGTTTTCTGCAAAATAATAATAATAGTAATAATAAATAATGGACTATTGTATTGATTGTATAAAAGGGGTCTTTGTATAGACTAGGTCTGCTCCACTTAAGCCAATCCAATATCGCCATTTCAGCCGGATTTAAATTTAAACTGGAAAATTTAAACTGGACAAAAAAAATTAAATAAAATTTTTATTAGGGTTTTTTTTACAGACTATAAAATGGGGTTATATTGTGCTTTGATTAAGTTAAACGTGTTACGTCATGTCAATTTGAAGTTTCCCTATAAATAATGTGTTGGTTAAAAGTATACATGTCATGTTGTATTGTATTCAAAATCACCATCCCTACATGAACGAAAATAGAGTTGGAGGTTGGATACTTTAATATGTAGTGTAGTTCACTTGGTCATCAATAATCTTAATCTGCCTTCGGTGGTTAATATGGTGAGGAGGAAATAGCCCAACAAAGTCATAACTTAAAAGAGGGAGATGTATTGTAAAGAAAAGAAAAAAGAAGTCCGATCACCCAAAATGATTTTCCAAAGGGGTTTACATTATTATAGAAAATTTGAAAAATACAATTTAAATTTAAATGTATTTAGTTAAACTCAATTTATTTATATGTGCAAGTGTACAAATAGTTTGCAGAAACCCTTATTAAAAAGCATAACTTAAAAGTCAGAAGTAAAAGCATATGAAAAACACTTCACCAAAAGGTAGGTATAGAAAGTCCGATCCACTCGAATGCCATCATGAAAAGGAACATAGAAGTAAAAAGTATACTAATAGCCCCATTCACTTATCCTCTCATTAGCCCAGGAAAAAACAAAAAAGAGAAAGAAAACCCCTCCACTATTTTCTCTTTGTTCTAGCGTGAAGATCCAATCCTTTTTTTATCCATTTTTTTTTTATCATGGTATAAATAGGCATATAAACCTATTCTTTTTTTTTTCTTCTTTTTACTAAATTATTATGATTTGGGAGGAGGGGTTTGCGTCTATGGGTTTCATGAATAACTGATGTTTTCTCCTCTACTTTTAAAAACCAAATTTTAAATGCTAAAATTTAAAACAAAAAACTTATGTCAAGGTGGATAACTAGTGGGTGAAGGCCACTTTAAATTTATCAACAATTGTTCTTTTTGGTAGAAAAACTTCGCCTAAGCCCAAAATTATTAGCTATTTTGGTTCAATCGATTGTAGGTTGCTTTAAGACTTTTCCATTCCTTTCCTAATGGCAGATATAAAAGTACAGACAAATCATCAAATCATCCCTAATTAATTGTCAGTTAAGAGAAAAAGAGTCGCTTTTTCGGCTTTTGAAAAAAAATGTGAATATTGATGTTTTCATCTAAAATATGCTTTTCTATCAGTTAATCAAGGTGCTAATTGTAGAAATCCTCATAGCGATGTTTGAAGTAATATATGGATATGGAGTGACTATCAAGATTCATGATGAAAGTTCGGTTTGGCAATTGCAATGATGAATATAAACCAGAGAGGAAAACAATAAGAAAAACGAACGGTTTTATGCTCAGGGTCATTGTCTAATACGAGAATCAAACATTGGTTACCAACTTATGCAATGTTGATTGCTCTTATGTCATATATTTTAAGATCACCAAAAGTGAGTTATAGGCCAAAAGAAGGATTTTATAAATTAGTTACACATTCGTCTGGGTGCATACACACTAATCTTTAGTTAAAACTTCAAATTTTAAGATGAATAACCTTCACTTTAAGTTTTTAATTTTTTTTTGTCATCGTTGATATTGAACTCATTAACAAAATCATATCAGGCAACCATTGCAGAACTGAAATAATCCAAAATAAAATTCAGCAAAATGCATCGAATAAAAACATTTGGAAAAATATAATGGCATTTATGAATTTTCAATGAATATATTATAAGAGTATTGTATTCTAGCTAATGACCTTTCTTGCTTGAAAAGTCAATGAATGTTGAAAAGGTATGGCACATTAGTGCAGATTTGTCGCTGTAATACGAGCATATTAAATGTGGGGGAGTGTTAGAATTTAGAAATTCAAATGATTTTCAAGATTTTTGACAAAAATCAAATATAATTTATGTGTTATGATATTATCATCTAATTTTGAAATGTTAGGATAAGTTCAAATATCATTTAATATTCAGTTAAAAAATGATATTGTTAAATTGATGAAAAAACTACATCAAATGAGTAAGAATTTAGAGGGGAAAAACTCACAAATGAGTGACATGTAGCAAAGCAAATCATAACTAGAATGCGTCCGCATGTGATTATATTAAATGTGAGTCAGTGTTACAGTTTAGAAGGTCAAATATTTTTAAATTTTTTGAAAATCAAGTAAAATCTATGTTAGGATATTATCATTTAATCTTGAAATGTTAGGATGTGTTTAAATCTCATTTAATTAAAAAATAAGACTATTTAATTGGTGACAAAGTTGCATATTGAAAATTTTAAGATAAGTTCAAATCTCATTTAATCTTTAGTTAAAAAATAAGACTAGTAAATTGATGATGAAGTTGCTTTAAAAGAGTAAGAATTTGGAAAAAAAAAAAACTTACGAATGAGTAACATGTAACATTAGTCATAATTACATGGACTGTGTTTAATATAATAGTATATAGATATTGATAAATATAATACTAAGAAACATGACTTAATTTAATTTGTCTCCAACCACCGGGGCCTCGATACCTAACAGCAAACCTTAATAAAATATAAGTGTCAAAAAAACCTAAATCCTCACTAGCTCTCATAATATAAGAAATAAGGCTTTGTATTTGTAAAAAGTCACAAGTACAATTCTTACTTAGATATGCTAGAATTTACCTTGACTTCTGGTAGTGTAGTAATAGTTTCCTCCAGGAAACTGATCATGGATAACGTAACGCAGAATCACTTAAGCTTGCAATGGGAACCGAGTTTTGTGTGATTCCAAATAGTTAGCAGCGTGCAGCATTTCTCAGAAGAAACTTCAATTTCTGTGGCAAAAGCATGATTTTATTCGCATACCAAGAGTTGCACGTGAAGTTGGAACAGAGTAACAGACATGCAAGCACTGTACTACCGGAAACTTCAAGATTAAAATATTCCCCCTTACTCGCTACCTAGCTGTCTCCATTACCTAAGCAATTGCAATTTGGTCATAATGCAAATTCTTCAACTATTGACCACAACATGACGAATCGAAACTTTGCTGGCAGGTTAGTGGGGGCCATTAGACACCACTACTATGGAAATGGTGCTCTTAATCTTTTGTCATTGTCTCTTTGTTTTGAATAAAATTATCATCATATGGCAAATTGGCATATTAATCTACGCCACTATTTTCTGAAAGCAAACTTGACCTCCTGAAAATGATCTTTGCTTGATTGAAATATAATACTAATTTAATGCTAATTGGGACACAAAGTCTAAGGCAAAAAACAAAAAAAGAAAACTGAAATTTGACAACTTATGTATGAAATATTATTATTTTTTGCTGATGTAACTGAAAACGTAGTCGGTAACTAAGATGAGATCGTAGTTGAAGATTATCCTTATTCCTTACTCTAACTCAGATGAGATTTTGACTGCTATAAGATTTTGGTCATAACCATAGGTGGATGAAGAAAGAATCAAAGAATGATAATAGAGCATACAACAACATGCATTAATTCAAAATCTAACTTGAAATAAGGCTAGTAATGCAATTGCCAAAAAGGACCACAGAAGTGCAAGTTGAAAATTTATTTGAGCTACATACAAACAGGTTATTCAATTAACAAGCAATGGTAGAGTTTTTACAATTTTTCTGCAGCAGCTTCGTGTATGTTAATATTACATCAGTGCTTGTTCCTGAATCATACATTGGCTTTTGTTTTTGTTTTTGTTTTTGAGGGGAAGAAAAGGGGAAACAAAACCTTTGGCAAAGTTTATTGAACAGCTTCAAGGGGACATCAGTAATGTGCCCTTCAATCCAAACACATATTAAATGAAGAGGTCATTTCTGAAATCCACAAATAATGAACTAACAACAAATCTACATAAGTATAATTTGCAAGCAAGGAAAGTTTACAAGCCTGAGCATCACTTCAACCAAATGTTTCTGCAATTAACTAGACCACCTCAGCTGCCAGAGAATTCAAATTTGAACCAGAAACCACATCCTGTTTTGAACTCCCATCAACAATTTGGCCTTTACTCAAGCCAAATGCATCCTTATCAGTACCACAAGGCCGGTAAAGATTTCTGCCTCTTGTGAAATATCTTCCACTGCCAAACCTTGAGCTAGAAACTTGGTCAGCCGATTTAGAACTATGTTCCACTCCATCAGCATCTCTTAGAAATTCCGGCTCCTCAGTGGTAGCCATAAGGTCCATCAAGTTGCTGCTGAACCCCAAATCAGAATACACTCTCCGGGAATATCTCATTGCAGACTTGGACAATCTAGCATCCAAGGCATCAAAATTTCCTCCTTCTACACCTTCCAGTCTCGAACTCAATTGGCCATTTCTTGCTTCAACAGGGCGTCCCACAGTCTCAACCATCATGCACGGATTATTAAAACCATTCCATGAATGAAGAGGTACCAATTTACACAACCCACAAAGCCAAGCAACTATGTCCTTCATAGAAGGCCTTCTCTCCCTGCAAGACCTTACACATTTTGCTGCAATCACTGCCAACTGCTTCCTCACTACCGGATCCTTAGGAGGTGATATTCTGGGATCATAAACAGCCAGTAGCTTCCCTTTCTTAATAAGAGGAATAGCCCAATCCACAATAGATGGTGGTGAATATGTAATATCAATTGCCTTCCTTCCACTTATAATCTCTAACAACAAAATCCCAAAGCTAAACACATCAGTCTTTGTGCTCAAATTATCTGGGGTCACATAGCAAGGATCAAGATACCCCATAGTGCCTGCAGGTGGCGTGGACCTGAGTCTGTAGTCATCCACATGGCCCCTTAGAGCTAACCCAAAATCACCTAATCTGGCATTGAAGTCACGGTCAATGAGAACATTTGCAGACTTGATGTCACGGTGAATTACAGGTGGGGTTGAAGAATGAAGGGTATCAATGGCCTTGGCAGTTTGCAAAGCTAAACGAATTCTCCTACCCCAATTGGGTGGTCTAGCAGAGGAATGAAGAACATCATAAAGGGTACCATTGCTCATAAACTCCACCACCAAAAGCCTGTCTTTTGAATCATTCGTAAAACCCACCAAATTGACCAATCTTGGGCTCTGAATTTTGGACAAGATGTCGATCTCGTTGTCCAACTCGTTGGTAATCTCAGGTGCAGAGGAATAAGAAGAAATGGGTCTGGGAAGAACACCCTGAGCTCTAGATGGCCTCTTAACAGCAACGGGACGACCACGAAGGACGGCTTTGTAGACATAGCCATGGCTTCCTTTGCCAAGAAGCTTGCGGTCGGAGAAGCCATTGGTGGCTGCTTCAAGGTCACTGTAGTGGAAGTGTTGGATCTTGATGGCCTTGTCTTTTTCTGGTTTGGAAGAAGATGGGGAGAGAGAATTGGAGGTTGAAACAGCAGATTCAGCCCTGCACGAGAGGTAGAGGTACCCCATCAATCCAAAGTTTATGACTTTTGGATTGAAAAAGAAACTCAGCTCAGAAAGAAAGAAAATTGTACAAGTAGAAGAAACGGCGTGAATCAGAGGAAGTTGGATATGAACATAGAACAAAACAAAAGCAGAGGAGTCAGCAGCAAATGTCTTTGGGGTGTTGAGGACGTTTTATGTTATGGGATTGCAAAATGTTTTATCATTAAAGTAATGGGGTTTGGGGTGTCTGACACTTTCTCTCTCTAGACTCTAGAGACTAGAGAGAGATAGAAAGAGAGCCCACTTTTTGGAATCCCATGGGGGAAGGGGCTATCACAAAATACAGATACTGCAAAAATTGCAAATGCAATTTAGAAGATTTTCGTGATTTTACTGCGTAATGTATGGTTGTTGTCCTTATAATTCCGGTCAGATTTGTTTATGAATTAAGGGGCTACTGCAAATGCCATTGAGAAGATTCACGGGTTGGGTTGGGTTGGTTTTCAATAAATTCAAAAACCAACTTGATCTCACCTGTGATATACTTTGATGTACTTGGACTTTACCAATACTTTTGAAAACTCTTGTAATTAGGGATGTAAATTTCAACCTGTACATGGGGATTTTCGCGAGAACTGTTTCATTCGGGGTCCTGCGGGGATGGGGATAGGGGACAAAATCTTCCTGAAGGTAATTTGGGGATGGGGACGGGGATCATACCCCCCACCCCGCGGGGTCCCTGCCCCGAGTAGAGTACATATATATCCCTTATTATGTGTACTATATATCATAAATACTAATAATATTTTAGTCTTTTCATATTTTTTATTTAATTTGAATATTGTGATTGTATTATTTCAGTTTAACTTTAAATTTAATAATATAATTATATATATATATTTTAAATTTTATTAGGTTTTAGTTTGTAATTTTTTAATTTTTTTTATGAACTTTTGATATCCCCGTGGGGATGGGGATGGGGGAGGAATGCTCCCCGAGGTAGGGATTGGGGACGAATGCTCCCCAAGACAAGGATTGGGGACGGGGACGGGAGAAAATTTGGGACTCCTTGCCCCCGTCCCGCCCCATTGACATCCCTACCTGTACTGAGTGTGAGCACTTTAACATTTGTCACAAGTTTCACCGAACTTAATCTTTCATTTTTTTTTTAGAGAGGTCGCATGAAAGGGAATGGGAAATTGAGATGCTAATGACCGAATTCTTATTACATAATCACAATCATATGATAAAGACTAGAATAGATACCAATTGAGTTATCCTCAATCGGTAAGCTTTTCCTTTGCTCCCTCAAAAAAAAAAAAAAAGCTTTTCCTTTGCCAAACTCTCTAGCATTTCCAGCTTGTCTTCCATGTACATAATTAGCGTAAACTTTTAACCTCAAATCCTTGAGCCTAATCTAAGCTTTCTATTTATTGCCATAATTTCTCTGATTCTATCATATAAATATATATTTTTTTGTCGATTTTCACATTTGTGTCTCTCTTTAGAATTTTTTTTTATAACAAATAAACCACTCAACTTCAAATTTTAACAATTAACCATCTTTGACTTTAAAAATATTTTAATCGTCCTTTTAATCTATTTTTACTAGTAATTCCATCTTCAAGTCACTCTATACTTAAAATTTCCATTTACACAGAATTAATAATTTCTAAATGAAAGCAGTTTTTTAAAGCACAAATTAGCTATTGAGACAGTTTTTTAAAATAAAAGAAGATTAAGCAACAAAATTAAAAGTTGATAGTATAATCGCCATTATTTCAAAGTTGGGGAGATTTGATCTTCCTCAAAAGAAAATGAAGGTTATTGGTCAGTGAGCTGATAGTTCATTGACTACCATCTTCGCTATGGTGTTATGAGTATATTGTTAATTTTTCCTCTCCTATTTTTTCAAGGTTTAAAAAATTTTCATGTTTAAAAAAAATAAAAATTCAAGGTTAATGGTTAAAGGTAGGGCATCAGGGCCCTGCACACAATTGAAGCAGATGTACCTATCTATACATCAACCAAACCAACCCAATTGGGTAAATGTGGGCACCGCACTTTAGCAGCCCAAATGGCTAAATGTGGGCACTGCAATTTGCCATACTCGAAAGGCACCCCATAACCTCCCTATATGGCACTCCCACGTGGGTTCTCCACCCACTTTTCGTGCTTCCAAATTATCATCTTACGAACTCTTGACAAATAATTAATGAAAATGTCAAAAATATATTTATTAGTTATGCAGAAGATAGAAGTGTCTATGAAATTTCCCTCCAAAAAAAAAAGTGTCTATGAAATTGCTACTCCATAAAATGACCACACTTTCTAACAAAGAAACTATTATTTCTCCCAATCCTATATTCCGACCCAAATTTCTAATGTTATAATTATGTGTATGTCTTCCATAAAATTAACATTTTTTTTTGTAGGTGGTTATAGCATTACAGAAATATCAATTTGGTGTTGTTTTGGGTTGAAATAGCATAATTTTGTTAAAAAATAGTTATTAAACATCTTAATATTGTGTGTTCTCATGCACATGTAATTTAATATTGATAATACCAAATAATTTTTTATAAATCATTTTCTCAAGTGAGGAAAGTAATTGTATTCAGCGTTTATTACTATTTTTTTTTGGGTAGAATATAGAGTGTTTATTATATTTTTTAAATTTTTAAATTTTTAAAAGTTAATTTTCTTAATATATTTATAAAAATGTGTATGTATGTATGTATGTATGTGTGTCTATATATATTTTCTTTCCTAGTTCAGCTTTTTAAAATATTAGGAAAAAAATTGGTTTTTGCTGAGTTGAAGTTACTATCCCAAGTTTTCAAGAATTCAATCACATATCAGTTCACTTGTGTCTATCGCCTACAGAGCTCTTCCTAATGATTGCCGGTGTTGCCAGATTTTTATTTTTTGTTTCAGTGGTGGTGAGATGTCGATGGGATTTTGGCAGGTTATGGCTACCATGCATATTTATCTTAGATGTAATTAATGGGGTAGTGTTTGAATAAATGTTGTAGGGTCAATTCTTTTAATTCCTTATTGAATGTTAATATGTTTTTGCTGAAATGTTAAAATTTGATAGGCATGAGTTGAATCCTACATTGATGGTTTGGTGCTAATGTGAATCGGAATGTGGACTGATGTGAGCAATACAATTCTATATGTGATTATCAAGTGTTATGGCACGTCATAAATTACTAATTTGTTATTAAATCATTCATTAATAATGAGCCTTTTTTTTTACATTAACAATAATGGGATTTAATTACTCTAAATAGAGGGTCAACCATGCTCCAGACAAAATAAGCTAAATCGGAACTTTTATAAAAATTAAAGATTTATTTTTGAAAGTTTAATTTTAATCAACAATCAATTTATTTTTTAAAATATTATTTAATTATGTATTATCATATTATTAAATAAAAAAATATTTTTTTACAATAATAATATATCAAAACTAATTTTTTTATTTATCAAATTTGTGTTAGTTAATAAAAAATCATTCAAGTTATTATTCAAATACTTATTTAAAATATTTATCAATAAAGATATAAAAAATGAATTCTACTATAAAATTTCAAACTACAATTCTAAGTACAACAAATAGATATGTGCAACTTCTGAATCTTAACTCACATAGTATGTCTGTTGTTCTTTAAAGCGAAAGGACTGATGCTGGGTCGGAGGTTGGTTCCCCCACTTGTCATTTGTTTTTTTTGGTAATTTTTTTTTTGTTTAACTGGAGGGAAAGTTCATCCTCAGTTCAAATAAGATTAGGATAAATTACCAAATGAAAAGTCCAATAAGATAAACTAACACTTATTAACCCCCACATGTCATTTTCAATCCCCCAATTAGATTCCAATAGGAGTTTTCTAATTTTAAAAAACAAAAAAACAAACAGTATTGGTATTGCTAGAGAGCGTACCTCCACACAGTGTTATTAATATATAAGCTACAACTCGATATGCGCTCGAGCGTTCAACATCAGCATCCAAAAACAAATAGACGTGTGTAAACAACTGACCGTGAAAATAATATATTGGGAATCCACCAATCCAAGCAAAGTGAAGATTATTAAGGAAGAATTATAAATGTGAATTAAAAGTTTTCTTTTCAGCTTTACTAAATTCAGCGCGTTAATAGGGTTCCTTGCAGTGCATATTACGAACCTCCAATATTAATTCTCTCAATTATTAAACTTCAATAATATCAAGGAATTGAGCCATAAAAGAATAATTAAAAGCCAAAACAACCATTAGAATTCCATAAGACACCTGTTTGAACCAAGTCATGCGTAAATGACCTATTAGCTGTAATTTTGAAAATTATTTATTAAAGTGGTATTGTTTTTAAATTATTTTTCATAATGAAATTATTTTTGTCATGTTATAATTTTGTTTTATATGTGACATTTACGTCGGTCAATTTGACACAAGTGATGCTGCATGATAATGTTTAGCCATTATTTTTATTAAAATCACATTTATTAAAATCACAGTTAAATGTCATTTATTTTTAAAAATTTTATTTTCTATCTAAGTAGACCAAATGAGCTCAAACTCTGTCATTTTTACTGTTATATCAAATGACTTTTTTAAATTATAAATGTAAATTATAATATATATTAATTATTATTAAAAAGTATTTGGTCATTCAATAATATTAATTTAACTATTAAATGATTATTTGAATTTTTTAAAATTCACATATAATAAGATAACTATAATAATTATTATTTAAAATTAAAATTCATATATAACGAGCTGACTACATAAAATAGTCATTTGAATTAGTGTACTCATTTAATGGTTAATTAATATCATTAAATGACTAAATATCATTTAATAATAATTAATATATAACATAATTTATATTATAAATCTAATAAGTCATTTGGTCTAATGATTAAGAAAGTGTATATTATTAGAACCTGGGTTTGAGGCCATTTAATCTACTTTTAAAATTGATAACGAAAATGCAAAAAAACCACGTGACAACTGGGCAACACTTGCATTAGTCTATGTGACGCAACACTTGTGCCAAGTGGATTGACGCAAGTGCCACGTATACAAAAATAAATAAATTATAGTATGGCAAAAACTACCCCTCGCGGTTTTATCACGTGGCAACTAGGCAACACTTGCGTTAGTCCATGTGACGCAACACTTACACCAAGTGGACTAACGCATGTGTCACGTATGGAAAAATATATATTATAGTATGGCAAAAACTACCTCATTATAAAAAAATAATTTCAAAAGTGCCTTAATTTGGTAAATAATTTCTAAAATTACACTAAACTGATCAATTACCCCAAGTCACCACCTTTAGCTTCAACTCTATTCCAATCAAAGCAGAGGGAGACAAAGCAGGACAAAACTCCAAAATTCTACATTTTATGGTTAATGCCTAATATCAATGCAACACTTAAACTTGATTTACATCTATTACCATACATGGTTAGGTAATTAATAATTAATTAGTTAGGTGTGACTAGTTACATAATTAGTTATACCTTTAGGGTTATATAAGCTACTATTATAAATAACTTCTAGATACTTTCTCATTAATAAATTTCACTTTCATCTTCTCCTAATTATCTTTCTTCTGTAGCCATGTTTCTTAACATTATAACTTTTATGATATCTACCTTGAAAATTTTCTCCTATTCACTATTGAGTTCTCATGGAACTCTAATTTTTTTCTCTCAAAAAATTCATTTTCTCTTATTCTTTTTTGAGAAAGTTTCTCTCCCCTTTCTTATTTGTTTTTCTCTTTCCAGAACTCAAAATTTCATCTTTTACTTTATTCTTGGGCTTGTTTAATCTGTTTGGATGCTGAGAAAGAGACGATAAAATGGCGAATGAAATTCAATCTTCTTCCAAATGTAGTGAGCCAGAGACGTGTGGCAGTGGAGTGTAGTGTTCGTTTCTCAGCTTCACTTGTTCACACCATGTAGATTGCATCTGTCTTCTTCAATTGGTTGTGGTGGGACCACATAAACCATTCCACTCTTTTAATGTTCTTGCTAACTACAACTTAGCTCATTAAAAAAAAATTACCTGCCATTTTTCTCTCCAAATTCTTTGTTTTTCTTTCTTTTTTCTTACTTTGACGGGAGTTTTTATGGTATCATGATGAATTTAGTATCCAAGGATGAATTGTCAATTATTTATTGATTATTAGTTTCATAATAACTGTTTGAAAGTCTATTAAATATAAATAACAACTAATGAATGCTTGACAACTCATCATAGATACTGGTATCATAGAAAACAAAGTATCAGAGTAATCTGTTACTTTAATATTCCACTTGCCGTTTCTCTTTCTCTCTCCTCTTTTGGTGATTTCCATTAGTTTTGCTTTATTTGTTTTCAAATCTCCCATTCCAATTCATTATTTCGTGGATTAAGAAGTCCTTTCTTGTTTAAGAAGTCCTTTCTTGTTGAGCTATTTGCTCAGGTTTAAGTAGTCACAGTGGAACCACTATCTTGGTGTTTGGTGTTTTTAAAGAATGCCTTTGGTTCAATTTTTTTTAAAATCTTGATTTAACTTTAATTGTAGCTTCTATCTTTTTTATGATGATTAAGCTTTGATTTAATTTGTTTGTCATTTTATAGTTGTTAAGCTTTGATTTCTCTGTTTTGCTCTAATTGGTGAGCATTGTTCTCACATTTGAAATTGTGGAAGAACATATTGTGATATTGTTTGGTAGCCTAAAGGGCTCCAATATGCTTGAGACGAGTGTGGCAGAGATGCTAGAATAAGATTGATAGGGCTAAAGAAATGTCAAATACTTTTAAGAGCTATGCATTTCGACTATTGCTAGTTTTCATCCTCATCCATTTTCAAATTTCTCTTTTTATTGACCTATATAATTACGGTATTACTTTTTGTTTGTTTGTTTGGTATAGATTATATTATTCATCTCAAGTTGAGAATGTTAAGTACGTATCTTACAACTTGCAAAAAATTATTACCATGCATGGTTAGGTTATTGGAGGGGACTATTACTACATATGGTTAGATAACTTATGTGATTAATAATTAGTTAGTGACTAATTAAGTAAATGTAATTTGTTACATATTTAAGACTATACAAGTGACTCTTGTAAATAACTTCACACTTTCTCTTTCAATAAATTTTACTTTCATCTTCCCATTGTTATCTCTCCTCATGGCTCATGTTGTGTTTCTCAATACCATCTATTCCATTGGTCATTATCTGTCAAGCTTAATCATACCGATCATGTATAAAGAATCTGGAAAAATAAAAGATGTAAGCTAGTACGCAACACAACTCTAAGCTGAGAAATTCTTGCTTCCTCCCGAAGGAAGCTTTCTTCTTCCTCGAGGAAGATTGTGGCCGTTTGAATATCAGTGGGCAAAATTGACGGTAAAGATTTGAATGGAGGAACCTTCCTTCAAGAATTTCTAAGGTCTACTATTTTGTTTGGGGGCGTGACTTAAGTCAAGTCCACCCACACAAGAACTTTAGAAGCGGTTTAAGGTCAAGCCCGCCTCCAGACTATGGGATAGGACTTAGGGGTCTTCGTGTGGAAAAGAGAATTTCATTCCCTCTAACCCTTCATCTCCAAAACCTCTCAATTTCATTTGCACTCATCTCTTGATCTTTACATAAGCATTGCTACAACAAATTAATTGAGCAGTTATGGAGGGTGACATGATCAACCTGGCCAATGTGTGCCTCTCAGTTGTCACATCTTTATGCTACTGCTATTGGATCCGTAAATTTGTCCCTCCGGGAACAAGAAGACTTCTCTCTGTGCTTCCCATAATCTGTCTCTACCTCTTCATTCCTCTCAACCTTTCCTCTGTACATTTGAGAGGCAACACAGGATTCTTCTTCGCCTGGCTTGCAAACTTCAAGCTCTTGCTCTTTGCTTTCGGTAAGGGTCCTTTGTCCACTGACCCATCCATCTCCCTGGGACGTTTTGTTGCTGTTGCTTGCCTTCCCATCAAGATCCAACAAAACCCACCTCCAAATCAAGCACGCGGATCCAAAACTGCCCAGATCAAATCAAGATCGCCTCCTTCAAACCCGATTCAGTCTCATTCCCATAAAAATAGGAAAAACCCACCTCCAGATCCATCACAAGGGCCCAAAAGTTCCTATTTTGAAAACAACCCATCTTCAATAACGCCAAATACTAATGGCCAAAGCAAACAAAACCCATCTCCCATCAACCCCAGCAAAGGTCATACCCCACTTTTACAGTATGCCATAAAGGCTCTTCTTTTGGCCGTTCTGGTGAAAATCTATGACTACAGTGACCACATTCACCCAAAAGTCATCTTGGGCATGCACTGTTTCCACATCTACTTTCTCTTGGAACTCATCTTAGCCATTATTGCAGCCATGGCTCGAACCATGCTGGGGTTGGAGCTGGAGCCACAGTTCAATGAGCCACTCCTCTCCACCTCCCTCCAAGACTTCTGGGGCAGGAGGTGGAACCTCATGGTCACCAGCATCCTGCGACCGACCGTGTACGAGCCAGCCCTGAGCGCAGTCCGCAACTTGCTTGGTCCGAAGTGGGCCCCACTGCCAGCGGTGTTGGGAACGTTCGTGGTGTCAGGGTTGATGCATGAGCTGATATTGTACTACATGGGGAGGTTGCAACCCACGTTCAGGATGACGTGCTTCTTTCTCCTCCATGGATTTTGTTTGACGGTGGAGATTGCTCTGAAGAAGGTCCTCACCGCCAGCTGGCGGTTGCCCAGGTTGCTGTCGGGTCCCTTGACCGCTGGATTTGTTGTGGCCACCTGCTTTTGGCTGTTCCTGCCGGAGTTCATTCGGTGTGGGATTGATGTTAAGGCGTTTGAGGAGTACGCGGCTTTAGGCGCGTTCGTCAAAAATCTCGGTCGCGCTTTCTGAGGGGCTTTTTATTTTATTTTATTGCATTTTGGGCATCGTTGAAGGACAGAAGATTAGTTATTGTCTTTTTTCTCCTCTCCTCCCCTCCATAAAATGACGTATTTTGTTCCTTTTGTACCAATTTGAACCACCTGCGAAGTAATATTTTTCTCGCCATGTGTTGCATGCATGCCTTTTTTTTTTCTTTTCGAATTTTCTTTATTGAATAATGTTTCATACTCAATCTTAAAACTTAAAACGAAGTGTGTATTTGTAAATCTTAAATTGTACCTAGATTTATATTAACAAAATTGACATGAATTGTGTGTGTTTAGGTGAGCATTTTTGCCAATGTATGCATCTTGTTTGGATATCCGTTCAAGTATGGCTTGAAACTTACGTTCAATCCTGGCATTTAGCATGAAGCAAGACTAATGTGTGTTTAAAGTAGATTTTACAAACTTGATTTTGTTTAAAAGTAAGTTTTTATGATTGTGATTTATGTTTGAATACCTTTATTTGAAAAATAATTTTAATAAAATTGATGTTATTTAAATAATGTTGATAAAAATTATCTTTAGATGTGTATAAAAATGATATGAGTTTTTCATAGCCCTTTCTTCTCATGATCTATCAATGTGGGCTGGGTGGTGACGGTGGTTATGTGGATAAAGAGATAGCCACATGGGTAATATTGAAATGAGTTTAGGCCTAATGGAGCCTGACGAGAACACACAAAATGATACTAAAACCCATCTCCTCCTAAATTGGCTCACTACTGTACCTTAGGTGCCTTCTTAACGCGTCGAATCTAATAGCCCTCTGGAAACAATGGTATCATTACCATAGGGGGTTTTGTAGAAAATACTAGCTTCATTGTTTGATAGAAGTAGCAGTAGCGGCCCAACAATTACATCATCTTCAAGGGAAATTCTGAGATTTGCCTTGCTCTGGTTCAGTCACAGTAAATTAGATATGGTTCAATGAAAGCTTGAAGCTATCATTAGCGATCTTACTTTTTCCGGCGACAATGGTCTCACTCTTAATCACCGTGTAATCCTTGGTCAGAGCTTATGTTGAATTTGGAGATAACTAAGAAAATGGTTCAAGGCAGATAAGTGTAGAGTGAACTATGGAGGCAAGAGTTGGAATAAGGGTAAAATGGGTATGAGTGACACGTGTAGCTCGTTCTGCCATAAATCCCAATTTCTCAACATAGAAGCAAGATGGTCTTGCTTCAGACCAAAAGCCAGTTTGAGATAATGGTTCAACATGTATACAAACAAGTTTCTTACATGGAAAAAGCCCGTTTGATGCTCTAAATGCACGTTTGGGTGGCTGAAACGCCCACCCAAACACACACTAACTTGCTTTTGCGTTCAGAAAGTCCCGTTCACAGCAAGACACAATTTCACATACCCACTTTATCCTTCTTCCAACTCTTGCGATCCTGTTCTTGTAGCTTGTGTTCTGCCTCCACTCTATTCTTAGACCCTGAACCCTTTTCTAAGGGGTTCTATTCTCACCCAAAAAAGGAAAAAAATCTCAAGATACTCAATTTCTCGAAGGGTTCTATTTCTACCTCTAGACTCTTAGTTGAGCTTGCTAGGGTTTATTGCCTCTATTTTTGGGCTAGAGCAAAGGGTTGTTGAGCGAATGCTTCTTGAGCTCCTACCTCTGATTTTTGATTTCTCAACTTTGTTTATTGCCTTTATTATTATTTTTTTAACGTTTATTGCCTCTGTTTATAAATCAAGTGTCATTAAAAGTCTAAAAGGCAAATCAAATTTGTGCTAATAAAATAAGAAATGGTCTTCGAGAGTCTTTTCATTTTTTCGTGTCTTTATTTTCTTTAATTTATTTTTTGAATGCCTATTTTATATTCATGCTTATTTTAATTGGATTCAAGGAGTATTTGATTGGACTTTATATTGATAGAGCTTTTTGAATGTTTTATTAAGCATTGATATTAATTTTGTAATTTATTGTCTAAAATATAAAATTTATATTTAAATTGTAAATTTTAAAAAGTATAATAATTTTAAAAAATTAAATATCATGTATACATTATATTTTTAATGCAATAATAGCAAAAAAAAAATTATTGTTGTAACCAAATTTATATTATTTGTTAAAGTATAACTGAAAAATAATAAAATAAAATATAAGGGACAAAGTAATATCAAAACATATCCTTTTTAGTAATTACATTTAAAAGTAATTTTTATCAATATTATCTTAACAGTATCAATTCTGCTAAAGTCGTTTTTAAAGTAAAGAGTTCTAAACATAAATTATAATCACAAATTATAATCACGCAAACTCACTTTTGAGTAAAATCAAATTTGCAAAATCAATTTGACTGGAAATTAAGTTTGCAAAATCTAATCCAAATACAGATTTCTAATTCTACACAAAGTTAAGGATATATTTCCTATGCAAAATTGAATAAAATGACTTGTTAATGGAATGCCTATTCTTGTTTGCTGCATTAAATCAATATATAATATAATTTTAATTATAATTAATGAAAATGAAAAAAAAGCTTCAGACTGATTTTTGAAAGGTAATACTTTCATTACACGCATGATATTTCATTATATACAGAGACCTTTACAAGAATGAATCAATGTCTATGGTACACAGTTACTATTAAATATTTGGCCTATGTCTTGCCATTTGAATTTATTACAAGAATTTAATTTTGATTCACTGTTAATATAAAAAAACTTTACACTGTCATTCAATCATATATTAACAAATCATTAAAGGAATTCGACTATTACAACAACTACCTAGGAAGTCTAACTTTTTTAATGATGTGCTAACAAATCATTTGATGACAGTGGATCAAATTTAAACTTTTATTACAATTACTTAAACACATCCATCGTGGCAGATGAATCACAATGGATCCAAATGCCAGTTAATTTCTAAGTGAGTGCAGTCAAGTGAGCCTTTCACTCTATTTAAAGCTGCTTGCCTGTGTTGCAGCAGTGGAAGTGATAGATCTTCACTCTTCTTGGAGAGATTGTCGTTTTGATTTTTGCGGGGAACTCTCCTTGAGAATGCTTTCCATTTTGATTCAAACACACAAGCTGCAATGGTGAAGGAAAACAAAAGAAAATACATCAACTGCAAAGTTATGAGAAACTAGCAATGCTGCAAATCCTTAACAGGTCAAACATAACAAGATACTGCAATTATATATAGGAAGAAAATCCTACTCAATTCAGTAAAAGATAGCTGGATTATAATATTCTGCAAGTATGGTCTCAGGGTATTGCAAAAGATGTTTAAAAAAAAAAAAGAGAAATTAGGACTGGTGCCGCGGGTCACTACAGGGTAATATACCCGCTAGATACAATGACTCAAATGCATTATTTATATTCACCAAACTCATTGCACTAAGCCACTAAGTCAAATTGATACCATTGTAAGAACATAAGGGTAAAGATTGACCAATTTGCTCCCTCTTTTCACTTTCTAAAAGTCCTACTGAAAATTTTTCTCAACAATATAGGTAAGGACAGAGTTCACAAATGATATAACTTACAACTACATCGTGTGTTAGCAGTTGACTTGTCAACTATAGCAACCAAATGGACAAACATCAAAAGGGAAACATTCTCAATTTTGTTTTTAAATAAGCTACATGAGTGTAAGTAAACCAACAATTTTCTTTCTCCAGATAAGTTGAGCTTATAACAATGTGAAAACAATCATGTAATATCTTGATGTAAATAAAAGGACATGAAAAGTAGATATATACCTTCACTTCGGTCAGTAAAACCATGAATGATGCATGCACAAATCCATGGCCTTCCAGCCTGGGACGCTTTTGCACCACCTTTAAGTTCACCATTATGCTGCTTCAAACTACGCCAATTAAGATATGTACAAATCAAACATCAATTTCTTTGACTCCAGGCAAATTGCAGGCATCAACAATGCAAAATTAAAGGATATAGTAGAGTTAGCTACATCAAAGGAACAAAAATTGAATGGGACTATTACAATACGTTAATGGCATAAAGGAAAGTGGTGATTTACTTTTATATTAGCTAACCTGTAGTTTTAGTGTCACAAACTGTATTGTCATGAGCCAAGCATAATCTTTAACAATGTTATACAAACCTTTGTAATTTTCAAAACCATAGCATAAATCCTTGGTATCAAATCTAACCCTAACAATAATCAGTGGTTAATTTTAATGGGAAAAAAATGTGGATTCATTACAGAAATGCAAAACAAAAATGAAAAAAGACAAAAAATTTCTGCACCGAGGCGAATGGGTCGTAATCAGATTACAAGTTAATTAAATATAGAATTTAACAGACACGTATTATATATAACTCAGAAACATGATAAAATTAAAGTTACCGGCGAGTGAAATTGGTTGTGACCCCAACATAGGTTTTGATGGGATGGTTGGTGGAGAGGATGAGATAAACACACCATGACTCTGATTTTGGTTTGGCGTTGAATTTCGCTTCTGATTTAATAGCAAGAGATGATGATGACGATGATGGTGGTGGGGAGGACAATTTGGATAAATTAGGGTTTGGAATTGGGCGTTTGATGGAACGGAATGCCCTAGAGAGGACTTTCATCATCCTTCATCCCACATGATTTTGAGTCTCTGCTCTACCACTATTTACCGTTGCTCATCGTATTGTATCTGTCTGTTCTCCGCCGAGCCGTTGGAAACACTTTTCACAAAAGTAATTTCAGTTTAATAATGATAATAATTAGTAAAATTATTATGTGAGTAGCAGTATCAACTAACAAGAGCTTATTTTGGATATTTGATAGTTGACACGTTTTTAACTTTTTATTAGTGTTGTTTCATATTTAGGACTTGGAATTTTGAGCAAAGAATAGGGGGCTAAAAAGAGAATCTCCTTGATTTTACCATGTGCTCTTGCAAAAGTGCTTCTCTTGCCGATAAAAGAAGCTTGTAGTTTTGTTTAACCTTCGATTATTATGCTAACAAAATTTTATTTAGTATCCTTCTTCTTTTATATTAGGGTATCAATATTTTTTTATAATTATTTGTTAATATTTAGTTATATATCCTATTTAAATGAAACATAATTATTTTATTTATATTTTAATACTTATATTTGAATCAAATATGATACGTGATTAAATATTAACTGTTAATTATTAAGAATATTGATATTTTTATAAAAACAAAAGGTATGTATCATTTTTTTCCCGTCTTATAGATGTACCATTTTAAGAACATGAAAGTTCATGAGTGTCTCCTCAAAATTGTGTTGTGTCTCATAAGTTATAATGAGATGGTTTCTTTATTTAGATCTTACGCCTGTCCCCATTCAGAAACGAATGTTAAATTAGGTGTTTTAAGCGTCAATCTCAAAGAACAAACCCTTTCACATGGGTGTAGAATGGTAACCTTCACAAAATTTATTTTTCATTAAAGTGTAGTTACAGGACAATGCAGCGTGAATATGCAAGACAAACGAAGCATAGGCCTTAAGAGGTGTACTTGCATGAGCCTTACAAAGAAATTAGACATCAATACAAGACCAAAGTACAAACTTTACAGAACTTGAGCACGTAGTTTGGCATAAAAAGTTTTAGAGTTGTAGCTTCTTCAAAAGCGTAGACAATCTCAATAGTCTCAAAGCACAGGCCTAAACGCATATTCCCTCTTATATCCAGCAGGTAAAATAGTTGCGGGGTACCCTACAACTCCAAGGAAAGGAACATGTATACATTTCTGTCCAATATAGGTTAAAGCATCTAGCTGTTTCTCTTTAAATTCTCAAACCTATTTTTTAAAAAGATATCTATGTTTGATAAATATTACTAGTTAATTTTGGGTGCAAAGTTTAGTTGCTTCATTGTGTAACGATCATATAACCATATATTTAAACTTTTACAGACTGAATGATTTTTAACATGATTTCAGATCCTATAAACCTCATGTTAGACTCTAAACCCTTGCTTTAAAGTTTTTAACTTCAGATTTTTTATGTTTAACTAGCCCTTAGAGCTATTAAAGTAGCATCCCTCTAACCCTGACGCGCGAAAGCAAGTGTTCAAGGAAAGATAATTTGACATGCTATACTAGTGTGCAATGGTTGATATGCGTACGACATGGACAACTGATTCTACAACTAAAATGTATGGTTTCTTTGACAAACTAAATCAGAGAGGACATTATACATTTCTTTGAAGACGGCATAGTTCACCATGTCATTGAGATTTGCCTGCCAAATTCCTGAACTTGGAGCGAGAGTTGATGTAAGATCTTATCCTGTCCCGAAGTGAGAAACTGGAGCCCAAAAATCTGACCATCACTGATTTTCTTGAACCTTCTCTGATAAATTCTAACTCCCTGGCAATCGTGTGTTTCATACTGTCTAGGTCATCAAGCAGAGGTAATGACATAGAACCCTGAGACTCTAGGTTTCTGATCCACCCGCGTAGCAAGAAATTTACGACCTGCTAACAATGATATTATTTGTAGTAATTATTTTGATCATGACAATCATATGGAACTAAAAACTGAGGAAGGAATACAATCTACAAGTAACACGGTTAAATTTCCTTATCGCTTCAATCAATTTAAAGAACAAGGTCACACATATTCTATGTAATAATCCTTTTCTTTCTCCTATTCCAGATAGACAATGAGACAAACCCGGCAGTTTCGCATAATTCAACTAGTAAAAAATTATTTACCTGTTTTTGACATATTGTTACATTCATAAGATAAGTGTATATCAAGAACTTTCTTACTCTTGAATCATCTGTCTCCTATCTAAAGGTAAACCAGTTCCCAAAAAAATGGAAACTGAAAAACAGATTCCTCATCAAACTTTTAAAATTGAAACTATCCAGAATAGATTATAGATAATCGTAAGAGCTTCAGTGCTAGAAGCTGATTTTTCAGATTGTAAAGAAGGGGCAACAAAAAGAACACTTCAAGCTAATTAGCGAGAATTGCATACCTCAGGGACTTCATCATGAGGACAGTGACCAGCAGGGCTGATTTGATAATATGGAGCTTCAGGTACCTGCCTTTTAACCTGGAGTCCCCAAACCGGCTTCACCCAGGGATCTTCTTTTCCATACATGAGGCAGATTGGCACATTGTTTGTTCGACATCTAAAATGCAAACAACCTGAAAATCCTTAACTTGGAACCATATACACATACACGGTATTAGTGCAAATCTAGTACCAGTTAGAGATGTAGTAATGAATACCTAGATAACGCTTCACTGAAAGAAAATTCTGCCTGAGGAGCAAACATAATTGAAGCAAATGATGCTGCAGCAGCAGGATGCCTTGTGGTTTTAATTATGTGTGAGAACACGTTATCTACATTTGTTGAATGATCTGCATAAACCTGATTAAGTACCTCAGCAATAGTTGTAGGATCACAAATTTTCTCCCACCTAAAGAAAAAAAACCATTATTTCATTCAAATGCAGTTTAATGTTGATAGAAGCTCCAGAGGCTTCTTTCTCAAAAAATTAATGCATTGACAAAGGCAACTTTCACAAATTTCCAACAACGCAATCTTCTTGTGAAAAAAGTTGTAAAATTTCCTCTTCCCAAATAGAACACTTGGTCCATTAAGAAGATTCTTATTATAATATTTACTCATAAATGGATGTGATATGTAGGTTACAGAAATGAAATGCACCATAGAATTTCATAACTAGAATATTGAAAACTTGTCAACCAAAAAGACAGAAATGAAGCAATGAATAAAATAAAGCGATACTTACACCAACTCTGTAAGCCTCCTTATACTAGAAGGTAGGGGGAATGTTCCCGCCCATGGAAATATTTTTGCTAGTCCTGGATTTTTTACAGGATTAGGCAGAAATCCCCAAAAAGGTGTTGCATTAAGCAATGTGACACCTTTCACTAAATGAGGGTAGCGTGCCGAAAAATACAATGCAACAAATCCTCCTAGTGAGTTTCCCACAACATAGACTGGTTCACCAATGACCTGCAAAAAATCAATTTGTGTCATTACTTAATCACGCAATCATTTCACACAGTCGATTTCCAGAAGCAAGGTAACTCCTGAATAAAACTACATAAAGCATACTAAGGACTGAACTTAGAAAACAATATCAAAACTCTTTTTTGTCAGCTGTATTTCTCAATGACAACAGTAATGTGATTATAATGACGTTTGGAATAAAAATACTGCATGGAATTAGAAAAACATTAGAAAGATACAAACTTTCTTGCAAACTAAGTACTGAAAATATTTCAGATAAATTATATGTGCAAAAAGACTTCCATTACAATTTGGGTGAACATCAGAAGTATGAGATGCAGCAGAATGCCAATGATTGTACATGGCTTTCTTGGTAGTGGAGAAAAAAAATACTTGCAGCATCAATTAATTTAATGGTAGGGCGGTAAGAGTTGTAGTTGCAAGGTAGTTATGGTTTAACAGCAGTCTACATATATTGGAGGTGGGACACGTGATGCAGTCTCAGAACAGAAGGGGTACCAGATATAGTATGTTAATTATAGTTTTTGCAATAATATTCAGGCAAATCACGCATTAGTAAAAACCATTAATGCAATATAAATCATGCGTTAGTTGTTGCAAAGGTATTATATTTTCAGCACTAGCTGATTCTCAAAGTGACCGCAGAAATGAAAAGGCTGCAAAAAGTTTGAAATCATGAACAAATTGTCTCGAAGTCTATCTTAGTACCACAAATATTCAAAATAAGTCATTTGAATCAAATGACATCACCTATTGTTCCAACTTCCAACTATGTGGCCTCATGAATATTAATAAAAGTAAAACTAACAAACGAGATTGCTTTTTATAAATTTTACCACAAGGTGCAGGTTAACCGCAAAGTTATAAATATGAAAACAGCCCACATATATATAATCCTTCTCATAATACTCAAGCAATGAATCATAAAGCTTAAGTTATAAAGTGATAAAAGAAATCTAAAACTAAAGAGAGACGAGCAAATGAAGAAGGAAAAGCATTTTGCCTGGCACATTTTTCAGCATATAGTTTGAGCAAACATAAACTGACATGCAAAAACTAAAAATTAGCTGGCTGCTATCAAACAGCGCATGTCACTTACCTCTTCTATGAAGTAGCGAACTTGATCTTGCCATAAATCAATTGAGTATACAAGCTTGTTTGCCCATGGCTCCGTTTCATCTCCGAAACCCCATGAAGAAGTTTTTACATTTGGTGTAGCCCCTTCCTTATACTGAGGAGCAGGATCTTCAAAAGGCAGGGACATGCCTTGGCCTAGAAAATCCAGCGCCCATACTCTAATTTCACGGCCCAAATCCTTCAGTTGCTTCTCATAATGGAAAGGGCCAACACCAAAACCAGGAAGAAAGAGAACATGTGGGGAATCCACGTTCTCACACCCAGCCTTCTCATAGTGTACGTTAAGTTTAGGCTTCCATTCCCAAAAGCAACTACTTATTGGAGCACCAGATTCACCATTTGACTCATCTGGCAGACCTGGAATGTGAACGTTAGTAGGTTCCTCTATCACTGAAATATCTGTTACACCCTCTTCTCCATCATTCATATAACCATCATAACTTCCACTATAGACCTTGAAATTGATTCTTAAGCCTTCAAGAGCATTTAGTGAACTACAACCTCTTTGCTGCCCCTGGTTCACCGTGAAAGACTGAGTCAAATCATAAAATCTCACAGACCCACATCTAGAAGTGGTATTAGTATAATAACCTCCATGATTTCCATCAGTGGGAAACCTTGATTGACGTGAATTCATGCTCTTTTCAACCAATTTCCACTTTGAGTCCACTACTTGACAGCATGTTGCTGAACCATATGAGAGAATTTCCATACCAACGACCTTATTCTGCATTGGCCAGCTACAGCAAATAATTCAGTCCAAATTCAACGTAATTTTCTTTGTGATCATCATAGAGAAAGCAAATAATGCTTTTAACTGTTTTTACAAGATCTTTCAGAAATTTGACAAATTTTGGGAAGGAAGAAAGTGTTAACAGAAATAAACAGAAAACCAATCCTGTATTCGGTACATAGTTAATTCAAATGAAAAAGACTATCTCTTGGACCTTAAAAAAACAGAGCCAGTGAGCCACTATCAGAAATTTTGTATATAAAATTTTAAAATCTTTACCTTTAATTAGATGAAGGAATTAGCATGAGAATCTGCTGCTCCTTCAAATAGCAGTACAGTTCAGTGTTTTTTAGGAGATTCAGACAAGATCTATAGAGATATAGATATGTTCCTCGTTGCTTGGAAGCTTGTTCTTCCTTTGCAAGCCAAAAAATAACCGTCTCTTTTTTTTTTTTTTTGGTTTTAAAATTTTCAATGAAATGAAAATGGGAATTTTGGAGTCTTTCAGGGTTTGAGGTTCGTCTTGAGAAAATGGAAAATGAACGAATTACACTGAAATGTGCAAGACGGACAGAAGAGACAGCAGTACACCTAATAATTTACAAAAACACGTGTAGAACAGAAATGGGAACATCCACCACCACAAGGGAAGCAGGTCCACTTCTTATAGCATTTTTAACACATGTGAATGTGAACATCTTTTTTTTTTTTTTTTTTTCATTTTGGTTATTTGATTGTGATCATCTTTAGTAACATAACATAAAGCACGACTGTCAACTGTCAAGTTTGCAAGAATCCAAACATTTTGTTTGTAAAATTTAGATAAAATTATTACATAAAGTAAAGACCCGAAAATAGAAAATGTGTATTATTATATGTAATTATATGAATTAAGTACAATTACAAGCACCCAGCCATGAGACAAAAATCCAATTAGAAAGTAGAAAGTAGAAAGCAGTGGATAACTCAGTGTCCTCCTTGCCTCTGCTATTGAATATTGATTAATTCACTAATTATATTGACGTAATAATGTAACAATATAATTGCATATACGTTTACAAAATTAAGTGTGTGTTTTGTATAATTTTTAGAACTTCACAATTATGATTTTAGTAAAAGTATCAAAAGATAAACTTTTATCTAAATCATAAATTGAGAGTTTTTAAAAGTTAAACCAAACATATACTAAATAAAATAATTATTAATCTCTATCTATTCTTGCTTTGAGAGAGTCAAAATCACAATGTATTTAAAGTATATTTTATAAACTTGATTTACAAATTTTATTTTAAATAGAAGTAAGTTTGTAGTAAAGTGATTTTTATTTGAAAATAATCATGTTCAATACAAAAACCAATATTTTCTTATTTCAACTCAGATGAGAGTTTAAGACAAAAAAATCACGATAAAAAAATATCAAAGGATAAAACATCCAAACATCAATAATTGGGTTTAAAAACCTTTGAACTCTTCAGACGAGGGCTTGGTTGCGGCAAAACTGTATCTAAACATGCTCTCAGTCTTTGCTTAGTTTTTATTCCACTCTTATCACTTGAATTGACTTCAAATAATAATGAAAATAGTATTATTATTTCATTTTAAAAACCTGACACAACACAGTATTTGCTCCCAAACACGGCATTGGGTCGCCAAACTCATACTCGAACTCATGATATTATTATATATTTCAGTTGCGTAGGTACAATATTGTTTCTATATCAATTTTTGTAGCTATTTAATAATTTAAATTTATTTTGAAAACTTTGTTAGAAACTTAGAAAAAAAAAACAAATCATATATGGCAGTAATGTTTAATTGACCAAAAATATATTTTTCTGTTCGGTTGGGAGTGACTGGAATATTTGGATTTGAGAAGAAAAGAAACTCTAATTAATATAGTATTTAAGATGGGTTGAAAATAAATAATATAGTATTTAAGATGGGTTGAAAATAATTTATTGATTGTTAGTTTTATAATAAATATTTAAATATATATTAAATATAAATAATAATTAATAAATACTTAATAATTTACTTTAAATATTAATACCAAAAAAAAGATGAGTAGCTAATCTCCAAAAAAAAGAAAGATAACTTCACGTAAAACGGTTTCTCTTGTGTTTGGCGTACCAGACTACAGAGTCGTGTTTATCGTTTTGTGCTGTTTGTTTAGATATTTTAGCTTCGAATTGACAATAATGGTATGTGATGGTGAAGTGCATGAAACAGGCCATCGCAAGTATTTGTTGCTTCAATAGACAAAATTTGAACTAAATAATTGTTCAAAACCTTTATTTAGTTTTTTATATCTTCTAAAAATTTGGAAAATTAGATTTATCTTATTTAAAAATTTAATTAGCTTAAAAAACTATTTTTAAAAATATTACTTACATATACTTACACTCTTATATTCTTTTGACATTTTTATTTGATTACAAATTATGTTATAGAAACTGTTATTTTGTATATAAATTTATGTAATTTTTTAATGTAATTATTCATATACTCAAAATGAAACTAATAATACTAAAGGGAGGTAAGTAAATTTTTTATAAAAAAAGGGTGTATGAATAAAATGATTTTTTAAAACTGTTTTGTGTGTGTATTGTACATGCGAAGTTCATTACATTATTTTTTAACTCTTGGCTGAACTAACTGCACAAAATAATAAAAATGGCCCTAAAATATCTTCTACGGAAGACTTTATAAACTAGGGTTCTAATTCATGAAATCAGTTTTTTAAAAATTAGTCTAACTGGACCGATTTAACCGGTTAGATTATGGACTAGAAGCTTCACCAGTTCTGATTTAATTAAAAGATCGTTTGAACGATTAAACCATAAAAAATCATAAAAAAAATCAGTTAAACTGGTTAAACTGATAAAAATTGAAAATAAAAAATCAGTCGGTTAATTCATCAACTTTTAAATTGAATTTTTATTAAAAAATAAAAAAAATAGTTCTTTAAAAAAAAAACTCAAGATTTAGCTCTTTTAAGAATTGGGTTAAGAGTTTCCACAATTCTAGTTCTTCTTTTTTACAAAATAGGTCGCGAAACAACAAAATAATTTATAATTTTTGTGATAAATTATATATATATATATATAATACCAATTCAACTAATCAAATTAATTAAATTTTAAATCAATATTCTCTCTAATTATCCAATTCAATCGATATTTAAAACATTGCATCAAACATTACAAAATAGTCACAATCAGATTATGTTCCACTGCCATCTGTACCTCAAAAAGGCCAATGTGCCTAGGTCTTCGCCGATGGGCACTTCCTCCATTTTGTGAGAAAAGTTCTGGTTTGGCTCAGGTTTAAATTTATATAAACATTTTTTATTCAATTTTAAGAATTAAAACTTTAATTGAGTTAGTTGAGAATTATGAAGCTTAGAGGATAGTTGAGAAATTGAACTCAAAAGAAGGAGAATCAGAAAGAAAGAAAGTATTTTGTTTCCAAATTTGAGTCTTAAAAAGTAAAGGGAATAAAAAAAAATTAGTTATATAGGTATAAGATTAATTTACGTCGGATTATGTCTATTACTCAACAAAGAGAAAGATATTTCAATACTTGCATGCATTTTAGAATGAAGTTTAAATTTGATATAATCTCAGTGTAAATTATTTTGCATCATGATTTAATAATGTATTTACTCTATTAAAAAAGGTTTAACTTCTTAAATTATAGTTGTAATAGTTAAATTTATTTTAAAATTTAATAATATATAATTAGATGATAATATATAGAATTTTTATATAAATTAAAATTAAATCATTTTAATTGTAGACATATAACATTAAAAGATGCATTCATTAGAGTAGTACACTGTAATATAATTATATACATAACCAATAGCTTTTGATTTGATTTTATTTTTTTGGTAAAAAGCTTTTGATGTTTAGCTTGATTATCGCACAAAGTTAATTGTTTTATTTTTATTTTTATGAAAACACAAATTTGAATGATAGAAATATAATATAAGGACTAATATAAAAATTTTAACCCGAGGACAACAGATGGTAAAAGCCTAGGAGGAAGTAAAATTTTGATAGTACAATATAAAGTTATAAATAGACTAATAAATACCGCAAATCTTTGTTTAAAGACAACTGAAGGATGCTTCAATATGAAGAAGTCAGACTAAAAGAAAAGATAAAGATAAAGTAGCTTTTTTTTTTAATAAAAAATTAATATATAAAATTATATTTTAACAAGAATTTAATTTTAATTTAGGTGTAAATAAATTAGATAAAGATGCCATGCGAAGGTTTCTTCTCGAATTGAAAACAACCATTGGTCCATTATTAAACCGACCCACCGTTTGGGGAGCCATTCACCACTTCAACAACACGTTCCCATCCTAAACCATATTCTGTTAGGTTAACAACACCCGCCAACCCGAACCCGGACCCGGAGGTAATCCGATGGGCTTCACCGGAGAACCCGACCCAGAATCCTCCCTCCTCCTCGGTTCCGGTTCCACCACCACGACTAAGAAGATTCCCGAAGACAAAGGCCACTTTGCCTACATAATATACTTCACCCTCGGCCTCGGGTATCTCCTCCCATGGAACGCTTTCATCACCGCCGTTGATTACTTCTCCTACCTCTACCCTGATGCCAGCGTTGACCGCATCTTCGCCGTCGTTTACATGCTCGTGGGTCTTGTTGGCCTCTTCATCATCATCCTCTATAGCCACAAATCCGATGCCTATGTTCGGATCAATGTTGGTTTGGCCTTGTTTGTCGTTTCCCTCCTCGTAGTTCCTCTCCTCGATGCGTTTTATATCAAGGGTCGGGTCGGGTTTTATGGCGGGTTTTACGTGACGGCTGGGGCGGTTGGGCTTTCGGGTGTGGCTGATGCTTTGGTGCAGGGTTCGATTGTTGGGTCCGCTGGTGAGTTGCCGGAGAGGTACATGCAAGCTGTGGTTGCTGGCACTGCTGCTTCTGGTAGCTTCTTTTCCTTTGCTATCCCCTTTTAGTTACTGTTTTTGGTTCAATTTTTTATATGGGGTTTCCAAGTTTTCTATAAAGATTGAGACTTTAATGATATTGTTGCGAGAAGCATGTATTAGTTTCATAGATGCATTTTTTGGTGTATGCTATTGCTATGTCAGTTATTAGGCATTAATATATATGCAGCCATCCTCTTCTTCAGGAGAGATTTTTAGGTACTCTCCCAATACTACACCACTCTAGTAAAAGTATAACACATGCCATTGGATAACTATACATGTCGCTGGATTAAAATTAAAATATTTTTTGAAAAAATCAAATCAAATCTGACGCTTAAAAATCTAGTGAGAGTAATATTAGAATTTAACTTGAAGAATTTTAAAATTACATTTATGTTATTATATATGGGAATCTTGGGTTCTTAAGTATTTTTATGCTAAGGTAGTAAGGTTGCAGAGGTATGTGAATGTGATGTCTCGTACTTGGGTATCCCAGGTCTCTCACTTGCCTAAGCATTTCTGTTCTTTTATAATCGAGCAGATGAAATGGAGATTGATTCTGAGTTGAGATTTTATATTGGCAGTCAGATGACCTCTTAGTTAGGCAATATCAACCATAAAGTAGTTGTAGTGCTATTTTTATTCTGAGTAATGTTATATCCTCAAAACAAATCCTCCTAATTACTTAAAATAGAAAGTATTAAATGAAAAAGTATAAGCATTTAATATCTTGAGAACCTAAACCGTATTTAATTCTTTCTTCTTTAAGTAATTAGGAGGATTATTAGGCTGATTCAAGAGGAGGATATAGAATTATTCTTTCAATATTATTTTTCTTTTTCACGGTTGTAGTTTCTTGTTCCCTAAATCTGAAGTATATTAATATGCTGCTTTTAGGTTTATATGCAAAATCATCTCTAAGGAATCAGTGATACATTCCCTTGTCTATTGAACTTCGGGAGGGTCAATGGTTTTCTCTTTTCATTTTGGATGTTCCCATTTTTCAATAGATGTTTTGACTTCAGGGGTACTTGTTTCTGTCCTGAGGATATTCACAAAAGCTGTTTACTCACAAGATGCCTCCGGCCTGCGAAAGAGTGCAAATCTCTACTTTGCTGTATCAATTGTAATTGTGTTCATATGCATGGTTTTCTACAACATAGTGCACAGACTTCCTGTTATGAAGTACTATAATGAACTTAAGATTCAGGCTGTCACTGAGGATGAAGACAATGGTCCCCTGACTGGATCTGTATGGAGGTCAACTTTATGGGATATTGTGGGAAGAGTCAAGTGGTATGGGTTTGGCATTGTGCTCATATATGTTGTGACTCTGGCAATATTTCCCGGTTACATTACAGAGGATGTGCACTCTCAAATTCTTAAGGATTGGTATCCAATTCTCCTTATTACTGGCTACAATGTATTTGATCTTGTTGGCAAGTGTCTGACTGCAGTTTATCTCCTAGAGAATGCAAAAATTGCGGTGGGTGGTTGCATAGCAAGATTGTTGTTCTTCCCTCTCTTCTTAGGGTGCTTACACGGTCCCAAATTCTTCCGAGCAGAGATTCCCGTGACAATACTGACTTGCCTGTTAGGGCTTACTAATGGCTACCTAACCAGTGTATTGATGATTTTGGCTCCTAAAATTGTAAAGTTGCAGCATGCAGAGACTGCGGGGATTGTGACTGTATTATTCTTAGTTCTTGGTCTGGCTGCTGGGTCTATTATAGCTTGGTTTTGGGTCATCTGACCAAGCAATTTGTGTTAATTTAGGAACTCCAAAACCTACTCGTATTATGGCTTCACTTAATCTGAAGTCAGAACTGGATGGATCTACTTAATTTGTAAGCTTAACTGTTAATAATATTTGTCAATTCTAATGAACTATTGCAGTTGAACTGTCTAAGAAGTAGTATCTTATGCTTCCTTAACCGTAGGATAACTTTTATAGGTACGTTGTTGGGTGCCTTAATCTCTGCTCCCATGCTTTGATAATAGATGGATAGACAAAAATTAAAGCCTAGGCAGCCAAGATAGGATAGAAGTCCGTTCATGATCTGTGTGAAAGTTTAAGTTTTTCTTGCTATGTTTGCAAGATATATAAGTGCATTCCATATCCATAGAATAATTTAGCTATTTGAGATGCCACTCACTACAAAATGACCATTATAATTGTAGTTTAAGGGGTGAAAATTTTATATCAGCGGAAAAGATTTATGGACCTTTTGTAGTGCCTATAATCATAGATTGTAATGAATAATCCTAACTAAAAATCATTGTTCAAGCTATAAAAATTGTTGTTGTCAACGGCTTCCAGTATTTACCGGAAAATGACTCATGTAGACTTAAAAACCCTTCTCTTACCAGTTACCACCGTCTTGTCCCTTGTTTGTAAGCTTCTGAGTTGTGACACGGTTGGTAGTGAAACTACGGTTGACACGGTTGAAAGGACCAAACTAAGGCATTCTCTATCCCAGCTCACTTGCTCTGACTTAATAATGATGGCCATTTGTTGGTAGATAATGGTTTTTGCAGGTAAAGAGATTGTGCAGAATTTAAACAGCAAAAATATGCAATTATTATTCAGTAGCTGCTGGAGAAAGTTATAAAGAACGTGCGAGGAACTTGTACAACTATGTGACATTACTCCGTTTTACGTTGGAATTTCAAGCATTGACAAGTCCTAAACAAACCGCGTGGGTCCAGATCACCATTATCTGCTTCTTTCGTTGCAACTGAGTACGAAAGAACCCAAGTCAAGTGCCCCAAAAGCCCAAGTCAACTACTCTAAAGTCATAAGCTCCAAAACCTACACGTCTTATGGCTTCACTCAATCAGAAGACAGAACTGGGATGGATCTCCTTAATTTGTTTCCTGAACATGTGAAAATCTGTAAGTTTAACTGTTAATAATATTTGTCAATTATAATGAACTATTGCAGTGGAACTCTCTAGGAAGTAGTATCTTATGCTTCATCAACGGTAGGTAAGATGACTTTTATGGGATGTTTGGTTTAAATTTTAAAAAAATATTTTCAAGAATAACATTCTCATATGTTCAGGAATGATGATTATTATATTTGGTTGATTATAAACATTCGAGGGAATAACTCTAATTGTCAGTGGGCCAGTGGCGACCCAAGTCAGTGATTGTCAATTGTCGACAACGGTAGGTAGTCGAATTTCAATAATTGGCGATAGGCCGAAGTTTTTGGCCATCGTTTGACCGGGGTGGACAGATTCTAATGACTAGTCGTCAATCACAAGCAATGGAATAGGTGGTCGGATTTCAGTGATTGTCGCGATGGTTGAAGTTATTGTCAACTACTAACAACGACAAGTGTGACTGGATTTCAATGACCGATGCGATGGCCGAAGTCACTAGCACCGTCAATTGTTGGCGGCGATAGGGATGGTGGATGGCGGTCGCCGACAATGACGTGGAGGTGATTGGTTGATGACATGATGATAGAATGGTAGGTATTTTGGACATTTCACATGGCAAAAATATTCTCATGTCATAAGAACGTTGTAAATCCAACTACCCTTATGAGAATGAAAGTGTGAGAATGTTGGCCAAAAATCATTCTTAGGAATTATTCTTTGATGGAAATTTTTTTCAAAACTTGTATCAAACATGAGAATCCAACATTCACATGCAAAGATTCCCAAGAATAAAAAAATAATATGCAAACCAAACACCTGTTACAGGTTTGGGTGCCTTAATCTTTGCTCCCATGATTTGATAATAGATGGATAGACAAAAATTAGAGCCTAGGCGCAGCCAAGACAAGACAGAAGTTGATTCATGATCTGTTTGAAAGTTTTAGTTTTTATTACTATGGATAAACTTTTAAAAAAAAGAATTTTTTATAGACATTTTTTTAGCAGAGTTTTTTTTAAAGAAAAAGTTATTTTGCATTTGAATGCAATGATTGTGAAGTACTTTTAATTAATAGAAGGATTTCTACGTTTGTTTGGATAAAAAATAATAAAAGAGTTTTTTTTATAGCAAAATTACTAAAAATGTAGACATCCAGAATAATAAAAGTAGAGTTTACGAGAAGAAAAAATAGAATACAAGAGATGTAATTTTTAATAAAGGTAAAATGTATTTTTATCAATAAATTATAGAAAAAATCACATCACTTTTTTTTTTAGAAACTAAGAATTACTAACTTAAAAAAAAATTGATAATTGAACTTTTTTTTAACTTTAACTTTTTTTTTAAAAAATTTCATCTAAACATATATAAAAATTTAGGAAAATATATTTTTTTAAAAAAAGTGTTTTACTTAATAAAAAAGCCTATTCAAACATTCTCAAAGACTGATTTGTATTGAGCATTTGCGTCACACAAAGAGGTTTATGAAAAGGTAAAAAAATTTCTTCGACAAAACGCTCATGGAGAAAGTGCTAACACATGTTTGCATTGAGAGAAATCTCAACCAAAGAGACTATTAAAGTCAACTGCCCCAAAACCCAAGCCATCTACTCTTCTTAACCTACATATATTGAATAATTTGGTAATACTGTTACACATTATTATACTGTTGCCAACGTTACCACCATCCGAGGGATTAGTTATTGAATAAAATTCTTGGACTCAGTCCTTTTATAAAATTATTTAATAGCTTTGGAGTTTGGACTAAATTTAAATGATGGTATTTTAATTTCAAGGGTGAATTTCCCAGAATCATCCACCGTGCATATTCCAAACTGGGAGCCGTAAAGCCACTTTGTGGCATTGAAATTTTTTTTTTATTTGAGAAAATGACTTTTTAGTGTAGGGTAAAGATAATATTAATTTAATTAATTTAAAAAATTAATTAAGTATTTAATTATATTAATTAACAATTTATTTTTATTTTAATATTTGATACATAATTAATCATATATAAATTATTAGTTAATATAATTGAACAATTAATTAATTTTTAAAATTAATTAAATTAACATTATCTTTGTTAAGTTAACCTAAAATGTTCTTTTCTCAATTTTTTTTTCAAACGGTGCATCTAATGAAGGTAGATGTGAAGCTGGAGAAGAAACTTTTTCTTATCCTTTTCGGTGATTTTCGGTGCATTAATGGAGAAGGAAATTTCCTTCGTTGGATGCATGACAGAGGGGAGGCCATTCAGTTAAACATTTATCTTAGAAAAAAATATATATAGTTTTCTTTTGAGAATTTTTTTAAAGTTTCATTTTATTTATTTAGAGAGAATTATAATCTCTTAATTTTAGAGAGAAAAAATTATTATTCTCTTTTTATATTTAAAGAAATAATTACAACATCACTCTCATAATAAAAAGATTCTACTTTTACCCTAATTTTTCTCTTAATTTATTTAAGAATTTCTCACATTAAATTTATATGTCTAATTCTCATTTTCTTAACCCTCTTTTTAATTGTGTGTGAAGTTTCTAACACAAACCAATGTTTGTTGGCTATTTCTAGGAAAATACGAATTTCCGTGTCCTTTCCTGACTTTCAGGGGGCTTGTATTGTATATATAATATATAATATAAATCCAGTACCAGTAGTTGCATATATTCTGTTGATTTTCCTTGAACTTGCATAGCATACCCATGGCTCTGGAACTTGTGGGAGGAGCGTTTTTGAATGCTGTTTTCAATGTTTTGCTTGAAAGGATATCTTCTCCTGAGGTTGTCAAGTACTTTGAGAAGAAGAAAATCAGTGACCAGTTGCTGAAGAAATTGAAAATTTCGCTATTGTCAGTTAATGCCGTGCTCAACGATGCAGAAGAAAAGCAAATGACAAATGCTTCCGTGAAGGAGTGGCTGAATGAACTTAAAGATCTTGCCTTTGATGCTGACGATATATTAGATGATATCTACACTGATGCAAGGATTGCCGCAAATGAGGTACAGAACTTCATACCCACTCCTTTGAAAGTGTGTAATAAAGAGATGAAACAGAACATACAAGCCATTCTTGAAAGATTTAAATTTATCATAAAGCAGAAAGGTGTTCTTAATTTGAAAGAGGGTAATAATCTGATGCTACCAAAGAAGATGCCAACGTCTTCTGTGATAGAAGCATGTGATGTGTATGGAAGGGATAATGAAAAAGAAGCTTTAATTAAATTGGTGTTATCAGATGATTCACATGATAGCAATATAGCTGTGATTCCCATTGTAGGAATGGGTGGAATTGGGAAAACAACCTTAGCTCAACTCATATACAATGATGATAGAGTGGAAACAGAATTTGATCTTAGAGCTTGGATATATGTCTCTGAAGAATTTGATATTTGCAAAATTACTAAAACTCTTCTGGAGGTTGTCAATTCATGTAGTTGTGATATCAAAGATCTAAATTCTCTCCAACTTAATCTAAAAATGAGGTTGGCGAAGAAAAAAATTTTAGTTGTTTTTGATGACGTATGGAATGAAAACTATATTAATTGGGACAATATGAGAAGTCCATTTCAACACGGTGCTCAAGGAAGTAAGATCATTGTAACTACACGCAGCATGCGTGTTGCTTCAATTATGCAAACTGCTCCACCTTATACTCTTGGGGAGCTGTCTGACAAAGATTGTTGGACCTTATTTGCAAAACATGCATTTGTCAGTGGTGATTCAATTGTCGATCCCAATCTAGAAAAAATTGGCAGAGAAATAGTTCAAAAGTGCCAAGGGTTGCCCTTGGCTGTGAAGACACTTGCAGGACTTTTGCGATCAAAAAGTGATAGGCAAGAATGGCTTAAAGTATTAAATAGTGAGGTATGGGATTTGCAAGATCACGAGAGCAATATTCTTCCAGCTTTGAGATTAAGTTATCATTACCTCCCTTCACATTTAAAGAGATGTTTTGCATATTGTGCAATATTTCCAAAAAATTATGAATTTGAGAAAGAGAAATTGATTTTGTTGTGGATGGCAGAAGATTTGGTGCAAAAATCAAAAAGAAATGACAGAATTGAAGATGTTGGAGGTGAGTACTTTGGTGAATTGGCATCTAGATCATTTTTCCAGCAATCAACACAAGATAAGTCATGTTTTGTAATGCATCATCTAGTGAATGATTTAGCTCAATTTGTATCTGGAACATTTTCAGTCAGATTGGAAGGTAAGAATTGTAGTTTGGTGGAAGAAAGGACTCGTTATTTGTCTCATATTATTGCACATCCTCCTGTTTATGTTGAATCTGTTAGCAAAGCAAATCGCCTTCGCACATTTTTGCAAATGAAGTTGGTAGGTGGTACATCCCTTGACTTATATGACGGCATACCACATGTTCTGTTGATGAAGTTAAGGTACTTGAGGGTGTTATCTTTGGCAGCTGCATCTATTTATACTTTGCCTGAATCAATTGAGGAACTAAAACATCTGCGCTATCTGGATTTTTCTGGCACTGAGATACACAAGTTACCTGAATCTGTTGCCAAGTTATGCAATTTACAAACCCTGAAATTAGTAGGATGTTGCAATCTCCCTGAACTGCCTAAATTGATGCCTTATCTTCTTGACCTGCGTTACTTGGATATTTCAGGCATTTGCTTAAAATGGATGCCTTTGCAAATGAGTAAATTAAGAAACCTCCAAATGTTGAGTGATTATTTCGTGGGAAAGGAATATGGATCTTCCATTGGTGAATTGGGAGCACTATCTGATTTACATGGATCATTGTTCATTCATGACTTAAAACATGTTGTAAATTGTAAGGATTCTAAGAAGGCCAAGTTGAAGGAGAAGATATTTCTTGGGAAGCTATTATTGGATTGGGGTGGTAATGGTGATACTGATAACTCGCAGCATGAGAAAAATGTACTGGACAGCCTACAACCACATACAAATTTGAAGGAGCTTGGTATTTATAACTATCCCGGCACAGAATTTCCAAAATGGTTGGGAGACTATTCCCTCTGCAACTTGGTGTCTTTAGAGCTTCAAGGTTGTAAATATTGCTGTCAACTGCCTCCACTTGGACAACTTCCTTCCTTGAGAGAGCTTCGGATTATTAAATTTGATGGATTAGTGAGCGTGTACTCTGAGTTTTATGGTCGTGGAACTTCTTCTAATGCTGCAATTGAGAACTTTCCTGCACTAGAAATTCTGAGATTTGAACATATGCCCATGTGGGAGAAATGGTGGCCTGGTGCTGATAATAATGGTACTGCATTTCCTCGTCTTCGAGAGCTTCATATTGAGAGCTGTCCTAGCCTGAAAGGGGACTTACCTGGTACCCTTCCATCTTTAACTCTACTTACAATCAGGGACTGCAAGCAGCTCCTTTGTTCACTTCCAACATCTCCATTTTTGCGCACAGTGATCATTCAGAACTGTGGGAATCTTGCTTTCCCAACAAGTGCATCTGAGTGCCACCAGTCACTCACATCCTTTTACTTACACAGTAGCTGCGACTCACTCAAGTTCTTGTCATTAAATATCTTCCCTAGTCTCAAGTCTCTTGATGTTTCACATTGTAAAAATTTGGAAGCACTCACAGTTTCAGTGTCAGAGGAGACTCCTTCACTACTGGCATCCCTGCGTTCCTTGTGCATAAGTCATTGTCCAAATTTGTTATATTTTCCCATGGTCGGATTTGAAGCCCCGAATCTCACTTTGTTGACCATCAACAACTGCAAGAAATTGACATCACTGCCTGAAGAAATGCATCACTGTATGCCAAACTTGAAAGCACTCCGACTGTGGGATTGTCCAGATATTAAGTGTACTCCGGATATGGATTGGCTTCATAAGTTGACATCAGTCAGCATTCAGAATTGCAACAAATTCATGCAGGGAAAATTAGAGTGGAATGCGTCAAATTTGACCGATCTTACGGACTTGACAAGTCTGAGCCCTGGAACAAATTGGACACCTCCTGAGTCTCGAATATCTCGGCGGCTTCCTGCTTCAGACAACTATCTAAGAACTGTGTCTCAAATATCTCGACGGCTTCCAGCTTCAGACAACTATCTAAGGTGACTAAGACTGCCATGTCCCCTGAATACAGACTGATGAAGAACTGGTTATGAATCAAATGTGAAGAAAACATAGGGAGCCAAGAATCTCGACTCAGGTAAGGAATAGTCTTAAAAAAACTTTCCTGTACTCTATTGTTCTTTTTTTTTTTTTTTGGTTTTCCTTCCTTAACATGAAATTGTGAACTTTAATTATACCAAATCATTAATTTTTCCTTTTCCAACCACAACTTAAATAATAACTACAGCCTGCTAATGGAATTGCTAATATTCTTACTGGAGGCTTCTCATGTATGTCATGTTTTCTGCTAATACTGATACACGATATTCTGAGCATAAAATCATTCATTCTATATGATTGTACAGTATAAATAGAGATCTTTGATTTGAGTGAATTTCATAATGTACTTTGATTGTCAGTCCCAATGATGGACAACAGAGAACAGACGACGGCGCCAAAGATTGCAGAAGGTTTGGTCATAATAAGGGTAAGAAGTGTGCATCTTACATGTTTGATGCCCAGTGAAATTGCTATCTTTGACTTTTAGCCTGCTAATATTCTAACTGAAGAATTTTGAAGGATGATGGAAGTTCGCACCCCTCACACAGCCAGTCATGACTTAGCATGCAGAAAAGAAGATTTGAGCAAGAAAAGATGGTAAACGTCAATGAAAGTCTTCCTTAACACAATAATTTATGAACAGGAATTTCATCTGTAGGCTATAGTAATTGGACTTCAACATTTTGAGAAGGCGAACAATATAGCTTCTCTCACTCTGAATTATATTACAAACGATCTATACTTATCACTAAAAGTGAAATTTAATAGTCAAACCATTGAAAAATTAAAATTTCACTTCTGATCAACAGGCATTGTAGATTGGGCTGGCACCACCTTGGTGTTCATCACTCACTGGGTTTATCACTGCGAAGTTATACATGCAGGACAAGGATTATATTGGCTAGAAATAACAGTTTAATGCAAATACTGCAGATGACATCACATATCAACAGTCTGCAGAATCAGAGATAGACATCGTTACATGGATTGGAAGAAATAAGTTCTATCTCGTGCTTTGCTTTGCCACACAAAAGTTGGACTTTGGCTGTGTCTTAAAATTAACTGCTCTTTGATACTGCCCTGCTTCTTTGCTGATAACATTTAAATATAAAGCTGTCTGTTAAATATTTAATCTCATAGCACATGTACAATTGTAAATCAATGTAAACTTAGTTAATTGTGAGGCAAAAAATTATAAGATCTCAGTAGATGTGGTAGTGAACATCTACTGCTTTAGTTCAAACAATAAAAATTCTAGTTATGCTAGATACTTGCCATAGATTGTCTATCTGATGGCTGACTGATTCATTTTTCATGCTATAGATGTGAAATAGTTCATGATTTAACTATTCATTTCAGTTAATAATTTACTATATTGTAGGCATACTAAAATTCAGAGTTAAATCGTTATCTAGGCCTAATAAATAAAGTAAGCTCAATTACTGACAATCTGGAAAACTCTAAACATTGTTTTTCAAGGGTGCTACATGAATTAATGAGCATTGTTGCTGACTCCTAATTCCTGGGAAATGACACGGCAGGCAAAAGGAGAGACCTTTAGGTAGCACTTCATGCTTGTGTTATATGTTTCTCAAAACAGTTCCCGTTGATCTCATAAGCTCTAACAGACTTTGAAGATTACATCTTAATACTGGACGAGTATAGCTAATCAGGATCAAGAAACTCTAACTGGCTTTCTTTCCAACTTGAAAGTACAAGTATGGGATTGTCCACAAATTAAGTTGACTCCGTTGGTGGCTTGTCTCAGTAAGTTGAGCTCAGTCAGCATTCAGAATTGCAACGAATTCACGACTCACAACTTGGAGTGCGTCAAATCTGACCGATATCACGGACTTGACAAGGTTTAAGCGACCGTGTACAATATAAAGGATATAACAAACACATCAGCACTTTACTTGACACAAAAGCAACTAAACGAATAAAAGACCTGGTCATATTCTAAAATCCCCTCTAACAAAATGTTTATCGAACAATCGAGACACAGGCAATCTTTTTGTTATCCATTGTTACTAGGAAGTAACTAGAGGTTTTCTTTTTCTCTGTACTATGATTATAAATTATGATCAATATCTTTTCCACTTCAATTTCACTTTAGCGTTGAATATATAGGCAGGTGCAGCGGACTTCAATTACATTCCCTGGAATACAGGATTACAGCCAGTCATTGGTATTCTGAAATAACAAATTTTTAAGTCTCAGATTATAACCAATGGCAGCAAACAAAACTACAGTTGCTTTTGCAGAAATTTTTTTTCTAATTTCCGCAGTTAACATTGATACTGAATCTTTCAAGAGAAACTTATGCAAATTCCAGATCCTCCTAGCAAAATCTCGTCAAAGTTGACTATGAAAGATGTGTATGTATACTTGGGCATGAGAAGTTCCTGGACAAATAATTGATCCAGAAGATCATTAGACAATTTGTACTTACAGTGTAGTTTCACATTAATATTATCACAATCACTGACTGATGTAGTAATTCTTCGAAAATCTAAGATATTAGCCAAGGACACTTCAATGGCGACAACAACATAAGTCTTTTTCCATTAGGTGACGACAACAACAGAAGTCTTTTTTCATTAGGTGAGGTCGACTACATGGATCAAACGACGAAATTGTGCTCAAAGCTAAGGACACTTCTCACACATAATTTTGGCATTACTCTGACTATTGTTTTAGTGTAAAAGGAAATTTAGTATGCAGAACATGCCAACCTGAAAACTTGTGGAGAACAAGACAATTCAAACATTCAAAAGATATCAGCATAGGACGAGAATTTTGAACTCCAAGATGGAAAAACAGTTACAGTTAATAGCACCAGAGTCAAGAACACTGAACAAGAAGGGCTCAAACAATTTGATTAATCACAGACTCACAATAAAAGATATCAGCATAGGAAGTTAATGCAATGGTTGTTTACAGTGCCTAACAAGCATCTAAACATGTCAACAAAACTGTGGAACTGAAACCCAAACTTCACCCTAATTCAGCAATACCTTGAGGATCATGAATTCTTCTGCTTGAGATCGGACTTGCAATAAGTATGCTAGTAGTTATAATGCCAGAAGATATTTTGCTTCAGTCCATTGAATTGAATGTAACGAGGTCCAGCTCAAGTTCCTCTAATAATGTTGTTGCTCAAGACTCTAGAGTTGAGATCACACTGTCATCAATTTCTATATTAGGGATACATGCTATCTTGGGATAATCTCTTCGTGCCTTTTTTGAGAGCTTTTCTGTCAATCGGGGGCATTCCTTAATGCAAAGGAAAACTAAGGAGGAAGGCAGCCCCTCTTTTGGCAAGGACTGGAGTTTGCTACAACAATTAATTTCAAGTGTTTCAAGAGCAGTCAGGTGTCGAAGCCCCTTGTAGTCTAGAGTTTTTAAACTCAACAGAGAACTTACACGCAGAGAGTTAAGACTGCTGGGCAGTAACTCTAACTCAGGAAATGACTCCAGGCCTATGCATCCACCCTCAATCTCAAACCGACTGAGAGTTTTGAGATTATGTAGTCCCCACTCCTTCTGGGGTGTAAGTTTATCACATAAAGCAATGGAAAGTACATTAATACTGGAAGGCAAACCCCCTGTAGGGAAAGACTCAAGTTCTGGACATCTATGTAACATTAAAGACTGAAGACATGTGAGAGAGTTCATGAAGTTGGGTAGTTTATTGAGATTCTTGCAATTAGAAAACCAAATTGATGCCAGATTTGGAGTAGGCAGTCCACCAACTGGGAATGATATTAGATTAGGGCAATCCCTGATTTCCAAAGACTCAAGTGCTGCAAGACACTTCGGAAATCCTGAAATTGAAAAAGACACCAGACTGGGACAATCCCATATACAAAGAATTCTAAGTTTAGGGAAGAAGTTTAAAGCCAAGGAGGTAAGAGAATTACAGCTACTTCCTATGCACAACTGTTCCAGGAATGTATACTTCTGTGTTGTCTGCATAGGTGGGAGAAACTCCAATTTTCTGCAGTTACGAATGTACAGGGTTTTTAAGGAGTTTGGATACCCATCACTACTGAAGGATTTGAGAGAACAACAATCAATAATATACAAATCTCGAAGAGTCGAGATTTTATGTATCAATGCATCTGGTAGGGTCTCTAAGAATTTACATCCTTCAATTCTAAGGCTGTGCAGCTGATGTGGCAATCTCTTCAATAGTGATAAATCTAAAACTTCCAATATTTCGAAGGAAAAACTCTGATCATATTTATCTGGACTGGACAAAGTTTCTGTCTGATCTTTAGGATGATCCTTGATGTTTAAAGTTTCAATTACTGGATTGGCAGCTTCATCAATGTTAGTTGGTATATGAGCCTCAGCACGGGAGGTTTGCGAGTCAATATCAAGTCTGATGTTGGAAGTGTCAGCTATGGTCTCTGAAACACCATGTTCAACTCTAGGGTTGTGCATGCTAGATGACAATTCACCAATTCGTGGGACATCTGAGACTTTCAAGCTTCTAGGAGTAAAAGGATACAGCAAATCATCCCCATGGGATGTAGTTTTGATTTGATCATCAGGTTCATCTGCAATTTCTTCAATCTCACTTACAGAGATAGCAAAATCAGATGGTGTATTTGGAATATGCGTCATTTCAGAGGAGAACTTTGGAGCAACTTCACATGTATCTTCTATAGTTGCAACCCCAAGCAAAGAGGCCTGTGAAGAAACACTGAAAACATTTCTCATCCAGTTGTCATTGCAGTCACTTACCAACACTTCACAGTTATTAGGCATGGTTGGAAGTAAACCAACAAGGTTTTGACATCCAGAAATCTCTAGCTTTTGTAAAGAAGGAAGGAGCTGGGGTAAGTCCCTTACCAGCTTTGGACAATTCTGTACAAAGAGCTTGCGGAGGCATGGGAATTCAGAGCCCTCAATTTTCAAAGGAGCCCAATCTTTCCATTCCAACATTCCATAGAATTGGAGAGTCTCCAGAGACTTAAATGGCCCATGTGAAGTAGTCATTCCATAGAATTCTGGACCTATATAACTAACCTTATCAAACCCTTCAATGATGAGATCTTTAAGCGAAGGCAGTTGGCCAAGTGGTGGCAGTGACAAGCATCTACAGTCAAGAAGACGTAGGAAGATTAGATTTAGAAAAGAAGCATCTCCCAACCAATCTGGAAATCTTCTACCACAATAGGCAAAAATTGTAAGCTTTTTTAACTCTCTTGGTGGTTCAAGATTTTCAAGTACTTCTCTATGATTCTGTGGATGATTATTACTGATGCTCCACTGCAACAAAAGATCATCCAGGTGTTTTTTTCCTTTCAAATTGGCACTTGAGGCATCTGTGCTACGTACTACATTCTGCAACTTTGAAATGGCCAGTGTTCGGAGACTTGAAAGGCCAGCCAATGCGTCCATCCTTAACTCATGTTTTCCAACAATGAAGTCAGTCAAGGTTCGGAGACTTGTTAATTTGCCCATTAACACTGACATACCTTGGACACCACTGCATTTGATATCAAGATGACGTAAATTATTCAGATCCGATATTTTGGCAGGCAAATTTGTAAGATAATGACAGAATGACAACTTGAGTGTCTGTAAATTGTACAGGTCACAAATTGACTCAGGCAATGCCCTTATTCTAGTGAAAGAGAGGTTCAGGTATTGAAGATGCCTTAATTTTCCAATTGAAGCTGGCAACTTAACAATGTCACAACCAGACAAAGATAAAGTTCGCAAGGACTGTGAATTTGACACCATACTTAGCAATGCCTTGGTACTCAATTGATATCGAGGTCCAAATGACCTATAAAGTGCTAAAGATGTTCTCAAATACCGATATTTACGAAGCTCCCAGAAGTTATCAGAGAATTCCTTTATGCTTCGACCAAATGACAAATGACGAGCCAATTCAAAATCCACTAAGCTTTCCTCATTCCTTTCCAAGTGTAGATAAAATTTTCCAGCTAAGAATAATGCTAAATCATGAACCAGATCATGCATCAGGAAACCTGCACCAGAATCATTACTTGACTTCTGAATAAATGACCTTGCTAACAAGAAGTCAAAGTACGCTACACCAACATCTTCCATGCTTATCCCACTTGAATTCGACTGTTGCAGAAAACCTTCAGCCATCCATAAGAGGACCACTTCTTTCTTTACAAATTCATATCCCTTGGGAAACAAGGAAAGAAAGGTGAAGCATCGCTTCAGACTTGAAGGGAGGTCAAGATAACACAATCTTAAAAATGGAAGACAGAGATTCCAGTCACCTTCCCACAGTTCACTCATCGATATCATAATCCATTCATCAAGGTCCTTTTTTGCATGTAGGAGAGACCCTAGCATCTTTGCAGCTAAAGGCAAGCCTTGACATTTCTTTACGATTTCTTTACCAACTTCTATTTTTGGTTCAGAAGGGAGGTCACCATGGCCAAAAGCACGTGCTGCAAATACTAACCAGCAATCTTGCAGTGATAGGGCTTGGGGATGAACAACATAAGCAGCCTCCATTGCTTCCACAACTTTCTCTTGTCGTGTGGTTACGATTATAGCACTCCCTCTTGCTGCAGCTTCAAAAGTAGTTCTCAGTAAGCTCCAATTTGTCTCATCTAAAACCCAGCAATCGTCCAAAACAAGAAGAAATTTTTTCCCCCATAGATACTCCTTGAGATCAGTCCTCAGAAAGTCAAGATTATCATTATGAGAAAACACGGTCGTGAAAGCCATCAAAATCTTCTCAGCTAACCTGCTAGCACTGAACGTTTGAGAAACATTGACCCATGCTCTGACCCCAAAAGATGACTTCAACCTGTAATTGTTGTAAACAAGCTGAGCAAGCGTTGTCTTGCCAATTCCACCAATACCCACTATGCCAATCACACAAGTATTACCAACAACAGTACCTGCACGAGCATTATCTGACAGCAAAAAATCCAAAATTTCCTCCATTTCTTTCCCTCTGCCATAGACATGTTCTTGATCTTCCACTAATGAAGAAGCAGAACAAGATGCCATCTTTTTCACAAATTCTTCACTATCTTCTTTCTGGGTCACACGTTCCGTCAAACCGAGCAATTCTTTCGTTTGCAACAAGTTTTCCACTTGCTCCATGATTTGCCGCAAACTGGGTCGAATTTTGGCAAGTGGGTTCCCGGTGGGCAAGAATCTGCGTATGCTATTCTCCAACCCAGTGCCATATTTTGCTTTCACATCAATAGAGTGGAGGGTGATCTCGTGTAGCAGTTCTTCCATAAGATAGAGAGTGTGTTGGAGTTGGGTTAGCCATTTTCTAATTCTGACAACCGATCCTCCCTCTCCAACAACTCCAAATTGTTTCTCTTCTGCATCGTCAACCACACCAGCAAAGATCTGCAGAGCCTCCTTTAGCCGACCCGCGCGGTTATGCCTTTTGAGGAATTTTGTGGCTGCAGGAGTAGCCAGCTTGGCTATCAGCTCCTCAAGAAAATCAGACAATAAGGCGGAACCGGAACCCATGCTGAACATGGCAAAATACGAAGGATTTCTATGTAACCTTCTTTGGTTTTTGTCTTGGTAAGTGGAAATCTAGATAACCTTCTGCTAAAGCAGACACTTAACTTCGAGTATGGCTTCTTCTTCACTTGTTCTCCTCTTTTTTTTTTTTTTTTCAGTGTTTAAAAGTTTAGGATGTGGCTCTATCCAACGAGATTCTGAATTTGAAGATAAGTGTTGGTCGGATGTGTATTTTTTTTATATAAAAATATATTTGTTATATTTTAATTTTATGGGGATATTTATGTTATTTAAAATAATTTTGATTCTATTTTGCTTTGATCTCATGTAGTAACAAACAATGTAATTACTTAAATTTCAAAAGTTAATAAACTGTGAAATGAGAACACTTTTTTTTTTGGTAAAATGAGAACGATTACTTTATTTCAGCTAATTTTGTTCTATTTTAATTCCATTCATTTTCCATAGAATTACCGTTCCATTCTCTGTAGTAAACGTGACGTCACGCGGAAGTCGTATACGTTCTCTTGGTGAAGGAGAACGTTCAAGCATGCATGTAAGTCATCTGTGTAAAAATATTTTTATATTTTTATTTATATATGTGTTCATGTATTATTAAAAAAATTAAATTTTTTAAGTAATTATTATGATAATCAAATTCTTTTAATGATTTAATAACACATAATTAAATGATAATATAATTTTTTTTTACATTAATAAAAAAATTAAAATTAAACTCAAATTATATTACGAAGCCGCCTACACCTAAGACGATTTTTGAATAAATATCAAAACAGATGTATTTCGGTACAAGAAAAAAGTAAGGTATTTTAATAAATAAATAAATCTATATTGATATAAAAAAAGCCGGCATTTGTCATTATTGTTGTTAATAGAGCAAAGTTAAAGTGGTTCATTATACTAAACTATATCGGCTAAGTTGGTCCAGGTTAGTCCATAGATTTACCTTGAAGGCCCCTAAAGTCAAATTAGGCAAATATTAAAAGTATGAAGGGATATTATAAATTAGTAAGACATGTAATTTTTTTTTTTTAAAAGAGTTAAACCAGTACCGGAGAATATGGGTGAAGCCAGAGAGGCAGATAGAGAATCTCACCTTGGTGGTGAACAGTTAACACGCAAAGGAATATCCATTCCTTAAAATTTACTATGAAATGAAAGGAATGAGCATTCCTTAGGGATGGATGGTCTTTGAAAGGAACGAGCATTTTCCTTTTTTATTTTTCAACTAAACATGAGAATAAAAATATATCATTCTCATTCCATTCCATTCTATTCCATTCCATATAATCTTAGCCAATCTTAGCCTATGTTTAGTTTGACGAAATGGTCTTTGATAGAATGGGTAAGGGAACGAGAGTGAAAATGAGAATAAAATGAAATGTTCATTCTTATATTTTATTTGGCATGGTTAATAGGCTTGATAATGGGGCGGATAGGAGCGGATTTTTGCCCATTCTTAACCTGCACTGCAACTCTTAGATGAATCTTTAACTTGTTCTTACCTGTCTTGCGAATTTTGTAAATAAAAACTCGCATCCTACTTATAAAAAAATAATAAAACTTGAACCCTACTCGTATCCTACCCGTATATACTATATAATACACAATATAATATAAATAATTAAAAAAATATTCATTGCATAAAAAATCTCAAGTTACATTAAGTATGAAACATACTCTTTGTGAAATAATTGGAATACGGATATGGTAAAGGCGGATAAACCTTAAACCCGAACCTGTCTCACATCGCAGCATAGTTTAAATTCACCACGCTCCATTCCTATGTTGGGCGGGTTTTAAACCCACCCCACGCGGGTTGAGACGGATAGGGTATCCGCAGGATGAGTTGAAATTGTCATCCTTAATGATTAAAAATGAGAATGAGAATAAAATAGAATCACCGTTCCTTCTGCCTTTTCCTCAAATGAATGAAATTGCCATTCCTTAAGAAATGAATATTTCTTCCCTTATTTCTCAACCAAATATGGAATCTCATTCTCATTTTTATTATATTCATTTCCTTTTCATCATACCAGGCCTATATTTTAAGAACTTAAAAAATATGATATTTTTTTAAGTAATTAAAAAGAAAATTAGATTGATTCATTAAAAAAATATTTTTTTAATATAATGACAACACGGAAGTCATAATTAAAATACTCAAATTCTTAATCATTAGTTTAGTCCACGTTCTAAGGACTTAATTTTTTCAAAAACTGTCCACAAGAAACAGCTTATGGCAGTGGTTTTTTTACCCCCATGGATGGGAATTATTTGACAATTCTCATCGAAGAAGCTCCCCTTTTTTCAAAAGTTTTCTCGTTAGATGTTTAATCACGCAATCATGTGAACAATTCTTGCACGGACAAAAGAAAAGCAGTGTGCAAAAGTGGTTGAATTTTTTCCTTTTTAAAATTTGTGCAAAATTATTGACATGTTTACATAAACTTGGAGGTGGGATAAATTTAATAACGTGAAAAATGAGTGTAAGATTTTCTGAATAAATAATTGTTTATGTAACATAATCCCTATTTTTATTTGATGTCTCATTTGATACGTAATTTTCTTTTACAAGATTACGTTTCGTACATATAATTTTCGTACTTCCAACTAAACCCTGTGAATTGTTTGCAAGGAATTGCCAAAAGTAATAGTTCAAGAGATGTGACAATTGCCTTCTTACTTCAAATTCTTGTTTCGGTCAACTGAACAAATTTAAAATGCACCTAAGAAAGAAAAAAATGATCGAACAATGATATGGAATTTAGTAAAAGAAAGCAAGAAGAAGCATACATACACAATTATTTGCAAATCTAAGCATGTAAAGAGAAGCTACAGATTCAGTTCATTAGATAAAGAGTTGAAAGACTGAACATGAGAATGAAAGACCTAATATAGGTGATGGCAGAAATTGACACGTGTTTTTAGTGTGTTTGTTTTAGATTTTTGTGAACGCCGACGGGCGTTTCATGTTTTTCAATGCACTTATGTAGAAAGTAAATTTTTCTTATTTTTCTCAAACGCTCATTGGCGTTCATCCTCCGGCTAAAACAAACATAGCTTAATTCAGTATAAAAAATTTACATTATCAGTAAATAATACATTAGAGTAACTAAAATTGATAACTTGTAATAAAAATTTAACTGTTTTTTAAATAGCTGAAACCACACAATCATTGATGATATAAAACTTTTACAATATCAATGAATTAAAATTAAATCTTGTCAATAATTAACTGATAAGCAAGTTCAGATGGCAAGGTAGCACAAACAGGTTTGCTATTATGATCACAAAGGGCAATACAATACCTGAAAGTAGGGGTAATTCCAGTTCTCTTCTGTAATATTGTTTAGTCCTCAATGGTGGTATGTGGTATGCGAGAAAGGAGCTGCCAATATACTCCTGTTTCCCTTTCACACAGCGGCTTTAGCAGTGAACATCCTCTAACAAGGAGAGAAGAAAGGGAGTCTGCTAGTCCCTGCAGAGGTAGGGATTCGAGCTGATCACAATCCTTAATCTTCAGATATTTAAGAGATGTGAGGTGTTGAATATGGTCTAGCGATGAAAGATTCTGAAGTTTGCTAATATGTAATGAAGTCAGTGATGCCAGTTTAGATGGACTCCACTCTCTCTGGGGTGAGAGATTTAAGCAATTATCAATAGAAAGTGAGAGGAGTTTGGGAGCAGGAAGACCTCCTTCAGGAAGCCAGACCAAGTTTGGGCAATCCTTAAGTTTCAACTTCTGTAGACACAAGAGATCCTCTTGACTTTCTGCTAAAACTGAAAGGGACCGGAGGTTGCAACAATCTTGGATACGTAGGTCTTGAAGACAGGTGAAGAAGTAAAAGGGAAAAGAGACAAGAGAATCACAGCTACTCTTTAAATGCAATTGCTCAAGAGAAGCATATTGGTTCACAATGGCCTCAGACTGGATGAGTTGTAGATTCCTACACTCGTATATATCTAGTGATCTTAATGAACTTGGGAGACCATCCTTGGGAAAGGATACAAGAGATGAGCAATTGCGTATGATCAATGATTCAAGATATGTGTTTCCATGCATCATTCCCTCTGGTAGGGACACCAAAGAATCACAACCTGTTAACTCTAGTTTCTGCAATATTGGAACCCTTGGCAGTGAATCCCCTAGATTTTGACATCCAGAAATCACTAGACTTTCCAAAGAAGGCAGGCAGTATGGCAGTTTTCCAGTAAGCCTTGGACATCTTTGCATATGAAGTTCTACAAGGGAAGGAAACTCTCCACCCTCAACTTCAACAGGCAGCCATTCCTCCCAGTTAAGCAGGTCCTCGAACTTAAGAATCACCAAGGATCTGAATGGTTTAGTTATGTTCCCATAGAATTCCGGACCAACGCTCTGCAAACTTGTCATTTTTGTTAAATGCAGTTCTAAGAGGGAAGGCAACTGCCCAAGTGATGGGAGGGACAAGCAACTTCTGCAGTCAGTAAGACTTAGAAACACCAAGTTCGAGAATAAAGAGTTTCCCAACCAATTGGGAAATGTTGTTCCACCAAAGTTCTCGATCTTAAGCCTTTTCAAATATTCATGTGGCTGTAAAACATCGAGCACAGATGTCTCATTCTGTATATCATGATTTACTGCTGTCCATTTGAATTCCAAGTCCATAAGATGCTTCTTACTCCCCAAGTTTGCCTCCGAAGCATCAGCAACATGGATTACATTCTGCAGGTTCAGAATTGAAAGTGAACCATGAAGTTCTGAAAGCTCGCCCAACTCACGAATCCTTGATCCACTGTTTCTGCTCACGTAAAAAGTTGTCAATACTTGGAGAGCTTTTAGTCTGTTGAAATGTAAAGGCATCTCAGCTAAGCCTGTTCTGGAGATGTCTAAGTGGCGCAAATTAACAAGATTGTACATATTAGCTGGTAACTTGCTGAGATGACGGCAACCAGACAATAACAGTGTCTCTAAGTTATACAAAGAGCCAACAGAATAAGGAAGCAGCTTGATTAAAGTGTGAGATAGATTCAAGTATCGAAGATGCTTTAGGTTTCCCATTGAATCTGGCAATCTAGTTATTACATAATGAGACAAAGAAAGTGTACGCAGCCATTTCAATTTTGGCAATAGATCATATAAAATTACATTAGTTACTGAAGAAGAGTAACCAAAGTTTGAGAACCTAAAAGGAAGAAAAGTCCTCAGTTGCCGGAACTTATAGAAGGCCTCAAATTTCTCAGGGGCATCATATATGTCTTGTATGTATGACAAATGGCGAACCTTCACAGAGATTTTCTGTGGGTTACTGTCCTCTAGCATATAAGAAAATTCACCTGCCACATGTCGCGCTAAGTCATTGACAAGGTCATGCATTACAAAACATGATTCTTTCGTACCTGCTTGAAAAAATGATCTTGACAGTAACTCGTGAATGTATTTGTTTCCTACATCTTCCATTCTTTTTACACCTTTTGGCTGTGGAAGGAGACCTTCAGCCATCCATAAACAGATCAAATGCCACTTTCTGATTTCATAGCCCTTAGGAAATATGGAACAATAGGCAAAGCAGCGCTTCAGATGTGAAGGCAGATGATTATAACTCAATCTTAAAGCAGGAATTAAGCTGCCGTGATCATTTGGTAGATCCCATAGCTTATTATTCAATACACTATCCCATTCCTCAACATCTACTACAGAATGTAAGAGACTACCTAGTGTTTTTGCGGCTAATGGGAGACCGCAGCACTTTTTCACAATTTTTTCTCCTATTTCTTTCAAGGTTGGACATGCATCAGGGTTTCCAGATTTGAATGCATGATTTACAAATAACTTCCAACAATCTTCATATTTGAGATGTGGAAGAGGATAAGTTAAGGAGGCACGGATAGTTGATGCAACTGTAAGATGGCGTGATGTCATAATTATTCTACTTCCACAGTCCCCAACACTGAAAGGTTTTTTGAGGACATCCCAGTCAAGAAAACTCTCATTAGAAAAATCATCTAAAACAAGTAGAAATCTTCTTCTTTCCATTTTATCACTTAGTCTGAGCTGAAGTAGGTTCAAGTCTGTTATATCACAATAGCTCATGGTGACTGACTCATAGACTTTTTTGGTTATCTCACACACATTCAGTCCCTCTGAAATATAGACCCACGATCTTAGGTAAAAATGTCTCTTCACCCTCTCATCATTGTACAAAAGCTGAGCAAGGGTTGTCTTGCCAATCCCTGCCATCCCAACAATTGTAACAACAGGAACTCCCTCCCCATTTGCATTCCCTGATAGTAAAAACTCAACAATTCTCTCTTTATCACCTTCCCTTCCATATAACTCAGATTCATCTACCAAAGAAGTTGTAGGCACAGATAATGGGGGTAGCTTGTGTACAACACCATCTTTGAGACCAAGGATTTCTTTCTGTTCTGCTATGGATTTCAGTCTCTCAATTATTTTCTCAATCTTGGATTTTATCGTTTCCTTGAATGGATTCAAAGAAGAGAAGAAGTCTCGTACCTGATCCAAACTAGGCTGAGATTCAGCAGCTTCTATCTTGCAATACAAAGCTTCAGTAGCAATATCATACAACAGGTCCTCAGCATCATAGACAACCTCTTTCAGCTTATCCACCCAGTCTTTCACAAATGAGTCAGCAATCTCTTTCTCCTCTGCATCACTAAGAACGGCATTGACAGACAGCAACAGTATTTTCAGCTTCTCTAAGAGTGCCTCATGAAGCTCAATCCGTCTGAAGAAGTCTATGAGTTCACGGTGAGCTATCCTATCAAAGAGAACTTGAAGGAAGGCAGAGAGCAATGGCCCAAAAGCATCAACCATGCTGCTATGATGACTTCACAAAGTAGGGAGTAGAGTGAAATGGAGAATGAGGAAGAAAACGGCTGTGCTTTGAGGAGCTTAATTTGCATTGCAATTGAAATGGAGAAAAATTAAGTTGACTTCAGTTGCTCATTTCATTGACTTGTGGTTCTCTTAGTTGGATTAGAATTTATAAACATGACCCATGTTCATGTTTAGCCCAAGATCAACGAAAGTTCATGTGTACACGTGGCCCAAGAAATAAATAAATACTGGTGAAATTGGAATAGGGAAGCCCTAAGCCCTTCTTTGACTCGGTCAAGTCGACGCTCTAGGATAAAATGGCTAGGACTTGGACATATGCACCACGAGCACATTGGCGTAAGATAGAAAACCCCATGGGAAAAGACTCCACACTAAATCGATTAACACACAGGCACCACAGTACAAAGACATGAGCCAACCTCCACAATAAAAAAACCCTTGGGAGATAGAACAATACTAAGTTCCATAAGTTTTAGTGATACCTTTTGCAACTACATATGCTTATTGAGGATCCATTCTAAATCTGTCTCTTAGTGTGAATTTAGATTAGTTGTGAAAAAAAATTATGTTAAAAATTAGTTATGTGTATAATTAATTTTTAAAAAAATTAATTTATGTTTGGATATATTAATTTATAATTGATTTTACAATAAAGAGTTTGGTTTGGATTGTATACAAAAATTGTTTTTATGTATTAAATTATTAAAAGATATATGGAATGACTAAAAAAGTTATTTAGTTGAAGGAAAATAAGTATTTATCTCTCAAAGCTTTTAAAATAATCTGAAATTAAATAATTAAAAGTTTAAAATAAAAGTTTTTTAAAAAAATCTGTTTTTAGTTAATGAAAAATTAATATTAATTTATAATCAATTTTACACACTTTAAACAAATAAAATAAAGTTTAGATAAAACAAATTTTTATTAAAAAAACAATTATTACAAAAAAATAATCAAAACCAAACATACTTTTAAAAGTTAAGTTAATAAAATCAATAATTTGAACCATGAGGTGTTCAGTACCTTAACTGTGTTCTATTAGTACAAAAGAGTTTCAAATTTTATTAAAAACACTTATAACTAAGATCAAATTGACATGTCAAGCGAGAATTAATGTCTCACTCAAATAATGTAAAAAAATATTGTGGTCTTAAAAAATAATCAAATAATTTGGACAAATGAACAGTAAAAGGTTTAGAGTAAAAGATTTCTATTTATAGACAGACGCAAGTGGGCTACAGGTGTTAGCAGATTATGATGATCCGTTAGAATAGGTAAGCATCCTTCTAGTGCTCCGGGGATGCAGGAGTGGTCCTGTTCTGGGTTCAGGTTTGATTAAGTTGGGCCAATACAGTACCTATCATCATATATATAACAGTGGCAGGCATAGGATTATGCCCATTCATCTTAAAATGACAAGAACGATCTCCTATAGAAAACCTAATATTGAAGCCGAAACAACTGTGCTTCCATTCATCAAATCAATATATGATAATTACATGATATTTGAGTTTTGAAAAAGAAGAAAGCCATTAGCTCATCTAGTTGGGTGAGAAATTGAGTAGAGGTTAGATTTTAAGCGGTGACGGAACTCGAAATTTCAATCGGTTAGCGTAGTATATACATAAAAAAATAAATATTTAATTTTTTAATTAAAAATAAATATTATTTGTATCAATAAATAATATATTAATAAAAATTTATACTAAAAAAATAGCTTTAAAATAATTTACACGTTTTCAAAACAAAAGAAAATGAAAGCCATCTTTTTTCTCCTTAAAATGATACAAAAGTCTGAAAATAATAGGATTATAATGTACATAAGAACTGAACAGGTTATTTTTTAAGAGTAAAAGTAAAAAAGAGTAAATTATTTGTCAACTAGTAAATATACGGCACTTTTTACATCTCAGTATATAATAGTATCTAAATTTCATTAAGTTATTAAAACATTAATTGAACGTACTTTGAATTTTTGTGTATGGTTTATATTCTTCAAATCTATATTATTAGAATAAAAATAACATTTTCCTAATAATCTATAAGCATTCTTTTTAAATTATGAACAGTTTGTTTAATAACATGAATGATGAGTTTGAATAAAAATTAAAAATATAAACAAGCTCATGCTATAAAGAAATGATATCATCTGTTTCACTAACATTGTAAAAATTATTATATCAAAATTAAATCCATTAGTGTAATATAATTTCGATGTTAGTTTCTACTATATTGTGTTGATTTTAGCTTTCATTTACTTTATTTAATTGATTCATAATACCTTATAGAAATGGCTATACTCTAACAAGAAGCTCCATAATACCTTTAGCACCACCAGCAAATGAGCTTCTATTCATCAGTATACCCTTTTCATCCAAGTTACCAAGTATATCTGAGTTTCAGAAATAACCAAAAGTTAGTTTGCAGGATCTGCAGTAATTATCAAGTTCAATATGTCACATAATGAGACTGAGAGAGACAACTAGTTACCAGGTAAAACTTCATATCCATGCTGCCTGAGAAGCCTGAAGCATAGTGTAGTTACATGAAAATTCTCTTCTACACTTGGATTGTTGCTGCATGTTCTTGACAGAGACTAGTATAGTTAATTTCGAGGAACTCATTGATTTCCTTCTCAAAGTGGTTGGCAAGGCCTAGTTTTTGGATCCAATCAATCAACTCTAATTTTTGCAAAACGTCCATCTCTTGAACAAAAAGACCCTTTACTTTAATTATCGGCTTGTCCAACAGTACGCCAAATTCTTCTTTCTGTGTAGAAATTACGTAACCAAGTATACATAAATGAAAAACATGTTACGAACTTTATCTAATTAACTTTACCCCAATATTGTTCAAAGCAAGTAATAGATTTTAACCTGCAGTTCAGAGCCAAAGTTGTACGGCTGCCATAGGATTACATTCGCAATTGAGCAAAAACATGGTAGTAGCATATAAATTAATTAAACAAGAAAATTTATTAGTTGCATGACTTCAATAGTATATATACTCTCAGAAATAAAATGACTAAGTATATAAAAATAAGAAACAAAAATATGGATATATAGCATATGTATCTCACATCATATTTACTCGTAAGTCGTAGGAAGTCGTATTTCCAAATGTGGGGTTTATAATTTGCAGATCTTCTATTCTCTGTCACACTCTGAAATGGTAGATAGTCTTGCTTCAAGTCTGATTGATTCATAAAATCAATGTTGTTCACCATTGTTTCAATGTATTCTCTGCTGGTGGCACCTTAATAGTCCAAGTCTAGCCAGAGCTCGCTTCCTTTATATAGTCATCATACTACGTACATGAAAAATCGATTCACGTGGCTGCCAAGTGTTTTCTCTCATTGTATTGTTTTTTTCTTTTTGTGAGATGAACCACAGCCACGTGAAACACAACGATAGGACCATTATTGGACTAAGATTTTTCGAGAAACTTTAACCTAAGATCAAACTTTTTATTTAGTTAGTACAACTGTAGTGATTATTATTTTGAGAAAAAGCTGTTAAAAGCTATTTTTTAAACTAATAAAAAGTACAAAATTTAAAATAGTTGTCTGGTTTGATATTGACCAAAATTACTATGTATTCTTTAATTATCTTTTTTATATATTGAAGCTATAAAAACAATAAAAGTGTGAAAAATTGCTGTAAATATATTCTCTTCTATTTTTTTTCTAGTTTTCTCTCCTTTCTAACATCGACGTACTCATTTCCTCTTGACTTGCATACCAATTACCAACCATATATTCCCATTGTCCTTGTCGTTCACAACACGCGCGGAATGACCACAGAGCCTTTATTCTCTGGCTCACTCGATGTTTACCAGTTGCCAATAATTTAGATAGATTCATAAATTCCTGCTAAGGACCCATAATTGAGGGTCCAATTAATACATATGTATTCAATAATTATGTTGATGTTTTTTACTAGCTTTCTAAGACTTCTATGAAATTTTAAGTACTTGGAAAAATATTACATTATGTGACTAAGAAACATCTGTTCTCCTCGATCCCATTACTCATAAGTATCTCTCACTAGCTAATTGCCCATTGGAGTGTACAGTGGTAGACCTATATGTAAAACAAAGAGACGTCAATGGTGTAAAACCTATCATGCACGTATAAGAATATTTGGATACAATCGGTAGGAATACGTAATTTCTTAGAAAATTAAGATACAAGTATGATAGGGTATAATATAACATATGTATCAAAAATTATAAATATCATCTTATAAAATATTAAAAAAAATTATAAAACCATCATAATACATCATAAATAAAAATAACAATAGTTGGTTCATTCCATGATTAAGAGAGAAAAGTGGAGAAAATAGTTTTTATTTTCAGTATTAGTCACTACAAACACAATAAAATACTATAATTTATTAATTTTTTTATGATATCTCATCCATATTGATACAAAAATTCAAAAATAAAAATTATAGAATATAGGCTCCGCTAGTATATGTGGAGTATCCAATATCGGATATTAGTATCTGATACGGGTACGTATCCAACATAGGTACGACAAATATTTTGAAGTATCAATACTTTTTAGGTGTAAAGTGAAGTTAGATGCAACGAACTTCAGTCGCAGCAGCAAGTGGGCCTTATGATTTGCCTTAAATTAAAACTTTTATTATTTTTAAAACTTTATGGGGTAATAATTCTTTAAACAGATTGGTTCCAAACTTAATTTCATTAAGGTTCTTTGGTCTAATAGAATAATGCCTCTCTCAATGTATGTGTCGTGTTCGTGCTTATTTTTTCTCAAATTATCTTTCTCTATGTAGTACACCCTCTGTCTTTTGCTATTTTTTTCTCCAATTCTTTGCGCATGTCTGAACCCTTTTTGGTTGTTTTACTTTTAGCTATTTATAATTCAAATAATTATGACTGATCATATTTCTTTCTTTATTTAAAATTTTTCATTGTATAAGTGGAGATTGTTCCCATTTTGTCAATTCTAATGAACTATTGCCCTTGAACTTTCTAGGAAGTAGTATCTTATGCTTCCTTAACCGTAGTATAACTTTTACAGGTACGTTGTTGGGTGCCTTAATCCCTGCTCCCATGCTTTGATAATAGATAGATAGACAAAAATTAAAGCCTAGGCAGACAAGATAGGATAGAAGTCAGTTCATGATCTGTTTGAAAGTTTAAATTTTTATTGCTATGTTTGCAAGAAATATAAGTACATTCCATATCCATAGAATAATTTTGCTATTTGAGATGCCACTCACTACAAAATGACCATTATAAATCACCACAAAAAAAATAAAACAGACCATTATAATTGTAGTTTAAGGGGTAAAAATTTTGTATCAGCGGAAAAGATTTATGGACCTTTTGTGGTGCCTATAATCATAGATTGTAATGAATAATCATAACTAAAATAAAAATCATTGTTCTAGCTATAAAAATTGTTGTTTAAGTTGCAAATGACAACGGCTTCCAGTGTATTTACCGTAAAATGACTCATGTAGACTTAAAACCCCTTCTCTTACCACCGTCTTGTCCCTTGTTTGTAAGCTTGAGTTGTGACACGGTTAGCAGTTAAACTAAGGTTGACACGGTTGAAACGACCAAACTACGGCATTCTCTAGCCCAGCTCACTTGCTCTGACTTAATAATGATGGCCACTTGTTCGTAGATCATGGTTTTTGCAGGTAAAGAGATTGCGCAGAATTTAAACAGTAAAAAGATGCAATTATTATTGGGAAAATAATATTTTGGATCAATTTAATAAAGATAATGTCAATTTAATTCGTTTTAAAAATTAATTAAATATTCAATTACATTAATCAATAATTTATATATAATTAATCATATATTTATTAATTAATATAATTAAATATTTAATTAATTTTTAAAACAAATTAAATTAACATTATCTTTATCAAATTCAACTAAAAATTTTCTCATTATTATTCAACAGCTGAAGTCATAAAGAACGTGCGAGGAATTTGTACAACTATGTGACATTACTCCGTTTTACGTTGACATTTCAAGCATGGACAAGTCCCAAACAAACCACATGGGTCCAGAACACCATTACCTGCATCTTTCATTGCAACTGAGTACGAAACAACCAAAAGCCCAAGTCAACTACTCTAAAGTCTAATAAAGCCTTTATCCTGATCCTTCGTCTCAACAAAGCAGGGCATTCTGACCACCAGAGAAACCAGACACCAATCATTACATTTCCTTCACTTTTCACATTGTTATAGGATCACAGCATCATGGTTGATGCACTAGGGGCATTCCTCTCTGCCTTTCTGCAAGTGCTGTTGGATAGGATAGCTCGTCATGAGCTTATAGACTTCTTCCGGGGCAACCATCTTGATGAGGCACTTCTAGAGAAGTTGAAGATGCTTTTGCTATCCGTCACTACAGTGCTTAGTGATGCTGAGGAGAAACAGCTTATTGATCCATTGGTGAAGGAATGGATTGATAGGCTTAAAAATGATGCCTACGATGCAGATGATCTCTTGGATGAGATTGTTACTAAAGCCTTGCAAGACCAGATGGAATCTGGGTTTTACACGTCCTTATATCAGGTAAGAGATTATGCTTCTTCTCTCAATCCATTTGCCGAACGAGTTAAGTCAAAAGTTGATAGGATAATTGAGAGATTGAAATCTGTAATAGAGCATAAAGATATTCTTGGTCTTAAGGAAGGTGGTGTAGGTAAATCACTCCCGTTAGCTCCAGCCACGACTTCTTTGGTGGATGAAGATCGAGTGTATGGCAGAAATGGTGATAGGGAGAAGATTATTGATTTTCTGTTATCAGGCAATGCAAATGGAGAAGGGGTGTCAGTGGTTGCAATTGTTGGTATGGGAGGGGTAGGCAAGACAACTCTTGCTCAGATTTTGTACAATGACGCACGGGTGAGGAACCATTTTCAATTAAGATCATGGACCTCTGTTTCAGAGACATTAGATGTGAGTGAAATAACCAAAAAAGTTTTCGAGTCATTCACTTTATGGTATTCTAATATCACAGACTTGAATGTACTCCAGATCCAGCTTAAAGATAGATTGGCAAGACGAAGATTCCTGCTTGTTTTGGATGGGTTTTGGAATGAGAACTTTCTTGACTGGGACATCCTCCAAAGGCCCTTTAGATCAGGATACTGCGGAAGTAGAATTATTGTCACCACACGTAGTCAAAGTGTTGCGATGACAATTCGTGCTGGTTTAACTCATTCCCTCTCCCTTCTATCTCATGAAGATACCTGGAAGTTATTCTCAAGTCATGCATTCAAATCTGGAAACCCGGATGAGCATCCTATCTTGGCAAAAATCGGCCAGAAAATAGTAAAAAAGTGCAATGGTCTCCCTCTAGCTGCAAAAACACTAGGGAGTCTCCTACGTTCTAAAGAGGATGCCGAGGAATGGGAAAATATATCTAATAGTAAGATATGGGAGTTACCAAGTGAAAAGAGTAGCATACTTCCTGCTTTAAGATTGAGCTACAGTCATCTCCCTTCGCATTTAAAGCGATGCTTTACTTATTGTTCCATATTTCCTAAAGGCTATGAAATCAATAAGTGGAACTTGATCTATTTATGGATGGCTGAAGGTATCCTGCCACAGCCAAAAACAGAGAAGCGAATGGAAGATGTAGGAGATGAATGCTTTCAAGAGTTACTGTCCAGGTCATTCTTTCATTGGTCAACTCACCACAAATCATGTTTTATGATGCATGACCTTATCAGTGACTTAGCACAGTGTGTTGCAGGAGAATTCTGTTACAAGCTAGAGGATAATAATCCAAGCAAAATTACAATGAGGGTTCGTCATTTATCATATTTACAAGGCATATATGATGACCCTGAAAAATTTGAGACCCTCTCTGAATTCCAGCAACTGAGGACCTTCCTACCATTCAGATTCTCATACTTTGGTTACTCCTCTTCAATTACTAGTATGGTTTCGATTCTATTACCAAAACTGAAACGCCTGCGTGTGCTCAGTCTGTCTCATTATCATATTTCCAAGTTGCCAGATTCAGTTGGAAACTTAATGCATCTACGGTACTTGGATCTTGCTTACACTGCAATTGAGCGCCTACCTGATTCTGTCAGCACTTTGTATAACTTGGAGACAATGATGTTGTCAGGTTGTCGTCGTCTCACCAAGTTACCAACAAACATGTTCAGACTTGTCAATTTGCGACATCTTGATATTAGTGGAAGCAGCGTGATAGAGATGCCAGCAGAATTTGGCAGACTAAAATCTCTCCAAGTGTTGACTAGTTTTGTTGTGAGCAGAGATGGGGGTTCAAAAGTTAGTGAGTTGGGGGAGCTTTTGCAGCTTCGTGGAGCACTTCTGATTGTGAACCTGCAGAATGTAGTCAATGCAAGAGAAGCCTTCAATGCCGGGTTGAGGAATAAGAAATATCTTCATGAGTTAGAATTCAAATGGACAACTACAACTCATGATGTACAGAGTGAAACTAATGTACTTGATATGCTAGAGCCACATGAAAATGTGAAAAGGCTTAAAATTCAAAATTTTGGTGGTAATAAGTTGCCAAATTGGTTGGGGAGCTCTTCACTCTCCAGCATCGTGCTTCTACATCTTGCTGACTGCGGAAGTTGCTTGTCACTGCCATCGCTTGGACAATTGCCCTCCCTCAGAGAACTCTATATAGCAAAGATGACAGGCCTACAGAAGGTGGGTCCTGAATTCTATGGGAATGTAATTGAGCCATTCAGATCCTTGGAGATCATGAAGTTTGAGGACATGACCAACTGGGAAGAGTGGTCAACCAGCGAACTTGAACAAGGTGGGGGGTTCCCTTTGCTCCAAGAGCTTCACATACAGAGATGCCCTAAATTGACCAGAAAGTTACCTGACCAACTTCCTTCCTTAGATAAATTAGTGATCACTGCATGTCAAGCTCTCACAGATTCAATGCCATGGGTTCCAAGGTTGAGAGAATTAGAGATAACTGGTTGCGATGCATTGGTGTCATTATCTGAGCAAATGCTGCAGGGAAATAAATGTCTGCAAATCATGGCCATAAGCAATTGCTCATCTCTGGTCACCATCCCTAGAGATGGCCTAACATGTACGCTAAGATCACTTGAAATATATGAGTGCAGGAATTTACAACTATTCCCACCTCAGAGTCTGATGCAGGAGTCTCACTACTATCTTGCTCTTGAGCGATTGCACTTGAAGTGTTGCTGTAATCCTGTCATCTCCTTTCCATTATCCCTCTTCGCCAAGCTCAAAGATCTTCGTGTTCAAGACTGTAGTATTCTCCAGTTGATTTCATCTGCTCCAAACAGTCTCCCATATCTTCAAAAATTGAAACTGAAGGACTGCTCCAAACTGGTTTGGTTTCCTGAAGGAGGGTTGCCTGCTCCCAAACTTGAGTTACTATCTATCAGCAAATGTGCTGATCTCTCGCCCGATACTGCATGGGGTCTGCAGGCAATGAATTCACTGACTTCTCTTCATATCAGTGGACTTCCTAGTCTCACTTCACTAGAGCACACAGGAATTCAGTACCTAGTCTCTCTCAAAATTCTGAAGATTAAAGCTTGTGATAAGCTTCAATCTCTACCTTTAGATAGACTAGTCACCTCCCTTTCTCATCTTACCATCAGAGCATGCCCATTGTTAAAAGAGCTATGTGAAAGGGACAGAGGGGAATACTGGAGTCTGGTTTCTCACATACCCTCCAGAGTCATTGAAGACTAGCTAGATCGCACACATTAATAGGATAACATGTGAGGTAAATACTTTCACAATTCACTGCATATTCAAAATAAGTTCTGATCGTAATATATTGAAACTCTGCATATATTGAAACCTTATCACTGTTTGGTTGAAAGTGTTGTTCTTATAAAATTTTACATTAATTTAAAATTATTTTTCTACTTTGTCAATTTACATTAAAATTAACGTACATTACAATATGCTTTTTAACAAATAAAAATATTCATGGTTTGCTCACATACTTGTAATAATTTAAATTTTAAGAAATTTGATATGAAAAATTAACATAATAACTAGGTATAATTCAATGGCCAGATTAGTTAAAATTATTTTTACAATGAGTTATTAAACTTTGCAAATGTATTTATTTTTACACAAGTATCAATATATCCTTACCTATAGAGGTATGGTTTTATTTTATTTTTATTTTATTTTATTATTATTATAAGGTAAAGGTATCTTTGAGGCTAATTTTCATGTTAACCAAAACTAAATCCTTCTCAAAGTGATTTTAAGGGTGTAAATTTTTGTAAGTGTTAGCCTAAAATTCAAACCCAAGTTATTATAGTAGGGAACATCTCTTTGACTACTATACTAATCCCTTGAATTGTATAGGTGTTACTATGCCTAGCTATACTCTCCAATTTTCATGTGGAATTCATTAACATGTGGTTGAATTTAGTACAATTTTCTAGTGCTTTAACATAAGTGATTAAGACGGTAAACAAGCTTAGTCTAGCCGAATGATAATATGATAAAGTTTATTCAAATTAAATTTTATACTCAACCTTAATTCATTTATTAAATGAGTTGTTCATTGAAGAAGAATATTATCTATATGATATATTAGTATACGCATATAAAATTAAACTAATATATAAAAATTATAAAATGTTGAGAAACATGATCCTAGAGAGAGAGAAAACTAAAAGAAGATGAAGTGAAATTTATTAAATAAGAAAGTGTGTAAAAATTATTTACAATAGTGATTTATATAATCATAAAGATTTAACTAATTACAACTAACTAATTAATTACTATCTAAATCAATAATTAACCACATGTGTGGTAATAATAAATTTGTTTAGCATGTAGGGACAAGCATAAACAAATTTAAAAATTATTAGTATTATATTACTATTTAAAATGACTCCCAAAATACTAATATTTATGTACGATTTTAGAAACAATTATTATATTATAAATGAAGAAATATGTATATAATGAATAATAAATAGAAACATATATTACTTTATTCTTAACGAGTTGTTTGGAAGCTAACTTAAGACAAGTTTCAAATTCTCAATATACGAGCCTAATATTATCTTCAAACTCATTCATTAAATAAAAAAAAGAATCGAGGCGAGCTCCGACAATTCCCAAATGTCGCGATTCATTTTACAGCGATTCATTTTACAACAAAGTGAGAATGAATGTACCATTAGACAGAGGAGCATGGCTAAAATAAAACTGTCAAGGGTGGTAGGTTATTGAGCTTCTTAATTATACTTTTTTAGATTTAAAATTAAGTTTTGTGCATTGAAAAAAAATTATTAGAAAAGACCGTACTTAATTTGATGATTTTTTCGTCTCAATTAATTTCTGTTATCGACTAAAAAAATATCTTTAATTCACACAAAAAGAAATTAAACAAAGTGGTTTTTTTTTCTTTTTAAATTTTGAAAAAAAATATATACAAATTTCTTAAATTTTAAGTTATTTATAAATAGTCACCGATCTAATTTAATGTTTAAATTAATTTTATTATTTTAATAAACCTTTCTATTCATTTCATATTAATTTATTAGCACAAAAATTACTTAATTTTTTTAATAATCCACGTGTCAGAAACTGACCCATTAATATCAATTTCCTTTGAATTTATTTAATAAATGTTTAAAAAATTAAACCATAATAATAATAATAATAATAATATAAAGATGGTACAACAATTGCAGGGTCTGTGGAGTGTAGACACCTTCCGATTATCATCAGGAGCTGAAATTAAGCTCGGAACCACACACACTTGGACAGAACAGGAGACGCTGACCTCTTTCCTTCCCACCGCAGCTACACTCTTCTTCCCTGTGCTCTGAGGCTTCTCAGCAACCTTGATAGCATCCGCATTTCCCACCGTGGGGGTAGTCAATGCTGGACATTGCACTTCACTGTTGGCTAATTAAAAATTGTATTTTAATCCATTAAGTATGTAGCTTTGTAGCAATTTCTATCTGGGTTCACGTGGTTTTTAAGGTTAAGCTTCACTGATTGGCCACTTGCACCAGGTGCTCTAGTAGAGATTCTAAGAAAGGGGGATTTCATAGAGCTTGGTGGGTTACTCTTGGAAGGAGATGGAGGAATGTCTCCTGACTTGGAAGGAGGAGTCATTGTATTATTATTAATTTTTTTATTAAATAAATTTAAAGAAAATTAATATTAATAGTCAGATTGCGGCAGGTAAATCGTTAGGATTTTTCCCCTTAATTCTTTGGTTACTGAATTAACAGAGGCTGAATGATTGAAATAATAAAATTAGTTTAAACCCTTTTAAAGTTTTAATGACTATGACCCAAAGTTGAGAGCTCCTCTTTTCCCATAATTTTATGTTGTTTACAGCCAAAACAGTGATAATAAATTACCGATCCTTAAATTATATGAGTACACCACAGACTTTTCTTTGTTAGATTAAAATAATGATTTTGTTAAGCTGTCTACTTAGATTCGCCACCTACCATTGGAAAACCACAGCAAATAACTAATAATAATATTTACATAATCCTTACATACCTTTTTAAGTCAATAAATAAAATATTAAATTTTATTAGTTTTTTCTAAATTTAAATAATAATAGAAACATACGAATAAATCCTTTGATTAAAATAATGATTTGTGCTATTATAAATTTGAGTTTAATAATAAACTTTATACGTGAATTTTTTATTTTAAATAATTAAAAAAATTGACATTATAAATCTATATGTATGATAAAATTTAGTTTATAAACATGTTATTACGTATAGGTGTATCGTAAACGTTAATCCGTTGTAATAAAACTCTAAAATATTTGATGGTATATTGTAACATATTTGCTCTTTAAATTGTTTTGTTACCCTTTATATATTTAATATTTTAACAAAGCTATTCTATTTTTTATTTTATTTTAATGTCAGGTATGCTATAGACCTTTGAGTCCTACAAGTGCTTTTTAATGAGTTCAAACCCATAAACTTACTTCTTTAAGTTACGTTTGTTTTCTGCGTTCAGTGCCCTTAAACGGGCGTTTCACATAACGAGAAAAAATTTGCTTCGATAAAAAGCTCTTGGATAGAGTGCCAACGCACGTTTGGACATGCTATTAGTCATTTGATATATTTAGATTTTTTTTATTTTTTTCTGGAATGGTAACAATTTGAATTCACTTGTGGAGCCCACCAGGACGAGATTCCTGGCACTCATTGCACGACTTACATGACTTGACTTGTTCTTCTCATGCTGCAGGCGTAAGAGCCAGAGGTGACTCCTTCTCCTTCGTGCTCTTTATCCTTAATTTGTACAATTGACTGACTCTGAACAAAAGAAAAGAAAAAGAAGCCATTTTTGTGCTTTGCAATATTTCACGATGGGTAGAGCCTTACTCTCTGCTTTCCTTCATGATTTGGATAACCTTCTCCTCACAACTTCTCACACCAAACCTTTCATCAAGAGACTTAGATATCTGAAAGCTACACTCCAGATCCTTAATGGTCTCTTGGATGACGCCGAAGAAAAGCAGTTCACACAAAAAGGCCAAGCGGTGAAGGAGTGGCTAAATGAACTACAACATGCTGTTTACCATTTGGAGGAGCTTCTGGGGCAGATGCAGATCACCACCAACTCTTTGCAGTTGCAGCCACGGAAATTCTTCAGGTCACTCTTCTCAACATCAAAGAAACCAGACGTGGAAATGAAGGTGCAAATCCATAACATCATCCAGAGCTTAGAAGCTCTGGTGAAAAAGAAGGATGTTCTTGGTCTAACTGAGCGTGTCCCTTGGAGGGAATCTATGCAAGACTTGCCTCCATGCTCTGCTGTTTTGGATAACTATTTCTATGGCAATTATCCCAAAGATTATTTCTATGGAAGAGATGAAGAAGAGAAGTCTATAATGGAAATCCTGTTATCAACTAGTGATCATATCAAAGTGATTAACATAGAGGGCAAGGCTGGGGCGGGTAAGACTGCCTTTGCTGATGTTATCTACTTCAACCACAAGGTGAGGGAATCTTTTGAACTCAGAGCTTGGGTGACTGTTCTCTACCATGCCAACGTTAACTTAATGGCAAAGAAGATTCTTGAGGCAGTCACTGAGGAGTTTATTCCCAGTAATGATTTTGATGTGTTGGTGAAGAGATTGCAGGAGAGCTTCTGTGGGAAGAAATTTCTGCTGGTGTTGGATGATTGCAGGATTGTAGATGGTTTAGACAAATGGAACATGCTAATTGCTTCCTTTCAAGTAGCAGCAAGAGGGAGTGCCATAATCCTAACATCGAGTCACGATGATGATGTACTGCTTATGCCACCGGCTAATCATACTCTGCATCTGGATTTGCTATCAACAGAGAATTCCTGGTCAATTTTTTTGGTGCATGCTTTTGGGAAGATGGACCTTCATGAACATCCAGAACTAGGAGCAGTTGGCAAAGAAATCGTCAAAAAATTGGGATATCTTCCCTTGGCTGTAAAAATGATTGGGAGCCTCTTGCAAGATAAGCTATATCTTAATGAATGGGATCAGATATTGAGGAGCAAATTACTGGATGCAGGTGACGTGAATCTCCCTATTCCTTCATTCTTAGTTCTGTGCTACCTCGATCTTCCTGCACAGCTTAAACGGTGCTTTGCTTATTTGTCATTATTTCCAAAGGGTTATGAATTCAAACAGAAAGAGGTGGTCCTCTTGTGGATGGCCCAAGGCTTTCTGCAGCACTCTAACTCTAAATCCAACGCTAAAAGCATGGAAGACATCGGTGATGAGTACTTCGGTTATCTGATAATGAGGTCATTTTTGCAACCCTTTGGTTCTGGTGTTAGTTTTATAATGCATAATCTGGTTCATGACTTGGCAACCTACGTATTTGGAGAATCATACAAGCACCATTTGTCATATTCTAGAAGCATACAGGATCTTTCAGAGACATCTATATATATACATAGACAATCGTTAAGAACCATTTTGCCAGTATATTTGCCACTTGAACGGGCGCCTAGGCAATCCCGTCCTTGGGTGCTGGAGGAAATAATCGAGATGTTGAATCCACAGGTCTTCAGAGTCCTCTCTCTATCTCACTATGATATCACTAACTTGCCTGCTTCAATTGGAAGATTGAGTCATCTTTGTTACCTCGACCTTTCTCACACTGCATTACAGAAATTGCCAGATTCCATTAGTGATCTGCTTCATTTGCAGACACTTCTGTTGACAAACTGCAGTTCTCTCACAAGTTTTCCTCGGAGAATGTGCAATTTGATAAAGTTGCGTTACCTTGATGTCAGAGATAGCGGTGTGCAAGAGATGCCTTTGGATATGCATAAATTGACTAGTCTCCGGACATTGACAGACTTTATTGTTTCAAAAAATGGGCCAAGATTTGGAGATTTAGCAGGGCTCTCCAATCTCAAAACACTGACCATTTCAAAGTTGCAAAACGTGGTATATGCTAAGGAAGCCTCAGATATCAAACTGAAAGAGAAAAAGAGCCTTGATGATCTTATGCTTCAATGGGGCAATGGCGATGATAGTAAAGAAAATGAAATGGAAGTGCTTGAGCATTTAGAACCACACAGAAACATAAAAAGACTAACAATTGAATACTATGGCGGCACAAGATTCCCAAATTGGTTGGGGGATCCATCTTACTGGGCTTTACAGTTACTAGAGCTACGTCACTCTGAAAATTGCACTTCATTGCCAACACTTGGGCTGCTGCCTTTTCTGAAAGATCTCTTTATTGAAGGGTTCACTAAAGTAAGTTCCATAGGCCATGAGTTTTATGGGGTGATGACTCATTCACATAAGCCATTTCAATCTTTAGAGAGTTTACAGTTTCGGGAGATGTTAGAATGGAGAGAATGGAATATATTAGAAGGTATTGAATTCCCTTGTCTCATTGAGCTTTCTATAATACGGTGTCCCAAGCTGGTGAGAGATTTACCCAAGCAACTTCTCTATTTAGAGAAGTTGGAGATTTTTGGATGCTATGACCTTGAGGCTTCACTTCCAAAAGTTTCAAATACATGCGAAGTGCTTGTACATGACAGTAATGAAATTTTGATGAGAAATGTTGCTAAAATCCCCTCACAAGCATCCTTGCGCCGGGTTACAATTTCGGAAGAAGTACAGGAAATCACACCACAATCCTACTCTGGTTTTCCAAGCACTAAGTACACCATTGGCTCTTCTTTAAGTGAGATTGAAGAAATTGCTCATGAAGCAAGGATGGAAACTGAATCCACAAGAAACAGATTGCCACCTGACCCTGCATCTTTGGATACAACAAGGATCCCAAAACTAAAGGAACTTTCCTCTAGCCTGCTCAGTCCTCAAGTTGAAGCTGATATTCCTAACATTAAACAGCAAACAGACCCACAATCTTCATTGGCTAAAGCTGATATTCCAATCTCCACACAAGTTGTGGTCCTTCCTCTTACTGATACTCCTAACACAACATCTCATGTCAAGGTAGAAACTTCATCCAGAGAAGATTTAGAAGATCAACGATCATCCTTTGAAATATTAAAGGTTTCAACAGTATCACAATTGAAGTTATTGCCGCCAAAGCTGCACAGCCTAAAAATTGAAGGATGTGAATCCTTAGAGGCCCTTCCAGATGATTTGCTAGGCGGAATACCTACTCTTCAAGAGTTGTATCTGATTAGTTGTTCTTCTCTAACATCCTTCCATTACCCTGCTTCCTTGACCACACTTTACATACGTAACTGCAAAAGATTGGACTTTCTCACATCTTTAGAATCAAGACAGAAGCTTGCCTTTCTCCAACATTTGTTCATAGGGAGTAGCTGTGATTCTCTCACTAGCTTGACCTTAAATTTGTTCTCTGAACTCAAAATTCTTTGTATATGGGATTGTCCCAATCTTCTCAAGTTTTATGTTTCTGGGGAACTTGGGAGTGATCTCGCATCACTTGAGTCTTTAGAAATTAGAGATTGCCCAAGTTTGATGTATTTCCCAGACGAAGGACTGCCTACTCCAAATCTAGCATCCATTTTCCTTTCCAACTGCAAGAATCTTGACAAATTGCCCAATTTTATGAACTCTCTCACATCTCTCAAGTCATTATTTTTACATAGATGTCCAGAGATTGAATCTTTCCCTTTGGGGGGCTTGCCTTCAAGTTTAACTTTACTCTCCATCGCTTTTTGTGACAAACTTACACCACAAAAGGATTGGGGGTTGCACAATCTTGAGTCTCTCAATCATTTTGAGCTTGAAGGTGGATGCATAGGCATGGAGTCATTTCCAGAGGAGAAGTTGCTTCCTAGCAACATCAACTCTCTGCGTATCAGTTCACTGCAGAGTCTCAAGAAGCTGGAATACAAGGGTTTTCAACATCTGAATGATCTTCAGACACTTGAAATTAATTGCTGTGACATGATCCGGTCCTTGCCTGAACAGGGGCTTCCTTCCTCCCTAAATAATCTGTGTGTCCAGGAATGCCCATTATTGACTCCGAGGCTTAAACCCAAGACAGGGAAGGACTGGCACAAAGTGGCTTGTATCCCACACATACAAATTGATGACCAGGTACTCTCTTGAGGTGGGCAGTGCCTAAGCTAGGCGCTTGGATTGGTGGCTTAGAACACAAACATTGTCACCGGCCAAAATGTTAGGTATTCTGTATTCTGTAGTCGCTTCTTTTATTCTACGGTTTTCCGCATCAAACAAAGAGAATTCAATACTCAATGTTCATTTTCTGTATACAATCCTAGAGAGAAATATTTGCATAACTTTCACTAATAGCTCTAATCATGTTGAACATTTATATAAGCAGAGAAGAGAACAATGAGTTAAACTTATCACTAACTATAGTACAAGATAAGACTATATATCTAACTTTTCTGCAGATTCCATTCCAAGTTTAAGCGACCGTGTATAATATAAAGGGTACAAGAAACAACACATTAGCACTTTACTTGACACAAAAACAACTAGAAGAATAAAAGATTTGGTCATATTCTAAAATCCCCTCAAACGAAGTCTTTATTGAACATAGAATTTTTTTTTTTTTGTTATCCATTGTTACAGGGCAGTACATTCATTATGTGTACACCTGAAGATTAAAGAAAAAAAAGTAAGGAGATAGGACGGCTGGGGACAAAGGCAGTGGCAAGGGAGGAAGAGTCAAGAGACGCTGGAAGCCAAATGAAGAATAGGCCGGCCAAAAGAATAAGCTCGCTCCTGGGCCGGCCCGACTGGCTAACACAATTTTTTTAAGTCAGAATTTAACTGATGCAGCAAACAAAACTCCAGTTGCTTTTGCAGAAAATTTTTCCAATTTTCGCAGTTAACATTGATACTCAATCTTTCAAGAGAAACTTATGCAAATTCCAGATCCTCCTAGCAAAATCTTGTCAAAGTTGACAATGAAAGATGTTTATGTATACTTGGGCATGAGAAGTTCCTTGACAAATAATTGACCCAGAAGATCATTAGACAATTTGTACTTACAGGGTAGTTTCACTTTAATATTATCAATTACTGACTCATGTAGTAATTCTTCGAAAATCTAAGATATTAGCTACGGAACTTCAACAACAATAACAAAAGTCTTTAAAGTCTTTTTTCCCTCAATCGATGTTTGTGCTTTGTCAAAACTAAGGACACTTCTCACACATAATTTTGGCATTACTCTGACTATTGTTCTAGTCTAAAAGGAAATTTGAAGTCTAGTATGCAGAACGTACCAACCTAAAAACTCGTGGAAAAAAGAACATTCAAAAGATATCAGATAGGACGAGAATTTTGAACTCCAAGATGGAAAAATAATTACAGTTAATAGCACCAGAGTCAAGAACAAATAATAAAATCAAATAATTTGAGCCAAGGAATATGGCTCAATTGATAAATTAAGATTCATGTAGGTGGACTTTAGACAAGGGTTCAAATTTCACTCGAACATTTCGTGACTAGAGTTAAACCAACCCTAGAGCGAAGATTAGCCCCACTCTAGTTAAAAAAAACACAATTTTAATCTGGACAAATTGAACGGTATAAGGTGTTAGAGTTTGGTACTTGGTAGGAAAAGATTTCTATTTGTAGACATACGTAAATGGGCTACAGGTGTTAGCTGATTGTGATGACCTGTTAGGATCGGTAAGCATCCTTCTACGGCGAAAATCAAATTTACTTTATAATAAAAGAATAATTCTATATCTTGTTGTTGATGGTATATAATAATATCTAAATTTCAGTATATAATAATATCTAGATAGTATATAATGGTATATAATACGTAAATTTTTACATCACAGTATATAATAGTATCTAAATTTCATTATATTTACTTAAACATTAATTGAACCCACTTTAAATTTTTATTTAGGGTTTATATTCTTTAAATCTATATACTTAGAATAAAAATAACATTTTCCTCATAACAATGCTATATACATTCTTTTTTGAATTATGAACAATTTGTTTAATAACATGAACGATGAGTTTGAATAAAAATATAAACAAGTTCATGCTATAAAGAAATAATATCATTGTTTCACTAACATTATAAAAATTATTATATCAAAATTAAATCCATTAGTGTAATATAATTTCGATGTTAGTTTATACTATAGTGTGTTGTTTTTAGCTTTAATTTGCTTTATTTAATTGATACATATTTGGTGTTCATATTGTTTCCTTGTATCCGTAGCCTAGCTCTAGCCTGCATTTGTCTCTATATATCGTTGATTTATGAAACAATGCATAGTTTATAATCTTTAGATATAGCCTCAAATAATGCTATGTAAACAAAGTCCACCTTACAACTAGTATTATGTCAAAGACCAACTCTCCTAATAAGAGGATAAGGATCAAGATTAATTTTATATCCTTAACACGTTCCTTTTTTAGCTTAAAGCATGTGCATTAGCTTGGACAATGCATGATACCATGTCAAAAACCAACTATCACAACAACTTAAGCTGTTAGGTGAAGGTCCAAAATTAATTTTATATCTCTTACACATTACACACTATGCTACCATTTACATGTTTGTTGGCAATGGCCCGTCCAAATTTAATGACCCTATATATTAAGCAATCAGTAGATACATACCTGTGCTCCAGTTGTAACCCTTCATTCTCTATTGTTGTTTATAGCTTTTCAAGTGTTGACTCAAGAAGTAGAAGAGATGGCTATAACTTTGGTTGGAGGGGCATTTCTCTCTGGCTCTTTGCAAAACATATTAGACAACATGACCTCAAGCGAGTTCCGAGATTACTTTAGAAGCAGGTTGCTAAGTGTCTCACTCTTGGATGAGTTGGAGACAACACTGCTAACTTTTCTGATTATGTCAGATGATGCAGAGGAGAAGCAGATCACCAATCCTACAGTAAAAAAATGGCTAGATAAGTTGAAAGATGCAATGTTTGATGCAGAGGACTTGCTGGACGAATTTAGTACTGATTTTCTGAGATGCAAGGTGTAAGTAGAACCTCAAAACATCACTAAAAGGTGCAAGGTGCAAGGTGCGGGACCTCCTTCCTTCTCATTTTAATCAATTCTATAGGGAGATCAAATCCAAAATGGAGGAGATGTCCCGAAGGCTAAAAGGTTTTGTAAAACAAAAGGATATCCTTAGTTTGCAAAGTATAAGTGGGAGAGAGTTCCCCACAGAACGCCTACAAGTTCGTTGGTAAATGAATCTGCTATATTTGGTAGAAAGGATGATAAAGAGAAACTCGTGAATATGTTTATATCTGAATATGACACCAATGATAACAACATAGGTGTAATTGCAATTTTGGGTATGGGCGGTATTGGCAAAACAACCCTTGCTCAACTCCTGTTTTGATCTAAAAGCTTGGGCTTGTGTCTCACAGGATTTTGATGTTGTCCTCGATCAGGGTAACCAAAACTCTTCTTGAGTCTGTCACTTCGAAGGTTTATGATAGCATCAATTTAGATTTTCTTTGAGTTGAGCTAAAACAAAGCTTGAGGAATAAAAAAAAAATTGTTTGTGTTGGATGACCTTTGGAATGACAGATATAATGATTGGGTTGACTTAAGAACTCCTTTTAGTGGTGGAAAAATTGGAAGTCATAACAACGCGTGCCAGCGAAGACTTGAAGGGTTTACGCGAACATTTCCTATCCATAAATTGGAACCTCTATCTGATGAAGATTACAGGTCTTTACTTACCAAGCATGCATTTGGAAGTGAAGGGTCCAGTAGATATCCATGTTGTGGAAATTCGAGCTATTTTTCCACCAATAGCAAATTTAATAATGGCTAACAATGATAAATAAGAAGCAGAAAAGCAAACAAAGAGAACACCAGGATTTAACAAGGTTCGGCTAATTATGCCTACGTCCTCAAACACCACTACAAATATATTACTTTGAAAGAATACAAGAGAGAGAAGAAAACAAGGCCTTAGAAGAGATAGAAGGCTTGTTTTGGTGTGTTAATAAAAAAGGGGGGATGCCTCTATTTATAGTGTTTCTTGCCTACCCATTTTCAAGATCCCACCGATGTGAGACTTTATATGCCAATTTCAACAAATCTCCACCTTGGCGAATAAAGTCCCAAAAGTTGCAAAATCTTCTCTCACAATAATGCTATCTCTAGTAGTGTCTTCAAATGCACCTATGGTGCTACCCATTTGCAATCTTCATAATATTGATCAAGTTCAAATAGGTGCATTTGAAGACACTACTAGAGATAGCATTATTGTGAGAGAAGATTTTGTAACTTTTGGGACTTTATTCGCCAAGGTAGAGATTTGTTGAAATTGGCATATAAAGTCCCACATCGGTGGGATCTTGAAAATGGGTAGGCAAGAAACACTATAAATAGAGGCCTCCCCCCTTTGTTATTAACACACTAAAACAAGCCTTCTATCTCTTCTAAGGCCTTGTTTTCTTCTCTCTCTTCAGTAGCAATGTCTAGACCTTGCTGGAAAAGCGTGTCTAGAACTTCACCTTGCCACATTCCAAAATGACCCGTACCGTCAAAAATCTCCACCGCAAATCTTGCATTTGGCGCAGCAAATCTCGTCAAAATTGACAACGAAGAAGCTGCCGAAGTTGATGTAGTGGAAACTGTGGCTTTCTGAGTCTGCTCCTTATCATCAGCCATTTTTGCTCAAAAGTGAAAAAATTACCAGTAATAATTTTGCCTGAAAAAAATGCACCAGAAAAAATTCTCAGGAAAGACTGGAGAGGTCATAACGGTCCCACTTAAAACCCAGTCTCCTTAGACAGAACTTTCCTAGACATGCACTTAATTTAGGCAATATATTACTTGCAATTTTAACACCATATTACAACAAAAAAAAAATCTCAAGAAATTTTTTCTGATGTGGAAGATCAGTTAAAACCGCAACCACAGAGCATACTAAAATTTCAAGAGATACTAAAATTTCAAGAGAAATCGCAACCAAAAGCTCTGATACCAATTGTTGTGGAAATTCGAGCTATTTTTCCACCAATAGCAAATTTAACAATGACTAACAATGATAAATAAGAAGCAGAAAAGCAACCAAAGAGAACACCAGGATTTAACGAGGTTCAGCTAATTATGCCTATGTCCTCAGACACCACTACAAATATATTACTCTGAAAGAATACAAGAGAGAGAAGAAAACAAGGCCTTAGAAGAGATAGAAGGCTTATTTTGATGTGTTAATAACAAATGAGAGAGGTGATCAATCAATTTGAGACACTTATGTTAGCTTTGTATTAGGCATTATTAGATGTTTATTGTGCCCAATATTAGTACTTTAGATGAGTTTAATGTTGTTGGGCTTCATTGGGCTTTAATGCAAATATTGAATAATTTTCGGATTTTGATGCATTTTGACATTTCTTCCTTGGTTAGGTCATAACTTGGGACTCGGTGATCCAATTGAGGTGATCTTGGTGTCTTTGGAAAGCTAAGACAATGCTCTACAAGTTTCATGAAGAACACAAGAGCTGGATCGGAATGCTAAGGGTCCAAAATATCCCTGCAATGCAGAGTGGGTTTGCTGTCACGGAACCATCTGGGCAGTATGCACATATTGGACTATATAGTGGGTTATAGGCCTCCTCTTGGGCTGAAACTTGGTCACTTGAAAGATAAGACCCATATCTCCAACTTCAATGAAGACCATTTTATCAATAGATGTCGTTTTAGGCATGCTTCAGAAGCTACAAGTTGGTCTGAATTTGGAAACACGTTCTTCCAACCTAACTTGAGGTAGGTGAAGTGTTTTTGGCATTTCTGGAGTTCTAAAAGTCCAAATGACATGATTCAAATTGGAGATTTTCAAGGAGACAACTGGCTACAACTTTGATGAAGACATCCAAGCCAAAATGCACCGTCTAGGTGATGAATTTGAAGCCAGAAGTCGGATAAGAGTTGTTGACTAAAAGCCACCAACCATACACCAACCCACCTACCATGCACCAACCCACCAACCATGCATCAAGCTTCCATTTTTGACAAATTTCAGATTCTTATAGCTTGTATTCAGATTATGTACATGTACAAATTGGCTTCTAGGATTAGTATAAATAGACCCAACCTCTTTGTATTAAGGAGATTCAATTTGGAAGTAATTTTGTAGTAAGTTTGAGTATTTGTTAGTTTTCTTTCTCTTCTTCTCCCTTCTCTTTAGAATTTCATTTTTGTTCTTTAAATTCTGAGTTCTTCCTTCCCATCCATGGAAGGCTAGGCTCTCATAATCAATCCAAGGGATTAGCCATCTTGATGTTTAATTTGGAGATCTTGTTTTGCTTGTTCATATTGCTTAATTGTTATTCAAGTTTCTCTTCTTCCTCTTTTGATTTCTATCTAGATTGAATTGCTTAATTTGATTTAGATGTTAATGTGATAATAGCTTTATTGTCATGTATTCAAAGAGGATCACAAAGAATAAACAATTTATTAAAGCTTTTTGATGGATTGTTTAGCTTGGTTAAATTCTGGATCTTAAATTAATCTATGTATGGATGGTGCTTACTTTATCTAACCTTGGTTAATTAAATCCTAGATGCTTATCTAGTAGAGGATTCTTGGATTATGTTGAGGCTTCTTGATGTGATCTAAGGCCAAGAACATGGTTAGCGATTAAGTGAATTCCTTGTGATCAATGATGGATTAAACTCAAGATCGGTAAATTTCCTTGGATTGGTTGTTTCTTTAGATTTGTTTTCAACTTTGAGTCTTGTATATTTATCAATCTTGTTAATCATCATCAAAACCCCCCTTTTAATTATCTTGATTTTGATTAAATCTTTGTTCTTTTTGGATCCTTGAGAGACGATTCGGTTCATGCTCTATACTACAAATTAGTTTACGAACCGGTAAATTTTTATTATTTGACGAGGTCTCGACAACCTCCTGTCAAGAGGCCTCTATTTATAGTGTTTCTTGCCTACCCATTTTCAAAATCCCACCGATGTGGGACTTTATATGCCAATTTCAACAATCCAAACATAGAAGCAATTGGTAGAAAGATTGCAAGAAAATGTAGTGGCTTACCTTTAGCTGCTAAAACATTTGGAGGTCTTCTGCGTTCTAGAGTTGATGCAAAGGAGTGGAACAAAATTTTGAATAGCAATATATGGCATTTGCCAAATGACGATGTTTTACCAGTTTTGCGTTCAAGTTATCTCATTTAAAAAGATGTTTTGCCTATTGCTCAATTTTTCCAAAGGGTTATCCATTAGATAGAAAGCAATCGGTTCCGTTGTGGATGGCAGAAGGGTTAGTTAAACAGTCCGAAGGTGAGAGTAATGGAAGAAATAGGTGATGACTATTTCGTTGAATTATTACTAAAACCATTAATTGAACTTTCTAAAGATGGCAATAGACAAACTTTTATCATGCATGACCTTGTCAATGATTTAGCTAGGGTTGTTTCCGGAAGAAGTTGTTTTAGATTTGAACATGGTGAAATCCCAGAGTGTTCGCCATTTGTCATATAACCAAGAAGTTTATGACAATTCAAACAAGTTTGAGCACTTTTTCATACTGAAATGCTTACGGAGGAGCTTCATACCACTCTTATCCATATGGTCAGAACCAAATCACTTAAGTAGAAAGGTGCTTGATGATTTGCTTCCAACACTCACGTGTTTGAGAGTGTTGTCATTGGCAAAATATTTTAATATCACCAACCAAACCAGCACAATTTGCAATTTGGTGCACATGCGGTATCTAGACCTCACCCACACTGGAATCCAAAGATTGCCTGACACAATATGTACACTATACAATTTGGAGACCCTGATTTTATCAAATTGTTATCGTCTCATTGAATTGCCAGCGCATATAGGAAAGCTAATTAATTTACGTCACCTTGATATTAGTGGAACGCACTTAAAGAGATGCCAATGCAAATTGTTGAACTGCAAAATCTTCAAACTTTGACTGTTTTTTGTAGTCGACAAGCAACAACATGGGTTAAGTGTTATAGAGCTTAATTAGAAAGTTTCGTCACCTACAAGGAAAACTTTATATTGTGAACCTGCAAAGTGTTATCAATGCCAACGAAGCCCTTGATGCCAACTTGAATAGCAAAGAAAAGATTGAGATGTTAACTATGATGCATGGATACGGGTACGAGTATCGGATACGACACCGGTACGACACGGGGATACGTCATTTCTTAAAAAATTAGGATACGGGTACGGCAGAATTCGACATAATATATATATCAAAGATGGAGAAAATAGTTGAGTCATTCTATGATTAAGGGAGAAAAGTGGAGAAAATACTTTTTATTTTCAGTATTAGTCACTACAAACATAATAGAATACTATAATTTATCAAATTCTTATGATATCCCACCTATATTGGCACAAAAATTCAAAAATAAAAAATAAAAAATATAGAAAATAGGCTTTGACAGTGTATTTGGAGTATCCAATATCGGATACTGGTATCCGATACGGGTGCGTATCCGACACGGGTACGGCAGATGTTTTGAAGTATCGGTGCTTCCTAGGATGTTAATGTTAAAATGGAGCAAATGCACTGAAGACACGCTAATTGAAAAAGATGTACTTGACCAGCTGCAACCGTCTACAAACTTGAGGAAACTCACCATCAACTATTATGGAGGCACTAGCTTTCCAAACTGGCTGGGAGATTCTTCATTTTCTAACTTGGTATTTCTTTGTATCAGTTACTGTGATTATTGCATATCACTCCCACCACTTGGCCAATTACCTTCACTCAAGGAGCTATCCGTTGACAGCATGAAATTGGTGACTATTGGTCCTGAATTCTATGGCGAGGTAGAAGGTTCCACTTCTTCATTTCAACCATTTCCATCCTTGGAGGATCTGATATTTGAGAACATGCCAAATTGGTAAGAATGACTACCGTTTGGAACTGAAGGTAGTGAATTTCCTTTTCCTCGTCTTAAATATCTGAAGTTACACCAGTGTCCTAAGTTGAGGGGATATTTGCTACACCATCTTCCTTCACTGATACAAGTCCAGATATCAGAATGTGATCAACAGTAGGCAATACCATCTGCTTTGCACTGGGTTATGTCAATAAAACATTTAATTGTAGAAGGGGTCCAATGATCCTTGCTTGGGGATAAGTCTCGGTATTGCTTTGCTACAGCACTTATCAATCACAAGCACAAACTATTACTCAACACTGGTGTCTATTCCTAGAATGATTCTCAGCAGCAATTGCCTCCAAACACTTGAGTCTCCATTACTTTCCATCTCTCATTGATTTTCCAACACAAGGTCTACCCACTTCGTTGCAATCACTTGAAATCACCAACTGCTGGAATTTAGAATTCCTGCCTTCTCAAACGTGGTGCAATTACACATCCCATGCAACTTCGAAGATATGGAACAGCTGTCATTCATTTACGTCCTCTCCCTTGGATGGTTTCCCTGCGCTAAGGGATCTTAACATTACTGGTTGCACTGATCTTCAATCCATCATCATTTCAGAAGCTATTTTCGAGCATCTGTTACGTCTCGAGATCCTAAAATTATATGCCTGTGAAACACTTACGTCATGGCCAACATCCATTGACATGTTCACCGCTCTTCAGGACTTGATTATTTGTGAACTTCCGAATCTTGAGTCATTACCTTAACAAGGTTTGCCTCCCAACTTACGATCATTAGAGATCAAAAGTTGTGGGAGACTATAGCCTATGGGTATAGCTGAGTGGCGTCTGCAACGCCTCACTTCTCTTTCAAAGTGCATATTTGGAGGCTATGATCATCATGTTGATGCCTTTCTGAAGGAGAGATTTCAGCCCACTTCCCTTGTATCTCTGGAAATCTTATCTCTTCATAATGTGAAAGCCCTAGAAGGAAATGGGCTTCGGCATCTCACCTCTCTGGAAAAGCTTGATAGCAGTCTTTGTCGAGGGCTTGAGTCCTTGCTGCTGTCACACCTCATCTCTGCAACAGCTCCGAATCATGAATTGTCCACGGCTTCAGTCCTTGCCAGAAGACGGGTTTCTTTCCTCTCTCAAGTTACTATACATCAGAGACTGTCCTCTATGAGAAGCAAGGTATCAGAGCCAGGGAGGGGAAGATTGGCCCAGGATTGCTTTTATCCCTTTTATACAAATAAAAGACCAAGAAATAATATGATCTGTAGCAAGGAAATCAAGTATAGGAATCTAACATCACAGCAATCAGTTGATTGTATGTTTTCCCTTCCATGTAAGTAAACTTTGTGTACAAGTCAAGCTGCAATTGTGAATTGATTTTTTAATTTATCATTTCTTTTTTTTTTAGTTTTTCAAGGTATTCTCGCATACCGAGAACTAATCTCTCGAGGTACTGAGATCTATTCAAAAGGTTGACTTCTTTCAATAAATGTTTTTGTATACAAATAAGTTAGGAATCAAATCTCTAACCTCATGTTTAAGAAGCTCAAATATTTACCACTTATATCATAATAATGTTGGTTATCATTTCTTCTAACTAAAGGGTTCTTGAGTGTTTCAGGCAAAGCAAAGTTTAGATTTTGATGTGTATCTTATCCATACCACTCATAAATGGAATTTATTGAAGCAGAGTAATCAGAGTTGTCCGTATAATATATATATATATATATATATATATAACTTTAAGATAACATTCATGACTATTATAGTGTAGGTTAAGAAGCATAGTATTTTTATTTTTTATTAAAAAGTTAATGGCGAATAAAAGTTCTCCACGATATAAAGGATATAACAAACACATCAGCACTTATTTTTAGGATCGTTTGAATGAAAGAATTGAAATTAAGGCATGTTTGTATTTGCTTAATTTTTTTAGAATAATTTTTTTTAATTAAAATTTGTTTTATTTAAAATTTATTTTGTTTATATAAAGTATATAAAATTGATTATAAATTAAGATTATTTTTTCATAACTAAAAATAATTTTTTTAAAAAAAAATTTTATTTTAAACTTTTAATTATTTGATTTCAGATTATTTTAAAAGTTTTAAGAGAGAAATATTTATTTTTCCTCAACTAAATAACTTTTTCAATTATTTCATATATCTTTTGGTAATTTAATACATAAAAGTGATTTTTTTATACAATCCAAACAAAACTATTTATCTTAAAATCGATTATGAATTAACATATCCAAACATAAATTAATTTTCTCATAATCGATTTTCTTGAAAATCGATTATATACATAATCAATTTTTAACATAATCTTTTTTCACAACTAATCCAAACACACACTTATAGTTTAGAATTCTAATTTTAATTCCATTTCTATTAGAATTGGAATTGACAAAAATCTTAATTTTTATATTTGAGACAATTAAATAATTGAGACTTTAGAATTGTAATTCTGAACTAAACTGAAATTTTATTATTTGAATAATTTATCAAGAATTTATAAAGATATAATAAATAAATTTAAATTAATTAATAATATTTTAAAATTATAAAAAAAAAATAACAAAGCTTGCGTTGTTAGATTACAACGGTCGCAATAGATGCCAAATTAAAGGACATCATTGACGACGACGAAGGTGATTGTAGGATGTCGGCGCCACTAATCAAAGGAAGCACAGTGATGACAGTGATCGGAGGCCGTTAACAGCTAGTACATCCCAAACGCGGTGGACAACGTGATCGAAGCACACCGGCGACGACGTTGCTTGCTGGAGCACACTGGTCGAGATGTTGCTAGAGCACACAACGGCAACGTTGCTGGACTATGTTGGTATTGCGAGCAGCAATAATTGTTGGATAGTTTTTAACGTTTACCTTTTAATGTTTTAAAAAAAATCTTAGTGCTTGAAATTAAAATTTTTAAAGTTTAAACTAAGAATTGTGAATAGTATAAATTAGTTATTATTCAATTTCATAGAATTTGACTCATAATTAAAATTCTAATTCTAATATACTAATTAGAATTAGGAAATCTAATTCTAATTTCAATACTTAATTTCAAAATTAATTGCGTCCGCCAAATAATTATGTATACCAAAAGTATATTATATTTTTTTGAATATCACGCTAATTCCCTTCAAAACTTCGATTGATTATGGTTATTACCACTGTTGTCTTTTCATTTTCTCTCTACCATGACCCTAAATTATGATCGATATCTTTTACACTTCAATTTCACTTTAGCGTTGAATATATAGGCAGATGCAGCGGACTTCAACTACATTCCCTGGAATACAGGATCACAGCCAGTCGCTGCTATTCTGACATAACAAAATTTTAAGTCTCAGATTATAACTGATGACAGCATACAAAACTCCAGTTGCTTTTGCAGGAAAAAATTAATTCCAATTTTCGCAGTTAACATTGATACTCAATCTTTCAGGAGAAACCTACAAATTCCAGATCCTACTATCTATCTATGGGATTAGTCTATCCTACCTCTCCTCAAGTTTTTTTTTTAATAATTAAAAGATAATATTTATTTTTTAAAATATTTTTTATATTATTATTTTAATATAAAAATTATTTTTTTAACTAAAAATAGCACTACCTTAAGAATATGATAGAGTGACCCCTATCTACTACAGAGTGAGAATAGTGACTTGATAATCTCTCTTTTAAAAAAAATTTAGAAGAAATTACTAAATTAATTTTTTAAAAATACATGTGATATTATTTTAATCTTTTAATAATTTTTTATATTAAATTAGTCTTCAAATATTAATTTTTTTACATCAAATTATTTTTTTAAAATTAATTTAATATAAAAAATTATTAAAAAACTAAGACGCCCGTAAAATAATTTACTCAAACTTTTATTGAAAAGATAATTATCGATGTCACAATTTTCCTTTGGTAAGGAAACGGGGCCAAGGCCATCGATGTCACAATTTGATTGGATATGATGACCTTTCGTTGGGGTGAACGTACGTACTATCCCTCTCCGTTAAAAATCCTTCCCTCCCAGGTGAAGAAAAGATTCGATATCGATCGAGTGGTTATGTCAACTGCAGAATACTGTGGCAGTTGAGGCAATTATCACCTTTATACACAATCTGATTTACAAATAAAATAAATTCTTAAATTAATATCATTTTAAACAAGTATCAATGTATCATGCAATAATTTATTGAATTTAATTTTTATCAAATTTTACATTCCAATAAATTATATGGTGATACATGTTTATAAATTAGTTTAAAACTTTAATACAAAGTGAAAACTCTTAATTACTATATATGATGGTGTGTGGTACTTTCTTATTTAATGATCATGTACAATTTTACAATGTAAATAGATCAAATTATAACTCTTTTCTACTGCTCCAAAAGATCAAATTATAACTCAAATTATTTATATTTGAAATGAATTCTTTTATTCTACATGTTCAAGCACACCATAAAAGACAAATTATTTTCCCTATCTTAAACGTCTAAAAGGGTTCAACAACTAGTGATAAGATATGTTTTTTGATATCTCGGTCCTGGATACCAAACCCATCGCCATTTTGGTAAAGGGTATGGGCTACACGAGCAGCATTTCTGGCTTGAGTAAGAAATGGTTCCACCGAAGCAACCCGAGTGGGGCAGTGCCCATTTATCTTTTTCCATGCATTGTTTATCATGTCTTTGATATGCTTTCTTGCTTCTTCCTCCGAAACATCCATTTGATTCATATAACATAGGATTGATGAAGCAGCATCACCCCTTTCTCTTTCAGCCTGTTACATATCTGATTCTATATTAGCATGCTATAATTTACGCAAAATGAAAGGAAATAATTAACAAAAGTTAATGGCGAAGCAAGAATTACCATTGTGGTCCCTAAATCATTGCATAGTCGAATTATAAGAGATATATTGTAGACCAAATCTTCATATGTGTGTAGAAAATCGTCTATGTCATCTGTTACTTCATGCACTGTAGCAAAATATGCATGTAGTAGAATCAGTGGCCCCGAAGATGAAATCCAAGCATTGCTTAGATATTCTTGCAACGATGGGATATAACCCTTTCTGTACCACTTTGCTTCTACGTATAATGCATTGCAAAAGTCTATCCACTGTAAAAATTAAGGGGGGAAATTAACATTATCAACAATTGATTCAGTCCTTTCTAATTCCATATTGATTTGAGTTCGACAAATTAAAACAAAATGAACTGGTTAATGGTACCGCTTTCTTTAGGTAAGGTAACACTATGTTAAAGTCCTTTCCCCCCGCAATTTCAGAAGCAGTTTCATTTGTGACATCTTTAAGTGCTTGGAAACAAATCTTCATGTACTCTGGAAGTTGGTCGAGTTCTTTGGCATCCCATCTGTATATATGAACACACAAGGAAATTCTTAATATGTATAGAAACACACATAAGCAAGCTTAATTTGTATCGTTCGCTTGTTGGAAGCTTAACAATCCAACTCTATCTTGGAAATAAGCAAACCTATCAAACGCCATTGTGAACGGCTTCAATTCTTCAAATGAGGCGTGTATATCATAAACATCGTCGATCACTAGTACGAAAATAATTACTTTAGTGAGCCATTTCCTGAAGGATTCGTACTTAGGCTCAAAAGCAACTCCTGCTGCACACATGAAGCTTTCAACCAACCTATTTCTTGCAAAGTTCAAGTCTTTTTTAATGCCAAGATTCTCCCACCACCTAAATGACAGATTGATTAGTGACTTTATATTGTATATATATATATATATATATCATTTTTATTTTTTTTTTGGGTCCAAACTACCTGGATAATTCCTTGACTTCTTTTTGAAGTTTGGCTTGAATTATGTTGAAGTTTAATTTAGCCAATTCAAGTAAGTCGGAGTCCATGTGCTTCTCCTTTTCATATTGCTTGACGTGCCATTTGACGTCAAACCACGGTACTCTCCAATGGGACGGAAGCTCCAAGGCACGGACCACTTTTTCAAGTAGGTTAGAATGCATGTTAATATTGATGGAACTGGGAGCATCCTTGAGAGAATTGATTGCAAAAGTTTTGGCCTCCTCCAAGATATTTTCGCCTTCTAAGCCTAAGTACGAGGCTTCAAGAAGCTCCATAATACCTTTAGCATTACCAGCAAATGAGCTTCTATTCATCAATATACCCTTTTCATCTAAGTTACCGAGTATATCTGAGTTTCAGAAATAACCAAAAGTTAGTTTGCAGGATCTGCAGTAATTATCAAGTTCAATATGTCACATAATGAGACTGAGAGAGACAATTAGTTACCAGGTAAAACTTCATATCCATGCTGCCTGAGAAGCCTGAAGCATAGTGCAGTTACGTGAAAATTCTCTTCTACACTTGGATTGTTGCTGTTCTTGACAGAGACTAGTATAGTTCCGAGAAACTCATTGATTTCCTTCTCAAAGTGGTTGGCAAGGCCTAGTTTTTGGATCCAATCAACCAACTCTAATTTTTGCAAAACATCCATCTCTTGAACAAGAAGACCCTTTACTTTAATTATCAGCTTGTCCAACTGCATGCCAAATTCTTCTTTCTGTGTACGTAGAAATTACGTAACCAAGCATAAATAAATGAAAAAACATGTTAAGAACTTTATCTAATTTAACTTTATCCCAATATTGTTCAAAGCAAGTAATAGATTTTTTTTTTGTTTCTTAGGGTATCACCGCACGCGATTGCGATGACTAATCTCTCGAGGTACTGAAATCCATTTAAGGAGTTGACTTCTCCCAACAAATGTTTCTCCATACACATGAGTCAGGAATATCGAACTCCTAACCACATGTTTAAGGGACTTAAGTATCTACCACTTGTGTCAAGTAATAAATTTTAATCTTGCAGTTCACAGCCAAAGCTGTACTCCTGCAATAGGATTACATTCGCAATTGAGCAAAAATATGGGTAGTAGCATATAAATTAATTAAACAAGAAAATTTATTAGTTGCATGACTTCAATATAATATATATACTCTCAGAAATAAAATGACAAGTATATAAAACTAAGAAACAAAAATATGGATAGCGTATATATCTCACATCATATTTACTAGTAAGTGACTGTAGGAAGTCGTATTTCCAAATGTCGGGTTTATAATTTGCAGATCTTCTATTCTCCGTCACACTCTGAAATGGTAGATGGTCTTGCTTCACGTCTGATTGATTCGTTAAACCCATGTTGATCGCCTTTGTTTCTATATATTCTCTGCTGGCACCTTAATAGTCTAAGTCTTGCAAAAGCCTTCCATTTTTTGGTTAATAGCCAAAGCCTTCCTTTATATAGGCATCATACGTACTCACGTACATAAAAAATCGATTCATGTGGCTGCCAAGTGTTTTGTTTTTTCCTTTTTGTGAGATGAACCACAGCCACGTGAAACACAACGATAGGACCACTATTGGACTATAAGATTTTTCGAGAAACTCCAACCTAAGGCCAAAAATTTTATTTAGTTAATACAAAACTGTGTAGTGATTATTATTCTGAGAAAAAGTTGTTAAAAGCTATTTTTTAAACTCTAATAAAAAGTAAGTACAAAAAAAAAACGCTACTAAAAGTACAAAATAGTTGTCTGGTTTGATATTGACCAAAATTACTATGTATTCTTGAATTATCTTTTATATATATAGAAGCTATAAATATAATAAGTGTGAAAAATTACTGTAAATTTATTCTCTTCTATTTTATTTTTTATTTTTTATTTGTTCCTAATTTTCTCTCCTTTCTAACAACGAGATACTCAATTCTTGTATACCATTACCAACCATATATTTTCCATTGTCCTTGTCGTTCCACCGAATAAAGGCTAGCCTTTATTCTCCGGTTCATTCGATGATTACCAGTTGCCAATAATTTAGATAGATTCATATAATTCTTGCTAAGGACCTCATATTTGAGGGTCCAATATATTAATGCATACGTATTTGATGTATTTGACTAGCTTTAATTTCTAAGACCTTTATGAGATTTTAAGTACTTTGAAAAACATTACATCATGTGATTGACAAACATCTGTTCTCCTCCCATTACACATAAGTGTCACTTTCACTAGTTAATTGCCCATTGTAGGGTACTGTGGTAGACGTGTGAAACAAAGAAACGTCAATGGTGTAAAGTGAAGGAAGACGTGACGAACTTGGGTCGAAGCAGCAAGCGGGCCCTGTGGTTTGTCAATTGCTACACGGTTGCATGACAATTGACTGTTCCTGAGCGTGTTTAGAATGGAAGAGTTTACGGGGCAGGGGGTTCAACATGTAAAAGACCTAAAATTAAATAATAAATATAAAAATGAGTTGAAATTTATCAAAAAAAATATTAAAATTTTATTCTTTTAACTTTTTTAAATGTAAAACTCTTAATTAAATTTTTATAACCAAATTCTTTCAATATTTCTTTTTCAATTAATAATATAGTCAATCTTTTAATATTTTTTGATTTGTGATACAATTTTGACAAGTATACCTAGTCGCAACAAGTAATACGGTGGTAAGGCCGAGTATCATTCCCTAGGATTGTGGACAATTATCACTTCTCAAATTGGACTACTATTTAAACGTTCATTTAAATGAAAAGGTTTTAATTAATATTTCTAACTAAGTAAAAGTAAAATGGTTTTGAGTTTCTTTGGGAAATTTTATCAAACACTTGGTGGTTGAACAGAAAGTTGATTAGTAAATAGATAAATTGTCAAGGTTAGATTATACCAATCATCCTTTAATTGCTATGAATTGGTTATTAATACAAGTCCAACTTCTATTATGAAAATCAAGTCTTCTAAGTACCAAAACCCTAATTCCTTAGAAAGATTGAGCCTAAAACCCCAAATTTAACCCCTAATTCCTTAGGTGAATTAATAAGAAGATTTGCATTAAGAATTAAGATTTAAAGATTACTAGCACTCCAAGATCTATTCTTAGATTCATGAATTACTAGGTATTTAATTCCATGAGCATGTATTAGCATCAATTTTCCAATTTTTTACCAAAACAACAAAGCATTCCAAGGTTGATCAAGCCAAGAAAAGCATTAAGAGTAGAATTAAATACTCACAAGAAGAAAGAACTTGCACTAAAACCAATCAAATTACAATCAAGTTCTGAAAAGTAACATTTAACCCCAACAAAGGGATTTAGCTAGACATAATATAAGAGATAACAAAAGGAAAAAGAAAGAGAAAAAACAAGAAGAATGATTCAAACTCTATTGATATCTTCCTCCAAGATTGTTCAAAAGCTAATTTCGTGCAGCAGCTGACCTAAAATTAATCTCTCCTGGCTGCCTTTTAAAGTGAAAAAAAAAATAGAATATATAAGTGCAGTAAGTTGCCTCGCGCCGTGGCGCAGATTAGTGTATGTCGCGGCGTCTAATCTTCGGGTCTCAGCAGGAATTTGTGGCCGAAGCTTCCACGTCGCGGCATCTAATGTACTCATGCCGCGGCGTGAATAACTATTTCACTCCATCATTTTTCTTCTTCCACTGCAGCTCAAAACTCATTCCAAATGCTAGATTAAGATGTTTCCTGTAATAAGGATAACATTAAAATTAATGAAAGTGCAAAATCTATTGATTCCTCAAGAAAATAAGATTTTTGCAAGGTTTATCAATACAAGTATCAAAATGGATTCCATTGAGAGTGAATGGAAATTCATCTAATTAAACATGAAATTAAGAACTTAGCAATCTAAAGTTAACAAAATTAGGGTCCAAATAACTATATTTTACACCGTTATCAATTTGATCTTAAATAAAATTTTATTATTTTTAATTTTGAAAAACTTCATTCTCCTTATAGTAAGACTTATTAAATTAATAACATTAATTTAAAAGCAATTATGTATTTAGAAAAGAATTCAGTCTTTTTATATGGTTGAATATGTCAATTGAATTGTTCTTTCATTTATATAATTTTTATAAATAAAAAAATTACCTCTGAAAATAAATATAAATCATATACATTAGAGTAGTTATTCTATTTTGATAAACATTTAAGATTAAGCTAATATTTTTTCAAACTATATTGTCTACTGACTTCAACTTTTTTTTCTTTTTACTAAATAGAAGTAATAACCTAATAAAAATTGTTTTTGTGGAAAGTGAGAAAAAAATTAGAGCTTTACTAAGCACTTAATTAAATAGGTAAGAGGACATGTGAGAATTTTATTAATTATAATGACTTATGCTTATTTTTAATATAAATTTTGAGAATGAGAGAAGTAGTTGAGAATTAATAGGTATATGAGAAGTAAGGGAAAATAAATATTTATTAGAACTTAAGTAGGAAAGTGAGAGAATATGAAAATATTTTATTAATTATCTTGACTTTTATATATTTTAAATTAAATTATATTTAATATACTATTATAAAAGTAAGCTTGGTGGCTTTACCTGTTAAGCTGACCTTATTAGAAGGGAAGAGAATGAAGGAATAATTTTTTATTTCTAAATTAAGAGAGTTATAAAATGTTTATAAAATTAAATAAATAATAATTAGAAGATTACATGATAATCTCTCATTTTAAAAATTCTAAAAAAAATAAAATATTTACTTAAAATGAAAAATCACACCTCCCTTCTCTTCTCCTCCAAAGTCCTCTATCCAAATATACCTTAAGTAAATAAAGTATATAATATATAAAAACAAATACGCTTGTTATGACTTATGACGTTAGTTATAGGTGTTCAACACTAATATTCCATTTTGGAGATCTTAAATATCAAGTTTCATTAGAATAGAAAATGATAGACATAGCCTTCATTTGGAAGATTGGAAAAAAAATCAAGTTTAAAGTTTAAAGATGGGTCTTATAAATTTTGGGGCTAACTCTTAATATATATGCGTAGCTCAATAACAACATTCATCAAATAAGTCATACATTTTTTATATTTTATAAAATTTCTTGTAACTTTTTTTATCAAAGGAATATAACTGGTCTTTTTAATAATAAAAATTTAAATGTATAAATTCTATACACACAAATTATAAATTTTTGTACTTACAAATAACATTAAAACAAATGTACTTTTAAAAAGAATATCAAAATATAAAAAATTTATAATTTTTGTTAAATATTGTAAATAACTTATGGATATATCATTTTTTAAATAATGTATAATTCACAAAGATTAATTTTTTTAGCTGAATAGTAAACCTATTAAATTAAGAATAATGATACTTACACAAAAACTTTCCTCACAAAACTCTCACAAAACCCCATAAAAGCCATTGGATCAAGTAAAAAAAAATTATAGTGGGACCTAAACTTGATCTAATAATTTATATAGGGTTTTGTAAGAAATTTTTTTGTGTAAGTATCATTTCCCTTAAATTAATACTCAAACGAATCATAACCTTTTCTACTAACGCATGTAGCCACCCATATATGTTTTCTTTTTATTTTAGCATTTGAGTTCGTACCTATATAAATCTTTATATTGTACTACAATATCATTATATTCAATATTACACACACACACGCACAAAGTATCATATTCAATATTATCTGAACTTTGAGGAGGAAAAAAAATTTAAAAAAAAGCTTTCAAAGATTCTGTCTTTTATTTTGTAGGTAGCTTATGACACTTTTTTTTTTGAATTACATATAAAAGATGTTAAAAATTAGAGAAGGAAAAGAAAGAAGAATGGGGAACTATCACCATGTCAAATAAATTCTAATCAATGTACCCAAAAAAAAATTCTAATCTTAAAGATGAAGGCTAGTGCGATACAAGATATTAAACACCTCGTGCGCATGCCTCACTTCCACACCCTACCAAAATTGTAGTCGTACTCGTTGGAGATGTGAAGCAAGCTAAGCGTACGTCACCCCCACTATTATTGCTGAGGTAGCCAGAATGATCATTCTATTTTGCTTTGAATTTCCCTCTTGCAAAAATGATATCATTAAATTTTAACAACCAATATGATAGTTTATTTTTCATATATGGGTTGATGGCTACATTTTAGTGGGAGTTAAGTTGGTACTTAATGAGTTATTAAATATTTATTAATCATTAATTTTATAATAAATATTTAAAAATTTATTAAATACAATTAGTAAGTAATAAATACAACTTACTTTAAATATTAATACTAAAATAAATAAATATCAGAGTAATTTCCCATTTTATTTCCTTAAACTACTGTCAAATTTTAACAACCACATGACTGAGATGAGATGGAACATGCATGACCTAGAGTTGGGATCAGCGAACAATCTTCATTTTAAATGTGATAGGGACCTTGTACCATGTTCAACAGCAGTAGGAGTTTCGTACATTGTATGTTTTTTTTCTTTTTCTTGCTAATATAGATTTATGTAAATTTGAAAAGTAATCTATCACGAGTTGCACGAATTGCTGTCTGCAGATTTTTTTTCTATGTATTTTAAACAACGCTTTTGAGAGCTTTTCTTTATATGCGCTTTTATGAATCCCATCTAGTGAACATGAACTTCTAAACCTTTCTAAAGATTTTCTAAGTAACAAATTAACCATCATATACAAATTCTTCTTTTGATGTATTTACCATAACTAGAAAAAACCAGTCTCAAGAATCCAGGACTGAAGAAAGATCGACGTTTTCAGTAATTTGGACTTTGTAGTACTTTCAAACTATCGTGGTTCCGGATTCCACCAAAGGCCTGGTAAATGAATCTAGCTCTAGTTTAACGCAAAAACACAAAGAAAGTCCACTCTTCTGCTTCTTTATCCAGTTGTACCCGTAATTATTGTGTCTCTTCTCTGATTCTCCATGAATTTTCTTGCTGCTCTTAAGGCCTGTCTTCGTGCCCCCACTTGAGCTTGGATTCTCTCCCCCAGCTTATCATTTTGTTAGAATCGGAGGTCTAATATATATCCACATTCGATATTGTTCACTTTGAATTTAAATCATCATAAATTTGTTTTTGGACATCACTAAAAAAGTTTTATACCAATAGAGAAATTTTCCATGCTTATAAACCCATAATCTTCCCTTTGTTTAAACAATGTGAACTTATTTACACCTCAACATATCTCAAAGATCAAAAAAGTTTCCTCTATGCTCGATGATTTATTATCGTGGAGAGAATCCATCTGGGTATCCTGTAGTTTGCTCAATTCAGCAGCTTTTGGAATCTTTACGACTGAACAACTTGATTGAGCATAGTATTTGGCTTCACTTCTTGGCCAAGTGGTTTAGTTAGATACACCCTTCATCAGGACTACCCAATGAATTCGTTGACAGTTTTTATTCTGAGGCCTGTGGTTCCTTGTTTGCATATATTCATGAATTAATATGTAAGACAATAATAGGTTCGTATTCTAAGTAAAAAAATTTATGCTTTGCGTTTGTTAACATAAGATCGAAATATTTGGAAGTTAATTTGTTTTATTCCAATTACATTTCATAGTTAAAAAAAAATTGTACCTGCTCCGGCTGTAGTAAGTGGAGGACTCACCTCTAGTGTAAGCAATTCCTTAAGAGAATCTTAAAAAAGGAAAAAAAAGTGTATACTCACTAGAAATCAAATTTTATATTTAATACTAACATCAAATATTTCTTATCAAAAAAGCTAAGCTCATACTAACTATTAATTTCAAATAGGACTATGATTGCTCCATTAGGTCTCAGAGAAATTTTTAAGTAGACATGGCATATTATAGGCACTCCATTTAATATCAAACATTTATAAGATTTTGTCAACTATGTTATAAATGCATCTAACTAAAATACCCCTCTTATTTGAGACATGACACCAGCCTCCTTGATGCAAAGAGAAGTTAATGATATTTAAAAAATTTATGAAATATTACGTTTATCCACAACGAAAAATATATATTTTCTCTTCTTTCCTCTTTCATTTCCAGACTCTTTTTCAAACCATATAGTAAAAATTTATTTTTTTTAAAATTCTTTTAATCTCAATTAACTTTCTCTTATACTTCTTGTTAGAAAGCAAACACCTACATTCCTAAGTTTTCCTACCAGTAATTCTCATCTCAAACCTTATAAGAAAAAAAAATAGGAGTTGACTTGGGTGTGAGACTAATCCTCGAGAGTCAGCTTAGCCTTAGCTACAAAGTGCTTCTAATGAGTTTTGAACTCCTGCAATATATGTAAAGTCTATCCCATATGGAAGCATGGAACTCAGTTTGCTAATTATATTTAATTTTTATTGAGATATTGTTATTGCTAAACAAAAATTTGTAAATTTTAATTTTAAAAAACTCTAGACATTGTTGTTCTTAAACAAAAATTTATTAATTTTAATTTTGAAAAACTTATTTTTTTTGTAAATTGATAAAAAAAATAGAGATTTACTAACACAAAATAAATGAAAGGATATGTTGACATTTTATTAATTATCTTCACTTTTGCATATTTTTAATATAAATTTTGAAAATAAGCGAAATAATATTAAGAATTAATAGAAAAATAAGAAGTAAGAGAAAATAGAGATTTAGTAGGCACTTAATTAGGGAAGAGAGAATTTGAAGACATTTTATTAATTATCTTATTTTTATATCTTTAATAAATCTAATTAATATATTATTATAAAATTATGGGACTTATGAAATAATGAGAGCCTGAAATAATGAGAGCCTAAAGTGCAGGAACTAATGGCTCTTTACCAAAAAAATTAATGAAAAGTCACATCTCAAACAAGAGATTTATCGTATGTAATAAGCGCTAATGTCAAGATGTGAGTGTTATTTTCTCTACTATTTTAATAATAGGGGCAACACATTGAACCTCAATTTCTTTATTCATTTTTGTCCTTTAAAAATATATGTGACATCATATTGGACCTTCATTTATTAACAACGTCAAATTAGTCCTTTAATGATAATTAATGTCAATAATTTTGTCCTTAAAAGAATAATTTGATGTCATTGTATAGATCAATTTGATTGCAAAAATGTGACATTAAATGATTAATTTAATGTCGTATAAATCTTTAGATGTCCAATTTCATATTTTTCTAAATGGAAGACTAATTTAATATTGTGTATATGTTTAAAGAACCAAAATAAGTGTTTATTTCTTAAATGTATGGCATGTGTCAAGTCAAAATGTGAAGTGTATTCACACTTTGCATGAGTCTCTATAAATAGTGGCAGGAGTTTTTGTTAATTCAAAAACGAGACACAGTGCAAAAGAAAGCCATTGGGAGTGAGAAGAAAGAAAGAGACTCTTGAGTAAATCGAGGTGGCAAATGAACGGATTTAGTGAATTTTGGATTAAATTATAATAGATGTATAAAAGATAAATCATTAATTTATTTAAAATTAATTAAAAATTTATTAAAATGATCAGTTCATTTATGACTTATTTTAATGATATCTATCAATTAATCTATTATGATAAATCGGATGGGTAAATATTCAACTCATTTATTTAAAATTATATATATATTAAAAAAACTAATCTCTCTCTCTCAAATAATTATGTGTGGGGATCCCTCTATATTTTGATTGGTCAATTAATCATCTATTAATTAAAATTGAATCAATTCATCTAATTTATTAAATATATTATTATACTTAGATGGATTGAATTTAGATATAAATGGACTTGATAAATAATGGATTAATGGATCCAATTGTCACTCCTACAAAACCCAATAGTGTATAGTATGGAGATATACATTGGGAGAAATTTTGGATAAAATCTTTATTACTCTTTAATACTGCAATCACAAAAAAATATAGTATTTGATTAGAAAGGATCTCCTTGGAAAAAACTATATCTTGTATCTCTTGTGAGGATATTGAAATATCTTTTAAAGTTTGTCCCGTAATTTTTTCCTCCATATTAGAAGACTTTCCAGTTAAAGTTTGGTGTTATTTTTACAGGTGTTTTGCACATATTCAATCTTCTTTAGTGCGCACTTGTCACTTAAGAATTTTAATTTACAATGAGAATACTTCCTAAAACTTCGCCTCACGCTAATATTTACGCACCACAAGCTTGGTACAGTTTGTGGGAAAATCATTCTCCTTTCAGTCTATGATTTTTGTTTGAATAATTCTATATTCTATTAATAAATCATCTTAATAATATTTTAATTATTTTAAATAATAAATATTAAATAATTTTAAAATTTTTAATATATTAAATATTTTATTTTTTATTTTTTATTTTAAATAATTAAGAAGATATTAAGAGAATAACATTACTCTTTTTGTTTGGTCGAGGGGAGGGGAAGGGCGTTTCAACCCATGACTAATCCAACCCAATTTGCTTACAAACCTTTCGCATTCTTTTTTGGGCCATAACTTTTTCCGGTTGTTGCGGTCAATAACTTTTCATTTTAAATGAATGCCCTGGTGTTCCTTCAGCCCATAATTGATTGCTTTAAAACCCTTTTCTCCTTTTTTATTTATTATTTATACAGGAATATAGAGTTTTTATTTTTTTGCATTCTCTTCAATTATTTTTGGTACTCATTACCTGAAACCAATATATGTATATATATACCAATGTCAAAATGGTTGATTTTTTATATTTCAAATGTCTTCCTTAAACTCGTTTTCCCTACCTTTGTCTGTGTGTTATATTCTTTCTCTCTATAAAGATGGTTCGATAAGAACCCCTGTTGAAACCTGTATATTTTGAACCCCAAATTGAGAAGCTTTTATCTATTATTTTAGTAAATAGCTTTTATCTGTTTTAGATTTACATTTCTCCAACCGAAATAAAAGTGGAAGATTGGGTTACTAACAAATTTTGTGGATAGCTCGGCACATATAAGTCTAGCTCTTATAATTGCAGTTAAGAAAGTCATGTAAAAGGAGATTCAATGATAAGATCTAAGACTTGTGATATATACTAAACAACTATCAATAATTAGTTATCATCAGTCAATACTCACAAACATAAGAAGTGAGAGACAATAAACTATAATTTTCAGATACTCACAAACATAAGAAGTGAGAGAGAATAAACTGTAATTTTTTTAACATACATTGTCCTCGTGATGGTCAAACTTTCGAGTTAACTCTTAAAAACTCTTACGAGTTTATGATACTAAGACACAAAACAAGTTAAATCACATGTAAATTCTCTTTTTGTTAAACTCTTACAAGTTTAAATAAACTCTATCAAAATTGATAAACTCTCAATTTTAGTAGTGAGTTTACGAGTCTAGATTTACAAATGGTTTTGGCATCAAAACACACATTTATGGTTGATTTTGATACTTGATTGAATTATCTCTCTTCTGCCATATCTATTAGGTTTATAAAGCTAATTTTATGTTATTATTATTATTATTATTGTTCTGTTTTGTTAAACTACAAAATAATGTAAGTGATGGACTAAATATAATATAACAGTTGGGTCAAGTATTGAGTTATTTTTTACTTTATAATTTTTGCTTGCTTTGTTATGGAGTTGTAATGTTGTATATTACTTATGGATATGCTATTATATTATGTTTGAGTACTAGGATATTTTTTAAAATGATATTTTTAAAGTATGTAAATTCTTACAAATTTATGATTTGATTTTACTAGAACTCCATGAATTTACCTAAACTCTCGAGTTTGACAACCTTAATTGTACCTGTAAGGCTGCAACTGCAAGTTTGAAATAGAAAGCAAAAGTTCATCATTATGTACATCAAATTATGTAATGAGAATTATTAGGAGCAAACTCTTAACTATATCAGACTTCAGTATAACTACAGGCAATAACTCAACTTATTATATATTTAGTAACAAAAATGAGGAGTTTGTCATAACCTAAATTCAAAATCTAATAACTATTTGTGAACCTTTAAAAGAAGATTTCTTGCAGGTGAAATTATGGATGGATATAATATCCTTTTTTTTTTTTTAGTACTAGGATAGACGTAATATCTAACGTAGCGATTCCAGTTCAAAATATCATATTTGCAAAAAAATCCATAGCAATCTTATGTCTGTTTATGTAAGAATGTCTAGCCAAGAAAAAAAGAAGAAAACACCTTCCTATTGAGGAGAAAATCTTACATGCTCTCACCCAAAGGCTCGGACGCAAGCCCAAATCTTAACCGAAAAAGAAAAAGGCAATAGATCTAGAGTCCAATAAATATGGTAGTCAAAGTGATTTTAAGTAACGATCAGCAGCTAGAATAGAAAGTAATGTTAAGAGAGAATCATGGGCTATATACATAAGAAATAATATAATTTTGGAGAGATTTCGGCGCCAAGAATATTAATAATAAATAATTAATTAATTAACCTATTGAATGGGACGAAATTCTTTCCCCACTTATAGTAGCTTAACCTTTTATTGGTGGTTGTGGTCAAAAGTAAAGTTTATTTGGACATACAAATAAAGTGGGTGACTTGGATTAGACAGAAGACCATCCAAGAAGCTATCATTATCCCTCATAATGATTTGTAATTAAAGAATTTAGCCAGATATCAATATATTATACCAATGATATTAAGTCATTTGGCATCTCCATGAGTTAACAGTGATGTTGACACTTATTTTTGTCAAGTACAGAAAACGACCTCTTAATTAAGAAATAATTGTATTAATCAGCCATCAAAACTCAAAAGAGAAGACTTGCTCTTTAGATTATTTTCTTAATACGTCTGCCTCATTTTAATTTGTTATCATCAAATTAATTATAAATTTCTTCATAAAAAATACACTAAATAATATAAACTTATTTATAAATATAATTATCAGATATTAAATTTAAGTCAGTGCAGACTTTTGATACATGCCACTATAATATAAAATTATTGGCTATTTTCATGAAAATGAACTAGCCAGATGAAACGCACACATAGACAATAGTAGCTATTATTCCAAAACAGAAGTGCATACACAGTTTACACGCGCGAGGGAAAGTGATAGGAGCAAGAACAGGGCCTCTGCTTTTCACCTTTCCTAGTGGCTAATATGGGAGGTTTGGGCCTCAGGGGTCTAAGATAAAGAGCAAGCTTCGATGATTCAGGCACCTTTCTCTTTGAGGACACATAAAGGTTGGGGCTGGAGCAGTAATGGGGTATGCATAACGAGTTCAGCCAAAAAAACAAAACAAAACAACAATTGTGAGCAGAAACAGTGACCAAAAACTTATCTTGGATTGTTCTCAACTCGATTAATTGAATACTTAAAAAGGTAGAGTAAATATTTATTTTAATCTTTTAAAGATATAAGTAATATAATATTAGTTTTTTATTTATAAATATATTAAAATAGTTCTCTAAAGATATATATACTATCAAATTGATCCTTAAATATTATTTTTTTACTATTAAATTAGTCCTTAGAATAATATCAAATCAGTCTTTAACTAATAAAATTAATGACACTAATTATAATTTAATGACTAATTTAATATCAAAAATAAATAAATGACTAATGTGATGTCGCATATATTTTTAAAAGAATAAAATATGTGTTTACTCTGAAAAAATAAAAATTGCCGCTAAAATTTCAATCGCCATAAGATTTAGGCATGTAAAAGCTCAATGTTTGTACTAGTTTGGTTTATTCAGAGACTCATCCCATCAAAACAACAAAAGTAAACATCAAATCAGCACACGACTGAAGGCCATGTAAATGGTTCAGAAGTCTCATTCCATCTTTTCAGCTTTTCCAAACACATATATATACAAAAAAAGACTCTTTCTCAACAAGATACCATTCTTATAGAGACTAATTTAAGCTTCAGAGTACCTTTGTAAGTATTCACTCCCTGATTCATGATCAGAGCATCAAAGTTTAGAGACTCGTAAGAGCAAAACGGAACATTGTCGTCGTCTATGGGAAGAGATAAAACTCTCCCACACCATATCACCTTCCATTGGCTCAATAGCAACTGTGCTGCCAAGTTGAGGTCATTTATACCCCTCCATCAACTCAACCAGGACAACATTGCATTCCAATGGGATGTTGAGTAGGGAAGGCAACCATTAAATAACTCCTTTTAATATTTCAATAGCATACACGCATTCAGCCCAAAATGCCATGCCAACTTTGCTGTTTTTGCTCCAATCGTCTCTCATGACTATGCATTCACACCGTAAATGCATGGCTTTAATTGCCATAAACTTGCAAGGCTTTATTTGCTTTTCCTTTATTAGCGTGATGAAACTTTTTTTTTCCTTGGTCATCTTCCTTCCACTCACAGTTTCACACGAGGAAGGAAAATCTGCTGATGGTGCCCAGCGAGTCAAGGACGATAATCCATTTTGCATGTTTTTAAAGCCACTAATGGCCATTCATTTGCATGCCCCCTGTGCATATTTTTAAATCTAACACAAGAAAACAAGCAGTATATTAATGTGCTGGAGCACAGAAGAGAAAGTCCAACATCTTAATACTTAAAATGAGTTAACAAAGCCTCTCAATACCTAGTAAAAGAAAATCAAGGTCACTCAATACTTGACAAGAGTAAATTAGGCTCCTCAATACCTATCAAAAGAATACTGGGGGTTTCTCAATACCTGAAACTAAAAGGCTAAGCTTCTCAATACCTAATAAAAGGCTACCAGAGTCGCTCAATATTTAGAAAAGGTAAACTAGGTCACTCAATACCTAATAATTGATCACGTGAGTTTTTTAATACCTGAAACTAATGGATTAGGCTTTTCAATACCTAGTAAAAGACTATCAGGGATACTCAATACTTAAATATCAATGAAATGTAAGATAATAAAAAAACTTATTGTAAATGCAGAGATAATCAATGTTAATTGTGAAGTTCAAATTTCAATTTTTCAATTTTTTTGTAAAAGATCACTCATAAAAAAATCCTTTCAATTGATAAGGAAAATGTCGTTTTAAATACAATTCAAAATTCATAAAAACTGAGATGAAATTGCATTTCTCATTTCAAAATGACAGTCACAATTGCACTACAACACATGTCTGTTTGCTCGAGAGTATTCAGAGTGGCTATAAAGCTAGTATTGGAAATTGAGCAATTTTGAATAGGTGATGAACAATAATAATAACATTGACTCAAGCCCCCAAGTGAGTAGAAACTATTTTAGAAAATGAAAGTTCGATACTTTTCAACTATATTCAATGTGAGAGGTTTTCAATTAGCCCTTAGCTCAAAACTTCAACATTGACCATGATCCTTGAGATTCAACATCCATTTCTCTTCTTCAAGCATTTGTCATTTCTTGTTCCAAACTTTCAATGAATTGTCTAAATATTTGTTTCCATCAAGAAGGTAATTCAATTGTCTCAAATGAAATTTTTTTTCTCTTCCATTTTTCATCTTTTTTTTCACTTTTTCCTCTCTTTTTTTCATTTTCATTTTTTTCCCAAATGGAGCAAAGAACTAGAAACTTAAAGGAATAAGAACACCTTGTCTCAAAATTAACATTTTAAAAATAAAAACAATCAATCATTAATTAGAATGGACTTCATAAAGCTTATAACATGGTCAAGGTTATAGGTTATGAAATGAACAATATAAAATGCTCAAACAAGTGTTTAAGGGTTAATTAGGACTAAGGATATTTTAACTTTTTGCATCATGGCCTATTTTGTCAATTGAAGTGCATTATTAGAAATAATGGTCCTTGCTTTATCTTGTAACAAGATTCACATTTTTCTCTTCATTTCATTTATTCACTTGCTTTCAAAACTCATTTTTTTATTCATTCACCTTTGCTTTTTTTTCCCTCAATTTTTTCTTTTCAATTTTTTCTTTCCTTTTTGGCAAAACAAAATATGTAACAATCAATTGACAATTATCAACCTTTGTTATGCACTAGCCCCCTAGTGTGGGGGATCCTTGTCTGAGGTTACTTGAAGAAAACTTTAAGGCTCAAATGGGGTGACAATGGATAATGATAATTTTTTATTTAAGGATAGAGAAAGATGACCAAACTTCATTTCAAATCATGATTACTTATTCTCAAATATTTAATCCTAAGACAAGATTTCATCTAGTGTGTACCTTATTCATTTGCTCTTTTTTCAATTCTTTTTTTTTTGTTATCTTTTTTGCTAAATGAAAATGATATATCAAAGATAACACAACAGAGGCAAAAAACTTTAGTTAATGATAAAGAGTTACAGACACCTTCTGGTTGGAAACAAAGTTTACAAAAGACACTGAAATGTAGAACAAGAACACAAAGATAAATCATATGATGAATATGCAGATTGAAGTTTCATTTACAACATTCTCTTGAACTTTCATACTGACCCATAACTTCTTGGACCTAACAATTTTCCTATAATACTTGGGGTAAAAAATGGACAAAAATGAAACTAAGAGCAATCTGAAGTGTTTGAACAATAGATGAATTATTGGAAAAAAATTTGGAGACAAGGTGGATAAAATGAGAAAACTTGGCAAATGAGAGGTCAATTGAGTTCAAAAACATTCTTTCAAAGTTTGGCTAATGTTTCTTTCCAACTTTTCAATTTTGCTCCAAGATGGCGTTAGGATTCACAATTGGCAATTGACAAATGATTAAGAATTGATTGATGATGTAAATAAGAATGAGCTTGGATTGGACTATGAGCTTAAACAAACTTATGATGTGGAACAACAGCGACTTCTGAAAATTTGGAAAAACATTTTGTAATGGGAAGTGTAATTTTTATTATTTTTTTAATCTTTTTACAAAGTTCTTCTTTAATTTGTTCTTCAACTTTTCTTAAATTTTATTCTTATTTTTTATTTTGAAAAAGAAAATGAATGCAAGAAAGATTGCAATAATGGAAATAGAAAATAGAAACTTGGTCTTTTATTTTATTGAGAAAATAATTAAAGAATGTAAAAAAGTGATTTAAAAAACAATTGGATGGATTATTAAAGAATGATGACATAATGTCAATTTAATAAATAGATCAAAAGATGAATTTATTCAAATGAAATATGAAAAGAAAAAGGTGTAAATAGTGCCCTATAAAAGGAAATCCCTGGGCTCAATAATCTGTCATAAGAGATAAGTTTTACAAATTAGGATAGCCCTACGGTCATTCTAATAAATGATGGTTTGAGTTCTAAATTTCTATTGGACAAAAGCTCCCGAAATTTCCCCCACTGTCGCCAATGGTTTGGCTAGCAAGGATCCCCAATCCTCACCCATGATAAGCTACAAATGGAAATGATTCAATTTGAGTAAGGGGGTTTCATGTGCCTATACGAAGACCGAAGGTCTCTCAAAGCAACATTACTTTGTCTTGACTCAAATGGAGCAAAAGGTTCCTAAATTTCCCTTGCTTCCGCCAACACTTTGGCTAGCAAGGTCTCCAATCCTTACTCATGACAGGTTACAAGCGGAAATGGTTCAATTTGAGTGATTGCCCTCCATTTGAGCCTACAAGGTACTGAGCCCGAGTATAGGGCTTGTGTGTGTGTGTAGTGCACAATGTGTAGGAGGAACATATAAATCATTTGATATGCAATATTAATCATAAAGCTCATAAACAAAACATCACAACAAATAAAACAATAATAATAATAAGGACCTTAACATCTAAAATGCAGATAACAATAAATTAAATTTAAGGTTTAACCCTTTATTTTTCCTAATGGAGTCGCTAGCTGTCGCAACCGTCCTGATTGTAATTGCCTCAAGAGAATTAGGAAGAGTTTAGATGATCGTTACCTCGACCTCTTAGTCAATTCCTTCCCAACTTAGTCCTTATAAGTCTGAGTGGTCCGACCACTCGACAACACTAAGACAGGTCCTTCCTGACTTAGTCCTCCTAAGCCCGAGTGGTCTAACCACTCGGCAACACTAAGTCAGGTCTTTCCAGACTTAGCCCTTCCTAAGTCTGAGATGTCTAACCACTCGGCAACATTGAAACAGGTCCTTCTCGACTTAGTCCTCCTAAGTTTGAGTGATTCAACCACTCGGCAACATCAAGTCAGGTCCTTCGCGACTTAGTTTTCCTTAAACCTGATTGGTCCGAACACTTGGAATGCTAAATTAGGGTCAGGTGCACCTTATACATCAAGGCTTGCCTAGCTCCTTGGCTCGCCGACTACCTAGCTAGGGGGCTTGTACTAGTTTGGTTTATTCAAAGACCCATCTCATCAAAACAACAAAAGCAAACATTAAATTAGCACACAGCTCAAGGCATATAAATGATTCAGAATTCTCATCCTAGTTTTTTAATTTTCTCAAACACACGTATATACGAGGGACTATTCCTTCAAATATAAGCTCTTTTCTCCTTACCAAGATACTATTTTACGGAGACTAACTTAAACTTCAAACTATTTTTACAAGTACCTATTTCTTAATTCGTGATCGAAACATCAAATTTTAAAGACTCGTCGGAGTGGATCAGAAGAATGTTCGTGTAAATTATCAAAGTGAATGCATCAATTTTGTTTTGTATTGTTAGTTTATGATGTCCATTTTGACTTTGGATAGCTAAAAGACACGTATTAATGCATATTATACTTTTGATAATAGGTACGGATGATGTGCTGATCCGGTTTCAATTATTTGCATAATGGCCCGGCCCATTATAATAAATATAACTAATTTTTTTATTTCCTTTTATTTTACTATGAATTTATTTTATTTTTAATATAAATACACCTCTTCTAATATATTTAGTGTGTTTAATTGTACCGTTTTATAAATACACTAAGGTGTAAATTAAGTTGTTAACTTTTATTTATGTAAAATTAAAATTTGAAGTTTGAAAGATGCTTCATGCTCGATATGTTCTTTTTTGTTTTAAAGAATTCAAAATTATGTCAATGAGAAAAGGATTCAAAACTATTACAAAATAAGAGAAGAAACTAATTACTTAACTGTTCTAATTGAAATAACAGCAAAAGAGGGGGGAATTTTGAAATTTGATGTTACTTACCGAAATTTTGAAATGCATACATGTAGCATTTTAATAAAATAAGAAAAAGAAAGGGTATTGGGCAATTTTTTTTTATAGCAGGAATAACTAATACGAACAAATATGAGGGAGATTTGAAGACAAATGCGACAATGCACAGTCGCAGTCACGAAAGGCACTAGACTTTAAGGAGACATTGGTGTGTGCATAGAATAGGATCCATAAGGGTCAACATTGATCTACCATACGCCCCACAATAAAAGATGTAATGAACATTGCATTGAAACGAGAAGCACATGGGTTTCAGTTTCACTGCCCATTTGTTTCAAACTTGTTCTCCTTTGCTTTTATCATATTTAAATATTGTTTTCTTTTTCTTTTACTTTGTCGCCTCTATCTCAAGTATTAAAATCAGTAACAATTTAAGTATGGATTTAGACTAGATTTTATAAATTAAAATTTAGATAACATTATTTTAGTACTCATTTTTTTAAAATATCTATATTTAAGGTGAGTTGTCAATCATTTATTAATTATTAATTTTACAATAAATGTTTAGAAGCCTATTAAATATAAATAATAATTAATCAATATTTGATAACTCTCTTTTTAGATGAACTTGATTTTGCAAACTTGATTTTAGTCAAAAGTGAGTTTGAGTGAAATGATTTATGTTTGAAAACTTTTATCTAAAAATTAATTTTGTTAAAATGAATGTTATTTAGATAATATTGATAAAAATTACTTTTAGATGTATAATTAATAAAAAAAATATTTGAGTTATTTTGAGTTAAATTGGTAATAAATTAATGTTAAAAAGATTAATTATAAATATATTGATGGAATTTTTTATAAAATATGTAAGTTTGTTTAATGTATTGTAAAATAAAATTACTTTGAGTATAACTATAATAATATTTTTTAAAATAATTGGTTATATTTATCTAAATATTATTAAAATAGTAATATAATATCAAATTATAAGATATTTCTGTCAACATACACAAAAATGAGCTTTATTTTGCCACCAAATTAATAAAATATTACTTTCACACTTGAAGTATTAAAATTACGCTTATATTTAAATCTTAATTTTTATCTAAAAATTGTCAAACATGTTTACACTATGTTCAAAGCAAATTTTGCCTCCAAACATGATTATGAGGTGGCTATATGCCACCCCAAAGACATCCTAAATTCACTTAGCTTGTTTAATGAATCAGTTATGCTTAGTTAAATCATAAAATAGATATATTGTTAAGTGATTGAGTTTATACATATTTTGTACAATTATATTTGATATCATTGTATAAAAATCTTTGTAATTAATGCATGGACAACTAAGCGTTAATGATGCAGAAATAATGTAGGATTTCTTTCCTACCTTGAAGTTTATTATTTCAGAATTTTAATGCCCTCTTCTTTCCAAACTTTGAAGCTATTTCTGAAAAAAGAACTTTAGTGTTAAAAACTTAAAATGATTAGATGCGTAGTATGAATGAAAGAAACAAAAATTGTTATCATTTCATCGGATTTGGATTCATGAATTATAAACAAGTCAATTTAAAAAGACTATATGTATGTTGTGAAATTCTTATCGGGGCCTGATTTATTTCCATCTCATTTAATTTCTCTTTAATTCTTGATAATCACCATACCTGGCCTTATATATTTATTCCATTACTCATGAAACTAAATGTGCATGCATTCGTCCCCATAATAATCAAAACTATTTGTAAAGCGTTTGCGTATTCATAGGAATTTTACCTTTTTTTGTGAAAAAAAAGGTTTTAAAGTTTAATTTCCAGTATAAATGTTGAGTTACCGCCTCATAAACTAACAGTGGATAGTAGAATAATTGCATAAATAATTTAAATATAATGATTTTATGGAATAATCTAAGCTTAATTGTATTACCTGTAACTGATAAAAATAAATACCTACTACAATAAAATAATTTAATTAAAATTTTATATCTGTACTTAACGTGAGTCTAATTAAATTAATGACGTTATGTATAGGAATAAAAAAAAGGTATAAAATGTTAAAAAAAATTATAAAAATAAAATGAAAAATTCACAAAAATAAAAATAAATGTCACGAAGATTTTTTTTTAAATTTATTATGAATGACATGGAATAACTTTATTTCTCTATAAATGAAAAAGAAATGAATTATTATGAATCTTATTATACAAATTTAGATCTTGTTGTAGATTTCATAAAAATAATAACACGCCATTCATAATTTTTTTTTAGAATACTTTTCGTGTAAAATTAAATCACTCTTTATAAAAATAAAAGATTGTGAAGGGAAATACATCCAAAGAATAGAGAGTCTTAAATTAATTAATGTATTCATACACTGTACCAAAAAAACACACTGTTTAGTCTACGGGGAACTGGTCAATAAAACATGACACATGCAACTTGTTGGTGCCTCCTTTGCTGTGTGTCTCTATCCCTATTCTCTCTAGTCTAAAAATTTGTTTATATTTAAAGTCATTTTTATATTGATGTGTCTGAAATGGATATTATTTGTAGGCGCAAATGACAAAGCATGTTTTCATTTGAAAATGAGCTGCGCTTAACCATATGCGGCCCACGGCAACTCATTCACCATCCATCCCTCTCTCTTCTGCGCATTGCTGATCTATTACGTATATCAGCAAATTATGCTTGGTATTACACAAGTTTTTCTTCTTTGGGTGTTTGTCAAATATTTTATTAATTATTAATTATATTCAATAAATTTTAAATATTTTTGTAAGTATTAATAATTAATAATTATTTAATAATTCATTAAAAATGCCATACTTAGGAGAAAAACTTGAGTGCCCATGTATAAAGAAAATATAAAAAAAATCTGAGTACCTTAATAATTTCCAATCATATTTAACACAAGAAAAGAAAAAGCAAAATAATCCGTACATATATTTAACTTCATTACTTCATCTCAAAAAACGGTAACTAAAGCAATACATGGTGTCAGCAAAAACTAGGTATTTAAGAATATATTTAATCTCCCATATCTCAGTCAATGAAGTGCAATTAAAATTTTCTAAAAATATTTTAACACCCCTATTAAAAGTAAAAAAGCTAAAGCTTTTAGACACAACTAAATGTAATTAATACGAGTAGAAAAGTAAAATTTTAGACTGAGATTGAGATTTGATTTTTAAAAAAAATGGAAATAAACTTTCAACGTGGAATATTATTTTAGTTTGGTTTAAAATAGAGTATGATGGAAATAAACTTAAGCTAAAAGATTGTTTAAGAATTTTGAAATTGAAATGTACCGTCATCCCTTTAGAAATGCTTATTTGACATTTATTATTAAATAAATAAATATTATTCTTTCTAAAATAAAATAAAATGATTATTTTATTCTTATTACTATGATTGTACCAAAAACGTTAATAGAAAATTATTTGATTTTATTGCCGCCAACTAGTAAACCAAGTACTTTGGGGTTTAATAATAATTAGAGTTTGCACGTCTTTGAGAACAATTTTAACCTTCTACAAAATTAAGAGACTCTAATTTTTGTGACAGTAAACTTTACTCAAGAAATTAAAAGTAATAGCCTAATAGGTATGGACACAGATGCTTTGTTTCTTCAGCATTGGACTCTTTCTTGTTCTAGTATATCAAATTAATTATCTTTTGGACGCTAATTTTTTTCAAAATCATTAATTAATTTTTCCAGGCATTCAGGTCCAAACACAAACTATAGTTTTCAAGTTAAACAAATCAGGCCCTTGGATATGGGGGTGGGCACACAGTATATGAGCTGAAGTACTATTAACATACAAATAAACTCCTTATTTAATTGATTAATTATTCTAGCTAGCTTCTTAGTCAATTAAATTTTTTTTTAAAGGGGTATTGGTATTGCACACATGAATATTATTCTTTAAATTAAATAATTTGTGGCAATGACAGGACATGGAGAAATTTTTGGGGACACTGAGAGTAATACTCTCAACCAATTAAAAAATGACATGTGTCATAATTTTAATTACAAATTATTTATTTAATATTTTATTGTGACACATGTCACTTCTTGATTGGCTGAGAGTATTACTCTCAGTGTCCCCAAGAATTTCTCCAGGACATGGGGGCCGGGAGTTGGGACCACAGATGAGCACAATTAATTTATTTATATATTTTTTTTAGATAATCAATATTTGATCAGGTTTAAATCTATTAAATCTATAAACTGGATAATTTAAATCTATACCCTTTTTCTAAAACCCTGAATGCGTATGGGATTGTGACTCAGTGTCTTTTTATATTTTCAAATGGTTCTTTATTCGATAAGTATAAGGCACAGAATATTAGTTTCTTGTATGTTAAGAGCTGACAAGCATTTTCAGCAAAATACAATTAAACGGCTTAACTTGGTTGATCATGCATCCCTTTGCCTCTTGTAATACAAATAACTCCTACCATTTTTAATATAATTTATTTCGTTTGATTTTAAATAAATTCTTTCTAATTTTAAAGTTAAAGTGTTCCAAATATGAAAAAAACAATAAAGTTCCGCTTTCAAAGCGCAGAGAGCCTCTTATCAGTTACACCAAAGCAGATCGGCTGCCTAGTTTGTCCAAATGCTAATAGAAGTATCAAAAACAACTTGAACAACCTTGCCCAACTTCTTCCCTTGTTTCAAAATTCATTTCAAATTCGGCAGAAAATCCAACTTCGGTATATATATATATATATATATATATATATATAGACACACACCTGTATTGGGATTATTGTAACAATCTTACACATAGTATATATAGGGGTATGCTACTTGCACACACTATTTGTATACCTATTACATGTATGAAAAAATATGGATTATATCGGAACAACTTAAACTCTTCATAAATGGCACAAATTTATGCGCACAACTTAGTTTGCGCTAAATGATGTGCAAAAAGCAATTCCCTTCAGCATAATACGAGAGCCATAAAACACAAATTTAAGTTCATCCAGGCTAAGCATTGAAGGGAGTGCATTAATAAACTTTTTATATATACAATTCATATTTTTTTTTGTACTATTAAACTTACCTCAAGATGTATGCCATATCAATAATTTTCTACACAAATTTATATAAAATCTAACATTTTTGCACTGATTGCCTCTTTTTTATTTTCTTGAAATTTATATAACATCACCCATAAGAAAACGTGTCCTTCATTAGAAGATAGCTGTTGGAATAGTTTGGGATTCCTCCATCTGAAAGAGTAAGAACGAAGTAGCATACTAGCAATGACTTAATTATAACCAAATTACCTCTATAATTTGAGAACCATATCTACGCCAAATGGACCTGCTTTTCTTAATTTTTCAATTTGACTGCAATACGCTTAGGTTCAATTTTATGAATGTACCAAGGAGAACCTAATACGATTCACAAGCTATCGAGCAGTAAAAGAAAACTTAGCTAAAGAAAGTTGAGTTTCCTTAGAGCTGTCGAAAGTAAACTTGTTTCCATAATTATGCCACCGGATTATGATAGTTGTATGGAGAAAATTACGCCCAAAAAACACTAAATAAGAAGAAAACATAAGCTAGTAGTTAACCCCAACGAGAATGAAAGATTCATGGAATGGAAGAGGGCAGATGAGAATAAAATGAATACGGAGTGTTTGGATAAGTTCCTTTAGAAAAGACAAAAGTGCGGTTTTTAGCAAAGCTGCTTTTTTACTTTTCAGAATGATGCGAGGCAAGAATCAAAACAATGATAGAGTAAGAAGATTGGAGAGATTTATTATTTCTCTCTTATTTTGTCTAATAGGGCATATGTACTGCATATATATATATATATATATATATATATATATTAAAAGTTATATAGGATTTGATTTTACTAAGCTACGTGTTACATGTGATATCACAAAATAATAGGTAAGATCCAAGTCACCTTCAACATTATCTTCTCCTCTAAAGTCTAACCTTACCATATCATCAATGGAGTTAGCAGTGTAATCGGGGAAACTGAAAGAGATCATGCATGCATGTTATGTTCATTTATTTTTTACTTTAATGCAGTATTGGCAGTTATGTTTTCCCTTACACCTAACAAACGAGACTTGCATTATTAGATGTTTTGAACAGGCCACTTGTGGATTACACATTAGTCATCTATATTCTAAAGTTAGTAAGTATCACCCGAGAAAAACAATGAATTTAACAACAAAATATGATAATTAACCATCAATTTTAGAATTTTTTTATCATTATTTTAAAAATTTTGGTTATGTATTTTCAGATTAACTTTTGGTCAACTAAGACTAAATTATTTTTTAGATAATCTTATGGGTGCACTACTTACATAAATTTGACACATTTAGAAGAATTAATTAATTTTCTTATATGTTAGTCCAAAATTTAAATCTAAACCGTAAGGAAGAAATACACATTCTTAACTAACAAGTCACCTTCTTGAATTTATCACTGCTATTAATAACAATAACTCCCACATAATATCTACATATTTTAGCATAAAAATATTTAAATCTCCGTAATAAATTAATGCTGCTTTTTTAAAGAATTTTAGCTAAATTGATTAATAAAGAGTTTGTCTGCCATATATCTGCTATGAATGATTTAAATCCACAATATTTTCTAGCTTTTCGCAAGTCTCCAATTGATATGAGTCGGCTTCACTCATTACTTGCAAATCTAAAATGTAAAGAAAATCGTTAGTAGATTCCCACTCATTTTGAAAAGTAAAGAAAGATATCCTATATACTCATATATCATCATTTCGTTATACTTCAATTTAGGATTAAGCTGAAGAAATATATGTAGTATCCTAAAATCAAATATAGTGTAAAAAGAAAAGAAATAAAAAAGAACATTTGAATATGCGCAAGTCATTAATGAGCTTAGACCAAAATTTATCATTATTCCAAGGAAGAAAATAAAAGAAGCCACAGAAAAACAAAGAGAAAAGTGCACGGATTTTTGGGCTATGATTGCATCACTTTAATACGGTACATAATTAGTAAAGTCCCCACAGAAATATCAAATAGGGAGGTGGTCCCATTTGCATTCAAGGAGCCATTGGGAGTGTGGGGCATAAATAGAAACGATGTGTCTTTATTTGGCATTGGGAGCAAAAGAACAATTTGGCCAAAGTTGGGGACAGCTCACGTGCAAAGGAGCGTGCAAGGCACTTCAAGTTTGAGAACTGAGACTGCTTTGCTGTGTCTATGTGGGTTTGTGTGTTCTGTTCTGAGCTTTAATTAGCCTAAATTCTTGCACCACAGCCAGGAAACAAACGCTAACCACCTAATGAACAATGGCGTTAAGGCGATTAGAAGAGACAGACAGCATCTTTGTCCAACAAAACTAGTTATGTAATTAGAAATTCGCAAGTGCACATTTTGCTCCTAAGTTTTGTTCTTTGTTTCCCTTCTCTGTGTCTTTGGGAACGGGAGGGGGAAATTGATGCTCCTTTAATTAATAAATTAGGTGGCTACTCTCTCTCTCTCGTTGGTAGATTGGCAATTTGTTATCTGAGATTGGGAGGGCATGATGATGAAGGATCATTGATACATTATTACATCTCTAGCCGTTCATTCTTTCCACGTATTGAGTTAGCTACTCTGGTAGGTTGAGTTTCATTCTCTAGCAAAAGGATGTTAGGACATAAATAAAACTCAAGATCATGTCAATCCAAATAAGCATGTAAACATTTATGAGGAGGGTGCCTAAATGGAATAACCTTCTATATATAGTCTTACATGCAAATTCACTCCCACCTAAAAGGAGAAGGAATAGATGGCATGAAGATGACTACTGGCTTGTTCCTTATTATAAAAGAAAAACCATGCAAATATCTGCAGTTCTGCACAAAACCATGTAAAATACCAACAATTTTGTTTTTGTTTTATTTTAAATCCTACATATAGATAGAATTTATCATAAAATAGTTTGGTATATCCACACACATTGAACTTACTAAATTCTCCTCAATTTGGTGAATAAGTCAATATTGCTAAAATCACATATTCAATTTAAATTTGACATGATTCTGTGAAAATAATATATACCAATATTAGATTTAAATTAAGCGCCATTTTAATCGTTAATTTTGATCTTATCATTCATGGCTCAGATGCATGTACAACTCACGCCGTAATTTAAGTTGGGTGATATAATTATAACTCACCTTTTTTTCTTCACTAGTAGTATCTAACATGAGTATTTTTTTCTTCTGCTTCATCTAACCATTTGGCACATCGATATTTTTATGTTGGTATATCAGTATATGAGATATTCCACTATCAAATATCTAAAATTAGGGCTGGCAATGAGTCGAGCTGGTTCGTGAGTTAATCACGACTCAATTCATTAATAGCTCAATAAACTAGGCTTACGAACTAATGAGCTAAGCTTGAGCTAACAATTTTGACTCGTTTAGTAAATGAGCCGAGCTTGAGCTTTCATATATTCGACTCATAAGCTTGTGTATATATATATATATATAACATTTTTAATATAATATTTATAAATATATATAAATATTTGACTTTTATTTTAAATTTATTAAATTATTTTTAATTAAATTATTTAAGTTGTTTCAACTTTGGGAATGGAATGAGAAATTTGCATTCAGCACATAGTTATAAATTTTTTTTTATATCAAAGATATTATGTCTTTTTTGTAAGTAATGAGCAATATAAAACTATGGAAATGGAGTGAGATATCTGCACATAATTATAAGTTTTTTGGAGAATGTTATATAAGTGTTTTTTGTAAGTAATGAAATGGTGCTGGTAAATTGAACTTTGTTAGGAACCTATTAATCATAATTCTCTAAAATTATGGTGGCTGTTTTATTTATGTTTGAAGACAATTGTGGTTGTTTGGTTGGAGTATACATTTTGCTGTTATGGTTGATTTTAATGTTTTAAGTTAAATGATGGTGTATTAATATAGATTTTAAGCTTGACTCACCGAGCTCGTGAAGCTCATGGTGACTCGAACCAAAAAATGAGCTCGTTTTCTTATTGAGCCCGAGCTTGAGCTAAGCATATTGTCATCGAGTTGAGCCTGAGTCAGGCCTAGCTCGGCTCAGCTCAGCTTATTGCTAGCCCTATCTAAAATCCATCATGTTTTATACGATAATTTAAATTTTCAGATAATTCAGTAGAAAGTCATGAGCTGTTTATATGCTATCTTTATGGCAATAAAAATTAAGAAAAAAGTTATTAGCACTAAAAAAAAACAGATGATCCTTGTATGAATTCGATCCAACGTGAATGATCAAGTAAAAGAAATTATAGTTCATGCTTAACTTTTGAATAGCTTTACCAATTGATAAAAGGACTAAGGGTATGTTGGTTTTGCTTTTTTCTTTTTTTGGGGAATAATCAATTTTTTAATTAAAAGTCATTTTATTTAAAATTTATCTTATTTATTTAAAGTGTGTAAAATTGATTATAAATTAAGATTATTTTTTTATAACTAAAAATAAGTTTTTTTTAAATTTTTTTTTTATTTTAAGTTTTTAATTATTTGATTTTAGATTATTTCAAAAAAAATTTTAAAAAATATCTATTTACCTTAAACTAAATAACTTTTTTAATAATTTCATATCTCTTTTGGTAATATAATACGTAAAGTGATTTTTTTATACAATTTAAACAAAATTTTTTATCATAAAATTAATTATAAATTAATATATCTAAATATAAATTAATTATCTCATAATTAATTTTTTTAAAAATTAATTATATACATAATTAATTTTTAACATAATTTTTTTACAATTAATTCAAACACACAATAAAAGGTTATTTATTAATTTAGTTACATACTTTGCTATTACTTACTAGTAATGATTTAACCCACATGTTATAGGTGATAGAAAATGATTTGCCAAATGTTCGGTCCGCCATAGCTAAGTACCAAAGCGATTTACGAAAGATCAATTTTATTGAATTGCTTGACCACATCCACATGCATATCAAAGCAAAACAAAAATAAATAAATGACCATCAGACATCAACGTTGATTATTTTACCCACATGGCCAGATCCAGGCCTCCCAGGAATTTTGCTGCTTTTTTTTAATCAATTGACTTTGGTCAACGGGACTTTTAGTTTAAATGCTGTACTTTTATTATTTTTAAGAGGAAAAGGACAGCTGCAAATGTTACATTCATTTTGAATATTTCAGTATAAAGTATTTACAGTAAAGGTCAAGATGAAAAATTGAGTTTCGGCTTTATCAATGAACTGATAATATTTTAGAAAGAAGAGGGTTATTTTCTATTGTATAATTAATCAATACTTATAATTAAAAAAAGTTAAAATGTAAAAAATCTCTTTTAATTAGGTATCAAGTTTAAAAAATTTATTTATGTTTTCAAACTTATTAGCATAATTCTCTAAATTAATAAAACATTGTATAATAATTCTTATATTAACTTTTTATTTAAATCACTAACATAAAAATAGTTATGTGATTATTAAATTATTAATATTTATTTCTCACATTATTTCTAAAACTTTTTCTTTAGACACTCACTAATTTTACATTAATGTTTGTGTGATTTTTGAAAATCTCAAATAATGATACGAGGTTAATGAATATTTTAAAAAATAGACTTAAAGATGATTTGAGAGATAAATATTAATAATTTAAAATAAAATTAATGAAAATATTAACACATATAATTATGTGATTACTTTTTCATTCACGATTTAAATATAAGGTTAACAAAATAATTTTTATACATTATTTTATTAATTTAAAAAATTATGTTAATTTATTTGAAAATACATGTGAACTTTTTTAAACTTAATCATAATTAAAGAGATTTTTTTTGTATTTTAGCCTTAAACTTAATCTTAAAATTTTAAATTTATTTAAGTATTGTGAAATAAATTTATTTTTTAAAATGTAATTATATAAATATTTTTAAAATTTTAATGCGTCTTACTTGTTAAAATTAATTTTATAGTATTAATTGCAATACTTTTTTTCAAAGAAAACGTCTAGGCCCCACAACTATAATAAATTTCATTATAAAACAAACAAACAATCAGTCTCATCAGCTGATAACTTAAATCTCACCATTTTTTTTACAGTGAACAAAAAGAATAATGTTACGCATTCTTAAATTTTTTTAATAAAGAAGTTTCATTTCAATTTATGTGCCAAGTACTTATGTTAAATTTTTTGTTTATTAATACTTTCAAATTAGCCTTAGAAATATTGCCGTTATAAGTTTCCCCTGTTTTGACTGTTAGTTACTTGGCCACTAATGAGTGAAAGGAATAAAATAAAGATTTTTAATATATTAGAAAATATATTAATTTTTAATATTTAATTAAAACTAATTTTTACTTCTTTTCATCTTTTCATTTAGAATTATATTTTTTTTCACAACAAATAAAATGATAAATTCTTTTAATTTATTTTTTAAAATTATAAAATGTCTTTACACTATTTAAATGTAAGACTATATTAATTGTTACTTGGGTGTCAGTGTCTGTCCACATATAGCTACGCCACATCTTATGATTAATTCTTTCAATTCATTCCGGGATGCAATAATTTATTGGAAATTGATAGTTACGTATAACCCTTTTTTCCCCCTTCTAATATCAGACCATTTCTTCTCAGGCATTTTTTATATATTAAATTTTATTTGAATCAATCAATTCCTTATATAAAATCAATAGCCCCAACATCGGATGCAAGAAGAATGAGAAGTTGTGGTATACAACATTGGAATATTTATTCAAAATATTTCCAAATATATTATTTATAATTTTAAATATTTTCCATGACTTTAAAAAATGTGATCTAATTAAAATTTCAAATAAGATTCTACAGCCTTAATTACACAAACATAATATATGCGTTCTTGGTCATATTTGTCTCTACTAATTATGGTTTTTTTTTTTTTGACAAAGTTATGGTTATTATTTACCTAAAATTTAAATTTGTACATAAATAGTTTTTCTTTAATTGGATCGGGGAGATGAATCTGTTTAAATACATTAAATACATACAAACTGGTACGGATACCGCTTAATTGTAATAAAAAATTAAATTAATTTTGATTTATTATCAATGTAAAAAATTTTTACATTGTCATTTAATTATAAATTGTCAACTCATTAAATAAAGTTTGACTATTATAATAATTATTTTAAAATTTTAATATTTTTAATAATGTATTATTATATAATTAAATGATAATATAATTTTTTTTATATTTATAGTAAATTAAAATTAAATTTAACTAAAAATAAAAAAAATATAGATTTATGCAACTAAATCATGGTGCTATTTTTATAGGTTAAATAAGGGTTACAATTATTTTCTTAATCTGTCCTAATTTTAACGTGTCATTTTGATATTTGAACTTTGTCACTGTTTTAAAGATTTTTCTGTCCTTTTATTCTACAGAAAAATATACTTGATTAACATGTACAACATAATTACGTCATTCTGAGGCTTTCAATGCTAAATATTATGTCGTTTTTTTGTACATAAACCTGCCTTTCACATAATATTACCGTTAAAGATAGATGAAAAAAGGTATAAAATGATTAGTAATGACACAATAAATCATAAACAATTTGACAAAATTCAAATCATGTAATGTCACATTGAAATCATTCCAAACCGCATGGTTAGGAAATTGAATTTAATCCAATGAGTTATAATACGAAAAAAGTGTTTACAACTTACACAAAACATGTTCGATAGGTTATTACGTTTTCATATATTTTTCCAACAGCGAGATAAACTTGCCTTAAATCCAAATGACCGGATGATAGATTTGTACATTAGATTAGCTGTACTTGCATTGGTCAGTTTGGCCTGCTTATGTATGGCATAATTGAGCATGACTTCAAAGAAAAATCATGAGTGCAAACACTCCATGTGGGAAGTCTACAGTGCCTCCACCCCCTTTTCTCTTTTCCTCTTCTCATGAAAGCCTAACTTTTTCAAGTTTGTCACTCGCCGCCAAGTGGGAACTGCTCATTTCCTTTTTTCTCTTTTACACATCACTGAATTATATTAAAAATGAAAATGACAGAGGAAAAGTGACTGAGCCCCCTCGCTGTAAAAATACAGGACAAGTGGTGTCTACAAATAAGATAGTAAATCTCATAATGTAGATTATGTCAACAATGAGTGATATTAGTTGTGACATTATATTAAACTATATGAGTAATTATAGAAAGATGTTGATATGAATTTTGGAAAATAGTATAACAATGTACTTTTTAAGTATTGAATATGAATATTCTTCAAAAAAAAAGTATTGAATATGAATATAACACTATTTAAAATATATATATTGAGATCTGAGTTGAGAATTTGGATAGAGAGAAAAGGCAGGTGGATAGAGAGAGAGAGGGAGAGAGTCATCATTTTTATTTGTTTGTCGGGGCATCTCAAAAACGACAAGTAGGAAAGTAAAATGCAGCAACCGTACCCTCTTATCCCTATACAAATCCCTATACCTTCTGTAATTTTCTACCATCAAAAGAACAACCTCTCTCTTTCTCTTACATAATTACACATTATATTATCTATCATGTAACCATCGTAATAACAATTATAAACTTTATATACTTGCAAGAATTGTAAAGAGAACCCTTGGAGAGCGAAGAGAGAGGAGCATCAAGTTGTGGGGCATCACAAAAAATGATCCAAATGACAAATGATGTGTTTAATATATCTAAGAAAGAAAGAGGGAAAGGGAGGAAGGAACAGAGTGTTTGATTGGGGTAGCATTGACTCCTCCTAACAAAAACACATGATGACCCAATCAAGGCAAAACCTGAGGGCGTGTTATTCACTCTCCAATGAATGCTTATTCATGATATGGTGGTGAGTGGGTCCTAGAGAGCTTATCAGAGATTCTTTTGGAGCGTGAGGACCAAACTCTGAGTGAGGAGTTGAAGTAATCATAAGCCAAGGTTGCTGTGCTGAGCTCGGGAAAGAAAGCTCATAAAATTGAAAGTGAATAGGCGAGTGTCAGAGGTTAGGGGCGAGTGAACGTGCACTATTTGTATTTCAACCACGGATCTGGATCCGCTCGAAGAAGCACCCAAGACAAGGAGAAGGAGGAGGCACCTCACGCACACTCCCTCGCGCTTGTTAATGTTGCCACTCCAGTCCTTACCATAGTTTCGAAGGACAGAGAAAGAGGGAAGGGTGTCTACATAACATAGAGAAAGTGGTTATAGTGGTGAGTGAGTTAGTGTGTGAGTGAGAGAGAGAGAAGAAAATCTTTGCTTGAGAGTTGTTAAGAGAGAAATAGAGAGAGAGAGGGCAACAAAGGAAGAGCTCAGCTCTCGACTTCACTGCCCACTCTTGCTCAGAGCCCCATAAAACACAGCAGGGGCAGTGAAGCAATTGATGGTTCTTCTGCTGCTGCTGCTGCTGCTGCGTGCATCTGCAACCAGGCTATAAAGAAGGCGGTGGTTTGGCTTTTGTAGTAAGTTGACTGCTATTGAGTTTGAGGGGAAACTGTCTTGAAAGAGAGTAACCAAGAGAAAGACATGGGTAAGCCTGTACCCTTCTGCTCAGACTTGGATTTCAAATTTAATTTGGAAAAGAAAGGAAATTATTTAGAAGGAGATTAAAGTGAGAGGTAAAAAAATGAATAGAGAGAAATATAAGGAAAAGAGTTATTTGTTGTTTCTTCTTTCTCCTTTTGTTGTTTCTGCAACTTTAGCACTCATTACTTCTTTATAGAGAAATTCAACCACCATCTTATGTCTCTCTCTTTTCTTTTTCTCCTTCCTTTTATCAAAGGTAACTCTTTTCTTCCTCCATTCGTCTCCTATTAATCAACCACACGGGAATACTCCTTTTAACACTTCACTTTCTTACTTCCCTTCTCCTTTTCTTCTTTAACTTGCTTTTCTTCTGCTTTGCAGGAATATGAGAAAGAAACATACTGTGCTACCACTCATCTCAAGTTGGTAGGTAGGTCTTGTGTGTGGTTGAGAAAGAAACTTTTCTTGTAATAGGAGTGAGAAAGATAGCCAGTGGAGAATAGACGCAGATAGAGAGAGAAGAAAAAAAAAAGAGAAGATAGAGAGACACACTCAACTCACAAAAATTGGACCTTTAGGATTGACTGGTTTGTTTGTGGAACCAAGTACTAATCTTTTCAACCATGGATGGTTATGAAGCTACGAGGATTGTGTTTTCTAGGATCCAAAACTTGGACCCCGAAAATGCTTCCAAAATCATGGGTCTGCTTCTGATTCAAGATCACGGTGAGAAGGAAATGATTAGATTAGCATTTGGTCCAGAAGCACTTGTTCACTCAGTGATTGTCAAAGCCCGGAAGGACTTGGGGTTGCCCTCGAACTCTCCGCCTACACCCTCTACTCCTCCATCTCCATCTCCTTTCCTTTCCAGCAACCCAGTCCCCATTTTCAGGCAAAATTCCACTTCTTCCAGGCTTGTAAACAGTAGTGGGATCAACCTTCCTCCTGCTCTCAGTATCCCAAATCCTTCTTCTAGTTCACCTTCTTGGGCTACTCTTTCTGAGCTTCAAAACCCAGATGATTTGATGAGCCCCAACAATTTAGTTGTTGGGTCTTCTACTTCCATGAACACTTCATCTCCGTTACCTTTCTATGGAAACGGAGGGTCGGATCCAATTGATGATTTCCAACTTCAAGATCAGCTTTCTTTCCTGAATGATGGGTCACCTACTCTTGGACCCAAGAACCCTGATTTATTTTACCCTCACTCAGATTTGTCTTCTACAAGTCCCACTGGTGGTGGAGACCCCACTCTCTTTCCTTCATATGGCTGGGGAGGTTCTCTTCACCGCAGGAGTTGCTCTGTTAACGATGCTTGTTTGGGTTCTGAGGACCCAAATTCTGGTTTGGGATGGAAGCCTTGCCTTTATTTTGCTAGAGGGTACTGCAAAAATGGCACTAGTTGCAGGTTCCTTCACGGAGGACTTGGAGATGATGGTACTGCAATGGTTGGGTCTCCTAGCAAGATTGAGATGATGGACCAGTGCCATGAACTCCTCAGATCTAAAAGTGCTCAACAAAGATTGGCTGCTGCTTCTCAGCTCATGGCCTCTTCTTCTTTTCCTTATTCCCCAAAGTGCATGAATTTCCTATTACAGCAGCAACAAAATGATACTCAAAGGTATAAAGTACTATTCAATCATGTGTTTTGATTACTGGGGTCTAGTAGTTAGCTGCAGAATTCTAATCATGTTTGATAATAAATACAGAGCCGCAGCTGCAGCTCTGATGATGAACGAGGATTTGCACAAATTTGGACGATCCCGGCTTGAAAGAAATGATCTTTCTTTAAACAGTCCTGGAATGGTGAACCCAGCTTCTAGGCAGATCTACTTGACCTTCCCAGCAGATAGCACTTTCAGAGAGGAAGATGTTTCGAATTATTTTAGGTTGTTGTTGTATAACTTTAACTTGGGTATGCATAGTTTGCTAGTTGAAAAAAAAAATTAAGTTGTTTTTAATTCTTTGTTGAAGCATTTATGGCCCTGTTCAAGATGTGAGGATCCCATACCAGCAAAAGCGAATGTTTGGGTTCGTTACCTTTGTTTATCCAGAGACTGTGAAGCTCATTCTATCTAAAGGAAACCCTCATTTCGTGTGTGATGCTCGAGTGCTCGTTAAGCCTTACAAGGAGAAGGGCAAAGTCCCGGACAAGTACAGGCACCCCCTCTTTCTTGTCTTTTGCTCTCTTTTCTTCGTTATTTGTTTCACATAAGCTTTGAACTGTGCTGATGTTTTTTTTTTTTTTTTTTTTGGTAATTTGCAGGAAGCAGCAGCTACAGGTAGATAGGGGGGATTTTTCACCTTGTGGTACTCCTACTGGACTAGATGCTAGAGACCCATATGATCTCCAACTTGGTAAGTTAATGCTTTAACCCTTCCATTTTATTGTCTTTTCAGATTGTGTGCTAGCTATGCCTACTCTCTTTAACATGTGGACTGTCTTCTATGTTTTTAGGAGGCAGAATGTACTACAATACTCAAGACATGCTGTGGAGGAGGAAGTTGGAGGAGCAAGCTGATTTGCAGCAAGCTCTTGAGCTCCAAAGTAGAAGGTTAATGGGTCTGCAACTACTTGACATCAAGAAGCAACACCAGCGTGCACTTTCCACAGGAAGTCCAATTCCTTCCCCCACCCACTCTCCTAATATGTTCAATCAGAATCTTGTTCTTCCTTCGTTTCACAGCAGCTCAGAGGCTCCAGAGGGTATTTATCTCTTTACCATTTTAAATGCAGTTGATTGCAACTGCTATTGAACTGAACTTGGTGCTTTCTGGGAATTGGAATGAATTGGTTGTTGTTTATACTATTTGATTCCAGAGAGTGGTTCAGGTTCTGCTCCTGCTAGTACTGCATCAATTTCTGTTGGTCAGCAGCCATTGCAGCAGACAGTCAACATTTCTGTTGGCAAGGAAGTGGTAGTCAATGGCGAGAATGGCTATAGCGATGGCAATGGCAAGCAGAGCTCCAGTCATGAAGACCGTGATTTGCTAGAATGGTATAAAACTTGTTCTCATTTAGAATAACCAAAAAGGGTACCAGAATAGTAAACACCTTTTTGGCTTCAAATTCCTCTTTTAGTCCATGCCAAAAAATTTCTGCATTTATTCAGGCTTACCAATATTCCTAACTTTTGTTCTTTTAAAGGTTATGTATCTAATTGGGTTAGAATAAATGCAGTTTGGAGCATAATCTCCCTGATAGCCCTTTTGCTTCCCCCACAAAAGCTGCTGGAGACTACATGGCTGCCTTCTCCAATGGACCTAATGAGGCCGTTGATTCAGATACCTCAGCTGCATCTGCCAACTCTAAATTTGGTACTAGTACATTGGTTCCAGCAGCATCTGCTCTGGACATGGGGTCTTTCAAATCCTTTAACTGCCAAATACCCAGGTAGCCATTAATATTAGTCTGGCGTCACATTTAAGCTTTCCATCCCTATCCATACATTTTTTGGAATTTTGATGATCTGGGTTTCAACTTAGGTTCTCTTCTGGCCATGGAACCATTGGGATGATAGCAGGCACCGGTGGGCCGATTGGCATTTAGTTTCCAAGAGGTTCAGGTGAAGTGACTTTGGATCTTTTTGTTTATGAGCTCTGTTGCATCTTGTCTTCAACGTGCATCGATTTGTTGTTTTGTTTATTAAATTTGGATGTCGGTTTGGTCTTTTTCGTACAACATTTACAGGAAGAGAAGCATGACCAAACAAAACCTGGACATCAAACAAATCTGTAGAGAATCACCACCACCGCGGCCATCACCATCAATCGTCAATACTATACTACTTACTACCATACAAAATGCATACGTAAAAAGCTGTTCAGTAAAGGAAGTGGGGCAGGCATTCCCTTTCTTTTGTTATCATTATTGTACCATTTTCATCTTCTGTAGTAGCTGAACCACAGGTTAAAAATAACACAGAAAGAATCAGGGTCAATGTGTAGTAGGAACTCCTAGCACTGTAATTTCTTCTCCTTCCCTTTCTTTACCCATGGTGGATGTAGTAGTGTAGACTGTTAGTCCTATGTTGTTACAGGTATAATTTCAAGTCTTTGTACAGCTGAAGCATGAACTCAGAAAACATCTACAGAAGTGGTAAAAGCCAAGTTGTATAACTACAAGGCTGATTCAAATCCCCCCCATAATGGGTAATGAGTTTGAAGGCCTGGAGTGAGGAGGGGAAGGTATAATTGTTAAATCTTTAGCTGGGTTAAAGTTCAAAGTGGAGATTTTTACCTTTATCTTGTGTTGCAGTTATGTTTGTAATTCTACCTAGTTGTTATACAGTTATCAACCCCCTTAGGTTACCAGACAGAAAAGAGAAAAGATTTAGAGAAAGAAAAATCAAAAGTGAGTTTTTAGACGAATTGGTCTATTTGCCTCTCCTCTTCTCTTCTCTTCTCTTCTCCTGTGCCTTTTGATTTTAAAGGAGAATTTATCTTCGTTCCTGCAATTATTTTTCCCTTACAATTTGTAAATTGGTGGGGTCCGCCTATTTTTTGCCATTATTGGAGGGGAAAGAAGGGAGGTCCACAAGGCACACAATCACATGGGCTTGCTGACACTGCAAGTGGGCCCCACACATATATATAATGCCAGGTTGTGTATGGGTCCTACCCACCAGCACCTACCCATGTGAGTGATGCCACTTTCTCTTTCAGAGATATATATCCCGCCTTTAGTTTCTCTTCATGACAGGAAAGGACATGCACAGATAAAAAGGTAGGAGTAGATGCCCACACGTATGACAAAAGTGCCCAGTTACTGGAATCTTTTGGGGTCTGTGTTCTTGTGAACGTGACATCAAAACTAAAACCAAAAAGGGTGCCGTTAACAAAGGGAAGTATGAAATGCTTTTTTAGAATCCTATGCCAACTAAAAATGCCAAGCTCGAAGATGAAGTTTGGGTATGAAAATGTTGAGAAAAAGAGTGGCACCTCAGGCCGTCACGTTGGTTACTTCGTAAGTTGAAGACAATAAGCATAGACCGTTCCTCAATGGTGGTGACTGGTGTTAGTGAATAGATGGATTCGTTTGAAGAAATCGTTTGCCCATGCATGTAGTTGTATCATTTTAGTAGCTTAGGACTCTAGAAACATAGATAATGTTTGGGAGTTATAAAGAGAATGTAAGGGGTGGTTCATATAAAAGAATAGAAGGGACTTTTTATATTCTTACTTAGAAGTTATAATTTAAATAAATGAAATAGAAAGACTTATATATTTTATTTTTTAAATTTTTTACCAAATTATGTTACTTCTTTCTAAATACTTTAATTTAAAAGAATAATAAAATTAAGATTTATAATGGTAAGAAGAAGTTTTAGAGTTTCTATTATTATTCTCTTTCATCTTTTTAAATAATTTTTAAATATTTATTTTATAAAATTTATTATGTCATTTTTATTTTTTTACATGCGATTTTTCCAAACATAGACATAGTCCGAAGGGAAAGAGATGACAACCTCTCTTTCAAGTGCAGTGTTTGTAGTCAGATGGCATTCCTCTTCTCACCAGAAAAGTAATAGAAAAATTATTGACTATATTGTTTTTGGCAAAATTTTCAAAGAAATCACGCGCAGTATTATTGAGGAAGTAGACAATTTTTGGTTCTCTTCATCAAGTCATTAGTGTTGGACTCTCGACTGTCTTGCAAGTAGCACAATTATGAGAAAAGGCCGGAAATTTATCATATAACAAGTAGCACAATTATGAGAAAAAGGTTGGTGCTTTATCATATAATGGCTTAAGTTAATGGTTGAGCATCTAAATCACGTGTTTGTTGCAGGAAATATTTTATATACTCTTGGACAGTGATATATTGCACAGCCAAGTTAAATGTAAACTATTTGGTGTTAGTTTTTTATTTTATTACTTCAGGCAAAGAGTGGCTAGAATTATCTATCTGAAATATCGGGAGACTAGGGGTTTAAACTTGGGTTTTCTATCGAGACTCTTAGATCATGTGTGCTGTGTGTGCAAGTGTTAAACGTGATGTGAACTATAAACTGGGTTACAAATAAAAGTAATATGGTGTGTTAGGGAATTTATAATTTGTAGACCTCTTTTTGGTATTTGAAAGGACTGACCATAGGATCTATTTGTCAACATTTCTAAGCATATTTTGTGTCTAACATTGGAGTTTGGAAGGTTTAAATCTCAAATGTTGAATGGTAAGCATAACCTTATAAAACAAAATGATAATCCAAATTAAACAATTACAATTTACAGTAAAGTAGTTACATCACCATCTCTTTTATACCCTACCCTAGTGACCCTTTTAGATGCCCCCTCTTATAATTATTTATAGAGAAAAGTGTCAAAAGGGTGGGATTTGCTTTTATCCTTTCCAATTAACAAACTTATCATGCTAATGATTCCCCCAGCCCTCTTCTTTTTCTTTTTATTTTACTGCATTCTTTTGGTTAAAAGCTTGAAAGTTAAAACAATAAAACATGAAAGAGCTCTCTGAAAACAGGGATAATAGAAGATTTTGAAATAGAGTAGTCACCAGATGGAAGGTGATTCGAAACAATTTTGTTTGAAAGGAGAAAGAAAGCGCTCAAATAAGAGGAATTGGGAAAGGACATCGATTATTGAATTATTAGGTGATTTACTTTGCAATCTAATAATTTGCTCTTAAGGTGAAATCATCTGTACAATGAGCACATGATAATATTGGCATATCGTGTACATGCATATTAGTTCTACATGTCATAAATGGATAGATATTTTTAAATTGCACATGAAGTCGACACAAACATCTAAGCACATGCACACGACTCAAAATTGAAGACAAGAAAGAATGTGCTATCGTGGTAGATTGTTAAAACGAATTAGAGAAATTTTCTAGTGCTTGCGCTGAAAGAAGAGCTGACGAAGAGAAAATAAGAAAGATATTAACGAGCACAAAAAATGGATGTCCATGTGATGTTTACCCATAAATGCATGTGGTTGAATAGAAAGATGACCCTAAAAAGTAATTACATTAAAAATATGCTAGCAGCTAGAAGTTAAATTATGTTAAATTTAAAATGCTAGTTATTGTTATAATGAGATACGAATAAAATTTTAAAAATAATTTCAAACAACGAGAATAAGTACTAATGAGTTTACTAGCTTAGTTATTGACATCAAATAGATGAAAAAAAGGCCAAAAACAGGGCTAAATAAATAATGGTGGACAAGGCAAAAATGAAAGATTAAGAACGAGATAAGTATTAAATTCTCAAACTCAACCAAACAAGTTTGATGCAATATTCAAGGCCATTCATTTAATAAATAAACTAAGCTATCAACTTTAAACAATAATCCTGAACATATAAAAAGTTGATGATATGTAACTTTTCAAACTTAACCACCTAATTTGGCTCCAGTATATGTTTTCTACCAAACTAATGTTTTCACTACAAGCAAAAATTATCGTCCGAAAGTGATTTTCTGAAGGTAGAGGGGGGTAGAAATAGAATAGAGCCTTTACTTTCCTAGTCAAAAGAATGATACTGCACCCTACAAATGGGATTTGGAATGGAAGGAAATGACAAACAGAAAAATGATGGCAGCAATAAAATATGAAGCGTGGTGGGAACAGTCTAAAATGAAAGGCAACTAACGGGTGGAACTGGAAGTTATGATCTCTCTCTATAGGGGTTTTCAAAGATCTACCAAAAATATTAAAGCTTATAGTGAACCGCATTATCTATCATGCCAGCTCAGGTCCACTGGGGAGCTGCTCGTAACCATCATGGTGCATCGCGACGTAATTAGTCGCAGGAACTGGAATGCACTTAAGGAAAACAGCTACGAGTAAACTTACCGCACCAATCAAGACGCTGGCTAACCACAACTCCCGGCTCAGTGGCACTGTTTGAGCAAAAGCACCCAAATATTCAACTATGATGGCTTGAAAGCATATCGTTGAGGCCATGACCATCAGGAAAATCCAGCTGCTGAACATGCCTTTGAAAACATCAATCTTCTCCATGTCACGGCTGTTAATCTCGTTGAATACCTAATATTTTACAATATTTAAAGAAAAGTGTATTAAATGACAGAAGTTGTTATCAGCTCTGTTCTGAAAACGTAAAAAATATATACACATTGGTGTAATATTCTGCCTGAAGATGAATGAACACAAGACCAAAAAAATAATTGGTGCCGTTGGCTTCAAGAAGATACCCCATTTTCATCAATGCCAGCCATATAAAGTAACAATCGGGAGAATTAAATAAGTATTACCACCTAAATGGTTTCCATAAAAGGTTAATAGGAATTTAACACCCATTTACACAAATTGAGACTAGCTGAAGAAGAATATAAAAATCAGAAACAATTTTCTAGTGAGGAATGAATAGGTTTTAAGAAAAATATATCCGTGGTCTACAACAGTGGAGAAAAAAAAAAGTAAAATTGGAAGTCAACTGATCTAGTACCTGGCAAAACACAAAGGCGTTGAATATGACAGTATTCAGAACAGAGGTAGCATCAGGTCCATTGAGTTTGAGAATCTGTTTCCCACGAAATTTGAGAAGCAAAAGAACAATAATTTGATAGATGCTCTGACCAATTATATTCCTCCACATGACCCCGGTGATGAAATTGGCATTCCTTCCAATAGGTGGCCTCTTCATCAGCCCATCATGGGGAGGTTCTGTAGCCAGTGCCAATGCGCCAAGAGTGTCCATGATCATGTTTACCCAAAGCATTTGAACAGCAGTAAGAGGAGCAGAGCCTGAAATGGATTGCTACTGTGATTAGTCACCTAAATTGAAAAATATATGTAGGTATGAGACATAAAAAGTGATGGAAGATTGTCTTAAAAAGTAAGCTGTATTCATTACCTGACACGCATGCTGAAACAAAATTCAGCATAAGAGCTACAATATTAACTGTTAACTGGAACTGGACGAACTTTTGGATATTAATATAAACAGAACGGCCCCATCTGGTAACATTCACTATGGTTGTGAAGTTATCATCCATTACAATCACATCCGCATTCTCTTTTGCAACCTGCAGAGGATGGAGGGTAACAATGCTTGGCGAACATTACGACATAAAATGAATTGCTTGGGAAATAAGTATGCACATAAAGTGATATAACAAGTGTTGCCTACTATATAAATCCTTCGTATATATAGTTATTTTCTCACCCTAAAATTTCAGTTAGGGCTTTTCATTTACGCTTAAAAATCTAGGAAGTGGGATCAGTGAAATTTTAGCTTCATGTGAAAAAAATGTTGGAATACTAGAGAAAAAAAACGAAGGAGGACTGTAAATTTGCTAAAAATTAGAGAGGAGCAACCCTTTCCCTTATGATGTTCTACACACAAAGAGAATGAATATCAATAGCAACAGACTGCGGTGGGCAATAGCGAGGGTAGAGCAATATAGGTTCTAAGGGACCAAAGCCACTGAATCAGATGCTAAATGTGCTCTAAAGGGTGGCCTTATTCTATTGTTGTAGACTTAAGTGAAGATACAAAGCAAGCAGATAACGACACATAATATCAGATGGAACAATGAATGATAAGTATCCGATGAAAGTCATCTAGGATATATAGATTGTGTCTGTAACAAACCTCTGTCCCTGCAATACCCATAGCAAGTCCAATATCAGCCTCATGCAACGCTGGAGCATCATTGGTCCCATCACCAGTTACTGCCACAACTTCATTAAAATCATTCCTCAAATGGGTCACTAAGGTGTGCTTGTCAAGAGGCAGGGATCGAGCCATTACCTACACACATTAAGCAACCAATTTATAAAGTTACCATCTTTGCTAAACATTAAAAGAAGTATCCATGGAACAGTAATAAAACCTGTATTTTTGGTATTATCTCCTCCATCTCTTGCTGGGTCTTATTCCGGAAATCTGGTCCCTCTATAGCCAATCCATCTGTCAAGATGCCACATTCTATAGCTATTGCTTTGGCAGTATTTATGTTGTCACCAGTTACCATCCTAACAGTAATCCCAGCTGCTAAACAAGTCTTAACAGCTTCTTTTACGCCAGGCCTCACTGGATCCTTGATCCCAATGATTGCTATTAACGTGTAATTATCCTCAGGAATACTATCACCTTCAGAAAATCCTTCAATATCCTTGAAGGCAATGCAGAGTGTTCTCAGAGCCGCAGAAGCAAAACCATTGATAACTTCCGCGATATTCTTTCTTTGTTCTTCGTTAAAATGGACGACTTTGCCATCTGCATTAACAACTTTGTCACACATTTTCACAACTATTTCTGATGCTCCTTTACAAAATGCTCGAGATCTGTTAGTGCCATCGGGAAGAGCCACAAGCACCGACATCTTTTTTCTGATTGAATTGAAAGGTTCAACCTTTACTATCTTATACTTCTCATTATAAAACTTAGAATCACCTCCCAAAAGCAAGCCAAATTCCAGTAACGCCGACTCTGTCGGAGTACCCATGACCTTGTTCTTTCCATCTTGCCCTTTGACTACCTCTGAGCCAGTATTCTGGAATATGGACTGCAAAAGGAGATCAAATATCTGTTCAGAGATTGAGGGCTTCAACACATTTTCACTGTCGCTGCTTTTAATTGCTTTAGTTTGTTCGCAAATCCATATTTTGTCTACAACCATGTGATTTGTTGTCAAAGTCCCTGTTTTATCTGTGCAAATACAACCAGCAGAACCCATCGTCTCGCATGCAGAGAGGTGCCTGACAAGCGCCTTATCATTCATTAATTTCTTCATTGCAAATGCAAGGCTTAATGTCACTGCCAAAGGCAGCCCCTCGGGTACTGCCACAACTATTATAATGACAGCAGTAGCAAAGAAATTGAGAAGCTTAGATGCATCATTTAGAGACCATTCAGAGATCTTATGGTGAGCTATTTTCTCCAACAAAAACCTGCCAGTCAGAACCAGGAATGTTAGCAGGGCAAAACCCAAGCCTATCTTTCCAATAATGGTGGCAACCCCATTTAGTTTGACCTGAAGAGGTGTCTCATCGTCTCCCCCTTCGTTCAGAGTATCCATCAATCTTCCCCATTCAGTTCTCATACCAACAGAAGTCACTAGCATCTTAGCAGACCCATCTTGCACTGTGGTGCCGGATAGAAGAAAAGGCTTCTGTTGGTCTACACTCACAGCTTCACTCTCACCTGATAGACTTGATTCATCAATCAATAAGCTAAACCCCGATATGAATAACCCATCTGCAGGAACTATGTCTCCAATTGACAGATGGACTATATCTCCAACCACTAAATCATAAGTTGAAACCTTTTGTCTTCTACCATCTCTTGTGACTTGAATGGTGACATTTTTCTTCTCTTTATCCAAATCCTTAAATTGCAAAGACTGTTTATAGTCACTGATTGAAGTCACAAAGACCACTAAAAGAATACAGAGTATAATTCCCACTCCATCATACATACCTTTAGGCCAACCTTCAGTTGAGATTCCAACACCTGCTGAAACCACAGCACACACCATAAGGATAATTAGAGTTAAGTCTTGCATTGCATCCCAAACGAACATCCAAAAACTTCTAGAGGGCTTCTCTGCAAAGCGGTTAAAACCATAGATATTTTGTCTATGAGGAACATCGCGTGAATTAACGCCCTCTTGCAATGACACATAAACATCTCTTGCTAATCCTTCAACTCCTTCATGATGTTCTAAACCTTTGGTGTCATGGGATCGAACAATGGATGCTAATTCATCGGGCTCAATTCCAAAACCTGCTTCCTTAACCTCTTTGGAGAGCATGTACTCACCACGGCTCCCAGCTATAGGAGAAGGAAAACAAAAATTTAACATAAAAACGAGTGAAAAGAGAAAAGATGAATGAAACTCCTCGGATTAAAGATAAATATATACCGTTAATAAAATGCAATGCTGCTTTTTGGACATAGAGAGCTACCCGTATCTTTTCCTGGTCAAGATAGTTAGAGCACAAGCAAAGTGTTTTAGGGCGACAGATAATAAATGCATTTCATGCAACGTTTAGAAGAGTAAGTAAACACGTGGAATTCCTATGCTACATGCTTTCTGCTTCCAGCAAACTTATATTAATATATATATATATATATATATATATTGGAGAAATGGTTCTAGCAATTAAATGTTGACTAGGCCATTACTCTAATAATATATTGTATTTTCAATTGAATAACCGTTTTCATAGTGCCAAAAATTAAACATTTTAGTTACTTGCTGAACAATAAGCGCAGAACTTAAAATAAAATTTATTCACACCCTTGACTTTAAGATTAAATTACAAATTATGTGACACTTCATAAGGAATGAAAATTAAGTTTGTGAACAAATTCTTAGTGCATATAGAATTGTTTAAAATAGAAGTGTGACTGAGAGAGTAAAGGATTAATTTCTATCAAGAAATCGTTCGACTTTAAAATTTCATCAGTTACGAAAAGGTTGATGAATAGTTTATTCAAGAAAAATTATAAAGGAAATAAAAATATTTTCAGACTTAATAAGTTCTATGAATTTTTAGTGTTTCAACTTCAAGAACTAAAATTTACGGTTTAGATCAGTGGACATATTTATATCACTCTCAAAAAGGAGATATTTGGATATACTGTAACCACAACGCCTCTAGCAATAATAATTAACATCAACATCAAGGAACAAAAGCAAAGAAAAACGAAACCCACGCTTTTATGGAACATTAAATGGTAAAATGGCAGTTCTATTCTACGTTAATTTCAGTTAAAGGAAAGGACATATGCCGGTTGCCAAATGAAGGTAAATGAAGCAGGAAAAGAAATTAACAATAAGCAAAGCATTAGATATATCATTTCCAGCTTCACCAATCATAATACTTTAAAACTTAAAAGAGAATGCGGGATTGCAATTACATATTACCTGGTTCAGTGGTTATTGTATCTGTAATCTATCTATATCTATATATATAAAAGTAAAATTTTCTTTTGAAGTAATTAATAGTATCATTAAATACATGGTAAAGTTAAAAAAATAAAATAATAAAATTTAAAAAAACAATTATATTAGAAAGTAAAGTGTTGTAAAATTATATATGTAATTAAATTTTAAATAATTGAATCATGAAATTAAAAAATAAAAGATAATTTTTCTAATGTAAAAAATTAAATTATTATATTTTCTCCATTTACTTTTAAGAATTTTTATTAAAAAATACTTTATAAATTTAACATATCTGAAATCATAATTATATGCAAAAACATTATTTTGAGAAAAAATAAAAAAATAAAAAATAAATTAATATATGCAAAGCATAAGTAAAATAAAATAAAAAATTTATCTCTGACATAAAAAATGAATTTTAAACACTTTTTTTTATCTATTTATAAGAATTTTTATAAATTTTTTCTATAAACTAAACATATTCAAAATAATAATTATAAACAAATATAATTTTAAGTAAAAAATTAAAATCTAAATTATAAAATAACCCGTACATGGTAACATTAAAAAAAATAAAATAATAAAATTTAAAAATACAATTATATTAGAAGATAAAGTGTGTTTAAAGTATATAATTAAAATTTAAAGAATTAAATAGTGAAATTAAAAAAGGACAATCTTTCTAACATAAAAAATTAATTTATAATGTTTCTTCTATTTACTTTGAAAAATTTTTATTAAAAAACTATTTTATAAATTTAACATCTCTGAAATCATAATTATATACAAAAACATTATTTTGAGAAAATAAATAAATAAATTAATATGTGCAAAGTACAAGTAAAATAAAATAAAAAATTTATCTTTGACATAAAAAATTAATTTTAAACATTTTTTTGTCTATTTATAAGAATTTTTATAAATTTTTTAATAAACTAAACATATTTAAAATAATAATTATAAATAAATATAATTTTAAGTAAAAAATTTAAATTTAAATTATAAAATAACCTGTGTAAAACATGGATAAAATAACTAGTTTAACAAATTACAAAAGATAAAGACTGTCATCAAATTAACCAAAAGGGTTAATTATAATGTTCTACTTGACCATGGATGTATTATAATTCTTGGGGCTCCTATTAGATGAAAAATTATTTTTTTGGGTCCTCAAAAAGTTTAAGAGAATGGTAAACTACCCATTCCAAGGTCAATAAAACTTACAATGATAATTACATATTGCTTATCAATAGGGCAGACTTACCTTATCCAAACAATTTTTTCTCCTTAATTAGTATGTGAAAATTTTTAAACAAGCCCACCAAAAATAGATTAAATCTGCCATTTCTTAATTTTTTTTTTACTATATGTATGTGAGTAAGTGTGTATTTAGGACCCCACTTGATTGTTGAGAGATGAAAACATATGATTTTTGCCTTCTATTTTTCAAGAGTTTTTACAATATAACTATTATAATAAATTTTATAGTTCATTATTGGTGAAATTGCTTTCCAAATAAGCTGGAATTGGGAGAAACACTACCAAAGAATTAAGAAGACCAAAATTAAGCGATCAAGGACAAAGAAAGAAGAAAATGACTCAAAGTAGTGGAGCACCCCGAATCTTTGCTGCTTTACACTGTAGCATGTAATGGAACATGTGATCAAGTGATCATGGTTGCATGGGTTAACTCAAACATATACATGCATAATAACTCCCAGGAAACATTTTCATTTTCTGGTAGAAATAATTAAAGTAGCATGCTGAACAAAGAAACTAGGAGAAGCAACTTTAACTAGAAAAACGAGAATACAGCAATGTTTTAAGAATTAGATCGAAAATTAAATCGGTAATATTTTTGAATCATAACTTAATTGGTCGAATCGATTGAATTGGTGATTTAATCGGATGACGTAATAATTATAATTATAATTATATATATAATTATTTATATATATTCAATTAAAATAACTATATTTTAAGAGTAAAAGAAATTAATAAAAATTAGAGTTTAATCTTTGTTTTAAAAAATAACTATTATTATTTTTTAAAAAAATATTTATTACTATGAAAATAATAATTAATTTTTTAAAAAATTAGTTAGTCCAACTTCATTCGTTCATTTCCATTGCATAAATTTTAAAAAATTACATGAAATCGATATAAAATTCATTCAAATCGGATAAATAAATAAATAGTTATAACTTTTAAAAAATAAATGTAAAAAAGAATTAAAAAATTAATTTAAAATCTTAAAAAATAATTTGAAAAACTAAAAACATAATACAAAATTAAAAAAATATATTTTAAGAACTGATCATTTTTCAAAAATCGGATTTGATTCATCTAAACCAATAATTTTTTTTTAATTTTTCAATTTAATAATCAAAATAATTTTTAAAATCAATCAAACTGACAAAATACTTGAGTCACACTCGAACCAGTCCAACTTACGAGTCCGACTTTTAAAACCTTGGAATACGCACAAGAAAACGATAGAGATCAGAAACTTCCAAGTCCTAACTACTGTAATTTTGAAAAGTTAGTGCAGAACATGTGCAGTCTATTTGCACAGCCTATTACCTTTTTCTTTTTCAAACTCTATTAAATATTGGCAACCGATTGATTAGACACCTCAAATATCACCATTTTCGGTAATGGATGAAACATGTTCGAGTAACTTCGTTTATTCTATTTTCCTTGTACGAACTGCCTGTAAAAATGTTTCTGATTTCCTCGTTTATTCATGCATACCAAGATTTTAATCTAATTATCCGTTCAACAACAAAAAGGGTTTTCATCTAAACCAATAATTTTTTTCTAATTTTTCAATTTAATAATTAAAATAATTTTTAAAATCAATCAAACTGACCAAATACTTAAGTCACAGTCGAACCAATCCGACTTTTAAAACTTAGAATACGCACAAGAAAACGATAGAGATCAGAAACTTCCAAGTCCTAACTACTGTAATTTTGAAAAGTTAGTGCAGAACATGTGCAGTCTATTTGCACAGCCTATTACCTTTTTCTTTTTCAAACTCTATTAAATATTGGCAACCGATTGATTAGACACCTCAAATATCACCATTTTCGGTAACGGATGAAACATGTTCGAGTAACTTCGTTTATTCTATTTTCCTTGTACGAACTGCCTGAAAAAATGTTTCTGATTTCCTCGTTTATTCATGCATACCAAGATTTTAATCCAATTATCCGTTCAACAACAAAAAAGGGCTTTGCTGTGGGCATTGAGCATTCCAACCCTCGTGCCCTACAACAAAACACTTTCAAAAAATATTAAATTTAACTATCATGGAGCAGGAAATTTCAAATAATTTTAAATAAAAGCAATTTGAATTCTTTTGGGTAACAAAAAAAAAAAAATCAATACTACATATTGGTATATTTTTTTGTGTTGGTACAAGAAAGTTAAGGGAAAAGAGGTTACTACATGCATGCCATAAATCTCAAAGCCATTATTAACAACCTAAATTGAAGCTAAGCCTTGTAAGTTAATTTTTTAAGTAAATATTTAATTTGGTTATTAAAAATATATGTGACATTAATTTAGTTTTTTAATAATTTTTAATATTAAATTAATTTTTTAAAAATAACTAATTTAATATAAAAATAAAATTAGAAAACTAATTTAATATAAAATAATTTATATTAAAAAATTATTTTAATATAAAAAATAATTTGATTTAAAAACTAAACTAATATTTCATATATCTTTTTAAAAAAATTAATTTAAGTATTTATTCTAATTTATTTTCAATCCTTACGAGTTGAAAGAATCGTGTGGACATATTGGTACTGTTACTTTTTTCTTTTTTTGGTAGTGTTTTGTGTGTGTGAAAGGGTGTGGAAGGCAGAAATTAGGAGAAAAGTTCAAAGGAAGCAATGGGCGACTTAATAGTTTCAGAAACCGACCCACAGCCTGTCCTGACGGTGACATCACGATTTTATCGCTGTGTTATTGTGGTTTGTGGTTACGACTTTATTGGTCTAGTTAGCTCCAATTGCACGCTACCAATTGATTTTCTCAGCTCCCTGTGAATATTTCACAGAATAAAAGAAAGGTGGAAATTTGGAAATGACCGATCACGTCCGTTCCGTTTGGATCAACAGGTGAAAAATGAGAATTGATAGAGAAAGAAAAAAATGGTTGTAACGAAATGAAATAGAGATTGGAATTAATGTGGAAGAAGAAGAAGAAGAACCTGTAGCTTCTTGCGCTTGAGTTCGGCGTCAGCACGTTGGGCGAGATTGGCCACCATGCGAAAGCGGCGCCGGGGGTTCTTCACGACGGCGACGGCGGATCTCCATCGGAGGAGGGCAGCCTCCGAGGGGCGCTTCGGCTGCACGTAGAAGTTGTCTCTCAGGTACTTCTCCATTGTCACTCACACACTAGCTTGCTTCACAATCAGGGTCTTATTATTATTATATTATATATATATATTATATATATATATATAATTATAAGAATAAAAAGAGGAAGAAACTTTCAAACGTCTCCGAATACGGCGGGAAGGAGAGAGATCCTCAGATACATGGAGCACTAGAGCAGAGGCTACTACTACTACACAGCAAAAAATTAAAAACACATGAACAAAAAACCAACCTCGTGTGACATTATTCTGCCCAAATTACCAAATTTCAATTTAGGTTCATTGGGCTAAAATTTGAAAGGCCTATTCTATTCTTTTTGTTCGGCCCGGTCGTCCGTAAAATATGAATAGCTCAATCAGGCAGACCTGTGTAAGTGTAAGCCTAAAACAAATGCTTGGGCCCAATCAAGTTTTTACTTTTTACTATCTCAAGTCAAATTGAACTGCCTCAATCCCACCCCAAAAAACATTTACCAGTACGTGAGTAAGTGTGTTAGACACCTCAGACCCCACATGGAAAGGCGGCAAGAAGAAACAAAACTAGGGTAACGAAATAAGAATTTATAGAGCAAGAATTTAAGGCATGTTCGGTAGTAAAGGTAGAAAATAGTTGCAGGAGTGGGATGGTTATGTAACAGTTAACAAATGCAAGTCCAATCTCTAAAACATATTTATTTATTTACTAAAAATATTAACAAAAATATTTTTTTATTTTTTATTTTACTTTTTGGCGTTTAATATTGACTATTTTCAGTCACTTTTATATTATAGGATGAGAGATCAAAAGTTATTTGATAGATTAAAAATGAGTATCATGCATTTCACTTCCAATTATTTTATATTTTTATCATATCAGCCAAAGGTAAAATAATTTTTTTAAAAATCTTTTTCACTTGATCACTTTCAGCTTAATTAAACACACCCTATATAATAAGGCAATGCTTATTTCACATCAAGCCGAACACTGACAGGAGTTTAAAAGGAGAAAAATGTTGCTTCGAATAAAAGTGCCTTAAAATAGCTGCCAACGCCGGTTTTGCGTGGAAAACAATATCAAACAAAGATGCTAATATACTTGTTCAAAGTGAGTGTATTTGTTTTTTTCTTTTTCTGGTAAAACAAAGGGCCTTAAGCCCAAAAGAAAAAGAAAAAATTACAGAGAGACTATCCAGGGTATGGAGACCCCATAAACATCACCAAAAAAAGCTTCCCCAAGTCCTAATCAGAACGAGACAGCAGATGAAGACCATGCCTCTGAGTTAAGGGCAGTTGCCTTTCCTGAACCTATGGAAGAAGATTACCTGCCAGGAGCGGTTCTTTAAGGCAAGGATACATCTGAGAAGAGTACAGTTGCAGGATCCCAAGTCAACAGCCTTATTCAGCGGTGATAGATGGCATGGCCATGGAGTCACTTTCAACTCAGTTATATTTCTTTTTATTATAATTTATAATAGGATGTTAGCCAATCCCAAAAATTCGGAACAACAATAAATCTATTTGTTTTACCTGTGGGGAAAACGCTAATGGCCGTTTGTTTTAGACACACCTTGAATTAACACAGGAAAAAAAAAAAAAAAAGAGAAACACAAAGGTTTCTCTCCCATTTTTTCTACTTGGCTGCTGGAAGTTAACTGTAATATAATCAACTGCACGGCTGTTCAAAAGAACCTAAGGATATTAACAAACTTCAAACAAAGGTTGTTCATACTAGTATGCGTTCTTATCAAGCAAGGCCTTTCAATATGCGAACTTCTAACGAGCTGAAGGTTCGTCATGTTTTTTGACAAATAGCTTCCCTATGTCTTCTGTAACAACGTTACTCCTGGAAAATAAAAAAAATAGAAATCCATCAACACCTGTATATATTTCAAGTTTTCAACAGAGGAAACACAAATAGACATTTCAGAGATGAGAATATGGAGAACTTAAAAGACAAAATGGCATCTCAGCTTTAGCATTGCCCAAAACACAACGTAAAAATAGAAAGAAAGACAAAAGAATAGGAGTAGGAAAAGTGCATATAAATAGACTAGATTATTATCCCTAGAAGCCAATCTGCATCTAGAGCATCCAGCAATTGCAGATAAATTCGAAACATGTCTAGAGGTAGTGTGATTGTATATATAAATCTAACTCTCTGGAAAACTCTTCAACTCTTCTAGGAGGGATAAAATTTTAAGGTATTTGCTAACGAATGTCTTGAGGGCACTAATTAAGAAATAAAAATAGAAAGTATTAAAGGAAAAGACAAGCATTTAATATCTTGAGAACCCAAAAAATATTTAATACTTTCTTTTTTAAGTAATTATTCATTAAAAAATATTGTTAAGGGAGGGTATTAAATGCTTCTTAAATAGTGCCCTAAGGGCACTTGTTAGCAGCACCCAAACTTTAATAGGAAACTTCATCGAACACCTTTACCAAGCAGAGTTATTGGCAGAAGAAAGAAACAAAATTTGAAGCAAAAATCGGACATCTCTAATGCACCCTACCTCAGCCCAAGTTACCCAACACTCTCCACTGAGGAATGGCAACATATGCAAGTCCACTATCTTCTCATCAATACAATCTCCACTGAAATAACAACCATGAAACCCTTATGGGAATCCTCAATAAACAGTGGACCAAAGGAACATTAACTTACTCTTCCTATGCATTTTTAACCACTCTTTGGGAGTTGTTGAAAACTGAAAATACACGACAGAAGGATTCCTCAAAAGGTGCTTTTAAAGGCACTAACCTAGCAGACGTCCAGTTTAGCCACATTCTTTCATAGCCAAAAGAGAAAAAGGAAAAGTACTACCAAAAAAGAAAAGAAGAAAAGAAAAAAGAAAAAGAAGTTGTAGAAGTTAGAAAATCAGAAAGACAAATACAGCCACAATAGCACCAAATGACCAAAACTTCTTCAAATAAGCAGAATTTTAAAAAAAGGTAAAAATACCAAGGATCAAGTTGCATGGACTGTGGGATCAACATTCAAAACAAAGACAGATAGAGATGAAGATTCTCATGAACTATAATTAGCTCCCACATAATTAAGTGACTGACCTTTAACCCTTTTAGTTCCCTTGATATGTGGACCTGGATTCTTCTGCATCCTTTACTTGTAAATCCCTTTTTTTTTTCTAATTCACAACCCTACCATTCAGTATTTAGCGCTTATTACATTTTTATTTGGAAGATTAAGGCTTTTGTTTAAATGACCTGTTATAGGTGAGTAGGTCACATACATTTGCATTATGTGCTACAGAAGTTTGGACATTTCTACTCATCTTCTTTTTGTTGTGTGATGTTGATTGGCAGTTGTGGTGGTAACTTGTTTAGCATTTTGGTGAACAATAGATTTGACTTCCTTTTCTAGAGGTTTTTCTCTCCACTTGTTTTCAAGGTTGTGAGAGATTGAAAGAGGGTAAGGTGTTGTGGAACTGTGCTGGCCTGTGGTGCATTTGGATAGAGTGCAATGCTAAAGTTTTTTTTTCCAGAGGCCCCACCTTTCTATCTTCTTTAGGATAGAATAGTTTTTCTCCCTTCTTTGTGGGTTTTGGCTCATAGTTTTTTCAAGGGGATTTCTATTTCTGATAATACTTATAAATAAAGCCCAGCATAAAAATCTACCTATAGTCCCAAAAAAATTAAAAAATAACAATGTATACTAAACAATATGAAAACCATCATCCTATTGAAGAAATCATTATCTAAATTATAAACAGACTGCAGGCATAATCTCATTTCAACTCCTATCTAAGTTCATAGTTCCAGTCTAAATTCACCTTACATCACCTTTCATCAATTAGGGTGATTTACTAATCATCTGAGATCAGATTGAGAAAGAATCTCTATTGAGTGAGAGTAACAAATGCACGCATAATTCAATAAATAGAAAGCTATCTGCCAAAAAAATCACATGGGTGCTACTAACCTTCCACTGATCTGAGGTGGAACTAGCATAGCACCAGCAGGAGTATCTGGAACATTCCTTGAACGAGACAAGTTACCTCTAGGAACTTTGCTACGAAGAGAAGAGGAGGCCATTCCATGAGAGTCTCTCTTACGCGTAGCATTTTCAACTAGAGCAGCTGCAACTCGAGAGAAGTGGTCACTAGCATTCATCAGATTAGATGATGAGACATCAGGTGAATTCAATAGAAGTGAAGCATCGGGAAGTTTCTCAATTGAAGGTGGTAGTTTTTGTGGCTGCAGATCCGATGAAGATCCAAATTTAGTCCTACAAGTACCAAAGAGACAATGTTTATCAAGAAAGGAGAAATGTTAATAATAGAACTTGTTGATTTCTCGTTTTCCTACTCTTAGGACATCAAGAACCAAAACCCTATGTTGGGTGGTGAATGTCTCTCCAACTCCAACCAAGTTTTACCAAAGGCTTATTTACAAAACACATCACCATTCACCACAAAGCTATTTGGAAAATGATTCGGCAAGAGCAAGAAATGCTCCCAATTTAGGGGCAAACCCGTAACTCACAAAATAAGTTTAAAGAGAATGAAAATTACTGGGTTGGAGGAGGGGACGGTGGATCGTGTTGGTGTTGGAGTTCCTTGTCTTTGTGTTGTTCACTGACTTCCGGGGCGTCGTCGTCTGAAGAGGAAGCGTAATCAACCAGCGACATCTCCCTCGCCCAGTTCGCCCTTTTCTCTCCTCTCTCCCTCTGCTTCTGCTTCTTCACATGTCAATCCCAAAAGTGATTTTTCATCTCAAAAGTGCTTAACAAAATCGGAGTTATCGAAACAATATTTTAGAATAACATAAATTAATTTTTTGATTCATTTTTTCTGAATCCAAATTTATAATCACTAACATAAATGTAAAACATGTGTCCACTCTCCAAAATAAATCCCAACTTTCATTTTTAACATAAACAAATAGAGATTTTCTTTTTCTAAAGAAATCTTATTCTTATCTTTAAACATGAATCAATTAAGGTCTTAATAAAGAGCATTAAATGTGAAAGTGTGATATTAAATAGTTATTAATTTTGATCAAATGTCAATGTAAAAAATTTTTACACTGTCTTTTAATTATGTGTTGGCATATCATTAAAAGAGTTTAACTATCACAACAACTACCTAAAAAATTTAACTTTTTTATTGATATGTTAGCACATAATTAGATGACAGTGTAAAAATTTTTTACACTGACAGTGGATTAAAATTAAATCCTATTAAATATCCTTGCAATTTAAACTAATCAATAAATTACACAAAAAAAAAAGAATTTCAATCCACTGTCAGTGTAAAGTTTTTTTACACTGTCATCCAATTATGTACTGACACATCATTAAAAGAGTTAGACTTTTTAAGTGCATATAATTAGATGACAATGTAAAATTTTTTTACACTGACAATAGATCAAAATTAAACTAAAAAAAAAAACTAATGGATATATTATAAACGCAATGTATTGTGATTTGCTTGAGACGTGTGATATAAAAGTTAATCCTTCAATTTTTAAGATCCACAATAAATGTAGATAATCAGGAGGCTGTAGTGTTCAAACTTTAAAGTAGTTGGCTTCTCTCACACTTTATTTTTCTAATTCTTACCTATCTCCTACCTTAAAAAGAAAAACAATAATAGTGGATCATGGACCTGTTTATATTAGTTTTTTTTGGAGTAAAAATGTTTTTTTTGAAGTAATAAAAGTATTTTTTTTAGAAGTTAAAGAGTTCAAGCTTTTAAAAAAAGCACGTCATGTGCTTTTTTGTTACACATAAAGTAATTTTTTTAAAAGCTTAAACTCTTTAACTTCTAAAAAAAATATTTTTATTACTTTAAAAAAACACTTCTACTCTTAAAAAAGCTAATATAAACGCCCCATATACCACCAATGCCAAATTTTGCCAACGAAGGGCTGTTAAAGCTGTCTAGCAGCTGGTAGTAATTAGACAAAGCAGTTAGCAGACAACTTAACAATTAGCAGAGTTGGTTAGCAATAGACAAATGGCTTAGTAACTATTTTAGATAGTGTGTGTTTAGTTTAGATTTTGTAAATTTAATTTTGGATGAATTTATTTTATAAACTTGATTTTGTTTAGAAATGAGTTTGACTAACCATGATTTATGTTTGAAAAACTTATCTTGAAAAATAATTTTAGTAGAATGAATGTTGTTTGGATATTATTAATTAGAATCAATTCTGAATGTGTAATTACTAAAAATGGTATGAATTTTATATTACTTTATCCAAATTATCCTTCATTTTAATTTTATTATTTTTTAGGTATAATTTAACTAATAGCATGAATGTTGTTCTATTTTTCATACCATTATTAAATAAAAAAATATGTAAGTTATTTTAGCTTTTTCAATGAAATGTCCAATCTTGATAAAAATGACAATTTAAATAAACTTTATATAATGGATAATAAAATATATAATTAACACAAATACTGCATATCTTTTTATAGGTTTATGAAGTGAAGAGATCAAATGAAGCAATCCCAACTGAAAAGAGAAGATGAAAATATGATATTATCTTGCACGACCATGTAACTTTGCACACCTTAACCGTGCAAGAGGCTGTTTGGAAGAAAAGAATAGGAGTTTCAAGGCAGTGTGTTGCACAGTGCAAGCTTGCACGATCGTGCCATGATCTCTTGATACAAAAAAATGGGATTCATGCGTTATAGTTTGTTGTACAACCTGCCTGTGCAAACCTGCATGACCGTGCAATATTATCATAAATACTACAAAAATTCAGATTTGAGACACATGAATACCACAAAAATTTTGGGATGCCCAAGTATATAATAATATCATGTATGAAGTAGAGATTCATTATGGAAACAAATACACAATCCAAGTCAATATACATATCCCATATGTAAATGGAGGATGAGAATCTAAAGTACTAAAATAAAAGACAACAACAAAGAAAAATAAAACACCACAACAAGCAAGGAAACAAAAATATTATTGTATAATAAGCCAAATTTTAGAAGAAAACAATAGTCAAGACGACATAAGTAAAAGTATGAGACAAACCTGTTGCTTTGAATTTGGAAAAACTATGATTTTTGGTATAGGGACCACAAAATAGCAAGATGAAATATAGAGCACACATAACACTACATGTTCTTCCCCTTCTGCACGTTCTTCATTTAAACGTTGCATTCAATTTCTAAAGATATTGTGATTAGATGAGAATTTAATTTCAGCCATAACTCTCTAACCATAACGCAAAAGCAACATTGATGTGCTTTAATTCAAACTATGGTTGGGGAACAAAATCTCATTACTTGTCGCCCATTCTTATTTCAGCCAAACAAGTTAGGAGGACTTTAAAAGTTTGTTTGCGTTATGTAACATGTGTTTGGGGTAGACAAATGTCCACCCAAACACAGGCTTAGAGAGCTAAAGTGCCTAGTTAGTTAGAAAGCAACATACTCGTTGAAATAGCCACAACAATACTTACACAGCTACGATAGTTTCACAGTAGTGCAACTGAAAATGTATAAATAGGCTCAAGTGTAGCTCATAACTCAATATGTGATTTTTCATCAATACGATTCATGATTCTGAGTGTTTTGCAACCAGATAACTAAGTTTATCATTGTATGAGTATTTTATAACAATAACATATTAATAATTAACCAATTTTATTTTAAGTTTTTTTTTATAAAAAAATCAAGGAAAGGATAAAATTGTAGACATATAGGTAGTTATAAAATGAAAAAGTAATATTAATAACTTATAAAGTAGAATCAAACGCCTGCTCTAAAGCTTGCCTTGATTAAAAAACTCAAGCTCTCGAACTATAATAATGGTAATTTATGATGGAAATTCTCGTAGCTTGCCAACATTGAAGAAATTGTTAGGAGAACAACACAGTTCAACATTCAAATCCCAACACAACTTTGCTGACTCCAGATTTTTCTGCGGGGACGAAAAAATGGAGCTGCACAAACATACTGAAATTTACATCCACCAAATGTCAAAATTAACTGCCAAACCCATAAAGATTCAAGGCTGCTGACCAAGAAGAGATGGCCTGTAAAACACATGGCTTTGGGCAATCTCAATACGGTCACGGGGATCATTCATGGTCTCATCTCGCAATGCTTCAAGAATGGCCTGTACTGGAGATTCCCTGAAGATTTCAGGTCAGCATAACCATATAAAAAGTTAGTTTCAGAACTGAATTCAGATTTCTATTTGCAGGGGAGAATTCTATAGCACCCCTAATTAATAATAACCCTGCCCATTTAGCAGTATTATTAGTGATATTATTGTATGTTGGATGATTCTGGAAGCATAATCCATTGGCGTCAATAGTATTTCCAATTGGGCAAGCGTCCAATATTTAGGGAGGACACATAGAAACATCCTTTGAAGGACCTTATGTATTAACTTCAACAAAGGATTCATGGAGGGTATACATTACTCCTAAGCCACTAAAGCCCAGGTCCACTCAAGACGAGAGAGAGAGAGAGAACGAACAGTAGAGTAGCAAAATTTATTACCTTATTATCAGTATTCTATATAACATCTTCAAGATGGGGCAAAGTTCCACTGGGGCGACAAGCTTGTTTTCTTCAGGATTTAGGACATTTAAGCTGGACTGACTAAGTAGCTCATAAAATGCTTTAACTGCGGAGACTCCCTACAATATGTAAAGCAAAATAAACACCATTTATAAGCAGCAATGTAGAAACTTGAATGAATTTTACTATTTTTACTTCTTTAATTCTTTCTAATCAGACTGCAAGATGCATCAATTCTCCTTGTGAACGACCAAAATCTATACCTGAATCATCCCCTTTCCCTTGATGCTGTCACCCATTTCAAGGCTGAGTTCCCCTTTGGCCAACTTTTGTCCATACCACGCATTACGACCTTTCAACAAGGTTACATACGTATCAGCCAACAGAGGCCCTGCGAGTTTCTCTGGTTCTTCTGCCAATAGATGAGTGATAAAAATCATCTCTGATGTACAGTGAGCAAAGTATACTGATTTGCTGGTGGCACTTTCATTTGTTAAAGCAGCTACCATTCCTGTTAAATTGAAATTCATGAATACAAATTACAAGATTTGAAAATATTAAGAGAGCAATTTATTGTGGTGTAACAGAAAAAGAATTCAAAGAACAGGACATCAAAGCACAACACATGAATAATATCCAGAGTAGACCACACAGTCCAATATGAAAGCATATGTCAACCTTTCAACTGATATTGATTCCATGCCATGTGATGCAAAATTATATTTGAAAATAGAAATCTTATTCACAACATGTTGGTTTCTGATAAAGTCAAGACTGCTGTCATCAATCATTGAAGTTAGGAAAACAGAATCAACTCCTTCTGAATGTTGCTAAACAAAAACCTTTCTAACAATAATAAGTATTGAGAACGAAGAAATAGATCTTGTGCTGGAGTTAGTGTTCAACATTCACAAAAATTCTACAAAGAAAAAGGAAGAGTGAGAGACAGAGAATTCCTTACAACAGTAGGCTAATACATTTGGCTGAAGAAAATACAATGAGAAAATAAGAAATTATAAGAACGACATGGAGCCTGGCAAGTGGAAATCCTCTAAAGTCTAAACCATCAAGTTCCTACAAGTACAACTGTAGGCTATAAATACTTCATCCCTAATCTCTACGACCTAAGAGGGGATCCTCTAAGCCAAAATTTTCACTGCAAGTGTATCTAATAAGAAGGATGTCTATATTTCAATCAATCAATCAATCCTGTACCAACACGAATGCCAAAAAATACTGAATGACTTGCCTTTCTTTCCCAGATCTTTTTTTGCTAGACTCGAATAATAAGTAAAGAAGACAAAACGAGCTATACAGGGCAAATATCCAAAATAGACACCGCAATCTCTCTCTCTCTCTAAAACCAAAATGGACACTATCTATTTCCTGCTTAAAATACTATGTACCTATTGGCTTCTACTAAGCTGTTTCTGTACAATGTAACAATGTAAATAAACTAAATCTTACCTGCTCCAATAGCATATACATTCTTTAATCCACCCATAATTTCATGAGTAACAAGGTCACCATTATCCCACACTACAAAGTGGGGCTGCCTCAAAAACTTTGCCAATGGTTTCCTCCATTTTTCTGCCCCACATATCCGGGCATTTGCGTATTCCTTGTTGTAAATCTCTGAGGCAATGTTAGGTCCTCCAAGATAAAGGATGTTCTCAATGGGGACTCCAGCTGCAGAACATATCAGACAATGAAGGGAATGAAAAAATAAAATCATTTAGCTAGTATAAAGATGACAACAAGTCTGCAGGTTCCCACTTCATAATCGACTTAAAGATTCAAGTTGCTCACTAAGCAACTAAAGAGGGGCAGGAAGGGAAAACTAAAAAACAATATTCCTTATAAACACAATCAGGCCATTTCCTATCAACTAAAGGCATGTTTGTTTCGCCATTGGCATTGGGCAAACGCTCGTTTAGAAGAAGGAATTTTTTTTTAGCTTCCTGTAAAAGTGTCTTGGAATGTGTGCTGAAGCACGATGGCGTTTGCCAAAATCCAAAACAAACAAAGCATAAAGCTTTGGGGATAAGTGGTACTTCAAAAAGACACCAGTGCATAATTATCTGTTATCCTTGGTTGAATTCTTGATGACAACCTTTTCAATGATTGCTTTCAATAATATGTCTTAGCTATGGGTTCTAATGCAGATTCAAGTAAGGAAAACTTTATCATAATAAGGTCGATAATAGTTACGCCTGTCTCCTAAACAGGCAAACCTTTCAGGATTTTGGTAGTCCAATAAAGAAACCAAAACAAAATGTACGAATTTTAGCTTTGTCAGAACCATATTATAAAATTAAAAATGTTAAAATTGCACTAAAAGAGGACTCACTTAGCACTAAAGATGCATTCAAATTCTCCAGGAAATATACAGAGAGAAAGACAGGAACCTTTAGAGTGCAGAGAACTAAATCAACATATACCACTACATAAAGCAGTCAACGAAATAAATGTAAATGTGTCTTACTTGCTCGATTGATCATTAGAGTGGGAGTTATTATTCGTGGCTCAGGACTCAATTCAGCCTCCACACCTTTTGCCAAGGAAATGATGACAGGAACTGTGATTCTCTCTTTCCAGTACTTACTAATTTCTTCAAATACCTCACGAGTTTCTGTTGATGGCAAGCCATTAATCACGATATCAGCATCCCATACAGCCTCCTGCAAGTTTGTCACGACTTTCAGAGGGCATAGAGGGGTATCAATCATATTCAAGCAAAACCCATCTTTCAAAATCTCATCTGCATAAAGGATTCGATCACCTAATCTTGCCTCAACATATTTCAAATATGCACACCGCCTAATCAGCCTCCTCAGTACATCCTCCCTCGAATTGATCACCTCAAATAAGTGCTTAGCTGTGGCCCTGTCAACCGTTCTTTCGTGTCTTCTCCATATCCTGATTACAACCTTTTCTCTTAAACTACCATAAGCCTCCTGCAACATAGCTGTAAATACACTACCCCAAGCACCAGCTCCAACACCAACTATTCTCAATGGATCACCCTCTGCTTTCCCCATAAGCTGACGAAGCTCATCAACCTTCTCTTCTAAACTACCATTTACAATTTGAATAGAACCATTTGAATATAAATTGTGGGTCATAGCTTCAGCGGTTCCAAACATCTTCGTTCCAAATGACACCGACAAAGCCCAACTTTTAGAGTGTAAAGGCTGAGAGATATCAACTAAAGATCTTGAATACCCACAAATCTTAGTGGAAAGTCTCATCCAAGCTTCAACCTTTATAAGAATAATTTCGCACCCAAGCAACCACAAATCTCTAAAACATCAAATTCTAACTAAAACAAGAAAACCCCACAAATTACATAACTGAAAAAACACATAATTAAGAAAAGGAGAATCAGATTCGAGAATATTCAAGTATTCCCAGTTGGGTTTTACAATGGTTTTGGCCCTCTGTATGCAACAATGAGCATCTTTCAAGAACTCACATAAGGCCTATCAAACATGCATAGAAGAAGAAAAAAAAACCAAAAAAATCCCAAATCTACAAAGTTTGGCAATCTAACGGAACAAACAATAAACGTCGACGGGTCCTTCAACGAGGGAAGTTGAACTTGTGAGCTACTAGGTTTGTTTCCTTCTGCTAAAATTTCACGCATTTCTCGTGGCACACAACAGAAGAACCCATTCGCAGGGCAACAAGAAACCAAAACCAGCTTTCCCAACTGGGTTTGCGTGAAATGTGGGAACTTGAAAACTGTGGGAAGGGAAATGCGTGAGTGTGAGTGTGAGAGAGAAGAAGATAGAAGCTGCTTCGTCGCCTTCCAAGAGCAATAGGCTGCTGCGATTGCTTACGCGACAAGCGCCGTGACCCGTTGCTGATGTCATCCGCAAGGTTATGAATCCATTGACGAACACAATGCAGTGATGTACAGCTGAAAGGGAAAAGATTTGAGGAAGAATTGCTCTCCTACTCGTGTTTTATTTTTATTTTTATTAATATTTAAACTAAGTTGTTAAATAATTGTTTATTATTTCTATTTAATAAAATTTTAAATATTTATTATAAAATTAATAATTAACAATTATTCATAAACATCAAACTCATCAAAATATTATAATAACTCTTACGGGGCGTTTGATTGGCAGATTATTTTTTCATTCCTGAGAATCCTTATATAAGAATGTTAGATTCCCATATTTGGTATAAGTTTTAAAAAAACATTCTCATCCTAAAATGATTCACAGGAATAATTTTTAAATAACATTATCATACTTTCATTCCCACGAGGGAGGTGGGTTTGCAACATTATCATGGCATGAGAATATTTTTGCCATGTGAAATGTCCAAAATATCGACCTTTCTATTGACATGTCATTAACCAACAACTGTTATATCATTGCTGGTGACCGCCATCGGCCACCATCAACCACCGTCCACGGCAACTAATCATCGGAATCTGGCTACCCTCGTCACTGCCTCCAGTTGACGGTGGCCAGCAACTTTGGTCTCCTTGATAGTTATCGAATTCTAGCCACTACAAGCTAGCGGCGACTTACAATGACCGATGACTTTAGCCATCACACTAGTCACCGGAATTCGACAACTTCAGCCACTACCCTGGTCATCAAAATCCAGCCACACCTACTACCACTAGAGGTTGACGGTTACAGGCGACATCAACTACTGTCGCCGGCTGTTGGAGTCATTCCTGGGAAAGATTTTAGTTAACCAAACGTAGTAATCATCATTCCTGAGAATATCATTATTGGGAATACCATTCCTGGACATGCTATTCCTGGGAATGTTTTTTTAAACTTTGAACCAAACGCCCCGCTATAGTTTAATTTTGATCCACTATTAGTATAAAAAAATTTTGTACTATCACCCAATCATATTGCCAACTTATTAAAAGAGTTTGACTATTATAACAACCACCTTAAAAGTCTAACACTTTTAATAATGTGTCAGTATATGATTGAATGACAGTGTAAAAAAACTTTACACTAATTATAAATTAAAATTAAATCCTTAATTATATTATAAACCGAAGACAATTTTAAATGTTGGAACTTAGGAAAACTTATGGAAAAAGAAAGCTCCGTAAATGTAATGCATAATTAATACTTCATTGAGAACAGGCCAAATTTTCACTTTTTTTTAGGTAAGATGATAGATTGTTTTCACGTCCTTTGAGAATAGGGTTAATTCCTGAGCATCGATTTGGCGGGTTGATTTTTTTTTTTTTCTTTTCTTGTCTCTTAATTAAATTTTTTTTAACTCAATTAAAGATTATAATTTATCTTTTTCGCCGTCTAAAATAACATAACGACGTTATCCCATCTATTTGCTTTCAACCCTAACAAACATGTGAATTCTACAACGCTTCGTTAAAAAACTTGCTTGCTGCTCTGGCGATCTTGATCTTAGTAGACACCTAAATTTGTCATGGCATGCTGCACCAGATGGCCTGAAAAATTGCTGGTTTCAAATGAAAACATATTGAGGTTTTGGAACATAAAGTTTGATTAGAGTAGAAAGCTCTGGGAGAAGAATCATTAACAACTTGACAGAGATGAACATTTCCCCACCATTATCGCATTCGAAGAGATGAACAGGTTAACAATATATTTTTTTTTTTAAATAAAAGATGCTGACAAGGATGAACCAACCTGACAATGCTAGGAGCGCAAGGTGATGATGAATAATGACTTGAAGAAGAGCAAAAGCTTCAGGAAACATCGACGACGACAACTAAGGAGGTAGTCAACGATTGCTTCAGGCAGAAACAAAGGGATTGGGATTAGAAGCAACGAGACAGAGAAGTCATTTGGAACAACGTTAAATTTCCTCTATACAGCGAAAAATATGAGCCCTAAGTTTTAATTAAGTTGACAAATTTTAATTAGGAGATAGGCGATTTCAATTTCGAATTTGTCCAGTCACTAGGTATTTTTAGTGAGTTCTGATTACTGCATTAGAGGTAAAGTGGATACAAAAATTAATAGGTTTTAAATTTTTGCTATGCAAGTAAGTTTGTTTACATTTTGTCAATTAAGTCATCTGTCGTGACTAACTAAATTTGCTTTATTAACAAGATTAAAAAAGAAATAGTTTAGTATGATATGCTTTTTCATTAGTTTAAAGGAATTTAATTTTTTTTTGACTAAAAAATATATTCATTTATTCAAATTGATAAAATACATCGAGAATAACACAAATTTAACAACGCTAAAAACGAAAAATGATGAATCTGTGAACAAACTCACAGCACAGGTTAATAGCATAACACGGCAAAATGCCTACAAATGTGATAAAATCAAAGTGACTGGAATACCCATGCTTCCGGATCTATAACGTTGACGTCCAAATATTAATTGAATCTATAAGGAATCGAAGTTGATCTACCAACCTGAATTAAATGAACACCGCAACGAGACGGGAAACCACCGCACCAAGACGGGAAACCAAATGATACTGCAACAAAACGACGAACAAAACATCGTCGCACTCAGACGATAAAAATATGAAAAAACACAAAAGAAAACCTAAATCTATGTGAAAAACCACTTATTTAGATAAAAGAATAGAAAAAAATGATATAGAGGGGTGATTATAGGAAAAAAAAATGGCCAAAACCACCTCCCTCCAATATATAAGAAAAAAAAAAAGATGAATAGATAAAAAGTTGAGAGAACGACTAAGATTTTAACATAAGTTTAAAAATGACTTTTAGTGTGTAGAATGAGACCAAGGAATTTAATTTTAATCTTATTCATTGTCCATACTCCAAAACCAGTCAAAAGTACAATATCATAACACTAGACCAGGTAGAATTTTCCATTCCAACTCATTTTAAATTTGTAAGACTAGAAAATTTGGAGATTCATATTTAAAAATTAAAAATTGTTAATTTTAAATTTCACTTTATGACGTGTGATAGTTTAGAATTGTGGTATTTTATGATACGCGATATTACGGGGCGTTTGGTTCAAGGTTTGAAAAAATATTCCCAAAAATAGTATGCCCAGTAATGATATTCCCAGGAATGGTATTTCCAGGAATGATGATTACTACGTTTGGTTAACTAAAACCTTTCTTAGGAATGACTCCAACCGCCGGCGACAGTAGCCGATGTCGTTTGTAACTGTCAACCTCTGGAGGTGGCAGACGTGGCTGGATTCCGGTGACGAAGGCAGTGGCTTAAGTCGTCGAATTCCGGTGACCGGTGTGGTGGCTAAAGTCGTTGGTCATTATTAGCCGCTGCCGGCTTGCGGTGGCTAAATTTCGGTGACTATCACAGAGGTCGAAGTTTCCAGTCACCGTCAATTGGAGGCGGTGACGGAGGTAGTCGGATTCCGGTGATTGGCCGCCATGGACGGTGGTCAATGATGGCCGATGGTAGTCAACGGCAATGATATGACGGTTATTGGTTAATGACAGGGTAGATATTTTAGACATTTCATATAGTAAAAATATTCTCATGCCATGGGAATGTTGCAAACCCACCTCCTCCCATGGGAATAAAAGTGTGGGAATTTTGATTAAAAATCATTCCTGGGAATCACTTTATGATGGGAATGTTTTTTCAAAACTTGTACCAAATATGAGAATTCAACATTCCCATGTAAGAATTTCCAAGAATAAAAAAAAAATTCGCGAATCAAACGTCCCGTTAGTGACATCATATACCATGCTGGCATTCTCAACCCATATTTATAATTATTTAAATAAAATTAATATTGTAACCAAACAAAAAATAAAAAATAAAAAATAAAATTAATATTATATAATAAAAAAAAGTTACCGTTCGAGCCTAGGCTTAGGCCGAATATAAATGGAAGGACCCTAGTCTCCTATAACTTATATTGTATTTGGGCCCAAGGTCGGCCCAGATATTGAAATTGAATTTGAACATAAAAAATTTAGGTTCAAACTTGAAAAAGAAATTTTAAAAAGAATATTTCCCTTTCTGGCCGAGCTGGCCTATAAATAATCGGCTCAACGTGGTTGAAAAGGAATTTCAGTGACGAAAAGAGAAGAGAAGAGAGGAAATTTGTATTGCAAGGTTGAAACGTAGATCCAATGGCGGTTGTGGTTCCAATGGCTGGTACGATTGCCCTCCCTTGTTGTTATTGTTGTTTCAGTTCAACATTGTGTTTCATTTTCATATTCATACTTACAATTAACTTATAACTTACTCTTGCTTATGTAATGTAGCTTACAGTAGGAATCAATTTAGCTTTCACATTAATGTTAGAAATTCATGCAATTTCAATTGGAGCATAGAATAGATAGGACTAGGAGTCCTAATGTTGTGGACATTTTTCCGGTAGCATCTCGTGTTCTTGATCCCAAAAGCTTTTGCAATTTGCAATTGATTTACGTCAATCAGAATACGAATTGACTACTTATAAGCTTCACATTTCAGTGAATGAATTTGGTCAATTGAAAACTAATCTCTATTTAGGAGAACTTTGATGAGGTCATTCCGCCGTTAGGTGTAGCAGTGACTTCCAATATTATTCTCAAAACTCAGCAGAAAGAAAATCATGTTCTTGAAGCCAACTTTGACACCTAACATCTCTTTCATCATGGAGTTTTTATTGTAAAGTATTTATATAAATACGTATTTGTTGTTCATGAGATAAGGTTTATATGCATAAAATAGATAAGAAACGAGAAAAAAATACTAAGTCGCAAAGTCAGTTTGGTGACCATGAATTTTTGATGTAGTAGTGCAAAACTGATAAATACAAAACATTTTGACTAAAATATGTATGTCAATTTGCTCTACGCAAGATAAAGTTTACATACATATATAATTTGTATGAAATGGATGAGTAATGAGGGAGATACAATGTCACAAAGTTGTCTTGTGACCATGATACATAATATGGACAGAAAAAACCACGGGGTTTTATGTACCACTACTAACAGAGCAAGCCTTAGGGGGCAAAATGTCATCTATTAAACGGATTTAAACCATATGGTGGCAAAATGAAATCAATCAAATCACAAGGAGGGTGAGAATTCAATTGGTTCAGTATTTATACTTAGTTTAGCATTGCTTTTCTTATGCTTTCAATTGATAAGATTTTGGTAGACTTTTCATTACTCATATTTGCTTCAATCGATAAAATTGTGCAGCATTCTACCTTGTTAAATATTCACCTGAATGTTAGTATCAGTATTCTTTTCCTAGGAGAAAAGTGGTTCAACTAATATATTACCAGATGTTTCCTTGTGGAAAACGTGTAATTCATGTGACCTAAAATGTAGTTTTCTAACTACACAAAGCTTCCTGTGTATAGTTGTAATTTAAATTTATTGCATGGTATTGGCGTCATTTCTTTGAAATATTGCTGCAATTGCTATAAGACTGGTATTATCACTCTCCTCTCTTTCCTTTTAATGTCTTTTGCAACAACCCATAGCATGTTGTTGTCTAACTCTTCCTCATGTAGAAGTTAGTAATATGCCAAGATATATAATAAAAATTGCTTATACCATGGTGTATATATATCTTTCCACTTACTGGACAAGTTTGTGCTTTCATGTCACTTGCAAAACCTCATTGGGCCTTTGCATTCCCTTGAGTCATACACTTTTCTAGTCACCATGTGAGTAGATTCTTTATTTAAGGTTAATTCATTAATTGGAAATCGTTTGTGAACCTGACACATATTATCAAATATCATATTTTAACTGAAGAAATAATTTTGGACAAAAGTTCCATGCATCTAATTTGTTATAGCCCTCAACATTACTGACAAATTATGTGAAATTTCAAGAACACTCAAATGGAAACAGTGAATACCATTTCTGATAATTCAACTGTAGATATCAAAGTAAAATGACACAAAATACCGGAGATCCAACTCTTGTTGGGAGTCCCCCTGTACAGAGGAATAATTTCTCGAATATATCTTGCCTTTGATTCCAATGGGACTTTGAATTTTGTCATTAAGTGATAGAATTTGCATTTATTCTTGTTTATGCCGCCATTAGTGTCTCCACATTTCAAATGCTACCTAAGAAAATCATTTTTTTAATTGATTTTCACTAGGTGTCTGGAACATGAAAGCAAGCTTTTATTTGTTTTCAATTGTTTTTTTTTTTATGGGATAAAAGGTTCATCAAGCCACTCACTGCACATTGTGTTAACTTTTGAATCTCATACAATGTAGTTTCTATCTACTCATTATAGGAATCTAGACCCGATACAACATTCTATTTAGGACAACTTCCATATCATATGTTCAGCTGTCTGTCAGCCCACATTCCATTGATTATTAGATTCTTTTGTGTCTTTCATAGGGACAATCTATGCCCCTTGACCATTTTGAGGGGAGTTGTAAGACTATATGCCGCTTTTATGCATTAAGATTCTTGTAGACGGGCCTATCAATCTGGCACTAATGGGTGTTTGATTACCATGTGCTTTTGACAGGAGATGGACCGCTTCTTTTTTTTTTTTTTCTTCTGTGCATGATCCTCCAATAGCTTCTGCTAGCAGCAAAGCAACCACAATAATTGGCAATATCAAGAAACTATTTGCGGTATAAGGTAAATGTATTTCTTTGCGTTTAAAAGCTATTTCTTTCAGTTAAAAGCTTCATATATGGTGTTTATTTGCCAAAGAATTATGGTACAGATTTAATATTCATGCAGATGAAAAGATACCACTTAAAGGATGGAAACCACTACCATTATCATCTAGCTTCCTTGGGCTAGTTTTACTACCATAAGGATGATCTTCATAGGCCACATGAATGACTTATACTTCATTTATCTTCAACTTCCCTCACGTACATATCTTATCTAAGGTAGGTCTTTCTTTCAGTCCATCTTCTCAAGCAAAGGTCCTTTCTGCTCCATAAAAAAGTCAGTGTTTTGCTTTATTATTTGTAACTATAGTCATTTATGTATAGCTCTTTGTTGAGTGGTTTCAAAACCAGCAGCAGCAGCAAGTCTTCTGAACCAATGCATTGTGGTCTCATCTATGGGGAAAGCTTATGCTACATATCTTATCTAAGGTAGGTCTTTCTTTCAGTACATCTTCTCAAGCAAAGGTCCTTTCTGCTCCATAAAAAGTCAGTGTTTTGCTTTATTATTTGTAACTATAGTCATCTATGTATAGCTCTTTGTTGAGTGGTTTCAAAACCAGCAGCAGCAGCAAGTCTTCTGAACCAATGCATTGTGGTCTCATCTATGGGGAAAGCTTATGCTTTATGACGCGATAACTTTAGTCACTTTTGTGTGGCTGTTTGGTGAGTGGTTCCAAAACCAGAATCTAGAAGCAAGTTTTTGAGCCAACGCATTCTGGAGTGGTGAAGGTGATGTGCTGCAACTTTCACTGGATAATGTGTATTCCAGTGAGTAATAGAAATGGTCTAGAAGCCACTGAATACCATTCCCCCTCTAATTCTGACACACTAGGCTGGAATCTCATGAAAAGTAATATATTGCTACTTTTTCAGTTCCCCTTTTAATAGATATTTTCCTATTGAGTGATGCTGAACAATTATAAATTTATAACCAAAGAAGGAAAAGATATACCCCACTAAAAGTAGGGGATTACTCTGGTACCCATAATTTTTTTAGGGTACTGGTACTCAGGGTGAGTTGTCAAACATTCATTAATTGTTATTTATATTTAATAAACTTTCAAACATATATTGTGAAACCAACAGTCAATAAATGATTGACAACTCATCCTAAACACCAAACCCACCAGGATACTATAGCAACTCCCTTAGGTTGAAAAACAGGGATAAGAAAATCATATAACATAAAATGATTCCAAGTATAGAATGAACATGCACAACATGAGAACCATAGTTATTAAACTCGGATTGGTAGTCGACTTGGTCAAGGTACTGAGTCAATGGGTCACTGGACGAATCACATAAAATTAAATAAATATTTAAATACATATATATATATATATATATATATAAATACACATTACATATAATGATATTTATCATTATAAACAACTAAAATATCTTTATTTTAAGAGAAATGATGACATTTAAGGATAGAAAAAAGAGTTTAACCCTTAATTTATAAAAAAAACCCTAATATTTTCATTAAAATGCTCATAAGTTAGAAAATAATTTCTTTTTGAAAAATTAGGATTGATATGGTGTAGATCTCAAAAAGTTATATGAAATTGACATATAATTAGTCTAAATCGGACAAACGAGTAAAAAGTTATGACTTCTTAAAGTTTAAGAGTTTTTTTTACCTAAACCGGCTGAGTCGAACCGGATTATTCCGGTTTCGAGACATGTTCAATCCAACTAATTACTCAGGCTGGTTACTTGGTCAGTTCACTGGTCCATCGACCGGTCTAGTCTGGTCTTAATAACAATGTTGAGAACTAAGAAGGAAGAACTGGGTTTACGCAAATAAATGAACTTTTAATAGTTTTTTGGCCATTTATTTCACTAGACAAGACATGAATAGTTCCCAGATTATGCCAATGAATCCTTATTATCTGTGTTCTTATTTTGGCACTCATAAGAACACACGCTAGAAATAGTTCTGCCTATTTTGACGAGTTATTATGCTTCATTTCCACACAAGTTATAACGAACATGACAGAGGTTAAAAGCAAATAAGATTTGTTGTTATTACTCCATTTATATGAATGGTTGCTGTACGAGAAGTAAATTATGAGTGTATAATTTGATCCTCGGTACAATTGTTGCATTTCTCAATTTTTTATTGCTATCACACACCCTATATTCTCCGTGATATTGGTGGCAGCATTCTCTTTTTATTGCTCACATATACTATCACCGGCAATAGGTTATGGATTATTGTCTATGATTCACGAATATTTTAAAATTAGTGACGTATTCCTATCATACTCATATTTGATATCAATATGTATATAATACTGTTACATTCGAATTTTTGTCATATTCCTGTGTTTTTTTTTTTCTAAATACTTATCGCTCTCAAGATATTATTACTTGAAAAATTCAGAATACGGATTCAAGTCTTGTTTGAACCAGTTATCTCCCTTTAAACATATTCTCATTCTTGCAATCTTGTCATTTCAAAATTATAGTAAATTGATAAAGAATTTTACCGATTTTAAAGATTATTTTTTTACATCTATAAATATATATTTTATTTTATTTAATATACATTGTCGTATCAGTATATTAATTTATAAAAAAATTAATGTATTTACGTATTGTATTATATTAGATACTCGTGCCATACCTGGGAACATACATTACTGTAGATTGATATTCACCACCTTCCATCTGAGTAATGTTTATTACTCAGGATTCAATATCTTCTTATCTGTATTTTCTGCTTAATGTATTGATGAATAGCTTTTTGTGATGGATGTCTAAATCGTCGTGTACATACTTCCTTTTCTTGTTCTTGAAATTGGCTACATGAGAGATAGAGAATAAAATAAGGGAGTGTTTACAAAATTGATATATACATTCGTTCTAGCACTGATAATATTTATAAATTCTTTGGAAACCCTATAATAATTCATGTCTGAAATATTTGATCCCTTTTGTTGACCAAATCTCAGCCAGACCTGCTGCCTGGGTGCTACACAGCATATAAGGTAATTTTCGCATATTGCCATAAGGGACTTTTCTTTTTCAGATTATTAAAATGTGGGTGCGGTCATGAGAATGTTATTGCTTTTTGAAATATTCGTTGGCCAGAAGCGAGTATTGCCAATGGGTCATAAACAGATTTTCTTTGCAGAAAAGCCTCCCACTGAGGACCAAAATGGGCCCGCCATTCTTCCTGTGTAGTGTAGTGGGGCAAATATTGCTTTACTCCGAGATGGGCTCTTTCACAGTATTCTAAAATTCTTTTGTTCTGACTTAAAATGTGTTCTAGGCCATCAGTTCCATTGGAAGAGGGAACTGCAGAGGTAAGAAATGCCACTAAGTAGAAAATATCTTCCTCTGGAATAACAACAGAAGTTCTGTTGTCCCACCTGCAAACAACATTATATTATATGTTAATAAAATATTTAGGCTAGAAGGTTGGTAGAGAGTTGATGTTTAATGAACCATTACTTTGATTTATTTACTGGGTAGATAAGGACGGGGCCATTGCTTGTTTCTGTCAGGATATTCCCGAAGACGACTTCTGCAAAACTGTGTATTTTGCTTTTGGGTATAAAAAGGTTGAGCCATGGGTGTGGAACATCCCACAAGCCTTTTGAGCGCAATTTGACCTCGGATACATGCACCCTGTCTAAGAAATCTACATATGTAACTTCTGTTAGAAAAAGTGTTGATGGGATATAGTTTAAATGGGACAAATGTTTCTCAACTTCCTGCATTAAAAACAAAAAAAACATAGTGAGAGACAGTTGATTTTAAAAAAATTTAAAAATATTTTTATAACTACATGTATTAATGATTTAATTATCTATATATTTGCATAAAAATCAATCTTTAGGTTGAGCCGTTGAGCTGTTACTCGCCTCACCTGATTTACTACATCGATTTCTTCCAGGTTGAAGTATTTGGCCAATTCTAGGCAGAAGAGAGTTCTTCCATCCGACTTGAACTGGCTAGCTTGAACTGGGTCTTGTGGGTTGAAGGATGATCTCCAGTTATTTAGCAGACCGGTTCTGTTTATTACCACAAATCCTTCAATGTAATCAAATGCCTTTTCTGCAGATATTAATTGCTCTTGGTCTCTTGTGAATGCTGTGAAATCTGCATATAGCACTCTAATCCATTTTACCTGTTCAATAAAAAAAAGGAAATTTTCTGTGATGACAACTGGTACTCGGAAAACACTAACTAAAATTGAAAGACCTTGTTTTTGGTTTTGTCGTGGAAGCATTACCATGGCAGGTGCTGGTTCCAGGAGAATTCTTGCTCGGGTTATAATGCCAAACTGACCAAGCCCCCCAAGAACGCTGTGAAAGAGTTCCCCATTCTGCTCCTCGGAACAGTTTACCACCTCCCCCGTCCCTACAGTCATTCATTGACCACCCTTTATTCATCAGAGAGAAAGCAACTCTTTTATTTGAAAATTTATTTGCAACCAATAATCTGAGTGATAGAACTGGAACCAGAATGATTAAGAAAGAAGGAAGAAAGTGACTAGAGAATGAAGAATACACTGTCTTATTATCAAGAATGGACAAATTCAGTTTACACAACCCAGGTAGTTCGAGGAACCTGGACCCTCCTAACCGATTCCCCTCTTCACTAACTAACTTTCTCTATTTAGTTCCCTATATTAATAGTTGCGGTCCCCCACCATTACAAATACCCACTATCCCTCTCTTACTCTAATTCCTTTTCGGGACCCTCCTTACATAAACCTGTCTAATAGGGGGCCTTATTCTATCAATACCCCCTCCTTCAAATTGCACCTTGTCCTCAAGGTGGAACTGAGGGAATGCCAACTGAATCTCTGATGCCAGTTCCCAGCTGTTTTCACAATCTGGCAAGTGCTGCCACTGGAGTAATACCTCCAATTGTCCATCATCCTTCTGTCTTGAGGCAAGAACAGCTTCTGGATACACCTGGAGTTCCTGATCCTCTGTCAAGGCAGCCGGTAAAGGTTGTGGTTGCTGATTGGGGCCAATAGCTCTCTTCAATAAGGAGACATGGAATACCGGGTGAATTTTGCTGGTGTTGGGCAGCTCTAGTTTGTAAGCAACTTCTCCCACCTTCTGTAGCACCTTATAAGGGCCATAAAATCTAGGCCGCAGCTTTTCATTAGGTTTCTTGGCCAAGGATCTCATCTTATAAGGCTGTAGTTTTAAGAACACCCAATCTCCCTCCCTATGTAACTCCCTTCTATGAACATTAGCATAGCGTCTCATTTGATCTTGAGCTTTCAACAAATTGGCTCGCAAATCCCGTAGCAAAACATCTCTCTGCTCAGTTAGACTATTGACCTCCCCAATTTTAGATGGAATAGTTGTGCCTTTCAGCAACAAGGGGGATCTTGTCCATACAAAGCCTTGAAAGGGGACATCTGAGTTGAAACATTGTAGTTCGTGTTGAACCAAAATTCAGCCCAAGCCAAATGTGAAGGCCACTGTTTGGGCTTAGTACCACAAGCATCTCAAATACACTTCTAAACAACGGTTGACCACTTCTGTTTGGCCATCCGTTTGAGGATGGTAAGCCGCGCTCATGCGGAGTTGAGTCCCCTGCCCTCCTAAATAATTCTTTCCAAAAGTGGCTCATAAAAATTTGGTCTCTGTCCGTTATAATAGTGGCTGGAAAGCCATGTAAACGGACTATCTCCTTGACAAATAATTCTGCCACTTCCTTGGCTGAAAAAGGGTGACTCAAGGGAAAGAAATGGGCAAACTTGGTTAACCGGTCTACCACCACCAAAATAGTATCCTTGCCATGAGCTTTTGGTAACCCTCCAATGAAGTCCATGGAGATATCAGTCCACACCCGATTAGGGATAGGTAATGGCTGTAAGAGGCCTGCTGGAGCTAACGTACTCACCTTGTTTCTTTGGCAAACCTCACATGCTGCCACGTAGTTCTTGATGTCAGTTTTCATGCCTTGCCAAAAGACTACACCTGCCATCCTTTTGTAAGTCCGAAAGAACCCGGAATGGCCACCCAAAGGGGAGTCATGTAACTCTTTCAATAGGATGGGAATTCTGTTAGACTTAGGGGAGAGAGCCAATCTGCCCTTATAGTACAGTCTGCCTCCATGCAATTCAAACCCAGAATGAGTAGCACTCTTTGTCAATAAGTCCTGATAAATTTTCTGAAGATGCGGGTCCTGTTCTAGCTCTGAGTCCCATTCATGCCAATCTGCCTCTTGCATCACAGAAATTGCAGCAAAAGAAAAGCGCCTAGAAAGTGCATCAGCAACCAAATTCTCCTTGCCTGGTCGATATTGGATGTCAAAGTCATACCCAATCAGTTTGGTGGCCCATTTAAATTGATCTTCACTCAGCAACCTCTGTTCATTAAGAAATTTCAGGCTTCTCTGATCTGTTCTTATAATAAAACGACTCCCCACTAGGTAATGTCTCCATTTCTTTACTGCTAACACAACTGCCATTAGCTCCCGCTCATAGACTGACTTCAGTTGGCTCCTGTCTGATAGAGCTTTACTCCAAAAAGCAAGAGGCCTCTCCTCTTGTAAAAGAACTGCACCCAGACCGGTACCCGAAGCGTCGGTTTCTACTACAAACTGTTTGGAAAAATCAGGGACTGCTAAGATTGGCAGGGATGTAACTGCAGCTTTTAACTCTTCAAAAGCCTTCTGAGCTGCTTCTGTCCATTGGAATGCATCCTTCTGAAGTAGTGCATTCAAGGGTTTAGCTATTTTCCCATATCCCTGAACAAATCGCCTATAGTAACCGGTAAGTCCCAAGAATCCTCTCAATCCCTTGACATCCTTTGGTGTAGGCCACATCCACATTGCCTCCAATTTCTTAGGATCCGCTGCTACTCCTTGACCAGAGATGATATGACCTAGGAAGAAAGTGACTAGAGAATGAAGAATACACTGTCTTATTATCAAGAATGGACAAATTCAGTTTACACAACCCAGGTAGTTCGAGGAACCTGGACCCTCCTAACCGATTCCCCTCTTCACTAACTAACTTTCTCTATTTAGTTCCCTATATTAATAGTTGCGGTCCCCCACCATTACAAATACCCACTATCCCTCTCTTACTCTAATTCCTTTTCGGGACCCTCCTTACATAAACCTGTCTAATAGGGGGCCTTATTCTATCACTGAGACTTTCCTATTTCACCAAGGTCAAGTTATCAACAAGGAATCTTGGGAAGCTACTATTTTAGCTCCAAATGAATTATTAGTTCAGAAGAGACAAAATAGTAGCTGATGTAATTATAAATTCTTTTTCTTTTCTCTTGTCCATCCCCTGACCGTGTTTTCATATGTCATATGGTTTTCACAAGATGGTTTTCTCACCAAGTTACAAACCTGTAACAATCTCCAGTTGCTGAACGTTACTTATCTGAGGACCATGCTTAAATGCCTGCCCACTGACTCCAGCATTGGAGAGAGTGCCACCAACTGTCAGATGTAGGTAGTCTGTCCATGATCTTGGTGCCAACCCATATCGTAGAGTCTCATGCAGGATGTTTATCCACAACTCGCCGCCCGAGACATCCACATATGGAGAATTTCCTATATATACCTGCATTTCTGGGACCTTGAGTGATTCCATGTTGATCACAACTCCTCCTTGAACTTGTGCCTGGCCCTGGAGTGAGTGTCCATGGCCTCTAGCTGCAACAGTAAGCTGCGAGCTAGGACCCATGAGCCAGATATGCTTCATGGTGGCCGCAATATCTGAAACTGATTCCGGATGCAGTACTGCCATTGGATGATATTGGTACCTGTTGCCAAAGTCTCTGGCTGCATGGCTAAGGCTAACTTCATCAAAATTGAGATGTCCTTCAAGGGGTAGTGCTTTTAGTGAAGAAGGGATACTTGAAAGACAGAAGTTAAGCCGAATGGTTATACAACTGAGGAACAAGACCGTGAAGCCTCTGAGGAACAAAATGTTGTGTTCTCCTACGAGGCTAAGTGGTGAGTATCTCATTTTTTCGTTAGAAGATAAGATGATAATTGAAGGAATAAGAAGCTTGATCTAGTAGGCGTTGTTTCGTTGTGAGCACAGACAAAAGAAGAAGTGGTGGAGAGATAAGGAAATCAAGGGTTGGGCCAGAATTTAAAGAAGATTGTGGGTGGCTGAGTCAACCCTTCTTCAGTGAGAATCCGTATGAAGACTGCCTACTTGGGAGGAAGAGCTTTAGGATTTTATTTTCGGTTCTCCTTTTCGGGCTGGTTTGTTTAAAAGAGAAGCGAAATTCATCATATAGAAACCAAGTTGAAGAGGAAAAGTGATAACAAAGAGATCTCTCTAAAATCTTCAACTTTTCCAAATAGTTGTAACCACAATTCCATCTTAACATCAAGGAAAGACATGTTTCAAATTTCTGTTCTTTAACCAATTTAAGTATACTTTTCCCAATTTAGAAATAAGTCCTTGTTTTTGCCACGGTGCATATTTTTTTATTTTATTTATTTATTTGAATCACGAGCATTTTTATATCTTTTGTGTACGAGATTAATTTTCTTCGAGTTTAAAAGTGAAAATAATTATGAGTCTTTCAATAATAATGACTTTAAAAATTAAATTTTTGATCTCACACTTAACATTGAAATCACTTATTATTCTAAGGCTCGTCGGTGTGCGTATTTCTCTTTGCGACAGGTACCCCCTCGCTCCTGTCTACCTTACACGTATGATGAGGCGTTGGAGTTGAGTCCATTGCTGTCGGAATGTAAAACATCGCGTATCCTGCTACTAGATTGGATGAGAAGGACTCGCGGGATGGTGTTAATTCATTCGAGAGGGAGAGATGAAGTTGGTGGTAGGGTATGTGTTGGTCCATGAGACACGTGAAGTCTTCATTTATTTGTGCTTGGTTGGGACTATGGCTCTGGCCATTGATTGGCCATGTAGGGACCTCTGCTTGGGCCACTCTTGTAGGCCAAGAAAGAAGAAGAGGAAATGGGAGAAGCAGCAGCTTGAGAAAAACAAAGAAAAACTGCTACTTTACTTATAGTATCTGCTGAAGTTTGCACAACTACCACTGCACTGCTGCTGCTGTTGTATCGAATCTTTAGTACCAAGCTATTGGACAAGCTTTGAGAGATTCTCTTGTCTATACTTTCTTCTTTTTTTTATTTTTTATTTTGGTGGTATATTTACTCTGGTACTAGTACTACAATGACTTCATCATTTTCATTGCAAGTGGTATCTTTGGTCCAATGAGAAATTTTGCAGCTTCATAGAGTAGCATCTTACCCCCTTTCCCTCTGTAATGGGAAAATCAATTTGTCACTTCATTAGATTGGCGCAAAAATTCTCTCATAATCTTCTGTTGAAATTATTTTGGGTCATCGACGGGATTTATGTGGTCCTGGAAAATCTCCTTTGCTCTCTATAGGAAACATTCACCAATGGGACATGCAATAGCCTGTAGGTTGTAGCATCCATGTCTCGTGTTTTTAGAAAACAACATAAACACAATAATTGATGGTGTTTGTACAGTTCTCTCTTCCTTTCTTTCTCTCCTTAACAAGTCAGTTAAAGTGAATTTGCAAGGAGGATATTCTGTTTCCTTTTTTTGGATTCTATATATTTATATTACTAAGATATTTTCCCTTTCTCGATCTGTAGTTTTATTTATTTACTTTTTGTTTTGTTTTTCCTGTCCTACACCTATGCTTTTATATGAGTTATTTCCTTATTCGTCCACGACACTTGGTTACTGCCCCAGTTCCATGCATATCAAGAATAAAGGGCACTCAAATTTAAACTCTTGGATCTCGATCATACAAACACAACTGGAGTTCTTAAGTTCGAATGCGGCTAAATTATCAACCTGCTACAGCTTAACCACACTGAAAGTCATACAATACAAGGTTGTTCTGTCTTGTCCACCCTCTAATGGTCGTGATGGCCTTTCTTATTATATGTATATCATAGTCTATATTTCAATTAAATCAAATACTAATTAAAAGAATATGGGTGTATCATCACCCTTGTGTGGTATTTGACGGCTTCCTTATAGAGAGGGGTAGTGAAGAGTAGGGAATTCACTTTCCTTTACAGGAAGTATACACAGAATCTATTATAGGATTCATTGGTATGAAAATGACTTAATCATAATACGAAAAGCAACATGATAAAAAAAAAATACCACATTTTAAGGCATATAAGGCGACCCTCAATGTTCATGCACATGTTCCAATCAAGATTTAATCTTTAAATCACCTTTGCTACCATTCTAATAAATTAAGATTATTAGAATTTGATTAAGCACACAGTTATATATTGGTGGGCATATAGTGTGAAAATGTGAACGCAAATAGCGTAGTCTTCTCATTTGTGGTGAAAAACCTAATCCTTTTGATGATTTGCTTTTTAGAAGGAAACCGACCATGAATAAAGAAATCAAGACACAAAATTATTGTTGTAGTAGGGTAATTATCAAGTGAGAATAATCCTTAACACGTATAGTGATAGCCACATCATGGGGCCTCAAGTGCCCATTGATGCTTAGATTGTGGAGAGCAGAATTATCTTTTAAGCAGTGAAAAATCTGAAGATCTTGAACATTGAACAATTGTCATGTGTAACAATCGAAGGGCGGCGAGGAGGAAATCATCTTTTACAATTTCCATGGTCACACTCTTGTAAATCATTTGATTAACAAAATAAGACAAGAATGCCACATCCGTTTCATTACGAGTGAACAAAGGATAGTCAGAGACTTCTGACAGACAAATGATAATATGGCATTTAGGATAAGTGCCCAACAAAGTAAACGAGACAGCTGCCTGTGGCATTGCCACATAAGAGTACTCTCAAGTCTCAACCCTGATCATCATACCATGGGGACTAATTAAGAATTGTATTGAGAGGGGTTGGTAGGACACACAATTGATTTAGAATGACAAAACCATTAGATTATAAATAATTATTCCTATCATGTTCCATATCCCACTTTATTCCACTTTAATGGGTGTCTCCTTGTCTCATCCCAATTTCATAAGAGGTTAAATGTAAATGCTAAATCCTCTCTTTCTCATTGTTGTCGTGACTATATTCATTATCATCACCAACATTGAAACTAAGTCTTTCACTGTCATTTATTCAATAGGTGAAAATAGAATCTTTAATTCGCTTTGTAAAGCTTGGGACACTTGAATAAGATTAGAACTGCAATTTTCCTTCTCCATGAACAATGAACAAGATATGTGCATAAATAACAAAAGGGTTGCCTCTCTTTAAACAATCTCATATATATATATATATATATAACAACATCTTCTCGTATCCATTAATAGTGAAAGAGATTCATTAAAGTAAGAAAGATAATAAAGCAAAAGAGACAACAAAAGAGTCTAAAATATTAGACATAGGACCACACACAACAGCAAAGACACAAGATATAATCTAATACAAAGTAACTTCCTTCCAGTATTTTTCCATTATATTCCATTCACCTAAACGAGTTATAATTTTTTGAATGTTATGATTACAGGATGTTTCTTGATAAAAATAATAATAATTGTATATTAAGTGGGCTTATCTCAGCAAGCTTCCTTTAATGCATAGTTTCGTAAGTTGAAGTCCTTAGCTAAATCGGAGCCTTTGCCAACCTCCCATATGGTCATGATTCAGCACCCCATACCCACATCCCCTCTTTTGTCCCTCTTCTGAAATTGGGGGTGCGACCTAGCCAAAGGCTTGCCTATCTTAATCTCACAAAGGAGATTGTTGCTTGCAGATACACATAAGCTCATCACCACTTGGGGTCACGCCTGATGTACAGTGTGCCTTGGCTAGGAGTTCTTTTTTCTTTTTTTATAAATAAAACGAGCCATTTGGCTTTAAAATCTTGAACTAGGTTAACAGCCTAGCAGTTGCCATAGAGGGCACATTTTGACTTGGACAGTGCGCACAAATTAAGGTATGTGATTTGATAGGCTTGAAACCAGGAAGGTAGACCTAACGGTATAATGCATCTCTAGGGTTAGGGAAACTTGTTTTTGTGAAACCAGAGAAACCAAATCTTCATTCCTACTAGGCTACTGCTATGTAAGCATCAAACTGCCCACATGCAACCCTATCAACGTTACACCTTACTGTCTCCATTATCATACTTTGCATGTCTTTAATCTTCTTAGTTTTACTAACTCTCTAAATGTGAACTTCTAAAACATAGAAATATATCGAATCTCATATTTACTATGAGGTTTAGGAAAGAAATTGAATTATGTCTAACCACCTTTTGTTTAGTACACATGTATAAATAATTTTTTATGAAATAAGAATAATATTGAGAGGAGGAACAGAACAAATTAAACCTCACATTCTTGTTCTAGTATTTAATTTAATTGTGTGGCCATTCCACTTCATTATGCAATTAAAGTGTAATGCAACCATAAGGTATAGGAAAAAGGGAAACGAAATTACTCCATTTCAGCTTACGTATGTAACTTCTATTTCCACACAATCAGAGTTCTAGTTTTGAAGAAATTAATTTATTGATGAAATTGTCATTTTGAGCATATTTTTCATACGAAACATAAGGACAACAGTTCCTGCGGAAGACCTTGAAATAAAAAATGCAATTTTTGCATACCAACTTTGCAAAAGGCAGAGTTATTTCCAACAGTATACATATATAGATGAAAACGGATTGAGGCCACCTTGATATATATATATATATATATATATATATATATATATATTACAAATTAAGATATGTAGCCAACAATAAACATTTCTTATGAGACATATTTGGTTTATTGGTATTTTTACATTGGTATGTATAAGATATCTCACTTTATTAGATGCTTATATATATTTAATTTGTCTATATATATCATATTAAAATATGAGAATGTAGGAATTTTAAATTTAAAAGTTTCATATTCTTAAATATTTCATGTATATTTTAAATAATTATTAAGTATCATTTCAAACAAATTATTTTGTATTCTAGTTAAAAATATGATCTACCATACTAAACATCTCCTAAACTTATTACATTACTCATTGGTGGGAACTTTTTGATTTAAAATAGAATTTCGAAAGTCTGTCTATTCAATTTTTTTGTGTTACCTTTTTCCCTTTTGTCTTTTGTATCTCTTTTTCTGATCTATACGTGTCTTTTGTTATCCTCGTTGCATCAAAATGAGTATATCATGCGTGGAACTCACTATGAAACTGGAGGTCCCCAGAAGCCAGTTGGACATATATGGCCAAAAAAAAAGTAGCCTGTAAGGACCAAATATTGGAAAGAAACTGGAGGTCCCAATAGATATGTTTTTATTTGTTGGAATATTTTAATCAAATGCAGTAACAAGTTCAAATACTTAATGAGCAAATGAAGTGAAATGAACTGTCTGCCATTTATGTCTGTCACTCGGCATCCCTTTCGGCCTTTGGCTTGTCGTTATGTTTCCATTTAGACTGTGTTCTTGATGGGACAACAGATTTATCCTTAGTTTTAGTTATAACAGCAAATTAACCAGTTTGTATTTGAATGTTCAAAGTTTTGTTATCTTATGTAATTATCTTATCTGATGCACTTCTATATAAGCTGCATTAGTATTATGAATAAAATCACTTTCGCATTCCATATTTCTTCATGGTATCGGGTTTGACAACTTTTTAGGGAAGTTCTCATAGATGGATTTCCTCATTATTAACAACGACTGCTACAAAAAAGTTAGTGCTGTCCGAGAAGGTAATTGTGAGCAGTGGTGGAGCTAGTAAGTAATTAATTACGGCTAAAGATATGCTGGAACTGATGGAGATTTACTGTGATAGGAAGGTGAGCAAAAACCATCACGGGCGTAATTTTTTTTTTTTTTTGTATCAGTTCATTATTCAATTTGAAGCTGACTCCATACTATTCAAAACGAACTCTACAGTCTATAAGCTCTAACCTAGCTATCAAATTTGGGAATATCATTGTATAGATGTTATGTTTCATATTGATGGTGGAGTTTGCCTCTCTATACCTAAATGTGGAAAATGCTTTCTCTGCTCAAACATGTGATTATTTGGAATTCTAAACAATTATCTGATTGAAGTAAATAAAAGAAAAAGAAAATTATAGAAAGTGGTGTGCAAGGCCATTTTCCCTGTGTATACTACTGCACGAGGTTTGAACATCTATAGCTAGCAGCCTAGCAGTATGGACCAGAAAGTGGGTGTCTGTCTATCATGCAAATAATGGGTGTAGAATACTAGCAGAACCATAGTGACAGGCCAATGATCTATCACTTCAGTTTCTAGCTGGCTCTAATTTTGTTCAGATTTGAAAAGTTGCATAAATGGTCAAAACTTAATGTCGTTTTCGATAATAATAGAAGGGCAGTGACTTGTGAACGTTCTCAAATTTCAACACGTAAATTTCTTAGATCCCTCAAGACCCTCTAGAATGAGAATGTTACTTTTATAATATATTTTTGAATGACTTCTTAAAAGGCAGCCTCCAATAGTCCAATGCATTTCTTCAAGAGTCAATTTCACATATTATGATGCTGCCATATGTTTGTGGGCCTCATTGGCTTAAGCTTGTCTCAGGAAATTCATGTGCAAGCTATGAAATATGTTGGTTAGGTCTAAGTCCAACGACCAAAGTCATGCTTGAAAGTCATAACCATAGTGGTGGACATCTTCGCTTCCACGTTTCAAATTAGATAGTGCAACCGTGTAACTTTAGAACATGGAACTTTTATAGAATCGTAGACTAGAGCACTAAATTTTAGCCAACTCATTTTACCATTCCATGTGTAATAAGAATGGACAAATCAAATCATGTTTTCAATTATGTATGTACTATGAATAAGGAGTAATTCAAACATATCATAATTGAAGTATTATTATAATACACTAGCGTCTTGATTATTTACTTATCATTTCACTTTCTTATTTTGTCTCTTGCGAATGCAGAGAGTGTGTTGATAATCACACTTTCCTATTTTCTTGATAAGTTTTGTGTTTAATTGATTTAATTTTCTTTTTGTTCTCTGCCCCCGAAATTGATATCTAGTTTGTCTCGGCCAATGACTGAGAATATCATTTTTATGCCTTGACCATGATATTTTTATTAGCTATTTTTCTCTGCTTTTTAAACTATAGAATAAGAACCGTGTTGTTTATTTAGTATAAATTTATCAAAAGGCTGTCAAGGGAAAATAAATAGCCATATTGAGATTGTGTGATTTCTATCATCATTAGGTAGATGTCAGATGCAATTGTGTTCAACTCTTATAATGAAGCTTCATGAAACTCCTAGCTATTGGGTGTAGCGGTTTTCACATATTCAAGTAGAGCAACATTTCAAGAATGAAGGTAATGAACATTGATTTTGCTTTAGTGATATAGGACTTTGAATCATCTTATATACTTTTCTAAATAGAGAATCTAGTGCTCATTTGGATGAGTTTTTTTGGATAATTTTTTTTAAAAATGTACTTTTATATTTTTTAGCATGTTTGGATGATATTTTAAATAAAAGATGAAATACTTAAAAAAGCTTAAATATGTCCTTTTTTTAGTTAGATTTTTGAGCTTATGAAAAATATCTTTTCAGGATATGGATAAGTTGTTTAAAGATATTTTTTAAATAAAAATATCACTAACTAATTTTTAAAATAACATTTCTTATCATTTATATTTTAAATCCTACAAATATCTTATTTTTCTTATACGTCTATATTTTTCTTTGCTGCTGTACACCTGACCTGATCATCTTTTTCTTTTTCCTTTCATTTGCAAGTATTCATTATCCTTAAATTTTTCTTCAAGGAAAAATATGTCCCTCCAATTATTGTTTTCATCTAATATATATATATATATATATATATATATATATATATATATATATATATATGTGTGTGTACTTTTACATAAAGTACATCCCTTCAATTTGTTTATTTTTTTTATGTGGTGACGTTTATTATTCTTTGATTGCATGGTCAACGTTTGAAAAATATTACTATGGTTTATTATTATTATTTTTTTATCTTTCATCCCTCCAATTTGATATATATTTTAAATTATACCATGACTCTAACATTATTTTTTAAAAGAGGTGCAAATAAATATTGATTGAGAATGATGATGTGATAGATGATGGTGAACGTGAGACTTTGAAATCAAAATAGGAAGACTCCAAAATTACTTCTATATACATTTTTAAGAGTGCATTTGAGTAAGCTTTTTTTTAATAGAAAAAATCACTTTTATTAAACAAAAAAAGCACTTCTAACATAATAAATGATTGTTTGGGTAAGTTTTTAGAAAAAATCTAAAGTTAAAAAAAAAGTTGTTTTTGTGTTTTTCTTATAAGCCACATTTAATTTTGGAGTTTTTGAAAAAATGCTCATGCTATAAATGAGAAAGAAGATAAAAAATGAGATTTTCAATAACTATCCAAACACAAAACAACTACTTTCTATAAAAGTTTTACCAAAAAATATATTATAAAATCACTTTTTTTCAAAAGCTTATACAAACTCACCCTAAATAATTTTACCATTTAAAAAGTAATTTTATATTCTTACATTCAAATAATAATAAAATTAAAAGAATACTTTTTATATATTGCATCTAAACATAAAATAACAATTATTTTTATAAAATATTTTTTAAATTTGTTTTTAACAAAACGACTCGTCCAAACGTGCCATACAACGTGATTGTAAAAGCAACAATAATAGATTTAGTCATATAAAAAAAAATAGAACAATGGTAGAATTAATGGGTGTATAAACTCAAGACTTTATAGAGCCATAAATAGTCAATGGCATAATGTACAGTATACTTTGCATGCATATTGCGGGCCAAGTAAGAAGCTAAGATGGATGCTACGGGGCTCTTTTCTTCTATTTTTGGGCCTGTCTTATTCTTGTCTACCAAAGATATATTCCCCTTGTTGTTTGAACGTAGAGAGTGCTAAAACCATACTTGTAAGAAATTGGACTGAGGGTTGATGCCAGAGTTACGGGTTGGCAATAATTTATAGTATGCAGTAGAGTACGTGGTACGTTATTTTTTAAAATTATGATTTTAAAACCTTCTTTACAATGCCAAACATCACGAACTGATATGGGAGAATTGATTTGCGATTTACAAGATTGCTGAACAAACCAAGTAATTATGGTTGATCCAATAAGATGACTGGGTTATCGAGTCATCAGTTTAACCAAAAAAAAAAAAGGTCAGATAAAAAAAAATCACAAAAACCAATTTTTATCTGTTTCATTTTTCAACTCAGCAGGCTTGATTTGAGCAAAAAATAGTCAAATCATTGAATTGGATCAGTCAAGTAGTCGGGTCGCTGATTTTTAGTCCAACTGATTGGGCCAGACTAATTTTTACAACTATAGCTAGAAGACAGCGGCTCATAAATTCATGTTAGGAATAAAAAGAAGTTTTGAATTTACTCAATTTATAAATAATAGATGAGAACCATGAAAAAAAAATCGATTGTTTAAAAAAAGCATCTGATAAGGTTTAGAGCATACCACTAATCATCTAATCAGTGAAGAAATTAACAACTTTCTGTCACATGAATGTTCAAGTCTCAACCAAAAAGAATAACATTCACTCACATATACATCATACATAGTTATGAACAGTTTTTGCACTTCAAGCCCTCTCATGGTACAAGGAATTTTGTTAATGCAAGCAACATCAGTATCTATAGTTCATTTGAAGGAACTTTGTCGATCCCAATTGGGCAGTGAGCAGTCTGAATTAATGCTGAGATCCTTCATTGTCCGGCTTGATTTTATAGGCACTGAAAGGCCCCTTAAACTTGGAGATCTTTGCTGATTACCACTGAGCTTTCCCATCCTACCACTACTAAGCACTTCACTGTGAATAGGAGATACAATAGCTAGCTTTTTCTTGCATGGTGAATAGCTATCAGAGTTCATGTCCAAATTCCCTGTCCTTACTTTTGGAGAGCTTGTTGATCTCGCTTTTGCTTTTGCTGATTCTGTTGCAGCCATGTATGCGGGTGCTGCGGGAGAGCTTGAAAATGAGTGGTCTTCTCCCACTGAACACTGCCTCCTGTGAGGGAAATATTTTCTTGAAGCAAGTATAGGAGAATCTAATCCTTCAACTGGATTTTGTCTCTGAATATTTCTCAGATTAAGGTGTCTTCCTCCATATTCCTCCCCAGTTCTACAATGTGAGCTGAAAACTGAGTCTAAATCTTCGAGTTCTTTACTTTTAGAAAGTTGGGTATCTACCCACTGCTCCAGCCAGTACCTCCATCTTCCATTTACTTTATTTCTTTCTGACTCTGCTGACCTCTGAGGGGTTTCTGTAAGTTAGTTTGAGAACCATAATGTGCAAAAGATCAAAGCAAAAAAATATAAACGAGCTAGGAGCTTACTCGATGGTTAAATGAGTAATCTTTAATTCTTTCTCTCTTAAGAACAGCTTCTTTCTTGCTAATGCAAGAGGCATCTACCTCTTCCTTCAATAAAGTGCTGTCATCCCACTTTCTTTCACTGTTTGAGTCCATCTGAAAATATGAAAACTATGTTTCAAATTCTAATTGTACAAGCAGGATAACAGCAAACGTATAATTGATAAGCTTCCATGTTAAAACGCAGAATGTGGCTTTGGCTGTGGAACTTTGTGTTTGCAATGTGAAGACTGAAGAGAGCTAATGATATACTGTAACTTGTTATGCCCACCCTTATTATCTTGTCTCTTGAATCTTGCATCTCTTCATTTTCATCGCAATCCCATTTCCCTTCAATCATTTGGAGTCTCCTTGCACAGACCTGTGACTGGATACTTACAATGGACTGCAAGCACTTCAGAGTACTCATAGCTTGGCGTCTTACAGCTCTGCCACGAATGATAGCTTGAAGCTTCACTATTCCCTTCAATGCCCTCAAAGCCTTCCTTGCCTGTAATGTCTTACCAGTCAGTGAATAAGAGGATACGATGAGTAAGAATATAGTAAGGTGACTTTGGTTTCATATTAATTAATCTATTTCTACTCGCTCTTTTTTCAATCTTCATTATTTCTTTTCCTCTCTTCAGGGTTAAATTTGAGAAATATGGGTTGGTTGGAAATTTGGAATATCTAGTTTCTGTTTTTATGTTATATTACTCTTGTTTGGGAAATCACTAATTGGTGGAAGAAATCTTGTAAATTAGTAGTTGCTGATTTTCTAACAAGTTTCACCTTCTAAAACTTAGATCAACTTCACTTTGTCTAATATCAACTATCATTAATTATATTCTGTTTTTTCAAATTAATCTGAATCCATCAGTGAGCATTTAGCAGTAAAGGTAAAGATGGTACAAAATGGACTTAAGCTGACACAAAACAAAGATAAGAGCTTGGACAAACTCACTAGGTAACCCCGAAAGGCAGTTTGAATTTTGATGGCTGCAGATTCTTTAATCTCACTCTGGCGCTGGTATGTGGATTGAGGAGCATTATTCATAGTTTTAACAGGTTGAAATTCTTCTGTTTCTTTACATTGATGGGAAGATTGGGAGACCCCAGTGAGCAGAACAACCTCAGCAGCAGCCTTAGCTGCAGCAACAGCAGCTTCAGCAGCAGCGGCTGAGGCAATGGCCACTGTTAAAGCATGCTTGCTCTGTTCTTCCTCTGCTTCACTTAGTGTTGTATCTTTTGACGATGGTGGGGCTGTAATTGAAGGTAATCTCTTGGTCTTTAGCCTTCCAAATATCCATTTCCTTTTTTTCTCCTTCTGGAAAGAAGTTTCTGTCTCATGAGAAGCAGAATCTTACTTAAAGAATTAATCAAAAAAGCAGAAGATTTACCTTCTCTTGTGTAGAATGTGTGTCCCATATAAAGAGCCTCTTCACCAGATTAAACCAGCTCTTCTTCTTGGCCATTTAACAATATCACATAGATCAACTTCAATTTCTGTGATCTGAAAAAATGCCCATAAGCATCCTCTTATACATCAGATATCTTGTTTTCTAGTTATCTAAACCTCTCACATCGGTTTTAATGAGTAGATGTGTGAAACGTACAATTAGTTGGCAACTAGGCATTTAAGTAATGGAATTGTACAAACTCAACATTAGACTTGTCCACAAAAAAAAAGGAGCAATTTGCAGAACTTGTCATAGAATTAGATTCTTATTTGCAAAAGTAGTCGTAGCAAAGACCAAATACATGTACATTAATCAGAACTTTGATTTCAGAGTAAATTCAACATTAATGCACACAAGTCAAGATAGTTGAAAAAAATGATGAATGTTATGCAGATTTGGAGTGAGATCCAAGTTAATTACTTACCCATTTTTTGAAATCCCGTAAATTCGTTAAAAAGTACACGAGCCACAGTTTCAGAGCGATCGGTGCTTGGAAACAAGCTCCTTGCTGTCATTAAATTCAGATGGAATAGCCTTGAAAGCAGCAAACATTCTTTATAATATCAGTTACCCAAGAATGTGGAATTTTGGATAGATTTCATCAGTAAGTGTGCACAGATATCAACGTTTTTTTTTTCAACCCCTTCAAGAGCTGAAATTCCTAGCACTCAATTTTTTTTTTGTGAAGTGGATATGATTTTTCTGTGTGCGCAACTGCAATCATTCACATTTTTCATCTTCCTCAATCCTCATGAGTCATGATGAGTTTCGTCTGTGCCAAATGTGGGCCTTCAAGAGCAAGCATTACACAGGATAAAAGCAGAGCCACTTTGTTTTCATTAGGAGAGCCTTGAATGAATAATGAGGAATTCCTCTTAGCTTCATGGGTCCTCTCATTTTTCTTTTCTCTCCATATCTCTTTTTTTCCAACCGTAGCAGGCATGTTCATATGTCTGTTGGGTTTGAAATGACCACACTATCCTTCACTGAGCTCTGATATAATCAGGAAATAGCAAGCAAGCAACAGCAGCCCTTCATTTATAAGGTGCTTGTCAATTTGGCGATAGAGGGTCAGGATATATCTTCTGTGGTATACGTATGGCTAGCAATTACTATCTACTAGTAGAAAATAGAAATAGAGACCTCAGAGGATGGCATTGCCTTGTACCACCTTTGATATCAATATATCATATGTACATATGCTATTGGCATTTAAGTCAAACTTTCTTTTCTATACGTAATGGGAAACGTAAAGAGTACTCTTATTCACTCGCACTTACTATTCTTGCATCCTGCACAGGTAGCTACGTGAACAGAATCGTCACATCAACACCTACACAGATAAAATATGATGATTTTTGGTGAATATGAATATATGTACCATTAACATTGTTCAAACGTAGTGTCACAACGTTACACAAATATGAGGAGACATAGTTACAGGCAGGTGCAGGGAGAGGTGGGGAAGTGCATAATTGAGGAGTGTGGACACTGGACAACTAATTTAATGTGCAAAAGGTAGAGAATGTGGGGAAGAAAACAAAGAAGATTTGGGTTATAACAAGGGAAGACAGCTGTAAAAGGACCCCAAAAAGAGGAATTGTCATAATACATTCTCACCTCAGCTTTTGAAAAAGAGTGAAGAGAGGGACTGGTCTGGTTGGCTAATAGAAAACCAAAAGCACAGACTTTGTCACACTAGATTTTACTTTAAAAACGACTGTTCAGTGTTGATGAAAAAAGAAGTTTGTCTACTGGAAAATAGACTAATCAAGCAGGTTTTGTTAGCGTTGTCGATCAGGACCAACTCTCACGGTGCAATTGAAGTTTTAGGGAAACCACTTCGAAGCAACTATGTCTAGATCAGAATATACTAACAAACAACAAATGCTGAATGAAAATGAAATTGCCTCCATAGCAAAAACACTTCAAAAATATTTAACATGAACTAATTAAATGAAAGAAAAAACCGGTTTCCAATAAGGATTCCGAGCCTCCCCAAAGAGAAATTTTTATGTAATTTGATACTACTATACTATTTTACTAAAAACATAACATGTGGTACTATATAATTATGTATGTTTTAAATTAAATTTAAAATATTATATAATAAAATTTAAATTAAATCTAGTGGTTTAAGAATTACTGAAATTATTACTCTCAGCATATAAGAATTTTCCCTCCCCAAAGGCCAAAAGCAAGCTAATTTTTAAAATTTTAAGCACTCAACTATTATGTTAGCTAGATTTTTTTTGCCCGAGAAATTGTGAACAAATGTAACCCTTTTGGAGAAAAACATGATTCACAACCCTTCACCAAAAGAAAGAAAAAAAGAAGCTACAACCAGCCCTGAGCCCATACATATCCAGCCCCTTCTTTTTAATTTCCTCTCTGCCAAAAGCAGGTAACTACGTATGCCCGCAGTCCGCAGACTTGATAATTGATATCCCTGCATAATTAACAATATTATTGGTCATTAAGCAACTATTAACTAAATTTAAACAAAATTCAATAATCGAAAATGCAAGGATACCATGTGCCTAAGAATCCTTAATTTAAAAGAAAAAAAAAATCCGATTCTCTCCTTTTAGATATTTTTTATGCAATATCCATAGTCTCTACAGTGGGGGATAAACTCGCAAGGTATTGTCTTCACTCATGGATTTGTTATTAAAGTTGAAGGGTTTACTTTTGATGAAAACTGAAATCAATTATATTATTATAGAAGAGTAATGTTATTTGTACACCTTATTTCTACACTTTTTATATCTTATTGCGTTATGAAATATTGTTGAAACTGTTATTAATTATTTTACAAAAATTATTATCAAAATAAAAGAATTTGCAAACAAAAAATCGTTATTAGGTTTGAATGATAACTTTTACAAAAATATTTAATAACAACTTCAATAATATCTAATAACAAAATGATGTGAGAAAAGGTATAAAAATGAAGTATAGAAATAATATTTTGTATCATAAAACTATATGAAACATGATTAAGACGTTTTAGAGAGCAAATTATAAAAGGGGAAATGATTTGTATACCTTTTTTTTAAAAGAAAAATAATCTTATACCCCATTTTTGCACAGATTATTAGTTCCTATACATGGCCCACATACATAGTGAATTTTCTGCAGGAATTAAACTTGTGTAGAATTTACACAAACAAAAAAGATGGGGTGCAAATATCAGATTCCTTACACAAAAAATATATTTACTTTTCTTTTTGGTATTTCGCTGAATAATAATCAGATGCTCCATTACGTTACAAACCTTTTTATAAGGTTACATATTAGATTCATCTCACATGAGCTTCCTGCATCTTTTTGAGCAGAGAGAAAGATGTCTAGAAGACCAATGTAACAGGAACTGAGGGGAAACTTAAAGCTTGAAGAAAGACACCTTCTCCCTCCACATTCTTAAGTCTGCTTGCCTATGTATGGCTATCTAGTATCGCAAGATCACCACCATGGATTGTTTTTTTTTTTTTTTAGATTTTTTTTTTATTTTTAGATTTAGAGGGACATAGAATGAAATCTTAAGCTTCCCTTTTGGGCCTGTTGTGAGCACTTAGAAGGTTGTTCTTGTAAATAAGTTTCCATATCATCATCCTCATCTCCATCAGCTTCCATGATGGCTTCATTCATTGCCATCTGGTATTTGTAAGATGTTTGTCACAAAGGATAAGAAAAGAAACCTTTCTAACCTGAAATCAACTTCCTCATAACAAGAATTATAGGGAACTCAACTCAACAAACAACTTATAAAAATGGACGATAACTGACAAATATTACAAAAAGGAACTAGTTAAGAGTCTATAATTCCACATACGCAATTGATTAGAAACTTGGAATTTTCATGTAGAGGCTCAAAGTGGCTTTGATATAGCTTACTGAGCTGGTAAATATAATCACACAAAGGTAGATATAACTCATGGAATGTGAGCAATGCATGAAATTGGTGCAAAAGTTTGATACTAAATTTTTAACAAACATTTTGGTGCACAAAAAGAAGTTGAATTTGAGGCTGTAATAGTGTAATACCAAATTTAAATACCGTAAAAGAGGGCATAAAATTTGAAGAAGAAATAATCACTCTAAAGTCTTTTTTCCCCTTGATTTTAACAACAATGGAAACAGATATAGAGGAAGATACCAAAGAAGTGAAAAAACCCAGAAACAAGAAATGGAAAGAAAAATCTCTATCAAGCTTATCCGCAATTCGTATGGAGATGAATACGGTGACAGCCAGGAGAGAGAGGGGGAGCGCAAAAGCGAAGAGCAGAGAGTGAGAAAGAAGCTGGCCATGGTTGGTATGGTTTTGCCCACATGCTATGTCACTGCCCCTTTTTTACCTTTAACATTTTTTTTTGGCTTTACAGTTTAGACTTTAGAGAACACAAATCACACCGTGCCTCTACAATTCATGCCATTTAAATTAAATGAACAACAATTAAGTGGCTTATTTTTAAATAAAAAGCTACTTAAACTCAAGTAAAAATTATGCACATTTTTAAACTAAGCCAGGAAGAGAAGAGAATGCTACTTCATGTGTCTGTTTTTTTTCTTTTTTTTGGAGGGGGGGTGTCAAACTGCATTATTCTATTGGCTTAGTCCACAGAAAATAGCAGTATGAATTTTCATGTTGAAGAATCAACTAATCTCTCGGCAATCTATTTTCCTTAAGACCAATAAAGAACTATACTTCAATTCATTTTGTGATTTTTTGTGTTGTTTTATAAATTGTTTAAAATAGTCAATTTAAATTAGACTTTGTGAAGTGTAATCAGATCCTCGCCGCAGTTTCAGTACCTGGATGTGAAAAGGCATAGAAAAGAACTCACACTATTGGTGCTGGGGTTTCTATACAGAAGTGGATAAAACAAGATTTCAAACTATTTCATCAAGGGCCATCCATCCAACCCCAAAACAAGTCTCTGACCACAAATTTCTGGTGCTTGGACAGTAATCAAGTGCATATATTTAGAGGCTTAAAGCTATAACCTGAACAAGCAGTCAACTTGCTCTTTCTTTGCCTCTTGATTCTTCCACTGCATATAACAAATGGAAAAAGGAAGGATGCTCTGAGATTGATCAAGGCTGTGAACTGAGGCCTTTATCCATCTATTCCTGGAGGAGACAATGGAGGTACAGCCACTTCATGATATGCAGCAGATACAATATCCAAGACCTTCCTTGTAGTTGTTTGATGCTCTTTAGCTCTTCCAGTCTTCCTATATGGAAGGGATACAGAGCCAACAGCTCTTGATGAGTTACTAGTATTGATTGATGGCAAAAAATATTCTTTGGAAAGTGTTGGGGCAGATGTAATGACCGAACTGGGATTCCCCCTCATGTATTGTTTGGATGTAAATAAGAAAAAAAAAAATTGGGAAAGGAAAAAAAAGATGACGCTAACCTTTTATTTGTATGATTTTTAATGAAGGGAAACATGGGAATTTCCCTTTGAATTGAGGGGTAAAGAAGAAGAAAAGATTTATTTTTAATTAAATATATATTAAATTATATATATAACATATATTTGTGTTATAAAATTAACAACGTAAATATTATATTAAAAATTTAATTCTAAACAAGGAAAATGGACTTCCCATTTTTTTAACTTATAAACATCAAAACAAGAAGTTAATGTCCTTTCGTCCTTTTCCTTCCCTTTTCTTCGCATTATTTTTCCTCTCCCAAACATAATCAAACCTTGTATTATGACTTAAAGAAAAGCACATCAGGACATGAATTTCGGGCGACAAAAATATACATGTAAAATGATATATCAAAAAAATTAAATCACTTGACTCCTTTTGCCCCATTTTCTCCTCAGGCAGAGTGTTAGTATCTTTGCATACCATTTTTCTTTATTCTTTACTTTTCTTATCTAAGATTCACTCTTTGAATGAATATATTAGCTTACCATGGGAGTATATATTCGAGTCAATATGCCCTTCCTCAACAGTTTCATTTTCAGGTCTTTATCACCCACCCCACACGACATGCACATGGTACCAGGAAGCGATGGCCAAATGTTGCGGTACTGTAACGGTTATAAAAGGGGAAGGGATATAAAGGAGATGAAAAAAAAATTTTAAGGATATTTTTAAAATTTTGCATCTAAACTTTAAAATAAAAATAGAAGATATGCATGTATTAAAAATGGGTCGGCGGCAGACGACGAGAACGTATTCTCCTTCTCCTTAGCCACCTATAGGCTATAGGAGCTCATTTGATAGACAAGTAAAAAAAAATTTCTTTTATTAAATCACAAAACTCACTTGTATTCATTTGATTTTAGAACTTAAGTTGAGTTATTAATTTTTGGATTTTATTCTTTTTATATTTTCTAATCATGAAAGCTTTAAAATATAGTAAATAACTTTATATTTTGTGGAAACAATAAAAAAAGTAAAGGTTGAAGATAATTTTTAAAGGGTTGTTAGAGACTATGAAGTTAGATTAGAGTAGAAATTTCATGTTTCTTAAAAAGACTTTCAAATCTTAGAGGCATCACTTATGTTATATTAGGAAAAGATTAACATTTATGATTGCGACTTTATGTAGGTCTTTGGCCTATATTGATTTATTAAAATATTTTTATTTGTAGTCATATTCATAGGATATCACTCCACTTGCCTACACAAGAGCTCATATTCATAGGATATCACTCCACTTGCCTACACAAGAGCTGTTGGGAACAATTGAATTAGTTTTTTTATTTCTGTGAGTGAATAATTTACTTAATGACATCTTTATTATTTTATTTGGGAAGATAAACCTTTTAAGAATATTTAAAATTTATTCAAATGAATTTTTATTACAAAATCACGATAAAATTATATTTATTTTTTACTTTATGAATGAAAATATAAAGTGTTATGATGATTATATTTTAGTTATAGTTTTATTAATTTTATGAGTTATTTGAGTTGCCATTTATAATTATGGAATTAAAAGTTTAATTGAATGTTTAGAAAGGATTTCATATTTTATTATTGAAAATTATTAGTTTTATTGAATAATATTTGTATATTATGTTTTCAACATTCATTATAGGTTACGTATTAGAATACCATTTGTCGTTAATGAAGAGATATAATAGTTTATGTGTACATAATAGATACCGAGATATAGACAGATCTAGCAATGCTAGTTGATTCAATTTGGCTATAGGGTGAGAGGACCTATAGTCCATTTACGTAGTTGTAAGATTAACAGACCTTAACTATGAGATTTGTGTTGGGTGAGACAAAGCCTCTGGCTTGAGATGTGCATAAGAATTGACATGTTGAGTAGAGTTAACTCTTTAACTTGTATTATAGTTCTTTCAGTGTTACCCATATGAATTACATTATTGTTTATTAGAATTTTAAAGAATTTTATGTTTAAGTACAATTTGGAGAAAAGAAAACATTTGATAATATACTTTTATTTATAAATTTTATTTCTATCAGTCATATTTAGAGATTATTTGAAATTTTAAATATTTGTGCAGTTATTTGTTTCATTTCCAATTCACTTTGTTTATTACTCTCTCATTGAATTTGTGTGACTCACTCCATTTTATTTGTTTCTAATCAGATTCTTAAAGAGTTGAGTAGCTGGTTCTTGAGATATGCTATTCTCCCAAAGCATTAGCCTTTTAATAGATCTCTATCTTTGTTAATACTTAAAGATGTATTTTTTATTCCAGTGTTTTGCAACTATAAGAGATAGTATTGTAAATTCTTTTGAGTTGTATATAGTATGTTTATCCTGATTATGTCATTTTTTGTAGAGTTGGTTCTGATTGTGTGTGTGTGTATTTAATGCATGAGAGAGACTTATGCTTGTTGTGATATTTGAAATTTGTATTACTTTTCAAGTTGACCAAAAATTTAGTTTATTCAATTTTTAGGATAGATTTTACCAAATTTTCAATAACCTATTTTTAAATTTCTTAAAATAATTTTTTAACATCTTTTATTAAGCTTATCAAGCTAGATAAATATTACATTAATTTAACTTATGCGCTCATCATGGCTTAAGATCGATTCATAACAAATACATAGTGTTTAAAACTGTAATGATAGGAGGAAAACAAAAGGAGGGCGACATTTTCTTTTAAGGGTAAGTTAGGTATTTTATCTTTTAAATAAATAAATAAAAAAGATCAGACTTTTTAAAGTAGTTTCCCCCCTTCGTATCTCTCTCTGTGTCTCCCTTTCCCCTTTTCATCTTCTCTTCTCATCTTTTTTACCTACTCCATAACTTTACACTATTTAAGGATTTAATGAGATTTATCATGCCAAATTTTCAACCTTTTTCATCCAACCATTATTGACGAGGATAACATAAACTTGGATTGTGGTTTGAGAGGAATTTTTACTACTTACACTCTTAATCTTCTTTCTTTGACTTTTAAGGTAATTTCTTGATCTGAAATCATGAATTATTAAGTGATTAAGCATGAATTCTGAATTTGTCTATTGAGAAATCAAATGTTGAAATTTAGAGATTTTAACTAAGAATTTAGGAATTTTGGTAGAAGATGAATAGTGTGACATACCCATGACTAATTTTGAAATTTTATGATGTTGTTGGCTTTAGAAAAATCAATTGAACCAACACGTTGAAGGAGATTGATTTATTGAGAATCTATACTAGGTGAATGAATAGTTTATTTAGTGACAACTTTATTATTTTGTTTGGGGAAACAACTTCCAAAAATATTTAAATTTTATTTAAATGAATTTTTATTACAAAAGGATGATTAAATTATATTTATTTTCACTTTATGATTGAAAATATTAAGTATTATGATAATTATATTTTAGTTATAGTTTTATTGGTTTTGCGAGTTATTTGAGTTGCCATTTATAATTATTGAAGTGAAAGTTTACTTGAATATTTAGAAATTATTTCAAATTTTATCATTGAATTTTTTAAGTTTTATTGGATAATATTTGTATATTATATTTTCAACATCCATTATGGATTAAGTGTTAGAATACCGTTTGCTGTTAGTGAAGAGATATAACGATCTATGTGCACATAGTAAATACATGGATATAGATAGATAAGGTAATGCCAGTTGTTTTAGATAACTATTGAGTGAGCGGTCCTATAGCCTCTTTACGAGGTTGTAAGATGAGCAAACCTTAGCCACAAGATTTGTATTAGGTGAGACAAAGTCTTTGATTGTTAAGTTGGATTATTTTTTGTTTTAAAAGTAATTGATATATCTATTGTTAGTCAATAATGACGTTTGAATATGAAATCAATATTTAATTATATTCTAAATATATGATAGATGTTACATTTGAGAATTTGTGATATTTACAAAAGAAATTAAAATTTATATATCTAATAATACTGTTTTGGTGAAAATTTTGATTTTTGAAATTTTTTTATTGTTGTTAAGCTTGTTAAGTTAAATTAGATTTAATAATTAACTTGTAGGCTGATTATGACTCATAGAGTGGGTTATAACAAAAACAAAGCAAACAGTGACACCATAAATAAATAAAAAGAATTGAAGTCAATGCACCACTTCATCATTTCATCTTCAGTTGCAGTCGAAGCAATGATGAATGCCCGCAATTGATAAGGTCTGCTTAGCATGACTGAATACTTGTCAAGAGAAAGGCCATTTTAGAACAAACAAGTGAAACACTTAACTTCCACACCAGAAAGAATAAATTCCAAGAAAATTCGGAAAGGAACTGCCAAGCTATAGTAAAATAAGTAAATAACAATATGCTGGTAAGACAAATCCTGTTTTCTGCTGTGTAATCAGAAGTGTTCAACTGAATGTGACAGAATAAGAAACTCACAGATCTGTTAAATTCCAACATGGAGCATCTTTTGACATCTTCTTTTGTAGGTTTGCAGCCACAGCGATCACGTCTAGAAGTTAGGTCTGAGAATTTAGCATACGTATAATTTAAAACGGCGGCCTCGTCCAATTTTATTTCAATTGCATAATTTAGAAGGAGTACTATCATGGCACGGATTAAAAAAAGTGAAGGGACACAAAGATGCTTTATGAAGTATGGATTATTGTTTACTTTGGGGTTTTCATATAATTGTGCCATCTGTGTGCACCGTTAGGACGAAGATTATCTTGTATGCGGGCAGTTGATTTTCCATTTCCATTAAGTCAAGAAGTAGTTTGGATTACCACGTACAAATACATGCCACATAATTCCTCTTGATACCTGCTTCCACAGACCAGGAAAAAAAGGGTGAGAGTACCACAACAATAATAACAACAACAAAAATTTCCCATCAAGTAGGATCGGCTACATGATGGATCAAATAACAACATTGCACTTTGTCAAAATTCATATTTTCAGATATACTGAATCTCAAACTATAATGATGAAAAGCATCCGGCATATCTAAATGCAAATTGAGAAAATCCAGAGAACACCACTACCATTGCAAATTGCAATATCAAATTCCAAAGAGGAGAGCCAATAAGAAAATGGCAAAATTGATTTAACCTCTTAGCCTGTTGTTCTTGTTCTATATATAACCTTTACGCCCTAATTAAATAACATAAACCAAAGTAGGGCAATATTATTAGGGAAGAGAAACGAGGAAAGCAAAATAGATCAAAAGAAGTGAATCCTGAAATGGATAGATTATTGAATTGGTCAACTTACAGGAATTGATAGCAGGACCTTTGATACTTCAGAAGCAGCCGTCCCCTCCTACAAGAAGAAAAAAGTTTCTCACTCCTATATATAACTTTTATGATAAAACATCCAAGGTAGAATCAGCTCTAGCCCTGCTGATGTACTAGTTGTAACACTAATAATAGTGATAATTCCATAAAAATTGTAAAGATAAAACCAATGAGCTCTCATAATTCACTGAAAAGTCATACTAAAATGTTTTTTTAGATAAAATTGGTTAAATATAACTCGATAAGAACACCAACTCAAATAGATTCTTAGGAACAATCTTCATTTTTCTCATCAATGATGCAAGTAATTACCAATAAAATTTCTACAGTCCCTCAATTTGAAAACAACCCATCAATCACAGATCATTGAAAAGCAATCCACATATTGGATAAAGATACACCATTCCTTCTATTCAAGGAAGAAAATGAATTACAACCCTTTAACTAGCTTTCTAACTTTCAGCTTCTGGGTGAACAAACTTTTGAGTTGTTACAGGGCTTAAAATTACATTTACCAAACTAACAAATTCCAATCAAATTCAGTTGTAGAATCAAATTTACGACCATGAAGCCAATTTTTTTGCTTGAAATTGAAGGTGGAATACAAATGACAAGACAGGTACACCCCACATTTCCCATAAAGTAATGAAACTTGCAGGTGTGGCAGTGGTAGTACGGGAATGAAGGCGAGGAGCTGCGTGCGGCCAAGATTGACACAACCAGATTGAAGAAAGGAATGCTATGGCTGCCTTCCAAGGAGACATGAGGGATAAGATTGAGCACTGAGGATGAGAATCCTTGAGCTTCAGCTCAAAGATTCTTAAGAAGAGAATGAACAAGTTGCTGGTTCATTGGTTGGTTGCCCATATGGTGGAACAACCTCCCAGTCACATGATCACATCTTCACATGCACAGTGAGACATTGAAACAGTGAGTGACTTATTCGCCGTCTTTCTTCCTCGGACAATACTAAACTAATAAAAGTATAAAACACCACCAATTTCAAACAATAATAATAATAATAACAATTAGCGTACATATATATATATATAGTATTGTATAATCAATTACTTTGTTTCATGAAGCACAAAACAAATTTCTTAGTTAAAGAAAAGAATTATTGATATTTTGAATTTTTTTTTTCTTAAAAAGAAAAAAAGAAACAATGCCTCAGCCTCATCCCTTGAAAATATAAATAAAATTTATTTATTAATAATTGATAGGAGGATTTAGTCAAGCTGATAGGTAAGATTCAAGGTGCATCCAAACAGCACCTTAACGCAACGCAAGAGCCAAAGAACTGAAAGAAGAAGAGAGGCAGTGCCATTATCAGTAACCCTAAAACCGTCTCATCATCATCATCGAATTCAAAGCCTTTCTATCTCTATTTCGATTTCTATTTCTATTTCTCTTTGTCTTTCTCTCTCCTCGTTGTCGATGCTCCTTCGTGGTAGGAAGGCTGAAACGGAGAGGGTTCCTTTGTTAAATGCTCTCTCTCTTCAACCTCTGCTCTGCTTTTTACCCTTTCATGTCTTCAATTACCCCCTCTCTCTCCTCTTCTCCTTCACCTTCAGGGTCTCCAAAAACCCTACCTTTTGATTTCGATCCCTTTTGTATACGCAACCCTTCTTTACTTTTTTATACTTCCAAATTAACATTCAATTTGGGCCTTTTCGGTTTGCAAGCTCGATCTCGTGAGCAACATGAGTGATTCTAAGGTGTGAGATTTTGGCTAAAATTATTCTAAATTTACCATTTTTTCAGTTGCTCATGTCAAAGGGTGTATGTATGTGAATATGATTTCATAAATGAAATGAGTGTTTGCTGTGAACAAAATTGAAATCTGCTGTGTTTGGTTGTGGAAATTACTACCATTACGTCAATAAAGTAATTGTTTTGCTGAAGGGTGTTTCATATTAGCTGTTCTTTCGTTCTTTTTGATGCAAAAGTTTTGCAATGTGCAAATTATGTTTGTTGGCAGTTTCCATTTTGATTGTTTGATGTTCCTTTAGTTCCAGTGTGTCATTTTTTGGATCTCCATTTTCAGTTGCTGGTGTGAATTGAGCTTTATAATGGTTTTGATGAATGCAAAAATAATTATTAATTGTTGTATTATTCATCCTATGTAGCTTACTGAAAAATTATGAAGAAGGTTGTTATGTTTTATTTTTCTTTCCTTATTCTGTTTCAGTATAGATTGTTGGGGAGTTTGCTAATCTTTGTTTTACTTTGTTCAAAATGGTTGTTAAATTGTTTTATGGCCATATATTTAAAGCTCATTTTTTTCTAATTTATTATTGCTGAACTTGTTAATGTTGTTTTGGGGGGTTTGTGCGCCTCTTGCTTAGCAGGTCCTACTTTTTGGGTCATTTAGCGAAGATGAAACCAGATCGTTGCTGCTAAAGCAGTCTTCGGGGAGAAATGAAAAGCCTGTGGAGAAGAATCAGCTGCAATTCGGTTCTTTGAATTTTGTAACTGTTGAATCAAGTACTCTGCTAAATTCACCAAAAGCACCAGATAGTGCTCCTCCCTCTGATTCTCAGAAATGCAATGGTGTGAACAGTGTTAGTGATAATATACCTGGAGTATCAGGAACTACAAAAGAGAATGGCAGCATTGCCAATTTCTCCCTGGGTCCCTCAAGTATCATTAATGTAAACGAAGTTAAAGAAGATAATGTGTCTTCTGCTACATTACTTGATGAAGATGGTCCCTTGAACCAGTTTACAAATTTGAGCCTGGATGCTTCTGAGGCTGGAAGCCTGAAGAATGTAGATAAAAATGGCAGTGTTGATGATTCTTCATCAAAATTATCTAATCAAAACTCCAAAAAGGCACCTAACGGGCATATTGTTACACGCGTTAAGGATCTACTGCCTCGAGGCCTTATTAACTCTGGGAATCTATGCTTTCTTAATGCAACCATGCATGCTCTCTTGTCCTGTTCTCCTTTTGTTCAGCTTTTGCAGGAATTAAGAACTCGCAACATTCCTAAGGTAAGTATTTCTGCTGCTGCATCAGCATCAACTACTGCTGCCTTCTGAGGGTTAAAAAGCTTAACTTATGGGCTGCATGACATTAAAGAAATAAAGATGAAAAAGTTAAAAAAAATGCTGTTTGGTGTATAGAATACTGAACTGATATTATTATGTCATCGTATGCTTATTAGACTTATCTTGTAACAAAAAAAAAAGGAAATTATTGAACTGATATTATTGTATGCTTACTCTTTATTAGGTTGGCTATCCCACATTGACAGCATTTGCTGAGTTTATAACTCAATTTGACATGCCAAGTGCAACAAAATTAAAGATGAAAGATACAGATACTCTTGAGACTGGAAAGCCATTTTGCCCAGTTATGTTTGAAGGTGTTCTAAAAAATTTTACACCGGATGTGCCAAATAGCATTTCAGGAAGACCAAGGTTGGTGATAATTTGGTTTTTAAATTTTTTCATGTTACTGCCTCCAAAGAAAAATTAATTCTTCCCTAACTAGTTCTTGGTTGAATCACTGAATTTCTTGCTAATAATTAGGCATGTACATGGTCATATCATGAAGACCTATGTCCATGCTGGATGGTTTATTTTGCCTGGACATCTATGTGACCATTTCAAGTTTTCAACCATTAGTCATATGTTGAAAGCATAGTTTCACTGCCAGAAAAAAATTGAGAAACGGTTATGTTTATAATCTTTGAATTGAGAGTAGAAGGGCCTTGTCAGGCCTATACAGGGACTTGTTTCTAATTTATTTTACATTGAGAGATACAATATTTAAAAGCTTTATTTTTTTCCTCTGATAAGTATACATTAAGAGATACAATCTTCAATAGCTTTTCTTGTCAATCGTCCTCCTCAACTGTGTTTTCGCTTATATATTCCTATTATTTAAACATAATTTTATCAGGGGACCAACGTGTCCCATATTTTGTAGACCCAATTCAGGAAGTTCTTTGGTAATTTGAAAGTGTGCAATGCAACCACATGCCCAAATATGATGTAATTGGTTATGTAATATAAACTTGCAATTTTATGATATACTTGGTTCCGACGTGTCACATTCAGGCAGGAAGATGCTCAGGAATTTCTGAGCTTTGTAATGGATCAAATGCATGATGAATTACTGAAGCTTGAAGGACAGTCTTCAAGTTTTAATGGTAGCAAATCTTCTCTAGTATCTTCTGTGGAAGATGATGAATGGGAAACAGTGGGGCCGAAGAATAAATCTGCTGTAACAAGGACTCAAAGCTTTGTTCCATCAGAATTAAGTGGTATTTTTGGAGGGCAACTCAGAAGTTTGGTGAGAGCTACAGGTAGAAAATATAACTTTCTTATATATGAGTAGTGAAGGAATTCGTTTTTGTTTTAACCGTCACGTCCATTAAGATTTTGTGAAACTGGAAGACTGACTTTTGAATGCTTAATACAGATTGATATCATGAGGGATTACTAATATAAACCGAGGAAATGCATGTCATAAACTGTTGAGATGTTTTTATGGAATTTTGTTCAAAGGGGAAATCAATAGGAGAGTGTACTTCATCTGGCCTGTCTGTTGCAGCATGCTGTATAATTGTGATTCTGAAATTTTACTTTCTAATTTTACTTTTTCCTCTTGCCACAGTCCTCCTTCCCCACCATTGTTGATATTTAAACTAGAAAGAGAAAAAGGAAAAGCATAATAAGTATAAAAAATACATTATGGCTCTTATCATGATTTATTTTTCCTGTCTGTTGTTCAGGAAATAGAGCTTCTGCCACTGTTCAACCATATCTCTTGCTCCATCTTGACATTTACCCTGATGCTGTCCACACGATTGAGGATGCACTTCACTTGTTTTCTGCACCAGAAACTCTTGAAGGGTACCGAACATCACTCACTGGAAAGGTATTTAACCCTTTTTATTTTAATATGTTATCGTTAACGAACATTGTTCAGAAGGATTGTGGTTTTGACAAGTGGAACATCAATTGGTTTCAAAATTCTAAATTGCTCTTAATTATATTGTTGTCTTGTGTGTTTGTTGGCCTTGTGGATTCTCTTTTATATTGATTTGCATCTCTGTTCACTTTTCTTTCACTTTTAGGTTGGGCTTCTGGGCAATTTTATTTTTTCCTTTTACCACCTCTAGCATGTTCCTTTTATTTTTCTTTTAATGTAAGTCTTGCCAGAAATATGTTTTTTTTTTCCTATATTTGTAGTATTTAGCTCTGTCGATTTTCCTTCCTTTGATTCAGAATAATTGAATTTCCTTCTTTAGCTTTATCTTTCAATTGAATTGTTAGTTCTAGGTTCATCTGTATCCTTCAATTCATGTTTTGTTCATCTGGTTAATGGTATCCTTTCATTTGTTATAGTAAAATTGTGGAGGCTCGAGAGTAATATTTTATAGATATGATTATAATTTTAGATTATTACCTTATGTTTTTGGGTTTTGTCCTTTTATGTTGTCTTTTGGGGACTCAATAACATCGATGATTGATATCATAGTGTCGTTAATTTAATGAAATATGAATTGGTAATATTGTGAAGAGAGAATAAGAGCTACTTTAATTACCCTCTTTCCTTGTCAATCTACATTTCTATTTGCACTGTGCCTGCATCTATATTGTCTCTGCATATTTGTTGCTGCCTATGGGTATGTATGGATGAGGGAATTGGAGGGGAAAAGAAGTAGTGGAGTGGGAATGAGAAGTGAAAACTATGTTTGGAAGATTTTTTTAACTTGGGAGTGGAGTGGGATGAAGGGGGGGTTTCGATTTGTTTCTAATTAAAAATTGTTTAGTGATTAAGTAATTTTGGCAGCATAGAAAGTCTTCATGTTAGCCATTAATATGATATAACTGCTCTGAGGACCCCGCCTATCTTAATTCTTAAGTCAACCTTGTACTAGGTAATAATGGCCTTTGGTTGTGTTGGATAATTTGCTTTCTACTACTGCTATTAAATTTTAACAATTTTAAATTTCTTTCAGGCTGGTGTTGTGACTGCAAGAAAATCTGTACACATACAAACACTTCCAAAAATAATGATATTGCACCTGATGCGTTTTGGCTATGGAAGCCAGGGAAGCACTAAGTTGCATAAGCCTGTGCACTTTCCTCTTGAGTTGGTATTGGGTCGTGACTTACTTGTTTCACCATCTACTGAGGTGATGTAATATGTCTCTATATCCCAGTCCTTTTGTTTTGAACATAAATTAGTTAGTCTAACGCCTGAGGGATCTTGATGATAAATGATGGCAACTCTTTCTTCTTTCTAGAATGCAATTAATTTATTCTCAATGATGCGCTCCTATTTTTTGAAGGGAATGTAACTTTGCTGCAGTGAAGTTTTCAAGATTATTATGAATTTGTTTCTCTTACTTCTAAGATTACTTCTTTCTTTTATTCTATTTTAAGAATATTTTTTGGGTTTCACCAAAAAAGAAAAAAAAGTTTAGGGAACTTTTTTTAAGTACTTTCCTAAAAAAGACTATTTATTTACTTTTTAATATTCGCTGATTTTTGGAAGCTACTTTAAATGTGTCCTTAGATTAATGACTAGTAAATTTTCTCGAGTTAAACTTTCCTGGGGCAACAAAATATGCTTTTGTGTGAGCCGATGTGATACTGTTATCTTTCCCTGTCCTCCAGAGTTGTATTTAGCTAGGACTTTCTTGTCTTGATGGTAATTGGAAGAAGGCATAGTGGCTGATTGATTTTTATGCTTCTGCAGGGTCGAAAATATGAACTTGTTGCTACAATTACTCACCATGGGAGGGAGCCTTCAAAGGGGCACTACACAGCTGATGCCCAATACCCCAATGGTCAGTGGCTACGATTTGATGATGCTTCTGTCTTTGCCATTGGAGCAAATAAGGTGCTGCATGATCAGGCATATGTCCTTTTCTACAAACAGATGTGAACATATGCATATTGTACTGTTATCTATTCCCGTTTGTACCTGAGATTAAAAACAAAAAAAACACTACTCCCCTGTAAGAAAGGATTGCCATTTGATTAATGTAGTTCATGTTGAAGATGTGAGTGATTATCTATGAGCTGGTCAAGCTCAATAGCCATTGTTCAGGGCTCAGATTGCTAAGGTGCCATAAATGGTCTTTCCAATCTAGGGTGTGATAAGAATATTTGTTGTAACATTCTTTCTCTCGTTATCTTAAACTGGAAAGTTTTGTAGTCCTAGTTTAGGACATGGACATATATTTATGCCAGTATTATAGGCTTATAAGAAATGCTGCTTATTATAAAGTCTCACTGGCTTGCAGGAGATTGGGATCCAGCGCTATAATATTGCAGTTTTTTTTTTTATCAATGAATGATTCATTCTGTTTGAGACCTTTGGATTTTTCCCTATGCCTTGTTTGAATCAAAAGGGACGTTAGCCCTTCACCATGTGTTAAGTTGGAACAGACGATGGATGCAACTATACCCGAAGAGGTTATTGGTAGCAAATTTTTGTCAGAACTAGTTTATGCAGTATCTGTTGCATTGGTTTATCTGTATTTCTACTAGTCAGGTCTAGTTTGTTCAAGAAATAACTGTAGTTCGTATAAAATAAATATTTGGAGGATTCGTCTACCTTGCATTTGTTAGCAACTTTCACTGTAGATATGACATTATGAGAGGAGCGTATGATATTAATGACTGGCGATGAAAATTGACAAAAGTCGAAGAATCGTACTATTTTCGAAAAACTGATTAGTTGTTATCAACTCTTTTCAATGGTTCATGTCAATGTATACGACTTATAATTATTTTAAATTATAAAAAAATGTTATGAAATTATAGTGATAATTTATACCTAAAATACCAAAGCATAGACACAACTAAGTAAGAAAATATAAAGCAATCTGAAAGGAATAAAGATGGAGCCACCGTTGAATTCCTCTAACAAGGTTTCAGTCGTTGCAATAAGAGCAGGAGGAGTATCCACTCCTTCAAAGACCTTCAAATCATATACTTTTCAAATTTGTCAATGGGTAAATGCTAAACAAGAGCCACAATTTTCCTTACTTTACAACGACACTTTAGTAAACCCCACGCTTCTTTCCACCACATCCAAGCATCTTCTCCCTGTATAAAAGAAAGATCAATAGTTAGTTGTGAGTTACCCAAACCAGAGAGGTATTCGGGCACAGGAAAAAAGCATGAACCACAAATTTAGCACTGGATAGGAACCATGGGCAAATTTCAATCACTTGCTAGGAACCTTAAGCGACCAACGCCAAAGGGAACTATCCTATAGGTGATGTGCAAAAAATTTGAATTGTCCAGTTAAAATTTAGATAGGTAGTGTGTGGATCCAGTTAAACTCAAATGTTACCAAGAGTGCAAGTGTGCATGAAGCGACGTAAGAATAGTATATTTATCTGACAATTATAGTTGAACATAAAAAATTGTACATCTTGTAAATTATTTGATTACAGTACTTGAATTTGCACCTTCCTATCTAGTTGACAATCTACTGTTTGATCCACGAGGTGAACCTCTCTCTCATGGCATTGACCCTATTGGTGTATTCTGTTTGAGACATAACTGGTATATATGTTTATTTTATTCATGTGGTATTTAGGTTGGTCCTATGTCCTGTCCAATAACAGCCTTAGAATATGTGGGAGGAATTTTTTTTACTAGCCTATAATATATCTACTCTTTTTGGGTGGCCTCGTCTTCCTTACGTCCATGTTTCTGTCTCTTCCACTTAGAAGTTTAAGTTTAAACATGTTCTTGATGTGTTTCTTCCACTGCATTCCGAAATCTTATTTTAATTCCAAAAGTGCAGTGTAAAAAGACTAATCCAACCAACATCTAAAAGTGTTACTTTTCCGAATACCTTATTGCTGGAAATAGTTTAAAATGAGTGACTTTCAAATTTGGCCGCAGGTTGGCTGCACCTGCATTACTTTGAAGTTTTCTACTTGTTGCTTAAAATGATTACTTGAATTCTTTCACATGGTTCTGAGACTTGCATGATTCTCCTTCCTCTCTCAAAAAGCAAAGGTTGGTACAAATAATAGTGCAGTATCTTTTCAATATCTAAACTAACAATAACAAAGGGAAGAAACAAAACAGCTCCTCATTTGTGCTGTTAACTTCATGTGGCTGCTCCTTCTTTTACATGAACCGAATATAGTGTTTTTTATGTTCTTTGTGGTCCAAACCCAGTATACAAAATATTGTTTCAGGAGAGCTAAAGGAATTAGGTTGTGCCGCTTGCTGGTTGTAGAAGCTGGATAGTGAATGGTGGCTTTTTAGATAATTCAAAGCAATGACTTGACTTCCCTGGTTTTCAGACTTTCTGTGGTCCAACGAAATAAACATCGCTGCTTTCAGTTTCTTTGTACCAAATGGACGGTGGAAGAACAGAAAGGTCATTTTAAAATTTAAACACGAAGGATCTCAATCCCACACTTAAGATTACTTCTTTTTTTTTTGGTTTCTCAAGTATCCTCGCACGTGACTGCTGGGACTAATTGGAGTTACTGAGATCCATTTAAGAGGTTGACCTCTCTCAACAAATGTTTTTCCATACACATAGGTCAAGAATCGAACTCCGACCACATGCTTAAAGGGCCAAGTATTTACCACTTGTCTCAAAATTTTGGAGGGGCAAATAATGAAAGGGCTATGCCCTCAAGTAGTTCCGTCATTGCTTCTGTAGAAACCACATTGTGGGAGTAATGCCATTTCAAAAATAAAATTTGCTGACTAAATTATGTGTATTTTTCAATGAATCAGAAAGCAGAATTTAAAACGTCATGGCAAGTTTTCCGTTGGCTTTTGCTATTAGTTTTTCATTTCTTCCTTGTTTTTTCCCCTTTTCTTCCTTATGTCCAGTAGTTGATTTTCATGAAAGAATATAACATCCTTCCATCCTAAAACAATGGTAGTCATAGTATACGTTTTGGTAATCCTTGCTTTAGTTAGGTAGTTTTTTTTTTGTGTGGATATTGATTATAACCCTGATCTACAAACTCATAAGTAAAAATAATAGCAACCATAGTCAGAAAGCACTCGAAACTTGAAAAATGGCTGAAGCAACTTATACCTTTCTACCCCATCTTCTTGTTTTGACCTCATTTGGCACCGAGCCTTTGAACACACTAATACTTGTATAATGACATTTGTCTCCTCTAACAAAATAGGAAGCCGAATAAGTATACTGATATACATATCAATGACTGACAATATATCAGAAAGACATCATATAACATAGGACAAGATTCCTTGACTCAAAAATAACAGAATTGTTTGTCGGGAGAATCTTTTTTCTTAGTTTTTTTTTTTTTTTTGTTATTTGTTTTGGCTGTTGAAGAGCTTATATGAATGATATCTTGGAGACCTAGTAATATTTTCAATGCTTTTAGGGTAACAAAGTGCTATGTTCTGCAGTCCTTTTCCTTGTGATAATAATTGTCCTAAGCAAGCACTTAAAAAAGGTTATATGTCCATTAAGCTACAAATGGATGCAAGATAATCATGCAACCAACAAAAGAACATAATTTATTTCCATTGATTGAATCCTTTAAAGGCATAGTTACAGTTGTATAGAAATATAAAAAATGAAATTAAAAAAATGTATAATCACACCACTCTGCTATGTCCCCCTAATTTCTTCTTCCACTAAGAAGACAATAATAACAAAGCAAGCCCCCTAATTTCACCCTAAAATTCTACAATCAACTCTCAAGGTAAAATTATGAAATAAACACAAGTGCGAACAGAAAAACAAAACAGCAATTTCTAGACACAAACAAAAGCTTCAATTTTTCTGTTCTCTTAGCTGTTTGAGCTGCAACCTAGAACAAGTTCCAAGGAGAAAATAAATCAAGAAGGAAGCACGGCAGACATTGCAAAAAGATTCTGTGCTTCATTACTCAGCCTTCAAAATGTTCCTAACAGGAGATGATGGATTCATTCAGCGTGCTAAGTGTTGCAGAGTTGTCCTCTACTTCTGAACAGTACCTTGGAACCCACCAAACTCTAACGCTTCGATCAAGGCTTCCACTATAGAGCAAAAACCCACCACCAATTCTATTAGAAGAGGCTTGCAAACACTTCACTGGTCCTTCATGGCCACATATTACCCCAACTTTACAAAGCTTACCAAAAGCCTCTCTCTTCCAAATACCTATGCTTTTATCTGCTGAGCCACTGCACAAAAACTCTCCCATAAGGCACATACACAAAACAGCCATTTCATGTGCCTTGGTCTCAGAAACCAGTTTCCAACTCTCAAAATTCCCACTTCCCTCCCACCCCATTACAAAACCATCCGAACCCCCTCCATAGATCCATTTGCCATCATCCGAAACAATGACAGAATTAAAGGAAACATCTTTGTGACCCTCCAGAACTCCTTTCAAAGAATGTGAAGAGGTCTTCCCTTCCTTTCCCCAAGCTTTAATTTTCCCATCAGCAGAAGAAGAATACACAATCCCTTTACATGCTACCAACCCATTAATGGCATCATCATGAGCCTTAATGGACTCCAAACACTTCAAATCTGAGAGCCTCCACACTTTAAGGGTCTTATCCCACGACCCTGAATAAATCAACCCATTAAAGACCGTCAAACAAGAAATACTATCCGCATGCTCAATCCACAAACGCTTATGGTGCCTCCGAGTTTGGACATAATTGCTCTGCTTCATGAATTTCCCCAAATAGTCCTTGGTTGTGGGCAGAGTATCAACAAGCTTGAACACATTCTCTGAGCTCCTTGACACCTTCCAAACCCTGATCCTGCTATCTTGATGTGCTGTGAAGACCTTGTTCCCAACCGTTGCAAGTGCTTTGACCGAGCCATCTCCTTGGCCAAACTTGGTAAAAAGCCTCAAATCTGGCTGTTGCCACACTATGATATCCTTTCCCTGTGAGGCACTTAATATGAACTCGCCACACAAGGCCAAGCAAGAAACAGAGCCAACATGCCCTGAAAGAACCGCCAATGATCTATGCGAATGCAACCCAGAAACGGGTATGCAGGGAAATTGATACTTGACAACTTGGAGCTCAAACCGTTGAGATGAAAAGGGACTATCATCGGTCTCGCTGCAGCTACTGCTACTGCCACTGATACTAGAACTTGAAGCTGCAGACAACATTGGAGTAGAAAGTTCAGTTTTTGAAACATGGGAATTCATTGGATCAGAAAGTTTGGTTTTTGAAACAGGGGAACTCATTGGATCAGAAAGTTTGGCTTTTGAAACAGGGGAATCCATTGGAATAGAAAGTTTGGTTTTTGAAACTGGGGAATTAATTGGATTGGAAATTTTGGTTTTGGAAACAGGGGAATACATTGGATTCTTTGAAGAACACAACGGGTTGAAGTGGAAGGAGAGGGCTTGTGTAAGATGGAAAATAAAGCAGAGTGTGAAGGGGGACTGGAAGTTGAGGATTCCTTGTTGACAAGGGAAAATAGTGTAAACGTAATAGTATTATAATGTAAGTGGAACTAGGGAATAGAGGGGAGGTGCAACGGCTACCTTGACAAGAGGCATTGGTCATGTAAAACAGTAAAGTATTTGGGTTTCTTTTCTTGAGGACCAATGCCAATGACCCTTTTGTAATGTTGCATGCTTGAGCTGTTGGGCTTTTTTCTGGTTTTTTATATTTGACCAATTATCCCCTGCCACATGCTCAAATTGAAAAATGTCAAAAGCACCCTTGTTGCCAATTCAGATCTGCTCAGGGAGCGTTTCTTTAACTTGTCTTTTTATTTTGAAAAGTTTTTCATTCTATAATCACTAATTATTATAATAATTGGAGAATTAATTTCACTGTATAAGGATATCAGATTTTTAATTGAGATCTTTAAACAATTATCTGATCTTAAAGATGAAGATATATAATTAATGATTACATCCGTAAGCTTAATTGACAATTTTAAATTAGGGCGTGTTTAAAAATTTAATTCTTAAAATAAAAATTAAAAGAAAGTAGCACATGAGAAGTCATTGAGTACATTTATAAATAAATTATTCTTATTTAAAATATTAAATAAAAATATTTTTCTTTAATATAACCTTATTTCTTATATTAAAAAATATTTTTAATACAATTTCAGTAATTAAAATTAAAATGATTTTTAAATATTACAAATTCAATTCCTAATTTTTCATCACTAGTTCAAAATTAGTTACTATCGTTCAATGATAACATGATTTACTAATGCTTATAACCAAATTGCATAAAACTCATTTTTAAAAAAATTATTTATTTTTGAATGAAAATCAATTCTAAGAAATTAATTAAATTCATTAAGCTCATATACTTATAATTTATAGAGTTTAATTTTGATCAACTGTCAGTGTAAAATTTGTTTATACTGTCATCCAATCATGTTTCCAAATCATTAAAAATGTTTGACTTTCATAACAACTTTCTCAAAAGTCTAACTCTTTTAATGATGTGTTAGTACATAATTGAATGACAGTATAAAGAAACTTTATATTAGCAGTAGATGAAAATTAAATCATATCTTATAACCAATGAATCTATAACTCACATAGTACTAAGCTTGGTTTTAAATACGGATTTATGCTTGATTTCATTCAATCTCTATCTTATCGTCTGTCCATTTATCCTTTTTTGGGTTTACAAATTTTTGTTAATGTAAAATAGCTGACTGCTTGTAAAAATTTAGATCAAATATTTCAGATAAGGTTTTACGTACTCTAAGTGCATGAGTTTAAATCTTTCTTGAAAATATATTGATGCTCTGACCAATTAAGTTAAAATAACTTATTTTTATTATCATTATATGCTTAGCTCATAGAAAAAAATAATATTAAAATAATCTATCATTATTACTATTTTTTCATTTAAAAAATTAGATGGTGCAGTGCATTTGACATCCCTAAAACTTAGATATGCTTAGCCTATACTATAGAAGAAATCTCTGCTTCTGCTTTATGGCAAACATCACTCGCTAAACCCATGAAGAACGGTTGATTGGCGTCCACTTTGGCTGCAGGAGAAATGATAAAATAAATTGAAAAAGAAATAAAATGCAAAACCATTACAAAAGTACAAACAAGATAGGGAGTGAGATTAATATGATTGGTAGAGCAACAGTTATTGTTATTGTTAGCTCACATGAATCACGTCAACATAACTAACTCCACATACGTTTATTTATTTATAAACTCATGAGAAATTACATGAAAGAAAGAGAAAAGATGCAGAGTTACCAACTTTTCATATATAGATGTTTCTTTCTTTAGTTTTAGGATTGTATTTTAATGTTTTGTTCTTAGTCCAAGGGCTCCTATTATTGACAGTCCGACACCTCTCCATTTTTCGAAGATTAATAAACTACTGACTGAAAGTGGTCGGCTGCAAACATCCATTCTTTAATTAAAATAAAAGAACGTAAACATTTCTAACCCCTACTTTAATCTTCCATCATTACATCCTATGTCTTTTACAAGGGAACAATGTGTTTCCCAAGAAACGGGGGAGAAGTCACAAGGAAAGAATATCATCAAAATAATCTTTATATATAATATAACAATTAAAAAGTCAAAAGAAAAGTTCCTTATTCGTATTAAATTCTAGTGATTGTATATAGTTTTAATTAATAACTGATAAAAAAAAACTATCTTAATTAGTAAACAAGAACCTAAAAAATATCTTAATTCGCAATCCTGTATTATATGCAGCAAACAAATATATAAATTGTGTTATTACCAAATTTCCAATTTTTCACCTTTAACAAATTGATTTGCTGAAAAAACATCTGATCTATTCATTCTTCCCCTGCATTAATGCACGTTCCTTCCTTACTGAACTAGCTTTCTTAATCCCTGCAAGATGTTACAACGAGAATATTTGGAAGCAATAATCCTTAATTTTTGTGCAGTAGGTGGATTTGGTGAGCTGGTTTGGTATTTTAGCTAGGAAAAGTTAATTTGGACAAGGATTGGACTCAGGTCTCTCGGTACATGAGAGGTCAAGCATGCTTTTCGATAACTTGTACTTGCAGAAGCTGTCATTCTCAGGCTTTGTGACTTGAAGGAAGCTCCAATAGGCAATAGCTACCTTATGTCTTGACCTCTCAATACTTATAATTTAAGCATAATTCAATTTTATGTAACTATAGGTTTAAGAAATAGCATAAGGTTGTTTGAATGAACACCGCTAATGCCTCTAGAGCTTGATGTGAAGTAGCAGGTTTCAAGAGGGCCAATGCCCTTTCAAATTGTTGAATTTTAAAGCTGATTGGGCTTTTGTAACTCATTGTTCAATAACAATTTAGATCAAAGGAAGTTCAAATCCAGTTATAAGTTAATTAAAACGCTTCACAGCTGATCTGATTTAGATTACAATAATTAAATAATACACAGATAGCCCTATAAGAAAGCAATGCTTTTGGACATTCCTTCTTGAAAACATGAATATCTGCTTAGCCAACTCAGAAAATATCTGCTTCTGCTATATGGCACAACATTACTGGCTTAACTTATGGAAGTCAGTTTTTAATTTAATGAACAGTTGAGTGATGGCCACCTGGGTGGAGGAGAAATATTAAAGTGAACTTATATTCTTTTTTTTTAAAAAAATAGGACAGAGAAGTTGGGGAAAGGGCAACATAGTTAATATGATTTGGTAGAAAGCAACCATTTATGTTATTGTTAGCTCACATGAATCACATCAACACAACAAACTTGACTTCTGTTTTCTTACTTATAACATGAGGGAGAGAAAAAGTAAGAGAGGTGCAAACGTCTCTAGTATTTTATTATTTCATTCATAGGACCACGGGCTCTTATATAGATTAATAAAACTACTGGTTGAAGGTTCCATTGGTTCTTTTGTATTATATTTTAATGAAAGGTATATTTTACAGTTTATGAATATAATTCTAATTGGACTAATAAGAAAATTATCTTCAGAAACAAGAAATCAGACATGAGTCAAAAAGTATATGAAGAATCTGAAAGGAAATACCTTAATTTGGATCTGCCTCCGAAGATTATGCCGACAGGTCGGTGAAGTATATATATAATCCAGTGTTACAGTTTGCTATGTAACCTATGTTAATGGTATCTTTTATTTTTGGGACCCGTATAATTCATAAAATTAATGTAATGTTTAGTGTAAGAGATTTCTATAATTTCATTACAAATACTGTATATAAATTATAAATTGATTCGGGACAAAAATGGGGTGATTTATTTTATTTTATTTTCCTTTGGCCTGTGTAAATTTGCCTCCTTATTAAATGAACTTAAGCGTCTGCTATTGTGCAAACATGAGTTTGTTTATTGACTGCAAAATTTTGTTGGGGTAATATTTGAAAGCAATGCTTGAGTTTGTCTAGTTGGTGGGTTTGGTGAGTTGGTTTCGGTATTTTTTATAAGAATGAAAATTAACTTGGACTTGGATTGGACTCAGCTGGTCTCAATACTAGAGAGAGGTCAAGCATTAGCATGGCTTTTCGATAACTTGTACATGCAAAAACTGTCATTCTTTGGCGTTGTGACTTGAAGCGAGCTCCAATAGCAACCTTTTCGATTGACTTCTCAGTGCTAATATTTTAAGAATATTGCAGTATTGCAATTTGGTGTTAATGTGTATAAGAAACAAAAATAATTTGTTGCAATAGATATGCTTTGAATACTGTCATTGTTTTTTTTTTTAAATAAAAAATTAAAGTCCTGATTCATCATCAAAATAATGAGTTTTTACATGGGTATATTAGCATAAGAAGAATCTTATTTGTTCATCCATATTTTTGTATTCTCAAAAATATTTATTTTTCTTTTGTCAATATTGATAAATTATATAATAGAATTTATATCTTTTATATAATCTGATTTGGACACGACTTAATTTTTTAAAATATTTTGACTCCAATAAAAAATTTATAATAAAATATACCTTATACTTAAGTTTTTTTTTTGAATTTTTATTAAAATGTTTAAAAGGATTAAAAAGATTAATTTATTCTCAATAGTTAGGATTAACTTACATGAACGGTTAAAATGTTGTCATGTGTATTATCAGTCACGTGACTTGCACATGCATATTTTTACTGTTAACACATTAATTAGAATTGGATGGAATAATTGATTAAAAGAAATCATAAAGTTTAAGGACCTAATTTGAAGAATTGGAAGTTCGTAGTGACTCTTTATAAACTACTCAAAATTGAGGGAGGTGTTTACATTTTTCTCCAATTTTAAATGAATCGTTACCAAATTTTAAACTTTGTTCTTAAAGACATCCCAATGTTAGTATGTTACTCTTATTTATAAGCTTGTTCTAGAAAGACTAATTGAGGATTGAGGTTATATATTTGAAACTAGAAGAATGATGAAAAATTAGGGGGAAAGATGAAAAAGATAATGTTCATTCCGTATTTCAATCAACCTTCACAGAAAAAATCAGAGGAAATAAAACACGCCCACAAAGTTTATTACACACAACAACAGAACCTGGATAAGGGTTCCTCAATCTGGTGGGCCTCAACGAAGAACAAGGACAACTAGCCCAAATGGAATACAAGGGTCCACAACCAAACAAGGAGCGGAAAGTAACATAGACCATTGATAGCTAATAATGATGGAATCCGATTCTAGATCTCGATGATCCCATAACCATTTATGTACGTAATTTTGTAACCCAATGAAGCTATTAGAGGCGTTACTCCCTGTTGTCTGCATTAAAGATAGAGTAATATTAGATATATGTACATAAAACACCTCCACTCAGAATTAATCTAATATATGCAAGCTTGTAGTAAATATTGTACAGGTAATGAAAAAACAGAAACTTTCATATATTTGATGGGAAAACGGGCTAATAAGGGGGGAAATGGCTCCACAAAGAGAAATCTTTTTGACCTTAGAGCGCCATTGTTGTCAACTGAGGAACTTGCTTGCATTGCATTGCACCTGCAGCACCAGTAGCACGAATACATGCAAAACCAAAATCACCAAAATCTTATTGGGTGTCAGTGTCAGGGTTGCTTGGGCGCTTATCATGCCTCTGCAGTGTTGCATACGTATCTTAGTGAGTCTCATATGATAGCAATACAGTAAGTAGGTCTGTAAATTTGTGTGATTATTGAAAGCCCAAAATGTAAAAATAGATCAACTGACAACCATGATCAATTTTGCTCTGTTTTCAATTTTGCCCAAAAAATACAGTTTTTTAATAACAATGAAAATGAAGAAAGGGGCACACTACATGTTTGAGGAGCCTTGTGCTTGTGCCAACGCGAGAATATTGTATGGGTTGCAAGTCATTGTTCCATTGAAGCAATCCTCTGCAGCAAGCTTATGTCCAGGTTGAGTGGAGTGATATCTATTGTCAAAATAATAGTATTCCTCCCGGTTATCGCACACCGGCTTCACGTCTGGAATAAAACAAGGTTCCTCCATGTTTTTGAATCCTGCACTCAGTATATGGTCATTGTTATGATGTCAACACAGAATTTTTATGAACACTTTTTTTTTACCATAAAAAAATACATCTTTTACAGCAATTAAATTTCGGGGGGGGGGGGGGAATTGTTGAGTTTTGTTTTAACAATATTTCACATATGGATTATTTAATTATTCACAATATAATAAACACAATAAAATAAATTAATTATCCTGTTAAAATTTTCACCTACCAAATTTTGTTCCATTTTTCATGATTTCGGCCGCTAATGGGTCAAGATAGAATTGAGTAAATGTTGAATTGAAGAGACGGGACTGCAACTGTTTTAACCTCTCAGGAAAATGAAAATTGCCTCCATAAACGTTATGTACCACAAACTTTCTAGCTCCAAGATTATAGAGTGTCTTCGAAGAGGGTTAAAAACAAAAAGCCAAAAAAATTAAATAAAAAATAAGTCACTTATAAACAAAATCCATATCGTGTAACTTTCAATAATTGATAGGCCAAAAAGAGAGAGGACTAGAAAAGACCTCAATGTGTGGAACCAAGTTCTCGAAGAGGTACTCAAGAAAGACCTGTTTATCGTCAGTTTCATTCCATTTTGGGCTTAACTGGTAAAATTTGTCATTTGAGCCAATGATGAGAAAACATATGGATTTGGCAAGGTAAACTCTCAATCTCTCTGTACTTTGTAATGCATGTGGAAGATCATCCTTTACAGTTGAGGTGAAGAATTTGACTTGTTTGCTCAGTGTCAAACAACCCTCCTGCATTACAAAATATAGAATAGGGTTCATTAGTAATTAAGATGCCAAGAACAATGAGTGATAAAAGTAGACCTAATCATAGGATTAGGGCAATACTTATGTCAATTTTTAAAAGGATTTGAGTATGAAATTCAACAAAAGTTTATGTAAAATGAAACTTGAAACTCATCCCATGATAAAATCTAGCTCAACTAAAAAAATTTAGAGTGAAGATCCCTGACTTCTCCAACAATTTTTTAAAACTACAAGCTAGGCTTCTTCAACTTCAAAATATACAAACTTGTTCTCTATGTATAATTTTAACTTACGAACAATATGGAGGAATGTAAGTGTTTGAAAAACATTTATGAACAGAGTTATGTTTATATATTTCACCAAACTTTTTAGAGTAAAGAAGTATAAATTGTGAATATATTATGCAAAAGGGACCCAGATGTTATCTAAAAATTTTAATTATTAGAAACTTTGACAAGCTTGAATTTCTTACAACTCCGGTTGTATCCAAAATTCCACATCCGCCTGATGCATAATTTATCCCCGTGGTTGTTCGGCTTCTTGCAAACTTATCAAGACTCAAGTATGCCGGAACCATTGGTAAGCCCAAAAAATTAGCTATCGAACAAAACAACAACAACAACAAACACTCAATAATTAGTGATTTCTTTATACATGTAAATTACTTGAGAAGATGGATGCTTAATTAATAAAGACTTGGCCTTAAAATTATTATGGATTAATGCTATTAATTTTAATTAAATATAATACCATTATTTTATTATAATTATTGGTTTTTATATTCCATTAGGGCTTTTAGGCTAGTTCTTTCTCAAGCCTATCATTATTTTTTAACTATGTTTTCTTAAATATAAAAAAATTTAAAAGAAAAATTATTCTAAAATAATTAAATTAATGGATTATCTGTTATGACTAATATTTTTGTAGTACTATACACTAATTGAATCGAAGCGAAGAGTAAATTAAATGTTACTTTTATCAAAGGACACCATCTCTTCGCATCATATGTTTTCTGCATATGAAATGGTCTTTGCACAAGACTCACACACACGGTGAGTCTTCTGTATATAAATTGGACCAATCCCTGTACAAGAATTATATTAATGTAAATCTTACATAAAAAGATGTGAGAGTATATCATTTTCCTTTAAGAAACTTACCCATGAAGTCTACAACTGTTTTGCCATTGGTGAAGCGGCCAGTGTGGTTGTTCAAATCTATACCATAAGGGAACTTATCTGCCTTTGCTGGGGTGTTGAGATAGTTGTTGTTTCCTGCATCCGTGCCCGAATCACCAAAAACATACACCGCCGGCACCATGGGTTTGTCATCAATGGCATTAGCAGTGAGATCTTGGTGCGCGATACTGTACAAGAAAACCAGCAACAACAAGAATGTGAAATTCACCATCTTTACTTTAATATCAAAACTTTGATGATGGAGGATCTCAACACCCCGTCAAAACATTGTATAATTTTGTTAGACGAAATAAATTATTGAAAGTTTCACCTAATGATCAAATGGCGAGATTGATTATTTATTTAAAGTGTTTGTTTTAGATTTTGTTGGACACCAACGCACGTTTGCATGATTTCCTATACCGTTTATAGGAAGGAGAAAAATACTCCTTCCATCCAACCGCATTTCCACCGCTCTTTACCTGTTAATCAAACAGGCTATTAATAGGATAATTAAACAGCGCAAACGGCTGCCTTGTAGTTAATTTAAGCTCAATAACTAAACTAGGTAAAAGTAAAGGCCAAATTATTATTCTACCAACGTTACAATGGCATTACAATTTCATGTTTAACTGTCAATTATGGAAGGTTAAATAATGCAGCTAACGTTTACTCTTTCTTGAGCTCTGTATACGATTTTTCTCGCTTTGTAAAGTGTGAGAAGAATATGAAAAGTATTGATTTTATATGATAAAAATTGTGCGTAAATATTCAACCAAAAAACAATTGTGCGTAAATATTGTTGGGAGAGAAAGACATGATAAAAAAAATAGTATCATCACTAAGTTGTTGTAATTACTTATAAGTAAACTGAGTTGCCTTAGATATTTACAATGCACATGTTGGCTAGTGACTACATTATTAGAAGAGGGGAGGAGACAGGTGGGCTAAGGAGGATCGAGCTTCCCATATCATCATACTCCAATGATAAAAAACTTAAGCCGGTACCTATTGAACTACAAGATAGTTGCTTATTTGAAGAATTTTTTAAAAAAGAGATTATGGTACTTTGTAATATCATTTATTTTTTTAGAAAAAAGTTACCTTAGAATAATTGTAGCCATTTTCCATTGTCCACAAGATCAAATGATTATACAAAAGCTGCCTCAATTTTTTTTCATTATTCACATCATCATAAGTAATACAGCATAAAATTAAGGTCATTTCATCCTCCATTTGATCATGTCACGGTAACACCTGCAAAACAAACAAAAAGAAGAGAGTCAACCTGGACTCGGGAGTACCAAACTTACGTAATCAATCACATGTGATTTATATTAATAAGCAGACAATGGTTACAAATTAAATTGATTATAAATCTTTTTATACCTCCACGACTAGCTACATGCAGCCTTCATTAATTTTCAGTTGATTAAAATGAGTAAGCTGTGAAAACGGAATTTTAGTATGTGTCAATTCATAAATTGAGGGTTTTTGTTTGGTTAACATAAATTAGAAATATCAGGTAGTTACAAGAAAAGCTATTTTTATGACTACAGTCTACATGCATAATTGGTTCTCTTCTGTCTCTCTCTCTCTTATAGATGTGTTATCAGGCTGGCCTTAAAACCAAAATGCCAATTCACTTTTCCCTCCCCTCCTCTTCCCTTTGATTTCATTTCATATATATCCTATCCATCCAAATACCCTTTGCTCAATTTGCACTCTGAAGAACAAGAAGAAGGAAGGTAGTGAGTGAGGCATTGTTAATCACACTTTGAAGTTGAGCTGTGTCACCACAATGCCGAAATCAAACCCATCACAGGCCAGGAAGAGAGTTGATTCTTGGGCTACTTCTGTTCTTGTTCGCGCCAAAGATGGCAGTGCTTTCTCCCCATGGTTCGTTTCTCCCTCTCTCTCTCCCTCTCTGTTCCCAATGTTTAATTGTCTTCTGGGGTTACTGGGTTGTGTCACAGTTTTCAATGGGTGTCTTAAGATTACGCACATAGGGAAAGGGAAGCCAAACCCATAACGGTTTTTTTTTCCTTCTTTGCATAATTTATGTGTATTATATTTCAGTCATGTTTGTCTCTCTGAAATCAATGTTAGGTGTGCCTAGACTGTGAGTTTTGTAATTTCAATCGATTTGGTTACTCTTAACTTTATGTTCGATGGGAGTCAAATGGATTTTGAGGCTTATGCAGGAGTTTTTTGGGATCGGTTCAGGAGGTCCTGAACCAGACGAGTTGACCAAAAAGGGTACGTCTGGTGCTGTGTAGTTCTTTCTGTCATCTTCAATTGTCTTTACATTCTTTGTCCATGCTTCTGGCCTCCTTTTTCTCCAATCTTCTAGAAAAGAAAACTAAAGGAAGAAAGCGCTATGTACCTCACAAGAATTCTATGGCATATGCATTGTTGATAATTAATCCTTTACAGGTATGTAATCCTGCATACTGATGCATATTAATTTTCTTATTACATTTTACGGATGTTATCATGGTGAAATTTGTTTGATTATGAGTTTAACACATTTTTTTAATGGGGGAACTTCAAATGGGAATGAATTTATGCATATACATGAGCTTGTTGATGCTGGTGAAGCTATTGGGCTATCTCGAGTGCCAATTGCGTATGTTCATTATAAAATCTATATGATTCTATTTACGTTTAAATAAACAAAGAGCCTATAAAAATGTTTACAACTGCTGACAAATGGTTAACAACTCATCTTAATTTTAAACTTTTGAATTTAAACCTATTCAATATGAATTGTCTTGTCTGTATTAATATATATGCTGCAGAGAAAATTTAATCTTATAGTGCCTGTAATTATAAACTTTAATTTTAACAAAAAGAAATTATATAGTTAATAAATAAGCTTTTGCTAACAAGTATCCTGATCATTGGTTAAAGAATTAAAATAGAAACATTTAATATCATAGAAATTTAAAAAACATTTAATATTTCTTTTAGTAATTAAAAAATTTATTAAGGGGTATTAAATGCTTCTTAGCCAGTTTCCTTGTTAACCAGACCCAATAAATAAAGAATTCAATTTTAATTCATTATTAGTGTAAATTTTTTTACACTATCATCAAATTATGTGCTAATACATTATTTAAAAAGTTTAACATTTTAAATAATTGTTATCATAATTCAATTCATTTAGAGTTTAATTTTGATCCACCGTGAGTGTAAAGTTTCTTTACACTGTCATCCAATCATGTGTTGTTAAATCATTAAAAGAGTTTAACTATCACAACAAACACCTAAAAAGTTTAACTCTTTTAATGATGTGTCAGCACATGATTAGATAATAGTGTAAAAAAATAGTGAATTGAAATTAAATTCATTCATTTAATGATGTGTCATGATAGTGTATGTGAATCAAAATTAAATCTATAAATAATTGTTTAAAGATTTGCGAGTCTTATATTTTCTCTCTATTTTTTTAAAAAAACTAAAAGCAAAATATAAAATATGGATGAATGCTCAAGTGGTAAGAGTGACGTGAGGTAGGGTTTATATGTTCAATTTCTTGTGAATAAAATGCACACTCTGGAAATACCTAAAAAAAAAAAATGCACACCCTGTAGCTCTGAATGACCCAACATGACTGCCTAGGTTTAACCAATTCACAAATCTGAAATACCTTGTTTTTGTTTTTAACCCGCAGTTATACTTGCATTGCATAGTAGATTGGGCAAGGCCGAATTGCATGGGCCTAAAGTTGGTGAAGCAAGAGTATAATTTTAAGAGAGAGAGGAGAGCGCCCCGGGGGGGGGGGGGGGGGGGGGGTCCCATGTCCGAACAGAAAGCTACAAACATACATCCAGAATAATATTGCATTGTTAGGACCATAGCATATTAGCATAGGTTTTGACAAGAAAGCTCTTCCAAAGCAGAAGATAAATTTGCTTGATTAGGTCTGGTACTCAGCACATAGATGAAAAGTGGAATGCTTCAGATCTGCCTTTAATCTTGGAAACTTCTTATGGATTAACCCCTTTCCTGTTTCAGACGTAGAAGTTAAAGGGCAAAGTGTAGAGCACTGGAAGAGGTAGAGAAAAACAGGGGAACCCCTTGGGAGCAAAGAAACAGAGCAGAGACACGCTCACAGTCACAGAACATGAAAATCAAACAAGCCATCACAAATACAAACCCAGAAAAACATTCAAACAATACACCAACTTATTCAGTCTCCCATGGTGGGTCACCGAATTCTCCATCTCCAAACCGCAGAGATCACCGCCAAGAACAAGCCTTGAGAATTGATAAATTTCCCCAAGCTTCCGCAACTTACGTTACGATAAATTTTTAATAAGACATTGTTATCTTATCTACAGTTACGTGTAAAGATAATGTTTAAAAATAAATATATTTATAACCTAATTTATATGGATGATTGAAATCTCTATTATAAACAGGCACTATTTAAGAATTTCTCCTTGGAAGGGTTACTTAGCCTCTGTTTCGTTTTCATTTGGTGCCGCAGCATCGTTGATGATGCAGTGGCGATGCACCCAATCATCCCTTCTTCTTTTTTTCTTCTCTTTTTTTTTTATTTAACCAATAATTTTTTTAAAAAAATTTAAAATTAAATTCAAATATTTTTTCCCTTCTTAATGTTTGCTTGAATTATTTCCTTTTATTTATTACCCTTTTTTTAATCAAAGTTAATTACTTTTTTGTTAATTTCAGATTATTACGGATTATTTCACTTGTTACCTTTTAATTTTTGCTTGTTTATTGCCTTTGGTTCGTCGTTTTTATTTAATTTATTATTTTAATATATTTTTGTCATTTGACGTGTTGCCTTTTTATCATTCATTCATCTTACTCATTGTTATAAAAATCGAATCAGACCGGTTAGTGGACTAGTGAACCGATAAAGTAATTGATTTTGGTGGTTAGTTGAATTAGATATGTTTCAAAATCGGTTTGACTCAGTCCGACCTTGCCAGTTTTAGATGAAAATCAATGACTCAGTTGGTTGAAACAGAACCGGCTAGGTCACTAAATTAAAAAAAAAATTTTAACTTTGAAAAATCATAACTTTTGACTCTTTATCCAATTTAAACTAATTATATGTCAATTTCATAAAATTTTTGAGATCTACGCCATGATAGTTTTAATTTTTTTTTATAAAAAAACATATTTTCTAAGTTATGAACATTTTAATAAAAATATTAAGAATTTTTTTATGAATTAAGAGTTAAAGTCTTTTTTTCCTTATACATCATATTTTTTTAAAATAAATATATTTTAATTATTTATAATAATAAATATCATCTTATATAATATATATTTATATATATATTTAAATATTTATTTAATTTTATATAATTTGATAAATAATTTACTAATTGAATTAATGACCAATTGAGTCAATGCCCTAACCCCCGATTCGATTTTTATATCTATGATTTGCCTATTACTTTGTCATTTAATTCCTGCAAATCAATGCGATAGCTTGTTGGTCCTAAAGCGACGTTTCTCCCAAAGAGTTAAGCTTCACCCATAAAAAATGGGATTACGTACTCGTTTAAGTATTTAAATATTGTTGTGAATATTTATTAATTATTATTTATATTTAATAAATTTTTAAAGATTTATTATAAAATTAATAAATAATTAATAATTAATAATTTATTTTAAATATCAAAGTTATTAAAGTATTATAATAATTCTTAAAAAATGACAATTTAATATGACTTATAAAAAATTTTATTTTAATTTATAAATTAAATTAATTAAGTATTAAATTAATGAAATGATTAATTTATTTATAATTAATTACATATCAAGTATTAAAATAAAAATAAATTATTAATTAATTATATATAAATTATTAATTAAATTAAATTCATATTTAATTAATTAATGACCAAATTAAAATAAAATATTTTTATTAAACTCAACTAATAAGTCATTTTTCACAACAACAAAAAAATTACCTCCTAATTTAACCAACCAAAGTTTCAATTTTTAAATTAATGGATCAACATAGTTGTAAAAGCTTATTGATATCGCTGGCAAGCATTGAGCTTCATATCTCAAAATTGATTTTTTTTAAAATTAATTGAAATAAATTTAAATAATGAATCAACTGAATTGCAACGACTTGTTAATCCTTGAATGATATCTAAATTGATTTGAATAAAGTAACTGAATTTGTTAATGAGTTTTACTTGAAATAAAATATGGTATTATGTCCACAGAGTCACCTCAAGAAAAATGTAAGTAAGAGTAAATACTTAAATTAGTTCTTCAAATATATAGGTGACATCAGTTGAGTCTTCTAATAACTTTTTATGTCAAAATAATTCTCGAATGTCAATTTATTCATATCAAATTAGTCTTTTAAAATATTTTTTGATATCAAATTAGTCCTAAAAAAAACAATTTGATATAAAAAAAAATTTAAAGGACTAAATTGATGTTACATGTATGAAGACCAAAGTTAAATAATGAATCTACTGAGTTGCAACAACTTGTTAATCATTGAATGATGTCTCTAGCCATGCATTGAGTTTTATCTCTCAAAATTCATTCAATTCTCTACAATCATTTAATTTTCTTAATTTTAATTAATGATAATTATTATAATATTTCTTAAATCAATAATTAAAATCAACAAACAAACAAATATTTTTTTTAATAAATATGTAATTTTGACTTCTTCATTATACTTCAATGATAAGTAAATACTTGTATAAGTTAAGTTTGTAAATATTTTCATTTAATTTTATATTTATTTGCTTGTGAGTTTGAAATTTTTTTAATTTAGCCTATCTTTGTCTTAATTTGTAAATATTTTAATTTTAATTTTCTACTTGTCTTATAAATATTTGTTTATAAATTAATCTTTTATCATTGATTTATTACTTATTAATTAGCCTTTGTTTATTTATTTTATGGTATAAATTAAATATATTTAAGCTATTTTAATTTTACACAATTAATTTTAAGATAATTATTTCAAAATTGGTGTATCAGAAATACAATAAAATTAAATTTTCATCATTTCTTGTACATAAACAAACTGCAAAACCTGACTTTTGTTGCTCAAATTGTTGGTCAAATGTGTCAAGATTGTGCCCATTTTCAAACTTTTCAAATGCAATCATTCATGTGTATCTGTTTTACAATAAAAAAATAGTATAGTTCTATCTAGAGATATGAAATGATCTCCATTAATTTGCATCTTAGTTTTAAGATGGTTTTAGCATTTGTTTGCTGGACCCTCAAATTTCCCATATTACTTATCGATAAAATAAAAAAATTGCATTGCACCAGTAGCACGAATACATGCAAAACCAAAATCACAAAAATCTTATTGGGTGTCAGTGTTAGGGTTGCTTGGGCGCTTATCATGCCTCTCCATTGTTGCATACGTATCTTAGTGAGTCTCGTATGATAGCAATACAGTACATAGGTCTGTGAATTTGTGTGATTATTGAAAGCCCAAAAAGTAAAAATAGATCAACCGACAACCATGATCAATTTTGCTCTGTTTTCAATTTTGCCCAAAAAATAGACAGTTTTTGAATAATAATGAAATGAAGAAAGGGGCACACTACATGTTTGAGGAGACTTATTTTTGTGCCAACGCCAGAATATTGTATGGGTTGCAACTCATTGTTCCATTGAAGCAATCCTCTGCAGCAAGCTTATGTCCAGGTTGAGTAGAGTGATATTTATCGTCAAAAAAATAGTATTCCTCCCGGTTATCGCACACCGGCTTCACGTCTGGAATAAAACAAGGTTCCTTCATGTGTTTGAATCCTGCACACAGTATATGGTCGTTGTTATGATGTTAATACAGAATTCTTATAAACACTTTTTTTTACCATAAAAAAATCCATCTTTTACAGCAATTCAATTTGGAAAAAAAAAATTGTTGAGAGTTTTTTATAAACAATATTTCACATATGGATTATTTAATTATTCACAATATAATAAACACAATAAAAAAAATTAATTATCCTGTTAAAATTTTCACCTACCATATTTTGCCCCATTTTTCATGATTTCGGCCGCTAAAGTGTCAAGATAGTATTGAGTAAATGTTGAATTGGAGAGACGGGACTGCAACTGTTTTAACCTCTCAGGAAAATGAAAATTGGCTCCATAAACGTTATGTACCACAAACTTTCTAGCTCCAAGATTATAGAGTGTCTTCGAAGAGGGTTAAAAATAAAGCCAAAAAAAAGTAAGTCACTTATAAACAAAATTCATATCGTGTAACTTTCAATAATTGATAGGCCAAAAAGAGAGGACTAGAAAAGACCTCAATGTGTGGAACCAAGTTCTCGAAGAGGTACTCAAGAAAGACTTGCTTATCTTTAGTTTCATTCCATTTTGGGCTTAACTTGTAAAATTTGTCATTTGAGCCAATGATGAGAAAACATATGGATTTGGCAAGGTGAACTTTCAATCTCTCTGTACTTTGTAATGCATTTGGAAGATCGTCCTTTACAGTTGAGGTGAAGAATTTGACTTGTTTGCTTAGTGTCAAACAACCCGCCTGCATTACAAAATATAGAATAGGGTTCATTAGTAATTAAGATGCCAAGAACAATGAGTGATAAAAATAGAACTAATCATAGGATTAGGGCAATACTTATGTCAATTTTTAAAAGGATTTGAGTATGAAATTCAACAAAAGTTTATGTAAAATGAAAATTGAAACTCAGCCCATGATAAAATCTAGCTCAAATAAAAAATTTAAGAGTGAAGATCCCTGACTTCTCCAACAATTTTTTAAACCTACAAGCTAGGCTTCTTCAACTTCAAAATATACAAACTTGTTCTCTATGTATAATTTTAACTTACGAACAATATGGAGGAACGTAAGTGTTTGAAAAACATTTATGAACAGAGTTATGTTTATATATTTCACCAAACTTTTTAGAGTAAAGAAGTATAAAATGTGTATATATTATGCAAAAGGGACCCAGATGTTATCTAAAAAATGTAATTATTAGAAACTTTGACGAGTTTAAATTTCTTACAGCTCCGGTCGTATCCAAAATTCCGCATCCACCTGATGCGTAATTTATCCCCGTGGTTGTTCGGTTTCTTGCAGACTTATCAAGACTCAAGTATGCCGGAACCATTGGTAGGCCCAAAAAGTTAGCTATTGAACAAAACAACATCAACAACCACTCAATAATTAGTGATTTCTTTATACATGTAAATTACTTGAGAAGATGGATGCTTAATTAATCAAGACTTGGCCTAAAATTTATTATTGATTAATGCTATTAATTTTAATTAAATATAATAGCATTTGTTTATTATTCATTATTGTTTTTTTATATTCCATTAGGGCTTTTAGGCCAGTTCTTTCTCAAGCCTATCATTATTTTTTAACTATGTGTACTTTTAAATATAATTAGATTTAAAGGATTTTTTAGAATTTTTTTTAACAAAAGAGTAAAAAGTCATTATAAAACAATCAAATTAATGGATTATCTGTTATGACTAATATTTTTGTAGTACTATACACTAATTGAATCGAAGCGAAGTGAGTAAATTAAATGTTACTTTTATCAAAGGTCACATCTCTTTGCATCATATGTTTTCGGCTTATGAAACGGTCTTTGCACAAGACTCAGACACACGGTGAGTCTTCTGTATATAAATTGGACCGTACAAGAATTATATTAATGTAAGAGTTTAATTTTGATTCACCGTAAGTGTAAATTTTTTTTACACTGTCATCCAATCATGTGTTGGTAAATCATTAAAAGAATTTGACTATCACAATAATCACTTAGAAAGTTTAACTCTTTTAATGATGTGTCAATATATGATTGGATGACAGTGTAAAAAAACTTTACACAAATTAAATTCTTAATGTAAATCTTACATAAAAAGATTTGAGAGTATATCATTTTCCTTTAAGAAACTTACCCATGAAGTCTACAACTGTTTTGCCATTGGTGAAGCGGCCAGTTTGGTTGTTCAAATCTACACCGTAAGGGAACTTATCCGCCTTTGCTGGGGTGTTGAGATAGTTGTTGTTTCCAGGATCTGTTCCCGAATCACCAAAAACATACACCGCCGGCACCATGGGTTTGTCATCAATGGCATTAGCAGTGAGATCTTGGTGAGCGATACTGAACAAGAAAACCAGCAACAACAAGAATGTGAAATTCACCATCTTTACTTTAATATCAGAACTTTGATGATGGACGATCTCAACACCCCGTCAAAGCATTGTATAATTTTGTTAGGTGAAATAAATTGATGACAGTTTCACCCAATGATCAAATGGCGAGATTGATTCTTTATTTAAAGTGTGATTGGTTTAGATTTTGTCCGATGCCAACGCACTTTTGCACGGTTTCCTACCGTTTATAGGAAGGAGAAAAATACTCCTCCTATTCAACTGTGTTTCCACCGCTGTTTACCTATTATACAGATAGAGCAGTTTCCTATACTGTGTATAGGAAGGAGAAAAATACTCCTTCCATCCAACCGCGTTTCCACCGCTATTTACCTGTTAAACAAACAGGCTATGAATAGGATAATTTAACGACACAAACAGCTTCCACTCCAACCAAAACTGATGGTGATTACTGAACAAGAATCAAATCTTAATGGATCTAATTGAATGGAGAGGACTGACAAAGGATTGTACTTTTACTTGTATGTTGCAGGGATAGACCCTTTTTTTTTCCGTATCAGCCTGGAGCTTTAGGTGATGAATGTTTAATTATTTATATGCTGGAATACGAACGTCCCCTTGTATATATATTTGATTGCTTGTAAGCTTATCGATGATAATTGAAATTACTTGTCTTGGACGTGACTTTCATTAGTAAAACTAAATGAAAACCATTTTGGTAAAGAAACTTTTCTTTACATCTTGTATATATATTTTGTAAAAAGAATTCGTGGGCCTTAGTTGGAAAGCTAGCTTTCTATTCCATCAAAAAAGGCCCATAATTGAGACTCTTTTACATAAGGTTTTTGTACAACAAAAAATAGTATATTTCTAGCTAGAGATATGAAATGAAGTCCATTAATTTGGATCTTATTTTTAAGACGTTTTTAGCATTTGTTTTCTGGACCCTCAAATTTCCCATATTACTTATCGATAAAAAATGTAATTGGAAATGTTGTATTAGGTTTACAGGTCAAAATCTGGCCTTTTTAGTTCTTTCACACCTTCAGATGTATAACTTTTGCGTTGGGGTGCATGTGACCTTCAATTCTATCATACTATGGGTGCAATTCTCAATTCATCCTAAAGAGCTTTCTTTCCTAGATAATAAAAATATTTACTTATGTTAGCGGAAACTAACAGTCAAATACCAAATGAAGAAATAGTGAATATCATTATTAAACAAAACTCCATCCATCCACATTTGGACAAGTAATAAGGGTGTTGACTGTTGAAGCTATCAGAATTTATACCCTAAAGAGGACTCTACTGACAGAACAACCATATATAGTCTAAAGAGTGAGAACTTGTTGGTCTGCAACTGTCTCCAGCTCTCCTTCGCCTTTCAACACTATCTGTGTATTTGTCTGAATGTCTCAATCTATATTAGACTGTCGACTTATATATGTGATTTTTTGAGTACGCTTTTTACTTTGTAATGCGGAAGCTGTCCTTAACTTCTCTTGTATCTGAGATCACGAACTGCAATGAAGTAGATGATAGTCAATATAATTAAGTATATGCATCTTCCATATATAAAGAAACATTATTGAAGTATGAAGTGATTCTAAGGGCAGAAAATCGTAACTGAAGATAATATGAAAAATTATAAAACAAGGGAATGATAATTTTATTTGATTGGCAACTATAATATCAGGGTGCTTTGTTGACTTTGTGTGTGCTTGACTAGAGTGAAAATTTGAAATATGGAAAATGGAGGAAATAAAATGAGGGTTGCACTGTTAATTTTCAGTCCACCGTTTTCCACCTTCACATTTTCACTCATAGCACACCAATCAATAAAAGATGAACCTTGGAGCAGCGTTGCTACTTCTAGAACGTGTGTTAAACTCTATATGTCTCTTGGTTGAGAAATGATATTGAAGTGTGAGTTCCCTCTAAAACTGTTATGATCTTACAGAGTAACTGATAAATTTGTTCTAAAAGGGTACTCCTTGTTCTTTATATATGTAGATAGGTTGATGCCCACATAACAGGTATTTATCAGTGTCTGAGATGCAAGAAATATGTAACTGAGGTTGATTGAACATAATATATAAATTGTTGAGCTTTCTAATATTGTCGTAACAGTTGTTTTGGCTTCTGTCCTTCACAACATAGTGGGAGAGGTAATTTATGTTAGATTGAGACTTTTCTAGAATACTTTAAGCCACCTAAGATATCTTTTGTGTATGCTTTTGTGTAAAACTGACTTTAGTTAGTAAGAAGTGGTTAGAAGTGTGTTCTGATGCTTATTTTGTAAAAGCTGTCTAAGTATGGTCCTAAGTATGGCTTGAACAGTAAGACCATCAAATATTGTATACATTGGAATGAATGAAAATGTGTTGTCTTCTTTTCTCTTTTTACAGAACCTCACGTATTCCTCTGCACCTACACTTGCTGTTTTTGCTTTTGTTTACAATTTAGACTTGATGTGAATATTGACTTTGTTCTGTTCTTTTGTTCTTGCTTGTTTCTTGTTTAAATGAGATGCCTGATTCTCCTTTGTGTTTTTTGTTTCTTTGCTATCCTTGTGGAGAGAATTTTTATCAAAGAGAGAGTGTGCAGAAAAAGATCCACTGAGCAATCCTTGATCAATGGATAGCAATAAAGAAACAAATGTAAATTGAAGGGGGTAAAAAATTAAATGAACTCGTCATTTTCTAACTTGTTTTCTATGGCGATTGAGATTGGAATATAAACATGTAAATACTAACCTCTAAGTTTAAATCTTCCCTAGTAGCATGTGCTCTTAAATAACCGAACGCAGAAATCCTTTTCAGGCTCCAGCTCTCCACCTGTCAATGCACGAGAACATACAATTTGATTGTTTAGTAAAAAAGCCATAAGCATAGTCCTGAAGATATGGATGTATATATGAATAATGTATGTTATGTAATTTTCTTGCAAGCAGAGAAGAGATGGGGAGAGTGGAGGATAGAGGAGGAGGAAGTATGATGGAGAGAGAAGTACTTACTTTGTCTGAGAACTTGTCTAAGGTGAAGCCAGCCATACCAATGACAGCATGCACAGGGGCACTGTAATTTCTGTGATCATATGTGTCAACTCCTTTTTCATCTTTTGTAGGCATGGCTTTACATTCTTTTTGATAGACGGAACAAGTTCTCTCATAATTATGCACATGGCCGAAAAGAACCAAATCAACCTGTTTCATGTTCACCGTCTTATACAGTCAACTGTTACTAGAAGGAACAGTAACTAAGGAGCTTGATGTGCTAACCTTATTCTCTAATAGCAATGGCTCCACAGCTTTAATAAAATTGTTACCAGAAGATAATAATCCATGATTGGAGGTGTACATCGGTCTATGTCTGCATGTAAAAATGTAATGCTTAATAGATAGATCCAATGATGCTATGAACTTGAGAAAGCCTATGGTTTAAAAATATGTACAACTCACTTACCCCATGAAGATTAACCAAGGAGTATTTTGTCTATTAACTGATGCCATATCCTTTTTCATCCATTCATACTGCCATAGAAAAGTTACATTTATTAAGTAGTATGATTAATCAATTAAACTAGACATATGATGGACAAAATAATGGCTTCCTTCATTTTACCTGCTCTGAATTTTCTGACCATTCATGTTCAGTTGATATTACTGTAAAATGAACACTTGCTTGTTCAATAGAGTACCAAGGCTTATCCTTTGCTGCAGTTGGCATTGGAAAGTATGTTTCGTAAGGTACTCCACATTCCCCACCAGAGTCAGGAGTAGGATATACTGAACCGGAATCTACATAATCCCTGAGTATAAACAAGAAGTCTAGTACATGTTATTTTTTTCTTCATTTTTCATTAAATCAACAATGCCTGCTATTCAGTTATGTGTATATAAATGAATAGTGTGCATTGAATTATGATTTTTGAGTAGTCAACAATTTACAGGAAATTAAGTAATGATTTCTGGGAACTTTTGTCTAAATTCTCCAAGTGATGTAGATATTGGAAGAAACTGTTCGTTGGACAGCAGTATCATTCATATGGATGACAATACCTCTCATGGTTCCCTATTGCTGTCATGTAAGAAACTCTAGAAGCTACTGGGCTGATGAGGTGAAGGAAGAAATCCCATTCTGCTAGAAAACCCGTTGCATAGCTTATGTCTCCAATGTGAAAGACTGAGTTTACTTTGTTGGAATTTACATCATTGGTTATAGCTTTAATAACTGAAAGAGCTCCTGGCTGTATGAAAAACAAGATCGAGAACTGGTCAGAACATACTGATAATGCAATGACGTTGGCTTTTACATTTTAACTTCACTCACTTCAATTGCTTGCTCTTATGATACAATTTATGTGAAATTGAGCTTTTTCACTAATGTGTTTCTTTTTGTTTTAGCTTCAAGTAGCATGCCTAGAGATCAGTTTGAAAGGTTGGGATTCCCTAAATATGTTCTAAAACTGAATTATAACTAGGAGGTAGAAAGTTACATGTTCATTATCAATTAAAAGTTCTAGGTAAACTCATGACATTGCGGTCGTCCACAAACTGAAAATTTTGTTATAAATTATAATTTTCATTCTGAAAAAGAAAAATCCTGGGTTAAATCTCAATATGCATCTCAATACTAGTTTTGTTGAAGTAGCAATTTACCTGAATGTAGTGTTCTTCTGAAGCATCAAGAGGAGTCTTGCCCATATCTCCAAATGCAATGAATCTGAGCTCATCTGATCCTCCAGCAGGTGGCGTTGAAAACTGGATTTGTTCACTCCAACCAGCCGAGTTACTGGACCATCAGCAGAAGGAAAATCACCTTATTTATCGAGCATAATCACAATTTCTTGTAATACATTGTGCACAAATACAAATTCTTGCAACTCAGGTGTGTTAGTAGTATTCCATTAAGTAGAGCCTTCCTGCCAAATTCTTTTCATACTATTTTATGTTTTGACAGAGATTCAGTATTAAATCACTTTCAGATCAGTTATTGATGCCTCTAACATGGCAGAGCAATTAGTTTCTCAAACTACAACCTCAATTTATTCCATAAAGTTCATACCTTCCATATCTGTAGGAGAAGGTGCCTGAAGGCTTAAATCCTGTCATAACTGCTGAATGGATGTATCCTGGGTCATGCCATCCGAAATCCTTGGCAGGACTTGGCAGCGCTGAACCTGTCAATTTCGGACAGAAACAATAATTATGGGTAAAACCCATTCTAAAACGATTATAAGCTATAACAGCTGTTCTGTATTCCTTCTAAGTTCTAACTTAGCATCAAAATAATATAGAAAGAAGTGTTCACTCTGTTCAAAGAGAGCAGGATTTCACCTTCTAATCAAGGTATATAATTACAGTATATAAACTTTACCATTAAGTTGATGTTCATGCTGCAAATTAAACTATATATAGAAGCTAATTTGAAATACATACTTATGAGTAGGGAAAAGTCAAGCTATTACTCACTGCACATATCGTCTTGTGAAAATGTAGTGACTATTGAAGTAACCGTTTTCCCATTTCCATATTGGACTTGCTGAGGTTCCTTGTCTCCACTAACCCATGTCAATCTCATCTGCAGCACCAATCATTATAAAATCATTACTTTTTTCCCAATCACATTTGCTAATAAATGAGCATTACATTTAAAGAACAGTAGTTTGCTACTTACTGATGTTCCAGTTGAATCTATGCTTGAGAGATGTCCATAGAGTGGCCTCTTAGGATTAGCAAAACTCATAGGCATGGACCTTCCCACAATGCAGGGGTTCAGGAATCCACCAGAGAAGAACACGAACTCAATGTCGCTTCTAATGTTGATAACATGGAACTGTATTGAACCACTGCAAGTTGTGACAGCACATTTCCCATTCATGTATTTCTTGCATTCTTTCTTTTTGCAACTGAGGTAATCTGGGTCGTTTTTCATGTATTGTGCCTACATTTTTGTTCATCCGAGCGTACAACATTATTACAACATATAGGACATTTGGATAGTTGGTCATCACATGAACAATGTCAGTTTCTTTTTCTCTTTCACGGTACACAATTAGCAATCTTCTGAAACATTTTCACTCTAGGATAAATCAAAGGTCATAGCTTTCTTCATTCATGTGCAGTAGTGCTCAAGTACAGTGTTTACCTTTTAAGCGGCCTATTTTATGAATTTTTCTTATTGTTAAGTACTTTATAAAACATAATATGATCAACATTACCTTTTTTTTTAACTGTAAAACACATGGAATTCATTGATGAGCAAACAAAGATAATTAATCCAGAGACAAAAGGAAGCACCTCCGTAGGTACTTCTTCCATCTAAACCTGATCAACTACAGTAAAAGCCATCTGTCCTAAATGGTGGGCAGGTTTGTTAGCTTCCCGTTTTACACGAGAAAAAGAGACAAATTGATAATTAACAATTGTGGAGGATTGTAAATCTTTGTTAATTTGTTCCACAAAAGAAGAGTATTATTAGACTCGTTTGTCACTGTGTGTGTATTTTGGATAAAAGGTCATCAAACCCGTGAATATTATTGAAATAAATGATACTTGATTTGGTTTATCATACCGATTCATGCATAATGCTTTCTAAACATATATTTAATTCTAATAGTAAATAATTTAAAGCATTAATGGCTAAAAGTTACATTTTTAGTTTGTTCTTGCAATTCCCATAGCTATTTTAAGGAATTAAATCTACTGTCTCATTTTTTTTCCATCCATGTCCCCTAAATAATGTTGACCACTCAGTAAAAAAACTTCACAACTAAGAGAGAAGTTGTTGCCAACTAAATTTCTAATACCAAACCTATCTAATGAACTTAAACTTCATCGTTTATGTTACTTTCGTTTCTTTTATTATAGAATCCACTCTTGGGGCCTCAAATCTTTAACTTGTAGTTTTCAATATTGTCCATTTTTTCAGCTTTTGGACTTTTCACGCAAAGTACATAAGCGAAAGTGTAAATATATGTATATAATAAACTACAAAAGATGAAAGGAACACATTTGTATTAGAATTTTGTTGCAGATAGTGAGGCCAAAAGTAGACAGTGTGTTCCCTGATCTCATCTAGCACAAAAATAACCAATTTCGTGTTTGTAATGACAATCAGAGATCCATTTTGTAGAGAAAAAGATGATTAGGTGGAAGCATTAACCAGATGGGAATGCTATTGTTCAGAGAAATTAGAAATATACTTGCAAATACTTTGGCAGATAATAATAAATAGGAATAAGCATTTATCCCACTCTCACTATAAATAAATAAATAAATAAAACGAATAAACCTTATGGGAACAGAATAATGCCTCATAACACTATTTTTAGCTTTCAATAATAATAAATTGCGTGAACGTAATGGCTTCTTAACGTCACTTTGATAATGTCATCAAGAGAGCAAAGTTTTGACATCCATTTTTGGCTTTAGTGTCCCTAGGTGTTATTTCTCATTGTTCTTTGACATACGAAAAGAAAATGTTACTTCTACACTAATGAAGATATAAATTATACAAAAGTGAAATTAAATAGGTATAAGGTGGATTCAATTAATATTTAAGTAAGTTCAATTAAATTTCAATATTATCACATAAAAAAAAGAGTGCAATTAACACTATTCGTGTGAAATTACGCTAACCAAAACTTGAGTTTTTTTCACATTAAATCTTATTGCTAGCGGGTGGATTGAGTTAATTGAAGGAGAAAAGTCTGCTCCAAAATTTGTGTAAATGAAATCTCAATGCATCACGAGAGGAATTAAAGAGAACATTTATTTACACATGCATAACTGATTTTGACTTGTCTATGCGAATGATGTGATTCCAAATAAATAATGTGCAAGAACTAAGAAGTATTTTCTAAAAATCAAACAAGTGAACATTTTGGTGTGGTTGATTACAGAAAAAGGCAATATTGGAAATCACTATGTATCTAAATCTCTTTTATCTATTGGATTAGCGATTTATAAAGATGTGCCTAAGTAGGAATGGAAATGAGCCAAGTTTGGATGGGAAATCAAAGTACCTAAATCTAGATTCAGACCAAAAAAACAGAGAAGCTTGACTCGTCTAGGTAACAAATATATGATGTGGGTGGGTAGTATGTTAAAAAAAAAAATACTCAAAGCGGCAAACCCAACCCTTCACCATTTAATTAAAGTATAAACTTAGACCCAAAGATGTCAAATTATAAACATACATTGGGGTAACTGCACGTGAAGAGACTAAGAATATTGTATACATGATTAGACGGAGGATGGTGATAATAAAGCCACAATGGAAGAGGCAACAAAGCAAAAATGTTAGTGTGTGGGATGGGTAATGGGTTGAAACTTGAAAGGCGTCCAAGTTATGTCCACACACGAAAAGCAACAGCCGACACTCAAGAGTGGACGAGTGGTGCTCATGGTTGCACATTTCAGAAGGGAGAATTCGAGTAGAGGCGGGTCAGATTGCGAAAAGCAAGGGTGTATGAACATACAGTTGGATGCTTATCAGTTCTTCAAGTCAAACTAAAACTTTTGAGTAAGAAAAGGCACGTCTCTGCATGATTATTTGATTACGTTACCTACGGTATGTGGCAACAAAAAATCAATTAATAGCAATTTATTAGTATTAATGAATTATGGATTATTGACTTTTTTTCATAAATAATTATTTTATGACTCCAGCATTAGTTTTTTTTTTAATTCTAAAAATTTAAGTAACCGACCTCTAAAATGAAGCCTCCTCATGTTCTAATTTCCAAACTTAATAAAAGAAAGATAATGTTCTTCAATTTTGTTAAAGCTTGATTTTGTTTTTTTTTTTTAATTACAAAATTGTTGTCTTTGTAGTTTTTAAGTTGATTCTTCAGGTCAATTTATTGTTGATGTGATATTGTGCCAAATCATCAATATATTAACAAAATTAATATAAAAAAATAGTTTTGTGTTGTCATACTTAATGTCATATATTCATAAAAAATAAATTTATCAATTTAAAAATTATAAATTGTTATAATTAAAATTATATGGAATAAAAGTATAATTAAGAAGAAACTGGTTGAAGATAGGGTAGTTCAAAAGGGATGGCACACCGCACACCTATTAATAATTTGCCAAACAAGCAAGTTTTGCACGATATACCCAGCAACGAAAACAGGTATGGCATTTATGAGGCATGCTGTCATGAATTCACGTTGCTTCATTTAAAATTTTATTTATTTTTTTAGTTTAATTTTGATCCACTCAGTGTAAAGTTTCTTTATACAATCATGTGTTGCCAAATCATTAAAAGAGTTTGACTATCACAACAATCACCTAAAAAATCTAACTCTTTTAATGATGTGTCAGTACATAATTGGATGACAGTGTAAAAAATTTTCACTAGTGGATTGAAATTAAATTCTTATTTTTTTCCAGTTGTTTATCTAGTACAAAATTTGGAAGATATGCATGATTTATGAGAATTGTTATGAAATTTTTATGAGTTTAATATTTATTATAAGTTGTTAAATATTTATTGACGGTTGATCTTACAATAAATATTTAAAAATTTATTAAATATAATTAATATTTAATAAATGTTTTTACGTATTAACCTAGATAATAGATACCGATTGTCAAAAAATATATATAGATACTCTTGTCAAAAAAAAAAAATTATAGGTACCAAAGTTATCGAATTGATTTAATAAGAGGACTTAAAATTTATTATTGCACATTCCTCTCTCACCGAATAAATTAATAACCTTGGAAGAAAGAAAACGATTGCATCAAATGTCCAGCCGTAGCATTAATTTTATAGGGGGGCGGGGGGAGAGAGAGAGAGAGAGAGAAAAAGAAAATATTTTCAAATTATGTGCATGAACATACCTTGACAGGGTAATGGCAAAGCAGAGGAAGTTTGGCAGTATCACCAGTTTGGAGATAAAAGAACTCATTGAGAAGACAAGTATTAACACTGCATATGCAACAAAACAAATCCAACTTGTTGTTATTGGAATGAATATGATCAATGGTTTAAACTCCATAATCTATAATAATGTATTACTCAATTCTTACTTTGAATTTGAAGGTGAGATCATAGCCACCCAATCACCATCGGAAGGGCTCGAAACGCCGGTGACCGTGACCGTGACGAACTCCTCATCTGACAAGCTAGAATTTGAGCTGACATTGACTTGAAGATAAGGACTTGAAGCAGAGCAATCCTTCAAAATTCGTCTATTTATCATTCTGAAATCTGATACCGCAGTGAAATTGCGGTGCAAGGCTGTAGTGTTGGTAATCACAAGGTCCAAAGGTGAGGAAGCGAGAGTTGAAGAGGAAGAACAAAGGAATAAAACCAGTAAAATGGATACATATTTGAGAACCCAATTACAGGATTCCATGGAAGAAGAAGAAGGGAAAGGCATACTTTTGCAACTTAAGCCAAAGCCTTTGTGATTCTTATGATGAGGAAGAAAATAAGGTATTGGTTTTGGGTTTATCTTCTTTCAAACTTTCACTCTCTTAAATAGTTCTGATCAGTCTTGGGATTTGGCAAATTGAGAGGGTGCTTTTATAAGGAAATAGGCAGTTATAGGACATGTGGGTAGTTGAGGATCTTCTAATTACATAAATGGATGATGAAGATGCTTTATAAGGATTTGGGCGTTACGTGGGGGGAACGTGGTTTCTTTTTATATCAGTTTTGTTAGTGCAAAGCTTTACTAGGTGGATGCATGGCTGTTACCAGCCTTCTCATTCTTTTTGTCCTTTTTTATTGTAACAATGTTGCCTGTTATGATAGATAGTGCACCGTGTTTACATCTAGACTCTGGTGTTGGAGTTCACGCTAAGTACTAAATAGGATTCTAGTTTGACTTTGAATTTGGCCAATGATTGGGAGGCAAACAAATGGATTCTGCCACTAAGGTTGATCATTTTTCTTCCTTTGTTTTCACACCTATATTTCAATCTCTTTCAATTTCTTTTTGGAGAAAGGGTAATTCCTTCGAAAAGATCAATCTAATAATTCTCTTTGAAATTTTTTAAAAATCTTCTTAACTAACCAACTTAATAAAATTTCTAATTATTAAAAGCAGAAAATATTAAATATTTTAAATTCCTAATATATACAATACTTTTAACTTTTTATTTAATATTCTATATTTAAAATAATTAGGAATATTTAGCATTACTTCCCTCTTAATGTCCTGAAAAGTAAAAATAAAATAAAAAAGAGAATTTTGAAACTCTTTATTAAATTATTAAATGCACATGATTTTTATTTTTATTTTTACATTTCCTTCCTTCTTTAGATAATCATTAAAAGAATTTTTTGGCTGATCTTTAATGGAGATTTAAGATTTCTTCTTTTTTGATAAATTGCTAAATCCTTAAACATAGCTTACTAATCCTTGTAATTATCTAAGGAGGAAAGGAAAGATTAAAAAGGCATGTGCATTTATTACTTTTGAGAGTTTTAAAATTCTTTTTAGTTTTTAGTTTTTTCCTTTAAGTAATTAGAAGGATTATAAGAATATTTTTTAAGCAAAATTTAACATTTCATGTATTAAAACATGGTGTTGCTATGTCATAATTTTTCTTAGATACTAATACTCTTAATCTGTTATTAAATATTTTTTAGTTATTGAATTTTATAATAAATACTTAGGAGTCCACTAATATATTTTTGGAACCAATGGTGGATCATACTTCTTCGATCTTGCAATTGACTAGGGATGGCAATCTCACCCCTACCCGCAGGTACCCACCCCGCCCCACCCCGCATGGGGCGGATTTTAAACCCACCCCGCAACGGGTAGGGGCGGGGCGGGTTAGATTATAGTACGGGGCGGAGCGGATTCGAATTTGAGGTACACCCGCTCCGCCCCGCCCCGCCCCACCCCCCGTTTCTTAAAGAAAACATATGTTTTATAATGTGACTCATTTATTGACTTTGAGATGTTTAGAGATTATCATGTTAATTAACTTGTTTGAATTGTGAATTTTGGACTTGCTTTTTAATTTCTATTAGTTAATGCTTAATTTTAAGAATTAATTGATAATTGTATAAGGTAATTTAGCTCAAAGTGCGGGTAGGGTGCAGGTAGGGTTATTCTTCTGTGGGTAGGGTGCTGGTTTTTGTCTACAAAATTCGCGAGGCGGGTGGGGACGGGTTAAAAATTCTTGTGAGGGGTGCGGGTCGGGATCGGGTTGGCCAAAAACCCGCCCCAACCCGCCCCATTGCCATCCCTACAATTGACAAAGGCAACACTTTATCTTTATCACCAGTGATCATTGGTCTTTCAGTCTCAACTTCAAATTTTTAGCTCAAATTTTTATTTTATCCTTTAGTGAAACACTTTATTTTTCAAAACTGATACATTTATTTCTTGTTAACAAACTTGGAGGCACGAACTATGAAGACCCACCCACTAATTCCTGATAACAAGCAACACCAGCAAGTTGGGCTTATATTGAAGGGAGAGCCTTATTGGACTATCGACCATAATTGGGTTGATGTAAGAGCCGTGTTAATTACCAGCCCAAGTCCTTTACTCACAGTTAGCACTTGGCAAGTTTGCAGCCAGAAAAAAGTAAGAAGTAAATCCCTTGCTCACGGTTCTTAGCAAAACAAATAATAATAATTAATAAACGAAAACCCCTTCCTCACAGTTTATGTATGTCTAAACTTTATCCATTATTATAATTATTTATTCTCCCCCCCTCCCCCCGCTTTCTTTTTGTTTCCATCCAAAAATTTATCACTGGCCGTTTTTAATTATGTTTTCTTTTGGAATGAATTGCATTGTTCCAAAGAACTGCATACAATTATGGACAATAATTAGAGAAAATGAGGTCCAATATGACTAATAATGAAGGAGTACAAAGAGAGTGTGAATTAAGACTGTAAAATTATCATCTCTGTAATTATTGTCCAAGACCCTATTTTTTTTTTGGCCATTTCCATATAGACCGTACTTGGTTTCCTAGGTTTATCCAATCATAAATCTATAATCTCTATTCAAATGCTCATCTTGTTAGCGACTGCTTTAAAAAGGAATCCTCATTGTCTTGCTCTTGTGCAGGTCCTTCATGCTTTTGTTTTCTACGTAACAAATTTATATTTTAGGAAAATTTTCATGTCGAAACAGAAAAGCAACAATATCTTAACCCTCGTAATCTCCCACAGTATAGCATTGTTTGGACCGATACATAGGAAATGAAGTTTAGGTAAGAAGGCTTTCTTTCAAAGCAAAAGGTGACTTCGTTTGAATTTCTTTTTTCCTGATTATAAAGAAGTAGAATGCTTCAGATCAAGCTTCCGGTATATAAAAACTAAAAGCATTGGAAACGACTCCAAAATGAGTAAACTCTCACTTCTTCAAGCCCGCAGGGGAAGAAGGGAGGATTAAGGTGCAGAAGTTACCGGGTATACAACAGAGGGCATGTCTGTCAAATTTATGAATTCGTATTGAATTTTGGTATTCTCAATCTGAAAAAATTCTAATATACACGGGAAGTATTGCTCTCACTAGTTTTCTAACAGTAATATTTGATTTAATTTTTAAAAAAGAATTAATTTTAATCTAACATTATGTATCATTATGTGATACCATGTGTTACATTTTTAATAAAATGGTATAATACTCTTAAAGTACCTAAGAATCTAAATAGTTAATTGTACAATATATTTAGAGAAAAAATAGAAAAAGAACAACAATCGATATTTTTTTCTAGATGAATGAGTGGTATTACAACCTTGAAAAATCAATTTAGTCAACTAATAATTTTAGTATCTATGTGATCTCTTTGATTATATGGTGAAGAATTCAATCTCCCTTATATGGGAGTCTGCATGTTAAGATGTTATAATAAAAATGTATTTGTACGTCTCTGTAACAAATAACTTCAATTTTCTTAGACAATTAACAGAGACCTAATTTGAGTTACTTTTCTTTTTGCACGAGTTTAAAATCCAGTAAAAAAAACATGAAAATGGAATTAGGGTTTCTCTAGTGAGTGGTAACAACCGTATCGAAAGATCTTTTTTTTTGGTACAGCAGAAAACTAAAAGAAAAAAGGATAAGGAGACTAACTCCTAGAAAAGAGAACCCTAGTTGAATCAACTAAAAGCAACAATTACATACCAATAGACAAGGTACACCATGTTTTACAAATTTCAGTGCTTTGAGCTCCAAGCTTAGCTAGAAAATTGGCACAATTGTTGGCTTCGCAAAAAACGTGTTTAATCCTTACCTCCCACTTAAGAGAAAGTAAGGACTTTATCTCACAACATTCTAAGAATCAGATTTACACACCACCCTACGCAGGCAATGCATAGCCCTATCGAAAGGTCTTTTGGTAAAATAGAATCAAGGACTTTGTATAGTCATCCGTCTAGGAACAATAGGAGGGTTTGCTTAAGCCATTAGAGTAAATACTTTAAATTTAAGAATTTAATTTGATTTTGATTCATTAATAATGTAAAAATTGTACACTTTAATGAATTATGTGGTGTATATATTTACAAAAAAAAAAATTTAATTTACTTCACCTGAAAAAATTTGTACTAATAGTAAATAAAATTTAAACTTCAAAAATAGGACATTGTAGTAGCCGAAACTTCTAAGGAAATTCACACCACTAAGTTGTCTTACTGATATATATGAAACCTATGTTTGATTATCCTAAGATATTATTGAGAGGTATATTATTTCTAGCATCAGGTGCTAAAAATATTCCAAGTACTTTCTTGTTTCTCTGATAGAATGAAATCAACATATAATGTTCTGTTCACATTTGGCTTTCTCAGCAGATACTTGTCTCATCCTTTTCTCCATAGACTAAGGAGGAGTAAGGCAAAATATTTGTCTCATCCTCCTTTGTAAACAAATCTCTTTGTCCCATTCTCCTTTGTCTGAGTGTACCGCTTTACATGAATCCAAAAATAGTTTTGGCTGCATTTAAGACTGTTGTAGCAAGGAAGGCACTGCTACTTGGTTTCGTTCGGACATTGTTGGATTGTTGTTGAATTGAACTAAGATAACCTGTTTAGCCAGCCATAATGTTTTTTTATGGAGAGAAGAAAACAATTCTGGTTAGAAATCCCATACTCTTCAACTGCACCCAAAGGTGTACAAATCAATGGTGACAAAATCAGCTTTTTGTATTGTTGCCAACTGAATGCAGAAAAGTTGTTCATGACAAGAACTTTACATTTAATTGACTCATCCCTATAAAACCCAACACCAGAATCCCTATGGTGCTTTGAAACCTCTAAGAATTGTTCATCTGTGTTTTCAATTGGATTGAAAATACAGTCAAGAATTTTGAGAGGTTTGCTGGTGTACATGGTCAGTTGTCCTAGGGCCAACTGAAAGAAATTTGACGAGAAAGAAATGTTGTATTAAAAGGGGGGAAAAAGAAGAAGAAACTTGTGTGGCTTTCTTACTAGATAATAGTTTGGAAATCATAAAAAAAATTTACTCCTCTTTGTTTGTTGTCTTTTAGGTACCAGAGGTGTTTTACCCCCTAATATATAATTTATTTTTCTTCAGAATTTACGATTCTTTCCTTTGACCTTATCTGTGTGTTTTGGATACTTGTTTTCATGAACAGACGTCGTTTATTTCTTACTGCATTATATTTGACCCTGCAACATTTTTTAGTTCGTGAAAACCAAGTAGATTTTTTCTTGTTGAATCAAAAGGAACAATCATTTTCCTTTTTACACTCTGTAAGAGTTCTTTAATTTCCTGATTCAGCTATCTCCTATATTAGGTTCACCTTACCAGTGGCTGAAAGATATGAAATGGGAGGATAGGGGCTTACTCCTGGTCTCTTCTAAAGGCCTATGCTAAGTATACTGAATCAGGCAGCATCATGAATGCAGATACTGGACTCGACTATATTTCTCACCTTGCCTCCCCTGATGGTGATGCAATGCAGCGGGTAGCCACTTATTTCAGTGAGGGACTAGCTTGCCAAGTGGTCAAAAATTTGCGTGGTGTACCCAAAGCTCCCCGTTTGTCAAAAACATTATAAACTTCAGAAGAACTACTTGTTAAGAAATTATTCTTGGAGTTGTATCCATTTTTAAAGATCGCATACGTGATCACAAATCAGGCCATTGCTGAAGCTATGGAAGGGTAAGAAGTTATTCATATCATTGATCTCAGTGCATCTGATGCTACTCAGTGGATTTTTCTGATGTAGGGTTTAAAAGAGCGTTAAAAAAGCCCACCATATCTGAAAATTACAGGCATTCATGAGAAGAAGGATGTCTTGGAACAAATGGGCTTACATTTGAGGCTGGAAGCTGAAAAGTTGAATTTCCCTTTACAATTCAATGCTATTGTAAGCACTTTGGAGAATCTTGACCTTGAAAGATTGCCTGTCAAGAAAGGAGAACCTCTTGCAATTAGCTGTGTACTTCAGCTGCACTCTCTTCTGGCCACTGATGATCAAATGGTCAGCATCAGGAGCTCACCTGCAGCATCAATGAATCAACGAACTTTAGCAGAGATACTTGGGAAGGGGAAACAAAAGGTCAATCCGAGTTCTGATTCAGCATTGTCACCTCTTTCTCTAGAGTGCTTTCTAAATGGCCTGTGGAAACTGGAAACTCCAACCTAGACTCATGGTGATTACTGATTACTGAACAAGAGAGGGTTGACCAAGCATTGAACTTTTGCGGTGCATTGTTCGATTGCTTGGAATCTAGTCTATCATTTCGAGAACAGCAGTACAGAGGATCATACTGGCAACTGGAGAGGATTATTGCATGTGAAGGTGTTGAGAGAAAGGAGAGGCATGAGAAAGTTGGAACATGGATCCCAAGGCTTAAATTGACTGGGTTTGGGATGGTACCTATCAGCTTCGATGGGATGTTGCAGGCAACGAGGCTGTTGCACAGCTATGGGCATGGATAGAAGATTCTTCAGGAGAATAAATGTCTGTTTATCTGCTGGAATGATAAGCCTTTCTTTTCTGTATCAGCTGGAGGTTTTAGAAGATATATATGCATGTCTATATGCTGGAATTTGAAGGTAACCTTTTTTATTTTTTAGGACATTGTAAAGTCCTCTATAATAACATAATTGCAAACGGAATCAAATTCCTCTTTTCCTGTCCTCTGTATTCTCAATTTAATGTTGACAATTCAACAGAAAAAATTATCAACTTATATTCTCAATTTAATGTTGACAATTCAACAGAAAAAATTATCAACTAAAAGATAAGTGATTGCCAATTAAAAAAATAAAAGTTTTTTTTTACTGAATTATCAACATTTAATTAGAGGGAAAAAAAAGTAACAAATGATTTGAATCCGTTTCAAACATTTGTGATGGTGTCTGTGTGTTCACAATGCCATTTTAAAAAAGTTATCCAATTGTCATTACTGATTTTATTATCAGCCGTGCGTTGATTTTATAAATTGAAATAACAAGATAGGAAAATAGGCAATATGTCACGTGTTTAGGATTTTGTGTAAAGGGTTGTATGTTTTCTTAATTTCTCTTTTCAAGTATTTAGTAATCTAGAGAAACCAATCTTCATCTATGTCCGTCCTGCACTTTTGCTATTGTTTAGACTGATCTCTCTTGAATACATTACCGTGGGTGAAGTTAATAAAAATATAACTTCAAACTAACAAAAACAATATGATTGAAGGATAAGAATGAATTTATCACAAATTGTGCAAAATATTTCCATTGGACGTTTATTCCATCCTACTTAAGCATTACTCACCTAACGTTAGCTGGTTGCAATTGTAGTCATTATTTGAACATTAAAAAACAGCAATGGTTTGATTCCTATAGAAGTCAATTTGGGGAGGAATTTACCTATTTCACTCAGTAGTCTAAAAGTAGATTAGTCTTCAATCCAATTGGGTGAGAAATAACCTTAAGAAATAAAATAAAAAAATAAATAAAAAAGCATTGCTCAATAGGAACAATAAAAAAAAAATTACAAACAACCTTGGATGATTCAATATGAATTACAAAATCAAAATGGGTTCTACTACTAACATATGATGGGTCGGCCTTATTATTATTGACCTAAAGAATTTGTCACGTTGGACTGGCCAGAAAAGAGAATTCACCTGAATTGGGTCATTCAATTCGAGTGCAGGCTAAGCTATTTTCTTTTTTTAAAGAAAGTGCCTAAAATAAGCAAGTTGAGATTTTACAAATCCAATAAAAATCAAGTCGAATCAAGCCGGCCCAAAAAATATGTATATTGGCCGTTTCACAACCCTAATTACAACCATCACATCATCATAGAATCTTTTCTTATAAAAGAAATATGAATTTTATATACCATTATAACAACAATAAAGTAGAGTTTAGTTTGGATGAATTTAAAAATATATATATAATCTTTTTAAAATTAAAAATTATTTTATGTTTGAACATAATATTTTTGAAAAAGAAATTTTGTTTGACTATATTTTTATATTATAAAAACATATTTTTTAGAAATATTAAAATCTAGTTTAAAAAAAAGGAATTTTTTTATACTTTTTTTTAGTGTTTCAGTCTTTTAAAAAAATCATTCAAACACACTAAAATATAATAAAAATATTTTTCATTTAAAGATATTTATATACTTAAAAAAAAGTGCATCTAAACAAGTACAAAGTAATCATAAATCGATCAATACTAGTCTATAATTGCTACTATAAAATAAGGTTTTGAAAATTAAACTGGTTAGGAAACTGATTCAAGGTTTAATGGTTCAATTGTGGTTAAACCGTGGTCGATTCGAAGTATAATTAAATAATTTAAATATATATATATATATTATATACTAATGAAACAAATAAAAAACTATTAAAAAAACACAAATGATGAAAAAATAATTTACAACTTATTTTTTTAGTCCAAAGCATTCAATAATAGTATTATAGCCTATTTTTGTTAAAAATAAATTCCAATTTTAGTTTAAAGAGATATACAATCAATTATACATTCAGTTTATAAGCTTCTGTACAATCTAAGTTTAAGTGTTTCATATAAAATTCTTTTTGAATTGACTTACATTCAGTTTTAAGAACAAAATGACATCATTTACATTAGGAAGAATTAAAAAAAAAAATGGACAGTTGAACCTAATTGAACCGATTTAGGCTAACTAGTTTTCCTGCATAACGATTTTTTTGGGTAACCTGAACCAGTGAAGTGATCGATTCCCTGTTCAATCGATTTGAACCGGCCCGTCCGGTTCGGTTCTTAGAACAATGCTATAAAAGCAAAGTAGTGAGACTACATTTTTTTACACTAAGCAAGCATTGGTAGAATTTTTTCCGTAAAAATGACTTAGGTCCTATTTGGATAAATTTATATGTTGCTTATTTGGACTTATCTACTACAATAAATGCTTATAAAATATTTTTATCCTATTTAGATGAGTTTATTAAAACAGCTTATGAAACCCCTATAAACTGTTTTGAACTTATTTTCATAAGTTAAAAATTCAAGCTTACGAAAATTTAGCTTATGAAAATAAGTTTTTACAAAAGTTAAAAATAACTTAGGTGCTAATTATTTTTATAATAATTTTTTTAAAAATTAACCTTAAGAAATTGACACAATCCATAATATATCCCTCAAATGCACGATACTTATCTTAAAATATTTATGAAAAGTATTTCTTAAAGTGTTTATCTAAACATTATTTAACTTATTTTAGACTATACTTATAATAGAAAAACTTATTAAATAAGTTCTACTTAAATAAGTATTTATATAAACTATTTATTAAAACCGTACTTTCTACTACACCTTTTTTACATATATAATATGAGATATTCTTAAATACACTTGTTGGAACATAATACTCTTATATTACGTATCATTCATGACTTATCTGAACTAACATTATCTTTTAAATTATATATTTTCTATTTGTCCAAGTCAACTATCCAAACAGATCGTATTCTTTTGTCAATCTTTTCTTAGGTTTTTCCGCAACAGATTGTGCAGACTACCTTACCCATTTACCCACTCACTAACGAAACTCCTCATACAACATTAATTCTTTAAGCATTTTTTTATCTAAAAACCCCACCTCTCTCCATCTTTCCCAGTTTCACTTATAAGTATATATCTTTCATAGTAAATGATTGCATTATCTATTGGGTTATGCAGTGCACACTTCGGTAAGCCACGGTTTGAATTGGATTGCTTCATGTACCAAATTTGGAACCAAACCAACCTAACTTGTTCACTAATGAGAAGGGCAGGTGTAAAATATAAGAAAAACAAACTAGTTATTACGTAATTTGTTAACTGTCTCTCGTTCTATAGGGAGTCATTAATTAAGTCTGATAAACAAGACCAGTGCTTTAAAACAAGACCAACAATGGTTATTTTGAGGTTAAGGCCGCTTAATGTGGTAGCTTCATGTCAGAGACAATTGAATTGGGAAGTAACCCAAAGCCCCATACCTATATATGCTTCGTTTCTTATTTCCAAAGGCGTTACGGCAAGTTTTTAGGTCAGAGGTCTTTCTTGCTTTATTTTTCACCCCCAAAGGCACATGCAAATCCCATTCTCCTATTGCCACGATCATACCTTCTCTCTTCCCTTTTCAGAAACGCCTCTGCTTCAAATGATTAAACTATGCCGTTTGCAACCATTGTTTTTTCAGATACCAAAAACAAAAGGTGATTACATTTATAAGAAGTCAAAGACCAGGAAAAAAAATGATTAGTAGGTCGTTGTTCGTTATCTGTGAGGGGAAGTATTCAACTTACTATAGTGCACAGCTACCAATTCCATTTTTTCGCTTTTTTTGAAGGAAAAGTTACGAGGAGGAGAGGCTATCCCATTACAATGCCAACGCATATTACGGGCCTTAACAAATGCTTACAATAATGCTTTTAGCAAAGACTTGCAGTAATGCTTATATGCTTACCAAGAAATGACTTCTGTTAGCGAGAATTTAACTTAAGCCTTACAAGTTAGTACTTCTGAATCAGCCCCTCTTGACACTACCAATATACCCAATTCCATATTTGTTCTAAATTAGAGAAATTAAAATTGAAGAAGTCACTGCATGTGCTGGCGTAACGCACCATAAATGGGAAAATAATTGCAACTAATTGATTGGTGATTACAATTTTCTCTGGAAACTTTCAACTAAAGAGAAGATTAATGCTATAGTGCCTGATTTTTTAAAGGCTGTCATGACTCACACATACTCTAAAGTCTATACGCTCTGAGAATATTAATGTTGTAGTACCTAAGAACATATATATATATATATATACTATTAAATACGCAGGTTGTGGTACAAAATTTATTCTTACCGTCAATCCATACATACATGTGCAATGTTTCAGCACACATGATTGATTGATTGGTGGCAAACGAGAAGAAAGAACCAGAAAATAACTAACCCCAAAATGATTTTTCTTCACTTGGATTTAGAATAATAATAAAAATGATACCAAATTCGGCTACCAGCCCAGTAATGGTTTCGTCTCAGTCTCTAGCATATCCCTATCCATACCTCCAGATTCATTGAATAACATTCTCTAAAAGCACTTTGCTTTCAACTCACAATCCAGTCTCTCTCTAGAAAAGGAGCTCTAACTTTTCTATAAATATATGGCTCCACATTTGGCACTTACCACAAATCTCCCCATCAGCCTTGCAACGTTTGTCCTTCATTCAGTTTGTTCTTTTCTCATAAAGTGAAACAACAAAATGTCTCCTCAAAGGCCAATTATCTCATTTTTCATCATCCTTGCTTCATTAGGCTTATGTTTGGGCTCTTACATAGAGGACCCACTTGATCAAACAAACGCTGAACGCTACCTTGTGCATGATGGGATGGTGATCAAGCCAAAACATGAACAGTTTGGTCTCATGACAAGGGCTAATGGAGCTACCCCTCGTTCTTCAAGGTCTCGTGGAACATTTAGTGTTGATGACTTTGGAGCCAAAGCTGAGGATGGAATAGATGATACAGAGGTAACATATCAACAATAAGAGGAATCCTTTAATGCTAATTTAGTCTATTCTCAAACTCACTCACGTCCCTTTCCTTCTTGCCCTTCAGGCATTTGAGAAGGCATGGAATGAAGCATGTGCTAGAGGGGCTGTTCTTTTGGTACCTGAAAAGAGGGTCTATCATCTTAAGCCAATAATATTCTCAGGTCCATGCCAACCCAACACTGCTTTTATGGTGAGATACATGTTCCCAAGTAATGCTTAGTGAGAAACCATCTAATTTTACCTTCCATGTTCATAAGCTTACTTCTTTGTAATTGTTCTGTTTTCCTGCTTCATCATGTTAGATCTATGGAACAATCAAAGCATGGCCTGATATGTCGGCATACGAAGAAGATGGAGGACACTGGATTGTGTTTGATAGTGTCACCAATTTCAGAGTTGATGGTGGTGGCACTATCGATGGCAGTGGGAAAAAATGGTGGCAAAACTCTTGCAAAACCAACAAAAACCTTGTAAGTCATTGAATTTGTCTTTCTTCCAATTTTCATTTATATTACCTTTTGTTCTTGTAATTTTGAATACTGAACTTCATTTCTTTCCTTTCCATCTGTTGATTCACAGCCATGCAAAGATGGACCAACTGTAAGCTAATCTTCTTCATATCAAAAAGCTTTACCTAATATTTTACAAGGAGATACAGGGTGCTCTGTTTTCCTTACTGACTTTTACTTTCCTGGAAAATTTGTTGTATAGGCTGTGACTTTCTATCAATGCAAAAATTTGAGAGTGGCAAACCTGAGGTTCAAAGATGCACAACAAATGCATGTAACCTTTCAGAGATGCTTCAATGTTAGAGTTTCGAATCTCGATGTCAGAGCACCAGAGGACAGCCCTAACACTGATGGAATTCATGTCACAGAAACACAAAATATTCTGATAAGCAACAGTGTTATTGGGACAGGTAAAAGCCAAGAAGATCAGAGCAAAAATGTGCAAAAAGAAAAACTTCAAATGGATTTTTTTAAAAAAACGTTTTAATTTTTCACCACTTTATTTATTGAAGGTGATGACTGTATTTCAATAGTAAGTGGGTCCCAAAATGTTCAAGCTACAGATATCACCTGCGGACCTGGACATGGAATCAGGTTTATGATTATACCACACACAAAAGTTAAAGTTTTGTGTATCGATCAATTTTACATTGATTGGTTAAAATGTTGATGTAGTATTGTTTTGCAGCATTGGAAGCTTAGGTGCTGGTGACACAGAAGCTGAAGTCTCCAATGTGGTAGTGAACAGAGCCACCTTAACAGGAACAACTAATGGAGTGAGAATAAAGACTTGGCAGGTACGAGTTGGTCTTGAGATGTTGAACTCTAGGCTGTTAGGCACTCTACAACATTTGAAACAGTTGAAAGAATAGAAATTGCAAAAAGAGGATTTCTACCTACCCCCTCTAATTTAATTTTTGGGTTCGAAGGCCTTTTAGAATAACTTTGCTAAACTTGTGTACATGGATAGAGAGCTAGTGAACACACTGCCAAATTTTAGGCGCAAATCCGATAAGACAAATACTGGGAAGTTGACCAATGATACAAGATTGAAACATGGGGCAACAGTGCACCCAAGGTTTACAAATTTCCACTTTGTTAGTTCTTCTTCTTGACTACCTTTGAGCTAACAGGCACTGTGACAAGTTTTTGTCTAATTTGTTATTACTTCTAACTGACCCAAAGTTGACCTCCAATACTTTAACTAACCAGTTTTGGCAAGTTTACACACCTTGTGGTTAATGTTTTCACAATCCACCAACTCCTAACCTTCACCACAAGTCAATAGCAATTTATTAAAAAAAAGGTGTAGTTCAACTTTCCTGTCTCTCCCTGTTAATTAATTAGAACTAACAAATCATATTTCATATTTCATTTGTTTTTTGTGGAATGGCATGATAGTTACCACGGGAAAATGCTTTATGCACAACGCCACAAAAGTCATATGATTTTTTCTATAAAATAATGTAAAAAGCATTTAATATTTTACATATTTCATGAGTCAGTCATGCACTAAAAGCTTAACAGAGATTCTTCATATAAAGTATACACACATTATTACTTGGGAAAGAGTATTTATTGTCAAAGATGAGAGGGGTGATTTTTATTATGATATCTCATATATTTTGATTCTGTATTAACTCAGGGAGGTTCTGGTTATGCAAGAAACATCAAATTTCTGAATATAGCAATGCAAAATGTGACTAATCCCATAATTATAGATCAACACTACTGTGATCAAGAAGAGCCATGCCAAGAGCAGGTGACATCTCAAGTTCTCAACCTCCATGACCTTCGAAGAGAGCAACATTTTTTCTAGTAGTGAATTAAATTTATAATAATCACAACCATCGTTGTTCTTGTTCAAATGGCAGGACTCAGGTGTGCAATTAAGCGATGTGTTGTACCAAAACATCAGAGGAACGACTGCCTCAGAAGTGGCTATCAAATTTGACTGCAGCCGAACCGTCCCTTGCAGAGAAATCTACCTGCAGGATGTGATTTTAGAACCAGAAGGTAGTGGCGGCGCCATTGCTACATGTGAGAATGTTAGATATATCAACAGAGGAAAGTTTTTTCCTCAATGCTCTCCTTGAAGAAAGAAGGGAAGAGTTAAGTTACATATTAGGTTATGTAAATATCAATTATTCAGAATTAGCCATTAAGGCTTATAAATGTTGTTTCTCGTTCAAAAAATTTGAAAAAGCCATTGATTCAATAATTTCAACATTCTACATTATGGGTATATATAGGTAGGTAATTGACAACTAGTTCAGCAGACTTTTGTGCTGCTTCTATTTCTGACGGTAGTTTCGCAATAAATGGAGGGGAAAAGGAGGCCAAAAGGGGAAAGCGATGCTCAAAGTATAATCATATAAACTACCACCAGCCAGCATCACTTGAGAGTTCATTTTCGTATTGAACTACCGTAACTAACTTTAACGTAATTTCAAATGTTCACGGCTTGAACTTTGAAACAACTGACATGCTTACAAAAGCAAAAATAAATTATCTTCCGTTTTTGTTTTTGTTTTTTTGCACTTTCCGAAGATATGTGCGATTGGTTTTGAGCACTTATTATTCAAACTTCAAAGACTACTACATTAATGGTGATTGCTCTGCTTCATGAATCATGGTTGTCTGATACGCTCGAGTTCAGCATCTGGGATGAATGTGGCCTCCTCTGAACCCGTTTCTGAGATGGTAACAGTTTCTGCTGGCTTGGAAATAGGTTGGGGAGCTGGCAGCATTGGTTGGGTGGGTCTCGCTGGAGTTGCTTCTGGTGGGGTTGCCGAGTAGTAGAAGTGTAGAACCTTTCAACTTTGCCTTATTGCTTATTCCTTGCACCACATCAATGTAGGATATGGTTTTCTCCTTCACAAGAAGTTTGGTTCCAACCTCATCGGAAGATTCAAGCAATTTTGCAATTTTGCAATTTTTCTTGATTTCTTCTCCTGTGCTGCTCTCAACCTGATATATATACAGATTTATTATAAGAAATTATTCCAAATACAGTAACTGTTGTCCCAACACGAACATACAAATACATGCATAAATTTTAAAACAAAAGAAATTTTAGGAAACAATGTGCTTGAGTCGGTTGATTACTTGATTCATCAATAGTAAAGGACCGTCACAACGATATCTATTATTTATTGGAGATTACTACTATAGTCATAAAAAATATGTATATACTTATATTTTAGTGTTCCAAGTACCTCATTCTAAACGCTATCTAAAACTAGTGGAAAATTTTGATGAGAATTTTATTGATTAAATTAACTTACAATTTAATTTTGATTTATTTTAATATAAAAAATTTACACTATTATTTAATCAAGTTTAGTCAAATTATTAAAAGAAATTGACTATTAAAATAATTACTTATGAAGTTAAACTCTTTTAATGACATGTTGATAAATTATCAATTAATAGTACAAAATACTGATAATAAACTAAATTTAAACTCTTATATATTAATGAAATTGCCTCATATTTAAATAGGGAAAACAATTGTATTGGTAGAAAAAAGTTATACTTTTTTTATTAAAAAAATATTGCATTTTACACACACAATTATTAAAAAAAAATAAAGTTTACTTACAAATGATAAATAAACTTATCGGCAGTTAATAACCATTTATTTGCCCCCACCCCCACAAACACCCACAGACAAAATATTTCATTTCTAATTAATGATTGTTATAGGTTTAGAAAATTAATACTTTTTGCATGTTGCTATAACAAATAATAAATAACAAAAAAAAGGGATAAAATACTGTTTCTCTCTCTTAAATTTGGGATGAGTTTCAATTTTCCCTTAATACTTTTTTGTTTCATTATTACCCTTTATTATATAAAATAGAAAATGTGTTTTGCACACTATTTTTATATTTTGTTAATAATTAATAAATTATTAATTAATGAAGTATATTATCTAATTAATGAATTTTGATAATTAATTATTTACAAGTTAATAATTTATTAATTAAATAATATATTTTATTAATTAATAATTTATTTATCATTAATTAAGTCTATGAATAATTAATTATCAAAATTTATTAATTAAATAATATACTATATTAATTAAAAATTTATTAATTAATAATTAAATATAAAAAATTATTATTCAAATATCATTACTCTAAAATATATGAAGTTAATGGTATCAACTTAAGTGTTGCGGCTGTTGCCACGTCTCACTTCTAAAACATTCTCCAAATGGTTGACGTCGATCCCTCGTGTCCCGTGAAGACCGTGAGGTAATAAAATATTCAAAATATTTTATTCTTGTTATAAATATAAAATCATTAAGTGGTTTCATTTAAGAGAAGTTATTCCCTGATTGGGATACGATATGTCTTTTAACGACCAAGTGGTAAACAGGATAGTTAGTTCTCGATAATAAACTATATATAAGCCCACTGAGAAACTGACCCACCTGCACTTCTTGTACCCCGACATCCTGCAGGGCAAAAACCCAACTGTTGTGCAAATTATTGATCTATCTAGCAACTCTTCAGTGGTTTTGGAGCCACTTTCATGATGGACAATGCTTTGACTGAAGGACCAGAGCTAAGTTCAAAGCCGGTTGGACGAGCTCAGGGGGTGTTCGGTTTGGCTTCTCTGCAGGATCGTTGGAATGGTCATGCTCATCAGATACTTTGCTTTCATAGAGTAGGTGTCAAAATGGGTCACTTCATAGATCGTCTCATAAAAAATAGGAGTTAACTTAGAAAATTTCAATGCGAATTAATTATGGACCGAGCTCAGTCCAAAATAAGTTGATTCAATGACTGCGAAATGATTTTTTTTATTATATATTTAATTTTTTTATTTTTTATTCATATTTTTATTTAACTAATTTTATTTAGATTTTAAAAAAAAAGAATTAAATTTAATAAATACATTTAAGATTTTTTTTACTTAAAATATGATGTTAATTTGTGCTAATTCATTAAATTAATTAATTTATAGTTCAAACAATGATTTATAGATATATCCTAAATTATTTATGTCAAAAACAATGTAATAAATCTTTACTGTTTATATTAATGACACTTAATATAATCTATTATATTTGTATTTAATTTACATACATGATTTTTATGAACTTTAATTAATATAAAATTTTAATTTATTAATAACTTATTATTATAAATACAAAAAAAATAAAGAAAGACAACAAAAAATTCAATCCATGAGCCTGCCCAACTCAACTATAACCACCCAGGCGCACGAATTAACACCTCTATCAAAGAGGGCATCTACGAAGGGAGCACCCTCGGCATGCTTGGGAGGAACCCGGTTATGGACCTAGTTAGAGAATTGCCCATTGTAGAGGCACTGGTGTCTTCCGCTTTGCAAGAGGCTATGCCATTGCAAAGAGTATTTGGTCTATTTCCTCAACAGAACATTTTGTTGTGGAGTACAATGTCAATGTCTCTCATCTCTAGATCATTTTCCGTGGCTATATATATTATATATATATTTATGAAATTTTCTGTGATGATACCATAATAGACTCACACGGAGTCCTACCCCTGCCAATAAGTGGCTGTAGCTTGGCCCCCTGGCTTTTGACTGCATGTACGTTTTCACTTTTTCCGAATCTATCCAATATAATATTATATTTTGGTATCAACAAATAGTGATAATTCTTCCCAAAAAAAAACTTATAATCAAATACTCTTCTCGTAACACTACGATGATATTGTAACTTTTTTAAATAGTATATACATATTTTATAAACAACATCAACAATAAAAGTTTTTTTTTTTCACTAGGTAGGGTCGGCTACATAGATCAAACAACGTTATTGTGCTCTATCAAATACCATACTTTCAAATAGACTATTTATTTCAATATCTTTTTTGATAATATCCCTTAGTGTTTTTAGTGGTCTATCTCTATTTTTATTTAAAAGATTATCTTCCATCTTATCAATTCTTCTCACTAGGGTTTCTAATGGTCTTTTCCTCACATGACCAAACTATCTTAAGTGAAACTCTGTTATCTTTTCATCAATGGGTGCTACTCCAACTTTCTCTCGAATGCACTCGTTCATAATTCTATCTTTTCTTGTGTGTCTACTCATCCAGCTCAACATTCTCATCTCTACAACTCTTATCTTATGCTCATGTTGACATTTTACCGTCCAACACTCAGTATCATACAGCATTGCTGGTCTTATAATTGTTCTATAAAATTTTTCTTTTAGCTTGAGAGGTATCTTGCGGTCACAAATAACGCCCAAAACATTTCTCCATTTTATCCACCTATCTTGAATCCTATAAGTTACATCCCCTGCAATCTCTCCGTCATTTTGTATAATAGATTCAAGATACCTAAACCGTTCAACTTGTGAAATAATATGATCACCAATTTTCACCTCCAAATTAGAGCTAGATCGCCTTTTGTTAAAATTGCATTCCATATATTCTGTTTTACTCTTACTTAGTGGAAACTCATGATTCTAAAGCCTCTCTCCATAACTCTAGTTTATCATTTATTCTTTGTCTTGTCTTTTCCACTAAGACTATGTCGTTTGCAAAGATCATATATAGGGGCACTAGATCCTAGATGTGTCCACTAAGTATGTCCAAAACTAAGGTAAAAATGTATGGGCTCAAAGTTGACCCTTGGTGTAATCCTATAGTTACTGGAAAATCTTGTGTGACCTCGCTATCCATTTTCACGCAAGTTGTAACCTATCATACATATCCTTGATAGCCCGGATATAAGCAACATTGACTCCTTTCTTCTCTAGTGCTTTCCAAAGGACTTCTCTTGGCTCTATCATAAGCCTTTTTCAAATCAATGAACACCATGTGAAGGTCTTTCTATTTCCTTCGCCCTAGCATGAATCCAAATATTTTATAAAACTTGTACAAATATTTTTTTTTCCATCAACAAAAAATTTTCAGCACCTAGACCCAAAAGGACAAGCAGAAAAGTAATGTAAAAAGAGGTAAGCGACAGACTCTCGTTCACCTCTGAACACACAGAACTGGCTATAAATTACACCATTTTTACTGAATTTTGTTGAAACACAATAATTACTATAATCTTACCATAATGCAATGGCTTCTTCAAATCCAATGCTTACAAAAACTCTCATGAAACTACACGTTAGTATCTAGTACCAAGTGCATGCATCTTTCCTTCAGGAATTAAGTTCTGAATTCTGATAGCTGCCACAAACTGCCAAGCTACATTTTTAATTGCTTGAAAAGACTGAAGCAGCTAAATTCTTCTTGTTATTCTTCTAGTTTAGGGCATATGCAAGCAACAAAGCAAAATTTGATCTTACAGTTTCTCCAAGCAGAGAGAAGAACAAATTAACAATACCTGTAATAAAAAAGACTGCATAATTTTTTGCCATACAGGTAAAATTGTTACCCTTCAATGATACAAGTCAATGTCAGATTTTTCTAAAATAAAAAATTCCATGTTAGTTTTATAACATGAGTACAACACTTATAAAATAACAAAAATTACATACTAAGTTTAGGACAAGTGTTTATCAACCATGTTGTTCAGTCACTACAATCAAGTGACATGTAATATTTGCCACTACAATATAAAATGCTTAACACTACAATTTATTGCATAAAATTACACCACAACTCCTTCTGAAACCCCTCTAATGGAATCTGTAGCCGGAGAAGGGAACACCACATTGTCATAAAGAAGGCCAGCTACAGCAGCACCAATCAGGGGTCCAACCCAATAGACTGCTTGATTCCTGAAACTACCACCAATGGCGGCCGAGCCAAAAGCACATGCAGGGTTCATTGACCCGCCAGAGAATGGACCAGCCGCCAAGATATTTGCCCCAGCTATTAAACCAACGGCAAGTGTGCCAATGGAACTCAATGGACCACGCCTAGGGTCCCTGGCAGCATACACAGTGTACACCAAAACAAAGGTTAGGACACCCTCTAATATGGATGCTCCAAACCCTGTCATCTCTTCTGCAATAGAGTATGTTGGGACATGCTGGAAAAACATAAAAAGGAACAGAGTGAATAACATTTATGTGGGAAAAAAAAACAACTCAAAAGAACTTTCTCATCTTCCCCACTTGACTAATTTCATCTTCCAAAAGCATAAAAAACACATACCGTTTTGGTGAGGATTATATTCAAATTCCATAAATAAAGATAATACTAACAAGAATGAGAAATGAAAAAGGCATTGGTAGTCAAATTTTGGATATGAGAACTTTACTCCAAAAGAAATAAGAAATAATGAAATTTAAATATGGATGAACTGCAAAGAAATGAAAGGGAAATACCATTCCAACAACAATGACCCTGAGGACAAGGCAAGCCATAACAGAGGCTATCAGCTGAGCAACCCAGTAAAACAGAGCAGTTGGTACACTAATGTGGCCTCCGACGGCCATTGCAAAGGTCACCGCCGGATTGACATGTCCACCGGAGATGTCCCATGCGATATACAAAACAGAGGACAATGCAAAAGCATTTGCAATGGCAACCAAAATCAGACTGGCTGGGTTCAGTGAAGCATCAGGCATCAATTTCCCTGTCATTTGTCAAACACCAATTAATCACATAAAAAAACTCAAGGCCAAGATGATGCACTCTTTTAGTTTTTATGAATGTCCTAGAAAAAAAAATACCGCTGCCCCCTCAATAAAAGGATTTACAGGGGCCAAGTCATGAAGTTGTTCATCACATGAACTTCTTGTTGAAATCTGAACCCTTTCAAATGATTTACACTGTCCAAGCAAAGAGTATGCGAAATTTCAAGTTGTAATCTGAAAAATGATTTAATCCCTTTATTTGTGACTCCTTGTAAACAAGGAAGACACATGCATGTTCCTTATCGCTATTCTTACAACTATCTTTGGTTCGATAACAATAACAACCAAACGAAATTAAATGGTCAAAACAGAACCTTAGAAAATAATTTAGGCTCATGAAAAATTGCAACTTAAAATTATCTATCTGAATCCTTTTCATGTATGTACATGCAAAATCCAACAAGAATATGCCTCAGAAATTTATTTCAGTCCCTGTTTTCTAGAAGTTATGATTGTATGTATCAGTTAGTTTCGCATTAAAAACAAGAGGCGTTTGTCCTATCTCTATTCTTACTAGCAATCACTCAATGACCTACGAAATGGAACTGAATGCTCAACCTAGAAACGCATAGTATCTAAGACAAAACTGGCAACTAAAGTTATCTGAATCCTTTTCATGCATAAACAAAAACCCATCAATAATGGCTTTAGAAATTGCTACAATCCCTCTATTATTTTTTTGTACTTTTTTCATGGTTATGATTATACATCAATTTCATGTTAAAAAACAAAAACAAAAACCATGCATGCATGTTAGGAATCCCCTTTCTTTATAGCACTCATCTAGTAACCAAAAAAACACAACTTGATTCAAAAAATATAGGCAAAGAGTACTCACGTGACGACATTCCAGAGCCAACCACTGCAAAGACATAGAAGAAAGTGGAGATAAACTCAGCGAGATAGGAGCGAAGTGCATTTCGGGTGACGGATTGATGAAAGCGGGAAGTGATAGTAAATGGAGCCATTGTGAGAGAGAACGCATGCAGGAGGGAGACAAAGAAAGGAACAAGTTTTATATAGAAGCAGTTGGACAAATAGGCGCAGCGTTTCGAGAGAGAGGTTTGCATTTCAAAACAAAAACTAACTATAACCGCCAAGCCAATGTCGCGGCTTTACCGGGGACATTTTTTTGTTCGTGCAGTTAACTGCCCTTGTACTATACTATATCTTTGATTCTTTATTAACCTGCATATTAAGTTATTAACACTGAACATACAAACAAAATATGGATCACGTTCATCTCCTTTTACCCACTAAATGAGAGGGTCACGTAGAAAGACATAAACTATTTTGTATAAAATTGATAAACTCCAAAATACATAATGGTGGGTTTTAAAGTCTTCAGGCTCCCAAGGTCCTTAATTTGAGATGTGTACATCATAGTATATTGCTTTGTGAAAATTCATGGAGTGCAAGGGAAAGTTTGTGTGCAATTGAAGAAATTTGGAGTTGAAGGATGGTAGGACAATGGAAGGTACGCCATTGGTGGTTGTCAAGAACCAATTTTATTGTGTCAAAATTTAATTTATTTATCCAGACTCAAAAGAATTGAGGCATCGGACTCGACTAATTAACCATAAAGGCTATGACATAAATGGGCCATGATGATGACGCCCTAGAGTATTTTGTTCTTTAGATGAATAAAAAGTTTTTGAGATGTGCGTTTTATTATTGTCATTAAACAATTAAAAACACTTCTAACATGTTTGTTAATGAGTAGCAGATACTCGACCCCTTATGCAGACAACCGCTTGGTAACACAGCCCGAGATATATTATGTTAAGAATTAATTATTCTAAAACCTTGAACTATTAAGTAAAGGACTTCAAAATATTTTTATTTATATTTCTTGATCACCAGTACAGAGCCTGCCATTTCATTTGTCAATTGTCATTGCCTTCTCATCTCTGACTAATTGTTTTCTGTGCCATCGTCACCAACGACTAGACAAACCAAATAGAGTATCGATGTCATAATTGTCCATCCTTTTACACCCGCTTAAGCGTTTCACCATTGGCTCACGTATTTCTTGAGAGATCCATGTTAACTCAAATCAATCTTGTGAGATGGCAAATGCTGTCTTCAGATTGATTCTTTGAGCTGAAGGCATTAAAACCAAAAATGCTTTGATATTTGCTTACAGGAAAAAAAGGTGTTGCCATCACTCTCAAATTTGCAATTTCTGTTTGCTGATTTTGGAAGTACGGAAATGAAATCGCACAGGGAAGGGATTGCTACATTCTAAGCATAAATAAAGAAAATGCTATCATTTCTTTGCTCTCTCTGTTTCCCTCTTCTTGAAATAATTTCATCTTGTACAACTTGAAAATTGATCACATAAGGACAGTGAATAACCATACATACAATTGCTTTGAAGATGCCTGTTATGCTATGGGGTTGTTATCAGATGATAAAGAATTTATTGATGGTATTAAGGAAGTTGCAATAATGGCCTCTGGCCCTTATTTGAGACGGCTATTTGTTACACTGTTGGTCTCAAGCACAATGAGTAGACCTGCATTTGTATGGGAACAAACATGGAAATTTCTGGCAGATGGAATTATTTATGCCCGAAGGAGATTACTAAATAACCCAGGTATCAATTATTTCAAAGTACATCTAATTTGTTAAATCTTATCCTTAATGATTTGAATTCCTTAATTGATTTGCATTGTTAATATACATTTTTTATGCATTTTTTTATAAAAAATTTGGACATAATAATATATTTTATCATATTGAGTATTATTCAATGTTGCTTTGGTTTACAGATCTCAACATTGAAAATAAAGATTTGAAGAATTTATGTTTAATTGAAATTGAAAAGTTACTTCGTTCAAATGGAAAGTCTCTGAAGGATTTTGGGAGTATGCCATACCCTCATCACTCTCCAATGAATGAATATGAAAACATTTTGCTGATGGAGGAACTTGATTATAATAAAGAAGAAATGATTGCTGAGCATTGCAAGTTATTTTCTTCTCTCACAGATGAGCAAAAAAGAATTTACAATGAAGTAATTAGTAATGTGATGATTGGAAAAGGAGGTTTTTATTTTGTGTATGGATATGGGGAACAGAAAGACATTTGTGTGGAGAACCTTATCGGCTAGACTTGATTTGAAGGTAAAATAGTTATTAATGTTGCGTCCCAAGGGTATTGCTTCCCTTCTTCTACCGGTGTGACGACACATTCAAAGTTTGTCATTCCATTGTCTCTCACAGAGGAGTCAACTTGCAACATTAAACAAGGAAGTTTAAAGGCTGAACTTCTTCGTTATACAAGCCTCATTATTTGGGATGAAGCTCCAATAATAAACAAATGGGCTTTTGAGGCTCTTGATAGAACTCTGAGAGATATTATGAGGTTCTCAAATATCAATAACTTAGACAAGCTTTTTGGTGGTAAAGTTGTTGTATTTGGGGGAGACTTTAGACAGATATTGCCAGTCATACCAAAAGGAAGCAGAGAAGATATTGTTATGGCCACAGTCAACTCATCTAAATTGTGGAGTCATTGCAATGTTCTTAAGTTAACTAAGAACATGAGACTACATTCAGGATTTCCCACATCTAACAAAGATGAAATAAAGGCATTTGCAGATTGGATTATTAAAGTTGGTGATGGGAATTTGGGAGGTGAAAATGATGGTGAAGCAGAAATAGAAATACCAGAAGATCTTTTAATTTTAGATTCCAAGGATCATATTGCAACTATTGTTGAATTTGCGTATCCTAATTTGATTGATAATATGAAAGATTACAAGTTCTTTGAGGATAGGGCAATCCTTGCTCCAACGCTTGAAGTTGTTGAGAAAGTCAATGCGTTCATTCTTTCATTAATGCCTGGTGAAGAAAAACATTATCTTAGTTCAGATTCAATTTGCAAAGCAGATCAAGATGTTGGTATTGAAGCAGAATGGTTTACTACTGAATTCTTGAATGAGATTAAGGTATCTGGGATTCCAAATCATAAGTTGACACTAAAGAAGGGAGTTCCGATTGTAAGTTTTAGCAGGAACATTGATCGAGTAGGATTGTGCAATGGGACAAGGTTAATTGTAGATGAAATGGGAATTAATGTCATTGGTGCAAGAATACTAATGGGAAGTCAGGTTGGGGAGAAGATTTATATTCCTCGATTGAATCTAATACCATCTGATCCAGGAATACCTCTAAAGTTTCAGAGAAGACAATTTCCAATAACTCTTTGATTTGCTATGACCATTAATAAGAGTTAAGGACAAACACTGACTCATGTTGGTTTGTTTTTACCAAGGCTGTTTTACTCATGGTCGAGTTGTATGTTGCGATTTCACGAGTCAAATCCAAGAGTGGTTTGAAGATTTTGATTTGTGATGATAATGACAATTTATGCTGAACAACGAAAAATGTTGTCTTCAAAGAAGTGTTCCAGAAGATTTGAATATATGACAATTAAATTAACATATTTATTTGATGAAAGGTTGATACATATCGTTTAAATCTTTAATATATTATCTATTCTTCTTATAATTTTTTCTCTTACTAATGTTTGATTACAAATTTTGTTAATTGTAGGTTTCAAGCGTTCACATGTTGTATTTGGAATAATGATATTTAATATCATTATTTTAGAACTTATACATTTATATTTTGTACAAACAAATAATTTTTTTTTGTATTATCATCATAAATGCAATACTTATATATAATGATTGAATTCTACATGTAAATTAATTTATTACATATTTTATTATTTCTTTTCACATACAGGATTCTATAATAAAAAAATGATCACTTTTTTCCGTGCATTGCACGGGTAAAACACACTAGTTAATAATACATGAAAAATGGGGTCGGTAAGGATTTGGGTAAAGGCCGAAGATTCAAGTCATAGTAATGACTCCCAATGTAACGAAATAAAAATAAAAAAGGCGGCTTCATATAGAATACTCAGAATTCAAAAGTACCATTTTGGTCTCATTTCCTCTTCCTTTTCTGTTAATTCTCGATACTGGTACCACTCTGCCCCAGCCTTGCCTACTGGTATTGGAGACCTCACAAAAATCTCAACAGGCCTGGGGACGTGCACAGCCAAAAGCAATTCCCCAGCTGTCTCTATTGGTTTTGGTTCTGAGATTTTGAGTGACCTACTAATTGGCTCAACAGTAAACCATCCTAGACCTGATATAGCTATATCACAAGCTGGCCTGCCCCACAAGAAAAACAAGAAATTTCATATTTATCTATTATTCATAAATATTAGCATTTTTGGCTGAAATGAGTCAGCAATAAACACTTGAATAAGCTAAACAAGGTTCTAATGCCAAAATAAAACTTTTTACGTATATAAAGTTGCTATAAGAGAACTAACTCAGAGTGATACCTTTCCATATCTTCAAATTTTACTTGCAATTTACGTTCCGATTCAAGTCCTCTCCAGTTCTCAGCCTTTTCTTTTCCACTTGGTGGGGTAAGCAGAACTCCAAGTTCTTTCTGTGACAATAAAGCAAAGCCCTTATTCAGGTTTGAGGTGGAAAGATCCAAAAATTTACAAGTGGCACAAATCCCATTTTTTGTTGACATGAAGGATAGGAATGGGGGAGAGAACTTAGGCATCAATAATCTAATTAATAGATCTATCATATGACTATATCTGTGCATATTGCTACCAGACTTCCTATGAGGAAAAGATTTCAGCTCCAAAACCTAAATAGCCCAAAAGGACACAACAAAGAAAAAACCAGTTTACAAGCAGCAAAGCAATGAAAAAAGAGAGAATCCACAGATTCTCATGGAACTCTGCACATACACAACTAGTTATAAATTCTATCTACATATATGAAACACAGGCTATATAATATCATTAACAAAAATGATATTTGTACAACTCATTTCTACACCTCCCCCTGCACCATTGCATTATCAAATATTATTGAAAGTTGAAATTATTATCAACTATTCTGCAAAAGTTATCATCCAAACCCAGTAACGGTTTTTGCTCATAGGTGCCCTTGTTTGAATGAGAACTTTTGCAAAATGGTTGATAACAATTTCAACAATATTTGATAACACAATGAGGTGTGGGGGGAGGTGTAGAAATGAGGTGTACAAATAACATTACTCTATTATTAAAGAGAAATAGCTTCTTCACCTCTAATAAATCTAATGGCAAAAAAACCTATGAAACTATAGCAGTAGTAACAAATACTATTCTCTTGTTCAGGAATTATGTTCTAGTAACCAGAAGCAGAGAAAAACTAAGAACCAATGGCAATAGATTCCATCATAAACCGCCAAGCTACATTTTTTATTAAGTGAAAAAACAGAAGCAGCATTATTTTTCCAAGGATTTTTAGAACAGAATGCATAAACTCAACTTGGTTGCTCAAATTTGCAAGCACAAACAGCTCAAATGTTTTGCGAACTAGACCAGTCTAGGCCAGATTTAAGCAACAACATAGAGTTTAGTCTCTTATAGTTTCTATAAACAGATTGGATGACAATACCTGATAAAATTCATCTGCTTTCGCTGTGGGTACCATATGAATTGGTAGGCTCTTGGGCCCGTAAAATGTCAAACATGTTTCTGGGAGAACCTGAAAACATCAGGACTGATGACATTATTTAGACGAGAAAAAGGGAGTACAATATAAATAAATAGCCCTATGACATGATGTAAAAATTGCAAGCATATAATTAAAACCTTCAAGACATCAATTCTGACAAGACCTCCCCAAAATATCGAAAATGCATTCAAGCTATTCACTTTGGAACTGCCTTCCACTACATTGTTGGAGGATACTTGAGAACTCTAGCAATAACAATGAGGGCTAAGTTAGCAGTACTTATATTGGTATAAAGTCTAAAACAATTTTGAACAGAACATACTGGGAAAGATCGGCCCCTCAGTCGGCTTTGAGGAGCAAGGGAGGGTAGATCTTCAGAATGAACAACTGCAGTTTGCCTATGGTAGAGATGAACTCCAGGAGTGTCATATAGTTTCTGCATGAATTACAAAAAAATTAATAAATTTAAAAACTCATGAGATTAAACAGCTGTTTAATCTTTAATATATAAAACAGAATGACACACCCCTCCTCCTAGGAAAGCATTAATTTGAATTGGCCCTAAGGTAGTTCCAGGAACTGCAGATTGTATTGGTTTGTACTTCTGTGCAGCTGCAGCCACCGGATCTTTTGTTGCCATTGTTTCTGACATCAAATATTAAAAAGTCAAGATGGAGAAACAGTGTATCTGAAAACTTTGGAATTGCCAAAATGATAGGCCAAACAAGAGATAATTTAGAGGGACAATTTAATAAAAAAATTAAAAATATTGCACAACATCTATTTCAACAGAGTTCCATTTGAACCATACACAAATTGATGAGACAGCAGAAGCCAAAAGGAAACAAATAAATTATTTATAGCTCCTCTGTATCGTATGAATGACACAATCCTACACTGTTTTATCTGATATACGAGGTGTTTAACCTGTTGGTCACCACATCAACAAAACCAAAGCTGGCATGGTTCAGTATCTAAGGAAAGGTTCAAGCACAATGCAAACAATGACCATGCAAAAACTAATACCAAATTCTGTTTGGGTTTGTGAATAATGAAAAGCCATCTAAAACAAAATGCACAAGACAACAACAAAATTCAATATAATGAAGGTAATATATCATTAGTGTTCAGAGCAATTTTTCAATCATTGCTCGAAATAAACAACTGAATTTCATACTTAAAAAACGAATAAGCTTAATCCTAATACTTACAATGCATGGAAATATAACTGACTTACTCAGTAAAGCATTGATGAAAGCAGATTTCCCAACATTAGCTGAACCCTGTAAAACAAAAGATAAAATAAAATAAAAGTTTTAGTCACTTCGGTTCTTGGCTCAATTGGGAAAATTTGGAGCTTAATGACCAAAGGAAGATGAGTTAAGAGTATTAACACAGGAAAAATGTAAGATTTGTATAATAAATGAGATACTAAAGCCAATCTTCAAAAAGTAGGAAGTAGGAACCTAAATTTAGACTAGTACATGTTTTACATTAGGAAGAGAAAAATAAGAAATGAGTACAATTTAATATCTGGATCCTTCTATTATTTGCAATAAACCTAAGGTATATCACACTAACAAAATCCATTGACAACTCAGTAAAAACATCAATGCAGGAACATCAGCTTGTGTTTCAATCATAACCTGCTTAAGCATATGAAACTTCTGGTTCAAAGACTTACCAGAATGTATACATCTCTTCCCTGAAAAAATGAAAATAAATAGAATTTCAGTAGGAGGAAAACTAAGAAAAAGTCGATGATAACATGTGAATTGAACTCCATATACTTTAAAGGTTCAAGTCAAGACCCTTCAGACCTAGGTCATGACGTTAGCTCTTTATGCTTCATTTGTGTATCACATGTTTTAAGGAGTGCAGAATGCAGATTACAAAGACATGTATTTGTTTTCTTTTTTCATTCTTTCTAACTTTTCATCGTTATATATTTACTTAAATATAATAAGCCGTCATCATCATTACTATTGTTGTTAACTTGTTATTGCTTTTGATGTTTTTGACAAGAGGAAGAACAAATTAATAACGAGAATGGCACATGGGTTTCCTACTTCAAGGATTTTTATAACAGCCTATGACTTATCCAACATAGGACAAGTTCAATTTACAGAAAACATTTCAAATTACAATAACATGATGATCAACATCACTCGTGACATTTGGCAGTACAGACTCAACACCTTTATAAATAAGGTTAACAAAGTTTATGCCATCTTAGATGTAAAATTAAATGGCAATGTATCATCAAGTTTCCCAAAACAACCTCTTGGCTTCTTTGAGAAATGTAATCAGTATTAAAAAAAAGGTAAGCAGTGAAGGAGAAAAGAACCTTCTTCTCTTTCTGGATTTCTGATATCACTCCAGTTATTCCAACCAATGATTTTGAACTGGTTAGATGGACACTGAGAACACTGCAAAGAATATCAGCATTTGAATTTTGATAAGTTAATCTCTTCAGCTCAGGTTATAAAATTCACCATAGTTCCACAGAAAAAAAAATTAAGAATTGGATTCATCTCATCTGAAGCAACACCACTTAACACTAAATGTATGTAAATGCTTTCTCACTATAACTTCCACTGAATTCATGTAATGATATAACATATAATTGAACAAGATGCCACAAATTAGTAAATTCAAAGTTAATAATTTAATGCAAAGAATATGGATTTGTACATGAAACTTACTTCAGCTTCTTTCTAGTGGTAGCCTCTACAACCCAATCCCCAACACAATTAAGATCAGTATCTCTTGGAAGGAGATCAACCTACAAAGAAAACATACTGTTAAAATATGAAAACCATATTATTGTAAAATCAAAACCCTATCAAATATTCACGAATTCACCCCCATAAAATCCTATCATATACAGTAATGAGCTACATGCATATTATTACCTTAGTTACCACCAATATTATCGGATTAGCACCAGCAAGATCACGCACACGGGACAAAAAGCTGCCATTGAAGTCAACAATATCAACCTAGAAGTGATTACTTCAACAAATTAGACGGGTAAGCTTTATTACTTTCAGCCACTCATTATCATTAATTGGAAAATAAACAAAAGGTATTTTAACTACTGCAGAATAATTGAAATCCTATATGATAATTTGAACAAGTCTCAGGTGCAGATTTTTCCATTGAATAAAATGAGAGCATAGTTTTTACCATTAATTTGTTTGCATAGCCTGAATTTTTTTAAATGATGAAATTCTAAGCATCCAAAGTCAATTCAGATTTTTCTGCAAAAAGTTTCCAAGTAAAATTTGTAACATAAGTACAACACTTTAAACTTAATGATTAATTACACATAAACAGGTGTTTATCAACCATCAGCCATCCAGTTGCTAAAAACAAGCTGTCAAGTAATATCCACCCTTACAATTTATAATGTTTTCTACTAATATTATATTGCACTATATACTAGGAGCTTCTATTTGCCATAAAATAAATCGAACATAACTTTCAAGAGATATAAGAAATTTCTCTAAGAATCAATCCATAAATTAATTGAATGCTTTCTTACAACAAAAAATTGAAAACATCTGTGCTACATATAATTGCACAAGCATTTCAACATGGAGCCTATATAAGACCGAATTCTACACATAATTAGTTAACATTTCTTAAGATAATTCATTCAGTCGACTTAAAGAAAAAGCTGGATTAGTTAGTTTACCAATTTCACGATTAAAGCTTTCTCATGACGTAAATGAGACAACTTTTCTCGAAGCTCTTCAGCAGTAATAAATAATTTACCACCAGGGTATCCTCCGTGTCCACCAACAGCAGTTATCATGTGGCCATGAGACAAAAGCCGGCATCGCCTACAGAGAATGGTTTTAAGCTGGTGGTGTTTCTTCTTCTGCATCATAAACATGCAATCTCATTTCATGAGGATTTTGGACACTATTTATCAACAAAACAATCAATGTAGTTTGCCTCAGAATTGCAATTCCCAAAGCTATATTACGTTTAGCCTAAGACAGCGAAAATCAGAGAACAAGAGAACCACATATCAAATAAATTATATAAATCCAAAAAAATGAACAAAAATAGTAGAAATAAATTGATACCAATTGATAGGTTTCGAAATCTACAAAACCAGGGGCATCTATTTCCGAAGTTTGCAAGGGAGCCCCGCAGCCATAACAAGAAGCGACGGCGAAAGAAGCTTTCAAAGGCTTGTCTTTGTTGTTTTTCCTTTTCTCCTTCTTCTTGTTCTCCTTGAGGACCAGCTTAGCAGCCTCAATGGACTGCTGCCGTTCAAGGAACCTCTCACCCGGTGACGGAGCAGCTGCGCCGGTGCCTTCCGATTCCGATTCCACGGGACCATAATTTGAGAAACGCGCATCTGAGAATGGCGCTTTAGGAGAAACCTGGGACTGTGACCGAGAAAATTCGCAGAGAATGAGGCAAGGTTTGGTGCCCAGTTTGAGAATTTTGGAGTTGAAGGGTGTGTAGTGGTGTTGGTGTGGAAGAGGGAGAGGTGTGAGGAAAGTGGATAGGGTTTTATTACAAAGCGCCATTGCAGAGTTTTTGCTTTTGAGCTCCCGCTCCCACTCCCGGGAATAGAATATAGAATAGATAGATAGTCAAATAACTTGGATGGAAAGTGCAAACGGCTTGGCGTTTATTCCAACTGTATATGTTAAAATGGGCTCCGCCAATCGAGTCTGCTCATTCGGCCAGAAAAATGTGACGGGCCAGGCTTTATTCTTATTGACCCAATAAACGTCAGTTTGGGTCGGGCCAGCCTTTCACTTTTATATGTAATTCGAGGTTAAATTAGATTAGGATATGTTAAAATAGAAGATTTCTCCGATATATTTTCTTTTAATAAGAGTATTTATATTTTTTCATAATTAGTGGAAATTTGTTTAGTATTTTTTATTTTTATAAGGGTATCTATTATGACTCAAGCTCATGAGAATAGTTTAACTGAAAAGACTAGCCTATTAGGTAGGAGAGCATCATGATTTAAGTCTCTTATTTAGTTGTCTTTTCTAGGCAAGTATCAGTATCTCAAGTAATTAGTGATTAATGTTTAGCTATGTATCTTATTTGATTGAAATATAAATAAATTAATTATGTTTCAAATAAATAGAATATGTGACCAAATATTAACCATTAATTATAAAAAAGATACAGTATCATCACAAAAAATAAGATTACTAAAAAACCTCTTATATTTTATCATAGGGTTATCTTTTGTGAGAAATTATTATGTACCATGATGTATTTTTTTAAAGTGGATAATGAGGGGGGAGGGAAGAAAAAAATGATCTCAACCCTTGTTTAAATGATTTTTAATGAGGAAAAAGGAGGGCAAATTTATTCGTCATTTCCTTTCAAAGCCTAAAAATTATTCCTTTTAAATTAGGGGATAAGGAGGAGAAAATGATTCATTTTTAATAAAATAAGGTTAACAACATAAGGACTATATTATAAATTTAATTTAAAAATATATTTTTTCCTTCTACTTTAATTTTAATTCTCAAACAAGGATAAGAGACTTTGTCTTGATTTTTTTTTCACTTAAACATCCAAATAAGGAGAAGAGAATCCTCCTCCATCCATTCCCTTCCCTTTCGACCCCTTTCTTTTTCTCAAACATAACACATGACAACATATAACCATACCTTTCATTAGATTAAAAGCTCTTGAGAATATTATTCTCATATTACGTATGTTTTTTTTCATCTTTTGCTTGTTGACTAAATAATGACAATTGGTACAATTTTTAAGATTATCAAATAAATTAAATTATTTAAAAATTTTAGTTTTATTTATTCCTTTAGTGGATGAAGTTTGTAAGAGTTTCTTTTTAAAATTGAAATCTTGCCTATTATCTTTTAAAAATATTATTCTAAATACTGTTTTTCATAAAATATGAATTTATCATTAATGGTAAATCCTTATATTTCCAAGTATTTTTTTTGTGTCCTATATATATCTCCCCAATGTTTGTGGTATACTGCATAAATTCAGATTAATAAGTACAAAAAATCATGGTTTCTAAAATCACATCAAACCGATTGATTGGAAAAACTAAGATGGAGGTCTTGTCCTACTCAAAAAATCACATTTTCAAAAGTCGATGTGAAAACAGGAAATCGGTTGACCCGTGTAGACTAACCTTAATTGGACTAGTTGAATTAATTTAATTTTTTTTATTAAATTAGTTTAAAAAATATTATTATATTAAATTATTTGATTCTCAATTTATAATAAAAATTCAATTTCTCTCTTACTAACTTGTCAAAGAATGTTAAAATGAGTCAAGCCCAACTGATTAATATGAAAACCAAACAAAACGTGAGTGTTAGAATAGGAAAATCTCATCCTGAAATACAATGCCAGCCTGTCGACCAGATATAATTAATTCACTTAATTGAGTAGGTGAAAAATGGAAATGAATTAGACATAAATGGAATACGTTACTATCTTAAAATATATTTTCATTTTCCACCTATATATTATTTTTCACGTGCTCAAGCATGTATATCTTAAATCGAAAGGAACGAGAAAATATACTCCAAAACTGGATATGGAAATTACTCATTCGATTCAACATAATATCTTACACGTAGTAGCATCAATTACAGTAATAGAGAAAACAGCTTCCTGTCGGATCTAACATCAAACTGACAGTTTGAATGAAAGATCAATTACAAGAACAAGAATTGAAAATTAAAATAATTACAAAAGCAAGAAGAAAAACATTTTTAATGCATATGCGTAGTTCCCAATTTCAAATTCCACAAGGTTGCAATTTCTGTAGTATAATTTACCTTTCACCTACCAACAGAGAAAATAATAGAAAATTAAGGCTATGTTTTGAAGTTTTATGATGGATGGAATGGAATGGAATGGGATGGGATAGAGTGAAATAAAGTTCTCGTACCACTATTTAGATGTTTAGTGATGAAAATGAAAGAAAACTTTCATTCATTTGTTTGAAAGTTCTAATGGAATAAGATGGAATTGTAATAATTGTATATTTGTAATTATCATATTACCCTTACTTCATACATATTAATCTTAATTATTTATTTTATAAAATTTAATATTTTGAATAACATTTTATTTTCAAATACCTTTCCATAAGCTCTTATAGAAATGTGAAATGAGAAATCTGAAAGAATTTTTCAAATTTATTTTAAGTTATGATAAATTTGTAATTTTGATATTATATTTTATAAACATTAATTGATATCATCTCATTCTCCCCAATTTGGGGGGGGAAGAAAAATAGGAAAATATGATAGTATGGAATAGAATGGAATGGAAATCCCCTCATGTCATTCATTTCCATCCTCTTTTAAAATATTTAAACAATGGTATCTCTTATCATCTCATTTCATTTCATCATTTATCACCAATCTAAACATAGCCTAAGAGAGAAATTAATAGTGAAGGGTCAGTGGTCAGCTAGCAGCTGCATAGGGCTTGGTAGGCTAGTTACTAGCCCACACTAAAATCATCATAACCTAGTTTGGCATGAAATTAGCTTGGTCTGATGCAAGTTGACTTAAATGAGCACAAACTGACCCGAATTGACAATTCTAAACTTGTTTGATGTGGGATAAATAGGATTATGTAATGCAATATTAGCTTGCCTCCAATTTATAATATGAAGTTTATCTCTCTGTTTACTTATTCAATATGGGACCAGGATGGGATGAGAGGTTTTGTCTCTCCTTTTGATTTATTTGACGTGGGACTTACATAAGTTAGAGAATGATAACAGTTATAATATTTTTAGTTTAATATTTATTGTATGTAATAAATTAATTTAATCATGTTATAAATAAATTTCAATGTTTTTCTCCATAATTTTATACTTACACTTAACATATTATGATTTTTTTACATATTGTCATATATTTATATAATATATATGTATGTATAAAACTATGGAGAATCTCAAAACCTTAAACTTCTCTGATTATTAGTTCAATAACCGATTTAATTTTCAAAATATTACCCAAAAAAAAAAGATATGGGAGAAAGAAACAAGTGAAAGAAATTATGAAAAAGCCTTTTTCTAGAGTGCTACATTCAGGGTTTGTCACCTGTGCTGATATAGGCAAAGTGAAATAAAACACACACAGTTGAGGCTCTTATAAAGTTATGGTTTCGGCCACATCCACCTGCATGTATATTCATCGCACACGCCATTTTTTTTTAGGTTTGCCAAGCACTTTTTTCTATAGGTGACAAGAGAATAGACGTTTTTCTTTTTATCACTGAACAATGGGCCCGGAATTTCAGTTATACCATGATGTATGCAGGTTCCAGAGTTCTATCTCATTTTCGTCTGTTCGTTTGATGTTGAACTTTCCTTCACGGAAGAAAAAGGGAATTGGCAAATATAAAGTTAGTTTTACAAAAAAATACGATCATCTCGCAAACCTGAATTGAAATACAATTGAAGATCAACTATTTGTAATTAGTTTTAAAAAACAATAGTGGGATATCATTTATATTTATAAAAATAGATATCGCTAATATTCTTTAAATATAATTTATTCTTAACTTGATGTTGTTTTTATATGAGTAAGTGGTTAGAGATTCAATCCTTATGTCTACTCGATACTTTAAGCCTAATATGCCGAGACATTTCGCAAATATATATTCCTCACTTAACATTTTTGACTTCTATATATGTTAGTTTATACGGTAACGACGCTTCTCAAGTTTGATCTTTGTAACCTACTTCCTCTTTTGTATGCCTCAAACCTAATCATTATTAAACCTTCACTCGATGGTTTAAATCTTTGAAATATTTTTAAAAAATGATATTACTTAAAGTTGTTCCAGATTTTTGAAGCAAAATGAGTGTTGCCTTTAATTTGAAGTTTATATACAAACAGTAACAATGAAAGCATTATTTACAGTTTGTGGCCTAACTAAATTAAACTAACAAATGACAAACTTTATTTAAGGAAAGGTTGCGGTGATGGAAGAAAGACGAATGAGAGAGTTGGTTGCATATTCCACTTTAAATTTTTAAGATCCCTTTTGTTTCTTTTACACGAAAGGCTATGTTCCACAGATACAGAAGTTACAGAAAAAGATAATGAACTTCTCTACATGATAGTTCCAACAATAAAAAAAAAGATTCGAAAAGTAGAATAAATCAGCAGCTTATTCGTATTTGATTTTAAAAAATAATATACTAATAAGTTTCACGTCGACAAGATGTCATATATAAGATGAAATTGAACTCAATTATCATTAAAGAAATAAAAAATAATGTGCTGTACAAATATTTATATAGTCTCAACAAATACATAAATCAGTAGTAAATTGATTATTGGAATGCTTGAAGATTTTTGCTTTTTTATATAAAATTTAATAAAAAAGATATAGATGTTTAAAATTTAAATTCTCTTATATTTCTTACTAACATAAGACGGTTATATTATGAGAGAGGAAGATAAAATTTTTAATATGATAAGACTTATTGATATTTGTATAGAGTTTAATAATTTTATTTTTATATATTTTCTTTTCATAACATGACGCTAAAGAATGTTAGTGAATAATATGAAAGTATCTTCATGTGATATGCTCTCTAAAGAAAGCATCGTACGCCAATCGGCTAAAAGAACAAAGAAAAGTCTAATAGAAAACATCGTAACGACTAGGCAAAAAGAAATAAAGAAAGAAAACTGTAACTACCTGTAAGGGATTTAGATTTCTTTCAAAGTGGAAAGAGAATGAAGTGTGAAAAAACACTTCCCATTGCTCAAATTAAATGCACCAACTTCAGGTGAGCGACGTCACAAAAAAACCACCTACATGCGTTCCAAACATCTCTGCCCGCAACCTTTCGGCCTTTTTTCTAATCCTGATCTTCAGGAGCTTTACCCTGTCCATATCCCTGCAACTAACACATACCTTAATGAAAATGCCCTCCTTTTTATTTTTAATATTATTATATTTTTGCCATCTACTAGCATTTTCTGTTGAATTGTATTCTCCATCTCAATCTCCCTAACTCATTTTCACTTCTATAAATGCCGAACAAGCTTAGCACGAATCTTCATACCCAGTCATCTTCTGTTTATTCAAGAATATAACTCATCCTAGCAAAAATGACTGGCATTAGGAACCTTACTTGTGTTATGGCCCTTCTCGGAGTCTTTCTCATTTCAGCCCTAGTTTGTGATGCTAGGGTTCTCCGCGTTACACCTGGATTTGTTCAAACCCAGGGCACAGAATTTGTGCTAAATGGCTCTCCATTTCTGTTCAATGGCTTTAACTCCTACTGGATGATGAACGTAGCTGCTGATCCAAACCAAAGATACAAAGTCTCCAATGTATTTCGCGAGGCTTCAGCTGCGGGTCTTACTGTGTGTCGTACATGGGCGTTTAGTGATGGTGGCGTTCAAGCTCTACAAATATCGCCTGGTCTCTACAATGAGCGTGTATTTCAGGTTTAGTCCTTTTGTTCCATATTTATCTAGCTAGATCAACGATCTGTTTCTTCTCCTGTATAGTATAATTCATCATTCATTTGGTTTAGACTAGAGTAAAAATGATACATACGTTTTTTGTTAAAAAAAAATTTTTGGTGAAAGTTTTTTGTTAAAATATTTCTTTATAGATATAGTGGGGTTATACATCTTTCTTTTTAAAATATTGCTGTAGTCATAATAATGCTAACTGCAGCAATATATAGCTTCAACTAATGTTGAATCTCATCTATAAGAGTTAGGGATAATTAGTTGTTTAGAACATTTGGGTTATACATTAATTGCAATGTAAAATGATTCTATTATTTAAATTGTTACATGACGCATGAATTTTGAGTTAAAAATTTATACGTTTTGTTGCGCAATATAATACAAAAGAATGGTTCCTAACTACTTCTGGCTATTGAGGGCAGGCATTGGACTTTGTGGTAGCAGAAGCGAAAAAGTATGGAGTGCGTTTGATTTTGAGCTTGGTCAACAATTACCAGGATTTTGGTGGAAGACCTCAGTATGTGCAGTGGGCTAGGAGTTGTGGAATTCCTGTCAACAACGATGATGTCTTTTACACGAACCCTGTTATAAAGGGTTACTACAAAAACCATGTCAAAGTACGTCAAATATTAGGGAACTTGATCAAATTCTGTTAACTTGAAATGAGAAAAAACCACTCCCGTCTTATAAATAAATTGGAGTTAATGAGTCTTTAATAACATTTTCTAATTAATATATGCTCTTGATTTTATTGCAGAGGGTGCTGACAAGGATCAACACAATCACTAGAACAGCTTATAGATATGAACCAACCATCATGGCTTGGGAACTAATTAACGAACCGCGCTGCCAAGTTGATTACTCTGGCAAGACCATAAATGTATGTTGAAACTCAAATATATTAGTTACATTACTTCTACCATATTATGTTAGTTAACTATATTTTTAACGTATTATGTTGATTTGTAATATGCTAATCATTCATGCATGTTTGTTCTTGTAGGCATGGGTTCAAGAGATGGCTCCCTATGTGAAATCAATTGACAATAAACACTTATTGGAGGTTGGCATGGAAGGATTCTATGGAGACTCAATCCCAGATAGAAAGCAATACAACCCTGGTTACCAAGTTGGTACAGATTTTATTAGCAACAATCTCATTAAAGAAATCGACTTCGCAACAATCCATGCATATCCTGATAATTGGTAAGTAGTGATCATCCCTACAAATAAAATTCCTTTTGATTAACAATTATTGCATATGTAACCTAAACAATTATGGAACCATATAAACAGGCTAGCTGGACAAAATGATACCGTGCAAATGGCATTCATGCAAAGGTGGATGACAAGTCATTGGGAAGACTCAAGAACAACCTTGAAGAAGCCATTGGCGTTTACTGAATTCGGGAAGTCGAAGAAAGATCCGGGGTATAGTATCAGTGCAAGAGATTCATTCATGAATGCTGTTTATTCAACCATCTACAATTTGGCACTAAATGAAGGAACATTTGCTGGGGGCTTGGTTTGGCAACTTCTGGATGAAGGGATGGAGTCATATGATGATGGATATGAGATTGTTTTGTCTCAAAACGCTTCTACAAGTAGTGTTATAAGTCAACAGTCTTCTAAAATGATTGCACTTGAGCATTCTTTGAGCATCCCGCAGGGAACAAGGAGTTGATCTCTTAAAGACTAGTGATGTTTTCTTGGTCATAAGTTTTTTTTTTTTTTTTGGCATTGGGGAGTTAACAAATAAGAAGTTGGAATTCCACAAGAAGTAATTTTATTGGTTGTTTTACATTTAAGAAAAACTAATAATAAATAAAAGTATTTATGGAATCCGTTTATATAACATAGTCTTTTTATGAAGCTAACTAATCCTTTTGAAAGGAAAGAAGCAAAGTGCTTACCAATAATGATACTCTCACATTACATATATTTATATTCACATATATTTCACATAGCTTTAAAAAGTATTGAATAACATTCTAATCGCATTACAATTTTTTAAATAGCTTAATTAAATTATTATACACATAATACGTGTAACGTAACTATGCTAATCTTTTGCAGTTGCTATATAATAAGTAAACTATATTTTTTGTTTTTTTAGTCTCTTAAATTATTTACACATCTGGAAAGCAAGATCATTATCCATTCATTATCCATTGTCTAATAAGAAATGACAAAGACAGAACCGTCTCGCCCTTATCACAATCTCGAAGCAGAATATTTCGAATGAGATATTTATCATATTCGATAATTTATAATGTTTAAAAAGGAGTTTATATGAGTGAGTTATTAATTATTTATTAAGTAATAAATATTTAAAAATTTATTAAATAAAAATAATAATTAATAAATATTTAATAACTTACTTTAAATATTTAAAGGAAAAAAATAAGTATTAAGTAATCTCATATCCCAAAAAGAAAAATGATGATAACCATAAAGGTCAAAGGTGACTCTCAGCCACGTAATTAATAATAATAATAATAATAATAATAATAATAATAATAATAATAATAATAATAATAGTATGAGGTGAGACACGATTAAGTGAGAGGGGAAGGAAAGACCGAGAAATAATAAAATGGATGGTATCTAATTTTCTTCCTTCATCCCCTCCGTCCTCCTTCTCTCCGATACCAGAACATCACCATGGGAATAAAATACAGCGTTATAGAATTCGCTAACAAAGCCTGAAGAGATACGCATGCAAGCAAGACGCAGAACAAAATTGCCGTTGAAACAAATTACAGAATTTGATCTAGATTGCAAATCAAAATTTTCATCAGTCTTGTATAATCATTCCTTAAAACAATGCCCAAAAAAAATGAAAAATAATAAATGTAAAGGAAAAAAAAAATGCTTCAAAAATCTCAGAACTTGATGCAACCCAGAAGCCTAAAAAACTCAAAGCATTCACAGAAGTTTCGGCGCCTGTTCTGTCTCCTCTTAAAGGCTTTAAATTCTCTTTCCCTTCTCATGCACTCCATGACATCCTCCTTATACATGTAATCATCCATTTCTTCATAATCTTCGTTGCCATAGAATATGTCTCCCATAACTTTATTGTGAGGTATCCGACGAACAGCGTGTGAGCTCCTTTTGTAAGAAGACGCCGCTGCAGGTAGCAAGGGAAGGGGAGAAGAATACTTGGTCATGCATAGCTCTGACATACAGCCACAGCTACAGTTGCTGCGGATGTCACCGTGATCCCTGTTGGCACAGTCATCCCCTGAAGAAATTCGTCTAGCCATGAAATTAACCAAAACGATGTGAGATGAACTAAACCATGTAAGCTTCTAATTTTGTTTTATATATAGCTTGTGTAAAATCTTTTTCATTGTATACCTAGTGCCACTAGGATTAGGAGTAAGCAGGGAAATCATTAATGGATTCTTAAACGGACTAGAATTGTAGCCCAGAAAAAAATGAAGTATAAACGTGGGCTAAAACTAATTCAAAAGGAGAAAATACGTAAACCACACGATTATCGATGAGTATTATTGCACTTTAAAATGTTCATCATCCTCCCTAAGAAGTGGATAATTTTTTTTTAACTACAAATGACTTATGAGTTGCCACAGTTTAATATTACCAATTGGGTTAATCTTTATTGAAAAAGCTGATAGTTATGTTTATAAATATTTAGTGAGTGAAGTATTATTTAAGGATTTTGAAAAATATTTTTATGAATAAAAATACTCAAAAGATAAAAGTATCTAACTTAACATATAAAAATAATTTATACCATGAATAAAATATATAACAATATGACCTAATATATTTTTTAATTGATGAATATTATCAAGATGTTTTAATTTCTATTAAAATTGAGAACTTTAATTAGTTGTCACAACAAAATTGAGGTTCTTATAAAACATTTTTCTCTATATTTGCTTGCAATATGAGTCAGATGAGCAATAAACTGAATTTTTAAATACTAATTAATGACATCATTTTACCTTTTAATTAGTTTTATTACCCATGCATTGCATGAGTTTGTTATATTAAATGCGTACAAGCTTTTTAAATTATAACATTTTGTTTATTTTAATTATTTTTATAAGAACTTTTTAATCAAATTAATACAAAAAATAGATTATTCACTTTCCAATTTAATTATCTCGTATAAAATTTAAAAATTATAAAAATTAACTTTATTGTGAAGCATGATTGATTTATAAAAATAAATATTAAATACTTGTTGAGTTCATAATCTTATTAAAGGAGTGTTATGTTAATATAGATATGCATAGTTGAATCAAATAGATATTTTAGGGTGTACATATTGTGCTTCTCAACTGAATTAATTATATTTTAAATTTTTTATTATTTACCAACTCCTCTAAGTCAGTCATATTATAAGTTATAGGACCTAAAGCTTTTAAACGAATATCTATACCCATTGCAAAAATCCTTGACGATTGAAAAAATTGTAAATTATTTTAATAATTAATTTGATAATTTTCTAATTACTTAAAAATAAATATTAATTAATTGTTGAGTTCATAATCTTGTTGAATGAGTATTGTGTTAAAGTGGTCAATTGATAGATATATACATAGTTGATTCTTAATCTTCTTACATTGATCTCAAAATTAAATAGATATTTTATTAATATTCAAAGAGATAAGAGATAAAATTAAGATTCAAATAAATAATTAAAATTTCACCAATATTAAAAGAATTTCAGGATATATAACATATTATCAATCCCATTTATTTTTACTAAACATCAATCAACATTGAAAGAAATTTATTAATATTCAAAGAGATAAAAGATAAAATTAAGATTCAAATAGATAATTTGAATTTGAATTGGAATTTCACCAATATTAAAGAAATTTTTAGATAAAATTTTGAAACATATTATCAACTTATCCCATTTCAGTATATATAACATTTTATCACTTATCCCATTTAGTTTGACTAAACATCAATCAATATTGAAGTAATTTTAAGATAAAATTTTGAAATCATCAATCTCAACATATTTAAACACAAACTAAGAAAATTTCAGGATTTAATTTCAAAGTCATAAATAAGTGACACGTGACATAACATATCTAAACACAAACTTACATCATAGGAGCAATAATTTGAAAGGAAAAAATCACATAAATAAACGAAATATGACATTATTCGAAATTGTATGAAGTTTGTTTTTTTATAATTGTATATAGATTACAAAAACTGCTGCCACAATTATTTGAATTATTTACCGCAACTAAATTAATTTCCATAATAAACCTTTTGTGCAGAGCCTTTTGTGGCATTTTACGGCAACAAGTATGATGTCACTGATTTTATTTTGGAGCAAATTTTGCATTTTTTGTTATGAGTTTTATTGTAGTAAAGAGCACCTCAATGTGCGTGCCGAATTTCAAATCAATTGGAAGAAATTAATATAGCTTCCCATTACCGATTTGTTTAAAATAAGCATAGTATGCTCTATACTACCAAAACAAATTATAGTATGCTATTTTGAAATTTACAATGAAAATATGAAAAGTGTGCGCGTGTGTGTGTATATATATATAAATATAATACCACAATCCATAAGTTGCAATTGTCATCTTGGCTTTTGCACTGTAAACAATCAAGAAACATTTAGTTTATTCATTAAAGTAACTTTGGTGTTCTCGCTTAACCAGGCGATAAGTTGGAACAGCTAACAAGTGCTTAGCTCTATTGATAGAAAATTTTGGAAACATGACAACTTGATTTAGTTCCTAAAAAACCTTTATATTTTGGCTATTGACCATATATCAAACTAATTTAACTCATAATTTTAATTATAGTTAATTAATAATTTATTTTTATTTTAAATATTAATATTTGATTAACTGTAAATAAATTACTAGTTAAAATAATTTGATACTTAATTAATTTATACATGAACCAAATTATAACACTTTTTTACCAAACTAAACTAAATTCTTATTCTCCCAAAAAAGTTCTCCCTCATGTCCAAATCATTACAAGTCATGCCAGAGGAAGCTCCCAATAAAAGTAATGCAATAGTCGAGCTATCACAAATTTAATTGTAGTTAGACCTAATTGCATTCTAGGGCATCCTTTTCGACCAGAACCAAAATGGTACGTATAAGTCGCAAATCATGTCCTCAACTCGAAGCTCTATGTTGCTATTAATGAACCTTTCTGGATAGAACACTTCTGCATTATCTGACCACACCTCAGGATCTCGCGCCCCTATAGCCCGTATGTTTATTATAATTTTTGGCTTTTTCCTTATATAATAATCCTCAACAATTTCATATTTAACAGACTCGATCTCCAGGAACTAGAAATGGACCAATGGTCCAACAGGGTAAATTGTGAATGTCTCTTTCACCACCATATCTACATAACCCAACTTCCTAGATCAGTCTCTTCCACCATCCTGTTAATTCCGACCACATTTGCTAGTTCATCTTGAAGATGGTTCATGACCTTTCTATATATGCTTCAAAAGAGCTGATAAAGCCCACACAATTGTAGCAGAAGTTGCCTCCAATGCACCAGCAATAATTACATCTAATTAATGCAATAGCTTTGATGTTAGTTCGATCAACTGATTGTTTTTGTTCATGAACGGGGTCCATCGTGGTTGATGCATCATAGAGAGTAGTATGTCCACAAAATCCTGATCGCGGTCCTTCTATATAGGAGCACGGTCATGCTCCTCAAATATTTTTTCTAACACTTGGTCAAATGCCTTAGTCAACAAAAAGTAGATAGTTTAGTCACTAGCCAAAAAAATAAAAACTGAATATCTTTTTTCTTGGTTATGGAGAATCTTATCATGAATAAATTTAACACATTACTTCCATACTTATTTTTTTTTATGGGTATCGGTAATTGTGATGAATTGTTAAATATTTGAAAATTATTAAATATATTTAGTGTACTTTTAGATATTTATTATAAAAATCAACAATGAATAAATATTTAAAAAGTTATCTTAGAAGTACGATACTACCATATCAAATCTCACAAATTCATGAATGATAGCATGCCTTCTCATCAAGGGTGAGGAAGTAGATTCCACAGTCTCCGTGTCCTAAAGACCAAAAAAAAAAAAAAAAGAGAGAGAGATTAAATTTATGGGAGAGATGGGAAAGGGTCCATCCTCTTAAAAGGCATCATGTTACATTTTCCCCCCTTTAAACTAATACGTTGAATTAAATAAGAGAATCTAGGGAAAATGGTTCTCTTAAGGATAAACTATGAAGTAATGAGAATTTTAGACCATTTGGAAAAAAAAAATGTATGCAGAATCTCAGTATTATTCAATGGCTTTCAAAGAGAGTAAAATGTGTGTAATTTCGAAGAAAAAAAATTTATAAGATAAAGTTGAGATTTGTGATGCTGCAATTTCTTTTCCATTTATCTCTGCTTTCAAAAAGAACACGGCGTTTATGAGACTTTCTGCCAATAATTAATTTAGTAAAAAAATCGTATGACAATTGACAGGTACTTTGGAGAAATACGAAATGGTTGAGTTGTCATCATCTAATTTATAACGCACCTATTTTGTGATCAACACAACCCAATTTTCAGTATGCAATGTCAATGAAGACGTTCGATTGATAGTTTTTTTTTCCCTCAACACATTGGCTAGTCAAAAACCACGCACTCGCAAAACTCGTAGCATAACTTTTTATGTACCTATTTCGGGTACATCAAATCTTAAAATTGCTTCTTAAAATAAGTTAAAAGTTCATATTTTCTTTTATTATTATTTTTCATATTTTGTGTGGTTACAATGCAATATTTTATAGAAAATTTTCCAAGACTTGCGAAGAGCTCTCCAATTCTACTAAAAATATGGACAGATCAGTTACTCTCTTTTTTCCCCCTTTGTGTTAATAATACAAAATAGACAAAAGACATAAAGACGTGAATTATTTATTTATTTCATTATAATAATGTAATTTAGCTTGCATCATCACTACCCCCAACAAATATAGTAAATCACTCTAGGTCTATTCATTGAACATTACCAGCCGATCGAGTAGAGGTTGAACATTTTTTTATTAAATTTACACACTTAACATCTGCATTTAATCTTGACAATTAGAAAATAAATGATGAAAAATAAACGAAAATAACAAAAATAGAAGAGAGTTGGGGCCAATGTTTGAAGCTACGAAACAAATTAAAAAATACGGATTCGGTATAATTTGGCTCTCTAAAGCAGATATGAGTTTTCCGTATATGTGATCTACATGTCTAATGCAACAGGAAGAACTGAAGCCAAAGGTCTAAGAAAATAATTCTCTTATCAAAAAAATTCCAAAATGCATGCTATTTTTTCACTATTAACAATGGTATCCCCTTATATAGCCTGCATTTCCAAATCAGTATGCTCATTGTTGTTAGCAGAAGATGTTTCAGGATTTTCCTTGTCATCAGTAGACTTCATCTCTTGAATGGGAGGAGGGTTTACAACGGTCATTTGTGAGAAAACACTGTCCAAGAGCCGTCCCTTCATCTCCCTGTGCTCCTGACACAAGGCACACCAGTGCAAGCAGCAGTGCACACAACATGCGTTACAAGGTGAGTTCTGCAGTCATAAAAAATAAGTAAGCAAACCTTAAAAACAAGGTTTATGTATAACTATAAAAGTCAGACTCAGTAAAAGAATTAACAAAATCTTGTATAAGTATCATGCTGCTTGCCCCTCGATGAAATTCTTCATTACGCCAAATACAGCCATTAGGCATTCGGCCTTGTGGTGGCCTTGTCTATGGGCAGGGTTCTACCCCCATGTCTGTGGGTTTGTACCCATCTACATCCTCCCCTTAGGGAGGAATAAAACCTATAGCACAGCATAGATGGCCCTGTGCTCAGAAACTGACGTAAATTATGAAATTGTTTCTACAGTTAAAGACCATCGAAGATTATATTCAGAAAAACAAGAAAGAAAGAAACTTTTGGTGACACCAGATAAGAGTAAAAATGACATGCAACACAATGATAGCATTTGCTTCTCTTTCCCCCTGTCTTCTAGCATCGGAAAAGTGACGATAACACCAAGAGTTTCTCAGGTTTTCATAGCTAGATTACAGACCAGTAAGCCCATTTTTGTTTCCTGTCCAATTACGTAGTTCAGACTTCAGAGTATGCAAGTATCGTTTCCAGTCGCATAAAAAATGTCTGATCACCGCATGATTTTGCTCAAATAAGAAAATACAGGTAAGGCTTGTAACAGAACAGACTCCAGCAAAAGGACACAATTTTTAACATGCAACCAATTCCACATTACAAATCTGAAGCAAGCGGAAGCCCAATTTCTCAGTAGAGGTAGAGGGATATTTGATATATGACATTCCATCTTTAAAGTTGACTACTTGTCCAAGCAGAAAAAGAAATTCAATATGTACCTTTAAGTGATATTTCTTCTGTAAGGATTGCCGAACTTGACCAGCGTAAATGCCACACATCCACCATGTAAAAAATAAACCCTCACAAATGAGAAATGATGTCCCTGGGTCAATACCATGAAAGATGGAAGTTGCAGCTGCAGTTGCTATTGCTAGAGAAATGCCACCTTCAACACAAATGGCATGACAAATGCATGGCCCAGTCCAAGGAGTGTCTTCCCTCAAGCTTTCTACATTGCGCCCAAATAATACACAAGGACAAAACAGTCCTGTCAAGCCTGCAATGAATGCGGAAAGAGTATAAAAGGAAGCAATTTCCTGCTTAGTCATCGCAAAGAGAAAACTGCTACCATAGCCATACATATAAATCTTTCATATTGAAGTGTAAGGCATGGTCCAACCATAATTGAGCAAATAAAGTATGAAGAGATTTAGATAGTAAGAGGATAAATTGGTCAAAGGAAATGTTTCATGAAATTTTATGTGATACTGGTGCTCACTCTATACTTTAGTCTCTACCACCTAGTTAGTATTCGATGAATTCATGGATCTGCAATCTAGCCTTTAAGCTAACTTTAAATCTTATCAATAGGAAATGATTACATTGACAAAAAAATTACACGCTAGAGGCTATTAACACAATGACCATTAGTCCCGAATTACAATTGACAAATCTAAAATGGATCATAGCTACTGCCCTGACTCTAGTGTAATTTGAGAGCTTGGTCATGCATTGACTTACAACTTTCCCTATCTTCAGCACATCCAAAGATCCCAGTCATCCAAGGTTCATCTGCAGGAGGTGCATAGCTTTCAGGTAGCGGCTGTCTACATTCAGTGCACTTGCGAACAGCCAACTGCAAAGTATCCAAAACCATAAGCAAATATTTGTCTACCAACTTACATTAAAACTTACCCAAAACCCAAAAGAAATACGTGCAATATTTTTTTAAAAATTTCATATTGCTTTGTCTCACAAATTGATAACTATTAAGTGACATTTTTTATTTGAAACAGAAACATTATAACTAATTCCTCTAAGTTAACTATAATGCATGAACCATGCCCATTTTCTTAAGACTTTATGTTTCCACCTTGTTACAAACATTTTATAACTATTCTTTAACCCTCTCTTAACATTATAAGATGTTGGCATTAACTTATTATTAGAGCTTTCTGATCAAGCAGTCTACAATGTGATACACCCTACCCACATTCACATTCTAATTATCAAATGAAATTTCACGACAAGGCAATGGTGACAAGCTGCGAGTAAAGGATTTATCCAGGCCTCAAGATCAAGTGGCTTTTGAATAAAAGGGTAAGTTAAAGACACCCAGTAGCTTAAACTGCTAAGGGTTTTAACTTGTGGTCCGCAACCGCAATATTGCAGTATTGGAGGTCTCGGTGACTGCAACGCAATTATAATTGCGGCTGCATCAAAAATATTTTCCTGCAATTGTCTGCAATTTCTCTAATCACAATGCAACCACGATGGCGACCGCAATTTAAAACCTCACATGTTGTTACCATTTGACACGGTCCTAACGTCTCCATCTCTGCAATTGAAAACTCAAACCCCATTTGGCCACTCTTTGTTGCTCTCTTCACTCAAAGAACAAGAATTGCATGCAAAACTATAATTAGGTTCAGATTGCACCCAGAAACCCTTCAACAACTTTCCTTCAGATAAACGAATACAAATCAATCGTGCCTATTCCAAAATTTAGATATCTATCAATTGTTAAAATCCGTGAAAAGACAGAAATTTTAATTTTCTTTTCACTTTTCCCCCTCTTGGAGAACATAAACCCAACAATCAAATAAAATTCCAAAAAAATAAAAAAGAAAAAAAGCACAGTTAAAAGAAATGACGAATTCAAATCGAGAAGAGGGTCAGAAGAAATTAAAACCTGAGGAACCTCAATTGGCTGATTGAGTTCACCAGGGGTAATATCTTCCAGAGGCGCTTGATCTTTAGTCAGCTTCACGTAACGCGATTGCTTCCTTTCCTCCATCTAACCTCAAAGCAAACCCAGGATTCAAAATGATCAACTGAAAAAAAGGATGAGTAACAGAAAAATATTGTGTTTGGATGGTGAGAAACTGCAAGAAAAACATAAAAGAATTCAGACAAGATCTCAAGAATTGTGGGCCACCTGCGTTGAATGTAGAAGGAAGATTGTTCTCGGAAATTTAGGAAGTGAAGCGAGGAAAGAAAGGCACAAACGTTGTCGAGACTCTCTGCTTAGAGTCAACCGCCGTCTACGTTTCTTTCGTCTCGAGTTAATAAGGTAACTATAGTAGTAAATTAATGAGTTATTAAATATTTATTAATTTTTTTTATTACATTTCATAAAATTTTTATTATATAAATTAATAGAAAAACATAATAAACATTTTTGGTTGTTAAAGTGAAATTTTATTTGTGTCCGGCTTCTCACATGCTAAGATGACAATTTTAACCCACCTTATAGGTACTTAATCTACCCCAACTAGTATGGGGCGGAGCAGAGTAGAACAGATTTAAACTGTATTGTAGGGTAGTGCGGATTTGGGTTTAAGCCACTCCTACCCTACTCTCACCATAATTATTTTACAAATAGTATGTTTTATACTTGATGTAATTTGAGATTTTTGATACAATTATTAATTTTTTTAATAATTTATATTATATTGTGTATTATATAGTATATGAAGGTAGGATAAGTAGGATTCGGGTTATATTATTTTTTTATGGGTGACATGTCAATTTTCATTTACAAAACTCGCAAGATAGATAAAGACATGTTAAAGATTCTTTTAAAAAGTGTGAGGCGGGTTAGGGGTGGGTAAAAATCTGCCCCTACCCGCCCCATTGCCAAGCCTAGGAAGTGTAACACTATTGAACCAAATCCACCACCATTTTTAATGCATAATTTACTTCTTTGCAAAATTAATAATAATAATAATAATAATTAGAAATATTTTTTAAAATAATTTTAAACTAGAAGGACTTAGTTAAATTTAGAATGAAATTGAGTAATTTAACCTAATTAAAAAATAAAATTTGGTAAACCTGAAATTTTACCACTGCTTCTTTCTTTTTTATAAGCTGGCCCGAATCAAATTGGCCAGTCCAGCCCAGTTAAAAATTGCTTCGGCCCATTGCGGGACAGCCCAAACCCGAATAAGCTGGGCTGGCCCGAATTAACAGCACACACTTGAATAATCTTTCAATCAAACTATTGTGTTGATAAACGGTTGCCCAAAAGTGCGACTTGGGGTGCTTAGTGATTAGTGTATAGTTTCCTCTGCATCATCTTACGTCCATGAATTGTAACTGAATAAATAAATGGCGTTGCCGCGTGCTGTATTTCTAGCTACTAAGAAACAATTGCATGTTATGTATACGCTTTTAATTGAAGATGATAAAATAAAATACAAAAAAACAATGTAAGAGTTTATAAGCAAGACAATTAAATATCCATTCATTCGCATGTAGAAAATTACACAGTGCTATTCGAATTTGCTTTATGAGGGCCAATTTCTATACCAACCAGCCCAAGCAGAAACCAACCCACTAATGCCAAGAGTAACAGTGTGGTTGCAGAAGGGGTTTGGCTCAATATCTGCCACTGCTATAATCAAATCTGCAACATTAGCTGCCACTGCCATTAGCCTCATTATTCTATCAGCTCTGATCTTCTGAATCCCCTTCTCTTCCTCCTCTGATTTTTCTTTGGTGTTTTTCAGCTTTCTCTCCGCTTTCAATCCTTCTTTCAAAAAAATGAAATCAGCTATTATGAAGAAAATATAGCCCACAGACTCACCAAATGCGGATATGAAGCTCATCCTCCTTGCTAAGTTTGCATCTAAGATGCCAATTCTTGACAACCAAAGAAAGTGGTCGAAGAAGAAATAGACCATCTCCCCTGCATTAGCAAGCACTGCTAGTAACCTTAAAGTATGAGTAGAACCCGGGTTTCTCCGGAGAGCATTGAATCCAGTCAGAGACCGGCCGGTTCTGAATGCTTTCCTGCTAAGGCCTGAGGCTACTTCCCATTGCTTGAACCTCTTGGCCATGTCTGGTTGAGTGGCTTCCACATGCCAGTTTACAAGCTTGGAGACATACTGGAAGGTCTTCACAAGCTTGTCAATGCCATCTCTTTTTGCTAGGAAGATGACCAATTTGTCTACTGTGTCGTTCATCCTCGGAGGGAATGGTGGAGGAATATGGTTGTGGTTCTGATCATTAAATTGATGGTGTGAGCTGGCTCGTTGTGTTTGTTCAAACCAGACAATACTTAGAAATGTTAAACTAGAGTCACAGAAGCTGGTTTTTGGATAAGAGAAGCTTGTGGTTAGACTTTATTTTACTCCATACAACCATTCATTTTTTTTGTGTCATTGGAATTTTGTGCATATTTAAGACACTTTGTTTTGTCCTTTTCTGCTTCTTGCTGAGTGTATAGAGAGGCCTAGGATCGATTTCATGTTGCAAGAGAAAAGGGTCTAGGGGATGATTTGCCCAGTATTCAGAAAACGATAATTTACACCAAAAAAAAGAAAACGATAATGCATTTTAAACGGTTAGACTTTTATTCGGTTTAGAAAGGAATATCTAAGCTTCCAATTTTGTAGCCTCTAATCAGTGTAATAAGTATCTGTAAAGAGAATGATATTTTTCCTTGAAATCGGAACTATGTCAAATCTTCTCCATTTTCTAAGACCTTACTCTTGTCACCCTTGTCATGGTTAATTTACAAGGCACATTATAGTAACTTGACAAATAATTTTCATGCCTAATGTTAAAATGGAGATAGTTGAAAAGAAAAGTCTCTCTAGGTGAAAAAAAAAAAGGAAGAATTATTCTCTTTTTTTTTTTTTGACAGCGGAGGAAGAATTATTCTTTTGTAAGGAAAAAAGAAGAAAGAATTGGGCCATGGATTTGTTGGGTTGGTTCTCCCCTATGTGTGAGGCCAAGCACCATTTTTAAGGCTGTCATTTGACATACCTTGTATTGTTTCTAATTCAGATTAGTGGGGTAGAAATCAAGTGATTAACTGTGACTATTTTGAGAGAAAAAATAGTATGACGTCTTATCTAGTAGAGTATTTTTAGCATTGCGCAGATTTAATCAAACATACAATTGGGTGGTTCAATCTTGTTCGATCGAGCTGAAATTTTAATTGGCAATTCCCCACTCATAGTTTCTCAAAGTGGACTGTGGGATTTGCAATCAGAGTTCTACAGAATTTTAAAAAAAATTGTGAGCAACCTTTAATTTTTGTTTGAACTCTTTATTGTTATTTTCATCTTGTTGATGACTTTGGGTCCTTAAGAGTGACTACTATATGTATTGGAAGAGTTGTCTATGTGTAACCAAAACTTGTAATTTGTAAGACCTTTTTCTTTTTTTTTGGTAATAGTGGAGCTTTTACCATCCCTTAAGTTTTTTTTTTTACTTTCTCACATTGAGGGGATTTTTCCCTCGTTAAATTTGTTGTTCCTATTCTTAATTTATTTTGCATATTTCTGTTGTTTGTTGTTGATTTTGTGCTTGAATTACTTTCATTTGTTGAGAAAAAGCATTATTGTTTCTGCAGCTAGTTTCTTATCAAGATTTAGGCCGAGTTTAGACAAATAGTTTATATAAGTACTTATTAAATTATAACTTATTTAATAAGCTCTATTATCATAAGTCTTGTTTAAAATAAGCTAAATAGCGTTTGGGTAAATTCTTTTAGAAGCGCTTTATATAAATCATTTGAAATAAATATCAAACATTCTAAAAAATATACTATGAATTGTGTTAATTCCTTAAGATAAAATTTGTCAAAATTTATTATAAAAATAACTAATAATATTTTTACTTTTCACAAAAGTTTATTTTTATAAGTTTAAATTTTTAACTTATGAAAATAAGCTCAAAACAGCTTACAGAAGTTTTATAAATTGTTTAATAAACTCATTTAAATAGAATAAAAATTTTATTATAATAAATAAATAAAAATAAATTATATATAAATATACCCAAACAAACCTTTAAGTAATGATGTGATTCATTATAAATCAAAGCAAGGGTCGGATTTCAACGCCGAGCTCTGGTCCATGTAAAGCTTGGCATAGCCCATATTGTCTGGATCCTTATAAAGCCTATCATCCCGTTCCTTCGTTAACTATGACTTACTTTGCTCTTTTTAATACATGTGAAAATCAGCCAAATCGGCAAATAGTAATTAAGAGAAAACAAAGAAAAATTTAAAATAAGAGTCCAATTGTTTACTTTCATCTCAAATCCCATCCTAAAGCTTGAGCTTTTAATCCGAACCCCTTCTACATGTACTAGTATTATATTAGTTCACTAAAAATATAAATACATGATATAGAATAAAAATTTATATCATTAGATTAAATTTAAAATATTATATAATAATTTTTAAAACAAATCTAAAACATTAAAAGTATTTCTATCCTGAGTACATAAATATTTTTTGTTCTACATACTAAATTCCCGTGTCACACAGCCCAACCCACTTCTAGAAATCCCAAAACCAACCCATACCCATTAGGCCATTATGCCATTATGCAGTCTAGTAATAGCAGAGCTAATACAATACAATATGGATGGGGTATTCATTTGATTTTAAAGGAAAAAGTGTTTTAAACTGAGTTAATTTATTATTTTATAATGAGAATCGATGGATTTGATTTTGATTTAATAACCAAAACGAATCAAATCAATTAATTAGTTTGATTTGGTCCATTTAATCTTTGGCAAAACATCTTTTTCATAAAAAAAAATCACACAATTTCATTTGTTATATCTATGGCTTAATTAACAATAAATTAGACTAAAATTCATAATATAAACATCATTAAATAAATATAAATAACAAATTGGCTTAAAATTTTTTATAAAAAGAATAACAATTTGAAATCAAATCATCTGTAAATATGTAAATATAAAAAAAAATTACATATGTAATTGTACGAATTTGATTTTAGTTAATTTGATTTGATTTTATAAATAAAAATAAAAAATCAAACCAATTGATTTTTATGAAAAGAAAACCAAAATTAATTATTTTTGTTTGATTTTTTAATTATTCAATTCGGTTTAAATCTTTTTTGTTCGGTTATGAACACCCCTTCAATGTGGTCACCAAATTTGGCAAATAAATTAATAGTTAATGAAATGTACTTTTTATTTGGATTAAGTTTAAACTTTGGGCTAACACCTAGAAAAATTAATCAATTATATTAAATATACTAGGACAATATGAGAGTTTACTCTTAAGATTGTCCAATAAAAGACTTAGTGCGTGTTTAGGTTAGCTGTAAAAGAAGGATTAAGTTAAAAATCGATTATGTGTATAATCGATTTTTTTATAAGAAAATTAAATTATGTTTAGGTATGTTAATTCATAATAGATTTTATGATAAATAATTTTGTTTTGATTGTATAAAAAAATCGCTTTTATGTATTAAATTATCAAAAAATATATGAAATGATTTAAAAAGTTATTTGATTGATGGCAAATAAATATTTCTCTTTCAAAACTTTTGAAATAATCTAAAATCAAATAATTAAAAGTTTAAAATAATAAATTTTTTTAAAAAATATTTTTAGTTATGAAAAAATAATTATAGCTTATAATTAATTTTATACACTTTAAACAAACAAAATAGATTTTACATAAAATAATTTTTAATTAAAAACAAACGATTAATCTAAAAATTTAAGCAAATTTAAACATACTCTTTTTTTTTTGAAAGAAAATTTAAACATACTCTTAGTATCTTTTAAAACTAAACTTGACCCAAAAGTATCTTTACCATATAATCGAAAAAAAGTCAAAATAAAAAAGAAATGTTTTAAGAATCATACTTATTTACTTGTTTAAACAAAAGATAAAAGATAAAAGATAAAAGATACTGTAACATGAAATAGTAATTATTATATTATAAGAGATTTTTTTTTGTATTATTTATTTTTATAAGGGTATTGATATTTTTAATAATTAGTAGTTAATATTTAGCCACATAATTTATTTAGTTAAAATATAAATATAAAAATTAAATTAAATTATTATATTTTAACTAAGTTAAATAAGTAACTAAATATTCACTATTAATTCTTTCATAATTTTTTGTAAAATTTAATCCTAACCTATCAAATCGAAACTTAGATATTTTAAAATAAAAAATAAAACAATTAACGTATTGGGCTGTTGATTTTATTGTGAAGATAATATTGACAAAAATATAATAAATATAGGTACTAACTACTAAGCCAAAAAAAAAAAAAAAAACTAGTATGATCTCCCAACGCTTCTTTCCAACAACAAACCCTAGACACAAAATTCCTAATCATTCTCTACTCATCGAGAACCCTAGCAGACCCTAGACAGAGTTTTCTTTCGTTGGAATTCGATCAAATTCGCGGGGAATTAGGGTTACCCATCTTTCCATTTCATAATCAAGTTCCTACTCTCATCTCGTAGCCATGGACGCTCAGAGAGCTCTGCTCGACGAACTCATGGGTGCAGGTACTTTTTAAGTCTGTGATTTCGATCTGTTAGTTGTTTTCATTTCTCAACTGAAAATTTTCAAATTCACCACTTCAAAGTTGATGAATTTTGTTGTTGTTTTTTTCTTTTTTCTTACTGTGGGTTCTTATTTGTAAATTTAGCTCGCAACTTGACGGAGGAAGAGAGAAAGGGGTACAAAGAAGTCAATTGGGACGATAAGGAAGTTTGTGGATTCTACATGGTGCGGTTTTGCCCTCACGATCTCTTCGTCAATACACGCAGTGATCTGGGTCCGTTTCATTTTCATGTCTTTTTTTTTTTTCTAGTTGATTGCTGGGAATGCCTAGTTTAATTATTCAATTCTATTCCAAATCATGAAATCTGAATTCTCTTTCACGTCAATTCAACTATAACGTGTTACTTCCAGTGTCGGATTATTGTCCTCTGGTAAAAAAAATTGTTTTGTTTTATATGTTTTTGTGAGGTTTAACTGAGGTTAGTTAATTCATTCATAACTTATTTGCATAGAGGAAGGTTCTGTAATATGTTTGTTGAATTTCCTCAGCTACCATGTGGATATTCTTTCTTGTGATTGCTATGGTTTGGAGTTTTCCAGGTATTAATTTTTTTTTATTTGCGTTAAATTGATGGATGCAGGACCTTGCCCGAGAATACATGACCAAAAGTTAAAAGAAAGGTGAACAAGTAAATTTATTAATATATAACTTAGTGTTTTGTTAACGAACAGTATGAGATTTCTAATGGTGGGCTGTATGGAACTTCTTGCTGCAATTAGTCTTGTATAAATCAGTCAAAAATCTATTATGTTTCTGATTGTTAAACATGTCCGCTTGAACATGTAATTTTATTATTTTGATTTTAGGCAGAGCTTTCCCATGTGCTTCTATTACAAAAATGTCGGTAGTCTTAGTCTTCTATGTATGTGATTAAGTTAGCTTTAGTGTTTGGTTAGGATGACTCCTCTGCACCCTCTTTATTATGGGGCATAAAGAGAAATTTTATTAGGAAAGTAAGGGAGACAGAAGTTCAAGAATAAGGAGGATGAGAAATCCTCCTATTGTATCAATTCACTAGAAGAACGAACAGAAATTAAATTGGAACATCTTTTTTCTTTTTATCTCTTTGAGCATGTGCTAGAGATTAGTCCAGAAAACCAGCAGAACACCATATCCAAACAATGTAACCAATCCTCCAGTTCTTGTACATGTGAATGATGTGATAACAAGATATGCCTATGGTCATTTGGTCAATATAGATGTACCTTGCTGATGTTGCTTCCTTGTACATGTTTACTATCCTGTGCAGATTTTACTTTGTCATATATGTACGTAAGCACAAGTCTGAGTACAATGTTTTTAGATTATTCCATAATTGTATAGTTGAGTTTTAGATTTAACGGGTTTTACTATGTTGGTGACTTAAGCTTTGAGAAGTCCCCGAGACATGATGAATACGTACCCAAATTTGAAGCTGAACTTGCTCAGTTTTGTGAGAAATTGGTAGGTCCCCTACTTTTTTCCATCCCCTCCCAACAGCCAAAGGAATTATTCTTGTTTGTATGTTGATGAATCATTCTTAATATTTTCTGGTTATAATCACAGGTGATGGACTTGGATAGAAGAGTAAGACGTGGGCGAGAACGTCTTGCTCAAGAGGTGGAGCCAACACCACCACCTCCGCTGACGGCTGAAAAGTCTGAACAGCTATCTGTGCTGGAGGAGAAAATAAAGAACCTTCTGGAACAAGTTGAATCTCTTGGCGAAGCTGGGAAGGTTGATGAAGCTGAAGCTCTTATGAGAAAGGTGCTAAATATGATGCAACATCTTCCTTTGCTTGCATTTTCTATTTAATGATTTACTAAGTTTCCATGGCCCCAGCCACAGAAACGAACTTAAAGATTTACCTTTGGCAGATCTGAACAACCTTCAGTTTGAGATTCACGTGAATTAATTATTATATTTGTTTGACTTTCTCTTACAGGTGGAGACACTTAATGCTGAGAAGACAGCCTTAACACAACCTCAAAATGATAAGGTGTTGATGCTTGCTCAGGAGAAGAAGATGGCACTTTGTGAGATATGTGGTTCTTTTCTTGTGGCGAATGATGCTGCAGAAAGGACTCAGTCTCATGTCACAGGGAAGCAGCATGTTGGTTATGGCATGGTTCGCGATTTCATAAATGAGTACAAGGTGAATTTTGTTGTCCTGAACTAATTTACTCATTAAAATTTATAAATCCTTTCTTGATATAAGTTGATATCATTTTTCAGGCTGCTAAGGAGAAGGCAAATGAGGAAGAAAGATTAGCTCGGGAAAGAGAGGCAGAAGAGCGGAGGAAACAAAGGGAGAAGGAGAATGAGAGAAGGCGACGGAGTGATTCAAGCGATAGGGAGAGGCATCGTGATAAAGATCGAGATAGGGAGAGGGATAGATACAGAGAAAGAGACTCAGATCGTGAAAGGTCTCGGGACCGGGATGGTAGAGGTAATCGAGACGGGGGAAGAGGGATGGATTCTAGGTCGAGGAATGGAAGATATGGAGGCAGAGACAGGTACCGTGATCAGAGCAGGTCAAGGTCCCCTGTTAGGCATTACAGGAGGTCTTCTTGAAGTCCAGTTTGCTCAAATTAGTGGAATTTCTTGATAGATGTCTGAATTTGAATTTAAAAGAGGTAGACCTTAATATCCCAAGATTTATATAAATATGTGCTTTTGGAGTCTTGAATTTTCTCATCATCAAGGGTGAATTTTTTCCCATCTCAGAGCTTTGTTGAGACTATACAATCTCCCTTTCATCGATATTATTAATGGAGAAAAGGGTTGAGGTAGGTATTTCACTGTTGTAACTTTTCTTACAATTTGTTTTGCATCTTGATTTAAGTGATTTATGATGATTCATCTCTGAAACATTGTGTGTAATCTTTCTTTACTCGTATTTTCTGGAAATCATTTGATTGACTATTGTATCTCACATATTTAAGATGTCAGACACAAAATTACATGCATGATTGTCATTGCTGCCGAGAGGGATGGTTTTCTCTTGTTTTGAGGTAACATGTGAATCTTATACCCTGAGACGGATAGATTGATATTTGTTCATCATAGAAATGTTTGTTTCCTTTTCCCCTTTTCTTTTGTGTCATCACTTTTGCTTCTTAAGGTGATATAAACCAGCACAGGGTTAAAAAAATGCTGCATATTCTGGCATTGCATTTGACGTTGTACTACATTCCGAAGGTACCAGCTTAAAAGATATAGGTAAACTTACTGAATCTGTTGTTAGTTATCTCCCACAACCATGACATCGTATTTAGAATATATTTGGTGTATCATCCGATATGATGATATACAGAATGGAGAACTAATTCTCTATACATTTGCCTCCTGATGTGTTTCTAGATATGGGTTTACCATGGGGAAAAGATTAGTGCATGTAGTCCACTCATAAGTAAGCAGTTATTTTGACCAATTGAGAACTGGTTTGGAATGATAAGTATAGAGGGTGAATTACATCCTCTGTAAAAATAATTACATGTTTTACACAATGCCTGTTTGAGTTGAAAATTCAATTGACTGGCAAATACAGGTATTTGGCTGTCTTTTCTGAGTGATTCTATAGCAGAAATATTGCCATTTGCATGAAAAACTATCAGTGAACTGGGATGCAGGATGCCTCCTTTTGTGAACAAACATCAAACGTGTTATTGTCTGGGTGCATTGAGGTAACTGGCTCTCATATCTGGATAAGGGTGTCTAATTTAGTGTACGGGAACTCAAATGCCCTCGTGATCTTTGATGGCTAGATCTGGAGGAAAGAATGTGTAGTTTTATTATGCAACTGGCAGTCAAATCCTTGATAAACCTTATGAATTGTCATACATTGGTATTTTCAGTCTTAAAAGATTGTAAAGATTCAAGCAAATAACATGAGCGATTTCGGAGTAGTGACCCAGCGTTGCTTGATTTCATTTCCTTCCCTATTCTTCTCAACTTGTTCTCTCGTTGTTATGCTGTTATTTTTTCAGGAAGTATGATACATTTTCCACGCACAGTATTTTCAATTCTATTCATTGAAAGAATGGCTATATGCTGTTGTACGGCGTTAAGTGCAACCGTGAAATTATTTTAACAGCACACAAATATGTGCGGATGGAAATTATAAGAAGATCCTTTCAGTGTCGGTTTACAACAAATATGGGGAGGAAAACTCAGTGCTTCGAATAAGTAATGTTCTGACATTAATGGCTTTTTGTAAATACAAGAATTCTACCGAACAAATACCCGGTATTTCAACTAGATACAAATTCAATATGAAAGTTGGTATATTCACACAAAATGAAACAGAAACTGCAAGTAGGTATTGCCGATGTAAATGTATGTCCTCTGCAAGGCAAAAACATGTCGGGAATTGGGGAGGGGGTGCAAGGGCTCAATTGCTTGAAGTTTGTAAGGAACTTCACGAATCTAAGTTCACTCGCCGCATCTTACACACAAGGTTTGCTGTTGGCAGATCAAGTTGATGTGCTGAATCTGTCTTCAAAAGATCTTTTAGCTGGTCTCTTGGAGTAGATAGACAACTTTGGAATGTGGCCAGAACTGGAGGGATTGGCATTGACAGAGCAGAAAGCACGTTACTAAGATACTCAATGTCAACTGATAGCTGCTGCGCTCCACGATCTGAAATGTACTGAATCCCACGCAACTGCTCTATGTAAAGTGCTGTTGCACCCTCTGCAACCTAATATTTAAAGCAATCAACAGAAAAGGTTTGGGTCATTAGTCATTACTTCATATGTACACATTGAAAAGAGATTAATGGTCTATGAAGGACATGACAACAGAATATTTTTGAATAATCCATCTTTCATACCCTAGCCCAAATATATGATCTGATTCTAAAGAGCTTATGAAGATCATCCATATACCTATGATGTTTGAGATGGCCAAGTGGGAAACCAAAAAACCTATTTTTCTTTAATTTTGGGGAAAAACTTGACTGCTGTATTAGAAAAGGAAATTTTTCGTTCAACAGACAAACGTTCTAAACTGGTTGAGTATCACTAAGGCCGAACTTTGAGCTGAGACTTGTATATCCAGGCTTAAACCGATTTGATGCTGGGTCAAAAATATTAGCTTCAGGCAAAGCATTCAAATCAAATTGCAGGAAGAGATGACACTCAATTCACGCAATAGCAGACAGAATGTACAAATGATTCTGCCTAAATTTAGATCTTCTTTTATAGTATGAGTTACCTTGAACATCCATTCAGTTGCAAAGAACTGAGCTTCATCATTGGTTTCATTGTTGGAGATTCCCTCAGCAAGTGGCTCCAACTGTTGGGGTAAAGTAAGAAGATATTCACCAACACTGGTCACATAGGACTGTGGATATGCACTGAAGGTAGGGAGAGGAAAAGCACTTTGTTCTTCTACTGATGACCAAATTGGCAAACGGGACACATCACTGAGGCGTTGACGCACTTTAGATATGAGGACGTCATATACAAGTTCATTAACTGTGTCTACAAATGCTGCAACTCTCTGAGATGCAAGGGGAAGTGCATGAAATCGGGGATCTTTAGACTGCAAAAAACCATGAGATATTTTATGTACTGCCAGAGAGCAAAAGACAAAAAGAAATATGTCCAAAACGATAAGACAAAGTATGTCAGCACATAGCAAAAGGAACACCGAGGCAAACCTTCTGATAGCGATGAATTTAGAAATAAAGATAACATTCATTGTTTTGATAAAAAGAAAGGGGGTCAATTTAGTTTGAAAATCATAGGCATAAACTTTTTGTAGTTCTGGTTTAACTTTCCATTAACCATTGTAGATTACAACAAAGAACTTTAATGAAACAAAATGTTAATTTTCTTTTTCCTTTTCCTTTTCGCAGGCAAAGCATCTACTTTTCAATTTAAATAAAATCAATAAGGAATAACTGTTTCTTTTTCACCTCCATTTTCAGACAAATTGTGAAAGAAGCAAAGAGAGGGAGGGGCAGAAAATAGAGGAGATAGAGCTTTACAATACCTGGGCAGACACACCAATTCCAAAAGAACATCTAACCTTACTTGGGATTCTTGCTTATTTGATTTTCTCATATTATCATATTTAACAATGTGAATAATTAGCCTTTTAGGGGGGCATAGGGGGAGTTAAATTGTCACCACATTCCAGCAAACTGCAAGGAGGAGAAAGGAAGACTGGAAAAGAGAATGTTAAAAGGCATAGGTGTGGAAATAGGCATAATTATATTTTTTTAGGCTCCCCCCAATCTCAGTATCTAAAATCTATCCCGTCCCTTCTATCTATTTCTAAACCAAAAGTAAAGTAAAACATAAACATGAGACTGCAATAAAACTAATCTAATATATACCTGATTCAAAAGGTTAAAGAGTTTCCTAGCCTTCTCAGGCACATCAACCAGCCGCAAAGCTGCCACATCCAAGGCAGCCCTTCCACCAAAAGACGATTCCCCATCTTCATTACCATTTATAGTCTGCTTTTGGTCTAAACTTGAACCAAATACTGAAAAAGATAGACTTGTGCTCAATCTGGCAAGAGTAGCTCTCAAAGATGCTTCGAAGACAGAAGACCTGCTTGTCAAACTATCTGCAACTGTCAGGATCTGCAATGCCCCTTGGACCATGGACCATTCCTCCTCATTTGAGATCAAATCAACTCTCCGAGCATTTTGGTTTCCATCCTTCTTATCCATTTCCTTCTTCTGAGTACCATCACCATAATCCACACCGCAAACAGTTCTTAGTGACTTGAGGGTTTCTTGCAGAGTGGAAATGTACTGTAACATTATGTCATCAAGGGCAAGGATTAGCTCATCTGCCTCAGAACCTCCAGTGAAGCTGATGCATCTCTCTACAGCTGCTTCAAGAAATATAATAACTTGGGGAATAGACTCCTCCATCCTGCGAACTGTTTCACTGAGTTCAACTCCTTGGGCTCCCACACCTCGAATAACAGCTCCTCTTAAATCTACTCCTGCAATCTCAGAAGAAAGAATGGCGCGCTCCATTTGTCCATACCTTTAAGATATGCCCAGTAAATGAAAGAGTAATGAAAAACGAGGATATTTCTCAGAATTGGAAAAGGAATATATATATATATATATATATATATATATATATATAGCAGGAAAACTTAAATTTATCAATTATGCATTTAATTAAGATAAGTTTTTACCTCTGTTTAAATGAGTCATATGGCAAGTACACAGCTTTCAGCACATCCATTAAAACCCGAACATCAGAATCAGAAAATAAGTGCTGAATATTCCTTGCAAAGGTCCCCGTCATATTGTGTAATTCAATCAAGGCCTCCAGATGCTTTGTCTGAATCTTAATACCCTTTTGCATATCTCCAGATAGAATATCTAATAAACCTAAAAAGATTCATGAGCTTAAATATCAATATCTTAAAGAAACAATATTACATAGTGAAACACTCTATCACTATAACATGCAACAAAATATATAAAATATGTATATAAAGCAACCATTTTTCTGTGACAGGAAACTGTTTAGAATATCTTATCACAACCTTTAGCCAGTGCTTTTGTTTCTGGAACAGCATCTCCAATGGCAAGGTTGATATGAGATATGAAACTGGCACCTATAGCCATCATAGTCTCACTTAGTAGCTTTGGGACAAGAGTTTTATAATCTTCCGGAAAAGCAATCATACACCTGCATGCAACAGCTCAAATTAAGTGCTTTTATTACATTACTTATATATGCAAATTTTGTTATTATCATTTGATGCTTTTCAGATTTTTTCAGTAGGCTGACATCGAAAATGAAAATCCATTAGTACCAACGTGACACTGCAGCATCAGTGGCAATGTGAACCACTTTGCATGGTAGAATAACCTTGAAAATTAACTGGCAAAAACCATCACTTTCTTTTTTATACAATTTAAGACCATATCAAATTATGTTTTCCATTCTACACAAATCATCACTGCTTCTATGTGCTCTATTTGTCAGCCTTTTCCTTATATTTTGGCTTTTAGAAGTCCAGATTCAGGGCCCGTTTGTATTAGCTTTTTTTGGAGTAGAAGTGCTTTTTTAAAGTAATAAAAGTGTTTTTTTTAGAAGTTAAAGAATTCAAGCTTTTAAAAAAACTACTTCACGTGCTTTTTTGTTACACATGAAGTGCTTTTTTTAAAAGCTTGAACTCTTTAGCTTCTAAAAAAAGCACTTTTATTACTTCAAAAAAGCACTTCTACTCCTAAAAAAGCTAATACAAACGGGCCCTGAGCTAGCATATAGTATTAGTAACACTATAAACCATCAAGTAAAGACTTGAACAAAATTAGTTTATCCAAAGAAATGCTTGATAATTGATTGTATTAAACATCAAATGCATTACCCACACAGTAAGTTTCTTAAATGCTGCATCTAATTGCCACAAGCTTAATCATTCAAAAGACATTGGAAAGCAAACTACATTAGCAATTACTCTTAATGGCATGCTGAGAGAGAAAACAAAAGAAAAAGTAGATACTAGATGTATAGAATTTACAAAGGCATGATCCTTAGAGGCCATCATGATTATCGGCCTCCAGGAGCACCGTCAAAATTTTATCACCATTACATTAACACATTTTTTTTTAGGAACAGTATCTTGAAAAGGCTACCTTCAACAGTATTCAGTGGACCACCCAAGCCACTGTCACAAATAGAAGATTTGACATTGGTTCCTCTTAAATGTTAAAAATCTTTCAGGTATATAGGTAGCTTTGTCAGATCAATGTATCAAAATGGTACTTATAGATGTGAACAAGCAAAATATGTAATATTATCAATAGTATTTTAATCAATCATTTGTTCAACAGTAAAAACAATGGAAGCTAACACTATAAATGGTACCATTTCCATTCTTGTTCAAGATAAAGTAGTAGTTCATCATAGAAGCTTGGCAACCAACTGGAGAATGATATTGTAGGTGAGACTGACTGAAATTCACCACCACTTGATAACCTCTCCATTTCATTCTTCTCAAAGGCAGACTTATTAGCTCGTTCTTTTGAGTCAAAGTCTTCCCAAAGCTGCTTTATTGGTTTCAGGTGAACCTTTGTATATTGTGATTCTAGAGACTTAAACCTTCCAATTCGAATGAGAATTCCCCGCAAATCTTGAGCAGCATCAACCTGAATAACAACAATAAGAGCTAAGACAAGGGGTTAAACTGCAAATCATAGGACGCAAGAACAATGTTTCATAGAAAAATGTAACCTTGCGATTGGATAACGCATCTGTAAGACGAGGCTGCACCATCATGTCTAGCCTATCCTCCAGGACTTCAAGTTGCTTTCTTATGTTGGCAAATTCAGCAACCTAAATATAGGGTGTGAGGGTGGTTAAAACAAAAAAAATCATCTGATAAATATCAAACTTCAGGCACTTCACACATAACCAAAGGGGAGAATTAGTACCTCCCCAACAGCAGACAAGCAATGCCTCATGTTAGCCAGAGTTTCCGCAGCTCGAGGGAGATCACCACTAGCAAATACATCCTCCACAGTCGAACTTAATTGAGTTAATCCAGCAGCATCCTGTCATTAAAATGCACAAGAAGAGAGTTTGCCTTATTATAGAGAACCTCATTGAGCTAAATTAATATGAGCTTAAAACTTATAAATATGAAAATTAACAATCTCTACCTGCAATGTCTCATAAGCAGCTTCCATCCTCTGCTTGACAATGTCGACTTTAGCAAGGGCTGCTATAGATTCAGCTGATGATCCCTCTGCCTATAAGAAAATAAAAAGCTGAGGATGAAAAATATTGAAAGTACGAGTCTTGTCACACATAAATTCAATCTCTTCAACCATAAGTGAGCAGGAAGATTAGCTAACATTCATGTCTACCATATTGATTGTCTGATGATTTTTATTTTAGTTTTAGATAAAATAAAAAAAATTATCACAATGGAGGAAAAAGAGTACAGTTATAGAGGACAATATATTTTCCTTCAAATTCAAGGTGAAAATAAAAACGAAGAAACAAAACACACAAGGGTGATGTCAGTACAAGAAAGCCTGAAATCCCATTGATTTGATAAAGAAGTCGCTTTGAAACATGTGTTGGCTGAGCACAAGAGAAAAAAAAAACAAAAACAAAAACAAAAGAAACAACTCTATCCCACAGAAGCAAGATATATTGTCCCATGAAAAACTAATGTCTGAAACTGTTTTACTGCATCACTGGTGTGGTGTGAAATATTATCTTAATCAACAACCATAACCTTTGAAGCAGTAAGCAATAAGCAAGCTTTCTTCTGTGTATTTAGAGAGAAATACTATTCAAGCACCCTAGAATTACCTTTATATGTAAGGTTACAGTTACATACCCGTTATTTAAGAAGATGAGGCAAGAGAGATCATGGTTTCAGAAACCCACTAAATGAACGTGTTTAACTCACAGATTGAGAAAGGGAAAATAGTGTTCCCTATCGCACTATAACCAATTTAGCAGGTGCTTGCTCCCAACTAGATCTCAATGCACATTTCAGACTACTCAATAAGATATCGCACTACCAAGCTCTGCTTTCTACAAAGATCTAGCTAGAACTTGGAAGAAAACAAATCAAAAGCACCTTCAAACTAGGGATTATAAATGATTCATCCTTCAGCTCGATGTGATTTCAGATTTCTATGTTCCAAATTGTAAGAAACTTAAAGAAAACAGGACAAGCCAAATATGGAACCCAGTGTGATCCCAAATTTCTGCACTCTATAAATATATACCAATCCCAGTAATCAGAGAAGCATGCGAAATCTGATTCGGTGCCAGTACCTTCTTGAGCTTCTGAAGGATCCCAGAGACAGATGAACGGAGGGAAACGGCGTCGTCGCGGAGGCGAATGACATCGCGTGTGGCGCGGGGGACGCGGAGGAGAGCGGCGGAGCTCTGCTCCTCGAGCGATGCGGCGATTTCCTCGGACACCATCTGGAGCTTCATCTCCATATCCACGAGGTGCTTATCGAGCGAGTCCTGGGGGTGCCGAGCCTGACACGCCGAGTTGATCCACTTCTTGGGGTCGAAGTTCTCATTGGAGAACGGACCCAAATCCAGCATCATGGTCGTAGCAGCAGCAGAACAGGAACGAGTTCACTCACTGTGTTGTGGGTCGAAATGGGAGATCCATGGTTCAGGTTTGTGTTGAGGGGAAAAGAGAAGGGCCAAAAGTATAATATTGTAATTCATAGGGGTCGTTGGCTCAGAATTTCGTAAAAGTGACACTTACCGTTTCATCCTTTCACTGTACGGCTGGGGTTTTCTATAATATATAAAAATGTTATAATATATTAGATAAATTTATAAATAAACTTAACCATATAAAAATAAGTATACGTAGTACCAAAAGAAAATAAGTATAAACAATGAATGTAGATTGTACTTGTGGACATGAAAATGTAACGTTTATACTTCTACTATTGAAAGTGTAAGTAATGAATGGTAGTTACTCAATTTGTTCTTTGAAAGTTTTAAAAATGGAATGATCATCTCAAGTTCTCAACTGCTACTGCTGTTCTCCATGTCTAATGTAACAATTTTGATTTTGGGATAAGCTTTTGCATGGAAATAATTTCAACCCCTGCAGGTGCAAAATATAATATAGTATAAGAAAAGATGAAAGCTTACGCCCTAGAAAGTTTTCATGTTTGCTAGACAATAGAGCAAGTTTCAATTAATATTAAAATTATCAACTTTTTTCCACAAGCTCCAACTAATTTTAAAAAATTAAATTAAAATATCTCTTCTAAAAAGGATAAAGAAGAATTTTTGTATAAATTTAAATTATACTTATTTTTGTATAAAAAAATATATCCAAAGTTGAACTTAATTCTGTTTTGAAATATTTACAATCAACTTCTTTTTTGTTAGGTATCTTCTTACCTTTTTTGGTAAGAATCCAGTTTAAGATATTGAAATTGTCATCTTTTACAAATATTTTTTTACAAGTTCAAATAATTAATATTATCAAAAAAATTATCCGAAGCTCAAATTTATTTAATACTTAAGTTACGTATTATAGATTGTAATAAACTTTTTAAATCACATAAGAGGTTTTCAAACATTTTATAATTTACAAATAGACTCTCTTATCCACCAACTAAGTAAAAGTAGTTCATCACGAGATTTTATGTATTATTAAATATACATAATAGTCTGTCATTTGTCTACTGAAAGTTTTATCTTTTTTATTCAACTTCTATAGATTGTAATAAATTTTTTAAATCACATAAGAGGTTTTAATCAAAAATCATTTTATAATTTACAGATAGACTCTCTTATCCACCAACTAAATAAAATTAGTTCATCACGAGATTTTATGTATTAGTAAATATACATAATAGTCTTTTATTTGTCTACTGAAAGTTTTATTTTTTTTATTTAACTTCTATTTATAAAAAATAAAATATATATATTAAAAGATAAATTTTAAAAATAAAGTTTAACATGTGTATTAATATATATGCGTATCAAAGAAGTCATTGATGAATGGTTTTTGTTTCATAAATGTAATGGTTTGTTTGTATGATTTAGAAAATTTAAAGATATGATGACGATTTTAAAATAAGATAAAGTTCAAAAAATGTGTAAGAAAATGCACTAAATCTTCTCCCACCTTCGAGAATCGTCCGTTCACAACCGAATATCTGCTCTGGAACCTTCTAGATCTTGTTCCAGCAACTTCTAGTTCTTCCCACGCATTCCCCTCAAATACCGGTGGTACTCTGTTCTAATTGCAGTCCCCATAAGTGCACGAGCATTTTCCTTGACCTGCTCTCCAAGCTTCTTCCTCTTCTTCTTCTGCATTCCTCTTTGGCTCCAATCTCAATGGCATCCTCTCTTTCTGTGAAGCGCTTCCTCTCCTCTGCCCTCCTCTCCAGGTCTCTGCTACGCCCCATTGCCTCTGCTTCCCACCGCTCCTTCAACACCAACGCTATGCGCCACTACGATCACGATGCTGATGACAGCAATCTCGCCGTTGATCGTCGCTCTGATCCTTCTCTGCCTCGCACTCCCCGTCGTGATGATTTCTTCTCAGGTAGTTGTTATCTTAGACCGTTTAAGTTCGGTTTTTTCGTGTTTTACGGTTTTGCGGAGTGAAGCGTGATCCTCTGCTTATAATTCTTGCTGATTGTTTGTGTATGTATGTTGATGTTGTTGTTTCTTTAAGTTGTTGCTATACTGTGAACCCATAAAATGAACAATTGGACCCATTTCAGCTAAGTTAAATTTCTGCACCGGTTATTGGGAACATTTTGTAATATTTACCCTCTATGTGGTGTATGCAGATGTGTTCGATCCATTTTCTCCAACTCGGAGCCTGAGCCAGGTTCTGAATATGATGGACCAATTCATGGACAACCCGTTTCTCTCTGCATCCCGCGGAATCGGAGCTGGAGTTCGTCGTGGGTGGGATGCCAGAGAGACAGAGGATGCTCTGCTTCTCCGGGTGGACATGCCTGGGCTTGGCAAGGAAGATGTGAAGGTCTCAGTGGAGCAGAACACTCTGACCATCAAAGGTGAAGGTGGCAAAGAAGGTGATGATGAAGAGAGTGCTCGTCGCTACACTAGCAGGATTGACTTGCCAGACAAGCTTTATAAGGTTGATCAGATCAAAGCTGAGATGAAGAATGGTGTGCTCAAGGTCGTTGTGCCTAAAATGAAGGAGGAGGAGAGGACCGATGTGTTCAATGTCAATGTTGAGTAGAATAAGCTTGTTGGGGGTTTTGGGCATTTGCAGAAACACTTTCCCTTTTTTTTTCCCTTTTCTCTTGAGGTGATGGATCCGATTAGTAGATTAGACAGCGTTTAGGAGAATGTGAATTGTGTTGCTATGTTAAGCTTTGAGACTTTAACTTCTCTTTGTAACAAGATAAATGGTTAAAAAGTAATGAAGGAACTTGTTGCCGGGCTCTGTTTAATTGGGAGTTGCTTGCAATCTGAATCCGAATTTAAATTCTAGCCCCCTACTAGAATAAATGTATAAAGGCGGCACGATGGCTTGGAGGAAAAGTTTATAAGAGCTTTTATGGATGAGGATTAAAATTATAATTACATCAGATTATACTGTAGCTAGTTACGCTTTGAGTATTAAACTTAAACATGTATCCTAGTAGAGGGAAACCCCTAGCTGTTAGCTTGGTTCAGAATTTGAAGTAGTTTCGTATTCCTTTACTCTGTGAATCTGTTAATTACCCCAACGCCTACTCGTTTAAAGCAAAAGAGCAGGTGCGAGTCTATGTCTATCTATCCACTTCAAGGATGCATTTATGGCTCGGGTGTGGAACTTGGACATAACATCCTCCCCTCTATTACGTGCTGATTATTGAATTGAATTTTTTTGATTGGATGTTGTATAAATCTATATAAAATTATATATTATAAATTAATGTTAATATTATTTTAAGTTTTATGGCTTTTTAGGTTTGACCATTTGCCTTACATTTTGTCAAGAGTTTAGTAAATTCGTTAAACGGTGACCATGACATCGTTATGGTTTGTTTGATATTATGAAGGGAAAAGAAATAAAGAAGAATATAATAGAGTGAAAAAGAAAAAAAAATGAAATAGAGAAGTAGAGTCATTTTGGTATCATTTAATAGAAAATAAATGGTGTTTTTTTTTGTTTAATTTTATTAAAGAAAAGAATGAAAATATATGTAAATAAATGTTAAATTATTTTATTACTCTTTATCTAATAAGGTGGATAAAGTAAATAAAATAAATAAAGTAAAAATTTAGTTTTTTTTCTTAATTTTTCCAAAAAAAGTGGAAAGAAATAATGTGTGAAGGTCATGGGAAAAAAAGAAGAGAAATTATTTTCTACGAGAAACTCTGTCCTTTCTTTTTCATACCAAACAAAAGCCTAGTTAGAATGAAATCAAGGAATGCAAGACACCCAGTGAACGGGAAGGGAGTCCATTTTGGCCTTTCCAATGATTATGTGTTTATTATTTTCTTCATACTCCAGTGATTATTTTAGCTTCTGTACTCCACTGATAAGAATCCAAATTCTCACAACAACAACAAAAAGACAGATCCAATTTGCTCTGCTATTACTTTGATGCATAGTTAGAAGAATTGAACAGGACAATGAATCAGTGATATTATTATTATGTATCTATTTTTAATTTGAAGGCAAACAAACTAGATCTCCCGCCTAAATGTGGATGATCAAATTTCTTACGATCACTAAATAACCAAGCAGTAAAAGTATTGCACGCGGGGGAACAAGCAATTACATGAATAGGTACATCCATTAAACATTTTTAATAGGTCTGGTTATAGCTAATCTTGATTACGCCAGCGTTAACATCTGCAATATGCTTAAAGGCTTCCAGAGAAAGGTTGATGACTCCAGGGCACTTCGGACAATAATCAACAATTTGAACCAGAGTATTCGGGTACATCATATTGAGACAAGGTGGTGGTGCTCTGCTGTTCACGCCACCGATGCATCGTACTACATATTTTTCCCCACATGCTTTTCCATTCTTCCACAGTGCTTTACTCACTCCTGCTGAGTAATAATATTTGGGACTAGCATTAAACCCGTAGCATGCTGAGGCTGTTCATTATTATACATACATAAGACTCAATGCCAATGTATACAGGAAATTGTTATAGTGTTTGATGAATTTAGTACTTAATGTGAGTTGTTAATTATTTCTTGACTATTAGTTTCATAATAAATATTTAAAAATTTATTAAATATAAATAACAACTAATAAATATTTGACAATTCACTCTTAGTATTGATATTTTAAAAAAGAAAAAAAAGGTATTGAAATAATCTTCATGTATATATATATTTAAAAAACTTGATCAGTTAGAGTCATGCCAATGCACATGATATAATTGCGATATATTTGCAGTAGTGCGCACGCATATATAATATGGTTAGAAATTAGTATGAAGTTGGAGTGTCTGAATGAACTCACGAACATAAGGAGGGACATAGAACGTTGCAACGCTTTCCAAGCCCAGTGAAACTGTGGCAAGGCAAAGGATTGTGCCCAGGATCAGGATCATCATAACCCGCATATTGTACCTTCACTTTTTAGTACTACTCCCACTGAAAAATGTATGCGTAAATTGGAGTGCGTTAACTAAAAATTTTCAGTCAATTTATAGAAGGAACTCGCTGAATCAACTTGTCCCCAACCCTTTTCTAAACAATACAAGCGTCTCCTTGGATTTAGAAATTTGATTAAGTCATGACTATATCTTTAGATGATATAGTTAGAGTCACTATCGTATGAATAAATATACAATAAAAAAAACTCATTTTCCCAATCGAATAATATATACTCAGTCTAATAATATTTGATTGATTTTGATGTCTCTGCCATTAGATATCTTGTGGGTGATGCCCATTCTCCCTCAGTCATTCTCCGAAGATTAGCTTAGAGAAGCTTCGCCCTCAGTTCAAGGTTTATAATGAAATTATAAGTTGTATATATTTTAAATTTAAACTCAAATCATTACAACGAAAATTTCAAATAAGTGAACCAAAATACTCAAGATCTTCTAAGCCAAACATATCTCTTAATTCTGTATTTATTAAATAAAATATAAAACAATTTTCATAAATATACTTCAACAAAAATTTCTACAATAATGGTGTAAAATGACAAGTTTCTCATCAATTATTTAAATAAGGAAGCCGGTTGTATAATAATAAATTATATATATGGTGTAAAATAAGAAGTTACTCATCAATTGTTTGTTACTTATAGAAGGAAGCCGGTGAAGTGTGGTAAGCAATATATGCCTTAATCACCTTATTAAGTGCAAGCGGCTTTTTGGAGTTAGAAATATAATCATAGTGCCATGCCTCTGTCTTGATTAATTAGTCATTAAAACATGAGCATTCATTTACAAAGTACACATTAATTAATTACAGTTTTTGTCACCGAATTGTACGAGTTGGTCGAATTAAAGTGGAAGCGACTATTTCCTTCTCTCTCTTTTTTACTTGTCCTTTATTTTATTTTATTTATAAACTTTTTCATCTATTTTACTTAAAAAATACTAAAATATAAATCTCATTCAAAAAGGACATTTTCCTTGTTCCGGAGCATCAGAAAATTGGAAACACAACCTTTCAATTGATTTTCTTTCTTTCTTTCTTTAATTTTGTTTTTGTAAGACAACTTTTCAATTGATTAATTAATTAGTTTCTATTTTAGGCTAAATTAATTAACATAAGGAAATTGGGCTACATTAATTAACATTGAACAACAATAAGTTTCCAAATCTATCAAAAGTGGAGATTATTTCGGTGCTTATTTTTTTTAAAATATTTATATTTAAGGTAAGTTGTCAAATATTTATTAATTGTTATTTATATTTAATAAAATTTTAAACATTTATTATGAAATTAACAATCAATAAATAATTAACAACTCACCTTAAATATCAAATTCATCAAAATATCATAACAACTCCTATCAAAAGTTCAAAACAGATCTAGGATAGATGATAAAATTCTCATTACCATAAAATTAATAAAACTGATTAAATTAATTTGAAAAGTTAAAAGAACGAGAGCCTGGGGGAGGTGGTGTAATTATTTATACTCATAAATTAAAAATATTTGCTAACGAGTGTTATTAGTATATTAGTTAAGAAATTAAAATAAAAAATATTAAATATAAAAATAAAATATTTAATATTTTAAGAATTCAAAAAATATTTAATATTTTTTTATTAAGTAATTAGAAAATTTTATTTAAGAATATTAAATGCTTATTAAATATTTTTTTAAGATAATGGTTAGCAAGGCCCGATTAAAATTAGCTAATTTTAATTTATGGTGAAGTATGTGAAAAAAGTATCATTTTAACTCATAAATTAAAAGAATTTAATTTTAATATACTGTCTGTGTAAATAAATTTTACAGTATCATTTAATTATGTAGTAATAAATTATTAAAAGAATTTGACTATCATAACAATTATTTATAAAATCTAACTCTTTTAGTAATATACTAACTCATCATTAGATGAAAGTATGAAATAATTTACATTGATCAAATTTAAATTCAAATTCAAATTAGCAGAGATTGCATTTAAACTATTCTAGCCAATTTTTTTTTTACATATTATCTTCATTTCTAAAATTTGGAGCGATCAAAAGGTTGGGTGTCTTAATTGAATGGGTTTTTCCTATATAATTAATTTACCCATAAATTTAGTTTTCTTTTACTATTAGATTTATCTATGAATTTGTCTTTAAGTCATACACCAATTTTTTTTAGAGATCTGCGCAATAACTCTGCATACTTGTGTTTCGTTTCCTTATAGATATATCCCACATTTTATTACCTATAATGGTTAGTTGTAAAGAATATTATGCGTTTTCTTGCCTAGAATCACTAATGTGAAGAAAGACTTGAGGTCCTCTGGTTGGCTCCTTTCTTTCTTACCTAGGATTTCCTAGGAGCCGAGGTGATTGTTTCACTAGCGTACCTGCCTTCTACTTAAGTTGATGTGTTGTTTAGTCGTTTGACTTTTCTCCCTAGCAGTGCATTTATACTTATTAAGTGTGGTTTTGGTTCAACCTTTCCTTGGTGTTCTCCTCTTATGGCGTCTTTTACGAGGTTGCTATGTATACCTTAGGACGTAGCTCCAATCTTCCCCTTGTTTGTTTTTGTTTGCTTTCCTTTATTTTTTGCCGAGATGATCTACTTAAGGGGAAAAAAATTTTGTATTTAAGGGGAAAATATACCTTCCATCCTGTTTTCTCTTGTTTGTTTTCCTTTAATTTAAATTAGTTTTATTATTTGTGTGATGTACGATTTTTTTATATTAAATGTACACACATTTTTTGAATTATAATGCATTATTTATTTTGATATTTTTTATAATAATTTTTTAATCAAATTTATGTAACAAATAACTTTATTATTTTTTAATTTAATTATCTTAGAAGAAAAAAATCTTAAAAATTAACTTTATAATGAAAATTTTAATATTTTTAATATCTAGCAAGATGTAAAAAATAATAAAATAATAACTATAATAATATAAAACTTGAATTATTTGGTTAATGTTAAAAATATTTTAAGTTAAATTTATATTAAATATTTGTTCACTATAATATGTAAATAAATATAATTAATATTTAAATAATTTTAAAAATATTAACGATTTGAATATAATATGATATATGATTTTTATTAATTACAAATATTAATAGGTAAATAAATAGTTGAAATTTAAAATAATATAAAATTAAAAAAGTTAGAGTAATTAAATTTATCACTTAAATAAAATAAAATCAAAATTTGAATTTAATTTGAACTTTTTAAAATAAATTTTAGATATATAAAAAATAAGACTATATCAATTAAATAAAAAATAAGAAGAAAAAAAACTAATATAAAAGTAACATGTAACATTAACTCTACCTATATCCACTTATATGTATTATATTTTATAAAATAATATAAAAATTAATAATTTTATATTTCTTTTAAATTTTATACTTTATATATATATATATATATATATATTAATTTATTAAATAATATTTTTGGTTTGATTTGACGACATGTATTCTATCATATGTTTTTAGTGGATTAAATCTCTCCACTAAGGATAGAGTAGGTGTTCAAATTAATAGGGGTGTTTATGAGTTGGATTGAGTTAGGTCGGGTTGAACACAAACTTAGTTTTAATTTTTTAATCAAGTCGATTTTTATGGTCCAAATCCAATCATATTGGGATCCAAGTTGGGTCAGGTTATAATCAAGTTAATCCGATTAAAATACACAAAATATTTTTTATATAATATTTTGATTATTTTTTTCTATTTGTATAAATTTACTTGTATTTATTACTTTTTACTCATACTAAAATCTAATTTAATTGATAATTACATAAGAAGTTAAAGACAAAATAATTAAAATTATAGAGTTATAATAGTTGAGCAAAGTCTAACATTTAAAAAAATATCATAATAATATATAAAAAAATATTAAAAAATATTAAAAAATAAAAATTTATTTAATACACAAAAAATAATTTGAACCCGGACCAAAATATACATCAAATCTGCTTAAACATGAGCACCCCTGCAAATCAGCATTCATCAATCTTTTTATTTGGTCTTTCCTCAATTCAAAACATGAATGTGGATGACGATCAACGTATTAGTAAATAATATAATTGTTACGTCTTATTAACTAGCTTTTTAAGGATATTATTTAAAGATTATTTAATGTCTTTAAATAAATATTTTCAATTATTAAATAAAAAAATATTAAATATTTTATTTTTACATTTAATATTTACTATTCTTGATTCTTTTGAGAATATTTATTAACAAATTCGTAATTAATTGTTATTTGACATGAGCGCACTTGATCCACAATTATTGCTGATTACTAAAGTCAATGAATCAAATTCTCCAATCATGTCTCGGGCAGATTAACTGCGACATATTAGTTTTATAATTTATTTCTTTTTTTTTAATTTAATTTCAATTCACTGTTAATGTAAGATTTTTTTACACTGTCATTCAATCATATGCTGACATATCATTAAAAGATTTAGATTTTTTAGATAGTTATTGTGATAGTCAAACTCTTTTAATAATTTGACAACACATAATTAGATAATAATATAAAAAAAACTTTACATTAATAATAACTCAAAATTAAACTTTTTTTTTCCCTTAGTTTTAATGACAAGTGTAAATATCATACTTTGTTCAAGATCTTTTAAAATTTTCAAATATTATAAAAAAATTCTTTTTAATAATTTTTTTCCTTACAAACTCACTTTATATTTTTAAAAAAAGGGTATCAACGGACTTAGTTGAAATTTTCTCAAAAATAGTATTTTGCACTTACGTGTCATTCGGATAGTGTGGATATTTTTCCACATTTAAAATTCAAATCTACAGCTGAGACTTCTTAATTCTTATCTTATTTTATCTTACCATTCGAAAATGTAACAATCAGTGGTTAAAAAGTAATGAATGAACTTGTTGCTCAGCTCTGTTTTAAATATGAGCACTGCTATTTAGTACGAAAAATCATTCTTCGAAAGTTTACAAATCAGGCGGCAACATTAATACAGTCATCACTTCCTAAAATTCAATACTCAAGTGTAAAATTCACTTCTTGAAATACAGCCATCACGTAAATTTTCTAAACCATCAACTGTTCATATTTATTCGTAGATATAATCGTCGTAACATTCAGCATTCCCCTTTAAATATGTAAAAAAGGATTGAGGGCTGGGAGGAAAAGCTTAAAAAGAGAAAACTTAAAAATAAAATTTTATAGGTACTTATAATACTATTATTTTATTAAAATATAATATATGTATTATTTTTTATATATTATTGTTATATCATTCTCACATTTTAGTGTTAATGTATAAAACATAATATACTTGTTATAATTTAATTGAAGAACAGCATTAAAAGTATTTATAAAATTTTATCTAAATTTTGTCAAAACTTAAAATCTTAATTCATTAATGTGACTGGTACAATGTATAATTAAATACAAGTTTAGTGATGAGGATTACAGTTATAATTACATCAGATTATACTAAAGCTAATTACACTTAATACAAAACTTAAACAAGTACTAGTAGAGGAAAAAGTCTATGTTTGAACGTTTTTAAACTAGGGAAAATGAATGTGAAAAGAAAGAAAGGAGAGGCAAGAGAATGAAGAAGAGTTTCTCCTTGTTTAAATGCTTAAGTGTGAGAATGAGGAGATTCTCTTTCCTCTTAATTTGAGAGGGGAGGAATTTTAGAACTTTGAAAAGGCGGAAGAACACTTTCCCAACTCCTTCAATTCCTTCCTCATTCTCATCATTGAAATTTTTCCAAATAAGGATGGAGATCATTTTTCCCTTTCCCTTCTCCCTCTTTATCTCTTATCTTAGTGGATTCAAATACCTTTACACTAACCAACAAGCATTTGATATAGTAGTAAATGAGTTATACTTTTAAAGTAATGATACAAATTTTATTCTTAGAACATAACAAATGATTGTTAGAATAATTTTCTAGTAGCGACTGTGCTTAAGAGAAATTAATCTCATAATAATAGTCGTATGTGAAAATAGTTCGAGAAAAAAAAAATCCTTTACACCGTGCATCTGTTAATGCCCACTACCACTTAAAAGCAAAAGAGCTAGTGTGAGGAAGAGCCTAGCCACTTCAAGGTTGCATTCAACGCTTGCGTTGAACTTGGAAATATCGTCCTCCATGTACCAAAAAAAAAGAAAAGAAATATCTTCTTCCCCCTTCTTATTACGTGCAGATAATTAAGGGATAATCTTCCTAACTTGGATGGAAATTTTGTAGATAACGTACCAACAGTAGATTGAATTATATATAAATTTGTATTTAAAAAATTTGACTTTTTTTTTGGTAAATAATTTGATTTTTTTTTGTAGTACTATTTTTCTTAATGTTTTGCATCGTATACTTGATGGTTTTTTCTTTTCGAATTCATAAAATTAAGATGAGCAACTTTTTTATATGCGTGATAGAAATGCACAAATTGGCAGCTATTTAATTTAGGCAAACAAACTAGATCTCCCACACCTAAATGTTGAGGATCAAATTTCTCAGTTCTCACGATATCTCTAAATAAGCAAGCAGCAAAAGTATTGCATGTGAGGGAGCGAGCATCAGCAAGATACTCAAAGGCTTCCCGGGAAAGGTTGATGACTCCAGGGCATCTCAGACAATAATCAACGATTCTAACCTGAACGACGCGGTCACCCGGGTCCAAATTGCGACAAGGCTGTGGTGCTATTCTGTTCACGCCGCCGATGCATTGTACTTCATAATTTTCCCCACATGCTCTTCCATTCCTCCACAGTGCTTTACTCACTCCAGCTACGAAATAATTTTGGAAACTGTCATTAAACCCGTAGCATGCTGAGGCTGTTCATTATTATATATACACGAAGTGTTTCAGTAATATACTGGCATCACAAGACTCATGCCAATGTATATATAGTTTGAAAGATTGTTCAGACTCATGCCAATGCACATGATTTAATTTCCGCAGACATGTGCTAACAAATTACAAGATTAATTAGTATAAAAAGTTGATGTAGTTTGAATGAACTCACGAACATAAGCAGGGTTATAGAACGTTGCAACGCTTTCCAAGCCCAGAGAAACTGAGGCAAGACAAAGGATTGTGTACAGGGTCAGGATCATCATAACCCGCAAATTGTAGCTTCACTTATTAGTACTACTCTCACTAAAAATATATGAGTAAATTGCAGTGCGTAATGAAAAATTTTCCGTCAATTTATAGAAGGAACTCGCTGATACAAATATATACTTTCCAAGAATAGTAAAATACTTCTAAACTTATATATTTGGAGTGACCAAAAGGCTGACTGTCTTAACTCCTAATTGAAAGGGTATATATGATCTCATAAAGTTTTTCTTTTACTATTATATTTACCTATATATGAATTTGTGTAAGAATTATTTCAACATTTTTTATACAGATTCACATATAACCCAATAGCTCTGCATGCTTATGCTTTATTTCCTTGTTAAGTTGTATATCTAACATTTGCATACCTATAATGGTTAATTAGTTGGTAATATATAGGACTATAAGTTTAAGACTCACTATTGTGGAGAAAGAATTCAGGTTACTTAATGCATTTGGCCGGCTCCTTTCTTTCTTACTTGGGATTTTCTAGGGATTGCTTGTTTATATCTACCTTTTGCTTTTGGTGTGTTGTCTTCTCCCTTAGAGTGCATTTTTAAGAGTGAGATTTTGCGTAATGGTTCAACCTTTCCTTCTTGTTCTCTCATAGGCTGCCATCTCCTTAGGCCGTAGCCCCAAACTCCTTTTTGTTTGTTTTGTTAGCTTTATTTAAATTTTGGCCCATATCTACCTACCTAAAGATAGACTGTGGTGAGAAGATGTGCAAATCAGCATTCGATCTTTCTATTGGTTATTTTGTTCAATTCCTCGCAAAGAAGATGTTCATAAATGCTAATGACGGTCAACGTAATAGGGAGTGGCATAATTGTTATTTTGACACATGCGCACTTGATTGACAATTATTGCTAATTACTTAATGTCCTGTTTGCTTTAACAGAAACGTTAGCAAAATGTCAATTCAACAAAGCAAACAATTACGTTAGCAAAACGTCCATTCAACAGAGGAAAAAATTGAAGCTTCCACCAAAAGTGACATTGCACATTTACGTTGATAAACATCTCAAATAAACAGGCAATGCATCGATGAATCAACTTCTTCATCATGCCTCGATCGGGTAGATTACGACATCTTGATTTTATGAGTGACCAGTTTCAACACCTTATTTTGTTTAGATATCTTTTAAAATAGAAAATGTCAAAAAAGAAGAGGAGATGTTATTTTTTTTAAGGGTGATGATAACTAGTGTAGCAGTCTTTTATGACACTATTTAATAAATATTTAATATTTCTAATAAATTATCATAATTATTTAATAAAAAATATTATATATATTTTAAATTCTTAAAATATTAAATATTTTACATATATATTAAATATTTTTTATTTTAATTCCTTAATAATACACTACGACACTCTCGTTAACAAATAATTCTCAAAGTATGTCATTACTCGTTACACCCAATAATAGTTCAAGAACTTCAAATATGTACGGACATAGTTGGAATTTTCTCAAAAAAATTATTTTATGCTTACGTGCCATATTGGTAATATGTATATTTTTCCACATTATAATTCAATTTTACAGGCGTAGACTTCTTATTTTATCTTATCTTTCATTAAGAAAATGTGTTACATGATCATCAAGTAATGTCATACAAAAAACTTTACTTATATAGGCAGATTTTACCAGTAATGTTGTGGTTCGAAACCTACTAAAAATACTTTATATTTAGGACCAAGTTGATTCTAACGTGGAGATTAGTGTAAATACATCTCGTAATCTTACTTTAAAAAAAATCTAGTTTTACAAAATTATAAGCTAATAAAAGAAGTTGATTGAGTTAAGCTTGAGTAAGCCTGACTCGACTTACTAAAAAATCAAATTCATTTTCTTAGCTCGAATTCAACTTATTTTGAGCTTACGAATTACTCAAGCTTAATAAGTTAATATCAAATATTGTATTAATTGAGCTTTTTAGATTCAATAAGTTAATTTAGAATTTGTAACTCAATAAAATTTATCTTTTTTTACATGTATTTAGTTAAAAAATAATTTAATCTGACCAAAAATAAAATTAAATACCAATATATATATAATAAATTAAAACATTATTATTATTATTATTATTATTCTATGTAAAAAAAATAACTACATACATATATTCTAATAAATCAAACATATAAAAATTTAAATTCAGCTCATTTAACAAATTTGTTAATTTTTTTAACTTATTAAATCTCGTCTTATTTCAGCCCAAACAAAATTTTTACAATTATTTAAAAAATCCATTTTTTTTCTTTGTACCCATAGTTCATGTCAAAACAAAATGGGCTTGCTTAGCTCCTGGTCCATAATGAGTGTGAAAACAAACCGAAGCAAACAAACAAACAAACAAAAAAATGGAGCCATGACACGTGGCATCGAAATGGGCTCCGCGGTGTCAGTCATCCACTACTTTTGCCACGTCATATTTGCGAACCTCTCCACGTAGGATAGGTGGGGCCCGTGTTTTTGTCAGGCGGATATCCGCTTCACGTAAGGAATAATACCTATCGGATATTCGAATATACTTTTTTTTTTATTCGAAGGAGGCCTGGGCGGCTAACACATGATGACTATTATGCCCCTGCTAGTTCCGCTGGATTTACAATGTAATGCCCTGCGTCAATGGTGCTCGATTTTACCAAAATGCCCTTCTTGTATTGGATTTGGAGCTCCCCGTTTTCCAAATGATTTTTAAAATTGTGGTTTTTCAACAATCAATTATAATAGACGGTGGGTCGCATCAAAAAAATAATAATAGATTGTGGGTGTGGACCTTGAAAGTTGTGTTTTTATTTTTTAGTTTTTATTTTTTCTTCTTTTAGGGTAAGCTGTCTTTAGGTAATCTCAATCCTGGACTTTCTTGTTTGGCAACATTGCAACACCAAAATGTCCTGGCGCTTTCATTAAAAATATATAGATTGATTATTGTAAATTCGTTAGTAATAAGAATATCAAAGAAAATTCATATTTATACATGTGTCGTGAATACATGTAAAGTTTCTTTATATTATCACTCAATTATATATTGTCAACTCATTAAAAGAGTTTGATTATTATAATAACTATTTCAAAAGTCTAATACTTTTAATAATATGCCAGTATATAATTAGATGATAGTGTAAAAAAATTTTAGATTTAATTTTAATTTACTGTCAGTATAAAATTTCTTTATATTATCATCTAATCATGTACTGATACATCATTAAAAGTGTTAAAATTTTAAGATAGTTGCTATAATAGTTAAACTCTTTTAATGAGTTAGTAATACATGATTTGATGACAATGTAAAAAAATTTTATACTGACAATTAATCAAAATTAAACTAAAAAATTTTACACTGATTAAAATTAAATTCATATTTTAACATCGTGATATTTTCAGAGTGATTCGGAAGATTTACCGTGTGATATGATGCACCGCCTAAGCTTAAATCCTATCCAGAAAGGGAACATACCATCGTAATTCTAGGCATATGCAATTTTATCAAATTTAATGTATGTTCCATTTTCAGCGACATATAAAAAATAGAAAAAGAACGAGCTCCACGTTATATACAAAAAAATGGGAAGCGTCCAGCAGTTTTTATTTGATTAAAATAAGAGTCATACCGTTTACACTCTACATTGAGTAGAGAAGAAAATCATGCCACCTTAGCAAAGAGGATATTATCGTCAATTCATGTGAACTAATGGTATTCTCGTAATTCAAACAAAATATGTTCTCTCGACAGCAATTCGTGATAATTAAGGAGCAAAATGGACATTTCACAGAATAAAATAACATTACCGTCAAGCATAAGTAACCACACGTTGCTTCTCTGCGTCGGAAAAGCGTTTTCCTTCGTTAAGGCACTGCCACAAACAGAGGCACGCAAAGTCTTCAACTTCCAAGGGCGAGTGAGTTCAACTCCAGAATTTGCAAACAAGAAGCATAGCAAAAGCCGCCTAGTTAGCTCCGCTTTGCTAGAGCAGGGGTAGGATTTCCTACTGTTTTTATTTATTTATTATTTTTGTGAAAAAAACGATTTTTCTTCATTGCACTTGCAAGTTTCTCATCTGTGTCCCTTTTCTCAAGAACATTCGCTTTCTGGGGTGCATCTAATTTTGCTTTTCGTGTGTTTTGGATTTGAGAAATTCACTACATCATGAAGTAATCATTGAGAGGAAAATTGGGTCAATGGGGTGTCTGTCTGAAGACTGAACTTTTGTTTTGTTTGGTAGCTTAATCTTTATGAAGGAAATTTATACAGTTGATTTTCTTTGGATTTTCTTTTCAAATTCCCTTTGGAGGTTTATACAACTGATTTCAGCATCCCCCCAACTGATCTAAATTTTATTACTTTTTTTAGTTTTATTTTTATTTTAAATTTATTCTTTTGAGTCAAATTGAACTCTAATTTTCTGACCCTGGGTCTTCTTACCGTTTTGATTTTGGTCTATTTAATAGGTTGCATAATTTCCCGATTATGCTTTTGTGTGTTCGACTTCGACATAAGGAAAAATATATGATTTCTGTACAGAAATAATTGTCCTGCGGCCATGTAAAATATCGTCCCTTGCAATTGTTTTTAGATTCTAGGGAATTGGGATCTTTTAATTATATAATGAATGAATTTTTTTTGTATGAATTATAGTATGTAAACTAGTAATGTTAATGGCTATGCTTGTTCTCAATATCTAGGATCAGTAATGACTTTTAATGTTATATGGTGTAATTAGATTGTCATGAATCGATTGAATCTAATCTTTCTTAATTATTCATCTTTTCATTTTTGCAGTTTTATTCTGTAAGGGGAAGTTCAACTTCTTCCTTTGTTGCTGTTGAATTAAGATATAATACATGGGTCCAGCACCAGAACTATTGACTGAGAGAAGTTGCAGTAAGCTCCTTGGGATTCGGATCCTAGAGTACATTAAAGGAAGCCCTGTTTCCTTCAAAACCCACCAAGCCATCGTTCTAATTGTAACATTTTTTGCTTATGCTAGTTATCATGCCACCCGAAAAACCACGAGTATTGTCAAGAGTGTCCTTGATCCCAAATCATCAGAGTTAAGCTTGAATTTCTTTCCATTGAGGCTAACCAATTTCAGTGAGTCAAGTGGACCAAGGAAATTTTCTGGGATTCTTGGAGATGGTTGGGCTCCATTTAATGGATCAGATGGGACATCCATGCTTGGTGAATTGGATGTTGCTTTTCTTTCAGTATATGCTTTTGGGATGTACTTTTCTGGACATTTTGGTGATCGGTGTAATTTGAGGATTTTTCTAACAGTGGGGATGCTGGGAACTGGTTTGTTCACTTCACTCTTTGGGGTAGGGTACTGGGGAAATATCCATAACTTTTATTATTACTTAGTAGTTCAAATGATTGCTGGATTGTTTCAATCGACTGGATGGCCGTCAGTAGTTGCTGTTGTGGGTAACTGGTTTGGAAAGAGGAAGAGAGGGCTAATCATGGGAATATGGAATGCTCACACTTCTGTTGGGAACATTGCGGGTTCTTTGATTGCTTCTGCTCTGTTGAGCTATGGATGGGGTTGGTCCTTTGTTGTGCCAGGAATTATGATTGCTTTCATGGGTTTGGTTGTTTTCTTTATGTTGCCGGTTGCACCTGCGTCTGTTGGAGCTGATAGAGAGGAAGATGAATATAGTTCTCCCAAGAAAAATGGAGATGAAGTGACAGAGCCTCTGTTAAGTCCAGAGACTCCTGTCGAGGAGAAAGCCATTGGGTTCATAGAGGCATGGAAAATTCCTGGGGTTGCTCCTTTTGCTCTTTGTCTTTTCTTTGCCAAATTGGTTGCATATACGTTTCTCTACTGGCTCCCATTCTACGTTAGCCACACAGGTACTAAAACTTTCAACTTGATATTTTAAATTGTCTCTTTTTGTTTAATCTGCTTGATATTTACTTTTTACAATTGCAGTAAGCAATCACACTCTTCATATAATACCATATTTCCAATATGTAATTTGTTTTACATTATTAAAATCTTTTATTTCTCATTTATGCTCATTATCATGCAGCAATTGATGGAAAATATCTATCTAGTGAGACAGCCGGAACTCTATCCACTTTATTTGATGTTGGAGGGGTGGTGGGAGGAATTCTAGCTGGCCACATTTCTGATCGCTTAGATGCTAGAGCCATAACAGCAGCAAGTTTCATGTACTGTGCAATTCCTGCTCTCTTCTTCTATCGAAGTTATGGGCATGTTTCGTTGATTGTAAATGCAGCATTGATGATCATCACTGGCATGTTTGTGAACGGGCCTTATGCTCTAATAACAACTGCAGTTTCAGCAGACCTGGGAACACATAAGTCATTGAGGGGAAATTCACGAGCTCTGGCAACTGTCACAGCAATCATTGATGGAACAGGTTCTATAGGGGCTGCAATAGGGCCTTTATTAACAGGTTACATATCTGCAAAGAGCTGGAGTGCAGTTTTCACAATGTTGATGGCAGCAGCTTTAATTGCAGGGCTGCTTTTGACTAGGCTTGTGGTGGCAGAGGTGGCCACAAAGATTGAAGAGTCAAGGTCTCATAGAGCACACGAATGTCCACTGGAAGTATAAGAATTTGAGTTACAGTGATACTGTGTGAGCGCTTGTCTATTCTGAGAGTGCCTATGAGCTTTCATTCACAGCTTCAAGTCATTAAACTATAGAGTAACATGCCCAATAGTAGTTAAAAATAGAGAGGACGTTTTGAAATTTTAACCTTCTTCATAATATTGGGGGGCAGGTTGAGATGTTATCCGTTTGTCCTTTGTACATTATGTGATTTACCCATTCTTGTATAGTATCATCCCTAAACAAGTACTGCTGATAGCTTTTGAATTTTGGAAATCAACCACATTGTTTGGAGGTCAAGAATGAAACTTGTCAAGTGAGTTTACAAATTGATCTTGGTAGCATATTTTCAATGGCTTCATGGGCCTGTAAAGATAAGCTCCATGCTTTTGTGGATTTTGGTCCAAGACTTCTATCTTTCAGTTTGAGCAGCATTACTTGGCCTTTTGCTCCTTATGCTTAGAACTTGGCTTTTTCATGCAATACTGATATCAGAAGATAGCGGTCAACTCCTTTGGCGATTTCATCATAAACTGACAGACTCTATTAAGTACCAAGATAGGCATGCTTTACTGTAGCCGAAAATCTGGCATGGGATCTTATGTCGTTGCAGTAATCAGATGCCTTTGCAACCTTGGCAAGAAAGCATTCGCTTTACATAGAAGTTTTCAACAGAGTAGCTTCAAAAGATTACATTACAATTGTATTATTTTCATTTTATTTTTTGAAGAGTACTTTCTTTCAGAGCTTGTTGCACGGGCTTCTCAAATAATGTTCAAGCACAATGATTGGAGAAGCAATTCTTATCTTCAGTATCTGTATAAAAGCATTGTTTCGCCCTTAACAGCTTGCAATTTTCCCTTCTACTTGCAGGTCAAGTTGGTAGTTGAATGCCAATAATTTGATGTGAAACGTCAGTGCACTTGACTTTTAAGAAAAATGACTTGCTAGATGCACAACTCTTTTAGAAAAACAAAAGATACAATTGGTATGCCAAGTTGTTGGACTGTATATGAGATTGTTTTGAAATGTTTTGTTGTTATTACAAATTCAAACGAGTAATGATATTTGCATAAATTTACATTCACTCATTCTTCATATACTCTCATGTAAGCTATATTATCATGTAAGCTATTGAATAAAACTTTAGTCTTATTATAATTTTTTTTGAATAATTCAGATTGTCCACATATTTTACATATTTAGTGCAAGTATAAAGTTATGTGAGTTTTTGTGAGCATTATTCATATTTTTAATGTTTCATAGTATTTGAGGAGTAGAGATGGGGGCAAATGGTCCACAAATCAATCCATTTTGTTAACCACTAAAAAAATTGAGCATTGAGCACCCTTGCCCACCAAATAGTGAAGTGCTAAAGTGGACCACCAAGAGTGGTGAATGCTGGGGATAGTAACAGATGTTGGATTATTCATTTTTATCCATGCACCTTTATTTTGTTTGGAACGAATTTTGCTTTGGCGTCCTTCAAAAATTGAAAGACTTTCATGGTAGCGCGTGGCACGCATACATGCCAGAAGAATATAGTTTGTTCATCAGCTTATCTGGCGCCAGAGGATTATACTGACCACTTGTTGTCCATATGGCCCAATGTATTCTACTTGGATCTCTAATTTCTGCGCTACTTAGCAATGTGTTACAAAATAGAACTTCTTAAGAATGAAAATTATTTTATATTTTCTTATGATATTTTAATAAAATTTTAATATCTTTAAATAACACATCTCAAAATGTAATAAATATGTAATCTTAAGGATATTATTATTGTTATTTGCAAATGAAGATGTAAGTGAGCTAGTCGAAACAACATTCTACATAGAGTAATTATATTCGCAATGTTACAAACTGTGCAGTGTGCACAATTACTGATGCAATTGCAACTAAGTTTGGTACATTTTTTTTATAAATAAAATCAGTTAAATTAAGATGCAATCATATGATATTTGTGTATAATTTGAGACAGAAAATTTGTTAATGTAGCATTACTCTTCTAAATATGCTCATCATTGAAGATAATGCTCTCATCATCAGCCATAAATGGACTATGAGATCGTAAGATTCTTTACTGATTTAATTCTCATTTTTTTATATGAAACAAAAACTCAGAATTTAATCGGTAAGAAGCTAATTTCATTTCCTTCGTTCTTTTCAAGATTCGCTTTTTACCTGACCACTCAATCTAGGATCAAATTGTAGCACCATGCACTAAAAATTAGTAAACATGGCTAAATTCCGGAGGTTTGGTTTGCTATTTTTTAGTTAACATCATTTTGGTGTAATGTAGGGTATCCCTTCACTCGGAAGACGAGAAACTAATCTTATAGGATATGGTTAGACGCGTGAAGCGAAGACCCCTTTTAACTGCTTTTTCTTCATACATATTACCCTATGGATCGAATCCGGAACAAGATGCTTAAGATGAACTTTTATTTTCTTTTTGTTTTATTTTCTTGTCTCAAGAAACTAAACATTACAAATTAAAGAAAAGGGAGAATTAAACCATCATTTTTGGTAAGGTCTTAAGCTACAGTTAAATTTTTTAATATACTGAAACTTATTAGAATATAATTTTAATTAAAAAAAATTACACTATCATCCAATGATGTTTTAACACATTATTAAAGAATTATATTTTCTAGATAATTGCTATAATAGTCAAACTCCTTTAATAATGTGTCAATATATGATTAGATAATAGTGTAAAAAAATTTTATATTGACAGTTAATCAAAATTAGACTCCACTTATTATGAGGTCACTAATTTTAATACGACTTTCATTAAGCACGCTAACTGTAAAAATTTGAAAAGGTATTATATCCAATGCATTGGTGCTTATACAATCGCACCGAAAGATAGCTTTATTTCAACCATAGTACATGAGTATTATACAAGAGGGGGTGAAGTGGGAGTGAAGATGAATGCAAATGGAGAATGACCCGTATAGTTGGCTTGAGAAAAAGTATTATCATTTAGTTTGTGAAAAAAATTAATTAAGTATTAAGTTAATTTAATCAATAATTTATATACATTTTATTATATATTAAGTATTAAAATGAAAATAAATTATTAATTAATTATATATAAATTATTAATTAAATTAGTTAAATACTTAATTAATTTTATTTAAAGAATCAAATAAAAATATTTTTTTACCAAATTAACCTTTTGAATCATTTTTCCAATGCCAAATGAGGATGATGGTGAGAGAGACAGCTATGGATGAATGTTACCACGGAAAAGTTGCTTTTGAACTTGGTAGTATTCACTGTCAAAAACAAAAACTTGGTAGTGTTCATATAATCCAAACAAAGGTGGCGTGTCTTCCAAAATTATCTTATGGCTACCAATAATGCTAGCAATAAGGAAATCGAAAGCAGTGACAACAATAATGGTTCATTACTTATCAATATCAAAGATGTAATGGATGAAGTTATCATTCTTATTCACAGGGACAGCTTCATTATTGTATTGTCACTTAAGTATTTTATTCACTCATTGGTTTATTTATTTTTTACAGTTGAATACTGGGGTGACTCAGAGTCACTAAGCATGCAGTAAGTGATTTTTAATTAATGATTGTGACTCAATGAAACATTAATTAATTTGGTCCCAACAATTTTCAACCATGAATTAGATATATGCGTACTAGTTTGTGAATCCTTTAAATAAGACAAATATAATAACCTGCTAAAAGTATTAACCACTATGATGCTAGGGGAGTTGGGAACTTAGGCGTGATTTGCAACATGACCACGACATGTATATTATATAGAATTTCAGTTAATTATTCATCTCCCTAACCACTAAAGTAAAGCTTATTGATATGATTAGTTTATTTTTTAATCAAAGGATATTATTATTATTTTTTTATCAAAGATACTAATAGTTTATTTATACATTGAATTTCTACACACTTTATTTTCAAACTTGCACGGAACTCTTAAAAAAATTCTAATCCCACAAAATTACATCATCTCTAGGGGTAGAAATAGATTAGGCAGCCTAATAGCGGCTTACGGCCTAACTTATTTTTGGCTTATTTAAGCCTAATCTATTTATCAAATAAGTTAAGTTTAGACTTTTCAAAAAGTATGTTTAGTTAAATAGGCTTATGCCTAAGCCTTTTAAAAAATCTTATTTAACCTAACAGACTGACCTATTTATTTTTTATAATAGCATATAATTAAAAATTAATACTTATATGATTTATTAGTTATATATTAATATAATTTATTTATTTATTTTATACACAATATAATAATTTTGTTAAATATTAGGTATATTTGAAATCTATAAAGTTTGAGCATGTTGGCTTATTGAAAGGTCTTTATGTAATGTAGGTTTTTAAATAGGTTTTTAGGTTAGGCTAAACTTTTATGTTTTCACAAAGAGGCCAAAGCAAACAAAAAAAAATCTTATGATAGGTAATAAGTCAGGCTAAAGTCAAAGTTTTTCAAAACAGGTCAAGCATATTTAAGATAAAACCTTACTTATTTCCACCCATAATTATTCATCCCCACATTGATGACGGCAAAACTTTTATCATGTAAAGTTTTATAATACATGGATATAAACAGTTGCGGGTAGGAGCGGAAATAGATTAAATAATTTAATAAGTGTTTACGACCTTAGTTTACTTTGAGTTTATTTTTCCATAATTTATTTATCAATTAAGTTTAGACTTTTAAAAAGGTTTAGGTCTTTAAAAAAGTCAATTTAACCTAACATAATGGTTTATTCATTTATTATATATACATATAATTAAAAATATATAATACTTTTCTAATTTATTAATATAATTTATTTCTTTTATACACAATACAATAATTTTGTTAAATGTTAGATATTTTTGAATCCTATAAAATTTTAGCCTATTAGTTTATTTGAACTTTGAAGGCCTTTACGCAATGTATGCTTTCAAAGTTTAAATAGACTTTCAAATCAAATTAGGCTTTTATGTTTTCACAAAAACGTCAGGCCAATTCCTAAGAAAAATCTTATAATAGGTAATAGGTCATACTAAGGCTAAGATTTAACAAAACAAGCTAGACTTATTTCCATCCCTAGTTGTGTAGGATTACTTTGGTACACATATTTTTTTTTAGATACCGTTACTTAGGATGAGTTATCAAACATTCATTAATTGTTTATATTTGATAGACTTTTAAACATTTATTGTAAAACTAACCATTAATAAATAATCGACAACTCATCCTAGGCACCATACTTATCAGGATACTATAGCAACTCCCCTAGTTGTGGGGTTGATTGAATTATAAAATTAGGATTATTGTGTATTTTCTCTCATTTTTTTTTATTTAATTAAATTATTTTTTATTCTTTAAATAAAATATTTAATGAAGAAGAAAATAAGAGTATATTTTTTTTAAAAGTAAAAAACGTAAAATAAATAACTAAAATGAACAAACTACAATATTACACTAAACTTTCAAAGACATAAAATTTTCTTAACTAAATCTAAAAATGAATGAGTATTATTTATAAAAAATAATAAATAAGATAAATATGTGTGTTACAATTTTTTTAATAAAAGAGTTATACTTTATGTTCTCAATTAAAATTCTAATAATATGAGAAGAAAATTATACTTTTAATTTAAAAATGAACTTCGTATATAATGTTGCAAAAGGGTTAACAACATATTTACCAAAAAAAGGTGTTAACAATATATTGCTAAAGAATATACTTGAATATTTTTAAAACGCATTCCTATTTTGATTTTGGCTAAAGAATAAAAAATAATTAATTCAAAAAAGGAAAATTAGAAAATAATCCAATTTCATGAATATTATATTATAATCATTCAATATAATTTAAAAATGTATTATACTTTTTTTTTCATCTTTCATTTATAATTTTTCACAAACTTCAGTTTAATGAGGTTTGTCCCATTTTTAGGAGAAATTCTTATAAACACTGAAGGTAATACTTTTAACTAATCATAAAGTGACATGTATTACAATTTCAGTTATAAATTATTTATTTATTTTTTAATTGTAACTCATGTCACTTTATGATTGATTGAGAGCATTACTCTTGGTGTCTACAATAATTTTTCCTTTTTTCAGCAATATGTTTTCTAATATTTTGTGAATAGAAAAATATTAGATGTATTATTGTTAGAAAATATAATAAATATTAAATGAATTTTGTACTATGTAAAAATAAATTAATGTAAAAAGTTATTTATTTAATCACTTCAAGAATTTCGTGAATTGATTAGGAAAATTTCACAGTTAATTTGTAGCTAAAAAGTGCCAGTTACAAAAATTTTTGTAGTATAATTCATGTTGCTAATTTTTGTAGCTAATTTAAAACAAATTTTAACTAATTTGTAGCTAAATTTAATTTAAATTTTTTTTCCAATTTAGTTAGGAAATTTATGTAGCTAATGCCTAACTAATTTAAAAAAAATTTTGCCTTCTTCCGCAAATCATTCTTTTTCTTTGAGAACATCACTTGCATGCTCATTGAATTATCAATCTTTCTTGTCACAATCTTCCCTCTCAACAATGAATTGTCGAATTTTTGCGGCTGAGGGAAAAGGAACAAGAGTTGTTGGTGCTCCTCAACAATGGTGATGAAGGATGAGAAGCTCTGGTGGTGATAATGGGTGAATTGCAAGGACATGAACAAGTGATTATGAGAGAGAGAGAGGAGATGGCTAGCTCAAGGTGATGTAATGAGAGTCAAACCATTATTTAGGTTTATTTTTATTTTTATTCTGTCTCAAGAAATTAAGTAAGGATTAGTTAAGAATTTTTCTGGCTAAATTCCTAGCTAAATAAGAGTTCACTTCAAAAAAATTTAGGAAGTGAATAATTCATAGCTAAATGATTTAACTATGAAAATTTATTTAGTAGGGGGATTTTTTGTAACTAATTCCTAGCTATTTATCCACCAATGTCCCTTTCCCTTGTTTTTGTTATTTTAGTTAGCAATATTTTTATGTAACTAATTATTTGTAACGAATTAGTTACGCATTAGTTATAGAAAATTTTCCTAACTAAATTTTGTAACAAACTTTAACTAAATTTTGTAACAAACTTTATATATTGTCTTGTAGTGAGTATTACATGTTTTGAATATGACAAACTCCAATTTTGTATTTTCATTTTTTGATATGGGCTTGTTTATCTTATCAAAAGGAAAAATTGAAAAACAGCATTTTTTATATAAATTACGACAAGTTGTGGAATTGGAACAATTTTCAACGTTTTGCTCTTTTTTCTTCTTTTCTTTTTCTATGATACGAGATGCATTGATCTTTGTGAGGATAGATCTTGCTCTAGAGTTAGTTTGATCTATTTGTACATATTTGAAAGTGTTTTTTTTTTTTTTGACAAGTACACATATTTGAAAGTTAAGACGATAAAGAAACTTTTTTGGTTGGTACAAATAAAATAAAATTTTTTTGTCTTTTATTAAGATTTAGCATCTTGAAAAGTGTCACTTACTACATTAAAAAAATATATTAATTGATAATAATAATAAAATTCACATTAATGCATCAAAAGAGAAATTGATGATAAAAATGCATACATGAGGTTATTAGTATTAAAAAATAAAGTGTTATTTAGAAAGTGATTATGGAAGATAGAATAATAAAATTTAATGCATTGAAAAGAAAGTGAAGATGAAAATGAATGTATAAAATTAATTAATATTAAATAATAAAGTATCACTTAAAAAACGATGATTGAATAATAGTTAATAAAAGTTTAATGCATTGAAAAGAAGGTAATGATAAAAATATATAAGATTAGTTAACATTATATTAATGAGTAATAAAAATATTGTTTTGATATGATTTATTTTAGAATTTACCTTAAAAATATTGTTTACTATTATTTCTTATATTCATTTAATATGTTTGTTTTATGACATAATATTCATACTTTAATATTTACACTTTTTTTTACTTTGCGTATACATGTCAATTAATTTATCGTCACAATATTTAATTATTTTTATCTGATAATATAAATATTTTTACAAAAAATTAAGTTCATCATTTTTTTTATAGAAAAAATTGTAAACATCCAATAAAGATCCTCATAATAACATATAACTAAAAAAAATTATCTCATCGTTTTTTAAAAAGGAGATATTTGAATACTTTTACAATAATATTGTTTATTATTTAAAATTTATTTTTTATATACATTAATAAATAATATTTAACTATTATGAAGTTGAGATTTTATGATGCTTGCAACACTCGAGATTTTATACTAGTTTTTCTAAATTTGAGAAAGTACAAAATTTAATGACGTGTTTCTCATATAAAATTTAGAGTTTAATTTTGATCCACCGTCAGTGTAAAATTTTTTTACATTGTTATCCAATCATGTGTTACCAAATCATTAAAAGAGTTTGACTATCACAACAACCACCTAGAAAGTCTAACTCTTTTAATGATGTGTCAGTACATAATTAGATGACAACGTAAAGAAACTTTACACTAACAGTGAATTAAAATTAAATTCTAAAATTTATCATTGAATTTTTATTATTTTGATCCTTGTACTTTTTGGGGATGAGAATAATTTTTATATGGAGATTTCAAACTCACCTATAAACAAATATTAAAAGTTTAAACTTAAATAAAGGAACAAAAGAAGAATATGTTTGCTTTGCATTGACCTTGTCTTGTATTAGTATTAGACCTGAAAAAAATTTGTGGCGAAAGAACAAAAAAGAAACAGATAAGTAAAGTAGTAATTGAAGGGGGCGTTCCTCTCAGGACGAGCTACCCAGGATTTCCATAGCCGAGTTCAGCACTTCATTTAGAGCCTTCTAAGTCCTTTAGAAGTTTAGGTAGCCCATTGATTTATTCTAATCCTATACCTGTACCCTAGAAGATTGAAGAAGATGAACAAAAAAGCCCAGTACATAGCCTGCACTTTTGGAGTGCAACTCCAGCATCAATGATTAAACTGTAGAAATGGTCAACGCATGACTAAATATCTTGGGCCTTTGCCTTGGTGGGTTCTGGTCGAAGGGAAAGAAGGCCCATTGTATCTTCAACAATTTTAAATTAATTCTCACACACCATTTTAAATTACTAATTTAACAACAAATTTATTTTATGCAAAAATAATAATTTTTTTATTCCCTATATTTATATATCTATGACATTCGAAATAATGAAACTGTTACATGTTATTTAAATTCACTAACTACATGTATACTAGTGTTTGAATGAATGATCCAAATAAATTAAAAGACTTTAGATCTCTAATAAAATTATTAATAAAAGAATTAAATAAGAAATAGACACTTACAAATAAAAAAATAAAGAAAAAATAGAGAAGAAAAATATAAAATGTAACTATGATAGATATAGTGAAATATTATCTTATAGATTTAATTTGATAAATTTTGTATGCTAATATCATAATTCAATCTTAAAAAAATACATCTTCATATTTGTTGCAATAATAACAAAAAAAAAACTGAATGAAAAAAAATACTACACGCTTATATAAATATAAAAGATTAAAAAATTATAGAGTATTCAACCCACTTCATACATAGCTTTAATTTGATGATGTCAAACCATTATTATTAAAAAAATGATTAAAGGTAATAAAAGTTGAGAAATTTGTACCGAAGAGAATATATAAACAAATATAGTTATATTAAGAAGAATGATTTATTATAAGAATGAAAAAAATAATTTTTCATTATTAAATCATGTATAAGTAAGATTAAAATATAAATTTTAAAAAATTATAATTTTTTGGTACATAAAATAAATTATATTTAAGTGACGCTTTACACAATAAAAAATTACTTTGCGAATAAGTATCCGCTCTCGTTATAGCACACAAAATTTGTGTGTAGTTTCCATCCAGTAATTGAAAATATCTATTAGCTAGTGCATACAATTATAGAAACAAATATGTTATGAAAATAGAAGAAAAAAATGTTGAATCGCAGGTGAACGTGGGAATGAAGGGAGCAGAGAAGACAATCCATCATAGACCACTCAAAAGCTGGTCCTAATATCTGTTGCAGCCAATGGCGTCTCTCCCATCCATATCTTATCTTTTTATTTTCTTTCCATTTTTATTTTCTCCCTTTATTTTCTTTTTTCTTTTCCCCTCCTTTCTCTCAACAAAATTAACTTCCTCTCTTGTATGATAATAATAATAAAAATAAAAATAAAGGAGAAGAAGAAAACTAATATAGCAGCATTGTTATTTCCACCCACACCAACAGTTTTGTGAGGGAAGCCTTTTCCGGTGTGCAGCTGCAGCTGATTCAATGATTCTAAATTGCCAAATATACGTTTTGGAGCAATCATCTCATCATAGTCTACCACTCCCATTTTAAGTTCCTTCATTGGTTTTCTCTCCTTCTTTATCTCCATCATAATCCATTGCAATTTATTCAGGTATGCCATTCACACACCTCGTATGCATCATTTTCTTCTTTGCACCTTTATAATGTTTTCATTAGAAATTGGAAATTGGGTTGAAACCCATTTCGTGTCTGCGTTGGTTTTCATGTGGGTATTTCCTGTTTTATTTGCTGCAGGTTTGTATTGTTGTTTTGATTTGATGAAGTGTATTCTTACTTTCTTGGGAAAAACAAAGTCAAGAAATTATAACAACTCCTTATAAAGGAATTTCTGAATAATTCAATGTTTTTATTCTCTGTTTTTGTTTTGTTTTGTTATTCTTTGGTTTATCAGATGCTTAATAAGAAATTGGGAAGTTTCTGAAAGCAGTACATGGTATAATAGGAAAGTTTGATGGTAATCATATATAGTGGACAGGAAGGCATATAATGGCTACTGCTGCAGTTATTGGACTCAGTGCAGGAAAGAGGCTATTGAGTTCATCTTACCATTACTCTGATCATACAGAAAAGTTTTCCTATGGCAATGATTTTGGATCCACACACTATCAGATTGCAACAACAAAATCTGTTACAATTGCTAAGAAGTCATCCGACTACACCCCAACTTTTCCAACATCCAACCGGCAGAATCAGTCCATCAAGGTTCTCAAGGAACATGTTGATGCTGCCCCCGCCATTGCAGATCCATGGTTTCAGAGATACCATTCTAATGACTTAGAGGTGGAAAGCTCTGACATGGGTTATTCTGTGGAGGCTCTTCTTTTGCTGCAGAAGTCAATGCTGGAAAAGCAATGGAACCTTTCTTTTGAAAGGGAAGTGCTAACTGAGCATTCAAGAAGAGAAAAAGGCCGCAGGAAGGTGGCAGTCACTTGTTCTGGGGTGTCTGCAAGGCAAAGAAGAATGAATACTAAGAGGAAAAACCCGAGTGAAACTGGCTCTACAATGATGCAACCTTGTGCTGCTATGCAGCTGAGGTCCGTAATCAGTCCAGAACTGCTTCAGTACCGTTTGAAGGGCTATGCGAAAGGAGTGGTGAGTGAGGAATTGCTCTCTCATGCAGAAGTTGTAAACCTATCAAAGAAAATAAAAGTTGGGCTTTCCTTAGAGGAGCATAAATCCAGGTAATTGCATATTTTGTTTGATCATATGATTCGCTAAAATGATGAAGAATCTATTCTTTTTATAGTTTGCCTGTCAGCTTCCATTATTGAGTAATTGTAAAAGTTAGTGATTTCTTCCTGGAAACAATGCGGCAAGTTAAAGAATCTCTAAATCACTTAAAGGGAAGGTTTTTGCTTAAGTTTTAAACCCTGAATTATCATCCTTTTATTTTAATCTTATGATCTGAATGGGGAATGAGAGTAATCAGTAATGACTCACATAGGTAAAGATGGGTTCCGGCTTGCTTGGCAAGAAGATCTGCTTTTGTCCTTTGCAGCTTCATCTGTATAGCTATAATTTTAACAGTTTCATATGTCATAACAATTCTATTGTTTGAAACTCTTAAGCCAATGCCAGAGCCTTAGTTTTCTTCATAAGTTTATGTATAATATAGAGTATACAAGCTTTTTTACAGGTGGAACATGGACAACTATTCAAATTTCTTTCACCTTATTTAACTAATGAAATTCAAATATTTCCTTCACATTGGTTTTTAACTTTCAACAATATATTGCTAGTGGTAGAGGCAGAAATTTGCTGCTTTTTGGCAAAGATAATCTGTGAGAATTCCGTTGGAAGGATGGAGAAAAGGTTATATAAATCATTAAGTATGCATCCACTTCTTATAACATAATAGTTACCTTTTATAATGAAATAACCACATTGGCATTCTTCATGATACATTAAATCTTTTTCACATCCTTTGAGGAAATTTTACTAAATAATTTTGTAACTTGACATCCTTTGGTTATGCTTTTACGTTAAAGAGAATAATAGTTGACATACACAATTTCTAAACCTTTTGAGTTTCAGACTGAAGGAAAGACTAGGATGTGAACCCTCTGATGATCAAATTGCAACTTCATTGAAGATTTCTCGTGCTGAACTACGAGCAAAAATGATAGAGTGCTCTTTGGCAAGAGAAAAGTTGGCTATGAGCAATGTTCGCTTAGTTATGTCTATTGCTCAAAGATATGATAACCTGGGTGCTGAAATGGCTGACCTTGTTCAGGTGAATTATATACTGTGGCTTCAATTATGACATGCCAGATATCTAACTTCATATATAGTTAGCTTCTTTGCTTCCTCTGTTGTGAAAGACTCATCATATTTTCCGTGTAGGGTGGCTTGATTGGACTACTTCGTGGGATTGAGAAGTTTGATTCTTCAAAAGGGTTTAAGATTTCAACCTATGTTTATTGGTGGATACGTCAGGTGAGGCTTGCATATTTATGATATTTGCCAGACATGCTTTTTGTATCGCAGATTATCACACATCCTTACCATTATTGTTCTTTAAACAGCAATCTTCATCAGATTCACCCAATTTATACTTTTACAATCATGGAAACAGGGGCAGCATACGGGAAGATATTTCCATGAAATCTCTTAAAATAATCTGTTAAATGCTTTCATTTTTCTCATAATTTCTGTAAACCTGGGTATTATACATCTTATATTTTATAATCAGTATTAAATCTCTGGCTGTCCTTCTTGCAGCTATAATTTCTGCATATGAGTATGATTAATCAGTTGCTCCCTTTGACTCCCAAGCTGCCATTTTTGCTGAAGTAACCAATTTTTAGGTGTAGAGAATGCATCTTCTGCATCAGTTTTTTCCCTTTCCATTTTATTTAGTTTTGGTATCCTATATGATTGTGTTCTAAGAAATCAGTGCAAGGGTATTTTGCAACTCAAACTTGTCCAACCAACATGAATTATTTTTTCTCTGCTGACAGGGTGTTTCAAGAGCTTTAGTTGAGAATTCAAGAACATTAAGATTGCCCATTCATTTGCATGAGAGATTATCTTTAATCCGCAATGCAAAGTTTAAACTGGAAGAGAGAGGCATTACTCCAACAGTTGATGTAAGTCAACTAAATGTATAAAAAGAAAGCAATTACATTCTGTATCAAATATTTTCAAATTCTGAAGTATTAGTAGACCTGCCTGAACTGATCCCTTGTTTTGCAGAGGATTGCAAAATGCCTTAATATGTCTCAAAAGAAAGTCAGAAATGCTACCGAGGTAACAAAATCATTGAGGGTTACATGGTCCTCATACATGTAATGTAATATCCTACTATTCCTTTATTCACCATGTATATACATATTGCAGGCAATCAGTAAAGTTATCTCGCTTGATAGGGAAGCATTCCCCTCTTTGAATGGTCTTCCAGGAGAAACTCATCATAGTGTAAGTGTTACTCAACACTTTTCTACATGTCCATCAAGGAAGATCATGGGAACTGCTTTCTTCTTCTTTTCCTTTTGTTTTCTTTTTTCCCAAGAATATCAACTGTCTCATTCATTTCTCTTTCCGCTCCCAGTATATTGCAGATAATCGCCTTGAGAACATCCCATGGAATGGAGTAGATGAGTGGGCACTAAAGGTATTTAGGAAAATTTCTGTTTGAAACCTGATTTAATTGCGAGGCATAGGCATTCAAATAACAAATCAAAGCAAAGGATATTATTTGAATGCCTGTTGTCCTTTAATGCTCTGTACATTGATCCTTTAGGGGTTAATGTCATTGGACAATTACAAAATATCTTCATTATTTTCACAGTAGACAATATGATGACATTAGAATGATATATAAGCATCTTAAATCAACATTACTGCTGAAACCAGCATAGGTTTCTTACCCTAATGGGGCCAAAAAAATTGCTGAAATTAAACTTTTTTTTTTCTAGCAGATAAGACTGCATAGTAACTCTTTTATTTTCTCGAGTATCATGAATTTCTTATTGCTGTATTTATGTTCTAAACTTCGATAAAGATTAATAGAACTTGTAAATACTCACAGGATGAAGTGAATATACTAATTAATGTGACCCTTGTGGAACGAGAGAGAGAAATTATTCGTCTTTATTATGGACTGGATAAAGAATGTCTTACGTGGGAGGACATTAGCAAACGGTGAGTTCAACCATGATTTCCTGTTACTTCTTTTCTCAGTTGTCCTTATCAATCAAATTTGCAATTATACATAATCTTATTTCATACATTATCTATAGCATGATTTTTTTGTTATTCACTCATTGTTCTTGACATGTTACTGCATTTGATGGAGCTTTCTAGATTTCTTCTCAATTTCATATCACTTGTATGTTGAGCTGAAATGAGGCTTGAATGTGTCATACTAAGTGCACCAAGTTGAGTCATGTTCGATGTTTGTTTTTCTTCAGCACATGTGACAGCACCCCCCCCCCCCCCCCTTCCTCTCTCTTTCTCTTGTGCTAAAGTTCAAATTCTGTTTATGACTCTTGTTTTGTTCTTTCTGCAGGATAGGGTTGTCTAGAGAAAGAGTAAGGCAAGTTGGGCTTGTTGCATTGGAGAAACTAAAACATGCCGCGAGGAAGAGAGAGATGGAGGCCATGCTATTGAAACATTAGTCTGGACTCATCATAGAGACATGTTAAAATGTATATATACAGAAAGAAAGTATGTACCTAGAAATTTGACTTCCTGATTCAACATAGACGAAAGAGGACGATATAAGGGAGATTTGTAAACCACATGAAAATATTGGCTGTTGGAAAAATTCTGTTTTATCAATATGTTGAGGGAGAAAATCTATGGATCTCAATTTTCTATTCCAAGATGATGAAGCGACTGTTTTCTAGGAAAACTTATATTGAGAGAGGCCTTTCATGGGCTAGTTATGATTTATTTCAAAAAAGATATTAAAAAATGCTTTATTTTAAATAGTTTACTGAAAGAGAGGCCTTGATGAGGATTATTCTGTACCTATCTTTTTCTTTTTGGTATCGGTACCCAAGATGAGTTGTCAAGCATTCTTTAGTTGTTATTTATATTTAATAAAGTTTTAACCTCTTATTATAAAATCATCAGTCAATAAATAATTAATAACTCATTCTTAATATCAAACTCATTAAGATACCATAACATCTCTCTTAATAAAATCTAATGAAATTGTTTTCTTGTCAATAACAATACTTTCTAAGGTTATATAATGACTGATGCAAGCCTTTGTCCAAATTAATTTATTTTTTTGTTGGCCTAATTAAGAAAGATTTCATTAGGAAACAAGCAAATGACAAATATCAGATTTGAAAACAACCATCTAATAAATAATTCATTTCAATTATTTTATTCTAGTTTTAACAACAATATTAACTATAGCTTTAAGAGATTGTATTAATAGCATTTAAAGTATAATTCTGTGTCTATAGTATCAGGATATAATACCAAAATAACACTATAAGGTGTTTATATTAACAGCCACCTAATAAATAATTCATTTCAATTATTTTATTCTATTTTTAACAACAATATTAGCTATAGCTTTAAGAGATGGTATTAATAGCACTTAAAGTATAATTCTGTGTCTATAGTAGCAGGATATAATACTAAAATAACACTATAAGGTGTTCATAAGGAGAAGAAGAAGAGTGAGGTGTCAACATCTATCTCTTATCTTTTGTTATCTTTTTTATAATTTAAATTCTATATAAGAGAATCTAATTAAATTGGTATAACTGTTATCTATTAAAATCTTCACATTTAAAATAAAAATATATATTTTCTAAATAATAGAGTCCAATTAATCTATTAAATATTTTATTTTATTTTTTGCATAAGAAAGTAGAACAAAATTCAGTTAACTTATTATCTACGAAGAAGATTTAATTTATTTAAAATAAAACAAAACAACAGTTGTACGTTAATTTAAAAAATCTCATATTCACATTTGATTTGTGTTTGAAATGATTAGAACTTAGAAATGCATGATCAATTATATATTAATAGAAATTATTAATAGAAATGATTAGAACATAGAAAAGCATGATCAATTATATTATATATTAATATATGAGAAAGAAAATATAAAAAATTTCGCCGTGCATCTCACGGTGCGATCCTAGTTGTATGTTAAAGTGTAGATGCGGTAAAAGAAGCAAATATCATGACTAATCCACGTGTTATACGCATATCTGCCACCGCAGGATCCCCAGTACCCCGAAGCTAACACTGCACCCCACATTCCTCACTGCAACTCTTTGCTCCCTCATATTCACTCTACTCTCACAGTAATTCTCACTCTCGTTCGTTGTTTTCTTCCCTCCTCTCCTCTCCTCTCCTCCTATTCTCTCACAATAATAATCCACATAACAAAATTTGTTGAATGCGAGAGCTGTGACCAAATCTTGGTGCTGTATTCTAATACGAAGTTATCGACCCAATTTTTTCATGGCCAAGTCTTGTGTGCTTCCTTATGCTACCCTCAAGTCCCCTCTTCACCTTCAACATCTACAAAATCAAAGTCAACATCAAAACCACAATCTTATGCAATTGAAATATCCCACTTTGGCTTTCTCTTCATCTTTGCCACGCCCACATCAAAATCCCATTTTTCTCCTCAATTTTTCTGCTGCGGCCTCCACCCAGTACCAGGTCTTTGCTTTCCCTCGACGCCGACCCAACTTTGCTATCAACGCTCTTGATTCTAACGTCCCCAATTCACCTCACCAGGTACCACTTGCACCCGTTATATCTACATTTTCCATTTTCATTGCTTGAGTATATTTGGGTCCTTTGCATCTCTCAGTGGCACTTCATCATTATTTCCACAAAAAAATAAAGAAATAAAAAGAATTGTGGGTTTTTATGGAATGGGGCTAAGTGATTGTTGAAGACGTGAATAAATCTTTATCCTTTTTGTTTTTGTTGCTGATGGAGACAAATCAGTGCCCGCTCCCACTACTTTATTCGGAAACAAATGGAGATGATATTGACTCGTAATTCAAACCAAATATGTTCAGTTCTCTGTAGTTGTGCTGGAGAAAATCCTTTTGTTACCTTCTATGATTCGTTGAGCTAAGTCCTTTTGTTACTTGCTTAAATAACTGGGAAGATTGCTCAATCTTTCATAAAATCATTGGTGTTTTGCTTATTAAATACAGACATGGAGCACGGGAGAAACAGAGTTAGAGTTCAGGGCATTAGAGTTTTATGATTTATAAAGTCCTATTGATTTTTTTTTTTGTGGTAAAATAACAAAAATTTAAGTAGATTTGTTGTGTTGATTTATAAAGTCTCCCTTTGAGATTAACTTTGGGCAATATTTGAAGGGATCAGTGAACGTTGGGAGAAATAAAAGCTACGAGCAATGGGATTCGCTGACATCAAAGTTCTCTGGAGCAGCCAATATTCCGTTTCTATTACTGCAAATGCCACAAATTATCCTTAATGCTCGAAATCTTTTGGCAGGAAATAAAACTGCTCTCTTGGCTGTCCCATGGCTGGTAAGGCATTGCTGAAAGTTTTAAAATTTGAAAACACTTTCTATCCTTCCCCTGCTCTTCAATTTTTTAGTCATTAATTTATATTTTTTTCTTCTAATTTTCTTATCTGAGTAAATTTCTGAACAAGTTAAGACATGAATGTAACTATTTTATATAGTGTTTTTACTTCGTTCAAAATTTCAAATGAGAGTTGTTGTTTCAAAAGCTTTTGCAAATCCACTTCACATGGCTGAATGAATGAGGCTTTAACATTTTTCAAAATTCAGTTGTTCTTTGTTCCTGTACTTTATTTAATTAACTCAATGGGGCATTGCTCTTATAACCTAAGGTGGGTAATGACATGGACGTCAATGCAGGGAATGCTTACTAGTTTGCTTGGAAACCTGTCACTACTTTCATACTTTGCCAAGAAGAGAGAAAAGGAAGCAATGGTAGTGCAGACATTGGGTGCAGTTTCGGCATATGTGGTGATTGTTCAGCTGGCATTGGCAGAAACCATGCCATTGCCTTACTTTTTGGCCACTTCAGTTGTTGTGGTGTCTGGTCTTGTTCTTAATTTCATGAATTACTTTGGTTTACTGAATGCTGGAATCTGGAGCTTTTGGGAAGATTTCATTACAGTTGGGGGTTTATCAGTGCTTCCCCAAGTAATATTGCTTTCCTTCTCCCCCCTAGAATTGATAGAATTAGAACACTACCAATTTATATTCATATTATTAAGTACTGATCCAAACACACCAATTCACTAACACTTGTTCAAGTTTGTACACATAATGTCTTTTCAAGTGCATGGGCACACACAGACAGATACACTATTTTTTATATGTTGTACTGCTTATCTCACATTGCCTAATTTACAATCTGGATACAGATAATGTGGTCTACGTTTGTCCCCTATATACCTAACAGTATCTTACCTGGGGCAACTGCGTTTGTGATAGCTGTCTTGGCTGTTACCATGGTAATCTTCTTATTTCCTTTGGGTTATCTTTGATTATGTCTCAAAACTCAATCCAGGTTGCATGGGTATGCCTAAAATGGTCATGTACTCATACCCAGAACATATGGGTACCATAACCCAGTATACCTAAAGATGAGCTTTTCTTTAGATTTATTTTTTTCCCAAAAAAATTGCTGTATCCCATTACCCATCTCGTACCAATGCCAGGACTGTATCATTACCCATCTCGTACCAATGCCAGTACTCATACAGTCATTCTCTTATCAGTGCAATATATTTCCTGACTTTTCATAAAAGCAATTATTCTAACAACTCATCCAAACAGGGTAATGTCAAAGGGGATTTTCTAATTGTTCCATTTGAATGTTATTTGTAAACTGAAACCAAGAAATTTGAATTTGGGGTCTCGATTCTGGATTGGGTCTGATGGAACTGAACCAGGGAAATAGGCTTTTAGTTTCGTTGTCGTTTTAAATGCATTGCTTCTAAGATTTGCAGGCGAGAAGTGGAAAACTTTCTGAGAAAGGTGTCAAATTTGTTGGAGGAATATCTGGATGGACGGCTACATTACTCTTCATGTGGATGCCAGTTTCTCAAATGGTAAACTCTCTCCGAGTGGTTTTTATTGCCTTGAGAGCACTGTAATTCATCTTTGATCTCCTATGCAGTTTTAGTATGACCTTTTTCTTGTTCTATAGTGGACAAATTTTCTCAATCCTGAGAACATGAAAGGATTGTCAGCATTTTCTATGTTGCTTGCTATGATTGGAAATGGACTTATGCTCCCACGTGCTCTCTTGGTTCGTGATTTCATGTGGTAATTATCTTTTTTCTCCCGACTCTTATGCTTTATTAATCATAAATTATGGCCCAATCTTCTTTCAGACATAATATTTGAAAGCATTGTTACAGTGTAGCCCTTGACTGTAGCACATCCATCAAATTATTCATACTATAAAGTAATATGTACAACAACAAAATCCTTTTCCTACTAGGTGGGATCGGGTACATGAATCAATCGACGCCATTGTGCTCTGTCAAAAATCATATCTTTTGAAAGACCATTTAGGTCCATGTCTTTTTTAATGGTTTTGCTTTTTTTTTTTCTTGGTCTTCCTCTGCCTATGTTTATTGGGCTATCCTCCATATGATCAACTTTTCGTACTGAAACTTCTATTGATCTTCACCTCACATGACCAAATCATTTTAGGTGAGATTCTGTCATCTTTTCATCATTAGATGCTACTCCAATATACAGGTTGCTATTTTTGTTACTTGTATGAAAATTGCCTTGTTGATGGGTGGTGGTTTAAATCCCAGTTTGTGTGTTTCTTTATAATGAATATTATTTTTATTTGCTCTACCTCTGATCACTTAAGTGGAAATTTATTGATTGCATTGCATGTCACTGATTTACCCGCCTTTACCGTTGCTCATGCTTCAATCTATGCCTTTGCATTGTTTTTGCTTCCATTTTTAAATGCCGTGTTTGTTGCAATCTTCTGAAGCGGCTTCTGCAAATAAAGTAGACTCTTCATTGGTTCAATTAACCGTGATTGTAGGTTCACTGGTTCAGCGTGGGCTACCCTTTTTTATGGATATGGGAATATTTCATGCCTATACTTGTAAGTTAATTCACAAATCCAGTTTTCATCTGCATTTTCATTGTGGTGCTCTCTTGAGCAAAAGTTAAAATCAGCTGTAAACTAATATTGCGCTTTCATTCCAGATTAAACATTATCAGCAAGGAATTCTTCTTGGCAGCAACAGTTGGTTTGGTTTCATGGATAGGTTACTCTCTTGGCCCTAGTGATAAAACACTTACACACACTGACACACAGACATATATTTGTTGCCATGTCCAGGTTTTGTCATGTGACTCATGTCCTCATAGGTTGATGTACAGTATCCCTTTTTCTCCAATTATTATGTGCTGATGATTTAGTTTCACTGCACTGTTAATGCATAACTCATTTTTATGCCATGTCTTTTGCAACCATATTGTTCAAAAATCTATAAACTATGTATTCATGTTAGAAACACAGCCACACACATTCCACAAAAAATGTGATTGTATAGATATTATAAAATAGAATTTTATTTTTTAAAATAATTTGTTGCGTATAAATAAATGGCCTCATAATTTTTTAAATTAATTAAATTATTTATCTTCTCAATCAACAATGGAAGTGGTGTAACTATTTTATGTAATAATAGTTAATCAAATACTACATGTAGAGCCTTTTCTAGCTTAAACTCTAAAGTATCAAATGCCATAGACAACTGATTTTGTTCCCCTTATGATAGGAATGGCTTTCTGGAGAGACTCTGTAGTACATGGTTATAGGTCACCTTTGGCTTCTATACATGCCTTGGTTTTTGGATCGTAAAGCTGGCGATGCTGCACCGAAGTTCAAATTATTCATTCTCCTGGTCCTCTTTGCTGAAGTAGTTATGCTTGATTGACACTGCAACTACACTACACAAGCTACTGAGTTTTTAATAATCTATAGTACGGTGAGTCATAATTAATATCACTCTTCTCGCATGTGAGAATGAGTATGTTGTAAGCTCTGATATAGGATTACGTTGGACTTGGAGGATATAATTGTAATGTTAAAAGTGATGTGAATGTGGGGATGGGGTTATTAGCTATTTAGCACTCTTAATTGTTTGTTTACTTTTTCAATTAATGATAAATTGTAAATTTTTAAAAATATCTTTATTATTTCTTAATTAATTACTCCTTTTTATATATGTCAAGTTTTTATTGTAATACACTCCTAGTTATTTTTACTTTATTATTTTAATATATTAGTAGTATTTAAATTGCGATGTTTTTTTTACCAAAAGTAATATTGTTAGTTCCATCGTATAGTAATTTATAGTCAACAAAATTAAACAAATAAAATTGATATGAATTAGATATTTGTTGGTTATTATCAAATTACATTGGTCTGAATAGAAATGGTTCAATCACCTTAAGCATATTATTTCAGGTTTCATCTTAGGCGCTTAGTATGTATGAAGAAAAACATAGTTGAAAAGAGTTTTTATTTCACGTGTCTAATCTTATTTATTGAGATTAGTCTCTTGTCTTTCAGGCAATGAGATATTTTAATTTATACAAAAAAAAAAACATATTTGATAGTTATATTGTTTTTACATTGAGCTTTTTTTTGAAATCTTTTTAATTGCTGATTCAGTTGGTTAAATATTTTAATTTTTAAGACTAAAAAACTTATTTTAATTCTTCACTAATTTTTTTGATTAAAATTTATTTTAATTCAACACATTCGTGATCAATTTTTTTCTTATATAAGAATTAAATCAATACGAATTTTGATTAACAAAATATGAAATTGAAAAAATTAATTTGTGAGAAAGTAAATTATGAATGAAAGAATTAGTAAAGGAGTAAAGTACTTTATAACTTTTTATATATATATAGTTTTTAACAACTACTAACTCGTCATTTTATATCTGTCAAAAAAACAAAAAAAACTCGTCATTTTATATCAAACTCATTCATGGTAACCCTAATTTGATTTTCCCCCACTCTCTCTACTGTGCGGCTCTTCTGCTTCAAGTTTCAACACTAAACCAAACCGCTCTCAGCCTCACACCGCTGTTTCATCCTTCCTTTTGCTGAGTTACCATCTGAAATTCCTACCAGTGTTGAGATTTCGTTTCCTTCTCCAATCACTATCAGGTATTGCTTTTCTCTCACTCTCAAACATCTTATCTTGGGGTTCCAATTTTTGGGAATTCCAGCTACATTCTTATATTCATGCGCTTTGGTAAAAGCAATAAACCAGTTAATCGGTTATCCAATGGTTAATTAGCTGCACACGGTGACATGTGTTTTTGTGTGTCTAATAAGTACGAATTGTGATGACAGAGGAAAACAATGAGGAAGCTAAAGTTTCATGAGCAGAAGCTTTTGAAGAAGGTAAATTTCTTGGAATGGAAGCGAGAAGGAGGTCACAGAGAGAACCTGGTTATGCAGCGTTACCATGTTACTGGACGTGACGATTACAAAAAGTATTATCCATAATTTATTCTATGATATTTATATTGTTCTCACTTAACATAATTTCCTTTATTTCACACATTTCATTTTTTGGCCTCTGGGATGGTGGAAATATGAATAGATATTCAAGTTTGTGCCGGATGGTTCAAAAGTTGGTAAACATAGTGAAGCAGATGGACCCCAAGGACCCTTTTCGGATTGAGATGACGGATATGCTTTTGGAAAAGCTGTAAGTTTACTTTAACTCACCCTCCTTCCATGGAGAATTTTGAACACGGGATTGAGCCCATTTAGTTGTCTTGGACTTGGAGTTCAAAATCATAACTTGAGTGTCTTGTATCATAGTTATATTAGCTATTAAATTTCATACTCATGATTGGTGATGTGAATTAAACTGTGTTTTCTATTGTTCCTTTTGAAACAATTTATACTTCAATGTTGTTTTAACACTCCTCAAGTTTATTTGTGGTTCAGCTATTTCATTTGAACTGGATTGATTTAGATGGCTTGAATTTTGGTTACCTAAGTTACAAATAAATTGTTGGATTGTTTCTGTTAACCATTTACACTATAAATAGTGAAGATATATATGATCATATGAAATATGAGAAAAATAGGTGAACTGATTGGATTGGCCCTTTGCCCATAGGTTTGCCGTATAACTTGCTAGTTTGTATAAAATATTTCAACGGACATTATTAGACTTGTGGTCCATGTCAAGAAGTACAAGCTAGCCTTGAAGTTTCAAATAGAAAGATTGTCCTCATTTAGGGCTGACCACTTGCTTTCTGTTTATTCTTGGTATTAGCTGCAAACAGAGAAGAGAAAAATAAATGGACATCCAAGTCTCTGTACTCTCTATCCTACTCAATGCTTTTGGACTTCCTACTTTATTTTCTAGCTACCGTATGTTATAATGTATACATCATATGGAATGGCAAAGTTGTTTGCTCATTTTAATTGTGTTTATAATTGGAGAATGCTTTTTAAATTTTTTATTTTTTTCTGTGCAATGAGTTATTATTTACTTACACCAATCTGGTTCCCCCACCCCTCTCTCGTGTGGATGACAGGTATAACATTGGTGTGATTCCAACCAGGCAAAGCATCACACTATGCGAGCGTTTAACAGTGTCATCCTTCTGTAGGTAAGAAGAACACTTTTATGCATTTATTGCTTTAAATGAAAATTTAATTATTAACTGTATATGTTTGCACATCAGAATGTCCAGATGAATATATAGCAAGAGAAAGAAGAAAAAACAATATTTTAATTTTTAAGACAATTCTAGTCAAGAACTAGGAGCAAACAATAATATCATCTATTGGCATCTATAATGTTTACAATCTGAAGCTCAATACATCCAGAAAGTTGCAAAAAACAAAAGGTAAAAGAATTGTATATTGCTAAAATCTGTTTCATGGGATAATAATGTATATGCATCTTAAATGTTGCTGCATTAAAATGTTTGCCTGTTTTGCTCACTCTTCCAAGTCTGTCGTGTAATGCAAAATGTGGTAGCAGCCCTAGTTTGGTTTCTCTTAATATATATATATATATATATCTTCCCAACAGCCTAATAAATATTTAATTTTCTCCTATGCTTTCCATTGGATGTCGACCAAGTGAATAGGTGGAGAATATTGCAAATGTTCAGCAGATTCTTTCATTTGCAGTATCAGTTGGTTATATTTTCTTCCAGGTGCCCTTGCACAGATGTGTTTCATGTATCCCAGTGCTCTACAGAAAGATTTGACATTTAATGTACCTCTGAGTCTTCATTTTATCTTATTCCTAATTAACCAAATATTGATTAAGTTGATACGCTGGTTACAGATTCTGATTTCTAAGAGTGCCAAGTGAGAGTTCCTTCATTTGGATTCTAGTCATGTTTGTATATGCAGGAAGAAAAAAAAATTGAGGTGATTTTCTTAGCACCACCTCTTTGCATCGTCCATTCATCTCAAGTCTTAGGAACCTTAAATTCTGTTCTTGGCGTTTGCATTCCTTTCTGCAGGCCAGCCCCAGAATTCTTGATATGCTTTGAGTTCCACCTAATTCTATTCCTCTCTGTTTTTCTTACTAAATAAACAAATAATGCTATACACTTCTATGATGTTTTACAACTAGTATAAGTTTGACATAACCAATTAACAATATGCTATTTGAAACTCTGGTTATTCCATTTTGCTTCTAACATATTGCCCTCGTTTGTTCTAAAAATTTACTTTCTCTATTGTGCAGGCGGAGGCTCTCAACTGTTTTGGTGCGATTAAAATTTGCTGAGCACTTGAAAGAAGCTGTCACATACATTGAGCAGGGGCATATCCGAGTTGGTCCAGAGACAGTTACAGACCCAGCTTTCCTGGTAACCAGAAATATGGAAGACTTCATTACATGGGTGGATTCATCCAAGATAAAAAGAAAGGTGCTGCAGTACAACGACAAGTTGGATGACTATGATATAATGAATTGAGTAGAGAGCTAATTGTTGGCTACCCTTTCAATGTTTAAAATCGTGAAATTCTGCATTTTTTCAATCACCTGTTTGGAGATTGCAAACGGCATGCTTCCTTTTGTAGAACGTTTGGTGAATGATGAGCCATTGTAGGGTGGTCCACCATAGGATGGTGACAGTGCTTTTCAAAAGATCGCGTGTTTGCAAGAATTTGACTTTAAGGACTTTTGGCTGCTTTTATACAAGCAATATTGTAATTTTTATATGAATGCTACATGTGAGCTTTATTTAATTATTTAGAGAAAAAATACATTAATCATACTGCCAACCGGCTAAGCTAGCAACTCATAACGTTAAGAGTCCTAGAACGATTTTGTGAAAGCAAAATTGTATTCTAGTATCATTTACCAGTTGTGTGATAAACATAAGATGATACCTGTCGTCGTTTCTGAGTAAAAGATTTACGCACACAAATATACCCGTGGTGAAGCATTCTTTAGGAGTGAGTTGTTTCACTTGTCCAAAAAAAAGTTGAAACACTAAAATGTTAATCTCACCTGAGTTATTCTAGCAGTCTTAATTTTTAATTCAAATTTAACTTTGCACGACAAGATTTAAACATACAACGCTCATATAGTCACAAATTCAATATGTTTGAAATAAACTTTGAAGAGTTTAATTTTAATCCATTGTTAGTGTAAATTTTTTTTACATTATCATCTAATCATGTATTGCCAAATCAAAGAGTTTAACTATTACAACAACTATCTAAAAAGTTTAACTCTTTTAATGATGTGTCAACACATAATTTAATGATAGTGTAAAGTTTCTTTATACTGACAGTGAATTGAAATTAAATCCAACTTTAAATTGGGATGGATTACAACAAGTCATTGGACCAAAAAACAAAGAGTGGCAATGGGCAATTGGAGAAGATGAACGCTCAGTATAATCACAAATTCAATATGTTTGACATAAACTTTGAAGAGTTTAATTTTAATCCATTGTTAGTGTAAAATTTTTTTACATTATCATCTAATCATGTATTGCAAAATCAAAGAGTTTAAATATTACAACAACTATCTAAAAAGTTTAACTCTTTTAATGATGTGTCAACACATAATTTAATGATAGTGTAAAGTTTCTTTATACTGACAGTGAATTGAAATTAAATCCAACTTTAAATTGAGATGGATTACAACAAGTCATTGGAACAAAAAACAAAGAGTGGCAATGGGCAATTGGAGAAGATGATTGGTAACTGTGTAAAATGGTGTAACTTTTCAGAGACTAGGGCATTGGAAATGAAAGAAGGGGGAAAACTTTGGTTCGAAATTAAAGGGATAGGGGGTTATTGGATTTGGTGCTTTCAATTTGATGAAATATCAACATTTTCCTTTCTGTTTTCCCTTTTGCATGCACTTATTCTTATTCTTTTTGACCTCTTCAGATAAGAATAGGATCGTAACCATTAAGCACTGAGGAATCTATATATATAATTTTGGGGTGAAATTCCATTGACATTAGACCAACTGTTGGTGGGTGTTATTTATTTGAGATTAAGTTGTTTTACATGTGCCTAGAAAGATTACTAGTTTTTGTTGGTTGGGTTAGGAGGTTGCATGGGAACTGAACCTTTCATTTATGTCATGCATGTGCTCCCCGTATATTTCAATTCTAAAGTGTATTCAGAAAAGATATAGATGTTCATGATGTAGGGCCTAGGGATCTATGATAGGTGGACCTATATAAATATAGGGCTGAGTATTGTAAGAAAAAGAAGAGGAAGATCTGGTTTTTGACATATGCACAGCACATTGCGATCTCCACAAGTTTCAAATCTCACAATTAATTATTGATAACCCCTCGGCAAGTATACCGAATCGCTCAAGTAATACAGTGATGAAATAGTTATCGTCTCCACAGGGATTAAGCCTACCAATCACCAATTCACTAGAGTTAATTCTATTTAAACGAACGTTCCTTTGGATGGAAGGGGGCTCTACACTACTAAGTAACAATGAAATAAGAGATAAAGAGAGTAAACCAAAAACTGAACGTAGTTGATTGAACTGAGGAAGTAAAGCAATTAGATAAAAGAGCTAGGGAAGTGATTTCACTTAACTTATCAAATAGATGTAAGAATTCTCAAATACCTTGACTCTACAACTATGGCCCAAAGGTTGAATTTCTTAAAGCTAATCAAACCCCAATTCCTTGGAGATTCAATTCTCCTTTAAACAACTAGAATTAATTAATTCCTTAACTTAATTCAAGTTGAAAAGGGTTTTACCTTTTGTACCTAAATTCAAAGACACCACATAACCCCTAAGGCTTATCCCTAAACCCTCAAAGATCATGGCATTTATTCCCATGAGCTAGAACATAGAAGAATTTTCCAATTCCTAATATGAACCCTAAATCAAAATATGAGAGGCCAATTCATAAATTGCATGAAAACAAGAATAAACACTTAAACCATAGAATCAAGTCAAGGATTACAAGAAATTCATAAACCCATTATCCAAGTTAAGTTACATCAAATCCCTAGCCTAGGAAATTTAGCTACTCATAATACAAGAGCAAGAAAAACAAAGAGAAGGGATGAACTCCATGAAGAATCCACAAGGTTGATGATGAAATCTTCCGATCTCCCCTTCAATTCCTTGATTCCTCTCCTTGGTTGTCTCTCCAATCCTGACCCGGCTTCCCTTGTAAATGACGAAGATCAGATCCCCTTCAAAACCCCACTAATTTCCTTTTTATACTGCTGAAAATGCGTAACAAGAGTGATCCAGCCGCGCTTGTTGTTGGGCGCTCAAGCGCTCAGGTGGCCGAAAAAAAGAACAACAGATGCTGATTCTGGGCGCTCAAGCGCTAGATGGTGGGCGCTCAAGCGCTTCGGGCGCTTAAGCGCTGGGTATTGGGCGCTCAAGCGCTGAGCTTCCAGAAATAAAAATGTTTTTCTCCCCTGCCTTCTTCTCTCAAATGCAGCTACTTTATTTAAACTTCACCTAAAACCAACAAAAGTAAAATTAATGAAGAAAACTGAACTTAAAAGTGAGGTAAATGCTAAACTTAATTAATCAAACAAGCCAACTAAATTAAAAAAAAAAATCCTAAACAGAATTACTAAAAGGAAGCACAATCCTAGTTAATTGAGAGAGAGCAACCCGGATAAACATAAGATGTATTGCAAACATCAATTATGGTTATTAGAGGGAACCATATTTTTAATTTTTTATATTTTGAGGTGTATTGAATTCAGTGCATATCGTATAATTTCACCCAAAAAAAAGTTATACTATAATAATTTTCATCTTAAAAGATAGAGGTACTATTGCATTATTACTACCTAAAAAAAATCTAGTTTTTGGGAGTGATGTTTTTCAAAATTTCATAGCAGTAACTCATATTATTTATAACTCATCTCATTTAAGTTAAATTTGCTAAGGCAAGAGATTCTTGCATATTATTAATTAACCATTTAATTTTGTGTTTAAATTAATGTTTATGTTATAATTTATGGCCGTTAGATTAAAAGCACACTTGAAAGTTAAATTTCAATTTTCAATTACCTTTTCACATAAAACCCTTTGTGTTTCAACTTTCATGTCAATCATGGGTAAAGTATTCACTCTTATGCAGATGAGTTATATGGAAGCTTGTTTGGTCGTTATTATCTTGTCCCTTTGTCTCTCATTTATTCTCAAAGTCATACGTAAGCTTTTCTTTCCCCGTTCTCCCCTCCCCCCTGGTCCTCTCAAAGTGCCCATCATAGGTAACTTTACGTTGCTGCAACAATATATTACAGATCCTAAAAATCTTCTTCAAAATCTTCATGCCAAATACGGTCCAATCTTCACTCTTCACATTGGTTTTCACTCAGACATTTTCATTTCCAACCGCTTTCTTGCCCATCAAGCCTTAATCCAAAATGGTACCATCTTCGCCGATCGCCCTAAGGCCCTTCCTACCAAGAAGATCATTAGTAGCAATCAACATGACATCCTTTTCAGCTTCTATGGCCCTAGATGGCGTCTCCTTCGGCGAAACCTCTCTTCAAAAATCCTTCATCCATCAGTGATTAAGTCTTATGCACATGCACGCAAGTGGGTGTTAGATATGCTTCTAGATCGCCTTAAACCTTATTTAGATGCAAGCAACCCCATTAGGCTCATTGACCATTTTCAATATGCGATATTTTGCTTGTTAGTTCTAATGTGTTTAGGGGACAAACTGAATGAGAAGCAAATAAGAGAAATTGAGGACAGTCAACGTAGTATGCTTTTGAGCTTTAACAGATACAATGTCTTGAATTTTTGGCCACCCATCACTAGGATATTGTTCTGGCACAGATGGAAGGAATTCTTACAGCTTCGCAGAGACCAGGAAGCAGTGTTGATTCCTCATATCAATGCTCGAAGGAAAGCCAAGAAAGAGAGACCAAGCAAGAGCAAGAAGGACAATGATCCAAATGAATTTGTCTTGTCATATGTGGATACTTTGTTGGATTTGCAATTACTAGAGAAAGAGGAGGAGAGCAAGCTCGATGATGGTAAAATTTGCACCTTATGCTCGGAGTTTCTTAACGCTGGAACAGATACAACTTCAACAGCATTAGAATGGATCATGGCAAATTTGGTGAAATACCCAAATATCCAGAAAAGGCTTGTGGAGGAAATTGCAGGGGTCATGGTTGATAGAGAGGAAAAGCAAGTTAGGGAGGAAGATTTGCAGAAATTGCCATATCTCAAGGCAGTGATTTTGGAGGGTTTGAGGCGTCACCCACCACTACACTTTGTGGCTCCTCATAAAGTAACAAAGGACGTTGTTTTGAATGGTTATTTGGTGCCTACATATGCCACAGTAAATTTCTTAGTGGCGGAGATAGGGAGGGACCCAACAGCTTGGGATGATCCCATGGCCTTTAAGCCGGAGAGGTTCGTGAACAATAACGAGGAAAATGGAGGCACAACGTTTGATATAATGGGAAGTAAAGAGATAAGGATGATGCCATTTGGGGCAGGAAGGAGGATGTGTCCTGGCTATGGTCTGGCAATACTGCACTTAGAGTACTTTGTGGCCAATTTGATATGGAATTTTGAGTGGAAGGCCATAGGTGGGGATGATGTTGATATGTCAGAGAAGCTGCAATTCACAACAGTAATGAAAAACCCGTTGAAGGTTCATATATTACCTAGGCTTTAAATGGTATCATTAGTTTCATTTTGCTCAAAACAAAATTCTATGAAGGTGGATTTTTCCATACTTTTTTTTTAATTGCTGATACAGGGAATTTATTCTTTCTTTCAAGTAATGGTGAGTTGCATGAGCATAGCTTTTGGCTAATCCTAGTATCCTACCAAGGACATATTTCTTAATTGATTTGAGTTAGCTTAGGATTCCTGATATCTTTGGCATCAGGTTCTCTAATAAAATATAACATCTGCATTATTTTTTACAGTTCAGCATTACATTCTTTGCCTTCTTATACGTCCATTTGACATTTCTTTTCCAGGTTCTCACTTTCTACCTTCTTTTTAATTATGCTAAAGAAACTGATGTCATTTTTTGCTGAGTGAAGAGTGATGCCCTTCATATTATATATCACTTTCAGTTTCAGATTGCAGGATGACTTATAACCCAAAAACTAAAAAATAAAATAGAAGAATATTGTTTAAAAATAAAAATATAAAATATAAAATTTGGGAATTCCTCTTTTCAAGGATGATAGGTTCAGGAGTGATGCAGCTACTCTAGTTCTCATCTCTTAACTCTTAATTTTTAATTAGAATCTTTTCGAAAATTTTATTTTGTAATAAATTTTGCATATTCCAGAATTACCGTAATAGATACAGAAGATTCAAATTCATCTTTGCTGATGACGGAGAAACAGCCAACAAAAAGATTCAAAACCCCCTTTAAGCTGCGAAATCTCAATAACTAAGCTACCATTGCCAGAAAGTACCATGGAGGAGCTGCACTATACAGGATAGTAAAACAATATATAGCACAATCTATATATTTTTAACATTTGATCAAAATATTCAATTTAACAACAGTAATTTATATATAATATATCTTTTTCTTGACATATATTATTGTTAATCACATATAACATAAAAAATGATAATTATGTAATACAGTTAATTTGAATAATATTGAGATAGATAATGGGGAGAGACAAAATTCAGAGTATGAATAATTGTTAAATTGATTAGAATAAGAATACAATTGAGCTTAGCAACTGAGGTAGGGGAAAAAAAAAGATAGCTAATAAAGTTGAACAAAATATAACAATAAATTTAATAAAATTTAAAAGTTGACTAAATTATGAGTAATGAATGTTAGAACAATTACAGTACTTGTTTACTAATTATTTCTATTTACTTTCCACAGGACATTCATTGACTCGTATGTGAATGATCTTTGATCATTTTTTATATCGACCTCAGAACTGCGAGATCAATGTTCTAATGGACTCCACGTACATCTTATAGTCAAGAATTTTTGTATCCCCGCAGTAGCATTCCGGGGCCTACAAATGCTAACAATATTCCAGGATGTATATGATGTCTGAAGAATGACATATCTGCCAGAGACCAGAGTGCCACACTACACTTCAAGATGGTGCAAGGCTTCTTTACCTCCTGGATTACACGTTTTTGGGGATTTAACTGCTTCTCTCTCAAGATATTGAATAAAATCTATTACCAGAGGATCAGTCCAAGGGGCTCCAAGTGGAGCTTCATTACCAGCAACCCACCCCAGATGACCACCTTTGGATGTCATTATTAACAAGCAGTTTGGATTTTCCTGACATAATAAGCGGGATTATACTTAACTAAGGAGTCAAAAAAGAATGAAAGAAGAAAAGAATGAAAGAAAGAACGAATAAAATAGAATGGGGGGTTAGTTAATCAGCCGGCATTGATAGCTAGATACCAAAGAGAAAACTGTTACTTAGAACTACTATCTTCACAACCAAGTGTGGCACTGCAAAAATACTCTTCTTAATCAGTTGTCAATGGTTTGACTGTGATACTTTTGTATGAGTGAAATCACAATGCCCAACCTAGGGTTGAATATGAAGAGTATTATTATAGGCTTAGTAATACAATAAAGAGGATAGAATGAGAAAATAGTAGAAGAGGATGCAATGAAAATAGAGTGGTCACCATTTGCATTCCTTATTTCCAAATTTGGTTTCATTCCAATTTCCAAATAAGGATAAATATGGGGTACAAATACATTAAGACATAAAACTATTTTAAATCATACCATTTATCATTTTCTCTACCATTTATCAACAAATGAAAATTGAAAAATCATAACATTTCCATCTTTATCCATTATTACTCCCTTTCCTATTTTTCATCTCCCTTACCATTACCAAGCAAATTTTTTAGTCAGAGAATGGTAGCACTCAATTTCATAATCCTCAAGAGTAAGAATTGCATACCTTGATATCTTCTCGAGGAATTCCCCTAGAAGGAGCAATCGGATCATTGGCTGCCTGAAAAGAAAGAGAACCTTTTAAGTTCAATAATTTATTCCAATGACTAATTCAATCAGTTACAAAATTTCCTGGCTTGTTGTATGATAACCTAAATTATAAAAGTCAGTCCAGAATGAAGATTTACTTCATAATTCCTACACGCTTTCTCCTTCCTTTAGCCCATATATCTTTTGCAACACAAAGTAGCATGAACGTTATAGTCAAGGAATAAATGTGGCTAATATCAGCCAGAGGAATATTAGGTATTGTGCTATTATCATTATCAGTTTTTAAATAAATTAAATTCATAAGTTTATATAGCATATAAAAGTAAGGGTCAGTTGCATTTTGCTACCCAGATTTATAAGTCCAATTGCACTTTCCCCTTGATTTACAGAATTAAGCACATTCATATTGATTTAATATGACTTTCTTTAATGTCCTCTCTTCCAAATCAGGGATTAACTCTCATAATTACGAGAAGCATATACACAACAAGTGACTTTTCAACGAAAAGTTCACTCAAAAGGAGCTACTATTTATGTTGAAAGTCATGAACTTGTGTCTCATATGGTGAGTTCTAGTGATGATTTGATAGGATAAAGTGATATTTTTCAGTCATATTTCCATAAAAAAAATCAGTGTATGTGCTTCACAAAATTATGATATCTAACCCCTAATTTAGAAGATAGGGTAGACATTGTAAAACATCATATTAATTTAGGGGAGAAAGTACAGTTGGATCAATAAATGAGGGTGGCAAAATGCAATTGACCGGAAAATTAATCAAGAAAGTATTAATTATTATTATTATTATTATTATTTTCCAATTTTATGCAACTAAATATCAGAAGAAGCATAGATAACTCAAAAATTTTTAGTCCAAATTTTTACCTGGATGCAAAGCAAAGGGGTTTGAACATGTTTTATGGAATCTGAACTGCTTGAATTAGAGTAGTATTCATCCACAGACTTGAAACCAAAAGAAACTGCAAAGCCTCATAGATGAGTATCTGAGCAGATAATTCACAATTGTGATATTTATATCCAGCTTCCAATAAGTATGGGCACGTACCACGGGTTAGTCCATCATCAAACTCCCTAACAGACTTGGCATTGGCTACCAGTGGAATGTTATAATCGCCACCCATGTCTTCAAAGAGTAAAGCATGCCTGCAAAAAAAGTAGATTAGTGATACTGTCATGTCTAGCAAATGGATCCATTAATATGTAGCTAAAATAACCATCAATAAAATATATATAATTATATCACTTCTTGAAATTTTTGCAAAGAGCCTTTGCAAGAGCCTTGTCATAAACAATGTTAAAGCCCTTTCGGAAGTCCTCATCTGCCAAAACCAAATTGAAAGGATTACACAATGACACAGCGCCAGAAAGAGCACAATTGTTGGATTCCTGAAAGTAGCAAATGAAAAATATAAATGACATAGCAGAAGTAGTATTTAATGGATAAAAGCAAATATGATCCACCTAAAATTAGCTTATTGCAACTATTAGAACAAAAGTAGATGATGTTAAAAACACTAACCAGATGAATAGAATGAAAGTATGTGACTTGTATACCAGACTACCAGCTGATTGGGTTAAGCTAAATCCAAGATTTTAGCAACATTTAGGCTATGCTTGTTCGAGTAGCTGAAAATGGGAAGGTCGAAATAAGGAGGGGAATGAAAATGGAGGGGGATGGAAACTCATTATTGCTTAGTAGTGGGTGGGAAATGACTTCTAAGTTCTAACCACTTTCATGCTATAGGAGTAGCCAAAATTTGTGGGGTGTAAGTGCAATTTCAACGGCATTTCCACAATTTTGTTGTACCAAGCAAGTGTGAAGTGAGTTTTTTTAGTAACTCAAACAAACATAGCCACCTTTATTATCCTTCAAACCAGTCAACAGACTGTTGAGTGCTAAGCCTAGCAATTATTTTCAGAAACAACAACAGTTTCTACTAAATACAGAAACCATTTGCCTAATGACCAAAGTCAAATTTCAGAAGATTTGGCCAAAATTAAAGTTACACAAAAAATTTTCCTTCGCGGGGTAAATGCAGCAATGAGCAATTATCTTACCTGACCCAAGTAACGAACAAGAATGTTTGCCCCGAGTGACCAACCAACAGCATATACATTAGCATTGGGGTATCTAGCGGTGACATGGGAGACAACCTCACGCATATCACCTAAAAACGAAGCTGAATAGAACTGCATATCAGTGTCACAAATGATTAATCACACATTATTGGCACAAATAGATTCAAAACTAACTAAAAACTAAATCTTCAGCAATATGCACCTGTGGAGTGGTAACAGGGCTATCTCCACAACCACGACTATTGAACACCACAACGCGACATCCATTCTTTCTAGCTCTAATTACCATATGCCTCACATAAGAATCCTCGCTCCCTCCAGTTAAGCCTGGCTGCACAAAACCCATTTCCATTTTCAAAGACCCATTTCTTTCAAAATAAACAAAATTGGTTTTTTATTTTTTTATTTTTTTGGTTCTAACGAACCAGTAAAATGAGGAGGGGAGAATCAGCCGGTAACCGTCGTTCGTCGCCGGAAACCCAATCGAGAGCAACGGCTCCGTCGTCTTTGGTCCTCAGACACTCGCGGCGGTATCTGACGGCGGGAACTGATCGGAAAAACGAGGCGAATATGGTCTCCACGTGGCAATTCTGACCAATCAGCGGGTACGGGTCGTACGGACGAGCCAAGTGGCTCAGAGCTGGGAGGAAACGGTCACGTGCTCCTCCGAGGATTTCAAAGGACGGATGGGGCTGGTGGTGGCTGGGCATTGATACGGCGGAGGAGCTGACGTGGATGGCGGAGGAAGAAGAAGAAGAAGACGACGAAAAGTGGAGGGACCTGATTAGTGCATTGGCGTATGTGGGAGAAAGGAGTGGAGGTGCAAGTGGTACGGAGCCCAACAACAAAGAGCTTGCCATAGTATTAGTTTCCCCTTATTGGACTACCTCTATATTTAAATAGCATTCTGTATTTATAATATGAAATATAATTTTACACGTTTGTTGGCACCTGTTTTGCACGTTTTTAATTTTTCAGTGAGAAAACGAGCCAAGGCCCAAAAGAAATAACACTAGAAAGGACGAACCTTGGTAGTAGTAACCTCCCTCCATTATATGAATCAACAACCCGCAAAGATCAATAGGAGGCACCTCCCAAATGTAGAAAATAGGATAGGATATACATATCAGCAAACTGGTTACCTTCTCTTGAGATATGGGAAATTTCGACTCTCCAATTTCACTTCAGCATCTTGTTGATCTGCTTAACAAGCTGCTTGTTAGTAGCTTCAACCTGATTGTTATTATCATTTATCAAATTAATTAACACAAACTTGGGTTCAATTAGAGTTTTTGTAGATAATTAATTATCGGATATGTTTTAACTTTTAAGTAGAACTTTTAATCCTAGTGGCAAACCATGTTCAAGACACAATCCAACCATCACCAACAGGTAGTTACGATGGGAAAGTATTTGTGCTTGTTGAATTGAAATAGGCATTCCAAACTTATACAGTATTTAAGTAGACCCAAAGGCATTAGTTTGGGCCATTTGCAAATCTCAGGCAAATCTAACACCAGAATTAGATCCCAAATTTATATGGGGATTTCCCTGCTTCAACCATAGTGACAAATTTGCCTTCTAGTGAGAGCATCAAAAAATTGGTTTGAACTCCGAACTTTATGGTTTATAAGTAACCACATCATTGTTTTTTTTGGTGAATCAGAAGGGGTTAAACCCCAAACAAGGCAAAGCTAAAAACCTTTAGGAAAACAAATGTTGGCAGCATATGCCCTTAAAGCATTACAAAATAAAACTAGGAGAAAAATCATAGATTTTGATCAAATCGTCTAAGTAAAGCCTTTCCTTTGCCAGCGCATCAGCAACTTGGTTTGCTTCTCGGAGAACATGAATCCAATTGACCTCACCATGGTTATTATGGACATCGTGAATAGCATAAACAAGGGAATAGCAGATGTGTGATCTACCACAGCTATATGTGAGAAGCCTCACCGCAACTTGAGAGTCAGAGTATACCCTGATACGACGAAAGCCTCTACTCCAAGCTAGCTTCAAGCCATGCAAAATTCCCCATAATTCCGCTTCCAAAACTGAGCAAGCTCCAATTTTGGCAGAAAAAGCAACAATGAACTCTCCTACCTCATTCCAAAGAACACCACCACAGGCTGCAAGGTTTCCTGCATTTGTCACCGCTCCATCACAATTCAAGGCCACCTCTCCTTGCATAGGATAATGCCATTTAATTTGAAGTCTTGTATTATTAGGCTCCTTGCTTCCAGAAACTCGGTTATTAGACTCCAAACTCACCTTGATAGCATCCACCATATGTTTAACTCTAACCAAAATATCTGGACCTGACCAAGTGAAATGACAAATTCAACCTCATTCAAATAAATACTCCAAATGTTGCAGAGCTCTAACCACTACGTACAAGTCTTGTCATAAGTTTGAGTGTTTCAAATTTTATCATTGAGTTTTTCACTATAATTTGAAATTGACAATTCCTTCTTTCAGCAAGACAACATTAATTTAGAGGTATCACATTCACATTCAGCTTGGAACTTGGAACTTGAACAAGTGTGGATTTGAAAAGTTGGAAACTCTTCTCAACTTCGTTTTTCAACTTGAACTCCTTTTCATTCAACACATGATTAAATTGATAATTCCTCGTAATTCATGAACTCTATTTAATACCATAATAAGATTTGCATTTTAAAAAATATGACATAAAAAATGGATGTTGACAATATCGCAATGCAACCAATAAGACTCCAAATTGCAATGGATCTATGGTGGTGACAATGAATTGGTAATGGAGATGGTGGTTTCGAGCTCAAAACAAAGAAAATAATGGTGATGAAAGTGAAAAATAATGGGTAGGAAGTGGGAATTGTGAGGGTAACAAAAATGGGGGTTACATAACGCTGTAGGATGATTATTTGAAACATTTTAAAGTACATTTAGTGTAAAACCATGTTAGTTATGTGAACCATAACATTCTTCTACTAACAATATATTATATACAAGGTTAATATTAGAAAAATAAATGTTGCGGTTAACTTACGTAAATATAACCGACCTGAAACAAATTAAGTAGTATGATGTAAGAATTTTGTATTACAATGAATATGAAAAAATACCTCATTTTATTTCAGCTTCAATTTTCAAGATCATATTACATTTATTTGAGTTGCATTATTTATGAGCATTAAATTTTGTGTTGAAGTCAAATATGAGGGTTGTTTGAATCAGATTAGATTAAACAATTTTATCGGTTTAGCAGTAAATAAGATACGTTATGATTCAATTTTATAATTAAATTTATGATTAAATCACTTTAGATTAGATAAAAATAGTCAAAATTTAATTGAATCATTTAATTCATCTAATTAAATCAATTGATCATTAATTATTAATTTTTAAAAAAAATTCAATATTTCATAATTTTTTTATATATTTTATATTATTACATGTTGATTTTTTAAGTCATTTAATTGGATTAAATAATTTAAATGACTAAATCTGAATTGAAAGTTTCGTTGATTCACTTCGGTACAATTTTAACATTATTAAATATTCATTTAACACTTATTAATTACGGTTTAAAAAAATAGATGTAATTAAGTATAATGAAATAAAAAAAAAATCGGACCGATGAAAGAAAAAAAATTAACATTTATTAATTCATTTAACAACGTACATATAATGAAATAAAAAAAAGATGTAATTAAGTAATTTATTTTAAAAAAAATGATTCGGTTTAGTTGATTTTATCGGTCCGACTCGACCGATTGGATCCCTTTTTGTGAAAAATAAAAAGTTGGACATCTCCGTCATTCTCCTGGGTGAGACTTGAGTGTTGATATTCTGCAGAAGATGAAATATGATGGAAGGAATACATAGGTAAAGGAATCCAGATTTTGGAGAGAAGGAGAGAGTCTGTATGGATTAAAAGAGAGAAAAGGGGATTGGGAATACAGAGAAAGTGGGATTTGTTTTGAAAGTGGGATTTGTTTTGTTTTGGCAAAGATGGAGGAGGCAAAGGCATTGCACCAACAACAGCAACAGCAGCAACAACAACAGCAACAGCAACAGCAACAACAACAACAGCAACTACTATTACAAGAGCAGCACCAGCAACAACAACAACATTTCCTGCTTTTACAGCAATTGCAAAAGCAGCAGCAACAGCAACAGCAACAGCAACAACAGCATCAGGCACAACAAGCAGCAGCTATTTCTCGTTTCCCTTCAAACATTGACGCTCACTTGCGTCCTATAAGACCCATCAATCTCCAACAAAACCCCAACCCTAGCCCCAACCCTAACCCTAACCCTAACCCTAATCCCAGCCTCAATTTGCATCAGAACCCTAATTCGAACCATCTGCAGCAGCAGCAGCAGCAGCCCCAACACTCGCAACAGCCACAGCAGCAGCAGCAACAACAGCAGCAGAAGGTTATTCGACCCGGGAACCAGATGGAGCTCCAGATGGCCTACCAAGACGCTTGGCGGGTCTGCCATCCGGACTTCAAGCGACCCTTCTCTTCTCTTGAGGATGCCTGCGAGAGGTACATGTTTTCTAAACTGAGCTTCATTTGTATGTCCAACATGATGATTTGTTCTTTTTGGTCACTGGGTAAATAATGATGCAATTTCCCTGCTTGAATTTCAGTGTCCTTTCGTTTTGTTTTTTCAGTATGTTACTTTATTTATTTATTTATTTTCAATTCTGGAATTTTGAGATTTAAATCCAATTTTTTCATACTTTATATATACACTGTGAAGGGTCAAACAAACATGATGACTAGCGAGCTGATTATTAGATTGCTTCCTGTTTAGCTTCAGGATTTAATAATGTGGGTAGCATTGAATGTGGCATCATCTGGATGGGGATTGACCTGTATTACCTAAAAAAGGCTTCAAACCATGTTAATTGTTATTTACCTACTATTTTTTTTAATACCTTGAGATTAGTTGTGCAAAGTCTTTAGTAGAGACAGAAAATGAAATAAGATTGTTTTTAAATGCTGCATACCTATCATTTTTTCTGTGTGCTTTCTTTGTCAATGATGTTAATTTACATAAGGATGATTTTGTTTGAAACGATAATTTTAACTACATATAAGAAGTACGATGAAAATATTAGGAGTATTCAACAAATATTGGAATGTTACTTAATCTGTTATGGTGTAAATCCTTTGCATGATATATTCTTGTCCTCTCATAGATAAACTAACATTAGTGATGTTGCTATTTCATTGTGAAAATTAGGATGTAGGAGAGTTGCAGTAGTGCTATTGGTCAAACTCCTTTTTCTTTTACTTTTATAAACTTTATTTTTGAGAGAAGGGGTGTGATTATGTTCCCAGTACAACAAAGTTAATCTTGTAGAATTTCTAGGGAACCTTAGGAGCATCGGATGGAATATGCTTGTGAAAATGGAGTAATTGTGGACGCGCATAAGAACTAACAGACACATACAGAGTATTCAAATATTGATTTCATTGTATATTTAATAGGAATATTTTTCTTTGACATGCCTGTTATTTGCTGTCATTGAACCATTGAAGAGATTAATGTTACCCTGTATTTTAAAAGTTTCCTTCAATTTTTTCATGGGAAACAACCTTTTCAAACTTCAACTATATTCTGTACTCTCTTTTTTCCTTCTTTTTTACTTTTTGGGGTTTGCATTGTTCAGTAGGGAATGACTTTCATTTTTTAAAGTTAAAAGGCAAAAGTCATCAACTGTCAATTGTCTTCCATTAGTGTTTGGGCTACCTTTAGCTGTCAGTGGCCATCTGCGGGTGGTCAGGTGTTTCACACTGGTCACAGGTTGGCTTTAGCTTGTTTGCAACCATTCTTTGTGTGTTGTCAAATGTCTGTGTCTGAATAGTTTTCACCATAGATTGGTTACACTGCCCAACCAAGTAAAAAAAATTGATTGAGAACAGTTTATTTTCTATGAATTGATTTCCAATTGGCAAACTTTTCTCTTCATGATGTTAATTTATTTGTAACAAGTGGAAAGTATGAGATGTTATAGGGTGGTGGATCTTAATTTTAGCTGGGAGTCACAGGGGCGGACCTGCAGATGCCATGGTCCCCCCAAGATTATATATCCAATTTTGTTTTTATATGGAATGGCAGTTAGTTTATTTATCATTTTATGTTGTGTATGCTTAGTCTTGGACCCCTCAAGTCTTGGCCACCCTCAGCTTAGGTTTCTGGCTCCGCCCTGGGACAGATTAGAAAGATAGTGAAAATAATGCTGATCAACATTAATGCAGCTTGATTTTTCCTCTTTCATTCATTCAAGCTGATGCCAACCAAAAGTCTAATCAACGTTTTTGTTATAGGCTTATAGCCCAACAGGCTATATGTATCTAAATATTATTCAGCATTAATTTTTCTGGGCCAAATACCGGTTTTATCTTTTCACTTGCAGTTTCTCTTGCTGGAACCTGCCCCCTATTTGGATTTGCTATGCACCTGCAGAATAATCTCATTTGTTTTTTTCTCATTTTATTTTGTTTCAACGTAAATTCTAACCTGTTCTTTTGATCTTATATATTCTATTTTCAACCTTGATCTTCTGCTACACGTTTGACACCATCTTATGTTTAGCTGCCCTGCATTTAGAATTGTCTAGCATATTTTATCTAGTACTCCGATTTTACTTTCCTTGTCATCGACCTTATTATTATTATTTTTTTGTGCTAAAAAGTTTAGGGTGAGGGGAGCCTTTACCCATTCTAAGGCCAGGCAAACCACCAACCTCAGCGAGGATTTACAATGGGATTACAGATCAACCATGCTTTAACTATTCTTTTCTAATACTCTATCAAAATATCTCTATTTATTTATTTATTTATTTTTGGGACCATGCCACCAAGTTATTATCTACTCCTGTGTCCCTATTTCTAATTTTACTATACGCGTATTCAATTTATTTACTTATAGTTCTGCAGAGCCTAAAACACTTGGATTCTGTGAAAAGTAATACTTTCTACCAAATGTCAATCAATATGCACTAAGGGGCAACATCTTGAATAATTTCATAAGTTTTACTTCACTCAATGGAAAGCAGGACTGACATTTGATTTATTGTAATATAGAAATCAACCTGGAACTCTACTAGTTTATTACTATACTGCAAAGTAGTGATATTTTCTTGTAGTAAATTTCACCACATGATTTCATTGGAGGCCTTGATGTGCGTTATCCAAGTCAGTCAATACAAGGGCTGCCTATCACTTTATATGATATGATGTTCTTGTTGAGCTTACCTGAACATAACAAATGTATATATGAATTATGATTTTACTTTGCAGTCCACAATATAGTTTTTAAAGGTTTGATATGATAAATTAAAACAACAATTAGTGCTGTGTGTAAATTCCTATTACTTGCTACATGTCTGTCTTATTTTAGCTTGAAGTTCTTTCCGATCCTCAATGCATTTATTTGAGATATGCTAAGATAAGGTGGGGAACATGTGAGATATGTCTACTGGAACCCCCACCTACAACAAAAAAGCAAATAAAAATTTCCTTAATTTAAAGTCTATTGCAATTGAAATTTGTTCTTCGATGGATTTCTTATGTTCAGAATTTCCCTGAATTTTCCTCATGCAGGTTATTGCCATATCATGTCGTGGCAGACTATGAAGCAGAAGAGGATGATAGGATACTTGATTCTGATACCACTGGCCAGATGCTTTCACGCTCCCAGCAATGGGATAATAATATTGCTGCTAAAATTACTGAGTTCACAGCAACTTTTGAGAAGCAAGTACTTGCCTTCAACATTATATCCCAAAAGCGAGGCCTGGGGGAATTTCGGTCTGAGGAGAGATTGATGATTGAGCAGGCACTTCTCCAAGAGGAAAAACGAGCTATGTTGGAGTTAAGAGCTGAATTAGAGTCCAGGGAGAAGGCTGGTCGTGAAGCCCATGAGGCTAAACTGCGGATGGCAGCAATGGTTCAAGCAGAGCAGGCTCGGGCTGATTCACAGTCTCATGCTGAAATGATGTCTCGAGCCCCGATAAGAGGGAGTGCACTTGGGTCCCAAGGCAATGACATTGCAATTGGTCACACGGGAGAGCAGGATCAGGGAGGTAACCCAGGTGAGATGATTAATGGATGGAGAAACAATACACAGAGAGATGAGAAGGAGCCATCTGAGGATTTCTTGAATGATGAAGCAGAAAATGGAGATACTGGCACACAGGATGGCTGGCGTGAAGTTGGAGAATTTGATCTGAATGCTAGGTGATTCTCGACAGTGATTGAATAAAATCTTGATTGCGAGAGTCTGAATTATGTGTAAGGGAACAATATCCATTTTAAAAAATCATTATCCTGGGGCATCTACCATAATCTTCCAAGTTACTATCTTGAGATTACTTTCTCAATCAAGATCTATTCACAAGGGCGTAAGGAAAACTATTGAACCAGTATTAGATTGGATGGATATCAAGTTTATGCTTAGTCTAGTGTAGTGCACATGGTTGGAGCATTAGGTCCAAAGGAGTGTTATATTTACAAGCATACAAATTTTCAGTCAAATGTATATCTTTAGTTTTCTGGGAAAGTGTGGTTTCATCGTTTTGGCATCTGATTCTGAAGGTCATCAAAATAAGTTTAAGCACTCTTATAATAATTGAATATTTTAGATGGTACTCATGCCAGACATGTGATAATTAGATCTTTTAGAACCTCAGGTATGCCATTGATTTTGTAGATAGTATTAGAGTAATTTATCTTTACTGTTTTTCTTTTTTCTACAGATACAAAAATATTTTAAATTGTGAGGAGCTAGTTGTAGGATGGCAGGGGTAAAATCAGTGGCTATTATCTTAAATGCTTTCGGTGGGAAAAGTATTCTAGCACTAATATCCGCGTCAGGTACATGCATGTGCATTACAAATTGATTGTACTAGTCTTAACAGTCTATGGCAGCAGTGCCATTAGCGATACGGATACGTATTTGTTTCTTTTTGAAAACATTGCTTCACACAAAATCTGTTTACAATACAGAATGATGCGTTCTTTCGGAATAAAGTTAGGTATAACAAATTCATATATAAGATGATAAATTTATGTAAGTCTATTAGGTTAATGTGTAATGTGTCATACCCTATTTGATTTCAACGTGGGAGAGTGGGGATTGTAGATGGATAAATGTTGTAATTATGCATTACAATAATGCTTGAGGACGTTGTAATCTATCCCTATGTTCCTTGGGTCCAATATAATGCATGCCTCTATGAAAATATTAAGACATTCATCACAGTGGCTTCGCGTGGATGACATGGTATAATCATGCATCCTTGACACGGTAGATTCTGATCTTTCAGTGAGCATTATCAATGGCGACTCTACAGTGTGGATAAACTTGAAGAATCGGTTCTCTCGGTCCACCGCTATGAAGATATACGATATTAAGCAACGTATTGTATGTTGCGGACAAGAGAATATCAGTTTCAGCCTATTTGGTAGAAGAAAGTTTACGAAGAGTGAAAGTTACCCAATTTGTCAGTAGTGAGAACTTACAATAGTACTTATATGTATGTAATATCTAAAACAAGGAAAATAAATGTAATTTTGCCATATATAAAGGTTAAGTGTATAATTTACTCCAAAAAAACATTAAGGAAAAAGTATACTAATATTTTCCAAGACCGATCTGCATTCATCAGTCCATTTAAAGTACCCAGCCCTCTCCTTCATTCATCACTGGCACACATCGCACAAACTCGGAATATATTACCAAACAATCAACGGTAAGTTAATTCATAATTACAGTGAGAAAATAAAGAATGAAGAAGACAGTGAAGATTTGTCAAATGTAAAGAACCGAAGAATTCACAAACTGACAGTTTCTACAAAATATTAGGCAGCTGAGAATCCAATCTCTGCTGCAATTCCCTGATCTTCACAGAGAGTTCCGCCTTTTGCTCCTTGTAGCTCTGGAGCAAGTATTCTTTTCCTTCTATTACCTCTTTCAACTCTCCTACTTGCCTTCTCAGCATCTCAATTCTCTCCTCATCATCCCTTATTTTTTCAGGGGGGTCCAAATTATTCTCCCCATCTAGATGCCCATTTGCATGGCCATTTCTAGTCTCAGCAGGCCAAACTGTGACCGTGGAAGATTTGTCATGGGGAACATGTCCAACACAGTGATCTGCAATTGCTTTCCTCAGCCGTTGGATCTCTCTCTCTGAATCAAATAAGTCCCTGTTTGCAGCATCAAGCTGCAATTGCAAATGAGAAGAAAGTCCCAGCTGAGAATTGAGTGAATTTTGCAATTCAGCTATTTGATCTTGCATCTCTAGTATCATATCATCTCTTCTCTTCAATTGTTGCCGCAGTTTCTGTATGACTTCCCGCTTACTAAAAATATCAGAACCAGATTCTGATACACATGGTGAATCTGAGCAGTTTGAATGGTGGAATGGCTTTGAAGGCAATTCAAGACGATCGGGAGAGCATGCCCAAATAACACCATTTTCCTTGCTAAATTCAGCAGTAGGAACAGTCACCAAAGGGAGGCCCCCATCAGATTCACTCAGCATCTGCCCATTTGGAGGGCACTTTAGTTCCATAGAACCTCCAGTTCCTGTCCAAAACAACATCACATACACAGAAAATCTAAGTCAGATGCAACACCTAACAGATCAACAGGTTTAAACATTTAGGGCTTGGCAGCTGAACTGTAAAACCGCACCATAAATAAAAGGATGTTAGGAAAATTATATTACCGAGAAAATGGAATCAGATTCACAAACTATAATCACCAATGATTTTTTTTCTTTCCATAAATTATAATCACCAATGATTTGTGAATGATTTACAAAGTTGACAAGCTTTTCTCAGAAAGCAGTCGACTTCAAATGGAAGACCATCAACTCATTCACATTTAAGAATAAGTTAATCCAGGTTTGCTTTAAACGTCTGAGCTACTTGTATAGTTTGCATCTCTTTGCTGGTAATCAAAAGAGATTACATCGGCTGATACCAAATAAAAGTTTTATCTCCACAACTTCAATTACTCTACAACAAACACATGAAGATCAAATATCAAGTGCCAAAGATAGCTGAGCTAAGATTTGATTCAGAATGTTTAATTCATCTGCTTGATTAGAACATTTCTTTGTGCCCATTCCCACCCTTCCTTATGAGTACAGATAAATAAGTGGCATCAGCACACCACTTCCTACATCTCCAACAATATGTGGGATTTCTGTAAATTATTAGCACATGTTCAAGTTAACAATGATATTTGAGAGGAGTGCTAATGATGTAGAACTGGCACCAGAAATAGATAATAGAGAAATAAGATGAGAATGAAACTAAAGAAAGGGAGAAGAGTAAAGAGATGTTTGATGAGCTTTATAACCCATTGAGGACAAGGATGAGTAGAATAAGGCTCCACTAAAACTCAATATAGAACAAGTAGACTAAGATAGGGTAAGAAGCTTAAGAGAGAGGGGGAGTAGAGAAATGAGCGAGGGAGAAAGCAATGACAAACCCTACAAGTCTTGGTAAATGACAAAAAAAATTGTAACAGTCTACGAGAAAACATTTTATAAACATCCAACATAATTCAAAATTCAAAAACAAATTTTCTTGATAGAAAAAGAAAAGTTCTAAATAAGGAGAAAAAAAAGTACTAGACAGAATCAACAAGAAAACATACTACAACTGGCCATTAACAGTCAGCAAATTAAAAACATATTTGAAGCACAAATTAAACCTGAAATGCAACTGAAGCAGCCATGATGATCTTGTGTTAGGGAATATCCATTAGACTGCATAAAGCAATCTGCAGATTTCTTTGTGTTGGAGGATTTTCCATTTCCTGAAGTTAAAAAAAAATTATAAAGTTAGAATCCACTATAGATAAAGGACACAGCTATGCCATTCATATTACAGAACCTTTTTGAGTACTAATTTTTTTTTGCTTTTGGATATAGAAGAGTTTATTAAAAGAGAAGAGAAATACAGAGCAGGAGGATTGGAATCCTCCTAACAGCACAAAAGGACCTTTCTGAATATTAGTTGCATTCTGCTTCTGCTTTGAGTCAAGTCCCTGCTTCAACTTGTAACCAAGGCGAATAGATAATGTACTCAACAAAGCACCAGCAGCAATAAGAAGCCAGTTAGGACCTTCAACTTGAGAATTATTTGCCTTATGAACTCTAGACACCCCATTGGTTTGTGGTTTCATTTTAAGAGCTAAAAGAGTGGAATAAAATGTTCTGGGTTGTCCAGAAAAAACCTACAGAAACAATTACCAAATTTTCATTACCACTATATGACAGATATTAAGGATATACAGGCCTAACAAAATTAATAAAAAAATATATTCAGTATATGTTAAAAATTTCATTACTACTAGATGACAGACATGAACGATATACCAGCACCAAAGTAAAAACCCTTATAGAATGTTCCTAAGCCACATAATATCCTACAAGGACTTCACTTCTACCGTAATTATCCTTAATATAATAATATATCAAATAAAATCCCTAAATATATTCCCTATGAATAGCACATAAAATAAATAAAAATCATAGTCTATTCAAGTTTCCCAAAATTCTCTCGTAAAAAAGTTATTCTCCATAGTTTTTTTCTCCAATCCCAGTAATTTCAAAATTTGAAGCTTCTGACAACTAGTATCTCAATTCGCATGTAGCATAATAGTTGATAGTTATATTTAGCTTTTGATATTCACCAAAAAGAAAAAAAATAAATACCTTTTGATAGTTATTATCAGAACAATAGCTATTGTAGAATTTACTATTGCTCATCTAAAAATATGTAACCCTCTCCTATAACGTGGAAATCTTCCTCTTCCCCTTTTTGGGGCTCTATTCCATCCCCACCTTTTTCTCCCCCATTTCCTCCTCTGCTCAATCTATTAAACCTCAAAAAAAAAAAAAATTCAATCAGATTTTAATTTTTTGGTAACATCAAATGATGCATGGATTGTCACTTGAAAGTTCAGACTCTCAGAAAACTAAAAAATCCAACATGCAGTCCCCTTCAAAGATCTCGAGCATTTGTTTCCCTTAAACCCTTCTAACCTTAAATCAAACATCACCCATACTGGGTCAATCAAAAAACATTCCATCAAAAAGCATTGCGAGCTTTCTAAATGCAGGGATTCAAAGAAAAGCAACAATAATAATCCCCCAAAAAAAATAAAATTAAAAACACGACAAATTACCCACAGCCACAGGGGGAAAAAGACAAAGAGAAGGATAGTAGAAGAAGAACCCAGAAGAAGAAGAAAAAAAGGACAAATGGAATACCTGGGGGACACCGGAGCTCTAGGAGTACGACCACATGGTAGCGCCGTCGTGGTTCACGATGAAGATAGAGGGAGAGTGGCACGAGGGAGGGTGGTAAGCGAAAAAGGAAGGGTTTTTATGGAAGTGTGGTGGTGGGTGGCGGTGGTTGACGACGGCGATGGATGAAGAGAAGCCAGCGGAAAGCTAGGAGTGGAGGAAGTGCGGCTAACGAACTGAGGCAAGAGACACTTCTGGGGAGAGAAGAGAAGAGAAGCGAAGAGAAGAGAGGGTTCAAAAAGGTAAATATTTGACTGGTAAAAAAGAAAAAGAAAAAGAAAATTTAGATAATGAAATCTAAAGATGCGAAAAAGAAGAATGCAGTTATACAGGTCGGAGACTACGAAGAATATAATTATAAACATACTTTATTCGGTGTGCGACACACGCACTTATTCGGTTATAAAAAGGTCATTATTTTATTTCAAGAAATTTATTTTTTTGATTTCTTTGCTTCTATAGTTTTTTGGGTTTGAGATAGTAGTTGTATAATATAAGATAGTATTAAATATTAAATATTGCATAAACTAATATTTTTAATTTAAATTTATTTACGATGAATAAAAATTAAATTCTAAACTAATTTACATGACCTATCGAAAAAGTTCAAGATGAAAAATGTAGCAACATGCCAAGTGGAATCCATAGGAAGGAAATCTTTTTTTTTACACTGAAGGAAATTCTCTTCAAGTTGTAATTAAAGAGAACAGTGTTTTTAGTTCTACATATTCTAATCCTTTACATAAGCAAAATACAACTTGAACTTTTATCTAAAAAATATGTACATATTACAAAATTGAGTCATAGGCTGCAAAGTAAATGTCACAACAACGACATGCAGGATCTTTGGAATGGAACCTGAAACATAATTTAAAAGAGCACTAAGAAACCTATTTATATTTCTGCATCAAATTTAAAGATGAAAGAAACTTATATATCTGTAAGACTCATAAATTGAAACATGGGAGTTGCATTGATATTCTAATAGGTATGGTATTTAAAGTGAATTATTAATTATTAATTTTATAATAAATGTTTTAAAATATATTAAATATAAATAATAACTTATAAATATTTGATAATTTATCTTAAATACTAATATCTTAAAAAAATATGAATACTGAAGTACTTTCCTTGAAACATAAACTCTATTAATTATAAAACAAAACAGGAAAATGTTCATTTCATCAAGCATCTTAAAGAAACTTCAAAGTCTTATACATTGAAACATAAATCCTCTATTAATTATAAAACAAAACAACAAAAGGTTCATTTCATCAAGGATCTGGCTAACCAGTATTCTAAGAGTAAATAATTTAATATTTCTTAATAAATGGTTTTAATTATTAAATAAAAAAGTATTAAATACTTTTAAAATTTTAAAATATTAAATATTTTACTTTTATATTTAATACTCTTTATTTTTTATTTTTTAACCAATGCCATGTGGTATGATAACATGAAACGGAACTGCTAGAGGATAATTAGTGTCATTTATTTCGTCCAATTTAGACAACCAAAATATTTCTGAGAATTGTCTATGCAGAAATAAAAAGCAGTAGAGAAATTGTCTGCGTATCATAAACTTCTGTACCAATGAGCCAATATACATTACTTAACTGACTTATACGCGATCACCAAAACAAAGTTTTTTTTTTTAACAACATGCCAGTATATATGGGATTATAACTGAAACAGAATCTTATTTTAACAATTATCTACAAAATCGTTTCATAAAACTTAATGAGGATATAATATACCATTAGATACCTTATTAACTCCAAAGCAGTGCAGAAGTTCTTAGGATAACTATAAAAGTAACAAAATATTGTTTCTATCTAAACGTAGTTTGGGATGAAAATCTCATTTATTTTTTTTTACTTAAATCTTAATCAAACAAAATAAAATATCTTAAAAACTCTTTTAAATGTTAACGGGCATATTGTAATTGGAAATTTGAGGTGAATAAACGTCCACCTAAACGTAGTCCACCTAAACATACCTTATATTTCTTAGTAACATAAGAGGAACATCAACTTTGAGCTTCAACTCATGAGATGTGCTGATTAAGAATATTAGACGTGCTAGAGCATTTTTTTTATATACTTAAATACTCTGTAAAATAGATGAATGTTAGCCAGATAATGTTTGTCTTTAAAGATCGTTGGCTTTGGTGTGTAGCATGCTATAAGGCCCTGCAATCTCCTCCATAAAGAACTGAGTGCCAGTTGTTGTTCCACTCCAATTGCTAAGGAAGCAGCTAGGTGCAGAGCTAAGAGTTGTGCTTCAAAGGCGTTATTTTCCTATTTTACACGTGGCTGCTACAAGGTAGCAGGCAAATTCATTTCTAGTAAGAGCAGCAGCAACTAAAGCATCTTTAAAGAGGATTAATCTGATATTTATTTTTTTATTTTAAGTATTAATATTTAAAATAAATTGTTTAGTATTCATTAGTTATTATTTATAATTAATAAATTTTTTAATATTTATTATAAAACTAACAGTCAATAAATAATTGACAACTCATCTTAAATATTAAATTTATCAAAATATCATAACAACTCCAATATTAAAATGAAGAGGAGAGAAGGGAATCTGGTAGCAGCTTTTAAGGGAACGAGTTAATGATTTTGACATAAAATTAACGCAAGTTACATATGCCACCAGCACTTTGTATATGGTTTAAATTCTTGTGTTTTTTCTGCATAACCATACTTTAATTTCTTCAACCTGTTTGATCCCTCTTCGTCACTTCAACATTATCGCATTTTTACTCCAATGCGTAATTATTTCAACTGCTTGAATTAAGTGCATGTAATTAAACTTAAATTTCAACATTAGTTTAATTTTCTATCTTCAAACAGAAACGTTTAGTGGCTTTTTCACCAACTCGTCATTGATTTTCTCTTATCATTCATTGATAGATTGGAAATAGATGGAAACCAATAATGGATATTAATTCGTTATCAGTGTGACTCTGGTTTAATTCTAACTTACATTTTTAAATGCCCTGAAAATTTCATCACTGATCGAGAGGACATTGTCCTTATAAATTTTAGCAATAGGTCTCAGTCTAAAAAAGGCCACAGCAACAGTTACTAGTCGTCCAAACACTTCAACATCATTTGGATCTCCTACTCTCTTTCACTCTCTTCAGGTGTTCGTTCAAAAAAAGTCAAAAACAAATGCACTTGTACGTGCCTCTGCGTGACCTACCAACTTCATCTGCCATGAGACGCGTGATTTTAATGAACGCAGCATTCTTAAGTTTAATATATTTATATTTTAACTAGTTTTGCACAAATATTATATATATAATTTAGTATTATATATAATTTTTAAAATAAATCAATGACACTTTCAATAGAATAACTTTTAAAGATTAATAGAAAATATTTGAATAAAAAAAAAGTAATTTTTAAAAAGAAAATATATTTATTTAAAGAGAACTTCTGGCCTATTTAGTATCTTTTCTATATTTTCTGAAAAAATATTTTAATTTTACTAAAACAAAAAAAGATTGGGTAAAATTGTCACTTCAAGTTCAAAGGCTGTCTTAGTTCATCGCGTTTTCAGTCATAGTCATAAATGTTTCTCATTTATGTATTTAGGAGTAACTAATGGGACAACGCACTTGTGTGGTTTTGGTATATTTTGTTGCACAGAATTCAATTTCAATCTAATAGATAATTTTTTTTTAAACTCAAATATAATTTTTTATATTGTTTTTATAGAGCACAATAATATTATTTGATTTATATATCTAATTTTACCTTAGTCATCAAAGGCTTTTGTTATCGTATATTTAGATTCAGTTTAATAGTTGAAGAACTACATATGAATATAATTAATTTTACTTGAACTATTTTTATGCTAAACTGAGTTTGAAATTTGTGGCGCATTTTATATCAAGTTGGCATTGCAAAGGTTGCACAGCAATGGAGAAAATTTATCAAGGAAGCAACAATTTGGCGAGTTTGTGTGGCGACGCTATTAAGGTCAACAATGACAATTGGATTATTGGTTTAGTGGTTGCTTTGATCCCTGCTTTTATCAATCATGACCCTCATGTGCAATATGTTTTCAACTAAAAATTTCGGTAACAAAAACTTGGGATGCTCCATTAATTTAGTAGATCTTTCCTTCATTCATAGTGGATGCCATCCTCAAAACGGTAATTCAAAATGGAGAGGACAGGTTGGTTTGGGTCAAAATGGAGAGGACAGGTTGGTTTGGGAAGCCAACGCAAAAGGTGAGCACATTGTTAATTCGGGTTATAGTGTTGCCTACAATTTGATGCACCTTAATTGTAGATTGAATCGGTTAGTGATGGAGAAAAAAGTATTGCAACTTTGTAGGTGGTAAAGTCCCTTTGAAGCCGAAATCTTTTAGGGTTAAAGTGTTTTGTGGTTGAGAAGGGTATTATTTTGGTACTTATCTTTTTTTTTCTTCAGGGTATCAGTATTTAGAGTGAGTTGTCAAACATTCATTAGTTGTTATTTATATTTAATAAACTTTGAAATATTTATTGTCAAACTAACAATCAATAAATACTTGATAACTTACTTTGGATACCATACCCATAAGGGTACCATACCCATAAGGGTACCATAGCAACTCGTGGTTGAGAATGACCATTATATTCTTTGAGTGTGTCTATTTTGATTATCTAAAGAGATACATGACATCACATTAGTCATTTATTTATAAATATATCAAATTAGTTTTGAAAAAATATATACAACATCAAATTAGTTCTTCAATATTATATTTTTAACATCAAATTAATTATTAAAAGGAAATCAAATTGGACATTAAATGACGAAATTAATGACATTGATTATTATTGAATGATCAATTTGATATTGTTGATAAATGAAAGACCAATGTGATGTTGTGTATATCTTTAGGGAATCAAAATGATTGTTTACTCTAATTCTTTTTGCCAAATGATCCATTTTTCTCATTAAAGTAATTATAATTGTACAAAATTATACTTATACACTTCTCCCATACTCTCATGCAAGTTATTAGATAACACATTCCTAATAACTTTTTTTGAATGATTCAAATTGTATGCATACCTCATAGAACTTGTTCAAGTATCTTTTCCATTCTCCATTCTAAGAATTGAGCTAAGTAGATGAATTTTGACCCTTATCTGAGTAATTCGGGTTGGAGGAGCTTGAACCAGAAGCCACTTTTGTTTTGGAATTAGGGCAAGGAACATTAGTAGTATTAAGTGAAAGATATCTGTCACAAGTATATCATCACAATATAGATAAGTTTCATGATCAACAAGCTTCACATAAAGTTCATCAAAACTGATGGGTGTCTCTCTTGTACCTATAGTAGCAATTATCTCTTTGTAATCACTAATCAGGACTCGTCCATCCAAAGTGTGGGCGGCCAAATCAATATCGTCCAGATGATTGTTGACGATGGCTAACTTGTCTGATTTGGCCTTATCCGTCCCAAATATATTCAAGATTAAGGTTAGTCTCATGCTAATGGACAGAAGCGTGAGGACATGTAAGTATGTAACAGCCACTTGTTTTGTCTAACCCAAAGGTTATATTCAAGATTTGGAACTCAAAAACCACCACTTCGAAATTTGAATGGTAATATTGGTTCATGGCATTGTGCCATCAACAAATCCCGGGAGGACGGGGGAATCAAGGTTATTCTTTTAAGTGACTATTATAGTGGTTAGTCATTGAGTTTTTTTTGCCCATCAAAAGTCTAGAGTCAAATTCGCATGTAAACATAAAAAAAAAAAAAAAAAGGGCCCGGCGCCCCAGGGGGTGCATAGTTGTGTACGCATTATAATATGGGGAAACGGGGGAGGGAGGAGTGAAGGTAGTATTCTCAACATAGGTTGGGAGAAATACATTTTTAAATAAATATTCAATTTGGTCTACATAAGACATCAGTTTAATTTTTTAATTATTTTTGACATCAAATTAATTATTTAATTGGTCTTTTTGAAAGACTAATTTAATGTAAAAAAATAATTTTAAAAGACCAATTTAATATTAAAAAATTGACATTTAAAGACTATTATAATATTAAAAATTATTGAATGACCAAACTGATGTCATATGCATATTTGTATGATCAATTTGAGTATTTACTTAATATTTTTTAACAAAATTTTATTAATTCTACCCATAAACAGTAAGAAGAAATAAAGCCAAGGTTTTAATCAAGATGGTAAAACACTGCTAACACTTGTCTCAATTTTTTTAAAAAAATAAATAAAATATTCAAAACATGAGTATCTTGAATTTTTATTTATTTATTTTTTGTTCAATTAGAGGCTACACAACAGGAAGCAGCTTATCCTCTTTCCTTAAATTTCACCCCCACTCAGTCCCAACAGGATTTGACCCCTGGAACTTCAAGATGGAGTGCCAAATGCCCAACCCTTAGGGTGTCCCCTTGGAGACCGTATCTTGATTTATTTGATTCTATGCACTTGTCAAAAATAAAAGATGAACAAGGCACGTATCAGTAATTGTCATCCCCCTTCAATTTCTTCTTTCTATTATTTCAGAACTATCACAAATAAATGAGATGTTGGGAAACATATTTCATTCTATTCTATCAAAATTATTTTGCCTCCACTTATTCAGGCTTTCGACAGGTAATGATGGCAAACTTAATTACATCCTTCCTGTATCCTTCTATCATCAATGGCATAGCGAAAGCTCCTTTTATGGTGTTTAGTCCTGGCCAAAATAACAACAAAACACAAATCAAGAAATTTAGCAAGAATATCCAAGGTCCGCCTTGGCAGCATATATATTGTTTCTATTGTTCAAAGAACGGATTTGTGCATAATAGCAACTTTAAAGGCAAGATATAATCCATTAGAAGTCTTTTTCGCCCTTGTTAGTTAAAAAATTCTCAAACTTGCAAGACCTTAGTATTCTAAGAGAAACAAGCCTAAAATATTATCAATCCATGAGCCAAGCTGGATGAAGCCTAAGCTTTTCATTGGCAATTAGGCATTTTTTATGCTTGTTTAATTAAAGAGCCTAGCCAACACTAAGTTATATTTGGCAGAAGTGAAAATGGAAGGGATGAAGGGTAAATTTTCTATGAATCTCCTTCCATTTTCATTCTTAATTCTCATCAAATAATTTGATGGAGTCATTTATATTCTAATAAGATAATTTTCTGGTAAATATCACGCAATGTGTTGCATATTTTAATCTATTTCACTGAACATGCAGTATGTTCTTAGTTGGAGGTAATTGACTAAGGATGTAAGACTTAAGTGGCGATAGGAGATGGGAGTTTGTTTGTAAATGCCAATAGGAATGTTGACCTTACCGCTGCGCAAGAGTGATGTGAGACCCTTCCATGTCAACGCTGAGCGTATCACTGCTGGCCAAAATGGAGCAACAAAGGGAGACCAGTCTGCTGATTTGATGTCCTGGCATAGCAAGTAAGCATGTTTAAATAGCACACACAACTTAAACTGTCTATACATAGTGATTGGATTCCTAATGAGCAGAGGACAGATTGTGTTTTACTCAGTAACCTCAAGACTCTACTTAATTGTTGAGTTTTGGAGGATTAACTAACTACCTGGAGTGACAGGGACTCAAGCAATCTGACATAATCAGCAGTTGAGCACCAGGCTGGAAGATAACATGCATCACATATCTTCTTCAATAGATTTTCTTCCCAAGGCTCTAGGGATTCTTCAGCAGGGCCAAGATCCCTGTGGCACCATGTTACTATTATTATTGTAGCACCTGGTGCTGCTACTCGAGCTAACTCACCAACAAACTGTCAGTAGCGTGTGAAGCGGGAAACAGAGATGAGATTACCAGCGTACAGAATAGAAAATAAATTCAAGTGTACTGTGCAAAAGCAATAGTTAATCGGGTGTTAAAATTGAACTTAAGAAATTATTCCAATCACAACTAATACTGCAAGAAAGAATGAAACCTTTGCTTTGTCAGGCATATGTTCTCCACTTTCCATGGACCACACCAGATCAAACTGCCCGTCAGGGAATGGTTGCTCTAAAGCGTCTGCAACTTGAAAGGAAACCTGCTATTACAGAATCATGAAGCCAAAGATTAGCTACGCACAAATAGATTCTATAGAATATATTAAGAACCTTGGTGAGTATTCCCTTAATTTTCTCTGTCAATTTTTAGCAGCAAGCATAAAATATGTAAAATAGAGAAACAAAAGACATGCCCACAAAGACCTTGTCAGCTAATCCTTGAGCATCAGCAAGAGCATTTGCTCTTGCAGCTTGAACAGGACTCAGAGTGATGCCTACGCTCCTTGCCCCAAATTTCCTGACCAGGTATCTTGAGCTGCCCCCTATTCCACACCCAACATCAACTATACTCTTGGGCCATTTGGTTGGGTCCTCTGGGCATTCAGAGACAAAATTAGGAGTTAGTAGGCCAGTCAGTCTTACCAGCTCATCTCCATTCCAAACCATAAGAAAACAGAGAAATCATATCTCAGAATCCAAATTCCAATGATTACATTACCATCTGAAGACATTATAAACCATATATATATATATATATATATAAAACATATATATATATATATGTTTTAATTTTTTCTCAAACATATATATATATATATATGTTTGAGAAAAAATTGAGAAATGATTTAATTTTGAAATGAAATCTTAATTTTAAAATCTTTTTAATTTTATTTTTCAATATAAAAATGCTTTAAATTTAATTGAATTTGAATGAATTTAAATAAATTTATTTTTAAATTAAATCAAATTGATACAATTCTAATATAAAAAAATTAATGATTCAAAATACAGTGATAAGACGTCCGTACACAAGTACTCGTCGATTGACTGAGTCGAAAAGATTTTACAATCCCTAGTCCTACAAGTGACAAGCTTATCTAGTTATCTCAAAAGGGATTTCGCTTCACCTATTTATATGACGTAAACTTTTTTTTTGGTTTGTGTTTAGCTTTACTGGGAGGGTTAGGGGGTTTAAAGGAGAAAGGTTAAGAAAATAGAAAATACCAGAAACAGCAGCGAAACGAAGGGACTGCTCAATCATTCGAATCTGAGCAGCACGGTGATCCGAAACAGAATCAGAAACGGTGGAATGGGGGTCGTAAAAGCCGTGGTGCATATGGTCGCCCCAAATGTCCTCCCATATCCCAGAGGACTCGTCGTAGAACTCAGCGATGCCCATCTGAAGAAGCCTCTCCTGCTCCATCTCCATCTCTTGTCTCCTTGTTCTTGCTGCTGATACGCGAATGGAACTCCTCGTGAAACTGACATCCATGTTGCACAAGCTTGGGACCTGCGACGATTGGGAATGAAACATGTGGGTGTGGGTGTAAAACAATGAGGTCATGGTTGGGATCGTCGTGACGATGGCCATTTCTCACGACTCACCAACCTGTTCTTGTGTTTTAGTGGGCACACCACACAAAGAATAAAAGCGATATTGGTTTGTTTGTCTCCAGTCGAGGAACGATTGGGCAGTTGAATATATACGCTACTCTTACTCACATCATTAATTTTTTAGTGACTTTTTGCCTTTCCTTTGAAATTCCAAATATTTCACTACTGGTATCATCAATAATCTCAAACTAGCATATTTAATTTTTACTATCATTTTTTTTTTGTAAAATAAAAGTATATATATATATATATATATTAAAAAGAAAAATTTAATTATGATTCACTATCAATGTAAAAAAAATTTATATTATTATCTAATCATATATTGTTAACTCATTAAAAAAATTTGACTATTATAACAACTACTTTAAAAACATAATACCTTTAATAATGTGTCAGTATATAATAAGATGATAGTATAAAAAAACTTTATACTCACAATAAATTAAAATTAAATCCTAAAAATAATGATTATAAAGTATTAATTTGTATAAATTTGTAAAGAAAATGAGGTGCATAATTATTATTTTTGGTAATTAATACCCCTATTGAAATTTAAAGGGAGAGTAGAAATTCCATCCACCCAACAGCAGCCCCTGACATAAATATCAGGGGAGGATGTAGTTTGTTTGTTTGACATTCTTGAAATCATTTTTTATTATTTTTATAAAATATTTTATAATTTCTTTTAATTTAAAAATAAAATTTTTTTTTTCTTCTTTTTAAACTCTTTCATCTCAAACATACCTTAAGTGATATACCTTAAGTGATATATAACTTAGGTTAATTTTCAAAAGCAAGGCAAATGCAGGTGATCTCTTAAAAAAATATTGTAGAAAGTATATAATTAAAGACGAATCTCATCATAAAAGGAGTTATTATTGAGCATGATTAGTATAGGGAAAGCTATGAAGAAAGCCTCCAAAATAGTTAAATAACCACATTGAGCAACAAAATAATTAGATTGCATTACTTTGGTTATTTTCCAAAGCAAAAGCAAATGCACTTGACCCCGTGTAAAAAATATTACACAAAGTATCAAAGGAAAGCAATTATTGCCAAAAACAAAAAAGAAAGGAGTAACTTATTGAGCACGATGACTATGGGTCATGTTTTGAAGAAAGTCTCCAAAATAGCTAGATAACCACGTTGAGCACTAAAATAACCAGATTGCATGAGTTTGGTTATTTTCCAATATACAAATGTAAACGCATGACGCCATAGAAATATAATGAGAAGACACTTACGGAAAAGACTAATATCACCGTTAAGAGAGTTAGTTCCGAGCAATATGATTATAGTGAAAGTTACAGGAAAAGCATCCCATTTGGATAAACAACCAACTTGAACATAAAAATCACCATAATACTGCATTAGTTTGGTTATTTTCGTAGAGAAGTTCAAATGCAATTCAGCTTATAGAATAATAATGAGGAGACTCGCATGTCTCATCAATCTCCCCAAAGAGTTAATTGTTGCCATGTATAGGACAAGTTATGCAGAAATTTAATTTCCAATTTAAATCGATAACCAAACTGAGCACATAAATAACTCTCGATTGCATGATTTTTTATTATTTTCCAAGAGACAAATGGCATTCACACATGGAAAACTACGAGGATTAGGGGATACTCCCAAGAAAGCCCAATATCACTATAAAATAAATAAAATACTGTTTTCAACCATGATCCAAAAGACAAGTTATGGAGAATACGGGGCATGGTGACGTGCAGCAAGTCATGGAAGTGTAGTGTGCCAATATTAATTGGTGTTCGTTCTTTAATTCTCACGTGTTGCTGAGTTGCCATTCCTATGTTTGCATTTGTGCTTTCTCACTCCTTGTTGCATTTTAGCACTCGTTAGAATTACATCCGCAATATGAGAAGGAAACACACGACGAACAGTTTCAACCTTTCCACATTTTAGCATGCTGATCAATTAAGTGAGCAAGAATTCAAGAAAGGTGAATTCAACTAGTTACTTAAAATAATGGTTATAAATATTTTTTTTCGTGTAAAAAGAAAAAGAAAACACTGCAGACGCAAATAAAAGTCCTGGAATGTACAATAATAGCAAATCTGGCATATAATCTTTGATCAATACACAAATCTTTTCATTTCATAAAGGTCCATATAAAACAAATAACTTGACAAGCGTAACAAACAATGCCTCTTGTCTGTTTGTTTAAATAATACCGTCAGAGCCTTCCTTTGTTCTTTCTTAAAAAGTCAAGAAATATGGACCATAACGAATCCAGCAATCCAAGCAACGGATCCAGACTGACTCTGGACTGTGGGAGAAGCAAGTGACAGAAACTCAATAATCTATGTTATGTCTCTAATGCTCCGTCTAACTACCGATCCCCGCAAACTTGTACTATTAAAATTGCAATTCCCAGTGAACTCTAACCATTAATATAAAACAAGCTGGCAGCAACTGCATGACTTGATGCTGATCAAGTTTGCCAATATTTTAGAATGCCAGAAGTTGGAGAATGAGCTGTATTATACAATAGAGAAATCATCACTTAAGAATTATACCATATGGAGATTAATATATACAAATCTCACTATGTAATTAAGACTAACCAATTCATGCTCCATACAAATCTGACTTTGCTGCATTTGAAATTCGAAGCAAAAGTCTGTTTCTGAACTCTAGCTTACTGCAAGGCCAAAAAGAAAAACTTAATGTTGCGTTAGGATCAAGTTTTTAAATTTCACATAATTTTTTTTTATTATATAGTAGGTTTAAAATTGATGCCACTTGATGTACATTTCTCGAACAATTTCACATTATTTTAAATCCCAAAAATTGTAAAGCATTATATATTTGGATTGCAGTTATAAAATATCTTAGAATTTATACACCTCTTTTATTTCCGTTGTATGGACCACAACCAAACTACCACTAATCATCAACCTTGTGCACTGCTCTAGATCACCGACGCTAGAGAACTTGGGATCATAGGTGTTGTTGTGACAAACCTTTACTAAGCGTCAAGATGTCATCATCACAGACCAGGGATGCTGTCGTAGAGAAGGTGACAAACGAAGACCAATGAAAGCGTAATTTGAAACTGAGAACAAATACAAGAAACTTTGCAGGGATTGTCCAAAATTTTAAGCATGGAGCACAGAGAACGCATTTCAAAATCCTCAGTTTTTATCCGGACGCAACACTTCATACAAAAGGATTTTAAGGCCAGTTTGTATTAATTTTTTTAGGAACAGAAATACTTTTTTGAAATAATAAAAATATTTTTTTTAGAAGTTAAAGAGTTCAAGCTTTTAAAAAAAACACTTCATGTGTAATAAAAAAACACATGAAATGCTTTTTTTAAAAGCTCGAACTCTTTAGCTTCTAAAAAAACACTTTTATTATTTCAAAAAAGCACTTATATTCTAAAAAAAAGTTAATATAAACGGACATTAAATACGGCTTCAAATTAATTAAGCACTGCAAATATCTTATCCAAATACACTCTTACTGTGAAAAGACACGAGTTTAACATTATTATTATTTTCCCTAGAGGCAGCAAAATCTCCTCAGTAATTGCTTGAGTCATTCATGCTCCTACATTCTCATGTCAAGACAGGGAGCTATGTTATTGGCCACAAATTAAAAGCAAAGAACAATATATAATCATAACAATGTAGCCTTAATTAAAAGATAAATAGTCAATACAGAGTTGTATTTATTTATACCACCTAAATGGGGTTACATAAAAAAAAATGGTCATTAAACAAATACAATAAGAAATACTTCATGAAGGGCATTTACTCTGAAATGCCTACGTAATTTAATACCGTAAAGAATACTAACTATATGGATATGGACTAGCAGTGAGTATACTCCTACTACCATAACTTGCATAATCATATATGGATTTTGCATAACGAATTTGAAATAAAGAATAACACATGGCCATTAACGACTCTTAACAAATTAAAAGACTACAATATCTGAATGCATTATGCCATCAGCTGATTCAATCTAACCAACAATCTCTTTTTTGGCTTCCTTCAGATACTCTTCCATTTCATTCAGCCAGAGATCAGCAAATTCACAATTCTTCCAAGCTTCAAACCATGGTCCTCCACGAGTATAATGGATGGCCTTTGGGAAAGTAGTTGGGTCCTTCTCAACAACCCTGTTATGCCCTTCAAGAAAGTTCCAAACAAATGGGATCGATCCAATTTCATCATCCTCAAGCCATTGAAACCTATGAAGGAAAGCACCAGTCTGTGTATTCACAGTGTCAGGAGTCAGAACACGGTTCTTGGGATTCCCACAATTATACAACACCATTGACGACCAATTCTTTCTTGGGTACACAGTCTGCACTGCCCCATCCATTTTTGTTGTCTCCTTTGGAGTATAATCATGTTGAACACACATAATAGCATACTTGTCCTCAATCAAGTCTCGCAATTCCTTAATATCTGCCAAGTACAGAAAATCACAATCCACAAACATTGCCCAGCCCTCGTAATTGGCCAAGCATGGAGTCAAGAATCTTGTAAAGGAGAACTCGGTGCTCTCAAATTGGCCCCTTTCACGCCAATACAAGCCACTTGTTCTCAGATCTGATTGTTTGATTGGTATGATCTCAACAGGGATTGAAGACCTCTTCAAGATAGAGTGGCGGCATACCTCAAAGGCAAGATCTTCACGTGGATCATAGCCCACGAAGATCTTGAAGGGCTTCTCCGCATCTCCTCCATTGCTACTCATTGGGTGAATTTTGCCATTACTCAAACTCATCTCAGCAGATGCTGAATGTACGTGCCTCCCTGTTCAAAGCCCAACATACAAATCAATGATTAATTTGGAATGAGATCAAAATGACAAATACCCATTTGTTTACAGAGAAAATGGTAGAAAAATAAAGATTAAATCTAGTGTTTTTCCCTTCCCAAAATCAGCAGAAAGAAAGAGAGGCACTTGTTATAAAAGAAACTATTCCCATCTTCCAGCATTCCCTCACTTTATAGATAACAAAGTAATCCCAATTTCAAACGTGAATCAAGTAAATCAAATCTGAGCGAAGAAGACAGATAAACCGACGTTTTGGTTGCTATGAAAAGCCAAGAGAAAGTGCTAGACAGAAATGTAGATGGCGGAAGTAGCAGAAGGTCGATTGAGAATGCAGATCTTGAAGCAGACAACCGAGACGGTGTTCCTTTCTTTCGTGGACTTTTTGGAAGAAACGGGTCCAACGATTTCAACAGCAGAGATTGGCAGAGAGAGAGAGAGAGAGATTTGAGCGTTGTAGAGAGGATTGGGCGGTGATGCAAGGTGGAGGAGGGTTTATATAATGAAAATATTTAAAGAAAAAAAAATTGAAAATTCTAAGTTAAGGCAAAGGAAGCATTTTTCGGTGTATGTGTGATGGGTGGACATGAATCCAACAGCAATCAACTAGGCCAATGATTTGCCGCCAGCGTTTCCGCAGTACTCCTATCTTATCTTTATTTATTAAATAAACTTTAATTTTGATTGACTGTGAGTAAAAGTTTTTAATATTGATGTTAAATTATGTGCTGACACTTATGGCTGTCAAATAAGTTACATTAGTTCGTATAGGTCAGCTTGTGATGCGTCAGATTAATCAAGTTAGGTCAAAATGATACATATTTCAGTCGATTGTATAAATATTAGTTTAACTTGTTGAAATATAACTTGTTGAAATATATAATGTGATAATTTTTTAATTTTACTTGAACTTTTTTAAAATATAAAATTCAAAATTATTTCTTAACATTTTGAAAAAAATATGATATTCCATGTACTGAGTGAGGAAAAAATATAGAAAAATCAAATTAATAAACAAATTCTATTAAGATTACAAATAAATGTCTAATAGTTAGGGTAATGGGCACATTCCAATTATAAAGGCTTCGTTCGCATAATTTATTTGACCTATTTTGACAACATTAATATAGGCCAATTTGTTTAGGCCTATAAATTTATGTGAGGTGAGGCGAGTTGAACTAATATTTTTACAACTACACCTTTTTAAAAAATTGACTTTTGAAGTAATTGTTATTATAGTTTAATTTTGATCTACTGTTAGTATAAAATTTCTTTACACTATCATTCAATCATATATTACCAACTTATTAAAAGAGTTTGACTATCATAACAACTATCTCAAAATTCTAATACTTTTAAAGATATGTCAGTACATGATTGGATGACAGTGTAAAGAAACTTTACATTGACAATAGATTAAAATTAAATTCTTGTTATTATAGTCAAATTTATTTAATGATGTGATAACATATTATTAAATGATAATGTAAAAATAATTTATACTGAGAGCTAATCAAAATTAAATCTTTATTCAAATTTGTTTTAGATTTATGATTAGTGTTAAAATAAATTTGATCTTACTCGTTAAGTTAATTTGTTGTGATAGATTTAGGTGTTGAGTTTATCTTATCTGATTTGAAAATTCTAAAGCTTGTATCCCTCTATAAATACTGATGAATAAAGTATGTTTCTGCATAATCTTCACAACTGTGTCTCAATTCTTAGCTTAGATATACCATACTTGATATGTTTTTTCAATATTGATATTTTAATAAGTTGTAAAAATATTTATTAATTATATTGATTATATTTTGTAAAATCCTGCAAAATAATTAAATAAATATGAATACCATAACAAAACTCAATACAAGTAGGTTATTAAAATCTTACATAGAGATTGATTAAATTTTGCATAAAAGCCAACACTCTTATGAACTTTTTAGGTAAGAAAATTGGTCATTTTTAATTTTTATGGATAAGAGTAGTATAAAATTGGAAGGTTAGGTTCCTTTTGTAAGGAGGAAGATGAGGATATATATTTAATAATTATTAACTAAAATTTAGTAATTTTTTTGTTTTTGTTATAATAAAGAAAGTTTTATAGTAAAAAGCAAGAGGAATAAATTAAAGTGCTGACAAGACGACTAAGATTCGATTTTGGAATGAAAAATTCTCTGATAGACTTGGTATTACTTTAATTAAGGCTCTAAATAATTTAGTTACATATTTTATTTCATTTAAATATAAACATAATAAATTTCTTGTATGAATTTTCATAAATTATAATATCACTTAATCTCGAAATTATCCACCTCTTAACTTTTTTAATATTAATAACTAATTCTTAAGAGTATATTAATATTTTAATAAAAATAAAATTATCGGAAAGACCACAAAATTAACGGAAAAAAACTAATATACAAACATCACAACTCTATTTAATTTCTGAAGTTTGTTTATTATAATTTTCTGGACATTCGTATTTCTTTAAAATGTACTTGAAATTATTACAATTAAATCTGGAAGGAGAAAATACAAAAATTTCAAGAACAGTATTGCGAAAGATATAAATTCCTATTCGTTCATATTCGTAGCGGGAAACTTCCATTTTGCGTGCTCGCGAATCGCGATCCAACTTTCATCACCGTCGCTCTCATTTCTGTGGCCGGAACCACCGTTGCCACCAGACGACGCCGTCGGTATGTATCACTCGACCTTCTTCCTCGCTTTTGTGAGAAATTTGAATTCGCGAGAGAGAAACGAAACGAGCTTCGAAAACCAACTAAGCGCTTCTTCTTCTTGATTCTAAGTTCTCTCTGCGATTCACTCATGGTCATGGATACATGCATCAGAGATTCAACAACTTCAACTCCGTCGCTTGCCACATTATCAGGTACCGATGTTTCTTAGTTAACACTAACAGAAAGAGTTTGGTTAATCAGAATTTTATTTGAAAAATTCCATAGGTTTTAGCCACTCTTATTTCTTTTTAATTTTGTATTTGAATATTCTTAATTATTTTTTTTACTTCATAATTCTGTTTGGTTCGTGAGAAAATAAATTGTGTTTCTGATTTGGTTGCATTCTGTTTGTTAGAATTACAAATCATATTTAATGAAGACACCGAATTGATCTCGTGCTTTCTGATACAATAATACTATGATTTTGCTTTACTGCATTGAAGAAGAGGTTCATGCTATTGTCTGTCTTTTTCCTTTGAAATTTTCTTTCTAGTTGGGGAAGAAGAAAGGAGAAAAGGAAGACGAAGGAAATTTTTTTGTCCTCCATAGATAGTAGAAAAATAGAAAATCATTTTAGTATTTTGGTTTTGAGTGATCTAGAGATTTTAATTCCTTGTTTGATTTTCATTCTTATAATATGATATTCCCGTTTTTGTGTAAGGATTTGAGTGGAGGATATATTGGTTGGGGGCCTTTGAGCATATTTTAGGAATAGTGAATAGTCAGTAAAGTCTGGCTACAGGGAGTGTAAAAAGGGTGCACTGATGGCCATTTCTAAAGAGAGCTCTTCTCATCAGATTAATCCTAGGATCTGGTATACTGTGTGGAATCTAGATTTCCCACTTAAAATTCACCATTTATTGTGGAAACTGTGCAGTAAGCGATAACGTATCGGAGAAGAACAGTGGTAAATCTTAGAGGATTCGGGTAAGGGGGCATTCAGTGTGGTATGCTGAAATTCAGAAGGGGAATAGTGGACGGGCTTTCTGCTATCGTTTCTGGAGTAGTTGTGCCTGAAAAGAGGTTGCAGCTGACCATGTTGCAAAATTGGTCTATGGTTAATGTGGAAACTGATTCACGTGTTGTTTTTCAAGCCTGTGTTGGGCAGGAATGTTGGATACCAATACCATGGGAGATTGCCCCTGTTGTGGCTGGCTGATATAAAGGTTCTGTTGCAGCAACAAAAGAATGTGAAGCTTGACTTAGTTCGAGGGTCTGCTAACAAAGCTGCAGATTGGGTATCTGCCCTGATAATTGGGTTTCCCAACCCCCAGTCCTCTTGGTTGGATTGCTTCCTGCATTGGTTCTTTGTACTCTGTTTTGTGGTGAATAACATTCTTTCTTTGTTGGACCAAAAAAAAAATGGAAGGGTTTGACAGTAGAAGTTTTGAAAAACCTAGTCAGATGCATTAGACTAGAGCTTCTTGCCTCTTGATTGGCTTGTGGCATTTTTCTTCCTTCATTTTCATGTATGCTTTAAAATTTGATACTATTGATTGTCTAATTTTTAAAACAGATATTTATTTCAGACTTTTTTCCTTCCAGATTTTTTTCATGATCCTTGTGAAATATAATACTTTACCTTATGTTTACCTCTTTTCACCTTTGTTGGTGCCCAAGAGTGCTCTCTACTTGGAGCTTCTTGTGGACGTACAACTGTAGATGGATATATTAGAATGCTTGCGATCCTTATCTTAATGCATTAGCTTTTTAGATATGCTGTTTTGACCCTGTACTCAACAATGACAGCTTCATGAAGACACTTGTTGCATGTTTAAATTTTTAATCACTACAAAATGCATTAGACATTGATTCTCTTCTTAACTTGTTTAGAATGAGGCCTTTGTTACGTATTATTGTATGTACAGGTGGAGTCTGTTTGATGAGAAATGCATGGAAAGGGGAACAACATCCATCTTTCATCAATTTTATCTCCACTTTCCTCTGCGCAAATTCTTTTCGCCTTAATTTTGTCCCAATTGCCCCAGTAATTGCCAGTTCCTTGTGTTGTTCTTCCCCGTTCTTTCTCTTTTTTCAAATACTGATTCGCCACTAAAATTTGAGGAATTTCCTTGTAGGACTTTATTTTCAATTGTGGGGGTATGTCTGTAGCCTTCATTTTTGTGACACACTGGGACTGCAACAATGTGTCTAAAATTTTCAACAGGTAACTAGGCTGTTGTTTTTGGAGTCATCACCTGGGGTTATGTTTGAGTAGTTCTATAGTTAAGAGTTTTATATCTGATTCAATTTTTCTCATGCAGAGTTCAGAAACTGAAGACACAATTTGCACGTTTTTATGTTGTCATCGCACTCCCAGCAAAAGAGCAAATTGATTCATTTATTCGGTCATACTTCAAGTGAGTTATGTTACTTATTGTTCTAATTGATTATGGTTTGCAATATATGACTCAAATAATGAAATAACAAGGATCATGGATTGTGGATACTTGAAGATTTGGGATGGTGATTGGCAAGCCTACATTTGTGCCGGTTCAGGACTTAGAGATGGGGTTTGAAAAGATGGTAAAAATAGCTCATTCTTCTGGAGGTAGAACCAGAAACTTGAAACTAACTTTAATGTGTTGTTCCAATTTATATTTCTTAATTCTCAAACTAATTGCAGTATACAAGCAGCAGAGAATTGGAGAAAAATTGAAAGCTGAGGTCGGTTGACTTATTCTATATTCATACAATGTAGCTGCTAGAAGTTCCTTAAAAAATGAAACTAACATATTGATGTATGAATTTTGTTTTGGTTGTGAAGAGGAAGCAGTTGGTGCAAGGAATGGACTTTTACCTTAAAGTGGTTACATCCATCCCATGCATTGACAATCACGATGCAAATGCGGTAAATCACTCTATTATGAGGCAACTCTTCAATTTAGTTATCCTAATTTTACATGCCTCCATCCAACTTTGCTACAGCTCAGGATTCTTGATTACATAGATATTTTAAACTTGCTTAGGAAGGTATAACAGCTATATAGGTTGTGCATTCTTTTTGTATATTTACTGATAATTTCACTCGTGACAAAGTTGTGATTTTATATTAAGCTTGTGCTACTCTTCCTAGTTATTGGGAATAGCATACCACTTAATAATAATTTTGTCAAGTGTGAAACCATGGTAGCCATGCATATAGCTTGAGTTATTTTGTTATTCTGGTCGCTCAATTCAGCTTAGTCAAGCTATTGGTTCTGTCCAAGCAATTGCCAAGGCATCAAAAGAGCAAATTCTGGAGAACACGGATCTCTCTACTGACAAGGCCGAGATGGTTTCAAGGTTTCTCAGGGACCCAAAGTTTTACTTGATTCCCAAAATCAACTGATGGCACAATAACAATGGACTCCAGGTTAGACTTTTTTTTGCAACCTAATAAAAAGAGTAGCCTTTGCACTGTTTTTATATAGGATATCTTGGTTCTCCGTTAATTCCTTTATCTTGTTAGCTTCTGTTCAAAATAGTACTCGCAGTTCCAGTTTTACAGACTGAGAACATTAATGAGTGAGAAAGCATCCACTTGAATGGTTTTCACTTTTCAATATCGTTTTGTCTCCACTGATGACACAGCAGTTTCATGTTCTTCTTAGATCTTGATTTGAAATATAAATTAATGATTAGATGGAAGCTTCACCTAAAAACCTATAGCCCGTCTATTAATTAGTTATAAATAGTCTTTAAATATCATGAAGAATAGCACCTAACAAAAGGGATCGGCAATCTACATCAAGGATATATCTAAAATCTCGGCCGTGGTCTGATGGTTACATATCATGCTTTCATTATGAAAAGGAATTTCTATGTTCACCAAGCATACTAGAAATCATTCAGTTTCTCTAGAAACAATTGGTTATGACGTTCCTCCACATAGCACACACAACTATTTAAAATAATAAAACAAATTTGACGTTTTATGAACAAACCCACATTTGTATTTTTAATATAATAGTTATTAGGTTAAGGAGTTTGGAAAAGAAAAAAAAGATAAGATTGATAGTTTTTAATTTCTAAATTGAGAGAATTTTAAAATGTTTGTAAAAATAAATAATAGATTATTAGTTTTATAAAATAATCTCTTATTTTATTTTTCTTATTTAAATTTTTTTTCAAATAAAGAGAATGTTTATTTAAAATGAAAATTTTCTCTTCCTCTTTTAAACTCTTCTATTCAAATATATCTTTATCGTAGAAATAATTTGTGTAACCACGTGTTTTCTATTTTTTAGTTTATTTTATTTAGAAATAAAAAATAAAAAATATCAGAGTAATAAAAATGATAAGAATTATCCCAATTATATATTTTTGGGTAAAATTTGTACATTAAATATATCTTGAGCCGAAAAACATTATAAAAGCACACAAATTGAGGAAGGATCATCTTTTATGATGTGTTTGAATAAAAGGATTTTATTTTAATTAAATATTTTTTTATTTGAATTTTTTTAAAAATAAAACGAATAAAATTAGACATTATCATGTAACTTTTTAACTATTATTTATTTATTTTTATAAATATTTTATAATTCTCAATTTAAAAATAAAACATTACCTACCCTCCCTTTCCTCCTAAATTTTTCCCTTCTAAACATACGCTTAGACAACGATCTTTTGTTTCCATCAGGAATAAGTGTTTTGGTTGGTGAATTCTGCAATCTTTCGCAGATGTTACTGGGTTCGTTTCCGCCATAAGCCTTGGTAGTTCCAGCTAATGATTTTCATGGACGAATTTGATGACGAAGATCAAAAGCCAATTATTGTAATTTTGCAATAGAGATGCATATTATGAAGACTACCACTACAGTTGAACAATCCTATAAAAATGGGGGAATGATCCTCAGCATGAGAGAAAAGTGGAACAATTTAGTTCCTTTTAAAAATAAATTAAGTATTTAATTAATTTAACTAATAATTTACATACGATTAATTATGTATCAAATATAAAAAATGAAAATAAATTATTAATTAATTATATGTAAATTATTAATTAAATTAATTAAATACTTAGTTAATTTTAAAAGAAAATCAAATTGTTCCACTTTTCTCATGCTCAGCGTGAGAATCATTCTCCCTATAAAAATCGTCAGCAACTTCGTAATGGATTGGCAGTTAGCTAAGTTGCATGGCTGCATTCTATTTATGCAACCACTTCACAATTGATTTACTATATGAAACAATACGCACAAGACAATTGTGAGGAAAAATAACCTACATACACCAATCTTTTATGACACGCAAACCATTCTTTAGTTCCTTTTACCTTTCATGCTTCTTGTTTTGGATTAGGTGTATCAATTAACCAATTAGCTTATTAGACCATGAATAGTTAGATAATTTAAGAAAATTAATTATTAGACCATGAATAGTTAGATAATTTAAGAAAATTAAAGTATATTACATTTGAATAAGAAAATTAAAAAATCACAAGATTATAGCAAACCAGTCACTCTTGTATTCAAAGTCCGAATGCTACTCTTTGTACAAAATCAGGGCGTCTCTTGCTGGGCATTCTAACAAGCCCAGTGATCTGTAGCTCTGTAACTGCCCTGCAAAAGCGTGCTCTATGGCAAAACAAGATTAAGGATTGCGTCCGAGATCAATAAAATGCATTGCATACACTACAATGAGGAGATGGAAATGGAAAATATGCATATACCAAATATAATAGGCATATCACACTTGGCCTACAATAGTTGAGTGAAATGCAATGTTGAAGATTAATTTGAAATGGGCAAGTGTTATATAGATTTGAAAATGTTCCATTATTTCTTACCAAGTTAAAATGCATGCGTGTATGCAACAATAAATGCCACTACAAGATCAGTGACCTAATAACTTTAGAACAGCTAATTTGCGACATCTAGCAACGCATACGAAGTATTATACCTCAATGTATCAAAGATAATCTGCGAAATGGAAAATTTAAAGGATACTGAATTGATGCTTCATTTTGGTCTCCAGATCCATTTATGTCTTTTCTCTTCTTTGGTAGGGGGGACTGCTTTGACTTTTGTTTCCGTTTATTCGTATGGTGAAGAATAATTGTTCTAAAAGACTGGAACCAGTCATGAAGATTGATAAGATCTCCATGTTCTTGAGCCAGGGAATACCTGTATAAAACAAACATCAACTCAACAAGCCTTCACGTAGAAACTTAAAAGCTAAATGAAAGAAAAATTTAAAGCTCCATTGTGGTTGAAGGCTACTATTTTTTTATTTTACTTTTTGGTTCTAGGGAGACCTTATTGGATCTAAGGGGAAATGGGGATGTGGACATTGTGAAGGATGGAACCCCTTCCACATAACCACAGGCCCGTGGTAAAGACCAAGAAAAATACCAGTTGAGCTATGCCAAGGGAAATCCTACTATTCATATTCAAGATTTAATGTCAACCGCCTAGACTAAGCAAGGCTGAGAAGATATTTATAAAGTCAACAGTATATGAATAAGAAGGAATAAGATTGATTGAACTTGGGAATCCTTGAACTCCCGCCCTCCCAAGAAGGAAGAAGAGTAACAACCTTTTGGCATTTAAAATAGAGAGATAATAGAAAAATCAAATCAGGTAATCAAAACATAGAACAAAGAGAACAATTTGAAAAGGATACAGAAAATATGTAAGCTGAAATAATTCTTACTCATCTCATCTACGCTAGTAAAACTGTATACGATAAAAGTATATTCAATATTTGTATGATGCTTTGACTTACAGGAGAGGATAATACTAGAAAAGGCTCATATGTAAGACTTGCAATGATTTAAGGCTATCCGATGTCAAAAAGATTTTGAAGAAACCAATCTCGTAAGTATTGGAACTACTCTCGAGCCCAAGGAAAAATATGTGCCAGATAGAAAATATCATCTTCAGTGCTACACTATCAACGTAAGTAGAAGTCTCTGGGTTTTGAGTGGTGAATGATGTGCAAACTCCAAAAAATGAAATGCGGTAAATGATTTTTTCCCCATGCTGCAGGAATTTCTAATCCATGAGTTGTAGGGAGGGATTTTTATCCAAGAAATTGTTTATTAAAGAGGGAAAAAATTAAAGAAGCAAAAGCAGAGAACTATAAATCGTCCTAGGGCAACATAAGCAGATACAGGTGAAATAGATAACCAAAGTAAAAAACATACATTCTTCTCCAACCAATTACAGGAAAGCACATAAAGTTTATGAAGCATTAGTGACACTAATATTCACAACTCGGATCTATAAGAAAAAAAGTGATTTATGGGTGATGCACAGACAGTGACTTATTACAAGAAGGTAAGCTCGAGCAATTATAACAAAAATGATATATTAAGGATTTTTTCGCTGAACTACTTAAAAAGTTACATTGTCAACTGAAACATCAAGTTTCGATAATCTAATAGTTGTAATGAGATCCTCAGGTTCTCATATTTACAAGTGGTAAGATACTAACATGTAACTGTTTACACTAAGTAGCATGAGCAATGTGCAAGCTACTTCAGAATAACTAATGTATCAGTTTTATTTTGTTATTTTTCTCTTTAATATTAAGGTATTTTGGATTTTGAAGATTAGATTTACTTTTAATATTAATGATTTGTTATTTTATCAGAAATTTTATCCTATATAAAGAGATTAAGAGATGCAACATAGTTGATGTAGGACAAATATGAAAGTAGTAGAAGAAAGGAGAAACTTTGGGGGAGAGAGAAAGAAGGGGAAAATAGAAGATAAGGGTGAGAAATAGATAAGAAAGGGGAGGAAGTAGATGGAGGAGGGAGAAAGACATAACAGGAACAATTCCAAAAATATTCAAGTCCAAGAAATCAAAGTACATAGTAATCCTTAAATAGGCAAACCCAAGTTGATAACCAGGCAATCTTGAATTACTAAAAAAATCCCAGAAATTTATTAAAAATACCCTAATAACACTGAATTACTAATAAACAATAATAAATTTCCATTATTCCACACTCCAAATAATCGTAATATGCCTATTAAAAAGAAGATGGAAATAACTATATGAGAAGAAAAAAGAGAGAGAAAACATTGACAAACAATTGCAAGAATTGGTATGCCGTATGCAAGCACTTTACTAGATATACTTACATAATTGAGGAATCGTGCCTGGATGACAATAGGGCATTGCCACTCTTGTTACAGCAACTGCACCTTAAAATCTTATGGAACTCCAAAAGATCAACTTGAATCCTTCTTCTTGGATCTCCAATCAAAACCTAAGATAAGCAAGAAGTTAATTAAAAATGCAGAAGAACAAAACTAATTTTAAAGGACTTTAAATCTAGTTAATTGTGTTAAACTTTATACAACCCAGATGTATGATAGAAACCCCAGATATAATAAAATGTAAGAAGGAACGGAATCTTATTATTTATGTTTCTAAAACGGCAAAACAGAATCCCCATTTTCATAGAAGTTTTTGTTTTTGTTTTTTTCCCTTTTTTTTTTCTCAGAGAAATAAAATAATCTGTTTTCTACCATCTTGCCACCAATGTCTTCCATTAGAATAATTGTTCATATAAATAAAGATCTGTACCCACAATGCCCATTTTCAAAAAGTGAAAACAGAGTCATACTGCACCTCCATCTTATTCATGATGTATTAACCATGCTCAAGAAAAATGAAATTTAGTTAGGGCTTAATTCAAGCTAAGGAATCTCAACAAATGGTAGCTCATGAGCATTGACACAGCTAAAAACTTTGCTGATCTAATTCTTTGGAAAACAAATTAAAAATTGTCAGTTACTTATTTCTGAAAATATCATATGCAGCTATCCTGTTTCCCACAAAAGAGTAGGGTTATCCGAAACATCAATAAGATGCAAATACTTCATTCAGTTTTTTCTGTTATGGTAAGATTTATTTTCTCATATTTTATCCAGGTTATCAGCAAATGTTAACAAGCTTCATATCTGAACAAACAAATTGAGAATTGATATCCTAGTCCTAGTTAAAGTAAGCATAAGTAGGATCTATGAATCCAAAGTCGTGATACAAGCATTAAGAGAAAGGGAGTAATGAACTGTAGCCATTTCGTAAGTTAGTCAGAGTCGTGTATGATATGGCAGTGTCTAAAAGTAATATTAAGCTGCAAAATAAATCCCAACTGTACTTCTGTGAATAAAGTGGAAGGTCCATACAGTGGAAAAAATCATCTCTGGATCTCTTACCAATTGAAGCTTCTCAACATTCTTGAAGCAGAAAATTTCATGGAAAGGCATGCATTCAATGGGCCTCATATAATTTCTGTTCCATGAAAAAGGATAATCGGTAACAAGCAATAATTAAATAGCAGGTTAAATACAAAACAGTGAATAGTGTTTTTCTGTTTTACTTCTGTGCAATACAGCAAAGGGAAGGAGAATAGTCAAGCTCTTCACATTTCCACTATAAAAGACGTCAACAGAAATAAACAAGTTTTTTCAGGTCTGTGCGCAAGCAAGTCCATTCTTGTGTATTACACTAGGACAAAATCAGAGGTGCATAACACAAAAAGCAACACATGATTGTAAGATGCATTTATAAACTGCACTGCTGGATTAGCATTCCTTGTCATATAGATCATATCATCAAAATTCATATCAATTGGAGATTGGTTTGTATTTTGTCAATATTATTTGACATATGTAGTTTTTCAATTATAAGAAATGATAGAGTACATAAAAAAGATAATAATATCTGTTCCAAATGAAATATTGGTGTATGAGATCAGCACTGCTGGTACTTACAGTGCAACAACTCAATTGATGTAAAACACTACTAGAAGTTATCTGATTGTGTTTGATTCTTCATTATATCCATGATACTTGCTAATACTACTGCTAGAGACTCAGTGCATATAATATCACCAAGTTTAGTTAGAGATATCAACTTTGAAATTTATCTTAAATATTAAGATGATGGAACCATGATTAGCATTGGAAAGCTGAGCACGCATCGACAGTTTTCTGACCTAAATAAGAAATTGATCAAACTATTTTCCTGTTTCAATTATACTTGTTAAGGAAAAACAAAGAAAAAAGGATGTGGAAAAATGCACAGTATAGGCAAACCAACTGTTTTTCTTTTCCATTCAGTTATTCAAGATCAAAACTCGAACTCTTTATGGAGATTGATCTATGCCTTCCGTATCTTTTTATCGTACAAAATTCAGATAAGCCTAGTATTTGGCAATTGTTAGATCCCGATTTCATTAAATGTATATAGATTCCATATAAAACACTGCTAATATCAAGTCTTCCACCATCAATCAGCATAAAAATGAAATGAAACAAAGACAGTTACAATACAAAACCTTACCTAACTAAGCAATCTATAAATGCAACTGCTTGTGAATTTAACATTCTTGAGTCCTTGTCAATATTTAATGAAACCCTGGATGCATATCTCCTGAAAATATAAATAGTTAGCCTTAATTAACCAAAAAAAAAACCCTAGAAAATCAATCACATGCATTTTTTTATATTAAAAGAATATTACATTAGAAGGAAAGAAGTTATTGTTGGTGTATGCCCTCGAGACCAGTTGTATACTGACCTTCCTGGTTACATTGTACCTTGTCGTTTATTTTATATGAGGCATTTCATTTATTATGTTATTTGCTTTATTTAAATATGCATAATAAAGTTCTTAAAATAGTAAGTACAATGTCGTGGGATATCGAGTGTATGACTTGATTGTGAGATCCTATTGGTTACAATCAGAACACTATTCTTAAATGTCCCTAGTCAAGTATTATTATGAATTAGGACAACAATAATGCATTGAGACTGACATGTGTGTAGACTGATGACCATATCTCACGGGTCATAAATATGAGATATCAAGTCTTCACATGGGTACATATTAGAGTAATAATGTACTAGATTGACCCACCATGAGAATGTTGCATGGATCGTTACGTGAGTGTCATGAGCGGTTCTTACAGTGACAATGGTGTATGTGGTCATTTAACTTGAAGGCACTATAGTTCCCTATATAAGGAGTTGTATGACTTAATACCGTCAAATGTTCCCTGTAATAAGGTGATTATAAAGACGACTATTAGATATACTGCAAATCATACGAAGGGATGTGAGTGACCTAGATAGGATTTGTCCCTCCTACACAACAGGAGTGATATCTTCAGGCCCCTTGATTGAGTGAGATTGCAAAATGCATGGTCATGTTCAAATGAGTCAATATGAAATATTGATCTCATTTATCTTAGTAAGTTTGCTTGGAGATCAAGAAACCAAAGATTGAAGTGTATAAGGGTGACACGTTCCATGCCTTGTGTTCAATTGAGATATCTAGACAAAGGGAATAGACTACACGGTAACATTGTTCATGGAAATGTTATGTCAAATCACTGACATTCATGTTACTTGAGTAGCGGTAATGTATTGTTAGATACCGCTCACTATTTGTATTGCTAAAATAGAATTTTAGTATTACTGTCAACGTAATGGGAACCTATAGAGTTACACTTTTATTGGATCAAAATTGGGATTTAAATTCATGAGATGAATTTAGTTGGGAATCCAATTATGACTTGGGCTCCTAAATAACTGGTTAGACATATAGTTAGACTAAGTGGGTCAACTGAATAGATGAACCTGCACATTATTCTGACCTAGGTCACATTATAAGCAGGGACATCAATGCTCCTTACACTCACTAATGACAGCTGCCCTACATATATATGTGTATATATACATGCAGCAACAACCACAACAACAATAGACTAGACAAATCTGAAACAGTTTCAGAAATCCTAACTGTCAGTCATTAAGAGTGAGAGTGAGAGGAGCACCCCCCCGGCAGCTAGCACCGTGGCATGGAGGAGAACCTGATTTCACTCGTTTGTGTGGATACCGTCGAGGCACTGCAACCCTACTATGCTCGTGATTGACAGATCGTGGTGACAGTTGTTCCTTCATAGAGGTAACTCCCTAACACTGTTTATAATTTTCACATGGATCCTCGGCTGGGTTTTGGAATTTTTTTGTTATTCCGCTGCATATGTTTTTTGTTTCATATCTCGAAACCCAACAGTTATAACTTATAAGTGTCGGACAAGGAATCCTTCCTAGACAACCAAAAAGCAAAAAAGACAATACATCAGCTCGCAAGAACTTTCCGGTCCCTCCCATATCTAACAAAAGTATCCTCCTAGAAAAGCCACTTGATGAAACCCAGAAAGAAGCCAACAATGTAAATATATCCCATAGATGATGAAGAAGAGCAAATGACTTGTTGAAGACTCTACATGACACTCTAACGAAATGCACCACACCCATGCAAACATAGCACATTTTCACAAAGCATTTTTCCTTTTTCCAACCAAAACCTTGAAAATGAGTCAAGAAATTGTGCCAAGTATTTTTTAAATTCTTAAGAAACATGATTTATTCATTGATGCATGTATGCATTTTCAAATGTTGAAAGAAGACAAACTAATATATTAACAATGCTGTAAAAGTGTTAGGAAGCAATATACATTCAAACAACTATCCCTCAGAAATAGATGCATTACGTTGCAGAGTTTTTCCTTCAAAGCATGAAGTAGATAACAGTGGATAACTAGATATCCCTTGGTGCATCAATTTTTAACTTAAATGTTTAGAAAAACTTAAACTTATTAGTAGTTTGTACACTATTCCAAAAAATATGAATGATGTTGTCTTCTGGTTTATTCTAAATGTTAAGTAGAAATCCTGCTTGAGATTGTTTAAATTTAGCAAACTGACACAATATTACTTGAAATAGGGCATAAGATATTGTATATGTAAAAAAAATTGGACAATATTCTTAAATTTTGACACAATTAGACATTTGGGCTGGCCCGATTTATAGTCGGGCCAAATTGGCCTGCCCTATTTTGGATTGGCACTTATGAGGCCTAGTCCAATAATTCTACAGGGCCAGACACCAACCCCAATTTGACAGCCCTAGCTGAACTACTAGTATGAACAGCTCACACTATTAAAATGTTAAAATGGGCCAAGCCCAAGTAGCCCAAGAAAAAATATGGGTTGATCAGCATACTGATCAAATCCATATTTAGCTGACTGTTGAGTGTTGACCAGTTTTATAGGAAAAAAAATGAGTTACCACTCTCAACTGGAATAGCATACTGACCAATTTAGGTAAATTTAGTTGGCTTGGCTGGTCAGATCCAGGTATCTAAACATTGTTAATGACCAGAATGCATGATCTATACTGAAAGTCCTATTGGCTCTTCTCAATCAAACAGACCAGTATAATCAACGAGGGACCTATCTCCAAGGCCAAGGAATCACTCCTTTTGTATTACTTATTTTCACCCTTAACATAGCAGAAAGCCCCCATGACGGGTAAACAATCTCTACAATTAAACTAGGATCTTCTATAAGGAAAGAACAAGGAACAAGGAATTAGAATGTTACTTGGGAATGTCCTTAGAGCTCTTGCGTGAACTCTTTTCGTCTTCACATCTTACTGAAGATTGAAATATTTTCAATTTCTCATGAATCTGCAACAAATCATTATTCAGTGGTTATTAGCTTTGACCACAAATCAATTTGTACAACTACCCAAAACAAAACCAAAAAAAACCAATTTGTACAAGATTTGTGCATTTGCTATCTCAAATTTGTAATACACAAAGGAATGATTGCAATAAGGAATTGGCAGAATGAATAAAACAGATAGAGGATTGATAAAGCTGTCCTTTCAAACACAACAAAGTAAAATATATGTTCTTGAGTCCCCAAATCATAAGAATAGTTACTTAATAACTTCTACACAAACTCGCTAACGTTCAAAATATATCTAAAGTATAAACCAACCACCTAATATATTTTTCTGATAATGGAAGAAATATTATCAATGAAAGAAAAATATCAAAATTAGAGGATAAGATCTCTCCCTATAGAAGCAAAAATAAAACAAATGTAGAAAAACACCATCTAGACAATAAAGCCCTCCCATCCAACTGAATCTACCAAAGGAACATTTGAAAATAATCATTAGTAGAGCACAATAAGGAAGCAAAATAAACCAATATGTCACATTAAAGCGGACAATGCATAAAGCCTTACCCTCCTTATCACTCCCACAAATTCTATAATGAAGCAATAGAGATTTGTCCAACCACTCAGGACACGCCCAATGCTCACCAAAATTTCCAAAATGCCCACATCAAATATTACAAGAAGCCGAGCAGTATGAGAGTGCTTTATAACTACTAGCCTAAAGACTTATAACACACATATCAAGGGAGAGTGATTTGCATGGTGTCAAAATCTACAATGATGAATCAAAAGTAATAATCCAGCTAATTACCATAGCCTGAAAGACCTTATCTTAGGATGGGCCTTTGTGTTTTGAAGAGCACCAGCAAGAAGGAATTTATTCTGATTTCAAGAATGAATTAGAAATTAGAGTCAGATTTTCAAGAACAAACACCTGAAGAATCCAAAGTCCAAGTTCTTTAACCCACACAAGAATAAATAATAAATTAAGTCAAGCAAAACCAGAAGTGATCCCAACTCCCAAGTGCTTACAACAACTCCCAGTATCTAACATGAGATCCACAAGGGCAACCAATGGGATAAAGGATGCATGTTGTTAAGAGATATATTTCCAATGAGTTTCCTTGCTCATCAGCATAGCATCCCACCCATTCTGTTTAATACGATACCTACTCTTACTAACCTAATGCCAATGTGAGTAACTACAAACTTCCCATAGGAAAACTTCATAACCACTTACCAATCAATGCAATTATTTTCAACACTAAGTTCTCCAGACCTGGAACCCCTTCATTTTAGGCCTGTAGAAAATCTCCCAAAGAAATCAGGTGATCCTTCCTATTCCCCAACCATCCCTAACCCAAAGGAAAAATCCCACATAATTCTTAGTTAGCCATACAACCCAAATAGAAATCCTGAAGAGAGATAAAAACAAATAATAAAGGAGGTACTATACAAACATGCCTAAGTAAGAGTCATACGATAACCTAAAGAAAAGAAATTGTCCTTCCCTAAGATCCAAACTTTTGGAAATCCTTTGAACATCTGGATGCAAAAGAGAGTAAATGCAGATTACCCCCAAGGGAACCTCCAAATAAGTTAAAGTCCACTAGAAAAGCTGGTAACCACTAACCAGATGCAGTATCCAAAGTAGAAAGGAGTTGATTGACCATATTAATACCAGTTCAGCCACTCTTCGCCATATTAACCACCCGTCTAGTTAATTGGTCCTAAACTAAAAGCATTTTAACCTGGGAGCCCTAGATTGTAATCCTCCCAAAAGAATTTCTTTTCCTCCATGCAGAAACAGAGCAATTTAAGTACAAAACACTAGTCATTGCCATTCTGATGTAATTCGCTGATCTAATTAGTATTGACATGTTCAGCAGAGCTTCAGCACTGCATACTTGTTGGGCAATTAAATATAGTTTTTAGGTGGTTTATTAGGTCCTAGCAACTCATGCCAAAATCTGCACCTTTCTACTGTATAAGATGTTAATTGACTACAGTTCGTGACAGTTTCTAAGAACCTCCAGAGAGCAATTCACTTGCAGCAGGCTAAGGTCAACAGGCACACTAAGCTTGCTAACCTTCTTTTGTTGGTAACCATTAACAAGAGAAAGCATAAGTAACCTTCATCATCTAAGATGCCGCTTCCCAAATTGCAAGATTGGAATCGGAAGAGAACGTGCACATTCAATAACTGAATCCAAATTACTTCAAAACATGGTGTCAACTCTCAACTAGAAGAAAAAAATTTAAACTTAGAAAAATTAGCATTCCGAGTAACCATATACTCAAGGATAAGTGTCAACATACCTCAGAAATATCTGCAGTAAGTTTTTCCCAACTCTCAATCAACTGATATAGCATTCCTGTAGGGAGATCCCTGTATAATTCCAAATCAGAAGTCTAGAGATATTTGAAATAAACAAAAATAGAGGTCTGTGTAAAATGGCCAGATCAACAGATTTGCTATAAGCACACCCATTCCCATAACAGACGTGGTTAACGAGTTAATGGTAAAGTTCACTGAAAAATGTTTGAATTGACAAATAAAAGACGAAGGAATATTTCAACTTAATTCAATGATTATCAATTGGGCTTTTGAGAGTTATCGTAATTTTTGGTTTGTAGTCAATATTTGGTATCCTCCTCCTATTATTTTAGGGAGGTCTAGTTTACGATTTCTTTTCCTATTAGATTCAGGGATTGGAATACTACTTGTAGTATTGAAGTAACTTCAGGGTTGCCAATATAAGGAGGCAGCTATATGCATTAGATGTCATCTTTTATGACAAATTGAATTTACAGACTTTTTGGCTTCTCTATCTATCCTCCTTCCTTTTCTGTTTAAATTTGCTCTTAAGAGCAAAAATTGTTCTGCTTCAACAAGCTTCTTGGTACACGAAAGAAGAAAAGCATCATATTCCTAGCTACCTCACTTTGCGTACTATCTGGCCAATAAAACCATTCCTTTGCATGATAGAATATTGTTGACAGGGATCATTTGTCGAGGACAACCCACGATCTTTTTCGTCCCCCATATGACAATCAGAATCCCTTGACGGGTACAAATCTGGATTGAGCGCTTCACAAAACAAATCCAGCAGTCGAACTCTGCTATATTTTCCTGCTTCATATAGGCACTGAACAAAAGGAAATTTTGGTATCATGAACTCCAACTTAGCCATGTCAACAACTAATTATCAAACAATTTCATTAGGAAAAAGGTTTGGCAAATCTCACCATGACAGATCACAATGAATACAAAAATATTTTTCCAATTTTTTACTGGCAGATGAAATTCACTAGTAATGCGTTTGGCTTGTACATTTCTTGTTATCATTTTCAATAAAAACAGAAAACGGGCTTAAAAGTGTGTTTGGCTAAGTTTTGATGAAAATATTTCTTTGGAAACATTTCTTAAAAATGAGACCAAATCTGAAACTAACAAATAGTTGTTTCCATCTCAATTTCAAAAACAGGAAACATGAAATTGAAAATACGGTGGCAACTTCGTAATTATAACAAAACTATATCAACTAAACTTGTTTTTAAAATTTGAAAATCTGGAAGTGAAAATCGAAAATAAAAACAGAAAACGTTTCCTCAAACCAAACAGACTCTTAATTATGAAATTACTAGATTTAAGCATTGGTGCCATAGTTTATTACCAAACAACTGAAAAGTTATGTACAGTTATGAACTTGTTAAAGGTATTTGACCAGTTCAGAATAATGCAAAGCTACCAGGAAAAATAATTTAAAAGTCGTTTGAGCAAAATGAAGTTTTACTAGAGATAACGAAGATAATTTAACTATAATGGATCAGCCATAAGGGCAAAAAAACCTCATTATAACTTCACAAATAATGCCATCACCATAGAAAAGTGGTGCTTTGAAATGCTTTCGCCTGTGAAAGTGAAAAAAATTCCGAAATCTTACGAGAACCGCAGTGCTCCATAGCTTCTGCACTGTCATGAATTCTGACAAACCCTGAGCCATGCTCTTGCCAGTCTGATCAACCATTTGATTCCTAGATTAATTTTAACCAACGGGTGAACTCATTGTCATCTCCATCATGCAAATATAAATTAGAACAAGAAAATTTTTAAACTGTAATACCTAGCATACGATGGAAGTTCATCCATGTATTTCAACATAGTCTCAGGTGATAATGCAAATTCCCCCTCCTGCGAACCCATTTATGACCAAGCATTAAAATAAAAAATGAAAAGGAATAAGATGATAAAAATTATTTAAAAATGAACAAGAAAATTTCTAGGTAAGTTTCTGATCAATAAAATATATGAAAGTATAATGGAAATAATTCTCCATGGGACTTGTCTTTGTTATAATTTCATTTAATTCCACAAAACTTGCAAAAAGTGACACCTCATTCTACACACATATTGGCATTGGTTGAAGGAAGTGAACAGTTCAATCAATATTGTTGAACCAGAGTGTTTGGGAGAAAATTGTGTGTATAGGCTGCACACTTGATCTCTTATTTATGGCTTGATTAGAATCGATCAATGAAGTAATCAAGGAGCTAATCAGTAGCTAATTTACAGCCTAATCACTAGCTAACATCAGTAATATCATAATTACAGTTGATCATATATTCTAACATAAATGCTAATATTCTAAGTTTCTAACAAATATGAACACTTGGTTTTCCCAGGCTTCATTTGCAGTTGTTAACTTCTCCTTTACTTATAGTTCTATAGAAAATTTTCATAAAATTCATTGGCTGTTAACATAGATGATTTCTTGATATATGGGCACCTAAAATTTTCACTTGTATAATTCCCAAGAAGAAAACAAATTTTCAATTTATTATGATTAAAGATCACCAACAATTTAAAAAATCTCATTTTATAACCCTTTGTTTCTTATATTTGATTTATGCATGATTCGTACTTGTTCAACGTTTGACACATGAAATTTCCTTACACGACCTTTCAGCTATATAACTTTCTAATCTAGACAAAAATGCAATGAAGTGCTTTTACTTTATAATAATTATTAGAAGTCACCATTTATTTAAATATTTCACCCCAAGGACAGTACAAATAAGATACCGATATCCTGTATATATTATGGAATTATCTCATGTATGTCATAGTCCTAGTTACAAGCATCACTGGAATTCCCATACGTTATGCCATCTTATAATCCAATGTATCATGCTACATAAAGAAGCCTGGAAAAAGAAAAACGAAAGTGTCCCATAACAGCAAAATCAATAGGACGTTCTTAAAAATTATCATGTTATGCTCCAGCCAAATGCACCATGAACAATTTCATATTTTAGCACATCACACATCAGTAACTTCATATATAAATAAAACATGCACATAAATTCATATCCAACATAAGGGGCACGCCCAATGTTCATCCAACACACCAAACAAATTATTCCAAAGAAAAGTAGCCACCGTACAATGTAAAAATAAATGGGCCACCATTTCCAAACTTGAGCTGCACATAACATAGATATCAGGAGAAAGAGCTATGGGGGGGACCTAAGAATATGCAACATGTCATTTGTATTAATCCTATTCAGTACCGCTATCCAAACAAAGGAGTTGACCTATTTGAATGAGTAGGGCACCGGCATCCTACACATTTGGATCTAAAGTCTAAACCATAACTACTCTGAATAACCCAGTGCCATAATGAAGTAGTCTCTAGAGGAAAGTGCCATAACCATTTAGCTGCCAAAGCAATATTTTGAACACCAAATTTCCAAGTCCCGAACCCCCTCCATTTTTGGCCTTCAACAACCCTCCCAACCAACAAGATGATCTCTACTCCTCTCCCCTACTCCAGCACAAGACAAATCCCTCATATTTTTCTCAATTCTCTGAGCCATTCCAACCGGAAGCTAGAAAAGGGAAGGATAATAAATTTGGAATGCTAGACAAGCAGGACTGAATAAGGGTAATGTGTCTGTCCACCCAAAGAGAAATAAGCACCCTTTCACGTATCAAGACACTTAGAAACCTTTTAAAACATTGGATCCTAAAATGAAATAACCGAAGGATGACCACCAAAAGAAACACCGAAATATGTGGGAGCCTGGGAGGCCACTAGAAAATTTGACAATCAGCCAGAGCAGCAAAAGAACTAAGAGCATGATTGTCCACATTTGTACCCGCCAAACAACTCGGCCAAATTATTCTTCAAAAAACTGTAGTCAATTAATCTTATCGAGAAAACACTCAACATGCAAGTTTAAGCTAGCAGGTAAGGCCAGATAATGATTTTTATATTGCTAACATGCTCCTTAACAAGAATGCCCAGCAGGTTGAAGCTTGGACAAAGTACCCGCCCATGGCGTCCATATGTTGAAATGTCTAAATTTTAGTTATAACAGAGAAGACCTGGATCAAACACTAGACCAACTTGGCCTAAATGGCCCATCAAAACACTAGACCAAAAGCTACGTGACTATGAAGTAAATTCAGATTTGAAAGAGCAAAGCAAAGATAACTAAAATATTAGAAGAGAGATTAAGACGGACCTTTTGGTCTTCAGCGAGTGTTCTCCCATGTATGAGACTCAGAGGTTCCATAGAGAAATGTAATATGCATGCAACCTGAAAGATATATTCAGATAATATGACAAGTAGAAGACTAAGTCATATTCCTGTCATTGTGTATGTAATTCATAAAATGAAGATAGAAATAACAGTAACCCGAAAACTGCATTATTAACCTTCAAAGCTCTCACAAAAGATGTCAATGTCCCATCCTGGTTAATGAAGTAGTTTCTCAGAAAGAGTGCCACTTTATGACCAATATTAAATGTAGTGCAATGTTTCACAAGAACAGCCTCAACTATTGCATCCATTCTCACAGCTGGTGTTCCAAGCATAAACTTACAGAGGCACAAACGCTCAAGAGCATGTGATGGCAGAATGTTTCTAGGGGTATCCACTGTCGTTGCAACTCCAATTATTAAGATGATTGGCACCTTGACAACCCATTCACTGGGAGAAAAGAAGGAAGAAAATGAAAGCCAGTATCATATCATCTAAGTAAAAATCACCGTTATACACAAAAATTTACAATCTCCAAATGACAGCAAGAATATACAAGAAACACAAATACGGAGTGAGGCCTCAACCACAGTTAACATAAGCAATAGAATAACCCAATAAAAATATTAAAGATGCACATACGCAAACCTCATTACAAATATACATGCATATACATTTTCAGAAGATGCTTAAACATACCTCAACATCAGGATGAAATCAGTTAAGACTGACCCAGAACATCTTTCCAAATCATTAATGATCAGCACTAGTGGTTTATTGTAGTTGTCTTGTTCTCTATACCATGATGCTAAGATTGATATATCAGCTGACTGCTCAACATCAGCATTCAGAAAAGAAAAAAGTAAAGGAGACAGTAGAAGTAGATAGAATTAATTAATTAAACATAAATAAGTACACAGAAGCACCCACATCAATAGAACCCACTAGAAACTCTCGCAATAAAGCTTTTAAGCAACCAGCAATCCCATTTTTTACCGAAAAGTCCAGTGATGAAAGCATAGCCACATGGCATCCATGGGATTTCAAGAAATGGCCAAGCTCTTCAAATGTCAATATATCATCAACAAACTCTATGTTTCCTGCCAATCCCAATTCAACCAAAAACTGTCTCAGAATTTTCTTGGAAATATTGATGTTGTTTTCATCCTTCATACTAGAATATGATGAACAAAAGCAACTAATGTAAGTTGCATGCTTCTATAATTGATGGACATCTGTCTTAATTATACACAGTTACCAAGAATCAAAGCATTCAGAGGATTTACCAAAAATGAGAACACAAAAGCTTACTGGTAATAACCAATGCAGTGAACAGCTGTCCAGGAGTAGTATTATTTAGAACAGGAAAAGATCGAGTTGCTTCAGCAATACTAGGTTCTCCAAGCAATCTAGTAGCATTGAAGCACTCCAGAACCCATTGTTGTATATCATTAAATACACTAGCATTGAGATCTCTCAAAACGTCCTGCAATACAAAGAAGAAGACTTTTCACTATTTTTTTTTGGTGATGACTCTTCACTATTTTCTTATTGGATTATTCTGGGGAAAAGAATGAAAACACCTCATAATTCTAATGCCTATGTGAACGTACAGCAAAACCAAAAGCAGTAAGTTACCAGACTTGGGGGAAGATAAATAGAGGACCTTAATGGTAGACTCAATTTTTGTCCAAACAATGCCAAAAGCTTCAATTTGCAGTTGCTGAAACAAATGGCGATCACATTCTTCAGTCACACTTCCTTTTAGTTTCTTTGTGCTTTGCGGTGATGATGAAGATAGCTCATTTCTCTTTCGCAATTTTCCCTGTCCCGTTGATGTTCTATTTTTTCTTTGGGATGAAGCTTTCTGAAGAACAAAGAATGGCTATCGAAAGGAACCCAAATGAGGATTAAATCAGCACTCTCCTGTAGTGGCTTGGAGATAAAATCAAACTAGGAATAAAAACCAACTTCTACATATGAAACTTGTTCTTTTCTATCTTCCCCATATTGTAGTGAATATTAACCAATAGGCATTATGGAAATTAAAATAAAGCCCCATAATTAGCACTACTGCAATGGATCGAAGACAACGGTCGATGACACTATTGTTATTGTTAGAGATATAAAATCATTTAAGTGCTTTCACCTAACAGTTTAAGCTTTTGGGATAATTGGTTTATAAAGGATAAATTTTATATTATTCACTTGTTATGATGCACAAATGAATTACTATTTATTAAACAACTATTATAATTGCATTGTTGAAAATGACATTCATTTATGGACATTCCACATGTGTTTGAAAAGATTGATATAGGTTTCCAATTAAAACAACAATTTCAACTTCAGAACCCAAACAACCATACAAAATCTTCCCAGTTAGCACTCCAATGCATAGCCATTTTCTCACTAGATATAAAATTAGTCGCCAACATAACTAGCCGGAGCAATCAAAACAAACTCTAATAAGATCAAATATAAAAGCGCATATCATTCATCTCCAAGATCCCTGCGGATATTAGGCATCATTCAGAACTGGAAGTTAACGTAGTTATCAAGACCAATCACAAGCCATTTATATGGAAGCAATATTCGAAATTAGTGAAGCAAAACAAAAGAAAAGAAAAAAAAAAAAAAGAGGTGCCAAATTGGAGAATGGAAAAACGCTGAGGAATCTAGATTTACATTTTTTGATGATATAACTAAGTTTTGGAGGGAGGTGATAGGGAAGAGAGAAGGAGAGGGAACCTGAACGTCGTTCTCTATGGAGTCGGGTGTTGTTGATGGAGGCAGAGAATCAGCAACACTAAGCGAAGAAGGGGCCATCCGATGACGATGAAATCTGCTAACTGCGGCTGAGGACGCAGAGAGAGGTGAGATTTGGGGGTAAAGAGAATGAGATCGAGTTACCTCTGTTATGGCGGGAAATCACAAGGGTAAATTCGGAAAACACTAATCCACAACCTTCCCCTTTCTTTAGCAATATAAACGTGACGTGAATGTGTGTAAGAAAAAAACAAAAGATTAATTTTTTAACGTGGGATTCAATTTTAATTTTTTTAAGGATAAAAAATAAGAACAATGTGTCTCGTTTTAAAAATGTTAAATTACTCTTTATAGGTCTTTATATTTTTTGAAAAAATTCATACAGATTTTTATAGTTTAAAAATTATAATTTATCCCAATAATTTTAAAGAAAAATAATGATTGAGTCCCCTTTATGTTCCAACAATTGGGTGAATTTAAAACTCAATTTTTTATTTTGAAATTCTAATTACAATTTTTAAATTTAAAGACTTATTTGAATTTTTTCAAAAAAATTAACCTTTTAAAAATATGAGATCAAGAGATATTATTATTAATAAGATTAGAAAAATACACCATTTTTAAATAAATATACACCTTTTTATTTGTGTTCAAAGATCAACAATGCATATTAGTGAAATTAAGGATAAAAAAAATAGAGGGTTTTGGGAACATAAACATCAAACATGGATTGGAATAGGTTTAAATAAAAACAGAGTGATGAGTAAGTTTTTGAATTAAGTGGGAATACTTAAGGTTTGTCTTGAACGATGGTTTAGATTATGAATAAAATGTGTAAGGGTCTAAGGAGATAAAGAAATTGTTTAAGGAAAATAATGGAATAAGGATTTTATTTAGGTAAAACTAAAAAGATCATAAGCCATTCTATTTTATTGAGGAGTATGAACACATAATAACTGATGAAAAATTCCTTATAATGAAAAAGGTAAAAAAATAGTCACAGTTGTTTACATCTACTTTGGTGAGTTTTCAGGCTCTAAATTTTCAATCACAAACAAATGGATGAATACTTATAAAGGCATCTCGATGCTTAAGTTAATCTCTATAAAAATTGTATCACGTAAAGAAAGAGAAGAGAACTTACTTTCTTAAGAAAACCTTCCCTTGGCGGACCAAAAAAAAAAAAAAAGAAAGCCTTCCCTTATATATATGTGCTATTAAAGTTATAAAGTGAGATAAGAATCTAAACCCTTTCACGTATGCGATAATTAGATTAGAGCCTTTAGCAATGAATTTTGCTGTTTGATGGAATAGATCCAAGACCCGTATACAATACAACAGTCATTGTCAAAATGTAAAACACGAATAGGAACGCCAATTTAATAAGTCTGGGTGAGTTTTGGGAGTATTTCCTGCCTAAACTTGCACCAAATGCATTTAATAGAAGACTTTCATTAGATTTTGGATGAGTATATATTACAAAGAGTTTGATAGAAATGTTCATCTAGAGTTGGCAACCGGTTTACTTTCTACTGCAAATACAGTTTTCACTGAATCCATGTCAGCTATACTAAGGTCAGTTGCACAAAAAAATTCTCTGCACGATTGCATTAAATACCCAAGTGTTGGAATTGGCACGCTGCTATTGGAAACCATGTAGCTAGCCTCATTCATTAGTCTAACAAGTGTATCCTGCTGAAACCGTTGAGAATTTTCTTCGAATAGATTCAACCACGACGACTTGGAAAATGGCTGCAAGTCTTTTGGGGGATTATTGGTGATACTTGTGAGAGCAGCAACATAGTCATCATTTTCAAGCTTCTTACAGAACCTCTCCTTGATCAGAGGAGCTGGCGGAATACGATCTGTATGGGCTAAGTGCTTCCATGTTATCTCCAAAGGCCCTTCCTGGTAACCAAGCAAGGTTTCATAAGTTAATGAAATGATCTCAGATTTCCTCATAAAGTTAACTTTTTCTATTAATATTCAGTGTCCAAAAGGACAATGCCCCCCCCCCCCCTTTTTTCTTCTCTTTCCCTTTTTTTTTCCTGAGTAAATTGCATGAAGGAGAATTGGGTATGCGCAGATGCCAAAACCTCATTCTCTGTATCAATAAACTAGAACTATATAATGGGACAATTTCAAGACAAACCTATTATGGAAACTTCAATTATGAGATGTCAATCAGTATATGCATGGATGCAGAAGGAGATTTAGAGCCCAACACAACATGTCCACACTAATATAAGGGCAGCAATACAAACTATACATGCATGAGAATAGGGAAATTTTTTTAAAAAAAAAATTAGGGTAACTCACAACATCTCTAAATGAAAAATAAGAGTAAACTAGTAAAAACATATATTTATTTTGTTTAGAGTCTTAAAATTGTACTTCCTCTCTAATTTTCACCTTATTCAAATTAATATTGAGATAAAAAGAAAATGCAAACTCCATTTTATTTTCTTCCTCTTTATTGGCTTACCAAGCAAGCTTTTATTCATTTTTACTCCTACCTTACATACCAAGCATATTAGCATATATCCTAAATTACCACATGCCCACAAGTAAGATTCTCTTTCTACATGTTCACAAAAGGATCACTGACAAATAAATATGTATAAAAAAGAAGAGGAAGATCACCTTTCCAGCTCTTGAAGCCTCCAATATCATTCGAAGATGACGTTTTGGATTGAAGTGGTAACCATGGTCCAGCATCCTTTGATAGACACAGTCAAAATAATCCCATCTCTTCTCTGCAACACACGCATCTAACATGGTGTTGAATGTGTAAATATCTGGTATCACCCGCATTTTGTAATCAGAATTTCTCCTCACATGATTTGTGTTTTCAGACATCTTCTCAAACAACTCTTTAGCTTCTTCAAACATCCCATGTTCCAGGTAAGCTTTCAGAATTATGTTACAAGTAACCAGATTCGGAGCACAAGTTTCCTCCATTTTCTCAAAAATATATGCCCCATCTTGAATGTTTCCAGAGTCTAGACTTGCTTGGATCAAGCCAGTGTAGGTCACTACCAGTGGTTTATTTGCAACCTTACATATCTTGTCTATCTGTCAAAAGATGAGCAATACCTTCTGTGGTCAAGCCTTAAAGTGTATAAATACCCTTGTATAGTAAAACTAACTTATTTTAATAAACACCATGACGCTTCTCTTTGAACCATGTCAATGACCAACTATCTCAAAAGCTTAAGTTGTTAGGTGAAGGCCCAAGACTGGTTTTATATTAACACACTCCCTCACACAAAAGTCCTTTGGGCTTGAAGTGTGGACAATGCACAGGCTCACTCTACCTTGCGCTGAAATTCAATTTTTTTATTTAGAAGAAAGGGGACGACAAGGATCAAGCTCCTAACCACTTGGTCAAAGAGGCTTTGATACCATATCAAGGACCAACTATCCCAAAAGCGTAAGCTATTAGGAGAAAGTCTAAGATTGGTTTTATATCTCTTTTTCTGGTGTTGATCAGAGGTATCCCCACACTCTTTGGGTGTGAGACTGATCCCCTTCATGCTGGGAAGCGTTATGGTAAAGCCATCCCAACAGTGGCAACTCTTAGGATTCGAACCTTGGGCCGCCTCTTGGGAGTCAAAATGGTTTACCACTTCGACTAGTCACTTGTTGGTAGATTGATTTTATATCTCTAACAAACCAAAAGAATTTCTTCAACACAGATTTAACAGACATTAAAATTGGTCCAATCAACTTATGTCAACTTAAGTGACCATCTTGTTCACACTTCCCTGAGGCACATATACTGCGACACTGACAATTCTTGCTGTTTATAGTATGTTTTATTTTTTTGATAACTCTGTTTACAGTATGTTAGTTGGTATAAATATGGTGGAAGAGTTGCAGAAGTTCTATAAATGTATATAATTCCCTTACAGGTTACTTAGTTAAGTAGGAGTATGGCACGGTTCATCTTATGTTGTATTTCATCAATTGCAACCCTTCAGTTTCAACCATTGCATAATAGATATTGGAGACTCTCAGCACTACTCAGAACTTTCTCGTTAATTTTACATCTATTATCTCTTACGCTATGTTCTGTAAAGTGGATTTGGAGAGAAAAGAAAAGAATTCACCAATGCATTTGGACTACATCTAGATACATCAACAATTTCCTTTCTTTTCTCTCCAAATCCACACTACCAAACATTGCTTTATGGATTTAGTGGATTGGACCTCCTTTGCACTTGGGAGCCATCCCTTTGGAGTCAACTGATAAAATTGTTATGCATACAAAACCCCATGAAAGTAAACTTCTATCAAACTAATTCAGAGATACAAACCTTCCAAAAAGTCTCTTGTTTTCATTTTTAGTTTTCTTTTTGGGTTTGGACAGCTCCTTCATGGAGCATTTTCACAGCTGAATTCAAGGAAGCGTAATATCATTGTAATTGCTTGGGGTTGTATGGGTAAGACAGTTGAACAATAACTATTGCATTGTCTGTTAGCTTCTGTTCAATGGTGTTTGGCATCACCTCTGTAAGATGCCAACTGGCTGATGCCTTCATTTGTGAGGGAGCTATGTGCTGTTGGAGGAGAGTTTTGGGTACTAGGGCTATTCCTGCTTGCATTAAGTAGACTGTGGAGTATTTGGCTTGAGAAAAATGAACATACAATAAAAAGGGCAAACTTTGGAAAAGATCAAGAGTTCAATTTGAATTGCATGGTTCATCAGTGAACAGCTAGTTTACTTTTTGGACCTTCTTTGTCCTTTTGCGACTGTACAAGCTCTGACTTCTAGGTAGCGGTTTTGTTTTCTTGGCACAATTTAAGAACACATAACCTATATTAAAGCACTTACATTTTTCAAAGAAAAATGAAATGGACATGACCCTTGCCTTCCCTCCCCCCCACCACACACACACACACACCAAAAAAAAAAAAAAGGCAACTGTGAGAGAAAATAAGGATAACAAAAAGCACCTGCATCAGTGCCTCATGACTTCTTCCAGCTGCACAAAGGCATCGAGCTAGATCATAATAAAGAGAAGCAGAACCTACAATTCCACGTCTTTCCATTTCTTGGACAGCCAATATAGCCTCATCAGTTTTTCCCTCTTTCCATAGTGTATTCACGAGAACTGCATATAACAGAAAGGTCAAGATCATAATAAAACTAAGTGATTGACGTGGATATGAAAATAAATTGGAGTACCTCTATATGTCAATGAATTGGGAATAGAAGATTTCTGAACTTTTCTGAAAAATTCATGAACCAAGTTGTACTTGCAACATGAAAACATCACCTGTTCAAGCACACACAAATTCATGAACTATGCTTGTATCTAATTATCATGCCAACATTCATACACACAACTGCATCCGTAGTTTTCATGTTTTCCTATGGAATCAGAGGTTCCCAATTATGATATAATTTCACTCAACCAGGAGTAGGAACCTTGAACTAAACCTTGTGAACATCTCAAATTTAAAGGATTCTGCTATTATATTTTATTTGAAGCAAAATTTGAATCATCTGTCACATCCATTCCCAATTAGCCACACTTAAATAAATTTAAATATTTTCTCCAATTCCAATTGCAATCATGAGCGAGTGGGTTACTCTTTTGAATTGATGTATTATTTTCCTTGGTTTTTTTTTTCTCTTCCGTGCTCTGTGATCTGCTGTTCTGGGAGATATATATCCTACCTCTTTGTACTCTGTGTTTCTAAAAGAATCTTAAATTCTTAATCTTCTTAAATTATAAAATAAAAAGTACAATAAAAGTATAAAACCACCCAATTTTACTTTTCAGGTTGATTAAAAAGTTTTGTTATTTACCAAGACACATTTGAATTATGTAAATGTAACTATATATCATAAGAAAACTAGAGGCAACTACTACCTCCATAACTAGGCCATAAGTCGTAATAGAAGGTTGTTGGCCTTGATTCTTTAACTGCTGTAAAACCCAAAAGGCCCCTTCCCATTGTTTCTGCTTAACACAAGCATTAAGGACCTGCATGCCAAATTGATATATAAAATACTAAATCAGGCCTAAATTATGAAACTGGGCAATTGCGAAAATTATAAAAAAAAATAATTATTTTCAAATAGAACACCACTGAGTCTGAAATTTTACCATGTGAAACATTAAAGCATAGAAGCGAAATGACCATTTAACCAACCCTGGTATGGAGTATAAGAAAAACCCCTCCTACTAGTAGAAATAAGAATAACCAAATGCCCCACAAAAAGGCAAAGTTATACACATATAAAGTGTGGATATATACAAGCATGGTGTCTTTTTATCATAATCATCCATTCAATGAAGATCTCCTATGCAGCATTGAATAGCAAAATTCATTTGGGAAAACATTCACAGGAAGATGGTGGATCAACAAAACTGTCTTTTGGCAACCCAAAAGAAACAAGAAAAAAAATTGTAAAAAGCAACGCTCAGATGAACAAAGAGAATATATTATAATTTGTCATAAAACTATTATTTTCAAGACAAATAAAGAATTCACTGCATAAAAATGATTATTCATGTCGTCAGAATATCTATCCTCTCTTCAACTACAGAAACTATCCTATTGTAACAAGTAAATTTAACCATAAAGATATTCTTGGATTTCAACTTGCACATTCAAAAAGGGGAAATGTCAGACCCCAAAGCCATCCAATTCAATCTAGGAATGGCCTCCAAAGATACAGAGTAGAACAGCTATCTCATAAACCTTTTAAAACTAAGTTCCTCTTTAACTACAACTTACTGCATTATAGACTACAATATCTGGTTCCAGCCTTGGGTCCCAGTTCCCAAGTGCCCCTGTTTTGAACTTCTTCTTTGGCGGCGATCGCATAACATCAATCACGTCAAAGAGTTCCTTCATGTGCCCTGCTTGTCCAAGAGTAACAGCAATACTATGATAAGCTACTAAATCAGGATACGAGGACATTTGTTGCTGGAAGAAAAGGAAAGAATGTTAGTGAAGTTGTCCATAGTCCCACTTCATGTTGAAACATATTTCACAACAAAGGAACATTTTGCATGGATTACATGCATTACCTGCATTGCATGAAAAACATTTAGTGCCTCTACAGGTCTCCTCGATTTTCCAAGTGCATCAAGAGCAGCAGTGTATATATGCCTAGTGTTGAAGACCGATACATTAAAGGATACTTGAAGGAAAAAAGGAAAAAGGCCATGGACTAGCCAGAGATAGAACTTTACATGTTCACCGGTTCCTTTGTGTGTGTGTGTGTGTGTGTGTGTGTGTCAGCATGTATGGTCACCAGTTTAAACATCAATCTTACACTAATGAATAACATTTATAGGATGAATATTTTGGAAATCCGCCACTAGATTAAAAGTATGCATCATGCATAACATGCTTATAAAATTTCATATTAATCCAAGGTTGTTTTCTACTCCAATATATATCTTAAAATCAAAGTATAATATACTTTTCAAATAAACAAAAACATCCACCATTTGACCACATATGTCTAGGTGTTTAAATTTTCAAAAATTTGGCATTGGAAAATAAACATGACAGTTATGCATACTTCAGTAGTTGGATTGATTAAAATCATTTTCTATAAGGAGTTAAAAGGTGTAACCGTGTAAGTGTGACAATTCTAACACCAATTTCAATGGATCCTGCACCGATATATATATATATATATATATATAAAATTCGACACAAGGAAGCCAAATGGATAACTTTCTACGTATTCCCAAAACCCCTAATTAATAAATGTTATTAGAGAAGAGAAGAGCACAAAAAGGAAAATAAGACATGCTCTTAAGAGTTACAAAAATCCAAATTGAACAACCAAGGAGAAAACACTTCAAAGTATAGCTCGCCAATCTCTTTGCATATCCACCAAAGACACTCCTTTGAAGTAGCCATTATAGCTGAGCACCAAAAAAGAAGCTAAGAAAACCTTTTTATCCCATAACAAATGCCACTGCGAGTAGCTGCCCTTGAAAATTCTAGCACTCCTCTCCAGGCATAGGCACCAAATTGCAACAAACATAGCACACTACCACAGGTCTTGGCCTCCTTAGTTCTCCCAAAACCTCTAATATGACCCAAAACCCCTAAAATTAGTGACAAAAAATTCCTTAAGAGAGTATCTGGACACGCCCCAAACTCTCTCTACTAAGGGATAAGAGTCCATTGTCTACGCCACATAGCCTAGGCCACAAGACAGTGAATAAACGGAACAGATGACTGTTATTCTCTAAGCTACAAAGGCAGAAAACAGATATCTAAGGGAAGAGCTCTATGCAGGAGCCTAATATGTTCCATAGCACGTCATTGGTACTAGTCATATTGAAAACCACAGACCTTTCAAAATCTGACAGATGACAGTGCCTTAGACTCCCAAATCACCTTACTTAGAGAAAACCCAACATCATCTGAGAAGATGAACTAAATGCACTCCAAGAAAGATTTACAAGTGACAACTGGATTTATCCAAAGGCCAAATCTTCATATCTTGGAACCAAGAATAGGCAACAAAAGAAAGCTTTTGAAGAAGAACAAGAAGATAATAAGCTAATCCTAAGAGGCTGTAGTCTACTAGACCATCCAAAGCAACAAAACTAGAAAGGGAGCATCATGTAAAGAAGAAAGGGAAAAAAGAAATGGAAAGACTCTAGAAAGAATTTAATACCCACTAACCCACACCACAAAGCTTCCTAAAATTTAAAAATGAGCACCTTCACAAAACTAACATTTAATCAAAGAAAAAAGATTGTACAAGTGAAATGAACATCCAAGGGTCTGCATGAATGACATTGACCGTAATTTTACATGTTCACAGCTTTTATAATATGGTTATTTGGTAATGTATGACTATTAGCTTTGTTATGAGTATATTCAACTAACATTGTTTTTATCAAGTCAAAAATCAATTCTATGAATTCTTTTATAAGAAATATATGATAAGGGCAAATAGATTCACTGTTGAAATATGATCAATTTTTGCTTTCAACTAAAGCCTTGGCACAAAACTTGTGTGTATCAAAGCCTTTCTATTGGGATTGCAAACAAGCATAATACTGACAAATTACCTCAAGAAAATACAAAGAAAAGTGTTACATTGCATAAATAGGGGGCGGGGGTAAAACAGGGAATAAATTTTCTTTTAAGGGCATTATAGGTATTTTCCCTTTAAGTTTAATAAATAAATAAATAAATATGATATTTTAAAAACAGGATCAGCATCACAGAGAGTAGAATGTTTTTCTTTCTCCATAGGCAACGTGGGAGCTCTCTATGCATCTAAGCAAGATTTCTTCCATTTCCTCCATTTTTGGCACCAAACCCACATCACCCACATGTTTCTAGAGCTTGAGGTGAGTTATTAATCCTTGGGTTTTGCTCTTTTTATATCATCTATCCATGAAAACTCTAAAATATAGTGGGTAGTCATTTATTTTGAAGGAATGATATCAAAGTAAGGGTTGGGGATGATATCAAAGACTTTGGAGTTTGACTGAGGCTAGAAATCCCATATTTCTTAGAAGAACTTACAAATCTTAGAGGTCTTGCTTATGTTATATTAGGAAAATGTTCTCTTTTATGGTTGCAACTTTGTGTAGATCTTTGTTGGCCTATCTTGATTTGTTAAAATATTTTTATTTGTGGTCAGATTCACAGGATACTACTCCACTTGCCTCCTTGGGAGCTATTGGGAACGGTTGAGTTAGTTCTTCGTTTCTGCAAGTAGATAGTTTACTAAATGGCATATTTACTATTTTTAATTGGGGAGACAAACCTTTCAAAAGAAATTAAATTTTCTTCAAATGAATTTTTATTATGAAAGGGCAATTAAATTATATTTGTTTCCACTACATATTTGGAAATATGAAATTAGAAGATGGTTATATTTTAGTTATAGTCTTATTGATTTCATAAGCAAGTATTTAGAAATGATTTCAAATTTTATTATTGAGAATTGTAAAAAATGAGATTGATTTTTGTTGAACAATATGTGTACATTATATTTTTAATAAACTATTATGTTTTCAACATCCATGATGGGTTACGTGTTAGAACACCGTTTGCCGTTAGCGAAGAGATATAATGGCTTATGTACACATAGTAGATACAGAGATATAGACAGACCTGGCGACACCAGTTGATTTAGTTTGGCTATTGAGTGAGAGGACCCTTAGTCCATTTACATGGTTATGGGTTGAATGGACCTTAGCCACGAGATTTGTGTCAGGTGAGGCAAAGCCCCTGACTTGAGATGAGTATGGGAATGAATTGGCATGTTGGGTAGAGTTAACTCCCAAACTTGTATTATGGTTCTTTTAGTGTTACCCATATGGATTACTATATTGATGACTAGAGTTTTTATATAACTTTGTGTTTATGTATAGTTTGGAGAAAAGAAAGCATTGACACAATAGTTTAATTATAAATTTTATTTCTATTGGTCAGCATATTCTAATGTTATTTGAAAGTTTAAATACATGTGCTATTATTTGTTTCCCCTTCTAGTTCACTCTATTTATGATGCCCTCATTGACTCTATGAGACTCACTCCATTCCATTTATTTCTAATTCAAATTCGCAGACAGGTGAGTAGTTGGTTCTTGGGATTTGTTGTTCTCCCCAGGCATATGGTCTTTTGGCAGGCTTTCATCTTTGTTGGTGGCTAATACTGTATTTTTTTTACTCTAGTATTTTGCAGCTATAGGGGATAGTGTTGTAAATTCTTTTGATTTGTATATGGCATACTTAGCCTTGTTATGTCACTTTCTGTACAACTAATTTTAATTGTATATACATATGTATAGCTGTTGCATGAGAGAAGCGCATGCTTGTTGTGATAATTTATGAGATTTATATTGTTTTTCATTTGATTGAAAATTTTGGTTTATTCAGTTTTTAAGGGAGACTGCCGGATTTTCGGTGGCCCCTTTCTAAGTTTTTAAAGTGATTTTTCAGCATTTTTTTGTTAGGCTTGCTAGGCTAGGTAAATGTTGAGCTAACTTAGCCTATGCGCCGGTCATAGCCTAAGATCAGGTCATAACAAAGGCACTAAAATAATCTGTGGGGAAGGTAATTTAAAGAGTGTATATATGGAGGATAAGATATCCTACTAAATTGATCTAGTAAGAAAATATATATAAACTTAAGTGACTAGCAAAATACATCAATGCAACAAAAGCTAAGTCCTCTGAACAACATCTGATGCAAACCCAATACTTGACAGGCCCTCTAGGCCCATTAAAGTATACGTGAGGAAACACAAAAGGTGCAAGGCACCTGATCAAGATGAGGGAAAGAATGTTGTAAGCAAGGGAGGGAATGTTGTAACTAACTCTGCCACGTTGGCAGAGTGAGGGAGGGTGCGCATGTGCTGAGATCATGGGAGAGAGTATATCTTGGGGGGAGGAGGGTAGAATTGGTTAGGCTGGAATTGGCTAGGACTTGGGAGAGATAGGCACTCTCGAATTGCCTTAGGACCCTTTCTTTCTTTTCTGCATTTCCATTCCCTAAACTGTAACCATGGTACTGATATCACCTTGATATCATACCTGTTATTTACATTAATACAAGTACATTCAGGATATTTTGTTCCTATTTTCTTGGTACCTATCAACATCTAATATTAATCTTAATACAAGTCAGGATAATGTCAACTATAAAATGAAAACCAAGTAACCTATAGCATTTGTTTTACTTCCCAGAATCATTTGCAACTGCAGAAAGTTGAGACATATTAAAATTATTTTTTCCATACAAACTTAGCTTAATGATCTATATAGGTATATATCACACAAAGTAAACTGAGCACAACACCTATCGATTTAGAGACGGAAACAAGTACCTTAGCTTATGGGATTTGAAACGCTCACGCCTTTGAAGCCATTCAATGACCTGTATCACTCGCCGCCAGTTTCCTAGTTTTCCCAAGATTTGTATAACCCTCGTTATAGAATAGTCATTAAATTTGATCTTTGCACTTCTCATCATCTTAGAAAACATCCATTCAGCCAAATTGATATCTGCACCATTCAACCTGTTTGAGAAAATGGTCAAGACGAAAAGAAAGGAACACTTTAACATGACTGAAATAATAAATAAAAAATCCTAAAATCACACATTCAGAATAGCCATGGACTATCACGTTAAGAGAGCAGGAAGGGAATAAAAAGATTAATCTCTCACATGAAGCAACATTTACCCACAAGATATCAGTAATATCTATTCAAGTGTACCAATGCCTGTTAAAGGAACTTAAGAAGAAGGAAGCAATCTATAGACACTGGAAAAAAAATCTGCTCCAGGAGCCCAGCTTTATTACTAATTTAATCTTTTAAACTTAAGATATTACTGTGGCAATTGAGATATATTATCTGTATCACTATTTGCCCCATAGATTTTGAGGAGACATTCAAGAAGTTGAGTATAGTGTTCTTCCTGCATGAAATATACGACTCCTTTCACTTTCTTTTTGTTCCCCATTTTTCATTGGGGCCAACAGTAATTTACACTCAGATGCAGAGACAAACAATGCTTTAATACATGATTCACAAGGCTCTCATGAATCTAGATAGTAGGAGAAAATGAAAGGTTCACAAGTCTGTCATAAATCTAGATAGTAGAAGAAAATGAACTTGACCATAATCACCAGCCATTCTCACAAAGGGCCTATCTTTCAGATATTTCATGGGACTTAAGTACCATTTCCCCAGCTCAAGAATTCTTGACATAAGGCATAAATCACAGAAATTATATAATAACCGAACTCTACCTCACAACAAGGTGCGAACTGGCCCATTATGCATGGTGCAGTTCCAAACCACAATTGAAGAATATAAATCTCATTCTCACAATTCCAAATTTAATCCGCACATTTAATTAAACTGAAGCTTGAGATTAAGTGTGCAGCTGAGGCAAAGGCCTAACTCTACTCTTCCTACACTTTCTTGTGGCACACTGATTCAACTCCAATTAAAGGGGAAGCAACCAAAGTGCAATGTACCAAACTCCTTGAGGAATCAAGACATGCAATTTAAGTCTTATGCACCCTGTGTATAGTGCTTTAATTTGTTCTCTGAGGCAGCGTTCTATAAAAAATTGTTCATAAAAGAAGTAATAATAATTTCAGTATAAAAGATTATGCATACACTAAAGTCCTGAGCATATATATTTTGTCCATTTTTTCTTTTTGGTAAGGTAGGAGGGGGGGGGGGATCCAACCCTCCACCTTGAACACCACAACCCCCTGGTGACCAGGGGAGGTGCTACTAGGCTACAAGGCCATAGGCTTATTTTGTCCATTTTTAGGTATCCCAGAAGCAGGAAAGAAGGAATGGACTACATACAACTTGGCTAGCTTCTGGATTCTCTCCTCCATTTCCTTATGTGAAACTTGTGGCTTGGTGATAACATCTTTGAAGTCCTCAAAATTCTTGAAAGCTGCTCGTTCCACCTCCAAGTTGTCAGAATCATAACCCCTATCAAGGAAACGCTTACTGCTTCCATTCAATTTGACATTTTCCTGCCCATTTCTATTTTTGACACTCTCACTTTCGGTATGTCTTCTCGCAATCCATCGGTCCATAACTTTGTTACTAGCTACAATTTTATCTCTACCAGGGTTTTTTCCCTGCGTGTTATAATCCCTTCGTCTGCTACTAACAACCTTTTCTCCTGACATCTTTGAAGAATATAAATCATGAGTGACTCCCCCCTCTATGATACTCCCACGGCTATTATTCGAATTAGACCTAGTTATATTATCCCTTATCCTTCCACTTCCACTTTTGCCTTGACTCTTAATCACACTGCAGTCATCAGATTTTGGTTCTAAACTACGACTCTGGTGTCTCAACCACCTATCTTCTCTTATGTTTGCCCCCTGTTTCTGCTTTACCTTTACATCAAGGTTTCTTTCTTTCCCAACAAACTTATTTTTAAACCCTCTAGTTGGTCTTCCTTTGACCTTACCATTACTTGTGGAGGAGCCTTCGTTGTACTTGACTGTTTCAACAACTTTCAATGCCCCATCTTCTTTAGCAGCTTCAAACCCATCTTTTTCATCAATTTTACCTCCAAGTCTTTTTAATCTTTTATTTCCTTCTTCTCCTTTCATTCTTGGTTTCCTCGGCATTTCTTTTTCCCCCATCTTCTGTTTTTCAGTACTAGTAGCATCGTTCTTGCCCCTAACAGTACTTCTGGCAGATTCCATAGCCTTCAAATATTCGTCAAAGGATGGCTTAAATTCCAACTCTTTGGGGAGAAGCCCGTCACTAATCAACCCAGCATTAGAGCCACCCTTCAGTGAAGCACTAACTGGCCCAAAATTGAGCTTTCGAGCATGAAAGACCTGAATTTTCCTCGCAATCCTCGTGTTCAAAAAATTACCAAAAAAGGGTCTCGAAGAAATAGGAACCCCATATGAAGAGAACGAATTCCCACCATAATGCAGAGAAGAAACAGAATTCCCATTGATTTCAAAGCCAATAACTCCCATTTCAAGGGCCACCCGAGCCCAGTGTTAGTGTTCCTCAAATTAAGAAAAACGAAGAATCAGTGCAACAATAAGGACTTACGGCGCTAACCAGAAGAGAAGAGGTTGAAGCTTCCTGCGCCGAGCACACTCACAATGGGTAAACCGTAAACCAGTCTGGTCTCTCAAATTATCAGGATTCACTATTTTTATTTTTGCCCTTTTGGATCCTTTAAAATTCATAAATTATACTCGTTAACTTGAGATTTGTCAAAACGACAAAAAAAATAATCTTAAATTTTATCATAAATTATATTTCATTTTATTTTATTTTTTTCTATTAAAAGTTGACTTAATTACTATTTAAAAAATTATTAATGAGTTATATATTATAATATAAATAAATAAAATTTATTTTATGACTTTTTTTTTATAGAAATTCAAATTGAATTTTTAATAAAAATTTTAAAAGTATATAATTTAACAAATGTTATAAAAAAAATATTATTTTACTATAACAAATAATTGATATCTCATATATGTTTATCATGTGACCTTTTTGTACGAAAATAGTCTTTTTTTATTTTTTTTTACCACACTTAAGTAATTAATTACAATTTTTTTTTTAGTTTGGCTTTATGAAAATTGACTTCCTAACATGAAAAATTATAAATTAAAAAATTAGTCATGTTAAGAAGTTGATTTTATCAAAATTGACATTTTAATAGGATTTATTTTTTAAGTTTATGAATTTAATTTATGATTTATGATTAATTAACGGTTAGGAGTAATTAGTCTTCCTAAAGACTAAGTATGGTTTGACAGCTGGAAACACTAAGTTAGGGTTTGCCCTACTTAGTCCTCCTGAAGTGGAGTCCTCAATAACCAGTCGACCGATCAAACACAAGTAAAAAGGAAGGGTAAATAGGAGGGACCTTACATGGTAGTCAATAGCGATTGACCGACCAACCAAACACCATTGAAAGAGAATGATAAGTACAAGGGGCCTAACACGATATTCAATGAAACTGACTAATCGAACACCATTGAAAGATAAGAGTAAGTATGAGGGACCTTACATAGTAGTCAACGAGAATCGACTGATTGAACACTATTAAAAAGGAAAGGTAAGTAAGAGGAACTTAACATGGTAATCAAGATAAACTGACCGATCGAAGCGTAAGTAGGGGAGGAACCTTACATGTTAGTCAATGGGAATCGACCGATCAAACAAATTGAAAGGGAATGGTAAATAAGAGGAAACTAACATGGTAGTCAATGAAAACCAACCAACCAAACACTTGAAAGGGTTAGTGGCTACGCTTCCCTTTCAATGATATTTGGTCGGTCGGTTTCCGAGGACTCTACTTCAAGAGGATTAAGTAGAGCAAACCCTAACTTAATGTTGCCCAGCAGTAAGACCATACTCAGTCTTTAAAAGGACTAATTAGCTCTAAACCATTAATTAACCTTAGTCGACTTTTCAACATGATTAAAAAATTCTAATATTTCATGTTAGGAAGTCGATTTTGTTGTCCAACGGCCAAAAAAATGGATATTTTTGTAATTAATTATTTAAGTACAATTAATGAAAAAAATGTCTATTTTCATACACAAAAGTCGGAAAATGATTATTCTTATTATTATTTGTTATTTTTCGTTCAAAAAAGTCTTATTATGTTTTTAAATTTTTGTATTGTTCGTTTATATATATATATATATATATATTTCTTTTGTTAAATCATCTAAGTCAATTGCTTTTAAGCAAACTACCCAATAAATATGTCTATTTTGTCACATCATTAAAGGAGTTTTACTATCATATTACTTAAGAAGTTTAACTCTTTAATGACATGCTAAAACATCATTAAATGATAATAGTGGATCAAAATTAAATTCTTAAAAAATTATATAAAAAATAACTTTAAAATATAAAAATGAAAAGAGAATGTTAGAGAAGTATTCCCTTTACATAGTGTTTTGTTGGAGGGAAATGGAGGGGAGGGGAGGAATTATTTTAAATTTTATGTGTTTTGTTCAATATTTTGGAGGGGAGTGGAGGGGAGGGGAGCAAAATCCTTCCTAAGCCAATTTTAGTTCCCCTCCAAAAGTGAGAGAATTTGGAGGGGAGAGAATATATGTTAAAAAATGTACTAAAATATCCCTAAATTAAATGTTACATTAAATGTTATAATTGTGTAAAAAGGTAAATTTGTACTTTCCCTTCATTAAAATTCTTTCCTTCCCCTCCTCTAACCAAACATACACAAAATTAAACTCTCTTCCCCTCCCCTCCCCTCCCCTCCTTTGAACCAAACAAATCATTAAACTCGCACTTTATTATTTCCTTCCAAATGGGATGATGGGAGCAATAGTTTTACTTTTATTTTAAAATTTGTCATATACTATTTTATCCTATAAATTTGATTACTTGAAAAAAAAAACAGTTTATAAGGGTTATTGAAATTTTACACCCGTAACATTTTACCTTCCAACGCTTCCATTTTCGTCTCTTATATCTTATTTCATTCTCAAAAAATTTTAAACATAGCCCAAAAGGCTGGTCTGTATTGTAATGGACTTATTTATTAGATTCTTAATAAAATAAGCTGGGTAGAATTGAGTTAACTCAAGCTTGCGCACATAACATTCAAGTTTGGATCAAATATAGTTTTATTGAATTCAAGCTCAAGTTAAGATCAAGTATGAAACTGAGCTTTAGCTCAATCTTAATTCAGAATATAATTTTAAGATTGTTAATATTTTCACAATTTTAAAACATATTATATAATGAAAATTTATTTTAATTAAAAATATAATAATAATAATAATAATAATAAAATATTATATATAATGAATCAAGCTCGACCTAAGCTTATCAAGTTCGAACACTTGGCTTTTGTATGATATTTATCAAGCTTTAAATTGAGACAAACTTAGATATTTATCGACTGTTGTGCCGAGGGTTCTTTACTATAGCTGAAGTAAGCTACAAAACTTGAGAAAAAAGTGAGAAGATACTACGATGAAGATGCTACGATAGTAGGAGTAGAAAAATGAGCGAGACAAAAGTAAGACAACCTACATTAGGTAGTAGTAAAGTGGGATTGGGGTCTTAGGGAGTCATAACACAGGAAACTTAAGAAGCTACGCTTAAAATGATAGAATTTCGGCTGGTATATATTCCTTAAAGGCTTAAATTGCTTCTCTCCCTTGACTTTTGTCAATGTGGTATTTATAGGTCTTAGCAGCCTTGCAAGCCACTTGAGCCCTCTCTTGAGCTTCTTAAATTGAGAAATTTATTGGGAAAATGATTAAAAACTTTAGCTTGGTAAATAGTAAAATTATTTTGATTCGTTTTAAAAATTAATTAATAATTTAATTAATTTAATTAATAATTTATATATAATTAATTACATATTAAATATCAAAATGAAAATAAATTATTTGTTAATTGTATATAAATTATTAGTTAAATTAATTAAATAATTAGTTAATTTTTAAAATAAATCAACTTGTCTAACTTTTTACCAAGTTGACTTTTTTAATTATTTTCCCAAATTTATTTTCATATATGAGGAGGCGATGCTGCAACATAACATGCTAATATTTATACTCCCACCTTTTTGTTCTATCTTGTGTTTTGTAATATTAGAGAATAGAGAGACTACAAACAGCGGAAACTTGTTATATTGGGTGAATTTTTTTTTTCCGCCTCCTTAGCCAAGCAAGACACATGTAATATTCATTTCTTGATGAATACGAGTAGTTCATGTTTCTCTCAATGCTCACTAGGAACTGTTTTGCGAACCATGTCCCTTAAAAGACAACTAAAGCCAAACACACAAACACAAACATGGAACGAAAGATGCTAGGTGCTAAATTCAAGATAGGAGTGTGGTCCATGAATGAAATAAAGTATGGGTTGCCAACCAATGAATAATTAAACCATCCATGACCATGAGTTGTTAAACTTTGGCTGAGTTCATTCGTTCATCTATAATAATACAGTCCCTACAGCTACAAGTACACTACAAGGTGCTGCAGGGGTGGGCAAAAAAGACAAAAAACTGAACCACACCATAAACTAAATTGAACCAAACAAAAAAAAAACTGATTTCTTTAAACCAATTTTATGATAAACCTTTTTTTTATTATCTTAAATGGTTCACTTAACTATTCAAGAATTCCAATTCAGTTAATTAAATTAACCGAACCACACTTTCATATACTAATTTCTAATTCATCAACCCTAAATCCTAATTCACACTTTCGGAACCCTAAAGGTACATACATAGGCAATGATACAGAACCCCAAAATCTAGAATTGCGCGCATTTGTATTGCTTTGGACCACATTTTGGTCATTTCTGATTTTGCTTTTGCGAGTTGCTAAGAGTTTGAGGCCCACGTTGAATGTTACCTGCATTCCAGCAACCAGTGGGTGGTTTCCTCCAACGGTGGCCATTCAAAATTTCACTTTCACTTAGTGCTTTGGGCCGCTGGGCCCGGCCTTCGTCCAGCCCATCACGTGTTGTTGCTGTCCGATAAAGGGTAGCATCTGATAATATATAATTATAAAAGCAGATGACGCTTGCAATAAAATGACAACAAACTTACTTACTAAAAAAACAAAAATAAGTAAAATGATAATTATAATTTAAGAACTTAATCATATATATATATATATAATTTATTTAAGGAATTAAACTATAATAGAGATACTAAATATCTAATGACTTAAGTAATAAATAATCTTGAGTTTAGAATTAAAATATCTTTATAATATTAAAAGTCTGAACTCGCAAATAAACATTTATATGAAAGAACAATTTAGTATCTGAAAGAGATTAAATTTACACTTAAATAATATTAAGATCTTATGACAAACAGAGAAAAAAAAGTAACAAACATAATTAAAATTCAAAACGGCACATGATATAAAACGCAACACTTTTACAATTCTTATTTTCATTAATGCGTCGTTCTACGAAAAAGTTTTCGTATGATTTAGCATTTTTTAATTTTTAATGACTAAGCCTAAAATGTTAGTTCCCCAACCAAAAAACAAAAGCTAAAAAATAGAGAACTACCTTCAACTTGGAGCATCTGGACACAGTTGCACGCGCACACTGTCCCCACAGAAGCAGAGCAAACCCAAATGGTTCCGACAAAGCTCGATCTGAGTGTGATCCCATATTTTGGGCGTGACTATGTTTGATTTTGATATTGAAGGAGAGTGTTGCATTCATAGGAGTAGGACTATTAGCAAAAGTAGTAGTAGAAAATATGAATAGGAATAGTGGCAGTGGCGGGGCAGTGACAGGGATGATGAGTATCGGTAATAGTTGTTATAGTGGGTCGCCTTTCACAGTGTCTCAGTGGCAGGAACTGGAGCACCAAGCTTTGATCTTCAAGTACATAGTGGCGGGTTTTCCTGTGCCACCTGATCTTGTGCTCCCCATTCAGAACAGCTTCCAGTCCATTTCACAAAGCTTCTTTCACCATCCCACCAGTAAGTTCTCACAGGTTTCTATGATTGGATTCATGTTTAAGATTGAAGTATTCTGCTTTTGAGTTTTGTCAAAAGTTCTATACCTTAATCGCCATTCGTTAGGTCTATACTTTTGAGTTTGGTGACTGCCTGTATTCGAGAGTGAAGATGCCATTTATGTGCATGTAACAGCAATGCCTTTCTTTCAACCCTAAAGATTGCATATGGTATGGATATGCCCCTTTGTCCCTGAAAGACCCAACGAATTTACGGTAGGGATACCTTATTTTGGTATCTAAGAGGTTGGCCAAAAGAATTCATTTTTCCATTTTTGGAAGGGTTTTATTTATTTTTGCAATTAAACTAACTTTCTTAGTGATATGTTTGCAATCATGTTCCGCATCTTTCTTAAGGATTTGCTTTTCCCTTTCTGGATGAAATTATTGAGAGAAACACAGATTGGAATTGCTGATTGGTTATTTGTTTTCCTTCTATTCAGCTTTCTATACTTATAACTAATTCTTACTAATAAATTATTACATATTCAGTGCTGAAGTTTTTCACCTATAGTTATGTGCTTCCATTCCGTTTTGTCATTATTGCTGCCAAATGATGTATCTTATTCGTGACCTAGGGTGTGTCTGAATGTTGGTGATAAAGTAGATGTGCATAACTAACTGTGCATGTAAATTTGCAGTGAGTTATTGTTCCTTCTATGGGAAGAAGGTGGACCCAGAGCCTGGACGATGCAGGAGGACCGATGGAAAAAAGTGGAGGTGCTCCAAGGAAGCATACCTAGACTCCAAGTACTGTGAGCGCCACATGCACCGTGGCCGCAACCGTTCAAGAAAGCCTGTGGAATCACAAACTATGACACAGTCATCATCCACTGTGACATCACTAACCGTCACTGGTGGCAGCAGTGGAACTGGAAACTTCCAGAACCTTCCCACAAATGCTTTTGGTATTCCCCAAGGTACTGGCACTGGAACCGACCAAACCAACTATCATCTGGATTCCATCCCCTATGGGATTCCAAGTAAAGAATACAGGTATAGAATCCTTATGAAGGTCACGGCAGTTGATTGCTTGGAAAAGGAAAATTAGTTAAGCTAGAGAGAATAGAAAAGAAAATATATCATTAAGGTCATATTGCTTGGCATATTTAATAGAACTGTCTTTACTGCTTCATGTTCTTGAATTTCGATATTTTTGTCTGAATTTGCTGCAGTTCTTTGACTTCTATTACTATGTAGATGAATTTCTGTTATGCACATCATGGATTTCTAATTTGTTGCAGAGATCTGAAAGTAGAACTAGTTGTTAGAATGCTATTTACTGCATAAATATCTACTTCATCTTTTATCATATTGTCAAAAGAAAGGCTTAGCTACCTTGTGTTGCTTCAACTTCTGTGAAAGAATTTTTTTTATGTTGAAGAGGGGAATTGTAGTTCTTTCCCTACATCCTAAACTGTTATTTTGTTTATGTCTGGTTTCTATTTTTGGTTCTCTTTTCTAGTGTTGGCTGATGCTCTAAAATATGGGTTAGGTAGAATCAGAAAACCCCCATGAATTGAAATTGTCTACAAACTACTTCTTGTTGGGTCCCTCGACAAAATTGTGAGGGAGAAAGATGGCCCTTTAATTACATTATGTTTTTCTTTTCCTTGCATTAATTTATTCATGAAATATGAAATGCATTGTGAAACATTTTAGCATGCTAATATGCGGCCCTGTTGTCTGTCTGCAATATCTGTCACGTGGGGATAATAAGAAAGGTAGGTGCACTGACTTAATGTCCTCCAGTTTTCCTTTTGGTAGAAAGGATGTATTTCCTTTATTGCTCATAAAAGAAAAAGGGTGTCTGACACTTCCTTTATAGCTGCGAATTTTGTTCTGTACCACAGGCCACAACCATATTCCTTTGTTCTTTTTGAAATCATAACTTGCAGATTCATATTATTTTTACCATGTTTTATTGTAGAAATAAATTCTTCCTTAACCATTTTCACTAAATTGTAGTTTTACCATCAATAGCTGTACCACCTCAAGTAAGCTGGTTCCTTTAGAGTATAATTGCTAGAGAGAAATAATAGCTGTAGTTAATCAAATAGCTTGTTCATATTGCTGGCAATTGCCTTCACATTAGACTTCTCTTTCTTGTGTTCTACAATGAGTACTTTCCTAATTATATGTTTAGATATGTCTGAGTTGATTTGCAGTTGAAGTAGCTATTTCAAAGTGTTTTATGCTATTTTCGTTTTCTGTGCCATTTGAAAAACTTCTATCTCCTTTCTGTCCATCTTGTATGTCACCTTTGTCCTGAGCTCATTTCTCAGAGCTACCAGCTTCTGATATGTCTTTTGGCATGTGTTTGTTAAGAACTTTTACTTTGTAATCATTTATGAATGCACTTCATATGATTGCTGCTATCTATGTAATCTCAAAAAAGGATAATGGTGCATTAAGTTGATTATTTTTGTTATCAAAGATTAAAGATAAAGGATGATGGAGCTTGTATTCTAACTCCCAAAACAGATTATAAGACAAAACGTACTTCTATTACTCTGAATTTAACTTCAATGGAATTGATCTTGTAAAGGTATGACGTCACAATTAAATATCAAATTGATGATGCTTGTGCTGGTGGGTTTCTCGGGAAAAAAGAAGAGGCTTGGAATTTATGTCTAAGTTTTTACTTTAGCTGAATTTGTTATAGGGAGACTGCAGTCACTGTTGAATTTAAAGATGTCATCTACTGCTCTTTGCCTTCTTCATTTTGTTCTTGTTGCTATTGTCATTATCATCATCGTCATGATTATTTGTTTCTACTATTCAATTTGGTCAATAAGGCACCTTGTTCTATGATAAGTATCGATATAATCAAATATGATTGTAGAATATGTTAGCAATATCGTTATTTCTCATCCTTTGAATTGTGGGTAATTTTACTTGAAATAAACAGGTATCTTCAAGGACTTAAATCTGAGGGTGGTCAACATAGCTTCTTTTCTGAAGCTTCAGGAAGCAAGGTTCTCCTGATGGAGTCACAGCTGGAAAACTCATGGCCTTTGATGTCGACCAGAGTTGCCTCATTTTCTACATCAAAATCAAGTAATAATTCCATGATGCAGAGTGATTATCCCCAGCATTCATTTTTATCTAGTGAATATGCCTCAGGAGAACCCGTGAAGCAGGAAGGCCAGCCTCTTCGACCTTTTTTTAATGAATGGCCCAAAAGCAGGGAGTCATGGTCTGGTCTGGAAGACCAGAGATCCAACCAGACAGCTTTCTCCACAACTAAACTCTCAATATCCATTCCTATGTCATCTTCTGACTTCTCTGCAACGAGCTCCCAATCCCCACATGGTGAGATTTAAATTAGCTAAAAGTTTCAGCTTGCAAGCATCAACCAGCTGAATCATGTAATTATATTATTGCAGATAACTAAGAACATTTCTTCAGGATTTTCAGTACAATGTTATGAACGAACCAAACAAGTCTAGTTGGACATGTGTGCTTCAAAGAAATCCCATTTTCGTGTATTTTCATTTATCACTATATATAGCTTCAGGGTTATGCATTTTCTGTTGAAAGTGTACAACTTTAACCTCAGCCTTTTTTTTTGTGTTGATATTTTAATCTCAGCCTTTTGTTATAATGAAGACCAACATCTAGTGGGTAGGTATTTGTAGAACCCTGGAACATTATTCGTTTTGTATCTAATGAACGAACAGCAATATTTCGTTCTGATTTAATGGATGCTGAATAAAGTTGCTGGTTTTGTTCATGAATTAATGCATCCCTTCGAAGTTAGAACTCCGAGTTAACCTGTGCTTTGCAAGGGCTTATTCTTTTCGTGGGTTTGGGTGGGTGAAACCTTGACACTCAGTTTTACATTTGCACTTTAAAAATATATGTATCAATGGAACAAAAGGGAGTAAAGAAAGAAATTGGAATGAGGAGTGCATGACTTAGGCACGAATTTGAATGAAGCATATACCTGTGTGTAGGCTTTTTAACGTGAATATTGTTGTTTCTAGAACTTATTATCGAAATATCTATCTATTGTTGTTTTTGTCGTGTAAATTTTATTTTTGTTCATGTCAGATAAGATATTGACGTATTCTTCATGAATGCATCAATGTATTTAACATATTCTGTATGGATGTGTTAATACATTTAATGTATCTTATATAAATGTATTAACACATTTGACGTATTTATATGAAAAATAATAATAATTTTTTACGTCACAAAAATAACATTAAATAAGTAATATATTTTAAAATAATAATATTTCAGTAATATGTTCTGACTCATAATTACGTTGTCAACCTCAACTACGTGCAGAGACGCAGGTTACTATTGTACGCGTAAGAGGCGACAATGTGTACCAGAGGAAAAATTCTTATTACTGGAAAGAAAATGGCTAATTAGGGGGAAAAAATAGTGTAGATATGATCAATAAAGGACATCTCAGCGGAAGGTGCATATTTATGCACCTGACTGGAAGGTGCAATTGAACTTTTGATTATTGACCCAGAGTCGTGCAGGAAAAAACAAAACTCTTGACCCAAAGTCTTTCTGTATTATTGAGTGCAACTACTTTCCCCTTTCCATACTATTTCCAGTTTCCATACTATGTGCCTGCCAGCTACAATCCAACCGTGTCAGAAATCTGTAGAGGGAAAATTATTTAACCCCGTTTTCCTCGACTCTCTATCAAGTACCAACTGTAAAGCAGAATTCTGTGCCAATCACTCCTCACCAAGCATCAATTTACCCTCATCAACCATCAGTTTCTAAGCACCGAATCTCCTTACAGGCACATCCCTCCCTGTAATGGCGGATAGCGTGGTTGCCTTCCTTTTAGATAACTTGTCCCAGCTGCTCGCAAACGAAGTTAAATTGCTCTGTGGCGTGGAGGACAGAATCAGATCTCTCCACAATGAGCTCACAATAATAAACGCGTTCCTCAAAAACTCCGAGGGGAAGAAGTGCAAGAATGAAATAGAACAAGTAGTTGCCAGTCAAATCAGAGATGTCGCCCAAGAAGCTGAGGATGTCATCGACACATTCATTGCCAACGATGCCATGCACAGGAGGAGAAGCATGCTGGGGAAGATGCTCCATGGTGTTAAACACGCAAAGTTGCGCCACGATGTCGCCGAGAACATAGACAAGATAAAAACCACTATCAGTGAGATACGCGACAACAAGATCAAATACGACTTGCAAGAAAGTGAATCCACGGCAAGAGAAGACGAGCAGAGGGCGCAATCACTGCACAAGCGAAGAAGAAATGTGGAGGAAGAAGATGTAGTGGGCTTTGTCCATGACTCGAAGGTAGTCATTAAGCGGCTCGTGGAAGGTGGTTCACGGCGTAACATCGTCTCGATCATCGGTATGGGTGGATTGGGCAAGACTACCCTTGCCCGAAAGATCTATAACAGCAAAGAGGTCAAGGAATACTTCAATTCCCGCGCATGGGTTTATGTGTCTAACGATTGTAGAGGTAGGGAGCTTTTGCTTGGTCTTCTCAAGTGTTTGATTCCAAATCCTGAATATGAATTTAGAAGCAAGAAGGGTAAGAAACACAAGGGAATGGATAAACCACGAGACAGTTCTAACTTGAGCGAGGACGAGCTGAAGAAAATGGTGCGGGAATACTTGAAGGGGAAGAGGTATCTCCTGGTCCTCGATGACTTGTGGAAAACCCAAGATTGGGACGAGGTACAAGATGCTTTTCCTGATGACAACATAGGCAGCAAAATATTGATTACTAGTCGTTTGAAAGAGGTGGCCTCCTATACCAGCCGAGACCCTCCTTACTACCTTTCACTTCTCAGTAAAGAAGAAAGCTGGGAACTCTTCTCTAAGAAAGTGTTTGATGGAGAAGAGTGCCCTTTTGATCTAGAGCCTCTGGGTAAACAAATAGTTGAAAGTTGTGGCGGTTTGCCACTCTCCATCGTCGTATTGGCTGGGCTTCTTGCAAACAAGGAAAAGTCACACAGAGAATGGTCCAAAATCGTGGGCCATGTCAACTGGTATCTTATGCAGGACGAGACCCAAGTCAAGGATATAGTACTGAAACTCAGCTACGACAACCTACCCAGAAGATTAAAGCCATGCTTTCTGTATCTTGGGATCTTCCCTGAAGACTTTGAGATCCCTGTTAGGCAACTGCTGGAACGATGGGTTGCTGAAGGATTTATACAACACACAGGGACTAGGTATCCAGAGGATGTTGCCGAAGACTACTTGTACGAGCTCATTGATCGTAGTTTGATCCAAGTAGCACGGGTGAAAATTTCTGGGGGTGTGAAAACATGTCGAATCCACGATCTTCTCCGGGACCTCTGCATATCTGAGAGCAAAGAGGACAAGTTTTTTGAAGTTTGCACGGATAATAACTTTCTGATCCGGACAAAACCACGCAGACTGTCCATCAACTGTCGCATGCCTCACTATGTTTCTTCAAGCAACAATGACCATTCACGTATCCGTTCTTTGCTCTGCTTTGACGTCCCATCCTACCGTTTGACTCCCAGCGAGTGGAAGTGGCTTTTCAAAGACTTCAAATTGGTTCGGGTGTTAGATTTAGGGAGGCCCAGCTGCTTCAAGATCCCTACCAACTTGGAGGTGTTTATCCATCTAAGGTACTTGAGAATAGGCTTGGACTCTGTTAGAAATATTCCAGCTTCTATATGCACCCTTCGGAATCTACAAACGTTAGACATAGGGACTTCGCGCATGAATATCTTGATTTCTTTCCCCAGTGGAATGTGGAAGCTCAAGCAACTGAGGCATCTGTATACGGCTGGGCCTATCAAGCTCCATGGGCACCGTTCAGAATCAGATGATGAAGTTATGTGGAATCTTCAAACCATCTATTCTATTGCACTCAATAGACAAACAGCATCTCTGATAGAGAAAGGAAGATTCCCCAAACTAAGAAAGTTGGGGTTGCAAATCTCCTCAGACCGCAAGCGTCAATTGCCCAAACTGTTGCAAAGCCTACAACAATTGAGTCATTTGAATAAGTTAAAAATTGTCTCCACTATGAAGTATCTACCTGATGGTCCAATTCCCTCGAACTTTTCCCAAATGGAAACGCACATCGGGTGTAAGCCACAGGAACTGTTGCAAAGCCTGCAGCAGTTGAGTCATCTGAATGCGTTAAAAATTATCAATGCTTGGGACCTTCCAACGTGTGCAGACGCATTTCCTCCATACATTACAAAGTTAACATTGGCAGGTATCTCTTGCCTGAATAACGATGGCATGAATGCTTTGGGGAATCTCACCAAACTCCGAATTTTGAGACTGTCTGGAACATTTTACTCCACAGATTCCTTTGACCTTGATTGCGTTGCAGGCGGGTTCCCACAACTCCAGGTGTTTCAGATGAGAGAGTTGGAAGTCCAAAACTGGAAACTAGCCAATGGTGCAATGCCATGTCTTCAAAGCCTGGTCGTCAACCGATGCAGAAGATTGGATAGTCTCCCAAATGAACTGTGGTCCTTGACTGCCTTGAGAAAAGTGCAAGTTTCGCGACCCTCCAAAGCAATGACTCTCATGCTGGGAAATTTGGAAATGAAGGATGGGTGTGAGCTAATCATCGAGAATTTAATTTGGGACAGTCTTGGATTTAATTTTGATTTCTGTATAGATATGGAGAATACGTAATTAGAAGATATCTTTTCATCACGTGCCTGATTATACTCTATTTATAAAATTAATCTCTTACTATCCCGAGAAAATACCCTAATTTCTACTCACAAAAAAAAAAGAATTAGAGCTTGTATCGGTCAAAATATGTATTATTATGAGTTTTGGATGTATTTGGTTACGAAGGAGTCTATGGATTTTTTATTTTTAAATGTCTTTATTAGTTTTCATGTAAGGGTTGAGATGAATGAAGTTTGAGAAGTTTCCTCCAAACTCGTTACCAAGTTTTTAACATTTCAGAGTCCGTTAAAAGCACAATAAAAAGACACAGAAATAGTTGAGAGCTCAGATTAATCGGAAAATTGCTATATTAGTTAACAGATGGACTAAATTAGCTAATATATCATGAGATTAGTGAGGAATTTATATTTTTTAAAATGCATATATACTTCAACTATATATATATATATATAAAAAACTACAAAAGTGAATTATAACAAATCTATAAATCTATAATGTATTTGTGTTTTATCAATTTATTTTTTTTCAAAATTTAAATTGTTGTCTAGTTAATGTACTTCCACTTGCACATTACTCGTCGCTTTGTGTATTTTTTTAGAAAATCTTTATCCTCGATAAATGTAGACTACTTAATTTAAATAACAAAGAAAATGGTAAAATATGATTTAAAATCAAGTATGTTGCAAATGGAGGCAACATCCGTCAATGACTTTGGTTATAAAATGACATAGAAACTAAGAAAGGTTGTAGATCTTCAAAATCAAGAAGAAGAAAAAGAGAAGGAAAGAAAACATGGATTAAGTAATGATTTTTCTTTCTTTTATTTGAAAGCTTAAAATCTTTTAAAATTATGAAGAACAAAAATTAAATATTAAAAAAATAAGATCGTAATTTAAAGAATTACATAAAAATATCTCATTTTTTCATTTTTATTGTATAAAACACTCAAATAAGAAAATATTATAAATCTATTTACCAATATATATATATATATATATATATATATATATCTAAACCCCTTTTTTCTCCTACTCTTTCCTTCATTCATAAACATATATAATACAACCAATTAAAGTACATATTAATTAAAAAAATACAAACCACAAATTAATAGTTTACCAGGGGTTTTCCTCAAATAGAATATATATATATATATATATATATATATATATAGTTAAGACCAAGAAATAAATCATTGAAAAGTGTCACTAATAAAGATCTAAACTCTTGATAAGTTTTTTATTTGAAATTTTGACAAGTGTCACTTAAATATAGAGAGATTAATGTATTAAAAATATTCTTAATTGATAGAGTAAACATCAATTTTTTTAAATATATAAGTGATATCAGTTAGGTCTTCTAATAATAAATACATCAAAATGGTCATTCAATGTCAATTTTTGATATAAAATAAGTCCTTTAATGTCATTTTTTAACATTAAATTAGTAATTAAATATCATTTTTTACATCAAATTAATTCTTTAAAAAAATTATTTTAATACAAAAAATTATTAAATGATCAAACTAATAATATTTATATCTTTAAATAATTAAAATAAATATTTATTTTAATTGATAATAGCAACCCATTATTGGATGAATTAACTGAATAATAACAAAAATATAAAAAGACAAAAGATGAGGTTACAAGCATGCATTAAACGTCATTACTGACACATAAACTTTAAAAAGAATATGAAACAGTAAGGGTAATTATAAAATAGTACTAAACCAATAACTACGAAGATGCACTGAAATAATATGAAAAAAATACAAACATTCAAAGATTTTTTTAATTGGCTTTTAACCTTAATTAACTTTAAGATTAAATTGAAGTTTAACACTAATAATATAAAAAGGACTAACACAAGCTTAAGAAGTGATATCGTATAAAAGATCAGTATGTAGATTATTAAGATTAACCAAAGATAAATAATTAACAATTTGTTTCTTTTAATTTTTCCATTTCTTGGGACTGAAAGTCAAACATGCTATAATAACTATACACAATTTTTATTTTGAGATTGAAAGTCAAACAAGCTATAAACGAATTGAATAATTTGCCTCACAAATTTTAATTTAATTGAAGCAAAATTTGATATACTTTAATTAAAAATAAATATATTTTGTTGTCAGTTCAACTCTTTTAACATCAATATTCAGAATTGACTTTGTAAAATATTTTTTTTAAAAATTAGTTATGTTTCTTTAATATGGATGAACTAATGATGTATTTTTTTAAAATATATTATTAATTAGAAAATACATATAACTAATTATAATGAATGAATGTTTAATTAAGAAAATTGAACAATAAATACACTAAGGTTTTGGTTAGATTTACGAATTTCACATTATATTTTTTAGTGATTTTGTTTATTTTTTGTAATATGTAAACAGTGAGGTTATTGATACTTTCAATTGTATATTGACACTTTCAATAATTACTTTTAATTTTTATTTCTTAAATTACCATCATTTAAATAATTTTTTTTACTCAAGTTAAGTCTTAATTTTTTTATTTACATTTAATTTAGGATAATTTAAGAAATAATAATTAAAAATAATTAATGAAAAGTGTAAATAGACAATTAGGAGTGTATATATTGTTACCTCATATAAAATAGTTGATTATTTTATAATTATATTTAATTATCATAAATATTTTTTTTAAGTACAAGAATATTTCATCTTATTGAAAATATAACCTATATCGTTATCTATTATATTATTTCATACTCATATAAAAGAAAGAGAAAAATTATATAAAAAGATACACGCAATTAATATTTAATAATTATTATATTTATATATATTGTCTAATAAATTTTAATAATTATTAAGTTCGAATTTTATAAAATTTATTTTTATAAACATTGCTCGGGTTCTATGCTGATAAACAATAAAGTTGAAGGGCTGCTTTAAAAATTTGCCCAAAAAGGAAAACGAAAGCGTACTGGTGCGTAAATCGGCAACAATATTACTCTGTCTCTGGGTACTAGTCCGAACTCGTTAGTTCGTTGTGACAAGTTGATGAGAGCATTCTCTTCTTTTTCCCGAATCCATGGCATGCAAATGAAATGAAATGCTTCAGATCATGACCTTGTAATTTGTAACCATTCCCTCCAAGTCCAACCTCTGCCTTTGGTTCAGATTAGAAAGAAGCAACGAATACGGAGATGGGTTGGGGAAGGGCAATGTATGAAGGGGTGGTGGTGCTGGGATCTTTGTGTTTACTGGGTTGGGCTGGTCTCTGGTTCTTGAACCGTCGTCTCTACAAAGAGTATGAAGAAAAACGAGTGTTGGTCCAGATCATTTTCAGCGTCGTCTTTGCCTTCTCATGCAATCTCCTTCAGCTTGTTCTCTTTGAAATCATTCCCATCCTTTCCAAAGAGTAAGCTTCCCAAACTCCATTTCCTTCCCTTTTAATTTTTGTCCGATTCATCAAATTTAATCATTTGCCCACTTTGTCATGCGGTTATAAAATTATGGTAGCGAAGCGAGGTAGACAAAATTGTGATTTTGGGTCAGAGCCTAGTCTTCATCTTTTAAGTAGTTTAAATTGGGATGACTTTAGGGAAGGAAGTTAATTACAATTGGTGGATCCATATTTTGCCTCAAGTGGTGGTCTTTTGAATCTTGTAAAATGTAAATATGGAATAATTACAATCTTTCTGGCTTATCATATTGACAATTGAGCAATGGGAGGGATTCAAATTTGCTGTCCCCCTGTCTCCTTCTCTGTCCCTCCAATTAAATGATGACAACTCAGCGACTCAACAGATTTGATTCCCAATGGGAGATGCTTCTTGTATGGTGACACATCACCACCTTAATCTAGCTTAAGGTTACCTTTTAGGCACTAGGATTTCTAGTTCGCCTGATTAGTTAACTTTAAATTCCTGGTGTTATTACTCTTCTTTAATCAGCATTTGTCTCATTTATAACTCTGTTTCTCGATAATGATAATGACAGCCTTATTGCTAGCTTCTAAAATAGAGTACAAAAGGACTGAGTTGAAGGCACTTGTTTAATGTATGCTTCATAATAAAAGAAGAGATCACTCTCTCCACCTGCTTTAATCCTTACAAATTTCATGGAAGAATTGCAGTGATCCATTTTAGCCTTCCATAAATTTGCACCGAACAGTCACAAACGCCTAATGAAGTCCATCCACCACTATTTACCCCAAATTCCACGCCCATCCCTCTTTTACATACCTAGTTACCTTTCATCATCTTTTCTATTATTTTACTCTATGCATGGAACTTATGCTTCTAGCATTTATTAGGCGATTGAATAAAGATTTTTGTAAAATAAGCTGCAAATAGTGTGTAGCCAAAATGAACTTCTAAACAAACATAGCAAGTTACCATTGCAATATTTTACTTTTAGCCCAACCTTTTGCTCCAATTTTGTGTTTCCTGAAATGATACAAGACTGTAAGTTTAGTCTATCAATATATGGTACTTTAATTTCTTTGTTGATGTAGGGCAAGAGTGGTGAACTGGAAGGTGGACTTATTTTGTTTGATTCTATTACTGGTCTTCATGCTACCCTATTATCATTGTTACTTGATGCTCTGCAACAATGGTAAGCCAATCTTCACTTTCCCTAACAACTGTAATTTCCTAGCATTTCTTTCCTTCCTTCTCTTGTAATAAAGTAGAAAGTGGTTTGAGTTTTCACTATCTGGCAGTATCTTGAAATAGAACTTCTCAATTTCTTGTTCATGGCGGCCATCCAGATTTTAATTATACATTTAAAAAAGATAAATTTTGAATATATCTGATGTAGTATAATATATTTGGGAAAGCTGCCACCTAATGGAGGCGTTGGAAATTTATTTCTTAAGTACACAACGCTTTCAATCCTGTGATTAGTTTCATGCTGGTGATTATTCCCGTTTTCACTTCTGGGAGGATCATTGGTTTGGCAGGTCGCTTTTTCTGATGTTTTTCCTTGCCTTTACCATCTTTATTCCATTCATCAGGCTCCTAGCTCTTCCTTTTCTATCAAGGTTCTCACTTTTAGAATTCTCATTTTCTCAGGAATCTTAATGATAGAGAGGCTATCAGCTGTTGTCTCTGCTGGATCTACTGAATTCCTTTTTCTTTTTGAATAGCTTAGATAGGAGAATTTACATTTGGATTCTTTTGACTTTTTCACTTGTAAATTTTTCTTCCAGTACTTGGCCCAAAACTCTTCTAGCAGATTCTGGTTTCCTCTAATTCCTTTTGGAAGACTAAATATCCTTCCATGGTTAAAGTAGTTGTTTGGCAAGTTATTGGTTTTGCAGAAATGATCTATTACCGGCTGCTACACAAGGCTTTATATCCTGGCATCTGTGTGATTTGTTCTTGTAGTTGTAGCTAAAAGACTAGTAGCCACTTGATCTACACTGTGAAGTGGCATGAAAGGTTTGGAACTCTAGAATAAGTGTTTTTCCATTTTTAGGGAGCATTAGGTGTGCCCTGATATCTAGGAGAATTATCTTACTACTTATTGTTGTGGTTTTGGGAAGAGCAAGGAGAAAAAATTCCGTGGAAGTGTGTATTTGGAGTTTATGGTTAGAATGTAATGCTGGGATTTTTAAGAAGCAACTTAAACCTCTTCATTCTCTATGGGTGATATGCGGAATTATAAGAAGAGGTTCCTGCTATTAACTCTTTGCTAAATAAGATTGTTTTTTTGGCATCCTTATGGTGCTTTTCTAACAAGGTTTTCAAGGAAATTACATTCAGAGAGATTGCAAAGCTTCACTGTTTTTATGTGCTTTGTTGATAACTTACTTTTTCTTGTCCTTTTTTCCCCATGTTTTAGGAGGATTTTTTGTTTTCTGTCTGTACTTTCTCCAGTCCTTTTAATAATTTCTTTCTTTTATATATTACAAAAGAGTGAAGTGAATATTTTAGGTATGTATGCTTTGTACCATTTGAGCAAAATTGCTTGTAGTGTCTTTGTTTGAGAGGTAATTTTGTCAGAGAGGTAATTTTGTCAGAGAGGTAATTTTGTCAGTGATAGTTTCTTTTATGTCTTGTCTCCTTTCAGGTGTACGGAAGGAAAGGGCTGCACTTGGAGCTATTTTATTCTTGCTGGCATTTCTTTATGCCTTTTGGCGCATGGGCATTCACTTTCCAATGCCATCACCTGATAAAGGTACCGACCTGCTCTGTCAGGATTGAATCAGTGCATAATTTCTCTTTTCCTCACTTCTTGTAACAGAGTAAAATGTATGGAATATTTCCTTTAGATGCATGTTTCAGTGTACTCTTATAGCTTTGTCCCTGACATTTGTTTCTTGTGTTGGAAAAGTTCGGAAGCAAACGCTTTTTGTTTTTGAATTGTTTGGTGGCTTAGTTCTTGTGCTGTAGGCTATCATATATATACTTACTAGAAAGTAGTGGTAGTGGAATTGGGTAGAAGTAATCTAGTTAATAAAATGTTAATGAAATATTAAAAAAATATAATTACCTGTCTGCTGATTGGCTTACTTGCTCCAGAATTCTTATGTAGCATACTATAATTGCAGTTGAAGAAGATGGTTTTTTATGTACAGGCTTTCTTGCCATCCTTATGTTTATTTCTTCTTTCATATTTGTAACTTGTTCCATATGTTTCAGGTTTCTTCACTATGCCTCAACTGGTGAGTAGAATTGGGGTGATCGGTGTTACTGTCATGGCTGTTCTATCTGGTTTTGGTGCTGTAAACTTGCCATACAGTTATTTATCACTTTTCATCAGGTAGTTACTTAGTTTTTCTTACACACACACACACACACACACACACACATATACTGTGAGGGGACGCTTTCCCCGCAAATTTCCTTGAAAATTCCTTGTCAAGTCGCACCGTGGGTTTTTCGGGTTGTGTCACATGTCAGGATAAGCCCATATTTAAAAATAAGCTACTTTTTATAACAATTTGAAATCTCTGACAGTTTTAATATTTGAACTTCGTTCCTAAGGCCTTTATAGTCTCATAGTTAAACCTATCATTATAGCTAGGCTTTGTCCCTTGACATTTGATTTGCATTATGTGCTTTTGGAACTCTTAAGCTAGTAGTTATCTATTTTTAGAGTACGAGGTTGCTTGTTAGCTTTGAGATAGAATTTCTGTACTTTTGGAGAAAAATAGGTTCATCCCAGTTTTTGGGATCATTTCTTGTTTCTTTATGGGAAAAGAATTGAGAGCAAGGCCTTGTGGAAGTATGTTATGTTTACAGAGCTGTGATATATATTTGTGTTGAGCATAATGCAAAAGTATTTAGCCAGAGATTCCTACCCTTGCAATTTTTTTGGGAGCTCATTGTCTTTATAGGGAGCTTGATTTGATGAATCTGCATAGAGATTAAGATATCTTTTGTGTTAATATGTTTTTATCATTCTTTTGTTCTCCTTTGTCTGTTTTGGAGGATTCTTTATCTTCCTTCTATTTAATCTTCTTTCTTTCAATAATTGCATTTTTTTAAATCAAAAAATATAAAATAAATTAAAGGAAACAGAAGTCATACAAGAGGAAGAAAGTTAGCCTTGGTTTCCATATATATGAAGGCATTATGTTATAGTTTTTTATTTTTTATTTATTCTCACAGTTATTGACGTTTATCACTTATATTGATTAGAGAGATTGAGGAAACAGAGATCAAGGCCTTGGAAAGACAACTAATGCAGTCAATTGAGACTTGTATATCAAAGAAAAAGAAAATTATTCTTTGCCAAATGGAGATGGAGCACAAGCAAGGATCTGAGGAGGTTTACATTTTTATCTTTTGCCTTTCAGCATGTTTCTGGTGGATGGATTTTTTAATGTTTCTTTTGTAATGCATCTTATTTATTTATTTATTGATGAAAGTATATCTTAATATAAACAAAGGAGAGAAACTACATCTGGAGGAGGATAGGAAATCCTCCTATCTAGAGAAAACAAAAAGAGAACAGTGAGCCAAAGTGGCTTGAAAATGCAACAAAGCTGTCCAACTTATTTGCATATCACTTACAGAAATTTCCTTGAAGCAATCATAAGTAGAGCACCAAAGGGAGGCCATGAACACAATTCTATCCCATAACTAAAATAAGGGTAAAGTGACACCCTTAAAAAAACTGACTTTTGTCACGGTTGCATAGACAACTCTGCCATAAAATTCAGCCCCCCCTCCCCTTATTCCTGCCAAAACCTTTAAAAAGTGTCATGTACAAGTCAATATTTAAAAAAGGGATTTGTGAATGTGTGCCCTAATAACAATTAGTGATTTCTTTGTATAATAAGTATATTGATATTTGCTTTGGTTTCATAAAAAATATTAATGATCCTGTGCTGACTTTTGTGTTGATTTGTGCATTGATTTTTGTAAAATTCATTTGATTTGCCTTGGAAAAAGTTTATTTTACTAAAAACAAATGCATTTAATTCTCCTTAAGGCTACACATTAACAGGACATTGAAAAAAAAATTAAGGGTATGTCAAGGCATGGTGGTGTTAGCCTGTTTTATTTATCGTATCTCCTTTGCATGTCCTTTTATTGTTTTTTAATCCCTACTATTTGAAACTCGTCTGAACTTGATTGTTGCAGAAGTTATCTTTATTTAAACGTATAGTTGGCACAGTTGTTCGATCTGTGCAAGAGGACCAAAAGGAGCAAGGTCAGATTTCTTTTACTCTTCAAAAGGCCATTTGAAGCTTCCGTTTTTTTAAATCTAAATTTGGGGGAACCATACTGTCAAAGAATTACCTGATATAAAAGCTTACGCTGTTGGGAAATAGCCAAATAATGGCTTATCTAACTTCAGTACACAGGTTTTGCTTGCTTCGTTGATCATATAATTATTTATTTGTCACTATGTAAGGCATAGAGACTGAAAAGTGAAAAGTATCTATGTGCTTCTTTCATAATTATATGATGATGGTGCCTTTATGCAGTGATTTGGTGCATTTGGTTGGAGAGTAATGCTTGAATTTTCAAGGATAATCTTTTTCTGAACGTCACTTCTTTGGGATGAAGTGTTCATAGCTTCTTGTGGTGCATGGCTAGTGGCTATTTTAGAGGGGTTTCTTTATTGGATATTCAGAGAGATTGGATTACATTGCTTAACTGATGTGTTTTTTCTTTTTATCAAAATGGGCCGGTCCTAGCTTAAGTCTTGCAAATATATAATAGTGTGTTTAAATCTGATTGGAAGCAAAATTTGCTTGTTTTGCAGTTCTAAGTGAAATTCTTATTTTATTGGAATACTTATTGTAAAGTGATTTCCTTAATAGTGATATATCTAATTGTATAGTCTTATTTTTCTGTAATTATGTTATAGATATTATTAATTACAAATTTTCAATTATTATTTTGTTAAATGTGAAGATATCAGAGGCATGGAAGCAGAGGTACTGGCTTTAGAAGAGCTTTCAAAGCAATTGTTCTTGGAGATCTATGAGCTTCGCCAAGCAAAGGTTTACTTTATTTGAAATGCTTGGATTCCCCTCATTCACTTGTTAGAATAGTGCATGTAGTCATATCTTATTTCTTGTACTGCATTGTACTATATTGTTTGATCCTCACATCATTGGCCCGATTCTCTCTAAATTAAATTTCAGCACAAAATAGTGGTAGGCTGTGCTTTGTTTACACTTCAAAGCTGAAATGGCTTCCATGTGAGAGCATGTTAGAGATATAAATGAAACCATTATGCCCCCCTTATAGAAGAGATTGGACTCTTGCGACTTCTGGTGATTTTTTTTTTTTTTTTGGTAAATCCTTCTCAACCACTCTTCCATTATAGAGAAGTTTCTCCTTGATAATCCCCTTTGGAAATGTAAAGCTTCCAACAAGGTTTAAGTCCTTCATATGAACAATCTCAACAAGATCAATACTAATAATATGGTGCAAAGCTGGAATACCCCACAAAGCTCTCTCTCTCCCCCTCCTGATATCTATGTCATGTGTGGTTCTAGCTCTGAGAAAGTTGCTCACTTATTTTTACATTGCCCTACTGCCAGATGCATGTTGAGTAGATTATTTGATGTGTCTGGTGAATGCTGGTTTGCCCTCTCAATTTGGATCAGCTTCTTTTGATCAACTTCAGGGTGTTTCTTCTTTTTTCTTTTGTTCTTTCTTTTTTGAGATAAAGTGTAGGTATTCATTAAGAGGCAGAAAAGTCATCACATCCAAACCAGCCAAATACTTCACATCAGGCGGAACATCCTCTGACCAAACAGAGTCCAAAGGGAGCCTGGTATTTTAAGCCAAACAATGAGCAGCCTTGTTATTTGTCCTATGAACATGAACAATAGGAAAATTCTGAAAACACGTAGCAAGATCAGAGCAATCCATGACAATGAGGCTAAGGACATTATCCTCCATAGGATGAGCCATTGCCTGTACCACAACCAAACTATCTGATTCTACCTCAATGTAGAGGAAACCTGACTCGAATGTGAAATTGATGCCCCATTGTAAAGCCAGCACTTCTGCTATACATGGCATTACAGTGAGGTCCAGTTCAAGGGTTTTGCTGCTGCTGGAATGAAACCCTGAGAGTCAAACACAGCTGCTCCCAAACCACAACTATCTTCGCCAAAAATTGTGGCATCAACCTTTAGGAAAACTGGAAAGCAATATGACTGACTTCTTTTTGAAGAATGTATATGTTATAGTGAACGATAAAATTATGTGACTGATTTTGTATTAAAAAAAAAGTGACTGAACTTTGTTGCACTTTCTTATATTTTCTGCTTAAATCTGCTTACTGGGAAAACTGGCTCTCACTTTGCAGGAAGCTGCTGCTTATTCTCGAACTTGGAGAGGACATATGCAGAATCTACTTGGTTATGCTTGTTCTGTCTATTGTGTGTATAAAATGATCAAGGTATTGTGATGTAAGACAGCAAGAATTGATATTTATAGGCTAGAATTTTGGTTTATTGAATGGACTAATGGTTGAAAATTGGTTGATTGAAGCTTTGTTAAGGTATAGATGGTTCGCAAGCAATAGAATTCGACTTTAGGGTCGATCTGGAAAGCTATTTGCTGAATAATACTCGTAAAACTAATCATTCATTTATTTGATAGCATCACGTCCCTATAAAATGTGACTTCCTAACTCATTCCCCAAGATTTGGAGTAGATTGCTAATCACATTAGGATTCAGACTCATATAAACCCAAGCCCATATAAAGCTCATGTAGTGGGATTGATAAAATTACTAAAATATATCCCTATGGCTGAAAATATGGACATACTTAAAGTAGTAGCTTAGTACAGTGCCGTAATAAAAATTAAACATAAACACGTAGATGATTTGATCTTTAAACTTATGATCTCTTGATGCTAGTGCTGTCTGCTTGGATTAAAGATGTTTTTGTCATAGCTTTGCATTGAAATCTGATTTGTTAAGATATTTAGTTATTTAATTTATTTAAGGTTAAAATAATCTGCAGGTCTTTATTCTTTTTGAGACTCTTTTAATATGTCCCTATAGTTTAAAAAAAAAAGTTTAATGGGGTCCTGGATCCAGCCTACAATTAGAGCTTTATAGGGACCCAATTAAAAATGTTTTTGAAACTATAGGGACCCATTTATAGTTTTTAAACTATAGGGACCTATTTGAATATTCTCAAAAAGTAAAGGGACCTGCAGATTAATTTAGCCTTTATTTAAGCCATGTTCTTTATCTGTGTTAGATATCCCCACCCCCCCCCTCCACAAAAAAAATGGTCAGTTCATTTCACTCAGACAGCCACCCCATTTTCTGACATGTTGCCTTTTGCATTTGAGGATCTCAGCACCTTAACATCTAAATTGCAGGAGATTGGTGGATTTAGTTAGAGAGGAATGCTAGAATTTTTTCAGTAAAGTGTAAAGATTGTTTTCTTGTCTATTTTAGGAAAATTCCTTGTTCTATCTGTCAAGGACCAACTCTCCCAATAGTTTAGGTGTGTTAGCCCAAGTGGCCTCTAATAAGGGTATGAATCCTAGAGGGGGGTGAATAGGATTCTTAAGATTTTCACAAACCTTTCGCAAACGATTTTCTTTGATGAAGATATATTGTATTATCAGAAGATATAATGAATCTTTAATCACTAACAATTCAGATTATATTCAAGTTAACCCTAATATGCAATGCAAGACTGAAATTAAAGATAGTAAGGTTAGAGAAAATTGCAAACCGAGATTTATCCTGGTTCGATCACCACCACTGTGATCTACATCCAGTCCCCACACCAAACGGTATGAGATTTTCTTTCACTATTCAGAATCTTGATTACACCGTTCAAGAACTTTTTACACCGGAGATACCCCACTCCGCAACCTTTACAAATCAGGGATGCCTCACCCTGAATCAACTCAAAAGAAGATTCCCCACTTGTTCTAAACCAATGCACAGCAGAAACGAACAATTTACAAAAGTTGAATCACTCTTGAAAGTGAAGATTACACAAATTGAAGCTCTATGATCACAAGATAGATTGAGAGAAAGAGACGTAGTAATTTCAGAGTATTTCTTTTTCGTATGTGAGTATGTATGATTGAATGTGTTTGAACTAGATAAGATGTGTTCAGTTAAAAACTAATATATAATGCAATTAGAAAAACAGATTTTAGTTGTATGAATCGATTCACACTTATTCGCGAATAGATTCATAGCCATTCAAATCAAGATATGCACACTGTGAATGGATTCACAAATTCTTGTGAATGGATTCACAAATTTCTATGAATAGATTCACAAATGTTTATGAATTGATTCACAGACCATTGGAATGTTGGAATCGATTCACACATGTTTGTGGATAGATTCACTGAATCTTTGAATAGATTCATAGGTTGTGAATTGAGTAGTGAATCGATTCACACTTGTTGTGAATAGATTCACAGAAGCTTGAATTGATTCTAATTTATTGTAAATTGATGAATGTATGAATGCAATTCTATTATATCAACCTATGTTCATTTTAGGTTCATTTTAATTGTCTCTTTCAATCATCTTGTGTAATCTTATAAGGGTTCTAAATAAATGTAAACCTTAAGAACTACCCTTTGTAAAAACTAAGAAAATCTAATCTAAGTCTTCAAAAACTTGAATTTACTTTACTTGGCACACTTTGTCATCTTCAAAACTTTGTGCTTCATGTCCAACTAGGAGTATGCGTTCATTCACAAGGTGAAGGCCCAAGATTGATTTTATATCTCTAACACTATCTCTATATTCTTCTCTTTTAATTTTTTTTACAAAAGTGGTAGTGAGGATAGATTACTCTAGTACTACCGGTTAGGGCGCTAGTGACATGTCTGGGATCCCGAAGGGTAGGCAGAGGTCCACCTAGAGGATTGCCTCCATGGTACTCACTCATAAGCTTTCTCCATACGAAGGCTACTCACCCGTAGCCCCTACGGTCAAGGATTTCCCTGGGGAGAGATAACCACCAAAGTGGGACTAGTGACCAAGGGGGATTCAAAGTTGTGCACTTAGGGAGTGCAGAGCCTTATCTAGAACCCTTGAGCTGGCCTTCTCTTTTTAAATTTAATCCAAATAAATAAGTAGTAATAATAATAGGAAATGGGCATATATATTTCTTGGAGGATCAGCCTATACTGGATGCTATTGCTAGATCATTTATCTCTTAATGCAATTAATATGTAACTATTAAATTATGCAAAGAAATTTCATTGCATCTTATCATAACACACTATGCAGTTGTATCTCATATTGCTTCTCTCTATTATGAACTCTATTCCTCTGTTGGAAAGTTCAATAAAGGCTGGGCTAACATATGGGGTTTTGTGTTGGTGACATCTATCCGGCAATAATAGTTAGTAATAGTATTTTGACAAAGTTTTTCTCTAGCATGTGAGATTTCTTCGTATCTTTTGAATTCATTGTAGTTAATATGACTAATTGATTCAATCGTTCTTTGCAGTCATTGCAAAGTGTTGTTTTCAAACAGGTAAATTTTATTCCTCAATGATTGTTTAATTTGATCATATCTGTTGTTGTTATTAATATTTTCCAAATGGAATTACTTCTTCCCAGCTTTTGGACTGACTTTTCTATTGTCAATGTGCTTCTTTGGTGATAATATGTTTCTATGACAGGCTGGTTCAGTTGATCCTGTGACAAGGATAATTAGTATATTCCTACAGTTCTTTGATATAGGAATCAATGCAGCATCATTATCACAGGTTAGAGCCCAGTTGCTTGCCATGCTTTTTCTAGAATTAAACGGTGGTTTTCTTCTCAATCTGACTCCAAAGCCCGATGCATTCTTATTTCAAGATCAAATTAGGCATTTTTCTTGTTTTGTAAATGTTAGAGAGTTATATTATTATGTATTGACGTTATTGGGCTGGGCTGGTACTAGTTGTACTACACTTGTACTTGTCCTAAATTCTTTAGTATAAATATATATACAGGGAGCCTAACTACAATTAAGTTAGTGCACCCCATTCACTCTCTTTTCTCTGTCTTGATTTCTCTTAACAATAAATATCTTAAAGTTTCTATGGGAAGTCACTCATTAAATTTCATGGTTGTTATACAATTCAAGAGTTTGCTTTAGACTTGTGTATTGCAGCTTTTGAGGTTGATTTTTCTTTGTCCACTTTTGGTTGATCCTCCCCACTAATCAGAGCTATTGTATTGAGATCTCTAGTGATATATTAGATGATGAAGCAGAAACCTTTGATAGCTTTCAACGTATGTAATAGATTTGCTTGAAAAGTAGGAAATTCATGAATCATGAATATGCTATATTGTTTTGATTTGATGGTAGCAGGATTGCTTTGACATTTTTCTTACTGCTGTTACACTAATTTATATGCCATCGAATGTAATTTCCTAATAATTCTTTTGGTCATAAATTGCTCAATCATTCACAACTTCCTTAATTGGATTAACTGAATGCATTCTAGTAAGGTTGTATTTTTGCTTTCTAGTTCTCACTAGTTACTCATCACATGTCTTCGCAGTTTTTTTCGGATTTTGCCGTAAAATTTTTTGCTATTTGTAATCAAGAATATAAAGAACTTTTAGCAGGTTATTAGGATATTACATTTTGTGAATTTTCCAATTCCTTTGTTGTTGACTTGTTCTAAAAATTATGTGGTATTGCATGGATTGATGTTGTATATTTTCAAATATGTTCTGTATTTGTTTGTACAGTACATTTCCTTGCTATTCATCGGAATGTTGGTTGTGATATCAGTGCGTGGATTCTTAACAAATCTAATGAAGGTATTCATGCTGCTTTCAATTGCTAATTTTTTCCATTTGATGTTGCTTAAATTAGTTATATTAGTATATTTTACTGTTAGTTCAACAGCCTCTTAAAGAGTGTTCGTATTGATAATATTCCAATTCGTTTCCATCCGTTTTTATGGGGGCTGGGAAAAGCTTCATTTAAAGGCAGCTACTCTTCTGTGGAGTAGCTATATGGTTTTACACCTCCAAAACAGAAGGAAAATTGAAAGGCTGAACTTGCACAACCTGGGATGATCTACAAAAGAATCCAATATGCTATGGGTGAATAACAATGTACCTTTGCGGCAAGTATGTAAATGTATAATCTACCTCACCAGAGGCATAATTCAACCTTCCCAAGCAATATCGATATGCTTTTGCAATAGGTGTTTTTTATAAAAAAAAATGTAAGATTTTTTTGTCTCTTCTCCCCCTTGCATAATGATTAGTGACTAGTGTTTCCTTGAATTGTCTACCATTATCACTGAGCCCACAGAAGATCTGTATGCATAAAAAGGGAAAGAAAACATGCTTATCAGCAGTCTCCAGCAGAGACATGACCTGTCAGAAATAAGCAGCTGTCATCAGTAACTTATAATGTCAAAATCTCCACTTCTAGTGAACCTCCAATATGGGATGCCATCCTCATCACCATTGAAATAATGGCCGTCTAACATGAAGAAAAATTCATTTACCGATTTCAGTCAGTCATACTTGGGCCTCAAGAAGTACACTTCCAATGTAAATCTCCAATAGCCACTTTCAATACAACTTGGAACAAAAAACTCTCAAGAAGCAATGGCCACACCTGAAGTCATCTTATGATGCTTGGAACACAGAGAGCAACCCACAATTAAAGAGCCTAAGTATCAAGTTCTTTATTGAAGGACTATTTTTTTTTATATTGGTTTTCGATAAGTAATTTTCATAGTAATTTCTTTTATGAATTCTATTTGTTTATTTTTAGGTTCATTTGGAATAATTATGGTAGAACTAGAGTTGTAGCAAGTTACTATATGTCATATTGGTTAGGGTTATTTTAGAAGGATTTGTACTCGGACAAGTTTTATTATTATTATTATTATGTGTAAACCAAGAAAAAGTTTTCTTTCAGTTTTGAGTATATTTTCAAGAAATTCCCTTCTTTTGTGGTTGATTTGAGAGTTGTCTTGTGTATTTTAGAGTTCTTCTGCTAGGATGCTATCTAGTCCTATATCATGCTTCCCAGTACTGTTTGTCTTCACTAAATATAGTGAAGAGATACAGTTTGTCTTGCTGACTTATTATGAAGCCTAACTTTCACTCTTATTTTTTGGTGCATGCAGTTCTTTTTCGCTGTTTCAAGAGTTGGAAGTGGATCTTCAAGCAATGTAGTTCTGTTTCTGTCTGAGATAATGGGAATGTATTTTGTATCCTCTATTCTTTTAATCAGGAAAAGCTTAGCAACTGAATACAGGTATCAGTAGCAATCTGTGCATTAGAAATGTTTCAAATGATTTGAATATTAGAAACCTGTCCAGCATAATCAGAATTACAGAATTTAGGTGCTCTTGATTTTTACCTGTGGCTGAAAATAACAATGCATAAATACTAGGGTGAGAAAGGTGCACTGAAATGTTGAGTCGATGATTAATCAAGAATTTTCTTTTACAGAATAGAAAAAAAGTTGTTAATGAGAGAAAAGTGAGAAGATAAGGGCATCCTCATAAAAAAAATGAATGAAAGAAAGTGAAGATAAAAGGAAACCAAAGAATGAACAGCATCAATGTAGTAAAGCCTTTCAATCCTACTGGTATCTGGTGAAGAAACTCGATGAAAATAATTATCAGTAAAGCACCATAAGGAAGCCAAATAGACTACTGTTGGAATCAGTATGATGATTATTTCATCATATATTTGTTGACTATACAATCAGCAGACTAGTTTTCATTCTTTAGAACTCAACTCAAAGTAGTAGCTGACCAAAGTATGGTCCTGGAGGTTTGTTGCACTTGTCTTGATTGATGCAAATGTGGCATGCGTAAGCATTGGGATATATCCAGTTTGACTTTTCCCAGGATGATCAGCATTTGTCCTGATGATGTCTGATCTGAATCTCTTGGCAGGATTATTATAACAGAGGTATTGGGTGGTGATATCCAGTTTGACTTTTATCACCGGTGGTTTGATGCAATTTTTGTGGCTAGTGCATTCCTTTCACTGCTTTTACTATCTGCTCATTATACATCTCGCCAAATTGACAAACACCCAATTGATTGTGAGTATAATTATGCCACTTAAATCTGATTTAATCTTCTTACAGGCATTCTGAATTATAGATCTAGTTACTAGATTAATGAATTACTCACCATGTTCACTATTTTATTTCAATGTGGAACAGGAAATATACTCCCTAGGTGCATGTATAGTTTCTAATGCCACGAAAGGTACGATATCAGGCCACTAAACATATAGGTTTATATCTTCTAGATGGGTGCATTTCAATTTATTTGATAGCTGATAGAGGTTATTTACTGTTTTTATATGCCAGTGCATAGCTGATTAAACATCTGATGCTAGAAGAGATCATTGGAAATTGATCAGTTAAAGCTCGTGTAGAAAAAGAACATTTTGGACAGATGGCTTCTTTAGGCAATACTTGATGGTTGATAATACATCAAAATGGTGTATCATCCTAGTGTATCAGTTTGTGAGAGTTTAGGAAAATGGTTGATCACCTGTTGCTTTATTGTTTGATTGGTGGGAATCGTTCTCATGGTTTCTTTATGGGGTACTGGAAGATGCAGTGAGTAGTCACTTAGTAGTTTGGGGGGCTGTACGGCAACTACCAGTTCAACATTATTTGGAATCTAAACATTTGTGCCTTATATGTGTGAGACGATTGTTTGTTCTTCTACAGGGACGCAAATGTTGTATTCCCCCCCCCCCCTTTTTTTGCACTGCTTCAGATGATTTTCCCCTGTACTTCTGTTGTATCACTGTTTTTTTTTTAAACATTGTACTTCCGCTGTGCCACTGTTCATTTTTATTCATGTTTTCATTCATTGGGGGAACTTAGGTAAGTTCATCTGTGATACTGGAAATGATTGGGATAGGGTAATACAGAATCATCATTCTGATGCTTGATAAAGTCAAGTATAAAATCAATCCTGCATTTGGTATGGATTTGCCAAGAAGGAATGCAATACAAGGGAGCTATGGCCATGGCGGTTTCCAATACTTGCGTAGATGAGGGGAGAGTGAGTTTAGACTTTCTATCGTTATTTTTTGTAGAGTAGAATCACGTTTTAATTGATTGAGACATTATTCCTGGTATCCCGGAATCTTTAATCCAATTACCCAACCCTTGTGAGAATTTCAGTTACAAATAAGATGAAATTGAGTCTGATATAAATGGCTGTGTCATCTTAGGTGGTGTTTTTTATGGGTATTGCGCTAGTTTACGAGACGCATCATACATGAATAGAATTATTTTTATTAAAGTATTTTATGTAAATTTGTACTAGTGTGATTAATGTAATTCACGTGGTGTGTGTTTTATAGGATGAACACAATCCAGTTAAGTTGTGTCATGTGTACAAATATAAGCATGTGAAGTGTAAAAACATAATAGAGTGAACACTTATGTTCTTCTTTTAAAAATTTATCCGACATCACATTAGTCTTTTAGTTATTAATGATGTCTTAGTTATTAATGATGTCAAATTGGTCATTTAATAATAATTAATGTCATTAATTTTATCATTCAATTAAATGTAACTTTTAAAGATTAATTTGATGTCACACATATTTTACAAACAAATTTGATGTATTAATAAATGAAAAATTAATGTAAAGTTGTTTATATGTTTGGAGGACCAAAATTATTTACTCAACATAATATTATGTGGCAAAATGAGAATATATTAATAATTAATGTGTGAAAAATGAGTGTATTTTGGTAATTTACTTGAAAAAATAAGGAGGAAATGCATATAGATCTCTTCAATTTTAAAGTGTTTGCAAATAGTTATCATAAACTTTCAATTCATCAATTAGGTTCTTGAACTTAATGAATTCATGTAATTAATCATTCTATTCACTTATTGTTATATCACTAACAACATGTGACTAACAAATGATTATTCAACATATTACTGATCCATGAGTATAAATAACATGGTTATTAAAATTGGTTTGGACAGACTAGTTCAACTAGTGAACCGGTGAAAATTGGTTTGATTACGCCAATTTTAAGCAAAAACAAGTGACATGGCTGGTTGAATTGGCAGTCTAACAAGGTCATTAAATTTAAAAAAAAACCTTAAAATTTAAGGAAATCATAATTTTTAACTTGTTTATCCGATTTGGACGAATTATATATCTATTTCATATAACTTTTTTATATCTACGCCATTTCATATAAATTAAAATATCTTATTTTATGAGTTATGAACATTTTTTATGGGAAAAAAAGAGTTTTTTTAATATAAATTAAGTGTTAAATCTTATATTTATTCTTAAGGTCATCATTGTTCTCAAAATAATGGTACTTTAGTTGTTTATAAAGATAATTATTATCATATGTAATGTGTAAATTTATATATATATATATATATATATGTATACATTTATTTAATTTTATACAGTTTGACTAGTGACTTACTGATTGAATCAATGACTCATTGACATAATACCTTGATCTAGTCGATTACCGGTCTAAGTTTAATAACTATGATAAATTGTACTAATTAAATTTAAAAATTAATTTTAACATGTAATTATTTAAATATTTTTTATTTTTTATTTATTCTCTTATTATATATTATCTAACAATTACATGTTAAAATGTTTTTTTAAAATTTAATTATTATGATTTGAATACATTAATCAATCATATGTTAACACATATTTTAATAATTATGTATTAGTCACATGCCATTAGTGATTTATAGGTACGTAAGTGGATGAAATGATTAGTTGCATGAATTCATCAAATTTAAGGACTTAATTAATAAAATTAAAAGTTCATAATATCTATTTACAAACACTTTAAAGTTGAAGGGGTCTGTATGCATTTTTTCTAAAAAATAAAGTAAAATAAACTACTGTTTTGATTTTTAAAAATAAAAGATTAAGTTGATGAATATTTTTAAAAATAAATTTAAAAGGAATGTGCTTTGTGAAAAATATCTCACATGAGATAAAAAACGTAGTAAAGACTTTCAATGACTGAGTTCACATTATCAAAGACTTAATCCAAAAAATCTTATTAAAGTATACAATACCTAATTCCTTACTTCACTTAATAACTTTTGATTTCTTCTTTAATGTAACAATCAACAAACATCAGCAACAAGAAACAACTTCCTTATTAAATTCGTCCTTATAAGTCAAAATCAAAATCATATGAGGTTACTTCATGCCCTATAAAAAGGCCACATATACATTTAACTTCTCGAAATTTCTCTTGTACCCATGTTGTCAAAGCCTTAGCTTGTGTATTCTCTAAAAAGGAAAATGTTACTTAGTCATAATTACTTTATAAGAAAGTGAAACATAAAAAAGCATGTTTATTGACTTAGTTGAGATAAATAATCTTTACTATTTTACCTTATTCAATAATTACTCATAAACTTAATTAAATTATGACGAAATTTTAGTTTTTTTTTTTGCTGTATAGCACTACCCTTTTAAAAAAACATTTTGTATTTACACTTCATCAATAAAACTATCTTTTATTTCCTTTTAATCATTTTATGATGAACAATGCTATTAAAAAATATTTACAAGATAAATTTTGATAATAAATGTATAAAATTTAAATTATATGTTAATTTTAATAAAAAAATATTAATATAAATATGAAGATAAATTTAATAATATCAATAATTATAACTTTTTTTTATATATATAACCTTTCGCTAACAATGTGTAAAAAAAAGTAATGTTAATGAAATTAGTTCAGTTGGTGTTCATGTTAGCTACCTTAGGATGTCTTGAGTAAACAGAACCCTAACTTCATGTGGCTTCAATGATTCAGTAATTGTTGGGTTACTTGCAATGATACTTCAATGTTCAAGTTAAAAAATAAATGAAAAAAATGAAATATATTAACTAGAGTGAAGTCATACTTCTAAAATGAGATATCATATTTTTCGTAAGAATAAAAGAAAGGTGTATCCCTTTTGACAATAGTAATATTACTTAAGTAATGATACTTATAAAAAAAAAATTACTTACAGGCTCATCATTTATTCCAATATAATTCATTGAATAATAAAACTTTTCATAAAAAGTTTAATTTTTATTCATTGTCAATATAGATTTTTTTACACTATCATCCAATCATGTATTATCAAATCATTAAAAGAGTTTGACTATCACAACCACTACCTAGAAAGTCTAATTATTTTAATGATGTGTCAATAAATAATTGAATGATAATGTAAAATTTTTTTACACTGACAGTGAATAAAAATTAAATCCTTTCAATAATTGTTGAAATTTTATGAGTTGTTATGATATTTTAATAATTTTAATATTTAAGATAAATTGTTAATTATTTATTAATTATTAATTTTATAATAAATATTTAAAATTTTATTAAATATAATTAATAATTAATAAATACTTAATAACTTATTCTAAATATTATATTATAATAAAAAATAAAAAAAATAATTATAGAAATAATCTCCTATACGCCTAATTCGCGAGTTTGTGCAAGCATCTCTCTCATTTGTTTGGATCCTCGTCCTTGACCTTTTGCCTTGTTGGCCCTAATACTCTCTCACTTACTTTACCAAAGAAAAGAAATACACTCTCACTTCCTTCTTAGGCAAGAAAATTTGAAGATATACGCAAAATGTGCGGCACGAGCGCGTGCCACAGTGGCGTTACTGCTGACGCACGCAATCCTCACGCGCACCTATCCCACGTGTTCACAGTGACTTCACACGCAACTCACAACGCGTGTCTTACAAACTCACACGCGCACACTGCACCCTTACCTTCTTCATTTATTTCCTTTCAAAGTTTTAAAATAATAATCAATAATCAAAAATTAATAATCGACAAAAAATTAAAAAAAAAAAAAAAAGAATCTTACATGGGAAGACCCGCATAGAATCTACCAAGAATTTTTTTTGTAGGTTTTGCATTTACTCTGATTTTTATTTTCTGGCGTGTAGAAAATCTAGAGAGTGAAATAAAATTTGCGAGAGGAAGGGAAGAAAACCTATCTGAACACGCAGAAGAAATTGTTAGAGAGAGAAAGGGAGATAGAGATGAGAGAGAGAGGGCCGTTTAAGGCATCTTGGTTAGATGGATTCTCATGAGAAAAACCCATTTCCGAGATTTATTTTTTCACCCCTTCAGATCACAGAAAGAGAAAGTGAGAAAAAAAAGGAAGAGAATTTATGTGTTGATGTGCTAATTTGTTATTTATAAGTGCAAAAGGATTGTATCAGATCCTCTGTAATTTGCATGTCTTGTTTTCTGAACCCTTCACTTTGAATTCGCATTTGGTTGGTGGTCGTCACAAATAGTGAGAACTCTGATTTCCTGCAAATTCTAAGGGAGAGATTTCTGCGACTGGAAACTACATCTCCCGTTGATTGCTATCGGCAATGGCCGAACGCGAGGGAAGCGTGTGCAATGCGACGAAGGTGGTTTGGAAGCAAGAGGCATGTGAATTCATTCCCAGTTAGGGTTTTTATTTTGATTATTCGAAATTTCATTCTTTTTAATTGATTTGTTGTATAATTTTATTTTATGGGAACTTTGTTTTTTGTGGTATTGAAACGGATAACATTGGAGCTGTTGGGTACTTGTTCTGATAGGGTGAGCTAATTCAGTGTGTTGGTGGATTAGGGTTTGATTCGGTCAGTCGAAGGGGTTTTAGTTTTAGGACTTGGAGAAAATTTTCGTTTTTTGGGTTTAGTATTTCACTTGAATTAGCATTTTTAGGTTGTTGCAAATTCACGATCACTGATTTAGTTTCTGGGTTTTGACAGAAGTACTTTATGGATTACTACTTGCATGGTGTTTTTTGTTGTAAGAGTTGGGGAGATAGTTGTTAAATGTTAATGTAGTTTGGATTTACTTTCTAGATGACATCAGTATTGAGAGGGAGTTTCCGTATGCAAGGACCTCAAGTTGGAGCAGTCATGATGTTCAAGAGAACATGGTGAGATAACACCGTAATTCACAATCTGTTCTTTTTCTTCTCTTATTGTAATCCATTATTATTTTGTTGTTGGTTCGGAGATGTGAAATAGCAACTACATTTGAATCACATTGTTGTCTGGTAATTTTGTTTTTTCCCCATTGTTTTCTTCTTCTCATTCTTTCCTTTTTTTCTTCTGTCATTTGTGTTAGTGTCCTATTTAGTACTGCAGTAAAACTTTAACATTGGCGGGAGCCTTAGCCTTGTAAAAAGAATTAGTGAGACCTAAATTCTCATTAGTGGGAGTCTGAATCAAAGGTTTCATCTTTCTTTTAACTTATGCTTTGTTTATACTAGGTATCGCCTGAATCTGGAAAGAAGTTCGTCAAATATTCTATAATTCAGAACGCTGATATGAGACTCGAATCAGGGACTTGTAACGTGTGCTCAGCTCCTTGTTCATCTTGCATGCATCTTAACTGTGCTCTCATGGGGTCAAAGGGTGAAGAATTCTCTGATGAAAACTGTCGCTTAGGGGAGGCTAATCAGTATTCTATGGATGAGGGTGATGGATCTTCTCTTAGGAGCCGAGCTTGTGAAAGTTTGAAGCATGCTGTCAGTGAAACCAGTAACATGCTCAGTGTTAATTCCAGTCATGATTCTCTATCTGAAAATGCTGGGAGTAGACGTGCCTTATCAAATAAGTATCAGGATCCCAAGTGTGTAGAAGGTCTTGATGACAACAATTATTGTATCAGTAGAGCCAGTAATGCTAATTTAGTGAATGGTAGCCATCAAAGGAATGCAGACAGAATAAACGTATCATGTAGTTCAACTTCAGTTAGTCAACTAGGGGCAGATGGATCTGGAAGTGCACCATCTGTTGACATGTCCGGCTTGTCTGAGATTCTCTCTTCTAAAGATGCAGATACCTGCCATAGCTCACCTAAGGTACAAAGCCTATATGGACAATCTCAAAATGGCAAAGGTCTTTCAAGTAGTCCAAGCTTAACGGATCTGGAAAGGGATTCATGTTCTCATATCCCAGAAAACTTGTCGAAATGCTCTATGGAAAATGTTGATTCATCATTGACCAAAGAGAGAGCACCTATTATTGTTTCTGTTGAGAAATCTCTTGCAGATAAGGATTGCCTTATTAACGGTACTGCCAAGGTTTCACTAAAAATATATCCAAAGTCAGAAGCAGATACTGACCATGATGTTGGCAATGCTAAAGATGAAGATCATAAATATTCAGTCCATGACGGACTGCATGAGAAGGCTGAGGAGCTGGGTAAATCACCTGGCATGCCAGAACCTCAATCTGAAGATGAGAGTGATGAATCAGATGTTGTGGAACATGATGTGGGTACCTTTCCTTTCATTCTGTTAGTTTATTTTTCACTGAAACTAGACTTTACAAAGATGAAAATGGGAGGAGTAGAATGTAATGGCTTAAAATTGGATGAATTTTTATAATTTTTTCTGTTTTCATCTCATTTGACAACAGTATTCGTTGTTATTACCAACATCCAGCCCAGTCTAAGTTCAATTAAGGATTTATTTGTTGCTGTTTCTTTATATTTTGTGCATGATCGCAAGTTGTGCTTCCCTTTTAGCTTCTTTTTTAGGGCTACTTTAAATGACTCTTTTTCTCTGGCGGGGCTGCATATATGAATAATGCTGTGCCCTTCTTGTGGATTAGTATACAAATGGAAGCAATTTGATTGATGCTTACTTCAGAGTTCAGACTAAGCACTAGCACTACCTATGGATGGACTGAGGGACCATATTGAATATGGAAGTAGTTCCTAATTATAAAATGGATTAGTACCAATTTGTCTAGTTGAAGAAGTGAGGAAAGGGGGGCTTTTCCCCTGGGATGGTATTACCATTTTTTCCCATTCGTAGAGTTAGAAATGCCTTTCACCCCCCCCCCCCCAAAAACCCATTTTTTTCCTTCTTCTTCTCCCCTTCCTTTTCTCCTCTTTATATTCTCAAATTGCTTTGTTTCTAGCCTATAATTGAATTTTACAGTTCTAATAAATTTTGATTTTAAGGTCACTATGTCTTTTACACTATTGAATATACTGGGCTGTTGAAAACATGTTGTCTTCAGTTTTACTTTTAAACTCGACAATGAAGAGTCAAAGATCCTGGTTCTGAAAGCAGTTTGCAAAAGTGACTACACCATCATAAATTTTATTTGAAGTTAACTTTACATATATATGTGCCGTATGACAGGACTCATTGGTAAGAAGCATGTGGTTCAAATCTGATCAATATGCATGTAACCATATGAAGCAGAAGCACTCAATTTATCTATTTAGTAAGTTGATTTGGTAGATGCTTGCTTGTGTAGACATAAATAAAATTATGAGGAAATATAAATATGAAGATACATGTATGCATACTCTCAATGATCTTTAGCTTTAGGGTAATGCTGTGCAATCAACTCTTAGTTTATAAATATTCCAGATAATGTCTCTCCCTCCTTCATATTCTCTTTACCTCAACTTCCATTTCTCATGTAAACTTTTCTGATGTTGCCTACTGAGAGGAAAAGTATTTTATTTATTTATTTATTTCTGATTTCATTGACTGGAAAATAGGTAAAAGTATGTGACATCTGTGGAGATGCTGGTCGTGAGGATCTACTCGCCATATGTAGTAGGTGCAGTGATGGTGCAGAGCACACGTATGCATAAGAACCTTTCACATTATCTCTTCTTAGCTTCTGTTATATTGTTGCGAAGTCCTTTCACTAATAATATTCTTATTTCTTTGAATCAGCTACTGCATGCGAGAAATGCTTCGGAAGGTCCCTGAAGGGGACTGGTTATGTGAAGAATGCAAATATGCAGAGGAGACTGAAAATCAAAGGCTGGGTAAGAGTGAACTTGTATATAGTTTTTAAAAAAGATAGTGTTCTGGTGTCTGAAATTTTGCGCCCTTTATTCTTTCTGTGTATACATAATTATTTCTTTCAGGATCTGAATTTGCATGATACTGATGTTGAAATTAGTATAAGCATTCAAGTACCCATATCTATGGCTGTATGCTAACATATTTGTGGAATTGAATTTGTGCTTCAGATGTTGAAGAAAACAAAATCCAGAAAGTTTTGACTTCACAAGTTTCTGGAAAAAGGCATTCTGAAAACTTAGAAGTAGCTATAGCAGCAAAAAGGCAAGCTCTTGAATCAAGCACAGGATCACCGAAAGCATCAAGCCCCAAGAGAATAGTTCCACTGTCACGAGAATCTTCACTCAAAAGCTTAGATAAAGGAAAAGTGAAGCCTGGTCATCAGATGCCCATTCGTAATCACCCTGGTGGTGATGACATAGAAATTGTTCGCTCTACTTTCACTGGTCCTCGGAGTCAAACTGCAAAGAGTATGGATTTATCTTTCATCTGTTATGCTTTATTGCAACTCTATTTTTTTTTTCTTTTGTGCCTTTTAAGAAGCTGTGGGTTCCTTGACAAATGTTGTATCATGTCTCCATGGGTTTCATATATTTCAAGCATAATTTTTTTTGTTTTTATGAGTAGGTACATTGTTGAAGTCTAATTCATTCAATAACTTCAATTCCAAGCCAAGAGTCAAACTCGTTGATGAAGTTGTTCCCCAAAAGCAGAAAGTGGGTGGTGAACATACTTCTAAGAATATGGAGACACCTGCCCGGATGATAAGCAAATCAATGTCATTCAGATCCTCGAATTTGGGCCGTTCAAGTGCTACCGAATCAAAAGTTAAAATGCTTCCTTCTAAGTCTGCAACTGCTCAGGATTTGAAAGGATCAAGACATGCAAAAGAATCAGGTGCATTTGACAGGAAATTTCTGTCTAGGATTGATCGACCTGTGGTTTGTTCAACCATGGCTAGTACTGTTGTTTCCACATCTAAGGGTGATCAGAAGCTTACACCTCGTGGTGAAACCGTTAAACCTTCAGCAGTTAAAAACAATCAAGAGTTGAAGGTCAACCAAGATGGAAAAATAAGCATATTATCAAAGTCAACGAATAATATAAGCCGTAAATGTTTGGAACCTCAAGTTAGTTCAGGTGTGATATCGATTGGAAGCATGTTATTCCTGTTATAGTATTTTTATTTTTTGCCTTCTTTTTTATGGGTCAATTTGCTTCCCTTGATATTTTAGTTTCAGTGTAATAAAGGCATCATCTAGTAATTTTCCCCTTATTTTAGTTTCAGTAGGAGCATCTTCCAGTGGTCGATTTTGTGCTTGGAACTAAGTTATCTGCAAAGATGATTTCTTATTTAGTTATTCTTTGAATTTTGCAGAGAGATCGTCAACCAGTGTTGATGAAACTCTACAGGATGTGCTGCCTCGATCACGAGAGACATCAAATCAGGTTGAGAAAACCAAAGATAGTTCTAGTGATCGTGTTAGGTCAGGTGTTACTACTGCTTCAAAAAGCCCATTCTGTCAAAAATGTAAGGATTTGGGCCATCCTACAGAATGTTGCACAATCGGTAGTACAAAGGAATCTGGTGCTGAAGTATCAGCTTCTGCCACAAGTAGTTCAAAAGAGGAGATGCATAAAGGTAATAATAGATTGAAAGCTGCAATCCAGGCAGCTTTGCTTAGAAGGCCTGAAATATACAAGAAGAAAGAAGTACCTGATCAAACTGATGAGTTTCCTACATCGGGCACAGACTTGAATTGTGAAATCTCTTCACAAGACCAAGTGCTGGTTTCCAACACACCAAAGAACAGTATATCTGCTGAAGAAACCCATGAGCGGGAGGAAATCCTTGAGAAATCTTCATCTGAAACTTCCAAATGTTCGTCTGCCAATGATTTGAAGCAACTTAGCTTTTGTTCAACTGATTTTGGTTCTCAACTGGGAAAGTCAGATTCCATTGATCCTGCTGTTGGAAAGCCTGTAGTGAGAGACTTGTCTAATCAAGCTTTGGCTGTCTCAAGTGTTCTTTCAAAGTTGTCAGCCATTCCAGAATATGAATACATCTGGCAGTATGTAACATCTTGTGATGAACTATTTTGTCTTTTGTTCTGGATTGCTCTTGCTTTATTACTGTTGACGTTTTGCCATAAAATGTGTTCTACATGAGATTTGTTGTTTGCATGCAGGGGTGTCTTTGAAGTGCATAGAAGTGGAAAGCCTCCTGACTTGTATACTGGAATTCAAGCACATTTATCCACTTGTGCTTCCCCTAAGGTTCTTGAGGTAGTGAGCAAGTTTCTACTTGAAGTTCCCCTCAATGAAGTTTCTCGCTTGAGCACATGGCCTTCACATTTTCATCAAGGTGGTGCTAAAGAAGATAATATTGCACTTTACTTCTTTGCCAAAGACATTGAAAGGCAAGTATATGAATATCATTCTTTTATTGACAGTAGGCTATGAAGTGCAAACATATTTCTTTGTTTTCTATATTGTAATTATTTACTTTGTTAATGATTTTCTGATACAGTTACGAGAGACACTACAAGGATCTATTGGATCACATGATTAGAAATGATTTAGCACTTAAAGGAGTTTTTGATGGTGTCGAACTTCTCATATTCCCATCCAACCAGCTGCCTGAAAATTCACAGCGTAAGAAAAAATTATTCTAGACCCTTGCTAAACAATCCCCCATAGTAGGCAACTTGTGAATGAATGCTTATGGGTTTGGCGTTGTGTCGAAGTTTATGCCTGCATTAGTGTTGAAGGAATGTAGAAATTTAGTTCATATGCAATTTTGAAATGTCTTGGGGCAAGACTGAATGGGAATTCTCTCTTACGAAGAGTAGCTTGCTTCTGTTCGAGAGTGCATTTTATATTTTATTGTTATAAAAGAAATGCTACATGGACTTGGGTGATTATATGCCTGGTTGGTGATCCCCATTCATTTTGAATCAGGATTCTATATATTGTTTTATAAGATGTTGGAATTATGAGTAAGACTAGTCTGGATGAAATACATGAAGGCCAAAAAGAATGAGAATGTTTTATATTGAATTTTATCTTAGTCAGAAGTGATAATTTGGCGTTCATCCAGTAGGCATTAGTTTGTCAGTAGCATTGTGCTTTGGCCAAAACATTTTCTCCTTTTCCCCCCTTTTGATCATTGGTGGGCTGTGCACAGTTTAGCAGTTTACATGACTGAAATTTTAAATGCACATTTATGTGACAACTTTTTTAATAAGAATTAAATTGTTTAAATTCACCTATTACTGCATATGTTAAAACTGCTGAAATCCTATCTTTTTCTGCAGGTTGGAATATGTTGTTTTTCTTATGGGGCGTATTTAGAGGGAGGAGGATTAATCATTCAGATTCTGCTAAAAAGATTTATATTCCCAGTTTGAATGTGATGCCAATTGATAAGGATTTTCCAACTGCTGTCATGACTTTGTCTGAAACCCGCTGTTCGCAAAAGCGCGTGGATGATGAATCAATTGCTTGTGGTAAAGCATGCAGTGCACTTCTCCCATCCACTTCCATAGACCAAGGTCATATTATGGTAAGTAGGAATTTTGATATCAAAGAAACTATTTCTGACCAAACAAGTAAACTTAGAGAAGCAAGATAGTATAATCGACACCAAATCTACATCAAGGGTTCCAACAAGCAGTACACAATTGTGTCAAGAAATGAATTCCCCCTGTTAATGTTTTTATCCTTAAATACATAACTTAATAGACTAAGTAGTTCCTGTTTACTACTTGATATAAAAATCTGCTTGCATGCACTTGTAGTGATGTCAACATTGTGATCTGATTATGGTCTCCTATGCTATTTAAGTTAGAAATGCTATTTTGATTCCCTATATTATAGAATATGTAGATATTGCTTTGTACAATTTTTGTTAGGCTTTGATGGTCCTATAATGAGATTTTTTTACCGCCAAGTTTGCTGGTCTAAAATGCATGTTGCTTTGTGGTCGAGTTATTAATAATATCAAGTTAGAACAAAGCTTAAATTATTATATCAAAGGGAAGATAAAACAGGTTTGTGGGATACATAAGTATAAATATAATAAGGTAATGCTGCAAATTATACCTACCTTGAGATAACTAATTAGAAACTTTTTTGTTCTATCAAGTGTAAGTGTTATCTTTGCTTTCAATCATCTCTCATGGTTTTTTGAAAGATGTTTTTGCTTTATGCAGAAAGATAGTGTACTAGAACATGGTCAGTACAGAGAGTCTAAACCTCCTGAAGCAATGGGAACAAGTGTAAGTAGTAGGATTGTGGAAACAAAAACTGATTCTGATATTTCTTTTAAGCAAGAGAACTCCTTGTCTTCCGGGATTCTTTCTGTTAACAATCAAGAGATAGGTGCTGCAAGCAACATGGATAAAATTTCAGAGAGAATGAACAATGATGAAGTTCAACGAAGGCCTAAGAGGAAACAGATAGGAGATGATCTCGATATTGACATGGAGGCAGCATTTCAGGCAGACCTGACTACAAAAGGGGTCAACTGTCAGCTACCTAATGATAAAAAAATTCAGCATATAGATCTTTCAGACACAGTTATGCAGGCTTCTGCTGTTAGTTGTCAGAAAATGCCTTGGAATGGGGTAAATGGCATATTGGAAGATGGAGAAAGTTCTAGCAAGAAGCTGAAGACAGGTTTCAGTGGAATTTATGGATGTTGCAGTTCTGGAGGTAGGGACTCTTTTAATGACAGCTTTGCATCACTTGCAAATGATCTTGGTTCTTGTTCTTCAGTTGAGGACAAAGGATGTGAAGAAGCTTGTGATGAGAAAATCATCCGTGAGGACTTCGGATCGATGGAAAGAACCTTCTTTCCTGTTGATACGCATAATAAAAGTGATTCACGATTGGTGCTGAATAGCATGTCACTGAAAGGGCCTCATGATTACGAGGACCAATTTCAAATTGGGATTCCGAATCTTGAGCTTGCTTTAGGGGGTGAAACAAAATCACCACATAAGGGTATGCTGCCTTTCTTTGTTGGGGCAGTAGACAAGAAAAATAACCAGGAAAAGCCTCCAGATAGCCTGGCAGAAGAGCCAGAGGACGATGGTGTTGCTGCATCTCTTTCCCTTTCTCTATCCTTCCCATCTTCAAGCAAGGAACGCATCAAACCTGTTTCAAATTTGCCTGATGGGCACCATGTGAATACTTCGTATCTCCTTTTTGGGAGATTCGCAGACAAATAAATCTGCTGGTATTTCCAATCATGTACATTATCTTGTTGCAGATGCCTTTGATAAAGCTATAGTCCATCATGTATGATAATCTTCCAGCCCTTATACAAAGGAGCCATCGTCCTCCTGTTCATGTGCCCGGCAAGAGTCAATAAGTTTTTTTTTTTTTAACTCCTTTGTTAAATACATGCTTTTGTATTATCTTTTTGGTTTCAGAATGCATAGTTACGGCTGTTTGTATATAGAGAGAATTCAAGCCGGCGTAATTTCAGAAATGTTACTAGGAACTTGCGGATGACTATTTTAATGACAGGGTTTCCTCTGTTCCTGGCTCCATCATCAGTCGTTTCTATTGTTATACTTGATGAACACTTAATTAGTTATTTGTTGCCCCCAGTTGATTAAAATAGATTAGTGAATGTGAGATTCATGATTTCGGAAGGTGGTAAGGAGTCCCTCTGCTTGGTTGTTCTTCCTGAAGTCAGATGACATGTGATGTTAAATATAACAGATGTCACGGTTTAAAGTTATACGAAGGCTGCATGTTTTATCTCTCGAGAAATGTATAGTATTTAATTTTAATTTATTGTCAGTGTAAAGTTTTTTTACATTATCATTCAATCATGTGTTGATATATTATTAAAAGAGTTAGATTTTTTAAGTGGTTGTTGTGATAGTTAAATTCTTTTAATGATTTGATAACATATGATTAGAAAATTTATACTAATAAGAGATTAAAATTAAACTCAAATATAAATGCTTTGTTAACTAAAATTTCTGCTATAGTGACCCAGAAAGTCGGGACACTGCATGTAATGGAAGTTTGTTGGTTCTAGGCCTCATGTTCAAGGTGAAATAGGCCCGAGCGCATACTGTCAGAACCTCCAACGTCCTTAAGAGTATGTTTGGAGAGAAAGAGAGAGAATAGGTAATCTTTTATTTTTAAATTAAAATAATTATAAAAAGTTTATAAAAATAAAAAAGGCTTGATTAGAATATTATATGAAAAAATTTTATTTTATTTTTCTCATTTTAAAAAATTATTAAATAAAGAGAATAAAAATTTAAAATAAAAAATTATTTTTTCTTTCCAAAGTCCTCCATCTAAACAATACTTAATAAAAGTTAAGGAAAAGAATACTAAAACCACGAAGAAGAATCACGAGAAAAAGAAGGCTTTTTGACCATTTTATCCTTGAATTTTAAGTTAATTATCAAAATATCATGTTTTCTAAACTAATTATTCGTACATTGTCGTTTTTGTCACGCTAGAATTTTATCTTTTTTAATTTTATTTTCACGTGGGTCATGCTAATATGATTGACGTGATTCACTTGGATTACTCCAACAAGTGGATCACACCATCTATGTTGGTGTAACTCATATGACATTATCCACATGGTAACGCTAAAGCAAATGGCATGACCCATAAACATTGAGGCAAATGGCGTGACCCATACATATCTGTGATACTTGATCAACGTGAAACTGTTGACACATATGAGTCACGACATTTGCCTAAGGTTTATGAGCCACGTCATTTACCTTTACATTTATGGGTTACGTCATTTTGCTTTATCGTTGTCATGTGGATAACGCCATGTGAGTTACACCAACACGGTTGGCATGATCCACTAGGTCTAGCGTGACCCAGTGGATCACGCCAACTGTGTTGGTATGACCTATACAGTATTAAAAAAAAAAAAGAAATTTAGCGTGGTGAAAACAACAATATATACATAATTAATTTGGAAAGCAAGATATTTTGATAATTAGTTTAAAAATTAAGGATAAAAGAGCCAAAAAACAAAGTCATACAAGAAAGTCCTATTTCTCAAGGAATGATAATAAGACAAATATGAAGCCTAGTGATGTACTGCGTTGTGTTTTGTTGCAATGTGTTTTACACATTTTATGTGACATTGGGCTGGCAACGAGTGAAGTTAGTGTACTAGCTACTCATGGCTGAGTTAGCTAACATGTCAATAAACTAAGTTCATGAACTTGAGTTGAAAATTTTGACTTCTTTAATAAATGAGTTGAATTTAAAATTTTATATATTTAACTCAATAACTCGTGAATTAACTTCATATATATTAAGATATATAAATATTTGATTTTGTTTTAAATTTAATAAATTTTTTTAAAATAAATGTGTAAACAAATATATATTTTGTAACTTCAAAATTCATCCTTAAAAGTTAATAACTCACGTCGTCTATGAGCTCTAATCCATACATAAGGACTTTATTTTTTATTATATTAGCCTTATTTATTGGTTTTGGGTAAAGTAGTCCATTATTTTATTGTTGTTGGGTCAAGTGGTCCACCACTCCAAGTGTTTCGCATAGGAATTCTAGCAGAAGGACAAAGCGTGGTGTGTTGGCTCTGTTATTTGGTGGCAACGTGCAAAATGCAACAGGCCAGCAGCAAACGAGTAAGTCTCTTCCTTTGTTCTTTCTTCTGTTGTTTTTCTTTTTCTTTTATTGATTCTTTATATATTTGGTCTGGTTGTGTTTCTTCTGCTTTTGATTCTTTACTATGTCTGTTTTGTTCATGTTAGAAGGCATAGTTTGAAGGCATAGTTTGGTTGGAACTTCTGAGTATATATTTTGCTGAATATGAGTGATTTTAATGTTGAGTTAAGTCAAATTATGTACAGATTTTGAACTTGGTTTATTAAACTTGTGAGCTGAACTTGAATTAAGAAAATGGGTTATTTTTTTATTGATTTAATTTCTATCTACTGTTAGTGTAAAATTTCTTTATACTATCATCCAATCATATGTTGCTAAATTATTAAAATAGTTAGACTTTTTAGATAGTTATTGTGATAGTCAATTCTTTTACTAATTTGGCAACACATGATTGAATGACAGTGTAAAAAAACTTTACACTGACAGTGGATAGAAATTAAACTCTTTTTTTATTAAGCTCAAGCCCAAGCTGAACATATTGTCATCGAACTGAGCCTAACTCAGCTCAACTTAACTCGATTCATTTTCACTCTTATGTAACGTTAATGCATGTTAGAATGCTTAAAATTAAAACAATAGCAGTTGAAAATGATCAATATATTAAATTTAATGTAGAGAAGTTATAATAATATTTGAACAAATTTATATTTATGCAGTTATCGCATATTCTCATATAAATTATTAGATAATACTTTCTGTCTTATTGTAACTTTTTTGGAAGGGTCCTCTTAACTAATTTAAAAATCATTTAATACTTTTTAATAAACTCTTAATTACTAAAAGAAAGAAAGTATTAAATACTATTTAAGTTTCTAAAATATTAAATACTCTTTAAAGGCACCGTTTACAAATGTTTTTTTAACAGTCCAAATTATATACATATTTCATAAAAGTTTGTATAAATATCTTTTCTCATATTTACAATAGTTTTGTTTTGGGTAATTTTTAACAGCAACGGGCCTTTGTGCAAAAATCAAAGCATGTTTGCTAAAGCATTTGCTGAATGCTATAAATACTTCCTTCCTCCAAATGCGAGTTGGCATAGGGAGGATGTGAAACAAATATGCTCTTTTTTTGGTTTCAAAGATATGACATTGCTAATTAGTGTTATTGAGACATTATTTAAAAAATATTTAATTTTTTCCATAAAAAAATTTATTTAAAAAATATTAAATATTTTTTAATTTCTTAAAATATTAAATATTTTAATTTATTATGTAATATTTTTTATTTTAATTTCTTAACAAATATAATGAAAACACTCGTCAGCAAATACACTACACAAAACTTCGTCGACTAAAGTGGAAACTACAAGCCAGCTTCGTAATTTTTTTTTTGAAAAATGACTTAATAGTGCAGTCTATAATAAATAATTATTGTTTACTTCAACTTAAAAAATTAATTAAGTATTCAACTACATTAACTAATAATTTACATATTGTTAACTACGTATCAAGTATAAGAATGAAAATAATTTATTAGTTAACCGTATATAAATTATTTATTAATGTAGTTGAATACTTGATTAATTTTTCAAGTCGAACCAAACTGGTATTATCTTTCACAAGAAGAAATAAATAATCATTCTTCCTTTTTTTTTGGAAAAATGACTTAATAGTGCAGCTTGGAAGAGATAATTATTTTTTGGTTCGACTTGAAAAATTAACCAAGTATTCAACTACATTAATCAATAATTTATATACTGTTAACCACGTATCAAGGATCAAAATGAAGATAATTTATTGGTTAACTGTATATAAATTATTAGTTAACGTAGTTGAATACTTAGTTAATTTTTTAAGTCGAATTAAACTAGTATTATTTTTTAACAAAAAAAAATTAAAGAGTCATTCTCTTTTTTTTTTAAAGTAAAAATAGTTTAAGAAAAAAGAAAGTGCATCCAGCTCAACGAACTTCCTAGCTTTGTTACAAAGCTAACCTACCTACTGCCATTTGATTGGCGCTGTAGCTGACACTAAGCACAGCCTGGTGAACTTTCAATAAATGTTCCCTAGTTGAGGGGCCCTAATATGGGTCAGCGTTTTCCGACAGTTCAGGCATTATTAGCCGATTGTTGGCTGGAACGACGAATCCAAGTAAACAGAATAGAGAAGACAAAAAGTAAAGAAATGACTAAATTTTTTTATTTGATTAGGTCATCCTCAGGAGAGGATAGGTCTATCCTAACCTCAGCTCATAGTTTTATTAACGGGAGAAACACATTTTAATTACACCAAGAAAAAATTATTTTATTTTATTTTATGAATTGAATTAATTAAACATTAATTTAATTTAATTAATAATTTATTTATAATTAATCACATATTAAGTATTAAAATATTATTAATTTAATTAATTTAATTTACAAATTAAAATAAAATATTTTTCTGAAGTAAAATGTAACAAGCTCATGGCTAGCTCACTTGACTCCGAGTGATCTATCTTCTTGCCATCATTGGCTGATGGCCATCAAAGTTACTGCATCTTTCCCCCTCTCGGAGTCTGCATTTCCAGCAGCATTCAATAGTATGTTACTCCGATGGCATTTTGGCAATTTGTATTAAAACTAGTTTCATAAGTTTCTAACTAATTTGATGTTTTTGTGATTTTCAATTAAAGAAACAAGTTTCATGATCCTTCACCCAATTATACCAATTATTAACTTCCGCCAGAGTAAGTGAAAATGTTTTTTAGACAAACTTAACAAGGCCATATATACTGAAAGACACATATTATTAAATGTAGTAGTAAATATTTTTTTTATTATTATGTGAGCAAATGTTAAAATTTTAAATTGTGCATAAAATGATAAAAGTGGGTGCAACGAGGATAATTGAAGTTTAAATAGATTTTATTGAATTCAAATTTTGTAAGTGTAGAAAATAAAATGAAATACGTATTTGCAAAAGTATAAATAATACTAGTTAAATACAATAATTAATTAATTAATAATGCATGAGATTTAAAAAAAAAATACAAAAAGAAAATTGCATGCTTGAGGGTGGGAAATCCAAAGGGAGCACACTGATAGTTTACAGAGGTGGATCAATCAAGGCCTCGACGGAGTCCTCACATGGCTGCCTTTCCTAAAATTTTATACTTGAAATTTTCTTACTAAGAACCCTTATTGAATGGCTCAAATACCCAAAAAGATAACATTTCACATGGTATGATTTTTATTTAGAATTTAATTTTGATCAACTACATTATATTTCAATAATGTTTTAGCACATTATTAAAAGAATTAAATTTTTTAATTAGTTGTTGTGATAGTAAAACTCTTTTAATGATTTGTCAACAAATAATTAGATGACAAGATAATTTTTTTTACAATGATAGTATATTAAAATTAATTTTTTTATTTAAATTATCAATTTATTATAAGGAATTTCTCTAGTATCCTTCATTTTTTTAGAATACAGATATTCTTTCATAATAAGTGGTCATTATTTAGACATGTATCTTATTTATTGAAACATAATTATTTTATTTGTATTTTAATATTTATATTTTAATCAAGTAAATACTTGACTAAATATTAATTATTAATTACTAAAAATATTGATACCTTTACAAAAACAAAGAGTACTGAAAGATTTTTTTTGTTATATTAACTTTATATATCAAAATTTAAATAATTAATTAACAATAAATTATAATTACATAGTTCATTCTTTTGTTGTGAAATTAAATAGTTCATTTTTAATATTTGAAAATTATATATTCTATTAATCTTAATATATACAATGTTGTATAAAATAATTTTGATTGATGTAAACTTTTATAAATATAATCTAGATGATAAGAATTTCTAATTCAATTCTAAAATTTTTAAAGAAATTTATCTAATGATAAGAACTTCTAATCTACGCTTGAGTATTTTATGATATGTCTTGTGCGTGTATGAATTAATTTATTTTGTATTTAAAAAAGTTTATAATTAAAATGTTAACTTTTAGTTAAAATGTTGCTCTGCTAAAAATAAGTTAAACTAAACTTCCACAGGTCGATGGCATGCAAGACTGATCGCAGCATATATTTATTTTTGTTTGCTTATTAGAAAGAAGATTGTGGGGAGGGATACATCCTTGGTAGGAATGAGGGAGCCAATCTTCTCCGATGGAGACCTTGAGTTGAAGATGATCACGCAAAAACTTTTAAACACCATCTAAAAAGGAGATCACGTGAGGCGTTTGGGGGAGAAAAGAACATGTGCATGTCAACACATGCGTGCAAGTATGCTCATGGCATGTGATACTTATGCTCACCATGTCCCATGTCAGCGAGTTACTAACATATTCCGACTAGTTGGAATGGAAATGGTAGGAACCAATTATACGTCGAAATCAGTTACTAAAATTTAAACTAGACTAGCGTTGTGTGTACCTCTCAAAACTAATTGAATAATTCATTTTTTACAATAATTTTTTTCTTTTTAGTTTGAAGTTTCTAAATTTGTTAGCAATTGAAAAATATGAGACGTAATTCAGTGTTAAGTGTTAATAAAAAGATGAACAAAAGAAGATAAAAATGAGAGAATGAGAAAAGTAGTAAATTGATGAGAGGCTGAGAAAATTTGTGAATTGATAAAGGAATGGAAGAGTACGTGAAATGGTGATATGAATATTTAATATAAATTATTAAAAAAGAACGATGAGAAGATGCTTAAAGAAAAGTTAAAAGTTTAAAATTTTATAAATATGTTGATGTGACTCAAATTAAGAGTTTAAAATCATGAGAAATTATTTATGTAATTGAATAATAAAATTAAAATGAGAATTAAAAAAAGCTTAAAATAACTAACATGGCGGTGCTATAGCTTGCAAAAAATAAACACCTAAGGAAAAGCTTAAAATCTTATAAATATGTTGATGTAGTTTAAATTAGGAGTTTAAAATCATGAAAAATTACTTGTGTAACTGAATAATAGAGTTGGAATGGCAATTAAAAAGAATTTAAAATAACTAACATGACAGCACTATAACCTGCAAATTTGAATTTATATATTATAACTAAAAAAATTAATTTCAAAACGAAATGAAATGACTAATTAAATCTCTATTTTATCATGTCATTGTGAATTATAATTTAAATATACTCCATATAAATAGTTATATTGCTTAGTTACAAATATGTATGATTCCGCATTTCAATTGCAAAATGCAATTACATGAAACAAACAATTTCATTTTTTGAAATTATCTATTAACCATCTTATCATTCTTCATTTATAAGCAACTAGTCTATGCCTTCATCAATTTCACGGAATTCTTGGATTTTTGTTTCTTTTATATTTTATGTGTTTTTTTCTTCTCATTTCATATGTTTGTTTTGTTTTTAAAAAAATTATACTTATAATAATAAATTTTAATTTTAATATTTTATGTATATTTTAATTATAGCATACGCTACCGTAAATTTACGAAGTATTTTTACTTTTTATTTTATGTGTTATTATTATTATTATTATTATTATTATTATTATTATTTAGTACTTTTAATAATATAATTTTATCTTGATATTTTAGGAAAAAGTAAGAAATTGTAACCAAATTTTTTGGAGCTGCATACGAGGCAAGTGAGCAGTGAAAAAACGTTTCTAACAGAAGGCATTGCACTTGGCCAGCTGTCCATGTTGACAAAATGGGGCGATAACATATGAGAGGGAGATACTGAATATGATTTATATACATTTGAATAAAAAGATTGAATATTATGTTAAATAAGAAGTTGAGAGTAGTTGTGGTAATTTGATGTGGTTATTGAATTGTTAATTATTTATTAATTTTTAATTTTATAATAAATATTTAAAAATTTATTAAATATAAATAATAATTAATAAATAAGAAATATTCTTAATAAATTAAGTGTTATGATATTTTAAAAGTAAAATTTATTTTATAGGCAAGTTTTAAATTAAATAACCAACAATGATATAAATAATTGAAAAAAGAGTAAATAAACATCTTAAATTTTGTGTTATTTATAAATAAATATCATAAATTATAAATTTTTTTGATTTAACTCTTAAATTAAGTTAATTATTATAATACATCTTTCTATTATTTTTTTGTCAAGTCAGCAATAAAAATGTGACGTGACTTGATCAATACTGTTTAATTTTATTAAATCTTAATTATTGATTTAATTATAATTTTTTATATGTTTATATAATTTTTTATTTAATTTTAAAAAATTAAAAGTTATATGTTTTCATCAACCCGCCATCTTCACCTCCGTCTCCCAGTACTCCCTCGGCGGCATCACTTAGGTCTTCGCCGGCCACGTCGATACCATCCAACTCGCGGCCATCTCCGTCGAGAACTCCGTCATCGTCGGCTTCTGCTTCGGCATCATGGTAAGCTCAGAAAAAAAAAAAACTAGAAACCAAAAATGATTAACTGGGTTCTCATCATTTTCAACAAGAAAAAGCAAAGCATTGATTGTGATTTCGTGTGGTTGGTACACAGCTTGGTATGGGAAGCGCGTTAGAAACGCTATGCGGGCAAGCTTTTTGGAGTTGGGCAACTTGATATGCTTGGGATATACATGCAAAGATCATGGATGATTCTCGGCACCACTGCTCTGATCCTCGGAAAAAATGAAACTTTGGGAGAGTAAATTAAAGAAAATGAAGAAGAAGATGCAGAAAACAAGGGGGGAAGGAGGAATAGCATTATATTTATTTATTTTATAATTATAATGGTTTATTTTTTTAATTTTGTAAAGGATTATGAAATGAAAAGAAAAGAAAAAATCAATGGCACATATTATGACACGTGTATAATTAGAGTGTGTTAGGTCATTTTTTTGTCATTGAATTAACGTGAAGGGGACAGAAAGGTTAATTAAGAAAATTTACATAATTTAAGGATTAAATTGGACAATTTTAAAGTTTAGAGTGTTTATTTGCAAAGAACCTAAAGTTTAAGAAGTTTTTATGTTCTTTTTTTATAAATAATTAATAAGTTTTAAATATATTCAAATATAATTTTTTTGTGATTAATTTTGCGTGTCATTTTTGATACACGAATTATTTTTTTATTCTTGAAATTTTTTACATGGGAATGTTGGATTCTTATATTTGGTACAAGTTTTGAAAAAACATTCCTATCCAATAATGATTCCCGAAATGATTTTTGCTCAATATTCTTACACTTTCATTCCCATGGAAAGAGGTGAGTTTGCAACATTCCCATGACATGAGAATATTTTTGTTATGTGAAATGTTTACCATTTTATCATCATGTCATCAACAAACCATCTACCATTTTATCATCATGCCATCAACAAACCATCTTCATGTCATTGTTGGCGACCGCCATCCACCACCACCGACCATCGTCCGTGGTGGCTAGTTACCAAAATCCAACCACTTTTGTCGCCACTGACAGTTGATAGTGTCGGTGACTTTAACCACCATGTCGGTCACTGAAATCTAGCTACCCTTGTCACAACTAGTGATTGACGGTGACATCAACCACCGCGTCAGTCACTGAAATCTGACCACCTATGTCACCGCTTGCAGTTGATGACTAGTCACTGAATCTGGCTATCCTTATCAGATGATGGCCGGTGACTTTGGCTTGTCGTCAACCACCGAAATTCGATCACCCACCGCCGTCTGTAATTGACAGTCACTGACTTAGACCACTGCTGACCCGCCAATAGTTGAAGTCATTCCTAGAAATATTTTTTGTTAACTAAACATAGTAATAATCATTTTTAAAAATATCATTTTTAAAAATATCATTGATATTCCTAAAAATATTCTTTCAAAATTGAAACCAAATGCTTCATTGAAGTTTTCTTTAAATAAGACATCCAACTACATAGATATGAATAAATGCCATACAAAAGATGACATGCCAACTGAGCGAGGCAATAGCGGTAATCAATAAACAATTCTTTTCACCATAGCATTCAAACAGTAAATTATAGGGGTAAATACGTGAAACTAAAAAAAACTTGTGCAACTTATTTGAGATATGTATATAATTTGAATTAATAAAACAATTACAATAAAATTAATTTTTTATTTAATAACTTATATAAAAATATGTGAAATATATATAAATATAAATTTATACAAATATTATTATTAAAAAATGAAAAATGATTAGAATGGGTGGTATGAAAAAACCTAGAAAATTGAGTAAAAAAAACACGAGGCATGTGGTGGTAGCCAAGGAAACCAACATTTTAATCAGAATAATTGCCAACAAATTAAAACTAAGAAATGGCATGTGACGTTACAGCAACCAAACACACACTAATTCTTTCTCAAAACATTTTTTTTTAAATGCTGTTTTATATAAAATTTATCTTATTGTTTAAAGTGTGTAAAATTAATTATAAGTTAAGATTATTTTTTTATAACTAAAAATAACTTTTTTAAAAAGGCTGTTATTTTAAGCTTTTAATTATTTAATTTCAGATTATTTTAAAAGTTTTAAGAGAAAAATACCTATTTGCCCTCAATCAAATAACTTTTTCAATCATTTCATACATCTTTTAGTAATTTCATACATAAAAGTGATTTTTTTTATACAATCTAAACAAAATTCTTTATCATAAAATCGATTATGAATTAACATATCTAAACATAAATTAATTTTCTCATAATTGATTTTCTTGAAAATCGATTATACACATAATCGATTTTTCACATAATCTTTTTTTTACAACTAATCCAAACACGCACTTAATTATTTGATTTCAGATTATTTCAAAAGTTTTAAGAGAAAAATATTTATTTGCCCTCAATCAAATAACTTTTTCAATCATTTCATACATCTTTTAATAATTTCATACATAAAAGTGATTTTTTAATACAATTCAAACAAAACTCTTTATCATAAAATTGATTATGAATTAACATATTCAAATATAAATTAATTTTCTCATAATCAATTTTTTTAAAAATCAATTATACACATAATTAATTTTTTACATAATCTTTTTTTCACAATTAATCTAAACACGTACAAAGTTAGAGTGATATAATTGATACCCATATGAAAATAAAACTTTTGCAAATGAATTAAATAAAATAAATAATATTTATAATTTGAATACGACGGAATCTTACTTAATCACACTTATTATAATAAGTAAATAAGTATACTAATAAATTAAATGAATTATAATTAAAATTTGAATTGAAATTTCAAGAAACTGCGTCGCTCTCTCGTTCTCTGCCCCTCTTGGCACTGTCCGTAGCTCTCTCATTCTCTGCCCTTCCAGAAATTGGTCTGTGTAGACAATAATGTAGGTCATAACCTTTAAGCTTATGGTGAGAGGTGCTTAGGATTATTATAAAATATTTAATTAGGTCTTTTTTGTCACCACACAATTACTATTTAAATGCTTCGTAACTTTCTCCATTAAAAGCTGAGATTTAGAAGAAAATGAACAAAAAAGAAAGATTTAGCAGTTGTTTTATTTCAGGAACTTTAAGGTCTCAGAAATGATTAATCATGTCTTCATCAAGTAAGTAAAAATCAATGTTCTAAATTCATATAATATATTTAATTTTACAGGTGTAACCATAATGGTTAATTTTGTTTTGTTGAAAAATAAAAATTTATAGAAACAATTAAGTATGGCTTAAATAAAAAGAAAGAATGAAATATATATTTTAACAATAGATAGATTGATTTTTATTACTTATCAAAAGCAGAGAGGTCCTGCACAAAGAGTGTTCAAAAGCGCACACAGAGAAGAGGGGACGATGCTTTCGGGAGAAGAGAAATATATGATATGCAATTAAACAACTAACATTAATGGTTGAGCGACAGTAATTCAACAGAAACGACAAATTTGACTTGAAAAAATTCTTAGTAAACTAGAATGAAGGACTGTCATCTGTCATTAAATGTAGTTGGTTTATTATTAATTGATAATAATATATTTTATTAGCAAAATAGAAAAGATAATAATAGATTTAAACAAAATAGTTCACATCTACACATTTGATATTTTAAAGGGGATTAATCATGTACTCATTTTTTTTTTAAGGTATCGATACCTAGAGTGAGTTGTTTAGCATTCATTAGTTGTTATTTATATTTAATAAACTTTTTAATATTTATTATAAAACCAACAGTCAATAATTAATTGACAATTTATCTTGAATACCAAATCCATCAAGGTACCATAGCAACCCCTTATTTTAAATGCAAAAATAACATCCTCTAAAATCATGTGAAGTTGCATATGAATATCTGAAGCTTTTTTTTTTTTTTATCTAATTCTGTTAGTGCTAGTAGAAGCCTCGTCTTTAGGGTAAGACATAAGAATAACTCTTGAAGAGAGTTTCAAAAAAGAGAGGAGGGAAATAGAAAAAGAATATGCACCTGTAATGAATCAAACTTCATAGTTGATACTAACATCAAATGTTCAAGTAAGTTAAGCTCTCTGGATATCTCCGAAGCCTTTATTGTAGAATAATGAAGATTTCTTGTTTCTCATCGAAAACAGTTGCCAGAATATCATATCTTGATGACAACTTTCAAACAATCAGGCTGTTTCAATAGCTCAAATGCATTGCTTATATCTGCCAATGTAACTTCATGGGTGAATAGTTCTTGAAGAGGCAATTCCTGTAAAATGGGAAATAGTCCAACCATTATTATTAGACACTATAAAAATATATGCAAGATATAACCTACGCAATGTATCTACTATAGTTAAATGTGTTGAGAATCACCTCTTTCTGGCATTTGTCAACTATAATGGAAAGGTCCGATATGGCTTTCAGCCCTCCAAAAATACAACCTTTCAAAGTTCTGCCATACACAAGCATGGCAGTAAGATTAATCTTCACAATATGGTCAACTGCTGCACCGATCGCTATTGCTTTACCAGTTCCCTATATATATATATACAGAAGCAATAGTTAGGAATACGTTATTATAGAAGGGAGGGAGAACAATAATATGTGTAGAACTGTAGATCGATGAGATATATAAATGTTTGTGATCAAGAACTATTTGACCAAACCAAAAAGCTGAACTGCTTGACGAAATGAAACTTACCACTTTTGTGGCTTCCATGGATTCGGTAAGCAAAGGGGCAACTCCAGTGCACTCAAAGGAATAATCCACACCCATTCCACCACTCAGTTCCTTGACCAATTCTGAAGCAGATTTATCAGAATCGCCAGGGTTTATAAAATCAGTCATTCCAAAAGCTTCTCCTTTTTTTCTCTTCATCTCATTTTTGTCAATCCCAATTATCTTAGTTGCCCCCAGCATTTTGGCTCCGCTTATAGCCTGCAGTACAAGTTCATACTTGCTTAGAATCAAAATTCAAGCCTTAAAATTAGAAGCAAATTAACAGACACAAAGATAGGCTTATTTGATGCATACGTACCCCTAATCCAACAGCCCCAAGACCGAAAACAGCCACGTTTGATCCACTTTTAACCTTGGCTACCTTCCAAGCAGCCCCAAAACCAGTTGAAAACCCACATGAGATGAAGCTGGCATGGGCTAGATCAATGCTTGGATCAACTTTGAGAAGGTAGTTGGCATCAATAACCATGTACTCTGACCACGTCGCGCAACTGAAAACGTGGTATAGCTTCTGGCCTCTAATGGACATCCTTGAAGGGTTATCTGGCATCAGGCCTCTCAACCCTATAGGGTATTTCAGGCACAAATTGGTTTTCCCTGAAACGCAATTCTCACATTCTTGGCACTCGCCTATGTATGTTGGAATCACCATATCCCCTTCTTTCAGGTTTGTTACTTGATCCCCAACGGTCTCTACAACACTGCAATTAATGCAATATGAAATTAATTGTAGATACAATTAAGTCACAACATAAAAGTTTCGAGTCTCTGATAATATTTATAGGAAAAGGTGTAGATAAAGGTACTATTTGCGGAGCTTACCCAACTCCTTCGTGTCCAAGTGCTAGAGGAAAATTAGCCTGCAAATTAATTCGCAGTAATCCATTAGTAGAAGAAAGATTAAGAAAAAATAAGTTTTTGTCAAGAAAGCAAACTCAGACTCAGCATAGAATTGAAATTTGAAGGACTGTAACATGTGGAAATCCTTGAGTGCTTGAGATGTCTGTGTGACAAAGACTGGCACAAAGCGTCTTAACTCGAACTTCGGTTGCTTTTGGTGGGTCTACTAGTATCTCTTCCACCGTCACAGGCTCGCCTACCCCCCAGCATACCGCAGCTACAACATCCAAACCCAAAATATATACATATAATATGAGCCAGAGATATCTTACCTCTACGGAAAAGTTCTGAAAGCCACATGAAAAATCAATGTGAAAGACATCCGTAATGGTTGATATTACCTTTGCAAGTAATAACTTGTGAAGTGCTCGGCATTGTAGATAGCATGCAAGTTCCTAATTAAAGCTAAGAATTCAGATCTAGTTCAAACTTTGGACTGCAAAGAGAAGAAGCGGAGCGGTTCTAAGAGGGCTGTACACTCCCTTTTACAACAAAAAATATTGAGTAATGATATTAATAAAACAAAAATGCTAAATAGTACGAAAGACTTTTGTACGAAAAAGTTTACGTTAAGTGATGATATTTCTTCCATCAATGAAGTGACACTTTTCATTGTAATAAAAGAAATAGTATCTTATCGTGTTAAAATTGTTATGCCAATTTCGTAATGAGGCTTTTTTATACGAATATATTTTTAAAAAATAATTATATATTATTTTAATCAGTTCAAAAATTATGTATTAAAATATTTTATATTTTTTTATATTAAAAATTTAATTTAAATTAAATTAATTTTTTAACATAATTTTTTTAAAATTAATATTCAAAAGTCGATTTGAAAAAAATTAATTTATAAATGTTAAAATTTATTTTTTTTAACAATTTTTTTAATAATTTATTAAGAAGTTAATTTTTCTTAAATCGATTTTTTAATAAATTTTTAAATAAATAAAAAATTACATTAAAAAGTTAATTTGACTCAAATCGACTTTTTGATGTAAAAAAAAAATAGAATATTTTGATATATAATTTTTAAATTAAGATAAAACGATGTATAATTTTTTTAAGTATATTTATATAAAAATGTCTCATAATGAGTATTATTTTTAATTAAATTTTCACTTAATAAAAAATTTATATATTATCTACATATATATCTTGTTATAATTTAAATTTAATTATTAAATTGAAAACTTAAAAAACTAAAATTATAAATTTATATTAATTATTCCGTGTATTACACGCTTGTTTTATTGAAAACCCCAAACAAAAATATAAGAATCTCAAGTTTTTATTTTAATTTTCTCAAAAAAAATGCAGAAATTCACAGAGAAAATACACATCAGAGAACAAATAAATCCACAAAAATATAACACTGTAAATTTGGAGAAATTCAAACAAGCGACTTTCTTGAAGGTATGGCAGGGAAAATTGACTGATAACGGATAAGGGTACATGTGTACTACAATATGAGACCAATTAAAGTTTTTTCTTTCTTTCTTTATGTAACATGCAAATTAAGTTATTTTATGGAAGTAAATAATAATAAAATGGATATTAACATCATCATTCTATAGTTAGGCAATATAATTTCATTGCCTTCTCGGTATAGGCATTAAGTGTGGATTTAAATTAGATTTTATAAATTTAATTTTGTAAATTTGATTTTAGTTTGAAGTGAATTTGAGTGAAGTAATTTATGTTTAGAAATTTTTATTTGAAAATTAATTTTATTAAATGAATGTTGTTTGAATAATATTAATAAAAAAATATTTTTGGATGTCTAATTATCAAAAAGAAAATGAGTTATTTTAAGTTTGATTGTTAATAAATTTATGTTAAAAAATTAATTATAAATAAATTGATTTGTAAAATAAATTTGTTAAAAATTTAAGTTTATTTAGAGTATTATAAAATAAAATCACTTTGAGTATAATTATAATAATACTTTTAAAAACTATTAAGTTATATTTATTTAAATATTATTAAAATAATGATATAATATCAAATTATAAGGATATTTCTGTCAATACATACACAAAATAGAATTTTTTTTTATCATAAAAATAACAAAATGTTATTTTTTTTCAAACATGATTTGAGATAAAAATTTCGTTGATTTTCTTCCATAAAAATTTTACCCAAACAAATAAAATGTATTAAAAATATACTTGCAATTATACATCAGAAATGAAAATTTAGAGTAGTTAAACGTCCACTCAAATACACCCTAAAAGCAATGGAGACAAAGTGCATCGTATAGCGGAATATATTAAAGTGAGTCCACCAAAATAATTTATATTTCTAGGATACTACTCAAAAAGTGAATATTTTTTCTATTTTATAATAAATAAAACTTTGTTTTAAAAATAAGAATAAAATTGTTTTTAAGACTAACTTTTTATTTCTACGAAATTATCATGTTTTATTTTTTTTATAATTAATTGTGTATGATTTACTCATTTTATGAAATATTTAAAAAACCAAAACTAGATAATAAATAAAATAAATATCAAATTGATCAAACTTCTCTTCCTCTCATTTTTCTTCTGTTTACTCATTTTAACCCAAACTAGTTATAACTAGTGGTGAAAATATGTTAGACAACATAACAACAGCCTATGACTTAATTTATTTTCGATTTAATTTAACCTAATATATTTATTAAATAAGTTAAGTTTAAATTTATAAAAAAAAATCTATTTAGTTAAATAAGTCAAGGCATTAAGACCTTTAAAAGACATATTTTTAACTAACAAACTAGCCTATTTATTTATTATATTATTATATAATTAAAAATTATAATACTTATATTATTTAGTAGTTATATATTAATATATATGATTTATTTATTTTATGCACAATATAATAATTTTATTAAATGTTAAATATATTTAAAATTTATGAAGCTTGAGTCTATTGACCTATTTGAAAATCTTTATACAATGTAAGCTTTTAACTAGACTTTTAAGTCAGGTAAAACTAGACTTTTATGTTTTTCCAAAAAGACAAGACCAGACATTAAAAAAAAACTATGATAAGCAATGTATTATGTTAAGGCCAAAGTTTTACAAAATAAACTAGACCTATTTAAAATAAAGTCTAACATAATTTAACCTATTTCTAACACGCCCTCCCCTCTCCTATTGTTAAAATATTTGTTATGTTTCCCTGTTGAAACTGTGTTCTTCTAGTGCTAGTAGCATGCTATTATTTTTAAAAGTTAAAATAAAACATTAGAAGGAATTTCTATAATATATGTTTATTTTTAAAAGTTAACATAAATCATGATATTATAAACCACTATTTGGTTATATTCTTTAACATGTTTTGTTCTGTCTTCTTTATACTTTCAGAAAGTTATCTATTCTTTTAAGTAACAATTGTTGAGAATCTGCAACTCATTTAGTGGTGAAAAATAGCTCCTATATATAAGGAGCTTTTTACTATGCACCTATAGCTAGAAGGAGTATTCATACTCTATCAAAATAACTTATTATAACCGGTTGTATATTATTTTTTTGTTAAAACCTTAATTCTTTAATTTTAAACTTTAATCCATTTTCAATTTTACACTTCAGTCTATCTTAATTTTTTATTTGTTGCATGACCAAAAAATAATTTATTTAAATCACCGTTATATTTAATTCTTATTATATATATATATATTATTTATTTTTCATGAAATATAAATTTGATAATTATTTAATTTTTCTTCATATTTTTTTTATTTATAATTATAACTGTCAACATTATTTTAATTTTCAAACATTACACTAATTAAATTTTTTTTTCTAATAATAATATTTTATAATTAACAAGACACATCATATATGTATGGGTAAGACTTTATTAGTTAGACATTTTTTTTTAATATTTTAATGCATGGCGGGACTGACAGACCTGCCATGGAATTTTAGTTTTTGTTATGCATATCATTAAACTTATTTATAGGCTATAATAAGATAACGTAGTGACATTAACATTTTAAAAAAAATATTATTGACATCTAAGAGCACGGTTTAAGACATACACGCTCTCAAAAAATTAAATTAAATTTTCATAAAATAAAAAAAATAATTTTTTTTAAAGAAATAAATTTTATTTTATTTTCATGAAAAATATTAAAAATAAAAATAAAAAATCATATTTTGTACATCTTTACACAGAAAACAAATTTTAATTTAATTTTTATGAAAAATAAAATAATATTTTAATGGAAGTAATAAAAAAATTTATGACAATAAAATTAACATATAAAAGTAAATAAAAATATTAAATTTCATGGTAGCATATTAAAATAATTTAAAAAATAACTCAATGACAATCTTAAAGTAAAATATTACAATTATGATGGTATATTAAAAAAAAGAAATTACATAATATATTACTAAATGTCATGCGATAATTTAAAAAAAATTAAATTTTTTTCATAAAATAACTAAAACAAATTTTTCATGTATTAATCAATATTTTTAAAATTATATATAAATATATATATATATATATATATATATATATATATGATGGGGAATGTTATTCACGCACAGGTCTAATAATTGGCGATAGCTTGAGGTTTCCACGATGAGTTTCCAAACTAGCAAGTAATTCTTTGTTTTTACACGATGTTTCTTAACTGATTTGGGTCAAGAATGAGAAATATCTTTTAAAATACTTTTTAAGTGATGATATATCTCTTGAAGGTTCTATGAGATTTTAAAGATAATTGAGATCATTACCAAAAAGAGAATTCAGGTAAGTTTAGAAGTTGAAAGGGACCACCTCCTCATTTACATTATGTTTATCAGTTGTAGAGATAAAATGAGATGAAATACTAGCTAAGGGTTAGTCGAGTTAATAAATAGACTTTCTTCTATGAGATAAGACGCAAGTTCGAATTCCAATAAAAGTTATTTTAGTTGAGGGACATAAAAAAAATTTATGCTTTAAACTGTCAGTCGTGGATTAGTCTCATAGGGACTTATGAGGCCTAACTTATAGGGATATCGTGGGGCGTCATTGTACCCAAAGGACTAATTATGATAATTGATAAAAAAAAAAAAAAAGAGCTAATGAGATGAAATAAAATTAAATCAGAGCTAATGAATTAATAGTTCACATGTCATTATCATGATGAGCTTGATATTACTAGTATGGTCCTATCTCTTTTTCTGTCCCTTTCCTATTTTCTAGATTTGGGTCTACAACCTCCTTAAAAATGAAAGAAAGAAAGAAACGAAATAAAAAAATAGAAGGAACAATTTTTTTTATAAAAAAATGTCTTCATTATATTTACATAATTAATAAAAGAAAAAAATAAAAAGTAAAAATTTATAAATATAAAATTTCAATAAAACCTTTATTTTTAAAATAACCAAGTTTATGACATAAAATATTCTTTTGGTACAAGGTAAAACAATAATTGACAAAATTTTAAAATAAAAACAAAAGATTCTCCATTACTGCCCCTGAAGTTAAAGGTCAACAAAAAAATGAGACTTTCAAAATAATTTTCCTTACATTATTTTTTCATTGGATCAAGAATGAGAAATATTTTTTTTGGATACTTTTTAAGTGATTATATAACTTTTGAAAGTTCTATGAGATTTTATAGATAATTGATATCTGTACAAGAAGAGAATTCAAGTAAGTTTAATTTAGAAGTTGAAACGGACCACCTCCTGTTTAACAGTTTTAGAAATTAAAAATGAGATGAAATAGAAATAAATCAGGCTAATGAATTAATAGTTCACATGTAAGTATGCCACTAGTTATGGTCTTTATCATGATGAGCTTGATATTATTGGTTTCATCCTATCTCCTTTTCTTTCCCTTCTTTTAGGTCTACAACCTCCTTCTTAAAAAAGAAAAAGAAAGAAATGAGATAAAACAAAAATGGAAGGAACAAAATAAAAACGAATTGTCTTCATTATATTTAGATAATTAATAAAATAAAAATAAAAATTATAAAATTATAAAATAAAACTTCAATAAAAACTTTATTTTTTTAAATAACCAAGTTTATGAGATAAAATATATTTTTTGGTACAAGGTAAAATAGTAATTGATAAGATTTTAAAATAAAATCAAAGGATTCTCCATTACTGCCCCTCAAGTTAAAGGTCAACCAAAAAAAATGAGATTTTTAAAATAATTTTTCTTACACTATTTTTTCATTCATATATTTTAAAATTGTACATTGACAATGGATAAAATTTAAGCTTTTAATATTAAAATAATATTTTCATAAATGTCTAAGTAATTTATTTATTTTGATTATTTTCAGTTAAAGAAACAAGTTTCATGATCCTTCTCCCAATTAAACCAATTATTAACTTCCGCCGAAGTAAGTGAAAATATTTTTTTAGACAAACTTAACAAGGCCATATAGACTGATATACACATATTATTTAACGTAGTAGGAAATATTTTTTTATATTATGTCAGCAACTGTGAAAATTTTACTGTCAATGTAAAAAAAAATTACACTATCTTTAATTATGTGTTTACATATCATTAAATGAGTTTGACTATCATAACAATTATATAATAAGTCTAACTCTTTTAATGATATATTAACATATTATTGAATGATAATATAAATTTTTTTTTACTGATAATAAATTAAAATTAAACTCAAATTTAAAATTGTGCATAAAATGACAAAAGCAGGTGCATCGAGGATAATTAAAGTTTAAATAGATTTGATTGAATTCCAATTCTGTTAAGTGTAGAAAATAAAATGAAATAAGTATTTGCAAAAGTGTAAATAATACTACTTAAATACAATAAATAATTAAATAATAATAATGTGTGAGGTTTAAAAAAGATACAAAGAAAATTGCATGCTTGATGGTGGAAAATCCGAAGGGGGCACACTGATAATTTTTAGAGGCGGATCAACCAAGGCCTTCGACTAAAGGCTACACTACACAACGCCAGCGCCAACGCCCGCTTATACATATATCAATATGCTTTCCAACGCACTTTTCAGGGGATGTTTGCATTGGGTGGTAAAAGGATTAAATGGAGGGAAATAGAATTTAACGGTAAAGGATATTATTGTTTAAAAGTTAAAAAGGGAGATAAAAATTAATGGAATTGGAGGACTTCATCTTCTTTCATACCATTCTATTCTTTTATTTTTATTTTTCTCTGAATTATAAAATAAGTGATAGAATAAGTTATAAAATTATATTTCTATCCTTAATCTTTTTATTTTTGTGTTTGGTAAGAACAATATAAAAATAATTATTATTCTATTTACTTTTATTAGGACTTTCAAATAAGATAATTAAAACTTTGTTTTATTTCACCATTAAATATCTAAACAACAGTATAAAATTTTTATTCCATATCATCACTTTTCATTTCACTCATTATAAAACATTTAAACATAGCCTTAGTTGAACCTAATTTTTCTTCTTCTTGCCAACGCAATAGTGGTGGATCTTATGCTAAATTTTTGGGGTGGCCAAATAATATATTATCATATTTGTTTGAGTTTTTGGGCTACACACTTAAAAAAAAAACAAATAAATTAAGTCTTAGAAACTTTAAAGCTACTTATCTTCTTGTTTAATTCGTAAACATTGAGCATCAAGATTAGACTTTTAAAAGAATAAGGAAGTTAAAATTATATATTTTTTCTCTTTATTACTAGCTTCCATCTTAAAAAATGCATCAATTATTATTTTTGAAACTTTACCATTATATTTTGAAATTAAACAAATAACTTTCAATTGGATATGTGAATCTCAAATATGTTAATAACAATATCATCTATAATTTTTTTACTAATATATTATTAGAATACTACTTTAATACAGAGAGGATGGAATAACACTTTATTATATTAATTTTATATATCAAATTTCAAATAATTAAATAGTTCATTTTAATATTTGAAATATATATATTCTATTAATCTCAATATATATCAATATTGTATAAAATAACTTTGATTGATGTGAACTTTTATAAATATATTTGCATTATAAAAACTTTTAATTAAATAGTAAAATTTTTAAAAGCAATTTATCTATTTTTTTTTCAATAATGTAATATTGATTTTGATTTGTACAGGTATCAATGGATTCTTCTTATATATTTTTAAAATTAAGAAAAAATGAATTATTTAGTAAATACTTATTATTGTTGGAAATATTTTTTTAAAAAATATTTAACATACACGATCACATGATATATATAATTATAATTCAATAACTAGATCAATAAAATTTAAATTTTATAAAAACAATTATAAAATAATATAAAATTTATACCAATATGAAATTCCTCCTTATATATGTGAGACTTGTGAATGTGAGTATTAAAAACTAACCTCCACAAAAAATTTATAAAAGTTAGTTTTTCCCACATTTTTAGTGGAAAAAAATCAAACTTATTTTGTTAAATTAAAACATATAATATTTGAAAGTTATTTAATTATTTTGGGCAATTTATGATAATAAAGACTCTGAACTCTGGCCCCTTCTCATAACTCACTTGCTTAGCCATTCTCCAAAATATTCATAGCAGATTTGTATTTTATCCGAATCGTGGGGGGCATTTCTGACAATTAACCTTTACGGCGAGGCACTAACGAAGAGGAGCTTATTTTCCCTTCTACTAATTTGTAATTTTACTACCATTTCTCCTCGTAATCTCCTCTATCTTCTCCATTGACCTCTCTCTCTCTCATGGCTGCTTGTTTCGCGCCATTGTCCATTTCAGGTAAATTTTCGCACTTCTTTCTTTTTCTCTTGTTCCTTTCCTTCGTGTTTGGCTCCTGAGAATCAACAACTTTGAAAGAATATGGCGCAAAAGAAATTTTTTTTACCCTTTAATCTCAGTTAGGTTCTGTTGAATTTCAGTTTTATTTATTTAATTATTATTATTAATTTTTATAATGGTTTTGCTAATTTCCATTCCTTTGATTCATGTGTTTGTGTACGATCGATCCCCATCAACGACTTCAGGGATTTTGCGGAGTGTAATATTTAAGATTTTTGGGACATAGGAGGAAATGTCTAGATTAATCTTTTTTATCCCCCCTTTTCAAATTAGTGTTTCTAAGATAGATTAGAATTATTGTCTTGTATGATTTTTGCTTTGATTTGGTAATAGGTGGATCTCATGTCAAGGCACCTGAGCTCTGGTTAACAAAGCGTAATTTATCTGGGGTTGGGCCTAAGCTTACTGTTCAAAAGAAATCAAACTTTGTGAGCAGGAACCGTAGATCATCAATTTGTGCAGAATATCGGTATGCCATATTTTTAGACCACTTTATTTAGTTTTTATGATTTATTTGCTATTTTTTGTAGTCAGCTGGTACTTGATCTATGACTTTTCATTTGAACCTTGTATTAATTTGGTTTCTTTGGCTTCATGGGATGACTGATGTCGAGCCTTCTCTTTTTAACTCATCTTCTCCTGGTTGCTCTTTTTAACTAATCTGCTTGTCTTTGACAAAGTTGATTTATTAACAACGAGCACAATGGAAGAAGGAACTGGTGGCATTCTGTTTTGTCAATTATCTTATTGCTTCATAGAGCCCATGAGGCATTATAATTAAATAATAATCTGCTGTGTTGGTAAATAAATAAAAGATGGTTTTTGATTTTATTTTTCCCCCTTTTTTTAGTACGTCAAGGAATCATTATCAAATTGAAGACTTAAACCTATGATCTCTAGCCATATCTGTGCAACATAGCTTGTGGCTTTCTTCCTCTAAATTCTACTTTAATTCTGTGCTTCCTTATTCCTATGCATGAACAAATTATAGACTAATTGCTAGACTCCTTTCTTTCTTTTATATAAAAAAAAAGACTCACTGCTTGATTGCCATTTAAAATAAAGTTTCCTGCATATATTTTTGGAAATGAAGTTAGTTTCTTATCCTTGGGAAGTCTAAAAAATAAAAACTAAGCTCCATACTTTTGTGCAGTGACAACATTGTTAAAGCAAATAGTGGTTCAGTGTTTCTTTTCAACTTTCCATTGTTCTAGCTTATCTTTTGAATGCTAGGAGAGTAGTCGTTGAAGTTTGCACATAGCACTTGATCTTATTGGTTTCTTGTTTTGGAAGATTATGTCAATATCTATTGTTCTTTCCACTTATTGTCTCCCTTGTGTAGTGATAGTAGTGGAGGTGGAGGTGGGGATTTTCTTGCCGGCTTTCTTCTGGGAGGTGCGGCTTTCGGAGCTATAGCTTATATCTTTGCTCCCCAGGTAATTTCTTCTCTTAATTTTCAATTTATTAAGCCTAGCAAGTGTAACTGAACAGCTATGTATGATCAATAAGCTTGATTATGCTATTCAAAATGTAAGAAAAAGGAAGACAGATTAACTATGTGGTAGATGACTACTTTTGAAAATATATTTGCCCATGCATCATAGATATTTATTTTGATCAGTGTTATCAATGGCGGATGGCGGCTCATGGCGGCAAGCCAAAAATCCGCTATGGAAATATGGCGGATGGCGTTGCGGCAAATGGCAGAAGCATGGCGGCCATGTTAAAAAACTATAAAATATACTACAAGACCTGCATACCCTAAATAATAATAATATAACACCTTATATCAAGAATAATAAACATAACTAAAACATTTTCTAGATATCAAACTAACTAAAATTATCACAAACTCTAATATAAAGGCAATAGAAAGGAAAATACAGAACAAAGATAGAGAGAAAAACATAAAATTAGTAATAACTAATGACAATGTCATAATGTCATAATATCATAAAATAATATTGTCATAAAGTCACCACAAAGTAAAAAGTAGCAACATGTGCATTACCAAAAAAACCAAGTAGCAACATGTGCTCCACCAAGAACATAACAAATGGCAACATGTGCTTCACCAAAAAAAAACAAGTAGCAACATGTGCATCACCAAAAAATAAAAAGTAGCAACACGTGCATCACCAAAAAATAGCACATTTGCTACAAATCAAGTCAAGAGTTAGACAAGGCCTAATTAACAATCTAATCCTCCTCCTCCCCTATGTAATCATCATTATCAAGACGTTCATTAGCATCATCAAGTGAAGCATATCCCTCTTCCTCTTCTCCTTCCAATTCCTCAAAAGTAATATCTTCCAATTCTTCTTCCAATTCCTCAAAATTCTCTTCAAATTCCAATTCCTCTTCAATGTCTCCTCCTCTTGAACTTGAAGATGGAGCTGCTGAACCTCTCTTTCCAACTCTTGAAGTTGTTGGCATTGCACTTGAGGTTGTCTTCCGTTTCCTAGTTTGCTGCCTAGTGTATGTCCTAATCTCACCAGCCCCGGATGCCCTATAAACAGCACCCCAATTTAAAGTGTCATCATCCCCAAAAACCAATTCATTTTCAGCAGCATTCTCCTCATGCATCTCTCCAATTAACCACTCATTGCAACAATCAATGTTGGAGAGTGAGATTGGGTCAATTTCATCCCTAAGATTGTAACGTTGCTTGAGCGCTTGATTGTATTTTACATAAACTAAGTTATGCAATCTTTGGTGCTCAAGCCTGTTTCTTTTCTTAGAATGAATCTGCATCATTAATATAATGAAAGACATATTAATGATTGTAACTATAATATATTACTAGGCTAGAGAAAATAAAAGAAATGGTAATTACTTGCTCAAACACACCCAGCTTTCTGTCGCAAATGTGATGCAATGCATGTCAAGCTTAAAATCTTAATGGCTAGTTGCTGCAAATTTGGGGTTGAATGTCCATACATTCGCCACCATTGAGCTGCAAAGTCATAGATGTTTTTTATAAGCATAGGACTTAAAATTCTAAAAGGAAGAAGACTAGAATGTAGTACTTATTCTTAGTTTCTCACCAGGTGCAAGGGTTTTCCTCTGAGATATTGCAAAGTCAGATCCAAAGAGATTCCCAGCAGCCTTGTAAAATGGTATCTCAAGTAGGATCTTTTGTTGCACCTCTCGACTTGGTACCAACCTCCTGATACATTGAAACATGCCATCTGTAACCTCCATATCAAACTCAAGTTGAGGATTTCCATAGTAGAATTCTGGGTTTAAGAAGTGACCAGCTGCATGTAATGGGCGATGAAGCTGGCAAGTCCATCTATTATCAATGATTGCAAATATATCCTTGTATTTGCTTTCATTATTGTTGAAGGACTTCATAATAGCTTCTTTTGCTTTGTCCATTGCTTCGTAAATATAACCTATGGCTGGTTTTCTCTCACCATCAACAAGCCTTAACACTCGAATAAGAGGAGCTATAACTTTAAGGGTAAAAACCACATGGTTCCAAAAAGAAGGCATCAATACAACTTCAGTAGCCTTCTTCCCCTTGGCATCCTTAGACAACTTGTTTTGCAGCCATTCTTCTGAGGTGAACATTCTTCTGAGGTTGGCTTTTTGTTTATGAATGCTTTCCAATGAAAGAAAGGATGTAGCAAAGCGTGTAACTGCATGCCTTACTAATTCTCTCTTGTTTGTGAAGTGCCTCAACATGTTCAAGGTACTTGAATGGCTATAGATGAAGCCAACAAGTGTGATTCCCTTTGAATTGTCTTTCTTGACTAGAGGAAGCTTTCCAATGTCTTCAAGCATCAAGTCTATGCAATGGCAAAGACAAGGAGTCCAAGAAAGATGTTGTCTCCTTTCTTCCAACATCTTACCGCTAAAACATAATTGCTCCCATTATCGCTATGACCTTGAACAACTTTCTCCTCTCCAATCTCCTCAACAAGAGCATCAAGCAACTCAAATAACTTTTCACCAGCCTTCACAAATTTAGAAGCGTCAATAGACTTCACAAACATTGTCCCCGCAGGAGAGTTGACCAAGAAATTAACCAAGCTCCTTTGTTTCCTATCACCCATGCATCGACATAATAGAGCAACCATGTTTTTCCCATTGCTTCTTTTGATCCTTCAAATGCATTTTGCATTGTATTCCATCTCTTTGTTGAGAGTGGAACTCTTATCTCATGAAAAGTTGGTGGCTTTAAATTTGGACCATAGCTTTCAATGGCTTTCAATCATATGGTGGAAGCTTTCCAATTTGACAACATTGAATGACAATCCACTTGGTAAAACCACCTAGCTATATATTGATTAACTCTAGCCCTGCTTCTTTGTCACATGCCTCCCTCATGCTACTTTGCCTCATCTTCTCCTTTTTCCTTCGTCGACAACAGCTTCTCGGTTTTTTACAATACAAATCCAAAGGGCCTTTCATAGTAGTCTTCTTCTTCCTCCCACTAGCAAATGATACATCATCTCTTAGCCCATTCTTCTTCTTCACTATCACCAAAACCTAAATTTTCAAGGTCAAGATCCCTCACATTTTCAATATCAATACTGTCTTGCTTATTTTTGCCTCTAAGATACGCCCACAACTCTTCTCTAACTTCTTTTGGACACTTTTGGCAAGTCAACATTCCCTTCTTCCCCATGAGATGGTTTTTGGCTCTAGTGATCCCTCCCTTTGTAATTTTGCCACAAAAATTGCAAACCACATTATTAGGTGTCATTTTCATCCAAAGTGGTGGCAATATTTCCAACCTAAGTCAGTCCTACTAAGAGGTCTTGGTGAAGCTTGTGCAACTTGTGAAGTCTCCATTGTCCTATATCACGTGAAAGAAGGAAAAGAAATTTAAAACCAGAAAACAGAGGCACAAACAGAAGCATTCTCACAAAACAGAGGGTAGGTACCGTGGGTTATAGGGTTAAGGTGTAAAATCTGGTTGGGTGGATTAATGGCTTATTTGGGTCGGTGGGTAGATGGGCTTATCTGGGTGGGTGGGTCTGTCCGGATGGGTGGGATAAAAAAGAAGAAGAGAGAAACAGAGCCTTTGTTCGCACAAAAAAAAAGAAAGAGAAACAGAGCCTCTTCACACAAAACAGAGGCTATCTACCTGTAAAGATAGGTCGCCGGAGACAGCAGCAGCGTCGCCGGAAAAATTCGCCGGAGACAGCAGCAACGGTGGGCTTTCTCTCTTTCTCTCTCTCTCTCTCTCACTTTCACAGCTCGAGATTGTTTGTGGGTGTCTGTGTCTTATATGGGATTCTGAAATCCCAAAATACCCTCCAGAAAAGCCAAAAAAACACTTTTTCTGCCATTTCAAGCCATGCACCGCCACACAGCCACACCGCCACACCGCCATGACCATGGCTTCCGCCATGGCGCCGCCATGAAGAAGACGCCACGCCATGGCTGTCAAATGGCGTTTGGGTGGATTTCCGCCACCGCTTTCCGCCATGGCGCCGCCATGGCCGCCATTTAATAACACTGATTTTGATAGATGTCTACAAAAGTACGCTGCTAAAATTTTTCCATTTTGGATTCTAGTCTTATCCTTATGTCTTGAGTACTACATGTGTTCTCTTAGCAAGACTTAGATGGCAAAAATATTGGTTTCTATTCCATGACTATAATTGAAGTAGTCATTTAATTTTCTATTAACAATAGGGGTAATTTTTTGCATCATTCATTATATTGTTGTATTGCTGTTATTTCTATTACTATTTACTCGTAAGATATTATTGTTCCTATTTGTAGGCTTGAAATGTGCTGTAAGTTTGAATGTTGGCTTCGTCATTTTGTGTGATGCAGATCAGAAGATCTCTGCTGAATGAAGATGAATATGGGTTTCGCAAGGCCAAAAGACCAATATATTATGACGAAGGGTTAGAGGTAATTTGACTTCCCTTGGCTTTACAGTGAATTCTTCTGTGCCACTGGAATATGCCGTGTTTGTTATAATGATGTTATGATGTTCCTGAAAACAGAGGACCAGGCAGACATTGAACAAAAAGATAAGCCAACTAAATTCTGCCATTGATAATGTATCTTCACGTTTGAGAGGTGGCAATAACGTACCTGTTGCACAGATAGAAAGTGATCCTGAAGTGGAAGCTACCATGTGAGGCGTTTCCTGTTGATTTTGTTTGATACTGTTGTCAATGATGCTTTAAGTAGTGGAATATAAGGAATTGAAGACCGGATTCATGTTATCTTGCCAGAGTTTTTTATTGACATTTTGAAGGGGAAAGTCTTAGTACTGGACTACTATAGTTAAAGCTGTCAAATTCTTACACCATCTCCTGACCCTCCTCCCACCTCGATTATGAATTAGAGTCATATTAATGAAGTCTGTTCTATTTATTCCCCAACTGTTTTCTTTTATGGCTGATATAGTTCCTTTGCATGGTACAGTTTGGATTATGGAGCATCATGTCATACTCCATGTAACTTGTTTCTTTTATGATAGCCTGTAGGTTCTAATTACTATGTCACCAGTTATCCTTATTGGATACTGAGTGAATTTAACCCACCATCATTGAAGAAAAAAACGGTTCAATATAAACTACTTGCTAGCCTTCAAAGAGTATTATTATTTATCAATTAAGCTATTTCTGAACCGCTTAGATTCCACACAATCTCCTTACAAGGTTGTTTTGAAAGCAGCAACATGATGATAGTGATGATGACAACTTAACAGGGTTAACCAGCCACCGGACCCTGAGAGAGTGGCATGCAGTGACTGAAAGCTTGCAATGTTAGTTCGCTTATTGATCGTGCAATTAAAACGTGTGTTTACTTTCTTTGCTCTAATAGGACGTTATATTTTCAACTACAGTCCAAGCCGCAGTCTGCACGTAGATACATATTTTAACCAAGATATGGTTATCATTTGTACGCACATTTTATATAGACAGTGCTTTTCAACTTAAACAAATAAACACTTTCTCCAGCCAGAAAAATTCATGAACTCGGACCTGCATTTTGGAACAAAATTTGTGAGGATATTTTTTGGAACTCGGGACTTCTCCTTTTGGAACGTCCAGCTTTAGAACGTGGCGGTTATTCTAAATAATCAATATCAGGATTCTACTACAGCTTCTAGGCCTGTGCGAACGCTTGAGTATTTTAGGTCAGGTCGATCGTATGCCAGACTGGTGGAAGCATTTATTTTTGTTTGTTTCTTATAAAGAACATTCTGGTGGAAGCATAATATTAAAGGCTCCGGCCAGCTTGGTATCAGATCCAATTCAAGTCTCTCATAAGATAAATAGAAATAATATGTTCCTTTTACCCCCCCCCCCCCCCCAAAAAAAAAAAAGAAATAATATGTTCCTAAGAATGAAGGTGAGTAAGGAAGAACCAACAATACTCATGGAATCCTCCTCAACTACTTTATCAATTCCTAATGAATCTGTTCGTCTTTCTTCATCTCTTTGTTTACCAAAATCTTGTAGTAAGGCCTCAACCTCAAAAGTAGAACACCTTGTAGAATATTCCTATGTTCCAGATGATGCAAGAGTTACAGAAACAATCTCACCTCTTATCAGTCCATATAACATCTTTAGAAGAGAGAGAGATCTTTCACTCATTCCATCGGACATCTTATAACCAATAGAAGACCATCTGTCAAAGAATATATCCGGACTTCAAAACTAGATCAGTGCACTCTTCAGGCTACATCTTCAAAACAATATGTAAATCTTCAAATTCCTCATGAGTTTATCACTCGATGGAAAGCAGAAGGTTGTACCCACCTCCATTTTGGAGTTGCTCGTTTGATCTTATCCCTTCATGGGAAAAAAGGATTGCCAGTTATAACTAGACTTGCCCTTTTGGCTACCCGATATGTTCACTATGAGCATGATGTCATAAGAATTATCCTCACTACTCTTCATGCTAGAAATGTCATCCTCACTTTCTTTCCAAACTATAATACTTCCTTGAATGATCCAAATCTTTCATCTTGTCTAAAAATCCAAGTTCAAATTACTGGAGCTGAGCAAACATCCTCTTCTATTACTGTCACTGTACACCACCAAATCATCTACAAGTTTCAGAATCATGCCTTAGATATGAGCCTACCTGGTCATTCATCTGATGCCTTATTTATCACTATAGACAGAGATGAAATCCCTTCAATCATCAAAATACCCAGACAAATTTCTCGAGAAGAATTAGTCAAGGTTATGCCTCTAGAGTGGATTACCAATTATGAAAAAATCCACCTTGATAGAAAACCAATCCAGACTGGAGAACCAACCTTCAGAAGACTAGAAGATGGAACAGTTAAAGCTACTTTCCAGAATTTTCAAGAAAGTATTAGTGAAACTCTTCTTTTAGTCCCAGATGATAATTCTTATTGCTTCTGAAGAAGATATTTTTGTTCACAGCTTTTGTGCTGATGGATCAAAAGTCTATACTGAAAAAATCAATGATCATTTTATTTGGGATGTTGACCCCACCATGTGTAACCCAGATTGTGACTGTTGAATGGATGCTAAAGATGATGAAATTACCATTTGCAAGAAAAAGAAAAAGAAACCAAGGAGTTCTTGCAGAGACACTACGGTTAGAAGAAGAAGATTTGATCCAGACAATGGTCCATGGGTTGGAATTCATAAGAAATATGATCCATTACCCAATTACTAATTGGCTCTAGAAAAACTTCATCAAGAATGTCTTCTTCCTCTTCTTGAGGAAAAAGAAGTATCTCCTGTAGGTGTACCACCTCCTCTTGTACCTGAGCCAATATATTGCATGATGTCTCCTCCTTATCATAGTTGTATGATCATGAATTTACTACTATGGAAAAACAAGTAGATCATGTCACAAAGGCCTCATCTAGGCCTTATGTTCAACCTACAAAAGTTTTGCCTAATGGAAAACAAAAATTGCCCTCTCAAGCTGAAAAGTACTAAATTGGCATACTCACAGTGCCAAGGCCCAGAATACAAATTTAAAGAGGGTTAACAATAAGATGGAAAGGATGATGGCATAAGTGAGCTTAACAGATACAAAGATCGATAATCTATCTGCTAAAGTCCAAAGAATGTATCAAGATCTTCAAGCAAGAATTGCCCAGCTTGATACTGATCTCATGTATCTCTTGCAATAAAGAAACTTTGGACGAGAATTTGATAAAAATGAAGTAGAAATTAAAAGTCTGAAAGCTCATTTGAAACAAATTGATGATGATTTGGCTAACAAAACCATAAGACCCTTTGATCCGCCTCCATACGCATTTCCAACTCATGTTCCATCTCTATTCTACAAAAGAGAAACATAGAAAAAACAAAATCCTTATTCTGTCCTGATGCACTATTCCTAGTCCCATATCACATATATCCTCATTCTATTTTTATGGAAGAAGATCTATAGTACTTATGGTGTTTGACTATTCTTTACAGTTTATCAATTGTGTTTCCTATCATGGAAATGTCTGAGTTTCTTCATGATACTCAACACCAGGGAATATTATTATAGACATTTTTGGAATGGTTTGTGCCTTTAATGTGGTGGCATACAATAGAAGTGTTCAAATCCAAATCAAATCGAAAAAATCAAAAATTGATTAAAATCGGTTTTTTGTTCTAATTTTCAAAACTAAATCGATCCAAACCAAATCGATTAGAATATCATATATATACATATTTTAAATAACTTGGTATGTGTTGTTGTACTTGAAAATTTTATTTTCTTATTTCTTATTAAAATTATTCATATTAATGATTTCAAAATGACATTTATCATTTCAAGTATATGCTCACTTGATAATTGCTTTCTTTTGGTAATTATGACTGAAAGTTCTAATTTATGTAGTTGAAAATTAGTTTGAATTTTTGGATGTTTATTGTATGATTGTATTTAACTATTACACTAGAAGTTTGATCATGATTGTATTTGATCATTACACTAGAAGATTGTTAGTTTTTGTTTAAATGAGTTATTGTTTGTTTTAAATGGGTAAGTTTGTTATTTATTGTATAAATGAACTTAATTATCTTCTGGGCCATAAAAAAGCAAAGGAATGGGAATTTTTTTTAAATGGTCAAAAATTGAAAAAACGATCTTAAATCTGAACCAAACTAATTGGTTGTATATATGAAAAAATTGATTAGTTTGGTTTGGATGATTTTATTCCTCAAAACCGATCCAAACCAATCCGCGAACACTCTTAGCATTCAGAACTTCAAAAGATCATTGCCAACCACAACCTTTGGAAAATTGCACCTAAAGACTTTCCAAAAGTCACATTTATTTTCATCCTACACATACCATATTTCTAGAACCCACAGACCATGTTGTTATGGACTCAAAACCAAGCATACAGATGGAAGACAATTGTTGATTTTCCCAAGCAAAGGAATAAGTTTTAGCTTCGCTTAAACTTTTTCTTTGTGAAATTAATAATTACACTGACAAGAATGAAGATGTCACATACACTGCAATTGGACCCATACCATAAGTATTTGACAATTGTCCATTTATCCTCAATATTCCAACAACTTTTTCTTTGTGAAATTAATAATTACACTGACAAGAATGAAGATGTCACATGCATTGCAATTGGACCCATACCATAAGTATTTGACAATTATCCATTTATCCTCAATATTCCAACACCTCAGACAAAACCACCTTATTAGACAGAATTTGCACACAATGCTACTTTTCAAGATTTTCAAGATCTAGTTGAAGATGAAACGAGAATGAGTGATCTAACAGCTAGTGAAAAAAGAAAGCATTGGTGGTATTCTATTTATAGAAGAATAGACTCATATGATTCATACTACAGAAATTATAATTTATCTCCTAGTCAGAACTAATATAAATGAGATTTTATCATATCTCTTTACTTTGTCCTTTTGTAAAAAGCAATTTAATGGCATTAGTAGCCATTAAGAGCCTTATCATTTAAGCTCTTAATATTAAGTGTGATATGATGTAACATATTAAATATATTGTTATCTAGTTTGGAAGCTCTTTAAGTTGCAGGGTTATAAATACCGAAAAGAAAAAACTTTTAAACACCATACAAGAAAGGGAGGTCATGTGCGTGTCAACACGTGCAAGTATGCTCGTGATTTTCCAAGCAAGTTTGCCACATTAGCAGGCAAGTTGGCAAAGTAATGTGATACTTAATGCACACCTTATCCCACTTCAACAAGTTACTAACATATGCCGAATGGTTGGAATGGAAATGGTAGGAACCAATTATAATTAAATGTCTTCAGAATCACCTCTTTCTGGCATTTGTCAGCTATAATGGAAAGGTCCGATATGGCTTTCAGCCCTCCAAAAACAAAACCTTCCAAAGTTCTGCCATACAGAATGGCAGCAAGATTAATCTTCACAATAGGTTCAGTTCCTGAACCGATTGCTATTGTTTTATCAGTACCCTATATATACAGAAGCAATAGTTAGGAATACATTAGTATAGAAGGGAGGGAGAATAATAATGTGTAGATTAATGGGATATATCATATAAATTTTTGTGATCAAGAATTATTTGACCAAACCAAATAGCTGCACTGCTTGACGAAGTGAAACTGACCACTTTTGTGGCTTCCATGGATTCAGTAAGCAAAGGGGAAACTCCAGTGCACTCAAAGGAATAATCCACACCCTTCCACCACTCAGTTCCTTCACCAATTCTGAAGCAGATTTATCAGAATCACCAGGGTTTATAAAATCAGTCATTCCAAAAGCTTCTCCTTTAGTGTATAAAATAGTATATTGGATATTTTTTTTTTAAATATTTAGGTTCTTCCCTAGTCTATAAATTCTATTATAAATTTTTATAGAAGTTGGTGATCTACATTAACTTTAGACTGAAGTGAACCTTTTCCTCAATTTAAAATTTTCAAAAAAAATTATTTTCGGGAAAAAATCACGTTCATTTTTTTGTGCAAAGATTTTTTTTTTTCAAACTTGATAATATGAGCTTCAAAACCTATTTGTTCTTGAAAACGTGGATTTGCCTACTCAAACACACACCTATACCATCGACCTCCTGTGTTCACTTCTGGTAAAGTATCTGTCCCAGCTTTGTCCACTCTCACCAGACTCTGATTCCTAAACAACCCAGCAATCCTCGGAAGCACCCTCTACATTTCTAAACTCAAATTCAAGTGTATTCATTCCACCGCCACCATCTCCAACGTAACGTTGGAGATTGCAAATGCCAAAACCTTACAATCTTCTTCTTCCTTATATGGATATGATATTCCACCGCCACCAGCCACTTGATCGGACTGGCCCAGTTAATTTAAGATGGTCAAAAGGATCTTAAAAAAGTTATCTGGCCAGCCCAAAAATGACAGGTCCCGATAAAGAATTGGGCTAGCAACATCATCGAACTGGCCCGCTTGCGAATCAGGACAGCCCAAAAATATTGGGCTGGGTCATTTTGACAGGTCTAGAAAGGCCGAATTGGGGCATTCCATTTTCTATCGCAATTTTCTGATTTTCTTGGCTGCCAATCAGCATGTTGACTTCTTCGATGGGGACAATGGTGGAGAACAAACCCACCAGAAACCCCATTATAGAAACCATGTACTCCAGGCTCCACTGCAAAACCTTCCCTTTCTAATTCTCTCTCTCTCTCTCCAATTGCAGCAAAGTCGATTCCTTTATTTTCCTTCCATACTCTCCCCAAAGAATCCATCTCAATCTTGCAAAAAGGGTAATTCGTATTTCAGTCGTTGGCCTTATATTATAGTTAATAGGATTATTGAACAGGGAGTTTCCCCACTACGAAAGAAGATTAAGCTCAAGCTCGAGTTAAAATAAAACATTAAAGGGAATTTCTATAATATATGTTTATTTTTAGAAGTTAACATAAATCATGATATTAAAGTTAACATAAATCCCTATTTGGTTCTATTCTTTAACGTGTTTTGTTCTGTCTTCTTTATAATTTCATAAAGCTATTTATTCTTTTAAATAATAAGTAACTCTTTTTATTATATAGAGGATAAGCCACTCATTTAGTGGTGAAAAATAACTCACGAGTCTAATAATGGAGATAGCTTTAGGATTCCGCGATGAGTTTCCAAACTGGCAAGTAATTCTGTTTTTACATGATGTTTCTTAATTGATTTGGCCATTTGGGTCAAGAATGAGAACATTTTGTTTTTGGATACTTTTTAAGTGGTGATATATCTTTTAAAGGTTCTAGAGATTTAAAACAGAATTGAGATCTGCATCAAAAAGAGAATTCATATAAGTTCAGAAGTTGAAACAGACCACTTCTTCATTTACATTACGATTAACAGTTTTACAGAGAACGAGATGAAATATAAATAAATCTGACCTAATAAATTAATAGTTCACTTGTCACTAGTTATGATCTTTATGGGGATGAATTTGAGGAATTGTTACTATATTTGAGTGAGCTATTAATTATTTATTAATTGTTAATTTTATAATAAATATTTAAAATTTTATTTAAATATAAATAATAATAAATAAATATTTAATAATTTATTTTGAATGTTAATAATAAAAAAAATAAGTGCCAAAATATCCTATTGAACTTGATATTATTAATTTTGTCTTATCTCTTTTTTTTTTTCTTCCATATTTTCCAAATCTAGGTCTACACACCTCAATAATAATTTTTTTGGTACAAGGTAAAATAAAATATTCTCCATTAACTACCCCTTAAGTTAAAGGTCAACAAAAAAATGAGACTTTAAAAAAAAAGTAATTTTCCGTACATTATTTCTCCATTTATATATTTTTAAACTTCTAAACAAGAGAAACTATTTAATTTCCATTTTTTCTCCTTTAGATAAAATAAATTCTGTAAATTTTACCATCTGACGAAGACAGTTCTTGCACATGGTGAACATCCACAACGTATAACTCACAAAGAACCATTAAAAAAAAAAACCCCCTCAGAAACGCCATACCAAATCCCAAATTGTGGCATACGAATGCCCTCTTCTTTTCTCTTTCCCCAATCTAAATTCCACCACACAAATCCCTAATTCAACTGCCCTCGGATTTATTTATTATTATTTTTCATTCTCACTCATTTCTATTTAGAAATATTTTTTCCTTTGATTTTAAGCATGTCTGTAGTTGGTTGAAGCATTGTGTTGTTGCACATCGTAGCGCTTTCATTTTGGTCTCCGAGGTTTCTGTCCGATTCCGATGAATTATGTAAATGAAGCTGCGCATGTCGACCCCGTTTATGGAGCAGATGGCGGCCGCTAATAATACCAACCCAAAGGTATTGTATTACCAAGTAATTGCAGTCGACTTCTGACACTTTCTTTCCATCTCTTGATTCTTCTTTTCCCACAAGATGTGATTTTATTGTTGCTTTATTTGATTCCTGGGAAATATTAGGAAACTTAAGTTTAACTCAAATCCGTTGACCATTTGTGATTTATAAAAGTTCACATTTTTATTTCAGTACAGTTTTTGTTTTTATTTTTTCATTTCCGGCTATTTTTTAAGCTAGGAAGCTGATGGGTGAGACCCTTTGGTGAAGAAGTGGAGTGGGTAAAAGGAAAGTTATATATTTGAGTAGAATATAGTTTGGAGTTGAGAGGATGACAAAAAGTTGAGCAAACCTGCACTAATTTCAGTATTCATAGGATGAAAGGTCTAACCGATGAAATGGGTAATTTAAGGTTCTATGTGTCTGTGTTTTAGGCTTCTGGCAGATTGTTGTGGGTGTTGGCTTAGTTGCGATCTGGAGAAGTGTAGGAACTAGGAAGTGAGTTTATCAATTAATTGAATTATATAGATTTGATGAATTAGTTTATCTTGGCTGTGGTTCATAGTTCCCTGCAGCATGTTCTGAAAATTGTCTCTGATCTTTCAATCCTGCAATTGCATTGTGCAAGACAATATTTATGATGGAAACTAGAGATGATACTGTTTTCTTTGCTTTCTTAAATCCAAAAAACTATGTGCAACTTTCCTATTGGAGTTGAGTTTGTAACTATAATACCCTGGCAGTGCCATCATCACTTCATATAGCAAAAATGTCACTTGAGGAGCAGAAAATGTTTGTGACTTTATTTCTATAGTTACATATTGTAATTGACTGTTGTTTTATGTGTTCTTGATTTGACACTTTTACTTAATTCAAGGATTATTACAAAGTGTTGGAGGTTGATTATGATGCAACTGATGAAAACATCAAATTAAATTACCGAAGACTGGCACTGGTTGGTAACCTGCCCTTTTTTAGTAGCTCCTGCAATCGCTCTTCCCACACTTTTTCATTCTGAAAATTCTTTTTTCTACAAGTTTGACTTACCATGTATGCATGATACTCCATTTGATAGAAATGGCATCCTGACAAGCACAAAGGTGACAGTGCTGTTACTGCAAAATTCCAAGAGATAAACGAAGCTTACAATGGTAATTCTTTCATGTAGATGGTAAATCACACTTTTTACTTTGTCCTTGTAAAGCATGTAATTTAACAAGCTTCATTCTTCTGGCTTCTGTGATCACCCTTAACATTTACAGTTCCTGAAAATGGAATATCTCTTTTTCCATCTTCAACACAATCACAATATACAAATGGTTGATAGTAAAGGACGTGATTGTAAGCACAAAGATTGTGGTCCTTCATTAGTTTGGATATGAAGTTTAACCTTCGTTGTCTGGCTTTCTGGCTCTCAGCTCCCACTTGTTGTATTACTATTTAACTATTTCATTACTTCTACCCTTTCGTATCCTGATGTTAACATAGTTTTATGTGCATGTGAACCTTGTTTCACTCCTAGTGGAAACTGGAAAGTTTAGAACAATGAGGGATGGCAATTTTACACACATCATGATAACTAAACTCAAACCCAACACAAAATTGAGAAAAATCCAACTGACATAGCATGTTATATATTTCCTATATGTCTAACATAAAGATATGATAATTAGATTGAATTTTTTACATAAATATAAATTAACTACCAACTATTTGAATTTAGGGGGGAAAAATATTTAGATGAAAGCTGAAATTTGCTGGATTGTTAATTTCAGCATCACCGGCGAACCCAAAATTGGTCCTGTGCTGAAAATTACTTTAAACTTGATAAATAGGTCTGTAAGTGATACTTCATGGATTTAATTTACTCTGTAGCGCTACATGGTTTGACCTAGATGTGTTTTGTCTTGTGCATATGGTTATGGTTTAGAAAACAGCAAGCAGCTGTTTGTAAATGATAATCATGGATTTTGTTGATTATAGTCTTTCTTTGTTATTTCTTAGTGTTGAGTGATCCTGCCAAGCGTTTTGATTATGATTTAACTGGAACCTATGAGATTGACAAGTATAGTTTGCAGGTATGCAACTTAACTAGCATTTAATATTAGTGATTATTTACTTAGACTTGTTTATGATTGTTTCAGTGTATCCTCTTGAATGATAACTGTTGCTGTGTACTTACCTTTGGTGGACATGTCTCATTGCCACACAGGAATATCTTGCCAGATTTAAAGGCATGATTCTTACCTGCAATGGACTTGGTATCGATAATACACACAGATGGTAATTGTTTTGAATTTTTCTTTTTTCCCTGTCTTTCTATTCTCTCTTCTTCTTTGGTAGGGTGGAATTCACCTGCCATAATAATGTCTTTGATGTAACTATTACACGACCTGTCAATCCATGAGCAATTTCAAAATGACCAGGACAAAAATCTTATTTTTGTGTTTCTGATGAAACTTGTATTACAGGATAGAAATCTGTATAATTGGTTCTTTTCAATCAACCATATCAAATTTATTTCTTTTCAAGCTCAACATTTACTGCAGAGATTCTAAAGTCCAAACAAACTTCTGCATGTCAATGAAAAGTTTTAGCCATTATGTGGGAATGTGTAATATTTTTAAATGGGCCGACACAATTCACTAAAAACTGACATAGGATGTAGTTTAACAAAGCTGTGCTTGAGGAGCTTGATACTTTTGGATGCCTCAGCTTTTTCATGATACTTTTTAATCCAGCACAGTCTCAGACTACATTGTACATAAGAGCTGTTGTTCAAGTCTCGGTGATGCCATACTAATTTCTTGTTTTACAATTTTGCTTTGTAATACATGTGCAAGTTCATGTGAGAGGGAGTGCTAGTATTAGAGTTGACATGGGTGGAGCCTGTCCACTGTAAGCTTAAAGAATTTCCTAACCAGCTATGTCCTCTTTCAAGATGGATTTCCTTCTGCTCGGTCGGTGGACATTTATAATTTCTATTCCGTATCAGCAGTTTTATGTTAGGAATTCAACTTAATGTAGGTTTAAGGTTACAAGTAGTGTCTACATAGTGTTTTGAGCCATTCAATTCAACGGGGAACCAGATTTGGGAATTTAGGAAACATGGATCTTCTTCTGTTGCATTCTGTCATGCAATTATGTCTTGGGTTAAACACTTTGGAAGCCAAAGTGTCTGTTTTTTTTCCTTTTTCTACTTAAGATCTTTCCCTGTTCCATTTACAACTCCATAATTCCTTTATTTTCCCAACCTACTAACCCAAAATCACTCGTTCATGATTTGTTAATAAGCCTTGGAAACATCAATACATTGAAATTACTTTTGCATATGCTGTTTACAGCCTCGAAAAGCCCCAACTTTTTGTCATTGATTGCCTTTGTTCCCCAAACTGAACATATATTTTAAATGGACTTGCACTCTATCTGATGTCCAGTCCTTTTATTTTTTATTCAACTCTAATCATACTTAACCTGAATTTTTAATCTTTTGTGCAATAATGCAGGTCACAACAATTGATTGAAAGTATTGAATCCCTAGACAAATAAGGTTTGTACTTCGCTCCCGTGTCAACTTATTTGAAAGTTCCCTTGATTTGAACTTCTCCACCAGTAGCTTATGTGTGTTTTCTAAATTTAATTGAGAAACATTTCTGACAGGGATATTAATCTCAATTTCCGCCAGCAGTTATGAATAGGATACTTAAAACAACTTGGCCTTTTTCTTCGGCAACTAGAGGGTACACTACATGGGTAGCCTATCGCCTACCCTTAAATTTCACCCCACCCGTTTCAGTGAGATTTTGATACCTCCAAAATAGAGTAGCCAATGCTCAATCATTGTGGTGCCCCCCTTGGAAATTCCTAAACAACGTCTGATTGCATTATATTGTAAAATATGCAGTATACATCAATATTGGTTTTGTATAATTTAATAACTAAAATGTAAGTTTAGAATGATCTTTTATGAACCTTTACGTCCTTAGATAAGCTTTCTTTCATGCATCTTCCCTCTTTGTTTGTTGATCTAGTATGTAATATGCTACCTTTTGAAGCTCTATAATTGAATTGGTGTCAGGGTCAGAATTTTGAACGCATACCCGATGCAGCACACAAAAGCAAAGAGCCTAAATGTTTGAATGCTTTCTGGTCTCTAACACTGGTAAACAAAAGCGACTACCAAATATTTATAGTATATATGAAATATAATTACACTGAGCCTTGAAAATGAAAATTAGTCAATTATAAAGAGTAAAGTTCCTGTCAGATCAGATTGATGATTTTGAAGCTGAAGACTAAAGTTGGAAAAGTAGTAAGAATATGAAATATAATTACACTGAGCCTTGAAAGTGGAATTTAATCAATTTTAAAGAGTAAAAGTTTCTGTCAGATCAGATTGATGATTTTGAATCTGAAGACTAAGGTTGGAAAAGTAGTAAGAATGTAATGCAGAAAAGTTAATCTCCTTGTCGTCTTTTGTTTGTTTGTGTCTGTGTTTTCTTTTTTGCCATTATCACTATGTTGTCCTCTCCTATGATTCATGGATAATACCAAAGAAAGCTGTGTAGGACACTTTTAACTTTTGCTGCGTCTTCTTGTATTACAATAGGTGTTATTGATTGCGGTGGTTCCATATGCTACATGTATCACATGTATAACATTTCTTCCATTGAGAGTAAAAAAGTACTTTTAAAATTACAATGACAAGTGACAATTACTACTACCGTTAAGGAAACTTATCTACAATTTTATATATATCAGATAATTATAATCAACTACTAACAGATAATAGTGTTGTTTTAAATTTCATCAAAAAATAATTAGTGTTGTTTTAAAAAAGTGATAGTAAGAATAGATTCCTCTAATATTATCAGTATCCAATATATAATAGTTCAGACTTTATTATTTTAATTTTGAATTCATTAAAAAAAATTAGAAACCCGACCTGAAATGATAATTACTGGACAAATTGAACTTAAAGCCCCATACCATAACACAAAATAATTCATTACAATCAATTTATGAAATCTAAGTAACTTTTCTTCATGTATACTTTTTTTATTGTGCGCAATTATAAATGTATAAGGATGGCAATTTAAATTCACTTTGCAAATACCCAATTTGCTTCAACTTGCATTGGGCAGGTTTTAAACTCATCCTGCAACAAAGGCGGAGCGGGACAAGTTTAAACTGCAGGACAAGTTTAAACTGCATGACGGGGCAGGGCATTCCCTATTCTTTCACAAAGAGTATGTTTCATGCTTGATGTAACTTGAGGTTTTTTATGCAATGAATAATTTTTTTAGTAATTTATATTATATTGTATATTAGATAGTATATGCGGGTAGGATGTGGGTAGAATTCAAGTTTTATTATTTCTTTGCAGGTAGGATGCGAGTTTTCATCTACAAAATCAACAGGGCGAGTAAAGGTGAGTTAAAGGTTCGTTTAAAAGATGTGGGGTGAGTTCAGGTTGGGCAAAAACCCTCCTACCCACCCCATTGCCAATCGTATAAATGTATGGTTATGTACATAGCATTATTTTGCTACTGAAGCTTTGGATTTGTTTTTTATTTTTATTTGAAGTCAGCCTTTAGTTTTAGGAAATTGCTATGATACCCTAATGTGTTTGATACTTCAGATAAGTTGTCAATTATTTATTAACTGTTCATTTCATAATAAATATTTGAAAGTTTATTAAATATAAATAACAACTAATGAATAATTAATAACTCACTTTAAATTTTAGTACTAAAAAAAAAAAATATCAGAATAATCCCCTTAATTTTAATAGTGAAGGATGAAAATCTTCAATGATGAGAAGTCAATAGATGGAGTAGCAAAATAGTGTTTGAATCATTAACAACGAATTAGGGTTCAATAATTGTTGCTTGTGGTCATGATGAATTATTTAAGGATAATTAAAATAATAAACAAATGAATGCTCATGACCGTAGCCATTGATTGCATTGTCAAGATTCCATTGGTGTTAATGATATTAATATATTGATACTTACGGAATAGACGATTCTAAATAATAAACTATTGGGATTGAGAGAATCACTAACACAATTATTGGCCCAGTTTTTTTAAAAAATATATATTATTAGTCTAGTTTATATTGTTGAATCATGGCCACTTTAGAGAACTTTTCTTGGGTATAACATTTAAAAATATATATTATTAGTCTAGTTTATATTGTTGAATCATGGCCACTTTAGAGTACTTTTCTTGGGTATAACATCAAATTAGATCTGGAAGGACAAAATTAATAACATAAATTATCATTAAATAATTAATTTAATATTACTGATAATAATAACTAATATAAATTATATAATGTCGCATATTCAAAATAAATATTTACTTTTGGAGTTTAATTTTTATATATTGACAGTGTAAAAAAATTTTACACTGTCATCCAATCATGTGTTAGTAAATCATTAAAAGAGTTTGACTATCATAACCATTACCTAAAAAGTCTAACTATTTTAATGATGTGTCAACACATAATTGAATGACAATGTAAAATTTTTTACACTGACAGTGAATAGAAATTAAATCCTTACTTTTGTGTCTCAGAATTGCATTATTGATTAGGAAGAATTATTGGTATCACCTAGTAGTTAGGAAAAAAAATACATTCTGATAAAAGATTGAAATAAGCTAATGAAGAATTAAATTGAAAAAATATGATAGTTGACTATAAAGTCTGGTTTTGAAACCTGAAAAATTTTAACCTAATTTAGAAGAGGGGAGGGGGCATGTCATAAAAAAGGCTGCATGATTGCATCATTGTTCTTCTGTCTGCACCCTGCTATGTGTATGCTCATCAAAGACAAAATAAGAAGGCAAATATTTACCCAAAAAATAATAAAAATGAGAAGGCAAATCATTCCTCTCTCTCGCTAGGGCTCTATCCACATGGTACCGTAGCAAATCTTAAGACGTCACCTTGTTCATTTATTACTAAATAAGAAAATAGAAACTGCTTTCGGAAGGTACTAAAAACAATTACGATGTTAAAACCAAAATCACACACCTTGTAACACAAATAAGAAAATCACATAAACCAATAAAATAAAATAAAATAAAATAAAAGACCTTATCATAAAGATTATAAAAAAAAAAAGGAATACAAAAAGCACTAAGATGTATATGTGACAAGTAATTAAGTAATTAACAAGTGATACCTAAATGAAATTATGGTTAAGTACCAGCCCCTTCATATCACCTCAGTTAGCTAATTAGTTGTTGGTACATGGAATCCGAAGCCTTAAACCTTCCAAGTTTCTGAAGACAAATCGCTTTAAAAGTCTCAAATTAGTATTCTTACAAATTTGTTCCATAGTGTCTAACTATAAGCATTTAATTATAAAATATAATCTCTGTGTCTACAATTTTCTACTCTTTCTGTTCAGGAGCTGATGTGTACCTGGTATATTTCCAGCAATTTGCCCTCTCTGTTTGGCTGCTCAAAACTGTCAACAATTATATTCAATACCCACTATTGATTATTAAATTATTTCTAACTATGAATGACCCCCCAAAACCAAAAGTCAGCTGGGCAGCGAAAAGGGGAGTTTGTTTCACGCCATACTAAAGAAAAAACAAAAAAAATCAGTTGACAAAAAGTACATTTAAAAAAAAAAAACCACAAGTAATATAATTTTGTGTAAAATATAAGAATGAAAAGAGAATAGAGAAATATGCATGGATGGTAGAACAGAATCTGATGAATTTCCAAATTCCAACCACTCACTTTCAACCAATTACATTGGCCACACACACAAATCCCTTCCTTCCTATTTGTTGTTTTTCTTATTCGTAAAGGGGAATCGTTGGAGAAATTTGATGTGGGATTCAGTCAGAGACAGAGTGAGAAGAAAGGAACAAGCGAATGTGATCGAGGAAGGTCAGATGTTGAGGCCTATCTTTGCGCTTCACATACCCTCTCGCCTCTTTCTCCGAGTACGACCTGAACCCTCGCTTCCCATTCTTCTTCCACAGCTCCATCGCGTAGCTCCTATGTGCGTAGTACGCCTCCGCGCACGTTAGCCCTGACCCATCACCGCCACCGCCATCGCCTTCCTCTTCCTCATCGTTGGTCATCGGGATCAGCTTCACCGGGAAGCGCTCATAGTGGCCGCGCGTGGTCCCCTCGAGCTCGTCCATGCGGGTCAGTCCCCGGGTCGAGACGGAGTAGAGCTCGCCCTCCACGTGGTGACCCGACCCGGATAGGTTGAGGAGGAAGGGGACCCGGTAGGGCCCGCATACGAGGGGGTACTTGTGGGCGGTGCGGTAGGTTCCCACGAAGGCTGCGTCGCCGGTGCGCATGAGATCCTGTAGAAGGGTGTGGTTCGAGAAGCCTCTCTTCAAGGTTCCGTAAGTGAATATCAGGGCTCCTCCCCCATCACCATCAACGTTAATATCTCCTTCAGCTACCATTTTAGGGCAAAAAAAAGAAGAATGGGAATCAGAGAGAGAGAGATTTGAGATAAGTTGGGATGAAATGGGAGGGGCTTGGATTCAATGGCTATATAAGTGAGTCCTTTTTATAATGGGATTCGAGAGAGTCCTTTTTTTAATTATTATTTAAAAATAGTCCTTTCAAAAATAAAAGTTTCTTTCATATTTTTTCTTTAAAAAAAGCGTACATTCTACTTTATAAAAAGATTTTTTTTATCTCACCAACTTTTTTTCTGGATTGTATTAAAGAACTCATTTTTGTTAATTTTTTTATTTGTGTATAACCTAGTTATTGTCCCGTCCGAAAAATAAGGATTAACTCCATAGAATACTATCAGATATAAAAAGTGAAAATTCTTTTTAATTATATTTTTTTATACACATTATTTGAATGATCAAACTCATTTTTGTTAATATTTTGGAGCACCCAAGAGTTTGATTGCTGGTATAAAATAAAATGTTTCTCATTAATAACAACATGAATTTTAAAATGGTAGCTCTCAAGTTGTTCTTATTATTTTTTACAGTTTTATGTTATATATATATTTTTTCTTTTTCATCATGTATCATCAAAATCTAGTTCTAGCCAACAATTTGGGTTTCAATCAAGAGGTGATTATGAACATCTGTGTTAATTGACAGTGGTGGATGGTGTGGTTTTGGAAAAATTTATAGTGGTTCTCTAAAATGGTCAATGCCAGTGGAGATGAGCACCCAATTTGTTGTGTAGTCTGCAACAATAAATAAAATCCTATACATCACTCATAATCGTATATAGTTAAATAATTTTAATTCGACTTTGATTCTTTTATGTTACACCAGATCACCCTACTTAAAAGGAGCACGTGGACTATAAAAAAATTTAAGCTATGAATGAATCAAATTGTAGAAAAAAATAAACAAATATCTAATAAAATTAAATTATTACTTTAGTAAGACTTATTTGATCAAATTAATATGATTTGTTTCTTCGATAGTTAAAAAAAAAAGCCTCAATTATAACTACAGTGTCCCATGTGACCATAGAACGTGGCAATAGGCAAAGAAAGAATCTTTATGATACGGAGAAAACAACGAAGAAACAGGCACAGCTTTTCTAAAGCTGGCAGAGGCAAGTGGTGGTCACATTTGCTTTGCTTCTGGTACCAAACCGTACCCAGAAATCCAATACCAAACGGCATATTGGTAAAAAAAAGTTCACGACAATTGATGACAAAAGAAGAAGGGGGGAATCCCGTAGGCGTCGCCAATTACACAAGAACCGTACACGTGTGAATGATTCAGATTTCAGAGCGCATCCGTACTTGTACTTTTCCGCATGTACCACATCCTCTGCGCATACTTCCAAATGCACTTCTCCCTATGATTCCAATATGCCAAAGATGGACAAGCCGTGCTTTGCAAGTTGGGATCAACTGCTCTGCCATCCCACACTATCTTCCAAAACAGGTGGGTCCCTTATCAACATCAGCACACTATTAGCAATTTTTTTCTTATTTTATTTGCCTGTATACAACAGTTATCTATTAACATTATCTTATTTATAATTAAAAATTAAACAATATAATTATTGTATTGTAAATAATAATAATGCATTAAAAATTAAATTTTTAAATTAAAATAATCACTCCTATGAATAAATAACCATACTAGAAAGCATCATTGGGAAGGTATTGACTCATTCTATGTTTGGAAGAGGAGACAATGTAAAAAGAAAAAGAAAGAGATGGAAAGGAATTCAGTCAGATTTCTTTCCTCTTATTTAGATGTTTAAGTAAAAAAATAAAATAAACTTACTTTCCCTTGTTGGGGTTAAAAATAAAGTAGGAGTAAGAGATAAGTTTTAAAATTAAATTTTTAATATATTTCTTATGTTGCTAACCTTATAACACAAATATAGGATATATATGTGATTTAATACATATTTAATAAAAAATGAATCATTTCCTTTTCCTTACATCCCAATTTGAGAGAGAATAATTTTTGAAGTTTGAGAAAAAAAGAGAGAGAACCTCATTAAAAATTATCTAAATAAGGGTGGGGAACATTTTTCTCTTCCTTTCTCCTCTCTTACCCACATTCAAACAATACATAAGTAATTCTATTGATGGAGAGGAGCTCCACAAACCAATCTCACACTAAGCTCCCACCTACATGGGCAGTATGAGAAGATAAACCCATGATTGTCCAAAGAGACTTGGTTTGGTCACATTAAAAAAAGTTGTGTTCAAGGGTCTCGTAGAGTTCATTGCAACACGAACATTGTGAATAAGATGTTTACTTTCCCTTTCAATAAATTGATTCTAGCGGGTGATATGTGCATGTACTCCGAATATGATTAGTTTCTATATGAAAGCGTTTCAAGATATCAAATTTAAGCCTTTGGAAAATCAAATGAGAACAAAAAGAAACTAAAGAATAAAAAATAGTGAGTAATCACTATTAACACATCCAATATATCTAAATTTCTCATTCTCATTTTGCTTTCCATCAAGTTAAACAAAGAGTAAGAAATAAAGAGAACCCTGTTAATGTTAACTACACAGTAAATATGTAACCACAGCTAGCAAATAAATAAATACATGTCTAACGCACAGCTTTGGAACGTCAACTATCATTTACAGAAAGTAAACAATATATATCCACATGGGTCATTTAGAAGGGGGATAAGACCCGGAGTGACAAAAGTAATTTGTCCCACTATTTCCAACCCGTCCTACACCCATAGGATTAGCAAGACCAAAGTAGTTTGTGGGGAAACCAAACTGTGCAGGCATTGCACTAGGTCTAGGTATACCAAACTGTGCAGGCATTGCACTAGGTCTAGGTATACCTCTTTCATGGCAAGGCATAACATGTCGGTATTTAGGACTGAATACGGAAGGCACAGAGCGTGTTACAGCAGTTCGAGGACGTTTGCTGTTGTTACCACACTGTTGTAATTGATGATTATTGGTGACTACTTCATTAGCACGTTTCTTTTCTTTTGGTTGTTGCACTTCAACTTTGGAGGAAGGCCCCGATGCAGTACGAACCTTCAGACTTTTTAGCTTTAGAATGCGATCCTGAATCTCCTTAAGCAGATCCTGAGATTCTAGGTTGTTATCAGAAATGCACTGTAGAACGGCTCCCAGACTAGCAATTTCTTGATCTCCGACCTTATCCTGAGTTCACGTTCAACGTATAACTAGCATGCAATTATATGAAGACTGATAATTTAATGAAATCGAATTTGAATAGGAAAAAAAGAACCTTAATTTCAGGGGGCTTTTTCTTGCAAAGCTTCTTGGAAATCCGTCTTGCTTTTCGTACAAATTGTCGCAAGAGATCAACTGGTTGGATCTTGTCAGCCAACTTATATGCACAAATGAATCTAACAGCTTCAATATGCTGCTGCTTCTTAATAAGATTCTGAACAAAATCTGTGAGACACAAGAAAATTTTACTTCACCAAATCGGACCAGAACAGTCCTTTGGAATATTACTTCAAAAGAATCAGCAGTAGAATTAGGAATGCCAGTGTGTGAATTGTTTAAGGCAGAAAAGAATACAGCCAGAAAATCAGTTCTAGTTACCATAACTAAGCAGAAGGGACTAAAGAATTCAAAATTCCTAGTGGGGAAAAAAAGAGAACAACATCTAAGACCATTTAAAAAATGAGAGAGAGAGAGAGAGAGACAGACAGACAGAAAGAGAGAGAGATTAAAGTCCATTCCAAGCATTTACCAAGATGTCAATTTCTTAACAAAAGAAAGAGGACTGTGGGGGGAAGCAAGATGGAACTTTTGCATCAAAACTGTGAAGCCAATTACATTTTTCAACAAAATATGGATTCAATTTCCTACAAACAGTTGACATCTAAATTTTACTATATTTGTATATCTCCTGTATAATTTTTTCCTCACAATCCGCAAATGTTTGACATTACCAATTTTAAACAAGAGTTTTCTATCTCTTCAGAATATTTTCCGCTAATTATTTTATACACTTAATATGCATATGGAGATCCATAAAATGTTTGGGGAGGAGAAACTAGGTAAATCTCAGATTTAGACAATTCATATAACTATCTTATTTACTTTCTCTACGTCATTTTCAATTAAATATAAAAAATAAAAAAATCCTCTCAATTATCTCCACCAAAAAACAGGAAGAAAAAAAAAACTAGCTGCCCTATCTCTGAGATGATTAACTAGCTGCTCTATCTCAGAGAGTAGCAACCTTAGGCTCTCCTCATGAATGGCCATAACCACCTCATCCTGACTGCAGGTAAGAATGACAGTGAAAGTACCTAAGGATATTAACACATTTGATTAAGATATGATGTAACCTACACTGAGTGACACGAAAATAAGTATGATGGCTCTATATAGGAGAAACATGCATAGAGACACTGGTGATTAAACAAGACAATTTTCAATAAACATACCAGAGATTTTATCAACAAAACCAAGGGCCCGAAACAGCTCTACAGCTTGCTTGTGCCGAGCAGCAAATTCAAAAAGCTTTAAAACCTCATCTTCATTAAAAGAAGAAACTAATCCATAAATAGACAAAAGCAGTAGAAAACCCAGAACCACCAAAGAATTTTCAGTACTTGCTGTCATGTTAGCTTTCAAATCAAGTGCTAGCTTCATTGCCTCTTCTCTTACATGAGGTTTAATATGTGGTGAGATTCTCATCAGCTGTTCTAGCAGAAAGATGTGGCTGCCATCAATAATTACAGCTATGTCTCCCTTCCTACACTGTGGAACAATAGGATTCTGTATTATATCCAAAACAAGTTTTGCTGGATCTGATGATGTTTGGAGATTAACTAAAATGTCATTGTCAATCAACTCAGGTGCATTTGTTTGCTCATTTGAGAGCAACTGCAAATTTCTTCCATCAGTGGTGGGACTTAATTGATTATCTGTGTAAGAAGCAACTACATATTTAGCTAGCAGATATTTAAGCTCCCTCGTATTTATAAAGGCATCAGAAAATCAAGGTGACAATAAAATCATCGAATGCAGTAAGAAAAAATGTAAAATCTCTCCAAGATTGAAATGCATGGGTGACGGAAGGAAAGCCACTTAATACTAATATTTACAAGCAATATCATCATAGTGCTATAACTTTTCTTTTGGCCATGTCATAGTGCTTAGTGCCATAACTGAATCACAAGAAATCATATAAGATCAATGAGGGGACAAGATGAGAAAGACGCTGCACTAAAAGGTAACAGAATATTCTCAGAAAAGGACAGATCATAATTCATAAACATTAACTTTTCCACTAGTTCAATTATGGAAGACTTTCAAATTGATTAAGACATACAACATTAACCTGATTAAAGAGATTTTTAATAAATAGATAGATCAGGTGAATAAAAATATCAATGTCATTAAAAGAAACAATTGAGATGAAAATTGTTCCAACAAACTAGATAAAGAAGCACATGTTTACCTGGCAGTTTTTCAATATTACCAAGTTCTTGTTGTAATCTAGAAGCCTGGCAATGCTGGGCAATTATATCTAGAAGCCTCTGAAGTTCATTTGCATTGAAAGATGAACCTATCCCATAAGTAGCGACAAAGTTCAGAAAACCCAGGACCTCCGAACAATCCTTATCAGCAACAGCCATATTCGCCTTCCAGTCACTTGCCAACTTCATTGCTTCCTGTTTCACATGAAAACTAGTCACTGGTGAAGATTTCTTTAATTCATCCATCAAAAAATTACAGATCCTCCTTAAAATATTTGCATCATAGTCAACATTTTCTTGCCTCAAATGAGGAGGATAAAACCCTTTCATTGCATCTAACACCAATTTAGCGGGGTCCGCCGATGTTCGAAGAGCATCAGAGACTTGACTGCACATCAACTCGTACTCTTTCAGAAGTTTTAAGAGCACCTGTAAATTCTTGCTATTGTTCACACTGTTGACATCTTTAAAATACAGCTGCTCAGTCTTTACTTGAGGAAGGAGGATCTTGGGCTTCTCTTTCAACACTTTTTCCTCTTCTAATGATTTTCTTAATGATTCATATTGCTTCTCTTTTAACTCAAGCTCTTTCAGTTGTCCTTCAAATTGATTCTGTTTTGACTCAAGATCCTTCACTTGGCCTTCAAAATGCTTCTCTTTTGACTTGAATTCCTTCACTTGCACTTCAAACCGTTTCTCTTTTAACTCGAGCTCCTTCACTTGTCCTTCAAACTGCTTCTCTTTTGACTTGAGCTCCTTCACTTGCACTTCAAACTGTTTTTCTTTCAACTCGAGCTCCTTTACTTGTCCTTCAAACTGGTTCTGTTTTGACTCAAGATCCTTCACTTGTCCTTCAAACTGTTTCTCTTTTAACTCGAGCTCATTCACTTGCACTTTTAACTGCTTCTCTTTTAACTCGAGCTCCTTCCCGTGTCCTTCAAACTGATTCTGTTTTGACTCAAGATCCTTCACTTGTCCTTCAAACCGCTTCTCTTTTGACTCAAGCTCCTTCACTTGTACTTCAAATTGTTTCTCTTTGGACTTGAGCTCCTTTACTCGTCCTTCAAACTGTTTCTCTTTTGATTTGAGCTCCTTCGCTCGTCCTTCATAGTGCTTCTTCATTGACTCAAGGTCATTGACTCCTTCTTCAAGCTGCTTCTCTTTCTTTTCAAGTTCCAAGCTTTTTTCTTTCATCAATTGTTTTAGAGAATCAAAATCTTTCTTGTTTGATCCAATTGACTTGAGTAAGTTCTTCCTTTTTAACTCTAGTTCCTTAGCTTGTCCATTAATTAATTTCTGCATTGCAGCAAGCTCTTCCTCTTTTGTCTTAAGCTCCTTAGTACATTCGGCAATTTTCTTTAAAAGAGCCTTGAGTTCCTCTTCCTTCCTTTCACGATCTTTGTCAATGTTTCCCATGACTTTATGAAATTCTATATCTTTTGCCCTGAGCTCTTGCTTGCGCTCTATAATCAAGTCCTCGATCAAACTGAGTCGTTCTTCCTTTGCTCCAAGATCCTTGTCACATTCTTCAATTTTCCTCTGCAATTTCTTGAGAAATTCATCACGCTCACCGATCACCAGCTGCACCATTTCAAGTTCCCAGTTACATTCTTCCTCCTTTAACCTCAGCTGCCTCTCGCATTCACTAATCAGCTTCTGCATCGACTTGAGTTGCTCTCCCTTTGCTTCGAACTCTCTGTTACGTTCTTCAATGCTTCTTCGGATTTCACCATATTCTTTCTCTTTTATTTCAATATCTTGGCAATAGAAACTCAATTGACCTTGAATAGAACCAAGTTGTTTTTCCTTATTTTCAAGCTCTTTGGAGCGCTCCTCAATATCTCTCTCTAGGGAGTGCAATCTCTGCTCTTCTAATTGTCTCTTTATCCGACATTCCTCAATCAATTTTTGAACCAATGCAAGTTCTTTCTCTTTCAAATCAAGTTCAGCAGAGGATTCCATAATCGATTCCTGGAGGCACACGGCATAGTCGTTTTCCTTTTTTTGAATCAACCGCTCAATTTCTCTCACGTCTAAGTCAAGTTCCTGAGGTGACTGTTCCTCTTTCAATGGAAGCACTAGAGGGCACTGGCCCAAGCCCAACCGTTGATTCCCGTTGGAATCGATCTCTTCTACACCGACATTCAGATCTTCCATGGATTTACTGATGGAATTAAAATGTTGCAGCAAATCCTTCCAACGGAGACTGAACGATGAAACGTACGAAGCTTGGGCTTGGAAAAGCTCATATGCTTTCTGCAACTCTGCCACTTGCAAATTGGATGCAATCTCTTCCATTGATCACCAGAACTGGGTCGCGTTGCTCTAACAACTACTCGATCTGGTTCGCTAGCCAGAGCCGTCACCCATGGATGTCGGTATAAAAGGGTTTATGCGACCAGAGTTTTAACCGTTACGGAAAAGACGGTGTCGGGGCCATTAGGGTTTAAGTTTCAACACACTAGGATGGAATTGTGTCATAAACGGATTGGGCCGGACGATCTTTTCGGTCTGATTATAAATTGGAGGCTTAAACAGTTCATTCTTATAATAAATTTACGATTAGAGTCAAGTAAAAACCTAATTGAATCGTTTAATTATTTAGTTGAATCGTCGTTGAAATAAAATTCTTTTAATAAAAACTTAATACTTTAATATATTTTTATATATTTTATATCCTTATATGTAAATTATTTTTGTGATCTTTTTTAATTTTTTTAACTAATGAAAATAATTAAATTAATTGAACCTCAACTTAAAGTATCAATAATTCAATGTTAAATTCAGTTTTAGAGTACATTTAGATAGGCAATTTTTTTTTAAGTAAAGCATTTTTTTAAAATAAAAGTACTTTCATAAATTTTTATGTATGTTTTGATGAAATTTTTTAAAAAAGTATAAGTTAAACAAAAGTTTAATTATCACTTTTTTAAAAAATTAGTGATTCCCAACTTCTGAAAAAATGTGAAGGATAAGTGGTTTTTAATATAATTTTATTGACAAAACACCATTTGTCTTTATTAAAAATTACATATCTTGTCCTCTATTTTTTCTTCTTGTAAACCCTACCTCCATTATTCTTTATACTTTATATTTTTAGTAATTTTACTATAAAAAAAATCTTTTATTCTTTTTTATCTAAATAAATTTATAAGTCATTTTATTACTTAACAGTACTTCACAAATATTATATCTAAATATAAAATAACTTTTTTTAAAAAAAAACTCTACTAAAATAAGATTTATTAAAAATAAATTTAAGAAATTTACCCAAAGGAATCGATAATATTATTTATGGAAGCCATTTCATTAGGAGCAAAATGAATTACCCCTTTTTCATATTGGGGGATTTCACTTTGGCACAAAAGTACCCAAATTTTAAAATATTTGAATTGAAGTGAGGAATTCTTCTACTCTTATTTGTAGGCGATTGCTATAATCTATACAGCTGACGATTACATAAATTAAACTAATGAATGTTGACTAATATTTATGTTAAATTTTATAATATATGTGACATTTGGTTATACTGTAAGAATATTTTTATTTTAACTTTTATGTCAAATCGAATAATTTTAATGACACATTCTTATGGAAATATATTTGTCCCAATAGTTTATTATATTATGTTTTGATGATAACAAATATATTACAAAAATGATCACAAATATGTTACATACATGTGATTAATGAATATAATAGATAATGCATGATTATATACTATTGGTATTCTTCTTATAAGAATTATGTATTGAGTTATATGTAGCATTATTTATAGAATAGATCTAATGTTCTTGATAAGTAATATAATTAATTATTAGATATGTGTTTATATGTAAATCATACATGCATGAAGAACTTTATAAGATTATATACATGTGAATCATGCATATTAAGTTATTGAGTTATGAATTTAAACTAATAATGGTTTTCAAGTGAGTTATGCTTATAGGATGGTCCAAGTACCAAGAATGAGCATTGGAATAAGAAAGTAAAAGATCTTATTTATGCTCAACTCAACAAGAAGGAGAATGAAGAGATGAACTAAACATTTAAAATATTTAAAGAGAAGAATTATTGGAAGCTTGGATTGCATCAAAAAGCCTAATGACTTATTTCGGTATATATTATCTTAAAGACAATTCTCCTTTGTAAGGATAGAGGTTTTACATGAAGAAAGCTCAAATATATTTATTCAATCTTGAAAAATGTTTTTTTAACATAGTAAAATGTCCAACAACAAGTTTTGAGAAATTAGTCATGGTAGTACTTCAAAATAATGAAAAAATAGTGAAATATGAGCTTTTGAAATCTAACCTATGGATATTATTTTTATCATAACTTTCAAAATATTTTGATTTTTTATCTTAAACTTATTTCATATGAAAGTAGACTTAAAGAGCTTTCCAATGCATGGTCATTTGCTTAATTTGGATAAGAAACGAAGAAGTTATGACATTTTTAAAAGACTACTTTCCCAGAGAGAAATTGTAGTCGACTACAAAATTATCAGAAAATAAATTGTAGTCGACTACAGGGTCTTGTAATCGACTACAAAGTGTAAAAATTCAAAATTATTTTCCAAAGATAACTGCTGTAGTCAACTACAAAAGGTCAAAACTCGAAAACTACATTTCAGAAATAGATTATAGCCAACTACAAAGTGTTAAAATTCAAAAACTACATTCCAGAGAGGAATTGCAGTCGACTACAAGTTATTTGTAGTCGACTATAAAGTGCCAGAAATGCCTGTAACAGCTATAAATGACTAGATTTCAAAAGTAATCATTACAAAACATCACAAAAGGCTAATTTATCACTTGAGCTATTAATACAAGCCAATATTGAAGCATTTACAAGAGATAAACTCAATTTTTCATATCATTACACTTGATCAATCTTTCTCTTATCAAAATTAAGATTTGAGCTCTTATTGTTATAATCTTTCTATCCATTAGTTATTCAAGTTGTATTATTTACTCTTTGAGAGAGTTTATTATTTTCTATTAATTATATATATTAGTAAGAGGGTGGATAATCTCTTAAGAAAGTTCAAGGGTATATTTCCCTTGAAGAAAAAATAAAGAGGCTCAAGCATATGGGTGGAAGATCCCAAAGTGCAAGGAATGCTCTGTTTTTTTAAAGATTTTTCAAGCACCTAAGTTATAAGCTTGAAAAATAGTAGAAACCTTAAGTGGATGATCTTAGGGCTGGATGTAGATCACAAAAAGTGACTCTCTTATTCTTTACTCTCTTTACATTCTAACAATTTACATTTAACTACTTATTTGTTGAATTCTCATAATTGCTATAATTGTTGATATACTACATATCTTGTTATATTTCTACTTAGATCATTAGAACTTGATATATATCTTGTTTGCTTGATTTATATATTTAAGCTATACTCAAGCTATCTACATTGGTTAACAAATCTTCATACAAGTAAGACATTCATTTAAAATTAAATTTGCTCACAGAAACAAATTGTAGTCAACTACAATACAAGAAGAGTGTAGTCTACTACAAGACTACTAAAAACTCAAAATTAGTGTTTTATTTGTTGATATTGTAAAATCACTTTCAGGGACTCATTGTAGTTGATTACACACTACTTGCAGTATACTACAAGGTTTCAACTAAGTGATTTTCTATCTTAGTTTATTTCACACTAGTCTTCAATTAATCATATTATAATTTACATTATTTTATATACTTATATGTGATTGATATTATGCATTACATGAATTGTTAGTAATATGAAAGCATGAATTATTGTAAAATATATTTATTTTGTTGCATGTGGGTGCATCAAAATACATAAAATCTCAAGGTTATCTTAAAATTTGCAATCACCTAATTCACTTCCCTATTATGTTATTGCTGCCCTTGGCTAACAATTCCTTACATTGGCTTGATATAGTTAAAGATAGGAGCATTAATCACATATCAGGTTAAGGAGGTATGGTTCCTATTTTTATTATTCAAATTTGAAACTTTAACTATCACTTACAATACGTTTGGATGGAAGGATTTAGAAGGAAATGAATGTCAGTGATAATTTTTCATTGCAATTTTCTTTATTTGATAATTTTTAAAAATGAGATGAATAAAATAACAAATTATCATGTAACTTTTTAATTATTTCTATTTATTTTTATAAATATTTTATAATTCTCTCAATTCAAAAATGAAAATTTATTTCTCCTTTTCCTTTTTTTCCGCACTTCTCTATCCTAAACATACACTTAAAAAATTTAATTAATTTATTTAAATTTACTAGGCTAATGTGAAGAATGTGCTCTTAAAATCATCAAAAGAAATAATTATCTCAATTGATGTGAAAATTAACTTAAAGATACATTTATCGTATAACAATTTTTTTTAATAATATAGTAACATATGATCAAGTCAGAACTTGACTAATAATTTTAAGAGACAATACATTAAATTGCTATTTTTCTCAAAAGTAACTGTTCCAACTAAGGCTAAAAGTGAGTTGAGATAACCCGAGCTAGGCTTAGCTTAGGCTCGGCTCACAAAAAAATTAAGTTCATTTTTTTGGCTTAAGCTCGGTTCACCTTAAGTTCACGAGCTATTCGAGCTCAATGAGCCACTATCGAGCCTTATATTAATTAAGCTTGTATTACTCAATGAGTTAGGCTCGAATTTATAGGTAAACAAATTTTATATTTTTTACATATATTATTTTAAAAATAATTTAGTCAAACCAAAAATATAAATAAAGTGCTAATATAAATTAAATTAAAGTATTATTATTACTATTATTATTTGTAAAAAATGACTATATGCATATATTGAATCGGCTTACAAGTTAATAAGTCGAACATATGAAAGCCCAAGCTCGATTTATTTAACAAACAAGTCAAAATTATTAGCTTATTGAGTTTTTAACGAACTGAACCACGAATAAACTCACGAGTTAATTCGATTCACTTCTAATCCTAGTAACAACAATGAAAATTTTACCATATAAAAAAAAATAATAATGAAAATTTTACATTCACAATAGATTTTTTTTTGTATTATATAATAATATATAAAAGTTGAATAGTGTAATGCTCCATGAGGCTCCACAATATAACAAAAATGTTAAAACAGCCTAGGAATGAGTAACTGAATTTTGCCCACGTACAAACAAACATGAGATTTATTAGAGTGGAACCCATACCTTCAAAGTTTTATTTGCACTATCCGTGCTTGGTTTGGGTAAGAAAGCTTCGGGCTGAGGCACGATTTTAGTTAGAAAAATGAATTAATATTGTAGTTTATAAGAAATATTTATTTTTTAGTTTAGTTTTAAAAATTAATTAAGTATTTAATTATATTAATTAATAATTTATATATTATTAATTATGTATTAAGTATTAAAATAAAAATAAATTATTGATTAATTATATGTAAATTATTAATTAATGTAATTGAATACTTAATTAAATTTTAAAACAAACTAAATTGATATTATTTTTTACAAGAAAAATTAAAAAGTCATTCCTCCATTCTAATTCTTGGAATAAATACGGAGGCTTTAAGCATGTCAAATTATATTTAATTCATATACATGTACAATGATTTGTAGTGAGAATCTTGATGCACCATTTATCTTCTCTTTCAAAAAGTTTGAGGCACTCACTTGTGTAAATCATAAATTTAAACCCACCTTAATATTTACTTAATGAAAAGATATTATTTTTACACCTCATTTTTATATTATTACATTATTAAATATTATTAAAACTGCTATAAATCATCTTATAAAAGTTATTATTTAAATTCAGTAACAATTTTTACTCATAAATACCCTTATTTGGATGATAATTTTTATAAAATAATTAATAATAATTTGAAGTATATTTAATAAAACAATAAAGTTTACTCTTACTTAATATGTGAAGTAAGGATTTAAATGCAAGAGTAAACACTTATTTTAGTTTTTCAAAAATACAAGTAATATCAACTTAGTTCTTTAATAATTATTGATATTAAATGTCATTTTAGAAAATTAATTTAGGTTATTGAATAACTAATTTAATATTAAAAAATATATTGAAGGACTAATTTAATGTCAAAAATTAACATTAAATGATTAATTTTTAAAGAATTAAATTGATGTTATTTGTATTTTTAAAGAATCAATTTTTAAAAAATTAAACTAATATCATTTGTATTTTTTTTTAAAGAGAAATCAAATAAATTCTCCTCTAAATAAAATTATGATTACGATGATGGTGATGTTGGTGGCAAAATACTGATGAGAGTACCCGCCCACAGGGCAAGGAAGCGGTCTCTCTCTCTCTCATAAGCTCTAAACCCTATAACGGTAGAATCCTCTTGTTTTCCAACAAGCAAAAGCTCCCGAACCATTGACTCTACAAGGTGCAGTGCATGTTTGCTTTGATATTTTCTCTGTTGCCTTTATTATAATGTTTTTCTCTCTTGTTCGGTTGCAAGAAGGAAGGAGCCAACATTTTGGATGCTTGAAAAGAATCAATACATGCTAACTTATTGGTGTGCAACACTTCAATTTATATTTCTGTAATTATGTCTGCTACTTCTGCTTCATGCTAAATCTGCATTATGTATTCTGTCCTTTGAACAAGAAGGAAGGAGTCAACATTTTAGGTATTTGAAAAGAATCAATAATTTTTTTTTTTGTGTGTATTTAATTATTGCTAACTTATTAGGTGTGCAATACTGCAATTTATATTTCTGTAATTAAGTCTGCTACTTCTACTTTGTGCTAAAGCTGCATTATGTATTCTGTCCTTTGATGATTCGTCAAGCTTTATGAATGGCTACTTACACAAAATTTTAATTTTGGCAGATGAACATGAATAACGTGAAGGTCCTGAAGGTTCCCGGAGGTGGAGCCTCTGCTTTACTTAAAATTAGCATTATTGGTGGGCTTGCTGTATATGGGGCTGCTAACAGCCTGTACAATGTTGAGGGAGGGCATCGGGCCATTGTCTTCAATCATATAGTCGGTGTCAAAGATAAGGTTATTCCATTGTCTCAAGCTGTTAATGAAAGAACTTTTATAAAATAGCTAGTTGCAACACTTTTTCCTCTTCTTTAGTTGAAATTTGTACTCAAATGGAAGTCTTTTGTTACAAGATTTTGGTATAATGTGAACTTTGAAACTGAACTTAAGCTGTTTTGCTTGTTTTTCAAGGTTTTTATATGATCTCGAGAGTCATTTGGATAGGTTTAAGGAAAACTTACAACTAGGGACCAATCTAGCCAAGTATTTACACTTTTTCCTCTGAATCAGTATACTCTTAAGGTCTTAGCATACTTAGACCTTCGTTTTCTAGTAACCTTATGGTAGTATATTGATATAGTATGCTTCTTGTGTGCAGGTCTATCCTGAAGGGACACAGCTTGTGATTCCATGGTTTGAGAGGCCTGTCATTTATGATGTTTGTGCACAGCCTCATTTAGTGGAGAGTACCTCAGGAAGTCGTGATCTCCAAATGGTAAAATCTTTTTGTTTGTCCCCCTTCTTTTCTTATTCTTAAGATTTGAGCTTGCAGTGTGCTTGAATTTGTGGCTGCATGGAGTTAAACATTTTATTCATTAATCATTATTCTTTTTCTTTTCCTTTTGGTTATTGCAACATGCTATTTGTTTTGAAGCTGGCTTACCTTCCCTCACCTTGCCCTTTTGAATAGAGAAAAGTAGGGTAGGGCTTTTCCCTCTCAATTCTTGACTTTTCTCCCCCTTTTCCTTTAATCTATTGCAGCTGTTGTACTGGTGCTCACTGCTAGTTTTAGCATAATGCTATTTCATGGTTGTATTGTAAATCAAGCCTCCTTCCAAATGAGCTTAATTTATTACTCCTTTTACTCTTTGCTGATCTGATACCTTTCCATTTCATCAATCTCTTAATTTGTGTCTGAATCACTTAATTTGAAGTCATTCATACATTTAACCCCCCAGTTTGCCCCATTACATGTGGTTCACTTTGCTCAGTTCCCCTATATTTTGAACTATCGCAATGTATGACTGTGATCTGTTGGCAACTGGGCATTCTTGAGTTATGGATGAAGTTTTAATGCTGATATGTTAGGAGCGTGTAAACATAGTCAGTGCTTATAATATTAGTTCATGGACAGTTCTTTTATCTCCATCTATTTTTTGACACAGCATACTCCACAATAATTTGTATTATGGATCTTTGTTTTTGCTAGGTGAAAATTGCACTCAGAGTCCTTACCCGTCCTGTGCCAGACCAATTACCAACAATTTATCGAACCCTGGGTGAGAATTATAATGAAAGGGTCCTGCCTTCTATTATACATGAAACTCTCAAAGCTGTGGTTGCACAGTATAATGCTAGTCAGCTCAAACTCAAAGGTAGGTAATTATTTATATGGATTCTCTCCTTTCTTCTGTCTAACTAGTAACTGGATAATGGTATTTGTGCTCATTTACTTCTCAGTTGGATTTTTTATTCTTAGGAATCAAGTAAATTCACTTTTGGATGGACTCTAATATTAAAAGTGAAATTACAGCTATTTACCTATTTTAAAAAAAAGTGAAATTGCAGCCTTACAGGTGAGACTGATTATTTATCAAAGTACTTTTTTACAGGCTGTTAGTCGAGAAATAAGGAAGATATTGACAGAAAGGGCCTCCCATTTTAATATCGCATTGGATGATGTGTCAATCACAAGCTTGACTTTTGGGAAGGAATGTTAGGTACCAGGACAAAATGCAACACAATGGAAGAGAAAATTCACTGTATTATTTACTTAAGGATCCTGGACAACAACCCAGATCCCTGTATAGCAGTGTTTACAAGAAAGAGGAAAGGAACATGATAACTATAGGCAATTGGAGAGTGCCTATGCTCTCCTAAGTTCCAGCAAAGTCTCAGCCTACCTCCCAATTCTCTCCCCTTCACTCATATAACCATTCTCGGCATAACAAACATGCACACCCCACTACCCTTCTCTCTCTAATGCCACCTCAACAGGCAGTTATGTCACCCCCTTCCCGCCTTTGGAGGTTTGATCTAGTGCATCACACCTCTTCTTCCTTCGCTTGTAGACTTTGGAGATTTTGGGCTTTGGAATCAGGCCCCGTAACAAGGAATTTACGGCTGCAATTGAAGCCAAGCAGGTTGCTGCTCAAGAAGCTGAGAGGGCTAAATTTGTTGTAGAAAAAGCTGAACAAGACAAAAGAAGTGTTGTTATTAGAGCACAGATAAAATAGTTGCCCCAATCTTACATTTAAGATGGCTCTTAATCTTTCTGGAAGTGGCTGCCATGCTTTTATTATTTCTGAATGGCTAATTAACCATTATACCAAACCATATATATATATATATATAAGGATCATTGTAGAAGGATTTTGCTGATTGTCCTGCTTGCGTGATATATATTAACTCTTGATATCATGACTGTTACTTATAACTAGTTTTGAAGTTTAGCAACACTAAAGAAATAGGAATGAGTTTCCTTCTACTCCCTACTCCCCTCCCACCGCTTTTTGTCTTGATTGGTCCTTTCTGGTGATGTATGGATGAGCTATCAGGGAAGGAAATTTAATTTCCTTGTTAGAAGAAATTCCTTTGAATTTGACGCTATAGTACTTTTTCTACAACATAATACATAGACAGTCATCTAGAACCGATGTTTGTATTTGCAATTTTAGTTATTTTATTTTTCTCTTTGATTTGCATTAGAGGGCTTCTTTTCCAACTCTTTATTTATTCATATATATTTGCTCCTTCCTCTTTCCTTTCTTATTAGTTTTTGACTACCAGTGTGAGGCCAAGAGTGTCCAGTTGATTGGTCAGGCTATTGCCAACAATCCTGCATTTATCACCGTAAGGAAAATTGAAGCTGCAAGGGAAATTGCTCAAACAATTTCAAATTCTGCCAACAAGGTTTACTTGAATTCAGATGACTCTTACTGAATCTTCAGGAGTTAAATTTGGAGCCAAGTGGGGAGAGATCATTTTTAGATTGAATTCATTTATTTACTTCCACCTCTCTTTTCTAGTATTATTATTATTATTATTCCTTTTCACTTGTACTTGCGTTATATCAACTGTTCAAATATGAGATTCAGCGTCACAAACTGAACTGTTGAGAAACTGATGGTCATTTTCTTTAAATGGACCATGTGAGACTAAGGAAGTTCGATCAGGCTTTATCAGTTTTCAGTACTTCTGTCCCTGAATAGCCACTATCTTTGTTGGAAGTCATGGAATTGTTTTTGGTTTAGTGTGGCATAGTGATTCTGTTGTTATGGTCCCCAGGTGTTCACTTGATTTTTAGGATGAGTCTACACTGCCACAAGTTGCTTGCATGTCACCAGTTGTTGGTACTATCTACACCATTGAAATAATAATTACTTATTCAAAATCATCTTAAATTGTTATATCAACGGAGTAAATTATGCCAATAACTTATGGAATTATAGAATGATCTTGATTTGTATATATTCTCCACTGTTTACTTGTTCCAGAAGAAAAGTGTTTATAAGTAACAAGTATCATGTCTTTTTTTCTTTGGTTTATTTGGAAGTTCAAAAGAAACCAGAATGTGAGGAGAATACATTCAAGTTCTCATGACTGACCTTTTTTCCCCATATAATTGGTGTAGTTTGGATTATCAGGAACATGTATTGAAGCAAAAATATTTTCCGTCTACTTGATGTCTGTATCTTGTAAATGTAACCCAATGGATGAGGATGAACCAAAAAATAAAAGGAAAACATAAATGTAGTTGGATTTCTTATCAAATAGGTACTAGAACAGACCAGAAGTGCTTGATAAATCTCATCTGGCCTATATTTTAATGGTGATGAATGATGAGCGTGACTTCAATTGCTCCGTTTTTTTATCATATTTTGGTAAGTTGAGTTTGATATTTAGACAACCATCCTTGCCAATTCTTGGCATCACTACTGCCACCATCGTCTCCAAACGTTTTATTTTACTTTTTTGGTTACAGCATCTCCAAACTTATTATTGCTTGTAATAAAGTGTAATTTAATCAACATGGTATTGGGTCAACTGGTACGAGAGTTGTTCCAGCTTAACCAAGGTCTTGAATTCGAGTCTTGGATATGCAGCTTTGCTTGTTGGGAGAGCCCCTGCGTTCTATGAGTTTCTACTCAACTCGAATTCGGATTAGGCAGTTCTGTTTGTATAGTTTTCATCACAAAAAAAAAGTGCAATTTATAAATTTTGTTGTTAACCTTTTAAAAATATATTTAAAATAATGGATAATAATATTTAATAAAAATACCATAAATTAGCGTACTTTAAGTTATATATTTAGAAAATAAAATTAATTATCCAAAAAATATTACATAGAAGAGCAGCAACTGGGAGTGTGACGACCTGACCAGCGACCCTAATACGACGTGGTCGTTGTTGTGCGTGAGTAGGAACTAGGAAGAAGAGAAGAGTGAAGACTAGACTAGCCTTTTCTTGAAATGTCGAAATAGCGAAACGTTTCTTTGAGTTGAGGTGCCATTTTGAGAGTGATGGTGGAGACTTTTTTCTGGAGGGGAAGCACCCACCTGCATGAAGATATTCAAAACCAGTCCAATCTAACTCTTCTTTCTGGCCCTCCTTCCAGGTGTTCCCTCTCTCTCTCTCTCTCTCTGTCCAATTGCCCATCTGAATGAATGTGAGTGAATACACAAGAATTCATTATCATATGTGCAGTGGGAAGACCTCTCTGCTTTTCCAGTTTGCATTCAATGTGGCAGCACACACCAACTCTTCCAACCGAAATGTCGTCCTCTTCATTTGCAACCGCCCTAGGTTGGATTCCAAACCCCCTTTTCTTTCTCAGGTATATTATTAATCTCCTCTCTCTCTCTCTCTTACATGCCTAGTCATCTTTTCTATAGATTTTGAAAACCCACTTCAAGTTTTGTAAATTTCAGGGTATTGACCCATCTTCTGATGTCTTCCAGCGTATACAAATGAAGTATGACCCATCACCCTTTTTATCAGTAACTAATGATTTGTTACTTCTACTTTGAATTGTCTCTCATTTTGCACTAGTCAAATGGATAAAATTATCTTCACCCAGAAAGAAAAAAAAGAGAATAAGTAATAGTATGTCATTCGCAATTTTGTGACTATATATTTAAGGTACATGAATGATGATGGGGACATTAGGAAGTACTTTGCTGCCTTCCATCTGCATGATACATTGCCTGCAGCAGTTGTTATTGATGATTTTGGAGATTTCTTCGACAACAAGTAATTTGGTCTTTTTACAGTCATGTTTTTATATGGCCTTACAACATAAACCCTTGTTTAACAGCAGCTCCCCTCATATGTTTCCATTTCACCTTTTGAATAGGATCTGCCAACAACGATATTCTAATCCTCGCGGACGAGACTTAGCCATGGTCAAGAGTCTAGCCTTATGCCACAATGCAATTACTTATGCAAAGTAAGTAAGCATGCGTTACTGTTGTTGAAAAGTGCCTGGAGTATGATTGGTGTTGTCAACTGAGTAAGGTGTTTGACTTTTACAACTGACATAATATTGATAAGCTTCCTTTCTAACTTCTCTGGCAGTCAAAAAGGGTCTTGCAAGCTTCTATTGTCAGATACTCACCAGGGAGACTCCCCAAGGTTTCACTTCATCTATAAGAAATGGATACACACCGCTTTTACAATTAAAGGTTGGCTCAATCATAAAAAGATGATAATACTTGAGCCTGATCTTTTTACTTTTCCCTCCAGTCTCTCTCCCTTGGTCCCTTATCCACTTTAAGATTCCATATCAGGCATTTAAAAAGTGCAGGTCATGGCAATGTGCTCTTTCTTGTCATCTACATCTCCTTGAGTGATATTAATTGTCATAGTATCTGGTCTTGCAGAAGGGGATGTATCTGGATCATTTATTCTGAAAGATAGGAGCAATTCAGGAACTGATAACCCAGGTAGGATTAAAGCTGCAAAGTACTCCATTGCTCTTCAATATCTGGTCTTAGATGGAATTGTTGAAGATCAATTAGAATAGATATTTACCTCTTCCACAGTCAGAACTCAGAACTGATTGATAACTGTAACTGTGTCGTACTGATAATGTTCTCTTGTTCCATTTAACAACTGTACTCAATGATATATTTAACTTGGTTTGCCTGCATCTTCAGTGAAACCCCATGAATCTCAGGTTTCAAATAGTATATTTAAAAAATAAAAAATAAAAAGATTTCTATCTTTTACCGTACTTACCTTCATTCATGCCTCTGAATCAAAATGCTATTTTGTTGTGATACTAAGTAAAATAAACGGCAATTCTGGTGCTTAAGCTGTCATAATCAGATTAGCACTTATGATTAATTCCCCGATTTTATAATCAGCACAAGTCCCAAATCTTGGGTTCTGTGACATCAGTTAATTATGAGTAGAACAGCCTGGTTGTTGTTGTAGAACAGCCTGAACAGGTATGCCCTTCTCCTAGTGTTTCTACTATTACATTGTTTACTTTAAAATATCATGCGGCAAAATTTCAGAGTGGTGACACTAAAGTAAAATTGATGGCAACAACTCTTGTACTTGGGCAATCAGAACCAGATTATGTTAAAAACGCTATTTGTCAGATTTTGATATTCAGCAAAAGTCCCAAATTTTGGCAATTTCAATTTAATGGGAATTCAGTCTGTTATTATGTTAACACGGTTCCCATGTTTTTGTATTTTGGACTCCTCTTCTCCGAGGGTACTAATCTGTTATTATGTTAGGCCTAGACTTATCTATGGCTTCACGGAACCAGTAGAAATGATCTTTGACAATCCAGTCTTGACCTCCAGCTATTTTAGCTTCTTCTCTTCAAACTTTTCTACTACTTCAATTATATATTTCTTTCTTACCCAACTCTGTCTCATGCCTATATATTCTAGATATATGCACTTGTTATTGTTTAATAATATTGTAATCGAACCAAAATTTACATTGGATGGCAAAATTTAGTAAAGGTTTCATTGAATTCTTAAGCAATTGAGTGAATTCATATAACTGAAGATAATTAGTCCTGGAGTCAGTATATTAGTACCCTCAAAAAATTGAAGGTAAAAAGAATGCAGGAATAAGATTTTCATATAATATAAAATTTCAATTATACACCCTATTTTTAAGGGAATGGCTGCTTCTTAGGTTCTTTCTTCGCTATAACAATACCCTCCACGGTTGAAAATGCTTCACTGGCAATGATAGGCCCAATGAGCCCCCATTTCTCACGATTTACTCCAGTCTCTAGCTCCAGTTTCTTTCTTCGCAATTCCCAAAATTTGGTGGAAAGTACGTAGACTCGAGAAAAACCCTGCAGTCTTCTCTTTTCTCTTCTACATTGAGGTACCATCAATCTCCATGGCTACTTACCCAACTTAGGTCGATTGAAAGCTCAATATTGTTTTCTTCGAACTAGTCTAGCTATGGAAGCCTTCAGTTACTATGGCAAATCCAAGGTCCATTTCTTATTATGTTAAAACTAGAGTCAGGGACATTAACGAACAATAACGAAAGTGAGTTGTTAAATATAACACACTTGTCAAATATTGATGGGAGAAATAACTAAAGAATCGCGTATTATAATAAAATGCTTCGTAAACATTATAATGAACTATTGTAACTATTTAAAATAAAAAACAAATTATAAGATTACGAACATAAATTTTTCAAAAAAAAATTGGTGAATATTATTTTAAAGTATTACAAAATTTCTTTAATGTGATTTTAAGTATTACAAACTTTAAGCTATCACGATAAATTTGAAGAATATTCAAAGCATATACTTCTTTCGGTTTATTTTAAGTGTCATTTTGGTGCAATACATAAGAATTAAAAAATACAAAACAAAGTTTTATTTATGAGAATTTTGTACTGAACTACCATTCTTTAATTTTTAACAATTAATTACTCTACTTTATCATATCATAATATTTTTTACTTACTCCATTAATTTATAAGGGCATAAATGTAAAAGTAATAATTAATATTTTATTGATATGTGAGAATTTTACTTATAAACTAAAATTTATTCTCTAAAATGACATTTGAAATGGACTGAAAGTATTATTATTATTATTATTAAGTTGGAAGCATATATTACTTCTAAATAGAAATTCATAACCTACACAACAGGAATCTATCACATGACAATCCAAATTTCTAATATTATATCATTAAATAGCTAACTCATCCTTTCCTACACATGTCACGATCTCAACCTCCTAAGCCTTTGTTGGATTAAGAGAAATCGAACCGTGCGTTAGGCGAACACCATAAGATCTTGAATAGAGTTGAGATTCATGCTTTCTTATGTTAAGACTCTAAAATGTGATATGTTACGAGGGAAATTAAGTTTCTTTTATTTGAGCAACTAATGACATTAATAGAATTGCAAATCATTTATTTGAATTATTAATTGAAAGAAATAAGAGAAGATCAAGATAATGAAGATAAAATAATTCTAAGTGAATGAAATGCAATGAAAAAGGAAGAGAATGTGATATTAGTGATGTGGCAAGAGAAAATTAAAGAAATTGATAATGAGGTGGCTTGACATGAGGCCTAAAGAAGAGTTGATATGATAATTTGAGAGAAGCTAACATAACTGACATAATAATGTTATAATTCATGAACTGGAATTTATGTATTATAAATAGATTAGAAGGGAAAATCTAAAAAAAGAGAATACAGATCTTAAAAAGTTTATGTGATTTTTTATTTGTGTTTATATATATATTTTTTAATTAATATATTTTTATTATAATTATAAAAATATAATATTATTTTGTTTTGTTTTTTGTATGCCCCAAATTTATAAAGGGTCCTATCGTGAACATCCATGGCAACATAGTTGTTAGTGGTCGGAATGATGACCCATTTATATGCAGGGTTTGCTTTCCTTTACTTCACTGATTGATCTAGAGAGAACCAAAAGACAGTGAGGCAAAGGCCTCTATTGAAGGCAATAAGCGAGATTTGTGGATACATAAAATAAAGGATTGAGTAGATTCTTTATGATGTTATATAAAAAAAATTGATTATCGTAACAATACGATAAATTCTTAATAATTCTTAAAGAAATACTCTTAAAGGTTCATATTTAATGAAAATCATATAATATTTTATATTTAATTAAATAACATATATTGTAGACTAATATATTATTCTTAGAGTATGTGAGAATCTCCCAAATAATACTTAAGCAGTTTAAGTTTTTTAATAATGTAATAATATATTATTAAATGATAACATAAAAAAATTTACTCTGAAAATGGATGAAATTTATACACAAAAACAAAATATAAGGAATTTGTTATGAGAAATGGCCGAACGAGTGCACACGGTGAGTTCCATATGATTTGCTTTTTCGTTGCACATTTGGATAGACTAGCATCGTCTCTGTTGTTGAATTTAATTGTTTATTTATCATAAAAAATAAAGAATTTACTTATTTATGTTATTTATAAAAAGTGTGTTTATGTAGAATGAAAATAATCATATATACTTGATTTTATCTTAAACATTTGATATATTATTTTATAATTAAATTTTTTTTTTTCTCTTGTGATTCAAATAAAGCATAAGTGTCAATCACGAAAAAACATGGTTGCCAACCTTGACCTACCATGTAATTTTTCCACCTTGAAAGGTAAGCCAAACAAAATAGAGCAACGCTATTTATCTATATTTTTTCACAAATTATATTTTTAATTAACTAATGAAAATTTAAATAAAATAAAATAACTAAAAATTTAAAATTTGATTTTCTGTAAAAAAAATGACATTATCATTTAATAATATATTACTACATTATAAAAGAAATTTACTTTTTAACTTATTATAATTAAATTCTTTTAATAATGTAATATAAGTAGATAGTAATGTAAAAAAAATTATACTAACATCAAAATTAAATCTAAAACTTTATTCAGTGAAGCATAGCTTAACTCATATTTCTTTTGATCTTTATTAAGAAACTTTGATTTTATAATAGAGATTCTATCACTATCATTTCTATTTTTTATTCTCTCTCAAGTCCAATATGAGATTCCACAAAAACAAAACAAAAAAATCCTAAACTTTATAAAACATTTTTTTTCATAAAATTAAAAACCAAAATAATAAATAGTAAACTATGAAAATAAATTCATATAAAAATGCAAAACAAAAAAGATAGATATTAACAAAAATTGCAAACAATAAATAAATAAAACGGAAGGTCACCTCCTCGCACCATGTCAGTTCCTTGAAAAAAACGCATCCTCTTTGGTTTGGGTACGGAGTGAGGTTTGGTTGTGGACTTAAAAGAATGAAGACCAAGATAAGCACCTCCTTTAGCCTCTCCCCCTAACAAGTAACATCTGCCACCCACCACTACAAAAGTATAGCCCCCACTTCCAAGTTCCAACCTTTCCCTTCTTCTCTCTCTGTCTCTCGACAAAGGTATTACCATATTTGGAGAAAGTTCTCTTTTTTTTCTTTCTGCCTCCAAAGCAGAACTGAGAGTTGTTATGATAGAGGATCAATAGGCCAACATAAGAGAAATCAAAACCCAAAAGCACAGCAGCAAGAGTCATGGTTAGTACTAGTACCATCAATCAATGCAAATATGCAATCCCTCTCACATATACAACAACACATGGGGTTCTTTTTATCAATCAACCCTTTTTCCCCCTCCTTTTCTTCAATTATTTACCAATTGTGCTTGTTTTTGTTACTGTGTCTATGGAATCAGGGAGGTGGAGGAGGTGCAGTTGGGGTGGCAGGTCTCAATGAAGAAGGTGCTGTGGAAGAAAAGGAAGAAGAAAACAAATGGCCTCCATGGCTGCAGCCACTTCTCCGAACAAACTTCTTTGTTCAATGCAAAGTCCACGCAGATTCCCACAAGAGCGAATGCAATATGTATTGTTTGGACTGTAGGAATGGAGCCCTTTGCTCTGCTTGTCTAGCTTCCCACAAAGAACACAGAGCTATTCAGGTACGAAATTTTAGATGAAAAATTGATTAATTCATTGTCTTTTTGGATCTATGACTCAATTTGATCCAATTATGTGTGGATTTTGAACCCAAATGGTCAAAAATCATGGATTTGGGTGTCTGTAATCTGATTGTATAGCGTTTTCCTGCATTGTTAGGATCCAATCCCTGTTGATCGGTCCTAAAAATATTTGTCTCTTGTATTGGTTTTATCGGTTACACGTGCCATTCAATGCTAAATTTGCAATCTCCCCAAGTCAGAGTTACAAATTTGCACTTTGAGTTTTCTTCCCGTTGAATAATTGATTATTGCCCAATTGTGGTGTCCATTGCTTCAGCCCATGGATAGATATTTTTTTATTTTTTATTTTAAATTTTGGTATTTTCTCTAAGCTAGAATAAATAATGTGGATAATATCTTGTGATGACGATTTTTTTATTTTCTTTTTATTTTTATTATTTTTCAAAGATAAGGAGGTCTTCATACCATGATGTGATAAGGGTGTCTGAGATACAGAAATTTCTGGACATAACAGGGGTCCAAACTTACATTATTAACAGTGCCAAGATTGTGTTCTTGAATGAAAGGCCTCAGCCTAGGCCTGGAAAAGGGGTCACCAATACCTGCCAAGTCTGTGAGCGCAGCCTCCTTGATTCTTTCAGCTTCTGCTCTCTTGGTTGTAAGGTATATATAAGTATATAATTAACCCAAATTGGCATCTAATTGCTTTTTACCCATTCATTTTTGTGTTTTTATTGTAAACATTAAGCAGTTGGCTACTCTCTGGAAAACTTTCTATTTGGCAGTATTACAATGGGATTCCAAACTACATCTTTGAATTACATTACTTATGGAAAAATATGGTGAATTAATTTCCTAATTTTTAGAAAAGTTGTATGTAAAACCATTGTAACTACCTCCTACTTTTTTTCTGTATAAAGTATGTAAACATTAAAGGTGTACTTTTTATGTCTCCCTTGAAAAAGTAAGAAAAATGATGATGAGTATAGGTGGATATGAATTACCTCTTCAACTTTTCAATTTTCTACTCAGATTGTTGGAACCTCAAAGAAGTTCCGGAAGAAGAAAATGTTAGGTGAGACAGATAGGTCTGATGGTGAAGAATCAATGAATGGCATTAGCAATGGAAGTGCCAGAAACAAAATCCAGAGCTTTACACCTTCAACTCCACCGCCAACAGTGGTGAATTACAGAACTTCTAAGAGGAGGAAAGGAATTCCACATAGATCTCCAATGGGGGGAGGGATTATTATAGAATACTAATGTTATATAGTGGTTTTCAGTCACTTACCAATCAATATTTATACCCAAAAAGAAACAGTAGTTGTTGCCACTTCCTTAAGTGGCGTCCTCAGAAAATATTTACATAGTTACAATGCCTGAGCCCTGTTCACTGAGGCCGGTGTTGGGAACTACTGCTCTATCTTGTATAGAACAAAAAATAGGAAGAAAAATATCCAAAAAAACAAAGGAAAAATGATATTATAGTGGGGAGTACTTCGTGTTGGTATAAGAATGATACTCTTATGTGTTCGTATCTAATGCTAAATGTACATAGTGGTTTGTAGAAAGGAATTGTATAACATCAAATTAGACAATAAAAATGTTTGTGATGAGTATTAATTATATTCCCCTGGTTTGGTATATGGCCATTGTATTTTGTCCTTTCAAAGTTGAAAGTATATGTCTTGTTTGGCTGGTGGATTTTTGGTTTAAAGTGCGAAATGTAATTGGCCTTTGTTTCTCGTTTCTGCTTTCGGGCTTTGACTTCGTATGAACACGACAATAAATTAGTAGCTGATTCGTGTAATGCACAGAGGAATAACATATTAAATGTATTTGATGTGTTTATTCTTTTACTACTTTAATGTTCATCTTATTTTCAGATTTTAGACTACAATTTTTTTATTCGTTTTAAAATGTGAACATTACACTGATTTACACATATTATGTTTTAGTGTTCAAAGAAATAAAAGAATTCAGACCATTTAGTGGCTATCTGTAGATGCATGATGCTTTGTTGTTTAATTCACATCGATGCTCAATATAGCTGGGAATGTTGCAACAGGATTTCGTAATTTTGGTTTCTTGTAGCAACCTTACTACCTTTCGCATTTTACTGCCTACAATGTGAGTCAAGCATTTAGGTTCAGAATGAAAATCTAAGGCTGTTCATTTAGCTTAATCAATTGGTTAATTAAATGTGAACTTTATAGGAAAAAGGTGGCAATTATTTATTGGGCATGGCTTTATTTGAATTTAAATGACTCTACTTAACAACTCGTACAATTATGCATATATGTTTCTGTGCTTCCAATTGTAATTCACTTTCTCCACCCACCCGCCTCTCTCTCTCTCTTTATTTTATTTTATTTTTTGCATATGAAGGGGTTGATAACAATCACATTTATGCATGCAATGAAGAGGTTGATAAGACCATGTAAGAGATAAACCAAGTGAAAATTTTCAATTAAAAATACTTCAAAATTGTGTAAATTGTAAAATAACAAAGTAGTAAATATATGCTAATAAATGGTTAACAATGCCAAACAAAAAGTTAATAAAACGAGATTACAAATGCACGTAAATTTCATGGCTATCTGTGGGTTTAGATTGATTCACTACTTTATAAGATTCTCTCACTGAAACAGTAAGATTCCCTGGTGGAAACTACTTAAATATATAACTATATATCTTATAATTCAGAAAGTGGCAAGTGGTGGATACATAATAACATCATGACCATAAAATAAATAAATAAGTGATGAATACAGCAGACTACCATATAACGCTTTCATTTCATCTTCAGAAGATTGATAACATTGCCTGATTCTAATTGTCGAAAATGTAATAAAAGCTATTTTTAAATATAGTCAATTTGAATGTAAATAAAGCTATTAGTTTTATTTGTTTGGTACAATAAAATCTTTTTTAGGATTTTTCTTAAAATAATATTTATCTTACAAAATTTACTATAATTTGTTTCATGGTAAATATTTTTCCAATAAATTTTTCCTTTTATTTGGGGATAAGAAAAATTATCCATAAAAGCCTCGGTTTATATGAACTGGTTATAATAAATAATTATTTGTTTATTTATTAACATAATTAGCAAGATCAATGCCTAATCAACACCAAGAGCATCCTCAGAGGTTTGAATGTTAAAAAAGCGAAGGTATAATTATGAACTAGTATGAAATATATATGTTTGAGTGGAACTAAATTATATTTTTTAATTTAAAAAAAAAAAAAAAGCTTTTCGAAGCTGAAGCTGGATGTGATGGAGATGTTGACGCGTACTATGTCGTTTTATATTTGTCGAGATTCTTACCGGTAATACCGGTAAAGGAGAGTAATCTAGTTCTCCTAGACTCCTAGTCCTACGTGGAAAGTGACCCCACAATTCATGCCGCGCCGCCTGAGCCAAAGCCTTGTTCTTGAACAGTAAAGTACCTGATTATTGCCCATCACTTTCCCTTGTGCTTCGGTGCTTCCGTCCCCCCAATCATTTTCTGCCACGTGCTCCCAATTATTGCACATCCCTTCGTTTATTCTACCAATACCATCAATTTATTTCTTCATGAATCAAAACCCTCTTTGCGCTGTACTTTATCCAAAGCAAAATATAATCCATAATAGTATTATGAATGAATACAAGAATACGATGCTGATATGAATGGCCTATTATGATATGAGTTTAATTTTGATATATCATTATATAAATTTTTTATATTATTATTTAATTATGTATTATTAAATTATTGAAAGAATTTAACTATTACAATAATGAGAATTGTTATGGTATTTGATGGGTTTGGTACCTAGGGTGAGTTATCACCTATCTACTGACTGTTGGTTTCACAATAAATATTTGAAAGTTTATTAAATATAAACAATAACTAATGAATGCTTGACAACTCATCCTGGATACTGTTACCTTAAAAAAAAGATGAGTACCAGAGTAATCCCCTATAATAATTATCTTGAAAGTTTAACACTTTTAATAGGTGACTTCTATTGTAGAGAATTATAACATGTAGTCCACCCATGAGTCAGTAAAATTACAAGTTATAGTAGGTTGCCATCCCTTCACGTATTTTTATAATTTTTTTATATTTACAAATTAGACCCTTAAACCTTAATAATTATTAAATATTTAATCACCTGAATATACTTGTTTCAGTGAAAAATTGAAACGAAGATGTCCCAATCTTGCATCGAGGAGTTTAGTTTCAAGAGGTCTCAATATTCGAATTAAGGTTTGCCTTTGAAAATTAGTTTTCGTTGATCTTTTTACGACTTGCTCATTATTTTCCATCATTGATATAATATTTGTCATTGTTTCGATTTTTGCAGTGATTCTTTCATTTGTGACTCCTATCTCATCCATTGGAAGTAGATAGCGGAGCAAGAACTTACTGGGAGAAGGTTTGTAGTGGGAGAAACTAAAATAGCGTGTGCTTTGTATAAAGGTAAGTAGATTTGCATATCTATGCATCGAAAATTGTTTTGGTTGGATGACGTGGGTTGGATGTTGTAGGTTACGTTGGTTTGTACATAGAGATAAGGATAAGGATAACTGGTTGTGTACTGTTATTGAAATCGAAACTGGTTGGATATTAAAATGAAGAGGGAGAAGGGTAATCGAAACTGGTGGAGATAGACATTAACATGGACAACAATTCAGTATGTTTGAATTTCTAAAATGTGAAACACCGTATGATGTAAGGAATATTGATTTTGTTAGTGTTGAGATGGCTTACTTGTTCTATTATTGGTTTCACACACAAGATGAATAAAAAATAATAATTTTTTATTGAGGACAAACTTGCAATTATTCACAAAAAAATAACAAATTTTATTGGGGTCAATTTGTAAATTTTTTTATTACAGGTAACCTATACTAATATTATCTGATTTAGTCTAATCTAAATCATTCATTTATTTCATATTAAATCTAATGGTTTGTAATCAATGGTCCACCGATGAACCATATAATTACTGGTTCACCTTAGACGCCACCCTTTTAATAATGTGTTAGTACATAATTAGATGACAGTGTAAAGAAACTTTATACTAATAGTGAATTAAAATTAAATCCTTATGATATATTGTTAAAAAATTATGTATTAGTAAAGTTAATTGTAGTAAACAAATTTGTAGCTTAGTTAGTATTCATCACTAAGTCTATTAACGGGTTAGTCCGATCCAATTAAGCCTAGTCCGATATAGGTCAGGCTTAAATGAGCTGGGTTAAAATAATGACAGACTGATGAAAAGTCAGTCTAACCCCTTTAAGGCTAACTTACAAACTTAAAGGTTGCCATTTATTTTTTATTCTTTTTAACTGCAAATCTGTAATGTGTCATATGAATTAAATTCATAAATTATTTAAAAACAAAGTCAATCATCATCCAAAACAAACTCAATCAGAGATTAATATATAATTTAAAAGACCAAATCCAAATAAGCATCAAATTTTATAGAAAAATAAAGATTACATAGATCCAAAACAAGCATCTAATTTAAATTTCAAAACACATATGTGTTTACTTCAAAACATATTCCTTTTGCAATTTTGTAAGCTTCTTTCACAATCACAAGTAGCATCCATTATTCATGTTATCTACTTGTTGTATATAAAAATTAAGGATCATCTAATATATATGTATCAATAACTAAATAATATTTCTAAAATTAAAGTCTCATGTTAAAATATGTAATACTACCATCGTTTAATGTTTGAATACTGAGCTGAGTCAACTAGGGGCATCCATGTAGGATGCTAATTTTTTTTATAAAAAAGTTGCAAACAAAAAAACACTAGCCAATAGGGTTAACTCATAAATAAACAGGTTTAACTCGTTTAACCAATGAGTTAAATGGGTTAGGCAAAGAATAAATTGATTTAAACGAATTAATAATTTTAAAATCTAGCCTATATAATTTTAACAAGTAAATGAATTAACCCGACGAATTTGATTTCTTTTGAGAGTCCTATTCATCATGCCATTTTTCTTTTTCTTTACGCATATACTTGCATTTCTAATACTAGATAGTTAAAATGAATTGATATTATTATTGATTCTTGAATATAAAATGTTTTTTACCAATTTAACTTATCTAACAACTATTTTTTGAATCTTTACAAATTCTAATTGACTTTTGTTAAGCTTATTTAGCTATATAGCATTACTCAAAAGTTATTTGTAATATTTATTGAATAAGTTAGAGTTTTTAAATGTTTTATAAAAAAATATTGTTAATTTTTTAATTAAAATTATGCTAATAGCTAAAGTTAGTTACTTTAAAAAATTAATACTATAATATCAATAAATTGTGACTTTTTAATGGAAATTATGAATGATTTGGTGAAATAATATTTTTAATGTGTATTGTAAAAGATGTGATACATAATATTATATACATTCTGTTTTTTGTTTTGTTTTGTTATAATTTCTTGAAAAGATATACTGATAAATTATTGAAGTTTTTATGATCGTGGTGGATTGTTGGTGTGGGGACAAAGAATATGACTGAAGCCTATGAGAAGGAATACAACTTTGATTTAATGTTTATCAAGTTTGTAGTCAATTTAATGTACATAGACGAAACCAATCCTATCTATCAAATTTGGGTATTGGGATTGCAATTATGCTGAAGAAAGAAAAATGTATCAGACTAGACAAATAAAAATATGAAAGAAAATGCAAAATAAAAATCATTCAATTTTTTTTTCTTCATTTCCCTGATAATATATTTTTTATTGATTCGAAAGTTTGCTTAGCAAATGAGTTTTACAAAGTTACCTATTCCTAGAATATTACAAAGCATCTTGAATTGATATAATATTAAATTACATACCTTCGATCTACTATAAATTATATCTAATATTTTAAACCATTATATAAATTGAACAAGAAATTGGTCTCACTGTTTATGCAAAAGTTGTTTAATGGATTGTGTTAATCTTCTTTTTAATTTTAAAATTAAATAATTATTTATTCTTAACTTAAATTATAGATAAACCTTTTTTCGTTTCTTATCCTTTGTACATACGTAGAGCTTTGCAGCATTTTAAGCATTATTGAACATTTTTATTTTATTTTTACAAAACAGGTCTAATAATGCAATCAACTCAACAGAATTCACACCACTTCTCTTCTCATGCTGGAAATGCTTATTTTACTAGGGATTTGTTTGTTTGTTTTTACGTTAAGAATATATTTAGATTAGCTTTTGCATCAAGTAAAAAGTTTTGATATGAAGAATTTTAAGGACGCGGTCATCAAATTAACTTATTATTTTTTTAAATATTGGCTCAAAGTTAAAACTTTAGTTGTGAAGGCGAGGAAGATATCTCCGCCAACCCTTTATTTTTTATTTTTTGGTTTTAGTTTTGTTTTAACCCTTAAATTTTTATTAGGGGTTTGTTGCTTAAAAATAATGATTCTAACTTTCTAAGGCCCAAATAAATATATTCATCTTAACTATAATTGATTTTATTAGATATACATAATACTTACTAAGTTTTTTTTTTTGAAAGGAAATACTTACTAACTTTTTGTTTATTACTAGTTTTATTATTCTGTGCGATGCACGAGTTTGTTAAATTATATGTGTATATATTTTTAAATAATAATTTATTATTTATTGTAATATTTTTTACATAATTTTTTTATATGATTTATATAAAAAATAATTTAATCACTTCATAAATTAATTATATCATAATAAAATCATAAAACTCATAAAATTTAACCTTAGCATGAAATAATTAACATATCTAATGTCTTTTAAGATTTTTTTAAAATGAAGTAATAACTATGAAAGTATTTTTCACTTGAAGTCTTTGATTGTTAATTATCAACGATGTCAAACAACTTTACAATATTGAATCTCGCACAATGATTTTATAATATTTTAATACATGAGGGCTAAATAAAACTATTCAGTTTGTAACTAAATACATGTTTAACTCTTTAATCAACATGTTAAGTAAATAAAAAATGTGAATGATATAAGATAAAAATAAGATTTAAAATTATATTTTATTAGTTATCAAAAAAAAGATAAATTATTATTTAAATAAAATCAAATTAATTATTTAATATAACTGAAAAATCAATATAAAAATTATTTAAAATTTCAACATCAAAATAATATAAATCAAAGAGTAAAAATTTGAAAGAGAAACAAAACACTGAGTGAGACGCTCATCTAAATTTCATAAAGTGTATTTTATATAATATTATATAGATGAGGAATGGTTTAGAAAAATTGATGACCCACCTCCCAAAGAAACTTGATTTTCCAGCACTGCTTTTACGGCGGTAAGAGTTGTGCGAGACAGAAGAGAACTCATTTTGGCTAAAACCTAAAATTGAGAGTAGCCAGACAGATCAAAAGACGAACCACGAGGCACGGATCGCCAAAATCTTTTCCAAACAGGTACGCACGCACGGGAGGGTTTGTTTTGTTGAGAGTGTATAGAGAGGAGACGAGGAGGTAGATGAGAGACATTTGTAGAAACTTCCAGCGAGGCAGGTGATTCTTCTTCTTCTTTATTGCTTAGTTATCGTTTCAACTTTGGATAATTGTTTAGGGTATAGTTGTTCGTATACCCAAATATTTGGTGACTATTTGTTGTAAGGAAATTTGAGTTGGAAGGCCAATGAATTCATAGTGCTGGATTGGGCTTTAGACTTTCAGCTATGACAATAAAACCTAGGCACATCACATTGTTGCTATTTGCTTTTCCGTTAGAGTTTGTCTTGCTTATGCTATGCTAGTATGCTTCTCACTTTTATGTTTCCCTGCCGATCATGCTATCATGTATGTGATCAAAGATGCTATAGATCCTTAATATAAAAGTGTTTATCTGTTTACAGGAACCTAAAGTTTTTAAAATATATTTTTAATTGATTTTGTTCATCTTTCAGCTGTCAATATGGAGCAAGGTGTAAATTTCAACATGTACTCCAACAACAGCGAAAATCTAATGTTCATGGGTTTGGGGGACAGAGTAGTTCACACCAACAGCAAAATACAAATCCTTTTGGATTTGGGTCCCAGTCCCACACTGCCTCACGCCAACAGCAAAAGACCAATCCCTTTGGATTTGGCATGCAGAACAGCTCCCAATTAAAAGGGCCCCCTGATTCTGAGTTCAAACAAAACCAATTAAAGGTTCTTCCTCTTCCCATGCATATACATGTGGTGAAGGTTATATATATATATAAAATTTGTTAGACATTATAATAAATGAATATATCATTGAAGCTCTTTAATATTTTAGGAGTGTTTTTGAGAGGTTCTCTTTGCTATGTCTGGTTTTATCTTTCATTCTTATTAAAATAATCTTATTATTTGCTGTTATTATTGATGATTTACTTGTGAATCAGCCTTTTGAAAACAAATGGAATCGACTTTCATCCAAACCTCAGAATGCTGCTTCACGTCAATCTGATAACCATTCCCAACCAGTGAATCATAAGTAAGTATTGATCAGTCCGTCCTCCATTTCTCATCAAGCATGGACATTCTTCTTGATGTTGTATCAACATGGGGAACAGGGATGCACATTCATGTCACCTACATATTGGACACACACACCTTTATTTCAAAATAAAAAACATCAAAAGCGCTGGCCTAAACATCTACGGTGCCTAAACACAGACTAGTCATGCCTAGATATGTCTAATTAAATCCTATAATCTTTGGTTGGAAGGCTCTGACCTATTTTGAAGATACAAAATTTGATATCTTTCACTTTAGTTGCCTAATGCACTGTGTTTCTTTTCAGCTAAAGTATGTGTTCCTTTACATATTTGTTTTTATATATATTTTTTTATATGAATGTCCATGACGTGTTATCCGAAAATCTGGTTTTTGACAGAGCACAATGACACCGTTTGATCTATGTATTTGACCCCAACTAGCGGAAAAAGGCTCTTTAATGTTGTTGTTGTCCATGACATGTTACATTGCTTTTTTAATTAAATAAACAAGCAAAAGAAAAATTTAGTGTCACTATGTTAATTTTGCACCCATGTTGCCTATCAATGTTTGTCGCTCTCCCTTTTTTAATTTTTGTGCTTTGCATTGGCTTTACTTCCGCAAGAGTTAAATGATATACTTTACTAAATCTTGATTAATGTAATTGAAGGTGCACAGATCCTGAGATCTGCAAGCGCCTGATTGCAGAAGATTTTGAGCAAGAGAGACCACTTTGGACACTTACGTGCTATAGTCATTGTAAAGGGTATATATACTTCTTTGTAGACATACTGGTTTGAAAATCTTAATTGTTGTGATTACAGCTGTAATATGTTGTGATTACAGCTTATGTTGTGATTACAGCTGTAATAACAGCTGCAAAGGTATTTACAGCTGTAAAGGTGTTGTGTTGAGTTATAAATGTGTTGACTGTACTAATTAGTATTAATTGTAATCATTAGTGTAGGTTGTAATTATTAGTTGTAATTAGTTTTAGCTATGATTATGTTTCCCTTTCTAATTGTATAAATATGTGTTGTAATCACCCTCTAAATAATAAGATTAGAAATTTTATTCTTTCAAGTTCTTTTCTTTCAAGCAAGTTCTTTTCTTTCTAGTTGGTATCAGAGCTTCCCGATCCAAGGGAGCTCTGCTTCTGCATCAAATTCTTAGTCAGCCTTCATTGCTGCCTTGGCACCTTCATTGTGCCCAAACGTCATTATCTCACCTTTGTTATACTTGTCCTCTGCCCACCTTTGTAGCCGAGGCAGTCTTGTAATCGTTGCTAGATTTTTTTTTTCCACTGTTTGAAAGCCCTACGTTGCTCATATCCATTTTGCCAGCACTACTGCTGTGTTTATTACAATGTCTGAAGAGAAATCCGTCTCCTCATCCATGATTGTCTCCTCCATGGTTCAGCCATTGGGTCCTAATGACCTACATATATTGCAAGGGTCATACCGTCTTGATGGACGTAACTACATTCAATGGGCACAGCTTGTTCGCACAACTTTGAAGGGACGCAAGAAATTAAATCATATCGAGGGGAAAGCCCCTACCAAGACTGAGCCACAATATGAGATTTGGGATGATGAAGATTCTCTCATTATGACGTGGTTATGGCATTCGATGACTCCTGAAATTAGCCGGAATTGCATGTTCTTCTCTACTGCTCGGGAGATTTGGGAAAGTTTGCAACAAACTTATTCCATGAAGAAGGACATCTCTGCTTGTTATGAGTTAGAAAATAACATATTTAGTACTAAGCAGGGAACTCTTTCAGTAACTGACTATTATAAAACTTTGAATGGTTTGTGGATCGAGTTAGACCAGTATCAGAGTTTGAAGATGAAGTGTAACGAGGACAATACCACACTCACAGAGTTTATTGAGAGAACAAGGATCTTTAAGTTCCTCTCGGGCACGAACTACGGTCGACCCCATACGGGTTGATTTTAGGCAAGAGAAACTCTCTTCTCTCTCGGAGGTATTTCACCTTTGACCGTAGTGAAGAAAGTCGCGAGGAAGCGATAATCTTTAGAAGATAAACCCATTAATGGTTCGGCCTTGGCTTAGGAAAGGTCCCGAAAAAGGATTTTCCTCTTCTTGGATGCCCCCTACAAAGTCTAATCGAGAAGTTCGTTGGTGCACGTATTGTAAGAGGTCAAGCCACACTAAGGACACATGTTTTAAACTCCATGGAAAAGAGAGAGTCCTTGGGCGCATTGGAGGATTCAAGGGTATTTCCCCAGGAGCGTGCTAATCAAACAACATCTGATTCTGAGATTGTAGGTGAAGACCCACCTATGTTGCAAGCTGAAATGGAAGTCCCAGCACTCAGTAAAGTAGAGCTGGAACGTCTGCAAGATCTTATGGGTTCTTTTAGTAAGCCATCTAGCAGTTGTTCTTTAACCATGACTGGTAAGAGTTCTAGCTTCTTAACCTTTAATACTTCTAGTGCTGAAGATATCTGGATTATTGACTCTGGTGCTGCGATCATATGACACCTCATCCCTCATATTTTTCATCTTACACCACTTTACCTGATCAACATCACACACTGTAGCTAATGGATCCCATACCCCTGTTACCGGATGTGGTAAAGTTCAACTCCAACTTTCTCTTCACTTAAAAAATGTGCTTCATGTTCCCAAACTCTCCAATAATAAACTCACCCAAGATTTGAAATGTGTAGTAACATTTTTCCGTTCTCATTGTGTTCTTCAGGATCTTGCCACAGGGAGGATGATTGGAGTTGCTAAGGAACAGGACGGGTTATACTATCTACAACATGGAAATAAGGGTAGTACCAAACAAAAGGCTTTCACTTCTAGTCATCAGACAAGTTTAGAGTTTGCAACTTTCGAAATCTAGCTTCAGCATAGGCGTCTTGGTCATCCTCCTTTTGGTGTGCTTCGGTCTTTATTTCCTCACTTGTTTACAAAAGTGTCTGTTGAGTCCTTTCATTGTGATGTCTGTCAATTTGCCAAACATTATCGTGCAACTTTTCTCCCTAGTAATAATAGAAGTACAAAACCTTTTGATCTTGTTCATTCAGACGTGTGGGGACCTACATCTATTTGTAATATTTCTGGTGCAAAGTGGTTTGTTTCCTTTATTGATGATTGCACTCGGGTTACATGGGTATTTCTTATGAAAGATAAGTCTGAGGTTTTGTCGAGTTGTTTGTAAATTTTGCAGGATGGTTCAAACACAATTTGGAAGTCAAATTAAAAAATTGCGTTCTGATAATGGGAAGGAGTATGTGAATCAAAATCTTTTCAACTTTCTCAAAGATAATGGTGTTGTCCATGAGTTAACTTGTGTTGACACCCTTCAACAAAATGGAGTTGCAGAAAGGAAAAATCGTCATCTCCTTGAAGTTGCTAGGGCTTTACTCTTTCAGATGTCTGTTCCTAAGTCTTATTGGGGGGAAGCTGTCTTAACTGCCACTTACTTGATAAATAGGTTACCCTCTCGTGTCCTGAATGACACTAGTCCTACACAGTTCATGACTACTTTCTTTCCTTCCATTCCCATTATGACAAGTCTCAAGAGTCGAATCTTTGGATGTTCTGCCTTTGTCCATGTTCATAGTCCTCATTGGGGAAAATTAGATCCTCGGGCTATCAAATGTATCTTCATAGGTTATGCTCCAGACAAAAAGGGGTACAAATGTTATCATCTTGAAAGTCGTCGTGTCTATGTCTCTATGGATGTCACATTTCATGAAACAAAATCCTTTTATCCTAGTCCTCAGCTTCAGGGGGAGAGTTGTCTAGAAGCTGAGTCAGCTGAGTCTCTTGAGTTGTCATTTTTTTCCTTGACTCCTTCCTCCACCACACCTACTGAGGATGGTGCTACATTGGACAAGGATCCTGAAACAATATCAATACCCGTGCAGAATAATGAGGACAATTTTTTTGGGCTCCAATACCAGCGAAGACAAAAACCCGACCTGGTCCCACAACAACTTCAATTGCCTGAACTGGAGGTAAGTACTCATAATTTTGAAAGCTCCTTAAATAATTCTTGTGAACCTAACATGGATGACTTACCCATTGCTTTGAGAAAAGAAAAACGATCTTGTGCCAAGTATCCCATATCCCAATTTGTGTCTACTGAACACCTTTATGCGACACGAGCTTTATTTCAGCTATTGATTCTATCAAAATTCCTACATCAGTGCAAGAAGCTTTAAAGGATAAGAACTGGGTTCAAGCCATGAATGAAGAAATAAATGCTTTGGAAAGAAATGAAACTTGAGAAATTATTGAGAGACCGAAAAACAAGAAGGCAGTAGGTTGCAGTTGGATATACACAGTGAAATATCGGTTTGATGGTACACTGGATCGATATAAGGCAAGACTAGTTGCAAAGGGATACACCCAAACTTATGGGATTGATTATGAGGAGACATTTGCTCCAGTGGCAAAAATGAATACGGTAAGGATTATCCTTTCCTTGGCAGCACACTTTGGTTGGGAGATGCACCAATTCGATGTTAAAAATGCCTTCTTGCATGGAAATTTGGAGGAGGAAATATATATAGAGATCCCACATGGATATAACTCCACTAATGGAGGGGATACGGTATGCAAATTAAAGAAGGCATTGTATGGTCTCAAGCAGTCTCCCCGTGCTTGGTTTGGAAGGTTCACTCAAGCTATGGTATCCTTAGGGTATAAGCAAAGCCAAGGTGACCATACTCTCTTTATCAAACATTCTCAGGATGGAAAACTCACACTACTTTTGGTCTATGTAGATGATATGATCATTGTAGGTGATGATGAGATCGAAAAACAGACTTTAAGAGAGAGATTAGCAGCTCAATTTGAGATGAAGGACCTCAGGAAGTTGAAGTACTTCCTTGGGATAGAGGTTGCCTACTCTAAGCAAGGTATCTTTATTTCTCAAAGGAAATATGTCCTTGATCTTCTTAAAGAAATTGGTAAGTTGGGTTGTAAGACCACTCGAGCACCCATAGAACAAAATCACAGGATTGGGTGTGAGGAGGAGAGCCCAAAGGTGGAGAAGGCCCAGTATCAGAGACTTGTGGGAAAACTCATTTATCTATCCTACACCAGGCCAGATATAGCATATGTAGTCAGTGTGGTTAGTCAGTTTATGCATGATCCACGGGAGAGACACCTACAAACAGTGAGTAGAATTATTCAGTATTTGAAGGCCAATCCAGGGAGAGGAATACTATTCAAAAAGGAAGGGAATTTATCTATGGAAGTATATACAGACGCTGACTATGCGGGTTCAACGGTTGATAAGAGGTCCACCACAGGATATTGCATGTTTTTGGGTGGAAATTTGGTAACATGGAGGAGTAAAAAGCAAAATGTAGTTGCAAGATCAAGTGCAGAGGCAGAATTTAGAGCTATGGCACAAGGGGTTTGTGGTTGTTATGGATGAAGATCATACTTGACGACCTCAGGATAAAGTATAAAGCTCCTATGAGATTATTTTGTGATAATAAGTCCGCTATTAGCATTGCACACAACCCAGTTCAACATGATAGGACAAAGCATATAGAGATAGACCGACATTTCATTAAAGAAAAATTGGATAGTGGTCTCATAGCCACAGCATACATCCCTTCAAGACTTCAATTGGCAGATATGTTCACCAAGGGTCTTTCCACAGAGCAGTTTCAAGATCTTACTTGCAAGCTGGGAATGATAGATATCCATTCACCAGCTTGAGGGGGAGTGTTGTGATTACAGCTGTAATATGTTGTGATTACAGCTGTAATAACAGCTGCAAAGGTATTTACAGCTGGAAAGGTGTTGTGTTGAGTTATAAATGTGTTGACTGTAATAATTAGTATTAATTGTAATCATTAGTGTAGGTTGTAATTATTAGCTGTAATTAGTTTTAGCTATGATTATGTTTCCTTTTCTAATTGTATAAATATGTGTTGTAATCACCCTCTAAATAATAAGATTAGAAATTTTATTCTTTCAAGTTCTTTTCTTTCAAGCAAGTTCTTTTCTTTCTAGTTTAATCACACTTGTTACTGTAAATAATATGTTGCTTCATCATAGGGGAAGGCGTTGCCTAGTAGTCTAGTACCTAATGCAGACAGCAGATCATGTAGAGAAAGATCCAAATTCCTCAGAACTGGGGCCACTGGACTATGTTGCAAAAGATGATTGACTATTTGCCCATCTATCCTCCATATCCAACACCTATTAAACTAATCACTATCATTATACATTTCCTCAAGCTCTTAGCTGTCAAAATCCATCTGAAAGCTTCTGTCCAGAAGAAGAAAGAGATTTTAATAAGGACATTTTTCATTTGCATTACAAAGCTTCAAGTGATAGGAATTCACATTGAAGGTCCACATCCAAGATCTCATTTTTATTTAAAATTCCAGCAAACTGCAGCTGAGCCTTCTTTTGTTACTTATGACACTGCCCAGTCATTTAACAGTTTGAAAAGAAAAGTTCCCAAGTGCATGCTCCACTGTCCACTTGGAATGCACCAGCTATTGAAATAAACCTGAAAACATCACCTTAAGGGTAGAATTTGTACACCAAATGTCATGCCTAAAAGAGATCCTGGTCTAATTTCCTCTCTTGAAAGAGAAATTGCTTTAAAGAATCTTAGCCGGTGCACTAATAAGAAAACTGAGTACTGTGATAGATTTTAACTTCTTTTTATGCAGTGCTCCTTGTGACATTGTTGGTGATATTAGCTATGAAGAATTGCGGGCAGCAGCTTATGAGGATGCTAAGCATGGGACGAGCTTGCAATCAATAGTAAGAAACCTGATGTAATATGCCTACTGTTACAAGGGCATTCCCATTTATGATATTCAGAGAGATTGGATAGCTTTGTTGCATTTTTTATTCCCATTGTTTCTCTGTTTTCTTTCCCCCCCTCTTTTTTGGAGGATACCCTATTCTTTCCCTAGATGTAATTTATTTCACTTTGCAAGGTACTAAATTCAAAGCAAATATCTACAAAATTTTCCCATTTTATTTGTATAGCATCCACCTCCATTACCTTGCCATTCAAATTTTCAGAATTGCGATATTGCAGTTTAGCACATGGTTAAAGGGCTTTCTCTTGTTGGTTTCTTATCATTTGATTGGCTTATATCTTATTGTGATTTTATATCCCCCCTTTTTTAGGGAATACCTTATCTTCCTCCATGTAATTCTCTTTTGTCATGTTCAGTCTATTTAGCAGTCATTTCCTCTGGTAATTTTGGGGGCACATTCTTTTGTTTGATGTCATAGGACAGACATGACAAATCTCTTGGATGTTACACCTTAGTGTACACCTGGAAAATTTGATAACAAAATGGTCAAGATTTGTACTATTTGATTCCCCCCCCCCCCTTTTTTCTTATTGTAACCTATTAGTTTAAATTGCTGATGAATTTTCCATGCTTTCGATTTTCTAATCACCATTGCTTTTTACCTATTATATGCATTGTGTTCTTCTAACCTTAAAATATGTTGTTGCAGGTTGAGAAAGAGAGAAATATACTAAAATCCAAGTTGATTGAGTTTGAGAAATTACTTTCAGAACCCTACACAATGCCACTGAATTCCTCTCTTGAAATTCAAAAGCACCAACCTGTTGGAGCCAATGCAAATCCATTTTCAAGAACTACTCAAAATAATGGTCCTTTGTCTGTCTCAAGCTTTAGCCAACTGGGTGCTTCATTGAACATGGGTTTTGAAAGGTAAGTACTGCTTATTACAGTCATGTTTGTTCTAAGCTGAAGGACCTGCTGTAAAACTTTTTCTCCATGTTCAGTTGTGTGGGGTTGGAAAATGACTTTAGTCAAGAAAACTCCAAAATTTAATTAACAGAGAATGTGAATAGCTCCAGTGGAATATGGTTTGCACCTTATAAGATATTGAAGAGGCCTGATAGTTTGTGCCCTAGTTTTTTCAGGTGGTTGCATTACACCTACAAGCGTCCCTTTCTAGCACTCCTATCTATATTTGTCTTTGTTTAGGATTATAGGTGTGATTGTCAAGAGAATGGAGAAAGGCATGGGAGCTTTTATTATTGTGGTTTAAGGTTACAGTCTTTTAGATGCTAATACAAACTAGTTGGATTGCAAGCGCTGTAGAATGACCTGGGTCTTGAGAATTTGGTGTCTGAAAACATTCTTATAATGGCTAAGTGGTTATGGTGGTTCCCCTTGGAACCTTGTTCCCTTTGGCCTTGGGTAATTCAAAGTATGGTGTGTGCTAGAATGGATAAGATGCAAGTCTGCAATCATTACTTCCCATGCAATGATTTTGTCCTTCACCTTGTAGTTTCCTTTTCTCTTTTAATGATTTTTGTTTTTATGCCTGCTCTTGGCCTATGGTAACCTGTTTGGAACTTTCTTGTTAGGCCCTCTGCACCACTAATGAATACTCTGGCGCAGTCTAGTCCCTTTGGAAGTGGAGGTATATATTTAGTGTAATTTGGGTAGCACCATGACTACATTTGTCTTCTGTGTTTCTTCCCCATATTTGTTTGACCATCAATGTTGTAATAAATACTAGGAAACTCTTTGGCATCCAACACAGCAAACCTAAGCGGCAGAGGCATCTCAGGTGCTCAAAGTAGCCCCCATTCTACATCAGTGGAGTTGACAATGTTTCCAAGTTCAACTTCTCAGCAATCATCCGTTGCCTTCAATGATTCTAGCTCCACTGCAATGTTTCAAACAATATCGGATATTCAGTTGTTGTAAGTCCATGGTCACATTTGTTTAAAGTTCTACAAAAGTAGTTGTCACAATTTAACCAATTGCTGTTGTCAATTTCATCCAAAAATAGTTCAACTTTCTCTCCTATTGCCTGGCCAGGGACACAATAGTATGAAGGAATAGGATTTAATTAATATGACGTAGATTATAACTCAACAAGGCCTCCAATTTATATTAGTATGTGATTCTGCTTGGAAACTTCACCTTTGTTAATGCAGCAACTTTTCAAGGTTATCTTTGTAGAATTTGAAAATGTTTCAGCTTCTTATGCAAGTTATAAATATTTTTTTTGTATTGTATGGTTGTCTATTCCTGCAGAAATAAGTCACAAGTGGAGAATGTGTCTGGAGATGTCAGTATTTGGTTAAAAGAGAAATGGAATCCTGGAGAGGTAATAGTCTTCCGCTGTGCTTTAACTGTTATAGTTGGGAAAAAGTGTCCTTCAAGCTTCTCAAAAACATTATATTTTCATTTCCATAACCAGGACAAAATTCCCCTCGTGACAGATCTACAGTCAGTCATAGTATAGATAAAATCTGCAATTAAGATATTTTGGTTCTTGCATTTGTTGAAATTACACAAATGTCTTCATCTCGCAGCATTAAAATTTGGGAGATTTAGATTTACTTTTTGTTGACTATATTTTAAAATTCAAGTTGTGGGGATTTCTAGAGAAGTGCTTCGTGTGATATATGCCAACAATTTTCTATTTGTTTTATTTTGTTTTTGTACTGTTTCTGTTTGTGACAGATTCCGGAAGAAGCTCCCCCAGATACATTTGTTCGGTAGACATTTGTGTGTTGGCATCTGAAACAGAGTACTCCATATACTCTGTTAGCAAGATTCAACAGTGTGGTTAGGTATATTTTAATAACTTTAGGACCTTTCCATGGTCGAAGTATAGAGATCAAAAGCATATTAGATGACTTCGGTTTTACTGCAGTTAGCTGGATAATTCTATTTCAATTGATGAAAGACAATAACTGAGGAGGCAAAAGTAAAGCCTTGATTACTGTTCTTACAGAGTAACGAAATATTTTGATGCCTTTTGGAGCCAATATCCCAAAATATTGTTCCATCCCGAACAATAAAGCTTTGGCTGCTGTTAATAACAACCTCACTGCATTATCACGAGTTCATTTGATACGGATTTGAATCCTCTTATTTTTTCTCAAAAAACATGGAAGTGGCATGTTATGAGAGATTTTTTTTTATGAACATAGACTAGTATTTATTTGTACAGGAATCCATTAGCCCTGCACGGAATTAGTTTTTGTCTTTTTCTTTCATGACAGTCATGTTCTTCAAGTAAAAAAGATGATTCAAATACATTTGATACAAGCTTTGAAATATTTTGCATTATCATCATTTTACTTTGTGATAAAAAAAATTGAATAACTCAAAAAGATGGTCAATGTTAGACTGTTAGTTACTTTTATGTCATTAATTTGACCAAAATTTATATATGAAAGTTTAATATTTAAATTGAAATTAAAATTTTAATTAAGAGGATGAATTTATAGATTTAAATTACGCAATTAGAAAATAAATATAATACTTAAAAAACACGCAAATTTATTTTAAAAAATTATCTATTGAAGAAAATTAAATTCAACGCTTCGTTGTTTGAGGGATCATGTTAAACATATTTCTAACTAGAGAAAAGAGTAACCAACGTCAAGCAGAATAATTAACTAATTAGAAAATTTCTGTCTCTCTCCATCGGTCTTCCCCCTTTATCTGCAGGAGTAAGGAGCCAAATTACCAAATCCCAATTGTAAAAGATGGGCATCAAATTCGCATGCTCCCTTATGAATAGTGCCGAATAGTTACTGTATATGTCGTCAGTGTTTTTTTGTGGTAAGCACACATCGTCAGTTTGCAAACCTCCTCACTTAGTTTATCTACTGTATCAAATAAGAGATTGAGTATATGGCATAAATAAAGAGGCAAAATAGTCAAGAAAATACATGCCACGTCATTCCTGTCTTTCCTTATGAATAGTACGTTTGTAACCCACTATGTATAGAGAGAAGGATAATAATCAACCTAATAATATTAATAATTGGTTTAAATAATCTCTTTACCTCTATAATTTACACTTATTTTTAATTTAACTCTTATACTATTTTTTTATAAATCAATCTTTATATTTATTATCATTGGCAAAGTAATTCATACTATTAGACTCATTATGATGTTGTCAATTTTTAAGGACTAAATTAAAAATAAATGAAAACTTTAAAGACCAAATTAAAAAAAATAACAAACTATAAGGACCATAAATTGACGGCGTCATAATTAGAATTAATGGTAAGGACTATTTTCCAAACGATTGTAAGTACGATGATTGATTTATAAAAAAAATATATAAGAACTAAAATAAAATGAATTTAAACTATAAAGACCAAAAGTTTATTTAAATAATAATAATAATAATAATAATAATAATAATAATAATGATAATGCAAGACTGGACGGAAGCTTAAGTAATTTCTTTACCAACAAAGCTTTTTGACAATGATTCTATGTACAGGACTTCGAAAGATATCAAACATAGGAATTACATCTAATGAAAGAATTTTAGAATTCAATGCCAAGTGCCCATATGATTAGAAGCTGGAAATATGATCAGTACCAACATCGGATCGAATAGTGTTAGTATCAAGTTGAAATGCGAAAGATTCAGCTAATTTGACTGCATCTGAAATTCTAAGCCGAGTTCCCTGTTGCCCAACAACAGTGGCTGCAACCTTAGCTGCTATTGTACCTATACTTTTCAAATCTGATATACCTCTTAAAACACCATATAGTATGCCAGACGCATATGCATCCCCTGCACCACAAGTATCTACTGGAACACATGGAGAAGGAGGGATATATACAGCTTCGCCTTTAACACCTATGTAAGAGCCTCTGGGTCCATCAGTAACAGATACTAGAGGAACAAAGTGGCTCAGATACCTTGTAGCTGAAGCAGAGCTTTCCTTTGCGTTAAAATGACAGAGAGCTCTAGCCTCGTCACTGTTTGCAAAGACTACATCTGCATAATTCCCGATAATTTCCCTGATGAATGAAAAAAATACAAAATCAATTATACAAAGATACATTTGTGATCTACACCTGCATATATCATTTATAGGGAAAAAATTAAAATCCTATTATCTCAACTTTTGGATTGAACTAATCTACTGATACACGAGAAAGTTGAAATATTTGGTTCCTACAGGTTTGACGAGGCAATATGCCAATTGCCTTTCTTTTCCCCTTCACACAACCTGGTTACCTCTTATGCAACCAGATCTCAAATGAATCAATTGGAAGAGAAAGCAGGCAGGAGATTGTGCATACATTTAAAGATTATCCTTTTCATTAGGATATGTTCTAACAGCATAAACTCATACAAAAAGAACTGTGTAAGATTACAGAAATTCGTTTAGTACGATCCTACTACCAATTATATTTGTCACCATGCACATATTTATTATTGCTTCACATGTATTGCAGGGGTCTCCAGGATTACTATTTCCCATATTTTACAAATTTGAGACAAATGACAAAACCTTTTAGGAGATATAGTTTCAGAACAAAGGATGTCGTTTGTTTACAGCTTAAAAACTAAAAAAACTGAACTAACACATGGAAAATAGAAGAAAAAATTATGATATTAGCCTTATGACACTTACACTTTAGCCTAACAAATTCATTATTATAGAATATGCCCTTTATTACTGTCAGCACCAAACCAGGGTTAATGGGATGGAAATTACATACAATTTGATATGGGAAAATGAAATCATTTTGACATCCAGTGGAAATGAATGAACTATTATATAAAGAACAAAATCAAGTAACAATCTTACCAGAAATCATCAAAGTGTCTCTCAATGCAGGAGACATCTGAAGCTGTTATTGCAACCAAGGCACCACTCTTCCGAGCTTCCTCACATGCTTTTGCTATCGTTTTAATAGTATCAGGAAGTTCAAATAGATACCCTTCAACAACAAGTATGTTGGTCTTGGAAATTACATTAGCCAAGGATGTGTCATAGTTAACAGTTGAAGATGTGCCCTGACACCAGAAAGCAGAATTATTAGCATCTTCCAAAGGCGCCCCATTATTGGGCTAGAGGTTTGGACATATCAAACAGCACATGGTTTGATGATTTTGGTTTGAACCTTTTTTCTTGAACTTTTAAAGTTGGAGTTATGCTGCCAAGTGCCAACTAAATAATATTTGGAAAAAAACGGAATTCACTCCTGGGCAACCAGTGATTAAAGTACTGTGGTTCATGTCATTGTCAACCATGTACTAAACATAAGGGCTTCAAAATCAAGTACACTTTAACTGGCCCCAACAGGCAACAGGTATGAAGAACATGATTTTTTTTTTTTTGGGGGGGGGGGTTGTTAGAAGAAGTTTTATTAGAGAGAAAAGAGGGAAGTATTACTAGGGGAGGATAAGATATCCTCCAAAACATATAAATTAGATACAATAAGGAACATAAGAAAACTCAAGAATGCAACAAGGCTGCCAAGTCTCTCTGCATATCTGAAATAGCAACTCTCTTAAAGCAGCCATGAGCAGCACAACAAAGAGAAGTCAAAACAAAAATCCTATCCCATAACAATTTAGGGGCATAGAGACACCCTTAAAGATGCAGGCATTCTGCTCTAACCAGGTGCACCCAAGGGTTGCATACACTGCACACTGACATAAAATTTTAGCCTCCTTGTTTTTACCAAAACTTTTATAATAAGGAAAATGCTAGATAGCCAGAATGAGTTGGCATTGTTATTGACTCCTTGATGGATGAGGGGTCCCTACCACTTTATCTTATCCAACAACCATCTTGAATCTAGGTAAATTCTGACATTTTTCTGGTTTGCAGTACTCTTATAATAAATCAACTAAAATTGTTCCAAAGTGGAGGACAAACCCAATGCTCACCAAGAATTCCAAAAGGATTGTTCTAAAGAAACATCAAAGTTTCAGAAAACCATATATAAATGCACATCTTTGGGAGCATAAAATGTTTCCAGCGTCATTACAACAAAAAATATTACTAGATTGATGAATAACAGTGCATTATACAATAAATAGTGTACATGTTACAAAGCATACCAGTGACAAGACCTTCATATTCATAAGTGTGTTCTTCAAATTCATGCAACCAATTAAATATGAAGTACACCATCCAACTTTACAACAGAAGGATTCAAGAAACTTTTGAGCAACTCCTATAGTTAAACTGATACAACATGTCATTTAGATGTGTAAATGTGCTTCTGATAAACAAAAGTGTATTACTCGAGCTAGAAGGGAAGCTTAAAAAAAAAAAGAAAAAAGAATCAACGCTATATAAATTTTTATTAATATATCTAGGTAGAAACATCTTATAATAGAATCCTCAAATTTCAAAGAGGTGGCAGATATGTATATCGTAATATTTGTCATTTGTAGCATATTGAACCTGATATGCAAGCATTGTGCGTTGGGCATCTGGAGTTGTGAGAACTATAACTGTTCCAGTTGTCCCATCCTTGATAGGCGCAGAAAGAAATTGCACATTTGCTCGGCGTAATTTTTCCCTATAAAAAATTAAAATTAAAATGTAAACAAGCGATATAATATAAGTAACTTCATGAAATCTCACTTTGGTACAATAAAAGGCTAGTCTACGAAAGAGCACAAATTTTTTAATGGTTGTTTCTGCCTAAGGCCCTTGGTTATTTTTTTACAATTACCCACTAAGATCTACTCGTATAATATCTTTTAATAGTAAAAAAATATGCTTGCAAATCACCAGATATCAAAATTCAACTAAAACAAACGGAATGCTTCTGACATGTGGAAGAACAAAAGGTCATCAGAACTGTACTGAAACAGGGTAAGACTTGGAACTCCAGGGTAATAATGCTAAACATACGATAAAAAAAACACATGTATCTTATTCATCAGCCATCATGGAGGAGGGAAGGAAGTTCCAAATTAAGTTGTTTCTTTTATGAAACTAAATCAACCACAAGTTAAGTACCCAGAAGTATTTAATAAGAAAAGTGCAATAATAAAGAATGCAAACCTGTAGAAGCCACCCAAAAGATCACTCCCTACACTGCCAGCCATTGCCACATTTATGGGAGGAGCTCCAACAGAGCGAATGCCAAGCCTTGCCAGTGCAACTAAGCTATTAGAAAGAGATCCACCAGCCGCAGCTTTATAGCTGCAACCATCCATAGCCTGCAAAACTCTACCCCTCTCCTCATGATATACAACTTTGCGTGTTCCCTTCTCTAGCCCCAAATTCTTCAGGAAGTTATCATCCACTGTGCCAGAGAAGTCTACCTAAAAGAATTACCAGCCAAAACAACAAATTTACTATTCAAAATAACAGTTAGTATTAGATTTTGGGCCTAACTCATTCTCACAAAATCGCCTTGTAAAGTAAGGAGTGCCCAAGCTTTTAGTTCTTATTAAGCATTATCACTAGCTAATGTGTGACTTAGGTTTTTCCCAATACACCCCTCATGCCGAACACTATTCGACTTGGTACTTAGATAACATGCTGGGTGGCCTATCTAAAATAACTCTGATCCCATATTAAATTTTAGGTTTAACTTATCCCTACAAAATCAACTTGTAAAGTAAGACGTGCCTAAACTTTATAAACTCTTATTATACATTATCCCCACAAAATCGACTTGTAAAGTAAGACGTGCCTAAGCTTTATAAACTCTTATTATACACTATCTCTCTACCTTGTGAGATTTTTTCCAATAGTTAGAACAATGAAAAGGGAAATACTTACCATGGCTTGACCAAGACCCAATACATCCCATTTTTCAGGCAAAACCAAGGAGCCAATAGCCCCATCTTCTTCCACTACTGCATCCTCATCACTAACCCTCACTTGTTCATCTTCTTCTTCTTCTTCTTCTTCTTCTCCTTCAATCCCACTATGATATTCAGGACCCACATCGCCTCCAAGGCTGGAAAAAGAACAAAGTTTGAAACTTGAGCCGTGTCTGGGTCTGTAACGACAAAAAGCAAAGAGGGTGCGTTGCCCATTTGGAAATTTGAGAGGACGATGATAGAGGAAAGAAGGGAAAGGCGAGAGGGTTGGAATTGGAAGGGGAGGAGAAGTGGATAAAATGTGAGGAGGAGGAGAAGAGATGGGAAGAGACAGAGACATGCTGCTAACTGTGTGATTCTAGAAAGAATTAGAAGCCACAAAGAAAGAGAATGAATACAGCCAGCGCCCTGGGTTGCTTAGGCGGGCTTGTGGGTGTGGCAATGGATAGGAAGGATAGGTAGCACCTTCTCATTAATAATTATGCAGAAACGAAGACGATAAGGAATGAGGGGGTAACTGAAATTACATATCCACCCTTTTCAGCCTATGTCTATTGACTGGCTGACCATTGGACAAATTCTACAAATTCTGTATCAGACAGTCTAACAACACAATTCAAACAACAATTTCATTTTGTTTTAAAAATAAATATTATTGGTAGCACCGTAATTTAACGGAACGGGCCAGCTCACGTCCTATGTTTCCCCCCCGAGATATCGTTAGGATTAGGTAATATTGTCATATAAGTGAGAGCAGGGCCGGTTTGGCTAGGGCTTAGAGTTATCAAACATCGGCATTGGACTCGGAGAAAGCACTAGATTAAAGAGTTAATGGTTTCACTATACCAAAAAAAAAGAATTAATGGTTAAACTAATGAGTTATCGGTGAAATTGAAAAAAATTAAATAAAAATAAAAATATTTAATAAAAATATATACTACAAATGATATTTTATTATTATAAATAACAAAAGTAACTTTATTTTAAAATAAATTTAGATTTTAAGGAAAAAAATAAAGTTTAACTTATATTTCATTAAAATACCTTAATTTTTTCATAAAAAATTCTTATAACTTACAAAATAATAGGTTTTTTTTATTAAATCAATTGGTCTGAACCACCTACAACATATGTCTCATGTAAAACTCGTAAAGTCATATGAACTTGATATATAATATGTAAAAATTAAATTTATAACTTAAAAAAATTTTACATTTCCTCTCCCCTTAAAAATGACATTGTTTCGTCATTTTTTTTTTAGTTCTTTTTATAAAAAAAATTATATGATTCGACTAGTTCAATAAAAATCGGTCAAATTGACTAAGTCATGATTAGATTAACCAAGTTTTACCAATTTATATGCATAATCAATTTAATGACTAACTCACACCACTAAGAGATTGGTTCACTAGTTTGAGTCATTTTTTATAATTATGTTTAGATGAGATTTTAAAAGGTAATTATATATCTTTTTAATTATTCAGCCTAAGAATATTTTTAATTACTTAAAGGATAAAATATTAAATAATTTTTGAGTTTTGAAGATATTAAACAATGATACTTTTTTATTTAATGGTTTTTGTTTCAAGTAATTAGGAGGATTTGTTATGATGATATAAGATTGTTCTTTAAAACAAATTATATGATCTTTATTTTAAGATCTTTTTACAAAGTAAAATTTATTTTATATTTAGATGTGATATTCGAGAATATCTAATTTTATGTTTAATAACTTTCTTATGTTATATCTTTTTTAAAGCACAAAAATCTAGCTAAAAAAACACTAATTGTGTATATATATATATTTTTTACATTCAAATGAATACCAAATGGTAAATGTATAAAAAATGTAAACATTTTCTTAACTATTTTTTAAGTAAAATAACAGCACATTTTTATTTTTGTGTGGACTAGTAAGCTTCTCAAATTACTCAATCTTAGAGTTGTTAAAATGGGTTAACTTTGTTTAATCTGACCTTAATCTATATGAGTTAGAACTTTAAGGGTTAAGGCTAAAAACCTACCAAAATCTTGATATTAACTTATCTCCCATGGGCTAAGACCGATCTCTATACCTTGGTCCATTTAAATAGCTTTAATTATATATTTTTAATTTTACTCTCTAAACCAAAATTCTGACATTAACTTATCTCACATGGCTAAAGTTGACCTCTATACTTTGATATATTTAGATAACTCTAATCATATCCTTTAATTTTACTCTCTAAACTTTTTATCCATCATCAACTTTTAAATTCGGGACTCTGATTACCTTAACCAATTAAAGGAAACCATTTTTCACACAACTCACATATTCTATTAATACATGCCACATTTTTTTTATTCACCTTTTTTTTTAAAGATTTACTCAAGTATTAATGAAATCTCTCAGTTCTGATTATGTTTTAAACTTTTATCTCTTAATTTTTTTTATACGACTACAAGGTATTCTTATATATTATATGTGAAACTAATCATTGTTTACGCATTGACTTAATTCTATCCACAAGATATAAGACGTTTTTAGTGGATTTAAAACCTTTTGCAGTTAAATTCCACATACATAAAAAAATGAACTTGGCAAATTAGCCGAGGTCATTTTACCTTTTATTTTAATGTAGATTATTTTGATATGAATTTAATTTTAATTAACTATTAGTGTAAAAAAAATTTACAATATATTGATACATCATTAAAAGTATTAAACTTTTGAGGTAGTTGTTATTTGGAGATTACTTCAGTATCTTTTTTTTTCTAGAGTATTAGTACCCAAAGTGAGTTATCTAATATTCATTAATTGTTATTTATATTTAATATACTTTCTAATATTTATTGTAAAACCAACAGTCAATAAATGATTGACAACTTATTATGAGTACCATAACAACTCCCTTGTTATAATAATTAAACTATTTTAATGAATTAACAATAAATAATTAAATAATAATATAAAAAAATATAAATTTTATACTAATAGTAAATTAAAATTAAAATTTTTTAATATTTTCTTTTTTTTTACTTTAGTATCGATGCCAAATATATGTTGTTATACATTTATTAATTATCAATTATATTTAATAAATTTTTAAATATTTGTTGCGAACACAAATCAAGAAATACTTCAAAATTAAACTACTTACGGTATGGGATTAAGGTAACAAGAAATTCTCCCTATCCATCTCAGGGAATCTGAATTTTCAAAATTTCAGAATAACAAAAATGGTGTTAAGCAAACAAATACAGTGAGATAACCGTTATTGCAATCAGGAAAAGAAATGATATGAGCGACGACGAAGGAGAGGCAGAGCAGAGCAGCGTCATCTGACGCGAGGAAGACACAAACGCTTTCTTTCCTTTGTTCATCATATTCAGGTGAATCAGATACGAAACTCTCTCTCTCTCTCTCCCTAAATTGTTTTGTTTGCGACCCACGACCTCTTTTGGGTTGGGCCTCTTCACAAACCCTAGCTCTGATAATTGACGCCATATTCTACGTTAAATTACCATCAGAATAATTATGAACTACATGCGTTGCAATCTGATAAACTGGATTGCTCAATTGGGACAAATCATTTGTTCAAAGATAACTAGGACTTATTGCTAGCTTATTGAGATTGAGATTGAGGAACTTACCTTGGTTTAGAGGGTCAGTTAAAGCAGAGGAAATTGGAATTGGAAGAAATCGAGAGATAAAAATAAAAATAAAAATAAAAATAGAGATGTACTTGAAGAAGCCATTGTGGAGTGAAGGGATCCACATAGAGAAAGGAGATTCAAGTGGGTCAGATGTAAAGGTACTAGAGTCTGCTCCAGTGGCAGTGGGTGATCTGGTGAACTCACTGAACCAGCAGAGAGTATACAGGGAAGTGACTCTGGCTCTTAGAACAGGCCTCAGAGATGCGCGAGCCGAGTTCTCGTTTCTTCGTGTCCGTGGTCTCCGTTCCATTCTCAAGTTCTTACGATCTGTTGCTGAGTCTGATTCAACTATTGACCTCTTTAACCAAACCCAATCTATTCCCCAACTGCAAGGTCTGTGCATCATTGTTTTCCTGGGGAGATGGCCTTTTTCATTTTTCTTTTCAATTCGTTTTGATTGTTAGCTGGTACTTTTTACAGTGGTTCCGGTTCTCTTTCAGCACTCGCTAAAAGAGACAGGGGATGATTACAATGACAACAAGGTAGGAGATTTGAATCATATATTTGGGGTGGAACCAATGAAGTTAACTAGTCCATCGACAGATGCTGAAGTTGCACTCGCACTTCGAGTCTTGGAAGGTTGTTGTTTGCTTCACCCACAGAGTACAGCTCTGGCCCATCAACACAAGGCTATTCAGGTAACCGTGCATTTTTATATTTACTAGTTTCTTATTGAGAATTCTAGGAACTTTCTATTTTCCAAACTTTTGGTTCCCTTCTTGGATTTTTTGGTTACCACTGAAGGCTGATTATGATGATAAAGTAACTGTTAGAATATCTTTAGCATATCTTTAGAATATCTTAGCATATCTTTAGAAGATTTTTATAGTCCTCTAATTGAGGAAGCAATCTTAGGAGTTGTTTCCTAATTTCATTATGTTTCTTGATTTATTTTCTTTTTTAATTAGGGTTAGGAGTTTTATTGTCTTAGTAAGCTTGGGCTTGTACTAGTAGTACTAAACTAGTACTTGACCTAATTATTAGTATAAATAGGGGTTAGTGCTTTATATTTTACAACACATCAAATCAATCCACTTTCATATTATTCATTAGTATTTCTTTTCTCTTTTACTCCTTCCCAACCTAAACCCTATAATTTCAACAATAACCATGCCATAGATGGTTCATGCTCAAGCTTTTTTTTCTCCCCCTTTTTTTTATTATGAAAGAGTAAATTTTAGTGAAAAGGGAGATAGAATACAAAGGCACAAACAATATGAAAACGAAACACCCAAATTCATAATATAAACTCCTCCAATTTCTTTGCATGTTTTCTAATTTCCAAACTTTTGGTTGTCTTGGCTTTTTAGCTATGTCTGAAGGCTGGTTATGATGATAAAGTAACTTTTCCATATATCATTTATAGTTTTCTACTTAGCATTTTTTTGTTCACTTATTTATTAAAGAATTTTTTTATTTGAAATAGAGAAAGGTGGAATACCAAGATGCAAAGATAATATATTCTCCTCAAAGAACAAAGGCACAAACAATCTAAAAGGAAACTCCCAAATTTATACAATAAACCCCTCCTCTCGTGCTTATTGCCACCAGCACATAACTATTGTCAAATATATTCTCCTCTTGTGCTGATTAGTTCTTACATTACATCAGCACATAACGTAAACATAAGCTACAGCTACTATTGCCACCAATACCATGTTTTCTGGTGTATTCCAATGGCTTTATGGGAAAACATTACTACATTGTGACAAACATTGTAATTCCTACTTATATCTTAAGCCCTTTCAATAAAAAGATGAAAGAGTTAAAAAATAATAAACCCCTCCAATTTCTTTTTTTGTTCAACAAGGAGACCCCCTAATACCATGAGTGGAAGTGGAATGTCAAATAAGCCATAGAAACAATTCTTGCCCATATCAAAGTCAAATACAAAGTCTATGCTTAAAAATATGAGAATTGCTCTCCAATCAAATACCACAAATAGCAGCATAAATAGCACACCTACATAAGGTGATTCCTTCCCTCCTACCAAAGCTTCTAAACTTAAATAAAAAATGGTTAGATGGTGACTTGTTTACGTAAACATTGCTGCTACCTTTGCAGGTTTTAATGAATATATTATCCACTCGTGGAGTACTTGAGCAAGGTGCATGCTTAGATGCTCTAATCTCAATGATGGTGGATTCATCATCCAATCAAATGGTACCCTGACTCTTGGCCTTTACATCATTTGCATATGTGTTTCATTATTCTATCATTCTAGTTTTAACATCCAGTTCCCAATGTACTTTCTTGTATTTCTGTTTATGGTTTAAGAATTGAAAGTTTTGTTTCTTCAATATTTGTGTTTTAGTAAGGAAAAGTTGCAAAATAGTTTGCCAATTACCATTGGGTCTGATGGTGGACCTCTTTCCCCCTTTTTACAACAAAGTAGAGACCATGGGTCTGAGAAAGATTCCCTATAAAAGGAAAAGAGTTTTGCTGCCAAGAGTTTGCTCTTTCTTTTTCTCTGTGGTTCTTTTTTGTTTAAAAGAAGCTTAAGATATCCGAGGGTCTTGACTTAGCTGATAAGATTTACCAATTAATGTTCCTCTTGATACTAGCTGAGAGTTTATCTAAAGTTTGCTGCTAAAGAACATTTTCTTTGTCAGTTCATTTTTTAAAAAATTTCTCTCTCTTTTGATCATTATTTATTAGGATTTCGAGAAATGTAATGGTATTATGGAAGTTGCTGACCTTATAAGAGACAAACAAGTGGATGAAAATCTCAGGTACTGTTTCTTGTTACAGCCAGTCTCATTCATATTAATGCTCATATACTTGTCTGATATGGGTCTTCATTGTGGCACTCTTTTGTAGTTAATTAGTCTATAGGTTCTCTATTCTTGCAAGTTGTGTTTTATAAGTCCTATGATATTAGATGAGAACATCAGAATTTCTAATTTAGTTTGCTTTGATCGTTAAGCATTTATCTTATTTTGTTTCCGAAACATAAACAATATGCGAGGGGGTGATGCATGTCAAAGACTGTTGGAGTAGAGCAGTTAAAATTCCTTCCCCAAAAAAAAAAAATCTTTTTGTATCTTGTCCTTTCTCGTTTAAAATTTTATTCTCTCTAATAAAGAGACTAAAAAAACAAGGCTTCCCACTGAAGAGATGAAGGAAGAAACTGCTAAGTAAAAATTCTGGCATTTGACTCCATTGAAATGCACCAAACCCGGTCAAAAGAGCACAATACCAAAGCACCTTGTTCTCCTTTTAACTCCCAAAACCTCAAAATCGGGTAGCAAATAATAATACCTTCAAATCAGGCGGACAAATTCAGTGTTCTCAAAACAGCCCAAACAGCTTACGCAGCACTGCCAAGCTACCTCACAATGCAAGAAGATATGGCTATTCGCTACAGAGTATTTATGACACATCACAGTAATGTCATGGAAAGGGCCTTACGAGGTCTCCACTCTCCACACCTGTAACAAATCATTAGTGTTAATCCTATTAAGTATCGCAGTCCAAACAAAAGCCTTAGCCTTAGAGGGAGCTTTAACTTTAGAGGTGAAGGATTGCCAATAAGAAACTGGGAAAAGCATTTATTGGTAAAAAAAACCTGAAGGATCTAAAGTCCAAGTGCAGGCATCAGGAGTATTAGAGATATGGAGGGAATCAAGAATGCCCAACAAAGATGTCGTCACACCAAATCAGAGGTCTATTTTTCTTCTCTTTTCTTTGCCTAGTTTATAAAAGGAATTTTTGTGAGTAGGAACGTATTGTAAGCCTTAAGGTTTCTAAGTTTGGCTTTGCATATTTTTGCCATGGAAGAAGATGAAAATTTCTACAGTGAATAATAAACATCTTCAGATATTTTTTAGTCAGGATTTCTATTTGTTTTCTTATTCTTATTTGAAGTAATTTGTTTGGCATATGGGGTCTCTACTCTTTTGAGATAACTCAATTATAATAATAAGGAAATGTAATTTCTCAGGTTAAAATGTGGCGAGTTTTTGCTGCTGCTCATTGGACATGTCAATGGAAGAGATACGCCTCCTTTGGCAACTATACATGAAGATACAAGGCATCTACTAGGGGAGAAATCAGCCTCCTTGATATGGGCAGCCAGTCAGTTTGGCTCAACACTGGATCCAGAGCAGAGACTAACAGCTCTACAGATCCAGGCTCGCAGGGTCCTTGAATCATTGGACTTGTACTGAATCTGAATAAAAGGATTGATGTTAAGGATAATACCAGTAATTTTAGGAAATCGTCATCTTTTGATTTTAAAATATTGGCAGAGAATTGCTCCTTTTTGTTTTCAATATTTGTATGTATGTTCTCATTTCTTAGCTACAATCATCGTTGTTTTTGCAGCTGGTTAAGATTTTTTTTTTTTTTGGGTATGATTTTCTTCTACTTTAACTATAGGTGAGGGGAAAATGTGTCAGAATCCTTATGCATATATTCTGCGCTTCAATTCAGAACAAACCTTATACTTACGCATTTTTCTGGGTTTATTACTCACCTCACCTGGAGTGCAAACATATCGGTTACTGATAGACTCTATAATATCCCACCTTTGAAATTCAACATGTCAATTATAAACATATCAAAATGAAAATCATTTTCAGGTAAAAAAATAAAATAAAGAACGTTAGACCAAACAAAGAAAAAAAAAAAAGAATGTTTCCTCGAGACTAGATTATGATATTATTATCAATTCAATTGAACTCTCATTTTTTAATTTAATATGTTTGAAACGTAACTTAAAATAGAATTTAATTACTAATATGGTGTGATACAAGTGGTAGATACTTGAGCTCTTTAAGCATGTAATTAAGGGTTCAATTCCTGACTCATGTGTATGGAAAAACATTTATCGAGAGAAGTCAATTCTTTAAATAAATCTCATTACTTCAAGAAATTAGTCCCTGCAATCGCGCATAAAGATACCCTGAGAAAAAAAAATAGAATTTAATTTTTTATTTTAAATTTTTTGATGATGGTATTGTATGCGTTGACATTGCACTCAAGTTGTATTTAGGCCATTATGAAGGTATATTCTTTAGTTTGACTATTCATGTTTAAATCTTAAGTTGTCTTTTAAGGAATTAATTAATATTTTAAAATACACCGGGTCAATATAAGACCCTCAAGGTTACTTAGAAAAAACTTAGCCTCAATTAATATGAAAATAATTATGTTATTCATACACATTTCAAATCTTATCAAATTTCATAGTCAAACATGTAATCCTAACTGAACCTAACACGATTGATTTGTATAAATAATTGAATTGATATTAAAAGGTTAAGGGCGAGGTTGTCTTATTTAAAATTATACTAGGTCTTACAAGGTCCTTCGATCTTTACTCTGCTAAACTAATAAAAAAAAAAAACTAATCCCAAGAGGGAGGCTATCTCATTCAAAATCATACTATGCCTTACAAGCAATTTTTTTTTATTTTTAATCTTTACCGTTAAATCAACCCCTTGATACCTACACCTACAAATGAGTTAGCTTAAGATGAACTGATATATATATATATATATATATATATATATATATATATATATATATATATATATATATATATATATATATATATATATATATATGGGAGGGATCAACTTATACTGGTGTAAAACTTGATCACTCTTACACCACTCAATAACTTTTTATTGAATAACTTTCTTACAAAATCTACCGTTAGATTGAAAGTTTCTATCATATAGATCATTTGTGTTAAATTTTGAAAAAATTAAATATCAATAAGAATATAATCAAATAGTTCATATTTTCATATATTTCAATAATTTATATTTACGTTAATTTTGATGCATATCAATGAGTCACAAAATAATTTCGGATTAATGTAAAATTTTATAAGTATGATCTACATGATAGAAACTTTTAATTTAACGGTGGATTTTGTAAGAAAGTTATTCAATAAAAAGTTATTGAATGGTGTAAGAGTAATCAAGTCTTACACCGGTGTAAATTGATCCCTCCCCATATATATATTATAATTTAAAAAATAAAATTTAAACAAAATTAAAATTAATCACTATATTTAAATAATAAATTTCTATTTAAAAACAAAAATAAAAAAATGATATTTTGAATTTCTTTATTTTAAATTGTTTTTATTTTTTACTTTTTTGCAAATTACAATGCTAACCCGCGGTTGAACCCTAAAACCAAATCCGCCTTCGCTGTTCGTTGAGCGCCACCACACTCCGTAGTCCGTAGCCGCATTCTGAATCTGATTGCAAAACGTGGCTCCTTAGTTGCCGTTTTGGGTTCTGTTACCTCCGTGTCGTCAAAGCAGGTGACGAAACCATCTTTAAATTCTGTTTTATCATATGCTTTAATTTTAAATCAACTTGGGTGCTGGTTCGTTAATGTTGCTTTCAACATGTCAACCTTCAAATTGAAATCCTAATACAAATTTTCAGCAATTTCTCGCATTTAATGTTCCGTCCTACCATTCAGTAATTTTCTTTTTCTAAGTTTCCACTTTCTTTGTTGGGTAATTTGATTTAAGAAATTCAGAAAAGGAAACCACTGCTTTAATTTTCTCGGTTAATGCCTGGGCTCTGCTTTTCCTAATTCTTTCTTGATCAAATGGTTGATTTTCCCCCCTTTTGACTATTAGGAGACATGCCAATGCTTCTGGTGATTTTAAAATCCAATAACAACTTTTCTGAAATTGATGGATTTTTATTTATTTATTTTTTTCCATACTTTTAGGTTCATGGATTTTAGAGTTGCAGCTCGGAAGTTGTCTCATTGCATTGTTATTGTAAGTTGGAAATCCTTTAACCCTCAGTTCAATTTTTGGTATCCTTGAATCACATGTTCATGATTTTAAGTGGTTCATCAGTATTAGTTATTAATTCTTTGAAAGAAATTAGAGACCCGGCGATATCCTGCAGCTAATTGTTTGAATTTCAAGCAATTTATCTCATTCAAATATCATACTGAACTTTTTATGTATGCAACAACACCATGGATACAAACATGAGGATATAATAGGGCTTGATTATAGGATTTATCATGTGGCTTCTGGTTTCATAAAACCTAGAGATTACTCTGAGTAGAGTGTGAAGTATCAAGTTTTAAATTGAAGGAATAAATTGTAGTTGAATTTTGGAGTTGCAATTTATCTTAAAGATTAATTGGAGGGGACTGATGGTCAGTTATTAGACCAAACTTCAGGGTTTAATCTTTCTCATATGTTAACAAACAGAAACTTCTCTATGTTGCAAAGCAAATCTCTTTTTTTATATTATTTTTTTCTATAGAACTGTTGAATTCATCTTTTATTTATGTGATGACTAGAATGACCTATCTAAAAGATACATGTAACTTGAAGAGTTACCTTGATTTGTGATTAATCAAAGTAATATCTTGGGTTTCCTTGACAACCCAGGATTTTATCTCAATTATATGTACATCATACATCTATAAATCTCTAGTAATGTGTACACGGAGTGATAGCCTTAAAAGGCTCCAAGGGGTGCAATCCTTGCTCACAGGTTATGTACACAAAATTAGACCAAACCAAGTGTAATAAGTGGTTTGTCAATGCGACTGAGCGCATACTCTTTCATTCGATCTAAAATTTAATAGTTGATTGTGGATACAGATTGGCAATCTTGCGCTTCAACTACTATGGCACATTCTTCATATAATTGTCAGCACATGGTATTCCATATTAACCATGGGTGATTTGTTTGAAAGTTATCTCATCTCTTGTGGAGTATTGAAGAATTACAAGTCTCTTCATTTAGGAAAGCTTCAGTACCTTGCCATTGTGATAGAAAGTGAAGATGCTCATCAGACTTCAAAAGTTGTTGAGCTTTTGCAGTGGCTGGACTCTATTGGTGTAAAGAATGTATGCCTCTATGACATGAATGGTATGAAAGGCTTGGACAGTCAAGAATGGTGGACTTTCTTTTACTCGGGCCATGTAATGATGTTTTGCTTGAACTCTACATTCTAGGAGTGTTGAAGAAATCTAAGGAAGCCATATTTCAAAAATTGAAGAATGGAAAATCCATAGAGGTAGCACATACATTTTTTCTGTAGAATGCTTCTTTCTTAATACATTAATAAATTTAGCTGCACTTGTTTATGATATTCACTTGCTTTTGACCAAGCAGTGCATTTTATATGTTTTCCATATTAATCACATAATTTGGATATTTATTGTCTCCACCTCATTTTATTGTGACATTATTTATCCTGCGCATAGATACGGGGGATGGGGATGAATATAAATGCACCTTTATTTAAACCTCAGGAGGTGAATTGTCCTAGATTCAGGTAGATAGGTATTTCATCTCAAATTTGTACTATACATTTTGTCGAATTTGCAATTTCCCTTTTGTCTTCTAAAGTTCTTATATGATGGGACTTGCCAATAGTATTTCTGGACGTTTCATCTTAGAAAATTATTGATGAGGAGATGAAATAAATGTGTCTTTGGATGTATTATCTGACAAACATGATCATATCTAGACTTAGTAAAAAGTATGCACTAAATGGATCATTGAGTGGCAATGATTGTCAAGCCTCTACAGCAACTTCTGTTTTGTCTCATATTTGATCTGACCTCGCATTAACTCGGTGCAGGAAGTTAATGAAGCTATCACACTCGATGATCCAGATCGCATGACTTTAGAATTTGCTTCTTATGCGGATGGGAAGGAGGCAGTGGCCAAAGCTGCTAACTTGATTTTCATGGAGAATTTGAAACGACATAACTCGGGTGCAGATTTTGATGATCAAACGTTGTTAGAGCCTCGCCTGAATGAGGCACTGCAAATTGTTGGTCTGTTTGCTTCCTAGACTGACTAGTAGTTTAAACTTTAAAGAACTGATTTCCTTGTGCAAATTAGCATATATCCTATTGATAATTATCTTGCTTTATTGTTAGGTAGCAAAAGCCCAGAACCTGATCTTTTATTGGTTTATGGACCTGTGAGGAGCCACCTTGGTTTTCCTGCGTGGAGAATTCGGTACACAGAGATTGTGTAAGTTCTTTTTAGGGCATTATGATATACTTTTATCAGTGAAGAAATAAAATTAACTCCTCATGAAATGCAACTATGCCTAGGCATAGAAGCTAAAAGAAGTGGGGACTCTGTAAGGTGGGGTTTTTGTTCTGTATTAGGGTTATCCACTAGGATTAGTATGTTAATCATTAGCTGAGGTGTAATCTTTTTGAGTAGTTGTGAATATATTTGGATCTGATTTGGTTTCTCTCTATTGGTTTTCTCTTTCTCTCCCTCCCTCTTATATTTTCTCTTGTAGAACCATTAAACCTTATAAATAATCTTTCATGCATTGCATAGGTTGTATTTGAGTGAGTATAAGAAGTACTTTTATATATATATATATTTTGGTGTTTTTTCTTTCAATAGTTTCTGACTGATGTTTGTTACAGACATATGGGATCATTGAACTACATGACATACGGTTCCTTAATAAAAGCCATTTACAAGTTCACAAAAGTGCACCAAAATTATGGTAAGTGTTTTCTGTTTCACATTGTTGTCGTTACTGAAAGTTATATCGAATTTGTGGTAGTAAAAAGCATGTACTGGTCTATGATTGTTTGACCCCCAAGAAATTGGTAATTTTTTTAACAATTTATTTTGATTATTATTATTATTATTGCATCTTTGTGTTAGTTGCTGAATCTGTGATATTAACTGATTGACCAGACACTGGCTCCCTGTCCCCGAAGAGAAATAAATACAAATATGATATAGTATATTGAAAGACAGATTTGATGATTTTGCACTGCTCCGTGCTCTTGTCTATGATGTTGCCTTTGGACGGGGCAGAGTTAGTATTAAACATCATTATGCATATTATATAATCTATAGGTAATTGCAACTTGTTTCCATTTTTTAACCCGATTTCTAACAGGTACATGAGGAAGGAATTTGAAAGTAATGGCTGTGCAAGCACAAAGCATAGGCGTTAAGAATAGAATAATACCTAGCTGCATATCTTTGTGGAGGAAGGAATTTCTCACTGGTAGCGTGTAAATTGTAAAATGTTTTGTGATGAGAAATAGAATTATATGACTGATTGAGTTTCAACATTAATTTTCAAAAAAGGGTGCATTTATTGTCACTCCTATTAGTCTATTGCCACTACTCATCAATCAACTTTTATTTGTTTTTCTCAAAATATCCTAATTAAATTGTAGTTATTTATATTCAAACTAATTGTCTCTTGTCAATCCTTGATTTATCCAAACTCATAATTATTAATTATAAAGATTTGTTAATTTTAAAATAAAGATAGTTAATGTTTCTTTTATACTTTCATTTTTTTTTTTGTGATTGGTTCATTGGTTGACACGGAAATTAAAATTATATAATTTTGACATTGTTGAATATAAAAAATTTGACTCTTAAAAATGTGATTATGTGATAATTGATGATGATGAAAAATATATTAAATATTTAATTTATTAATTTTAATTAAATTGAAGTTTGTTATAAGTATTAATTTTAGTAAGATGAATCCAAAATTATAGTACTAATAAAGGAAAAAAAAATATAATAACAAAGTAATTAAATGAATAACTATTTAATAAATGGTATTTTGGAAAAATTAAATAAAAGTTAGTTGAAAAGGAAGGGGAATGGTACACCACCCTTCAAAAAATTGGTCGTACTATTTCCTTAATCTTATGATCCTCTCTTTCGGGCTATGTTTGGATTGATGGTAAATGATAGAATGAAATTGAATGAAATGAAATAGGATGGTAAGAAATACTATTGTTTGAATGTTTTAAAAGAAGATGAAAAGGAATGGCATTAGAGGGTTTCTATTTCATTTCATATCACCGTATTCTTCCTTTTTTCTTACCTCTAAAATTGAGGAGAATGAGATGGAATCAATTAATATTTCTAAAATATAATATCAAAATTATAAATTTATCCTAACTTAAAATAAATTTAAAAAACTCTTTCACATTTTTTATTTCACATTTCTATAAGAGTTTATGAAAAGGTACATGAAAATAAAATGTTGTTTAAAAAATTAAATTTTATAAAATAAATAATTAAGATCAATATGTATAAAGTAAAGGTAATATGGTAACTATAAATTTATAATTTTTACCATTCTATTTTATTTCATTAGAACTTTCAAACAATGGAATGGAAGCTTTCTTTCATTCCATCACTAAACATCCAAATAATAGTATAAAAACTTTATTCCACTCCACTTCATTCAATTCCATCTTATCTCATTCTATTTTATTCCATTCCTCATAAAACTTCAAAACATAGCCAATGTCTTGGTAACATGCATATATTTTTATTTGATGGCGCCACGAGAGTTTGATACAGGATAAAAACGTGCTTGGGAAGCACTTGATTCCGGATTCGATTCCAAGTGAGTCACATAACCCACCTTTCCCCATCCCCTCACCGTGTCTTAACTCTTAATACAGGTATTGCAGGTACCATCGAAGCAAAACAAAAAAAAAAAGCCTCTTCCGTACCCCAATCCAAGATAATGGCAAAAAGATGGATTTTTAACCATAATAATGTTATTTTTTTTTTTAAAGAAATTGTTACTTGTTAAAATTAATTTTGTAATGTTCTTGTAGGGGTCTTTTTGAAAAATCATCAATTCTCATTTCAAAATTAATTTTATTTACAACAAATTTTATCCCTAATTTTTATGGTATAAATCAATTATAAAAATTTTAATACTAAAATGTAAGAAACTTCTTCCAATTATAGGTATTGTACAAAAAACTGTTAGCCCAAGTGGCCTCTAATAAGGGTTTGAATCCTAGAGGGGGGGTGAATAGGATTCTAAGATTTTCACAAACTTTTCTAAAAAAGATTTTCTTTGTGAAGATATATTGTATTATCAAACGAAGTAATGAATCTTTAATCACTATCAATTCAATTAATTTCAAGATAACCATAATAAGCAATACAAGTAGAAATTAAGAGTGTAGGGTTAGAAAATTGTAAACCGAGATTTATCCTGGTTCGATCACCACCACTTTGTGATCTACATCCGAGTCCCCACCAACCAGTATGAGATTTTCTTTCACTATGTAGGATCTTGATTACAACGTTCAGAATTTTTACCCAGGAGATACCTCACTCCGCAACCTTTACAAATCGAGAGATTCACTCACCCTGAATCAGCCGAAGAAGATTCCCCACTTCTTCTAAACCAGCATGCAGAACTTGAATAATAGCAATGATATTGAATCACTCTTGAAAGTGAAGATTACACAAATTGAAGCTCTATGATCACCAAAAAGATTGAGAGAAATAGACAATGGTTTCACTTTGAGATACTTTCTTTTCGTATGTATGAGTGTGTAAGATTGAATGTACTTTAACTAGATGAGATAAGTTCAGTTAAGGCTGATTTCAGTTGTGTGAATCGATTCACACTTACTCGTGAATGGATTCCATGACCATTCAAATCAATATATGCACTCTGTGAATGGATTCACAAATTCTTGTGAATAGATTCACAAATTTCTATGAATGGATTCTACTTGATCATGAATCGATTCACAAATTATTGGATTGCTTGAATCGATTCATACATGCTTTGTGAATTGATCAATGAATCGATTCACACTTATTGTGAATGGATTCACAGAATGTGAACTTGAGTGAATCGATTCACACTTTCTGTGAATGGATTCACATAAGCTAAAAATGACTCTAAATCATTGAAAATTGATGAATGCATGAATGCAATTCTATTATATCAACCTATGTTCATTTTAGATTCATTTTAAGTGTCTCTTTCAATCATCTTGTGTGATCTTACAAGGGATCTAAAATAAATGTAAACCTTAAGAACTACCCTTTGTAAAAACTAAGAAAATATAAGTCTAAGTCTTCCAAACTTGAATTTTCTTTACTTGGCACACTTTGTCATCTTCAAAACTTTGTGCTTCATGTTCAATTCTAACTAGGAGTATGCGTTCATTCACATTCTCCCCCTTTTTGATGATGACAAACTCATGAAGACTTGACTTGAATTATTTCTTTCTAAGCTCCCCCTGAATTTGGCGTCCTAATTTTAGATTGAAACAAACCTGAAACATAGATAGGAACACCTTTTCTCCCCCTTTTGGCATTATCAAAAAATATATATATGGAACATAATATGCGTTCATTCTAATGAGAATATAATCCAATGAAGTTCATAACATATAAACAGAAGTAATAACAGTCAAAGCAGGATAGTAAACAAATTACAATCCAAATGCAAATACATGGCAAATAACAGCAAAATTAACTAAGAAACTGAAAGTAAAATCAGGGGTGATCATCAGATGTAAATGCTAAGTATGTGAACTAGATGATGTGAATCGATTCAATCTTGCTTGTGAATCGATTCACAGAAGCCTGAATTTAAGAGCAAGTGAATCAAGTGCTGTGAATCGAGTCATAGAATGAATTGAATCGATTCACAGAGATGTGTAATGTGTGAAATGTGTATTAGTTCTTTGTGAATTGATTCAAAACTGGTTATGAATTGATTCACAGAGACATTGAAATGTGTACTAATTGTTTTAGGGAGTGTGAATGGATTCAAAAACTTTATGAATCTATTCACAGAGGCATAAGATCCAAAGAAAAAACCAGTAAAATGCTTATATATCAGTTAAAGGCTCACTAAGTATGCTTTAAAGAAGATTATCTAAGTACAGATATCCTATTCTAAGAATTGGATCATATTAGAACACACATTTTACACCTGATTCCAATTAATTAAGTAACAAATGAAATCAAATCAAAGAAAGTCATATAGCGAGTTGATCAAATACAAGTTTTGAAAGAATATAGGCCATACCTTGAGTAATTTGGGTGTAATACTTGGTTCTTTGCATAATTTGGTTAAATATCTGCAGATATAAACAAGTATACACACATCTATGCTATACGGGATGCATCTAGTATGCCTAATTCACTTCGAATGTAGAAAAAACTTTCTTTAGGTAATGGTTTTGTAAAATGTCACTAATTGTTTGGATGATTCTATAAATTCAAATACACAATCTCCTTTTTCAACGTGTCTCTTAAGAAATGATGTCTAATATCAATATGCTTAGTTACAGAGTGTTGTATGGGATTTTTGGTTAAGTTGATGGCCTTTGGTATTGTCACACCTTATAGGAATTTTATTTAGTTGTAAGCCATAGTCAAGTAGTTGTTGTTTCATCCACAAAATTTGTGCACAACAACTCCTATGACTATGTACTCGGCCTCAGTGTGGACAAAGCTACTGTTGACTTGCTTCTTACTATTCCATGAAATTAAGGAGTTCCCAAACATGTGGCAAGTACCACTAGTGCTTTTTCGGTCCAACTTGCATCCGGCAAAGTCGGAATCAAGTATCCAACTAGACCAGAAATTCCACCCTTAGGATACCATAGACCCGTATTAGTTGTACCTATTAGGTATCTTAGAATTCGTTTACGACGGTGAGGTGTGATTCTTTAGGATTACTTTGAAATCTAGCACACATGCACACACTAAACATTATGTACGGCCTACTAGCTATCAAATATAACAGAGAACCTATAATACCTCTATATTTTGAAGGATCAATAGGCTTACCACCTTCGTCTTTAATAAGTAACGTGCGGTACCCATTGGTGTCTTTGATTTCTTTGGCATTCTCCATTACAAATTTCTTGATAAGCTCCTTGCAATATTTGACTTGATTTATGAAGATGCCGTGCTGTGTTTGCTTTATTTGTAGTCAAGAAAAGTAATTCAACTCTCCCATCAAGGACATTTCAAACTCACTCTGCATTAACTTTGAGAATTCTCTACACAAAAACTCGTTAGTTGAACCAAAGATTATATCATCCACATATATTTGAACAAGTAGAATATCCTTTCCTTTATTTTTGATAAAGAGTGTAGTATCAACCATTCCCCTTTTGTATCCTTTTTCCAAAAGGAATTTACTCAACCTATCATACCAAGCTCTTGGAGCTTGCTTAAGCCCATAAAGAGCCTTTTTCAATTTAAAAACATGGTTGGGAAATTCAAAATTTTCAAAACCGGGGGGTTGACCTACATATACCTCTTCTTGTATGAAACCATTAAGAAAGGCACTTTTAACATCCATTTGGTATAGTTTAAAATCCATAATGCAAGCAAATGCAAGAAGTAATCTAATGGCTTCTAACCTAGCTACGGGAGCATATGTCTCATCATAATCAATTCCCTCTTCTTGATTATAACCTTTTGCTACCAATCTAGCTTTATTTCTAGTTATTATACCGGTTTCATCAAGTTTATTCCTAAAAACCCACTTAGTACCAATTACTTGATGATTTTTTTGGTCTTGGCACTAGCTTCCATACTTCATTCCTTTCAAATTAATTTAGTTCATCATGCATGGCCATTAACCAATTTTCATCAAGAATTGCCTCACTAATGGTTTTAGGTTCGATTTGAGAGACAAAAGCTAAATAATTGCATATATTTCTAAGATTTGATCTAGTAGTTACCCCTTTTGATATGTCTCCTATCACTTGATCGATAGGATGATCCTTTAAAGTTCTCCACTCTTGGGGCAAGTCTAGATGTTGAGATTTTCTTCATTTGGAGGAGATCCATCTTCATTTTCTTCAACTTTCTTTTCAATGTTGGTTTCCTCACTTGGCTTTGGACACAAATCTGCAACATTTTCAATAACAACATCCTTTCCCACCAATTGGGGATTAGATTCATCAAATGCAATATGAATTGACTCTTCAATAGTCATAGTCCTCTTATTATAAACTCTAAAGGCTTTGCTAGAGAGAGCATAACCTACAATAATGCCTTCATCTACGCCTTAGCATCAAATTTGCCTAAATTTTCTTTACCATTGTTTAAAATGAAACATTTACATTGAAGACTCGAAATGGGAAATATTAGGTTTTCTACCCTTGTACAATTCATAGGGGTCTTTTTCAAAATTGGTCTTATCAAAACCTATTTAGAACGAACATAACAAGCGGTATTCACCGCATCCAGCCCAAAAATACTTAGGTAAATTAGTTTCATTAATCATAGTTCTAGCTAGTTCCTCTAAGGAACGATTCTTTCTTTCCACAACTCCATTTTGTTGAGGAGTTCTAGAATGAGAAAAATTATGATTAATTCCATTTTCTTCACAATAGCTTTCAAAGAGATGATTTTCAAACTCACCTCCATGATCGCTTCTAATAGAGGCAATCTTTAAATCTTTTTCATTTTGAATACGTTTAGCAAGTTTGATAAAGACATGAAATGCTTTGTTTTTATGAGGTATGAACATGGTCCAAGTGAATCTAGAAAAGTCATCTACTATTACTAGGGCATAGTAATTGCCACCAAGACTCATGGTTCTAGAGGGACCAAACAAATCCATGTGCAATAGTTGCAAAGGCCTATTTGTTGAAATTATGTTCTTTGCTTTAAAAGAGGCCTTGACTTGCTTTCCCTTTTGACAAGCATCACACAACTTGTCCTTTTGAAATTTTATCTTTGGTAGACCAATTACTAGCTCCTTAGAGATGAGTTTATTTAGATGCTCCATATGAATATGAGCTATTCTCCTATGCCATAACCATGCATCCTCATCTTTTGTCAACAAACATTGAGTGTTATTAGAAGGTATATTTTCTAGGCTAATCATGTAAATGTTGCCTACTCTATGACCGATAAACTTAATTTGCTTATCACATACATTTTCAATTATGCAACAATTTGAATTAAAAATGATTCTATAGGCTTTGTCACATAGTTGGCTAATGCTAAGCAAATTGTGTCTTAAGCCTTCTACATATAAAACATTTTCAATGATAGTAGAAGAAAGATTACCAACATTACCAATTCCAAGAATCTTCCCTTTGTTGTTGTCTCCATAGGTGACATGACCTCCAATTCTAGGGGTTAGACTTATGAACTTTGTCTTGTCACCAGTCATATGCTTGGAGCATCCACTATCAAGGTACCAATCTTTTCTAGTGGGCTTCAAGCATTCCTAACACAATCATTGATGAGATTTAGGTACCCAAACTTGTTTAGGTCCTTTAAGGTTAGTCTCGGGCATCAATCCCTTTGGAATCCATATTTTCTTACCACTATGAAATTCATTATTTCTAATATTACATGTAGATGCGGTATGTCCCTTTTTGCAACAGTAATAACATGTAGTAAATGGGGTACTAGTCTTGCTTGGATAGGCAAAGCAATTTTTAAGAGTTTTCCTTTGTTCAAAGGGATTATATCCTAATCGGCTTTATCAAAAGTACGTTTTTGACTTCCAAGCAACATTTTCAAGTTGTCTCTACCCATAGTAAACTTAGCTAGAATGTTTTTCATATCATCTATTTCTTTTCTCAATCTAGCACAATTTCCACAACTAAATGGTTTACATGTATTATTTTTGCAACATACATTTGATGAGGATTTTTCACGTAAAACCTTTAATGACTTATTTTCATTTGTGACTTTTTCAAATTCCTTTTTACATAATGAAAGTTGTTCTCTTAAGTCACAAATTACTTTTTTGAGAAGAGTTTTGTTTAATGATCCTTAAGGATTCATCATGAAGTTCCTCATAAGCATCATGTAATTCATCAAAAAGAAGGTAAAAGGTCAAGTTCATTATTTATTACCTCATCTTCCTCTTGATGACTTGTCATTAGGCATAGATTGGCCACCTCATCTTCATCGGAGCTATCGGATGAAGTTGTGTCATTATCTTCCCAAGCTATGTATGCCTTTTGTCCTTCTTAGTCCTCTTTTCAAACTTTTTCATTTTTCTTCTTGATTGAGGACATTCCATTTTGATATGACCCTTCTTTCCGCATTCATAACGAGTTTATACTTGAAAGGTCATTCTCCTTCTTGAAGGTCTTTTTATTTCGAGTTGAAAGGTCTTCTAGTTCCATCTTTCTTTTTGAGGAATCGTGAACTTCTTCACAAACAAACTCGAGATCTTTATCATTTGATTACGATCCATCCGATTCATCACTTCCATCACTTTCATCTTTCTTTGATTTTGAGGATGTGGAGATTAGGGCCTAAGCTCTTCTTCTTTGTCAACTTCCTCGATCTCGGTAGGCGATTTAGCTCCAACTCGTGCTCTTGGAGCTTTCCAAATAGTGTGGCTAAGGTCATTGTAGCCAAGTTCCTTGACTCATGTGCGTGACCTTGGTCAATTTTACGCTTAAACATCTCAAAACTTTGTTAATCAAATCTTCATTTGTAAAAGTTTTTCCTAAAGTAACAAGATGATTAACTATATGTGTGAAACGTTTTTGCATTTCTGTATTGATTCACCTGGAATCATACGGAAGAGCCTCATACTCATGGGTCAAGGTATTAACCGAGCTCGCTTCACCTCACTCGTACCCTCATGGGTAACTTGTAAGGTATCCCACATCTCTTGTGCAGTTTTACAACTACAAATTCTAAAAGAATTCATCTTGTCTATAGCGGCGTTATAATATTTTTTCCTCTCCAATCTAGCTGCACTTTCTTTTTCTCATCTTCATTCCATTCATTCCTAGGTTTTGTTACAGTTTTTCCATCAGTTATGCATGTAGGAATAAAGGGACCATTTTCAATTGTATTCCAAACATCTAGATCATGAGAGCAAATAAAGATTCTCATTCGTTCTTTCCAATACGAATATCCATCACCATTGAAAACGGAGGCCTTATTGTATGACCCATAAATTTGATGAAAACTACTAGAGGCCATGGATCCTCTTTAAAGTTAATAAAACTTTTCTTAAAGATACAAGCTCTGGTACCGCTTGTTAGCCTAAGTGGCCTTTAATAAGGGTTTGAATCCTAGAGGGGTGAATAGGATTCTAAGATTTTCACAAACTTTTCTAAAAAAGATTTTCTTTGTGAAGATATATTGTATTATCAAACGAAGTAATGAATCTTTAATCACTATCAATTCAATTAATTTCAAGATAACCTAATAAGCAATACAAAGTAGAAATTAAAGAGTGTAGGGTTAGAAAATTGCAAACCGAGATTTATCCTGGTTCGATCACCACCACTTGTGATCTACATCAGTCCCACACCAACCGGTATGAGATTTTCTTTCACTATGTAGGATCTTGATTACAACGTTCAAGAATTTTTACAGGAGATACCTCGCTCCATGGCCTTTACAAATCGAGAGATTCCTCACCCTGAATCAACCCGAGGAAGAAGATTCCCACTTCTTCTAAACCAACACAATGACGAATAATAGCAAGATATTGAATCACTCTTGAAAGTGAAGATTACACAAATTGAAGCTCTATGATCACCAAAAAGATTGAGAGAAATAGACAATGGTTTCACTTTGAGATACTTTCTTTTTCGTATGTATGAGTGTGTAAGATTGAATGTACTTTAACTAGATGAGATAAGTTCAGTTAAAAGCTGATTTCAGTTGTGTGAATCGATTCACTTACTCGTGAATGGATTCACAGCCATTCAAATCAATATATGCACTCTGTGAATGGATTCACAAATTCTTGTGAATAGATTCACAAATTTCTATGAATGGATTCACAACAGTCATGAATCGATTCACAAATTATTGGATTGCTTGAATCGATTCATACATGCTTTGTGAATTGATCAATGAATCGATTCACACTTATTGTGAATGGATTCACAGAATGTGAACTTGAGTGAATCGATTCACACTTTCTGTGAATGGATTCACATAAGCTAAAAATGACTCTAAATCATTGAAAATTGATGAATGCATGAATGCAATTCTATTATATCAACCTATGTTCATTTTAGATTCATTTTAAGTGTCTCTTTCAATCATCTTGTGTGATCTTACAAGGGATCTAAAATAAATGTAAACCTTAAGAACTACCCTTTGTAAAAACTAAGAAAATATAAGTCTAAGTCTTCCAAACTTGAATTTTCTTTACTTGGCACACTTTGTCATCTTCAAAACTTTGTGCTTCATGTTCAATTCTAACTAGGAGTATGCGTTCATTCACAAAAACTTCCTATGGTTTAAAACTCTTTAACACCATTTTTTTAACTTTTAAAAATATGTATAGGAAACTTTTTTTTAAATTATTTATCCAAAATGTGTGTATATTATAAATAAATTAAAAAAATCATATTCTTAGTACACAATGCTATTGAAACTGTACCACTTTAATAGCATTTCCCTATGTATATTAATTTTTTTACATAAAAATTGACTCATTTATTTGACTTGCAATTGCTTATTGGAAATCGACACAATACTGAAAGGACAAATTCTTACACATGTGGGCTACTGTTGTCAGTTATTATTTAATTTTTTTTAATTAGTCAAATGCCTATATAGGTACTATTTTTAATAATTAACATGTATAAAATTTTGTATTTAATTTTAATTTATTGTCAATGTAAAATTACACTATTATCTAATTATGTATTGACATATTATTAAAAATGTTAAAATTTTAAAGTAGTTATTATAATAGTCAAATTCTTTTAATAAGCTAACAATATATAATTAAATGACAATATAAATTTTTTTTACATTAATATTGAATCAAAATTAAACTCTAATTATATTATAAATATATTTATTAGATGGATAAAGATTAAAGAAATACAAGTTCAACTCTTAGACCTTCCGATTTTAAAAAATGGCGAACCAACCCGGATTGTTTTACGGACTGGCCTAGATGATGGGCCGAATAGGCCCTGTTTGATATGGATCTCTCCACTGAGCTAATGGAAAATGGAAACAGAACCGGACTGGAACGCTGCGTTTGAGTAGGGGCTGTAATTAAATTTGCTGTGCTGAAAAATGGAAGTCGGTGACGCTTCTCTTTTGCGTCTTGCTCTCAAGTGATTGACATTGTTGTTGTTACCTCCCTAATTCACCATGAATTCTCTTCTCCTCGTAAGCACGCATCCTACCCATTCATTCCATGGCTTCCCACACTCTTCTACAACCAAAACTTTCAATCTTTTCCTCCGACAACCCCCTACTTTACGCCATTTCCTTTTCTTCACCTCTAAATTCAAGTCACCCCACTTCATTGCATGTTGCTCCTTCCCATCTCGCCAATCATCAGATTCTGGGACTTTTGTTCCTGGATCCAAAGCACTAGAGGATGAAGCCATTCTTCAAAATGAGAGATTACACAGTGAAGTTGGAAGCCCCAAAATTCCATCACTTGCTTCCCCTCTCCCCAAGTTTAGCTTGACTGACCAAGCTTTCTGTCTCCTCGCATTCATTGCCTGCACGGTATGACTTTTTTTCTTTTTCTTTTTTCAATACCGATGGAAACTGTGAGCTCACAAGAGTTTATGGGATTTCTAGAGACATCCCCCCCCTCTTTGTTTTTTAAGTCTCTACGGCTATGGATGGATGGTGTGGAGTGTTAAAAATAACTAGAGCTATTCTTTTGGGAGTTTTTTAAGGAATGGAGTAAAGTGGTTAAGAAAGGGAATTTAAGTAATGGAGTGGGGGAAACTCAAATCTTCATGCCACTCAAATTTTATACCCTCCAAGGGGTTTCGGAGGAAACGTTTTCCTCTTTATTTTTATTTTTACATAATTATTTACAATTTTAACCCTCTTTTACTTTTAAATAATGTTGTAAGCAACAAAAATTAAAAATATAATATTGGAACTTTAATTTCCAAATAATTGGGGGAGAGGGAGATTTTTCTCCATTCAGTTATTAAAACTTTTAAACTTCCAACCAATAAAGTGATATACTTTTATCTTTTCATTAACCACTCCATACTCCATACTCCATCCCCTCCAAATCTCCCAAACATAGCCTACGGTTTGATATTGTCAAGATTTTTGTTTTCCTTACAGACTCAATGTTAATTGTAAGTTTGTAACTGTAAAATCTATGATTTACAGAAAGGGATGGGGTGGTGAATTGGTGATTGGTTAGTAACTTCGTACAGTACCTAGTTCTGTTAAGCATACATAAGTATGCTTATTTTTTTGCAACCATCCTCCCTTTGGTGTTTTGTATTAAGCATACTTGGCAAGTGTTCTGATCTATAGCATAACATAACTTTTGGATTAGTTATGAATTTCACATAAAAACTTGGGCTATGAATTTGCGTAGCAGAAATGAAATTTTTTAGGAGTGAAGGGTCTTTTTGCTATTTCATGCTCTTCTGTGGTCTGGCAAAAAAAAAACAAGCTTTTCTGTAGTGACTTTTGAATTATAAAGTTATTATATATTTTTCTTTTTTGGTAAAATTCAAGACCAATTGGTAAGGAAATGAAATGATTCATGCGGCTTTTCTTTTAAGTTTTAATGATTTTGAAGTCACTTAATGGGAAGGAACTTCCCATGTTGTCTATTCATACTTTTTCCTTCCTATTTAGTTTATCGTTATTCTAAATGTCACATGAACTAAGTTACATTCTAAATCCTTTTAGTTTATCATTACCTTTTTTGTAAGTTTGAATTAAATTTTGTTTGTTGCTCATGAAAGATGTTTTGATTCTCGTTTCTGCAGACTTCAGTGGCATTCACTAGCCTCGTTTTTGCTGCTGTTCCGACCCTATTTGTAAGTTGTCAATTATAATGCTTACATTTAGATGAGCACATCTAAGCTTATATGTCAGACTTAATTCTAGCAGTTTTTGCATGCTTTATTTTATTCTCGTGTCCATAGATGCAGATTCTGTAAAGCTTAATGATATATGAAATTTCATGGTTTAAATTAAGTTCTTACTTATCTTTATCTGAGTTTTCCCTTCTTTCTTGCAATATTTATAAAATGTGCACAAATCCTTAAACCTTAACCCTTTTAGAATTTGTGTAAACAAACTGCCAAAACTTGAACACTCTTTGTAATCAAGATTCTTGTTAGAATATAAACATTATGTTGAGAATAATCTCTATCTGTAAAGTGTTACTTTACAGATTATGTAAAGTATCATCTCAATACGTAAGCGATTGCTTTACTGAGGTTATCTCAACCTAGCGGCATGTTAGCTTAGTTTATGTATATTATCTTAGTTTAGGTATGCCCGTACCTTGTACGTAATTTCTATCTATAAAATGAGAAGGTGAGAGTCATTTCTCTCAAGCAATTGAAGTCTAAAAAACATTCTCAAGTCTCCTCTAATTATTCATCATGGTATCGAGCCATGGTATCCACCTTGAGGAGTCTCTCCTTTTCTCTTTGTGTTGAGTTCATGGAACTCTTGTATATTCGTCTTCTGTTTCTCCATTTATTTCTAAATTTGAGTCAGTTCTCAGAAATTCAGAATCGTTGTTGAGGGTTCTCCCTTCTCTGCATCGCCTTTTCTGCAATGGTCACATTGCTACTCCAGTGAGCTCTTCTAGGTGGCCAAAGACAGAAGTTCAAGCTCTGATAAGGCTGAGGACAAGTCTTGAAGCTAAATATCAGGAAAATGGAGCAAAAGCTCATGGGAGAAAATTGCCACTGCGGCTTGTGTGGGATTTTCTTCAGCCACACCGCAAAAATGCAATATTGTTGCATCCATTTCACTGCACCTTGCTCCTTAGAACCCATCCCCAAAGATGAATTTGACATGCCATGTCTTTGTTAAGCTTGGATGGGAATCTCTTTTCAACAAGTGGTGGACCCCTCATTAATTTCTCTTTGTCAAAAGGTAGTGGGACTTTTCTTTTTTTGGAGAACCCAAAAGTAAAAGAAATGGTGCCTTAAAACAGAGATGCCACATGGGTGGCCGTAGCATTAATTTGTCCATTTATTCAAAATCTGCCCTTTCCAAGGCCACTATGGCATTGAGGGGAGAAAAGCTAACTAAATTCCTCACTCATCTCTTTTGTCAGGACAGAATCCTCTGTTGATGGAGATGGTTCAAATTATATTCCCTTTGTCTTTTGGATTCTCGGTTTGGTTGCATTGTTCTTTCTTGCATTAGTGATTTCTTTGCGCCAACCTAGTGAGTTAGTAGTTATTCTAAGTTCTCATTGAAGTCACATTCTCGACTCTCCCGAAAAAATTAGCAGGATGGTTCAAGGATATTATACCTCTTGCATGCATTCTATTGCTGAAATACAGCATGTACGACATCCGAGAATTGTAAATCTCTATCCCACCAAGAATCATATGGGTGGAGAATTTTCTGGCGGTATCCAAAATACCCACGAAGATCATACCGGTGGTGAACTCCTTGGGTGAAGATCATACCGACCCTCTGAATCTACTATCGAGTAGTATCCAAAATACCCACTTGAAGATCATCTAGGTGGTGAACTCTTTTGGTGAAGATCATACCCGACCCTCTGAATCTACTATCGGTAGTATCCAAAATACCAATTTCCCCAGAAGATCATACGGGTGGTGTTCTTTGAGGGTCTCCTAAATTCAAGTTTGAGTCTGTTTGAAGCTTCTAAATGCTCTTTGGGAAGATGGTGTTGATTGGATTTTGCAATCTATGATTGCATACTAGGAAATTACAGTGCCTATCATTCCCGGCGTAAGTTCCTCCTTGGTCATGCAACATTCCAAACCAGCTTTTCGAGGCTATGTGTCATTCAGTAGTCTTGCTGAGTTATTCTTCGGCCAAAGCTCAATTCATGTATTACCTCTCCGGCCAATCATCATAGCATCCTAAGTTGTCTTCGGACTCTTCATGACCATGGTTTAGGGGTCCCGTATTTATGTTCTTACGAGTGTGTTTATTTGTAACAAGCTTAAGGTTCATAAGCTTTAGCTTGAGGAAGTGTTAGAATATAAACATTATGTTGAGAATAATCTCTATCGTAAGTGTTACTTCTACAGATTATGTAAAAGTATCATCTCAATCGTAAGCGTTAGCTTCACGGGTTATCTCCAACCTAGCAGCATGTTAGCTTAGTTTATGTATATTATCTTAGTTTAGGTATGCCCATACCTTGTCTGTAATTTCTATCTATAAAATGAGAAGCTGAGAGTCATTTCTCTCAAGCAATTGAAGTCTAAAAACATTCTCAAGTCTCCTCTAATTATTCATCAATTCTAATGTCCTATTTTAGTCACGGGCTTTTGGCTTTAAAGCCTTATGACCATCTTTCCTGCCTTAGGTTATGTTTTAGGTAATTTCCTAATCTGCATTATTTTTTATGACACCTGCAGAAAAGAATTTTTAATGCCAAGGTCCCTAGTGCTGGAAATAGACTACTGCTTTTGGTTTCAAGCTTCTGATACACTATCTTACAATAACTACTTATACAGGTGTTTTGGCATAATGTTTTGACGTTGGGCAGATATTGGTAAGCTCCCACTATGGCTTTAAGGTGGGGTTATTTTTTTCCATAGAAAAAGAAATTTTATTAAAGAGAGGAGAAGGAAAGTACAACTAGGGTGAGGATAAGGTATCCTCTACAACATGAGAAAACAGAAAAGCAAGTGAGATACTAAGACTGCTGTAGTGCTGCCCAATCTCTCTGCATGTCAGTGATGGCAACATCCTTGAAACAACAATTGGCAGAACACCTTTAATGGTTAGGAAACTCCTTTAAAGATGCATGCATTCCGAATCAACAAGAACCAAGTGCACCAAAGGATTGCATTAACTGTACAAGGCCACAGAATTTTGGCCTCTTTCTTGTTTCCAAAACCTTTATAACGAATCAACAAGAACTGTTCCAAGGTAGAAGGTCACCCACAATGCACATCTAAAACCCCAAAAAGACTGTTCCAAAGTAAAGTAGCTGCCTCGCAATGCAAAATAGTGACTTCTTGTTTCAGTACTTGCCCATAACATGTCTCCGGAGAGAGCAATGTGAGGTGTATGAATTTGTAGCATGTCATTGGTCTTAGTCCTATTGAGTACAGCTGTCCAAACAAAAAATTTGACCTTAGAGTTAGCTTTGGATTTTTAAATAGAGTTTGTCAAGGAGGAATCTTTAGCTGTTTGGCGAGTGAGTTAAACACTGAAAAAGGGATTGGAATCTGCTTGAGATATCTCGTTGACTAGGAAGAATGCTAGGCTCAGCCATATTCCAATTTAAATAATCTATACCTGCACTTTTTGCAACATATATTCCAATTGATGAATCTTTCAGCATAAAAAACTCCAGTTGTCCTATATATAATGTAAATTGATCTTCTGTTTTTTGTTTTTGGTGTGAGATCTTGATCTTCTAATTGATTCTATACGAATTTGACTTGGCCATACCCCTTCTCTTTCTGCAACTTTATAATTTATTATTGAATGTGCTTTTTTTTTATTTGTTATATGTTTTCAGGTCTGCACATACCATATGTCATCCTCATATTTATCTTATTTGGTTAATTGTTAAGCCTAAACAGACTCTAAATACATATATACTTTTCCATATCTTCCTTAGGCAATGAGAAATGCCGCAATATCCCTTTCAAAGCTAGCAGATACAGCTCGTGAGGAACTCCCGAGTACCATGGCTGCTATTAGGCTTTCAGGGATGGAAATCAGTGATCTTACACTAGAATTAAGTGATCTAAGGTGACAATGAATACCTTGCTTTGAATCCATTGTTGTTGTATTTCATTCCTTTTCTTAGTTCTTTCTAAATGTTGGTTATTGTTGAGATAGTTAGCTATACATAATTGTACTGACTACTGACTTGTACTACTTATTTGTACTGCTGTACTGTATTGTACTAACAAGCTGTACTCAACCCATTCTTACAGTATAGATAAAACAGAAATGTAAGGGACATGACACTTATATATTCATCAAAAGGGATTCTCTCTTTTCCTAGTTTCTACATGGTATCGGTTGCTGGGGGGAGAAAACCCTAGCCTTTTTCAAGTGGTGTGATTTCCTGTTGTTTTCTCTCATTTTCATGGCTGTGTATCATCCTCAGCCACTTAGACGTTGTTTTTCTCTTCCTGTTGCATCTGCCACGACTGCTTTGTGCCTTTCCCGGTGTCAGTTCAATCAGGTGACCCCACCATCGGCTTCAAAACCCCAGTTTTCCAGCCCCTGGAATGCAGCACCATTGGAGCTCCCATGTGCCACAAGACGCCGCCGCCACCAGACTGCCCTGCAACCCACAAACAGACGCATGAGAGGGCTTCTAATGAAGAATGTGGAGATAATGTTTATGATTATTAAATTAATTTATGACTATTAAATTTTGAAGACTAATATAATAATAATAAAATGCTTGAAAGTGAACTTTAAAATTTAAACATTTGGTAACTGCTAATGATAAAAAGTATATACTCTTTTATCAGGAATTATCTTTCAAAGTCATACATTTAACTAAATTGCATATCTGGATCTAAAATCATTTGTTTGATCGGCAATTAGCCAGGAAATAGCAGATGGAGTCAGCAAGTCAGCTCAAGCTTTGCAAGCTGCAGAAACTGGAATCCGACAGATTGGTTCACTGGCACACCAACAAACCATATGTATGTATAATGTGTTTGCTGATATTCTTTTTATTATCTCTTTTTGTTTTTTTCCCCCCACTTAATCTTATTTGTCATTTTAATGATTGGTTTTAACTACAGCATTTAGCAGCTCTTCTACTAATCTACACAAACATTGAACAGAGAAATAAGAAATGGGTAGGGAAGGACTCAGAATTATTTTATTTCTTCCTTTAGTGGGTTGGATATATTAGTTTTATGACAGTAGAGTCTGGCCATGCATTGCATGGAACTTTATGTTTTCATTTTCTGTAGGATGGTTTCTGAAAGAATTCCAACGATAATTTTTATCAGTTGAATAATATATGGAAATTATATATCTCTAGTCTAAATTGTTCAATCAATGATTTTGTGTAAAACTTCATTTATCCTGTTTCTGCTAGGAACATATTAAAAAATTCATATAAAGTAATACCCTGTGTATTTCAAATTATGTTTTACTTTTCACTGTAATCTATTTATTTGAAGACTGCTATTTTGATTACAATGTATACCATTCAATCTCATGCCACACTAATAGATTTATTTTTTTATTTTCACATACAAATACAGAGCATTGAATTTCATATAATAACAAAATCATTGAATTACTAAGTATTCAATTTTCTTCTTAAGAAAGAAAGAGTATCCAGTATTATATAGCCTTGTATATGGATACAGATACATGGGAGGACTGTCAGAACAATCTTCTCTTTCTTCTATTGTTGGTCTGATTATAATTTGGTATGATACAGCCATGATTCAAGAGAGGGCGAGCTTGCCCATAATATCTTTGCAACCTGTTGTTGCTGGAGCTGCAAGAAATACTTCTAGAGCAGTTGGCCGAGCCACAAAGAGCTTCATGAACATCATTTCAGGAAGGGAAGGCACAGCAGAATATGATGAAGATGACAGAACGAATATGTGAGAAATCTAGCCACAAAGAGCTTCATGAACATCATTTCAGGAAGGGAAGGCACAGCAGAATATGATGAAGATGACAGAACGAATATGTGAGAAATCTGATGAGTTCATTCTTACTATTTAAAATGATTCAACGCTGCATATTCTATTTGCTCAATGCCCAGGACCCAAATATATAGCGTAGGAGAATACTGTAAATTGAACAAAAAATTATGTCAAAATTCGAATATCTTATGTCATAATGTATAGGAATGGCCTTATTACGTGACTTTTACTTTTGAGAATTGCTACATACACAAAGTGCTGTTATAACTGCACACATTTGGCATAGATAGGTCCTTTTGAGTTTAAGTCGCCCTACTAACATTGTCTTGCTGAAAAGCAATGTGTGCCAGTTCTGTGTAGTTGTCATTGTTATGCAAGTAGTATTACTTTGTTTTTGGGCCAAATATGATCTTCAATACCGGACTTACATAAGATGCACAAAACACAGTCAGTTGTAACACAAGTCATATCCTTGTGCTCAGCATACGAAACAAAAAGAACTCTCAAAAGTAAAGAAAAGAAGAGGGTATTTGGTAATTACATGTGAAATTTAACTACAAAATATTAGTTGCCTTTCACGAAACTTGGGAGTATAAGATGGGGCTTATTACATTATTGGCAAGAAGATAGTGTATCGAGAAGTTATTTATATTATTATCAATCCAATTAACAAAATTTTGATATTTTGTGAAAAGTTATTATAAAGTTGTTATGAGAAATATATATAACTTTATCTATTTAATAACATACAAATATTCAATTTTTATATATAAAATTTACAAACTTTTATACTTGTAACTAACAGTCAAAATTGGAGATTTTTAAATAACCTTTACTATAATTTATATCAAAACAAAAAATTTAGAATTTTTTTAGTAATTATTATAAGGGAACTCTTAATACACAACTTTTTCAATGATGTATCATAAAAAATAAAAATAAAACCAAGAAAGTTTCTAATAATTGTTTTGAAAATTCCAACAGCAGGAGATGAGTTGAAGAAAAATTTATATAGCACAAAAGAATCCCAATACCAAGCATCCTTTGCAAATGAAATTTTCTTTTTTCATGTTGATTCGTAATTTTATTTACGAAGAATTTCATTTTATTAAAAACTTTACAATTCTGTTGCATCAAATACACAAAAGTAAATTTTGAACAATTACTAATAAATTTCATAAAATCTATCACCACCTTGGTAGTGATAAATTCTAATATACTCAGAGAGTGTTACTTTTATAAATTTTTTAACCGTTAAATTTGATTGAATATTTTTTTTAAAATATTTTAATTTTAATTCAACAATTATATGGTCATGCAATATTACATATTATTCTTAGTGAATTATTGTAGAACTCTCTTAACACTATTTTTTTTCATTATTTTTTCAATGATGTGGATAAAAAAAAAGAAAAAAAAAGGCCTAACCGTAATAATAATTTATAATTGAAACATTCTATTAGCATGTTTATTTTATATTATTTTACACTCAAAAATAATTTTTTTTCACAAAATCTCTCTCTTAGATATTTTAATTATAATTTTTTTTTAAAAAAGAAACTAATCCAAACATTTTATATATACTTAAAAAAAACTAAAGCTTAAAATATCAATTTACATTGCGAATGTTATTGACATATTACTGGGTGGGACCGACAGAGAGAGAGAGAGAGAGGGTTGGAGTTGGAGGAAGATGGAGAATAGTAAGAGTGAAGAAAAGCAATCCATAAGCATAAGCACATTTAAGGTTTGCAAGAGATGTAACGAAACATACAATCCCTCTTCTAATACTTCAACATCTTGCCGTTTCCATACTTCTTTCTTTGTGTGTCGCCGTCACGATGACCAAAAGAGGTTCGTTTCGTATAGTTTTGATGAACACCCTTTCTGGTTTCTGCTCTATCCAACTTCTATCTTTTGTTCATCTCGTTATGAATTTGTTTTCTGTTTTGGTATGAAAATTTTTAAATGGGAACCTTTCAAGTTTCAATTTTGTTTCAAAATCAATGGGATCATAAGACTATAGATTTCTTCACGGTAACCAATATTACTCTCTTATCTCTCCAAAATCCAAGATAAGTGCCAAACCCCAACCACATAAGTGCTTCATTTCTGAATTATCTTTTTTTCGGCAATCTTTTCTTCAAGTTTATGTCTGCTACTGTCTTGTTCTGTTTGTAGTTCTCAGTGATTTTGAGCCCCTGCTCGGTGGCAGTGGTGACTTTTTATGCAAACGAATACTTATGTACACTTATTTTGGTCAGAAGGAACCCATTTTAGCTTCTGTTAATTGCATGATGATGATGGATCAAATGTGTTTGTATGATCCTCAGATGCCATGTGAAACTCTTTCATTTGTTTATTTCTTAGAAACAGCCGAGGCTTTAACATAATCATTTAGCTGTAAGAATCACTACTTTCCCCCTTTTATTCTAGCAGTCAATACCCAGTTTGACTTTCTATCTACTAACACTGACAAAATTTCTGATATTTTTCTTAGAGTAAACACCTATTTTGCTCCTTTAAAGATACAAGTGTCATCGGTTAGGTTCTTTAATGATAAATATTTCAACATAGTCTCTCAATGTCAATTTTTGACATCAAATTGCTCTTTCAATTTCATTTTTTACATCAAATTGGTCCTCCAAAAGGATCAATTTGATGTAAAAAATTATTAATGGACTAAAATGATGACATTTATATCTTTGGAGGACTAAAAAGGGTGTTTACTCTCTTTCTTACTTACCATCGTCACTTTGTTGTATCCACTATCCAACAGTCTTACCAAATTTCCTGAGAAATAGGAATTTTTTTTCCAATAACATATCCGTTCCCTTACAAATTTTTGGATCCAGTTTGTTGTTGGAGTTCCAGGTGGTGTCTGTTTAAGGTGTTTCTTCATGTGTCAAAATCTGCAATCTCCCTAAATTTGCTAATTATAGTCTCAAATTTCTACTAGAATAAGAGAGGATTACATGTCAGACACGCCATGTACTGTTTTTGATTGGTAATTAGCAAAACGTGCCCAAGCAGGATTAGATTTCATGCTTTAATCTTCTTTCTCTGTTCAAAAAGGTGAAGTGCTGTTATTTGTTAGACTGTCATATGCTATAGCCTATGATCATCATTTATTCATCATGCTCTTATGTGAGTGTTTGAGCTCTTGCGCTAACTTTTTCGTCTTATTCACTTAATTTTTTTAAGGTTTGAATGTTATACTCCTTTCCAGCCAGCCACAATTAAATTACTAGATGGGGCAGATAGCCTTCCTATCTTAATCTCCTTATTAAAACTTTCTTCCCTAATGGCTCCCTCAATTGCAGTGGAAATAAAAAACACACTGATCTTGTAAATATATAAACCTTCTCATAGAAGCCTTTTCTCATGGGCGGTTCCCATTTCTCATGACAGACAAAATGATGCAACGAAGATAGAGGTTATTTAGAATTGCTGGTGGTATGATATTTAGAATGAGAAAGTTGGTTCAAATTTTCTGAGCGATGGAAAGAACCTATTTTATGGTTTAGGAGTTAGGCTTTTTCATTCATGTTCAAGTTAGTTGCATCATCTGGGAGCAAGCATTTAGGAGCCTGAGGGTTACAAGTTGAGGAATTACTGGTGTGAGTACAGTAGTCCATTGAAATTGGTATCTTGGACAGTGGTTAGCCAGTATGATGTGACACTTGACCTATAACATTGCAGAAGGTTAATCTACTAAAATATGTTATGGCCACCTTCACACCAACAAAAAAATGCTATGGCTACCTAGTTCAGAAGGTTGACTCTGTAGTTTTGAATAAAAATACATATGAAAAATATGTTTTTTTTTTCTTCATATATTTGGCCATTAAATTTTTTTGTATGATCTTTATTAACCATTTTCTTGTTCTTTCTTGATGATGTTCATATGCATCAAGTTTAAACAAGTATATCTGACTTCTTACAAATTTTCATTGGTAATTAGTAAAACCAGGGCTTATACTAATAAACTACTTGGAAAAAGAGATGAAAGGTAAGCTTTGTTCATATGGAATTTAATTAGATTTGAGGGAAATATAATGAGGAAAATCATAGGTAGCTGAAGTTTCACATTCTTAAAGTTAGATTAGATGGTTAAACGAATTTAAGCTAAGCGGGGTAGTCATCCCTGATTTTGCAATAAAGGAACTCATTAGTTCATGACTTCTCCCTTCCGTCAAGTAAATACCATAGTGGCTATTTTGTAAATTAATGTTCAATAGCATATGGGATCAGGAAGGCTAGGATCTACCTACCACTTGCTTCATTTTCTCTTGTAGAAATAGAAAATGTTGAAGGATTGCTATGATAAGAAATACCATTCATTTTTATCTTTATTTATGGATCTTTTACTAATACCCAAAGACTTGCTAGAAATAATTACATTCTATAATAACTTAAATCTTAAACCAGGCTAATGGCCATAAGAAAAAAAAAATCTTACATAAAAAATTCTTAAATCAGGCAAAGAATAATATGCCAATGCTACGTATGGAAAACTATATTGGAAGATGTAATATGTGTATATTACTGATATCCTAACATAATTAAAGTAGCATTGATAAGGAACCATAGTTAATGTTATTGTTCTCCAAAGGGGATAGACAGCCCTGCTGGATATTTTTCTAGGATAACGATTTGTGTCATGCCATGATATTTGTGACCATCTTTTTCTGCTAAGTGCTAACACAATTTCTAGTAAAGTTTTGAGCTGACCAGATCTTAGGTTATCTTGACCTTATCAAGTGTGAGATAGGCTAGTGACCTGGAAACCTTTTTTCTATTTTTTTATCGTTTTTGTTTTTTAAAAAGAAGAAGTTGGATTTTGGGTTCAAATGATCTATCTATTCCCATATTCTGTCATTTCTTTTTTCTTACTTATGAAGGTACTATGAATTGGGCCCGAATGATCCGCCGTATGCTGCCAAGTTCTATGACTGCTGTGGGGCTGAGGACCCTGAGGCGTCTGGCTGCACTACCAATTTTCATGTCTCTTATGATGACAACTGATGTAATATCTCACCCCATTACTTAGTATTGGACAATCTACTACCGTACATGTATCATTTTACCCTTGTATATGATTTCCAAATTCTTCAGCCATACTATGTTATGCACAAAGGGAAAGTTTGATGATCATATTTTCTTTATTTCTCTATATTGGGAAAAACCCAAGTCCCATATAGTGATATGGCTTGAATAATGGTTATAAGTGGGGAGCAACTCTCACTCTATGAATTAGTTTTTAGGGTTGAATTAGGCCAAAACTCAAATTTTAAGATGGTATCAAAGCTATCTTAGATCCATTGATGGACCACCCATCATGTTATCCACACACCAAGCCCAATAGTGCTGGTTGTGAGGGAAAAAACCAAAGTCCCACATTGAGTAGAGATAGTGCCTAAGAAGAGGGGTGCCTGAGCTTTATAAGCTCTTCTTAGGCATTATCTCCAGTTAACGTGAGACCCAATACTCTAGTCATATTTTAGCTACATGTATTCGTTCTAAACAGTTTTTATAATATTTTAATTCATGGGATAATTCTCAGATATTAAAGGTGGTATCTCCCAAGGAGGAAGTGGGGTCGGAACACTGCAATGCCTTGCATTTTTTTAGGAGGTTTCAATGCTATATTTTTTAGTTTAATTCAATTTTATAACTAATAGTGATTCTAATAATAAGAGATAATTAAAAAAATATGATAAAGGATATATACTAGTATTAGCTATGGTACTGTTTTTTACATTTAGTACGTAGAAACTTACAAATAGCATAATTATGATTACTTTATGCATATTCTAAAGAAAGTTTTGCTATAAAAGAATTATTTTGTTTAGTTCAAAATCAATATTAATAAGATCCTGCCTTTTAAAATTTTTGCAACTATCATTTAAGATAAATTAATAAGTTATACATTATAAAATAGATACATATTCTGTATTTTTATTACAAACTTATGTGCTAAAGAATATATACATACATTCATAAATATAAATGACAATTAACTTGCGTTCATCCGAGTAGAAGGAGTTTAGTTACTTTAAGTATCTTGTTTCAGATTTGATTCTTAAGGCGGTGTGTATGAAAAAAGCACAGTTAAGAGAGGTCTCCGCTTTATGCATTTGACCGTACTCTATCCGCTTTATGCATTTGACCGTACTCTATGAAATTGGCCTTTTATTTTTCGGACGAGGGGATACCTTGGTATATACTAAAATAAATATAGATGACAAGTTTTATTTTAAAAAATTTTCTTTTAATTAAATACAAATTTTAGTTCAAATCTACTTAGTATCAAATGAATATAAATGTTTAAATCAAGCTAGTTCATAATCTATTCAACAAATATATTAATAATTGATTACACCCTTACACCCTAACCATTATGGCAGGCTCGCAGCCCACAATAAACATGAAGATTATAGAAGCCAATTTTTTTGTACAAAACCTAATAAATATTCTAATAAGCAAAAGAATAAAAGGAAGGGGAATTGGTTTGACCCCTGTGCATGTGGCAAAATCTTCAGGGTGATCATTAATGGAAGGAACTGCAGCAAAGCAAGAAAGCAACCAAACCAAATAACGTGCTTGTTTGTTTGTCGTGAGTGGCATTGGCGTGGTATACTTAATTAAAGTAAAGCTGAGGGTGGTTTGAAGAGGGTGGCAAAGAAAAGGAATATTGGGGTGAGATTTAAGAATTGAGGAGGGAGAAGCTGAAGCTGAAAGAAACAATACAACATGCTCCCCAGCCACGTCAGAATGATGATGGTTACGTGTGCGCTGTCTGTCGTTGCCTCAATCTGAATCTGCTCATCTGATGAGTTTTCTGCCATGTTGATTTTGATCCCACTCCCCATGTGCATGCCAGTTGTCTGGAACTTCCCGGCTTTGTAAAGCCCTCATATATATATGAAAAGTTATCACTTGCACAACCACAAATTTGTTAGTATCAATGACGTGTAACTATACTTACTCGTCCCATAGGCTGTTGTAATTTTCATATATAATTATGATATTTTATTATAACGTTAATAATAATAATTGCATTACTTTTATGGGGTCAGGAGAAAACTCGGCAAAGTTACTACATAATGCAATAAGCATTATTGGCTGGGACAAAGTCGTGTGTGGTCATGTGGATCGTTTGCAAACAATGACTACTAACCTAATATCCATATTTATCTTGACATCAAATACACAAGCCTATCAGTAAATATGCTGTTTGGGAAATCTATAAACCATGACAACTCAGGTTGTTGAACTTCCAATTTCTTACAGTGAAATAATAATAATAGAAAAGGGAACCAACTAAATATTGCCTAATTTGTTACTAGGTGCTGCGATTTTATCAGATTTGGTATACATTTGCAACAACCAAGTTGCATGCTTTATTTACTTAAAAAATATCTATATAATTATCAGTTGACTGAGAGCTTAATTCTGAAGTTGGATTAGATGCGTCATCATGCGTATATATACCATGTAATTAGCAGCTGTTCCAAAGAGAAACCTGTCTTTTCCTTCTCCTTAGTTATCAAAGAGAGGTAGCAAATATTTTTCTAATACACATTATTTATGCATACATCATTACTTTATCCATTTATGAAGAACGGTAGATTTTAATTTGTTTATGCATTTGTGGCACGACATAAATCAAAATCTATCGTCTACTTAATTAGAGTTCGTCTATTTACACACAAATATAAATTATGTGGCTTCAAGTAAATTATGTGCAGGAGGTATTTGGGTTCTCTCTTCTAACACACTTCCTTGTTGCCAACAGTACTCAGCATGTTACCTTCCGAGTTCAGTTTTCTTCCAGTACTTGTGCTGTAGTGCCATCCAAGCGTGTATATATGTGTAATGTATCAGGGTTGTATAGTCACAAGGCTATTTCTGTAGTTGTAACATTCATGTATCAGTTAGCTATAAATATAACAAACCCTTACAGCCCACTGCATGAGAGACTCATTCTCACATGGTATCAAGAGCAGGTCATGATTTTTAGGGCTTTTTTCTTCTGTTATAGCTTGCTGCTATCTTCCATGACTTCCATCAACTCCTTTCTTTCTTCTTCATCCTCTCCACCTCAAACCAACGCCCTTTTTTCTTCCTCCAATAGCTTTACCATCGACCCTTATGTTTGTAATCCATATTTTGGGCTACGTCATGAGTGTCTATACCCAGACCAATTACCTCCTCTGGTCTCGTCTCTTAAACCCTGTCTTAGCAAGGATCAAACTCTTAGATCAGGAGTGATCAGGCTTCCATATTATATGAAGGATTAGTTTTCCAAAAGTTTAAACTACTAGGAAGAGGCTCGAGATATTATTTCATATTTCTAACACTGACAACTCCCCTTGGCAGCAGCTTGACAAACTTATCCTCGCTAGGATCAATTCCATGTTTACTAAAGAGCTTGTACCTTTGTTTTATCGCTGCACTAATTAATGCACGAGCTGAATGCTCTTCGTAATCCAACTATTTGGATCAATCTCTTGTCCGTGAATTGGATTTCATATTGCAACTCCATAACCTTCAAAACGCCCCACTCTTTGTCGATGGTTAATATCATAAAAGGTTTCAGGCTTTCAGCCTTTCAGGAAATTCTTGGAACTATGGCTGCTATATATATGGCCCATTCTTTGTCTGGCAGGGAACTGGTTATGTATCTTCTCCCGATTAAAAATTTAAAATTCATGTTTGCATTTGCAAGTGATCAATGCCAAAATTAAAACATGTAGACGTTAAATTATGTATATTTAGATGACAAAAATAATTCTCAACATGGTATGGCACAAATGTAGATATTTGGGCCTTTTAAGTATCTATCAATCCTATGTATATGAAAAAATATTTGTTGGGAGTAGTTAACTTTTTAAATGAATCTTAGTACCTTGAGTGATTAATTCCCGCAGTCACACGTAAAAATATTTTAAAAAAAGAGATGACAAAAATAATTTAAAAAAACATGACTATATATATATATATATTTAACTAACAAAGCGAAAAACTTTTGCCGAATATATATGAAGCTCGATCTTCGACACTCCTGTACCTAGGGCCGTCAAAACGGGTCAAATTCGTCGGGTTGACCCGTTTACCCACATAAATTATGCGAGTCGGGTTTCAAAATTAGTGACCCGTAAAAACGCGGGTAATTTTAGATCGGCCCGTTTAACCGCGAGTTAAACGGGCCAACTCGCCGGGGCCCGCGGGCTGCCCGCATAACTTTTTTTTTTTAAATCTCAATTTATTTGTATCCAAAGAAAAAATTTCAATTTAAAAATTTAAAAGTTAATTAAATAGTCTTTTCATAAACAAAAATACAAAATGTATGTATTGTACATGCTAGTAATGACACAACTTATACACAAATACATTCGTCAAACTCCATAAGTTTATATTATTTGTTTGTTTAAATTATCCCTTAACCTTTTAAATGAGATTAAAGTATTAAATATTATGTCTATGTAATGTAATATTTAATTTGAAATTATTAAATTAAAATTTTTATTAAATTTAAATTTATTTCAAAGTTTAAACTTTAAAAAAGAAAAAAGTTTCGCGAGCCGGCCCGTTTAGGCCCGCGAGTTGATGCGAGGTGAGTCGAGTTGACTAATTTATAACCCGTTTAAACGCGAGCAATTTTGGCCTGACCCGTTTAACCCGTGACCCGTCGCTGGCGGGCCTAAACGGGCCGGGCCGGGCCGTTTGACGGCCCTACTGTACCCCACTTATGCACATGGACGTGGGTAAACAGCCACCGCATATAATATAAGCTTTGTCCTTTCATTTATATATAGCCTGGGTAAAACCAACCTTAACCCTAGACCTTTTGTTTCTAAAAAGCCTTTATTTCACGCAACTTCAATTCAAATCACTTTTGACCATTCACTATAGGCTAGACTCACGTATTGTCGCAGCTAGAATATATTAAATTATTAATATTCAACTTCCCCGAAAACATCACGGTTTGAAACTTCAAAACAATAACAACAATAATAATAAAATCAATTTACAAAGGCACGGTTTCAATAGCATAAAATATCCATCTCATGAAAGGATTTTCATGTCCAATAACATACATGAATACATCAATTGCTCAATATGAAATCACAAAATTTCTAAATCCCAAACGTATATCTCACAACAGTGACTCCAATACTAACTAGAGGACTTATGATTAATTAACTTTATGAAAATGAAATTATTATAAAATCATTTTACTTTTCAATTGTAATATGTTAAGGCCCGATCGATCTCCAAATATAAGAAAACCATATAACGAAGAGTAAGTAAGTAATTACATAGTCATTGAAAAGTCTAACAATCCTAAAAATCAAAATAAGGTAGGTATACTACAAACGCGATAGTAATATAATTGCTTAGCTTTTTAGCTTTTCTCTGCACCACTCTTGTACTTGGGATATAATGATGATGCACCACGAGAAGTAGTTCAGTTAGCTTTACTAAATGTACTGAGTTGTTTTAATTCCTTTGAATGATAGTAGTGGATGTTTGCTTCGTAAAGAATGGCCAATAACTTAGTCTAAACATGAAAGTATATTAGAGCTATAAAGCTAGCATTACATAGTCCATTTATGTTTTTTTTTTACTGAACTGTTAGTGGAATCAAATGCTAAATAATATTAGTGCGACAATTTTATACTCATAATGACTTCGCTTATATGCCATCCATGTGGGAAGCAATCTGCAAATTAATCACACAAAACAAAAAATTTGTTATTTTTTTCGTTGTTGTATGATGTTGTGGTAATATCATTTTTCCCCTTATAAAACAACCTCTAGGTACTAAAGAGAGGTGTCATGCAATCTTAGGGTCCCTCTCTTCTTTATCAAATACTCCACTAACTTACTCAGTAAAAAAAAAATCTACTAATATAGAATCTCAATAATTGACTTAATCATCAAAATTAATGTTTAGTTTTGAAGGCGCTCCTTAATTATCCCTTTTCCCGGCGCTCATATACCTATTAGGTTTCCCTAGACTTGTTACAGATAATTCATGAAGGATATGCCGAGCCAAATTTGGTTACCCACACCAGCAAATCAAATGCAACCAAAATATAAAATTAAATAGTAATTTGAAATTGATTATAAAAAGCATATTTATTTCCTGTATAATAGAACCTATAGTTAATTTGTCTTCATTCGAGTAAAAAAATTTAAATGATTAACCAACAAGGAAACAACCCATAAATATCATTAATTTTATACCCTCTTCTACCCGAAAATTGATTAGGCATTGAAAAATGTAACCAGGCAAGCCTGTATTTTATCAACTCAAACTATTACCTTTTCCTTTATAGAGCTTCTTTTCAGCAGCACAAAATGGGCCACCAAGTGAATTGACATCGCAAACCATAAACACTATTATTCTTAACTTCTCGCGCGATCTGCTACATGTTTGATCTTTCTACTTCTCAATCATTCTTACAGTGAAATGTCTAAACAGATCGACAAACTCGTATAAAATAGGAATTAATATCAACAGCGCACTTCATGGTTTCAAATTAAGACATTTAATTTAATTTCTTCACAAAATTAACTTGAAATCATACATATTGCTGGAATCATCACTAACAAACTTAAAAGAATTTTTTAACGAAATAATTGTCATATCAGCAACATGAGGATAAACGGTGTAAAACTCTTAAAAATCTATATACTGTGATCTTAATAATATACAACAAAATGAAAAGATTAATTATTCACCAAAGAAAAAGAAAATATTAATTGTGAGGAATCAAACTTATAATCCTCTCATCTCACTTCGAAAATCCCGTAAAGAAGGGGAAAACAAAAGAAAAAGAAGGCGACAAATTGGATTCATGTTTTCAGCAATCTTACTGAATGTCCCAAATTACTAAGCAAAGCTAAAAATTTACAATAGAAAGCATGTTTCAATAAATAGTTGTCCATATATGTGGAGCGAAGTTGGCATCACTTTCAATTTTCAAATTCTACCTAATGTTTATAATCACATAATTACAATCAGTTTTGCCACATCCACAAGATAAAGAAAGGTTTGTTGGTTGCTAGTCAGCTTCCCACCATACAAAAGTTGATCCCTTGGCCACTCCAGTTGGGTTAAACCAAATTTGTTTATTACGCCATTTACGTAAAGCAGCCAGTGGTTCCCGTTATTCAACAGTAAAGCCAGTGATAACTACCGTAATATATTATAATTTTTTTGGGCCAAAGGAAAAGGTTTTGATTTGATATAATTAAATTGTTTTTCGTTAGTTAAAGTATCACAATATTTAAAGATGGATATATTGGATAACTTAAAAGGATTGAATCAGTGGCGTATGTAATATATAATTAAATATTTTTACTTATATATTTGAATTTTATAGAAATTTATTGGAATAAAAAAGAGAATATTTTTTTTAATATATATTATATTCTCGACTTAATCTACCTTGAAAGAGATTGAATTAATAGATTGGTGAAAATACATGAGTTAATATGAACATCATTTATAAACAAAAAAATATATCATCATTTAATTGCAACCCAAAATAGACAAATGAAATAAATAAGTCAAAGCAAGCATAGATTAACCAAGGAAAAATCATTTCAAGATGAGAATGTTGATTTAAATATGTTTTTGTCTTGGGAGGGCCAAAAGGTGGGATAAGATAGGTTTTTCATTTCCCCACTTTCCCTGTACTGATTAATGTTTCACACATACTAGTTTGTAAACTATTTTGTACACGTAATAGGAAATGAATGTTAAATACCTCGTATTAGTTTTTTAAAATATTTGTACTCATTGTTCAAAAAATTGGATAATGATGGTTACGTGGTAAGGTGTAAAAAACATTAAGTTTTACAAAAAGAAGTCAAGTTTAATTAAGATTTAAATGAGAATATAAATTGTTAAAAAAACTTAATTAGAGGCTAATATATATGGGTTCCAAACTTATAAAAGTAGAAGAATTGACACACTTGTATTATTTAATTATAATTTTTTTTAAGGATTAGATTATATTTAGTTAACATGTTAATCTTACACACTAAATTACAAAAAAAAATTAAACTAATTGAAAGTATGTGATGAATATGTGAATAATTTTTTTTTTGTTTGAAAAATAATTATAGTTTTATTTTAATATAAATTGATAATGAAAAACAATTTTTAATTGATGTAAATTTTATAAACATGATATATTTGATATATATTCTTAATCTAACGATAATTTTTGTGAAATATTTAAAATTTATTTATTAATATAAGATTTATTTTAATATGCATCAATATAAACAAATATATATATGTAGAGTGAGAATCTATATAATAAGTCTTGTAAATTTATATCATTGAATAATTTTTTATAAAATTTTAATTTTATTATTATAACTGCTAAATCATGCAATATTATCGTGAATATTATACATGTTAAATTTAAGATAAATTAAAAATTTATTAGTATTTAATCTTATAATTGACATTTACTAATATTTTGAAATGAATATTATATATAAAAATAAAATTGTGAAACAAAATATCAATTAATTTTTAAATTCTATAAAATCTTATGAAATTAATATACTTCATGAAAACTTTTAATCTAATAATTAAATTGATGAAATTTAATATTTATAAAAATTTATTTAATAAAATAAGTGTGCAAGTATAAAGTGTGAAAGTAATTGTACACTTTATTCAATATATAGTGTTTAGTTTTAAGATTTAATTTTAATTTATTGTTAATATAAAAAAATTTATATTGTCATTTAATAATATTTTAACACATTATTAAAAATTAAATTTTTTTAAATAATTATTATAATATTAAAATTTCTTTAATAATATTAATATATAATCAAATGATAATATTATTTATTTTTATATTCATAATGAATGAAAATTAAAATCTTAATTTTATATGCAAGAACATGACAATGAATAATTTCATATAAAATATCCCTTTCATCAAGGAAGCGGCGGTGTGCTTTTCTACGTTCGTATTTAGCTAGCCTCGTGAACCGTGATGCATATAGTAGCCTTACCGGCGGCCCGTACGAGATAGACGGATTGTTAGCTCTTGTTTGGGTAAAAAATATGTAATTGTTTATATGTCGAATTATTTTTAATTTTTTTAAAGAATGATTTCTATATTTAAAAACATTTTTGTGAGAATTATTTAAAGTAAATATTTAATTTGGTTTTTCAAAAATACATATGACATCAATTTATTCATTTAATTATTTATGATATTAAATTAGTCCTTTTTAATCTTTTTTGAGAGACTAATTTGATGTCAAAAATATTTTAAAAGATTATTTTAATGTAAAAGAATAATATTTAAAGATTATTTTAATATAAAAAATAATTAAAAGATTTTTCTGTATCTTTAAAAGACTAATTTGAATATTAACTATTTTCTTTTATAAAAATGTAAATTATTTTATATAATAAATTTTATCAAGAGAAATTTAATATTTATTTAAAATTAATTTTAAGTATTATTGCAAGATATGTTAAAATTAATTTACTAATTTTAAATTAATTTTTGGCATGATTAGTTTTAGGACTCACAATTAATTTCAAATTTAAAAGAACAATGGAATAGTTAGAGCTTCGAAAACTAGTAAAGACTCAACAGCTCTTGATTGCTCCATAAACTAGTATAGAAGTTTAAAAAAAAAATGGAAATTAAAAATTTGAATTTTTTTTAAAAATAGAATTGTGATTTTTTTATTATAAAAAGAGGTCTAAAAAGTAGTAAGAGAAAAATGACATGCTAAACTACAGTCAAAACGATATAATTGTTGAATGAAATTTGCTTAAATTATAACTTTTGACGAATGCTTTTCTTTTTTCTTAAATAGAAGTGAATGCCTTTTTCTAAAAGCATTAAAAAAGAAAGTTAGCAATGGAAAAATCATGCATTTGATTGGTGATTTGAACCTCACATACATTTTAAAGAAAATAACCCAAAATGTCAACACAGTTTATTGATAACTTTTTTTTAAATTCATAGAACCATCTTCCTTTCCAAATTCATAGCACCAGCCACCAATGTATTTATTTAAAACAATAGAAAGTCAGTTACAGGGACAATCCCTAATTCCATGGCATGCATGACTCATATTATCTTGTTGGAAGGGTCAGCTTGGTAGAGTCACTGGGCTTTGCTTTGTTGCCTCTGGAAAAAGTTACCAATGCCTTTGACAGATTGTGAAATTCCACATCAGGGTTACTTTTGTCCATTCATCCTATTGCACCTGAAAATAAAATATACACACAACACAACACAATACAACTGGGTCAGCGAGGGAATTGAAGAAAATGGTTAAATGGGTGTGAGAGAGAAACAGTGGGAGTGAGAGAGAGTAGTGTGTTTGTGTGGCCACTCTGGAGACAGGGAAACCAACTCAAATTATTTGGTTTCTGCTCTGTAAATTCCCTCTGTTTCAACCCCATCTTCTCCTTCCAATAATTTCCCAAAAACAAAATATCTGTAACTAACTCTGATCCAAAATTTGTTCAGTTTTTTCTTTCTTACAATGTCAGAACTCTAGCATTCCCAATTCTGCAACTGACCCTTTCAGCAAAGGCATCACCTTTTCACTTGTGTTGTTACTGGGACAACTTCTGCCACCGCCACCATGGCTTCAAAACCTAGGTAAGGGAAGCTTGGTGTTTGTGGGCGTGTGTATTCTGTGAAGATCTCATTTAGGTTTCTTCAATTTCTCTTGTGCACTGCTTCATATTTTTTGTCTGGGTAATTGATGTGAGATTTTCTGCAAACTTTCTGAATTCTGATTGACGAGTTTGATCTGCTAATTATGATATGTTGTATTGGAATTTTTACCTAAATTTTCTAACTTCAAATTTGTGTGTATTTCTCTTCGGTTCATCTGTTGAAATTGCGGTGCTTTTTTGTTTTCTATCTGCCTTCTACGTACAATTTAAAAATGGGCTTCACTTCTTTTTCAGTTTTTTATTTTCATTTTTATTTTTAGTCTAGATTTTTTCTATCCATGTTAAGCTCAGGCTTTTACATTATTGATTGCATCACTACCTGCGATCCTGGCCCTAATTCTCACTTGTTGATTAATGAGTTTGGCTTGGCAATGCTTCTGGATGCTGAATTTGGCATAAGAGTTACTTTCTTTTGGCTTAGATTCATCTATATATGATTGGATACAAATGTGGCATTTTGTTTTCTTATCATGTCTTGTCTGTTTCATTTAATGCATTATTGATCTGATCTGCTATTGACATTATAAATTTGATAGATCCAATTTATCTGAAACTCCCAACAAAGCATCACTGGCCACTCCAAGAGTTAGTAAACTTAGCAAAGGAGTGTCCAAATCAGAATCCGAGTCGCCATCACCTTTGCAAAATTCGCGCCTTTCTGTGGAACGATCACCGCGATCTGCGAATTCAAAGCCCACTGTTGAGCGGAAATCGCCAAGACCCACCTCCACTCCACCTGATGTAAGTTAGTAAATGCACTTTGTGTCCTCTCTTGCATTGAGATTGAGTCATGTTTGTCTTAATTACAAAATGGCTGCATTTGAGCCGTTTTCTTCATTGCCATTTCTAATTTTGGATGAAGCATATGGACATCCTAACGTTTTGAGTCTCTTGGCAAGTGTAATAAGGAAACATCTGAGATGTGTATGGATGTGTCAGTCAGTCAGTTAGTGCTAGCAACTATTTGACATTTTTGCTTGGGATTTGAAATTTTAGATAATGCATAGCTTCTTACCCTTTATTCTGAGATGTCCAGTATTTGGTAGTAAACTGCTGAAGATGTTTCATTCATTATTCATGATGGTTGATACTGCAAAATGTTTTCTTTAACCATGCTTTCCTTTAAAGGTTTTCGGTACTCTGATCTGTGCTTATATGTTCCTTGGTTTTTCAGAAACAACCTCCAAGAGCTGCAAAGGGTTCCGAATTGCAGACCCAGTTGAATCTTGCTCAAGAAGATCTAAAGAAAGCAAAGGAGCAGCTGATTCAGGCTGAGAAGGAGAAGTTAAAAGCAACTGACGAGTTGAAAGAAGCACATAGAGTGGCTGACGAAGCAAATGAGAAACTCAGGGAAGCATTGGTGGCTCAAAAGCGGGCTGAGGAGGATTCTGAGATCGAGAAGTTCCGAGCTGTTGAATTGGAACAGGCTGGAATTGAAACTGCAAAGAAGAAGGAAGAAGAATGGCAGAAAGAGCTTGAAAGTGTGAGGAACCAGCATGCTTTGGATGTGTCTGGTCTTCTCTCCACCACTCAGGAGCTTCAGCAGGTTAAGCAGGAACTCGCCATGACTTGTGATGCAAAGAACCAGGCATTGAGTCATGCTGATGATGCAACTAAAATTGCCGAGATTCATGCAGAGAAAGCAGAGATTCTTTCAGCTGAACTGATGCGGTTGAAGGCCTTACTAGATTCAAAGCTGGAAACAGAAGCTAGTGAAAACAAGATTGTATTGAAGCTGAAAACAGAGATAGAAGCTCTTAAGCAAGAACTTGAAAAAGCCAAGGGTTATGACAAAAAGTTGATAGAGAAAGAAACTTCTATTGAAGAGCTTAATGTGGAGCTTGAAGCCGCAAAGATGGCTGAATCTTATGCACATAGTCTGCTAGAGGAGTGGAAAAAGAAGGTTGAGGAACTAGAAATGAGGGTTGAAGAAGCAAATAAGTTGGAGAGATCTGCATCAGAATCTTTGGAATCGGTGATGAAACAGCTAGAAGGAAACAATGATTTGTTGCATGATGCAGAATCTGAAGTTGCTACTCTTAAAGAGAGGGTGGGATTGTTGGAAATGACAATTGGGAGACAAAGAGGAGATCTTGAGGATTCAGAGCATCATCTTCTTATGGCTAAGGAAGAAAATCTTGAAACATCAAACAAGGTTGAGTCTCTCAAATCTGAACTTGAGACATTAAAGGAAGAGAAAGCTCAGGCTTTGAACAATGAAAAGCTTGCAGCTTCTAGTGTGCAGACCCTATTAGAAGAGAAAAACAAACTTATCAATGAATTGGAGAATTGTAGGGGTGAAGAAGAAAAGAGCAAAAAGGCAATGGAAAGCTTAGCTTCTGCATTACATGAAGTATCTGCAGAAGCTAGAGAAGCCAAAGAAAAACTATTAACCAGCCAGGCTGAACATGAAAGCTGTGAGACCCAGATTGAAGATTTAAAGTTAGTCTTAAAAGCAACTAATGAAAAATATGAGTCCATGCTTGATGATGCACGGCATGAGAGCGATGTTCTTACATATAGTATTGAAAATTCTAAGAATGACTTTGAGAACTCCAAGGCTGAGTGGGAGCAGAGAGAACTTCATCTAGTCAGCTGCTTAAAGCAAACTGAAGAAGAGAAATCTTTCCTGGGAAAAGAAATAAATAGATTGGTTTATTTGCTTAAAGAAACTGAGGAACAAGCTGGTGCCAACCGGGAGGAAGAAGCTCAGTTGAAGGAAAATCTTAAGGAAGTTGAGACTGAGGTGATCCACCTGCAGGAAGCTCTTAAGGAAGCACAGGCTGAGAGCATGAAATTGAAGGAGAGTTTATTGGATAAAGAAAATGAGTTGCAGGGTATTTTTCAAGAAAACGATGAACTCCAAACTAGGGAAGCTGCTTCTATTAAGAAGGTGGAGGAGTTATCTAAGTTGCTTGAAGAAGCTACAACCACAAACCAGACTGAGGAAAATGGAGATCTTACAGACAGTGAGAAGGACTACGATTTGCTTCCTAAAGTAGTTGAATTTTCTGAAGAGAATGGGCATGGAGGAGAAGACATTTCAAAGGTAGAGCTTTCAGTCAATCAGGAGGGACTCGAACAAAACTTACAGGAAGAAAGTATTCTCTTGAATGACAAGGCTGAAAAAAATGAATCTCCCAAACCTGAGAATGTGAATGGAAAACTGAAGGAAGATGAGAGCAAAGAAAAGGATGATTCGGTAGAAGTTGAATTTAAAATGTGGGAGAGCTGCAAGATAGAGAAAAAGGAGTTCTCGCCAGAGAGAGAACCTGAGCCTGAATCCTTTGAAGAGGAAGTTGACTCAAAGATGGAAGGCGGTGAGGGGTTTGATAAGATAAATGGAACCTCTGTAGCAGAGAACATTGATGATGGTGGGAGCTCACCATCAAAGCAACAACCATTGAAGAAGAAGAAGAAGCCTTTGCTTGGCAAGTTCGGAAGCCTGCTCAAGAAAAAGGGTGCTAGCAACCAGAAATAGAACAATATTCAACATTGGGAGGTATATATTGAACATTAAATTGTTTGCACGGGTTTGCTTTATGATTTTTGCTTCACGGAATAGTTTTAAAGGAATGACGAGGCTTGTAATATTGTTTAGGATTTTTCTCTAGTGCTTCTTTTGGGTTGTGGTTCTCCATGTTAGCAGCAAATTGTATGTGATGGAACTATTTTTTTCCTTTATTTCTGCTCTTGTCCCTTGCCCTCCCATCTAGATTTGACCAAAGAAGTGGCAAGTTGGATTGTACTTTTAAGTCATCACAATTCAAATCAAAGTTAGATCGAAGTTCAATGTTGAAGTTCTGTGAGTAATGTTTACTTGGAACTTCCCTGTGACGTATAATCACCATTTGGTGTTCTCTCTGCATGAGGCAAAAATAACAATGCTTTTGGGCTTTGCCCGACCGACAAAAGATCATGGTCCAAATGGGCCGGTCCGAAAATTTATGTGAAGAATGTTAATTTTGGTTCGCCTCATCAAGTCAATGCAGATGATTTTTGAGAAAATGATCTAAAAGGTCAGTTTAGAAAAAATTATTTTTATTTGATTTATTTTAAAAATTAATTAAGTATTTAATTAATAATTTATATATAATTAATTAATACTTTATTTTTATTTTAATATTTAATATATAATTAACAATATATAAATTATTAATTAAATTAATTAAATACTTAATTAATTTTTAAAATAAACTAAATGAAAAATATTTTTTCCAAACGCGTGACCTATTGAGTCATTTTGCTATGATTTTTTGGATCGGTTAAAATCTTTAGGTAGGATAAATCATTAGTTTAATTTAAGAAAAAAAGTGCTCTATTTTGATTTGGTCATTAAATTAATTAATAATTAATTAATTATATATATTTAATTAATAATTTATTTTTATTTTAATACTTAATATATAATTAAATTTAAATAAATTATTAATTAAATTAATTAAATACTTAATTAATTTAATTTACAAATCAAAATAAAATATTTTTTTACAAATCACACTAAGTGTCATTCTCCAAATTTTATAAGATCATTTTTGTTGGGTCGGCTGAGACAAGCAGTTGTCCCGATTTCAGTGATTTGTTTAATAAAATATACTTTATAACAACAACATGCAATAAAAAAAAATATTTATTCTTTACTGATTATTTTTTCTTATAACACGATAATCTAAATGGATTGTCATAGTTTTCGAACAAAACATCAATCCAAATTTAGTGAGGTTATGTTATTTTTTAAAGTGGTGATAGTTGTCCAGTTTGCCGCATCATGAAGCTGCAGCGCACCTTGTTGCGTTATGTGTCTATGTGATCGAGATCCGCAGATTTGGTCTCACACAGACTTATCATTACTTGTGTGAAATCTGAATGGCGGAATGATCTTTGTGCTGCCCTTGCGTGAAATCTGAATGGCGGAAATCTTTATGTTTTCTTAATTTTAGTTTTAAGGAAATTCTAGTAGACTTAAAAGGAAGATGAAAAATGAAGACGTCAGATATTGAATTCTCAACACATAATTACAATCTCTTAATAAAAATTAGGGTTGATAATTGGATCAATTAATTCATCATCCATTTAATCTATCCATATTTAAATCAAATTCAATTATAATAATAAATTTAATAAATTAAATGGATTAAATAAACATTAATTAATGAATGGTTAATAAACCAACCAAAATATCTATCGAATATCTAATACTATCAAACTATCCATTAAAAATCTAAATCCATGAATTTCTTTTTTTTTTTCACGGATGTATTAAATCCAACAAGTTAATCTCACTCTCACTCTAATTAGATTTAAATCACAATCTAGAGAGAGAGAAAACCATAACATCTATACTCTGACTTTCTCTCACTTCTTTTTCTCTCTAAAACCATCATTTTCAAGCTAGCATTTTCCCTTTCTATATCTATGTAGAGATATCTTTAGAGTTTAATTTTGATTCACTGTCAGTGTAAAGTTTTTTTTACATTGTCACCTAATCATTTATTGTCAACTCATTAAAAGAGTTTGACTATTATAATAATTACCTCAAAAGTCTAACACTTTTAATGATGTGTCTGTACATGATTGGATGACAGTGTTGTTAGACTATCTCAGAATATCTTCAGGGTATTTTAGCATATTTTTAGAATATCTTAGCATATCTTTAGAAAATCTTTATAATACATTGTGAAATCAATTAGTCATCTAATTGAGGGAACAATCTTAGGCGTTGTTTCCAAATATCATTATATTCCCTGATTTGTTTCCTTTTTTAATTAGGGTTAGGGGTTTTATTGTTTTAATGGGTTTGAGCTTGTACTAGTAGTACTACATTAGTACTTGACCTAATTATTAGTATAAATAGGGGTTAATGCTTTGTATTTTACAATACATCAAATCAATCTAATATCATATTATTCATTAGTATTTTTTCTCTCTTTTACTCATTCCCTACCCAAAACCATAGAATTTCAACATGGTATCAGAGCCTATTCGAAATCCATTGGGCTATCCGCAGATGTCCAGTCCTACAAACTTCACGCTCCAAATGTCCAGTCCTGGTCGTGAGGGGAGTGTGTTGAGAGTCCCACATTGGATAGTGATATGGCCTGAGCAGTGTTTATAAGTGGGGGGCAACCCTCACTCCATGAGCTAGCTTTTGGAGTTGATTTAGGCCTAAATCCAAATTTCAACATGGTATCAGACCCATGGTATCCTCTTTGAGGAGATTATCTCCTTCTGTTGTGCTGAGTTCATAGAACTCGTGTTGTAAAATCTCTTCCTCTAATTTCTTCATTTTGTTTCTAAGTCAGACTCAGCTCTATCTGTTTTGTGGTGTTTTCTTTGATGCCATGACAGTATGGTGGTTTCTGGGTTGCAGTTGCTGCAATGTGGAGTGGCAGGTTGTGAAGAACTCCTCTCTTTTTTTTGGTGACGTTGTGCAGAACTTGCCTCCCTTCTTTGAGGTGGCTGATGGTAATTTCAACAACTTTTGTAATGGTCTGTTAGTGGTGATTCCGACCTGTTAGTGTAGGTGGTAGGTTTTTGGTCAACTGGTGTTGGGTCTTGCATTTGTTGCAAGTTTTGCTACTTCTTATCGATGAATCATATCGACTTCTTCTCTCGTCGAGGAATTATACCGACAATGACTTTTCTTCCCATTGACAAGTCTTATCAGTGGTAATTTCTCTTATCTCACCAATGAGTCATACCGGTGATGAAGTCTCTATTGGATGTAATTCACACTAGCCTTAGTTTCAATTTCTAGATTTTTAGGTCTCCTAAATTTTCCTACTGCTTGAAACTTCCATATATTGTTCTTAATGAACTTGGAGAAGTTAGGGCTTTGCAGTACATTATGATTGCTTGCCAGGAAATTTTCGCTGTTCATCTTTCCAGCGATGTCTCTTCTCTCTTGGCCATGCAAATTTCTAACCAACTCTTCTGGTTGTACGTCACTGCAGCCGTCTTGTTGAGTTATCTTTCTAACAGCGCTCATATCATATATTGTCTCTCAAGCATCTTCAGCATCCATGTGTTGTCTTTTGAGCTATCATTTATGGAGTCCACATTATTTTTTGGATTAATTTCTTTTAGTGGGTTTATTTGTAACAAGCTTAAAGCTTAGTAAGCTTTAGCTTGAGGGAGAGTGTTAGAATATCTCAGAATATCTTCAGGGTATTTTAACATATCTTTAAAATATTTTAGTATATTTTTAAAAAATCTTTATAATATATTGTGAAATCAATTAGTTATTTAATTGAGGAAACAATCTTAGAAGTTATTTCCTAATATCATTATATTCCCTTATTTGTTTCCTTTTTTAATTAGGGTTACGAGTCTTATTGTCTTAATAAGTTTGGGCTTGTACTAGTAGTACTACACTAGTACTTGACCTAATTATTAGTACAAATAGAAGTTAGTGCTTTATATTTTACAACACATCAAATCAATCAAATCTCATATTATTCATTAGTATTTCTTCTCTCTTTTACTTTTTTTCTATCTAAAATCATATAATTTTAATAAGGGTGCGTGTTTACACTCACAATGAATTAAAATTAAATATATGGTGCGTGTTTTAATTAAAAATGTGCTGGGATTTGACAGTGTAGGGCATTTTTTTATAATTTTTTTGGGAAGGTAGGAACATTTGGATGTGAAGAAAGGAGATTTTGGCATCGGTTATAACGGCCATAGCAGAGATTTTCTAGAGTTTTTTTTGGAAAAAGAAAATTAATTTTTTTTAAAAAAAAGAGAATTAGTTAACTTTTAAAAAGATAATTTTATTTTTTTAGAGAAAAAAATAAATTTTGAGATACAGTTATTTTTTTAAAAAATATATAATTTTAAATAAGTGAATTAGATATTCATCCATTCTATTTATTAAAATATATTAATGAATAAATTAAATAATTTTAATATTTTTTTAATAAATCATAAATTACTTACTAATTTATTTTTTATTCATCAATTATGATGCAATTTAAAGTCTACCAACGTTTTACACCCCTAAACACCAAATGATATACTAATTGACCTACACAGGCACCACAGGTAGTGCTACTCGCATCTCTCATTTCAGCTATTTTTTTTTTTTGGCCCCCTTCAGAGTTTGTTTTTGTGAAAGTCCATTTACCTTTTCATGCATATGTTTGATAGAAAGAAAATATAATAAAATTGTCTACCTTATACCTGTCCGTTTAGAAGTAGAGAACGTGTCTACCTTGAAAGAACTCAAGGTCTATTAAAACGGCTGAAATTAATTTCATTTAATTAGTAGAAAATATATCGACGCGGCATAATTAATATGATTGGGGAGAGTTTAAACTTTGGACTAATAATTAAAGGAGTCACATGACTTAAAAATTAACATTCAAAAAGTAAAAACTAATAATAAAAAATTATGTAAATATTTAAATTTATTTTTTAAAAATATACGACATTAATTTTAATTTTAATTTCTTTTAATATTAAAATAATTTTTTAATGTTAATTTTTTAATATTAAATTGATATTTCAGTGTTATTTTTTACATTAAATTTGTTTGATATTTCATATATTTTTAGATAAATAAATTGAGTAATAAATCTGATATGCTAATATATACATGCATTCTGTTTATTCTATTAGTATATATGTTTATAATTACAATATACGAGATCCCATTAAAAACTGGAGATCATTATTACCACATGATCAATGGAAGCAAGGGTCTCAAAATGTCGTCTACCCATTTTGTCTCTTTAACCCTCCTACTTTATTTTTCTTGTGTGTATTCAACAAAAATAAAAAAAAAATCAGGTAAACAAAAATGAATATAATAATTCATATTTTTTTTTCTAGATAATTAGTCGGTCTAAAAACTTTTATACGATTCATTCACCTTTCACATTTAAATTACAATTTCATATATTATATCTGTACACCCGAAGGAACAAAAAAGTATATTGATCTTATTTTATTTAATAAAAATTAATAATTGATATTATTTATTTATGAGTGGAATTTTCCTTTTCATGTTCGATCAAAATCGATCAATGGAAGAATTAATATGGTTTAAGAAATGTTTTTTCGTTGCTTGTTGGATTAAAATCAATAGAAATAGTCTCACCTAACGGGTAACAAAAACTCTTCTTTTTACCAAATGGTAGATAAAAGGATCAACTAGTTAAAGAAGAAAGATCATACTAACTTCGCCTTTTGAGTAAATTATACCATTCGATTTTCCACGTTGCTTTCTATATCTCAGTATCAGGAGAATTTTATTGCATAAGTAAATGGGTGTTTGGGCGATGTTTTCGTTAAGGGTTTGAGAAGTTTGACTTGAGTTTGTCTCTTTGCTTGTTAGATCCTCTTTTTGCTTCAAGACATATATGGGTCATTTTCACAGTTTTATTTCACGTTTGCCCATTCTTCAAGTTTCAACTGAAGTCTCCATTCTTAATTAATTAATTTCTTTTCATCTGTTGACTCTTGCTCTAAGGTGTTAATTTCGGGTGAAAAATCATGAGACAGAGAACAAGTGGATCTCATATGCATCTTTTTCATTTTAGTTTTATTTCCAACAATTCAAAATTTCAGAGCTTATAAAAATATAAAGACTATAGTATAGCCCATCACAAAGATTCTTTAAGAAGGAACGCTGCATAAAGGAATGAGTTGAAATTTTTGTGCTGCAATTAATACATGAAGATGAATATGAGAGGGCCAGCATTGTGTAAAATAAATTACAATCTCCATGGTGTATAAGTCGTCTATACAATGGGAGTTTATATAATGTTTGAATCCAAAAATTAATCCATCTTCAAATACATACGAACCAACCAACTATACCTAAAATAACAGTATGTTGATCCTAGAGATCAATGATAAATCCCATTATTGCTGTGATAAACCTTGAATGCTGTTGTCTTTTATGAGACTCTCGACTACGGCTGGTTAGAATCGGCTGCAAATATAAAGAGAGAAAAATGAGTATGCCATGCGTCAAATAAATAAATATATAAAAAAAAGAGTGTGTTTGGTTATGTTTCCCCCCCCCCCCTTAAATAAAGCATTTTTTTAAGAAAAGGAAAACATTTTTATAAGTTTTTATGTATTTTTAGATGAAACTTTTTAAAAAAGTATAAGTTAAAAAAAAACTCAATTACCACTTGTTTTATAAATTAGTGATCTACAACTTTTGAAAAAAAGAAAAAAAAATAATTTTTAATATAATTTATTGATAAAAATACCTTTTATCTTTATTAAAAATTAGTCTTTTTTTTTCCTTGTAAACCTGTCTCTTTTATTTTAGATACCCTATATTTTTAATATTTTTATTATAAAAAAGCTAATTTGATTTTTTCTATTCAAACAAACTTACAAATCATTTTATTACTTAAAAATATTTCACAAATATTGTACCTAAATAAAAAATAACCTTTTCTTTAAAAAAAAATTTCTACTAAAAAAATAGTCTATAAAAAAGTCATCCCTTTTAAAGTTTATCCAAACAAGCTTAAATTTAATAAGCACAAGTGGCAAGTGGAGATAGAAAAATCAGTCATATATATAATATTATGCCAAGTCAATCAAAGCTAGAAATAATAAAGGTTACTTACTCTATGAGATCTTTCCAATAAGCATCGCTTGCTTCCTCATCCATGAAATCTCCCCACATTTCAAAGGTGGTTGAAGTGGAAGAAGGGTTAGAGCACTTAATTGGGTTTACCTTGTTTTCCATTTGCTCGATAGTGGAACATTCACGTGAGGCTGAAACCAGATTTGGAAGCGAATTTAATGGTGTGGGAGCCAAATTTGTGGCATCAAGTAGTTCATCAACCTTTTGAGACTCCCTGCAACTACTATTGCTGCCGCCATTCATGTGCTGATACCCACTGGGTTGTGCTGGCTGTTGAGGGGCTTCAAAGTTTTGGAAATTGGGCTGATTTTGAGAATGAAAACCAATTGAACCATTATAAAGGTTTTGGAGCTTGGAGTTATTCAATCCTAAAACTTCATTTAGCAAATCGTCTGGCAGTGAGGATGATGATCCTAAAGGACTACTGAGTAGCTCCAAGTTTGAGGCAGGACTGGCACCCAGAACTTGAAGTATGTTCTGCAGCAATTGGAGTTTGGCTAGTTGTGTGGCATCTGACTGCAGCCTTAGAGCATTTATGTCCCAAGGGTTTGTGAAACTACTGGCAATGTTTGCAGCAGCCATCAACTGTTGCAGATTGGATAGAAGATTAAGGTGATCTGATCTTGGACGGTGGGTCACTGGATCTATCCCCATTTGCAGAAGCTTTTTCTTTAAATGGGTGTTCCAGAAATTCTTAATTTCATTATCAGTCCTCCCTGGCAGATGACCTGCTATAGCCGACCACCTAATAATGGAAATAAAGCATATATAAATCATAATAAAATTAATTTAGAGTATTCTAAAAATTAACTTAATAGAATAGTCCAAGCCTAAATTGAAGAGCTTTCATTGTAAGCATTGCTTTAAGCATACCGTTTAGGAAAACTGCCAATTCGTCCCAGAACTATTAACTACGTGGGTTTTAATCTTCAATTACTAGCTACTTTTTGTAGAAGGGAATATACACACACACACACAAACATATCATAATCATGAAATCAAATGAATAGTAAGCTTCAGAGATTACTTATTCCCAAGAACTGCATGTAAATTGATGATGCTTTGCTCTTCTTCCTCAGAGAATTTTCCTCTTTTGATATCAGGCCTCAAATAGTTAGTCCACCTTAGCCTGCAACTCTTCCCACACCTGTTCAATCCTGCAAGCTTTGGAAGTGCTCTCCAACTCCCATGGCCGTGTTTCTGAATGTAATCCACCAATATTCTATCCTCTTCTGGGGTCCAAGGCCCCTTCTTCAAACCGCTTTCATCACAGCATGGTGGTCTCCCCATCATCGCTGCACAAACAGAGTGGAAATAGTACAAGAATTAGTTTGATTCAGGGAGTAGTTCCATGACAAACAAAGAGAGCAGAAGAATCCAAACCTTGGAGTGTTGTGAAGTGGAGGATAAAGATATAGTATTTCTGTTAGAACTTGGATATTTACCAGGGAAGTACTTGCTATATATAGCGTGGTGATGTTTGGAAATACCAATGCTTTCTATGACTTGTTAACATTTATCATGTTATGAGAGAAAATTCCAAGTTTGTCCTGTATTATACATATAGATAACGACTTGAAGGGCATCTCAAGACACTCCTCAAAGCAATATGCTTTTACTCATAATGTTTAATTTCAAAGGATAGACGTAGAAACATAATTAGCCACACTCATTTTCAATGAACAGTTTACGGAAATTCTTTAATTTTCCTTGGAAAAACCATACCTAGTTTCTTCATAATTCTTAAAATCAGATAATTAATATCTCCAACTTCTAACTGAAGAGGAAATAAAGTTTAGACTTTAGATTTTCATTACAGCTAATTATTATTAATTTTACAACATGGAGAATGTGTTCAGGCCAATATATCGCATGCATATATAGTTCCATCTTCTCTCAACCATATCTAAGATGCCTAAACAAACTGAATAGTTTCTCCCTTATCTTCTTTACCATTCTAATTTGTCTTTATTTAATTTTTCTGTCTAAATTTTCCATTGCGAGCTTGCAAGTAGCTAGTGTCAATGTTAACTCCTTGCTGACATAATGCTCATATACAGAAAGTACGTAAATTGATTAAGAAATTAAAAGAATAAAGGGTTGGATTTCTAACGATGGAGAAAGGTACAAGATGCATGCAAATTTTCAACCAGACCTTCACTTGCCCAACAAGAACAAGGCACATACGTATAATCATTGCACCTCCGTAGTTTAGCAATGGCCTTAGGGAACACATCAGCAACAAACTTAAACTACCAACAAGGGTAGGTATCCACGTGGCAACCATTTAGAGAGTATGAAGCTCACTTTTCATGGCCATATGGAGAAGAAATCTCCCTCTGAAAACATCGAATATGTATAACATTGTGTTTCATGTTTCGTACCATGCAAATCAATGCACGCAAAACTATATAGACAGTCCTATTGTGGGACCCCAACAAAGCCCTAAAACATCCTAACGAATTCATACGAGTACACATACACAATATATATATATATATATATATATATATATATATATGACATATCTAATGAGAGGAGTGATTTATTGTGAAAGTGAGATGAGTAAATCTTGATCATTGGATCATCCATATATGGTCAAGATTAAACGTTACTTAAAAGTCACATGACCACTTAAAAAAGTCACACGACTTTATGTACTAATATTGACCATATATGAATGATCTAATGGTCAAGATTTACTCATCTCACTCTCACAATAAGTCACTTCTCTCATTAGATATGCTATATATATATATATATGTATAACTTTATGTACTAATATTAATCATACATAGATAATTTAATGGTCAATACTTGCTCATCTCATTCTCATAATAAACCACTCCTCTCATTAGATATATATATATATATATATATATATATAGTGCTTTAGAAATTAGAAGTCTTGTTCCAGGTTCTAGCTTCTACAGTATTGGTAGCTAAGTTAACCGAGGAAGAAATTAATGTATCATTGCATATAGTTTTTTTTTTTTTTGGGTATAAAAAAGCTTAGGTGAAGAGAAGACTCATCACTAATTCAAAGTCAAGCTTATGGTGAATATACCCTAAATTCGAACATAAGTCATATTAGCATAAGCGAAAAATTTGATCAGGTGTCAGCACTCGTTTACTAATTGCATGCTATTTTAGATCAAACTTATGTGTTGTTATGTCCTATAAAAAAATTAGTCACTCAAACACAACTTAGATGTTAATAATAATAAATTAATAAAAGGTGAGTAAATTAGGATGAAGATAACTTGAATTCACTATATATCTTATATTGTAAATAAAAAGAATGACAGATTATGCTCGTATCACTTAAAAATTGATTAAATTACATTAATCTCTTTTTTTTTGTTTTGAAAATTATACTTAATCTCTAAATGTATTTATTTTATATTATTGTTCAAAGTTATATGAAAGACTGTAAGTTTATAACGGGAGATATTTTTAGCAAAAATTTAAAGTATGAGAGGTTATTATAATTTTATATTAAAAATATCAATATAGTTTTATTAAATGTTAAGAGAATTAATCTACATAAACTATATATCCTAAAAAATAAATATTGGTGTAGATGCAAAAACTCTGAACTTAATCACCCTAAACATATATTTTATATATATGCCGTACCTCGCCTAATAATTTCAATAGACATGGAAATATTGTCAATAAGAGATTGCGAAATCAAAAACACAAAGTTCCTCGTTGGATGAAATTTAGGTAAGAGAGCCAAATGCTAGATGCAGCGACGGCTTTTATTCAATCTTATTAGGTAGTGCAAGTGAAGATGCTTGCGTATGTTCATTCACCACCATATTTCAAAGTAAATAATCATGAAATCTAGTTCACGGTCAACCCCTAATTGGAAAAGGGAATATTCATACATCTACAATTCTTAAAGGTTGACGCATACTATATAGACTACAATGCAATTGATTTTAAATTGCTTTTTGATATTCGAAGTCCCAATCTCATACACTATCGATTGGTCTAAGTTGCCGTCTCTCTATATCTGTATTATCAAAATGTTTCTCAATCATAAGTATGAATCATCAAAATCCTTATGGATGCAACAGAAATTTTGGCATTATTGCTTTTCTAAATATAAAATTGAAATTAATTTTTTGTATACATTAAAATCACAATTCTTTATACAAAGAAATCTCCAACTAATCTTGAGTGCTTCCAATGCAACAGTTCATCTTCCTTTTACCAAAGAAATGTTTTTATAATTTGCATCCGGTTTGTTTGCATTGAACCAATATATAAGATACTTCCTATAGGGAAACAAGAAATACTAAATAACAAGAGGAAGCAACTAATCAATCATATGTATACATCCCACATGGTATATATATAGTTTCATAATTTATATATAAGAAGCATCCAGACGTACAAATATCACGGTTCATGTCACTGCCTTCTGTGAATTGACAACATTATTAATAATGCAACAGCTTAATTAAAAAATAGTTTCTTGAATAAAAAAAATGTTTGGTTGATCTATCTTAATCACAAAAAAGGAAATAGGTGTTTGAAATTTCTGGAATGTATGCTACAATTAATTACGAGGTTTTATTTTGATAAAATTGAACTGATTATATGATTCAAGTTTTAAATATGCACCTTAAGCCAAATTCTAATATTAATATTAGAATGTTGTATTGATCCTTTTGTCATGGGCTATACACACGTATGTTGAGTTAGTGTGGTTAGGCGACAATAGTACAAGCCTTTACTAACAGTTAACTTGTTAAGGTTTTGCCATAGCATGCAGAGCCTCTTGATGGGGAAGTCTCTTGGGATTTTATTGCCATATAATGGTTAAGTCCCCTCTTTACTTTCATCATGCAAAAAATGTATCTTTCTTGCCTCATTGATAGCTGCCTGTCACAAAAGGAAGATAGAGAGAAAGATCTAGTAGAAAGAGTCTCCACTGTCATCAAGGATCAATGACCAACATAGGTATATTTTATTTCATGTTGAGATTGGTGTCTTGAATTTATATGGCTGTTTACAATTTTTTCTAACAGTGGTTGGATATACCCAGGGTACTCTTGCTTTGCTTTAATTGAAACATCGTTGCTCCGTGTTAACTTAGAAACACATGTTACTGCTAAATATTAATGCATGTTTAATAGGTATTGGTTTTTGAATTATTGAATTAAATGTAAATCTATATAAGAAAAAGGATTTCCCTCTACACAAACAACCGTACCGATGTTATTAAATGTAATGGTTATATCATAAGCTTAACTGACAGGAAATGAAATTAATATAAATTATTTATGAACTACATACGGTTTTTCTATTTCAGCATTGACAGTAAAATCGATTGATATATATTATAAGGATTTGGAGCTGAATATCCCACTTTCATAGATCAGTTTCTCTCCTGTGGTATATCTTAAGCCAAATAAAAACCTCTAATAATGATGATCACCAACAAAAAATAGTAATGATGGGTGACTTGGATGTAATATTTTGATAGCGTAAAATAAGTACATGCATGAATTGATAGTGAGACAAATTAGTATGCATGATACTATGGAGTATGGACAGTGTAAGCCAGCAGTTCTCTCCAGTTTCCGAATTTCTTTTCTTTGTAAGATGATATACCAAACATGAAAATTCTAGGATTTTTTATATGAAATTTTTTTTATTTTTCATTTTACCACATTTAATTAATTATTTATAAAAATAATTTTTTTAGGAAGTCAGTTTTGGTGAAACTGACTTCTCAATAATTTTTTTTATAAAATTTATGGTTAATTAATAGATTAAGATTTTGTTGGAATAATTTAGGGTTTTATTGGAATTGGTTTAGGGTTTTGGGTTAAATGATGGTTTATGGTTTATGATTAATTAAGACTTTTAGTGTTTAATTAAGATGTTAGGGTTTATGGTTTAGGGTTTAGGTTAAGGGTTAATTAAGAGTTATGATTAATTAAGGGTTTAGGGTTAATTTAGATTTAGGATTTAGGGTTAACTAAGAATTTAAGGGTTTATTGTTAATTAAGAGTTATGATTAATTAAGGGTTTTGGATTAATTAGAGTTTGAGAGTTAGGGTTGATTAACCCTAACTCTTAATTACTATAAACCCTTAAATGTTTAATTAACCCTAAACCTAAATTAACCATAAACTCTAAATCCTTAATTAATCATAACTCTTAATTAACCCTTAACCTAAATCCTAAACCCTAACTTTTTAATTAAACACTAAAAACCTTAATTAATCATAAACCCTAAATCATTATGTAACCAAAAACCCTAAATCATTCTAACAAAACTCTAATCCATTAATTAAAATCATAAACTTAAAGAAAAAACTTTGTTGAAAAGTCAATTTTGGTGAAACTGATTTCTCAACATGATTAAAATATATTTAATTTTTCACATTAAGAAGTTAGTTTAAAAAAAACGTATTTTTGTAAATACTTAATTAAGTGTGGTCAAATGAAAAATAATTTTTTTAAAGTTATTTTTGTACAAAAATCCAAAATTCTACATATCTAAATATTTTATATCCAAGTATTGTTGGCATCCAAAATATTTATATTCAAAACGGCGAAACGCTATGAATCCTACTACGGATCCAAATATAGTCCTAGGTCGATACTTAAACAACCAAAACCTGCTGGTTCATGTTTGCACATTCAGTCATTTCCAAAGGCTTAAATTTTAATCAAGTTTGGGGCAATATGACAAAAAGCTTGAGAGAGACAGAGAGCAGGGGGTTGGAGCACTTTGCTCTAACTATTCTGAAGAATACTGCATCCTTTTACTTCTAGAGACATTACAGTGTTTTATGTTGTTTTGCAAGTGACATCATGGATACAATAGTCAATATGGGGGTTAAAGGGATAGTAGACCTTGCCGGGGGTTTTCTTCGAACATTACCTCATTATCCACATTTACAATCCACTTGGTTTTGGTTTTGCATGTTTACTAATATTTTGTCTCATTTTAATTAACTAACTAACCAATACAACCCATTTTTCTAAAAGATTTCGTGTAAATGGAAAGTTTTGCCAAAAACAATAACAAGATCTACCCTGTTACTTGTTGAACTTGATTTCCTTGAATTGGTAATTAGATTGTTTTGATATAATTCATGCTTAGACTGATTTTGTTAAATTAAAATACTGTTTTTTTCCGTTAGGGAGATTAAAATACTTTTATTAATTGGGTTAGCTAGATTGGTCATTGTTTCTCAAACTAGAGGTTGTTCAACTTATTAGTCGAAGAAAATCTTGTTAATTTAGAAAGTTGGATGCAACACAACTAGTGTTTTAAAAACTGGTCTAATTGGACCAGTTCAACCAATTGGACCGTGGATAGGGAGCCTCGTTAGTTTTTGTTCAATCAAAGAACTGCTAGAACGGTTCAACTACAAAAAATCAGATAAAACTGGCTAAATTGGTACAAAATCGGAAATAAAAAAACCAATCGGTTCACTCATTAACAATTTTCAAATTGATTTTTTATTAAAAAAAGTTTAAAAAATCTTAAGGTTTGTGTATTCTTTGAACTAACAAGGCCCCAAAGACCCAAATTTTATATTCCTATGCCTTCAAACATCTTTACCTAATGATGGGCTTATCTGTACCAAATTTATGTGCTTTTTTTCGCTTAATTGGATAGATAATAATTGTTACTTCATTTAATATATATATATATATATATCGGTTCGATCATTGGTTAATTTGGTTGAACCGGTTAAACCATGAACTACTCTTATTTTCAGTTCTCCGATTCAACTGATTTTTAAAACATTGATCACAATCATTCATTATTATTAGAAGAGTTGGTAAAAGGAACAATTCACTTAAGAAAAAGATTTACCCATGGTTAGAAGCTAAGTTGAGAAGACGAAGCGAGACGACTTTGAACGTTTTATGTGTTCATATTGATATCAATATTTAGATACTGGTAAGTTTTATGTTTTTGGCCATGGTACTAGTAAGTCTATTTCTTCGTTTTTAAAATTTTTTATCACTAATTCTGAATCAAAATATATTTAATATTCAATTCAATTGACACATAAATAAGTACTTGTCAAAATTATTTAATATAGGAACTTTGAGTTAGTCTATAGCATAGTTGAATTTCAGAATTTGACATAATATATATATATATAATATATACTATCATATGATCAAATTTAACATGTCTGTATCGTTATGGATGGAGGAGATTGGAAGGATGGAATGGGGAAGAGTGATTTTTCATTTCTAAAGAAAATAATTAAAAATGTTTATAAAAAAGAATAAAAAATATTTAGAATGTTACATGATAATCTCTTATTTTATTCTTTTTATTTTAAAAAATTCTCAAATAAGGAATATATTTGAAAAATTACTCCTCTCTTCTTTTTCCATTCTCTCCAAATTCTTCCATCTAAACATATCATAAATTTCAGCTAATTACTTTGTATTACGTACTTATTACTATAAAACTATTTTGCAACACTACATGGATAACATTGCTGCCCTCCATACATGTGTTTTTCCTTGTATTAACAAAAAAAAAAAATTAGTGTAGGAGATTAAATTAAAATTGTAAAATGCCCACGGTATCAAGTTTGCAATTATCCTATAATGGTGTGATATGATGAAAAGAATGATACCTAAGACAGTATACTTTCAATATAGTTGATAAAAAGAATGATAACCAAGAATAACTTATGATTACTTTTGTAGGAGATGAAATACACAGACCGTTGAATGATAACCAACACTTAGTTAATCACACAGAAAAGCAAAGGGTGGAAAGGGAAAGGGAAAGGGAAGCAGGAGGTCAGCATGGACGATCGTGCTAAAACGAATGAAGCAAAGGCTGCAGTTGGAAGAAAACTTAGTATTGTGACAAATTTTCAAATTCTGATTTTGAATATCGAGTGGTTTTTGCCAACAAAACTTGACGAATTCTAGACTTTCTAGTCAATAAATAAGCAAAGTACATGATATGATAGGACATACGGAACAGGTGATTTGACTATGAAATGTGCGTACCTAACAAAATCATACAAAAGCAGTGAGAAAAAGAAGAAGAAACGGAGTGAGTGAGAGAGCAGAGAAACAGGGGAGAGATAGAAGGACAGATCTTTTGAGATCAGAGGAATAGAAATAAAAACAACAGCCGAATATCAGTTGAGATTTGTGTGACACTGACACAATTGATATTTATCAGGCAATTAATTCTTCACTTGGTTTCTTGATTTCTTTGGTCCTTGCGTAATTAACTTGGTCAGTTGCTAATACTTCCAATGAATGCTCAAAGTGCTCAACTATATTTCGTGTAACTAAGATGTTAGAATTCATTGAACATGGCCCAATTCTGATGATAATTAAATTGATGAATGTACTGATAAAAAAAATGCAGTTCATTTCATCCAATTATCGTTTCACAGCATAGATATCTCTCAAGATTGCAAACCATCTGAGAAAGAACACATAGTGATAGTAGTATATGAAACAAAAGGTGGGGAGCAAAGCATCTTGGTCATTTTATTCATGAACTAAGCACAGTCACAGGACTGAGTTTTCCTTTCTCTGGTATTATTTAGAAGTAATTGATTACTACTTTGCTTCTTTTGCTGCCTTGTTTCTGTTGAGGTAATTCTTGGCAAGTTCTGCAATATTTGCCACTGGCTGGATGGAAACAAGCGAGGCATTAGCTGCATCCTCTTCCTTGATTTCATACTCGATTGTAGAATTGAATATGCTCGAATCTTCACCTTTCTCTATTACTTCAAAGCGAACTCTAAATAGGGTGAATCCCAACTCCAAGTACCCTCCTTCAACTACCTCTGTTTCTTTGATGCGCTTCTCATTATCAATCTTGGTGAACTTCTCTTTGTAACTGGCTGGCCCAGGTACACCTAATTAAACTCCAACTAAAACGATCAATATAATTTTACACTTCTATATCTTAATTAATTGGGTTTTTATCTAACACTTTGGAGATTATAAAAACATGAAGCAGTATTCAATATTGTCATATGTGCATATGTCTTTCCCATTCATCTGTTTCTTTGTCCATGTTCGTTGGAATTTGAAATAAATTTCTAATTGAAACAATTTATACAATATAACAATCTTATATCTCAACTAATAATTTTATTTTCATGGCAGATCTAGAATATATGAAAAGTCACTTATAGTGTTTGGATAGTTTGAAAGATGTTATGAATTCGAATTTTCATGCTATAATCATATCAAAAAATAGAAAATGTGAAAAAAAAAAAACTAAGAGCATGTTTGAATTTGCTTAAATTTTTAGAATAATAATTTTTTTTCAATTAAAAGTTGTTTTATCTAAAATCTATCTTGTTTGTTTAAATTGTATAAAATTGATTATAAATTAAGATTATTTTTTCATAACTAAAAACGGATTTTTTTTAAAAAAAACTGTTATTTTAATTTTTTAATTATTTGATTTTAGATTATTTCAAAAGCTTTGAGAGAGAAATACCTATTTTCCATCAATTAAATAATTTTTTCAATTATTTCATATATCTTTTGGTAATTTAATATATAAAAGTGATTTTTTAAAAATAATCAAAACAAAATTCTTTTTCATAAAATCGATTATGAATTAAGATATTTAAATATAAATTAATTTTCTCATAATCAATTTTTAATATAATCTTTTTTTTACAACTAATTCAAATATGCACTAAATAGTAAGAGTAAAGGGGGATGTATTATGTATTGATGGAATAATTATATGTATATGTATATTTTGAGATTAGTGATCTTATTTAATTTTTAGAGCTTGGCTGAAAGTAAATCTCTGAATAGTTGTAGCAGGCTAACTAATATCATAGTATATATTAAATAAACATATGACCTGGAGTAAATGTTAGTTTCAGGACAGTCCCAACCCCTCCATCTCCTTCGGTTAGCTCTACCTTCTGAAACAAATCCGGGAGCTCTTGCTCAACAAGTTTTCCAATTCGAAGCGTGCCGAAGAGATCCCATGCCTCACTCGCCGGCACATGCAGCTCTAGCTCATGCTCAAGTTGCCCAAACATCTTCTCTCTTTTTCAGAAAAGCGTACCTTGCAAACGCTTCTGTGGTTCTGGTGTGTTTGAACTTTGAACACAGAAATATAGGATGTAGTGTATGTGAGGACAAACAAGTCTTGCAAACATAGAATTTGTGATAGAGTTCTCCGAAAGATTCCCTTCTTAACTTTATTATTATTATATTTTTTCTATACCTTGATAGGTATGAAATTTAAAACAAATTATCAAACATTTATTCCCTAAATTTATAATAAACATTTAAAAATTTATTAAACATAATCAACTAACAACCAATAAACGATTCTCAACTTATCTTAAAAATCCATACTCAAAATAAATAAATATTGAAGTAATCTCTAATTGCAAGGCCAACAAGGTAATTAAGCAATCATTAAAAATTCAGGGGCATGCACAGCACGTGCCGCAATATGATGTGCGTTTTGTCGTTTACAAGCTTAAACATTGTAAACTCCCCAATAAGATTTTGCAAAAAGAAAAAGGAAAACCAAGAAGTGCAAGAGCATACGCACCTTGCATAGAGTTGCTATAGGATTTTTTTTTATTATAAATATTTAAAAAAATTTGTTAAATATAATTAATAATTAATTAAAAATTAACAAGTATGAGTATTATTTGTTGGATTATTTTAATTTGGACTTGCATAAATCAGTGTTATTTTACTAAAACTCAGATTAATTAGATGTCAAAACTATTAGAGCATATTGTTATTATTGTTGTTGGCCCAATTATGTGATCATCTGATGGTTATTGGGCCTATTACTATTGAGCACATTTTGTTACGTGGGTTTAATGTGGTAGGCCTGTTTATTGGGCCTGCTATGATGGGCAAGCAGGCCCATTTTCATGCACAGGGAGAGGCCCCTATTCCTAGCTAGGGTTTCAGTGTGGTTGCCCCATTGAGACTGCACACAAGAAAACGGCACCCTAGGAGAGGAGTAGTTTCTCTCCACACACACACACCAAGAACTGACGAATCAAGAATTCTGCTGTTTCTCTTTGATCTGCTACAGGAACACCATGGACTGCTCATCAACTTCCTATCCAGGTAATCCTTGAAATTCGTTCTTCTTGGTAATCTATATGATCTGTGCATGCTACTGTTTGGGATTGAGAAATTGTATGAATTTGTAATAAGAAATATGTACTTATACTATGTATTCATCAATTGGTATCAAAGCCATCTTAATCTCATTTGTGGCTGCACATATTTGTTAATTGCATAATTCCAGAACCTTGATATATAGGGTTTTTTTTTATATACACAATTTTCGTTTTTTCCTTGGTTAATAAAATTCCCCTAATTAACAAAAAAAAAAATTGAATTGATTTCGTTTCACTGTAGCTTCACTATTGATCTGACTTTTGCAAGAGTGAGGATCGTTGTTTTTTTTTATGTTATAAAGTCTGGTAAGAGCATCATATTTCCCTGCCGCCATTAATGGAGGTTTCATCTCCTTTTAAGGTTTTCGGGTTGTCATTTACAGTGAGTAATAGGAGAAATAAACATAGGGAAATTGTAGGGAATTTGATTCTTGATCAAATGGTACAAAAATCCCCAATTTTTGGTGAGGATTGGTCGGAAACCCATTCAACCCAGAACCGGGTTTGGAACCGGGTCATGCGACCCGGAATGCTGTGAAACGGGTAGGGAAGATGAAGTTCCCTACCCAGTACAATCCCACTCTCACCCATGGAGAGTGTAGGCGCGTAAGGTGTCTATTTTATGTTTTTTTTATTTGTTTTTTACAGAAATGATTCACTCTCCCAAAATAATTTTATATAAATTTTTTGGAATTTTTTATTTGTATTTAAATATTTATTTTAATTTTTCCCAATTTTGTATGTATGAAAAATATATGATACTCTCCGATTTTGCCTTTGAAATTTTTTGTGTATAATTTTGACATTATTAGGCATACTATATTTTTCATACTCTCAGATGTGACATTGTATGGGTACTGTAAAATTTTCTGGGTAATTATTATGTAATTATAATATTGTGCAACACTTGAAAGTTATTGTATTTTGTAATTTTGTGCAAGAATAAAATCTGAGAAATTATTTTATAATTCTAGAATTATTGTTTTGGACATTTTGTGTGATTGTGAGCTCGCCTATCGCGGGACCAATTATGAAAAAGTGTCATTTTGATATTTTATCATATTGTTTTGCATCAGGAATTGTGTTAATAATGTGCATACCCTATCGGTTTGTCTTTATTGATATGATTCCTGGTGTTTAGTGAAGTATATTAAATATTATGGCCTTAGAGTTTTCAATATCCTATCGGTATTAGCTTTAGGGACATAATCTTGATGTATATGGGAGTCTACTTATGTATTATAATTCGGGACCCTTAGGCGAGATTATAATTGCATGAGTGCTCAATTGATTCTATTCAATTTAATATGTATATATTGATATGCGGATGATATATATAAAATCTCCTTTTGGTGTTTCCTCCTATCCAGCATTACCTATGCAAATGAATGCCTTGACAAGGTTGAATGGGACCAATTATGAGGACTGGGTTGAGTCTTTGAAATTGTTTCTAGCTGTGTCCAATGTTGACTTGGCTCTCACTGAGGATGAGCCTCCTAAGCCCACAGATGTGTCTCCTGCTGCTGATAAGTCCAAATATGAAAAATGGGCACACTCCAATAAAGTGTGTTTGATGACAATGAAGTACACAATGGACAAGACAATCAAGGATAGTATCCGCGATATTGAAAATGCCAAGGAATTTCTCCAGGCTGTTGGTGAGAAGTTCAAGAAGTTTGACAAGGCTGAGAAGGCCCATTACCTTTCCTTATTGGGAAAGACTAAATATGATGGAGTGGGAGGTGTCCGTGAACATGTCATGAAGCTTGTGAACTGGTACAATAAGCTGAAGTCTATGAAGGTGGAGTTGGGAGAGAGTTTTCTGATATGGCAGGTGTTTGAGTCTCTTCCTTCTCAGTTTGATGTGCTGAGAACCTCCTATAATGCCCAACAAAATGAATGGAGTATTGATGAGCTGATTTCCATCCTCACTCAAGAGGAGGAGACAATGAAGAAGGGCAAGTCTCATAGTGTGCAATTTACCTCTCACAAGGGTAAAGACAAGAAGAAGTTCCATAAGAACAAGGGCAGAAAGTTTCAGTTTAAGATGAAGGGGAGTTGATGATCACTGTTGGGAATGGAGCTAGTGTGAAAGTGGAGCACATAGGAGTTGTTTCCTTAGAGTTGTCTACTGGACATGTTTTAAATTTGAAAGACACTGTTTTTGTACCTTCAATGAGAAGGAATTTGATTTCTGTTTCCGTTTTGGATGATTGTGGCTACTCTTTTCACTTCAGTAATAAAAGGGTTTCTTTGTCCTATGATTCTATTGTTGTTGGTTCTGGAAATTTGTGTGATGGTTTGTATTTGTTGGATACTAGATCCTTTCCTATTGACCAACAATATTCAGTTGTCAACACTGTTGTTGGAAAGAAACGTGGTAGAGTTGTTGAAAACTCTTCCATGTTGTGGCACAAACGTCTGGGGCACATTTCCAGGGAGAGAATGGAGAGATTGATCAGAGAGAATATTCTGCATAATCTTGATTTTTCAGATTTCGATACTTGTGTTGATTGTGTAAAAGGGAAACTCACTGCTGGGACTAGAAAGAGTAGGGTTGCCAGGAATGAAGAAGTTCTGCAGTTGATTCACACAGATATATGTGGACCCATTACTCCTATTGCTATGGGTGGTTTTAGATATTTCATTACCTTTATTGATGATTTCTCTAGGCATGGGTGGATTGACTTGCTTCGTGAGAAGTCTGAATCTTTAGATGCCTTTAAGGCGTTCAAGGCCGCTGTTGAATTGAAACTTGGCAAGATGATTAAATGTGTTAGGTCTGACAGGGGTGGTGAGTACTATGGCAGATATGATGAGACTGGTAGAAATCCTGGACCTTTTGCTAGGTTCTTGCAGGATAGTGGTATAGAGGCACAATATACTATGCCTGACACTCTTCAACAAAATGGGGTTGCTGAAAGGCGAAATCGCACTCTTATGGATATGGTGAGATGTATGCTTAGCCATTCGACTCTTCCAGAGTTCTTATGGGGTGATGCTTTAAAAACAGCTACATACATCTTGAACCATGTTCCTAGCAAGTTTGTTCCCAAGACTCCTTTTGAGCTGATGACAGGTAGAAAACCCAGTTTGAAGCATTTTCATGTTTGGGGCTGTAAAGCAGAAGTGAGACCTTATAATTCACAGCTGAAGAAACTTGATCCCAAAACAATTAGTGGCTTCTTTATTGGGTATTGCATTGGATCCAGGGGATCCAGGTTCTATTGTCCTTCACATACCACTAGAGTTATTGAATCTGATCGAGTTGTTTATTTTGAGAATGAGATGAAGCATAGTGGGAGTCTTGAGCCTCGCATTGTTGACTTCAGATATGAGAGTGTTGTTGTTCCTACACCCATTATTCCCTTTTCAGAGGTAGAGACACCAGTGGTGACTCATAATGACATTGTTGATCCAGTCAATAATGTTGACATTCCTCAGCAACAGGTTGATAATGATGAACACAACCAAGCTGTAGACTTGGCTCCACCCAGAAGATCAGAGAGGCTTCCCAAGCCTACTGGACCTACCAAATTTAGAGATTATTTTGTTTACTTGCAGGAGCATGAATTTAATTCAGGTGGGGACTCTGATCCTGTTAATTTTCAAGAGGCTATTTCTAGCTCTCATGGTTCGCAGTGGTTAATAGCCATGGAGGATGAACTGGCTTCTATGAAGAAGAATAATGTTTGGGAGTTGGTGGAGTTACCTGCTGCAGGTAAGACTGTTGGGTGTAAATGGGTCTTTAAGACCAAGAGAGATGCCAGAGGTGAAATAGAAAGGTATAAGGCCAGACTTGTTGCTAAAGGCTACAACCAGAGGGAAGGCATTGATTTCAAGGAGACCTTTTCTCCGGTCTCCACTAAAGACTCTTTTCGAGTTGTGATGGCTTTGGTAGCTCATTTTGATTTAGAGCTACATCAGATGGATGTTAAAACTGCCTTCCTCAATGGTGACTTATATGAAGATGTGTACATGGACCAACCTGATGGTTTCAAGGAAGAGGGTAAAGAGCATCTTGTATGTAAGTTGCAGAGATCCATTTATGGATTAAAATAGGCCTCTAGGCAATGGTATCTGAAGTTTGATGAGGTTGTCTGCTCTCTTGGCTTCAGAGAAAATACAGTTGATCAATGCATTTATCTGAAGAATAGTGGGAGTAGATTTATAATACTTGTCTTGTATGTTGATGACATTCTCCTGGCCAGTAATAATTTGAATTTTATGTTTGAGACTAAGCAGTTGTTGACAGCCCATTTTGATATGAAGGATCTTGGTGATGCTTCCTTTGTTTTGGGCATTGAGATTATTCGTGACAGATCTCGTGGGGTCCTTGGCTTATCTCAGAAAAACTACATTGAAAGAGTTTTGAGCAGGTTCAACATGAAATCTTGCAATCCGTGTGCTGCACCCATTCAGAAAGGTGAGAGACTTTCTAATACCCAGTGTCCTCAGAATGATAAAGAAAGAAGTCAAATGGAGAAGGTCCCATATGCTTCCGCTGTAGGCAGTCTTATGTATGCTCAGGTTTGTACACGTCCTGATATAGCCTTTACTATTAGTGTACTTGGGAGATACTTGAGTAAACCAGGAGTGGGTCATTGGCAAGCTGCTAAACGAGTTATGAGGTATCTACAGGGTACCAAAGACTTTTTGCTCACTTTTAAAAGATCTGATCATCTTGAGGTGATAGGCTACTCTGACTCTGATTATGGTGGCTGCCCTGATGACCATAAATCCACATCAGGATATGTTTTTATGTTGGCAGGAGGAGCTATTTCATGGAAAAGTGTCAAACAGACACTTACTGCCACTTCGACTATGGAGGCAGAGTATGTGGCTTGCTTTGAAGCCACTCGTCAGGCAATATGGTTGAGGAATTTTATTTCTGAGTTTGGTGTTGTGGAGAGCATCTCCAGACCTCTAACCATATATTGTGATAACTCTGCTGTAGTGAGCTTCTCTCAGAACAATAAAAATTCTAAACGTTCGAAGCATTTTGACACAAAGTATATGTTTGTTAGAGAGAAAGTTCAGGAGTTTCAGACTCGTATCGAGTATATACCTACAGAACTTATGGTGGCAGATCCTCTAACCAAGGGTTTAATTGTTAAAACTTTTGTAGATCATGTAACCCATATGGGTCTTGTGAGATCTTTTGATGCCTTGGATTAGTGGGAGTTTTATCTTGTGGTTTGTAGCAACATTAATTTTGTTATTATGTCTTGAGACTCTTAAGTAAATTGTTGCTATTACCATTATTATTATTGTTGATGCCGTATGATATCATTATTCTGCGCAGTTTTGTTTATGATTATACATGTATATCTTTTGGCATATTTTGGAGACATTTTGGACCCAGTCTCATTGTGTTATGCTGAGATACTTTGTTGAATCTTAGCAAGCATCTTGGGCGGATGCTAGGGCCGTTTGTTTTGGAATTGCATGATTGATCACAATTTTGATATGCTTTTCCTTATTCCACATCCCACATTTATCAGGTCACTGAGATATGAGTGTTTGGTATATATGATGTCAGTGCCCCTATCGGGCATGATTTTCTATATTACTGAGCTACTTGTCATTTCATTTTGGACCGATGGTTAATGGTGCTCGCTCAATTTTGACATCTTATTGTGGCCACATATTGTAAATTAATCTGGAGTATTGTTTTCTTTATCAAAGCAAACAACCTGACTTATGCTGTCCAAGTGGGAGATTGTTGGATTATTTTAATTTGGACTTGCATAAATCAGTGTTATTTTACTAAAACTCAGATTAATTAGATGTCAAAACTATTAGAGCATATTGTTATTATTGTTGTTGGCCCAATTATGTGATCATCTGATGGTTATTGGGCCTGTTACTATTGAGCACATTTTGTTACGTGGGTTTAATGTGGTAGGCCTGTTTATTGGGCCTGCTATGATGGGCAAGCAGGCCCATTTTCATGCACAGGGAGAGGCCCCTATTCCTAGCTAGGGTTTCAGTGTGGTTGCCCCATTGAGACTGCACACAAGAAAACGGCACCCTAGGAGAGGAGTAGTTTCTCTCCACACACACACACCAAGAACTGACGAATCAAGAATTCTGCTGTTTCTCTTTGATCTGCTACAGGAACACCATGGACTGCTCATCAACTTCCTATCCAGGTAATCCTTGAAATTCGTTCTTCTTGGTAATCTATATGATCTGTGCATGCTACTGTTTGGGATTGAGAAATTGTATGAATTTGTAATAAGAAATATGTACTTATACTATGTATTCATCATTATTTTGATATTTATTTTTTTTAATATTATTGTCAAGTATTTATTAATTATTCTTTATATTTAATAAATTTTTAAACTTTTTGTAAAATTAATAATTATAAATAATTAACAATTCACCTTAAATATTATACCCATTAAGATACTATACTAACTCCCAATAAGTATATATAGGTTAATCCATGAGTCTCTTCTTGCAACTTTTGAATTTTTCACATTTCATTATTGCCTTGATCAATAATATTAGAGTAACTATCTTTAATATTTTTTTTCTAGCAACAAAGAATACGTACAGGTCGTTCTACATCTCCGGTGCAATGCTGATCTTTCGTGCCCCAGATGTGGTTCCTATGAGAGGAAGAAAAATGCTACTTATACAACTAGAATTTTCTTGTAAATTTTTTTTGACAAAATAAGTTGCATGATTATTGACTTTTACATGGATGAGTTGTCCTTAACACTTTATCTTATTCAATAACCATCCTTAAATTTAATTGAATTCTGTGGTTAATTTTTTCTGACTATATAGTATTATTCTTGATAGGAAATGAACTTATCATCTTACACATGCTTCATGATTGTTTTGTACTGCATAACCTCGTTACTGCTTCTAAAGCCTCACCACTGAGAACAAATTTTTTTCCCTACAACTGCATGATTGGCTACGGTTCAATACTTCATTTGGCATGGAGAAGAAGGTTCTACAAAATATAGTCAATTAGTCATCCCTTTTTCCCTTTTGCAATTTGCATGCTGGTCCGTTTGGCTAGACAGAAACGGCTTTGTTTTCAAACACTATTGGCCATCCCTTCACTGTTTCTCTTAACAGCAGCCTTTTTTACCTATAAAAATAATAAAAAATTAAAATGATAAGTGATAATGGTAATTTAGGATCTGTTACAAATTAAAAAAAATTAATTTTAACCTTCAATAATTTAGAAATTATTTTTTAAAATTTTTTAAGAAAAGCAAAAATTATTTTATGTTTGTTTATAATCATAAAAATCATTTTTTTTAAATGAGAGTAGTTTTTTTCTTTTTTATTGCGAGAGATTTTTTTCAAAAGTTAATGAGAATAACTTTTCATTTTAACCATAAAAATGATTTTTTTAAATAAATAATTTTTTTAATAAACTTAAATAAACACAATTAAGATCATGAAAAATAATTTTTTACTTAAAAAAAGAGATTTTTTTATTAAATAATTTATAACAAACAGGGCTCTTAATCATTATACTGTTTGCGTTGGTATTCTAGGTTTTTTAACAGTAAGGTTATATAATATATACAAAATTAAATAAGGGAATTGTTTGTACAATTTAAATTTAGAAGAACTAAATACATAAGTTTAAGATAATATTTATAAATTACTCCTTTAACGTGTACTTATAATACATGCATAAATTTGGAAGGACAACCCATACAATCTCTGTTTTCAAGGTTTATCAATCAAGTCAATTTTGGTTTAATTTAAATTAACTGTGAGTGTAAATTTTTTTATAATATTATCTAATCATATATTATTAAATTATTAAAAAAGTATAACTAATTACACAATATGTGATTGAGTAATCATGAGACTTGATCAAAATTAAATGCTATTTTCCTAAATAAATGCACGGCACAAAAATTTCCCATCAAAGCGAAAGACAATGCCCAATTGTCAGCTGGACTTGTGTTGGTACATGTTCACAAACAGTGGACAAACAAGATACTATATATAGTACAGAAGCTAACTCAAAGCTTCGTTGCCTTTGGTCATTCTCCAATCACCACCCAGCAAAATTTGCGTTAGTGCGTGTTCACAAATCATCATCAGTACCTATTGATGATATCTTCTTTTACTTATTTATCTGCCTCATCTACCATAATTAGCAAGTTGTATTTCCTTTATTGTAATTTGTCAACCTTGCTTTCTCGCCCCTTCACTGTGACATATATTTCCTTTCACATATAGAGAAGATGATGATAAGAAGCCCTCGTTCTGTGTACTTGAATCTTGGTGTTTTCTAGTCTGAATCAATTGAAATGGCGACTCCTAATTCAACATGCCCACCACCAATGAAGGCCACGTCCAACGGGGCGTTCCAACATGAAAACCCCTTAGATTACGCGCTTCCCCTGTTAATCGTCCAGATATGTTTGGTGGTGGTCTTTACCAGATTCCTTGCATTCATTTGCAAGCCTCTCAGACAACCCAGAGTCATTGCAGAGGTCATTGTAAGTTTTCTTTTCTTCAATAAAAAGAATATGAATTAGACACTTCATTGCTTTTATATATATATATGAATGAAAGAATGAATGCCTTGATTACTAAAGATGGGTTTTTCTGCATCACTGTTTTTCTCTCACCTGTGTCAAAACCTCCAAATTATGATCATGGCCATTTAATTCTTTTTGGTTCTAATTCATGCACAAATTTAACGTGGGTTTGGGTGCATCTTGCATTGAAAAAAAAAAATCAGGGAGGAATACTACTTGGACCATCTGCAATTGGGCGAAACGAGAAATTCCTGGACACATTTTTCCCCAAGAAAAGCTTAACCGTCCTTGACACACTGGCCAATGTTGGCCTTCTATTCTTCTTGTTTCTTGTGGGTCTTGAGCTTGACATGCGTTCTATACGCCAAACTGGTCATAAGGCCTTAGGAATTGCCCTGGCTGGAATCACAGTCCCTTTTGTACTTGGCATTGGCACGTCATTTGCTCTTCGAGCCACCATATCCAAAGGTGTAGATCCAACCTCCTTCCTTGTCTTCATGGGTGTTGCTCTCTCAATCACTGCCTTTCCCGTCCTTGCTCGCATCCTAGCTGAGCTCAAACTCCTCACAACTGATGTTGGCCGCATTGCAATGTCAGCTGCTGCTGTCAATGATGTTGCAGCATGGATACTACTTGCTCTTGCCATAGCTCTCTCTGGCTCTAATACATCTCCACTCATTTCTGTATGGGTCTTACTTTGTGGTGCTGTTTTTGTCCTCTTTGCTATCGTTGCCATAAAACCCTTACTTGCAATAATGGCTAAGCGTTCCCCTGAGGGTGAACCAGTGAAGGAGATCTACATATGCATCACCTTGACACTAGTCTTGGCTTGCAGTTTTGTCACTGATACTATTGGCATTCACGCACTCTTTGGGGCTTTCGTAGTTGGCATAATTGTGCCCAAGGATGGTCCCTTTGCTGGGGTGTTGACCGAGAAGATAGAGGACCTTGTAACCGGCCTTTTCTTGCCACTCTATTTTGTGTCCAGTGGGTTGAAGACTAATGTGGCAACTATAAGTGGAGCAATTTCTTGGGGTTTACTAGTACTTGTTATCTTCACTGCTTGCTTTGGGAAGATCATTGGCACATTCGCTGTGTCAGTGTTATGTAAGGTGCCTTTTAGAGAAGCCCTGGCCCTTGGATTTCTCATGAACACCAAGGGCTTGGTGGAACTCATTGTTCTCAACATCGGCAAGGATCGAAAGGTATCTTCTACTCGTCAAATTTTCATTTATTAAGAAGGAAAAAAAGTATTTGATTCACAATGCTTTCCCTTGCATATATGATGCCCATTAATTAACAAAAGCGTCTACTCTAGTCGATTATAAAAGATTTGTCTTTCATTCAGTTTGATACTAGTCAACCAAATTTAATTTCTTGCAAATGCAGGTACTGAACGACCAGGCATTTGCAATTTGTGTTCTAATGGCATTGTTCACGACATTCATCACCACCCCAATAGTGATGGCAGTGTATAAACCAGCTCGCAGGGGAGCACCTTACAAGCACAAAACAATTCAGCGCAAAGATCCTGATACAGAGCTCCGAGTGCTAGCTTGCTTCCACAGTACCCGTAACATTCCTACCTTAATCAATCTAATAGAGTCTTCCCGGGGAACCCGAAAGCGAGGAAAACTCTGCATATATGCCATGCACTTGATGGAACTATCAGAGCGACCTTCAGCCATCACAATGGTTCATAAGGCACGCAATAATGGCATGCCATTTTGGAATAAAAAACAAGACGACAAAGATCAAATGGTCATTGCATTTCAGGCTTATGGGCGGCTAAGTAGTGTCAATGTCCGTCCCATGACAGCCATCTCTGCTCTCAACAACATTCACGAGGACATTTGTACTAGTGCACACCAAAAGCGAGCAGCAATGATTCTCCTCCCATTCCACAAACACCAACGTATAGATGGGTTTATGGAGTCACTGGGACACTCATTCCGTGTAATGAATGGGCTTGTGCTTAGCCATGCTCCTTGCTCGGTGGGAATTTTGGTTGATCGTGGCCTTGGAGGGACAAGCCAAGTCCAAGCTAGTGATGTGTCTTACAAAGTAGTGGTAGTCTTCTTTGGAGGATGCGATGACCGTGAAGCACTTGCTTATGGGATGAGAATGGCTGAGCACCCTGGGATTTTGCTCACTGTTGTTAAGTTTGTAGCTCCACCTGGAAAGACATTGGCCTTTGGTGCCAAATTGGTTGGTGTAACAGCAAACAAGGACAGGAAGGTAATAAAAGTGGCTGATGGCAGTACCCACGGTGATGATAAACAAGAGGATGACCAATTTTGGTCTGAGTTCTTAAGTGCATGCAGCAAGAGCGAAGAGTCTATATTGTATGAGGAAAGATTGGTGGAAAGCAAAGGTGATGTTATAACTGTAATGAGGGAATTGAATAAAAGCAATCTAATTTTGGTAGGTAGAATGCCACCAGTAGCACCTTTGGTAGACAAAAGTGATTGCCCAGAGCTTGGTCCTGTTGGAAGCTACTTGGCTTCTTCGGAGTTCTCCACTTCAGCATCAGTTATAGTGTTTCAGCAATATGATCCCACAACAGACATTTACCCATTGGTGATGGAGGTTTCTGATTACTCGAATATGCCAGACTCACCAATGCATACCCTATAGGGTAGATAGATAGGTAAGATAGATGCATCATATATTATATAGGACAAAGCTAAAGTTGTTTCAGGAGTTATTGACTCCACACCCTGATAAGTAACGTCATATAGTTACATCTGGTTTTAGACATTGGCTTTAGATACCAAATATAAAGGTAGATCAAGTCTGAAGTTGTAAGCTGATTTGCTTGAGAATTTGAGTCGTTATAAGTTAGAATTCCCTTCCATCTTGAGATGCCATTTCTGCTTCCATGTTTTCCGCTAATTACCAAAGTTGAGGTGAGATCTATATTTACCAATGGGTCCTCTATTTTGCTTGATTGCTTCGGTTTTCAAGTTGGTTGCAATTCTTTGTTAGCTTGTGCAGAAATTTTTGAAATTCTAAGATATAGTACTCTAATTAATTTATGTGGTTTCTAAATTATCTTGTTTCAATATTGCTATATTAACACACACTTATGCTTTTCTTTATCTACCTATCTGGGTTTTGTGGGGTTAGTTTTTTTTTTCTTGGATTTTAGTGAAAATTGTGCTTAATTCATTCTAGTAGTGACTGAGGCAGGGAATATAAAATGAACAGTATGAAAATGGAGATATACATGCGAATTGAAAGCATATCTGAAACAAGAGGAACTGTTTGGTTTATATGGACTATTTGAAGCTGAGAATTGAAATGTAAAATATTAAAAAATTAATAAACAATTTTGTAACACCAGACATACTAAAATTATGTGAGATAGGGGATTTATAGAGTAAATTACACCAATCAGTTTCATAATATAACATCAATCAGCGTTTCTCAATGAAGCTAAACACACCTGGGCATGGCTTTGGTAGCCATAATTTCCACAAAGCTGTAAGTGGAAGACATACTACTGTACGTAAACTGCCTGCCCGGCTACCCTTGCCAATTATGAAGATGATCGACAGAATCACAAAGTTCATTGCTTGCACAAAATTAAAGATTATCAGTATCACCTTCTAACAGGAGATGTGGAAGTTTATTAGGATATGGCAGTTACAGTAAGCATTATTTTCGGTTTCAATATAAACTTAATAGAGGAAATCGAGAGTGGGGTTGAATGATATAGGAAACAAGAAACATTAAAAATAAAAATTAAACACAATCATATCCAGTACACTCGACTGCCAGGTTTCTCTTGCTGTGTGTTGCTGATACAAGAGAATGGCTTTCTTTACATTTCGCCCACCTTGACATCTTCTTGTCTTCACTCTTGCGCAGCCTAGCAGCCACCGACTTAAAGCCACTCCTCATGTAGCTTATTATTGCGGTGAGAATCTCTCTGAAATGTAAAATGGAAATTACAATTCTGGGGATTTACTTATTAGATAAAAGGACATGCTCAAAGATATGCAAGTGGCATACATACACGATGAGTAATATTAAAGGCCAACCAAATTTGAAACCAAAAAGAAGTTAAAGGCGTAACATAAAATATATCATTATATTCAATTTTGACTTTGAAAAATCAACCAATAATCATTTTGATAATTGCACCAAACAAACTATAAAAGAATAGATATGGGGTAGTGTCTGTGAATATAGAGGTAGCTATCTAGCATCTACTTAGGAAGTTATATTTGTTTGAAAGAAACATTGATATTTAAACAATAATTAATGAGACTATTACCCACATCTATAATTTCTAACAGAACTAAAAAAAGACTAAAACTGTGCGTAATTTCTACTCTAAAATAAATAAAACACTGGTTAGATATAAAGCTTGACAACTAACTCCTAATAAAGATCTTGATATAAGCCAACATGACTTTTCTTTAATGGCCTTCAGAGGCACCGTGATTTTTTTTTTGGGTAGAGGAGGCACCATGATTTTAAAATACCAATAATCACCATATAATTAATCTGGCTTTTCAATATGTTCCACATGATACCATCCAAAACAATTTACTACATAGAAATAAAATATCTTTCACACATTAAGTCAAAGCATGTATATATCAATAGACAATAAAGAATAAAGAAGACCCTTATTGGTTCAACTTAATCAATTTGGGCCAAAAAGGTTCAGAAACTCATGTCAGCAATTAAGATTAATGGTGCAATAACTTTACACTATCTATAACAAAAGGTAAATTTAAAAGATGTAAGGCCAGTCTTTGTACTTACAATGGTGAGCAAGGAGATCGTCCCCCATTTACATAGTACAGGAATAAGTATGAATCATAATGTTGGCCATTGATTAAATAAAACCCCTGCAGCCTTCTTACACACTTGAAAGACATTTTCTTGTATAAATAGATTGCTGGGTTATTGTAAGAAATTACATGCAAGTAAACAGCTCGGCAGGTTGGAATACTTGAAGCATATTTTATGACCTCCCGAATCAGAGAAGAAGCTGCAGATGAGGCACAAATTAGACTCCCAATTATATTATAGAGAACTCCAATGATATTAAAGTGAGAAATAAATTCCTACCTATTCCAAAATTTCTATATGCTTCCACTACTCCCAGCGTCAGAATGTAAACTAAAGTTTGATCTGATTTGGATGTGTCATATCCAAGCATATCCACTATCTACAAGAATAATATTTATTGAAAAAAATTCACAATTATCAGCAAAAAAATAAGCTTTCAAATATTTCTACTTTAAGAAGGGTGGCCTAACCTATGGGACAGTTTGTACATATTTCTTGGGAACTAAATTTTAGTAAGATATTATCTAACAGTCAACAGAAGAAGATTAATAACGTAATCAAGCCACTTAGTCAGACTGTGAATAAAGGAATATAATATTACATCAATTTTGACTTGGTTATCTTTCAAAATGATTGGTTGAATCAGACTACGGATATTAAGGACTACACTTTTCCATCAAGTTTGTCTTGGTGAATAGCCATGGCTGATACTTAGACTTATTATCTTTGGATTAAGAAGATTGATTTGATGCATCTCAGATAAGTTTTCCAACAACAACAATTTGCTACATAGCATATCCCCTTATAACCACCAACTAAATCATCCAAGCATTAAATAACTGCACTTTCCACATGAAAATGCCTAACCACGGAGTAGTAGAAGACCTAACAACAGATCACACTTTCTCTTTCCAGCTCAAGTTGTATTAGTGATGCACAAATAACTATTTCATAAAAATGCTTGAAGTAATTGGACAAAAGGCACAAATAAAGGGGGTCAACCTCGCTTTCTTTTGCAAGAACAATCCGTGCTGTTACAAATCCAATGAGTTCATCACTTTGGCCATCAGGCCGACTAGAGTCCACAGCTCCCCATGACACAATGTCACGTCCATCTACCACATCTTGGAAAAAAGTAGATTCATACCTGAAAATTGACAAGATTTTTAAATAAACACAATTTCAAGGGCTCATACTTAAAGCCAATGAAACAGCACCATGAGCTCACCTGATGGGAAATAGTTTGCCATGGATATGCTCTAAAATGTTAAGATCAGAAGGTCGTATAGGCCTGTAGCATATTTTTTGATGACTAGACACTTTTGGATTTACCATTGAGTAATTTTAACTTAATCCCCAGCAAATATCTGATATACTTGGAAAATTCGTGCAACCACTCCTCCTTCCATTTACGCTACAAAAATGTCAAAGGCCATTGAATACTTGCTATTCCTGCATATAAACAGGTGTTTCAGAATTTCTTCATATACATTATAAATAGTAAAAATACAGAAGCAGGAGATGAAAAGGAAAATAAATGTATATTTGCATACTTTGGCTCAAATCCTCAATGGAATTTCTTTTTCCTTTCCTGTGTGAACCAGAGATTTAGATTAATTCCTATAGAGCAAGCTAATGTACCAGTACTAGTTTTTTTTTTATATGGAAAAAAAATAGTGTAAGAAGGGAAAACAAGGAATCCTCCTAAAACAAAACAGAAATCACAAACTACAGGGAAAAAAAATAAAAGAGGTATCCCCCACAGCATAACCTCATAAAGTCACTTTGAAGAAAATCCCATCCCAAATAAAATGTGTAGGAATAAAACTAAAGTGATCAAAAGGGAGATAAAGGATCATCCTATGCTGGCCTCAAAACTATGACTTAGCTCTCCGCTGTTAACAATAACTGAAAATTAGCAGTTGAAAGGAAATCATAGGTTCACTTTCTTCAATGATTCCCAAATCCCTTCAATGGAGACTAACTACTTTTCATTTAAGACAATAAAGTCGCCTGCTCTCTGCGACTCGTTTTGAATGGTGCAAGAATGTCAAAATCCTGAGTCTTCTGAGCCAACAAAGCTATATTGAAATATATGTACAATTGTGCAAGCATATATTTGAGAATTTCAAAATTCAACTCCATAAAACATAAAAAAATGAGTAGACCAATTTATAAGTCCAAAATAACAGCACAACAGCAAAAACAAAAAACAAAAACTAAGACAAAGACAAAATGGAACAATAAAGTTAAGTGCAGCATGAAGTGAAAATTACAAACTGACAAAGGACATAGAGTAATTAGAGGAGAGAGGTCAGTATAACTATAACAGTGGTATAAATAGAATAAACGAAAGGGGAGTCACATATAGCGATCCAGACAGTAAAGATCGGATTCGGGACTAGTGCTTCTTAAGACCGGGACATTGAGCAACCAACACCATAACCATATTATAACAGTATAATTAGTTTGATTCCAAATCCAAAAGATATAGGGGAAGATCAAAAAGGAAAGAAACAAGCAATAGAAATAGAAACGCAGCAATTAGGGTGCAGATTTTCTGATTGCTAAGATAATTCGGAAAATTGAACAAAGTCAGAGAGAAACATCGTACCAGAATTGCAGAGATTTACTATTGAAGATGACGACGATGAGGAATGCGTCCTGGGAACCAATTTGTAACCAGTAACAACCCAACCAAACACACTCGTTTTTGTTTTGTCAGGTTTTTGTTTATCGTTTTTTTCCCCCCTCAACGGCCCTGGTCCTTTTTTCTTTTGCTTTGGTTTGTTCATTCTTAGTTGGGCTTTTTGTGACACACAACTGGGCCAACCAGAACTTGATATGTTTTTCTTTTTCTTTTTTAGGATATACAAAATCATGATCATTAAAAATAAAAACTTGTTTGTGGTCCATCTATTTCATTATGAGGGAAAAAAAATGGATATCTATTTTCCATTAGAACACAGGGTATGTGACAAGCGAAGGCTTCTTCTCCCATATTAGAAGCTGGGCAATGTTATGAATACATCTCTAATTGAATTTAAACTGAGTAGCAGAATTTGATAGAAAATATATATCTAAATTTCCTAAACCTCATCTTTGTGGCTGTCAATTCTAATTAATTCAATACTTTCACCACCAATTATCTTCTTTTCTTTCTTTTTTTTAAGGATTTCTTAGCTTTCTTTCTTTAATAAAGTCTCTTCATACGTCCTTATTTAAGTTAACATTGAAAAGATCATCAAATAAATATACGTTATTTTGAGATTTGATGATGTGTCTTGATAATAACAAATTCACATATACATTCTCTTTTGAGGACTTTCTTTTTCCTTTTCTTTTCTTTTCCTTCCTGCATTATTGTATGTAACAATAAATAGTGGGTTAAAAATTAAAATGCGAGATTTTACAGAAACAAAAAAGGTTGATAGACAAAGTGATTGTCCTTCCCAATTTGGTTTTAAAATTAGAGTAGAAGTCAACAATGTGCATAAATGACTAATTTGTCTAATGAACTTGTTTACATTAATGGACATATATATAGAAATAGATTTGGATTCTCTCCTTTTACTTAAGAAGAAAGAATTTTGTTATAAGAAAGAAAAAATAAAGTAATTTTCTATATAAAATTTGTGTGTGTGTTTTTTTCCATAACATGATCCTTTCCTTTTATTGAGTAAAAAGAGGATACAAAATTTATAGAAATATCTTCACACAATATTACAAGTTTAAGACAATAACTACTAGAGAGGAAATGAAGGAAAGCAAATTAACTTATCTTATCCTCTATACTCGTGTTACTGAAAAATCTTATCATTCAAATTCTCCTTTTAAATTTCATATACTGGTGCATAAGTCTTGGTTAGTGATGTCATGTAAAAAAAAAAAAACAGAAAACAATTTATATATAAAGTTGATCTTTAAATTTTTTGCCCCAACTCATACCAATAACTTTTGAGAAAAGATTTTTCTCAAAACAAAAGTAATGAGAAAAAATCATTACTTAAGTCTAGAATCTTACCCAAATTACTTTCTTTCTAACTGAAAAAATATATATAAAAACAATTTAGCCAAAACAACGATTAGTTCTACCAAAAAATAATAACAAATAATTAGTCAATTACCTGAATTAAAATAATGAGTAACAAATTTAGAAATGAGTTTATTTATATTACTATATATATTTAAATTTGTTACCTCTATTATTTTAAAGGGAATGTCAAATTAGATCAAAGATTCTATGCATGTCCCGAACTAAAAAAAGAAGAAGAAAGAAAAAGGAAAAACTTTTTACATTTGAAATCTGATTTTGATTTTGAATTGTAGGCGCGAGCGCGAGTCATCATGTTCTTGAACTCCTGAAACTCACGTTGCCATATCATCTTCCAGCACTCGCTGATGGACCACTTTTGCCCCAACCTCCTCACCCAATGAATTTCCACTTGTTTCTTGGCTTTCTGATACAGCCTCATCCGGTTGCCCTTTGTTGACTTCATTTTCACAATTGACTATTGCAGCATCTTCCCCATACAGCATCTCCAGCATCATTGTTGTAATATCCTTTATAAATTTCCCCATTCTTGTAAACCTTTTGCATTCTTGGAGCTTTCACAATCTTTAGTTCTGGCACCATTCCTCTAAAAAATTCTCCATTCGATCATCAGTCCTTCTTCTTCAATTGATTCCTCCTACATATATGAAAATCGAAGCACTATTTCCATTACTTCAATGCTATAAGCCCTATTTATACAATTAGCATCAAATAAATTTTACACTGTTCAGCTAGTCTTTTCTATTGTTAGAAAGTAGTTATTTGATTAAAATCGTGTAACTGTTTCTGGTGATATACATTTATATATATCCAATGTCGGTCCTCATGTAAATCAAGAGATATTCATTTTTCATTCAATACATTTGAGATTGATTTTTCTCTCTCGAAGGTTCTCTCCTTGATAATAAACAATTTAGCTTACTACTAGTAACTACATTAACAGTAACTAATTACAAATTCCTTTCACAAGTTCAGCACCTTATTTATATATATATATTTTTTTTTAAAAAAAAAGACATTCTGTTTTATTCATAGTTAACGATTCAACAATAGGATTCGGATTTAAACAGCAGTTATTTTATTGGATACCTCAATAGAATAGTTATTTTGTATAACATGTATGATAATGGATTTTTATGATATATCGAACTATTTGATCTTTAATTCTAAATTATTTTGTGTCTTTATTATTTTTATTATTGAAAAAATATAGTGTTTGTTATAGCTGTAGAAGCTAGAAGATTCAATCAATCAATCAAGTTGTAAAGTTACGATTTCTTTGTTTCAAACATGTACACAATTCATGTATAGTTTATTACTTTTTTAAAATTTGACTCTTGACAAGAATAAAAAATAAAATGTCAAAGTTGAACTAACAAATTAATTTTCTACTACTCAATGAAATTTATTAGATAGTATTTGTTTGAGAGTGTGTTTGGATTAGTTATAAAAAAAGATTATGTTAAAAATCAATTATGTGTATAATTGATTTATAAGAAAATCAATTATGAGAAAATTAATTTATGTTTGGATATGTTAATTCATAATCGATTTTATGGTAAAGAGTTTTGTTTGGATTGTATTAAAAAAATCGTTTTTATGTATTAAATTATAAAAATATATATGAAATGATTGAAAAAGTTATTTGGTTGAGAACAAATAGGTATTTCTCTCTTAAAGCTTTTGAAATAATCTGAAATCAAATAATTAAAAGCTTAAGAGCATGTTTGGATTTGCTTAAATTTTTAGAATAATCATTTTTTTCAATTTAAAGTTGTTTTATTTAAAATGTGTTTGTTTATTTAAAGTGTATAAAATTGATTATCAGTTAAGATTATTTTTTCATAACTAAAATAGCTTTTTTTAAATAAAAAAAAGCTGTTATTTTAAGCTTTTAATTATTTGATTTTAGATTATTTCAAAATCTTTGAGAGAGAAATACCTATTTGCCCTCAATTAAATAACTTTTTCAATCATTTCATATATTTTTTGATAATTTAACACATAAAATCGATTTCTTTTTATACAATCTAAACAAAACTCTTTATCATAAAATCGATTATGAATTAACATATCCAAACATAAATTAATTTTCTCATAATCGATTATCTTGAAAATTAATTATACACATAATTAATTTTTAACATATTTTTTTACAGCTAATCCAAACACACACTAAAATAATAACTTTTTTAAAAAAATTATTTTTAGTTATGAAAAAAGTAATTTTAACTTATAATTAATTTTATACACTTTAAACAAATAAAATAAATAACAACTTTTTTAAAAAAGTTATTTTTAATTATATAAAAATAATCTTAACTTATAATTAATTTTACATATTTTAAACAAACAAAAATTATTCCAAAAAAATAAAACAAAACTAAACATGATCTGAGTATGAATGTTAATCGTCCTTGAATCAAAACAGAGCTTAAAGCTTATTGTTGAGTATATTATCATCCAACTCTTATAACCGTTTATCTCAGGTGGTCAAAATAATTTTCATTCTAAAATGATACTTTATTGTGATGTGATGTTTTTTATTACAAGAGCACATTGGTCTTGTTACATAGAAGTAGTCAAATAAAGAATTTCAACATCACGTTGTTCAAATTTATTGACTACATTTTTGAATTTCGTAAAGAATAATGATATTTATATTAAAAAAAAATTTCACAAAATTTTTGTAAAAGTTTATACAAGTTATTAGATCAAGTTTAGGTCTCACTATAACTTTTTTTGACTTGATCTAATGACTTGTATGGACTTTTGTAAGGATTTTGTGAAAAGATTTTTTATGTAAGTATCATTACTTTTTTATAAATTTTTTAAAAAATAAAAAATATATCTCTAAACCAATGTTTTAAAAATTGGTTGAACAGAATAACCGAAGAGGAGAGCGGTTTAAGGTTTGATCGGTTGAACCGGTGGTTGAACCGGTATACTGTATACTATATATATATATAACTAATCACAAAAATCATAAACCGCTTTATAGTATCGTCACCTATTTTGTGAAAAAGAAGGACTAGAATTGTGAAAACCCCTAACCCAACTCCTAAAAGAGCTAAATCCTAAGTTTTTTTTTTTAAAAGAACAATTTTCTTCTTTCTTTTTTAATAAAAATTCAATTTAAAAGTTGATGACCAGTCCAACCGATTTTTTATTCCTGATTTTTTATCGGTTTAACCGATTCAACCGATTTTTTTTTAATAATTTTTACGATTTAGCCGCTCAAGCGGTTCTTTAGTTGAATCAGAACTAATGGAACTTCTGATCTACGGTTCAACCAATTAAACCGATCCGATTGGACTGATTTTTAAAACAATGCTTTAAACTTTTTAAAAGAAATTGGAAGTCGTGAGTCATTTACCAAGATGTGGCCCCGAGCAAGTGCTTATGTGTACGAGAGTGACATCTATGTGTGGTACCTATCAATGACGACAGAAATTCCACGATACATAATGGTATCGGGTGGCATTCATTCAAACTTCTAAGTCAAACGGAATGGGTAAATGATGAAGTTGATGTAGTTTTAAAAATAATTTATTAATTTGGTATTATTTTTAAATTATTTATTTATATGGTGTTATTTTTGTCATGTAATATTTTTTTATTATTATTTTTATATATGTGACACTTGTATTAGTTTACTTTGTATAAGTGATGTGCCACGTGACATTTATGTCAAGTAGATTAGCACAAATAGTCTTGTTATATAGAAGTAGTCAAATAAAGAATTTCAACATCACGTTATTCAAATTTATTGACTACATTTTGGAATTTCATAAAAAATAATGATACTTATATAAAAAGAATTTCACAAAATTTTTATAAAAGTTTATACAAGCTATTAGATTAAGTTTATGTCTCACTATAATTTTTTTTGACTTGATCTAATGGCTTGTATGGACTTTTATGAAGATTTTGTAAAAAAAATTTTTTATATAAGTATCATTATTTTTTTTATAAATTTTTAAAAAAATAAAAAAACATATCTCTAAACTTTTTTAAAAAAATTGGAAGTCGTGAGTCATTTACCAAGATGTGGCCCCGAGCAAGTGCTTATGTGTACGAGAGTGACATCTATGTGTGGTACCTATCAATGACGACAGAAATTCCACGATACATAATGGTATCGGGTGGCATTCATTCAAACTTCTAAGTCAAACGGAATGGGTAAATGATGAGGTTGGTGTAATTTTAGAAATAATTTATTAATTTGGTATTGTTTTTAAATTATTTATTTATATGGTGTCGTTTTTGTCACGTAATATTTTTTTATTATTTTTTTTACATATGTGACACTTGTATTAGTCTACTTTGTGTAAGTGATGTGCCACGTGGCATTTACGCCAAGTGGATTAGCGCAAGTTCTGCCAAGTTAATATGTGGCGGCGTTCAGCTGCAATTTTAACTAAAACTATAGCTAAACGACTCTTTTTAAAAAACATTTCGGTCCAACTCTCTTAAAAGTAATAAAGTTGGGATTTGAACCAAAGCACTATTTGTGATTAGTACCTTTATCACTAACCAAATAACATTTTTGTGATAAACATATAAATTTTAATATATATATATATATATTAATTATTATTAAATAATATTTGTATCAATATAACCATATATCTAGGGCTGTTAAAATGAGCAAAACTCTTCGAGTCGACCTGTTTATCGGCATAAATTATATGAGTCAGGCTTCAAAATTAGTGACCCGTAAAAATAAAAGTAATTTTGAATCAACTTGTTTAACCCTAAACCCGTTTAACTCGCGGGCTACCCGCGTAGTTATTTATGTGGGTTAGCTCTTTTAACTCGCGGGTTAAATGAGTCGATCCAAAATTACTTTCAATTTTACAGGTCACTAATTTTGAAACCCGACTCACATAATTTATACAGATAAACGGGTCGACCCGAAGAGTTTTGCTCGTTTTGACAGCCCTAGATATATGGTTATATTGATACAAATATTATTTAATAATAATTAACATATATATTAAAATTTACATTATATCTCAAAAATGTCATTTGGTGTAGTGGTAAAGGTATCAACTACAAATGGTGCTTGGTTTCAAATTCTAACTTTCTCACTTTTAAGAGAGTGGGACCGAAATTTTTTTAAAAAAGATTCGCTTAGCCGCAGTTTTACGGGTAGAACTTATGCTAGTTTACTTGGTGCAAGTACCACGTGGCACGTCACTTGTGCCAAGTGGATTAGCACAAGTGCCACATATGTAAAAAAATAATAAAAAAATATTACGTTACAAAAATAACACCATATAAATAAATAATTTGAAAACAACACCAAATTAATAAATTGTTTCTAAAATTACACCAACTTTGTCATTTACCCCAAACGGAACAGCACACTGGAAAAAAAAAAGGTTGGACAATTGGGATATAAAATTGCTTCGACTGAAAATCTACAATGATTAATTTGACCATGCAATATATATATATATATATATATATATATATATATATATAGGTGAAGATTGATTTATTATAAGAGTAAGTTATAACACACTTTTATAATTAATGATCAATATTTAGTATGATATTTTATTTAGTTAAACATAATTATTTTATTTATATTTTAACTAAGTGAAATATATAACTAAATATTAATCATTAATTATTAAAAATATCAATACTTTAATAAAAACAAAAAAATATCAAATGAATCTACCCCCCACACAGACACACACATATATATATATATGAAGTTTCTCTGATATTATTCTTTTTTGTGCGAATAATGATATTATTTCATAATTAATAATTAATATTTCACCATGTGTCTTATTTAATAAAATAAAATTATTTTATTTAGTTTAATATTTATATTTCAATTAAGTAGGACAATTAAATATTAACTTCTAATTATTAGAAGTAGCCATACTTTTATAAAAGTAAATGATATATATATATATATATATCATAATCAATTAATACTAATGTAAGAGTATAACTCCTTTTTTTTTTGTAAAAAAAGTATTTCTTTGTTTGGAAGGCAAGAAATTAATCTCACGAGATATAGTTAGGCATGTGAAGTAAGGATCATTCTCAATTACATTTTCTCCATACACATCTCTAATGATCAGACTCATGACAAAATGCTTAAAGTGACCGAACCCATTCCACTCAAATCAACGCAAGTTGATATATAAGAGTATAACTCTTAATTACATTATCTGACTATTGATTTTGTTTTAATTTAATGATTCAAAATTAGTACATTTAATGAAGAGAAAGAATAATAAAGTTTGACTTTAATGAAAAAAGAAAATACTGAAATATGACTTTAATGAAAAAAAAAAATTAACTCTATTCATTATTCTTTACATTTTTAACTATTTAATTTTGAATTAAAAAGGGTACAATAATAATTTATCAGTTATTAATATTATCAACTAAATAAAAATACAATATAATAAAAATACATTTTCTGATAACATATTTTTGAAACTTTAGAACAGAAGAGAAGCCACGAATATATTAAATATCCAAACCAAAACAATTGTAAATTACATGATCTTATAATTTTTTTTTTATATTTCAGATTTTAAAAATTTTAAAACTCAATTATAATTTTTTTTCTTACATTGAATATTTATTCTAAATGTAAATATCATTTAGTAAGTACATAATTATCATATGATTTAAGAAACCAAGTTAGCAACCGAATAGTATTTTGATATATCAATATATTGTAAGATTCCCCCCCCCCATAATGTAAGGGTTTAATTAGTAAAATTAAAAATTCATTATTATTAAATGCAAGTGACCAAAAGTTTAAGGGCACACGAATTTATTTTTTTAAAAAATATTTTGAACATAGTAAAATTACATGACAAATGATATAAGGTAAGAAGCTCATATACAAGTATATTGAAAAAAAAAATAACTCATGGACAAATGAACTTTCGATTTTCATTAGCTTCCTGCGAGAAATCAATAATGGCTTAAAGTTGAAATTTAATACTTATGTATTAAAATACTAAAATTTTGTAAATTTTAATTGATATTTTAAATTAACTATTCATACATAAATTGTGTATTAATATATTTTTAATTTAATATATATAAAGGTAAGAGTTAAATTCTCTCTCTATTAAAATAATATTTTATTATCCTCTCTTCTCATTAACACTTGAATTCAAGGTACTATTTTGATATTTATTTTGTTTTAAAATATTAATATTTAATGTGATTTATTAAGTATTTATTAATTATTATTTATATTTAATAAATTATTAAATATTTATTATAAAATTAATAATTAATAAATAATAACAATTCACTTTAAATATTAAATTTATTAAAATATTATAATTCATTAAGATACTATATAAACTTATGAGAGAAGTCACTTCCCATATTCTTATCCGATCATTATGATTCTACCTTTGGCCTCACAGTAAGCCAACTCATACCACACAAAATTAGATTATGTGTTGTGTCAATCTTGAAGGCTTCCATATGCCAAGCATCTATCATCACAAGCTTGCGAGTTGATATTATATGTTGATAGATTTAATATTTATATGATGAGCTATTAATTAATTATTAATTATTAATTTTATAATAAAAATTTAAATTTTTGTTAAATATAAATAATAATTAATAAATATTTAATAACTTATTTTAAATATTAATACGTAAACAAAATTGAAATAGTTTCCCTTCCATCTAATACCTCCTATCTAGAGCTGCCCTACATCCTTTCTAAATGCGGAAGTGCTTGAAAGGCGGCTTAAGTTTTCCGTTCTTTGTTAAATTAGTTAATCTTGGAAACATTAAATTCTTGAAGGCTCATGTCCCAATCATCAATCAAGCTCAAGACTCTTCTGCATCCTATCTAGAGCTGCCTTCCTTTCTAAATGCTGAAGTGCTTGAAAGGCGGCTTAAGTTTTCTTTTCCTCATTAAATGAGTTAATCTTTGAAACATTAAATTATTGAAGGCTCTATGTACCAATCATCAATCAAGCTCAAGACTTCTGCATCCTATCTAGAGCTACCCTACTTCCTTTCTAAATGCCAAAGTGCTTGAAAGGCTGCTTAAGTTTTCTTTTACAGGATTTACTCTCATATTCTTTTTTTTAAGGTACAAATATTTAAAATAAATTGTTAAATATTTATTAATTATTATTTATATTTAATAAATTTTTAAGTATTTATTATAAAATTAACAATTAATAAATAATTAATAACTCACTTTAAATATTAAACTCATCATAATACCATATCAACTCATCATTTCCTCGTGAGTTAATCTTTGAATCATTAAATTCTTGAAGGCTCCATGTCCCAATCATCAATCAAGCTCAAGACTCTTCTGCATACTATCTAGCGCAGCCCTACTTCCTGTATGAATGCAGAAGTGATTGAAAGCCAACTTAAGTTTTTTTTTTTAAATTATTAAATGAGTTAATATTAAATTATTAAAATAAAATAAAATAAAATTAAGAGTCAAATATTCATAAAATTTAACATCAGTATAAATTTTTTTATAATGTTATTTAATGATATTTTAACACATTATTAAAAAAATTATATTTTTTAAATAATTATTATGATAATTAATTTTTTTTAATAATATGATAATATATAATTAAATAATAATATAAAAATATTATCCTAATAATAAATTAAAATTAAACTCGTATTAATATAAAAGCTTTACTTTTATATAATTTATCTGACCATATATATATATTACACGAACGGCAAAATTGGACAACGGAACCGAATCCCATGCATGCCATCAATCTTCTATAATTATCTTTTGAGTGGTGCTTAGGAAGAACTCAGCTTATGCGCTCGAGTTTTCACTGAGTCTTAGTTTTATTTATTTATTTAATTAAAATTTACACATAATTTAAAAATAAATTCATCTAAAGGATAAAAGTTTTGAGCGCCTGTAGGCTATTTTTTGAGAAAGAATAATTTTATACTTTCATAACAATTATCCTAATAATTATATTAATTATTTAAAAAAGTATTAATTTTTTTGTTCTTAAAATATTAAATATTTTTACTTTTTCATTTATCACTTTATATTTTAAGAAAAATGTTATATCCTTCTAATATTTTCTTAGTTACTTAAATTTAAAATTTAAAATAATATTAATATTTTAAAATTTAAAATTTGAAGTTAATCTTAATAGTTTTTAAATTGAAGAGTTGAGGTTAATCTTAATTTTTTGTAAATTTAAATTTTGAACTTAATTTTAATTATATTTGCTTTAAAAATAATTTTTAAAATAGAAACAAACATATTAAATTAAATAAATTTAAAACTAAAAATTTAAGTCATCCACGAGAGATCTTCGATTTTGTGGACAACTTCTGAAAAAAAAAATTAAAACAAAAGTCACCTAATTAAAAAGTAGTTGGAATTTGTTTCAAAAGTCTCGCGGTTAGGAATTAATTTTATAAAGTGAAACTTCCGGACTTTAAAAAGCAACGCCTTACCATACAAATAAATTCTTGGTTAGATATAAACTTAACACATTAGGTTTGCACACACTTAATTATAAGATGACAATACATTAAAATTAAGTCTCACTAAACCATTAAACTAACAAATTAGTAGCGGTAGTGAGTTTTGAGTTTGAGTGAGGAAATAGAGTTTGGTAAGTTGGTTTAGTGTGTGTTTGAATTAGGCTTTGTAAATTTGATTTTAGATGAATTTGATTTTGTAAACTTGATTTTAGTTAGAACTGAGTTTAAATGAAGCGATTTATGTTTAAAAATCTTTATTTGAAAATTGATTTTGTTAAATGAATACTGTTTGGATAATATTGATTAAAATTATTTTTAGATGTGTAATTATAAAAAAAATATGAGTTATTTTGAATTTGATTGTTAATAAATTGATGTTAAAAAGATTGATTATAAATAAATTGATTTGTAAAATAAATTTGTTAAAAAATTAAGTTTGAAAAATAAAATCACTTTGAGTATAACTATAATAATATTTTAAAAAACTATTAGATAATATTTATTTAAATATTATTAAAATAGTGATATAATATCAAATTATAAAGATATTTATGTTAATACACACACAAACAAAAAAATTTCACCGTAAAAGTAACAAAATGTTGTTTTTACTTAAACGTGATTTGAATAAAAATTTCGTTCACTTTCTTCTACTAAAATTTTACCCAAACAAAATAAAATATATTAAAAACTGATTTACACATTACAAATGAAAGTTTATTTATCTACCCAAACACACCGTTAGTAATGCCTAATTTTAATGTACTATCATCTTAAAATAAAATTAGATACAAATGAAAGTTTATTTATCTACCCAAACACACCGTAAATTTGATGTGCTAGGCTTGTATCTGAGAATTTTTCTACCATACAATATCTTAAAAATTCATTTAGACCTTATTTACAAACAAGAATAGTTCCAGTGAGAGTACGACCGAGAGTGAGAGAGAAGGACGTGACTTCTTTTATTAAAAAATATAGTCTAGATTTGAAAATTATAGTTAATATTTCTCACCTAACCATTTAACAGTCAATATTTATACAAAAAGTCTAACGCTACCTTTGGATTGGTAGTAAATGATGGAATGGAATGAGATAGTAAAAAATATTATAGTTTAGATGTTTTAAAAGAGGATGGAAAAAAATAGTATGAGAGGGTTTCTATTTTATTTTATACCAACATATTTTCATATTTTTTTTTCCCAATTTGAGGAGAATGGGATGAAATCGATTAATGTTTATAAAATATAATATTAAAATTACAAATTTATCCTAACTTAAAATAAATTTAAAAAACTCTTTCATATTTCTTATTTCACATTTCTATAAGAGTTTATGAAAAGGTACATAAAAATAAAATGTTGTTCAAAAAATTAAATTTTATAAAATAAATAATTAAGATTAATATGTATGAAGTAAGGGTAATATGATAATTACAAATTTATAATTCTTACTATTCCATTAGAACTTTCAAACAATAGAATGAAAGCTTTTTTCTATTCCATCATTAAACATCCAAACAATAGTACGAGAACTTTATTCTACTTCATCTTATTCTATTCCATCTCATTCAATTCCATTCTATCTATTATAAAACTTTCAAACGTAACCTCAACGTCATTTGTTTTACTTTTATAATATATCTAATCCATAGCGGGATTGACGGCCTGTTACATGTTTGGGTTTTGTTTGATTTTTACACAAATAATTTCAACGAAGTCTCAAAAAGTCACCGGATGACTTTGAAAGTAGGTTTTGATATAGATATAAAAGATAATTTTATAAGAATTTAATTTTCATTTATTATTAATGTAATTTTTTACATTATTATTTAATTATATTTTATTAAATTTAATTTTAAAATTCAAACTCATCTTATAATAGTTTTTGCAAAACAGCCTGTCTAAAAGTAGTTATAAAATGAAATGCTATTATGCAATGACAAATAAACCACTTTACATTGTGACTGTGATATCTTTTAATATATAAAAAATAATTATCATGGCGGTTTCTGTATGACATTTATGTCTAACTTTGTAATCTATGCCTGAGTCTCTTTGTCGTTTGTCTTTTTTTTTAAAATAAAAAATCTAGTAAGAATAAATTGTCAGGGTTAATGATATACCTAAAATTCAACGGAACGGGACAGGCAAATGCATAAAGCTTTTTATATGCTGGTATATCTTATTATAATAACTGATAGCTTTATTTTACAATAATAACAACTTATATATATATATATATATATATATTTAAAACAAGCTACAAAAATCTTTAATACGTCTTGGTTCTTTCTCTTTCTTAGCCATACGCTTTGTTCCTTGCTGATACGCAACACTTTTGATACTTCATAGCCTTTGGTAGATACGTCTCAAATACGAGAATAGTGCAGTGTCGTCCTGGTCCTGGCCTCGTGGGCAATGGGTATTGATCTTTTCTTGTAATAATAATAAAGGCTGCTTAAGTATTGAAGCCTAGGTAAATCACCTGTTTGGTATATTAAAAATTATTTATTTAAATGGTGTAGTTTTGAAACTATTTATTAACATGAGATAGTTTTTGTCACGTTGGCAAACCATCATTTTATTTTATTTTACTTTTGACATATGTGGTAGTTACGCTAGTTAAAATAGCGCAAGACAGAGTAGCGCAAGTGACATGCACCACACATGTCACCTTACTTGCACTCACTTGATGCACGGATTGACATGTGTCAGTTAACCATCACTTGCGCTAGATGGAATAACGCAAGTTACCTAGACCACACACTTCATGTCACCTGCACAACTGACATGTGTCACATCCTCAACACTTGATTTTCTCGGATTGGATGTGCCCGGAAGTTGGAGGGCGGGAGACGAATTATATGTTGGATTACAATTTGACTCAAAAGAGTCTGTTCAGTTGACCTTGAAATATTATTCTCTAAAAAGACATCAAGCATTTGTTGTGGTTGAGTCTAAACCTACACTATTATATGTGAAGTGTCCTAGATTTGGGGAAGGATACAACTGGTGATTGAGAGCCATAATGGGAAAAAAGTCGAGAAAATGGCAAATTACGAAATATGTTGGTCCTCACACTTGTGTCAATCAGGCTCTTTCTCAAGATCTCAAGATCACAAGAAGTTGGATTTTGAGTTTATTTGTTCATGTATATTAAGTATGATCCTTACTCATTTGATAAATCTTATTTGTTAATATAAGTCAAAGTTAGTATTTGATATGATTTATTTATGTATATTAGGTATGGTGAATGAAGAACCATCGGCAACAATTGCATTAATCAAAGAAAGAATTAAAAGCATGTTCGACTATCAAGTATCGTGCAGGAAATGTTGGAAGGCAAAATAAAAAGCAATTATAAAAGTGTTTGGTGATTGAGATAATTTGTACGAAGTCTTACTTAAACGGTTATAGGTGATGTAATTACAGGTGCTAGGGTCCGTATACAAAATTCAAACAAACGATTTTGTGGTCAACAATCGGGGCGATGATCAATTTCAGAAGTTTCATTGAGTGTTTTAGGCATTTAAACAGTGCATCAATGTTTTCAAATTTTGCAAATTGATTATACAGATTGATGGCACATTTCTATATGGTAAGTATCGTGGTACACCTTTAATTGCCACTTGTGAACACCCAAATTTGTCTGGGTCATTTTAGGAAAATAAAAAAAATTTAATTTAATTTATTTAGCAAAATTAAAAAAAATGATGATAAAAAATAAAATAAAAAGAATAAAAAATGATGAGAAAAAAAATATAAAATAAAAGGAAGTAAAAATGAAAAATGAGGAAAAAGAAAAGAAAAAAGGAAAAGAAAAGAAGTAAACATGATCATCTGAGCCCTTTTTTTTTACCTGATCCTACCCATACCCATTACCTAACTCATTGAGCCGAACCCATAACCTTTCTCCAAGCCTATAACCCATTTTCCCTTCATGCACTCCACCCTATTTCACACAAACACACACACGCACGCTCATGCTTGATGGCCAGCACCTTTCCCCTAACATCTGCTCTGCACCCACACATAGACTCCCACGATGTCACAACATTTTCATCTTCCCATGTCTGTTGCATGCACAGGCAGCGCACGCAAGGTCGCTGCCCCGACTAATATCGTCACCCAGAGAAGGCAAGTTTTGTTCGGCTGGTCAGAGATGGTTTATGCCCCCTGCGCTATCATCAAGGGGCATGGCTTCAGTCCAGCGGATGCTTCTCAAATGGGATATGCATAGGATTATCAGAAGTTTTTGTTTGGCATTGAGGTATTATAAATAGGGATAGAGAGCTCTCGGAAAAGGTTCAGAATTCTTGGCTGCCTTGAGAGCTTCCATTTTCTCTGTGAGTCGTTTTCTTCTGATTTCTCATCATGTTGGAGAGTGAGGGAACTGAGAGGTTGGACATTTTGGAGAGGGGTGGTTGTGAAGGTAACCGAGTTAGGGGACCGAGGAGGCTGCTTCTTTTTTGTATTTACAAAGGCTCACTTCGGTAATTCATTTTTGTATTTACAAATAACCTTTGTTTTATTACATGCCAAACCATGGTGAATCTTTATAATTAGAATTTGGTAAAGGGGCTGATTAGTTTAAGTTCGCATCTTTAATGGGTAATGATTTAGAGATCTATTAAAAGCTAGAAATGTAATGTTATATATGTGTTGGACCCTTTGCCTCTGTTGATTTGGTGATCTATTGATTTGGTGAGTTGAACAAGAGTTTTTTTTATCAAGAATAATCAGTGGTGAAGTTCTCTGTTGCTTCTCACACTTTGTTATTTTCTGTGATTTGGAGGCAAATAACGTTTGGTAATGCTGTAATATGATTGTTTGGGGAGGGTCATATGTAGTTTTCGGGTAAAACTTTCGAATGGTTTTGGGACTGTCACTTGGTTCATGAAATTCGATTTAGGTAAAAATATTTTTTGTATTACTCCCTGTGGTCTTATAGTATCAGTCTCACGACCTTATGAGTTGTCGACTTAGCTTGTTGGGTTTCTCTGAATTTCAACATAATCGGTGCTAATGTTGTTAACTGAAATTGCTTGATTTCCCTCAGTCACTTTCTTGTCACTGGATAAGTTGAATAGGCTAGCATATTTAGAGATGATTTGCTTACTAATTAACACTTGAACTGCATACTCTTTGATTTTGTACTTAAGGTTTGGATGCATTGGCTTTCAAATATAGAAATGAATGGCAGATGGGATGGGATATGTGGAATGAATGTCTGTTGATGTTGATTTTCGTGGGTCTCTATCATTGCTAGACTTATATGTGTTTTTGTTATGGATTGAATGAAATTCGTATGTTGATTGAGATCTGACAGCATTGGCATTTCTCTGCATAAATTGGGTTATACAACTCTAAATTGGGATCTGTTTGTTGCATTAGAAAGCTAAGATGAGAGGCTTACATGTATGAAAATTTCAGTTTTTTCCTATTAGCCAATCATTCCCAATTTTCATTTAAATTCAGTGCAATTTTTTGCATAATTCAAGTGTTTGCAGCATCTGTTTTTTGCATAATTCAAGTGTCTGTAGCATCTGTTTTGTGCATTAGGATCCGTTTGTTGCATTAGAAAGCTAATATGTAAGGCTTGCATGTGTAAAATTTTTAAATTTTTTCTGTGTTAATCAGTACCAGTTTGCACAAAGTCAGTGCTAGTCTTTTGCATAAGTTATGTGCTGGTCCAGATTTTTTTACTTTGTTGGTTGGTACCAGTTTGCATGCAAAGTTGATGTTGTTGTTTGTATATTCTATTTGACTGACAACATTCTCTTCATTTGTGCCTAGTGTTTTTCTTAGGTTTGTTAGAAGCTTTGTTGGTTTGGTTAGGTTACAATTTTGTTTGGCCAGCAACGTGGTTCAATTAGGTTTTACTTGCCATAATGTTGGAATCTATTATGACTTATTTGGTTTTGAGGTCTATGTTCATTGGGTGGTGATGCATGTTTCTTTTGGCTCACATGGTTCTGATTTTTCCTTGGGGTGGCTTATGCAAATTTGGAAATGTTTTTGGAGATATGATTTATTTCTTTAGTCTTATGGTTAAATGTTTAAGTGTCTTTATGGTGCTAATATGCACCAAGTGCTTGGTTTGTGATTTTTCTGATTTTTGAACCCATGGTATCACTTAACTTGTTTTGTGAGTTCGGTTAATTTGGGATAGTTAATTGTTTTGACTTAGGAAATGTTAATATTGATGAAAGTTGGTCCATAGTGGTTGTGGCAGTGTAATAAGTGTGTTTTGGCTTGGGTTTTGACCATACTTAGAATCTAGGGGTCCTTAATGCATGATTGATAATTTAAGGTAATGTTGGTTGGGGGGTTTGGTTCAATGAGATATGTGTAGAGTTGCTATGGTTTGGAAATGTTTGATTCATTTTGGAAATGTATGGAGATTTAGAATGCATGTGATTTGCCCAAGATTCCTGACCGACCGACCCTTGCCCCTTTACATGAATCAGAATCATTACTGACCTTAATCACTTTCCTCTGTCTATAACCGACCGAGCCGAGATACCCATGCCCAAGTTGAGATACCCATGCCCGAGCCGACCTTAATGCATTTTTCCTCCCCCATTATCCTTACCAACCTACCATAAAACATCTCCCTTAGTCGACATTAACCGAGTCGAGCTACCCTTAACCGATCCGAGCTTGAACACCTTCTCTCACCCATCACCTAACCGACCAAGTCAAGCTACTTTTAACCAACCCCATACCTTAAAACACTTCTCACCCATCACCTTAACTGATCAAGCCAAGCTACCTTTAACCGACCACATACCTTAAACACTCATTCTCACCCATCACCTTAACCGACCGAGCCAATATACCCATGTTCGATCCGACCTTAAACCCTTTGCCAAATCCGATCAGATCCCCCTAACTATGCCTTTGCCTAATGGGTTTCGTTCCGATCCCTTTTTCCTTCTATCCCAATCGATTTTGACCGACCAGTTTGTCTCCCTTTGTATTACTAATGGTCCAGTCGGATCCTTCGTGATGTGCTCGGATTTCTGACCGACCAGTTGGTCCTCCTCCCCTTTGTATTGCTTGTGTTTTATTTTGCTTTCTAACTATTAAATATCAATTTTTTAATGTCCATTGATAGTTGTGACTCTTTATGTTATAAACAATGAGTATTAAAATAAGTTGTCTAATGCCACTAACTGTTTTAGCTGTCTTCAAGGACCAAATATCCACTAGACAATATCTCTTTGGGATGGATCAGTGGGCTTAGTAGTTTTCTTTCTTAAGAATAAGTGGTCCAATGCCACAGATTGCTTTAGGTTGTGTTCAGAGGTCAAGTACCCACTATACCTCTCCTTGGGGTGGATTAGTGGATTTAATATCGCCTTCCATCCCGTTTAGGACACGTTTACAAGTTTTTTTTTTTTTAAATAAGTGGTTCAATGCCACAATGTTCGCGCTTAGTTGTTCTCAGGAATCAAGTATCTACTAGACAATATCTCCTTGGGATGGATCAGTGGGCTTAGTACCACCTTCAATCCCATTTAGGCCGTATTCCATTTTTAAGTGGCCAAGGCCACAAGTCGCGTAGTTGTCTTCAGTGGTCAAGTACCTACTGGACATTTTCTTAAGATAGGTCAGTGAGTCTAGTACCACATTTCATCATATCTAGGACGTGTTAACAAATCCCCTTCAATTCACTTCTGTTTTAGTCAAATCAACTCTTAATTAACTCAAAACAATGTTCCTTTAACTAAAATCAACTAACCCACAATCATTTTTTAGAGAAAATTACGTAGCTTTGAATTTCCCATTGTAACAGAGGATACGTAGGTACGCAAGTCAAGCCAAACTTTTAATTTTCACAATTTAGTTTCTCGTTATCTGCAAATAATTGTCTGCACTTGTTTTATTTTCTCTACTTGCTTAAAGGGTAAAATAGATATCGTTGAGGGTATAAAGTTTGCACAATTAGTTTAAGGTAACCGCCTCAATAAGGATGTATCAGGGGTGTAGTGAGATTAAGTTTCTACTATGCATAATCGACTCCCGAACCTTGCTTGGTTTTCATATACCTTTTCTTTCTTTAAAAAAAAATCCATTTTTAAAGGGTTTTTCCAGTCATTTTCTCTACCTAATAAATAATTGGTGGCTACTCCATAGTTTTTCTAAATTATTTTTTCTCTCACCGCTCCTTGTCGCTATTTTCTCTGGTCGCGACACCACTACCCAAGATGGCAACAGTTGTATACTTCTAATTGCATTTTCCATCATGAAAGATGAAACCCTAGATGTTTGATCATGGTTCTTGGCAAACATAAGGCAACATATTACTAGAAAACAAGACCTATGTTTAATATCAAATCGACATGCAAGCATAAAATGGGTAGTCAATAATGCATGACTTGGGTGGCAGCCTCATTACGCATGCCATATGTACTATATACATCATATCGCCAATAATTTCAACAAGAAGTTTGAGAATAGCAAATTGAAAGAAGATTTGATGAAGTTAAGTAAAATTTTAAACTTAAACAAAAAGCAATATTCATTTTTATTTTATTTTTTAACTTTTAAAGCAATCAATACTAATATATAGACCATATTTAACTATTCAAACAAGTTATACTACTGAGTTGCACCTTTTTAAAAAGAATTTGAAAAAAATTCACCTAGTCAAACAAGCAATGCCCTACTTCATGTATGAATGCAGAAGTGCTTGAAAGCCAGCTTAAGTTTTTATTTATTTATTATTAAATGAGTTAATGTTAAATTATTAAAATAAAATAAAATTAGGAGTCAAATATTCATAAAATTTAATTTTAATTTACTATTAACATAAAAAAAATGTATATTATCATTTAATAATATTTTAACACATTATTAAAAAATTATTTTTAAAATAATTGTTATAATAATTAAATTATTTTAATAATATCATAACATATAATTAAATATTAATATAAAAAATTATATTAATAATAAATCAAAATTAAACTCATATTAATATAAAAGTTTTACTTTTATATAATTTATCTCACCATGTATATATCACACGAACGGCGAAATTGGACAACGGAACCGAATCCCATGCCATCAATCTTCTATAATTATCTTTTGAGTGGTGCTTAGGAAGAACTCAGCTTATGCGCTCGAGTTTTCACTGAGTTTTAGTTTTATTTATTAATTTAAAATTTACACATAATTTAAAAATAAATTCATCTAAAGGATAAGAGTTTTGAGCGCCTGTAGGCTATTTTTGGAGAAAGAATAAATTTATATTTTCTTAAAAATTATCCTAATAATTATATTAATTATTTAAAAAAGTATTAATTTTTTCATTCCTAAAATATTAAATATTTGTACTTTTTCATTTATCCCTTTATATTTTAAGGAAAATGCTATATCCTTTTAATATTTTCTTAATTACTTAAATCTAAATTTAAAAATATTAATAATATTTAAAATTAAAAAATTTGAAGTTAATCTTAATAGTTTTTAAATTGAAGAGTTGAGGTTAATCTTAATTTTTGTAAATTTAAATTTTGAACTTCATTTTAATTATATTTTCTTTAAAAATAAATTTTAAAATAGAAACAAACAAATTAAATTAAATAAATTTAAAATTAAAAATTTAAGTCATCCACAAGAAATCTTCGATCTTGTTCACAACTTATGAAAACAAAAAAATTAAACAAAAGTCACCTAATTAAAAAGTAGTTGGAGTTTGTTTCAAAAGTCTCACGGTTAGGAATTAATTTTAGCATGTTTTATTTGACTTTTAAAATCTCTCAAATTATAATTAGGATAAAATTTTATCTTTTAATATTTTTGCCTAAATTATGAGTTTGATGTTCTAAAAGCTAAACCAAATACACACTTTTATAAAATGAAACTTTCTTACTTTAAAAAGCGAGGCCTTACCATACAAATAAATTATTGGTTAGATATAATGTTAACACATTGGGTTTGCACACACTTAGTTATAAGATGACAATACATTAAAATTAAGTCGTACTAAACCATTAAACCAACAAATTAGTAGCGGTAGTGAGTTTTGAGTTTGAGTGAGGAAATAGAGTTTGGTAAGTTAGTTTAGTGTGTTTTGATTAGATTTTACAAATTTAATTTTGGATGAACTTGTTTTTACAAATTTGATTTTAAGTGAGTTTGAGTAAAGTAATTTATTAGAAGTCTTTATTTAGAAATTAATTTTGTTAAATAAATGTTATTTGGATAATGTTGATAAAAATTACTTTTTCATATGTAATTATCAAAAAGGATATGAGTTATTTTGAATTTGATTGTTAATAAATTGATGTTAAAAAGATTGATTATAAATAAATTAATTTATAAAATAAATTTATTAAAAAGTTAAGTTTATTTAAGATATTATAAAATATAATGATTTTGAATATAATTATAATAATATTTTAAAAAATTATTAGGTTATATTTATTTAAATATTATTAAAATAATAATCTAATATTAAATTACAAGAATATTTCTATTAATACACACATAAACAAAATTTCTTTTATCGTAAAAGTAATAAAATATGACTTCTATTCAAACGTAATTTAAGATAAAAATCTCGTTCATATTTTTTATTAAAATTTTACTCAAATAAAATAAAATTCATTTACACTTTGTAAATGGAAGTTTTTTGTCTAGCCAAACATATTGTTAATAATGCCTAATCTTTAAATAAAATTAGATATATATAAATTTGATGTGTTAGGTTTCTATATGAGAATTTCCCTACCATGCAATATCCACAGGTTATAAAAGGAAACGTCATCCTTGATCAATCAATAAATTTGGGCGAGGTTGAATAGGTCGCGTGCGAGAGTAGGATGTGACTTTTAGTTCTTTTATTAAAAAAATATAGTCTAGATTTGAAAATTATAGTTGATATTTCTTACTTGACCTTCAATATTTAATTATTTATACGAAAAGTCTAAAGAGCGACGTCATTTGTTTTACTTTTATAATATATCTAATCTGTAGCACAGCGGGACTAACGGTCTGTTACATGTTTGGGTTTTGTTTGGTTTTTACACAGAAAATTTCAACCAAGTCTCAAAAAGTCATCACATCAAGGTTTGATATCGAGATACAAAAGATAATTTTATAAGAATTTAATTTTAATTTATTATTAAGGTAATTTTTTTAAATTATTATTTAATTATATTTTTTAAATTTAAATTTTATTTTTAAACTCATTTTATAATAGTTTTTGCAAAACATCCTATCTAAAAGTAGTTATAAAATGAAATGCTATTATGCAATGACAAATATACCACTTTACATTGTGACTGTGATATCTTTTAATATATAAAAAATAATTATCATGGCTGCTTCTGTATGACATCTGTGAACACCGTATTTTGTTCGGGTTACTTTTTTTTTAATTATTAGTTAGTTTACAAATTAAATACAAAATTTGAAAAATACAAAAAAAACATAAAAATACCAAAAATACAAATGAATATAAAAATACAAAAAAAGTGTAAAAATATAAAAATACCAAAAATGCAAGAAAAATATAAAATTACAAAATCCAAAAAAATACAAAATCAAAAGAAATAATAAAATAAAAATAAAGCGCAAAATCTACCAAACCAGAACCAAACCCAATCTGCTAACCATTTGGTAAGCCCAAGTTCCTTTCCTTTTAACTCTTCATGGAACAAAACCAAAACCTGGCCCGGACCTTTGCTCCAAATCTGACCTAACCCAGAACCCGATCCACCAAGTAAAGCCCATGAACCCATACCCATCAGTCATTCCCCTATTTCATTCTTTCGAAAAACCTAGCAAAGGGGCACCCTCTGCTCTAGCGCCCTAACCCATGCCCTAGCCTATCTACCTTGCTGCTGCGCTGCACAGCCAGAGACCACCCGCTGCACCGGCCACTCCCAGCAACCCGCGAGCCACGCTGCACCAGCCACCTGCGCGCCTGCCGCATCCTGCACCGCTCCACCATCTCACCTGCTGCGCTGCACCCCGTACTAGACCATGTCCCTGCACCGGCCCCTGTTGCGGTGTCGCCTTGCACAAACTCATCCACACCATCCAGCCACGTCCTCCACTACCTAACAATCCCCCAAATTGCGGAGCAGGATCTGTACGCGTACGGAGCCGCGAATCGTGCCGGGTGGGGGGCGTTGCTGTCCCCCAAAATTTGTTTTTCCTTTTCTTTTTATTTAGTCATTTATTTTCCTTTTTTTAGGGTCTGATTTCTGTATAAATAGGGCCACTTGTTTCGGATAGAGGGGGGTTTTTGATTTCTAGTGTTGGGGGTTCTTCTGGGATTTTAGGGATATTGCCACTGGTTCCGAGAGTTAGGGAGCAGAAAAAACCAGTGCTCGAAATTCACCTGAATCGGAAGACGGGAGCAAAGGCTGTGCTTGCGAGGTTGCATTTCCCAGAAGTCAAATCATTCGGTAACCCATCCAGCTTCATTTGATTATTTTACGCCAAGGATTAATAACAGTCTGTGATTACACATTTTGAATATTGGGGGTTTGTTATACCTTATTGGACTGTTAATTCTATTTAGATCAAGGATTCTTAGTATAGATGTTGATTTAAATTCCATAAACTTTAACAGATGATATTTGAGACCTACTGCTGATGCTTGTTTTTAGTTTTATGTTATTTCGTCATCTTATTTGGATGAATGAATAAATCTGTAATGGTGGTTTGCCTCATGATTTTGTTTCTTATTGTGATAGTTAAGGGTTGTGAATCCTTGGGTAAATTGATTGATGTATCTGTTATGTGAATCCCAAGTTATGGCCTATCCAAGGAAGAAAGGTCAAAATACATCAAAATCCAAAAATTATTCACAATTTGCATTAAAGTCCAATGACGCCCAACAACATTAAACTCATCTAAAATATTAATATTGGGCACAATAAACATCTAATAAAGCTTAATACAAAACTAACATAAGTGTCTCAAATTGATTGATCATTATTACCATTAAAATATTTTTTGTTGGTTAAAAATATTATTTTAAATTTTCTTTTCATTTAATTTTTCATGTTTTATAAAAATATACCTAACAACATAAATGTATATAATTTTTTAAATATATATATACGCACAAAAAATATACTTAACAATATATATATAACATAATTTTTTATATCATTTCATAGAGGATAATGGAAGAATTTAATTAAAATAATAAAGGTAAAAACGAGAAAAAAATAATATGCTATAATTTATAAGCTCAAATGTTACTTTAAGTAGTGTATAAAAAAATGTTATAAGCTATTAAAAAATACTATGAGCTATTGATTACCAAACAATTCTATTTTTTTAAATTTGATATTTATTAACCAAATTTGCTATAAGCTAACGTATTGGAGTGAACCACATGAGATAACAAGTACCAACATGTCATATTTTAAGAATTTGTTATGATACTCTGATGAGTTTGATACTCAGAGTGAGTTGTCAATTATCTATTGACTGTTGTTTTATAATAAATACTTAAAAATTTATTAAATATAAATAAAACTAATAAATATTTGACAATTCATTGTGAGTAGTGAAATCCTAAAAAAGGAAAATATGATGACCAGATTAACCCTCATATTTTAATGTCTTCCGCTTCCGTCATATTGCTTATAAGTAGGCATTTGGATCTGATTATGATTAGTGTGCTCTAGTAAGCCACATGAGCATGCGTCAATAGCTCTTCTGATATCTCTGTCTGTTTCTCTCTTCTCTTGCTTGTCCCTGTGTCGGTTGCTCCCAGAGATGGACTTCGTAAGTTGTGTACTTCTCCTTCTGTTGACATGCGCTCTGGCACGAGCTCTGCATTCAATGCTTTCAAGAGGCAGCAAACCAAACTACAAGCTTCCACCAGGACCTTCCCCTCTTCCCATCATGGGAAACCTCCTTGCACTGGGAAAAAAGCCCCACCAGTCCTTAGCCGAGCTTGCTAAGATTCACGGCCCAATCATGAGTCTAAAGCTAGGCCAAGTTACTACCATAGTCGTCTCTTCAGCGGATATGGCCAAAGAGGTGCTCCTAACCCATGACCAGTTCTTGTCAAACCGAGCCATTCCCCATGCTGTTGAAGCACACAACCACGACAAGTATAGCATGGCCTTCATGCCTGTTTCACCTCTTTGGAGAGATCTAAGGAAAATATGCAATGGTCAGTTATTCTCCAACAGGACCCTGGATGCGAGCCAAGACCTTAGGCGTAAGAAACTGCAAGAACTCCTCAATGATATTCATCAAAGCAGCCTAACCGGTGAAGCAGTAGATATTGGAAGAGCAGCTTTCAAGACTGCAATAAATTTATTATCAAACACTATTTTCTCTGTAGATCTGGTTCAGTCTGCAGATTCAGCAGGAGATTTCAAGGAGCTAGTAGTGAATATCATGAAAGTGATTGGAAAACCAAACTTGGCGGACTTTTTCCCTGCATTGAAGATGGTTGATCCACAGGGCATCAAAAGTCGCCATGCTCTTTATGCTGGGAAGATCATAGACATCTTTCGTGGCTTGGTTGATCAACGGTTGAAGCTGAGGGAAGGCCAAGGTTTTGACACCAACAACGACATGCTAAATACCCTGCTCAACATTTCTCAAGAGAACAGCCAAGAGATGGACGAATTGAAAATTGAACATTTATCCCTGGTATTCTCATATCCTCTCCCTATTTTTTGTAGTCTTATTACAATTGATGATATGATATATCTACTTTAGATTTAGCAGTAATGATCTGATATTGATATTACAATTGCTGATTTTTTTCACTCAATAATTATGGTTTACTAGACTCTGTTTGTTGCGGGAACGGATACAATTACATCTACATTAGAATGGGCAATGGCAGAGCTACTCCAAAATGCAAAGGCTATGTCAAAAGCAAAACAAGAGCTTGAGCAAATTATTGGTAAAGGTAAACTTGTTGAAGAATCTGATATTGCTAGGCTCCCTTACTTACAAGCAGTAATAAAAGAGACATTTCGATTGCACCCTCCAGTTCCATTTTTAATTCCTCGAAAAGCTGATATAAATGTGGAAACACGTGGTTACATCATTCCAAAGGATGCACAAGTGCTAGTTAATGTGTGGGCTATTGGTAGAGATACGAGTGTATGGGAAAATGCAAATTTGTTTTTACCAGAGAGGTTCTTAAAGTCGAAAATTGATGTTAAAGGTCAGAATTTTGAGCTCACACCATTTGGTGGTGGACGGCGAATTTGTCCTGGCTTGCCGTTAGCTATGAGGATGTTGTATTTGATCTTGGGTTCACTGCTTAACACTTTTAGCTGGAAACTTGGAGATGGTATGAAAGTAAACGATATGAACATGGAAGATAACTTTGGAATAACCTTAGCAAAGGCCCAACCCGTAAGAGTTATTCCAGTCAAGATGAACAATTAATGTCACAACCTTAACAAAGGCTCAACCCGTAAGAGTTATTCCGGTCAAAATAAACTAGTAATGTCACGCGCTTCCAAGTTTGTGATGGATATTTTCTTGTCTATTGTACGAGAAGTTCTTGTATTAATATTGTTGCCATGGTGGGTATATTTTACAGCTATGCGTAGGACTGGTATAAAAATTATTATAAGCTACACACATGCTGTGAGTGCCCATCATGAAAACAATGACCAAGTATGTCAAATTGTACCACCATATTTACTTCAATGTAGTCAATCCTTGTGCAGTATTAACGCAGTGGACAGTGTCCAATGTCTGCAATGACAACGACATATTAAACAATAGTGTTGCACTGCACAAGGTCCTGTTCTTTGAATTAGTAGCCAGGTGAATGGCAACGACAAGGCCAGTTGTTCTTGTTCCTTTGTTACATTCACTGCTGTGCCTCGAATGTGACTTGGTGATTAGGATTCAAATCTACCGTGCTCTTTTTTTTTTGGCTCATTTCTTATTCTCTCAATGAAATAATGATAATTGAGCAATTTTTTTTTTTAATTGACAATAACTTCTCTTTTTTAATTATCTTTTATTGAATTATTATTATTTAATTAAAGAGGCATGAAATGAAATAAAAAAGAAACAGCAAATTTGTTTCCAGTAAATAAATGCACATGTCTGCCAAATAGAAAAAACAAAACAACCAATAAATTTATACACAAAATTTAACTCTTAGTGATTGACGCAACTTTGGAATTGATATTGAAGACCAAATAAATCTATTTATCTATTATCTTATAATAAAGCGACTGCTTCTAGTGCCATATGGTAATCCTGATTTCAATTCATTCTCAATTATTGCTTCCTTTATTGATATTTCTCCTAACAATATTCTCCTCACATTCTCAAAAGAAAAAGACAAAGGGAAAAATCAAAAAGGAAAGAAACAAGCAATAGAAATAGAAACGCAGCAATTAGGGTGCAGATTTTCTGATTGCTAAGATAATTCGGAAAATTGAACAGAGTCAGAGAGAAACATCGTACCAGAATTGCAGAGATTTACTGTTGAAGATGACGATGATGAGGAATGCGTCCTGGGAACCAATTTGTAACCAGTAACAACCCAACCAAACACACTCGTTTTTTTGTTTTGTCAGGTTTTTGTTTATCACTTTTTTCCCCCTCCACGGCCCTGGTCCTTTGTTCTTTTGGTTTGGTTTGTTCATTCTGAGTTGTGCTTTTTGTGACACACAACTGGGCCAACCAGAACTTCATATGTTTTTTTTTCTTTTTTGGGATATACAAAATCATGGTCATTAAAAATAAAAACTTATTTGTGGTACATCTATTTCATTATGAGAAGAAAAAAAAAATGGATATCTATTTTCCATTAGAACACAGGGTATGTGACAAGCGAAGGCTTCTCCTCCCATATTAATAGCTCGGCAATGTTATGAATACATCTCTAATTGAATTTAAACTCAGAGTAGCAGAATTTGTTAGAAAATATATATCTAAATTTCCTAAACCCCATCTTTGTGGCTGTCAATTCTAATTAATTCAATGCTTTCACAACCAATTATCTTCTTTTTTTTTTAAGGATTAATTAGCTTTCTTTCTTCATACGTCCTTATTTAAGTTAACCTTGAAAACATCATTAAGTGAATATAAGTTATATAACTGTTATTTTGAGATATGATGATGTGCCATGATAATAACAAATTCACATATACATTCTCTTTTAAGATTTTTTTTTCTTTTCTTTTTCTTCCTCCATTATTATATGTAACAATAAATAGTGGGTTAAAAATTAAAATGCGAGATTTTACAAAAGAAAACCCTTTGATTGACAGAATAATTGTCCTTCCCAATTTGGTTTTAAAATTAGAGTAGACGTTAACAATGTGCATAAATGGCTAATTTGTCTAATGAACTATTTTACATTAATAAAGATATATATAGAAATAGATTTGGATTCTTTCCTTTTACTCAATAACAAGAAAGAATTTTGTTATAAGAAAGAAAAATAAAGTCATTTTATATAGAAAATTTGTGTGTGTTTTATTCATAACATGATCCTTTGCTTTTATTGAGTAAAAAGAGGACACAAATTTTATAGAAATATCTTCACACAATATTAAAAGTTTAAGACAATAACTACTAGAGAGGAAATGAAGGAAAGCAAATTGACGTTTCATATCCTCTATACTCATGTTACTGAAAAATCTTATCATTCAAATTCTCCTTTTAAATTTCATATACTGGTGCATAAGTCTTGGTTAGTGATATCATGTAAAAAAGAAAAAAACAGAAAACAATTTATATAAAAAGTTGATCTTCAAATTTTTTACCCCCAAATCATACCAATAACTTTTGAGAAAAGATTTTTCTTGAAAAACAAGTAATGAGAAAAAATCATTAATTAAATCTCGAATCTTACCCAAATTACTTTCTTTCTAAATGAAATATATATATATATATATATAAACAATTTAGCCAAAACAACGACTAGTTCTACCAAAAAATAATAACAAATAATTAGTCAATTACTTGAATTAAAATTATGAGTAACAAATTTAGAAATGAGTTTATTCATATAAATATATATATTTAAATTTGTTACCTCTATTATTTTAAAGGGATTGTCAAACTAGATCAAAGATGCTATGCATGTCCCGAACTTAAATTTCAACCTACCTTGCGGGTACCTAATCTGTCCCAACTCGTATGGGGCGGGTTTGAAACTCGTCCCGTAGTAAGGATAGAACGAGGTAGGTTTAAATTGTGTTGTGAGGCGGGACGAGTTCGAGTTTAAGGTTTATTCGCCCTTACTTTACCTGCATCCCAATTATTTTACAGAATATGTTTTATACTTGATGTAACTTGAGATTTTTTATGCAATGAATAATATTTTTTAATAATTTATATTATATTGTGTATTATATAGTATATATAGGTAAGATTTGAGTTCTATTATTTTTTTGCGTGTAAGGTGCGAGTTTGTATTTACAAAACTCGCGAGGATGGTAAGGGTAGGTTGAAAATTTCTTTAAAGGTGCAGGGAGTGTTAGGGGTGAGTAAAAATCCATCCTTACGTGTCCCATTGGCAAGTTTACCCAAACTAAAAAAAAAAATAAGGACAAACTTTTTACATTTGAAATCTGATTTTGATTTTGAGTTGTAGGCGCGCGAGTCATCATGTTCTTGAACTCCTGGAAACTCACGTTGCCATATCATCTTCTAGCACTCGCTGATGGAGCACTTCTCCTGCCGTCGTTCAGTCCGCTTAATGTCCATGGGTTTTTGATTCTGAATCTGTTCACCCATTGAATTTCTATTGGTTTCTAATAATGTAGCAAAATTTCCCTTCATTTTAAATTTTATATTTTAAACTTTAACTTATCTTATTGTTTATTTTGTTATTTATCTTTATCATACTATTTTGATTGATTATTCTCTTTGTAACAATTTTCTTTTATTTAATTAATATTTACGAAATAAGATTAGTCTTTCACCCACATTTTCAGTTTCTTGCTTTCTGATACAGCTTCATCCGGTTGCCCTTTGTGGACTTCATTTTCACAATTGACTATTGCAGCATCTTCCCCATACAACATCTCCCGCATCATTGCTGTAATATCCTTCATAAATTGCTCCATTCTTGTAAACCTTGCATTCATGGAGCTTTCACAATCTTTGAGTTCTTGCACCCATTCCTCTAAAAACTTCTCCATTCGATAATCAGTCCTTCTTCTTCAATTTATTCCTCCTACACATATGAAAATCGAAGCACTATTTCCATTACTTTAACGCTATAAGCCCTATTTATACAATTAGCACCAATTAACTTGCTAACTATTTAGCTTACTACTAGTAACTAGATTAACAGTAACTAATTACAAATTCCTTTGACAAGTTCAGCACCTTATTTATATATATATTTTTAAAAAAGGCATTCCGTTTTATTCATAGTTAACGATTCAACAATAGGATTTGGATTTAAACAACAATTATTTTATTGGATACCTCAATAGAATAGTTGTTTTGTACAACACGTATGATAATGGATTTTTGTGGTATATCGAACTATTTGATCTTTAATTCTAAATTTTATATATATATATATATATATATATATATATATATGTGGTGAGTTTCTCCTCTGTAATCCTAGATGCTCACCACGTGAATGAGAGAATAATGAAGATTATGCCAAAAATCAAAGCCAAAGCTTTGTGGTGGGATATGGTGGGTCAGGAAATCTAGAGAATAGCAAATTGAATAAGTCCACGTGATAATCTTATCACTAAAAGAAGCCGTGGGAAAGAAGGAAGAATAAGAGATGAGAGATATTTAAAAATTTTAAAATAAAACCCACCTTAAAAAGAAGGCAAATCTCGAGATATTAGTTATTGAATAACTAGTTCAACTAAGTTAAATTACATATAATTAAATATAAACAAATATTATTTTCATATTTGTGAGGACTTTTTAATGTTCTAAAAACAATATAATAGCTCCTGGCCGACGTTGCCTTCTTTTTAAGGTGGGTTTTATTTTGAAATTTTTAAATATTTCTTATCTATTATTCTTCCTTCTTTCCCACGGCTTCTTTTAGTGATAAGATTATCACGTGGACTTACTCAATTTGCTAATCTTTAGATTTCCTGACCCCACCATATCCACCACAAAGCTTTGGCTTTGATTTTTGGCATAATATTTATTATTCAATCATTCATGTGGTGAGCATCTAGGATTAGAGGAGAAACTCACCATTTATATATATATAATATGTATATGTAAATATTAGTATATCAAATTTTAACTCAAATTTAAATATTACAAATTTCATAACTAATGCAATTTAATGTCATACATAAGCCATAACAGGAAAAAGTCCAACTCAATTACTCATAGGTCCTCATTCGTGCCCCACTACAGCAAATTCAAATATAGGAAGTGAGAAATTTTGCACAATGAAAAATGGTCTTGTGACCTGTCCTAAATATATGCCAAACTGGGTTACCAACTTGCCATTGTCCAAAACCAGTTACCCTAACCCGGAAAAGCCTCATCCCAATTTATCATAAATCTTAAAAGCGTAAGAACTTCAGTTCAAAATATACTTTTAACACTTTTACCTTTCAAAAACGTTTTTTCATATGCTTTTATCAATTTTTGATTTTACTTAACATCTAATAAGGTTTTATATCTTAAAAATGTAAAAGCGTATGCTTTCACGCGGTGAAACGCAATTTTAACAATCATGGTTAAGAGTTTAAGACCAATCTCATTACTAGTTCTAGCACGGAACCTATACAAAACATAGACTTCAACAACCATGCCTTGCAAGCATAATTATTAAAATTGGCTCAATCGTAGACTCGATCGAGATATTGAGTTATTGGATTACTAGTTCAACTAATAAATCATTGGTTAAACCACATATAATTAAATATAAAGATATATTTAATAAAAATAAAAATACGTTAAAAATAATAAATTTATAAGACTATAACACAAATAACCAACACAATTTTATTAGCCCTTAATATAAATAAATATTGTTTTCATATTTGTGAGGACTTTTTAATGTTCTAAAAACAACATAATAGCTCATGGCCGACGTTCAATGATTGGGCCGATTTTAATAATTATGCTTGCAAGGCATGGCTATTGAAGTCTATGTTTTGGCTGTATGGGTTTCGTGCTAGAACTAGTAATGAGATTGGCCTTAGACTTTTAACCATGATTATTAAAATTGCGTTTTACTGTGTAAAAGACGTTTTTAAAACATGAAATCTTATTAGATGTTAGGTAAAATTGAAAATTGATAAAGCATATGAAAAAACGTTTTTGAAGGGTAAAAGTGTTAAAAACGTGTTTTGAGCTTAAGCTTTTATGTTTTTAGGATTTATGATAAATTGGGTTGAGGCTTTTCTGGGTTATGGGTAACTGGTTTTGGACAATGGCAAGTTGGTAATCCGGTTTGGCATCTATTTAGGACAGGCTGCAAGACCATTCTTCATCGTGCAAAATTTCTCACTTCTCATCTCTGAGTTTGCTGCGGTGGTGCACGACTGAGGACCTATGAGTAATTGAGTTGGATTTTTTTCGTGTTATGACTTGTGTATGACATTAAATTGCATAAGTTATGAAATTTGTTAAGGAACAATATGGAACAAATGATTCTTAGAATTGTGTTCAAGTCATCATTATTTTCATTGTATGCATTAAAATGGTTTATTAGAACACAAAGAATGTCAAATCAGATACATTTCAGATCTTTAAAAAGAAATGTTTAATCTTGGTAACCCCATAAAGCCTTCTTAATCGAGACACTGTAGTTTCAACTTCCAGGAGTTAAGCTATTCAATCAATGTGAATCTGCCAGGTAGCAACATGGCCACCAGTCATCTTCCTAGAATCCAATAATCAATGCTTACATGAAATCATCCTCCAGTTCCTACAATGATTTGTTTGCTGATGCAATCTGTTTATTGGATGTCATATTTTCTGAGACCATCAAACCCTTGTAGCTCTTCAGCTCTGCTTGTTTCTCCTTTTCGAATCTTTCCAATTCCACATGGCGATTCTGCACATAGAAACAAGTGGTTAATTAAATAAATAAAACAATTGTTCAATGAAAATATGTTTTCACATTTGATTCTGGCATTTGCTATGTTATGCAGTTTAAACTAGAAACCAAGAAAGAAGATATTAAGACAATTCTCCAATTAAATGCATATTAATGAAATTTCACATATGCTACACCTCAAAGAAGACATTTAACTTTTATCAGATAAATTTTGCAAAGGCAGATAGTATGTAATGCCAGAGGATAAGACAATTTAGTGAACTATGCCTTGAAGGGTATGGATCATGCCACTAAAAAATATAATGGACAACATGAAAACTATCATTTATTGATTCATATAGATATAGAAGTGTGACCACTGGTCAAGCTCTGGTAACAGAGGTACACAATATACTATTAGAATCTGAATCTGATATGCAAAATCTGTTGTGTAGATAGACTTTTGGGCATGAATTACAAAAAGGACAATTCTGCAATACTCACATTTTCTCTCAATTGTTGTTTTCTCTCAGTTCTTTCTACTGCATTAACTGCTCGCTCAACTATAGTGTACATGCATATACATATCAAGATCAGATAAGTCAAATCAAATTTGCAAGCACATGTATGTATACATTAGACACTAGAGGGCAGATGGCTTGATATGATAACAAAATGAAAGACATGAAAATCATAAGCTGTAAAGTTGCCTCCCTGTCCAGCAAATAGCATTTTTAATAACTCCTAACCAACAAATAGCATATTTAACTTTTAAAACTTAAATGGGAAAAGAAAATTATACGCCAAATGAAAGGAAAGTAAACTTATTAGTTACCTTTCAAATCAAGTTTTCTTTCCACTTTTGTCCTGTTTAGCCTGTTAACAAATCATTGATCTGCTTCTCTGCTTTCACAGTTTGAACCTAAAATGCATGAAAACCATATAGTAATGTACTGACAATGCATGCATAAACATACGTCCACCCATTCATCCATTCCCGAACCCCCTGCACTCATAAAATAAAAAATCAAAAGCAGAAGAGCTAAAAATCTAAGCAATAAAATCCAAAAGCTCCGCATGAAAAAGAATCTTTACCAATTTTGGGATGTGAAAACCAATTTGACCAACATCCATCGAAGCAGTTTTCTTTAAATTGGACGAGGGAGTGTAAACAATGTCAGTATTGTTCACCTTATTTCCTGCCATGAAAAAGAAGAAGAAAAAAAAAAGGTAAGCACTCAGCAAATAAAATTAGGAGTTGAAAGGAAATACATATATTTCTGAAATAATAATTACATATTTGTATCTTGAAACCTAATAAGAGAAGAGTAATGCTATTTCTTACTAATAAAATTTTACGAAATCTCCCACGAATGACGTCTAACACTCATCTCATAGTTCTTTTAGTTTAAATATAACAAACATAATTTTATTTTATTTAAAAAAAAACTCATTTGAATCACTACCATTTCCACGAAATCAGTTTCGTGATAATTAGCATTTCTTATAAGATAATTTAGTCGTCTGACTTCCAATTGTAAAAGAGTAACTAAAGAAAGCTCAATAAGAGTAACGTGAAGCACTACCTATATGCTTATTGGCTCTTAAAATCAATTAAACTAATACACTATAGGAACAATCTGTCAAGCTTATACCTTGAATTGAATTTGCTTTGGCAAGCTGAGCAAAGTCTCCCAGTAACCCTTCACTTATGTCATCAATAGTCTGACCTTTATGCAGTTTAACATAAACATGGGCTGAAGACATTTTATCAACATGGAACCTGCAATAGACATACTTTAACATTTAACTGCATTTTTATATTTTAAACAACTCAATCTTGATTCTTGACACAGAGAACAAATATAGTATTCCCATAGGCCATAACAGAATTGATTTAATCAGAATCCTGAAGAGCTATTTAGAAAACGAGGAGGGTCAGTGAGGGTTACCATATGTCTTCCTGGGAATTTAGCCAAAACTTTTCTTGCTCCATCTGTAACAATTTCTTTATATTTTTATTTATTTCAATTATTGTTTTTAATTAAAATGTGATATTCTACATGAATTTATTAGAAATGTTATTTGTGTTTTAATCCACTACAATCATAATATATCTTTTTTCCCTTTTGTGTTAACCCTTTCTTCTAAAGTGAATACATTTAAATAAGTAACTAATGAACGGTTGGACATGAAATATACTATATTTTCATTTAACCCTTTTTAGTCTTTACCAAGTATCAAGGGATAAAAATTAAAATCTCTCCATTTTCCCTTTCCTCTCCTTTAGTTTTTCATCTTCCTATTTTTCATGATGCTGAACAATGCTCAACAAACTTGTATGATTTTGCTTATTTGTGTAGTGTAATCTTTTACAATTTATGATTAATCATTTACACATTTATAATAATTACAATAATTTTTATAATATCATTGCTATGCCCGCGCGTTGCTCTAGTTATCATCTAGTTCCTAGTTCAAAATTAAGATAAATTACACACCTTAATAAAAATTTATAATAAAATTATAAATCACCCAAATGATATGAATGCAGATGCCCTTGAAAGGCGGCTTAAGTTTTTCTTCCTTCGTAATGAGTTAATCTTTGAAACATTAAATTCTTGAAGGCTCCATGTCCCGATCATCAATCAAGCTCAAGACTTCTGCATCCTATCTTGAGCTGCCCTACTTCCCGTGTGAATGTGGAAGTGCTTGAAAGGCGGCTTAAGTTTTCCTTTCTTCGTTAAATGAGTTAATCTTTGAAACATTAAATTCTTGAAGGCTCCATGTCCCGATCATCGATCAAGCTCAAGACTACTGCATCCTATCTAGCGCTGCCCTACTTCCTGTACGAATGCAGAAGTGCTTGAAAGCCAACTTAAGTTTTTATTTATTTATTATTAAATGAGTTAATGTTAAATTATTAAAATAAAATAAGTCAAATATTCATTAATTTTAATTTTAATTTTAATTTATTATTAATATAAAAAAAATTATATTATCATTTAATAATATTTTAACACATTATTAAAGAATTATTTTTTAAATAATTATTATAATAATTAAATTTTTTTAATAATATCACAATATATAATTAAATATTAATATAAAAAAATTACATTAACCATAAATTAAAATTAAACTCATATTAATCAATATAGTGTGACACAAATGATAGATACTTAGGCCCCTTAAGTATGTAGTCAGAGGTTTAATTCTTGACTCATGTATATAGAAAAATATCTGTTAGGAGAGGTCAGCCTCTTAAATGGATCTCAATGCCTCGAAGGGATTAGTCCCGTAATCACACGTGGGGATACCCTGAGTACAAAAAAAAATTAAACTCATATTAATATAAAAGTTTTACTTTTATATAATTTATCTCACCATATATATATCACACGAACGGCGAAATTGGACAACGGAACCGAATCCCATGCCATCAATCTTCTATAATTATCTTTTGAGTGGTGCTTAGGAAGAACTCAGCTTATGCGCTCGAGTTTTCACTGAGTCTTAGTTTTATTTATTTATTTAATTAAAATTTACACAATTTAAAAATAAATTCATCTAGGGGATAAAAGTTTTGAGCGCCTGTAGGCTATTTTTTTAGAAAGAATAAATTTATATTTTCTTAAAAATTATCCTCATAATTATATTAATTATTTAAAAAAGTATTAATCTTTTCATTCTTAAAATATTAAATATTTGTACTTTTTCATTTATCCATTTATATTTTAAGAAAAATGTTATATCCTTCTAATATTTTCTTAATTACTTAAATCTAAATTTAAAAATATTACTAATATTTAAAATTTAAAATTTTGAAGTTAATCTTAATAGTTTTTAAATTGAAGCGTGGAGGTTAATCTTGATTTTTTAAAATTTAAATTTTGAACTTAATTTTAATTATAGTTTCTTTAAAAATAAATTTTAAAATAGAAACAAACATATTAAATTAAATAAATTTAAAACTAAAAATTTAATTCATCCACAAGAAATCTTCGATCTTGTGGACAACTTCTGAAAACAAAAAATTGAAACAAAATTCACCTAATTAAAAAGTTGTTGGAATTTGTTTCAAAAGTCTAACGGTTAGGGATTAATTTTAGCATGTTTTGTTTGAATTTTAAAATCTCTTAAATTATGGTTTGGATAAAATTTTATCTTTTAATGTTTTTGTCTAAATTATAAATTTGATGTTCTAAAAATTAAACCAAAGATACAGTTTTATAAAGTGAGACTTTCTTACTTTAAAAAGCGACGCCTTACCATACAAATAAATTATTGGCTAGATATAATCTTAACACATTGGGTTTGCAGACACCTAATTATAAGATGACAATACATTAAAATTAAGTCGTACTAAACCATTAAACCAACAAATTAGTAGCGGTAGTGAGTTTTGAGTTTGAGTGAGGAAATAGAGTTTGGTAAGTTAGTTTAGTGTCTTTGGAATAAATTTTACAAACTTAATTTTAGATAAATCTGTTTTTTTAAATTTGATTTTAATTATAAGTGAGTTTGGGTGAAGTGATTTATTTTTAAAAGTCTTTATCAGGAAATTAATTTTGTTAAATGAATGTTATTTAGATAATGTTAATAAAAGTTACTGTTTTTATATGTAATTACCAAAAAAGATATAAACTATTTTGAGTTTGATTGTTAATAAATTGATATTAAAAAGATTGATTATAAATTAATTAATTTATAAAAATAAATTTGTTAAAAAATTAAATTTATTTTTAAGATATTGTAAAATAAAATCACTTTAAATATAATTATAATGATATTTTAAAAAATTATTAGGTTATATTTATTTAAATATTATTAAAATAGTAATACAATATTAAATTACAAGAATATTTCTATCAATATATACATAAATAAGTTTTCTTTCACTATAAAAATAAAAAAATATGACTTTTATCCAAACATAATTTGAGATAAAAATTTTGTTTACATTTTTTAATTAAAATTTTATCCAAATAAAATAAAATTCATTTACACTTTGTGAATGAGAGTTTGTTTGCCTATCCAAGCATACCGTTAATAATGCCTAATTTTAATGTACTATCATCTTTAAATAAAATTAGATATATATAAATTTGATGTGTTAGGTTTGTATCTGAGAATTTCCCTACCATGCAATACCTACAGGTTATAAAAGGAAACGTCATCCTTGATCAATCAATAAATTTGGACGAGGTTGAATAGGTCAAGTGAGAGAGTAGGATGTGACTTTTTAGTTCTTGTATTAAAAAAAATAGTCTAGATTCGAAAATTATAGTTGATATTTCTTACTTAACCTTCAATATTTAATTATTTATAGAAAAAGTCTAAAGGGCGACGTCATTTGTTTTACTTTTCTAATATATCTAATCTATAGCATAGAGCGACTGACGGTCAGTTACATGTTTGGGTTTTGTTTGATTTTTACACAAAAATAATTTCCACGAAGTCTCAAAAAGTCATCAAATGAAGGTTTTGATATCGAGATATAAAAGACAATTTTATAAGAATTTAATTTTGATTTATTATTAAGGTAATTTTTTATATTATTACTTAATTATATTTTATTAGAATTTATTTTTATTTTTAAACTCATTTAATAATATTTTTTGCAAAACATCCTGTCTAAAAGTAGTTATAAAATGAAATGCTATTATCCAATGACAAATATACCACTTTACACTGTGACTCTGATATCTTTTAATACATAAAAAATAATTATCATGGCTGCTTCTGTATGACATTTATGTCTAACTTTGTAATCTATGACTGAGTCTCTTGATCGTTTGTCTGTTTTTTTTAATAAATTTTTTAGCAAGAATAAATTGTCAGGGTTAATGATATACCTAAAATTCAACGGAACGGGACCGGCAAATGCAAGAAGCTTTTTATATACTAGTATATCTTATTTAAAATATTTTGAATTTAATGTATTATTATTATTAAAAAAGTTATACCATCAATTAAAAAATATCATATTATTATAATAACTGATAGCTTTATTTTACAATAATAACAACTTATATATATATATATATATATATATATATTTTAAACAAGCTACATAAATCTTTAATACGTCTCGGTTCTTTCTCTTTCTTCGCCATACGCTCTGTTCCTTACTGATACGCAACACCTTTGACACTTGATAGCCTTTGGCAGATACATCTCAGATACGAGAATTGTGTGGTGTCGTCCTAGTCCTGCCCTGGCTTCCTGGGCAATGGGCGTTGATATTTTCTTGTAATAATAATAAAGGCCGCTTGAGTTTTGAAGCCTATTTGCTGATACCACTCGCATATTCCTTGTCATTAGTTCTGTTTCATTCTTTTATATGTATACTTATATAAGATATAAGATTCCGGATGTTACACGGAATATGAAAAACATAAAATTAAGGAAATATTACCTCATAAAATTTATAAATAAAATAAATATTTTCTGCTAACCTTAGACCCAAGGAGTAAAACAATGGAAAATAATCAAAGTAAAAGAAATGTTAAACGAAGGCAAAGCATAAAATAACTTTACGTTTTTTTTTAATTTTATATTCCTACCCTATTTTTTTCCAACTTTTTTCCTTCTAGAAAATGTAAGCAACTCTTTTATATTTGAAATTCATTATTTTTTTTCCATTTTGTGTTTTCAATCTTCTTGTAATTCATATAAAAATTAAGTGAAAAGTAATTTTTTGTTGTTTAAATGTTTAGTTTAAAAAATAATATTAAGAATGACATATGAATACTTTGTGAAAAATAGTGTTTAATTTATAAGGATGAACATACACTAATCAATCTTACCTTAATATAGAAAAGGTTGCATTTGGAAAAGAAAGGAAGAACTATAGTAACAATTTTTTATGTATTTAGAGTTGTATTTATTTGGAAGTTGAAAAAAGATTTTGTATAGTTTAAAATGAAACATCTAAAAATAAAAAGTAAATACCATTTGAACTTTGAAGAGTAAGACATTGGGGTTCTGATACTCTTATAAAATTGATGAGACATTAAAAAGTTAAAAACATTGAAACCATTAGCAGATCTAATTTAAAAACACTAAGATTAGCTTTATCTTGTAATGAAATTTTCTTAATTTGATGATGATTGTTCTTATAAACTTAAAATAAGTATAATCATTGGGATAGAAATTTGTCTTCTTCTTTTAAAAATGAATAGAAAATAGAAAATAAATATTTAAATGAATTTTACGATAAAAGTGACACATAAAAAGCAAATGCCTCAATATAACATTTTTTTTAATTTTAAATACATTTGGCTTTTTGATTTTTTTTTATATGTTGATAGAAACTAAATTATTTTGCTAATTAAGTTAGCAACCAGTTCAAAATTACTTTGAATGATAGTGTCTTTTTACTATTTATTCAATTTGTTCCAACTTAAAATATTTTCTCACAATTTGTTGATACCACTCGCATAGTCCTTGTCATTAGTTCTGTTTCATTCTTTTTATATATATACTTGTCTAAGGTCCCGGGTGTTACATGAAATATGAAAAACATAAAATTAAGAAAATATTACCTCATAAAATTTATAAATAAAATAAATATTTTTTGCTAACCTTAGCCTGAATGAGCACAACAATAGGAAATAATCAAAGTAAAAGAAAAGGTTAAAGGAAGGCAAAGCACAACATAACTTTACGTTTTTATTTTATTTTATATTCCTGCCCTATTTTTTTCCAACGTTTTCCCCTTCTGGAAAATGTAAGCAACTCTTTCATATTCGAAATTCATTATTTTTTTTCCTTTTTGTGTTTTCTATCTTCTTGTAATTCATATAAAAATTAAATGAAAAGTAATTTTTTATTGTTTAAATGTTTAGTTTAAAAAATAATATTAGGAATGACACATGAAAAAAATTAGTGTTTAATTTATATAGATGAACATATACTAATCAATCCTACCATAATATAGAAAAGGTTGCATCTGGGAAAGAAAGAAAAAACTATAGTAACAATTTTTATGTATTTAGAGTTGTATTTATTTGGAAGTTGAAAAAAGATTTTGTATATTTTAAAATGAAACAACTAAAAATAAAAAAGTAAATACCATTTGAACTTTGAAGGGTAAGACATTGGAGTTCTGATACTCTTGTAAAATTGATGAGGCATTAAAAAGTTAAAGACATTGAAACCATTAGCATATCTAAGTTAAAGACACTAAGATTAACTTTATCTTGTAATGAAATTTTCTTAATTTAATGATGATTGTTCTTATAAACTTAAAATAAGTATAATTATTGGGTTATAAATTTGTCTTCTTCTTTTAAAAATAAATAGAAAATAAAAAATAAATATTTAAATGAATTTTACGATAAAAGTGACACATAAAAAGCAAATGTCTCAATATAACTTTTTTTATTTTAAATACATTTGGCTTTTTGATTTTTTTTTATATGTTGATAGAAACTAAATTATTTTGTTAATTAAGTTAGCAAACAGTTCAAAATTACTTTGAATGATATTGTCTTTTTACTATTTATTTAATTTGTTCCAACTTAAAATATTTTCTCACAATTTGCTGATACCACTTGCATAGTCCTTGTCATTAGTTCTGTTTCATTTTTTTATACATATACTTGTCTAAGATCCTGGGTGTTACACGGAATATGAAAAACATAAAATTAGAAAAATATTACCTCATAAAATTTATAAATAAAATAAGTATTTTTTGCTAACCTTAGACCGAAGGGGCAAAACAATAGGAAATAATCAAAGTAAAAGAAAAGGTTAAAGGAAGGCAAAGCACAATATAACTTTACGTTTTTTTTTTAATTTTATATTCCTGCCCTATTTTTTTCCAACTTTTTTCCCTTCTAGAAAATGTAAGCAACTCTTTCATATTTGAAATTCATTATTTTTTTTCCTTTTTGTGTTTTCTATCTTCTCATAATTCATATAAAAATTAAGTGAAAAGTAATTTTTTATTTTTTAAATGTTTAGTTTAAAAAATAATATTAGAAATGACACATGAATACTTTGTGAAAAATAATGTTTAATTTATAAGGATGAACATACACTAATCAATCCTACCCTAATATAGAAAATGTTGCATCTAGGAAAGAAAGGAAGAACTATAGTAACAAATTTTATGTATATAGAGTTGTATTTATTTGGAAGTTGGAAAAAGATTTTGTATAGTTTAAAATGAAACAACTAAAAATAAAAAGTAAATACTATTTGAACTTTAAAGGGTAAGACATTGGAGTTTTGATACTCTTGTGAAATTGATGAGGCATTAAAAAGTTAAAGACATTGAAACCATTAGCAGATTTAAGTTAAAGACACTAAGATTAGCTTTATCTTGTAATGAAATTTTCTTAATTTGATGATGATTGTTCTTATAAACTTAAAATAAGTATAATCATTGGGTTAGAAATTTGTCTTTTTCTTTTAAAAATGAATAGAAAATAGAAAATAAATATTTAAATGAATTTTATGATAAAAGTGATACATAAAAAGCAAATGCCTCAATATAACATTTTTATTATTTTAAATAGATTTGGCTTTTTGATTTTTTTTATATGTTGATAGAAACTAAATTATTTTGCTAATTAAGTTAGCAACCAGTTCAAAATTACTATGAATGATAGTGTCTTTTTACTATTTATTCAATTTGTTCCAACTTAAAATATTTTCTCGCAATAGAGGAGAGAGACATTAATAGCAAAGTATGAGTATTATATGAATTTAATTTCAATCCACTGTCAGTATAAAGTTTCTTTACACCGTAATCCAATCATGTGTTGACACATCATTAAAAGAGTTAGACTTTTTAGGTGTTTGTTGTGATAGTCAAACTCTTTTAATGATTTGGCAACACATGATTGGATGACAGTGTAAAAAAAATTTACACTGACGGTGGATCAAAATTAAACTCATATTATATTATAAGGGTTTAATTTTGATCCACTATTAGTGTAAAGTTTTTTTACACTGTCATCTAATTATGTTTTGCCACGTCACTAAAGGAGTTTGACTATCATAACAATTACTTAGGAAATCTAGATATTTAATTATGTGTTAAAATATCATTGAGTGACAGTGTTAAATTTTTTTTTATACTAACAGTGGATCAAAATTAAATCCATATTATAAATATACATACAAATAGTAACAAAATATTCATGTCCCTTGTTTTTGTTTTAAATTAAATTATCATACTTAAGAAGAATATATTAAAATAACAACTTATCACTTAATTCTTTTTTTTATTCTTCTAGATCTTTAAGATCTTTATCTCAGTGATTGAAAGTTGAGAATCAAAAGGTTCCTCGTCATTTATAAGCAAATGATACAAGAGAGCATGTATCCATTTCATATTTATCACAGTTTAGATGAAGAAGAAGAAGAAGAATTGAAAATAATGAGAATGCATTTTGCCAACCTGAGGGATTGTAATTTATAAACTTTTATACAGAGAGACTATTATTTGCCAATTTAAAATTGCGATCATGTTACAATAATTCTTAATAATTTACACACACTTATATATATAATTCTTAATTTATATTATTTACTTTTAAAAAAATTAACAATAAAAAACAAATGTTTGAACTTTTATAATGAAGGAATTTGTGAATTTATAGCTTGAGAATAATGAATTATCAATTTCTTCAATTTAGATTCATACCACTTTACACATTTATGGTTGTTTTGTGGTAATAACTTTTTGAATTGATGAATTCATTATTAATAATGAGATAAATTAATTATTATTATCAATTAATGATCAATTTATTTAGTTTAGGTTTATGCCACTTACACTTGTCAAGATTTTAAAAGATACATTTGTTAAAAATTAACATCTTTAAGATGACACATGTCAAATTTTTGTCTCATAGACTTAACTTATATATATATATATATATATATATATATCCATTCAGATGTTTCCTCCCTACAACTCTTTTCGTATGCCTATGTAACAAGAGTATATGCATGCATTTGGTTAAACATATGAAGGCTAGACATATAAATAACTTTATATCTCTAACACATTTATCTTTAAAAAGTATAAATCTAAGCAGTTGGAGGATATAACAACATTGATAAAGAAATTTTTGAGCTCTATGTCCATGAATTATGTATATTACAATTATATAGAAAATGATATTTTATTTCTCTTTCAATTCCTTTTTGGATTAAATCTCTTTTATTCTAATCCCATCTGATGAATAATATACTTGAAACAACAAGTGCCAATTATTATTTTTGAAATAAAAGGAAACATTTCATCATAATTTTATAAAAATTTAAGATTTATCTTTAATAAAATTGACGTTTAAGAAATGCTTCATCCGTGATCAAATCCCTATACAGGAAATCCACTTTAGAGAAATACATGCTTGTCCATCATCATCATATTGAATTTGAAAGACTTACAAGGCATGGCAGTTGAAGTCCATGTATTGGCCATATGGGTGTGCTGGAACTAGAAATGGGATTGGTCTTAGACTCTTAACCTAACTTTTTTGTTTTTATTTTATCAGTATGGTATCTTTGGGAAATGAGATCAAGTCCCCCCTCAGACTATTTGTGCATATTGTTGACTCAAAGTTTAAACAAATAATTATACTTCTTTAACTACTAAGGTTCTGTTTGGTAAAAAAGTAGTAAATAATGGATAAATTATTTGATAGCGAATGAATTTATAGTGAATTGTGGATAGCGAATAAGCTAACAAATTGAATTTAAATTGTTTGGTAAAATTAACGATTAAACTAACTGATAAATGTAAAATGACATAAAATGACATTTTTAATTAATGCTTAAATTTTTTCCATCAATATTAAATATGAAAATATATTTATTAATTATTTATAAAATAAATTTATGTTATTAAACTAATTATTAAGATATTTAGAAGTTAAAATTTTGAAATTTATATTTTAATAATATAATTTATTTATTTATTATCATTAAAATATTTTTTATTGGTTAAAAATATTATTTCAAATTTTCTCTTCATTTAATTTTTTATGCTTTATAGAAATATATGTATTATAAAAATATAGGTAATAATATAAATGTATATAATTTTTGAAATATATATATGCACAAAAAATATACTTAACAATACATATAATATAGTTTTTTATTTTATTTAATAAAGGATAGACAAAGAATTTAATTAAAATAATAAAAGTAAAAACGAGAAAAAATAATATGCCATAATCTAGAATTTCAAATGCTACTTCAAGTAGTGTCTGAAAAAATATTATAAGCTATTGATTACTAAGTAACTTTATTTTTTAAAATTTGTTATCTGCTAATCAAATCCGCTATAAACTAGCGAATTGGAGTGAACCACATAAAACAACAAGTACCAACATGCTATATTTTAGAGAGTTGCTATGGTACCTTGATGGGTTTGATATTTAGGGTGAGTTGTCAATTATCTATTGACTGTTAGTTTTACAATAAATGATTAATATTCTATTAAATATAAATAATAATTAGTGAATACTTGACAACTCACTCTAGATAGGATATCTTGAAAAAAAAAAGGGTAAAAGAGTAATTACAATATTTTAATGTCTTCCGCTTCCGTCTTATTGCTTGTAAGTAGGCATTTGGGTCTGATTATGATTATTGCTCCAGTAAGCCACATGAGCATGCGTCAATAGCTCCTCTTATGTCTCTGTCTCTTTCTCTCTTCTCTTGCTTGTCCCTGCGTCGGTTGCTCCCAGAGATGGACTTCGTAAGTTGTATGCTTCTCCTTCTGTTGACATGCGCTCTTGCACGAGCTCTGCATTCAATGCTTTCAAGAGGCAGCAAAGCAAACTACAAGCTTCCACCAGGACCTTCCCCACTTCCCATCATGGGAAACCTCCTTGCACTGGGAAAAAAGCCCCACCAGTCATTAGCCGAGCTTGCTAAGATTCACGGCCCAATCATGAGTCTAAAGCTAGGCCGAGTTACTACCATAGTCGTCTCTTCAGCGGATATGGCCAAAGAGGTTCTCCTAACCCATGACCAGTTCTTGTCAAACCGATCCATTCCCCATGCTGTTGAAGTTCACAACCACAACAAGTATAGCATGGCCTTCATGCCTGTTTCACCTCTTTGGAGAGATCTAAGGAAAATATGCAATGGTCAGTTATTCTCCAACAGGACCCTGGATGCGAGCCAAGACCTTAGGCGTAAGAAACTGCATGAACTCCTTAATGATATTCATCAAAGCAGCCTAACCGGTGAAGCAGTAGATATTGGAAGAGCTGCTTTCAAGACTGCAATAAATTTATTATCAAACGCTATTTTCTCTGTAGATCTGGTTCAGTCTGCAGGTTCAGCAGGAGATTTCAAGGAGCTCGTGGTGAATATCATGAAAGAGTGTGGAACGCCAAACTTGGTGGACTTTTTTCCTGCATTGAAGATGGTGGATCCACAGGGCATCAAAAGTCGCAATGCTATTTATGCTGGGAAGATCATAAACATCTTCCGCGGCTTGGTTGATCAGCGGTTGAAGCTGAGGAGGGAAGGCCAAGGTTTTGACACCAACAACGACATGCTAAATACCCTGCTCAACATTTCTCAAGGGAACAGCCAAGAGATGGACAAATTGAAAATTGAACATTTATCTTTGGTATTCTGCTCTCCTCTCCCTATTTTTTGTAGTCTTATTACAATTGCTGATATGATATATCTACTTTAGATTTAGCAGTAATGATCTGATTTTTATATTACAATTGCTGATTTTTTTCACTCAATAATTATGGTTTACTAGACTCTGTTTGTTGCTGGAACGGATACAATTACATCTACATTAGAATGGGCAATGGCAGAGCTACAACAAAATGTAAAGGCTATGTCAAAAGCAAAACAAGAGCTTGAGCAAATTATTGGTAAGGGTAAACCTGTAGAAGAATCTGAAATTGCTAGGCTCCCTTACTTACAAGCAGTAATAAAAGAGACATTTCGATTGCACCCTCCAGTTCCATTTTTAATTCCTCGAAAAGCTGATATAAATGTGGAAATATGTGGTTACACCATTCCAAAGGATGCACAAGTGCTAGTTAATGTGTGGGCTATTGGTAGAGATACAAGTATATGGGAAAATGCAAATTTGTTTTTACCAGAGAGATTCTTAAAGTTGGAAATTGATGTTAAAGGTCAGAATTTTGAGCTCACACCATTTGGTGGTGGAAGGCGAATTTGTCCTGGCTTGCCGTTAGCTATGAGGATGTTGTATTTGATGTTGGGTTCACTGCTTAACACTTTTAGCTGGAAACTTGGAGATGGTATGAAAGTAAACGATATGAACATGGAAGAAAACTTTGGAATAACCTTAGCAAAGGCTCAACCCGTTAGAGTTATTCCAGTCAAGATGAACACTTAATGTCACAACCTTAACAAAGGCTCAACCCGTAAGAGTTATTCCAGTCAAAATAAACTAGTAATGTCACACGCTTCCAAGTTTGTGATGGATATTTTCTTGTCTATTGTACGAGAAGTTCTTGTATTAATATTGTGGCCATGGTGGGTATATTTTACGGCTATGCGTAGGACTGGTGTAAAAATTATTATAATTGTATTGTACCACCATATTTACTTTGATGTAGTCAATCCTTGTGCAGTGTTAACGCAGTGTACAGTGTCCAATGACTGCAATGACCAATGACATATTAACAGTAGTGTTGCATTGCACACGGTCCTGTTCTATGAATTAGTAGCCAGGTGAATAAGATCAATAGCAACGACAAGGCCAGTTGTTCTTGTTCCTTTATTACATTCACTGTTGTGCCTCGAATGTGACGTGGTGATTAGGATTCAAATCTACCGTGCTCTTTTTTTTTGGCTCATTTCTTGTTCTCTCAATGAAATAATGATAATTAAGTAAAAATAAATTTTCCATCTCTTAATTGATAATAACTTTTCTTTTTTAATTGTATTTTTTTACTGAGTTAACATTATTTAATTAAGGAGACATGAAATGAGATAAGAAAAAGAAACAACAAATTTGTTTCCAGTAAATAAATACATGTCTCCTCGGTAGAAAAAAATAAACAACCTATAAATTTATACAAAAAAACCGTTCCCTCTTTAGTGTCAAATTGCATGCCAATAAATAGGTCATTATTTTGCATTCACATTGCTTCTTCTCTCGACTTCGTAATGCTCGGGAAATTGAGGGGCATGCATTGTCTGCAAATTAATAGTAGACATAAACAAAGATAGAATAGCATAAGTAATATTGAGAGGCTCACTTATACCTATTTGGCATGCCTCATTGATTGGAGCAGGATTAGTATCAGGATCATCACTATCATCGCCTCCTAACTCAAACTCTTTATCTTCACTAAATTCACTTACATTGTCTCAGGGGATAGGGATCATAGGACTTAGAGGTCTATAAGGCTCATTATACTTATAAAATTGCTCTACTTCACCAACAAAAGAACCACGATGGGGCTCGTAGGAAATGGGTATGGTAGGTTGTGCATCAGAACAAACATCTTCTAAATCAACATATAACTCAATAAATACTAAATAGTAGGATATTGATCATGGGTATCAATCATAAGGAAACGGGTATGGTAGGTTGTGCATCAGAACAAACATCATCAAATCAAACATATAACTCAATAAATACAATAGTATGATATTGATCATTAGTATCAATTATAACATTGACATTGTAACTTCTGTATTTTATTATGTCACCTACGGATACTGGACATCTGTATTTCATATCACAAACTCTTTTCACTCCATTAACACGTAATCTTGACTCTACCCTTGATTTCAGCTCTTCCAAAGTGATATTTCTTGAAATATGAAAACTTTTAGGATTATCACATTCATAAGTGGCTCCTTTATTAGTTTTAACAATTTGTCCATCATGAAAAACAAGTATAGTAAGCTTCCTATTAATGGATGAAGACATCTGTTAATTAAAACAACAATAACATGGCCATTGTAATCAATCAATTTGAGACACTTGTGTTAACTTTGTACTAGGCTTTATTATATGTTTATTGTGCTCAATATTAGTATTTTAGCTGAATTTAATGTTGTTGGGCCTCATTGGGCTTAAATGCAAATTGTGAATAATTCTTAGATTTTGATGTATTTTGACCTTTCCTCATTGGTTAGGCCATAACTTGGGACTCAGTGATATATTTAAGGTGATCTTGGTGTTTTTGGAATGCTAAGATAAGGCTCTACAAGTTTCATGAAGAACTCAAGAGTTGGATCGGACTTCTAAGGATCCAAAATAGTCCTGCAATTCAGAGTGGGTTTGCTGTCACTAGAATTTGAGCAGTGTGCATATATTATACTATATCGTAGGCTATATGCCTCCTTTTGAGTTGAAACTCGGTCATTGGAAAGATAAGACCCATATCTCCAACTTCACTGAAGACCATTTAGTCAATAGATGTCATTTTATGTATGATTATGAAGCTACAAGTTGGTTTGAATTTGGAAACACGTTCTACCAACCTGACTTGAGGTAGGTGCAGTGTTTTTGGAATATTTGAAGTTGTAAAAGTCCAAATGGAATGAAACCAACGCTAAAAGTTCAAGGAGACAATTGTCTACAACTGTCATGAGACCTCAAAGCCAAAATACATCGTTTAGGGCATGAAAATCAGGTTGGAAGTCGGAGTAGAGTTGCTGGCTAGAAGCCACCAACCATACACCAACCCACCAACCATGCACCAACCCACTAACCATGCATCAAGCTACCATATTTGACAAATTTCATATTTTTACAGCTTGCATTCATATTATTTTCAATTATAAATTGACTTCTAGGATTAGTATAAATAGAATCAATCTCTTTGTATTATAGATCATTCAATTGGAAGTAAGTTTGAGTATTTGTTGAAGAAAGTTTGAGTATTTGTGAGAGTTTTCTTTCTCTTCAGAATTTCATTTTTGTTATTTTATTTATGAGTTCTTCCTTCTCATCCATGGAAGGCTAGGCTCTTATAATCAATCCAAAGGATTAACCATCTTGATGTTTAATTTGGAAATCTTGTTTCGATTGTTCATATTGCTTAATTGTTATTCAAGTTTCTCTTCTTCCTCTTTGATTTTTATCTAGATCGAATTGCTTAATTTGATTTAAATGTTTATGTGATAATATCTTTATTATCATATATTCAAGAGGATCAAAAAGACTAAACAATATATCAAAGTTTTTTGATAGATTGTTTAGCTTGATTAAATTCCGGATCTTAAGTTAATCTATGTTTGGATGGTGCTTACTTTATCTAACCTTAGTTAATCAAATCCTAGATGCTTATCTAGTAGAGGATTCTTGGATCATGTTAAGGCTTCTTGATGTGATCTAAAGCCAAGAACATGGTTAGCAATTAAGTGAATTCATTGTAATCAATGATGGATTAAACTCAAGATCGAAAAATATCCTTGGATTGGTTAATTTGTTAATTACTTTTCTTTAATTCAACTAGTATTTTTTTTTTATAAATCATCAAAACCCCCATTTTTAATTATTTTGATATGATTGAATCTTTGTTTTTGGATCATTGAGAGACAATTCTGTTCATTATCTATATTACAAATTAGTTTGTGAACCGGTAATTTTTATTATTTGACGGGTCTCGACAACCTCTTGTCATTGTCACATTGTTAGTAAACTATAAGCAATAAATCACTCTTTACAAATATTTAAATTATATTACTAAAATACAATTTAATTACCTTTGTAGTATAAGAACTTGCTTCTCCTACGTGGTAAAAGAAAAAAATGTTGGAGGAACAGATGAAATGATAAGAATAACGATGAAAAATAAGAAAACAATGCGTAAAAGAGAAAATTAGTAGCAAGAAATGAGACGGTGAGAGAAAAATTTAGAAGATATATAGACAATAATAAGTCATACGTTGTACAAACAACTTATAGTAAGTCGTAGTTAACCCCAACGACTTAGAGTATTTTAAAATTTAAAAAAAATCGTAGTTTGTAACTACGACTTCCATTAAATAAAAAAAAAACCACTAAACCTATACCGTGTCTAGGAAATACGACTTCAACTAAAAAATTAATAAAAAAAGCCTGACCAAAGTCGTATATGATAGCTACAACTTCTATTAAAAAAAATAAAAAAACAAAATTTCCTAACCCTAAGTCGTATGTAGTGAATACGATACCTTAAGTCGTATATGTAGAATACGACTTCATGCAAGTCGTACCTCTTCCCTACGACTCACTAAAGAATTATTTTACAACCTGCACTATACTAGGAATTTTATTTCCCATCTACACCAACTATGTAAAAAAGCCTTAAAATTTTAAATGCAAATTTCAAAGTTCCATTCATCTATCTTTCTTTCTCTTTTTTTGTTTTGGTACAAAGGTTTCTCTCATTCGGCCTCTGTCTTCATTTCCAATAGTTCAAGCTCTCGAAAGTTTTAGTGTTAATTGTTAAAGTATTAATCACTGTTTGGTAAGTATGAATTTATAGGGTTAAATTGTGAAGAAAGTGCTCCAAGTGAAGTGATAGAAAGAATATGAAAAGGAAGTGTGGAGAGAGAAAGAGAGGGCATGAGATTAATGCCTATAATTTTAACATAGCCGACAAATTCAATGAAGTTTTTTTCTGGTAAACAATTCAATGAAGTTTTAGTAACTCACACAGAGAGATAATAAAGAGAGAAGGGATGGCGGTGGGGCTAGAGGATGATGTCCACTATTGTTTTGAATGTTTTCAAATTTCTTCCTTTTCAAAAAAAATTAATGTGGATTTTACTTTTTTTTTTGAGTGGAAAGGTATTTATTCAACCAAGCTTGGCAACAAATCAAGGGCCAAAGCTTTAGAAATACAATCAGGAGTTTCTTCAAATCAAATATGATCAGGATTGAATAAAGCAAATTTAGCTAAACAGTGTGCCACGTGGTTAGCCTCTCTTTTAATATGTAAACATTGAACTTTTTCAAAAGATTTACTGATATTGCAGCAATCAAAAATGACCATTCCTATGTAAGAGTACCCCATCCTTGAAGACTTCATTGTTTGAACCACTTGTAAGGAATCAGTCTCAGCATGTATATTAAGAAATGATAACTCAAGTGCAAGTTGCAATCCCATGCCCAGAGCCATTGCCTCTGCAAGTGTAGCATCTTCCATTGAGGCAAAATGCATTGAGACCACAGCACATGACATCTCATTTTTATCTCTGATAATTATTCCTGCACCCCACACTTCATCTCTAGAACCTGCTGCATCTACATTTAATTTAAACCAACCCATTGGAGGTAGAGCCCATCTATGATGTTGTTGATGTCTTTGACCATATTTAGTGGTGATACTCTGCCTTAAAGATGATTTGAACTCACAAAGACCATGCCTTTTGAATAGTTTGTTGTAAAGAAATAATATGGATTTTACTTTTAATTATAAACAACTACGTTGTAGAATAAAGAGTAACAGAAACATTAAACAATTACGTAGGGAAGTAAAGTAACTAAAAAATATTTAGATTTTACTTTAAATTATAAAACATATTGTAATATTACTATTTAAACTTAGTGTACTATAAATACCCAATGGCATAAGAATGTTGAAAAGTTATGTACAAATTCCAAATTAATTCATTATAACAGGAAGATACATAAAATTAGAGCAAAAATAAGAAAAGCATAAAAACTAAGAAAATAAATAAAGAAAAAGAAAAATATAAGGATATATTTTCAAATAGTACTTTTTTGTTTTGTTTTAGTTTCCCATAATATCCCCATTTTTAGAAGGCGAAAGACTAATTCTTCAGGCTACTGTTAGGCACTAGAAGCAGAAATCTCTCATAACTGTATTTTTTTCATTTACATTGCCCCAATGATAAAATACTTAAGGTGACCAAGCTATTTTCACTTCAACCAATGCAAGTTAGTAGATTTTTAAATAGGAGTTTTAGGGTATATTATTTTATTTGCAATTTTAATTTTATACAAACTCTATGTAGGGTATGATTATTGTCACAAAACAAAACAATATGAGTAGGAGAATTTTGTCATTGTCTAAAACATATTTGAAAGAACAACAATAATATTTGCACCAAAATTTTACATCATTTTTATATTTAGATAATGATGAAAAAATTATTAGTTAATACAATATTTCATTTGGTTAATGACTTTTAGTAACCAATTATTTACAAACTGATAATTTATTAACAAACAATATACTAAATTAACCAATAATTTATGCATCATTAACCAAGTCAATAAGTAATTAATTATCAAAATCTATTAATCAAATACTATATTGTATTAACTAAAAATTTACTTATTATTAACTAAATATAAAAAATATGTAAAAAAAATATGTGTAAACATTATTTTCCTTGATAAAATGTCTAATATTTGACAATGAAAATACTTGGTTGGGCTGCTTCAAATAAGAAGAACAATATCAATCATTTTATTATTATAAAAAAAAAAGCGAATGTGAAAGAAATTTTGTAGACTATACGCTTAACCAAAATTTTCTAAATTCGAATATATATATATATATCTATATATATATATATAAGTAATATATTACTTTAAAAAGCTAGTTTTATTAAAAAAATTTAATTGATAAATAAAAATAAGTAAATATGCATAAAACATAAAATTAAAATTATTTATAAAAATTTAAAAGAAAAATAAGATAAACATATATAATAAATAAAAATATTAAATATGAAAAATTAAAATTTTCTGTGAAATTCACGCAGGCATTTACTAGTTAAATACTAAAAAGTAGCCATGCTATTTGTTACGAATTTTTCTTCACAAAACCGATCATGAATTACGTGGCATCATCATAGAAATGTTTTGACATTTTGTTTTAGGCAAAAAAGCAAGTATCAGTGTTAGCAGTGCGTACAAGATTTTCGTAACTTTTGTTTCATCCATTCAGCATTTCTCTACTGAAAAAAGGACAATGCGTGGAAATTTTGACCACAATTACATTAATTACAATTACTGTAATTGCATTAATTAGTTTTTTTTATATGTAAATAAATGACTCATAAAAAGGTGATTCAAGTGATAGTAAGTTTGATTTAAGTAATTAAAAGACTTTTATAATATTAAAAATTTAAATTTTAAAAAAAATACTTGTCAACAAAGAAATTATAAACACTTCAAAAAAATTAATCTCAAATCGAAAAAGTATAAAAATATTCAGGCAAAGACAAAAAAAAAAAAAGGAGTAATTATCAGAAGTGACCAAAGAATTACGTAGGTTCATTCTAGTGATCTGCAATACTAGAAACTAAGTAATGTTCTAACCAATCTGAATTTTGAAAGAACTGTGTCCCTACTCATCAATACAAGCAGAACAACGCTAGAGGTTTTGTATTAAAAAAACAAAGTTTCCCCTTAAAATTGATGCATTCAATCTAAGAAAAGCACCGAGAACATTTCTATATCATTTTACAAGCAGAAATGATAAAGTACGAAACATTTTTCACAAAAAACCTTATTACTATGTTTGGGAGAGAAAAAAATATGACAAGGAAAGAGAAAGGAATATAAGAGATAGAGGAAGATTTTCTTTCCCTTACTTAGATGTTTAAGTAAAAAAAATGAGATAAAATTCATTCTCTTATTTGAGAATTAAAATTAAAGTAAAGAAAAAAAATAAATTTTAAAATTAAATTTTTAATATATTCCTTATATTACTAACCTTATAATACAAATACAAAGTATAAATATAATTTAATTAAAAATGAATCTACTCCCCCTTTTTTTGAAAAGAAAGAATTTTTGAATTTCTATACTCTTATTTTTTCATTAAAAATCATCTAAAAAGTGATTGAAATCATTTTTTCCTTCTTTTTCTCTCTCTTTTCCCTCCTGACCTACTTCCAAACCATACATACGAATTTATCAGCACTCTACATCATGAGTTTATATTTTTTAAAATTTTTAATTGTTGAGTAAAAAAAGTAAAATACATGAACTACGTCATTCGTATCAAGTTTTGTAGAATTGATTTCGTGACAAATATTGTGCTCTTTTACAAGCTTACACCCCATATTAATCGTTCGAACACAACTTGATCTAGCTATAAGTGTAGTGTGGGAGCTTGATATAAAATTTTATGGGAATTAGAACGAATGCTCAATATATAAATTCAATTTACAATAACATATATTTTCTAACATATTTATGCTTAAATAAAAGTATTAAAAATCTAATACCACAAAAAAGTATTAAAAATCTAAAATTTAAAATAAATTATTAAAACAATTTTTACTAAAAGATAATTAAAAACTAGAAATTACTTTTTAATTGAAGTGCTTCTTTTTTCTCTTTCAATGATTTGAAATTAATAATAATTGAATCAGAATTAAAGTGTTTTACCTTTTTTTTTGGTTAACAAAAGTTTAATGAGAAGAGAGGTTGTCTCAATCTAAAGTTAAGATATGTTACAAATCTCAACAAGAGCTTACAATAATACTTACAGATGACTTACTAATAAAAAATTAACATGAATCAAACTCAAAGCTTTTCAGTCAAAACAATTTTTTACTATTTTATTTTAATGCAATCATCTTTCATCTTATTTCTCAACCTTGTCTTAATTATTTTTATTATTGAAAAAAATATAGTGTTTGTTATAGCTGTAGAAGTTAGAAGATTCAAAATATTTTTTTTTTAAAAAACTATTTGGTCTATATATAAAGTGATGTGAAAAAAGTTGTGCTATAAAATAATGTTTAAGCAAGTTCAATTAAAACTTGGATAGGTTGAGTGTAACTTGAATACCATGATGTGTACATGTGTAGAAGTTGTATGCATAAGGAAGTGTGCCAATAAGGCAATAACATACCATAAAAATAAAATTGAAGCCGATTACTGTGTAAGCAGCTGATTCAATAGTGAAAAAAAAAAAGTTAAAATGCGGAATAATGTATTTTGATAAAGATAATGATCATTTGGTACGGTTTAAAAATTAATTAAGTATTTAACTATATTAATTAATAATTTACATACATTTAATTAATAATTTATTTTTATTTTAATACTTAATACGTAATTAATCGTATATAAATTATTAATTAATATAATTAAATACTTAATTATTTTTTAAAATAAATCAAACAATTATTATTTTTACCAAATTATATTATCCGGACATTTTCCAAAAAAAAAAAAAGTAACAAGTGATGTAAGTACCAAATATAATGTGAAAATAATATTTATTGTGTTACTTAACTTGACACTTCGGTAATGGCACATTGGCACACATGTTTCCACTGGCGCAATTTCAAATAAGAAAATCGAATCGATTAATCATGTTTCCACCGGCAATGGCACATTGGCACACAAGTGGTGGCACTTGATAGCTGGGAGGGAAAAGGTACGAAAGAAATTAGGAAAAAGAAATGGAAGAAAAGTTAACGGGGTTTCATTCAGTCTATTGTGTGTTGCGATGATTTTTTTTTGTTTTTTTAACCTATCAATAATATATTAATATTTATGAGTTAGTGCCCTTTCATGGATTTTATTTTTGAATAAGTGATATGGTATTTTTATAGTTGTGATATTGAGAGTAAGTTGTCAAATATTTATTTAATATAAATTTTAAAATAAATGTTTAAAAGTCTATTAAATATAATCAATAACTAACGAATGTTAAATAACTTACTATAGGTACCGATATTCGAAACAAAAAAGATGAATATCAAATTAATGTCTAACTTCAAATAATTTATTTATTAATTATAAATTTTTTTCTCTAAATCTTACTATTTATATATATAATCATTAAGTGAATACAAAATCATATAAGGTGAACAGAATTTGTTTTATTTTACTTAATGATGAATATGAAATCAAGAGAGCAATAGAGTGTTATCTATCGATTTAGGATATTATTATGATATTTATTTTTTTTTTAGAATATTAATATTTAAAGTGAGTTATTAAACATGTATTAGTTGATGTTTATATTTAATAATTTTTTAAATATTTATTATAAAAATACTTAACAACTCATTCTAAATATTATACTCGTAAGGGTATCCTACCAACTCTCATCTATTTAATTATTATCACCAACACACAGCCAACCTTTTGCTTTAAATTAGAGGTGATCATGGCCTCTTTATTGAGTTTGGGCCAAACTTTACATGGAAAATGCTTTACATTGTGTTTAAAATCATTAAAAAATTAAATTGATTTAATTTAAAAATTAATTATCATGTTTAAAATTTATTGTAAACAAAAATATTTAAATTAGTTTACAAATTGATTTTTAAATTTGAAACACTTTAAAAATAAATGAAATTAATTTTTTTAACTATTTTACTTTATTATCCTTACTTAGAATAGGTGAAGAGTAAACTAACTAATAAGTTCAAAATTATTCAAAATAAATGTAACTAAAATCGAATCAAATCTATTTAAAATTAATTAAATTTGAATGAATTTTTAAACACACAACTTAAATTAAAAAATCTCAAAATCAAAGCAATTTTTATTTATTTTTTAAACAAATAATTTCATTTATAAATCAATTCTATTCTATTCTCAAAGTTTGTAATTCCAAACATACTTAAGGACCGAAAGGTCTTCTGGATTTCATCCCAAGCAGGAAACAACGTCTGCATTGGTTCCAAAGAATAATAATGCAAGATTGATTAGGCGAGATGGAACAGTACAATAGAAGCCGCATGCCATAATTTATGATTTACAGTTACTTGACTCAAACCCCTACACTGGCTTAATTGTAACTCAACTAGTTAGCTTTCTAATTAACCTATTTTCTCTGATGTGCGGTACCATAAAAAGGTTATGCTAGTAGTAGTTAAGATAGTTTAATAGGACGCCAATTAGAATATCAGAGGATCCTAGTCCCACGACATTAGAATGGAATGCCACTGGAAGGAACCAAATATAAATTTTGAACCTTCATAGATTTATATCAACTTTTTATTTAGAAGTTGTTTATGTGTGCATGCTTCGGATTGAATCAAGAAAGATTTATCATGCATTAATCTTCCAAGGTCAGAAATATGAGATGAAGAGTCAAATATACAAGAGTCAAAATCAGTAAGTAATTATACATGTAGAAACTAGCAATTAGAAAATGCTAAATCTTATGAAATTATTTTCATAAACCGACACACGAATCAAGAATAAAAGGTAGTGTGTGATAGTAATTAATCACTGTAGTGTGTGATAGTAATTAATCACTTGAGAAGGAAGTTAAATCAAGGGTAACCAAAAACAAAATTTTTTGCAAGAGAAAAAAACTTAAAACAATAGTAGAGATAAGTTGGCTAGTTAGTAATGATGAGCTAGCTTATCAAAGTGTATAATTCAAAACTTAAACAAAGCATGCTCAAACAAGCTTAAACATTAATAAGTAGACATTCACACACAAAAATAGTAAAGAGAAAATTTAAGAGAGAGCTTGCACAACATAGTTTATACTAATTCGGCTCAATGTAAAACTTACATTTAGTCCCCCAGCAAAACTAAGATTTTTTACTATCAACTAAATGTTTGTTGATCCACCATAACCTCTCTAAACTAGAACCGAGTAGTTTTGATCAACCTTAACTTCTTCAAGCTATGAAACAATACACCTTCACTAAGCTTTACTAGATATCAAAATAAAAACTCTCTCACAAAGAGTTGGATAAATAAATACAAGCTCAACTCATAATTATAAGATGATTCTCAGAGAGTAAAGCACAAATGATTCTTGAAATTTTGTTTTTCTTTTCTTCTTCCCTTCTCCTCATCCTCTTGATTTTTTTGGAAAATGATGGGTATTTGTAGGCAAGATCAAAATTTTGAACATCACAGCAACCTTGCTTTTGCAGAAAAGTTTCTCGACATTATTTGGATGTGTATTGTCCATTCCTCACTTTTCAAAATGACCCTCTACTATTCCAAACATGTCTTGTACTATATTGATCAATGCAAAAGATATTCTAACAGTTATTAGCAATTTGAAGTCATTCATAGCTTATTTGGAGTTTGAATATCAAAACAAAGCATTATGAATTCTTGACATGAGCTAGCTCATTTTTGTTCATGAGACGGTTTTTCAATGTATTCTAAGAAGCTGTCGACTGATATGAGCAGGCTTATCTCCATCATAAGTATGCTCATTCTTGGTTTTCCACATGCTTCTCCAGAATATGATTTTAATTGTAGCATCTTTAGAATATGAGACTTCTCATCTTCTTTCATGAGATAACTTCTAATCTTCTTCTTAAGAGATGACTCATGTCTAGTTTCTTCAAGTATCTTCCATTTTGTTTATTGGATAGCAACATGAATCTTCTCACAATTTGATAGTAGCTGACTCATGCAGGCATGATAGCTGACTCATGTAGGCTTGAGGCTTCATATAATCTAATAACAGATTACTCATCTTTGATAATTACTCTTCTGTACTTTGAGAGTTTTCATTTAAAGCTTTTGATAAATCTGCAAAATAAATTTTCAACTAAGATCAAGTGTTAGTTATCCTTGTTAATGATAAAATAATGTTTGTAATCATCATAAAATAAATTATAACAGAAAACATTGGGCTAACATTGTGTTTGCCTTATTGTTTTTGTTTTTATTTTTATTTTTTACTTTAATACATTTTCTTTGTGATAAAAAGAGACAACTGTAGTGTGCCATCCGTGAATGGTTTCATAGAAAAATGCTAGTGGCAAATAGCATTACTGCAATCAATTTAGCTTAAACACCCAGTTCAATGAATCAGCGAATAACAAATTACTTGCCTTTATGGCCCATAATCAAAACCCCGTGAATATATACTGCAGCATCTAGATACTCTAGCGAGAATTTAAGATAACTGACAGTCAAATGACAAACAATTAGTATTAGAATTATCAGGGGAAGGTTCAACTATCATTGTCATCTTTCTACAACTTGTGTAGAGAATTGGAAAAGGACATTGTTAATTTGAAACATAACATTTTATTCAGCAGATTGATAAGCTATCAAGATCCACAGTTCCCAAGGCTTCCGTAGGAGTATAATTAATCAAATCATCCAATTCATGTTAATCATTTTCTCAAACAAGGCCCCTATAAGACAATATTTTGAATCATATTTGAATGTTCGATAATATTATCACTCACCAGATATTCTATCACTTTTATTGTTTTCAAAGAGGAAATCATAATTGCTGAAGTATACACTCCAAATAACCAACATAAATCTGACACATATTTGATCCTTCCCCAAAGTATTATAAGTACATTCATCATGCACAGATTGTAGAGAAAGGGATATCATTTTGTGGTTAATATTTTAAAAAACTTAAGGCAACCGCTGTCAGATCGCTAACTATATCCAATACAGCAATACTCGTGACTTGTGATCTTCCTTTCATGTTCCGGGCAAAACTAAAAGATAAATATACATATCAGCACCTTTAATTCTCATATCTAACTATACCACTCTCACGATACACAAAATGGTTTGTGTCAGAAAAAAAATATCACCCGAAAATCTCGATCTGGTAGTAGGAACTCATTCCTTTTCAATTTGTTTGACAGAAGCTCGTTAGTGGGGAGTAAAAGAAACATTAGCCCAAAGCTAGAAACAATTCTTATCTTTCTGCTGAAGATATTGTCGTGTTTGAGTGGTCTGTTGCTTCTTTCTCTAATTGGTTGTTCAGAATATTTAAGATATCATTTGGTGGACATCTGTCTGCAGGGTTCTCTGCAGATGTTTGGCAGAAGCATTCAGGCCAAGAATTTGTATAGAAAGACTCTGGTGAGACACGCTTATGAGGTTCACCAAAGTTAGTTTTAAGCATGACTCTCCTGATAGCTTCCTCAAAACCTGCCACCCGCCCATTCTCTCTATCAATAAAGATTGGAGCAAGAGCTTTTCTATCAGGTCTGATCGTAGTCCGGAAGCCATAATAAAGGCGATGTCCAAGGAGATTGTTTGCAAAGTTGCTTGGGCCATCATATGTTGGCATGAAAATGTCAGAAAGAAGACAGACCATGTAATCCACAGCAGAACCTGCCAATCCCCTAGTATTCTCAACAAATTCTTCAGAGGGCTCCACAGAACTATGATTCTCAAGTCGAGGGAACAAACTCCCAAATGGCTTCATAAATCGATCCCCACCAAACAGCTCACCAGCTGCTAGATATATCCTGGTAGAATTGTCAAAGCCCATTGCACGCAAAACAAGACCAACCTGCAATGAGAGACACATTAATATCATAATCTTCAACAAGTTTGGAAAGCCTAATCACCAGCATGTATTTAAAGGTTATTCCCCTTTTTCCCACAGCCTGAAAAACAAGTTAAATGACAAGGAGAAGCAAAACTATGGTTTACCTCCTCAGGAGTCAATGGGCATTTCCCAATGGCCCTTCTTTCATTATAGACAAGTCTTTTAGGTGCAAAATTTTCTTCTCGATACTTTCTCAAAATCTTTTGCTCTTCAGGAGTAAATATATCGAAGCATCTACAAATCATATTCATATTCAACATGAGTAACTTACAAAAAAAAGCATTCTCATTATGTTTGTGAAAAAAGTGAGTTCATTTGTCTACCAATAAAATAGATTCTACTCTTGGATCAGTGCTCATTGTACATGCTAATAAGAAAATTATCACTCAAAATATAGTAGGAGATATCCCTGGCACATATCTATGAATTTAATGAACAACTAGACTATTAACAAATGCAGTCCAGCAGAAGCGATTGCCAGAACACTCAACTTCTTGAACAAGTAAATGCTCCACACATCTCCATTTATAGCAGACTTCATACTTATCAACTCAACTGGAAGTACTCTCATTTCACCACTTCTTATACAAAGGAGAATGCTGCATCACCTGATGCACTGTACCACACCAGAAATAGAGTAGCATGCCTTGCATTTGTTTTCATGAGTCCCATAACAACTAACAAGTCTTATCCTACTACGTGGAGTCGGCTATATGGATCAATCGACACCATTGGCTCTATCAAAACCACTAACAAGGCTAAAATTGCATTGAAGTAATTACATTATCCCTGATCAATCAACCATTACCAATTCCTAAATATGTACCTGATCAATCAATTTGAGACACTTATGTTAGCTTTGTATTAGACTTTATTAGATATGTATTGCGCCCAATATTAGTATTTTAGATGAGTTTAATGTTGTTGGGCTTCATTGGGTTTTAATGTAAATTGTGAATAATTTTTGGATTTTGATGCATTTTGACCTTTCTTCCTTGGTTAAGCCATAACTTGGGACTCGGTGATCCATTTAAGGTGATCTTGGTGTTTTTGGAAAGCTAAAACAAGATTCTACAAGTTTCATGAAGAACTCAAGAGCTGAATCGGACTTCTAAGGGTCCAAAATATCCATGCAATGCAGAGTGGGTTTGCTGTCACGAAAATCTGGGCAGTGTGCACATATTGGACTACATAGTGAGCTATAGGCCTTCTCTTGGGCTGAAACTTGGCCATTGGAAAGATAAGACCCATATCTCCAACTTCACTGAAGATCATTTAGTCAATAGATATCATTTTAGGCATGATAATGAAGCTACAAGTTAGTTTGAATTTGGAAACATGTTCTGCCAACCTAACTTGAGATAGGTGCAGTGTTTTTGACATATTTGGAGTTCTAAAAGTCCAAATGGTATGATTCCAACGCCAAAAATTCAAGGAGATAACTGGCTATAATTTTCATGAAGATCTTCAAGCCAAAATACACCGTTTAGGTCATGAAAATTAAGCTGGAAGTCGGATAAGAGTTGCTGACTTGAAGTCACAAACCATACACCAACCCACCTACCATGCACCAACCCACCAACCATGCATCAAGCTTCCATATTTGACAATTTTCATGTTTTTACAACTTGTATTCAGATTAATTTCAATTACAAATTGGCTTATAGGATTAGTATAAATAGAGTCAATCTCTTTATATTAGACATCATTAAATTTTAAGTAAGTTTACAAAAAGTTTGAATATTTGTAAGAGTTTTCTTTCTCTTCTTCTCCATTCTCTTTAGAATTTCGTTTTTGCTATTTATTTTATAAGTTCTTTCTTCTCATCCATGGAAGACTAGGCTCTAATAATCAATCAAAGGGATTAGCCATCTTGATGTTTAATTTGGAGATCTTGTTTCACTTGTTCATATTGCTTGGTTAAATTCTGGATCTTAAGTTAATATATGTTTGGATAGTGCTTACTTTATCTAACCTTGGTTAATTAAATCCTAGATGCTTATTTAGTAAATGATTCTTGGATCATGTTGAGGCGTCTTGATATGATCTAAGGCCAAGAACATGGTTAGCAATTAAGTAAATTCCTTGTGATCAATGATGGATTAAACTCAAGGTCAGTAAATTTCCTTGAATTGGTTAATTTGTTAATAACTTTCCTTTAATTCAACTAGTGTATTATCTTTTCAAATCATCAAAACCCCCATTTAATTATCTTGATCTGATTAAATCTTTGTTCTTTTTGGATCCTTGAGAGACGATTCGGTTCATTCTCTATACTACAAATTAGTTTGTAAACCGATAATTTTTATTATTTGACAAGTCTCGACAACCTCTTGTCAGTACCATAAAGCCATTTTCACTAGGGATGCAGCTCTAATGCAAATAGATAGCAAGGCTTTGGAGTAGATATTAGAAAATTTTAGAAACATTATGAAAGGAGTCAACATAGGTCCATGGATAGAGGGGAGATTTCCATAGTAATGATCTACTGACAAGTTCCACCTACATTCTTTTCTAATAGAACTAAGCGACAACATCTATGCTTTAAATTCAAAGAAAAAACATGCATTTCACTTTTGACAATGGAAGACATAAAATACAAGTTACCCAATGTCTATCCTCAAATAATGTGAACATGCACATGAAAACATAATTGTCCATTATATCCCAAGGCAACCAGATAACTTACCCAGCAAATGCCAACATATCCATCTCAAACCGAAGATGTATGGACATGAAGGGACCTTGTGCACGTAGCTTATCAACTATTAATTGACTTAGCTTCATAATATGTGGCTTGAATTTTAAAGCATGATAGTTAACTCTACACCTCAACCGTTGGTACTCAGGATTGTCAATTTCTTCAGCTAAGCGATGTGAAAAGGGAGTAAGATAGATGGCACCATGTTCCTTCATTTTATCCAGAGCAATAGTAGTATACCAACTGATAGGAGCATCTCTAGGGGGCCGAAGCTGCATCCAAAATAACATTTGAAAGTATTATCCAGGAAATTGAAATGATGTTCACCTACTGATCAATAACCAAATAATCATATTCTACCTGAAATGCTTTTACTTTCTTCTTTTTTCTATTTTTGTGAATTTCTGGAATGCTTTCAACAATCCTTACATCATACCTCAGTGTCTTGATGAAGTGCTCGACGTCATAGATACCATGAAAACCACTGCATACAATAAACAAATCATGATTATGGTTAAATCTATAACAACTTAAAGAGTAATATATCAGAATAACAAAATGCAGTTCAGCTTCACTCAAGAAATGTAGACTCACAAATGGGGTTCTATATGACAAGAAACCCGAAAGTCATAATGGACAAATGGTTGTGTCTAAATGCTTCCAAATTGTCAAGGCAACACTGGCCTCATGTCCTATTTATACTAATAATCTAAGTAAAGTACAAGTGTAGTACAACTAGTACAAGCTCAACCGATACCACTTAACACAATATACCTCTAATATTCTAACAATAATAATAATAACAAGTTAACAACAACAATTATAACAACTCTGTCACATATATTGGTTAATAATCCTATTCAAATCACAAAATCAACACATATGTTCAACAAAAACAAAATTGCTACTTTTCTTCTGAATAGAAAACAATCCAAATTCAGAATTTGATGAATAGATGCTGCAGGTCAAGAGTTAGTTATGAACTAAAATTCTACGCATGTTACCTGTCATCATGCCAAAAGGAGTTTGCGTCCAACTCAGGTAGAACTAGTGTTGCATTCATGATTCGTGCAGCAAGAACAGCATTAGAGATCTACAGCATTGAAATACAATGTATCAATAAATACAGAATAGCACCATGTATATAGGAGGCCTCATCAAACAGCACTAAATATTTCTTATAATTTTCTTTCCACTAAAATAATGATTTTGAAATGATACGCCAATACTTTTTTTGTTTTTTCTGTTTCACTGAATGCATTCAAACAGAGAAAAAAGCTACAAACCGCACTACGCTGCTGATTTAGCCCACCATTACATCGAACGCGCAGATAGCCATTGCTCTCACTTGGAGGAGCTGCGAAAACATTAATTCTACATTAAATACAGCATTAGAAAGTTCTATAGCTTTCATATTCAAATGGAAATTCAATATCACAAGAAGCCTGTAAATAAAGAAAAGATAGATACAGGGCCAATGAGATCGCGGGGCTGATGATGGCCGCCAACCACCAGAGTCAGCATTGGTCCAAAGTTCTTCTAAATGAATCTGTTTATGCACAAATGAAAATGAATGAGCAAGCACTGAATACATGGAATAAGAATTCTCACGAAGTTTTTTTTTTTTTTTTTTAAATGTCATCTCTATTTTCTTTCTTACAGGTAAATGTGTCTCTAACATGAAGTCAGGTCATAATTTAGAAGTAGGAATGATATCATTAGCAAAATACCATGCACCAAAAAAAAAAGGGCTTCATCTAGGCAGAAATAGATGGTGAAACGATCATCTATTTTTCTAAATCTCTTTTTCGTATCATAAAATGTTAAAATGCCCGAGATTCTTAATTGAAATTCAACCGATTTCCTCACATTATTTGCAGCAAGCAAAGAATCTGAATCTTTTCTTTTCATATGGTATGGGTAATGGCAATGCAAACAAACCACAGCCCATTACATACAGTTCATGTTCAGAGTCTCCACCAACCTCGGAGCGATAGTTGGCCTGAACATTAGTCGTGGCTGTTGACGAAAAGAACAAGGTGACTGTGCAGATCAAAAGCACGAGAACAGCAACTGACACCTTCACAATCATCCCCTTGAATCCTCCCCCTCCTCCTTGTCTTCCATGGTGCCTGTGAAACCCACCTCTGCAGCAAAATAACAAAGCCCCATTAAATAAAAACAATCCAATGAACCTTCAACCACTCTCTTCTCCTACCTTCTCATAGTTAAAAGACTAAAAGGTGTAATTTTGAGAGTTAGCTCTGATCTTCAACCGTGCCAGCTCTTCAATTTTGACCCGTCAGTGGCTGATGCGCCAAGAGAGCACCATGAACTGCTACAATAAAAGGTATGAGTGTGATAAAACATTAAAATCTTTGATCAATGTGCTATGCTATGCATTGGCATATATGAAGAAGAACTAGCTGAACCATCAGGATTCAAATGACTCTCCAATTTATAGATCAGAAACGGAAAGAGACCCACCATTAGGCTTTGAACAATCAAGGTGGCTGGCTCCAGATCCCAAGCAGGTTCTACGTTCTAGGACGGAGTTTCAGAGAGAGAACCAAAATGGAAGCAATCAGATACAGATTCTACTAGTACCACTGCTCTTGGCGGGTTCAGAACCATGTCTCACCTGGGTCTGGGTCTGGGTCTGGGTCTGGGTCTGGGTCTGGGTCGGGCATGCTCCGACTATTTTTCATCCAATACACTTTTGTGTGCGTGTGTGTGGTAAGAAAATTAAATCATGTTAGCAAATAGCAATACACTTCTTTACGTCTCTTTGGGAGAACTATTGATCATGGATTATTGATGATGAATATGATAGGTATTAACCGTATTATTTCATAAATTGTTTTCTGGCATTTATTCTGTTTAAAATTGTATTTTAAATAAATAATTATTTTTTAAAAACATATTAATAATAAATACTGTAAATTATAATGTTTTAAAATGAAATAATGTAAATATTTTTATAATTTAATATTTATCATAAGAATTATTTAATACATTTAATAAATACTTGTAATTATTAAATAAAAATATTAAACATATTTTCTATTTTAATTTCTTAACCATTCTTTCATATAATTCTAAATAAAATTTATCCAAACATTATATGAGGGTACAAACTACAAACACTGAAGACCGAAGAGATGAGATCAATTTTTGTGCATTTTAAAGCCTGATAAGTGATTAGTGATGACGAGAAGGATTAATGAAAGGATTGTTTGTTGGCGCGGGGGAAGTACATGCAACTGCAATCCAATCAACGGTTGAGCCCATCTTATCTTTATGATATCTTTTAATCTTTAATTAAATATAAAACTAATAAAAATAAAAATAAAATAAAAACCTTTCCAATTCGGTTGCCATCGAAATCCCTAACAAACAGAACCCTTTCCCAGCCTCTCTTCTATCTGAAGTCTCTTCTTCTTCTTCTTCTTCTTCAACTTCTTGTCAGTACAAACAAATTACGAATACAATATAATCACACACACACACAGAGTCTAACTGATACTTTTCTCTCTCTATATATATACATATATCATCACTTTACAGAATGGACGGAATTGATGGTGGCATGGCGGCGAACGTGAACTGTGTAGCGCCATTCCTGAGCAAAACCTATGACATGGTGGATGACCCGTGTACCAACCCGGTGGTGTCATGGGGTGATAACAACAACAGCTTTGTTGTTTGGAATGTCGGCGAATACGCGAGGGACATCTTGCCTAAGTATTTCAAGCACAACAACTTCTCCAGCTTCGTCAGGCAGTTGAATACTTACGTGCGCTTCTCTTTTCTATTTCTCCACTATTCTATACCATTATTAAGTCCTACTCTTTTCTTCCTTCTTTAACCCTTGATTGTGATGGTCCGTGCTCTGATTTGGATCTTCGGGATAAATGGTTTGCATAGTAAGTTAGCAAAGTGAACTCAATTCCATATGCCTATGTTTCTCTCTCTTGTTATTCATTAAAAGATGTCAAATTGTGTATGAGGATTTTTCTGAGTTTCACTTTTCATAAAATGATGCTATTGGTTTATTTATTTATTTTGTCTCTTTCTTTCTGTTTCTGCGTTGGAATTTAGTTGTTTAGTTGTTGATTCCAGTAAATTCAGTATTATTAATATTTTTAGATTATGGTTGATGGATTAGTTGAAGTGCCTTGCAGCTTATCTTTTTATTCAAGATGATTGAAACTGCATAGGTTTGGTTTTTGGTAGCAAAACTTGCTACTTAAGTTGAAAATTTTATGATAGTCCAGTGTTAAGGGTACTGGTAATTATATAATGTCTGAATTTATCCATCATTGGTAGTGATTGTAATTGTGGACAGACCTAATTGAAATTGTAACTCAGGTTAGTGATTGTAAAGGGAGCAAAGGATATAATTAGAAGTCCAAGAGTAAAGAGAATAATTACCTTCAGGGGGGCATTTGGTTCACGCCCAAATGTTTTCAGGATTCCTGAAAATGTTTTAGGACTCCTGAGAATACTGATTCCCATGTTTAGTTCAAGATTAGAAATAATAGTCCTGGGAATGCAATATTTCCATGTTTTGGCCCCCCAAAAAAAAAATTCCATGGGGGAGGTGGGTATCTTTTTTCTTTCTTGGTAATGGAATGTTAAAGGACATAATTGCCCTCATCACTTATCCCTTAGCCCTTACTACCACCGCTGCTGCCGCCACTTCATCCTCACTGCCGCCTTCACTATACTGCCGCTGCTGCTATACCACCATCAATGCTGCCTTCACCACACCACTGATGCCACCATTACTGTCGCCTTTGCCACCATCTCCGTCCCACCATAGGTGTTCATGGATTTTTCTGTCTAAGTTGACTAGGGATATTTTGGAAAAATGTCGATTCATAGGAATATTGTCTCCGAAGTCCAAACCAAACACATGAATATAAGTTAACATTCCTAGGAATTTCATGAAATACTCTTGGGAATATTTTTGGCAAACCAAGCACTTTTGGAAACATTCCCAAGAATAAAAAATCATTCCACGAACCAGACACCCCCACAGTATTATGCTGTAGGAAAATGATTGCAATCAAGTAATAGGATCATAGATTCTGGTAAACATAGGTCCTCTAGTGGGGCATTCTTTAATGAAGTTACTTAATTATCAAAATGACAAAATATCTATTTGAGTGCTATTTAAGGAAATTTACCTGTATGTCATAAAGTAACAAAAGATAAAAAAATTTACATGCATTCTCCCCTTCATGCATTATTAATATTATGTGTTTAACTTTAATCAGGCTGGATGTTTTGTATAGTGTGTGTACACATATATTTTCTAGTCTTAATCTTTATTCAGTCATCTCCTTTTGATTGTCAAGCAGGGTTTTAGAAAGGTTGACCCGGACCGCTGGGAATTTGCAAATGAAGGATTTTTAAGGGGACAAAAACAACTTTTGAAGAGTATCAATAGGCGGAAATCTGCACATGTAAATGGTAGTCAACAGCCATCTCAGGTGCAGAACTCACCTGTTGGGGCATGCATTGAAGTGGGGAAGTTTGGGCTTGAGGAAAAGGTTGAAAGACTGAAAAGGGATAAGAATGTTCTTATGCAGGAACTTGTTAGGTTAAGACAGCAACAGCAAGGAACTGATAACCAATTGCAAACTGTTGGGCAACGTGTGCAGGTAATGGAGCAGTGTCAGCAACAGATGATGTCATTCCTGGCAAAGGCCATGCATAGCCCAGGCTTCTTGGCTCAGTTTGTACAGCAGCAGAATGAAAGTAATAGACACATTACTGAAGGCAATAAAAAGAGGAGGCTCCACAGGCAGGAAGAAGATAGTTTAGCCACTGATCATCTCCATAATGCTCTTGATGGACGTGTTGTCAAGTACCAGCCTTCTATAAATGAGGCAGCAAAAGCATTATTTGGCCAGATATTGCAAATGAACAATTCTTCAAGAATGGAATCGTCAATTAAGAACCCCAATGCATTCCTTATTGACGATGTTCCTTCGGCCATTGCATTAGATAGCAGTAGTTCGTCCACTCAGGTTTCTGGATTAACCCTTTCAGAGGTTCCACCTACTTCTGGGAAGTCATATATGGCTGTAGAATCACAATTTCCTGTCAACTGTATGCCTAATAGCATATCTGAGGTGCAGTCTTCACCTGCTGTGTTAACGGACTGTGTCAAAGCAGCTGAATTTCCAGAATTAACTGCTCATAATTGCCAAGACAATGTTTTGGATTTTGGTAAAGTTCAAGGGATGGAGACAGAAGGCAGTTTCGTGAACCATGATCTGAATTTTTTGGGGTCTGACACTGGGAATGTAGGGGAGATAGATATGATGTCAACTGTTTTGGATGGGACACAGTCTGTAGAAGCTGATGCTTTTTCGCCTGATGCAAATGAAATTTCTAAGCTCCCAGGAATCAATGATGAATTCTGGGAACTGTTTTTAAGGCCGAGCCCGCTTACTAGAGATACAGATGAAGTTAAATGTAGCTCTCTAGGATGTGGTTTGACCGAAGACCAGGAATTGTCATCAGAAAAGGAGATTCAACAGGAAAAGATGGATAAGAAACAGCATATTGACCATCTTACTCAACAGATGGGACTTCTTGTATAGGAGTCTTAATTGTGTATATATGTTTCTTGCAACTGAAGGTAAATTTTTAAGCTTTCATTTATCATAATAAGCATGCTGGTTCTCATTGTTCCTTGACTTGAAACCAGTGTAAAACTTTCTGTGATTGGCATGCTCAATTGCTGTCTTAACCTTTTTCAATGTGGTGGCTGTTGTAAAGATAGAGAAAAACATAGTGGTTGATGTCTATAATAACATCTGACCTTGTTTGTAGATGTATATTACTAAGATAGAACATTAGTACAGATGTACTTCCATATTGTGTTACAACAAGAAGGGGAAGGAGTGGGCCGCGGGGGTTGACTTTCATTTTTCCTTTGATATATCAGTTGTATAAAAAATGGAAATTATATGCTTTCTTCCTCTGTTCTTAATATTACTTACATGCATTGATTGTGTACATTTTGGTATATCTCTCGAGATATTTGGAATCAGTTAAAAAGGGTAGGTGAGGGGGAAGGGGAGTTGAGTCGGCTAGAGTATTTATATTCTAGTTTCCAATATTCTTTGTTCATGATTCCTGCACAGGTTGAGGTCCTTTGCTGCTGGGCAGACAAAGCCATCCTACATCTACAAAGATACCTGACAGATATCGTCAAACAACTTATCCCTGTTTCTCTTTCCCCCATCCGAGTGTCTTCCCTTGTCATGTGTTTTGTTTGTCATTTGGGGTTAAAAAAATAAAGTTTGCGTAACTTCCTATATCCTTACATGTATTTTGAATTTTGACAATTCTGTCAGCTCTTTCTAACACTTGATGGTTATCATTACCACGAACTGTATAATTTTGTCTGTTCTCTCCTCCTCCCTCTTCTCATGCCGTGTAATATTTTAGTGGGGTTGTTCTGTATAATTGTGCATCACTGAGTTGTTTTCTTCTGCTTTAGTTCTTACAAACTTTTCATTTGCTGGGGAAGTAGTACTAAAATACGAGTTCAACCCAAGTAAATAAATAAAATAATAGGGAACTGTCTAGGTTCAATGGCTGGGTTTCACCGGTGGAAACTCTTCTACGATTATTGGGTTCTAATCTCCTCGATATATGTTTTTGGTGCATTTTTTTTTTTTTTGGGTGCATCTGTTCCGCTCTATATAGCGGTAGAACTTGACATGAAAAACAGATTCGTCTTTTCAAGTTTTCTGTATTGCATTATAGAGGGACAGAGGAAATCGATTGGTTTTAGTAGGATCGATATGCAATGCGTGCAAAGGAACGTAGCTTGGAGGGATTCTTGTGTACATAGTGTACACAAGTTGTGTACATTAAGTCAATAAAGAATTGAAACGTTATCATTTTACATTAAATTATTGCATAGATTTGTGTCATATAATTATTTTATATTTAAAGTGATGATGTTTTAAACAAGTATTTCTCCATAACTTTGTGACTTGAGAGCTTATTTTATTTCTATGAGAATTTATGAATTACGTTTGGTCAAAAAGAAAAGCCTCCAAATAGTGCTTGTTGCTACACTTGAGAGGTCTCACTGTGGCCATTACAGTACTATCCATATGCTCTGGCTGGCTGCTACTCAACATGTATTGTAATAGAGATTAATTAAATACAATCTTAGCACTTGTTCTGTTGATATTGACATATCACATTATACTTCATGTTACATTTTTAGCAGATCACCATGTTTAGGTCTCATGTTCTGTCTAATATTTAGTATTTGTAAATCAGTCCTGATCACGCCACTTGGAAAGTTGGAATTTAGTAGGGATTACAGTTATTAGATAAAAGTAGCATTAGAATTTTAGGATATTCTTTGTAGATGTTTTTGGATATAACCTTTTTTTTTTCTCTGTTTTTCGTAAACATTGGGTATGTTTGGATGAAGGAGAAGATAAACATTTCGTCCTATTTGAGAGTTTTATAACAAGAAATGATAGATCCCTGTGTAGGAGAATATATTTCTATCATATCCTTAAAGAAAAAGAAGAGTTAAATAAAAAAAACTATTATAAAAAAATGTTTGGTTTGCTAAAATTTTTTTCTAAGATTATATCATGAAGTTCTAAGTTATATTCATATGTTTTGTTTAGAGACAATAATTGTGAGAATTTTGGACTTTATCCCAAAATACTCGAGTTAGAAAAAATTCATGAACACTTATTTTGTCACACATTGTTCTAGTCAATTCTCTTTGTTTTTTTTTTAAATTTAATTTAAATTTTTAGATACAATTAGTAGTCATTGCGTATGTCAACATGATGGCAAGGTGCAAAATGAATGAGTGTGGTCGTGGTTCTATTCCAAAACGGCAATACCACACTTAAAGACATTGGTGCAACTACGAACAAGTGGTTAGAGTCGTAAATTTCCAGCTCGAAGGGGATGACTCTCACGAAGGTTGAGATATTCCTACTCTCCACACCAAAAAAAAAAAATTAAATAAAAAACATTGGTGCAACTACAAGCATGAAGGAACTCAGAGGATCCATTTTGGATTTGTCACATCTGAAATGAATGTTAATGGTGCCACGTATCAATCGTAACTAGCACTTTCTTATATAATGCTAAAATTACTAATATTTGATCATCAAAGAAGGAAAAGGAAGGGGGGAAAAAAGAAGAAGATTCTTTCTTACGTAAATAACCATTATTAATTCCTTCGCCAAAACTCCAAAATCGCTTCTTCTTCTTCTTCTTCTTCTCTGTGGAGGATTGATCTCTGGCATAGGTTTCAAATAACGAGCTATGGAGGTTAGTTTCATACTTGCATGTCTCTTCGATGATCGTTTTCTTTCCCTTTCTGTTATTTCATGATTTTGTTGGAATTATCATGTTATGGATCGGGCAAGAACTTATAATCAATTTATGATTTTATATTATTATTTGTTGTTAAACTTATAAATCCATATTCTTCTTTTTCTTTCTAACATGGAAATAAGGTTATCGATTTTGATCTGGGTTTTTGCGACTTGATTTAATGCTTTTCTTTTCTTTTCTTTTTCTTTTATTTTGTGGTGATTCTCATTTATTTGATTATATAAACTCCAAAATTGGAAATTGTTAGGTTCTTCAAAAAGCCAGAATAAAATTGAAATATGTACCGCATTTATATTTTGTTGTTTCCGTTTAATATATTAAATAAACAAGATGGTGTAGCTTAATTTCAGCACGTCCGAATTTGATGATGTTGAATCCAGTGGAGTCCCCACTCCCCATAAATGTTAGCATTATATTCTGGTGAAGCCTATTAAAGGGCAAAAAATAGAAAACTGAAAACAAGAAGATAAACATAATAGGTATAAGTATGATGCAAACCGTAAGAAGTGAGGACAATCTATGAAATGAAAAGGATACAAAAACCACAAGGTACTACTGATACTTGTATATTTTGCTTAACTATGATGGCAAGAACATTTGGTCTTGCATGAAAGTACATTTTTAAGTACTGAAATTGCTAATTTATTTGTCGTCTTTATTTGTTTTAACCAATGATATTTGAACTGAACCGGACCGGACCAGGCAGTCGGGCCGTGAACTGGTCTCTTTTTCGATTATGGTTCAATGCCAGAACTAGATTCATAGTTGGACTAGTCAAAACCGGTTAGACCAGCCATATCTTCTTTTTTTAATTTTTTTTTCCTAATCACTTGAATACTCAACTAAGAGTGATATGAGACTTGAGAATTGAGACCTAAAACCTTATTATATATTTTATTATTGGTAATGTATGTTATAAGTTATGTATATATTTATTTATTTAATACGTAATTATGATATCATCCGGTTCGACGAGACGGTTGAATCTGAACAGGAAACTTTTCCGGTTGTCCGGCTTTAACAACATTTGTTTAAACAGATAAGATCGGTGAAAGTCAGCAACATCTCTTCAGGTGCAACAGAGCAAGATTTGAAGGAGTTTTTTACTTTTCCTGGAAAAATCGAATATATTGAAATGCAGAGGTTTGTTTATATCAGATTAGTTCCGCTTTCTGTATTTAATTTGCTTTTTCTGCCATGTTATGAGGCGATTAAGTGATACTCACCAGCTTTTGGATGGCATATTTCTGCGTTTACAAGTGTGCTGTTTATCTTTTCTTTTCTTTGCTGGAATATGTAAATAATAATTGCTCTCATTTTTCAGAGATAACGGAAGTTCCCAAATTGCTTATGTTACCTTCAATAATCCAGAGGGAGCAGAAACTGCAGTTCTTCTGTCGGTAGATTAATTTCTTTGTGCCTTCTGTCCAATTTTGTTAGTTATTAAGTGTTCTCTATTTCCTGAATGCTCATTATGTAATGCAACATGCATCGTTTTTTTTTTCTTTTCAAAAGCATAAGTATGTAACTCATTTTGGATGGAGACTGTGTCCATTATGCTTTTGAGTTTAGATTTTCATTGTTGATATTTAACTTCAGAGTGTAGTGAGATATTATTGGATAACTGCTGGTACCTTGGTTGTGTCTGTTTCCTTCATATTTTTCTCAACTGCTGCTGGTACATGTGGTTGTGTCTGTTTCCATCATATTTTAAACTTTCAAATAGATCATTGGCAGTATCTACTTGACCTACAAAAGGTGCTTAATATCAATGGGGTGCAAGATTGTCCATTAGCAATGAGCTCTGATAATCAAATTTTGTCTATTTTCTTGAATTTATTCATTTATTTATTATTATTCTGCACGAATTAGGTGTGATGCAAGATCACAAGATCTGTTGTGAGCAGTAAAATGACTAAACAACCAATCTCTAACTGCCTACATCTTCAGATAAACTTATAAAGAGTAGAGGTGGTACTATTAGCATAATTTTTTTAGATGACATAAACTTTACTTTACTATTACGAATGTAATTTTTGGCAAATGCCCGATTTGGCCCCCTTTAGTAATAGTAAGTGCAGATTAAGTATACTTAGTCTTGCTACAAATTATGTTTCATTTTTAATCTCTTCTTTCATGTTGAATCTATCTGGTGTCTCCAGGGAGCAGTGGTGGCTGGACAGCCTATAACCATAGCTTTGGCTCCAGAATATGCTCTGCCTGCCTCTGCTGCATCTGCATTGCCAACAGTAGTATTTCCTCCTATTTCGTAATTATATGATATATCTCTGTTGACAACCATATTTGACAATTTATAGTTCAATCTGATCAGGCAACAGAGACCAGAAATGCTGAGACTGCTGAATCTGGTTTCAGAAAGGCAGAGGATGTTGTCAGCGGCATGCTAGCCAAGGGCTTCATTTTGGGTAAAGATGCATTAAATCATGCAAAAGCCTTTGATGAAAAGCACCAGTTTACTTCCACCGCCACAGCAAAAGTTGCTTCTTTGGACCAAAAGGTTGGTTTCACTGAAAAGATCAGTGCTGGTACAATATTGATGAATGACAAAGTAAAAGAAATGGATGAGAGATTTCAAGTTTCGGAGAAGACTAAATCTGCATATTCAGCAGCTGAGCAGTCAGTCAGTAATGCTGGATCTGCCATCATGAAGAATCGTTATGTGTTAACTGGGGCTACATGGGTCACTGGTGCATTCAATAAGGTTGCCAAGGCAGCTGAGGAGGTGGGACAGAAAACTAGGGAGAAGGTTTTAGCGGAGGATAATCAAGGATAGGCAGAAAGCCATATCCAGACGACCATGCCTGAATCTCATAACAAGTTTAATACTGGCACTAATTCTATAAGAACAACAAGATTTCAATACTTATTTACAACTAAAATAACTACTTACATGGCTCCATCTGAGTTTTAAAGAAAATAATTTGTTAGGCCACAACAGCAACAGTTATGTCGATGGCATTAATCTTTGTATTATATTGCCATATATATACGAATAAGAACTTGCACTTTTAGCAAATTAATATGTGTATAGTAAGTACTAAATGTTTTGAAGCATTCCATGGATGTTATGAAAAAAATACAGTTGAGAAGAGTCCTTACTTTACTCATCTGATCATATTCTGTGAAATTAGTCTCTTGTCTTTCAAGCGAAGAGATATCCTAATTTATAACTATTAAACATAGGTCTAGTCAGATGGATTATTGGCATATTACTTGCATAGTCACATTTAATTTTACCTATAGAACCAAAAAGTCACCTGCTTTTCCCCAAAATAAATACGACAACAGTAAATTTTAGGGTGCAAGAGAGTACACCTTAAAATCAAAACATTAGGAATAAAAACTATTTAAATTACTTAATACTAAATCATATTATTACATCAGAATTTTCCCCAGTTTGGAGAAGCTATGCCAATGCCAATGACATTGTATACAAATATATTATAGATGTGAAATAAATACTACGATTTGTGTGCTCCCTATCATTGTCCCCTCATCAAATGGGCAAAAGATTTTCACCAAGAACTCAAACTATGATAAATGAATACAAAATTGGCTGACGTCGTTTTACTTAATCATGTCTCTCTAAAAACTTCTCTATCAGGACTGAGAATGCCGCAAAGCCAGCACAACCTGCACATGCTGCTTTTGGACCACCTACAACCACACAATACAACAGTGATAAGATTAACAGATGCGATGGTGAAACAAAGGCAGAGAACAGAATTATAAAACGAGTAACATAGAAGATTTCAATTCTTGGTTTGCCGGTTGAGTGTCCTCTTTTATATGTTTCTTTCTATTTTTTTCATCCTTTTGCTTTTCATCTTTGCAGCCTCTTCTTCAGCAATGATGACATTGACACTATAGAGGGAAGCAATGATTTTCAGTTTCTATCAACAGCATAAAAGAATACCTAAAACAGAAAACAACTTTGAAAAAGGATAAACAAAATCATTTCACAGATAACCTTGTACAAAGTGCAGGAAAGCCACCACAAAAAACTCAGAAGTCAAGACGTAACAAAATCTAGCATAGAGCCATAGACTACCTTATGGTCAAATTCTACAATTGATGTAACTGAATTACTTTCCACTCCAATAGTTCTTACCAACCTTAATTGCAATAATGATGCAGCCAAAATTTAGCATGAGCTTTCCAACATTATGCTAAACCTCAAAAGCCAATTAATGGACATTTATGATGGAATGGTCACATACAAGCAAAAAGAAAACTTATATCTAGTTTCGGCTCCACCAAATTGTAGAAGATACTGACTTTCAATGCCTTACTTCATCAACTCGTTTAGACCTTCCTCAAAACTGCCAAAAACTGAAGATATGCTTTACAAGAGAATTTTATAGCCCTAGAATACACCAGATTTTGTTTTTAGGTATTTCAATTTAAAACCTTTTCCAAAGCATTAATATAATCCTTCAACTGTTATTGACCTTTCTAAAAACTGAACCTTAAACATCTAATGTCGTAGTCCCTACCACCCAAGAACAAGCAATCCTTAGGCTTGTCACTTCTGGTCGTCCTGCATTAGTTTCTTTTTCTAAACATTATTTGGTTATCTGAAAGTATGGTCTATGACAGTGCACAATGGCGTCGTTTGATCCATGTAGCCGACCCCACCTAGTGGGAAAAGGCTTTTGTTGTTGTTGTTGTTGTTGTATTTGGTTAGCCACCAACTACAAAAACTAGCTAGTTTTGAAAAGCAAAATACTCCTCAGAGATGAGCCATAAACATCTTCCTCCAAATGCAGAAACTACTAATAGCTAAAGCCCATCTAGATGCAACGCAAACATATAGGAAAGCTAACTGGAGAGAGAGGGGGGGAATCTTGCAGTATCACTGTGCAAGGTATAAGGTTTCAAAGTCTGTCCCTGTAGATGTCTTGCCAGGCCGTGTATACCCTTCATTTGTTAAATATAGGTTAAGAGAAACAAAAACATAGAAAAGAAAGAAAAGGGAAAAGGGTTACCTTTTGCTGATATTGCACCTCCAGTAACACATCCAGCAACAACAGTATTTGTGGTGTCATGTTTCGCTCGTGCCTGAAAAGAAAAAACCAAGACCCAGATGGTCAGAAGAAGAATGAACCTCACACATGCTCAATGTAAATATATATATATATATATGTATATATATATATATATATGTATATATATATATATATGTATATATTTTCATTCCTCAAATCCATCAGACCTTCTCAACAACACACTCAGCAGCTGAGAATATAAAACCCATAACAGCAAATGCTTTGGCTGAACTCCAACTCCTTCGCCCCATCTGCTTTGCTTGATATATAATCTGTTGTCTGCCAGTCATTTCCTCCTGCATCAGAGGATTGTCCAGTGCTCCAAGAAACAAACCCATGAAGAAGCCAAGCCCACCTCCTGAAAAACATCACATGAATCCCACAAAACAAATTTTTGACAATACATGCCTCAACAGCTTGCAAAGTCTAGAATAAATCTGAAGTTTATTCAATCACATGTCTCCCAATAATTTGGCTAAGTTGACATTTGCATTCAATAAATTTTTATTATTATAAGAAAAATTCAAATAATTCTTTTTATTTTGCAAAATGCTCTCTGTAAATGCTTATTTAAATTTTTGGAATGATTCTTGTTGGCGTAATTGTTATTGCATTGCTCTTGGAAACTGAGGTTATTTAACAAATTACAGCAAAGGCCAACAATTAAAATTTATAACTAGTTGACAAAATTCTCAAATTCGATATGATTGCTAATACATTATTTTCCAAAAAAAATCTTAGGTTGCTTCAAGTCTCATCCATTAGCACCTCATTGTCAGACACATACTAAGTGAAGCTAGGTTCAGATATCATTTGAAATCCTTGACAACATAAATTACACAAACATTTGGAGCATATTAATACAATTTATGAAGAGGTAAAAATCATGTGCTAAAATGTATTAGAAAAAAAAAGAAGTGAAAAAGTGAGGCGTCTATGATCATACCCATGACTCCGCTGACAACACTGCGCATTGCACAATTGTTCCAAATGTCTTGACCGCGAATTTCCTCAACTGTGGGCAATCTTATGGGCTCAATCTGAGGCTTCTCTGCTTCTTTCGAGTTCAAAGAATCATTTGCAATTCCTTTTCCCAAGTCATCAGCCATTGATACAGCTCAAATCCAAGTTATACAAGAGCTGACTGAAATCCCCACAAAAGCTGTGTGTAATGAACAACGAATATTATTAATACTACTTTAAGATCTTTCCAAAACTCCCATTATAAATCATCTACATCTAGATTAGATTACACTACATAGTAATCACATCGTATGTAAAACAAAACACTCTTCAATAGTTTTCAGTAGATAGACACTACCCACCAATTGGAACCACCGAACCACAAAGTGCAAAACAATTTTATGCAAGTAATGCCCATGAAACATAAACATAGAATTAATTCTAAATGGATATGCTTTAATTAATTTCTACAAAACAAAGACAAATTTTGAAACTCAGAAATTCATTAGTTTAAGGAAAACTACATTTGACAATGATTCCCAGAAATTGAAGGGAAAGGACGAAATTTAGGAAATTGGATAATAATAACTGTCCAATAGACAATAGTGAAAGAGGAAAGCGCACCCTTTGCCGGAGGAGCTGTCGGTGGTGCAACACTCAGAGAGCCAGACACGGAGGAGGGCTGGCGGCGTTGTAAAATGAAGATTTTAACCCTTTTATTGCTACGGGTCAAATGAATCCAGCTTTTTTTTCCTTAACGTGTTTGATTGGTTTCTCTTTTTTTATTTTAATTGAAATTAAAATACATTACCATTAATAATTAATAAATAGAGAAAATATATTATACATTAATTTGTAATATTAACATCTTCAGATGAAATATATTAATTATTTATTTTAATTAAGATTTTGATTCAATAAGTTCAATTAAACAAATTAGTTACAAATCTACAAGTAATTGATTAAAGTGGTAAACAAAATATGAAATCAAGAGAAAGTCAAATGCAAAATATGTCATTATAGTAAAGACTAACAACCATTGTTATTCAACAATACGAAAAAAATTAACCTCATATTCAAATGATATAAAAATAAATACCTCTCGTGTGTTTAAAAAAATAAAAAACAAAGACAAATCAGTTAGGAAGTTACCCATGAGTTTTAGTAATGACCTAACAAGGTTCAACAATTATAAAAGCCAAATTATGCTCCAATAGTAATGCAACTGGTGAGTGGTGAAGGTTCTTTTCTTCTTTAAAAAATCTATTATTTTTTTTATTTTACTAATATAATTAAGAGAATTATAGATTTAATTTTACTATTATTTTAAAAAACCATAACTATATTTAATCGTAAAGCACTAATGTTTTTATTTTTAGCTGGTAAATCATTAATGTTGTTGACCTTTGGAAACAAAAAGGATGCAGCTACAAACTACACCGAAAATCTCTTTGACTGCTTGCAGAGTCGATTCAATTAAGGAACTAGCCTAATTTTGGTGTCTTATTTTGAGATGAGTTTAATTTTAATTAATTATCAGTGTAAAAAAAATTTACATTGTCATTCAATCATGTGTTGTCAAATCATTAAAAGAATTTGATTATCACAACAACCACTTAGAAAGGCTAACTCTTTTAATAATGTGTCAACATATGATTAGATAACAATGTAAAAAAACTTTACACTAACAGTGAATTGAAATTAAATCCTTTTAAAATTAACTGGTCTACGAGTTTAACTGTTTTGGTTGATTTGGGTCCAATAACTTGGATTCTAACAACTCTTAAATCTTCATCACTTTGCTAGGAACAAACCAATGCCATCATAGTTGGCGACTAATTTTTTGCTGCCCTTGTTTTGGATTAAAACTTAGGTCTCGTTTTGTAAATAGAATTAAGTATTGTAACTGGAATTCAACCTCTAAATTTTAATTATTTTATTTTTGTATGTGTATTAGAATTAAAATTTTAATTATGAGTCTAATTCTATAGAATTAGAAAATAACTAGTTTATACTATTTTCAATCCTTAATTTAAATCTTAAAAAATTTATTTCTAAATACTAAGATTTTTTATTTTTTGAATATTAAAATATATAAGTTAAAAACTATCCAACAATTATTGTCGTTCGTAATACCGACATAGTCCAACCATGCTTTTTGTATGTGTGTGTGTGTGTTTTGTTAGTATATATCCTCACACCTTTTTGTTGTGAAATTAATCTTGTTTAGAGTACTAAGGTTATTCCTTCTCACAAGTATTTTCCTGTAGAGGCTCCTCATCACAAGTATTTTCTTGCGGGTTTGAAATTTTGACACTGTAAAAACTCCTTCTCAAGCTTGTTTACCACTTGAGCCACCCCTTGAGTGTATGTGTGTGTGTATATATATATATATATATAGGAAGCATATCCAGCGAGATGAGTGGTTTATTGTGAGAGTGAGAGGAGCAAATCTTAACCATTAGATCATCTATATATGATCAATATTAGATGTTACTTAAATATCACATGACCACTTAAAAAAGTCACATGCTTTTATGTTTTAATCTTGACCATATATGAATGATCAAATGGTCAAGATTTGCCCCTTTCACTCTCACAATAAATCACTCCTCTCACTATATATATAGGCATATTAAGTGAAAGCACTATCTAGTTATGAGATATGAAAAGAAACTAATATTAACAATTGAATCTTACATAAATGATTAATATTAGAAATTATTTTAAAGTCACATGAGTACTTAAAAAAGTCACATAGATTTATGTTTTAATCTTAAACATATATATATAATCTAATAGTCAAAATTAACTTATTTCACTATCATAATAAGTCATTCATCTCACTTAATATATATATATATATATATTGTACTAATATCAATATTAGACAGACAACTATTTTGGATTTATACATATATCCAAACCGATATGTCCCATATTAAACAAACCCATAGACTTACTGTGTTATTTCAAGCCATGAGGTTTTTCCTCTTAATAGGTCAATCTTTTAGTATGAGGTTTCTCCATGAGTTTGAGTATATTTATTAAAAAAAAGTTATTCACATGCTTTTTATTTTTAAAAATAAATATTTATACATTTATTATTATTTTATTTATGCTTTATATTTTATAATAGTTAATTTATCAACATTTAAAAGATCAAGTGATCTAATTATTCAAGTTTGTTTTTAACTTTAGGTGAATAAAAATTATTTAGCGGCGGTTTATTATAACCGCCTCTAGCTAAGATATAAATATTAAAATTAAAATTATATTAACTGAAATGTAAACAAAAAATAAAATAAAACACATGTAATTAAAAAACAGTAAAATACTCTAAATAAAAGAAACAAAAAAAATATATACGTGAATTTCACAGACATATACATTGTTTTTTAATTTTTGACTAAGTATTCTTACAATTTTTGTAAACAAGATTAATATCGTTTAAAATATTAATAATGTCATTTTAACAATAATAAAATACATTATTTTGTTAACATTTAATATTTTGCATTAAAGAATTTAATTTTTGTTAGTAAAATGAAACTTCAACTGTAAAAAAAATATAAAATAATAAATTATTATATAAAATAAATGTAAATTATAATTAAAAAATAAAAAATACCTGAAAATAACATGTGCAAGCAATTGTCATCCCTGCTTCAGGTACACGGTAAACAATTAAGCGAGACTGAAAAATAGCAGGCAGTCCCGAATTTTAGGTCTAGGCCCAACTGGCTGACGGGCATATTTCATATGAGCCTATAATTATAAGACTCGGCCCAATTATTTTTTTGGGGCCTATTCGGACCATATTTGGTGAAGAACACAGAACGACTGAACTAGAATTTTAAAAAGGAAAATTACTCTTACGTATAGTTTATCTATAAATGTGGACAGTTTAGTTCTTTTCAAAAATTAATTAAATATTTAACTAATTTAATCAATAATTTATATATAATTAACCAATAATTTATCTTCATTTTTAATACTTAATACATGATTAACCGTATATAAATTATTAGTTAAATTAGTTAAATACTTAATTAATTTTTAAAAGGAATTAAACTGTCCAGTTTTATAGACAAGCCACACCTAGAAGTCATTTTCTCATTTTAAAATGTTTAGCTGATTTTAATGTTTTATCATGTAATGTAATGTAGGAGGAATTTGAAATTGAGGAGAGAAAGACGTTGATAGTGATAGATAGATAGCACATAGAAGTAGTGTTTTAAAAATTGGTCCAACTGGACCGGTTCAATCGGTTAGACCGTAAATCGAAAGTTTTACTGATTCTGGTTCAATCAAATAACCGTCCGAGCAATTAAATCACAAAAATTATAAAAAGAAACTCGTTGAACCAGTTAAACTGGTAAAAACTAGAAATAAAAAATCGGTTAGACTATTCATCAACTTTTAAATTAAATTTTTATTAAAAAAAAGAAAATAGTTCTTTTTTAAAAAAAAATTTAGAATTTAGCTATTTTAGGAATTAAGTTGGGAGTTTCCACAATTCTAATCTTTTTTTTTTCAAAAAATAGGTGACGACACTATAAAGCGATTTATGATTTTTGTGATCAGTTATAAATATATATAGTATATAATATACCGGTTCAACCGATCAAACCGATCAAACCTTGAACCACTCTCTCTTATCTAATTATCCAATTTAACTGATTTTTAAAACATTGCATATTAACGCATACGATAGGAGACTGAGACTCCAAGGAACATCAACGATCAAACACTTTACTCAGTCTTTGCGCGCCTAGTAGTAGTCGTCGTCTCCACCAAACCCATCTCAATTCTCAACCTCCAAATCCAATTTTCTTCTTTTTAAAACCAACCCTTTTATTTTATTTTTTCATCCAAACACTATCTTTGGTTTTCTCTCTTGTGAATTTTCTAGGATTTGAGGGTGGGTCAAAGATGAGTGACAATTTGATGGAAAAAGTCAACGCCTTGGGGGAGCGCCTCAAAATTGGTGGGGCTGAGGTGGGTCGGAAGATGAGTGCGGGCGTGAGTTCTGTGAGCTTTAAGGTGAAGGAGTATTTCCAGGGTCCTAACCAGGCTGATAAACTCGTTGAGGATGCTACCTCTGAGTCCCTTGATCACCCTCACTGGCCTATGAATCTTCATCTCTGTGACTTGATCAATACTGAAAAACTCAACACTGTTGAACTCATCCGTGCTGTCAAGAAACGGCTCATGATCAATACTCCTACTCCTCCTACTCCTAGGGCTCAGTACCTGGCTTTGGTTTTGCTTGAGACGTTAGTTAAGAATTGTGACAAGGCTTTCTCGGAGGTGGCTGCTGAGAGAGTCCTTGATGAGATGGTCAAGCTCATTGATGATCCTCATACACTTGTTAATAACCGGAACAAGGCTTTAATGATGATTGAGGCATGGGGTGAGTCAACCACTGAGCTTCGCTATCTGCCTGTTTATGAAGAAACTTACAAGGTACGTTTCCACTGTTCATGCTTATCTTGTCACCTTGCTTCTTTTTGTGGTTTCAGTTTCAGGAGAGGAGAAACACAAACAAAATAAGATCAAGTCAACACTTTTTGTGCCTTCATTTGAATGGAATTCCTGGCCTTGTTAACAATTCTATTAGTGTCATATTCTTGTTTTTGAACTTTCCTTGCCTACCGCTTTTCTGGTCCAGAGTTTGAAATGGCGGGGTATTCGATTCCCTGGTCGTGACAATGAAAGCTTGGCTCCTATTTTTACTCCTCCTCGTTCAGCGTCTGCTCCGGAGGCTGATGTTGGCCTTCCGCAGCAGATTCAGCATGATATTCCTGTGCGAAGTTTTGCATCTGAACAAACAAAAGAAGCTTTTGATGTTGCAAGAAATAGCATTGAGCTTCTTTCTACTGTGTTATCTTCTTCACCGCAACAAGATGTTTTAAAGGTATTTTGTTTTTGTTGTGTTATACTTTCAGTTGCATTTTTTATGTTCCGTTTTGGATGCTCTCATCTGAGTTTGACATTACTTAATATATTTCGGACTAAAATTTGCTATTTATGGATAGAACTTCATTTGTTTTTGCCATGTCTATATCATATATTTATCCTGCATGTTACATTGACCTTTTGTGTCTTCAAATTTTGCTATATATTCACCAGACTATGACCTTAGTTTTGGCATATGATTTTGTGCTTTTAGTATATATGTACTTACTAGAAGTCATTTGTATTAATCTTGTTGTGCACTGCCATATATTTTATTTGATTGTGGTTAGTAATATTTCATAAACCAAGAAAATGGAACTGTACCATAGGCTCTTACTCATGAACTTCCTTTGAAGGCAGCCAAATATAAACACAGTCTCTACCCAACTACAAACCACCGCAAAAATTGAATAGAGAGAAGGACTAAGGCTTCAAAGTCGTACTGTCCTGAAGATTAAAAAACTAAAAGAAAAACCCAATGATCAGTGCGCTGAACTCCATTGAAATATAAAATTCAAAAAAAGCCTCTTCAAGTCCTCTATGGTGTGCTTGTTAGTCGGTATTGTTGAAGATAAGTTCATCCTTCAAAGCCAAAGATACCACTTCATATGATGGAACCACTTGCAAAATATGCACATCCTATTCATTACCAACTTATGTCTGACCTCTTAAATGATGTTTGGAATTTTGAAATTGAAGTATGACTAAAGCTTGAAGCATATACCATGGGCACAGATCATAAGTAAATGACGTGGGATAAGGCTTGATTGTTGTTGTTGTTAATAATCATTTTCATTCACCAGAAGATAGGTCCTTCTATGTGATATATAATCTCCTTTATTATGTTCATGAAACTAATGCTTTCCTGCAGCTAAATGTAATAATTTTGTGGGGATTTATAATTGTTATACTTGGTTTTGTTCTAGCCATATAAACTTTTGATAAATATTAATTTGTTTCAATGCATAAACACTTTGAACCAACTACATGTGAAATGTGATGCCGAGAATAGGTGGCAATTAGTGTAACTGTCCTTTCCTCAGAGCTATGTTTCCGTGCATTAAACCTATGGCCAGTTATTGTTTAGGTGATGTTTATTCATCCATTTTCAGTGGAGAAGCTTTTCTGTCTTTTATGGATTTCCTGATATCTTGATTTCCTGTTTTTTCTTCTTAAAAAACAGAAATACTTCTTCAGGCTCTTTTTATGTCCATACTTTTTTATTACCTGGTATACATGAATTGCGTGGGTTTAAACTTGAACTCTAAAGTTGATGCTGAAGACTATGATGCATTCAGCTGTAGATTTGAACAATTTGATTGGAATAACCAATGATTGTCAGTGATAGTTAAAACTATTGCATTGGTTGAGCTAAGCACAGACATTGGTTCTAATTTTTAGAAAAAAGTAGATAGATTCTGAATCCGTTTGAATTTATAAGCTGTTTACCTTCCAATGACAGCTCAATGAGATGCTTATTTCATCTTTAGATGATCATTGTTGACTTTTTTTGGGGAAAAAATATCTTAGACACATGCCAGTATTGCATGCATTTGAACGAGTTCATTAATTGAGAAGAGGTTAAGATAGCAGTCTTTGATGTTGAGGACAAAATTAAGGAATAGGATTGTTTTCAGTTTCTCCTTGGTATTATTCTGTTCGTGACTGTTTCAGTGGAATTACAGAAATATAAATCTGATATTTTCTTCCATCTGCAGGATGATTTGACCACCACACTAGTACAGCAGTGCCGTTGGTCCCAATCTACTGTCCAGAGAATTGTTGAGACTGCTGGGGATAATGAAGCACTGCTTTTTGAGGCCTTGAATGTTAATGATGAGATTCAGAAGGTTCTCTCCAAGTTCGAAGAGTTGAAGACTACAGTTGTTCCACTTTTGCCTGAACCGGCTATGATACCTGTTGCTGTTGAGCCTGATGAGTCACCCCGTCATACAAAAGAAGATGCCTTGATTAGAAAGCCAGCTGGTTCAAGAGTTGGAGTCCAGGGAGGGAGCAATGATGACATGATAGATGATCTTGATGAGATGATTTTTGGCAAAAAGGGTGGGGATGCATCGGATGGGGGACAGAGATCCAAAGAAGGAGCAATCGTCAAAAGATAATTTCATTTCCTTCTAATTTGCACTACAAACAGAACCTGAATATAGGACAGTGCCTTTAATGGTTTTCTAGTTTCATTTCTAGATGATGGTGATGATTGTGAGCTTTGTTCAGATTCCTCGTTCCATTATATATTTTTCGCACATTCGGTTCACCTTATGTTTGAATTACCGTGTACAAGTTCGTGACAAAGTATAGATGGGAGGCTTTCTGAAGAATTTCAGTGTGTTATCCATGTTAGCTTGAGGTGCTTTATGATCTGTTACATAGATAATTGCAATTCTCATTGATGATGCAATGCAAGGAAGCGTCAAACAAAGTGAGTGAAAGTGAAAGCAAGGGGTTCAGGTTCAGGCCTCTGGGAGTGCTCCATTCCCCACCATCACAACGACCCAATCCTCCTTCTGACTTAAAAAATGAAGAAAAAAAGTGCTTGTCCAAGAAAAATTAAGATCCACAATGGATAAGAGAGTAACTTGAGTTGAACTATGGGGCTCCTTACGAAATATAAAAGTAAATTACCTGTTACAAGTTGCCAATTTTAAACTTTTAAAAGAGTTGTTCTACAACATACCTATGGTGTTAGCTTAGATGGATTGAATTACTTGCACACATATTGTCTCAGAAAGTTTATGTGGATTCTTTTTCTTTATGCACTGCAAATATGGATTCAAATTTCCATATTCTTAATATCCAAATCGTGACTAGTGATTTTAAATGATTTGTAAACTATTTTCCCATATAGTATAGCAACAGTATTTGAGTCCAATTTTTTTTTTCTTTTCACAGCAGAAAGATATGCCCCTTATTTTATATATATATATATATATATATATATATATATATATAAATTTATATATCTATATATATTTATTTATTTTCTCCCCAAAACACCGTGTTAATCATATGGAAGAGGCAATTTGGCTACAGTACAGTAGATTAGGAGACAAATTACCGAAATGCCACTCATTTGAAACATATTACCAGCGTACTGTCATTTTTGCCACGTGTATCACGTCAACACGGGTGGCGTGATACACGTCATCACGTCAACACGGGTGGACGTGATGGCGTGTATCACGCCACCGTGTTGTGCGCGTGTATCACGCCACCGGAGTTGACGTGATGACGTGTATCAAGCCAACACGGGTGGCGTTATATAAACAAAATCGAAAAAAAATAATCGGTTAATACAACAAATCTTATATATAAAAGTCAAAACTTTGAAAAGCCATAACTTTTGACTCGTTTGTCCAGGTTAGGACGCATTTTATATCGATTATATAACTTTTGAGTAGAGTGCACGCATCTGCCGTAGTTTTGGTCGAATTCCAAAAAACCCTTTATTTTGTAAGTTATCAAGCTTTTTATGAAAATTATATGGGTATTTCATGAAATCAAGGTTAAACTCATTTTTTTTCCTTTTCATTTTTATGAACTCAAGGTTAAAAAGGAAGGAAAGGTTCATAAAAATGAAAAGGAAAAAAAATGAGTTTAACCTTGATTTCATGAAATACCTATATAATTTTCATAAAAAGCTTGATAACTTACAAAATAAAGGGTTTTTTGGAATTCCGGTGGACCAAACCGCTCTGGCAGATGCGTTGCTCGGCGCTCGAAAAGTTATATGAAATTGATATAAAATGCGTCTAAATCGGACAAACGAGTCAAAAGTTATGGCTTTTCAAAGTTTTGACTTTGGTTATATAAGTTTTGTTGTATTAATCTATTATTTTTTTTTCGATTTTGTGTATATCACGCCACCCGTGTTGGCGTGATACACGTCATCACGTCAACACCGGTGGCGTGATACACGTGTATCACGTCAACACGGGTGGCGTGATACACGTCATCATGTCACCCGTGATGACGTGTATCACGCCACCCGTGTTCTACTGTACTGTTGCCAAATTGACTATGGAAGATTGAAACTGAAAATATTAGTTCAGTTCCCATTCCACCAGTGGCAGTTGGTGGTTGAAAAAATGGCAGGAAAGCACATCCCAAGATCCAAATCCCGAATCCTTCTCTTTGCTCTCTCACTCTTCGGATTCTCAGTCCTCTTCTTCCTCTTCTCCCTCTCTCCCCTCCGCAATCCCACCCATTTGCAGGTTCCCAACCCCAACAACAACATCATCAATGCCGAGACCTCATTTGTGGCCTCACTCGATCACTTCCTCACTCACAAAGCACCCAAATCTCCCTCCCTTCCCGACGATACGGTGCGGACAGTGGTTGGGGAAGAGGATATTATGAGAAACCTCGACAATGGGATCTATCACACGGAGATGAATAGGTTGTATGCAGATCCTTACTACCCGTTGGATCTTCCCCTTAGGGTTTATGTTTACAACATGCCAACCAAATTCACCTACGATTTGCTTTGGCTCTTTAGCAATACCTACAAGGACACCTCCAATCTCACTTCGAATGGAAGCCCCGTGCACCGTCTCATCGAACAGGTAATCAAGATATTCTTGCTATTCTCTTATCTTATCTCTTCCTTCAATGAGTGAATTTTGTTGTCAATGCAGCACTCTATTGATTACTGGCTATGGGCGGATCTGATTGCTCCGGAATCAGAAAGACTGTTGAAAAGTGTTGTTAGGGTTCATCGACAACAAGATGCAGACTTGTTCTACATTCCCTTCTTCACTACTATAAGCTTCTTCCTCATGGAAAAACAACAATGCAAGGCTCTTTATAGGGTGTGAGTGCTCTTCTAAGAGTTATTTCACTTTTGTTCTTGTCTGTTTTTGCTACTTTTAGTTATGAATAGCACTTGAGGCTTTGTTTTTCTGTTTTTGGATGATTGCTGAGGATATATTGTAGTCTTTTTTATTAATTATTCTTTATTTCTTATAGCTCTAAATCTCTAATCTACTATTAGTTGTGGGTCTAGGAAGCTTTGAAGTGGGTGACAGATCAACCTGCATGGAAGCGATCTGGTGGAAGAGATCACATACTTCCTGTGCATCATCCGTGGTCTTTTAAGTCTGTTCGGAGATACATGAAGAATGCAATATGGCTGTTACCAGATATGGATTCCACAGGAAACTGGTTATTTTCTAAGTTGCATACTAGTTTGTAAATAGAATGCTACTAGTTGTTGAACTTGAAGCTGGCATCAAGTGATCTATTTCATCTTTCAGGTACAAGCCTGGACAGGTTTTTCTGGAGAAAGACCTGATTCTTCCCTATGTTCCCAATGTTAATTTATGTGATGCCAGATGTTTATCTGAAACAAACCAGAAGAGAAGCACGTTGCTTTTCTTTCGTGGCCGGCTCAAAAGAAATGCGGTAAGCATATTGAGCCATTACTGATTAATTGATTGACTGACAGGGTGAAACTTTGAAAGCAAATGTAAGTAAGATGTGTTGTATTTGTTGGGTACCAATTAATTTTTGTCGTTGGATAGACTATCATGGGAAGGATATCAAGTCATAGACTGGTCTGTAGATGATGTTATTTGAAGTCCAGAAATATGCTTTTTATTAACTTTTCTGTTCAATCTCATGTTGGAGTTGCATTTATATAATGCTAGCCTCCTTACAGAAGATGATAATTATGCTTTGCATGTCATTATTGTTAATGCCGGAGAAGATCTATTTGGTTGTTTGTTTTATGTAATATTTGGATATTTCCTTCAACTGGTTGAGTTGGGCATATATTATCTAAAACAATAGTTCTAGTGTTCTTTATTTTGGCAACATTTGTATGCATATCATAGAATAACAATTTTATTGCTTTATAGAAGTCTAATTATCTGGAGTTGTTTATGGTTAGCTCAAGTCTCATGAATCTTGAAGTGTAGCTTGATACTTTGTCTACTACTTCAACTATCAGAGTAGATGGATCCCATTTTCTAGAACTTAAGTAGTTTGATGCCACCCTATTAATACAGGCAGGGTTGAAGACTGCCTACTTAATTGCATCTTTGCTTAATCATTCATCTATGATTGAAAAAATCTTGACGGTAGACCTTCTGTTATTCTTAGGTAGTTAGTTAGGTTATTATAATACCTTTGTGAGTGCATTTGGTATATGGTAGTGTCATATCTTTGTTAATTTAGCTACTTATAGGAGTTATCAGGTATCCAATTGTAATGTTCTAGGTCTTTTAACTCTTCATCTGAGTTCTCAGAAAGCATTCACGAGATTTCATTTATACACTATTGGTCATTTGACTCTTGATATGGACTTTTTTCAGACAAAAGGTTATAAGACTCAATTTGCTTATGTAATCCATTTGGTGCTGTATGATGGGACAAATGCTGAATAACTTAATTAAAATACTTAATTAAAATTGTGGCAAAAATATAGTGAGAAAAAATAACATGTTTGTGTTAGTATGCATCTATATCTTGAAATGCATACATGTTTTAGAATTGGAGTCATTCAGTCAGAATATGATTTTGGTGACAAATTGTTTTCTTGTCTGTTCTTATAGTTTCTGGGCCAGAAGTCTCTTATCATGTTTTTTCCAGCTCGGAGAAAAAAAGTTTTTTGCATCTAATTATGCTACTTGTATATGTTGCATTCTCTTAATTTATTTGTCACATGCATATTTTATATATTCTGAAGCTTAGCTGCTTTCTTTTTGCTCTTTCAATTTCAGGGAGGAAAGATACGCTCTAAACTTGTATCAGAACTGAGTGGAGTTGATGGTGTAATTATAGAGGAGGGAACAGCTGGAGAGGAAGGAAAAGCAGCAGCTCAAAGTGGCATGCGCAAGTAATATAAGTTGAGCACTTGAATATATGTACCCTGATTGCTTACTTTGTTGTAATTATTTGCTTGCCTTCCATATTATCAGGTCTCTATTTTGCTTGAACCCAGCGGGTGACACTCCATCCTCTGCTAGATTATTTGATGCTATTGTTAGTGGATGCATTCCAGTTATAATAAGTGATGAGCTGGAGCTTCCTTTTGAAGGAATACTCGATTACAGGAAGGTGTGTATGCATTTATATTAAGTAATTGATTACATTAATGTTGAGAGTTAATAGTAAAATTACAATAAAATAATAATGAAAATAAATTGGTAGCTTTATTAGGTTCCTAACAGATCACATGGTATTTACTTGAGTTTGGAGGATGTGGGCAAGTTGCTATGGGATCATCGGTCACTTTATAAGTCTGTTGCATGATATGTTTACAGGAGCATATAATGGCCTAATATCTTTTGACATTATACTTACTATTTCAGATAGTTAATATTGCCTATAAGTAACTTAGATATGAAGAGATGATTTTTTTTTTTTTTGTATAAAATATCCAGATATGAATATTGTCTTGGACCCCTGGCTGTTTTCTTTTCTTTTTTCATTTGATTACATAAACAGGAACAAATTAAGCGATATTACAAGCTGGGCATGATTAGGTCATTGACTATTTTTGTTTTATTGACTCATTGTCTGAAAATGAAGCAGATTTTTATAGAAAAAGAGAAGAGATACACTGAGGGCGAGGAAAAGGTATCCTTAGAAGCATAAAAAAAGAAAACAAAAAACAAAGGCAAAATGACAAAGAGGAAAACTAAGAATTCAGGAGGGCTATCCAGTCCCTGTGTATTGGAGATGGCAATGCCCTTGAAATAGCTATGGGCATAACACCAGAGAGAAAACTAAAAACATAATCCTATCCCAACTCAAATTTACATGCAGGGAGACACCCTTGAAGGTGCATGCATTCTGTTTCAACCAAATGAAACAAAGAATAGCATAGACTGTCACAGAATTTTGTAATTTGTATTACCATAACCTCTAAAACAAACCAACAGAAACTGCTCCAAGGTAGGACAGACCCAATGCTCATAAAAAACCCCAAAAAGGTTGTTCCATGGAAAAGTATCTGCATTGCCTTGCAATGCAGAAAAATGTGTCACACTGTTTCAGAACTTGACTTTCATTTACATCTGGCTGCATTGTCAAGTCTGTGATATATGGATAACTGAAAAGTGAGAGCTATTTGATTTGTTGATTTGGATTTTTCGGCGGGAAGTTGCATACATGTATTTATCAGAGGGTAGTTGATAGACCCCCAATAAATAAGATATATGTCAGGAAAGGGAGGCAAGGAGTGAGGGTGTATGAATGGAGGAATAGGAGAAAGTGTAGGGGATTAATACCCTGGAGGAGTATCACACTAAGCCTTTGTTATGAGAGAAATGGAGAAGAGAGAAATAGAAATGAGAAAGCTCTCTTGGTTAGAGGAGAAATAGAGAAGAAAGAAAAAAAAGTGGTGGGTCCCACACCTTTTTCATTTCTCTCCTAAAATGAGAAGAAATAGAGAAGAAAGAAAATTAAATTTTGTTGTAAATACATATTTGCCGCTATTTATTTATTTATAAAACAACAAAAAGAAGGGTATATTAGTCAAATTTTCACCTCTACCCATTTCTTCTCTTTCTTCTCATTTTAGGAGAGAAATGAAAAAGGTGTGGGACCCACCACTTTTTTTTTTCTTTCTTCTCTATTTCTCCTCTAACCAAACAAGAGAGCTTTCTCATTTCTCTTCTATTTCTCTCTTCTCCATTTCTCTCATAACAAACAAAGGCTAAAATAAAGGGTAGTTGAGGAAGAGGGAAAGGAAAAGATGGGAGAGGATGTTAGTAACAAACTGGACAGGTGCCAGTCCACAAGTGGAGGGGAAGATTCAGGATGCATGAGGAAAGAGGGGAAGGATGATAGGTTGAAGGGAAAGGGGAGAGAGAGGGAGAGGGCAGAGAAGATATTGTGTGAAGGTTAGGGAGAGGTGACCCCTCTAGAGGCTCAGGAATACCCAGTCCTGAGATTGTTTCCTTTGCTGTTTTTCTTTTGTTTGTTTCTGGTACAATTCTGATATGTGATCAGAATCCTGATACGGGGAGATATAATTCCCTGCTTGTAAGGAGTTCCAACTCCATTTCTTTTCTCTAATTGACAAGAGGTTGTCGAGACCTATCAAATAAAATAACCGGTTCACAAACTAATTTGTAGTATAGAGAATGAACCGAATCGTCTCTCAAGGATCCAAAAACAAAGATTTAATTAGATCAAGATAATTAAAAAAGGGGGGTTTTGTTGTTGATTAACAAGATTAATAAAAGTAGGAGATTCAAAGTTGTAAACAAATCTAAAGAAACAACCAATCCAAGGAAATTTACCGATCTTGAGTTTAACTCATCATTGATCACAAGGAATTCACTTAATTGCTAACCAAGTTCTTGGCCTTAGATCACATCAAGAAGCCTTAACATGATCCAAGAATTCTCTACTAGATAAGCATCTAGGATTTGATTAACCAAGGTTAGATAAAGTAAGCACCATCCAACATAGATTAACTTAAGATCTAGAATTTAACCAAGTTAAACAATCTATCAAAAAGCTTTAATATATTGTTTAATCTTTGTGATCCTCTTTGAATACATGATAATAAAGCTATTACCACATCAACATCTAAATCAAATTAAGCAATTTAATCTAGATAAAAATCAAAAGAGGAAGAAGAGAAACTTGAATAACAATTAAGCAATATGAACAAGTAAACCAAGATCTCCAAATTAAACAACAAGATGGCTAATCCCTTGGATTGATTATGAGAGCCTAGCCTTCCATGGATGGGAAGGAAGAACTCAAAATTTAAAGAACAAAAACGAAATTGCAAAGAGAATGAAGAAGAAGAGAAAGAAAACTCTCACAAATACTTAAACTTTCTTGAAACTTACTTCTAAATTGAATGCCTCTAATACAAAGAGGTTGGGTCTATTTATACTAATCCTAGAAGCCAATTTGTACATGTACATAATCTGAATACAAGCTATAAGAATCTGAAATTTGTCAAAAATGGAAGCTTGATGCATGGTTGGTGGGTTGGTGCATGGTAGGTGGGTTGGTGTATGGTTGGTGGCTTTTAGTCAACAACTCTTATCCGACTTCTGGCTTCAAATTCATCACCTAGACGGTGCATTTTGGCTTGGATGTCTTCATCAAAGTTGTAGCCAGTTGTCTCCTTGAAAATCTCCAATTTGAATCATGTCATTTGGACTTTTACAACTCGAGAAATGCCAAAAACACTTCACCTACCTCAAGTTAGGTTGGAAGAACGTGTTTCCAACTTCAGACCAACTTGTAGCTTCTGAAGCATGCCTAAAACGACATCTATTGACAAAATGGTCTTCATTGAAGTTGGAGATATGGGTCTTATCTTTCAAGTGACCAAGTTTCAGCCCAAGAGGAGGCCTATAACCCACTATATAGTCCAATATGTACATACTGCCCGGATGGTTCCGTGACAGCAAACCCACTCTGCATTGCAGGGAAATTTTGGACCCTTAGCATTCCGATCCAGCTCTTGAGTTCTTCATGAAACTTGTAGAGCATTGTCTTAGCTTTCCAAAGTCACCAAGATCACCTCAATTGGATCACCGAGTCCCAAGTTATGACCTAACCAAGGAAGAAAGGTCAAAATGCATCAAAATCCGAAAATTATTCAATATTTGCATTAAAGCCCAATGAAGCCCAACAACATTAAACTCATCTAAAGTACTAATATTGGGCACAATAAACATCTAATAATGCCTAATACAAAGCTAACATAAGTGTCTCAAATTGATTGATCAAATTCCCCACACTTAAGCTTTTGTACTCTGGGCAAAACACATAAGAACAAAACTAAAGAAAAACAAGAAACATAATATTATTAAACTAAAAACATAAAAACTGATTGTACCTAATCTAATCCATTTTCGTAGGAAAACACGATGGCACTTAGCCTGTGCCACAAGCCTTTAAACCCCTAGGTGTCCCTAGTGGACGAGTTGTAGTCTCGTGAGGGTTTACCAGGATGATACCCACAAACATGTAATATTTTATTTAATCAATTCAACTAATTTTTAAATACAAGCATTGTATTAAATATAAACCATAATTAATAAGTAAAGTATGCTTAACAAAGAATAGTTGAATCAAATCAATTGAGAATAAAGTATAGCATAATCATGCTTTAATCAGAAATAGGCATGTTCAGATTGAGTAAAATTCTTCACAAGTGTCACTCAAATCACACAAGGTGTTTAGGTTAACTGTTTACGCTCAACTCAGTCAAATTATGAAAGTATTTTACCATAGGCTTGCATATACATCAATTCTCCACTACTTAGATCAAATAAATTGCAAAAATCAAGAGGTCTTTCAAAAAGGTTGTAATGGAACTTATAAGGTGAAGGAAGGGAACAATATAGATAATAGCAGGTTAAAACCAAAGAGAATAAAAGAGCATTGAGGAGTAATTCAAGTATAAGGAATAAATTTTTTACCCAAAACCATAAAATGCTCATTCTCTTCACACATTCCTTCCTTTTTCTATTCTTTTATTTTTTTTCTTTTATTTTTTTTTTGTTTTTTGTTTTTTGTTTTTTTTGTACCAAGCATTTCGTATCAGCACACCAATTCCCCCACACTTAAATCATTGCAAGCAAAAGAACTCCTCCAATAAGAAAATCAATGCTCTCCCATTCCCTAAGGTAAGGTAAAACATGGTTTTTCACTCAAAGCTTGTAATGAGCTAAGAACAAAGAATAGGCAAATAAGTTTAGAGGGAGTTAATAATTGGATAAATGCAAGGTAGGTTTATTTGGCCAAAGCAGCTAAGTCAAGAAAAAATGCCTCTGTCATTTTCATGCAACATACAGACCAATGTAATCTCAAATCGATTCAATGCAAGTTCTAGAAAATAAATTCATAATTGACATCACTCATGAAAGAAAATAACCAAGTGTAAGTATCAAACTTGGAAAAGCCCAAAACTCACAAAGGTATGGAACATTCACTCAATTCAACCATGCCTTCTTCCTAATATCCACAATCATATACACATGTATATCATGAAAATGATTCAACTATAAACTGTTTTGCATACTTTTATCATCAATTAAGCTCAGATTCAGCACATGCTTGTATCAAAATCAATTGAAAAGATCAAAATTGTGTGTGTGTGTGTGTGTGTGTGTGTGTTTTTTTTTTTTTTTTTTTTAATATATATACAAGAACAAAGATGATTTAAGACCTATTATGAAATGCAAGTTAAGATGCGTCTCAAGAGCAAAACTACTCCTTACTCTGCCATCATACATCTAAAAAGTTAGTAACAATAAAGATTAGTTTTTTTTTTTTTTTTTTTAACTAAACTATGTACATGGTAATGTCAACTATCCCTCCCCCCAACTAATTAAAGACATTGTCCCCAATGTCAAAATAAAGATAGGAAGAGTGTAGAAGGTCTTACCAGAAAACTGCAAATCGGGCCTGAAATAAGAAAAATTACAAAAAACTAAAACCATAAGAGAAAACAAAAATTCACAAAGACAAAGTCAAATCAAGTTTTTGCTTTTTGCTGCTGCTGCCTTGTTCCCAATTCCGTGGAGCCATTGCTGGATCACGTTGTGGTACAAATGCATTGAGTTGATCGAGCAATTGTTCAGGAGTTGTAGCAGTTACAAGACTTTGACGTGTCGCTTGTGAGATGAACCTTTTTTCTACAGCATGATCAAGAAAACAAAACAAACTGTCATAAAAACCATTAACATTTAATATACCTATGGGTTTTTGGTGAAAGTTCTGCTGTGACCAGGATGTATATTTACAAACTCTTTATCTTTCCCAGGATTAGATCCACAAAAGACACAAACACTCTTGATCCGACGAACTGAAGTGACTTCCATTTTTTTCTCTTTGTTTTTTTTTTTTTTTGTACTCTCACCTTATCAATGATCTGAAGAGAGCAAAGTGCATTATTTAAAGGCATCAAAACTCAAAGGTAATAATTACACCTATAAAGGAGGGGTAGATTTGCGTGTCAGATAAGTTTGAAAAAGAAGCACAGAAATGATAATAGCTATATGACAAAGATAAAAGGCTAATCTATATGTGTCAGAAGAAGTTTGAAAATATGCAACACATATTTCAAAAAATACGGCTAATTTTTTTTTTCTTTTTTTTTTTCGAATTTTTTTTTTTTTTTTTTTTTGAAATTTTTTTTTTTTAATAAACAATAAAAAAAAATACTTACAGGAGGTGTGATTGTGGCTCACATTTTCCTCTGGTTTTACGTCCAGTAACGTCTTGAAGCTCTCTATGGGCCGATGGTCGGCTTCCCATCCAATTTTCTTAAAAATTGGCAAACAGGGTCTTTTTGAGTCAGATTCCCGAGACTATAACGCTCATGTTCATCTTGGAATATTGGCCATAAATCGAGAAGTACTCTCTGCACATCTCCACTAGGATGCGTCTCAAGAGTCAATAGAATGTTATCTAAAGACTCCTTACTCATGCCATCCTTTATGAAGTTAATTTTATCATCTCGGTTTATAGACGTCATTCCAATTGATTTGCATTTTGTGTTACAGGTCCATCTTGCACATTTATAGCGGACAGTAACCTTTTTGCTCTTCTCTTCTTTGCATATGAACTTTTGCCTAGCCCTGGCATATATGAAACAAGAGCGTCATAAAATTCACCTCTGAGTCGGACCTTTGCTTCGATTAACCATCGTATATCCGCAGGGATGCCTTTGTGCATAAGCATCCTTAACCTCTCAAACCTTGCACAATAAATGTTAGTTAAAGCATTTTGAGGGAGAGAAGGGAATTGCTTGCGGAGGTTGACAAGCTGATTATCCATTTCGAAAGAAAGAAGAAAGAGAGAAATTTTTTTTTTTTTTTGAGTAAAATTATATACAGATTTCGGTGTTTGTGGAGTAGCGAAAGGACCGAAAAAGATTTTCACGGAGTACCGTTATCCGCCATTTAACCGGTGAAAAATCATCTGTCAAAGAAAACAAACAAAATTAAGACAGAAAAATCAAACTCTGATAGATTTTCTTGCTTGGCACCGATTTTCTGTCTTGATTCCTGTGAATGCAAAAAAAAGTCAAAGTTTGAAAAATGAAAGAGTTAGAAAACTTGGGTTGCCTCCCAAGAAGCGCTACTTTTAATGTCCTTAGCCAGCGTGATTGAAGATTTTGCACGAGCGATGGGTCCTCCCCAATAATGATTCAATCTCTGGCAATTGACATTAATCGTGGCTTTTTCTTTTCTACTTTTTTTTTTTTTTTTTTTTCAACACAGTAGTGATCAATCATGGTAGAGGGCATCCTGCAGTTGAACTTCCTCCACGAGGTTCTCTTGAGCTCCTTCATAAAAATTTTTGAGGCGGTGACCATTAACTTTGAACACTTTGTTGGTGGCTTCACTCTTAATTTCCACTGCACCATGAGGAAGAATGTTAGTGACAACAAGCGGACCAGTCCCACCTAGACCTTAATTTACCAGGCATCAACTTAAGGCGAGAATTAAACAAGAGAACTTTTGCCCAATCGAAAACTCCTTAGAAGAATAAACTTATCATGGAAGGCTTTGGTTTTTCTTTGTAGAGTCGGGAGCTCTCATAGGCATCTAGGCGGATCTCTTCCAATTCCTGAATCGCAACTTCCGCTCTATGCCGCCTCCGCCAAATTCATGTTGCATTGCTTCACGTACCCCAATATGCTTTGTGCTCAATTTCTACTTGGTAAGTGGCATGCCTTACCATAGACTATCCGATATGGAGACATCCCGATTGGAGTTTTGTAAGCGGTCCCAAGCCCAAAGAGCATCCTCAAGCCTCATGCTCCAATCCTTCCGATTAGGTTGGACTGTTTTTTCAAGTATGCGCTTGATCTCTCTATTGGAGATCTCGGCTTGACCATTAGTCCAGGGATGGTAAGGTGTAGAAACTTTATGCAACACGCCATATTTTCTCATCAATCCCTCCATGCTCCTATTCTGAGAAATGGGTGCCTTGATCAGCGATGATAGCTCTCGGGATTCCAAACCTGCAGAAAACGTGATCTAACAAAATCCACAACAACTTTGGAATCATCGGTCAGGTGGCTTTAGCCTCCACCCATTTTGATACATAATCAACGGCTAGCAAAATGTAAACATAACCAAAGGAAACGGGAAAAGGTCCCATGAAATCAATACCCCATACGTCAAAGATTTCACAATACGATGGGGTTCTTTGGGGCATCTCATTCTCGAGAAATGTTCCTGTTCTCGACATCGTTCACAAGACTTACGTAACAAATATGCATCATGAAACAAGGTAGGCCAATATAAACCGTAGTCTAAAACTTTCCTAGGCATGCGTTGAGGCCCAAAATGTCCACCACATGCAAATGCATGACAAAAGCTAAGAACGAATGAAACTCTTGATTAGGCACACATCGCCTAATTATTTGGTCACTACAAAATCGCCACGAGATATGGATCATCCCACACATAATATTTTGATTCACTCTTAAGTTTATAAATTTGTGCACGAGTGAAATGTGAGGGAAAAAGCGTAACAACCAAGAAATTCACCATATCGGCAAACCAAGGGAAGGTGTTCTTACCTTGTAATTGCATAAGTCGCTCATCCTGGGAAGGAGTCCCGTACAGGGAAGGGATCTCAAGCCGCTTTCAATGCGGCTCAAATGATGCTCGCCACTAGGTTCTCTGCTCCACTCTTGTCACGGATCTCTATGTGAAACTCTTGGAGCAAGAGCATCCATCTTATTAGTCGGGGCTTTGCCTCGGCTTCTTCAAAAGGAACTTCGTAGTGCGCATGATCGATAAACACAACAACCTTAGAACCAAGCAAATATGATCTAAACTTATCCAAAGCAAAAACAATGGCTAAAAGTTCTTTTGTTGTGGTATAGTTGGCAGCGAGATCTAGAGTTGGAAGCATAGTATATCACATGAGAAGCTTTCCCCACTCTGCTGCCAAGATCGCTCCTCTTTGCATAGTTAGAAGCATCACACATTAACTCAAATGGCAATGTCGGTCAGTGGGTGGATGATGGGGTACTAGTCAAGGCCTGCTTCAAGTGGTTGAAAGTCGCCTTGCACTTGTCATCAAAATTGAACTCCACATCTTTCTGCCGATGGCGGGAAAGTGGAAGAGCAATCTTCTTTGAAGTCGGCAATGAAGCGCTGTAGAAACCTGCATGACCAAGAAAAGAAACGCTTTAACTTCCCGCCTTGTGTGGGGTAAGATAGACAAGTAATTACATCAATCTTGGCAGGATCTACCTCAATGCCCTTACTGGATACTACATGGCCTAAAACTATACCTGTTCTACCATAAAATGGCATTTCTCAAAATTTAGCACAAGGTTAGTCTCAATGCATCTTTGCGATTACTCTAGATAAATTTGGCTAAACATGAATCAAAAGAAGAACCATAGACAGTAAAGTCATCCATAAATACCTCCATGCACTCCTCTAAGAAATCGGAAAATATACTCGCATACCGCATTTGGAAGGTACCAGGGCATTGCGAGGCCGAAGGGCATCCGTCTGTAAGCAAAGGTGCCGAAGGGACAAGTAAATGTGGTCTTCTCCCGATCCTCCTGCAATGTGGATTTGGAAGTATCCGGTGTAGCCATCTAAAAGCGATAATGGGACTTACCCAACCGCTCCAAAGATTCTCGATCAATGAACGGAAGGGGTAATGATCTTTCCGAGTGGCTTGGTTGAGGCGTCTCGTAGTCAATGCGGACTCTCCAACTATTCTACACTCGGGTTGGAATGAACTCATTCTTCTGGTTGGCCACGACAGTCACTCGGGATTTCTTTGGAACTACTTGCACAAGGCTCACCCACTTGCAGTCAGAGATAGGATAGATAATGCCAGCCTGCAGTAGCTTGGTCACCTCTTTTATCACCACATCTAGAATAAGAGGATTCGATCTCCTGCAGGGTTGTCTCACTGGTTTAGTTTCCTCCTCAAGTAATATCCTGTGCATGCATGTGGAGGGGTTAATACCAAGAATGTCTCCAAGTGTCCAACCAATTGCCCTTTTGTGTTGCTTCAAGACTTCCAATAATCTAGTTTCTTGCTCAGGTTGGAGGTGTTTAGGCACCATGACCGGGTGCTTCTCATCCTCCTCCAAGAATGCATACTTCAAATGCTCGGGCGAGGGCTTAAGTTCAATGGAGGGTGGTTCTTTGGGTCGATGGTACTAGTTTTGGAACCGAAACTAAATCTGCTAAATTCTCGATAGTTGCACTTCTTTGTACTTGTACTGCAAGCCGTGCACAATCTTGCAAAACAACATCGTCATATCCTATGGAATCAAAAGAATCACACTTAGCGGCCCGGGATGAATGACAACATCATTAATAACGGCATCATTGCCATTAATACTTGAGAATCATCAATGTCAGCAGAATTAACAACAGCACATGACAAGTATGTAGAAATCTCGGCACAGGCTGTACACATTGCATTGGGTTTACAACCAGAAAGTCTGAAGCAAGCAGAACAAGTATCACAAGCTATGCTATCAGTGTACCCTACAATTTCGTGGAAACTGCCAACATATCGGCATGCATATCATCAACTAGTAAATCAATGACATCAAAATGAAAAAGCAGAATGATCCTCTACAGGTATTTCATGGCATCAAAAATGTTAAAGCTGAATGATATCATCACCAAATTCCATGGAAAGGGTACCCGTGCACATCAATCTTAGTTTTAGCGGTTTTCAAAAATGGCCTACCTAAGATCAATGGGGGTGGGGAAGAGGCGATTCATCTTCCATATTCAACACATAAAAATCAGTAGAATATTAAATTATGTACCGAACCGTAACGTCCTCCAACACTCCCTGCAGTTGTGCGGTCTCCGGTTTTGCTAAGCTGAATGACAATGCCTGGTAGGCTTTAGCTCTCCCATATGCAAGGAAGTGTAAAGCGACTTTGGCATTACATTGATGGAGGCTCCCAAGTCTAGCAAGGCATGAGTGAACTGTTGGTGCCCTATGGTGCAAGGGATGGTAAAAGTACAGGTCCTTGCATTTGGGAGGCGAGGTTGGGCTGAATCAAAGCGAGAGACATTTCTCCCCATACTCACTTTTTCGGTGCCACTTTAGCTTCCTCTTATGGGTGCACATCTCTTTCAAGAACTTGGCATACTTGGGGATTTGTTTGATTGCCTCCAAGAGAGGTATATTCACCTCAACCTTCGAAAAGTCTCCATAATTTCCTTATCCAAGTCTGTTTCAACCATATGCCTCATTTGTATCATTCGGTTGGGAAAAGGAAGAGGAATGTTGGAACGACTTTTTGGATGCTCACTTTTCTCAGATCTTGAATTTTTACAATCAGCTGATTTGATCCAATTTTTCTGCTTGGGTCGTTGTAGGATCATTTGTCTTTGAATCTGCTGACATTCGAATTAGTTGCTTAGAACTTGAAGTTCTTTGTAGAATCTTGTTTCTCTGGGCCAAGGGTAGAATCTGGAAGTATCTCTTTGCCTTTGGTCCATTGATTTGCTTACCACTGCGTAAAGCTATAGCACTAACATTGCCTCTAGGATTTGGAGTGGTTTGAGAGGGTAATTGGCCAAAACCTTGTGACTTTAATTCATGAATTGATGTGGCAAGTTGACCAATTTGAGTCTCCAAGTTCTGAATGGTGGTTTCAGTTCTCTGTTGAAACTGGATGTTATTGGTGGCCAACTGCTTCACCAAATCCTCCAATGAGGGCTCAGATTTTGTGGCTACAAGACCTTGCTGCTGGAATGGTGGTCTTCTTGGTCCCGCATGTGGCTGAAACTGATTTGTCCTTGCTTGTTGCTGGAATGGTGGTCTATCTTGGTTTTGTGGTCGCTGATTTGATGCATTCCCATATCTCGATTGGGATGGTCCCTCGACCCAGGGTTGTAAGTCTTGGAGAATGGATCATATTTCGTTGTTCTTCGATGGAATTGTGGCTTCCCGGAAATATACCAGTGCGACCACAGTTGGTCTTGAAACTTCGGAATCATCTTGCAATGTGGGGCATGAATCAGAGGGATGAGAGGAACTAGAACATATGCTACAAACTCTTGCGGGGTTTGCACACGTGGTTCGTGTTGTCCTATTGCCATTTGTCTAACCAAAGAAGTGAGCTCATCCAATCTATGTTCCACCCTTTGTTGATCGGCATGTGAAGAGGTATTAACTTCATTGACTATTCTCGTTGCGACACCCATTCGAGTACCAAATTGCTTGAGAATTTGCTGCCATGTTTGCAATTAAGTTTCGGCGTGGTTGGAGTTTTATCTACCAATGCTCCACCACTTGCAAGATCAATCATACTCCTTTCCATTGGCATCAATCCTTCATAGAAGTATTGGATCAGCGAGTTGATCACTAATTTGATGGTGTGGGCGAGCTTGAGCATAATTTCTTGAATCTCTCCCAATACTCATGGAGAGTTTCACCACCGATTTGCCTTATGCCACAAATATCTTTCCTTATTGCGGCAGTTCTTGATGCAGAAAGAACTTTTCTAGAAATAATCTTTTCATGTCATTCCAAGAAGTGATGGCGGCGAGGTTGTAAGTAATACAACCAATCCTTAGCAAGACTGGCCCAAAGAGAAAGGAAAGGCCCTTAGCTTGATGTGATCTTCACTATTCCATGAGGTTTCATGGTGGAGCAGACAACATGGAACTCCTTCAAATGCTTATGTGGATCTTCACCGCAAGACCATGAAACTTGGGCGACAAGTGTATCAATCCGCATTTCAACTCAAAATCAACATTAAGTTCGAGGATATTGAATGCACAAAGGTTGATAATTCACATCAGTGCAGCCAATTCCTTAAGGGTCCTATTGTTATAGTCGGCCATAGTAAAATCAACGAGACTCGATATCGGACACGTAAGTACTAATGACGACTCAGCAGAGTTAAAAGAGTCAACAAGATTAGGTGCAATGTCAAGTTCAAGCCCAATTCCGAGTAATTCTATTAGCTCTATGAATGCTACTACCAGTCCTATGAATTCTATGAAGTGTATGAAATGTTCTATCAATTTCGTGGATCAAATGAATGCAAGGTACCAGGATCGAGATCTAGTCATACAGATGCGATTCATAAGAAGGTATTAGAAAAGCAATAACAACTAAAACACTAAAAATTCCAAAAACAAATACTCCAAAAAATTAAACAAAAATAAAAACGATTATAAAATGAATTTTAAAAATTATGGAACCACCACAGGATAAAATCTACACAAAAATGCTATCCAACAAAATAATAAAAAATCTTAAAAAATTGAAAAAGTGGTCTAAACGATGGAATTTGGCAAAAATAAGGGTGACCTCACTATATATAGTGAGCCTTCCTCGTAATAATATTTTCCATTTGTGTACCAAAATTGAGATCAATCTGAGATGCCCGAACCAAAATTCTTGACACAACGCCCTTTATCCAAATTCCGCGAATCCCACTTGAAAAGCTTCAAAACAAAACAAACACATTTGTTAGAGTTAGATGGGATCTTGAAATGATCAAATAGTTGCCTTGGATCCCCGGCAGCGGCGCCAAATTTGACAAGAGGTTGTCGAGACCTATCAAATAAAATAACCTGTTCACAAACTAATTTGTAGTATAGAGAATGAACCGAATCGTCTCTCAAGGATCCAAAAACAAAGATTTAATTAGATCAAGATAATTAAAAAAGGGGGTTTTGTTGTTGATTAACAAGATTAATAAAAGTAGGAGATTCAAAGTTGTAAACAAATCTAAAGAAACAACCAATCCAAGGAAATTTACCGATCTTGAGTTTAACTCATCATTGATCACAAGGAATTCACTTAATTGCTAACCAAGTTCTTGGCCTTAGATCACATCAAGAAGCCTTAACATGATCCAAGAATTCTCTACTAGATAAGCATCTAGGATTTGATTAACCAAGGTTAGATAAAGTAAGCACCATCCAACATAGATTAACTTAAGATCTAGAATTTAACCAAGTTAAACAATCTATCAAAAAGCTTTAATATATTGTTTAATCTTTGTGATCCTCTTTGAATACATGATAATAAAGCTATTACCACATCAACATCTAAATCAAATTAAGCAATTTAATCTAGATAAAAATCAAAAGAGGAAGAAGAGAAACTTGAATAACAATTAAGCAATATGAACAAGTAAACCAAGATCTCCAAATTAAACAACAAGATGGCTAATCCCTTGGATTGATTATGAGAGCCTAGCCTTCCATGGATGGGAAGGAAGAACTCAAAATTTAAAGAACAAAAACGAAATTGCAAAGAGAATGAAGAAGAAGAGAAAGAAAACTCTCACAAATACTTAAACTTTCTTGAAACTTACTTCTAAATTGAATGCCTCTAATACAAAGAGGTTGGGTCTATTTATACTAATCCTAGAAGCCAATTTGTACATGTACATAATCTGAATACAAGCTATAAGAATCTGAAATTTGTCAAAAATGGAAGCTTGATGCATGGTTGGTGGGTTGGTGCATGGTAGGTGGGTTGGTGTATGGTTGGTGGCTTTTAGTCAACAACTCTTATCCGACTTCTGGCTTCAAATTCATCACCTAGACGGTGCATTTTGGCTTGGATGTCTTCATCAAAGTTGTAGCCAGTTGTCTCCTTGAAAATCTCCAATTTGAATCATGTCATTTGGACTTTTACAACTCCGAGAAATGCCAAAAACACTTCACCTACCTCAAGTTAGGTTGGAAGAACGTGTTTCCAACTTCAGACCAACTTGTAGCTTCGAAGCATGCCTAAAACGACATCTATTGACAAAATGGTCTTCATTGAAGTTGGAGATATGGGTCTTATCTTTCAAGTGACCAAGTTTCAGCCCAAGAGGAGGCCTATAACCCACTATATAGTCCAATATGTACATACTGCCCAGATGGTTCCGTGACAGCAAACCCACTCTGCATTGCAGGGAAATTTTGGACCCTTAGCATTCCGATCCAGCTCTTGAGTTCTTCATGAAACTTGTAGAGCATTGTCTTAGCTTTCCAAAGTCACCAAGATCACCTCAATTGGATCACCGAGTCCCAAGTTATGACCTAACCAAGGAAGAAAGGTCAAAATGCATCAAAATCCGAAAATTATTCAATATTTGCATTAAAGCCCAATGAAGCCCAACAACATTAAACTCATCTAAAGTACTAATATTGGGCACAATAAACATCTAATAATGCCTAATACAAAGCTAACATAAGTGTCTCAAATTGATTGATCACTAATACCAGGGACTTATCAGTAGTTCAAACTGTGTTACTTATATATATAAGGGTTTTGACAATTTGCCATACATGCAGATAGTCTTGTTCGTTTCTTCCACTGATGCTGTAAAGCCAGGTTGGCTTTTGAAGTTTTTAAAAGGCATTACACCTGCTCATATTAAAGAAATGCAACAAAATCTTGCCAAGGTTTGTGATTAGGGTTATGTAGAATTTTACTTCACTCATTTTTTTCTATTTACTGTTGTTATTTGATCCTCTTGTTTTCAAACTTGCAAGAACTTTCTACAGTTGCCCAATGTCAAGCTGAAAAATAGTGTCCTGTGCAAATATTTGTAGCAATAATTAACTTCCATATTCTTCATTTTCTAAAATTGATATTTTGTGCGTTGTCTTGCTTGCCTGTTTGGTTTTAATTGTTTAGATATTTCTTTTCAGTACTCAAGGCATTTCCTGTATTCCAGTCCAGCTCAACCATTGGGTCCTGAAGACTTGGTTTGGAGAATGGTTTGTTACTATCTGTTTTAATATTTAAGTTTCTGTTTCTAATATCTTTTTAGACTGTTATTCACATAATGAACTTAAGCTCAGGCTTGACCCTTAGTATGCCCGCTGAGTGTTTTCTTCCACTGTATTGAGTATGACTCCCTGTAAGATAATTAATTTATGAGTAACACAACTAGTCCTACACCAATGGGATCTGTGTTATGAGGTATAAAAGGCTGAAGTATTGTACTACTAGTAACTTGGGCTTAGGCATATGAGGCAGAGGTTATCTACACACTACTTTGTAGAAAGAAAGACAGGTTGATCTCCTCACGCTTACATCTATTTGTTAGCTAGCAATTAGTAGTTCTGGTTTTTGTTTACATGGATTACTCAAGGTAGTCAAAGGCATTAAGCCAAAAAGCGCATGCGTCACTGAAAAAGGCGTTAAGCCGTTAACATAAAACATTAAAATGTAAAGTGATAAAGCTTGTATAAATGTCATAAAACATGTATACAGCGGCAAAACAGAGCATGTAGTAAACAGCAGCTAAAACAGAAAACAGAGCATTTAATAAACAAAATAAAATCAATAGAAAAAGAGTTGAAGCAGCACATAAACTACCAAAATAGTCTAGAAGTAGATAACAAAAATTGAAAAAGCAATTATAATGATAGAAAGTATAGAAAAGAAGGAACAAAACATACTGAAAATAGAGGATGTGGTTGATCGGTGGTGCAACAAAATAAAAAGAATAGAAAACGATGTTAAACTGGCAAAGAAAGTTCAGAAACAGATACAGAAGAGAAGAACAATTAAAAAATTATAAAAGGCATCTCTTTGCCTTGGCAGTGGCTCTCTTTTTGTCTCTTCTGTTACGTAACTTCATTTGTTTATTGAATGAACCTTGCTGCGTCAGTCTTTCATAATGAAACCTTAAACTTGATATTTTTTGTATGTGATGGGCTTTGGCCATTAACAAGGTGCTCACGTGGAGCATCTCCCTTGTGAGGAAAAAGTGTCCTCAAGGCCTGAGCAGTGCCTCAACCAGCAAGAGGTGCTTACCCCTTCCCTTGTCTTGCCTTAGCACCAAAGGTGCGCCTTGTGGCGGCTTTAACTATACTAGGATTACTGGAGTTGTAGTCAGAGAGTGGGTAGTATTTTCTCAATAACCCCTTAGGTCATACTGATGTTATTCTTTTCTGAAGAACTTGGTATTATATGTAGATTGAAATTTTTCAGGGGGCATTCACTAAAAGAAAAAGAAGAAGAAAATGAAGGGGGAAAGAGGGAAACCGATGTCTTTTATGTTATGCAGAGGAAAATGGTATTCCTTGGCCAAAAAGCGCTGGAAACTACCAGAAATATTGGTCTGCAGAAACTTACATTCTATCATATGACTTTTTATTTCTATGATTCTTCTGACAATTCTTAACCATTTATATTGTTTTGTGATATTTCCTTGCTCTTTTTTCATATTCTGGAGTCTGTTTTTTCAAGAAATGATGGCAGGTGCCTTCTCCTTTGACTTTGGTTTTCTCTATATCATGCTGCAGATGGCTGGCAAGGTGTTGAACATCAAGCTTCATTCCCGAAGATCTCAACGTGTAGTGGAAGGATCTAGAAGTCTGTGCACTTGTGAATGCAAGCCTCCCAACATCACCAGTACTGGTTCAATCATCTCTTGAATCACTTTGTTTTCTTTATAATTGTCTACTGCTGTGGTTTCGCTCAATCTTTCTTGTAACTGTCTACTGCCAATTTTGTATTCTTTGGTGGCCTATTTTGTTGTATTACTTAGAACGTTTATTTGACAGGAGAAAGAATTTAAATGTTATCAAAACAGAAAAACAACCAAGTTCTGTAGTCTGATCAGCTTTGGATGAAAGACGCCAACAAGCATCTTAATTGCCTCCCATCGGCCGAGTTCTTTCTGGCGGAAACCTCTATTTCACGCATAAGAGTTTTTAAGACAAGAAATGTAACATAATACTGCATTGACATGCATTAACGCATGTCATTTTTATTGGGCATTAAAACGTGGCAAAAGCCCAACAAAAATGTTATTTTATTTTTTTAGCAAAAAAAATTAATTTTAAATAACTATTTGTTAATCAAAATTTTCTATTTCTTAAGGTGAATTGCGAGGTTAGTATCTTGAAGACTAGCTAAGGGGAGTTGAATAAAATTAAATCGTCCATTATGGCTGACAATTGAATGAAAATATTAGTTTTCTAGTAATCTTACTAGTATTGCTAAATCATTTTTCATCTATATTTTTAGTAAATCTTTATAAAGACTCAACAAAGTTTAATTTTCTTGATGAGACAATACACTTTAAAATCATGTGACAATTTTTTGGAGCAGTAAGGCAATTGGCTTGGAATTGTGGATGAATTTTGTTGTGAGGTCAAAGAAATGAGAATTGTTATGGTATTTTAATGAGTTTGATATTTAAGGTGAGTTGTTAATTATTTATTGATCGTTAGTTTCACAATAAATATTTAAAAGTTTATTAAATAAATATTAATTAATAAATGATTGATAAATTACTTTAATTACAAATATCTTTAAAAAAAATTGACTAATAATCCCTCAAAAGTAAGAGATCTGATGAGTTTTATTTTCATTCTCACGTCACCATCTCTCTCTCAATTTGGTCCACAAACAAATGAATTGATGGAAATGGGAAATGGGCGTGAGGATTTTATTGGCAATAACGGTAACAACTAACAAGACCATCAAAATCGGCGAGATTGGCTCAAATTCAGACGACCGCAGGAGGTAAGATGGGATGAGATTAAAGCAGTCATAAACTATAATATCCAAGTCATGAAGCGGGGCGAGAGGCAGAGCAATGGACAAAAGCAACCAACTGAAAATAAACAAGACTAGAGACAGCATATTCCTATATAGGTGATACTAATCATTAAATTCAAGTTTTAGTTGAAGGATTTAATTTTTATTTTGTGAGAGTAAAAAAAATTTATATTGTTATTCAATCATGTGTTGACACATAATTAAAATAGTTAGAATTTTTAAGTAATAATTGTGATAATCAACACTTTTAATAATTTGACAACACATAATTAGATGACAATGTAAAAAAATTTCACACCACATAGAAATTAAACTCTTCGTTAAATGGATCAGATTTCTATAGCACGTAAAAAAGGTGTTGGAGCTTTCACCAGGATAAAAGAAAGCCCACCTACCCATACACAAAAGTCAGAAAAACGAGTAACTTTGCTCGTGCAGTAATGTCATTATATTATTATATTATATTGAATGATATAAATGTATAAACTCAAAATAAAATAGCGGTTGATTCGAAAATCAAAATACAAATAAATAAAAACGATGAAGCGCGTTTCTTAGGGCGAGGCGTATATGTCACTGTCACAAGAGAAAACAAGAACGCACAACGCACGTTCCTTCTTTTAAGAGCCTATGTGAATGTGAGGGTGTTTTCGGAATCAAAATATCTTAACGAGGGAAACTGGGAAAGGCAAGTTTCAACTTTGAACTTTGAAGTTTGAAGTTTCCATTACAAAAAAAAAAAAAGGAAAAAAAAAGAAATTGAAAATAAAAAACATAAACACATTAAAATAAATATATATGAATATGAATTGCAGTGCAGGAACAGATAGGAGAGGAAAGACGGCGTACATGTTACAGCATCATGACAGCCTGCAATGGTTTAACGTGTCAACAACACGCACCCAAATGGCCAAATTCTTACAACTGAAAACATGAGTTTTGGTTTTGGTCAAATTCTTTATTAAGCAATAAATTTAATTTTTCTAATACTAATTATTTTTAGTATATGAATGATAGAAAATAATAATAGACCAAATAATATAATTAACCTGATATTCAGTGATACTGTAGATGAGAATTATCTTACTCACTTAAAATACCTAAAAACTTCATAAGACAAAGGCCCTATTTTTACTGTTATACACTTACACTGTCCCAAAATCATTGGCAACAAATCCCGAATAGGAGTGGGTCTGGCTGTCAGAATACCTCTTTTTATTACATTTATTACACCAATATATACACAAGTTTGAAAATTAAAATTAAAAAAGTTAAATTACTAAAAACAAAAGTTAAACAGATATTTTTTTTCATTAAAATGAAAAAAAAGAATTGAGAATAAAAGCCAGGCAATGCCCATCATCAACCGCCACTCCTCTCTCAAATCCAAGAACCTTCTCTCTTTGTTGCTGCTCATTTTGTATTTTTCAGAATAATCATTAAAATATAATAAAATATGAAACATGAAACAATAAAATAATATTTTAATGAGAAGATTTAGCAAATGAATATGACACAGGCTTCAATCATGACCCGGTAGTGCTTGTAGTTTTGCTCACGACTAAGTCCCTCTCTCTCTGTCTTCCTCTGTCTATCTGCGTGTGTCTATAAGGTGACAGTTGGAGAGCATGTCTTACACAGTTTGAAGCTTTCTATCAGATACAATTATACAAACACTCTGTTCTGTTGTCATGGGTTTCTCATAAGATCAGACACACAGATCTGAAACTGAGTGGCATTTAGTTTTCAAAAAACAGGTATGCTTCCTTTTTCATCTTGATCCCTTTTTGTGTGATATGCATTCATGGGGTGTTTTTTCTAGTTCAAGGTATAAACTTTATGTGATGGGTTTCTTGCATATGTAATGGGCTCTGATTGATTGCCGAGAAAAAAGGCGAGAAAACAGTGAAAAATGGGAATTGAGCAAGACTTTTTTTTTTTTAAAAAAATAATTTTTATTATTGGTTTTCTTTGTGGGATTTTAGATTTATGATGATTTGTGGGGTTAAGCAAAGCAGGGAAGTCAAAGTGGTTTGCCAACTCAGGCTGACTTAACGTGACTATGGTTAATGGTTAGGCACATCAGAGATTCAGAGTTTTGTTCTTGTTTTTCTCTGCTTTCTTCTTCTCGGAGACCCCAAGAGTCCTCTAAGAAGGATTGAACCTTTTCATCAGAATCTAGTCCTACTGTGAGCTCTTCGAGTTGGTTTGGTTGCTGTGAAAAGAAGATTTTAGGATCTTGTACTAGGGGTTTGTTTAAGGAAGAAAATGTCCATGGGTTGAGGCTCTGCATCTGTGTACTTTAGATTGAGGTGAATCTGTTGTCTTTTGAAGGTTAGATGATTGGTGATTACTCTATTGTTCTATAGCTATTTCTTTGATATTTCTGCGAACTTGTTGACATTATCTGTAAATTCTTCAAAATTTTACTGAGATCTAGTGCTTTACTTTGTTTATCAGAAAGGTGTAGAAGAATCACAAATTATATTTGATTATTAGAATAATAGAGAATTTTTCACAAAAATTCAAAAGCTTGGACTTGATTGAGACTTGAATAATGTGCCTTTATTATTAGGTATAATTCACTTTAGTATTTCTTTCTTTATCATAGTACTCTGAGCTATGGATTAAGATTCATCTTTGGACTTTGATTTCAGTCTTTTAATTTAACTTCTATGCCACAGGATTGTTTCAAGTGAATTGAATTAAATATACTGCTGATGAAGATCTGATTTGCTGAATTTCAAAATTTCAGGATATTAGAATCAGTCTTAGTTCTCAAATATGGCGTCAAGATCATTCAAGGCAAGCCGATCATCTCTGTCAGCAAATTCTGATGCAACTGAAGGCCAGAAGCCTCCTTTACCTCCAACTGTAACATTTGGCCGGAGAACTTCCTCAGGTCGCTACATCAGTTACTCTAGAGATGATCTTGATAGTGAGCTAGGGAGTAATGACTTCATGAATTATACAGTGCATCTGCCACCAACCCCTGATAACCAACCTATGGATCCATCAATCTCACAGAAAGTTGAGGAGCAATATGTGTCAAATTCACTCTTCACAGGTGGATTCAACAGTGTTACTCGAGCCCATCTAATGGATAAGGTGATAGAATCTGAAGCAAACCATCCACAGATGGCTGGTGCAAAAGGATCTTCATGTGCAATTCCTGGTTGTGATTCTAAGGTGATGAGTGATGAACGTGGAGTTGATATTCTTCCTTGCGAGTGTGATTTTAAGATATGTAGAGACTGCTATATAGATGCAGTAAAAACAGGAGGTGGAATATGCCCAGGATGCAAGGAGCCATATAAGAACACAGACCTAGATGAAGTGGCCATGGATAATGGACGCCCCCTTCCACTTCCTCCACCGAGTGGAGTGTCTAAGATGGAGAGGAGATTGTCCTTGATGAAGTCAACCAAGTCAGCGCTAATGAGAAGCCAAACTGGAGATTTTGATCACAATCGGTGGCTCTTTGAAACAAGGGGGACCTATGGCTATGGCAATGCTATATGGCCAAAGGAAGGGAATTTTGGAAATGGACAAGATGATGATGTTGTTGAGCCAACTGAGTTGATGAATAGACCCTGGAGGCCACTTACACGGAAACTGAAGATACCTGCTGCTGTTCTGAGCCCATATCGGTACAAACCCTTTAGTTTTAGATAATGTCTTTTCTTTTTTTGAAAAAAAATGGATTTATTGTTAAACCATAAATGCATTTTTGTTTTAAATTTTTTTCTACTAATCAAAACCACGCACTTCCCCTTTGTTCTGAATGGGGCCAGTTGCCATCATTATATTTCACCTTATTTGAATGCAACGTATCATGATTGGTATATATAACCTATGTCCACGCACAAAGGTAGATATTAGTTTATGATATGTTTGGGTCCGTATGCTTTTTTGGTGGGTTTTAAATAATTGGCTTAGAGATGGCCAGTAAGTATTTTTTGTAATCATTGCCATATATTCATGATTAAGATGCCACCCCAAATGTTTTTCTTAATTTTACAATGATAATTGGCTTTGATAGAAGCGTGCTCTGGACCCTATTTGAATGAATAATATATAAGAAAAAATCATGCTTAATGGAGTGTTTCATTTGTGGCAAATTACATTAAAAGATGCATCTAGATAATTTCTGATAGTGGCATAAAAGTATTTTCTTCTTCTTTTTTCTTACCATGTTTTGTCATCATATATTGGATAGAAAAATGGAAATTGGCTTAAAAGCTTTGGCTGATGTACTGAGCTTTTAGAGCATAACATATTAAATCACATACATGTATCTACTTATCCACATTCATATAGGCATATTCCTTTGTTCAAACAGTCCAACACATAAAGCATGGAAAACAGGGGAGGCATATGATAATTATTGACTTGGCCCATCTTTTTGGTTACATATTTTGTGTGTGTGTGTTTTTAATGTCATTAAGTTTGGCTTCTAAAACTGATGTTCTCTTCACAATTTTGTCTTCTCGCATGTTTTTAAGATTGCTTATAGTTGTATCATGTATACTAGTCATGAACTTGAAAAGTACTGTGTGCTACATCAATGATCAATCATCTATGTCATCTGACAATTTCCTTTCTTCGTGTTGCATCTGTTTTTACAGTCTTATCATTTTTATTCGTATGGTTGTCCTGGCACTGTTCCTGGCATGGAGGGTCAAGCACAAAAATACTGATGCAATCTGGCTATGGGGCATGTCTGTCGTTTGTGAGATATGGTTTGCTTTTTCTTGGCTCCTGGATCAACTGCCCAAGCTATGCCCAATAAATCGTTCCACGGATCTTAATGTTCTGAAGGAAAAATTTGAAACAGCTAGTCCTAGCAATCCTACTGGAAAGTCTGATCTTCCAGGCATAGATGTCTTTGTCTCTACTGCCGATCCTGAGAAAGAACCGCCTCTTGTCACTGCAAACACCATCTTGTCTATTTTAGCTGCTGATTACCCAGTTGAGAAGCTTTCTTGCTATGTTTCTGATGATGGAGGTGCACTTCTAACTTTTGAGGCAATGGCTGAAGCTGCCAGCTTTGCTAATGCATGGGTTCCCTTCTGTCGTAAACATGATATAGAGCCCAGGAATCCTGAATCATATTTCAGCTTAAAGAGAGACCCTTACAAAAACAAAGTACGGCCAGATTTTGTCAAGGATCGTAGACGGGTGAAGCGTGAGTATGATGAGTTCAAGGTCAGGATCAATAGTCTGCCTGACTCTATCCGTCGCCGATCAGATGCCTTTCATGCAAGAGAGGAAATCAAGGCCATGAAACTTGAGAGACAAAACAGGGAAGATGAACCTGTAGAAACTGTCAAGATTCCAAAAGCAACATGGATGGCTGATGGAACTCATTGGCCAGGGACTTGGCTAAATCCTTCACCTGAGCACTCTAGGGGTGACCATGCCGGTATAATTCAGGTTAGCAATAGGTTCTAATGCAGTTTTTTAATTTATTTTATCCAAGTGTCAAATTTATTATTGGAGAGATGAGAATGAATGATTCATAATTCACACTTGAACTTCATAAATGATGCAGGTGATGTTGAAACCTCCCAGTGATGAACCTCTTCTTGGAATTGCTGATGATACAAAGCTCATTGACCTGACTGATGTTGATATCCGTCTTCCTCTTCTTGTTTATGTTTCTCGAGAGAAACGTCCGGGCTATGATCACAACAAAAAAGCAGGGGCCATGAATGCCTTGGTTCGAGCCTCAGCCATCATGTCTAATGGACCATTTATACTCAATCTTGACTGTGACCACTATATCTATAACTCGAAGGCAATGAGAGAAGGTATGTGCTTTATGATGGACCGTGGAGGTGACCGCATCTGTTATGTCCAGTTCCCACAGAGGTTTGAGGGGATTGATCCTTCTGATCGATATGCTAATCATAATACTGTCTTCTTTGATGTCAACATGAGAGCCCTTGATGGACTTCAAGGGCCAGTCTATGTCGGAACTGGGTGTCTTTTTAGAAGGATTGCCCTTTATGGTTTTGACCCTCCCCGTTCTAAAGAACACCACTCAGGTTGCTGTACTTGCTGCTTTGGCCGTCGCAAGAAGCATGCATCAATGGCAAACACACCTGAAGAGAACCGGGCACTAAGGATGGGAGATTCTGATGATGAAGAAATGAATCTATCATTGTTCCCTAAAAAGTTTGGAAACTCAACTTTCCTCGTTGACTCAATCCCAGTAGCAGAGTTCCAAGGCAGGCCACTTGCTGATCACCCTGCTGTGAAAAATGGACGCCCACCTGGTGCTCTCACCATACCCCGTGAGCTTCTTGATGCATCAACTGTGGCAGAGGCCATCAGTGTCATCTCCTGTTGGTATGAGGATAAGACTGAATGGGGACAACGTGTTGGATGGATCTATGGATCTGTTACTGAGGATGTGGTCACTGGGTATAGGATGCACAACAGAGGATGGAAATCAGTATACTGTGTGACCAAGCGTGATGCCTTCCGTGGAACTGCTCCTATCAATCTCACTGACAGGCTGCATCAGGTCCTTCGTTGGGCTACTGGCTCAGTTGAAATATTCTTCTCTCGAAACAATGCCCTTCTGGCTAGCCCAAGAATGAAACTTCTTCAACGAATTGCATACCTTAATGTTGGAATTTATCCTTTCACTTCCATATTCCTTATTGTCTACTGCTTCCTTCCTGCACTTTCCCTCTTCTCTGGCCAGTTCATTGTTCAAACCCTCAATGTAACTTTTCTTGCTTATCTCTTGACCATCACTGTGACTTTGTCCATCCTTGCTGTGCTTGAAATTAAGTGGTCTGGCATTGAGCTGGAAGAATGGTGGAGAAATGAGCAGTTTTGGTTGATTGGAGGAACCAGTGCCCATTTAGCTGCTGTGCTTCAGGGTTTGCTCAAAGTCATAGCAGGGATTGAAATCTCCTTCACCTTGACTTCAAAATCTGGTGGGGATGATGTAGATGATGAGTTTGCCGATCTCTATATTGTTAAATGGACATCCCTTATGATACCACCGATCACAATTATGATGGTTAACTTAATAGCAATAGCAGTTGGAGTTAGCCGAACCATATACAGTGTCATACCACAGTGGAGCCGTCTACTAGGTGGTGTTTTCTTCAGTTTTTGGGTCTTGGCTCATCTCTACCCTTTCGCAAAAGGTTTGATGGGAAGAAGAGGGAGGACACCTACCATTGTTTTTGTATGGTCAGGCTTGATAGCAATCACAATATCACTCCTGTGGGTGGCAATCAATCCCCCTGCTGGTACTAACCAAATTGGTGGTTCATTCCAGTTCCCATGATAGGTCATTCTTTTTGTCAGATGAAGCTGTCAGAAATTTATTTTTTTGTTTAAAATTCTTTTTTCCCTTAATTCAACAATTTAATGATACTAGTGAATGACTTAAATTATGCTGTTTATTGTGCTTATGAATTTTGTTTAGAAGTTAATTCCAGGAATGGAAAAAGTTTGATGGTGAATGGGGGGGACTACTGTCCAAGGTTTTTTATTGACCGACTCAGTATTCTGTGTTCTCCTACATAAATCTGCCTCTGCTTTGACTGTCTCTGTTGACAAATTCTTTGGTAGAACTATAGGCTTACCTACTTAGATGGACATAAAATCCACTGTACTACACAAGACTGTTGAGTCACATATCTTAGAGACTGAGTCTACCTAAATATTTCTATTATCTTTTAGCTTTATGCCTAAAATGAACGCGGTCCAATCTCCCCTTTTAAAGACTTTCAGCCAAGGATTATTCTAGTAGTTGAAGTTATTGAAAGGACAACATTTTCCAATAGTAAAAGAAAAGGTGTTGCAGCACAAAAATTAGGTAATCTTTTAGGATATTGTTTTAATTTGTAAAATTTACAATTTTGTTTTTGTAAATTTCATTCAGAAAAGCGGTACTTTCATGTCGGGTAATGTTTACACAAACATTTTACATATGCAACATCTCACTGATTTATGCACTATTACATGTACTTCTAGATCTATGTAGTATCACATCAAAACTTTTATGCACAAATGTTGTCATTTTTGTCTTTTTTATATGTTGTTCATATAACATTATCTTTTTATATTTGTTAGCAAATTACATATTAATATTTTTTCAAAAATGGGGCCAAAAATATATTTGAAAAAAGGTGCATCTTTATTTCCGAGTAAAACTGTTATTTCATATCCTCTCCCCCTAAACTTTTAAATACCAAAAATAAAAAACTGCAATTTCATATTTGTTGACGAGTCACATATTTATGAATAAATATTTCAAATACAAAATGTAGATCTTTATTTATAAATTTTAATATTGTTTTTTCAAAAAAAAATAATAATAATAACTTCTAAAAACTTTAGCATGTTCTATGGAATGAATTGTAGATGTCACAAGATGTTTCAGTTGTATAATTTCATAGTATCATAACTTATAGGGGTAATAAACTATCCGATAATACATGAGGATTTATTTCTACACCATTTGGTTCTGCAACTAAACCTTAAGAGTGGCAACTCTGCTACAGAATCTACCCTTAGAACAGGGACGTCAATGGGACAGGAACTGGGAGTGTTCCCCAATGAGAAAGCCGTAATGGACATATCTACATATACTTAAATTAAATTAAAATAATATATATATGTCACTGGAGACTATAATGTTTCACAATACATTATTCAAACAAGCTATTTTTCTGATAAATCCAATGCCAAGCCATCCCCACTCTCACGATTTGGATTATCTGTCATAAAGCAAAAACACAGTCCAAATCGTATTATTTGTGTTGTTGTCTATCTCAGTCAATCATACTCTCATTTTTTGTGCTAGCCTAATACAAATAACTCCAGCATGTGAGGTGGAAGGTGGTGGTGGTGGTGGTGAGGCGGATTGGAGGGGGAGTGGGAGAGAGAGGTCTATGCTTCCTTCAAATGTTCAGCATTAATGGAAAAAGTGGGTTTGTGAGGAGGATAGGTACTTACTTTTGAGGGAATTGGTTGAGCATTAAAACGAGGATGATGAGGTCAAATCTCATATTAATAAAATAAAATAATATTACCAAAAATAAAATAAAATAAAATAAAATAAAAAATAACGGAAATCCAATCAAACTACTGTGAAGTCATAGAAATACTTAGAATATTACAAATGAAACTGCACCAAGAGTGATAGAGTAATTTTTCAGTAGATAAAAATAACAATATTTACTAACAAAAAATAAAACAACCATTTAAAAAAAAATCTCCTCTCCAATATAAGAGAGACATCAAACAGCAGAATTTCTAAAATGATTCATAGATCATATTTTGTAACAAACAACCTTGTACACACAATATTGTTGTTGAATTTCATTGTTCTTCTTCATGTTTTAGACTAGTGATGATAAACTAAAAGTCCATAAGAAATAACAACCTTCCTTCACTCTCTTGATTCTTTCTTCTTTAAATCTAAGATTGTGTAACACACACACATATATAAATTATCAATTTGCGTTGATTTGAGTAGAAGGAGTTTAATTACCTTAAGCATCTTGTGTTGGGTTCAATTAACAGGACGGCGTAAGTGGAAAAAATGCAGTTGAGATGAGTCTCCGCTTCACATACCTAACCATATCTTATGAGATTAATCTCTTACTTTCCGAAAAAGAAAATACCTTAGTTTGCACCAATATATATATATATATATAAATTGATAACAAAAAAAAGTTATACATATATATTATTAATATCAATAAATGAATTAATAAACTTGGAACTTTTTATAAAGAAGTAAATGAAACCAATAAACCTACCATTAGACATCTCTATGTGAAGACAACAATTTTATTTTTAACTTTGAATAAAATTGATGGTTCTAGATAATGGTTTCTTCCTTGAGCAGTTAGAAATTGTAAACCTCGATTCTTCATTGCCAGACTATACAATGAAAGCAGTACAAAAAATATATTTTATGAAATCAAATGAATTAATATACCATTTGAATTACAGAGTAAAAAATATAGTACGATAGCACAGTTAATGCAACAAAATTGGTTAAAATAAGCAACCAAAAAGACTCGCATTCAAATTGTATATGGAAGCAAATAACAATAAAATAAATTATCAACTAAAAAAAAGCAACCATAACTATATTTGAATCACGAAGAGTCACCATACTTTTAAAAAAAAAGGTAAAAGAATGAAAAAAACAGATAGAAAATATAGAATATAGAGAATTATAAATGACATTATATAAAACATTTAAGAATAAGGAATATCAAAACCAATTTATAATTTCAACATTTTTTTTAAATATAGCGTGAATAAACATGTTATATAATAAATATAGTCATCGAAATTTGTAAAATGTTTTAAAAGAAAGAATTTTATTTTTTGTACATATATCAAAATAGAATGTCAAATGACATTCTTTTTAATATATATGTCAAAGCAGAACTAACATTTGTCGAAATTTTTTTGTACACATAATAAATTTAAACATGTTAATTCTTTTTATATATAATATTAAATTAGATTGATTGAACATTAAAACGAGGGTGACGAGGTCAAATTTCACATTATATGTAACTGTATGGTAGAATTAATTTTAGACGAGAAAAGCTAGCACATGGTCCCATACTGTAGACTGTAGTACAAGAATTTTGAAAGGTTCCATTCCATGTTTAGTGAGTTTCTGCAATTTGTTTCTGAACTAATAGTTATACTCCTTACCATAATTTAAACAATTTGATGAACTATTGTCAGCGACTGGAAAATAAAAGTTTTCGGATCTGAACAGAATAACACTTGTCCAGGTTGTCCTTGTCCTAAAAAAAAAATCTGGGTTGTGATTGCCATGTTTACACATGCACATGGATCGAACCACATATATACTATTTGCATTTGCTTCAGATTTCTGAATTTTAGCTTGTTTGGTTTACTTTTTAAAAGTTTTTAAATTATAGTTTGATTAAAAATTTATTTCTTAACATTTTTATTTAAATCATAATTTTAAAATTTTAAAAATTAAATCAAACACACACTACATAATTTAGTGACTGTTGACCTATAAGCTCCGTTGCACAAAACAATATAAGGAAAGGGTGCGTGATCTTTTTTTTTTTTTTTGCCTTTTAGAGTATTTTTATGTGTGATTGTAAGAATTAATTTTTTAAAATATTAAAATTTATTTAAAAAATTAATATTTTTTAATAAATATTTTTTATACATATAAATTAAGAATTAAATATTTAATTACATATTTAAAAATTTTAAATATCCACTACATATGTAAATCGATACGTGTTAACCGTCAATTTACTTCCCCACATTACTGGATAGCCCCACTACCGTACTGGTAGTCTCATTATTACTATTTTTTTACATTATTTGGACAGACTTGTCACGCCAACTAAATTCATATTTTTCATCTAAAATTTTATTTATTTCAACTATAATATTCATAAAATTATATGTACATTCTTAATTTTTTTTTTTGTACTTACATATGTAATGATATGAGTTTAGTTAAATTTATATAAATTTTAAATAAACCTATTCAATTTCTTTTATAATTTAAATTATGTTTATATGTAAAACTTATTAGATAATAAATTGTTTGACTGTGGCTAAATAAATTTGAAATATTTTAGATATAAAAAAAGGTCAAATTAACCAGTAATATGCAAAAAAGAAAAATATGAATACGAAAAATATGTAAACATATAAGTGTAAAAATATCATTACTCAAATTGATTTGCCATACAAATATTGCCTGTTTTGATGTTTGCCCACTTTCTCCTCGTGATGTTTGTGTTAGGAGTTAGGACTTAGGAGGGTGGGAACTGGAACTAGGAACGACTTTTCTCCTCTCAACACAATCATATTATATTAATGAGTACTAATGCAGTTACATATATTTATAATAGTTTAAATTTAATTTATTCTCAGTACAAATAAATTTTGTATTGTTATTTAATAATGTATAAAAGAATTAAATTTTATAAATAATTATTATGATAGTTAATTTCTTTTAATAATTTATCATTACATAATTAGATAATAATATAAATTAAATTTTTTTATACTGAGAATAAATTAAAATTAAAATTTATTTATAATTAAACATTCTTTACATTTTTCTAAACGATCGATGTTATATGCGCGAAACTCACTCACCTGTCTGCAAGTATCTATTTTTCATGGGACTTCTTTCATGTGAAAAATAATTTTTCCTATATGGATACGGAAATTTTGAAAAGTTATACTAGTTATGAAAAAGGTTATAATATTTTTAAGCAAGTGGCTAATTTTCCTTCAAATTCTGTTAGCAAGTATGTAAATAAATTAATTTGTATACCTATAAAATATTTACACATTTCAATATGATATTATCAAATAAAATAGCTGTGCCAAAGTTGAAAACAATAATTTATAAATTTTATATGGTAAGTGATTGCCATAAATTGTCTGTATATCACACAAATCTCTAATGAGAGTGACGTAAGAAAAGGACAAAAAAGGGGGTAGTTGGGAAGAGGCTCTTCACGAGGGGAAGAAACACTAGTATTTTAAAAATATAACATATGATACATTATAATAATATAGGTAGTTAGATTAAATATAAAATATTATATAATAAAATTTAAAGAAAATCTAAACCGTAATAGTCCGAGATTGTTTAAGAATTTTTATTATTATAGAAACTTCATTTTTAACACTGTAAATATATTCTTTATTTTATTTTTTATGTGATAACATATTTAGGAAGAAAATCAGATTTAGTACTTTAAATTAAATTAATTTCATACTTAAAAAATATGAGAATATTTAGTAAAGACAAAAAAAAATAAAAAAATTTAATTTCAATTCACTATTAGTGTAAAAAAAATTTATACTGTCATTTTATCATGTACTGACACATTATTAAAAGAGTTAGACTTTCTAGGTGATAGTCAAATTCTTTTAATAATTTGATAATACATGATTGAATGACAGTATAAAGTTTTTATATTGTCGTCTAATCATGTACTGACACATTATTAAAAGAGTTAGATTTTTTAAGTAGTTATTGTTAAAAGTTTTTTTAATAATGTATCAATACATGATTGGTTGATAATATAAAACACGCACGGATTGAAATTATATATATATATATATATATATATATATATATATATATATATATATATTGCCTAAAATAAGTAGGAGTGCCTGAGTGTGAGACTCGGTGTACCGTCTCTTCTCCATTAACCTTCAATATCATGATCATCGCCACCTAACTCCTTCTTTGAGTTTCCTTCACCACCCAAACCCCCACCCTCCCTCCTCATATTCTTTGATTAGCATAATTTATCTCTTTCATTCTTCAATCTTTCTTTCACTCTGTTATTCTTTCCCTCTCATATTAATCCACCCTCCCATTGATTCCTAAAAAGCTCTTTTTTTTCTCTCTTACTTTTACCTTCCTTTTTTTTTTGCTTTTTGATCCAATTTGGGTACCCAGATCCACATAAACACAAATTAAGAGTTAAACAAAAATCACATATTGTAACCATCAATAGCACAGAATTCTCTACACCTAAAATGGCTACTGAGAAAAATCCATCAACTCCCCAAATCACCCATATATTCAAGTCAAAATTACCAGACATAGCCATCTCCAACAACCTCCCCCTCCACACCTACTGCTTCGAGAAACTCTCTGAATTCGCCGACCGTCCATGTCTCATCGCCGCCGACAGAACCTACACCTACGCCGACACCCACCTCGTTTCTCGAAAAATCGCCGCCGGTTTGTCCAATCTCGGCATCACCAAAGGCGATGTCATCATGATTCTTCTCCAAAACTCCGCCGAGTTCGTCTTCTCATTCATGGCAGCCTCCATGATCGGCGCCGTCGCCACCGCCGCCAACCCATTCTACACCGCCGCCGAAATCTCAAAGCAATTCACCACTTCAAAAGCTAAACTGATCATCACCCAGTCCATGTACGTCGACAAGCTCCGAGAACTCGTCGAGGATTTCAAGGTGATCACCATTGACGACCCGCCAGAGAACTGCTTCCATTTCTCGGTGATTTCCCAAGGCAACGAAAGTGAACTACCGGAGGTGGAGATTGACCCAGATGACACGGTGGCGCTACCGTTCTCCTCCGGCACCACCGGGTTACCGAAGGGCGTGATTCTGACCCATAAGAGCTTGATCACCAGCGTGGCACAACAAGTGGACGGAGAGAACCCGAACCTGTACCTGAAGCCAGAAGACATTCTGCTTTGTGTGCTTCCGTTGTTTCACATATTCTCGCTCAACAGTGTGCTGCTGTGCGCGCTGAGAGCCGGGAGTGCGGTTTTGCTGATGCCGAAATTTGAGATAGTGGCATTGCTTGAACTGATACAGCGTCACAGGGTGTCGGTGGCCATGGTGGTGCCGCCGCTGGTGCTGGCGCTGGCGAAGAACCCGATGGTGGCGGAGTTTGACCTGAGCTCGATTCGGGTGGTGTTGTCAGGGGCTGCGCCACTGGGGAAGGAGCTGGAGGAGGCTCTCCGGAACAGGGTGCCTCAAGCAGTTTTGGGACAGGTAAGTGCATGCAGATGCAGTTCTGTGCTTGCTGCATCATTCAATAGCCACCCACATTTTCTGCTACATTTTTCCCTTTTAATTCAATTTTGCATGAACCATGCTTAGTTCCTGCATTAATAAATGAGGGCATTCATGTCATTTCATTAATTTTGTTGTTTTTCCTTTTTTTTCTTCTTCTTTCTTTCTTATTTTGGTTGTTTTAAGGCTATAAATTTTTTATATATTTAATATTAATAATACTTTAGTTTTATTAAAATATAACATTGTGAGAAAATAATTTTTTGTCGTTAGATTAATTTTATAAAAAAATTATAAGTCATTTAAAACTAAAATTTGTTATTTAATGTATTATTCTAAAAATACATAAGCTGTGAATGTGCAGGACCCAACACACACTTAGATTGAACAAAAAAAACGGAGAATATGAGAAATTGTAGAGTGGTAGGAAAAATTATGTTTTTGGGATGGGATAGATTAATAAGGCAGAGCTTTATATATTATATATTGGCTTTATTCGTTCAAATAGTAAAACAACGCATATCCCAGGCATAAATAAAAAAAATAGCTTGAAGAGTACTCTAGCAAACCAAGTAGACATATATTTACAACTTTGGACTAATTCCAAAATATAATTTAATTAATTATTTTGGACTTCCAACATTTATTTTATTTTATTGCCATTTGTTTACAACTTGAGATGGTTAAACAAGATTTTCGTTAGAGTACTCTAGCAAACCAAGTGACATATATATTAATTTATTCAAGAAAGATGAAGTTTGTATCCAAAACCTTAACAACTTATATTTCATTAAATAGTCAACTAAAAAAAAAGAGGGATATAGTTGAAGATGATAAAATTGAATGTTATTACGAAAGGCTATATTGAAGTTGTTTGTGGAGAAATGTATAACTCTATCATACAAGTTATATATATATATCATACGATAAAAATTTTATACTATCAACTAATTATATATTATCATGTTATTAAATGAGTTTAATTATGATAATAATTATTTAAAAATTTAAACTTTTTTTCAATAAAATATCAACACATGATTTGATAATAGTATAAAAAAATTAGACTTACAATTGATCAAAACTAATATATATATATATATATATAGAATATCAAGTGAGAGCATTATCTTATTGTGAGAGGTGAGATGAACAAATATTGACCATTCATGTAAGATTTAATGGTCAAAATTAGAAGTTGCTTAAAATTTAAGTTGGTTGATTTGGTTCAATGGTGTAGTGCCAATTAATTAATAGTAGACGTGTGGGTCAAAGTAAGTTTAGTGACTAAGCACTAGAGGTGTCAATTTAGGCTGACCCAGCCCATTTGGGCCGAGGCCGGGCCGGGCTTATTTCGAGCCGAGCCACAATAAGTGCGGGCTAACAAATAGCCAGCCCAACCTAGCTCATATGGGTTGCGGAGTGGGTTGACTTGGCCTATGGGGTGATTTTTTTTTTATCTTTTTTTATTTTTTTTGTATTTATAATAATAAGTTATTGATAAATTAAACTTCAATATTAATCAAAACCCACAAAAATATGTACGCAAATTAGATATAAGTATAATAGATTATATTAAGTGACATCAACATAAACAGTAAAAATTTACTACATTGTTTTCGACGTAAATGATTTAGGATATATCTATGAAGCATTGCTTGAACTATAAATTAATCAATTCAAAGAACTAGCACAAATTAACATCATATCTCAAGTAGAAAAAAAGAAAGGTTTAGATGTACACACTAAATTTGTTTCTTTTTTTAAAATCCAAATAAAACTAGTCATATGAATAAAAAATAACAAAATTAAATATATAACAAAAAAATAACATTTCACATAGTCGGGTCGGCCCGCATCGGGCCGGCCTATTTTTGGGCTGGGCTAGGCTTGCCCACAATTGGTTCTGGCTGAGATTTTCTCAACCCAGTCTCCATTTTTTATGAGGCTATTCGGGTTGGCCTATAGACTCGATCCATTTTGACACCTTTACTTAGCACTGCACCGCAAGCTAAATTTTGAACATTTTAATGCGTCCATAATTTTAATTCATCATCCCTAACAAAACATAAGAAATTCAATTACATCATAGCTTTTTCATTTCGGTTGAATGACAAAAAAGCAGTTGTCATCAATTCAATTTCCAAATTCAAGACAACTTATCTAATTTATCTTAATTTCTCCGAGCGATTAAAACGATTTTTTTAATAATTTTTTCATTAATTAATAGGAAAATTTTAGAAACATAACAAATTATTATTATTTTCATTAATGAGCACCTAATGATTTTGAAATAAAAATGGTTTCTGCATAATAATTGAATTTTATTCGTAGAATAAAAAAAATATGAGAGAAAAAATCGAAGATGCCATTATGGTTATGATCATAAATATGTGTTATTTAATTGTGCTACTAAGTGTAGCTTCAGATAATTAGGATGAGATGAGAATTATGAAAAAATTATAGATTCAAATCGTAGTTATTACTCTTTGCCTTTGGTATATAAAAATTAATAATATGTGCTCATTTAATTATTCCGTCAATGTTCTTGTGTAATTTCAAAATCAAATTTTAAGCTTTGGACCTCACAAAATGCATGCATATGTTATGTATAGGGCTACGGGATGACGGAGGCAGGGCCAGTGTTGTCAATGTGCTTGGGCTTTGCAAAGCAGCCATTCCCAACCAAGTCAGGCTCATGCGGAACTGTAGTAAGAAATGCAGAGTTGAAGGTCATTGACCCTGATACTGGTTCTTCCCTTCCTTATAATCAGCCCGGTGAGATTTGCATCCGAGGCCAACAGATCATGAAAGGTAATATTATATATATGCTAATCAAGTATATTTTGATACAAATAAGTTTGAGCTATTTTTGCTGAAACTCAAGAGGGAGGTATAATATAATGATATTCATGATAAATGACAACATGACCATCCTGTTGAATCCTCCAAAATAGATCAAATCGTAAGGAAGAAAGAAAAAAGGGATTGAAAAAAAATCAATAAGTTATTCTAATAATTATTTTTTTTAAGGCCAAATTTTATGCTTTTACATATGTATAAGTGGTTATATACTTATATCATACGCACATTCGAATTTTTAGGATACCTGAATGATGACAAGGCCACAGCAGCAACTATTGATGCAGAGGGTTGGCTTCATACCGGTGATATTGGCTATATAGATGATGATGATGAGGTTTTCATCGTTGACAGGGTGAAGGAACTCATCAAATTTAAGGGCTTCCAGGTATGTAATAGTCTGTAACTCTGTATCTGTCTACATTTTAATTGGACTCACAAAATTAACTTAAGAAAAAGATTAATAATCTCACAACAATCATACTTATTCTTTTATATTTTCTATTAGGTGCCGCCGGCAGAACTCGAAGGCCTTCTTGTGAGTCACCCTTCCATTGCAGATGCAGCTGTGGTCCCGTAAGTATAATTGAAACGAGCTAGTACTATAAGTTTTTATCATAATTATTGAGTAATAATGTTATCAATGGAGCCAAACGTTAACAGGCAAAAAGATGCTGCTGCTGGTGAAGTTCCAGTTGCTTTCGTGGTGAGGTCAAATGGCTTTGATCTTACTGAAGAGACTGTAAAGAAGTTTATAGCTAAACAGGTATATGCACGACCATAATATATATATTATCATACATTAATATTTTTATTCATAATATTTTAACTATGAGATTTGGTAATTAATGGTATTAATGTTTTAGTTTCCATATAATTTGGTACATAAAAAGATTTAACTCCACTCATACTGATCAAATACTTGTAAACATGAATTGACTTGTACTAGGAAATTAAAAAGTTATATAAATATGTAATTTGAAATAAATATTCTCAAGGTAGTAATTAGAGCATGAGTACCTTTATAATTAATATTTTTACAAGGGCTATGTGTGTGTGTGTATATAGATAGATAGATAGATAGATCCTTTATAATTAAGTCATAGTTATACAAGAAAAAAGCCACATAGTCGATGTATACTACGTAATTTCAAGTTGTATGTTATATTCTTTGCATTTTCAGACTGCTCATGAGCTGTTTATTTCATATATCTATAACATAAATTACTATATAATGCTATCTATTCATCAAAAGAGAAAATTACTATATAACATATCTTTATGGCATACTCACCATATCAAAGTATATAAATTTAATCGAAAGGAGTTTCAATAATTAAGAGATATGTTGTATTTGTTGTGAACAGGTGGTGTTTTATAAAAGACTACACAAAGTGTACTTTGTTCACGCAATTCCAAAGTCTCCTTCCGGAAAGATATTAAGAAAAGATCTCAGAGCAAAGCTCGCAAGCACCACCCATACGGCCTAGAACCTTTTTGGCAACGTCTTCTTAACCTTTTGTTTTGTAATTCTAGGTCTCGTGCGTAATCTATGAAATGATGCTTCATGGCACAAAGCCAATCCGAGAAGCAGTTGCACATAATTCATTGTAATTTTGTAACCATTCCCTTGGCTTAATTTTCTTTTACTCTTCTGTCCATTGTACTCGTAATGTGATTTGGGATCAATAAATTTCGAATCATTAGGCGCCTGTGTTTTTTTTTTTGACATACTAAGTAGATGTTCTAGTTTTTCTGTCGCTCCAAATTAAAGGGAACCTCAAATTTTGGTTTGTTCCCTTTTTCGAAATAAACACATTTGGTTATTAATAATAAACTCACTTCTTTATTAGTTAGTTTACCTGTTAGGAGGTAGGTTCGAACTTATAATCTCCTGCAAACTATGTAAAATCATATTCCTCACCACTAGCCTACTTCTAGTGGTTTGTTTACATGTTAAGATAAACACTCTTAAAAGCATATGTTTTCTTAACAAAATCAAATTTTCTATGTTCTTATCTTTTGAAAATACTATTTAAATTTCTCAATAATAAAATTTTGTTAACCAAATGAGGTTAGTTTAGTGATTAAGGAAATGTACTCCTTATTTCTTTTTATTGTAAGGTGGTTGAGCAAACGGTCCTAACTAACAAGACTCTTTAAGAAGTATACATAAGTAAGGACATCTAAAAGCAAGTTACCACAACTAAGAGGAGGTTGCTATAAGAAATGGACTTCAAGATCAAAGCCATAAGAATAGTTACCAATTCAATCGGCAACTCTTATTTGAAGCTATTTTTCATACTTCAACTACTCAAATTTAAATTTTAAGCAAATTGCTAAGGGAATTAATTCCCTACAATGCGCCAGACAAATGTGGGATGCAACCAAAAAAAAAAGTCACAAAATTTTGTCGATTGAATGACATTGATATAACAAAATTAATGGAGTCATTAGTGCAAACAACATATATTATTAAATATTAAATTTTCAAAGTTTGTAAGTACTTGTGAAAACTTGAAATTTTCACTTTGCGACATTGGCAGCAAATATAACAAAATTAATGGAGTCATTAGTAATAAATTTCCTTAGTTTGTGAAGTACATGTGAAAGCTTGAAATTTTCAATAAGGAAATCATTCACTTGATTACTTTTGAATAAAATATGGTTTATAATTGTCACGAAAAAAAATTAATTTTAAGCAAATACAGACCCATAGCAGAACCCATCGTAACTGTATCAACAACTCCAGCGTTTCCGTTTCAGAGCTTGCGTAAAACTTCAACTAAAATGGAGGACGTGACTGGGGGGTGAGTTTCGGAAAACTCAACCAGTACAACAAGATATTCTAAAGTCTAAATGACTAAAACAGAAACTTAAAGGGAGAATAATTCAAGGAAACATATAATAACTCATTAGTCACCAGAATAGTTCATTAGAAACGTGTAAACAAGCTATGCTAACTCATTAGAAATATATTATAAAAACGATTGTGAGAATAATTCAAGGAAAGGAGTCTCATCAAAACAAAGTTGAGGCAATTACGTACTGTTTTTATTATCGGATCATTACATACAATGCATTAATTTGACACTTTATCAAAATGTGATGGTCCATACTAGAAACTGAGCTAGCTTTTATGGGTTTATTAATTAATAAGACGGTATTATTTTAGGTGAAAGGCCAAATTACGATATATATATATATATATATATATATTGATACTTGTGTGACAGTTTTCGGTGTCTATAACAGACAGCAGTGCTCAAATAATAATCCCTTTTCCCTTTTATTTGTTGTCTTTCTTATTATAGACAAATTCTTCTCTATCATATCACCATTAATTAGATTGCCAAGTGTAATATAGTTGTTAACATTCAAAATGACCTTTTTATTATCAAGAGAGACAGAAATGAAAAACTATTTCAATTTGATACTTATCATTTTTCAATTTCATTCAATATAACCTTATAGCATTTGCTCAGGGCCATTTTTCTTCTTGGATGAGTGAAAAGATAACATGGAAAAAAAAAGAATCAACTATCAAAATATTCGTGGCAACTCTAAAATCTAAATAATAACCAATAGTACAGCTATAACATCTACCAAAACAAAAGAGTAAAAAGACAGAGGACAGCTACACAAATAGCAATCTCATTAGACCATATTAGGATATTGACAAGAGATCTCACACGTTACAGACATATTTACCATCCGGCCATGCTTCCTTTATATAAATACCTAGGCATCTCTCTTTCTTTTTGCCAACAAAACTAGTTTCAGACACATCAATGACGAAACTAGAGTCACTCCTTCTCTTCATTCTGGTGCTTGCAATTTCTGTGATGAATAGCCATTCTCAAGAAGATAAAAGGGTACTACTATAGGACATGCCTTCATTCTATCCTCCACTCACTGTACTAGTTCCTCGCAATTAGCTTGCACTTCTTGAGTAAAGTCCCCTACAATTGGTATAGCATTCTATTTTGCAGATAAACATTTAGCTTTAATGACCTGCAGATTTATATCGTGTACATGGGAGATAAACATTGGGGTGAAGTCTCCGCACAGTCAATGCATCACGCAATGCTACAACAGATTCTTGGAAGGTTAATTAGAAAACCCTTCTTACTTACCAGTACTAAAAAAGGAGAAGCACTGTCTATAGTAAAAAGTTTTATAGTACCATAGTAGATTCTAAGTAAATTTGCAAGTTGCTTTTCTTATTATATTAACATTTCTGCTGCTTTTAATTCTTGTGTGCTTGGGACGAGTAAAAATACAAAGGTGGAAAGTTAGCACTTCTTAGTTACTTTTACTGTTATTAAGACCAAGCACTTGTAACTTGTCATGCAGTGTTGAAGCTGCAAAGAAGTCAATAGTTTATAGTTATGGAAGAAGCTTTAATGGATTTGCTGCCACACTATCTGAAGAAGAAGCCATCAGATTCATGGGTAATTTTATCCTACTGCGTAGTAGAAAAAGGGTATCATTGTATAAGCATGCTCATAATTGTATTTTGCAACTAAAACTGAGTTAACGTCTACAGATATGGACGGAGTTGTCTCTGTTTTCCCTGATGTAGATATGCAACTCTACACAACTAGATCATGGGATTTCACAGGATTTTCTAAATCCTATCTGAAACCTTCTTTTTAAGGACGAAATGTCATCATTGGAATGCTAGATACAAGTCAACAGATAGCAAATTATTAGAATTATTACATGTTCAAAGAAATTTTTGTTTATATACTTATGAATTGAACCTATGCATAATTTTTATAATCTTACATGCAGGAATTTGGCCAGAATCAGAAAGCTTTAGTGATGAAGGACTTGGTCCCCCACCAAAAAAATGGAAAGGAAAATGTCAATTTGTAGATAACTTCGCTTGCAACAAGTGCGATACCGTGAGTCCTTTTTCTTCCTTGACTTTGAATAAGGGTTTGTCATCATACATAAACTGATGAAATTGTTAAAATCATTCATGACAGTAAGATCATTGGAGCTCGATCTTATAATGCCTATAACACTGATAAAGAGTCTGCAAGGGATACCACAGGACATGGCACTAACACTGCATCAATTGCAGCTGGAAGAAAGGTCGTAGGAGCCAATTACTATGGCCTTGCAAAGGGGATTGCTAGAGGTGGAGCCCCAAGTGCAAGAATTGCTATTTACAAAATATGTTCGTCCTCTTTTGCCATGCATCAGATATCTTGGCTGCTTTTGATGATGCAATTGCAGATGGGGTTGATATAATATCAATTTCCTTTGGCACTTTCATACGTACGTCCTATTTCAGAGATCCCACAGCTGTTGGATCATTTCATGCTATGAAAAATGGGATAATAACCATAGCAGCTGCTGGGAACTATGGACCAGATCGAGGAACTGTGAGTAATTTTTCACCATGGTTGTTAACTGTTGCTGGTAGTAATATTGACAGGAAATTTGTGTCACGTTAGGTTCTAGGAAGTGGAGATGAATTCACAGTGAGTACTTCTTAGCCTTTTTTTTCTTCAAATTGTTCTAGCCGAAGTGCAAACAACAAGTTGAATATTTTGCTTTTCTGAAATGATGAACCAAAGGCAAACTCTATCAATACTTTCTATTCAGACAGAAGTCACAAAACATCACATCCTTTAATTTGGGGAGGAAATGCTACAAACTTTTCTACCAATTATATTCCAGAATTCTCAAGTCAATGCTATGGAGGCTCACTAAACAGGAACAAAGTTACAGGAAAATTTGTTCTTTGCGACGGAATGAATGATGGTGCCTTTGGAGTTCAAATGGCAGGTGGGGTGGGTGTTATATCCCCCATTCAATCAGACGAGGATAATGCCAAGTCTCACCACGCCTTCCAGACAGCACGTCTCAGTGATGAAGAGATCTCTCAAGTATTAGAATACATCAAATCTTCCAAGTAAATATATCACCAATCAATTTTTCTACATTAATTAGCATGATCTTTAATTCATTATTGTTGGTTTTGCAGCACAGAAAAAAATCATAGTATTAACGATGACTACAATTTTTTCAGTAACCCACAGGCAACGATTATGTTTAGTGAGACAATGAAGGACATCGAAGCTCCTTCTATTGCTGGTTTCTCGGGTAGAGGCCCCAACTTGGTTAATCCTGACATTCTCAAGGTATATAACTTATTCCAATAAATTCGATATTTATTACTGCCTTTTTTGGCACATATTTATTACTGTATTTTAGTATATATGTATCCTACAACTTATGCTGTTGGATTGACCAGCCTGATCTTAGTGCACCTGGTGTAATATTCTGGCGGCTTGGTCTCCTATTGCACCTCCCACCTCAACTGGAATAGAGGACACTAGGAGAGTTCATTACAATTTTGTCTCTGGAACTTCAGTGTCTTGCCCACATGTGACTGGGGCAGCTGCTTTTGTAAAGGCGACTCACCCAAGTTGGTCTCCTGCAGCTATCAAGTCTGTACTCATGACCACAGGTACAGAGAAAGATGTGCTATTTGAAATCCCTTCTTTTTCTTTTCAAGGTTTCCTTCAATCTTTTAATCTTTTTTTTTCCCTCTTGAATTAATGCAGCATATTTTATGGACCCTAAAATGCATGAAAATGAGAATGAATTTGCTTATGGGTCTGGTCTCGTTAATCCTGTGAAAGCAGTGGATCCTGGGCTGATTTTTAATGCTTCTGAGGCAGATTATATTGACTTCTTCTGCAAGCAAGGCTACAACACAACCACTTTGAGACTAATAGCTAACGATGCACTGTTTGCAAAAGTAGCAAACCAGGAAGGTTGTGGGATCTAAATTACCCCTCATTCTCACTTGCAATAGAAGATGGCTATGAAATCAGAGGCAATTTCATTAGGACTGTTACTAATGTTGGCCCAGCAAACTCAACCTATGAGGCTATGATTAATGCGCCCGATTTGCTTAAAGTTACAGTGGAGCCCAACCACTCTTGCTTTCTCTGCAGTTGGTGAAGAAAAATCCTTTGCTGTGAAAGTAAGAGGACCAAAGATATCTCAGTTGCCAATCATATCTGGTTCCATAACTTGGAAACATGGTTCCTATGAGGTGCGAGCCCCGCTTGTAGTTTACACCGTCATATTTGCCAAGGAAAGATAAAAGTGTAGCTAAAAGTAGCATGCTTCCATGAGAGGGCTATAATAGGAAGGAAAGATAGAAATGTGGCTAAAAGTAGCATGCTTCAATGATTTGGTTACAATACGAATCAATGGTGTGTAACTTACAGCAATAAATAGTAATTATCATTTTCCTCTATGGTATTTTGTTACATATGCAATTTTCATTACCTGCGCTAATTCACTTGCAAACCCTTGATTGAGCAATAAGAATGATATAAAATCCAAAAAAAATAATTAATATAGGAAGAGAGAAAATAAATTTTACATTGGTTTAGACGCGTATATAATTATATTCATGAAGACATTATTTGCTTTCACTCATAGCAAGTTATACGTTGAGTAAATCACACCAAACTCCTCTATGATCTTTTAAATACTTAGACTGATTTTTCATGTTTTGAAATTTTAATAAACAGATACCTCTATAATTAAAATTTTAAGAAATATTGTCAATGAGAGTTAGATCTAACTATGTAGTATTACTGCAAGTCTTGGTTTGAAACATTTTTTGAGCTTGGAATGAGACAATCTATCATCTCCTAAACTTTTAAATTGTCATCTTTGTCTTTGTAGTTTGTAGCTCCCAACAAATCTTATCATTCATATCCCGAATAGGAATACTCGAAATTCAATTGCCATCGTTCTCTTCTAAAAAATTGGGCTATTAAGCTTGAAGAATTCCAGGTTTATGTTTCTTCATTTGTCAATTATGAAACAAAAGCAACAAATGAATCAAGCACAAAATAGAAGTTTGAATTGCAGAAAACTTGGCACGCAAGGATAATTTGAAAACTTTAACATTATATCTATTCCAAATTTTCTAGTTATAACCCAATAATTTTTAGCAAGAAGGTGATATCATGCTAAGACGTTAAACTAATTTGTGGCACAAAACCTGTAAGACATCACTTCATTTTAAATATTAAAATACAAAGCAATAAGTTCAAATAACATAGGAATAGTACACACAAAACAATGACTTTTTGCTACCATGCTTTTATCAGCTACAATGTTTTTTAATGGGAGAATGACTTAAAAGTTCAGCTTAGTAAAAATGTTAGATAATTTGGTTTATTTTAAAAATTAATCAATCATTCAACTAATTTAATTAATAATTTACATACAGTTAATCACATATTAAGTATCAAAATGAAGATAAATTATTGATTAATTGTATGTAAATTATTAGTTAAATTAGTTAAATGATTGGTTAATTTTTAAAATAAACCAAATTGTCCAACATTTTACAAGCTGAACTTTTAAGTTATTTTCTCTTTTTTAATTGTCAACTGCAAAGTGGTATTTTTCTCTCAATCTAGCTGCATCGAATAAAGCCCTTTAGATGTAGCAGACAAAAATAAAACCTTATATATCTAATTTTCTGATCAAACAAAGTGAGGAAAGAAATTCTTGATCCTACAAACTCAAGGATTTCAACCGATAGCTTGGAGATTGAAGTTTTGCATATAATTTGATTGCAGTTGAGTTTAAAAAAACGTAGCATTAAAGTTACGAAGAATGTGAAAATAATAAATCTAAAAACTTTATAGAACAAATTAAAAATTAAAGATATTATAAATTTTATCTAATTTAATTTAACTCAGTAGTTGAATTTCATTTCCGAAATGTCGTAGAGCATAAGGCGTGACATCTAGGGTTAGGAAAAATGATATTTGGACACTTTTTTTTACATTATTTTTATATTTGGTTAATAATGAATAAATTTTTTGTTAATATAGTATATCGTTTGGTTAATGAGTTTTGATAATCGATTATTTACATACTTGGTTAACAATTAATAAATTCTTGGTTAATTTAATATATCATTTGATTAATAGATTATCAGTTTGTAAGTGATTGATTACCAAAATAGATTAACTAAATGATATACTATACTATATAACCAAGAATTTGGTCATCGTTAACCAAGTGTAAAAATGATGTAAAATTTTGGTGTTCAAATATCATTGTTGTATTCACTGTGAGAGGGTCGTGGCTCCCTATTGATAATAGCCTAATATTATATATTTTTCATACAAAAATAGTCTTTTATTATGCTATGATATAAGTTAATTTTTCTTATTTTAAGATATTAATGATTATTTGTTGAGAGTGACTAATTATTAAACAAGTGTGATAATTATATGATTTTGACAAGATCCTACAAAGATATCTCAGCAACCCAATTCTGAAAGATTTTGGTAAATTTCATGAAGATATCATCAACTCAGCTGTGAAAATTTCCTATTTTGAATCAATTTCTAATTCTTAGAAGATTTACCATCTTATCTCACATTAATTAGGGAGATTTAAAGAGGGATAGAAATTTACTCTCCTTTGTTATCCAAACGTTGCACATTAAATGAATTTGTATACAAATAGGAAACCTTAGAAGAAAATCATGTAAGAATTATTGGCCTAATAAATTATTATAAATAAGATGAGTAGCGGCCACAAAAAAAGGGGATGAGAACATAGAAGAGGCTAAAGTTGCATAGGAATAGAGTATGAATCAAGGGGCAATACTAATGTTGTCGCTCAAAGTCAATAAGTGTAGTTAGATTTTATGTACCAAGGGAATGATGAAACTTTGATTATTTTGACATTGTCTATGTTAGATTTTTATTACCAGTTATTTTAGAGATTAAATGTTTATTGTTTTTATTTTTCTATCAATTAGTTTGAATAAATTTTTAGATGAACTCAATCATGTTTTTCTCATACTTTAAGTTTGTTTTTGTAATCTGTGTGTTAGTTGTAATCGAATATCAATTGTGATTTATAAATAAGAATACGGTTGATGATTTGACAAATTACAGTTAATTAAGAAAATAAAACATACATTTTATAATTTTTATTAGAGTTTCATTGATAGATTTTTCTTAAATATATGCTTTGCCACTAGATGTTCATGAGATAAATTATCTGAGAATAATATATTTAATATAGTTGATGTTAAAATTAATCTCAGTGGATTCTGATCCTTAATCAATTTATATTTTGTTAATTAATTATATTTATTATTTGTTTTACTTTTATTTGTTTATTTTTATATCTTATTTTTTTACTAGATTAGAAAAATTCTTCAATACCTAAAACTTTAACTTTAAGTCTATGTGAGATTGACCTCGTATTTATTGAACTGTATTAACATACGATTCATATACTTACGAATATTTTTTAAACTTATAAAAAGTCACAACACCTATATATATATATTAATTTAATATTTTACATATTTTTTTTTAAAAAAAATGACCTCCCACACCATAATATTCTCAGTGGATTCTGATCCTTAATCAATTTATATTTTGTTAATTAATTATATTTATTATTTGTTTTACTTTTATTTGTTTATTTTTATATCTTATTTTTTTTACTAGATTAGAAAAATTCTTCAATACCTAAAACTTTAACTTTAAGTCTATGTGAGATTGACCTCTTATTTATTGAACTGTACTAACATACGATTCATATACTTACGAATATTTTTTAAACTTATAAAAAGTCACAACACCTATATATATATATATATATATTAATTTAATATTTTACATATAATTTTTTTAAAAAAATGACCTCCCACACCATAATATTCTTTGATGTTCTAACTCCGCCCGTGCAAAGTTGAAGCTTCAACTTAAGCCCCCGTGTAAAATTGAAGCTTCCACTTGAGCTTGAGCTTACAGGATCTTTGTAATTACTTTCTATCCCTAGTCTCTGAGAGGAAATATAAATCCTCATAAATTCTCAAAATTTGGGTCAATTTTTTTATGTTTATCTACATTTTTGGGGTGTGGGTCGTAACTAATATTCTTTTGCATGCTAACCAATGAAATATATACAGAATAAACAGACAGACTGACCAATCAGTGCTTGATTGAACAGCGGTTGAGTTATCTATAGTCTCATCTATTCTTTTTCGTTTTGTAAATTTCTACTCCTTATTATGTTTACTGGTTTTTCTATACCAATCTTAATAAATTATAAAAATTAACTTTATGTAAGATCTCAGTAAATTTGGCTTTTCTCAGCATTTTGATCAACATCCCTTGTCAAACCACAGAACATTGGTATCTCTAATCTATTTGTTCGTGTATGTGTGTAACACAGAAAATTCGTTAATTGGAATCTTTAAACTCAGTTGTCAATCAAGTATATCAAATTGTCATAACACACGTATAACTTCTTCTACACCAAATCAAATGAATCCTTTGTGCGGCAGCTCGTTATTATTATTATATATATATATATATATATATATATATATATATATATATATATAGTGAGAATAGCTCTTTACTTTCGCTATCCAAAATAAGCAAATTTGAAGCAACGTTCTATAGCTACTAAGCTACAAAAGGTTCTCGTAACATCTAATGCTATAACTTTGCCGTTTCCCTTTGGTTTGATCTTTCTGCTTACTAGAGTCAAACTCTTCCATACTAGTTGTTGCCAATAGATTGCCAAGTGCAACTTTGCAGTTGCAGCTCTTTTACCGCTTTGTATACGCTCAAAATGACCTTTGGAACTACAAAGCGAGGAAGAAAGGGACTTCCCTTGATACTAATCAAGTCTTAACTGCACTTAATTTGACCTTATGACTATTGCTTAGGGCCATTTCTCTTCTTGAACAATAGAAAGGGTAAGAATCGTAAGATGGAAGAAGGTAATAACAAAAATTAACTATGAAGACGCCGTTGTGTTGGCTAATCTAAATAATATAGTAACCAAAAGTTAAGCTTTACCTTCAGTGATTTCAAGAGATCACACAAGGATATTGACTCCCCATATCGGTGGCAGCTGGAAAGAGATAACAAAGCCATGATACACTCATCAATTCAACAATCAATAATGTTGGTTCGACCATCTAAGTGAGCTTCTATTATAAATACCTATGCATCTCTGTTTCTTTTGAGAAAACCAGTAATTCAGACACAAAAATGACTAAACCACAGTCGCTCCTTCTCTTCATTATCTTGTTTTCAATTTCTGTGGTGTATGGTCATTCTTCTGAGAAAAAGGTATGGCGATATGCTATTTTTTTCTTCTCGAGGCTCCAGTCACTGTGCTAGTCCCAGAAACTAGCTTGCATTTCCATGTAATGGTGTCTAATTCTGCCTGTTTTGCGTGGAGTATTAGTGTACTACCTTTTGCATGTTAAAATTTAGCTTTCATGACCTAGATTCTGTTGTGTAGGTCACTTATATATGTGGACTTCCCTTTACTTAGATTTATAATTATGCCATACCAAAAGAACATTGTATATACTCCAAAGCAGGCCACATTTCAACTGCAGGTTTATATTGTATACATGGGAGAAAAACATTGGGGTGAAGACCGTCGAGTCTCTACACAGTCATTGCATCACTCCATGCTAGAAGGAATTCTTGGAAGGTTAATTAGAAAACTCTTCTTATTTACCGATACCTAATGAAGAATTACTGACCTCCGTATACAAAATATAATTAACATACTAAAAGTTATAACATATACTGAAAAATTATATTTTCAATAATTTTCGTATGAGGAATGAATTCGAGATATATATGATATAAAATTTTCAAAAGCTTTCAGCTATATATTGTCATTTGTCACTAAAGAAGCTTGGCACTTTCTTTTTGCTTTTACCTTTATCTTAATTAAGCACTTGAAAATTGTCATGTAGTGTTGAAGCGGCAAAGGAGTCAATGGTTTACAGTTATGGAAGAAGCTTCAATGGGTTTGCCGCTATGCTATCTGAAGAAGAAGTTGCCAAATTTTCTGGTGAATTTGTCATATAGACTAGTGAAACAGGACATTATTATACAAACTTGATCATTAATTTATTCCACAGTTAAAAATTGATTTACTATCTGCAGATATGGAGGAATTAGTCTCAGTTTTCCCTAACCACGTGTTGGAACTCCACACAACGAGATCATGGGATTTCCTGGGATTTACTAGATCCTGTCTTATACCTTCTTTTGATGGAAGAAACATCATCATTGGAATGCTTGATTCAGGTGAATACATGGAACAATCAATATTGTACTCATTGTATGTTCAAAGATAATTCTATAACATATATACTTTTGGGGTGAACCTTTGCAATATTTTTTATTCTAAAATGTAGGAATCTGGCCAGAATCAGAAAGTCTTAATGATAAAGGACTAGGCCCACCACCGACAAAATGGAAAGGAAGCTGTCAAACTGCATTTAACTTCACTTGCAACAAGTGAGAATATCTTTCTTTTTCTTTTTTTGGCCATACTTTTGTAAGGAAAGCTTGTCATCATGTAAGAAACTGATGACATTGTTGTATATATTGACAGTAAGATCATTGGAGCTCGCTATTATAGTAGCAGTAGTGGTCCCTAAAACATTGAAGTCAATTCTGCAAGGGATACCATAGGGCATGGCACTCACACTGCATCAGTTGCAGCTGGAAGAAAGGTTGCAGGAGCCAGTTACTTTGGTCAGGCTAAGGGGATTGCAAGGGGTGGAGCCCCTAATGCTAGAATCGATGTTTACAAAGTCTGTTGGAACTTCACTTGTTATGCTGCAGATATCCTATCTGCTTTTGATGATGCAATTACAGATGGGGTTGACATTTTGTCAATCTCCTTTGCCGGATACGCGCACTCACCCTATTTTTATGATCCAACAGCAATTGGATCCTTTCATGCCATGAAAAAGGGAATATTAACCATAGCAGCTGGTGGTAATTATGGACAAGAACGAGGAGGTCTAAGTAATTTGTCACCTTGGTTAGTAGCTGTTGCAGCTAGCAGTATTGACAGGAAAATTGTATCACGTTTGGTTCTAGGAAATGGAGATGTAATCAGTGAGTAGTTCTTACTTCTTAAGGAGAACTTTACTTGTTTTTCTTCAAATTATTTACAGCTAAGCTGCAAATTTCATATTTTGCTTTTCTGAAATGCTGAACTAAAGGCAAATGCTATCAATACTTACAACGTGGACAAAACATCACATCCTTTGATTTGGGGAGGAAATGCTACAAACTTTTCAGCCAATTATGCTCCCAGTGAATCAAGTCAATGCTACCCAGGCACCTTAAATTCAAACAAAGTAAAAGGAAATATTGTCCTTAGTGAAGCCAACTCTGGTAGCTCTGGAGTCCAAAGAGAAGGTGGGGTGGGTGTCATATCACCAAATCGACCATACGAGAACTATGCTAAGCATTACCCCTTTCAAACAGCAAGAATCAATGACAGAGATCTCTCAAGTATTAGAATACATCAAATCCTCAAAGTAAGTAAAATCATATCATTCGATTTCTATAGAAAATTTAGCATAATTACAATAGTAATGATTATTACTAATTTTTTCAGTAAGCCAAAGGCAACCATTATGTTTAGTGAGACCCTAAAGGACATGCAAGCTCCTTATATTGCTAGTTTTTCGAGTAGAGGCCCAAACTTGATTAGTAAATCTACCAACTTTAGGCAAGAAAGTAAAAAGAATAAAACCAAGAAAAATTCTAGTAGGAATAGGAAGAGTTCACATAAATGAAAAACACCTAACCACTTATCCAGATTAAAATCCCAAATTTAAGGCCCAGATAGAAATCCCTCCATTTCTCTCTATTCTCATCGTAAAAGCAGTGCATGTGTGTTGCCTTCTTCTTTGAAAGCATCTCCAGCAATTTTATTCACAGATTTGTATTTCTCTTTTTTATTTCCTTTGTCTCTCTCTCTAGCAATGAGTCATTCAAAAGGATCATTTCTTTGATATATTTGTGTCCTTGATTTTCAATCTATCTATATTATCTAAAAAATGGAATAAGGTTGGAATACTTTTGTGCAATTGTAATGTCAAGTTACAAGTTACAAAATTACAAAATTCTCTTAGTGTGTCTTCTACATGTGTGGTTTTTTTATGTAGTTTTGTCATTGTCAACTAAATAAATGTTTATGGTTCTTTTTTGTAATTCACCTCTTGAATTGATAACCATTATCTAAATTAATAGAAGTAGGTAAAAAGAAATAAGATTTTTATTTGAATTTAGGAGAACTTAAATACTCACTAGGATTTTAATTAAAAAGAAATAAGATTTTTATTTGAATCTAGGAGAACTTAAATACTCACTAGGATTTTAATTAATTTTAACAGGGCAATTGTAAATCATGATAAAGAAACTCACTAATAAGATTGTTAATGCGAGAAAAAGAAAAGAGTTATATAATAAGACATTCTAATATCTTAATGATGGATAATGAAATTAAAAGTTCGTATATTCTTTTTGCATTGTGATATGACTGTGTATTAATAGGTCTGTGTTTATATATTTTTCTAAATTGTTACATGTTTATTTTTAAAATTTTATGAACTTTTAGGAAAAACATGAATTTTGTACACCCAATAATTGGTGGGGCTACAAAAGTTTAAAAATAAAATATTAGGTAAATTATAATGATAACTATAATTAGTTGTAAAGTTAGAAGGAATATTCTATTAATAAAGTTAAGTTATAAGTTAGTCAATTTCGTCAAATGGGACGAAGAGTAAATTTTAAGCAAAATTTGAGTTTATATCATGTGAAAAAAACTAAAGGGGGTGGAGTGTAATTTATCCTTTATTAAAATATAGAGCTCATTAGTAATTAATAGCAAGTAACTCTTATTTATTTATTTTGAAATAGTTAGTATAATTTACTGAATAAAATAGAACAATTATATTCGGGTAGACTTGAGTGCAATGGGTCGGGTCGGAGCTCCAAAGCAGTCGGAGTAGGAAGGAAGACGGCCATTTGCTGACCCCTCAAACCCTAGCAAAACCCTGATCAATGTCTCTGTCTTCAGATGGAAGCTAACCCTTCGCCACTTGTTGTTGAAGTTCAGACTTGACTTTAGGGTTAAACCTCTCTTCAACCCTCTCATGATCATGTTCATTATCATTCTCATTATCTCGTCTTAGAATCAAGCAGAGAATAACAATGGCAAAAAACTATGCAGCAGTGGGATTGCTCTCAGCCATAGCAGCCACAGCGGGTTTTTCTCAGAACCACAATGCTTATGCCGATGGCGATGCCCCTTTCCCCTATTCTTCCAATGTTTCCCAATCCTCTTCTTCTTCTTCTTCTTCTTCTTCTTCTGATACCAAATCGCCGCCAAGGACCTCGTCTGTTGGTTTTGATCCCGAGGCTCTGGAGAGAGGGGTCAAGGCTCTCAAGAAAATTTCCAGTTCACCACACGGCAAAAAGGTTTCAAAAAAAAAAAATAAAGAAAACTTTTTGAATTGGATTTGGGGTTTCTCTTGTTTTTAAGAAATGGGTGCTTGAAATGTACATGGGGTTTTGTTATTTTGTTTTTCCCCTTCATGGGGCATGTTTTATTTAATTGAATCCTGGATGATTTTAAGTCCTGTACTGTCTTTCTTTCTCTCAAAGGTCTTTGAAATTATAAAAAAGCAAGAGGAGACAAAGCTAGCAGAATTGGCTGCAAAGGTTGCAGAGTTTAAAGAAATCAAAGCACAGCATGAAACTGTAAGTTGATCCTCATAAATTGAATTTAACCTTCGCTTTTGGTTTCTGCTTTAGTAAACTAAAATCACATTTTTGTTATTTTTATTTTTATTTTTTATTTTATGGTGTCCGCTGTCCATCATACAAATAGCAGTTGTAATTGTGTAGGCTGAAATTAAAATAGAAACATGTGTAGGTATTTATTTTGTCTATATGTGAACTCAAAGTCTTACTGAACATTCATTTTCTTATTTAAGATTTTATTTATTGGAAGTATGGCCTCAAGCATTTGGATATTTGTATGGAATCTATTGTTCTAGCGTCATTTATTTTGCTTGGGATGGTTAAAATGTTTAATTATTGTAAGATGAAGTCTTTTTGCTTTGTTCTATGTTGCTTCAGGAAACCTTTTTGTGTATATCTTATGATTTGTTTTCTGACATATCAATTGGTTTGCCTGGCAGGAAAGACAAAAGATTATATATGATGAACAAAAAAAGCTAGCCCAGCATCAGGCACAAACAAAATCCCAAATGGCTAAATATATGGATGAGTTGGCAAGGAAGAGGATGCAGGTATTTAACCCTTTCGAAACTCAGGCTTTTTATTTTTTTATTTTATGGAGTGATTCTCATTCTTGCATTATTATTATCAGGCAGAAAATGAATACCATAGAGCCAGGAACCAAGAGCTAGTAAAACTGCAAGAAGAATCATCAATCAGACAGGAGCAAGCTCGACGTGCAACAGAAGAACAGATTCAAGCACAACGTATGCAAACTGAAAGAGAGAAGGCTGAGATCGAACGTGAAACAATCAGAGTAAGAGCTATGGCAGAAGCAGAGGGAAGAGTTCATGAAGCAAAGCTAGCTGAAGAGGTTAACAGGCGAATGCTAATTGATCGAGCTAATGCAGAGCGAGAAAAATGGATTGCTGCCATAAATACTACTTTTGACCATATTGGAGGTACATTTCTACCAGATGCACAGTATGCAATGTGCAAATACTTATATTGACAATCTAACTAGAATATGAACAACCATCTCTACATATATGCATTTGTGGTTTTAAATGTATGGACTATGTCATTATGTACATATGCTATGGATTTTAAAGCAAAATTTCACGTGGATTTTTTTGGTAATATGTTCTTTTATCTATTTTACTTTTATAATGTCGTTTACTCATTGAACCATTCAACTTTGGTCTAGGGCCTACAGTTTTCCCTCATCACTCATCAATATTGTAATTTGAGGGTGGTTGTATTTATTTACCTTTTTCCTCATTACTTATAGTATTCCATCATGTGAAGTATTTTACTTAACTGAGTTAGATCAACTCCATACTAATCCCTACGTTAAAAAACTTGATCTATCTTTTGCAGGGGGCTTAAGAGCCATTCTAACAGATCAAAATAAGTTGGTTGTAGCAGTTGGTGGAGTGACTGCTCTGGCAGCAGGGGTCTACACAACGAGGTATACATTGTTCATAAAGCTTGGAATGAGCCACTAATTCCTCAAAGAACTCTTTTAGGATTGCTTTTTGAAGCTTATATTTGGCATGACATGCCTTGCAAAGTCAGTATCCATCAGCTTAATTATGCTATTATTGATTATGATTAAATTTTTTACCATGCCTTTTTGTTTTATTGATGTTCTTAAACTCAACCTGAACTGGTCAATCCTTCCCACTGAATGGTTGACTAATGGGTTTTGGCCCTGGTTTCATCATTTAATGGACTTGGGGGCAAGCATCGGGTTCACTACTGCTTGACCATGACTCACTGTATCATATTTATTTTCTAGCAGTAGTTTTTGTGATTGGCAAGAGGACGATCTTCCAGCAGTAAATATTTGCCTTCAGTATAAATATATAAAAGCAAATGGTACATGCATGATGTCAGATTCCACTGTGATTGACCAATGTATTAGCTAAGAACCTATCACCTGGTGAGACATTATTTTCCTGATTAAGAATAAATTCATGATCTCTATCTTCAACAAACTTGACTGGTGAAGCATAGATGCTACGTTATTAAGGACTTTTCTGTTGTATGCATTGGGTACTATGCAGCTTCCATGTAAAAAAAACTTTACTTTTCATGTCTATTACTGAAATTGTTGCCTTCCTTTGAAGTTTGTTTGAAGCTTGAATTTGTAGCATTTTGAAATGTGTTTCAGTATCTGTTGGTAGCAGATATGGTACTCTCTTAATGACATAAATACTGACAATTGGTGGAGATCTAAAGATATATCGGTACAATGACCAGCGTTCCTCATTTTTTAGAGATTTGCAACTTGAAGTACTGTTTTTTTCTCTCTAGATCTCTCTATTCCTTATCTCTTATGGAAAACTTGCACTTTGTTGTTCTCTGCATGCTATAGTTGCATAATTCATATTTGTATTGGACTTTGTGTGTTATGCTTATAAGTTGCTGTCAGTGAAGTTATGGCTTATGCTAGTCTTTTTTGTCCAATGCAGGGAAGGTGCACGAGTTATTTGGGGATATGTGGATAGAATATTGGGACAACCATCATTGATCCGAGAGTCCTCCAGAGGGAAATACCCCTGGCCCGGCATGTTTTCTCGTGCCATGAGCTCCCTGTCTCGTCGTACATATCCAGGATCTTCTTCAAAAAATGGAAATGGTTTCGGTGATGTGATTTTGCATCCATCTCTAAATAAAAGAATTGAGCAGCTGGCATCTGCAACTGCAAATACAAAAGCACATCAGGCACCATTCAGGAACATGCTTTTTTATGGTCCTCCAGGAACAGGAAAGACAATGGCTGCTAGAGAGTTGGCTCGCAAATCTGTATGAGATTGTACTTCTCTATTGATCTTGTCATTCTAGTTTTCAAGTATAACATACTATCCACTTTCATTGTCCATGGGTCACATAAGTAGGAGATAATGTTCAGAGTTTGGTTTTTTCTATTTCAAGGAGAAATTTTAATTTTATGTTGTCTTTTGAATTAACTGGAAATATTAATTGGTGTGGATATCAACATCTTAGTGAAACCATCTTCACATTTTTCTGATTTCTTCTTTCTTCCTTTTATCAAGATTGCCGACAATTTAGGGCCTACAAATAATCAATTCAATTTTATCTGCTTTAAAGGCTCTTTAAATTTATTTTCCACTTGCGTTTCTAAATTCAAAATTCCAGTTTCTTGTTTCTGTTGAATTTCCGAGTCTTGAAATTCAGTAGTCACTGCAAATGGATATTCAGTACTATGCTTTTCGTTATTGCATGTTTTATGAAACATCAAACAAACTTTATTGTGATCAGTTGTCTTTTTGTGCTCATCTTTTTTCCTTATGGATAAATTGTGATTTTCCCTGTTTTTTGTTTTTCAATTTTGTGCAGGGATTAGATTATGCATTGATGACTGGGGGAGATGTTTCTCCACTGGGGTCACAGGCTGTTACAAAGATACACCAGATGTTTGATTGGGCTAAGAAATCAAGGAAGGGTTTATTGCTTTTCATTGATGAAGCTGATGCATTTCTGTGCGAGTAAGCAATGCTTCTTCCATGTTTTCTCATTTATTATGTTTCTCTTTACTCATGGCAACATAAGATCTGCTAGATGCACCCCATGGCTCCGGAGCATATTTGTTGATTTTTTGAATGAAAAAACAGAATTTCAGTGAGGAGAAAAAGTTGCACAATGTTAATATGCAACATGATATGAACTAACATTCTTTGCCTGACAATTGTCTGAGTGGATTGATTGCATTGGATGAACTTTGCCTAAATTGAAACTGACATTCTTTGATGTTTCGCTGTATCAAAAGAAAAAAATCTTGGTTCCTTAAATTGTCTGAAAATTAACCTGAGTGGATGGATTGTATTGGATGAACTTTGCAGGCGGAACAAGACCTATATGAGTGAAGCACAAAGAAGTGCACTAAATGCCCTTCTCTTCCGTACTGGTGACCAGTCTAAAGACATAGTCCTTGCTCTTGCCACAAATCGCCCTGGTGATCTTGATTCAGCTGTGGCAGATCGTATTGATGAGGTCCTGGAATTTCCCTTGCCTGGGGAAGAGGAGCGCTTTAAACTTCTTAAGCTCTACCTGGATAAGTACATAGCCCAAGCTGGATCAAGAAAATCTGGTTTAATTCAAAATTTGTTCAAAGGAAAACCACAGCAGATAGAGATTAAGGGATTGACTGATGATATCATAAAGGAAGCAGCAGCTAAAACTGATGGATTTTCTGGAAGGGAAATAGCAAAACTCATGGCAAGTGTCCAAGCTGTTGTATATGGGAGCGAGAACTGTGTGCTTGACCCAAGCCTGTTCCGTGAAGTGGTAGATTATAAAGTTGCAGAGCATCAACAGAGAAGAAAATTGGCTGCTGCTGATAAAAGCTAGTGCATTTATAGAGATTATGTCAGGAACCCTTGTAATGTCGGTACAACCATAATTTATCTGCTATTCTAGGTAAAAGAGCTGGCCCGTGGCATTTTATTCTGGGCATGCTGTTATTAATTAATTGTCCCCAATTGATGGGGAGATTTTGGAATTTGAATACAGTTAGGTTTCATTCACTGCTTATAATCATTATTCAATATTCATAACCATATGTAATGGCTGATTTAGGTTTTGCTATCACTTGTTGAATATTTTTTTTCCCTTGATCACTGACCATAAATTGCGTCTATGTGCCAGCCTTGGAACTTACATGTCTGTATTTCTTGAAAATTTAATTAACGGGCCTACTAAGATGAGATTGAGAAGAGGCTCTTTTTTCGGGTGTAAATATTTTTACGTCATACTAATTACAATATAATATTATGGGTTTCACTATTTTTATGCATTGACATAATTAGATGATGGTAATGTGTGTATGGTAATGTGTGTAGTGAAAGAAAAAGCTTACGCGAGGGGAGGTCAGAATTTTCCTGTGATTGAGACAAGTTTTGCAAACGGTAAGTTCTTGATAATTTAGGAGAAGTGCTGTTTACTTCATCTTGTAAAAGACCTATTCTATAAAAATATGGTTATTTAGTTTTTAAAAAACTGTCTCAAATATGGTAATGAAGCAAAGTACTAGAACAAATGGCTCAAGTATGACTTAAATTGTATTTATCTCTTATAACAAGGTAACGGTTCAACTAATTAAACTGTCGGAAATCGGGCTACGTTTTAAGATTAAATAATTAACTCATAAATTAACCCATTAACACACTAACCTACTAGGGCCAGGTTAGGACAAAGAAAAGGCAACGTTTAAAAGATAGACTTGCCTCACTAATTTGCCTCTTGAAGAGTAGGCGCATTATCAGGACTCAGGAGCTTGCAAACTAGGAATTACAGATACAAAATCGATCGCTCAATGAGGCTGTACCTCCAGTCTCAAGCAAATTTATAGCTGAGCATAACAATGTAACACCCCATCACTAACATATGCTAACGTTAACAACCTTGTCATATTCTTATTTAGCAGATGCTAACAAAGAAGTATCCTTGTTACATCATGATTTAGTCAGAAAACATTGTAACCAGAATCACATTAATGATGTTCGGCAGCAATTCCCCAAATGCAGAACAATATACTTGTAGACAGCATGTCCTAATGGTGATGATTCTGAACATAACGTAGGCCACAATATTTGCAAATAGCTGGCTCGTCCAAGTCAAGGCATATATATTCAATTGGGTGCCCTAGTGCCGGATTGGTATCTGCAACCATAACAACATTTGACCGAAAAACTGTAAGGTATCTCCTTCACTAAATCTTTTGTAAATTAGAACAGATATTATAATTTTGCAGAAGTTGTACCTCCTTCACAAGCAACAATCCTGCCTTCAACCTTAATAGGTGGAACTTCATTAATCAGCTCCATTGGAGATTTCTTGCCTGTATCCTATTACAGAAGAAACAAATACTAGTTTCACAACTTCCTGAGCTCAATTCTGTAAGCAGGAATGAGTGAAAATTCCAGTACCTTAGGGGGGAAGAGGGGGGTTGAGAGAAGTTTGGGTGAGACTCTGAAGTTGAGGTGAAAATGAAAGGAAATAAGACACTGCCTTTTATTTTCACAAAATTAAAATTACAATTACATCCTTAATAATGACCTTAGATTATATTACGGAAGTGACTTTATGAAAGAGGCAAAAATATCAAACAGATTAATATCAATACTTTCTCCCCATTTTCTGCTCACTTTAGAGGAGAAAATATAAATGGTGGAACCCACTCACATTTTTCCCGAAAATTTTCTTTCCTTTTTCATTTCATGTCCAAACAGTTGAAAATAATCTTCTCTACCCTATTTCCCCCTCCCGTTCCATTTCCCTCCTATTTTATTTTCAACCAAACAAAGTGTACATTTCTTATTCTCAGAGGAATAGCCATATTCAGGATCTTCAAACACTTACAAACAACTTCGTTTTCTTTTCCAATGAAATTAGATTCGTGAAACAGTTTCTACACCATTTTCAACTTACTAAACACACTCATAACACTCATAAACACACTTCTATAGTAATCCATGATTACAGAATCCAAATGTCTCCTTTCGTTTCCCCCCTCTTGGCATACAAATTTGTGAGAGGTGGGTAGCAGAAGAATCCAGAAATAAATAAATAAATAAAATCCCAACAATGACCCAGTTTAAATATTTTTCTCATTTCACAAAGTTCTATCCAATAAAGCATGCAGATAATTTACAAATAATAATAGCTAACAAATAAACACAAGTGATTAACCTAATCTGATTCCAAAGCTAAGCATAAACCTGTTTAATAAACCTAAAAAAAAAAAAACAGTTGCTGTTAGTGATATTAAGCATCATCTAAATCCGGCTCCTAATTTCCACTATAATATCTCAGAAAGTACATATAACATAATATTAAGTTCTCATCAAATAAAAGTATATAAAAAAAGAAAACTTGGGGGATAACAAATTTAAGTCTGATTCATAATTGTAGAAGTTGAATAATCCTCATGAAATGATTAGGTACCTGCATCCACTTGGCGGTGTGGTTTCCGATTTGACCGCCTACGAGGCTGAAACTTGCGGCGGTTGATGAAAATTTGGAGGATTGGATTTTGATGAGGCTCCTTAAAAGACTCGACGCCATCTGATCTGATCTGATCTGAGAAACACCAAATTGAAACTGCGAATATGAATGTAAATGTGAGTTAGCAAGAGATTGGGATTGATTCAGATCAATGAATCAAACGGGAATTGCAGCTTATTGATTTCAAACGAAACCCACAGTGCCGAAGACGATGACAAAAATGGTACATACATAGAGAGAGAAGAGAAGAGAAGAGAAGGGCGCGGTTTAGCTTACTTGGGCCTGGTCGTGGTAAATGGAATGGACTGGGGCCACCATTCCAATGGGTTGGCCCATGAACAGGAAGAAGGCTTTTGAATCAGGAGCAGTATTTCGGTGTAACCAAAGACTGCCAACTCAACTGTGTCGTTATTATCAATTACAGAAGAAGCAGAATACATAATAATAATAATAATAATAATAATAATAATAATAACAATAATAATAATGCACGTGGTCAATAGACTCAATACCATTTATAGAAGATTTACATCTACCGATTAAATTTAAAGGTGAAGTTCCACTATACTGTGACAATTAGCGTGCAATTTATTTGGAGGAAAATTCGGTATTCCACACAAATACAAAACACATGGAGTTACACTATCATTGTTTATAAGAAAATGAGAGTGGACATGGGAATGCAATGAGGCAAAAATCTAGAATGATATACTAGTTATTTGACAATGAAATAACAGACTCATGAACCCTATATTTTAGGCTGAAGCAACGGCCCCTTTAGCAGTGCAAACCGTGCTTCAAGTGAAAAAGTGTCATGAGGAGTGCAAGGTGAGGTTAAGGTGTCGTAGTCTTGTTTGAATGAGATACATCGTACAAGTATTTTAAGTAATAAAAGTTATTTTCATGTCTTATGTGCTAAAGATGAAGATTAAGAACCAGCTCAAAGTAAAAAACTTGAGCCTTTTCTTTTTGTTATCTTATCTCTGTCAATGTTTGACGTAACAACAAAAATAAAATTCTGATTACCAAAAATTAAATTAATAAAATTCTTCCTCAACTACTACTTTCCTTCAACTAGGGGTTAAATACTAAAACGTTCTTAGAGAATGTATACTTTTTATATAAACAAATGGAAGTATGTGCATAATATATATATGAACTAGTGTGTTGACACATATAAAAAGCGAAAGCGGCAATAAATTGCCATTATTCCATAATATTGTATACTTGGCTTGCACGCCATAAGCTAATGGCTATGTCAATGTATAATTGACAATAATTGCCAAAAAAAAAAAATTATTATATCGATCACAAGGTCAACGTTAGAGACACCACAGGCCTTAACGAAGCTATTGTTTCACTGCATAAACACAATACATACAAGTATCTGGGTGACTTTGCTGAGTGCTAAACCTTGTGTATAAACAACAGAATGGATGCCACCACGGAGTAAGAGTCCAGAATGGATTCCATTCTATGGCTGTAATATGGCCTTGGATGGAAAACCCTTTTTGGCTTTAAGTCACAGTCACATTCTGATATTATCTGTTTTGCAGTCATCAAAATGTTGAAACCGTCCACGTGCATGCTGCGAAAGATCTGCTCAGTTCAGCTGGCTACCGTTATCTCGATGTGAGGTAGTAAAGGGTTGGCGTTTCTCCTATTTTCCTTCTCCATTTCTCATTTTTGAGGAACAAAACAAAGAAAATGAAGCAACTAAGGTCCTTTCTTTTTCCCCTTGAACAGGTCAGTTGAGGAATTCAACAAGAGCCATGTTGAGAATGCTCATAATGTCCCCTACATGTTCATCACAGAAGCAGGTAATTTGAATGTTAGCTTGTATTATGATTCGAGTTTCTAGTCCTTAAGAGTTAGTCACTCGGTATCAAAATCTGGGATAACCTCGAAAAATATGAATTGAACACCCAGCAAACAAATATTTTGTACGAATTAACGCAGCTAACATTTCTTCAGTGACACTTGTTTTCTTTGTCCTGTTTGCAAATGAACAGGAAGGGTGAAAAATCCTGATTTTCTTGCCCAGGTAGCTGCAATTTGCAAGAGTGAGGATCACTTAATTGTGGTAAGAAATTTATAGCCTTTCTAAAATATAAACCAACAAGAATAAAGTTGCCCACCAGGTGGCTCCTGCTATAAGGAAACAGATCAATCTAGAGATGCTGATGTATGATTATGGATCACATATTCAGGCTTGCAATAGTGGAGGAAGATCACTCCGAGCCTCTGGTAATCTGCTTGATTCAGTAAGTCTGTAACTAACCTCAATCTTGATTCACGGTACTATGTGCAATTGCAAATTTTAGCCCCCACCTAGCCTACCTTTCCTATGGGAGGAAAGTAATATGAATGAAAACTGATACAAATGATATGGGGAAAAAAACCTCTCGAAATTGTTAATGATGTATCATTACGGGTCTTGATCTTGATCAAAGAATTTTAGTAATGCATAACAAAAAATGTGGTAAACGCAGGGATTTAAGCATATTGTTAATATGGGAGGAGGCTACTCTGCGTGGGTGGATGCTGGATTTGCCGGGAACAAGCCAGCAGGAGAGCTCAAAACTAGTTGCAAGTTCCGTCCTTAAAAGTTTATATTTCACACAGCCTAGTGATCATTGCAGCATATAACATCTTAGTAGGCTATATCTTGCCTGTGCTCTAATCTTATGAATAAATCCTATGGTTCTTATTTTTATAAGAAAATGTTGCAGCGGTTTGTTTGGTATAAATAAATGGTACTTTTGATGGAGCTGAGTTCTGAATTTTCTTTCTATCCATTAGTTACATACAGCTGAAAATAAAACGACCCATACTAACAAACCCACCTATGAATCTATGACAGCAAAGACTAGATGACACTTCATTTTGGTTTGATTTGGCTGGCATTTGCCGGGTGCTTTAGCATTTTGCAACGCCTATGAGCATGTTTGTATTGAATTTTGGTGGACGCAAACTCTGTGTGCGCAGCGTTCAAGTTGCGATAGAAGGAAATAATAAAATACTTCCTTTCTTTCAACACCTGTTGGTGTTGAGAAACAGTTACATGGCCTATTTGTATACCATAGAGAAAAGCAAGGAAAAATGTTTTCCTCCTTATAAATGCTGGGTTGGAAGTGTGTGAAAGTGGGTTTGCATCTGCAAAATCCGAACCAAAGAGGCTAAACCTTTTTATTATTTGAGGGAAGAGAGCCCTGCACATCAAATTGTTTTAATGTACTTATACATACATATTCAACTTCAATGTCATAGCCACTTGAACTTTGACTCGATTGCTCCTTGTCATAAAAAGACTTAAGTACAAACCCTGTGACCCTATTTGCCCTGACTCAACTTATTTGAGCAACTTTTCCCCCCTGAATGTTTGATCACATAAAATAAAATAAAAAAGCAAGAAAAAAAGGTAGCAATGCAAGCTCATATTCCCTCTCTCAACGAGCCACGTCTAGCTTCTTTAAACAACATTCCACATTTTTAACTTAGCTTTGAGCTTTAAAACGAATTATTCATATGTAAAATTGTTCACGTAGAAAGCTTCCTTCACTATGCCATATGGAATGATTCATTTGTTATACAAGCTTAAGGATGTTAGTTTGTTTCTTTTTTGTTGCTGAAAAGTTTGAGAATGCTAGTTGATCTATCAGGCTACAGCAATTTAAACGTCGAAGTCCAAAAAATAAAAATTATAATTTGGCAAATGCGCAAAAGAAGACGCCGAGACATGCATTACAGAAAGAGTAATAATACTTACACACACAAAAATTCTCACAAAAACTCATGCAAGTCATTGGATCAAGTCTAGGTCCCACTGTAACTTTTTTTAACTTGATCCAATGACTTACATGAATTTTTGTAAGAATTTTGAGAATTTTTTTGGGTAAATATCCTTACTCTTACAGAAATGGTCCAATCAATTTAAAGTAATCTTCATATCATCCCAAGCGAAAAGAACAGAGCAAAAAATTGTTTTATTAATCCTGGTCAAATAATAATTGAACAAACAATTAACTAATAGTTTTGGTTTAATGCATATTCTGGTGTCACCCAAGCATGATTCTCAAAAACACGTTAATGCTATGTTTGGTATGCATAAAATGGGTGGAAAGGAAAGGAATTGATACTTCTTCCTTTGTTTGGTATCAATTTAAGGGTGAAAAGGAAGGGATTCTTCTTCCTTTCCTTTTCATAGGGCCCACATTATTCTTTCTCTTCCTTTTTAGAGGGATTGGGAGGGAAAAGAAATAAATTTCCTATTTTATCCAATTTATTAACTTTACTCCCTTTACTAATAAAGGATAATAAAGTAATTTGATATTTATTTACATACATTTCCATTCCTTTTCTTGATGAAACCAAACAAAAGAAGGGAATAACTACTCTAATTCTCTATTCCTTTCTTTTCTTTTCTTTTCTATCGTATTTTCTTTTATTTTTTCTCTCTATAATACCAAACAAAGCCTTAAGGAACTCCCAAACGCCCACCCAAGTACTACAATCGATGTAAGTAGCCAGATTAATAGTTGGCTTCAGAAATAATATCGACCAACAAAATGTCAACGTCGAACTAAGTGGAGAAATAGATTGTGCTTAATGAATTAAAGCATTATCTGAACTTTCCTAATAGACCGTTCACGAAATTATTAGATATCTCGATGATAAACTTACACTGTAAAAGAGAAACAAAACAGCCCCTACCACACGGCCACAGCACAAGATAAGATTCTAGACACAAACAACCATTTAAATAAGAAATAAATCAATTATTCTGTTAATAGCCTTCCAAAAGAATATTGTGTGTAAAACATTTACTTTGAAAAAATTTCATCTAAGTTATTTTCATTAAAAGTTGCAGAGCCTGAAGGGGATCCTAGTAAAAGCTACAAGACATGCAAGATAAGATGCATTGGTCCAAATACCAACTAATATTGACATAAGCTGGAGTACTTTACACTATAAATCAGTGAATTCCGAAATTAATCCTATGCTGTTGTATACCATTCCATGATCTCGTTGCACCAGTACAAACCGATTTCTCTTTTACTACAAAGCGGGGGAAATTACAGAGAAAATATGTGGAAAAAAAAAATCAGTTAAGGTAGTAAATGATGGATGGTAAGCAAAGAATTTGCCAGAATCAACCCCTAACAATACAGAAGCAGACAGACTGATCTGCCTCTAACCTACCGAATGACTTGGCGTACTGATGAGTAACTATTATGAAGGTATATTAATTGCCGGCAAATTACTTTACAAAATATACAAAATGCTTAAATAAGGCAAGAAGATATGATAAAATTGCAGATTAATGCTCATGCTTAACTCTCGCCTTTAATATTCCAGGAAGTGGTGGTGATGTGGGAGGCCTAACTGGCAGGTCTGAAACTGAAGGAGGAACCTGTGACTGATACAAGCCTGACATGCTAGAACCTTCACCTCCATCGGTAAGATTGTGCGTCATATTATCACTCTGTGGTCTCTCACAAAATTTCATTGCCTTGAGAACATAGTTGTCATCATGCAGCTCAAAAGGAGTACTGCAGAGAGAAAAGAGAAAGTAAGCATAAATTGAAAAGATAGATTTGAAAGTTGAGAGTTCAAATAGAGAAGATACTAAGGAAGTGGCAGATAAATTTCCCAACACGGGGACAAAAGCTTAGCACCGTAATTGCCTCCCCCAATTTTTCTACCACAAATTCTTTTAGTGGCCTGTTGTTGACCATAATAGGATACACTAGTCTGACTTTCTTGACTATAAGCCACTACTAAATTAGGCAATCTTCACATTAAGACAGCATAGAGACACAAAAGATAAGACCGTCATCACTCTTTCGGGAAGAAGGCCAAGTAAAGCAATTGAAGCTTTCTTACCTATTGAAATCAAAATGCACAAGCTGCGTATCTTCTGATATTTCCACTTCAACAGTTGCATGAGGGCGTGTCTACAGTTTCCAAAAGCCGGAAATATGAGATCAATTAAAAAGCAATACCATTAAGATCCGCATCACAGCAATTTGCAATTCAGTGCTTCATATATATATATATATATATATATTCCTTCCCTTCTTTCTTTAGGGTGGGCAGATTCTTCATTAAAATTAACGAGTTAGCAACTTTCTAAGAACCATGACCAAGAATCCTCCATATAGACCCATAACATAGCCTTTAGCAGATGTAACGCCTAAAGATAACCAGACTAAAGTGAACTTAACAGTGTAAGCTGATAATATACTTCTAGTATATATATATAATTATAGAAGCTACATTCAGTTGATAAATTCAAAAGAATATCCACAAAAAAGGTGAAAATTATTTCTAGTGAATTCACTAAGCAGCTGGAGTGAGATCTCATCTCATAATAATAGATTATATAATTTAAAATTCAAGCCAACTGATTAAGTACATGCTGACTAGGGAGTTCATACCGATAAAATATAATAATTATCATACAAATTGAAGATCCAAGGCAAAACTGAGCAACATTTTCTAGTGGACAGATTCACCAAAAGCAGAAGATAATGGAATGATGGTGTACTACCTGTACCAGAATAAAAGGTAAAGCTACACCTCCACTGGGAGGATTTCCTGAGCTATATAATTGCTCATTTCGTTGTATAAGGTTCTGAAGACCTACAAACTTGATGGAATAATACAAGTAGTTAGCAAACAAAAAAGAAAAAGGAAAAAAAAACTAAACTAAACATTATGGAACAGAAGTAATTTGTTAGGGCCTTCTTATAACCAAGTGCAAATTTAAAATGGAGCGAACCAGGTCCAGGATTTCATTCCCATATTAAATCCATTAGAGAGAGTGAGCTGGCCTTACTTGCTCCTCTAGCTCTTGCAGATAGGCTGCTTTCTTTTCAATTCTATTCCTGAGCCCAAGACGCTCTGTCTGTTGAATCAATTACATTTAAGGAGTTATAATGGTCCTTCATTATATGTTTGGATTAGCTCTGAACATCACTGTAGGGAAAGCATAAGCCACTTGGAGCAAAAAAAAAATTACAACTCAAGACTGTTTGCAAACCTTTAGTTCTTCAATATCGTTCAGACTAGTACGAGGAAGACCCTTCCATTGTATTTCCTTTTTATCCTTAGAAATGATATCCATTGCCATGAGAACATTCAAAGCATCATAGACCCTTCGACGAATGTTTTTCTCATCATATTGTTGCTGTCAAATGTTCACCCCCAAAAAAATAAGTTCACAATATTTATCTTACACCTTCAATCTGTGAATCGCAGATAATATTGAAATTGTTTATACTCTATACGAAGGGGAGCAAACCTGATCAGGGGACGAAACACTATTGATTGGATCAGCAAATTCAGCTACAAGTTCATCTGCTACCTATAATATAATCACAACACAATCACATTAACTTTTAAAAATAAATTAGAAATAAGTAACTAGTCCAAAAAGAGAAAGACAATATTTGAGGAATCCAAACCAGAATTTATGTAACAACTAACAAGTTGGGTTACAAAGAGAGACCTTAAAGACATACACCTCACCAGTTATTTTTAGGTGTATACACATTTCCTTACAAGACAAATGACAATCATTTTGCTAGAAGCCTAGAACACATACTGTTCTTTTGCTAGAAGTAATGTTCTTCAATATATACAATTTTAGATGTTGTACACATTAGAATTTCAAACATGCATAGGCACATGCATGCATGCTGACAAAAATATTTAAGAAATTATTAAAGGATGCAAAAGTTCAATGACATACATTATTTATGTGCATATACTCTACTATATGAAACTGAAGCAAGAGATTAATTTAAGTGTAGCAAAATGGGACTTAAAGTAACCACCTAACCTCATTGTAAGTTGTTCTTCCCTTGCTTTCTACCTTCTCACACACTGGAGACAGCCAACAATAAATGAGAAACAAAACCAGTAAGTAAATTATCAGCATAACCTCCACAAAATAATGTCTATCTGAGGAGCACAAGAATCTAAACACCACTGCTGCAAATTTTGCAGTTAGCGTCTCAATACTCTGCACACTAAATGTAGGATAGATCAAAAACCTTTCATACTAAATTGGCGGAGCCCTCTTCCACTTTTATCACCTCCAACAGCCCGTTGAACTCTCTTTTTCTTCTTGCTACTGTGTAGAAACTGACAGTGGGTAAGAATCAATTGAAAAAATAATCAAAGCTAGAATTTAGAGGAGTACTAACCAGAAACAGATAATTGACACTTGCAAGTAATAAATAGCAAAATTCATGCCCAATATGTCATTCCAAAACTAAAAAGTTTTTTTTGAAAAACTTAATAAAAGGAAGTCTTTCGTAGAAAACAGATGAAGAACAAGCACACAAAAAACGACCACCATTTCCTCCCAAAATCCAAAACAAAGACCAAACATAAAATGTAGCATTGTGCATCATATGAACCTATACATTTACTACAAGCTCAAAGGATAACAAAGGACTCACGCAACTGCTCCCTGTGATCCAGCATCATCACCATGTATGTCAAGATGGTTTAATCTGAGGAAAGTGTTATCACCGGCCGGTGTTGCCGTTGTCTGCTCACTCCGGCTGGACGGCAACCCGCCACTTCTGCTTGTTGACACTGATTGGCCCGAAATCGTGGTTCCACAACCCAGCAGCTCCTCCTCCTCCTCCTCTCCACACGGTTTCCTGGGTCGTGTTCCCATCTTGGTGAGTTACTACTTACTTATTGGCTTTGGTAATAAACCCTAATGATAGAAACAGAATTCAATTGAACAGCAGTTTCCATTTCGAGGTTGGTAGACCTGAAGATACCCTGTTTGATATTAACTAAAATGAATAAACCAAACCAATCGTGCTTCCAACATCAACAGAACAGAACAGAACAGAACATAACACGACATAGATAATATCATAATAGACATTTAAATTCAAAACATGAAAAACCTCATAGAAACCTCTCAAATGTAGTTCCAGTACAAAGTAATCATGAAGTAACGGACGAATGAAACAGAAAGATTCCCCCTACATGAAAATACCCAAAGGATGCAAAATAGAACAACAATCATCAGAAAATTCAACTCTTCCTCTGTGGGTAGATACATACAGAATATAAAATGGAGAAGACAATCGAATACGATACGAAGAACCAAGGGGGGGGGGAATAGAAGGAGAAGAAGGGGAAAATGGCGCCTCGGCTAGGGCATGCAAAATCAAGAACAAATGGGAAAACAAGGATTTAAAGGGAAAGAGAAAAAAAGAACGGTAAGTAACAAACTGGTCGACGAATGGCCGGAGCCGACGGCGGAGACGGTTGGGTGGTGGCGGTAACCGGTAAGAGCAGATCTGAGTAGAACCGGAGAATACGTAATACGGTTACAAATGGAAATTATTTGGGGTGAAGGTGAATGCGATGATGCACTTTCGCTCCAAAATCGATTTTTACTGCTTCATATCTCACCTGTAACTGTCACTGCTACTAACAAAGTGGACTGCACCAAAAAAAGGTACTCGTAAAATAAGTGCGTTTTACATAAGTGTTTATGGAAATTTAGATTAACTCAATAACCACTTTCCATATCTTATTTTCAGTTTATTTTCAAAACTTATGGGAGAATGATTAAAAAAGTCAACTTGATAAGAGGTTAAATAATTTGGTTTGTTTTAAAAATTAATTAATTAATTAATTAATTAAATTAATAATTTATATATAATTAATTATTAATTTATTTTTATTTTGATACTTAATTTGTAATTAATTATATATAAATTATTAGTTAAATTAATTGAATGATTGATTAATTTTTAAAACAAACCAAATTGACCTTACTATTCAGTCACCAAACTAAAATTTTAAGTCATTTTCTCAAAGTTATATTTTAGCTTACTAAAATTAAAACAACTTACAATAATTTCATAACTTGTTTTAATAAGCTCATATAAACGGAATAAAAATATTTCATGAGCACTTATTGTAATAGATAAATATTTCATAAACGCTTATTGTAATAGATAAACACAAATAAGCTGCATATAAACTTATCTAAATGAGACTTTAATAATTTACTTGGATTCAATAAATTATAGAAAAATCTTACAAAAGTGTAAAAGAAAAAAAAAACATTAATAAGCACTTACTATTTTTGCATAAATGCTTACAAGCGGAGGAGAAAAAAACCATTCAACTTGATTAGAGCTTGTTTATTTGTTTATTTATGAAAATATTTACAACACAAGCTTGGGAGCAGTAATTCCTTCCCAAATGGATTCCCTGAATTTCAGAGGTTGAGGTTCATAATGGAGCTACAGATTGGCCTTCTAGCTTTCGTAAATCAGCTGTAGAGGTAAAGGAAAATTTTTTTTTTTTTTCAATGTTTTTTATTTTGTTAAATGTTGATAAATTTTGTACCTTGACTGCGGACATTTTTTTCTGGGTTGGAATCCTTGATGATTTTCTCACCCAAGCTGCCACTTATACAAGGTGAGTTATCAAATGCCTTTAGTCAAACGAATTTTGTCAATTCTCTTCGGTGTCCTTCGTTTTAGCTTCTGTGAGTATCTCTATTATTGTATTGTGCTGCCATTAAATCCCACAGTTATGGTTGACTGGCTTCCAGCCAATGCAAAAGTATCTGACACTGGGTTTCTTCAGTGGTGATTGGTAACATTAAACCAGCTCTTCATTAGTTCAATGAGAAGGGCACAGAGGAATTTTTGTCATTACATCTTGTAGTTCTGTTAACTCTTTTGGGTTGTGTGATGCTGCCCAACTTCAAAGGTGTCCAGACTATAATGCCACCCAAGATTCATTAACCTTCAAGGAAGCTGCAGTCTTCAATGAGGATGATACTCGCACTAATTTGCATGCAGAAGATTCATTGGTCCCACTTCGGCTGATTTTTTGCATGCAGAAGGTGTTTCTTCTCTGCACTCCCTTATTTTTTTGTTGTTACATTGCAGATGTTGGATAAGCATATGCAACATGGCAATATTTTATGGTTATATTGATTTCTTTATCAGGTGTTCCCCTTTTTTAAGAAGTCCTTTCAGCGTGAAATGCTCTTTTGCACTTATTTTCTGCCAATGATCAATGTATGGCTTCGGTTTTTTTTTTTTTTTGGCTTATGTTGGGATCCAACAGAAGGCAACATAATTGTGTGTTTATTTGTGTGTTTCTCTTGGCACATTAAAATAGTTTATGATTTTGGCTGCTTTCCTAGGTTCATTATCTTTGGGTTGCCGTGCTTGGCGATTTCATGACACTTTTGCTTTAAATAAGGTGCTGCAAAAGCATTTCCATGAGATGTTTTTATAGCATTTTCTAAGCAGTCCAAAAACCATCCACTTTTGCGACTTTTTCGTTGTTCACTTTATTATAGCAAAAAGTAACTTAAGCATGGTTGGTTGCTTGTCATTAACTCCTTGATGAGGGAATCAATCCGACTGAAGCAAATCTGTACTCTTTTCTCGTAGGTTCCTCTCATTTTAAATTGGTAATTGAGCAGCTGCAGGAAGCTTCCGCCCTGGCAGAACAAGACCCTAGTAGAGATGCCTCAGTTGCCATGACTAGGTAGGGACTTCACATCTGAAACTAATGTATGCACTTTTGGCACATTTAGTTTATCTTCTGATGTCTCGCTTCTTTTGGGGCAAATAGTTTATGCTAATCTTTATACCGCATGATGTTTGCCAATGGGATAGTGGGACATAGCGGGTCCTTCTAAGAAATTAACATTTTTACATGGTTCTGGCCTTCGTTTCTTAATGACAATGGAACTTTCTCAACGGTGTAAGAGCTTTTACCCCATGTCTTCTGATCAATGTCGATTTATTTGGCTTTAATCTGTTCATCATAGCCAAGTTACTTCTAGTATATTGCTGCAAGGGTGCAAGATAACTTGCCTTGACTACTTGTTTTCTTTTCTTTTTTCTAAAGGAAAATTTGTTTGATTTATGTATTAGTAATTTTGGAAGTGTTTAGCAATCCTCCAATGGAGCAAAATAAATGCAACAGGTAAGGAAAGTGGATATAGAAAATGAGAACATGACAGACTAGAGCTCAGGCAGCAATCACAATAAAGTGTGCAGTTCCTCTGGGATAAAAAAAAAATGTGGGCAGTGCTGTAGAAATGAGATCCAGTGATACAAATTTTCAAGGAATTCATGCTTGAGTTGATATTCCCCCATTCCCTTGAGAACCCTCCTACTTTTTGTCAATGTAGCAGGGATAAGGGAACCATATTTGATATTCCACACCACTATCCTGTCTCAATGGCATAACCGAGCAAATGCTAAGGCAATTATAATAATTGCCACAGCTTCCCACCCCTTTAATTATTAATTAAAAAATCCTTAAATCCGTACATTGGAAGCTTTCTGAAGCCTAATCCCATAGCTAGCCACGCAAATTTTCACAACTCATTTTATCAGAATGCAGGAGGACGTTACAACATCTGAACAGGACGCGAATGTTAAAGATCACGAAGATTCCGTGGCATTCCATAGTCCAGAGCAATCTGATGATAGTGATGATGGCCATAAAAGATGGCCTTAATATAAAAGTGATTACTGGTGATAAAGAATGCAATATGAACTATTCTGGTCTCATTACATTTATTATTGATAACGTGAAAAAACTTTTTGCTGATAAATTTACGAAATTACTTTACCATCATTTGATTTCATAGTCCAGGGCATTTATTATTCATTACTGTTTTTTTCCTGACAATCATTTCAAAGTGTCCAATACAATGCTTCAAGTCTCCAACCTTATCCAAAGTTTTATTATTTTCATAGCTAATATATATACTAATATACTGTGTGTGTATATATATATATATAGTGGTATATTAGAAAGATACTACTTTTTTTCCTTCAATTTTTGATATATCTAACCAATGCAATGAACCATAGAAAGTAAAGGCGACCTGTGTCAAAGAGGTTAACAATAAATAATGGAGGGGAGAATTTCTTTTTTATTTGTTTAAACAAAAGGTGGTTAGAATTTGAAAGAAACTAATGAGTAGCTGATCCAAATCGTCAAAGCCACAGTACCTCCCAACATCATATGACAACGTCTTTATCCTTCTAAAAGTCCAAATAAAAACAGCTTATGTCTCCTCCTTGTTACCACTATTTTGTGCAACTATGGTATTTGTTCAAGAAAGCGCTTCACTGCAAGTTTGACTGGAGAGATATATATATATATATGTATGTATGTATGTATGTATGTATGTATAGATACTTCCTTAATATTTTATTAAATATTTTTAAAATTATTATCAATTATTTTATAAAAATTATCATTTAAATAAAAATATTTATGAACAAAATTTGTTATTAATTTAGACAATAAATTTTATAAAATAATTAATAAGAATTTTTATAATATTTAATAATGTAAAAGTACAAAAAATGTGTACAAATAACATCTTTGTTTGTATGTGTATATATATATATAAACTAGAAAACAATTCACCAAAAAGAAAATAAATGAATATGAAAAACCAAGTCTCCGTAGCCATCATTTAGGAAGCTTCAGGCCTTCAGCACATCTTTTAATAATATATAGAAGGCCCCGGTGCACTGGCCGGGGCAACAAGTACTTACACGGAGAGAGGGCTTAGATGTTGAACTGTTTTAAGGTCTACGATGAAGTATATTCTAATATTCGTGACATGTAGTACTGGTTATAATTCTCCTCTACTTTGTTTCTTTTGTCCTTTCTTCTGTCTCATTTTGTAGTTGTCTACAAATACAAAGCTTAAGATCATATCTAGCATTTCGTAATTGAAATCCGGTGGGTACTAAAACTAGTTAGTGAGTGGAGCAGCAATTTTCCCATACACTTTAATGAATTCCCAGTAGTATCCAATAAGTCCAAGGAGTCTTCTCATGATCCATGTTCATGGCTGGAGCAATCTTTACCTCTTCAGTGACCAGTCCCCTTCAAGCAGACACAACTTTTTGCATTTATGACCTGGGGTTAAGCTTCTATCACAATTGAAGCACAAGTTGTTCTCCCTTCTCTCCTAAAGTTTTGCAAGTGATAACCTCTTAGATGTCGAGAGTAGTTGTTGCTCTAGAGCTAGGTGTAGCAGCAGTATTGTGTTCTCTGGTTTCCGAACTGATTTATATTTTCTCGAGTAGACACAATGATGATCTTATCGTTGTGTGAACTCTAATGATTAGACCTCTCACTGTGTCAACCAAAATGCACCACGGCTCCATAGCAACACTTCAATCCTTATGAGGATTTATTCTATTATGAGTTTTTTTTCCTTTCTCTCATTATGATAAAACAGGTAATTTTCATAAATCAGAAGATAAATTACATGGAGAGGAACAAAGCTCTTAAAACGAGAAAGCTAGGTCTGCCACGGAGGAGCCTTCTTGCTTCTGCCTTCCAATGAATGATGATAGGGAAATGGTTATTCCAATTTCATACGTGTGGACAAATCCAGCCCACATTATACATGCAAATGACCACAAACTGTCACATTACACAGAAAAATAATAGACAGCTGCATTCATAATGTGTCTTATATGCAGGCTTAATTTGCTTGCCAAGCTTCGAGAAGAACAAGAATGGGGCAAGAGCTAAGATCGACTTGTCAATTCTCCCCACATCCATCATTTTCTTTCACAAATTGGTCATGTTCATGTTGCCATCCGGAGAAGGCAACCCTTACTATGGTTTTACATCTATCGACAAAACCCATTTTCCTGACACCAATGAGGAGAGTTATTTTAGCAATAATTATGGAACTTCTTTTTCCTTCTTGATTCTCAAAAGTTAATTTTTTATTTTTATTATTTTGTCTTTGTTCGAGTATCCTTACATCTTTTAAAATCTCATTTGAGGTATTGTATAAACGTTCATCAACCACCGAGTTTAAGTTTCTTATCAATTGAGTCACTCCTTATAAGTATTCTATAAAAAATAAAATGTCAATATAATGTCTGATATAATTAAAATCGATAAAATTACTAATCAGTTAAGTTTAGCTTATAACCAAGGTGATTGAGACAAGTGATAACGTCTTGTGACCCCTAAAGGCGAACTCCAGATTTGAATCTTACTAGAGTTACCACACTATAGAAGACATGTACCCAATCCGCTTCTAGGTCAGGAGCTGTGAAGTTTTCCCTCCACAATTTTACCCAAGGCAGTTGGGCTAAGTGGTAGCGGCTTGCGGTCCCAAAGGCGAACCACATGTTCGAATCCTATTAGAGTCACCATACTGGAGAAGACTTGTAGCCAATGTGTTCTCTGGTCCAGAGTTATGAAGTTTCCCCTCTACAATTTTAACTTAGGTGGTTGGCTAAGTGGTAGCAGCTTGCGATCCCCAAAGGTGAACCCCAGGTTCAAATCCTATTGGAGTCAACACACTGGGAAGAACATGTACCCAATGCGTTATCTGATCCAGGGCTATGAAGTTTCCCCTCCACATTTTTACCCAAAGTGGTTGGGCCAAGTGGTAGCGGCTTGCTACTCACAAAAACTAACCCCAAGTTCGAATCCTATTAGAGTCACCACATTAGGAAAGACTTGTACTTAATGCGCTCTTTGGTTTGAAACTGTGGAGTTTTCTTTTCACAATTTTATCAATTGAGGGTTAGTCGAGCTGGTAAGCAGCTCGTCCTCTACGATGTAGGATTCAAGTACAAATTCTAGTAAAAGTCGCTATGATTAAGAGATAGTAAAAATCCTTGTATTCAAAATTGTCAATTGCTGATTAGTCTCATAAGAAGCCTAAAGGACCTAATTTGTTGGGATACTATGAGATATTACTCAGCTTAAAGAGTTAATTAGAGTGGTTAATTCAAAAAAAATTAAAGTAAAAATTTGGAAAAATATGATACGTTCAAGTCATTGTAATAAGTTTTGAATAAATAATTTAAAAAAAGACTAATGGTATTACTTACACATTTGGGTTAAATTCAATTTTAAGAAGAAAAAATTGAATGAAATTACGTTAATTTAGATTAAATTACTTCTATAGAATTTTAAATACTTAAACCCGAATATCTAAAATGTTGAGTATGAAATTAAAGATTTTATTTTTTCATAAAGAAAGAATACCTTTTAACTTAAGCAAAAAAGTGTGAATAATTAAGGTGATTTTGGTGTGGGCCCTTTAGGTTGTAAAGATAAGCAAAGTATGGATGGTTTTGATTTCTTGTCTAATCATCCCACCATTGACTCTGATAGGGACGTTTAATTTGTCTGATTATAATTTTCCCATGATCAATTTTAATCAAAGACGCCATTTATTATTTTCCTTCATCAATTCCAAGTATTGGTTGTCGCCGTTCAAACTTTGTAACTTCAAAGCCACTTGGATATTTTATATAAAAGGAAAACTTGGATAATTACGTGATGACATCGCTCTCTCTTTTTTTTGGTACATCTCTCTTTATAAACTATACATCACGTACTAACATTGTAATTAAAAATTGAATCGGACGTTGAATTAAAAAAAAATTTCAGTTTAAATTTAATTGGTTTAATTATTTAATCAAATTAAATAATGTTATAATTATATATTAAATAAAAAAATAAAAAAATATATATATACATAACTTATAACACATATTATTAATAATAAAATACATAATAAAATTTTTAAATTTTAATTATTAAGTAATTAAAAAATTAAAAAAATTAAAATAAAATTAAAAAAATTAAATTAAATAATAAAAAAAGAAAAGTCCAGTTTAACTCGATTAAACTTGATTTTGTTTAATTTTGTTTAATTTTGACCGATTTTACCTGATTTCAACCAATTTAACCTGGTCTAATTATGAATCTGATTTCAATATTGAACTATAACTGAATGAAAATTTGATTCACGGTCCAACCAACCGGTCCGATCCGGTCCAAACATCACTGTTGTAAACATTATGCTTAAATATATATGATTGAGAATATGAACATAATCACAATATATTATACCAATTCATATATTGTTATTTAAAGGGGAACTTACAAATAAATATCGACCTTTGCGAATTAAATAATTACTTAAAGTAGTTATTTAGTTTAATTTTTAAATTTAATAATAAATTTAAATACTTCTAATAAATATGTTAAATGAATTATTAGATAGCAAATATTTTGCCTTCGTCCGTGCGTATGTGACTAAGAAAGAGGGTAATCAATTGTTGCTTTAAATTTTAATTATTCTATTATATTCTGTGCAATAAAATATAATTTATTACAGGTTGAAGATCCAATAAAGGAGTTTTTGTTTTTTTGTTTTTAGTTTTTGTGTTTGTAATTGTGTATGGGCTTCATTGCTGCTTTTTCTACGTCACTGGCTCCATTTTACAAATCAAAATAGAAAAGAAAAAACAAACTCTAATGGCAATATATACAAAGAACAATTATAATATTAACAATTATAATAAACTGACTTAAAGTACGTAGATTATTTCAATGTTTTTTAGTTCTATAATAAGATTGATGTTTTAGTAATTAATAATTATTATTTAATTACGTATTTTAATTAAGTAAAATATATGATTAAATATTAATTATTAATTATAAAAAAATATCAATATCTTTTAAAAGAAAACAACAAAAAGAAACCTCCCAAAAGTAATTTAATGTTATTTTGGCAACTATTTCATCTAATTATAACTGAAATAATAATTATACACGAGGTTGGTATTTTAAGTTTAAATAAGGTTAAGATTAAGGTTTAAGGAGATGATGTTATTATGTTAGCGTTGGTTGGTCAATATGAATGGTTATAGAGTTGACTGCATGGTGACGTGTGGTTAGTGATAGTCATTAGTGGGTTACACTCGCAATCAATCAATGTTCAACGTGGCTGAGTGAGAGTGGTGCTCATTGCTGATTGCCCCGTCAAAATATCCTGCACCGCTGCTTTCCATTCTATTCCTTTCCAGTCATTTGCATTTCCGTTGGTCCAAGATTGCCCCCTACCCTGGGCCCCACCTTTTCCCCAACTTTTTCCTAATACCTTCTAGACAACCATGGGCCCACATGGGCCCATCAACCGCCCCAAAAAAGAACACACCCTAATCCTCCAACTCCAAGTTCCCCTTTTCTTCATCTACTCTCCTATTTTCATTTTTTAGTTATTAATTGAGTTGTTAGATGTTTATAAATTATTAGTTATATTTAATAAGTTTTAAAATATTTATTATAAAATTAATAAACAATAAACATTTCATAAGTATATCAAATCAACTCATATTTTCTATTTTAACACAATCTTTTAGTTTAGTTACTTTCATTTTATATTACTAAAAGAAAATTATCATTATAAATTAGTAACAAAGGTCAATCACATACTCCATTCTTTTAAAATAAATAAATTTTCTTTTTTATTTCTGATTTGCACCAAGCAAAAAAACATACGAGAAGCACTACTAGTGTAGCAGCACTACTAGTGTAGCAGCACTACTAGTTATTATCAGCTGACACGTGTGCAGTATGGTGGCAGGTGGAGCCAGTAATGTTAACGTGTCCATCAACTAGGCCACATATGGTATGAAGTATGAAAAAATATTTTCTTTGCCGAGCTTCTTCTGTGAGTGAACCACTTGCATTGCATTGCATGTGGGACCACGCGGTTTAGATTGGGCCCACTTGACTCTCAAATGCTACTCTAATTTACGCAGGTTTGGTTGATTCACCTCATACTTCACGAAAAAATTTGAGTTTATCTATCCACTGACTTTGAATATAAATCAATTTATTTATAGGTTTAATTTTTTATTTAATTATAATATAAAAATTTATTTTAAGTGTCAAGTTTGACATCACTTTCAGATTTGGAGGTAAAAATTTTAATATGAATTTTTTAAAATAAATTTATTTTTTAAATTTGTCATAAAAAAACACTAATCTGACTCTAATAATAACTGGTATTATATTACAATTGTTTGCGAAAACTCAAGCAAATTGAAAAGGAGAGTAGAATGCACGAGAGTTATTATGTTTCTCATGCTTTTCACAGGTATCAAACTTTTATTGTAAAAATTAATTAATAATATATTTTTAGTAATTAAATGTTTAAAGAACTAATTAAGGAATTAAAATAAAAATTATTAAATAGAAGGTAAAAATATTTAATATATTGATAATTTAAAAAATATTTAATATTTTTTAAAGTAATTATTCATTATATAATATGATTGAGGAAGGGTATTAAATGCTCCTTAAACAATACTTATTTGTTAACAACACTTAATATTTAAAAGAAAAAAAAGTTGTTTTATTTCATAATTAGAATATGTCACAAACTTTAATAAAGACTTACTTCACCTATCAAAAAATAAATTCAAGGCCTTTATTCGAGTTAATTTAATCTTAATAGTTGAGTTAATTCTTATTAATTTTTAAGGACATTATCATTATCTTTCAATAATTTTTTTTAATTATTTAACTAGTAAAGTATTAAATATTTTTAAAATATTAAATACTCTACTTCACATTAAATATATTCTATTTTAATTCTTTAATTAATGCTATAAGAAAACTTGATAACAAATATCTTAAAAAATAATAAACTAATAACAATTAATATTGAAGTGTATTTAGAATGAATTTAATTTTAATTTTTTATTATTATTTAATTATATGTTTTTATATTATTTAATGAATATGATTTTTAGGATAACTTATTATAATTAAATGCATTAAATAATATTATAAAAATAATAACTGAATACTTATAATTTGAATTTAAAATTAAAATGCATATAGAATTTAGAAAAAAGTGGGAGCATCACGATGGTCTCTTTTAGTTTTAAAAGAAGGCCTTTAATCAGGTTGTCGTTCTACGACTCTATCCTGCGCCCCACCTCTTTCCTTGTTCGGCTCCAATGCACAGTACACACACTCCAACGGTTCAATCAACCCTTCACACACACAAATCTTAAGCCTCGATTCTCTCTCTCTCTCCCTCTTACACTGGGATCCCCTTATATTAGCTAGCTACTCCACCACCCTCTATAGGTACTTTTTTTCTCTCTCTCTCTCTCTTACTCTTTGGAATTCCAAGGCAAAACACGCTCTGTCTGACTACCAAATCTTCATGGAACACTGAATCTGTTGTGTTGAATGTGTTTGCAGAGTAGCTCCACCAGGAGAATGGCCTATATGTGTGCAGACAGTGGCAACCTTATGGCGATTGCCCAGCAAGTCATCAACCAAAAGCAGCAGCAAGAGCAAGAGCAACAGCAACAGCACCATCATCACAATCACAATCACAATCACCATCACCAACAGCAACACCTCTTGGGTATCACCCCACTCTCTCTCCATCCATGGAACAATACTCCACCTTTAGCCTTTGGCCTCACTCCCACCGATTTCCCCGACCCATTTCAAGTCGGGCCGGGTCCCGACAACCCCGAACCCGGGTTCCAGTTCCCTCCTCTCGACCACCATTCCACTGAGTTCAGATTCTCAGATTTCGCCGCCGACGCCGGCGGTGCCTGTGCCGCCGCCGATTTCGACTCCGACGAGTGGATGGATACCTTAATGGGTGCTGCTGATTCAACGGATAGTTCGAATCTCCCATCTGCGTGGCACAACAATGCAGATTTTGGCCTCTACGCCTCCAACCCCTTCCCCACATGCCCGACCCGGCTATCCCCGCCTTCGGATCTCAACCGGGTCATCTTCTCGTCGGAATCTCAGAGTAGCACTGCTGCTGCTGCTGCTACTATCCCTCTTCAACCCACTCAAGTGCCCACTACATGGACTACCCCACCACCGTTATCTCCACCCACCTTGCTCAAAGAGCCTGCTAAACCGGCACCAACTTCGCCGGTGGCGGCTACTCTTCACAGAAACGACACCGTCCGCGGTGGCGGGTCATCGAGCGTTGCTGAAATGGAGTCTACACATCCTCTTCTGAAAGCCCTAATGGAGTGTGCTCGGCTTGCAGAGAGTGAACCAGATCATGCTGCAGAATCTCTGACCCAGCTCAGAAAATCTGTGTCCCAACATGGGAATCCTACTCAAAGAGTTGCTTTCTACTTCTCCGAAGCTCTACGCCGCAAATTATCACTGGAGAAAGAGAAGAACTTGGCAATGACAGAGAGTACTTCTTCCGAGGAGTTAACACTTTCTTACAAAGCTTTCAATGATGCTTGCCCTTATTCAAAGTTTGCACATTTAACAGCGAACCAAGCTATCCTCGAAGCCACAGAAGGTGCCACTAAGATTCACATCGTTGATTTTGGGATCGTGCAAGGGATTCAGTGGGCAGCACTGTTACAAGCATTTGCCACTCGCTCCTCAGGGAAGCCTTCTAGTGTAAGGATTTCTGGGATACCAGCCATGGCTCTTGGAACATGTCCTGGACCATCTCTGTGTGCCACAGGGAATCGTCTCTGTGAGTTTGCAAAGCTTCTGGGATTGAATTTCGAGTTCAAACCCATTCTGACCCCTATTCATGAGCTGAATGAGTCTAGCTTTGGTATTGAACCAAACGAGGCCTTGGCTGTGAACTTCATGCTTCAACTGTATAATCTGTTGGATGAGACACCAACCGCAGTGGAGACTGCACTACGGTTAGCTAAATCTTTGAAACCCAAAATTGTAACACTTGGAGAGTATGAATCAAGCTTGACCCGTGTTGGGTTTCTAAACCGGTTCAAGACTGCGTTGAGGTATTTCTCAGCAGTGTTTGAGTCGCTGGAGCCAAACTTAGAGTCTGACTCGCCGGAGAGACTACAAGTGGAGACACTTCTGCTTGGTCGGCGAATTGCCAGGGTGATTGGGTCAGAGTTACCGGGGACTGTAAGGGAACGAATGGAAGACAAAGAGCAGTGGAGGATTTTGATGGAAAGTTGTGGTTTTGAATCAGTTAGTCTCAGCCATTATGCAATTAGTCAAGCAAGGATTCTTCTATGGAGTTACAGCTATAGTTCTCTGTATTCGCTTGTTGAGTCTCAACCGGGGTTTTTGTCTCTGGCATGGAAAGATGTACCTCTCTTGACTGTTTCTTCGTGGCGTTAATGGGTTATTGATTGGCCTCAACTGGAAATGGGTTTCCACCTGGTCCTTTTTCTCTGGTGTGGAAGAACTAATTTGTCTATATGCCATTGATGATCATGCTTGGTGAAGTTATACACATTCATATATTATTGGCACTGCAATACCAGATTTTTAGGAGAATTACCAATTTGGCTGTGCTTTTCGCAGTTTGGTTGTAGTTCCACACCTCCCCCTTCTTTCCTTTTCAATTGATTTTTCTTTTTTGTAGCATTTTGACGTGGCAGTGTTATTAGGTTGAAGACTTGACTAGACAAATAGTGAAAGGGAATGGAAATGAAGAAATGGGAAGAAAAAAGTTCTTTCCCATTGGGTTGTCTTTGTGACTCTGTAAATTTGATTTTGTTGTATGGATTTAAATTCGTCTAAATGTCAAAGGATTTTTATCTTTACTTTCTGACTCAGATAGGAGTTATAATTTTGTTTCAGTTTCTGCAATTTGCAAATCTGCATTCTTGGTTATTTATCTTGTCTCTGCAAAATGGATTCATTTTCATCCAATGTCTCTGCACAGTGAACTGCAAAACAATTTATTACTTTCTTGTTTAACTTAATATCTTGTGGGGAGAAGAAGCATTTCCTTGCTCTGGGCTGCCATTATTTTCCTTCACACCATCTGAGGAAAGTTTGTTTCGTTTTGTTTATGAAAGTATTGCTAGCTTTCTTGCTAGTAGTGCTGGTTTGTCTCAAATCTATGGGCCATATTAATAGCTTTGTTGTCTGTCTCTTTCATGCTGCAATCAAGTTCCTTGTCTTCCTGGCACAGCAGAAATAACAGGAGAAGAAGAACCAGCCTCTTTCGAGTCTTCCTGAAACAATTGGCTAGAGCGTGACAGGAAGACTGATATTGCTGTTTTCGGCCTAGTGATTGTGACAATTCATGGCTGTGACTTGTGAATAGGACGTTCTCTTATTGAACTTGATCTTGCAAAGGGTCCCATATATGTAGACTGCACTTTGTTTGGCTGGGTATGCGTCCTATTTCCCACTTTTTATGGTAGTTCATAGCTCATCAAGTACCATCCCTCGTCTGGAAGGGCATTACCCCACTTGGCAAAAATGAAACCGAAATGCTTCCTTCTATAATAGATTACTGAAGAATTGTTACCCGAAGTGCTTCATTCTATTCTCTTTGTTAAAAAAAAAAATTGCTGACTCAGATAGCTTTTCTACGAAAATTTTGTTAATGAACAGCTAAGATTGGAATACTTGTTGGCTGTTGCAACCTTTAAGGGACATTGGTGGTTGCCCACTTGGAAGTTGCTAAATTGAAATGAGGAAAACAATACTTTGAATTGGGCACCATGCGTTGGAATTAAATTATATTGTTTTGTGCAATTTGAGGGGCAGAGACACGAGATTAGTAAATGAGTTTATGTAAAAAAAATTTATACTGTCATCTAATCATGTTTTACTACATTATTAAAAAAGTTTGATTATCACAATAACTAGTTTAACTCTTAATAATATGTCAATACATAATTGGATGACAATATAAAATTAAACAATGTAAAATTACTTTACGCTGACAGTAAATTCAGGTTTCAGGTTTGAGTTGCTATTGGCATGTTCTTCCTGGTTTTCAGGTCGCTGAGAAATATCATAAGCAATCAAATCAAACCATGGGTTTGCCTGCCATGGATATGAAGGCAAACCATAAATATGCAGGAAACTAGAATTTCTCTCCAGTCATGAATCTTGACTCTTGTCATATTATGGAGGCAGCTTGTACTTCCTTAAAGGTAAATTTTAAATTGAGTGAATGAGTTATTAGTTTCCATAGAAATATAGGAAATGGTGGTTCAGGTAAATGTGGATTTGCTTCTACACGGAAAAGATGTATCTGCTCTGAGCTATAGTGACTGCATTTTCAAGTTGTAGGAAGGCACCGAATAGCCTAAGCCTAAAACTTTGCTTTTAGAATGCTGTTCTAGCTCTCGTTTCTATTTTTAATTATTGTCGTTGCTGTTATTACTAGATGTAGATAAACAAAATTGTTTTAGATTTTGTTTGGTTAGGAAGCATACTCCGACTTTTCTACAATAACACCATGTCTTTAGTTCTATGAAGAGGTGTTCTGTGAGAACTTTTGAGAGTTCTATGCAACAAAGGTAAAATGATGTGATAGTTCACCAACAAATAAAAATAAATAAAAGTAATGTGATCGGTAAAATTAACCATGCTTAATTCTATGAAGAGGTGCTATGTGAGAACTTTTGAGAGTTACTCCTATGCAACAAAGGTAAAATGATGTGATCTGGTTCACCAACAAATAAAAATAAAAGTAATGTGATCGGTAAAATTAACCATGCTTAGCTAGGAAAAAGTATAGTAACGAAAGAAAAGAACGTACCTCTGCTTGCTGGGAATTGATTAATCGACAAAAAAGAGTTTTTCATTGTCAGTAGAATTGAATTGTTGAAAGAAATTGGTTAGTGGAAGGAGAGAGAAAGTAAATGTCTTGCAAGGTAGTAGGGGTGGACAATGGGTCGGGTAGACCCATGAATTCGCACGGTTTTACCCAACTCAACTCATAATTGACAGGTTGGTTTGGGTCTGTGGGTTGGGTTGGGTTTAAAATAGTCAAACCCACGACGTATGGGTCGGGTAGCGGGTTGAGACTCTGCAAATCCGCAAAACCCAACTCAACCCACTGAAGTTTTTTTTTTTAATAATATTTTAAGATGTGTAATCACTTTTTATTGTGACTTTGAGAATCTTATATAACTTTATAATATTTTTAGATACTTAATTTCTTGAGAATTTTTAAATTAAAATTACACTACATTTTAATTTAAAAATGTAACTTTGATCATGTTTCTGGGTTAATAAGCAAGTTTTTTTTTTCATTATTTAGAAGATAATATTCTATTCCACTTTGTCCTTAGTTGACTCTATGCTGTCAACCTTTACAATATGGTGATGAACTTGAAAAGTGTTATGATGACATTGTATGAACATTATCAAATCATGCATCCTCTTCCTCCCGATGCTAGTGATTCTAGTTATATGTCATCAGATTTTCCATCCTCTACATTTGAAGATGATGATAGTAGTTGGTCATCCGAATTTAAATTGAAAGTAAAAAAAAAAAAACAACATACGGTGCAAAGGAATGAATTTGAGAAGTATATGGAGGATGATGTTAAGGATGATTATGATGGTTTTGATATTTTGAAATGGTGGAAAGGGAAGGCAACAAAGTATTATTTTCTTTCATGCATTACTAAAGATATCTTGGTAATTCCTGTTTCCACAGTTTCATCTGAGTCTGCATTTAGTACTGGAGGACGAGTTCTTGACCCTTTTCGTAGTTCTCTGATTTGTGCTCAAAACTGGTTAAAAACTCCTGATAAACAAATTGATCTTCGGGCTCAAATGGATGAAATTGAAAAAATTGAAGCAAGTAGTGCACTATATAAAATTTTCTCAATTTGTTTAGTCAATTATTAATAGTTTAATCATTAATACTTGCTGCTAATGCTTTATGATTTCTTTATTTGTTAAATGTGTCTGCGGCTAGAGATGAACTTATTCGTCGTAATAATTGATCCTTTTGGATATTTGTCATTTAACCGGCTAGGCTTCTAATTCTTTTTAAATTATTATTTCATTTAATTCTTCCAATGTTGACAATTGTATTGATAATGATTGACATTATGGTTAATGATTATTGATAATGATGTTACTGTCATTGCGTTTTATAATTTATATTATGTCACTTATAAACTTAAGTTAGGTTTTTTGGTATGAATTTTGATTTCTATTTTAGCATATTAAAATTTTTTTAAAAAATTCAAGACCTACGGGTTAGACCCAACCCAACCCACGTATGAGCGGGTCGGTTTGGGTCGGGTCAGAGAATTTTTTTTATCAAAACCAACCCAACCCATTGCTTTTATGAGCGGGTTGGGTCTAAAAGTACTCCAAATCCAACCCAACCCAACTCATGTCCACCCCTACAAGGTAGTAAGAGAGTTATGAAATGATGGTATGTGGTTCTTCAATATTAATTAATAGAGTGAGATGAAAAAGCAATATGAAGTTGAGAGATGTTAAAAGGAAAGATGAAAAGTCACTCAAGCAATATCTGATAAAAGTGAAAATATGCTGATATGGCATATAAATGAGACAAGCTGATGTAACTGTCACAGATGGCGAATGGAGAAAGTTTTAAGAGAAGATTATTATTAGACTGAAGCTCTGTATATCCTTATATGTTTTTTCATTCTTAGAATCTTGTACATGCTTAAAGAAAAATGGTAAGGCTTGAAGAAGTCAAAACTTTTTATCAAACAGCTTCGACAACTGATACAAACAATTTTGAGTGCTATTGCAATTGGCTTTATCTGATCAACATTCAACAAAATATCTCTATTTTCCTTGCCTCTTTCATTAAGTACAACGGTCTTGTGTCTGTACATATGCTAAACTATGGTTCTTTGAAAAGCTAATGATGTTTGGAAACATGTTAATGTCTAATGCCGTTTGGGGATGTGAAAGGATGCCATTGTGGCATTCAGCAGCATAGTAACATCTCTATTTAAGTCCCTTGGTGCTACAATGAGGATTGGATTCTGAAGGGAGCTGGCGGACAACTTGATCAGATTACATTTTTGTTAGTGTTGAATGCCTTGGATGCATCTGGACCAATTAAGTCCTGGCTCATTGACTTCTTCATAAGAGGGAATATGAAAATAAATTATGTCAATGAGGAAAATGTAATTGAGTAGTCATAGATCAATTTCTTTGACATGCAACCATTCATTTATCTTTATGGAGCTTCTCCCTAATCGGTTGAGCTGTCTTGCACTCTATTAGGCTGTAAAATTAATTCTCTAACTAATATCTGGGATTTGTGATGTCTCCTGTGTTCTTTTTTATTTGACCCAATTTGTCAATGCTATTTTCCTTGTGTTATAATCCAGATTATGATGTTTTATAGGAACCTTTATGATTATCTTGATTTTCACGATTTTATAGCTCATTGTTCATGAACACTTAAATTGCTTTGAAGATCTTGGCACATTATTGAAGCCATTTTGAGTATATGAAAATTTTGCTAACTTCTTCAAGAGATGATGTTGCAGTGGCATCCTTTTTTTTCACTTTAGTGTTCTGCATGATGGACATCTCATACGTCTGACCCTTCTGCTTTCTTTGGTTGTCTTGTGCGTTGATGTGTTTCTTCTTGTAAGTTTAGCCAGACATTGACAAGGAATAGGAAAAGAAGACTGTCATTGTCCTTATGAACATTCACTTTCTCTCTGGGTTGATGAAGTAGAGCTGCATAATTTACAAATGTGAATGGCTTGAACTGATGAACAAATTAGAATAAATAATCATACGTCTGAAATTTGTGGGCTAGCTGGTTTACGTTACTGCAGGATGCATTTACTTTTCAATTCCCTATTTCCCTTCTATTGTTCTCTCTCTTTCTTCAGCGAAGGAATCTCCCCCACCTTCACTAAGTCGTCGTGGGCTGTCTCTTCTTGTTTGAATAGATAACACTTCCTTCTGTGTGACCGTCTAGTTGCCAACCATGAATTGATGATCTAATCATATAAATTGGACTTGAAAATTGAGTTTGTGACCGTGACTCCCTGAGATTGATTATTGATGAATACGAGCTGTCATTACTTTAAAAAAAAAATCAAATAATCATCATTCATAATAAAATTATTATTTTTAGAATATGATCTTTATGATATGAAGAGTAGTTACTTTCATTATATAACTATTAATAAAGCCTGCAGTATCATCCTTCTAAATGATGACAGGTTTAACAAAATAAGCACAATGTAAGTATAGTCATCGTATTATAAAATATTGAATTTTTGGTATCTAAAATATGATTATTTTGTTAGAAATATTAATTTCAACATGCCCTTAACTCCCTCTTAAAAGTTATTTACTGAGGCTAGAGGGGGAAGGAAGGAGAAAGATTAAAGAGACGAAGAAAAATAAAATGTGGGTTGAAGATGGATACAGAAAGTCCAGAAAGAATTGAGAAGAAAATTACAGAATTGTCTTTGATATGGGTGATCCATCCCATAGTTAACAGACAACAAAAGGTAAGTAAACCTAAATCCATGGTTACCTATTGTTTCTTTATATAATATGTGTCACTACGGAAACATGGTTTCAAGACAAGTTGTAGCAGAGTACTATAACCAGATATCTATGGGGGTAACAAGGTGACTGATTACAGGCATTTGGCCTCAATCTCCTCTAGGGTAAGCCCCTTGGTTTCTGGTATAATAAAGTATATGAATACAAGAGATGCCACGGCTATTGCACAAAATATGTAAAACAAAATTCCTGCTCCCAGTAATGCCTGTGAAAAAGAGAGAAAGAGAGAGAGAGAGAGTCAGACAGAGACCATTTCAATATTCAATAAAGTTAATGGGTTCATTCAATAGTAAGTTCAAAATGATGTACTTTTTAACAGATAAGCACAGTAATGGGAAAAAAACAATGGGAAAACAAAATTCACTTCACTGCACAGCCTAAATTAACCAAAAGAAGGGGAGAAAAAAAGAGAGAAAATCTTCAATACATTCAATTGAACACCAATTTAAACCAACAAACATGGCCGATGTAATTGCAAAAAATTTCGCATGCTTATGTATGATGTTGTAAGATTAGATCTTTCTGAAATATTGGCAATCATCTGATTGGTACTGACACATTTAGAAAATATGGCAAGTTTATAGTCTCCCGAATCATGTTGAAAATAAAAGGATTCAAGATCTTAATCACCTGCAGTGGGGAAAAAGCAAATGTCACCAGGGCATTTGCACCAAAATTGACTAGTACAGCTATACTTAGTCCTCGACCTCTTAGGCGCAAGGGAAAAATCTCTGATATCATGAGCCAACCAATTGGACCAAAGGAAATCTGAAAAAACAAAATGAAGAATCACACTACATGGTATAAGCATGATACCGGGTGTAAATATCATGAAAAGCATGATGTTCCTTATCTCGGTGAAAGACTCTGGCATACGTGATCTTAATCATGATATGAGGAATTAAAACAAAAAATAAGCATATTCACCTGATAACAGCCCACGTACAACAGCAGACCAACTACAGCAACAACTGCTGCATCATCCAAGAAAATGTAATATGAACCCAGAAGGAATAAAGAGATAGCCTGCAACACGAATAAACATATATGAGTTCTTAAATTTTGAACGTTGTTTCACAATTGAAATTTCAATGTCATGATCATTACTCTTTTATAATTAGCTAAGTTGGTGCTGGCCAAGCATACAGGATTAATTAGCAGACTGGCCTCTCCATTTGACATAGAAATAAAGTTTTCCTTTCTCAGGAAATTGCTAGCAAAACCCTCCATCAGAGATAAGAAGGAACTTACCATCCCTGAAACTCCTCCAAGTAGTAAAGGTCTCCTTCCAAGTCTATCAACTACGCCAACAGCAGCTCCAGTCATAACCAACTAGAACAGAAACAGAAAGAAGATGCCGTAGAAAATATTAATGTCACTGGATTGGAGAAGATGCTCATACACTTGGCAAGAAAAAACAAACAAACATAAAAGAGAAAGGGGGTGGGGGGACGACAAGGACAATGGGAAAAAAATATATGATCACTCTTCTTTATTACTTTTCCTTTTCTCTTGTTGAAAATGTGACACATCCGGCATCACATTGTGTGTGTGTGTGTGTGTGTAAGATTTCTGGATAGAGCATTATGTACAGTTAGCTCATTGCACCTTAGAAGAACATAGGAAAGAGTTAGATAAAATGACATTTCAAAGCTTGAACAAGAACTTCGCATGTACTATCCAACAATTGAAATTTGTATTTTGTAGAAAATCTTCACCTATATATAACTAATGGATCTGACAAAAAATATGGTAATACCTTTTAAAACAAATTTACATACTAATAATATACGAAAATAAAGTCTACCTTAAATAAACCAAGGAGAATAGAGACCCGGGTTGCATCAGAGGCTGCAGAGAATCCTGCACTCTACCAGATTAGATTGGATTACAATGTTATTACACTTCACTGGTGCCAGGTAATAGATAGATTCTATAACTTTGAACTAATTTTCCTAAATCAAAATTAGCATAATACCTGAAGGATTGATGCAGCATAGTAGAGCACACTTGGTTGCCCTGTGATCTGTCATAAATTTCATCCTCTAGTATAAATATGGCAACAACTCTGATAATTTTTACTATTTTACTTAAGCAATTGCAATACCTGTTGAAACAAGACCAATCCTCCACCAATCAGAAGGGCTTTCAAGCATTTTCCTCGGAACATTTCTCCAAATGTAACTTCTTTTTCTTCACCTACGTAAGAAAGCTCTACCAGAATCTCATCTACTTGCTGAGGAGCTGAGTCACCAATAGCTTGACCCCGAAGCTGGCACAAACAATGAATTGCCTTATCTTTCAAATTATGAATATTCCCTTTTCCCTGTATAGCACATAAAAGTAGCCATCTAGGAGAAGCTGGGAGCCACCACATTCCAATTCCCATGATTATTGCCAAAGGACTACTAGCTCCATACATATACCGCCACCCAGCTACAGTGTCTACCAAAAGGCTACCTACTCCATAGCCTGCCTGCACAAATGATATGCAACCATTTTCTGAATACCAGGACACTCAGAATAGAAAGTAATTTGACAGAAGATTATTGCTCAGGAAGCTATACAAAGGTAGGACAAATTCAAAAAGTTTATTCACTTCTTTGCATTTATAGAACACACAAGAAAATTCAAGGTCCTCTCAGAAAGTTCAAGAACTTACGACCATCCCAAGTACTATAAAGAACTCTTTCAGAGAGATTAGTTGTCCACGTATTGATGTTGGTGCTGTCTCTGCGATGTACATTGGAGCAGCATGCATTGCCTAAAAGAGATAAAATGAACATCATGTATCTTGCTTTAAAGTTAATAAGTTATGGAGATCATATAGAAAACATATTATTGAGGTCTTATCTCTACACAAATTCTTTAACTAACAATTCCTTTAACATCCAGAATAACCATTTTTCCATTTTACTCTGTTCCTTGTAAGTTGTAAGTTTACTCCATTGCTAACATTTCTGAGTCTTAAAACTGATATAACTGCATATATCAGTCCTAATTGAAAACTACTAGAGAAATTTAATAATGGAACCCCCAAAAAAACCACATAAGAAGATATATCACATAGAACCTTAGAGTTGACAACTTGACATTATATTTACTACCCATGGGCTCCAATGTTCAAATGCATGTGAAGTATAAACAGTGATGTAATTTAAATATAAAATTACACAGAAAAAGGTGACACTGTATGTATGCCAATACATTGGCAGAAAAATGTACTGAAAAGCTGAAATACTCTCACTCGGCTTGCAAGATGTCAAAAACCAACTCTCCCAAAAGCTTAACTGTTTGTTTGGACTAGATTTTACTAACTTGATTTTGCATGAACTTGATTTTGTTGAGAAGTTAGTTCACAGTGAAGTGATTTATGTGGTTTGGATAGTGTTGATAAAAATCACTTTTGAATGTATAATTACCAAAAAAGGGTGTTTGGTTTAGATTGTAAAAAAATAAGGGCCTTTCTGTAAAATATATACCCAAACATGAGTTTCTACCAAAGAAGTTTTGTTGCTTCTCAATTTTGTACTCAAAATCATGTGGGATGATCCAACGTGATTGTGTGCCACGCATGCCAAACATGTTGGCATCGCTTTCAAGGCTTCAAACGGGCTTCTCCATGGATCAAACTAGGAATCAAACATGCTTGCTGTTAGGAGCAACCCATGAAGGGTTTATATCTCTAATATGCCCCCTCATGAAAAAGCCCATTGGGCTTGAAGTGTGGACAAAGTACAGGCTGATAGGCCCACCATACCTTGTGCTGAAACTCAATTTAATTATAAAGAATGAAGACAAGGATTGAACTCCTAACCACTTGGTCATAGAAGCTCTAATATCATGTCAAAAAATAACTCTTCCAATAGCGTAAGCCCTTAGGTGCAAGCCCTCAGATCATTTATTTCTCTAAGACAAGAGACTGAAATCCTACATCTCCAATTGTCTACGTGGTTTGCTACCTTGGCAAAAATAATTAACAAATACAAGCTTAGATGTACCATTTGGGTAAAAAAGAGCATACCAGTCCAATTCCTATACCAAATACTAATCTCCCAACCACCAATAAAGGAAAATTAGGAGCTACTGCTGTTAGAAGGGCTCCAACAAGATACAGCAATGCGGCTGCAATCAGCTCCCTTCTTCTACCTAAAAATCAAATTTGTCATGTCAGTTTCACCAGGGAAGGAAACATCTAAAATGATAACTGGTAGAAGGGGAAAATTACCTATGAAGTCAGCAACATTGAAGGCCAACACAGAGCCAATCAAGGCACCATATAATGATCCACTAGTCTGCAAAAGGCATCAAGCACCAATTCAAAACAAAACCTGAGCACATATTCAAGATCAATGCATAATTAAAAAAAATGAACAAATGTGTCAAATCATAATAATGACAAAAAGACAATGTAGCCATAACCAAAGAAAGAATAAACTAAGAATTTAATTTAAACTTACTACAAGACCAATTTCAACAGAAGACAAGTTGTACCAAGATATTCCACTTAGTGTTGATGACTGCAAAGAAAGTAAATGATAAGTATACAAGCAAAACATTGAAATATACAACTGAAAAATCAGCTTCCAAAGAAACCGTTGAGTGCAACAGTAAGTTCAACCAAGAAAAAAACTGTCAATATAAAAATCTATTTCTGGAAATTATACTAGGAATAAGAATGCATCATACTTTTTACTTTAATAAATAAAAAGACAATCGTACACTAATCCAGTTCTATCATACAGTGAAAAAGGCTACACTGTTATTACCACCAGTGAGAGTAGACTTCCCAAATCCTCCAATCTTGGGGGTAGTAATCTTCCCCACTGATCCATGATACACTAGAATAAATTTATATAAATAGCAATGGTAACAGTCAATCTACTAAACAGAGACTCTTTCTGCCAGCAGTTTTCTTGTACATGAAAAATAACACTCAACTATATTGAAAAAATATTTTGCAAGAGATATAAGAAGATAGCAAAAGATTCCTTGATTTGTAGCATTCCTATGTTACGCCCAGAATATTTAACTTCAGAAAAATTTCTTGTGTGCTTATCTAGGATTTTATCATGAGCAATTTACTTACTGATTGTGACAGACTTGCAGGTTTTAGTCTACTTGCTATAAAGAATCAGAGCAAGAGTGCATAGAAACATGAAACCCTACCACACCTAATTGGACTCCAAAATTGTTAAGAGTAAATATGTGTGATATCTATAGTTGGCATTAAACGAATAGAAACAGAGGACTAGAAAGAAAAACAGAGAGAGAGAGAGAGAGATAGAAGATGAATCTGAATCTTTTGTATTTTCATTATTTTTGAACTGTTTACAGAGAGCTATATATATAGCTTTGAGTTCTTTAACAGCTCCCAACTATTCTAACTACTTTCTAACAACAATCATAACCGAATGGTGCTGACTCAGCACATATAGTTATCATTCGGTCAAGATGCAACAGATTGTATAGTTAGGTGAATCTTATACTCTATTAGGCATGTTTACTATCAGTTTAAGCTTTTGGAACTAGATATAAATGAACAAAATTAAATCCCAAAATGAACAAGTGTATCGTCCAAGGACAGTATGCCACCTCAATAAAATTCATCCATAACTAAGGGGGAAAATATATAAAAAATGACATCTAACAATGATGGTTGTGATAAAGATGATGATGTGGTATAAAGAGTAGGATGTATAATGTTCATTCTTAGTGTGTTTCCTAGAAGTTTAACCTTTTGGGACTAATGGGAGTAAACTAGGATTAACACCAATGTAGTATGAAACTAATGGAGTCAAACAATATTTCAAAATTTTGATACAGATTATGATAATGATGATCACAGCAATGAAATAGATGAAAAAAGGTAAATAAAGTTTAAAATCATTCGTAATATAAATCCAGATTCATATTTCTATTCTTCCCATACAAATCTTATCCATCTTATCCCCTAAGCTGCCCTGTTGTACTGCTTTTGCACTTTGGTCGCAACCTACCACTTTTATTAGGTTGGGGGGGGGGGGAGAATCTAAACAATATAGACACTGTAAAAACCCAACTAAAGCGATCATGTAACTGTTAGAACTGAAAATACAATACTGGCATCTGGCTGAGCCTTTGTGATGTGAAGCTAGGTGATACTATATATGAATTATGATCTACATAACTAACCACCACACTAGTGATAACAGATAAACTATGACAAAACTACTATACCATGAGATTACACATCAAACAGATAAAAACTTACGAGTGATAAATACAGCAGAAAAATCTGGATGTTTTAAGATCAGGAAATCATTACAGGCCACCACCAAATGAATATTAAAAAAAATGCTGAGTACCTAAATTATAGTAGGAGGGTGTACCTGAATGGAAATTGTTGCACAAGATGTGGCACCAATGTCATAGCCATATAGTAGCCCACCAAAAGCAGGGAAGAGAAATCTGATATTTTTAAAACTCTTTTAGGTAAGACTACAGGCAGAGCTGTTATTTCTTCTTTTTCCCACTTGGAAAAAGAATCACACAATTAATTAAAGACTCACTATCAGAAAATCAGTAGGGACAAAGTGAACATGATGCCTTTTCTTCCCTTCTTTGAATTTGTGGATCAAGAAGTTTAAAATCAGTTAAATAACTTAAATTGTTTCATCAATGATAAGCAGAAAGAAGATGAAGAAATCCAAAAGAAGGAAACTTTTGACAACATATACATTTAATCAACCCTATAGCATGCCATGCTAATTTGATTATTTTGATAAGATATCAAGCGGTAGCAGGGTAACTAAAAGCTCAAAGTGGAATTTGGTATCTAGCCTTTGAATGATTCCTAGAAAAACTATCAAAAGGAATCTAAGATTTATGTGCAAAATAGGATTTCCAGGATCCCTGAATTCATTCCATGGGAATCCATTTTCTTTAAAATGAAGGAAACTAATTCTCATCGATAACCTTGGGAATTCTAGATTCCCATCTCATGAAATCTCTCTAATAAAATTCATTGTCACTGCTGCTACGACCTTCATCATCGCCACCACCATAACAGCTTTTAGGAAGAAATATTTTTAGTATTTCATAGAAATCCCAGTAAAAAACCAAACATGGTAATCTTCTTTATCTAAATATCTAGTTAAATATTTCCAAAAGGACATACAGGATTTCGTGAATCAAGCAACTCCTAAGAGATAAGAATAAGACATAAATCTGTGATGTAAAACGGAAAAGCAAATGATCCCTTCCCCATGACAACGCAATGTGCATCAGTCACCCTCTAACCTTCATGATTAACACATTCTTTCACTCAGGAAATATTATCAACATAACACCACTGGCAGAATTTATATAGTCCTCTACAGTAGCTAGTCAACGGTGATTATGCATGTGATATATTTCAAAAGAAAATATAGATTGACGATAGGTTTCCCAAGCAATCCATAAAAATTAACACAGAAGGGATCAAAAGATAATACTCACGGGAGAATTGCAGCAGAGATAGAATAGTTTTCAGGGCCATGAACCCCACTAAGCAGAGGTTCCCTTGCACTCCCAATCTCACCAGATGACTTTCCTTCCTAATGAAAGTTAATGCATTTCAAGTGTTAAAAAAAGCGAAAATAAACACCCAAAGATAACAAGACGTTAGCTCAGTTTCCATGAAAACAGCACGCAGCTCTGTATGTGTGACTGTGCATGACTATGTGCCTGATTGCATGCGTTCAACCTATTCTTGCTTCAATTTTTTTTAACCATAGACCAAATAAATAAATAAGAGCTCAAGATTAGCACATAGTGATTTTATTTTATTTAAAAAAAAAAAATACAGATTTTATAGGCGTGCAACTACGAAAAATTATTAAAAAAAAATGGTGTAACGCGCACGCATAATTAAAGACTCCACAAGTCATATAGTGTATCAATTAATCAGAATTAAAGGGGAAATGGCAACTTGAATGCAGAAATGCCAAATCCCCAAATAAAGCAGTTCAAGTTGTTTTCTTTGAGCTCATTTTGACTGAAACAAGTCCATATTTTTGTGATTCACATTGAACCCTGTGATTGTTTCACAGCAAAATTTCTCCCCCCCTTTTTTTCTCAATTCCAACAGTCCCAATACACTTTCACAAAGTCTGCACATACTACAACATATATATAATTCAAGTTGGGAGTAGAATAAATTTTGAGGAGCTGGAGGGCAGAGAAGAAGAAGGAAGAACCTTTGCGAGAGAGAAAATAGTAGGTTGCTCAGGATCCGACGCCATTGTTTCGAAGGTTGAGTTAAAGACAGAGTAAGAAATGGAGAGGAAGGAAAAAAAAAAGCAATATATAGAAAAGAAAGAAGAGAAAGAAAAAAGAGCGAATAATTTTGACTATTGAGTTTTGACAATAGGGTGAGAGTTGGTAAATAGGTAGCACTAGCACGCCATCATGGGACAGTTAACACTACCTGGAGACACATTCAAATTCAATACAGGATAAAGGACATATATATAGTTATACTTTTTGAAAATAAAATTGCTAAATTGTCTAAAATAAAAATAACTAAGCATCCTCTTAATTATTTAAATAAGAAAGAAAAAATTAAAAATGTATCAACGTTTAATGGTCTCAAAACCAATTTCTTTTTAATTTTTTTATTTAACACTTCTCATATTTTTATAACGGTTTAACCAAATGAGGCAATGACGCAATATAATATATTAGAATGATTTATAAAAAGTAATTGAGTTAAAATATTGTAAATAAAATTCTGCATAAATATAAAGGGTTTTACATTGCATAAAAAATGCAGATTTAAAGTAATAGTTATATACAAAAATGTTTGATATGTGTCTAATATTTGTGTATTAATCTTATAAAATATAATCAGACGTGTTCTTTAATTATGTTTTTTTTATACACATTATTTTAAAGATTAAATTTGAAACAAAATATTTAAAATAACTGAATCCTTTCCACTTAAATCAACACAAATTAGTGTATATTTGTGTATCCGAATCAAAAAAATATTATATATATATATACACATTTATATTTAAATGTGTGCATGTGTCACGAAAATTAGAATACACGTTAGAGGACAAGTGTGTCTATAATTTTTTTTTTGGGTAAATAGTCTGTTTATAATCTTTAAGTGATATAAAAATAACATAAAATAATTATTTAATTTAAAAAAAAAGTATTATGTGTTCAGTTTTCCTAAGTATATTTAATCCATTAGTTTAGAATAAACAGATAATAATTGATAAACATATGTAATTTTTAATGGATTTAATTTCTATTCATTATTAGTGTAAAATTTCTTTATACTGTCATCTAATTATGTGTTACCAAATCATTAAAATAGTTAGACTTTTTAAGTAGTTGTTTTGATAGTCAAACTCTTTTGATGATTTGACAATACAAGATTAAATGATAGTGTAAAAAATTTTTACACTGATGATAGATAGAAATTAAACTCTTAGAATAAACAGATAATAATTGATAAACGTATGTAATTTTTAATAATGCGTGAGAGGAGGAATAATTGAAGTCTAGGAAAAGAACAATAGCAATGTTGATGGCATTATTATTATTATTATTATTTATTGTTAGTGTTTGCTTTTAACATATTTTAATTTCTCTGACTTTTTATTTTATTTTATTTAAAGAGATAGAGAAAAGCCCAAATAATATTTAGATAACTACAATTTGAGGGGAATCTTTAGCATTCATGAAAAACATGTGAGGCAAATTGGAGGTGGAGGGAGATAGATAATATTAAATTGGAGGGGTGGGCGTACTTTTTTGCCCTTGAGCGATTGAGGTGCATTTTATGAAGGATGAATACTTTGCGTAATTGTATCTATGTTATATAGATATCAGACACTCATATCAAACACGAAATTTAAATGCACTTTTAAAAATTAGATTTGTTGCAATATTCCATGTTTTGTATCCGTGTCAAAATTTGTGCTTCTCAAGGTGTGTTTAAACTCTGACTTAAATATTTCATAATCTTTAAATTTAAGGATCATCAAATATTAGATTATAGCTTTCATATGCAAATATTTGAATTATTGGAAGATATATAAAATGATCAGATATATGTAATTAAGGCTATGTTTAAACTTTTTGAAGGAATTAATTAAAATGATTTATAATGAAGTGGTTTAAAATAAAATTGAATGGAATGATGAAAAATTACTACTTTATTGTTTAAAAGTTTAAAGGAATGTTCCTTTCTAAACCCTAAATGTGTGAGTTTATAATATTATGTACTATTAGATTTTACTCTTAAATTTGTCTAACATATAATATCACTGTTAACCAAACAGAAATACTACTAATTAACGGTCTTATCTCCGTAGGTTTTTATGCAGAAAGCACTTCCCAGAAGAGAATAGAAGGGTTGGTAAAATGTTGAAATGCAAGTAATAGTAATGGTTTTTGTTCTGGAAGAAGAAAAAGTAATGGGTATAATTGAAACAACACGACCGTCATGGCTGTCTGCTTCTGCTTCACTATTTGGTGGTGTCACTATATTTCTAGTTCTTTCAACTTCCATTTCTTCACTAGAATCCATTGTTTGTATACGAAACTGTCAACGTTGCATTAATAGGATCATTCTAACGATCGTGAAACGTAACAATTTTCGTTTTAGTTGATATACCCATTTGAGCACGTGGATAGTGGATACCAATATGAACTATCAGTATCCTCAATTCCTCATCATAGATATAACAATAGTACTGTCATATGAAAAGAAAAAAAAAAGGGATAAATAATGTAGCTTAATTTTAATAAGTAATTTAGATTAAGTGCAATTGGTGATGAGACACTAATTAACTTCAGAAACGTTCTCCTCACTTTACATATCAATTTTAATTTAAGTTTGAATAATCTCACTAGTTTGGCACTATACAGGAGTGGTGCCCATGTACACCAGCTTTCTAATAGTATGTAGGGTAGTTGACGAGAATGGGATAAGATCGATGAGGTGCAGTTTTTGTGTAAACTTGGTTCTGACTGTATAGCGTCATCTGGAATCTTTATGTCCGAGTTTGAACTTTTTTATTATTATAGATATCGCATGGATTAGATTACTTTCTCTTGAATCTTGTCTCATTTCTGGCTAGTCTATAATTTTTTTTTAATAGCGATAATACTGAGATTTAAAAATTAAACTTTTTAAACCGCTTATCACTATTTTATTTTTGATAAATTAAAAAAAAACCGTTAGAAGGACAAAATAGTGGTGTTTCAGAATCCAATGTCGTAAGGATATGTGTGAGATAGATGAGTTCCCTCCTGTGAGATAGAAGAGTCCGTAGAAAAATGGAGAAGGGAAATAATTTTTTATTTTTAAATTAAGGAAATTATAAAATATTTATAAAAATAAATAAAAAATAATTAAAAGATTATATGATCATTTCTTATTTTATTCCTCTTATTTTAAAAAAAATTATATAAAAAGAATATTTATTTAAAATAAAAAATTACACATTCTTTTCAAACACTTTCGTTTAAACATAACGAAGTTGAAGCCTGAGTTAAGGATAAGTTTTTCTAAACACAAAAGTATATGCTTGGTTTAACTTGTGAAAAATGAGAAATTTTTTAAAAATTTAAAAAGTATTAAAAATAACTTTTAAACAAATTTATGACTCAAAATAAAAAAAAATATACATTTTATTTTTCACCTCATATTTTTGTTGTACTAAGTATGAAATGATTTTCATTCTAATTTGTTTCCATTTTCACTTTTCAGCAGTAGCGTAAATAAAACCAAGAAATTCAGCCTCTTCGACAATGTATTAACATAGGTTAGATAACATGTTAAAAAAGTACACTAGTCATGTTTTTACTGCAAAACGTGATGGCAAACGCCTATATATCCATGTTTTGTCCTTACTCTTATTGATATATGCATGTCCAACTTGCACCAATTTCAGGAATGGCAACTTAACACAACCATCACAAGGCTAATCATTGTGCTGATAGATTGGCCATATGTGGGCTAGAATTGCAGAAAGCTATCATGCCTTTTGAATCTGTTCAGGCTTCCAGCCCCTTCGAGTAGTAATGATTATTCATGAGGGGATTAGTACCTATCCTTTTTTTTAAAGATACCAATATTATGAGTTTTTTAACATTTATTAATTATTAATTATATTTAATAAATTTTAAAATATTCATTATAAAATCAACAGTACCGTAATAATTCTCTATAAGGAGAGATGATTTAAAGGGAAGGGTCCCAGTAGTGGTAGGACTTGATATACCGCTGACAATTTTTTTTAGTTATTACCGCTGACAACCTTGTGAAGTCACCAATCAATGAGCCTTCCGTTTGACCCAAAAATATATGTTTATCCTAAATCTTCACCTATTCAAACAAGCATACTCTCAAATTCAACTTGGTATTTTTTGGAATCAACTCCTAATGTAGTAGGCAGTTGATGCCCAACTTGTTCAGAAAGCGAAGATGATTGTAACGAACATCCTGGGAACTTATTTACTTAAGCAGATTATTGGCTGAAAATTATTATGATTGTGTATTTGCGGGTGTCCTCAGACATGTCATAAATAGGAGCAAATCCTTTTACCATGTTAAATACATGGACGTTGGTGACAGTATATTGGAAACATTTTTCAAAGTGACTTTGTCTAGTTAGCTATCACAGCTAATAATTCGTTTTCTTGCGAAAAGGAACCTGCTTTTTACCTCTGAATACAAAACATTTATTCAGGAGGAGGAAGAAAACAAACGTCTAGAGCATCTGCAGCTCAAAGCTGAACTGTACTCAAGGTATGGTTCAGGACTTGGACTGCCATGGTTGGTACCTGGTCCAGTCTCTCTGCCCTGGATTAAGTGCATGTCCCTTGGAATGATAGATATACTGTTCACCTTCTCCAGACAAATTTTCTTTGTGTTCAACACCATACCTTTTTGGTTTCAGTAAAAGAAGCTGCAAGATATTCATTGCATTATTATTGCGGGACTATAGATTTCCTTACCAGATGGAAGGAATCAGGAAAGAACAGAATTTACCTCATCTCCTGTGTGATCAGTTATGAAGTGGAGCCAACCATGCCATTCAGCTGGAACCTGAGAAGCATTATATCTACCCTTCTCTGCATATTCAACCCATCTGTGTCTTCCTACAAGATTTTAACCAAACCACAATATTATGTCAAAGTAAAAAGTCCATGATTAAAAATAAACAAAAACCCAACAGCTTATACAAAAGTCACAATTTGAACAGTTTTAACATTGTTTGTTTGTAATTTAACCATTTCTTACACATCTGTTTTTTATCTTTTGGTCTTTTACTTTTTGCTTCACCTTCAATATTATTGTGCATTAAAACTTCAGCTCTCCAAATTTAATAAGTGATAGTCCAAACATGGTATTTACAATTTGGTTAATCCTAATAACTGAATTAATGAAATGATCATGTATCCAACAAAAGCAATTAAACTAAATTTCTCACAGGACACAAATTCATAAACATAACTTATTCACCATTATTTGTTCTTTTGAAATGATAAAATATGATCTTATATAGCAAAATAATACAATTTTAACCATGCACATGCAGATCTGAAAAGTACTCCTACATTCAGTTCTGTTTAAATTTCAATTGTTAACTTCTAAGGTTTGTAGCAACTCCAAGATATACATATCAACCCTTTAGTACCATTTCTGCTCTGTACAGAAACTGTTTGGATGCAGCATTTTAAAAGCCATAATATTTCACATTATCCTTTCTTGTTCATTATGTCAAAGTCAGATAGCCATTTGTAATAATCAGAATGGTTGATGGTTCCTGCCCAAGTGCATGAGTGTTGATCCCCCTCCAACAAACACGTGAAAAAGGAAGACAACAAAAACAGAAAAAGGAAAAGTGGTGGAGGGGTAGAGTGCAAATAGTTCTTCTCTTAGCTGAGGAAGAAAGGAAAAATAAATAAATAAAACATTTTGATATTTTAACAGAAGAAATCTCAATATATATATATATATGAAAAAAAAAGTAATTTTAAACCAAAATACAATAAAAAGTTGGCAATAATTGTTTAATTCAACTCATGGTCAGACATCAAGCTAAATCAGATAAAAAAAACCTTTTCGAAAGGGAAGAGACTGGTCCTCAGCTAGTATTGGGCCCAAGGGGTTAGTTTTCACTATTTTCAGCCATGTGTCATTTATTAGACCAAACCACACACACACACACAGAGGCACTAACCATATTGCATGTCTTCAAGTCTCTCATAATACTTGTTACCAAATTTATCAACACCAACAAGCCTAGCCCCAATATTATGTATCTTGGTTTGCCTACATAAATTCAGAAAAGAATTAGAATGGCAGAAGAAAAACACGGGTATTACAATACAAGAGAGTTGGAATCATCTCAAAGTAAAATACCAAGTAACAACAGAGATATATCACCATATAAATCTGAGAGGGGTGGTTTCGTTTGAAGTGACTAAGCTAATGACATAGATTAATTTCACAGCATTTCAATCCTTCTCATACTCCTTCAGCTCTACTTGAATTGAGTTGGCATAGCTCCTTCTATTGCATCTAAAATGTATCTCTACAACCTATCTTCTTCATAACCAAATATACAACAAAGCAAATAATGGTTCCTCTCATCTATATAAATATGCCATCAGTAGGATTGGAATTACTTGGGAGATACTCTTTGATATTAGAATTCTCTTGGCTTGGGGGTAATAGAGGGTGAACTTATGATTTCATGGATTTAATTACAACAGGAAAAACACATAGGCTAAAACACAGAGAATCAGAGATAGATATCCAATCCAATCAATGAAAAAACTTAGTTTGGTTTTTGAGATGATAGAATATAGATAAGGGAACAGAAACGTGCATAGCTCAGGCAAAGTAATTTGACTTACAGGAGGTTTCCATCCGCAAGGCACTTCCTGAAAGTTGAAACGACAACGAAGAAGAAATCAGCACATCTCATAACTCAAATATACATTACATACATGTTCATCAAATAAAGGATCTTCCAACTCCACACTCTTGGAACTGAATAATCAGATTTCGAAACAAATGAAATGAGAAAATGAAACAAAAAAGTGACTAACAGGTAGCCTTCTTCCTTCAGATCTCTGAGGAAGGCGCCAAAACCCTTGTCTCTGATTGATTTCAATACATTCTTCACCACCGACGCCATCTTTTTCTCTCTCTTCTCTTTTCCGATCTCTCTTCTTCTTTCTCCCTCTTCGGTTGGAATTTGGAATTCGAAAGTTGTTGCAATCGGGTTCGGGTGGGTCAAGTCGAACCGTGGATAAGTTTCCAATGACACAACAGCCCGACGTGGCGAAACCTGGTTGGATACACTTACATCATATTTTTTTGATTAAATTAAATTTATGAATGAACACTTGTTTTAAATTATTTAACGTTAAAAAAGGGAAATCCACGAAGAAAGCGAAGCGAGACAGAACAGGAGCTGCCGAGGTTGCTATCCATTCACCGACGTTTGTTTTTCCGTTCTAACTGAGACCTTCCAATTCAAATTCCAAAATTGGTACCCTACTATTACTACTACTACTAATAATAAAGCTTTCATTTTTCTTTTCAATTTTTCTTTTTATTTTCTCTAACGCCATGGATCTTGCATCTTCATCTCATTCTTAGTTAGGTTTGACTTTCAGTTCAATTGGGGCTTCACATAAGGATATAATATCTTGTTTTGCGTACTCCAATTTGAATTTGTAGATTGCAAAATCGTTCATTTTCTTGGTAATTTCTAAACCCAATTAGTGAACTGAATGCCTAGTATGGAATCGTTTTTTGCTCCATTTTTTGGTTGCTTAGCTACCATTACCAAGGACATAGGAATACTAAAGAAAATAAATATACGGTCGTTTCTATTTATTTCGTTTATTTTATTTTTATTTTGGGGTGTTTATGTTATGGTATATATCCAAATGCATGTGTAAGACTGATTAGGTGTATATTGTGGGTTTGAAAGTTGTTTTGTAAGTGGGTTTTCAGATGTTGATTCAATGATTTCTGTGCTCTTTGTGTAGAGCAAAATGATGAGGCTGCAGACATATGCGGGTCTTAGTTTGATTGCAACTATGGCTATTGCATATCATGCATTTAACAGTAGAGGCCAGTTTTATCCGGCAATGGTGTATCTTGCAACTTCCAAGATCAGTTTGGTGCTTCTTCTCAACATGGGTCTGGTCATTATGTGTGTTCTATGGCAGTTAACCAAAAAGGTCTTCCTCGGTTCCCTCCGAGAGGCTGAGGTTGAGAGGCTTAACGAGCAATCCTGGAGGGAGGTTATGGAAATCCTCTTTGCAATTACTATTTTCAGGCAGGACTTCTCTGTTACATTCCTTGCCATGGTCACAGCACTCTTGTTAATAAAGGCTTTGCATTGGTTGGCTCAGAAGAGAGTTGAGTACATAGAGACCACTCCTTCCGTGCCCATGTTGTCTCACATTCGAATTGTATCTTTTATGGGTTTTCTTCTTCTTCTGGATAGTCTCTTTTTGTATAGTTCTACGAAGCATTTGATACTATCGTGGCAGGCTTCGGTTTCTCTCTTCTTTGCTTTTGAGTAAGCCTTCTTCTTCTCAAATGAGTTGCGACTTTGTTAATTAATGTAAATTGAAAATATATGAATAGTACTATAGAAGAATTTTTGGATGGCCAAGAATACTCTTTACTTTTTCTACCTTGATTCGGTTATGCATAAAACGAAACTAGGCCATGTATATGAAAAATCACATTCTTGTTGAATACTTGAACTTTCTTATTTGACCAAAAGCCTATTAGTGATAGCTAATGAATTATTAGATTTGTTTGACCTTAGTCATAGTATGATCGTGACCAGAAGTTATAGTTTTTCTGTTTCTTAATCAAGCTCTTCATTTTTTTTGGGAATATCATGGCATAGTTTAGAATAAACTATAAGAGAAAGGAAAATTTATTTATAAATGATATAATCAGAGTTATTTGGATTAGGAAAAAGAAATTGATTGAATATAGACTAAACCGTATGACAGCAATTACAGATGATAAAATTTTTAATTACTGATGCATTGGCTGTGTACTTTGCTTTTTTTAATAACTATGTTATCAAATAAAGATATCTTTATATGTGATGCTCAATAAATCATATATTAAAAACTATTATATGTTGTTATTATTCATATAAATAACTGAAGTTATGTATTTTCACGTGTTTTTTATACTAAATAATTACATAAATTATATAGTGCCTATATGAGTTATGGATCATAGGCAAAACATTTGTACTAAGGACACTAAGTAGGAATATATTCATACTCATATGTAGTTTCACATATATCTTCTATTTGATGCTTTCGTTGGAATCTGAATGTTAACATTTCTGTTAATTCAGAATAATATTTTATATTCTTTTAGGGGTGTGATTTTGAAATAATTTATCCCCTGGTGTTGTCTTTGACATAATATCTGTTTCTATCCCAGGTACATGATACTGGCAACAACAACAGTGTCAATTTTTGTAAAGTATATTTTCTATGTCAGTGACATGCTTATGGAGGGACAATGGGAAAGGAAACCAGTCTTCACTTTTTACCTTGAACTTATTAGGGACTTGCTTCACTTGTCTATGTATCTGTGCTTCTTTCTTGTAATTTTCATGTAAGTGATCAGTCAACTCTTCTTTTGCATATATATGGTAGCTCTCATGGATTAAACTGCATAGCAGCATATGCACTAAAGAAGTCATAGTCTATGTTTGTGTGTTTGTTTGTGTCTCATTAACACTTAGTCATTTAGCCTTTAGACTGCACTCAGAATCAGATTTATTGTAATAATTGACAACAATACTTATAGTATCAGTTACATTAACACATAAATTTGAATTTACAATCATCAGACTGTTTGTGTCTTGGAAGGATCAACCCTGAATTCTTTGGTAGTATGCTTGCTTTGTATTGACAACATGTAGCCATGTAGGACAGAATTGAAATCTCCTTAATCCTTACAGTGGTTATGTGGAGGGCCTTGACAAATTAAAGGATTTAAGATTGAAATTGAAAATGAACATATTGGATTTTGTTAGGCCTCCCATCGTGAATGTGTATAGGAGGAAAAGAAGGAATGGACACGTGGCAGATGTAGGAAAGGCTGAGAAGGAGGGCGTGGGAGTGAGAATAACAGAATAACAGAATGACCACGTGGCTGAGGGGAGTGTGTGATTTGAGGTATCAGGAGGGAGGGGTATTTGAGTAGGGGGTGAAGAGTTGGGAGGATATTGATTAGGCGTTTCGTTTTCTATGGTTGGTTAAGTCTGAGAAAGAGTGTGGTGCTCTTCTCAGCAGGTTGTTAGGTTTTTCTCCATACTTGTAAGGAGCTTGCTCCATTCCAGTATTACTCAATTAATTCACAGTTTCACACTCAGTCTCTATTTGCTGAGTGTCTTCCTTCATTGTTTTTTATCATTTTGGCGCATTCCCTGGTTATTTCTCTAACAGATTTTAAAGATTGAATTTTAGTTCAAAAGGTTAGACTTTGAAGGCAAATGGATGGCTGGATTTGAGAAACTACTGGCATGATTCTCTAGGAGGAAAGAATGATGGAGATCTAAAATCCTTCCTAAATGTTATTTTAAACTTATTGAATATGCAAAACATGTAAAGTTTAGTCTTTTTCATGGATATCATAATAGATATGAAATCCTTTTAAGATTGCAAAAAAGTGAGTTAGTTTAAGGCTTGTTCAGTTCTGTAGGTGCTTCTAATATAGTTGGCTGATTATTATGTTAGTCAAACACTTGCTTAATTTATTGGACATGGTACTTGGCTTTTATACTGCTGCTTTAACCTCAAAGATTGGCAACATGATAAGATTACAGTTTCTGTTTTTTTTTTTTTTTTTTTGGTTGCTTCTTTTAGTAATTTTTCTTGTTTTCAGATGTAAGTGAAGTGTTTGGTTTACTTTTTTCATGCTCTTTGTATTGAATTGTCTTTTTTACCTACTAACTTTTAAGTTAATCTATTAGAAACTATGGTGTTCCTTTGCACTTAATAAGGGAGCTGTACGAGACATTTAGGAACTTCAAAATTCGTGTTGCTGATTACATACGTTATCGTAAGATTACTTCAAATATGAATGATCGGTTTCCAGATGCAACCCCTGAAGAGCTTAATGCGTGAGTTTTAGACTTGGTATAGCATATATGCTTATTATTTTCATATTTATGCGTATGCAATAATATTTTTTTTAAATGGCTATGCAGAAGTGATGCAACCTGCATTATCTGTCGTGAAGAGATGACTACTGCCAAGAAACTTATATGCGGACATCTTTTTCATGTTCATTGCCTCCGATCATGGCTGGAGCGGCAGCATACTTGCCCTACCTGCAGAGCCCTGGTTGTACCTCCAGAAAATGGGACAACTGCTGCTGGTGGGCAGCAAGGATCTCAGTCAGATGCTCATCGACATGGTAATCATATGATAAACAAATACTATAGGTGAACAGTGTTCATAAACATGTTAGTAATGTGCAAAACGTCAGAATTGAAGTGATATTATTTCCAGGGATACAGTTCTTTGGAACCAAAAATGGAAAAACAGAGTTGAAAGTATGATTCTAACACATAAATGCTCTTGGGATATGCACCTTCCAAACAATTACCTAATATTCACTTTTTAAATCATCTTAGTTTTACCAAAAAAAATAATTACATGAGCTCTTTGTTATACATTTGCAGAAATTTTTCATTCATTTTCTTTTATAATTTCATGTGAAGAAGATACTTTTATATGTGTCTTACATATATTAGTTAACTTTTAAAACCTTGTTTTCTTTAATTTTGGGTCATTATAGTGCCTGCTCGAGTCCAACACAATTATACTGTTTAAAATATTTTAGAAGGGGATATCTGTAAGGATTATATAAGTATTGCTTTCCTTGTCATTTCAAACAATGTGGCTTTGCGTGTATTTTGTATTTAATGTGATATTTAAAGTTGATTATTTTAAGCTGGAACTCCACCTAGTAGGACAAGGCTTGGTTGTTGTTGTTGTTGTTGTATTTTAACTTAGAACTGGAACAGGGGCAGGCACTGGAAGCACAGCTCAAGCTGAGGTTGGCAGTGGGGTGGCAACTGATAATTTGAGTCGGCATCAAGCAAGACTCCAAGCTGCTGCTGCAGCAGCTTCAATATATGAGAAGTCTTATGTTTACCCTTCCGCAACTTCTTTAGTATGGTATGGCATTTCTGCTAGGACAACATGCCTCTTTTTCTACAATTGCTTAAGAAATCAGTCGTATGCTGCATCTTTCTTGTTACTGATACTATATATTCATCTTCTAAAATAGGAAAAAGTGTATAAACAATGGATTTTACTGAATTGAAAATGGGATAGTAAAGTTATAATATGATTATACAATGAAAGCATAATTAATTTTAAAACTCTTAAAATATTAATAATGTAGAGGCATTTTCTCTATTCTATTGAAAACAACTAAGAAAAGTTAGAGGTCCTTACAGCTTAGCACCTGCTTGGGGAGGTGCCTTTCCTTGCCCAAAAATGGAGAATCGAGAGCTTTATTTGGTTAGAGAAAATAGAAAGTAAGAGAGGGTGGTAATAGAAAGATAGAGCAGTTCCACTTAGAAGGACTGATGGATTTTTAGAACCTGAATTTTTTACGAGAGGATATGTTTCACCTCAGGTAAATGTTTAGTTTCATTTAATTCTTGTTTCCAAGATTACGATGTTTACTTTCCTCTTTCAATATGAAATTATTAGAAAAAACTAGCTCTGATTTCTATCTACTTTTCATCTATTTGTTATGTAATGAACTGAACCATATGTTTGTAAAGATGGTACAAGTGCTATTCCTTGAATCTGAGACAAAGGTCTAATTTCTCAAACTCACAGCTCCCCGGGATACACTCATTATCCCCCGGTTCAAAGATCTGTGGCTGAATCTTCTAGTAATATGCTAAATGGAGAACAAGTTTCCAGTGAACAAGCACAAGAGCAGTTTTTTATCCCTGGTGGACCAATGAATGTATCCTTTCCTCCAATGGGAAACTTTTTTTTCCTACCTTCTCAAACACATGCAGCCCATGTTAATTATGGAGAAGGGTTTGAAAATGATCCAAATATGCCAAGCTCTCAGCTGGAAGCTCAAAGAAAACTTCTTCAATACCAGATTGAGGTACAATTGCACTTTTTTATTTATTTAATTGCAACTTGCTTGTCAGTTCCCCCTCCTCCAACCACACAATAAGTGGTCGTCATCTTGCTGTAATTTTACTAGCATATAAAAGGTCACATCTGATGATTATGGTGACCATCAAATGAATATTCCCTTCTCACTATCTCTGTTCTCAACCCTGGGAAGGGACATTTACTGATATTATTATTACTACTTTTTAAGAATTAGGTTTTTATGAGCATGTGTCATATCGGATTAATGCATAAAAATTGGTTTTTAGCTCTTCAGGATATTTGAGTCTGGCGTTCTAAATATTAAGTACAATTCTATTGATGTCCATGTTTATAATAGTTGAAGTACAGGGGTTAGACATTGGTGAAGCCAAGAGCGACTTTATGTTATTACCATTGTTTTTCCTTGGTGTCAAAATTTTAACTAGTTTGCATTGCATCAATGTTTTGTGCATGGTCTCTTTCTCTGCGTAATTAAATTGTTTGATACAGATTGCATTGCATAATCTTTGAATGAAGATGAAATTAATCCCAATGTCGTAGTAACTCGTGATAGATTGTTTACCCCATACTTTTAAACAGATTTTGCAGAATCAGCTCCAGCTTCTGCAGAAGACAAATGTTGACAAAGGTGTAGATGAGGGCTCATTATCAGATAGCAGAGGCAAGCACATCGCTTCCTCTTCATCTGTATCTGATCATGGTTGTCATGAGGAGATTCAAGACAGCAAAGCATAATGTCGTTGTTTGTTTCTGGATATACCATTAGGAGACTGCCAAATGTAGATATAGGAAAAGGAAAATACAGAAATCACAGCATTGCTTATTTGCTTCTATGTGACATCAATTTGAATGCTGTATTCTGTTCTTCGTGAAATATTAATCTTGTGAATGCATAGTGCCCCTTAATAATTTATTTTGGCTTTTTTCAAACAAATGTAGAATGCGTGCTTTTATTAGCTTTTAAAAATTTATTCGCCTTTTGATCATAAATATCCTTAACATGATGACTGGTTGATTATAATTTTCTGAGTGTGGCTGCTTTTTGGAAATTTTGGAGAGAGTCGAAAAATGAGGTGTCCATATCTATTTGCATAGCCTTCTCAATTCGTAACCCAGTCTCTAATCCTTACATTTTCGAAAGTAGATTGGTAAATCAATGAGTTTTTTTCATGTAGCCTATTTCTTTGACGACCCAAAGTTAGCTAATTAAAAGTTGGACTTTTAATTAATTGAACATGTATTTAACCCTTGGGAATTATCCAATAAAAATCATTAGGCATCAATTTGTTTGTAATCATAAAAAAGGATTAGCAAGTTGTGCTGTGAAATGTTATGCAGTTGCAGTGTGAAACTTTTGTTTCTCACAAACTTGGGTTACCCATTAATTCGCTTGTTTTATGACCATTTTTTTTCCTCAATGCGCATTGAAGTAACAAAATTCTAAAGAAATTTGTCCAATTACTGGAAAATCCACTAGCATTTTCATTTTCACCTAATTTTTATGTTAGTTCTTGTGCATTTTACATCTAATGTTCTGGACATGTCTTTCTGTTCTAAATGTTATTTCCATTTTTAGTAATTTCTCTATTAAATATGTTATAATTAGTAGCAAAAAGAAAAAAATGGTAATAGCATTATAATTATAGCAAGTTTTTTTTAACCTCGTGTAAACCAGGTATGTTGCAATTGGATCGAAATTGGCCCAAGGTATCAAATAGAAAACTCTCTCTCTCTCTTGAAAAATCATTAGGATGCACTTCAGTTAAGAGAAAAGTTATTCACACCACCAATGGAGATAAAAAAAATTCACAAATTTTAGAAAAAAAAGAAATCTACGAAAGAAGGAAGCACTAGATTTAGACCCGCGCGTTGCGCGGGGCTGTCACAGATTTTTTAAATTATATTTAATAAAAAGGGACCTCATGCTATAATGATCCCCTGTACATCCATCATATGACATCCTTAATGTAATTGCTACTAGTTATAGGAGTATTGGATATTGGTCTAATTATTCTGGGCTCTCTATAATTACTTATGAGAAACTTTATAGAAAGCTTGCCAACTATTCAATTTCAAACCAACATCTATATTGTCATATGGCCTAGAAATACAAACAGAAAAGCCTCGTGGATGGGTTTTCCCAAATAATGGAAGGTTACTCAGAATTGAGATTCCCAACATAGTTATCGGGCCATTGTTTCACAAATAAATGGCACCAATGTAGTTCAAGGATATTGCATAGATGTATTCTTGGCTTCCATATAGGTTCATTCTGTTTGGAGATAGACATAAGAACCCAAGCTACTATGATCTTTTCAATATGATTATTTACTATGTGAGCAACTCTCACATAAATTACAATCCTTTTGCTATAAATATGATAATTATCTTGCTTTTATTGATTGTATTGCATTTGCATCTTGAATTTTTTTATGTTGCTTAGGTGACATTGCAATTGTCATTGACCGATCAAAGATTGTGCATTTTACTCAACCATATATAAAGTCAGGGCTAGTTGTGGTTGCTCCAGTAAAAAAATTGAAGTCAAGTGCTTGGGCTTTCTTGTGACCATTTACTCCACTGATGTAGGGTGTCACTGCACTTGTTTTCCTTATTGTTAGATCAATTGCGTGGATTCTTGAACATAGAACATATGATGAGTTTCGAGGAACTCCAAAGAAACAGATAGTCACAATTCTTTGGTAAGTACTTTTCTTATTATTGTATTGTACATTTGTAGTCATCAGCCAGTAATTCTTTACCGCAATACCAAAAAAAAAAAAAAACGTGTAGTCAATGTCAGAGATGGAAAATACTTGCTTCCCAACACATTGACCTAGAAAACACAACACTTAAGTTTAATTTAAAGTCTTTTAGTATGTTAAATTCTCTGGAATATATGAAAACATTGTTATTGACTTGAATCAATAATAAAAAGATCCATAAGTGGTTATTTGAGCTGATATCAAATCAACAGATGAACTGTCAAATTGGTTTGGCCATTTTAAGTATGCTTGCTTCTACTGAAAGTGTTTACATTCATTCTCTTATTTACATTCATTCTCTTACATTTCTTTAGTTATTACTAGCTAATTATTTCTCTACTACTGGATTGGTGTTCTACTATAATCTTATTGTTTCAACATCAAGCCATCTCATCTGATTATTAAATGCACCTTTTAAGGGTTAAATTCAAGATAATACCAAATGGGCAAAATGTTAGATATTCTAAGACCCAAAAAGTGTCGTGGGATGTAAAACTATTCAAGAAAACTTGTCCACTATATTCTTTCTGCAACACAATTAATTACTTATGGTAGAACCTGTTTTACTTTCAATCTCATTATCCATCTAGATGATATCAAGTCAATTTTGCTTCTTTTCTGATCTGACTGGTAGCTTGTGTACAATGCTTGACATAACTCTTCATCTTCCTTATGCTGATACACAATGTAATTACAACCTTAAATTCACATTCATGTTGACTAATGGCTAATGACTAAAGACCAGGGAAAAATTTTAACTTGTTATTGATAATCACCAAATTTTGTTGTGCAAGCATCAACTAATGGCACTACATCCGATTCATCGAGTATCGTTGCCTTCAGAAATATCTCAAACAACTGCGCCAACTGCCTTTTGACACTACCCACATTATCTTCATCTTTGATCCAAACATATAAACTAAGATCATCATCTTATTATTATTATAAAGAACAACTGAGGATGTTATGGGATGCCAACCCATCTTATCATGCATGATTCTTGCCCAAAAAAGTTGCAAAAGGGAAGTAAACCACTTTTGAAAATAAATAGATAATTTACTTGGTAGTGGAAGCTGGATTAACTTAGAACTGCCATGGTCGATATGGATTATGTCTTAGTGGTTGCTAAAGCAAGTCTCCTAGATGCAACCTTCAGTACATCTATTTACAGTACAATAACATTCCAGCAAAACTGTCTCTTGTTAGTGATGCATGACTGAATGAGATAAGCAATTAGGGCCAAAGTAATTTACTCAAAAATTAAAAAAAAAACCCTTGAAATAATGTTCAAAATATTCATGATTGAAAATATAACTTTTCTACTGTTATCACACAAAACAGACCCTTTTAATATCAAAATGAAACTTGACTAAGAAAACAATAACTTTCATAACCTATATATATATATATATATAGTATTCCAATAGAATTCTAATTCTATAATAATTACCTTTAAAAAATGACCTAAAATAAGATAATAAAATACATAAAAATAATCATTACAAAAATCACATAAAAAGTCATCAACAAAAATCAATTATGTAATTTTACTATCCCTTTTTGCCCCGCACCAGTTAGAATTCTTAAAAAGAGATAGAGAAAAAAAAAGGACATTTCCAGCACTACAATGTAGCAATAAGGCAGACTGAAAGCATCAAATAAGGCAATCCTGTAAATGGCAATTTTGCTCCCTCCAAGAACTCAACTATGAAGAAAAAGGCACAAACATTGAAATAGAATTTGTTTTTGTTTTTTTAAATAGGACATAACACTGAAGCAAGGAGAATAAGAGATTAAGAGAGTGAAGGCAGAAGCTTAGCTGACTAATGGATGGTAGGGAAGGAGGCGAGGGAAAGTGAGAAAACCAATTGAGGGAGAGAAAATGAGATGGCAAAAACGGTGCAGTCACATTCATATCTCCTCCTCTTGTTCCTATTTGATGAATCTCTATCTCTATCTTAATCCCTATCCCTCTTAACCCTTAACCTCACGGTTTCTTGCAACTCCACCTGCCCTTCCTCTGTAATCTTGAAAATAAATGTAAATCAGATGAAACACACACCGTGGAGCAATCACCATCGTCTCAATCATGCATTCCTTCATTCCTACCCATTGGCTTCCCTTCTCCACAGTGGGTTGTGCCGAGAAATGGACTCTTCTCATCTCACCCATTGTTGTTGAATGAGCATTAGAGGAAATCAATGGTACTGAGTAATAATGAGCATTCAAGCCGCAATTGATCATTCATTTCAGTAACCGAAAATCAAGCAAGAAGGAAGAGGAAGAGGAGTTAGGCAGGTGACTTTTTGGATGAGAAGGGGACCAAGAGGTGAATGGTGAGTTGGCAAGGGGACTGTCTGTTGGGAGGAGAAGGAAGGGAGGCTGGAGATATGCTAAGGTGTCAAAAAGTTTAGCATAGGAATGATCTGACGTGGAGAATTATGAGAGTTCAACTTTGCTGATTTGGCTTTCATACAGCCCTTGAGCCTGTTTTTATGTATTATAAATAAATAGATTCTAACACCGCTACATTAAAATATTCAGCAGTGACATTTACACTTACAAAGTGAATATGGCAAATAAATGGGGCTTTTAGGGACAGCACAACAACTTGGTACAACGTACTCAGGTGATGTGGTGCAACGTTAACTGTATATTTCATCAGTGTTTAATTAACTGCAGCCATCAATAATATTTAACAGGTTACCAGCATAAGTGACGCCATGAAGAGACACCATTGAAATGGATTTTTGACTGTATCAATGTTTTTTTTTTTGAACTCGTTTTGAAATATATTATTAATATACTATTTTTTTTCTTGTAATGTTTTTAACATTTCATGTAGGATATGCCAAACGCTTTGATGCATCAACGTAGAATGCGTCAATACATTAGGCGCATCCACAAATGCATTTGACATTTTCTACATGGAATATTCCAAACGCGTTTGCGCATCCACGTAAGACCCTTATTTATCCCTTCCCCTTTCTCATCATATCCCTTACCCACTATCGTATTCCTATCCACCACAGGTAGTATCTTCTTCTGAGCTATCCCAAAGACCATCACAGTGAGTTGTATAGACCCTTCTCATTGATACTATATTTTACTTATTGTTGTTTGTCATCTTTAAAATTATTTTTATTGGATCACATATTTGTTACATTTTATGATTTATTTTCATTTAAATTGAGTAGCATTAATACTAAGCATGCAAATGTTTATATCTCGTTATATTTAATATTATGCATTACATTTAACAACATATAATTACAACACAATATTATATGATATTCTAAGTAATCACAGTACATAACCTACATCCTCATAACTATTGACACACAGACAAATCCAATTAAAACCAAAGTTTCAATAAGCAAATTAAAATACATCTCCTCTTTCTCCTTGCTCTCTAATAGAAGTTGATGCATCATTGTCATTTCGATATCCTTTATTCTCAGTTCCACTTCAATCTCCTCCCTTTCTATTCCCTCACATTTTCCCTTCAAATATGAGAATTCAGGTGTTCCATGATCAACCATAGGAGGGTCAACCTAGTCAAAATAATTGCATCCCTAATTATACACATTTACACAATTATGAGTGATAAAGTCATTAAATATAATAATAGGAAAGAGATAACAAAAACACTTACCATATTTTCATTTGGGCACTTGAAATACCTCATTCTTGAGTTTCTTTCGGACCAGGAAGTCTTTATCACTATCATAGTTCCACAGAAACAAAACTTTCCTCCAACATTGCATAAGTCACTAGATTGAGATTGAGAAGTCATGAAAGTTCAGCTCAAGCAATTTTTGAAAATGGTGAAGTGTGTTATGTCTAAGAGATAGAAGAGGAAATAGGGGTCCTATATGAATGCGTCAACGTGTTGGTGCATCCTATTGTGTTGACGTATCCTATGTAGATGCATCAATGCGTTTAAAGTTTCCTACATAGAATACTCCAAACGCGGTGGCACATCTATGTAGGATTCACTTAGTGTGTTGACATATCTTACGTGGAATGTGTAAAAAGAATCTTACGTGTCAAAAATAATAGTATATTAGTAATATATTTCAAAACAACGGTATTTCTATAATAAGTTTCAAGAACAACATTAGCACGGTGAAAAAGTCCATTGAAACTTGTTATTGGTTTTCAAACTTCCCCATAAGAGAATAATAATTAAACGTTGAAAGTTGAAACTCACTTAAAAGTAAGAAAACATAGTAGGTGAATGTGTTGAATTTGAAAATTAAAAAAAAATTATAGTAAAATTCGGTACTATTTAGTCACTTATAAAAGAATATATTAAGTAAAATATACATGAAACTATAACTATCAATAAGAAAGGAAAATCTTTGGCAATTTTTATTTTATCAAGCAAAGGAAAAGAAAAAAAATAAATACTTATTTTAGTTCTTCAAATATACAAGTGACATCATTTTAGTCCTCTAATAATTGTGTGACATTAAATTGGTCATTGGTCCTTTAGAAGACCATTTTATGTTATTGAAGGATTAATTTGATGTCAAAAAAAACATTAAAGGACCAATTTGATGTCAAAAAGTAACATTAAATGACAAATTTGATGTCACCAATTATTGGAGGACTAATCTGATGTCATTTGTATCTTTAAAGAACCAAAATAGATGTTTATTCAAAAAAAAATCTATATTCATCTCTTTTGATGTTAGTGCTTATTACACACGATACCTTTTTTGTTTGACTCCAACCTCCCTTAATTTATGTATTGTTATGCCAGCATGCATTGTAGCTAACGTCCGTTTAAAAATAAACGGTTAATGCATATGTTTTTATACGAAATGATATTTTTGTCTCTATTATTAAAATAGTAGAGAAAATTATACGCATCTCTTTTAATGTTAGCGCTTATTACATACGAAACTCATCTTTTTTGATACGTGACTTCCTATTATTTTTCTTGGCAAGGAACCATCAATTATTCCACTTTAGACTCTCATTATTTCATAGGTCCCATAATTTTATAATAATATATTAATTAAGTTTATTAAAAATATAAAAATCTAGATAATTAATAAAATGTCTACATATTCTCTCTTCCTTAATTAATTGTCTAATAAATTTATATTTTCTCTCACTTCTCACATTTCTATTAATTCTTAACATTATTTCTAAAATTTATATTAAAAAAATGCAAAAGTGAAGATAATTAATAAAAGATCAACATATCTTTTCACTTGTTAAGTACTAGTAAATCTCTATATTTTTATCACTTTACAACAAAAATAAGTTTTTTAAAATTAAAATTAATAAAATTTTGTGTAAGAATAACAATGTATGGAGTTTTTCAAAATTAAAATATATAAAATTTTGTTTAAGGATAACAATGTCTCAATAAAGATTAAATATAGTTGACAAACTAAGTTCCATTTGCATATGGCGGGAAATTTACTTATATTGCAAGGTTCTAAACTCATTGAAAGCATTTTGTGGCTAAGGCCAAGCCGACTCAAAAATAAATTGTTGTAAGGTTTGAGATGATAATTGCTTGCAGAGAAGCTTAAGAATGTAGGTATTTGATTTCTTACAAGAAGCACAAGAAAAAAAAATTTGGGATTAAAATAATTTCAGGGGGAAAAATAAACTTTTGCTGTAAGGTTTGAAAAATGGCCTGAAAATGAAAGAGAAAAGAAAATATATTTTTTTTTGTTGAGAGTAAATGTGATATTTCATAAATTTTTTAAATATCATTAACTTCTCTTTGAATAAAGGGAGGTCAGTGTCATGTCTAAAACAAGAAGGGTGTCGTGTGTAATAAGTGTTAACCTCAAAGGAGGTGGATGTAATTTTTCTATAAGGATAAACATGATATTTCCTAATTTTTTAAACATTGTTTACTTCCATTTGAATTAAGGGAGGCCGGTCTCAAACAATAAAGGTGTCATGTGTAATAAGTGTTAGCCTCAGGAGAGGTAAGTGTAATTTTTCCTAAAAAAAACAGTGATGTGTTGGAAGCATGTAAACAAGCAATTTCATTATAGCAACAGGAATTATAACAAGTAAGCCAGCTTGCACGCACGTCAGCTACAAGTTTGGTCAATGGTAGAAGGGCCAAGGACAATGTTGTTAAAATTGGTCTGGACAGTGAGCTAGAAAAGCTTGCGATTTAGTTTCAACCGGTTTAACCGTTTGATTAAATCGGATGATGTCATAATTACGTATTATATATATATAATTCATAATATACATTACTAATAATAAAATGTATAATATGGCTTTGGGATCTCAACTCTTAAGTCTCATATCACTCTCAGTTAAATAATTAAATGATTGAGTAATTAAAAATAATAATAATCAGTTTACATAAAACCAATCGATTTATCAGTTATGCCTAATTTTGACCGACTTAATCTGATCCGATTATGAATTTAGTTATGATAATAAATCATAACCGGATAAAGGATCAGTTTACAACCTAACTAACCAATCTGATCCAATCCAGACATCATTGGTGAAGGGTGCTCATTAGCTGAGTTGTGATGCACGTACCTTAGAATTCCACTGAAATACATGCATTTTCCATATCCACGTACCTTAGAATCCCACTGAAATACATGCATTTTCCATAGCCAATTATTGTTTGGGAAGTATATAATAAACTAAGAAAAATAAAAGAGTAGAGTAGAGTCATGCGCACGTTTGCCACAAACTCTTGTGGATCGAGTTGTGTCACACCACATGGCCTATCAGACTGTATTGGTCAAAGCACGTGATGTTCAGCTACCCTCCAAACTCCCCTTACATGCATATAAAAGCCCCTCCTCCCTGTCCCTGTAGCTCACCATCACCTCTCTTCTCTTCTCCTTCTCTTCTCCTCGTATTGCAACTAGCTCCAATACTTTACAATCTCAATATATTTACTTAGAAGCTTAATTTGACAGAAGAAGGAAAGATGGTGAGCGTAGATGAGATCCGCAAGGCTCAAAGGGCAGAAGGCCCTGCCACCATCATGGCCATAGGCACTGCAACTCCACCAAATTGTGTTGATCAAAGCACTTATCCTGATTACTACTTCAGAATCACAAAAAGTGAGCACAAGACCGAGCTCAAAGAGAAATTCAAGCGCATGTGTAAGTACTCTCTCCTTTTTCCTCTTAAATTTTAATTTATTTCTCTACTTTTTTTCCTGTTTGGGCTAGCACATTTTCTTGATTGTGAAATGAACTGGCAGAGATTTTTTTTGTTTGGGGTTTATTTTAAGATTGATGTATACAAGAAAAGTTACAGAAATATCTAAATAAACTACCGTTTGTGGAATTGGTTATGGTTTTTATATTTTTGGGTGATAAAGTTAAGGCTAGGAAAATATCAATCACCCTAGAAAAGGAAACCGAAAGCAAAAGACCAAAATCCATAGGCAGTAGATAGAAGTTATAGCAACTGAATGTTTTAATTATTTATTGTAATATTGTAAAAATGTTCAAGTATCTTTTCAGTCTTCTAGAAAAATAAAATATAGAATACCACAACTAGTTTCTAAAACTAAAAGCATTAGGAGTGTGTTTAGGTAGGCTATTTTTTCTTTCTAAATAAAGTACTTTTTGTTAAAAAAAAACACTTCTATAAATTTTTATGTATGTTTGGATAAAGCTTTTAAAAAAATAGAAGTTAAAAAAAAGCTCAATTACTACTTTTTTAAGAATGAGAAGTGGTTTTTAATATAATTTTTAATAAAAATATCATTTGTGTTTATTAAAAATTATATATCTTGTTCTTTCTCCTTTATAAACTCTACTTCTTTTATTCTGGATGTCCTATATTTTTAATAATTTTGATATAAAAATTATTTTTTATTCTTTTTTATTCAAACAAACTTACAAGTTCTTATATTATTTAAAAGTACTTCATAAACATTATATTTAAATATAAAATAACTTTAAAAAAAAACTCTACTAAAAGAGATTTATAAAAAAAATTATTTTTTATAAATTTATCCAAACGAACTCTAAATACTTTAAAAATGCCTATAAAAAAGTAGCAAGATTTTAAGAAATAGTTTTTACAATTCGCTAAAGATTAGTACTTATGAACTATGATATGTAGAAGTTACTTTCAGAAGTGCAATTAGTCAACTGGTGCAAATATTAAAAAAAAAAACTCAATATAAAAGAATCATTTTCATTATAAGACCAATTATGTAATTGATTCCAGGATTGTTTTGAATTCATGGTTTTGTCATTTCTTTGCAACCAATTTCAGTGAAAAGTCTATGATCAAGAAGTCTATGATCAAGAAGCGATACATGCATTTAACAGAAGAGATCTTAAAAGAGAACCCAAATGTTTGTGAGTATATGGCACCTTCTCTCTGGATGCTAGGCAAGACATAGTGGTTGTAGAGGTACCAAAATTGGGGAAAGAGGCTGCAACCAAGGCCATAAAAGAATGGGGCCAACCAAAATCCAAGATTACCCACTTAATCTTTTGCACCACAAGTGGTGTGGACATGCCTGGTGCTGATTACCAACTGACCAAACTCTAGGCCTTCGCCCATATGTGAAGCGATACATGATGTACCAACAAGGGTGCTTTGCAGGTGGCATGGTGCTTCGTTTGGCCAAAAACTTGGCTGAAAACAACAAAGGTGCTCGTGTACTAGTTGTTTGCTCAGAGATTACTGCAGTCACATTCCGTGGCCCTAGTGATACCCACCTAGATAGCCTTGTGGGGCAAGCATTGTTTGGAGATGGAGCAGCTGCACTCATTGTTGGTTCAGACCCAGTGCCAGAGATTGAGAAACCTTTGTTTGAACTAGTATGGACTGCACAAACAATCCTCCCAGATAGTGAAGGAGCTATTAATTTGCACCTTCGTGAAGTTGGGTTAACATTTCATCTCCTTAAAAATGTTCCTGAGCTCATCTCAAAGAACATTGAGAAAGCCTTGGTTGAAGCCTTCCAACCATTGGGAATCTCTGATTACAACTCAATCTATTGGATTGCACACCCTGGTGGACCAGCAATTCTAGACCAAGTTGAGCTTAAGTTGGGGTTGAAACCTGAAAAGATGAGGGCCTCTAGACATGTGCTTAGTGAATATGGTAACATGACAAGTGCATGTGTATTGTTTATCTTGGATGAAATTAGGAAGAAGTCAACTGAAGATGGGCTTAATACCACAGGTGAGGGGCTTGAATGGGGTGTGTTGTTCGCCTTTGCACCTGGGCTCACCGTTGATACTGTTTGTTCTCCACAGTGTGGCTATATAGGGTGCCCAATTATTATTTTTGATATTATTGTCTTTTCATATTATTTCATTTTTTAAGCTCATTTTTTGATTTGTTTATGTTAAAAATAAATTATGTGTCTAATAGCCTTATAAGCTATTGAACACATCGTTTTTTATTTCCTTTGTAATAAAAAATTATTTGTCAAACATATACATTAAGATAAATATGGGTAACTTGTTTCATTTTTTATTATAAGGTAGTGTGTATTTCTTAACTTTTTGATATTTGTATGCCATTTAAAAATAAATGATTAATAAATGTCACATAGTTTAAATCAATCTATAAATGCAATTAAAAATATAACTCTAACATACAAATAATACAAAAGATATCTAACATCTATCATATAACTAATTCTTTGCTTTCACATTGGGTAAGTTTTATGGTCGAACAATAATGTTAACACTTAACAGTGGACTACTGCTATATCCCAAGATTAACAATATTTACAATCATATATAAACATTATATCCTGGGATAAGATATAATTTCTCCCAAAAATATCATCACAAAAACAGTAGTGTTTTTCACCACGAACACTACTACAAACTCGAGCTATGCTTTTCTTTGTAAGAATACAGTCAAAAACTCTACGGTAATATTTTCCTACCAAAAACACCACTAAAAAACTCTTGTTTCTATAAATAAAAAAAAAAACAGAGTACACTAACTCTAAGAAAGCTCTTCAATGAGACAGTTGACTCTCTTTCGTTTGCTAGCCACAAACAACCTCACAATAGAGATTACAAATCAATCAAATAATGAGCTGCATTTTAAAAACTATTTTGAGTGGATATAACTTATAAGCACGTTGTACACAAAATGAAATCGTTTTGAGAAAAATTATGCAGAAAGACTAATTTAGCTCTGGTTCTCTATGGTTCCAACATTTCCAACCTTTAAAATGGTTTTTATATAGGCTCTTGAGGTTTAGATATCCTTTACAATAATTTTAGTAGCCGTTGAGAAGATTTCGCCAGCAATGGAGTATTTTTCCCAAGTCAATAAATAGGTAATCATGTCCTTCGAATTCTAGCACTTTGATTCTGTAATTTCCGATGAAAAACTCTTCCAAAAATACTCAAACGGTCATGCAATCAATTTGGGGTTACTCCTACACCTGCGCACACTATAAAATAAATCTTCAGCCATTTGTAACGTGTGGTGTGGCATCCCTCACCCTTAGTATTAGCTTTTCATCTCATTAAATTAATTAAATAGCATATGCTTATTTTATAGTCAATTGAGAGGGATTAAACGCAAATATCATAGCCAGGTCAACTAACCATCATCAATAACAAATGTAAATGTTTTTACCTACCCTCAACCTCAATTAGCACCCATGTTAATTTTACAATTATGCTTGCTTTGGGCTAAATTAAATACCAATTTACACATTTTTTTATTATTACATAAAAAGTATAATTTGGTAAATAACTTAGATCCCGTTTGAAGTGGTTGTAATTTTCTGTTTTTGATTTTAAAAGTTAAATTTGACAACGAAACGTGTTCAAATAAAATGAGGTTCAAATTGATTTTTTACTTAATTTTAAAAACAGTATTCTTCTAATGCATAAAACCATAAAAATAGATTTTGTGATTTTTGTTTCAATTTTCATCTTAAAATCATGTTCTCACTCTTGTGCCCATTCACCACCGCTCTTGTGCCCTTTCATGTCTGTCTCGTGCCCTTCACCATCCCCTTCATCATCCTTATTTGTCCCTTCTAAGGCATTAGTGCTGCTCCTTTTACAAAGGCAGTAAAGATGCTGAAAGAAAACCCTATCGTGGTATTTGGTACACTGATTATTTTTTCATTCTTATGAATCTTTATATAGGAATGTTGGATTCTCATATTTGATACACGTTTTGAAAAAACATTCTCATCCAAGAATGATTCCCGAGAATGATTTTTGCTCAATATTCCCACACTTTTATTCCCATGGGGGAGGTGGGTTTGCAACATTTCCATAGCATCGGAATATTTTTGTCATGTGAAATGTCCAAAATACCTACCATTCTATCATCATGCCATCAACCAACCATCTCCACGTCATTGTTGGCGACCGTCATCCACCACCACCAACCACTGTTTTGTGACGGCCAATTACTAGAATTCGGTCACCCTCGTCACCGCTGGCAGTTAATAGTGTCGGCGACTTCGACCACCGTGCTGGTTACTAAAATCTAGTCACCCTTATCGTTGCTAGCGATTGACGGTGACCTCGACCGTCGCACCAGTCATTAGAATTCGATCACCTATGTCATCGCCTGCAGTTGACAACTAGTCATTAGAATCTGGCTACCCTTGTCAGACGATGGCCGACGACTTCGACCTATGACTGGCCATCAGAATCCGGCCACCCGCCGCTGTCAATAATTGACAGTCACTAACTTAGACCACCATTGGCCCGTTAGCAGTTTGAGTCATTCCCAAGAATGTTTTTGGTTAACAAAACATAGTAATAATCATTCCGAAGAATACCATTCTTGGGAATATCATTCCTGAAATATCATTTTTGGGAATATCATTCCTGAACTACCATTCTTTGGAATATCATTCCTGGAATATTCGTGGCGTTTGGTACACGGATTATTTTTTCATTTCTGGGAATCTTTACATGGGAATGTTGGATTCCCATGTTTGGTACAAGTTTTGAAAAAACATTCCCATCCAATAATGATTATCGGGAATGATTTTTGCTCAATATTCCCACACTTTCATTCCCATGGGGGGAGGTGAGTTTGCAACATTCCCATGACATGAGAATATTTTTATCATGTGAAATGTCAAAAATACTTACCCTTCTATCATCATGCCATCAACCAACCATCTCTACGTCATTGTTGGCGACCATCATCCACCACCACCGACCACCGTCCGTGGCGGTCATTTACCAGAATCCAGCCACCCTTGTTGCGCGCTGACAATTGATAGTGCCGGTGATTCCAACCACTATGCCGGTTACTGAAATTCGGCCACCCTTGTCGCCGCTAGCGATTGACAGTGACTTGATCGGCGCGTCAGTCATTGGAATCTGACCACCTATGCCACTGCCTGCAGTTGACGACTAGTCATTGGAATCTAGCTACCCTTATCGGACGATGGCCGGCGACTTTGGCCTGTCGCCAGCCACCGGAATCCAGCCACCCGCCGCAGTTGGTAATTGACAGTCATTAACTTAAACCACCATTGGCCCGCCAGCAGTTGGAGTTATTCCCAGGAATGTTTTTGGTTAACCAAACATAGTAATAATCATTCCTGAGAATATCATTTCTGGGAATATCATTCCTGGGAATACCATTCCTGGGAATATCATTCCTGGGAATGATATTCCTGAGAATGTTTTTTCAAAACTTGAACCAAACGCCCCAATCATTCCTTGGAATATTATTCCAATGAATGTTTTTTTAAAACTTGAACCAAATGCCTCATATATGGAGGGACATGTTTTTGGCATTATCAAATGAGCAGAAGAAAGATATTATTCTCGATCTCTAAAAATTTATGTTTATATTTGGATTAAGATATGAATATTATTTTTATTATTATTGTTATTATCGTGGCTGATCTTACTACTTATGATTATCATTTTTATTATTTTTATATTTTTATAATATTTATTTTTGTTATCAAAATTTATATTATTTTTTTTAAATTTTTTAAGTATTTTTTTTCAAACTTAATTATTTTATTGTCATTTTTAATTATTTTTATATGTCAATTTTTTTATATTAAATGAATTCACAATGAAGTAAGATGAAAAAAAAAATTTAACTAAAAAAAACAAACAAACAAAAAAAATTTGAAACTCAAAACCCAAATTTAAAACTAAATTTAAAATTTAAAACTTTGAAAACATAAAACCAAATAACACTATATAATAACGTTCTTAGTAAACAAGGGCAAATAAGTGCGTAAGATTATTCTGCCCTACCTCGACGCTTTCTTTATTCTGCTTCGGTTTCTCTCTCTCTCTCTCTCTTGCTCTGGTGGTGGTTTTGGCTGCGGAGCTGGTTACGCTATAACTCTCTTACTTACTGTGCGCAAAAGAAGATTCCAACGCTACGAATCAGTTGGTTTGAATAGTGATAGGCTAAAATGGGAAGCCTGACGGAGGATCGGAAAGTCCCGAAGCTTCCGGTGGAAGGGAAGCGCAACATCCTTATCACCAGTGCCTTGCCTTACGTCAACAACGTACCTCATCTCGGCAACATCATTGGATGTCAGTTCTCTTCTTCTTCTTCTTTTTTCTCTCAACATCATTGGTTCCTCAGAATTCGCTTGAAAATGAAATTGATTTGATGTCTTTGATTGAAATTTCTTTTGCGATGAGTTATAAGATGTCAAGTTAATTTCTAGTATCTAATATGGATTGGAGGTTGCATTATATTATGCATGCTTTTGGAATAATTGAATATATATATATATATATATATATGTATTGGTTTGATTTTTGACTAGGCGTGTTGAGCGCTGATGTGTTCGCAAGATACTGTCGCCTTCGGGGCTATAATGCTATCTACATCTGCGGTACTGATGAGTACGGGACAGCTACTGAGACTAAAGCCATGGAAGAGAACTGCTCCCCCAAAGAGATTTGTGACAAGTAATTTTTTATTTAATCCAAGTTACATAGGATTGCTAACTTACTATAAGTTATTCTGTTCACTATTTATTTGGAGAGGTTTTTTTGTGTATTTGTAGATATCATGCTATTCATAAGGAGGTCTACAATTGGTTCAATATAAGTTTTGATGAATTTGGGCGGACATCGTCCCCTCAGCAAACTGAAGTTTGCCAAGCAATTTTTAAAAAGTTATTTGATAACAACTGGCTGTCAGAGAACTCAATGCAGCAGGTATTGAGTTATCTCTTATTTCTTTGGCTAAAGTGTATTTATTTAATTGTTTTATTGGTTTTTGTTGGTGTCATTCCTCTCTCTTGTTTGACTGAATATTGAATGGTTATTTCCTGATGTCAAGATTTTTCAAGGATGTGTTTATTACACTTTGCTTTACTTAAATGCCTATATATTTCAGCTTTACTGCGATACATGCAAAAGGTTCTTAGCTGATCGGCTCGTGGAGGGTACCTGCCCAACTCAAGGGTGCGAGTATGATTCTGCTCGAGGAGACCAATGCGAGAAGTGTGGGAAGCTTCTAAATCCAACAGAGTTGAAAAATCCCAGGTGCAAGGTACAACTCTCCCCCGGTTCTAATTTTTCACCTTAGGTTTTGCCAACTGATTGTGTAACCAATTTGTGGGACCTTTTCTTGTGCTGTATGCGTGAACTGATTTCTGAATTGAAATTTTTAGTAGCTTTGGTTTTCATTGCACAACCCTGTTTCATACTTGCATTGGGTTTCCTTCTTTGGTTCGTCTTTCTAATTTTTTTTTCTTTTAATCGCAGTTTCTGAATCACACATTTTAATTTACTTGTCATGTTCTAGTACAATTTATAGTTGTTGGAGTAGATGAAAGTCAAGAGAACATTTTAGGTGAGATTTTTTCACATCTGTAACAGGTTTGTCAAAAAACTCCACATATCCGTGATACGGACCACTTGTTTCTTGAACTCCCTCTATTGAAAGATAGATTGGAGAAATACATCAACGAGACGTCAGTTGTAGGATTATGGAGTCAAAATGCTATCCAAACAACAAATTCATGGCTTAAAGAAGGATTAAAGCCACGTTGTATTACCAGGGATCTGAAGTGGGGTGTTTCTGTTCCACATGAAAAGTACAGTGACAAGGTTAGTTTTTCTATTGGGTCTTTCAAAATGTTAGTTGTTTTTCACTCATGAATTTTATAAATTATATTCTTAAAATTGGAAGGTTTTCTATGTTTGGTTTGATGCACCTATTGGATATGTCTCAATCACTTCATGCTACACACCTGATTGGGAGAAATGGTGGAAAAACCCGGAGAATGTGGAGTTGTATCAGTTTATGGGCAAGGATAATGTTCCATTCCACACTGTAAGTTATTCTATACATAGAATTTGAGGATTTTATATGCTTTTATGTGCGCTTAGGTTTACCTGTGATTATGCATGTCAATACCTTATTTTCTATCCTTTTTGCTCACTGTTATTCCCAGCTGTGTTAAAAGTTTCATCTGTTAATTTCAGTTAGTTTTTGGAAACAATTTTATATGCTAGTTCTGCAAAATTGTTTACTTATAGTTCTACATATTTCATGCATTATCATTTTTCATTTTTACATTTTTTTGGACTATTATACTTTCACAAGCCTACAGATCTCTTTGTTACTTTTCTCCTCCTTGTTTTTGTATGAAAATTGCTACAAAATCTGATATGAATAATGTTCGTACATTTTTCATATTATTTTCAAATATTTTGGCTTCTGCCACACTACCAGCCAGTTTCTTACCATGCTGCCTTCCCCAGCCACTTTCACATTTTATATCATTACCATCTATCATTATACTGTAAGCAAGTTGCTCTTGCCACTTATGGAATTACCGTGCTCCTTTTTCTGCTGCAACCTTTATTATGTCAGTACCATTGCGGCTGCAAATTTGGCATTATTTCCACTAAAAACAGAGCAATATCTTAATTACTAAAAAAATATTCAACTCTCTTATATAAATGTTCAACATATTACCGTTATATTCAATGTTTGATTTGTGTCAAGTTGGAACCATTCTGACCTAAGTCATGAGGTTTCTTTACTTGGGGAACTCTTTCTGCTTGCCATGTTGTTAAGTATACTGTAAATTTTGATGAGCCTGTGGTCCATCCCCATGCTCTTGCTACTCAATTTGACACCTGTTGCTTTGCCCCTATATTTATGCCAATGGATCTCTACAATGTTAAGAATCTTGGTGCAGCAGCTATTTGCTGAATAAAGTTTTAAAACAAAAACAATGAGAACTAGCCTTTTATTGCATGCTAGAATGAGTTGTATTTTAGAATGATTGGGGAAATAGTTCTTTGGCATCTGATGGAATTTATTTGTCAGGTGATGTTTCCGTCTACTCTACTTGGAACTGGTGAAAATTGGACTTTAATGAAGACTATTAGTGTTACCGAATACTTGAATTATGAAGCAGGTTAGTAATCTGTCTTCCAATGGTTTGTTGGTAAATATGCATATTGACAGATAGCTTCCCTTCAATAGAAGTGTTAATGATTCTCATTTGAAACATTTTGAAGTAACTGAATTTTACTTCAAATGACTTTTAGGAAAGTTTTCTAAAAGCAAAGGCATTGGGGTATTTGGTAATGATGCGAAAGATACTAATATTCCAGTTGAAGTATGGAGATATTACTTGCTCACGAATAGGCCTGAGGTAATTCTATTTTAAGCATTCTTTACTAATACTAGATTACTAACTTATCTATCTCAAGAAACATAAATGGATTTTCTATTCTCTCTCCCTTTATCAAGTACTTTTAATGTGATTGTGCAATGTAGGTATCGGATACGTTATTTACATGGCCTGACTTGCAAGCAAAATTAAATAGTGAGTTGCTGAATAATTTGGGCAACTTCATCAACCGAGTTTTGAGTTTTGTTGCCAAACCTGCAGGTTGGTTTAATTCTTTGGTCATTTGTCTCTTGAAGTGTCTTCTGATTAGCTACTACAAATCCTTAGAAATTACAGGCATGAGGACTATGAGTATATATCTTGGACTATTAACAAATAGTTGTCATTTATCACAGTATTTGGGAAGTCAAAGGATCTGTACCTATTGCTTTCTTCATTATTCCGGCTGTGTATTAAAGTTACTTCTTTTGCTGCTTCTTCCTGTTCGTTTAATGCATTCTGGATTATCAACTAAGTACAGGGTTTTTTTTTTGTATTTTGTTCTAAAATGTGCTGATAAATAAGCATAACTTCCATTATTTTATAAAAAAAATTAATAGTTCATCTGATTCCATTAATACTCTTTTCTATTACTATTTACCCTTCAGTTTTGAGAACATTCTTTTGCTTCTGTAGCAAAGAATGTTGTGTTTTGTCCCTTTTGGCTTTTGTAGTAATATTTATTACTAACTTCGTCTTATAAAGGTCAAGGATATGCTTCCATTATTCCCACTGTTCCTGATGATGTAAGTGGTGACTCCCATGATCCGACCAAAAAATTGGCTGATAAAGTTGCTGCATATCTGGATCAATACATAGAAGCAATGGAGAAGGTTGCTAATCCCCTTTTGAAATAACATAATATTTTAATCACTAGAGTGCACTGTCTTTTTTCTTTTAATCTCATTATTATCACAGTACAATGACACTTCTTTTTGTAATATGTAAAGGTTAAACTAAAGCAAGGATTGAAAATTGCAATGAGCATATCCAGCGAGGGGAATGGATATCTGCAGGTAACTTTGTAATTGTTATATTCTCTGTTCTTAATTCTTTTTCCCCCTTCTGCATGCATTTTTAATACTAAGTTGATGTTAAATGGCTGTGTAACCTGTTCCTGGACTTTTTTTGTAATTAACTTTGTAGGAAACTGAATTCTGGCGCCTTTACAAGGAAAACCAACCTCTCTGCTCCCTTGTTATGAAAACTGCAGTTGGGATTGTATATCTTCTTGCATGCTTATTGGAACCTTTTATGCCATCTTTCACTCTTGAGGTAAATAAACTTTCTGTTAGGCCAGCAGTTACAGGGGTATAAAAGGGAATGTGCCTTGTAACCAACTGCCCACTTGGCAGCTGGACTGTTGGGAGGGTGCGTGACATGAGGGAGGGCTGTTAGTGAGCAACAATATAAAGAAGGAAGGATGGGAAGGGTGGGGGCAGGAAATTACTGGGTGAGGAAAGGTTTGGAGCGGGAGAGACCAAGCCTCTCGAAAGCTTTGGCTATCTTTTCTATTTCGTTCTTTTTTCTGTTTCTGTTGTAATTTCCAGAGAATTATCCTCTGGTGCAAGGAGCTTGGCTCCATTTTTTTTATCAGTAAACAAGGTTCCTATCAACTTCCCTGTATATTTGTATCGCACTTTTGTTGGTATTTTGTTTTAATTTTGATTACTTATTCCAAGACATTCTGGGTTTTCTGTTTTCTGGCATTGCAGGTATTTAAGCAGCTTAATTTGTCCCCGGAAATTCATGTTTCACTTAGTGACGAAAAAGGAGATGTTGATAGGGTAAAAAGACCTTGGGAGATCATAAGTGCTGGTCATAAAATTGGGACACCCCTGCCATTGTTCAGGGACCTGGTATGACCTGCTTTCTGTGAATTAGGAAAGAGATTCAAGTTGTGCTTTTGCTTTAGAGTCATTGATGTATTCAAAGTTGTTGACCAGAAAGATGAAGAAGTGGAGTTCTACAGGAAGAAGTTTGCAGGGAGTCAAGCTGATAGGATTGTGCGTGCAGAGGCTGAAGCTGAAAAGGTTGCTGAGCTACTGAAGAAAACAAAAGTTTCAGGTTTTTTTTTTTCTTTCCTAATGGTAGAAGAGTTATGATTTTTGGAAAGAAGGAAAACAAATATAGAGGATGAGATATTATCATATTATTTTCAGGAAACATGAAAATGGAGAAGAAAAGGGGGAAAAAGTATATCAAAACTGTAATGCCTTAAGAGTTTCTCTAAATATCCCAAATAGGGACTCCCTTCACCACACAGATGTGACAGCCAATCCTATCCCACAATAAATTAAATCGCTTGAACCTTTTATAATTTCAGTACTCCATTTTAACCTAATGCACCATAATATAGCAATCATTACATCATTAAATATTATATTTTTCTACCTAATTTTTATTAATCAGAGCAATCATTAGAGATATCTCTCATTTGTTGTGGTTAGGCGAAAGCTGATTGCATACTCTTTAAGAGTTTATGAATCAATTGAAGTTCTGAGATCTTAACATCCTGGAAGGCATTAGTGTTGTGGGACTGTTTTCCTTTGTTTTTTTCCTAAATTGCACTGTACTTGAAAAAATACTGTTCATATCAAGGTTTTTAGTTAATGTAGCAGTTATTGAACTCTTTATTATCTGTGCATGTTAGTAGTAAGCTGTTGATAAGAACCCAGAAAGAACAGTAAGGATAACAACAATTCTCAGGGAATTCACTGAATATTCTGGTTGATATCAAGATAATATCAGTACCAGAAATTTGTGTTTAGGAAATTAGAAATAACAGAGCTACAAAAGAAGAAGAAAACTCTAGACAAGTAAAGAGTGTCTAGTCCCTCCCAAAGCCCATGCTAATTCTTGCCTCCCTTCCCTCTTCCCCTCCTTTCCCTCTTATTCTAACTGATTTCCCTCTCTCTCTCTCTCTCTCTTGCCACATCAGCATTCTGTTATGCTCCACTCCATGAGCACGATTATTCTCCCCATCATGCCCTCATTGTTTCCATGGGCTAATCCACTGCATCCCTTCCTACCCCTCCTCACGTACACCTTATTCCCAGGGGTCTATGAGCTGTACAGCTTGAGGCTTAGTTATTACTTATTAACCACCAACTGAGCTTGGTTGAACCCTTTTTTAGGCTTAGTAAGTTTAATCACAATTGTCTTCAATTTTTGCAGCGCATTTTTTTTTCTCCTTTAGATAAAACAACTGTTCAAGAGTGCTTACTCAGATTAGGGCCATTGTTTGCAATGCAACAGATGGCAATGGAAAGAAAAAATCATCAGCAAAATTGTCAAATGAAACCAAAAAGAAGGCTGCTGCTGAACCAGATATTTCCATCACAAGGCTTGATATTCGGATTGGCCTTATAAAAAAAGCTCAGAAACATCCTGATGCAGATTCACTATATGTTGAAGAGATCGATGTTGGTGAAGAACAGACTAGAACGGTTGTCAGTGGGCTTGTGAAGTATATACCACTTGATGAAATGCAGGTTTTTAGAATGTGCATATCCTGTTTATATAACAAATTTTGAAGGTACTATTTTATCTACTCGTTCATTAATGCTAATAACTTTCTTCAGAACCGAAAGGTCTGTGTTCTTTGCAACCTAAAGCCAGCAACCATGAGGGGCATTAAATCCCAAGCAATGGTTCTTGCTGCTTCCAGTGATGATCACACCAAGGTAAGGAAAGACACTGCCTTTACATGTACATCAGGGCCTGGATCTCTCTTGTTAGTGCTTTAAATTACACCGTGGTACGATGGTGGTAGTATAACTATTGTTATTGTTATGATTATAAAGATGTAGTATGATCACACGTGTTGACTAGAAGACAATAGAGTTCTCCAAGATTGACATGTATTTGTCTTCATAGCTCGTACTGTGCCTTTTTTGTCTCACAGACAGTAATATTCAGCATTGAACTTCCCGCTCTCTGCACAAATAGTTTCAAACATAAAATTGGTAAGCTGAGCTCCTTGTGGCTGTGGGGTTAGTAGGAGAGCTCAAATTAGGTTGCCATTTATTACTGTTACTTTAGTTCTCCAGAAATCGTGGATAATATGAAGGGAAGTTTGTCCGATTCTTCAAAACCTTCCCTAGCTTCTGAGTATGGATAATGAGATGCTTAGTACGAGTGCATGCTTATTGCCACATGTGGCAAAATAAATATTTTTGTTACCATTGCTGCTGCTATATTTTATTTTGGTGGGATTTTTTTTCTTATTTTGTATTTTTGTTTTCTTTCGAGTACTTCTTTCACTGAGGTGTGAGAGTACTAAATTTCTGATTGCTGTGCGCTTCCAGGTTGAGTTGGTTGAGCCACCCGGTTCTGCTCATGTTGGAGAAAGAGTTATGTTCCCAGGGTATGAAGGTCTTCCTGATGAAATCTTAAACCCAAAGAAGAAAGTTTGGGAAACATTGCAAGTCGATCTGCACACTAATGAGGAGCTAGTGGCATGCTACAAAAATGTTCCACTCACCACATCGGCTGGCATTTGCAAGGTTTCATCCATACGCTGTGGATCAATAAGGTAGAGAAACATCAAGGCTTGGAGTTAAAAAGAGAGAGAGAGAGAGAGAGAGAGAGAGAACAAATTAAAAATGAAAAGAAAAGCATATCTTGGCCCTTACAATCTGGCTCGTTGGTTTGTTATTGCTTTTCATGTTTGCCGTTTAGTGTAGAATTTACTTTGATAGGTAATTTGACTTGCTTTCTGCTCTTTAATTCTAACCGCGGATTTTGGATGAGCTGGAGCAAAATTGTTATCATGATTGATTAAATTTCAATATGACCGGCAGACTTTCTTACCTTATTTCTTGGGGGAACTACCTATATTGTCCGTATAGGGCCAACTGGCACCTGTGCTTAAAGGAGAAATTTTAAAGTGGGCATTTCATTCATTAATCGACACGTGTCTTTAGAAATAAGTGTATTAATAATATATGACTCATATAACCTTACAAATGTCTAACTATAAGTGTATGAGTTATATTTGTTGAATTGACGAAATTCATTAGGGCGAGTTTTAACTTAATTATATTGGGGGGACTTCCTTCCTATTTTGCCTTCCTCTTTAGTTGGAAAGTCCATATATTAAAGAAACGTCATTGTCTTAAGATGTCCCTTACAATCATGTTATACGCATACTACTCTTCAAAGCGCATGTTAGAGGGTCTTGGTCGCTAAAACATAAGGACTCAACACGTCTTCTCGTAGATATCATAAATACATGATCTTATTTTACTGCCTTCGTATTAATTTAATTGAGAAGTGCATATTAAGAAAAAGTCAATATCTTAAGATAATATTTTTGTAAAATAACTATATATGATTTTATCAGTTAATTGTATCTAACAATAATGACATAAATATTTTACTTTTTCAAATTCATGTCAACACGACATATCTCTCTGCAAATATCCCAAATATATTACCTTACTATTTTTACTTCGTTTTTTAATCCAATAATTTTCTCTAGACTTTGCCATGTTTGGTTGCACATTAGTGTAGCCTCTTAATTAAATATACATTTAACATTTTTCGTGTGGATAGAATCTAACCATCTAAAAATTAGAAATAAAAAATTAAACAAAGAATATATTTAAGAGAAAGTCTGAGTAGTTCATTTCCTATGAAAGAGTTGACCGGAACTTACGGTGATTTGGTTATATAAGAAGACCAATAGAGGTTTTGGAGAAGAAAGTTGACAAAATAGAAAATAACCTAATTAAAAGTCAAAATTTGTATAACTCAATGATGTTAATTGACTTGGTCCTTCTGTTAGTTGTGTAGGGTTAATTAATTTTGTATTTTTTTTAGTATAAAGATGGTATGGAGGTTTGAACCTATGACCTCATATAGACAATCCAAACCCCATCATTAGCTTACTCTTAGTAGCTTTTAATTTTTTTTCTCATAACATGATACTATGCTAAATGATGTTGATCAATAAAATATAGGATTTCAATGTGACTGTTCACAAATATATCATAAATATTTGACCTTATTATTTTGCCTTCATTTCTAATTAGCAAGTACGTAATTAAGGAAAAGTCAATAATTTTCATTTGATAGTATTCCTATAAATAATTGTATATAATAATTTCAACTGTGGATTATATCCAACAGGAATATTTGGTGCATGTTTGGTTTTAATTATTTTATACTTAAAAAAAGTTTTCTAGCCAGAAATTCTCTTTTAAGAAATTTGATTACAAATTTTCTTAAATTAAAATAAGATTGACTCCATGTTTTACTTTTTAAAGTAAATATTAAATTCACATTTTTTCTCGCAAATATTGCAAATATGTGACTTTACTATTTTTGCCATTTTTTTCCTCCAATAGTTTTCTCTAGAATTAGCATGCATACATTTCTTAAAAAAAAAAAAAGAAGAATTAGCATACATGAATGTAGTAATTTGAAGACCAATTAATTAAAATCTACATTAAACAAATTTTTTGTTTGCAATCGAACCAACCAAAAGTGCTCACAAAATGCTATAGTTGTACTTTGCACAATTTAAAATAAACTCATTTGCTGAAAATTGACCAACAAAAGTCCACTTGTTTTCCTCCAAAATCTATATGTCTAGGGCCCCAAAATCTCTCTTCCCCAAGTTGTATTCAACCCATTCATAGCTCCCTCCCTCCCTCCCTCACTCACAGTCACACAGACCAAACAAAGTCCATAGCAACAAATCAGCACACCTCACCCTTACTTGCTTGCCCCTCACATCCCTTGTTTCAAACTTCAAAGTCTCTGCTTCAAATTCAAGCTGTCTTTTTATTTTTTTTATTTTTTTATATCTCTATATCTATTTATTTTTATTTTTATTTATAACGCTTTCTCCCTCAAATCTCTCTCTCTCTCTCTCTCTCTCTCTAGAATCTCTTTCTCTTCTAGTTCTAGGGTTTTGGTTGCTGGGGTCCGTACAATTTCTAGGGTTTATCACTCTGCTCGCTCTTTCCTCACTATGGCCGCCGAGAAACTTAGGGATTTGAGCCAGCCGATTGATGTTCCCTTGCTCGATGCCACCGTCGCTGCCTTCTATGGCACCGGATCTAAGGCAGAGGTCAGCCTATGCCTCCCTTCTTCTCTTTCAATTCTTCTCTTTGGCTTTTCGGGCATGGCGGGAAAATGGGTCACTGTCTTTAGCTCGTGTCAGTCTTTGGTTGTCGAGAGTTCTTGTCGTTCATTGCTCTTTGGTGCCCCTGAATGTGTCAAACAGTGAATTAGCATACGAAACTTTTTGCAGAGTTAGGGTTTAATGCCCCAAGCTTTTACCTTTATATGAGGTTTTCGTTATACTGGCTGTTGACGCATGCGGATGATGAGTTCTCCATAATTATACTTTCTGGGGATATTGTTGTTTTCAGGCACTGTCATTGACTTGGTTTACTAAGAAAAACTTGGGAAACGAATTCTTAATAAGCTCAGCATCGTTGTGAAAATTTTCATACTCAATTGAATTGAACGGATTGTTAAATTTTATGGGTTATACTGCATATGCAAATTTGGGTGTGGTGTGCCCCGGCTTTCTATACAAACTCTCCTGATGCTGATATATACTATTTGAATTTATTAATAAACTCGTTTGGGTTGAAACTTGAAACCATCTCAAATGTCGAATTAGGTGTCATGTTTTTGATTAATGTGATACTAGTACATTGAACTTGTTTCGCTTTAGCTCATTAAAACTAATGTTGATTCTGTTGTTTATATGATGGTTTGAACTTTTATCATTAATGCATGACAAGTGGATATTTTTAGAGAATGTGCTCTGTTTATGGCCATTGTACTCTTTTTATAATTTGAAGCCTAGCAATGTTTATAATAATTCTTTACATTTTAATCATGCAGAGAAGTGCCGCAGACCAGATTTTGCGTGACTTGCAAAATAATCCAGATATGTGGCTTCAAGTCATGCATATTTTACAAAACACTCAAAATCTAAATACTAAGTTCTTTGCCTTGCAGGTTGGTTTGTTTAATGATCTGTACCAGTGTTTCTGTTATGTGGATGTCAATTCTTTTGCATGTCTAACATATAATAAAGCTCTTCCCTGCCCTAGAAAAAGAAGTACAACATCATACTCATGCCTATGATTATGATTTTTTACTTTTTAAAAAAATTATGGATTATGGATTTGGGGTCTCCATCCATTCCTTCAAAAGACGATGGTTTCAGCCGTAATGCTAGAACTATGGCTAGAGTAGTATCAATTATGTGTATAGCCAATGCAAATGATAATCTTCAATGATGTCCAAAAATTTTCAGAATCTGTTAATTGTTATTGATTATATTCTACTATGATTTGTGGTATGGATCAAGATATATGTGCTAGGTTGATCATATTAGTAATGCATCATGTTTGAAAGCATGCTTACTTTAAAACACTTTCAATAAGGTGTTTCTGTTGTAATTGTGAGATTTGAGTGGAAGTACTTGTAGCCAAAATTGCATTGCCCTCTGCCTTGAATATAATTTCCTATATGGGCTGAAATCTTAACATGCATCCTTTAGTCGATAAGAACTAAGAAGTGCATGGCAACAATCATCTTTCCATGTCACTTTGTTGGGTAGGACTATTGACTCATTTGCTTGTTGTGTACTATGTTTTTATGCATATATTATACAGATGGTTTAGTTTTGACCTCTGCAGTCAACTGGCTATCAGTGCAGTGTCTTTGGAAGCAACATTTATTAGGTGTCAAACAAGTTTGCCGTTTGTTATGAGAATGTTATTTCAGCTGCCTTCTTAGTATATGTTTTCTCTATGCTTTTACATACAGGTTCTGGAAGGCGTAATTAAATATAAATGGAATGCATTACCTGCTGAGCAGCGAGATGGAATGAAAAATTTCATCTCTGATGTTATTGTACAGGTATCAGCCGCATTTGGAGAAAGCAGAAATCTGAGCTATTCAGACTTACTTAGTTCTTTTGTCAATATTTAGTTTTTCTGCATCATTGATCTCATTGTTGACTTTTCTTGCATAGCTTTCTAGCAATGAGGCCTCATTTCGAATGGAAAGGTTGTATGTCAGCAAACTCAATATTATATTAGTTCAGGTAAAAAAACTGCAGTTCCCTAACATTACCTCGACTGATTATTCCTGTTAGTCTTGCAAATTATTCAGTGCATATGTTTTATCCTTTCCTTTAACATTTATAAATTCAAGCTGCTTAATGATTTTTTCCATTTTTCTCTCGCTAATAATTTTTTTTGGGGTGCCTAATACTTACAATATAAATTGGATTATTCTTTTTGTCTCAATCAATTATTCGGTGCATATGGCTTATCCTTTCCTGTTACATTTATAAGTTCAAGCTGCTTAGAGACATTTTTTCTCTTATTTTCTCCCTAATACATTTTTTTGGGTGCTTAATACTTACAGATTTATTCATCAAGATGAAAAATATCTTTTCTACAGTTTTCTTCTAATTTCCTTGTGAAGGTTGTAGATTTCATTTGCATGTCTTTATGAATCTGGATTCTGAAACTTTCTTTGCATTACATTCTTGTGTGCATTCTTTTTGCGTTTTCAGTATCTACGCATGAACTTGTGCACAGCTAGAAGATCTATATAATGGTGTGTACATCTTATATACAGATTTTGAAGCATGAGTGGCCAGCAAGATGGCGAAGCTTTATTCCTGACCTTGTTTCTGCAGCTAAAGCTAGTGAAACGATTTGTGAGAATTGTATGGCTATATTGAAAGTAAGTTTATCCTACTTTCCCTTAGATTTTGTTCCTTATATCAATGAGTAATGTAAAAATTTGTTCTGTCAGCTTTTGAGTGAAGAGGTTTTTGATTTTTCAAGAGGAGAGATGACTCAGCAGAAGATAAAAGAGCTTAAACAATCATTGAACAGGTAGCTGTTGGATGGCTTTATATCTATAGAATTTCATCTGACATGATATTCATTTATGGTTGCTATTTCATTTCTCTTTTTCTAACTTGGGGATCTGGAAAATTTGAGTTTTAACTATCGGTTTTACAGTAATAGATTTTTAAGGTTGCTTTCTTAAAATACTCAGTTGTGCTGCTATATAATTTTGGGTCACTTGAAAGTGTTGTATTGTTTGTAACACTGGCTAGAGATAATAACTGCTTATATCAGTGTCTAGCTACAGCAATTGGTGATAACTGGTTGGTTGGGAAAAAGACTAAGGTTGGTAATGCTTTAGTTGTTAATTGGTAACTGCACTTATCAGATGGAAGGTTAGAGTGGGGTGATTGATGTAAAATGCTTTAGTTGTTGATTGCTAATGGCTTGTTAAATTTTTGGAAAATTACAAAAAGGGAATTCTTGGTGCGAAGATTTCTAGTCTAGGGATAATTAGCCACTCAACTGGTTAATGATGTTCATGGAGTGGATCGAGTGGTTAATGAGTAACCACTTATTGACTTAAAAGTGGTTAATTACTTATTTGTTTCTAAACTTAGAAATATTTTTACCAAGAATTTCTTTTTTTGTAAATTTCCCACACCTTTTTCCCTTTGGAGCACTGACATGGATCTTTCTTTCCCAGACAAATGCGTCTATGACAACTTGCAGTTATAGTGCTGTGCTTGTCTGAATAAAACAATTAGGGCCTGTTTGGTTTTAAGAAACATTTTCTGTTTTCATTTTTCTAAGAATGATTTTCATTTTCAGATTTTTAAAGTTTAGAAAACATGTTTGGTTTGCATAGTTAAGTCATCTTTTTAGAAAATGAAAACAATGAAAATATGTTTGGTTTGTCCATTTTCAATGAACTAAAAATTTTATTTTATTTTTTATGATAAAATATGTTTTATTTTATTTTTATTACTAAAAAATTATTAATGGTAAACTCTTGTATATTCACAAAACACTGTACAATACATTAATTGCTAGTGTAAAATTACAATATGGCAATAGAACAACAGGGAAACTGGGCAGAACAAGGATTCGTCGAAAGTGCGTGTCTGAAGTCTTTCAATTCTCTTAACCGTAATCGACTTGCCCACCTTTTAAACAGTAGAACAATTTGCAAGTCCCAAGACAGAACCCTTTTCAGAATTTTTGCAACCAAGTGTAGGACAAGCACACAACCAATTAAAAGGAAATCCCATGAATGAACTTCATGAAAAAAAGGGTGCGTTGATGCCTCCACTCCAGCACTCACCTATCGATTCCCCCCCCCCTCCCTCTATTTAGAGAAAAAGAGAAGCCAAGAAAAAGGATGCAGCAGTTCGAAGAAAAGAACACGATGGAGAGAGTCTGGACAGTGTACAGAAGCCGCCATATAGTTTTCATTATATTTACAATTATGCTGATAGATACCCACCTGTTAAGGTGTACGCTAGGAAGAAGTTACATGACCTGCAGGGGATCAGCTCCCCAAGTAAGCATGACTAGCAAGGGGAGTGACTGACATGTCAATCCTACGTGGCATGGGTCTCATGATGGAGAGAAGGGAAAACAGTGGAAGCAGCGTGGGATATATGGGAAGGGGGAGGGAAAGCGAGTAGGCAGGAAATTAGTGAGTGAAGGAATTGGGTGGGAGAGAGCCAGACCTCTCAAAAGTCTGGGTTATCTTTGTAATTTTTCCCTTTCTGTTCTAGTTCAATTATCTTCTCTGTAATTTCACTCCACTGATGCTGATATCACCCTGATACCAGTAGGAGAGGGAGGTTTATATATGAATACCGCACCAATTTCTCTATATGCTGATCCAGTTCCTATCATATGCAACCACGTTTTCATTTTTCATTTTCTGTTTTTGAGATTTTGTGAAGGAAACAATGAAATCAGCTCTTTGATGGTCAGATTTGCTCTCATTTTAAGAAATGTTTTCGAGGAAACATTTTCATTAAAACCCAAGCCTGTTTTTTGTTTTCATTGAAAATGAAAACAGGAAATACACAAACCAAACAACATTTATATTTTCCTTGGATACAACATTGATATGATTTCAATCCCCGAAGACAACATGATCTGCACGATTTATGTTTTATACTGGCTTGATATACTTGTTGCTTGGATATCAGTTGTTGCTTCTCTTCTAGGCCCTGGTCGCACATGCTTTAGCTAGTTATATGTTCAGTTATTGGATGTGATTTTTCTACATTTATTTTCTATGAAGTGTGTATATATTGCTAAGAATTATACTTGGTTGTTTGCAGTGAATTTCAACTCATACATGAGTTGTGTTTGTATGTGTTATCAGCGTCCCAACGAACTGAGCTCATACGTGCAACACTGTCTACATTGCATGCCTTCCTCTCATGGATTCCCTTGGGTTATATATTTGAATCACCATTGGTAGGTGCATTTTTCTGCGTAAATAAAACTGCTATGGAGGAATTCACAAAATGAAATCTTCTGATATTTGTGTACACCACAGCTTGAGACGCTCCTAAAGTTTTTCCCAATTCCAGCATATCGGAACCTGACATTGCAATGTTTAACAGAGGTATGTTCCTTCTTCTAAGTACTTATGCTTTTACCTGAAAATTTTGAGATCATTAGTCATTTTTTATGTTCGCAGGTGGCAGCCCTTCAATTTGGGAATTACTATGATGTGCAGTATATTAAGATGTATAATATATTCATGGTTCAATTGCAGGTGTGTTTTTATCGGTGTAACTTTACTCCATTTTGTACTTTTTAATTTCATGCTTATTTGCTTCAGTTGAGTTCTTTAGTCATTTGGTTCTATTTTGAGTATCTAATAAAATTCTCTGGCTGACTTTGGATAATGTTATGTTTAATGTAGAGCATACTCCCGCCTACTACAAATATACCTGAGGCATATGCACACGGTTCAAGTGAGGAACAAGTGGGTCTTTGTAATTTGCTGAAACAAGAAGCTTGATTTACTTAATTAATTGTGAAGTATCTGTCTGACCTTGGCTATTTTCTTCTGTGTTTAGGCATTTATACAGAACCTGGCACTGTTCTTCACCTCATTTTACAAGGCAAGGTTTCTTTTCTCAGTTGTATGTCTGTTTGTAATTTTATATTGTGAATATATAATCATCAAACAGCATGATTGAACTGTGTGTAAAAGAAATGTGACCTTGCTGAGGGTGTTGTCTGTAAGCTGCATTGTGGACTATTTCAGTCCATATCATGCTTGTGGGATATTTTAGAATAGACCCACCTTTGTGTATCTTGAATTTTGGTGTCTAAAAAACCTTTTCTCTTTCCGTGTAGCTCCTCTTCCTCCTCCTCCTCTCTTTGTCTCCCTCATATTGTTTTTGGGCTGCGTTTTGGGTGTTCAGCTCTCTATTAATGGTACTTCTTGTACCCTTCTATTTATGCAGGTTCACATTCGCATCCTTGAATCCGCTCAGGAGAATATATCTGCTTTGCTATTGGGCCTGGAATATGTTATAAACATTTCATATGTGGATGATACTGAGGTTTTTAAGGTATGTTGATCTTGAAATATGCTTCTTATCTCTGTTCATATTTCTTCTGTTATGATTTATGAATGCTCAAGCTTATGTGTTTAATCTTGCATTTGCCTGATAAACATCTGCACCCCTCCCAACAATGTGTCTGTTAGCCTGCATGGGCATAAGTGTGCCACTGCCTCCTGTTCTGAATACCCAAGTTCATGTTGTACCTGGTTTGTTAAAAATAACAGGTCTGTCTGGACTACTGGAATTCCTTGGTATCGGAGCTGTTTGAGCCACACCGCAGTTTGGAGACTCCTGCAGCTGCTGCAAGCTTGATGGGACTTCAGGTGCTGTCTCTTTAATGACGTGACTCTGAGATTGTTAAAATCAAGAATTGGCAATTCTCTTTTCCCTCACTAAAACATGTGAAACAAAATGTGATTCTGTGTACTTGGTTTCTTCCTATTCATATTTAAGACTATGGGTGTTATTGTTTTGTTGACTGTTACTGCATTAGGTACTTGCAATTTTGTACATATTTCTACTATTAATTAATAGAACTATTGTTCCATTGCACCTTTTTTCTCCAATGCTCCTTATTAGCATACTTGTTAATATATTAAAAAAAGATGCAAGGTTGTAAATGTAAGTAAATGAGTAAAATAAAATAAGATGATTAGCTGTGATAATTACCATCTCACTTTCTCCTCCACTTTTCCTTATTTTACTCACTCTTTCTCTTCTCTTTCCTCAATTATTGTTTATTGAACTCTTTTTAAAACTTGCACACATGTAAAGACTTCCTACCACTAATCTTCATAATATGAGAAGGATCCATTTTTAAATTTAACGTGTGTACTACAGCATAGAGTTTGGACTTAAAACAATGTATAAAAATGGTCTTCAATTGAGTATAATATGAACTTAAATTTGTACATCATTTTCTGAGGAGTGGAATTTTTATTTTTATTTTTATTCCTACTAGCTCCACTGTATCTATTGCATGACTATTTTTTTCTGACATTATCTAACCTGTTATAATTTCACTTGTTTCTGTAAATGGAGGTATTTTTATAATTTCATCTCAGTATTTCTCTTGCATGTTTTTGATGTGTTATTTTCATCTCAGTGTCATGTTTCTGATATATTATTTTCATCTTTCTAAGAATGGTGGCTGTGTACTGTGCATAAGAGTGTTACTGATGTATGTTTCTCAATGGAATAAGCAGGTGCCAGGGATGCTGCCCGGTATGGTTGATGGGCATGGTTCACAGCTTCTTCAGCGCCGGCAGCTTTATGCTGGTCCCATGTCAAAGCTGAGAATGCTTATGATTTGTCGTATGGCTAAGCCAGAGGAGGTTCTAATAGTTGAAGATGAAAATGGGAATATTGTCCGTGAAACCTTGAAGGACAATGATGTTCTTGTTCAATACAAGGTAAGAAGATGACATCTGACTTCTGCCAGAGTTTAGTGTCTAATATTCATATGTATATGGAAAAAAATCTGTCTTGAAGCTATTTTGCTCTGAATGTTGTCTTTTGGTAGATGGCTTATACGAAATACTGTTAAATTTGAGAGGTTTCCATGACTACTTTCGTTGGCTTATCAATGTTTAATTATACAGATTATGAGGGAGACTCTTATATACTTGTCACATCTTGACCATGATGATACTGAAAAGCAGGTATGTGAATCAGAAACCACTTGTCCTTGTGTTGTTTTGAAGGGAAAGAAAATCATATTAATTTGTGGTTTCTTTCTTATCCATTTTAATTGTTATGGTAGGGAAGTTTACATTGGCTCAAATATGAGCTGATTTTCTATTTATCAAATGGTAAAATCAGGATATCAATTTATGTTAGGTGCTTCTTGAAATGATGATTAATAAGATAAACTTGATTTGAATAACCTAAAGATGTAATGTTGTTTGAATATGTTGTTTTGGTTTAGAATGATATGATATACTGGCTACCTATTATAAAATTGTTGCATTCCTATATATATGGCACCTTGATACAGTTGTCCTCTTATCATATAATATGCAGATGCTGAGGAAACTAAGTAAACAACTGAGTGGTGAGGATTGGACATGGAACAATTTGAACACATTGTGCTGGGCAATAGGATCTATATCTGGTTCCATGATGGAAGAACAGGTACTGTGAACTTCATGGTCCAGCTTAATTGACATTGTATCGGATTATGCATGCATGGGTCAGCTTTAAAATTAATAATATGAGGAGTTATCCTAATCTGTTATCCCTTTACTGGCTCCACTTATTTGGATATTAGTGGTATGAATCTAAACAATGTTTCTCATAAATCTAAATCTAGATCAAGTATTGCATGCTTTGTTAGAAATTGACAAAAAGTAGTTTTCTCAATTCTATCCTGACTGCCAACAATATAGTAGCCAGGTGATAGAGAAGGAGTAGAACTCAATTTGGTTCCAGAGAATTCGCAACTTTGCCAATTTCTAGGCATGTTTGTTACTTTGTTTAGGAACTTGGTTTAATTAATTAGTTATTGGGTTTACATTAGGAATCTAATTATGTTTAAATTTTGGTTTTGGTTATTGAGGTATTTCTGTTATTGTGGATCCGTTTGGTTTTAGGATTGTTTTTCTGACTTCTGAGGATAACCATGTTGACTTTATCGGTGATATCTCAAAGGGATCAAGACCTTGGATTGCATCCAGTGTCTTAATTGTTAGCATTTATCAATTTTGACTTTTAACAGAGTCTAAACTACTCTTTCATAAACTGTTAATCTCTCTCTCTCTCTCATGCATGACTGCATGTTGATTTGTTTTTTCTTTTCTAGGATTGATACATGTATAAGTGTAATATCAATTTCCTAACTGATTAAATGTTAAATATCTCTATATTTCTTTTATTGTATTCTTTTATCAGTTTTCGTATTTTTTTTTCTAACATTTATAGTTCACGTCTTGTATTTGTGGCAGGAAAATAGATTTTTGGTTATGGTCATTCGTGATTTATTAAATTTATGTGAAATCACAAAGGGAAAAGATAACAAAGCTGTTATTGCAAGTAATATCATGTAAGGATTGTTTATATGTTCCTTTTTGCTTGTTTAAGATTGCATTCTTGTTGTATAATATATAATTGCTTATGTTGGCAGGTATGTTGTTGGGCAGTATCCGCGGTTTTTGAGAGCTCATTGGAAGTTTCTAAAAACTGTTGTGAATAAGTTGTTTGAGTTTATGCACGAGACACATCCTGGAGTTCAGGTTTTTTTTCCTCTTTTGAAGATTTCTGTCAGTTTGTACATGCCTCTTATCTCTAATGACATTATAACTCGTTAAAAAAAATCTAGGCTGTGCTTTATTTTTATTTATGGAAGGAGCTTTTCTTATGTCAAATGATTTAATTTTGAGTGATATAAAACTCCCTTCTTTTTTTAAAAAAAATGTTTGTGGCTTAAGTATTAGTTTGTGACATCTGTTATTTTTCTTGTGTATATTATAAGAATTTCCAGGTATTTCTAATGTGCTTAAGCCTCCTGAATTTTGATTGCTCATTCTGCATGATTTCTAACTAATTTTTCTTAAATATATAGTAATTTTGATAAGGTACCTCATTTTCCTCATTGTATCATTGTAACCTATATAAATCATCTTCAATTAACAAATTATAAATCTGCTGAAAAATGAGCATCCGATTCTTTAGTTTTGATATTTCCCTTTAGTCTTCAATTCTCTTCTTTTTACTTTTACGAATTGATTATATATGTGGTGTGTAGACAGTCTACCTTATGGTGTGGTGGAGTATTCTTCTAATCTATATCTACCTTGGTAGTATTTGCATGGTTTTCTTGCGTTGAGGTTTGCTTTAATTTTATGTAATAAACTACAGTGGGATATTCTTTAATAATCAAAACATTTTAATACCTGTAGAATATATTTGCTGCTGGGAATGCATTCACATGTAATTATTATCCATGTTTCATGTATTTCAGGATATGGCCTGTGACACATTTTTGAAAATAGTCCAGAAGTGCAAGCGTAAATTTGTGATCACTCAGGTATCACGGGCTACAAATTCCTCCCTTGGCCGTCCTCCCAGTTCCAAAGAAAGTGACTAGTGTGTGAAAATGAGCCATAACATTCACCATGATTGTTATTTCAGGTTGGGGAAAATGAGCCATTTGTATCTGAACTTCTATCAGGCCTTCCAACTACCATTGCAGATCTTGAACCCCATCAGATACACTCGTTCTATGAATCTGTATGCCTTTTAGTTTTAGATGTCTTTTTTATCTTAAGTTAATTGCTTATAATTTTTGTCCTATGTTATATGTTTATACTTGTGTGTGCGCACATATTTCAGTTATATTGTCCTTTTGTAGGTTGGTCAAATGATTCAAGCAGAGTCTGATGCGCAGAAGAGAGATGAATATCTTCAGCGGTTGATGCAGCTCCCAAATCAGGTTCTTTGCTTGCTTGAGAAGCCATATTATTTTCTAAATCTCTTTCATGCTATGCACATGAATTCATGTCATTTTTTTTGTAAGCTAAGTGTTATAATGCCTGTGATTCCCCCCCCCCTTTTTCCTGCAGAAATGGATGGAAATTATAGGGCAGGCACATCAAAATGTTGATTTTTTGAAGGATCAAGACGTAATCCGGACCGTGCTTAATATATTGCAGGTATAGGTTTGTAATCATTCATGTAATTTTAGTGTCATTCTGCTGTATGTTCTTTAATACCTTACTCTCTGCATCTAGGAGGCCATTTGAATTTAGAAATTTCATATATTCTTTTATGGCATGTGTTGATTCGGTGGTAAATATTTTTGATTTATTAGTTGTTGATCTTCACTCAGCAAAAGGCCAAATCTTCTCCTACTCATTTGTCTTGTCCGGGGATGAGTTTTTTTTTTTGTATGTTATTCCTTCAAGTATTAATAATGATCAGAATAAAAATGGTTTTATACACTTTTCTTCCTATGTCCTTTGTTGGCAGTTTAAAAATTATCATGACTTTGGTACTGAACTTCATGTTTGGAAACAGTAGCAGAAGGTTGTCTACTGCTAGTTATTTGATTGTTGGAGCCATGGTTTCGCCTTTGTTTTTTATTTAGGTTTCTGCTAAGTTTTGATGTGTAATTGTTATGATCTGTAGTCAATTCCAAGGTCTTGGGTTTTTCTTGGTTATTTTGATACTTTATGATGGCAAGGTTGTGATTTGATTCACTCCTAAATCGCAGACGAATACAAGTGTTGCATCTTCTTTAGGGACATATTTCCTGCCCCAAATCTCATTGATCTTTCTGGACATGTTGAATGTTTACAGGTATGTTGACTATGTTCTGTTAACTGATAAGCTTTTATATTCTGGAATGCTAATAGCAACATCTATCTTACTTAGCAATAAATAGTTTGATCATTCTTTATTGTCGGTAAATGTTAAATCAGTTTTTTATTTCTGCAACAGAATGTACAGTGAGCTTATTTCCAAAAGTATTACAGAAGGGGGACCTTTTGCATCTAGAACGTCCTACGTGAAACTTCTACGGTAAGATTAATCAAGATTATATTGGTTTTGTATAAACCAAATTACTGTTAGTCCCTTTTCTATAAGTGTTCTTTGTGATGCAGTTCGGTTAAGAGGGAGACACTTAAGCTGATTGAGACATTCTTGGACAAGGCAGAAGATCAACCACAAATTGGAAAACAATTTGTGCCACCAATGATGGATCCTGTTCTGGGAGATTACGCTAGGAATGTTCCTGATGCAAGGGAATCAGAGGTTTTGTCACTTTTTGCCACAATTATAAACAAGTATGCTTCTGTTTTTTTTTTTTTTTTTTTCTGTTTCCTTTATTTTTATTTGATTGGTGTATGGTACTTTGAAATCCAAATTCTACATTTATATCTCCTTTTACTTCCTGATGCCTCCCTAGGCCAAAATTAGGTTGATGGCAGTGGGATGAATACTTGCTGCTATTTTAATTACCAACATGTGTCATTTCTCTCTCTCTCTCTCTCTCTCTCTCTCTCTCTCCCCCCATTGCAGATATAAAGCTGCAATGGTTGAAGATGTGCCTCGCATATTTGAAGCTGCTTTCCAGTGCACACTAGAGGTAATGGTGTAGGCCATTCGGCTATGGTGTAAATGCGCTAGTCTACCATTATTCTGCGATATTGGCCCTAATGTTTGATATCCAGCTTTCCACCTAGTATTCTCTTCCTATTTTTTTTCCTAATATTTTTACTTTTTGCAATAAAATATTGCTATCTTTTTATTTTTAGATGAACATTGTAGTTTATTGTTACTTGAGATTTAAATTTACAGTAAGTAGTTTGAGATGCATCATTTAGATGTTCTGCAAATGTTGTGTCGTATAAGTTGTATTTTTTAACAACTGTGATGACTGATGACATATAATTATTGGGTATGTGCAAGGAAATATCAACTAAATTATATTTATCATTTTATTTCTGTTTCACAGATGATTACAAAAAATTTTGAAGATTACCCAGAGCATCGGCTCAAATTCTTCTCTTTACTCCGTGCCATTGCTACTCATTGCTTTCCTGCGTTAATCTGCTTATCAAGTCAGGTTGTGTTTCTTGCTCCCTCTCTGCCAACAATAAATCAATGGCATGTCAATTTATTTAGCTTGAGCTGATATTGACTATGACTATATCGTCAAGATTTTCAATCTCTGTAGTCTGTTCCTGATGTTGTTTGTGTTCTGTGTCAGCAACTGAAGCTTGTTATGGATTCAATCATATGGGCATTTCGGCATACAGAAAGGAATATTGCTGAAACGGGGCTGATCCTGTTGTTGGAGATGCTGAAGAAGTTTCAGGTGTGGTATTTGTATATTATTTTGTTTATAAATAACCTTCAAAGGTTCATTCTGCATTCATTCTTAGTTTTTTATTGCATATAGGTTTTCCTGTTTTGGAGGATTTCTTATCCTCCCCCTAGTTGCACTTTCCCTCTTTTTTCTATAATAATTTTTTATTTCCATTCACAACAAAGTTCATGTTGCCTCTTTGGTTCTTATTCTACTTGTGTATATCTTCTTTTTTTGAATTTTTGGCTGAATGTCTATGTGTATATTAAACAGGGCTCGGAATTCTGTAATCAGTTTTATCGGACATACTTTTTGACAATTGAGCAAGAGATATTTGCTGTCTTGACGGACACTTTTCATAAGCCCGGGTTCAAATTACATGTCTTGGTGCTTCAGCATTTGTTCTGTCTGGTACAGTCATAATCATGCTTTATTTTTGTTTTACTTAACTAGTGAGAAATAGCTGGAATAAAGAGTTTGACATTTTTCAGCTGGAGACTGGTGTCCTAACTGAGCCTCTTTGGGATGTTACTAAATATTCATACTCGAGTAATGCTGTGTTTGTTCGTGAGTTTACCATAAAACTTTTAAGCACCTCATTTCCCAACATGACCGCAGCAGAGGTAATTGGAGAGAAATAAATAATATTTACCGGCCCTCCCTTGCCATAACAGATGACTAATTTCAAAAAATTTGCAGGTTACTCAATTTGTTAATGGACTCTTTGAGTCCACAAATGACCTATCCACATTTAAAACTCGCATTCGAGATTTTCTTGTACAGTCAAAAGAATTTTCAGCTCAGGTAATGCTTTATGTAGTACTGCTGCTTTCATTTTCTTGTACTAGTGAGGGGCTTTCGTTTGACTGATACAATTGGGAAGTTTGGACTTGGGCTTCTAGAATGTTGATTAGTGCATCTTGCTAGTTAAGTTGGTCCATATAATGACTGTTTGGATAAGCATTTTGCAAGCTCTTGCGTAAAATTGTAAATGCTTTTGGTTTGCTTATATTTGCTTTGTAGATTATTTATTTGAGTAGTGGCTTATTGTGAGAGTGAGAGGAGCCAATCTTGACCATTATAGATCTTACGTGAATGAACAAGATTAGAACATAAAGTTATGTGACTTATCTAAGCGGTCATGTAGCCTTTAAGTAACTTCTAATCTTGACCATCCATGTAAGATTCAATGGTCAAGATTCACTCATCTCACCACTCATAATATGAGTGCTCTCACTTGATATGCCCGACATTAGAGATCCGAGCATTTGGGTAAGTGAAGGGGATAGGTGGCCTAGTGAAGGATCGAATCTCTGATATCATCATCACACCCCAGTCATGCAGATTAGGGCCTGTGCAAGTTGAGCTACAAGCTCGTTGGTGCACTTGATTATATTTTTACCTGTATTTTAGTACAGATCTAACGTTTGTTAATGCCCTCTCTACTGCAGGATAACAAAGATCTCTATGCTGAAGAGGCTGCAGCACAGAGAGAGAGAGAACGACAAAGAATGCTTTCTATTCCAGGGCTTATTGCCCCAAGTGAGTTGCAAGACGAAATGGTGGACTCATAGATAGGCTAAACAGCGTGGGAGTTAATACCAATGGGCATTTTGACTTGTTTCACAGGCGCCTTGATTCAATTAAATACCAGATACTTTTGGGAACAGATGCAGCTTTTTCCTCCAAGTTTAGTTTTCCCCCTCTTCCCAAGATTTCATGTTGGGACTGCTTTGGCAATGGTTCCTGATTTCAGAGTTTTGGCTGGCCGGGGATACTGCCTTGTCAGTTGGGTGAGTGTAGATTATTCAGTTGCTAATTGAGGATGATAATAGAATTATTTGTAAGGGATTCATGAAGGCATCCTTTCATAGAATGGCAGGATGGAAGACTCAATTCCGAGTATTGATGACTCCTTAGGTGTGACCTCCTAACCTCTGGCGGTTTGTGCAGAAAACCCTTGTGGTTTGATATTTTGTATTTTTTTCAACAATTAATTTTTAGGGATATTGATGTACCATGATTGCACTTAATATATGGGTTTCATGATATTAGTGTGTTATGATCATGTGCCCCCTTCCTACCACCCAAAAGAGAGGGGGAAAAAGTTTTAATTTTTACTAGTATCTTACTTTCTAGCTACAAATCTCTAGAAAAAATTATATACATTGTTGAAAGCAACGGGAAAATCTAGTATAAGAGGAATCCAATCATTAGACCAGTTAGGCTTAATGTTTCGTCTAACCTTGTGTTCCCCGTTTTTATTCTTTAGTATAGCGAAAAATGAGAAATGAGAAAGGAATCAAGTGTTACTAACTCGGAGGGAATGCTTCTACGGTAGTTTTGTTCCTCTTCTGAATTATTTATGTTTACAGGTCAATATATTGTGAAGTTAGTGTTGCAAAAAAACTTAGTTGTATGACCTTGGTCTGATGGTCAATCAGAAGGCATCAGGGGTCTAACGGTTGAATTAAAAAATTTAGACAAAAGAAAAAAATGTTATATGAAAAAGTATTTTATATTTTTAATATAATATAATTCAGATTTAATATTTAAAGAGTATATAATTTAACATTATAATCTAATACGATAGAATAAAAAGAATTAACCTACCAAAAGTACAAACTTATTTTTAACCAATTAATATCACAAGTAAAATTATTTTTCACATGTTTTTAATAAATAACAACATAAATTTAATAAGATGTACTAAAATATAAATTTTTTATCATTTTTTTTAATGAAAACCAAGTCAGGCAGGAGCAAGCAAGGTTGATCATGTTTGAATGGGTTGATGGGAGAAATAGTCCCAAGCTCTGACTCGATTGGCCATGAGATCAATTTGCGGGTTGGTCTAGTATAATCCATTCAACTATAAAAAATAACAAAAAGATTGAAGCTTTGAGAGTAGTTTAATATATAAAGTTGAAAAAATGACTCCTATGTGTAGCTTTTAAAGATGTTTTATGTTTCAGTTTGTATGTTGATTAATTAAGTATCAAATTAATTTAACTAATAATCTACTTATAGTTAACCAATAATTTACTAATATACAAACTAAGATGAAAAAAGCATATTCAGTTATTACTTTTGTATTTTGAGTTAAATTATGTTATCAATTCGTTAATTAAAGAATTAGAAAACTTTTTGATAAGTTGAACTTTAAGGTCATTTTCTCCATAAGCTGTTAGTTTGGGCATTTTAGAAATTTTATTGGCTAATTTGTCATGGATGTATATATATATATATATATATATATATATATATATATATATATATATTGAAAAAAAATGGTAACAAGGATAGGTAACTTCAGTATTATTAGTCAGGGTGTTAATGATATGCTTAGAATCTCAAATAATAGTTAAAGACCTAGTCAAAAGATTACCTCTAAGGTACTTACTCAAAGGATTTCCTCACATAAAGATTACTCACTCATAACCCTTATGTATTAAGAAATCTTCTTAGGGAGAGATGATCACCAAGCGAGACTACTGACTAAGAAAAGATTCGAATCCTTTCGTTTGTGGAATAATTTTTATTTATGGAAATTACATTTTTTAATGTGATCCTTGGGAATGTTGCAATTACTCAAAGATATATGTGAGAATATTTCATAAAATTATCAGGATGATATATTAATGTTTTTGGATGGAAGATAATTTGTTTTAAGAATTTTAGACATTTTTCTTCTAATCAATTTAAAAAATCTTGAACACTTAAGATGGTAACAAGTGTGGTGTGATTGTGGTGATGATGATGATGATACTAATTAAGGTAAAATAAAATGTAAGAAAGTAAAATGACACTAATGAAGGTTAGTATACTATGGAGGTTGTTGTGCAATGGTGATACACGGTGGGAGATGAAGATGTTGAGGTTGAAAAAATAGTTAATGATGTCATTTTAAAATTTATTCCTGTAATTAAAAGATATATATATATAGGATCTTACGTGGTTCAAGCTTAAAAAATTTCTCACAGAATATATCATTCTCGAAAATACAATAATTACTTGATAAACTTATCTTTTTATTATTTTAATAAATTTATTAAAGAATTATATAATTACATAAAAATAAAAATAATTACTTCATTAATTATTATATATTACTTTTTGAAATAAAAGTTGTAACTAAAAATGGAGAATATAAAAGTATTCTTCTATTTTTGTTTGTTCTCAGTTTTCTGAATTTGTTGTTTTGTTCCAGCGGGGAAGGAAGGGAAGGGAAGGGAAGGTGCTTGGAAGGGAAGAAAGAAAGCAAAGGCAAAGGCAACGCCACCCCTTCCCCGTATGCTCTGTTACAAATAGCAAAATTGATAATCCAAATTCAAATTGACAACAAAAATTGAGAAAACGTGAAAGGATTTGATCGCATAGAATTAGAAACAACAACAAGACAAGAGCTTCAAAATCTCGTAGCCGCAGGCATGGGTCAAGCTTTTCGGAAGCTCTTTGATACCTTCTTCGGCAACACTGAGATGCGGGTAGGGTACCCCCTTTCTTCTTTCTTCTTATTTGCCTAATTTTTGTTATTTATAATAATAATAAATGTCATTTTTCCTAAGAATTGTGAATTGTGATTATTATTAGCTTCTCTACGAAGGCTGGAGTTATATCCATATATTAATTATTCTTTTTCTGTTTGATTTTTTTTTTAATTGCTTTTTGTCATGTCAAGAGTAAAAAAATCAAATGGGCATTGTTAATTTGTGAGCTTGAGGAAATTTCAACCCCATTTTTACAGTCTACTGAAGTGTAACTTGGTCGATCCCAATGTCTGTGATGTAATTGGGTAATTTTGGCAATTCATATGGGGAAGATAATATTAAGTGTTCTCATAGTTTGGCATGCAATCATCATGGTTATTTTCAATGATCATTCTATACCCACTAAACTAAAGGAAGATTACCAATTCTCAATCGTCAATGCTGGGGTTTCAATGTCTCACCAAGCTTCGAAATTGGAACTTTTCCTTTGTATGAGTACCCAGTAGTAGTACTCAATCTGGGTATGAGTTAGATGTAGAGTATGATACTATTCATCATAAATAGTTTTGACTTTCCATATATATATATATATATATATATATATATAGTTATTTATTTATATTTCTTAGTGCATACCATAGTGAGTTTACTATTTTTATTGGTTCATTGTTGTGAATCTGCCAAAAAGAGAATCTTTTTTTTTAAACTCAATTTTTTTAACAGGGTGCTGGGTTAGAGTCTTCTTCCTCTATTCTGTTTTAGATTTTACTTGCTTTAACAGCTTTCCTATGCAATTTGTGTTTCATTCTATTTCTAATGTTTATTCTATTTCTGTCTTTACATCTTTCCTCTCCCACACCATCTAGATCAATTCTCTGTTTTCTTGCTAGGTGCTTTTAGCCCTTGAAAATTTCTTTCTCCTCACCTTTTTGTTGCCATGATATGAAGGAAACTTGTCACTTTTTACACCGTGAAATTTCCACTTACTCTATTTTTTCCATTGATCTGGTTCAGGTTGTGATGCTTGGTCTTGATGCTGCTGGCAAAACAACTATACTGTACAAACTGCACATTGGAGAAGTTTTATCAACTGTTCCTACAATTGGTGGGTCTTACTGTATAAGGTCATAATTAACTGTTTAGTTTGTTAAATTTTAAACAGAATTCTTGGTTTGGTTTCTACGTGTTAAAGCTAATTAAGTTATTTTTGTCTTGATAGCCAAAGAATGTTAAGGTTATGCTTGTTAGTTATCTACTTGGTTTTTGATTCTTTGTCTGCTATAAATGTGCATGTAAGCAGAGTTGTATTGCTACTTCCTTGACTGTGTAAAGACATATGAAGCTTTTTGTTAATGGAGCTGGCTTTAGTGGAAACTGTCTTCTGTGATGAAAAGAGACTTTCCCCTCTTGATTGGTAGGCAAAATATCTATTAGCAGTGGGTATATGTGAATTGAATGGATGCAAACATATATATAGACCCCGTTTGGATAGGCTTATATACAGCTTATTTGGGCTTATCTATTACAATAAGCGCTTATGAAGTATTTTTATTCTGTTTTGATGAGCTTATTAAATCAGCGTATCAAACCCCTATAAACTGTTTTTGGCTTATTTTCATAAGCTAAAAATTTAAGCTTATGAAGATTAGCTTTTGTGAAAGTTAAAAATGCCTTAGGTACTAGTTGTTTTTATAATATTTTTTGACAAAATTAACCTGAAGAGATTGACACAATTCATAATATATCCCTCAAATGCTTGATATTTATTTCAAATGGTTTATGAAAAGCGCTTCTCAAAATATTTATCTAAACGCTAGTTAGCTTATTTTAGACAGCGCTTATGACGATAAAGCTTATTAAATAAGCTCTACTATAATAAGTACTTATATAAGCTATTTATCCAAACGGGACTGTAATCACGTTTCTAATAATCTAGTAGAAGGAAAGTTAGAACTGGAAATAAGTGGTTGCGATTGCTTCTTTTATGGTATAGGGTAAAAACAACAAATCTAGTGTGGTTGGGATTGCTGTGAGAGCTTTCAAATTTTTAAAAGAATCATTTTTGCAAGAATTGAATTTGGAGTAATTAGTTTTATCTATGTCAGTGTAATTTGAAAGTGCTGTCAGTGAAATTGTTTTAGTTTGAGCGTCATTAGGCAAAATACGTTTAGCGCCAAATTTTTTAAATGGCTATGAAAACACTTTAAACTAAATTATCCTCAGGTTTAAACACTTGAATCATGTTTGCATAAAAGCTACTGTGATTCTCATTGATTACCAAACACTCACTATTTGTTTCAGGAATTGATTTTGTCCCTTATACGTGATTCTGGGGACTTCTAATACTCCATCCATTTTGACTTAGTCCATTTACATTCTCTTGAAGGCGGTATGTGGTCACAATGATTCTGCAAAAATAGAGGTTTAGCACCACAAAACAAAAGTTATATAAAAGTTTGTTTAGACTGTAGAGGTGAAGAAGAATTGAGCCATACACTGGCACTGGCAGTTGTTGTTAAAAACCACTCTTCTGACTTCCTTTTGCATGTTCAATTTATGTCATTCTAATTTTGCATGCTCTTTATACAGTATTCAACTTTTCCTGTTAAAAGGGGGATGGGTTTCCAATATGTTGCTACAGGTGAAGGCCAACTCTATTCTCAATTCAGCTGCTTCTGTGGTGATTTTTGAACTTCTTGTAGTAGTTGCTGGTTCCAATAGTTGCAACAATAGGAGATTTTTTATGTCAGGCATCTGAAGATGGACTTGTTAATAGTTTCTTAATTCTTAGAGATAGTTATTATAATTTTTTATGTATATGTTAAATACTGCCAAGCACTTGGGCCTCAACTGTTTGGTTGTCACACAACACTGTCACATTTGAGTTCTTTTATCCAACTTGATGTGGTATCGTGCTTGGTATTGCTGTCATGAAAGTATTAAAAGCACCATTCAGTGTGGGGATTTCCTGTGGGTTTTCCTTGGGCAGTATTTTCCCCCTTCTTTTATCAAACAATATTTCCAACATTAGTTTTACTAAGGGTTTCTAATGTGCATTGGCATGCCCTGTTGATTTTGGCTGTCAAAAGGATCTATATGTTGTTTCTATATAGGCTTATAAACCTGTATTGTTTTGCAGGTTTCAATGTGGAGAAAGTTCAGTATAAGAATGTTATTTTCACAGTTTGGGATGTTGGAGGACAAGAAAAATTAAGGGCACTTTGGAGGCACTATTTTAACAACACAGATGGTCTGGTAAGAATTAATTTCCATGCTTTTATGATTTTTTATCTTAGTGGAAACAAAACTTGTGCCATGTAGGTTGTTTTGTGTTACGATCATTCATCTATCTAATAGAGTAGGACTGAAAAGAAAGGATAGGGGTCGAAGATAGCCAGGTTGATACTTATACGCAGATGTGCGCATTTATGCAGATATATGTTGTTGATAGCCTGGACCGCGAGAGAATTGGGAAAGCAAAGCAGGAATTTCAGGTGATAAAATCAAAAGCCAATACCATATTATACACATACACACACACTCCATGTTATTCCAAACAGACTTTGAATAAATCCATGGATTACTTGCAGGCAATCATAAGTGACCCATTTATGCTCAACAGTGTCATCTTGGTGCTTGCCAACAAACAGGACCTGGTATGTCTTTGTTACTTTTTGATCTGTGTACTTTCAGCTGAATGACCTGACATTAAGGTTATCTTTGTGAATAAAGATCAAATTAAAGCCAAAACATGAAATTGGTTGACATTATTTACTGAATATACTAAAAGAGTGTAGGAGATTGTGCTATTTTAGCATGTATAGAATGTAATTAATGCATATACCATCATTGTAGGTAAGGTGGGTTTTTATATTACTGAAATCATTGAAATAATAAAAATAATTTGAAATTAGTTAGAAGGCTTAGGAAGTTTTTTTGTGCTAGTAGGCCACAGGAATCAAGTGAGGTAGAAAATATTCATTTTATACATGCAGCTCTTAGACACTAGTCTTCACTATTTTTATATGTAACCATTATTGCAAGATCCCTGACACATCCAACGGATTATGTGTGTATGTGTTTGTGTGTGCGGACATGCTTAATTACCTCTTTGCTTACCTGAAATATTGGTTGGACCATATGGGATATATGAACCAACTTGTGGAGAAAGCTAGACAAATTTATACCTACAGAAAAAATAAAGCAACTGCTGCGTTAAACTTGTTCCTATCATAGGTCCAACTAAGCTACACAGGCCTATGATAGTAAAAAAGTAGAAGTTTCCTTTGATTGTTTATAAAGAAAACACCTTGCATGGAGGGTTGGCTCTTGCAAACAATTTTCTGAAATATGTTTCCAAAAGTTATTAGAATTTGCATGTGGTGCCAAACTAAGACATTTTGTGCAGAGGGTTAGCCCCTTGTAGTTTTTCTTACTTAATTACTGTTCGAATCATTCCTATTGTGTATATGGCTAACCAGCTTATACCCCTCCTCCATATCTGATCCCATTGAGGGAACATACTGAGTCAGTTTTGATCTGGCAACTATATCTATAATTGATATTGTTCTGTTGTCTAAGCTGGAAAGAAGAAAACTAACAAACCCCAAGGGAGGTTAGCATAATTTCTTTAAGTTTTTAAAATTCAAAGCACAGTTGAAATAAAAATTTGAACAAAAATATGTGTGCTTGAACTATTTTGTTTTATTTTATTTTTTCTAATTATCTGGTCAACATTTTCTACTCACAAAATTTTGTTCCCTTCCTGGTTGTCCATCCCGTTTGACTATAAGAAGTTTAGATACCAGTGAGACTTCTTGATTTTTGGTTTTTCACTTTTTGGTGGGATTTGTGATTTTTTTTATTACACATCCAAGTTAAATTTTTGCAATGTATACCACTTGAATTCTGCATGCTTTTCTTCCATAAAAGCATGACCACACAATTTCCGTTCCTAATAAGTGCAGTTTCATCAATGGAACTTGTCTGTCATTCAATAATAACCTGCACTTCTTTATGATTATCAATATCCTGTAATTCTAGACTGTTCCTCTTCTTGAACAAACTACTCTCCTCCAAATAATTTATAGAGTTTTGCCTTATGCTCAAGTCTAGTTATAATTGTGAATATTTTCTTTTTCTTTTCCAGAAAGGAGCAATGACACCAAGGGAAGTATGTGAAGGACTAGGTCTCTTTGATCTCAAGAATAGAAAATGGCACATACAAGGCGCTTGTGCGCTTAGGGGAGATGGCCTTTATGAGGGCCTGGACTGGTTGTCCTCAACTCTGAAGGAGAGAAATGCTGCTGGATACTCTTCAGTAGGAACCTCATCAGTAGGAACCTCATCCTTCTAATTTTCCAGGTTTGAACTATCTTCTTTTAATCATGAGTTACCTTCCTGTTTATCCATTCCGTTACATTATGTGTATTGTCTACTGCAGGTATTTTGGCCTTAGGATTTGGCGATTGATGAATGTGTAGAGTTTGGCCAGTTCATTCTTGAATGCTGTGAATGATAATCAAATTTTTTGGGCTACATCTGAAGCTGATGAAGTATATAGTTGCTTGGCCTTTCAGGGTACCTAAGATATGTGACTTGCTCCAATGGATACAAGTTTGTGCATGACGAATGATTAACTAAATTCTGTTGGCATATTGATACCCCTCATTAAGTGCACGAGTACCACATAGAAGGTCCTGGATACTGGATCATTTGTCCATTCTCCCTTGATTTCCCCCATCCCACTCTTTGTCCTGTTTTTGTGTGGCTGTGGTGCCCAAATTCATAAAAATAATGATTCTGACAAATACATTGGGAGCTTGTCATGGTTTTCTTTTGGGCAACGTCTTATTATGATTCAATTCAATTGGGTGGTTGCAATTACTTCCCTCCTTTTCATTTGCTTATAATAAAATACCAGTCTCATCTATTGGAATATTTATGTATATCAGGAAATTGTTATTACAACTGCTGTTATCTGAATCTCTACTTACCCGAGCTACCCGTGTTGTGGATTTTGAAATTATCAAATGGATTGATACATACGAGGGGGTTTCAAATATAGAACAAACGGGGAAAAAACATCATGTTTCCAATATTTGACCCTAACAAGATAAGAGAATACAAACAAAAATATAATTATTTACATTTGGGGTTAATTCAAGTTTGATTATTCCCATCATTTATAAAAGGAATAGACTTTTCAGTACTCGCATGCTTCCTAGACTGTAGACATATAACGTTCAGAGATACATTAATTGGACGCACTATATAATCTATATGATGGAATAAAGATGTCTTTCGATATTTTCCATGGATATCAGATAAGCTTGAATGATGGAAATATAAGGAATAATGTTAAAAATATAAACACAAGGACAACAAATGTTAAAGGGGAGTAAAAATATGTCCGATAGTACATACTAAATACTACAAATTCTTGTCTAAAAACAGAACTACAAGATCCAGTAGTATGGGAAAAACTCCTCATGCGGAAAGACTAATACCTATGACACCTAGAAAAGGTTACAAATCCCAAATAAAATGGTTAGTAGAATATAAGCCTTATAGTAATCTTGAGGTAAAACCATAAGTTTGAGCTAGATCGAAAACCTTAATTTGATCTTCAAGGACAATTTTGTGAACACATAAACAACACATAAGTTATTTGAATCGCATAAACCATGATTAGGAAAGATAAAAATCATTAGTTAGATATAGTATAGAAAATGAAAATGAAGAAATACATGAAGAAAATATAGAAAAATGAGTAGAAGAAATTACTAATCACTATATCTAAGAAGGAATAAAATTGAGTAAAGAAGAAATATGAAGTTTAGAGGAAATAATACTCAAATTAAAAAAGAATTTTAACACAGATTCATTAAAACTTTGGGAAAAAGGTAAAGTAATGACAAGAATTGAATTATTAGATCCTAAGAATATTTGAGAAATTTCTTGTTTAATGTATAAATGACATATTAGTATTTAGCAAAAACAAAAAATTACTAATTTAGAGATGACAGATGAAAAAAATTGAGTGGAAAAGAGGAAAAAAATTCACAGGCAATGAAAATTAAAATGGCAAAGACTTAAAAAGTAAAAATGGGTAACATAAATTTAAATTGAAGACTTTCAGCCAAACTTCAAGTATCATTTTCTTTACTGAGTAATGATATTTGCACAGACTTTATCCTCACAAATCCCTCATAGACTCTGAGGTGAACTCATTTGGACCATTCAAAAAAAGTTACGGTGGGACCCAAGTTTTATCCAATGGCTTGCATGGAACTTGGTGAGAGATTTGTTGATGGAAATATCATTTTCCTATGGAGATTACTCCGGTATCCATCTTTTTTTTAGGGTACCAGTACCCAGGGTGAGTTGTCTAGTATTCATTAGTCATTATTTATATCTAATAGACTTTCTAACATTTATTGTGAAATCAACAGTCAATAAATGATTGACAACTCACCCTAAGTACCAAACCTATCAGGTACCATAGCAACTCCCTTTTCCTATTCACTATTAGCAGAGGGTACATTGCTTTTGCAGATCATACCAAATAAACTGCACAGGGCCACATCATATTTCTGGCAAAAGTGTTACAGGAATGTGATTCTTTGACACGATTCCATGCTGGCATGATTGTCATAGAAACTGCATGGCAACTGTACAGTCTCATGCTAAATTAATTTTGGTCTGGGAAACAAATCAGGCTTGGAAACCAACCAGAGGCAGAGGCAGTGTAAGAATTCTCACTCAATCCAATCGTGAGATATTTGCAACATATATTAATAATTGACAAATTATTATCCAAACAATAAAATCCGAATTCTGAATGCCTCCCTTCTCCAAACCCAAGAAGAGAAGCACCATCCAAAACTATTACATAACTCTCTCTCTCTCTCTCTCTCTCTCTCTCTCTCTCTCTGTGCATGTATAGATATAATTACAACATTCCTGGCCTAGAATTTGCAGGGTTCACCAACCAGTGTGATATGAACACAACATGAATTCACCATCTTTCATCTTTTACCCAATTATTTTTCTCTTTTGGCCCTGTAGGACCTTCCTCACCATACAGCTCCACTGGAAACTTGTTAAATAAGTTCTTCATTGAATATCGAAGCATGCGAGGAAGAGCATTGATTATCTTATCCAGCTCAGCTTTTGAATCATAAACAATTTTAGGGCCCCACTTTCTCATAAACTGCAACCATTCAGGCTCAGTGACAACATTTCCAAGATACTCAGCTGCAACAAGCTCGTAGTGAATACTTGAATCCACATACAAATTACTACGAGCAGCATCATTCCTAATGCCGAGCCCAAGTTTTGAAGACCCTTGCATATAGGTCCCAGGATGAGGGTAACTCGCGTGTCCACTTTTTGATGAGTAAACAATAGCTTTATTGCCATCAATATAATCCAAGTCATAGGCATCCACCCATTCACCGCCACTGTGCTGTGAGAAGTATATACTATAGAGCTCTCCAGTGAAGTTGCATATACGAAGTGTAAAATGCTCCCAGTCACCAACATGCTCTCCAATCTTGCTCAAAGCTATATTCATAATTCCAACTTTCAGAGTGGCGGGCCCATTGAAGGGGCAAAAAACCCACATTGCAATGTCTGTAGAAGTTCCACCAAGAGCTGGCTTCACATGAACATAAAGCCTTGCACATTTCAAGTCCCCCTGTTTGACCAAATCCCTTCGATCATCATCACTTGGCAAGTCTATCCAAAACTGCCCATCATTTGTTCCCCCACCAGGTAAATTTGAGCCACTTGCATCAATTCCCTCTCCTGTAGACATGTCTTTTCTGTACAATAGGGCTCCATTGTTGAAAAACCAAGCCACGGAAGATGGCAAGTAAACTTCCTCAGGATGAAAGAAAACAGTAGGTCCATAATGCTTAATAAGTGCATGTATTTGGTGCAGGTTTGGCATTGCTGATAGCACGGGATTTAAGTTCTTCAAGCATGCAATGGGTAGCTCTTCTCCCATGTTCCAGTAACTACTGCAGAAAAAAGTCCCAACAGACACTCCTTTCCCCAGCATGCCACGGTCACAAGGTCTCAAGCTCCACACCTGAAATGAAAACTCCAGAATTCTAGAACCAGAAGCAAGTATTATGCAGTAAGGTTCACATTTATCAGTGAGGTCAGCACGAACACAACATACTTCATCCAACGCAGGCTTGTCAGGTTTGTTAGTAACCAAGTAGCCAAGGGCCTTGTAACCTTGAGCAGGCTGGGGTAGCCAAAAGTAACCACATCCACTTGACATTTCCTCGCTTCCTGCATTTGCTCTCCATACTAACTTATAATCCAGGGGATTCCTCAGAGCAGGTAACTTATCGTGGCTGCAAATATCAGTAGTTTCAGGCAAGCAAGTTTCCACTTCCCTAGCGACGAGTACAAAACCCCATAAAGGCTTGTCGCTAGGTTGACAATAGTGACCAAGTATATGGAAACTATTAGGTATTCCCACAGGCTTATAGAATGTAACAGCACTTTTCATGTCTAGCATAGCATTGCTGCTCCAAATGAACTCAAACCTAGTGACCTTGAAAACTTCTATTTCACCAAGATTTACGATTCCAGAAGCAAAACCTTGTCCTGTAATGACATATACAGAATAGATTAATTTAGAGAGGTAAGTTAATTTGCTTTTCCCTAAATAAATTTAAAAAGCTAACTTTAAATGTCAGTTCCAAAAAAGTTCCTATGTGGCATTGATACTGCACTATTATGCAAGTTAAAACACTTCTTCTCAATATTGTTCTTGGATAAGATACCCACCAATCTAGCATGGTAAAATTGCAGTTTCAACTATAAACTTACTACATACCAAAGATAAATTCCTAAAAGAATTAAGATTTGATGAATCTTAATTGTAAATCTTATTATTATGAAGGTCATTACTGTATGCACTGCATATAATGACAACATATAAAATTATATTTTTGACCCAAAAACAAGTTCCATCAAACATGTAACAGGCTATCAAACTGAAACTTGTCATGGGGGAAGGGTGAATAAATGATAATGAGGAAAGGAAAGAGAATGAGAGAAAGATAATCCATGAGCATAAAATACGCAAAATTTCCCTCATATGAACGAAAAACCACATGCAGATTCACAGGGAAAACAACAACAACAATAATAATAAGATGAAAAGGTATTACCTTGAGGCCATTCTGGAATCTTTGCCGGAAGGGAAAAGGTTTGAGGCACATGGGAAGAAAATTCAGGCATTGTATTCCAAGGAAAGCAATTGGAGCCAAGCATCTCCAACACCCCCACACAACAATTTCAAACAAGCATTGATAATTGATCGCTCAAGCCTCGCAAAACCGATCATGAGTCCCCACCCTCCCAACTCCAAAGTATCAGGCGATTCTCTATAGGATGGGTGCTTCTTCTTGTTCATTAGCTTTTTCGAGCCTTGTCTTTTAACAGTTAAACACCATTCTTCCCTTGATTGAAATACAAATGTGCATGGCTCTGTTACAGCCACAAAAAAAAAAAAAAAGTGTATGGCTTTTAAGTATCTGTCAAAACTTTCAAAATAAGATATAGCTAATCCTTCCAAGAAAAAAAGTATATCACGTATGAATATTAAGAGTAAAAAAGAAAGGCGTATGACATAGACAGATTTCTCCCTCAATGCAACAAGGGTGGTCATTGAGATAACCATAGTTAATGGGTGTTTTTCCTTTAAGCTAAATTTTTTTAAAACGAAAAAGTTTAATTTTGATACATGATGATGGAGCACCATTGTTTGTTTTGAAGGTTAATCTTCAAATAGGGAAACTTTTCCAATTAATAGAGTGATAGACTCGAGAGAGTTCAAGCCAAACCCAAAATACTTAGACTAAGTTGATGTAGGAAGAGTCGTAGAGATGTAAAACACTTTTAAGTTATAGGATTATTAGTTCAGTTAGCTATATTGTTAGCAAGATGTTAGGAATTTATCTAATTATAGAGTCAGTTGCTTGATTTAAATTGGTTTATAGCTTTCTTTGTATTTATCCTTATCAGCTTTCATGTATAAAACACACCAAATGATATTAGGGGCCTATCATGTATAAAATATAAATAACATTTATATTGTTAATGTTATTCGTATTATGCTTATATTTCTTTATAAATGTGGATTTTCTTTTTCTTTCTTCCCAAATTGTGTTTTGTCTACAAAGTTGAAGCCCTGCTTACGTCCAAACGTTTCGAAGTTGCACCAAAGCCATTGGATTGCCGTCTAGCATCCAGACATGCACGAGCACAGGCTCTACATCTCCATTCGCTAAGGATTCAACTTGCACTCTTAACGCAGATTGGGATCAACTCAGTCTACACCACTCACCCAAGCTGCCACTCAAATTGTAGCACTTCTGGCACCACCCAATGATCCAACTCATTTCGTGCCAGCAGGACAAAATGTAGCTCATGTTGCACTACCGCAGGCTATAGCTCAAATTCTACCACCGACACAAGACTTGGCTCAATTGGAAACACTAGCCCATGTTTGAGCTCCGACTCAATATCATGCCAGCAAGTTGTTAATAACATGTATAAATTGGAATTTAAAATCTCCTAAACCATAATTTGAGCAAAAATTTATCTCTTGTTGCTTTTGCCCAAATCATAGTTTTAAAGTTCCAAATTCCAATTCAAACATACATTAAGCCCAACAAGAGTTGAATAGCGAATGCAAAATTTATGTACTTCAAAAAGAATTCAAATCATGCCCGTCCCCTCCCATCTTCATTGGTACCAATATGAGACTTCTTTGTACTATAATTTCTTGAAATTAAGTTTGAGAAGTCGTTCAGTTTAATTTATTTCTTAGGTGAGCAAGGAAGGAAGCACATTTGATAGTGCAAGATGTTTCATACCAGTAGATGCGTAACGATCACATTCATTGCTGAAAACCAACCAATATAAGAGATAGCTACTACCATAATCACTGCAGAGGGAGTGATGACAAGGATGGCAAAGATGTGATACCTCAAAAAAATTCATGAACAAGTTTGTGTATTTAACTTTGGAGCACAAATTAAAAGCAGATCTGCAGTGAGATCATCAATCTCATGCCCACCACAAGCATACCGCATCCAAGAGATACAAAATGGAAACTTTTTTTGGTGAAGAAGACGGAAACTTAGTTCTAATTTTAAGTGGTGAAAACGGAAATTCATAGCTATACGGATTAACAAACCAGTGATTAAAGCACTATGCAACGACCAAGGTCCACGTTGTCCTCATAGCATTTGGAGCTCACCAGGAGAAAACATCTGAATCTATGAGCTCATCAGAGTTAATGGATTTAAGAGACGAACAGTAACCACAAAAGGCTATGCATTAGCAATTGGCTCAGAATTTGTTTCTGATGATTTAACGTCATCAAAAGCTTCCATGTCAATAGTCATATCATCACCTACATCAGCCTCGGCCATTATTTCATCCTTGTCAGCCACCAGAGGCTCAATGCCATTTTGTGCACCATTGGCTTGCTCCTTCTGCTTTTCACTTGCTTTCTCTTGGTCTCCTGACTGTTGCACTGTTGTTTGTGGGTATGGATCGGTGCAGATTATCAATGTAGATGTAACCAACAAGTTCTACAGAGGAAAACACCAGACAGAAGTCAAGAGAATAAGATTACCATAGAAAAAATGTTTAAACAAACTACCTATAATTCAAGAACCAATCATAAAAATGAATCATTAACCACTTTCAAATACAGGATTTTTACTTTTATTAATTCTTAAAATAAAAAATTTAAACAACATTGCGCATACCAAATTATGAAGCATACCTTATCAAGAGATTTTTAATTTCATTAATTTTTAAAATAACAAATTTGAACAGCATTGAGCATACCAAATTATGAAGCACACCTTTTCAAGAGATTTTTACTTTTATTAATTCTTAAAATAAAAAATTTGAACAACATTGCGCATACCTAATTATGAAGCATACCTTTTCAAGAGCTAAAGCAAGCTTTGAAAGATTTGGATAAATGCTTTTTGCGTCCAATAGGATCTGTTCAATGCAATATCAGACAAAGTAACACTATTCTATATTATCATGTAAAACTTGATGGACATTGATACTGGAATATAATAATGCACAACAGACTTACCTCACAAAGCCTTTGCAATGTAAATGGAGGGCCCTCAATGAAACAAGTAAGTGCTGCAATCCAGAAAAGCATACCAAAATAATTTAGAAGAAAATAATAATAGCTTCAAATATTTAAAGAATCTAAGTAACATGATAACATAGTATATGCAATCTGAAAAGAGATGATCTTGTTGAGATTTGTTGCAGGCCTAAGAATGAAGGGGGCCTGGGTTGGGTCTAGGAAATTTGGTGTCCAAAAACATTGCTCTAGCAGCTAAATGGCTATCGCATTTTCCTTTGGAGACTACTTGATTATGGCACCAAGTAGTTTAGAGCAAATTTGGTTTAAACCCAACAATCAATGCAACTCATGCTAATCCTTGGAAGTTTATCTCTCAGGGATATACTTCTTTTTGACCATCGGTTTCTGTAGGTTTGAGCTAATCTCCAGACAGACATGTAGGCCCACTCAAAAATATTAAAAGAATTTTAACATCATGATTTTACCATAAATGACTTTATTTGTTAACATAGAGCTTTCTATAAGAAAATTTTGTTAAAATAAAAAAGACCTCTATGTAGGGAGGAATTAGGAAAGAACCTTTTTTTTACTATTAATTGTTTATATATGCATCAATTTATCTATATAGATATGCATAATTACATATGCAGAAATGTATGCACACTACACACTTGGCACTATTGGTAGGATACATAGAAACCTCAAATTCAGAGCTTGAATTTTATTGAAATAACACACAGAATTCACTTCTGTATTTGATAGGAACCTCCAATTCAGAGCTGAATTTTGTTGAATTAGCACAGAATTCATTCTATACTGATCTGGAATGGATATCAGTAGCAGAAGAAGTGGATTTACAGCACTCTCGCTCAAACAGAACAGAGGAAAAGGATAAAAAAGAAACAGAAACAGAAATGGTTGCAGACTCTTCAAGGGGTCTGCCTCCTCCTGCCCAAAGTCCCCAAATCCTCACTCAATGACTGGATGCCCTCCCAAATCCTTCCCACCATTTTATCCTCGCTCCTAACTGTTTCCCCCTTGCTTCCACACTCCTTGCCACGTAGGCAAGGTTCTTACAACCCAAAATCTCTCTTCTGCCCCTTACTCATATCATCCTCAAGGTAGTAATCATATGAGGCCTAACAGATACCTTCGTCCAATTTGTTGACCAGCTCAGAGTAGGATTCTCCTAATGAAGCATATTGCTGCTCACTTGTCATTTCTGCCTCAGGGTACTCTGACAATACCTGTATAACAAATATGAAGATAGAGGCAAAAGATTAAAGTGTAAGAACTAATAAAAGTCCAATAAACTATAAGCTATAAGAACCAAGACAAGATATAAAAAACAACACGCTAGCATACCTCTAAGAACCAACACAAAATACATGAATGCATGCTAGCATACCTCCCCATACCTGCTTCAGCTGAAACGATAGCATACTCTTCAACTTATCCCAGTCATGCCTGTTATTCAAAAAATTCACATTAGCATTTAAGATACAGATCCATCTCCAAGTCAACTACCATTAAATTTAGCTAAGTACAATCTAGGCCCACTGAAGCAACCAAAGAAGTAATCGAACCACACTTAATTGTCATTTCAAAGTGTTGGCAAATCGTCTGAGAGACTATGGTGCTGATAACAAATAGAAAAGCCAAAAGGAAGAATAGTAAATTAGTACTAGTATCACCACTCAGCTTAAAAGCACATTTTCCCGCCACTAGTTTTACAGAAGTTTCAATTTAATCCCCCTGATTCCATTGCTGAATTGTTCAAATTAAATCCATCACTAAGGAACCGTTCAACAGAACTGGTGAGACAGTGTTGATGTGGACAGACACTTGCCAGTCTATGTCAGCACCACGTCATTAAAATCTAGCCACATCAATGCAACGTCAACACTTCCCGTTTGCAATTGAGAGTCCATTAATGATGAGACTTAATTTGAACAATTCAAAAAGGCAAGTATTTCTGCAATTGGACTGGCTAGGATCCATAAGTGTATTTAAACCTAGTATCAGAAAATAACTCATTCTCACATGCTAGATTGTTTTAGGTGCAAAAACCACAGCCAAAGCCACCTTTATATTATTTTGCCTATAAAAAAATTAATAAACTTAACCAATCTGACCAGTGTAGTCAAAGGCACCAAAAGGCGTGCCTAAGGTGAGGTGCTAGAAATGGTCAGCGCTTCTTGGTTCAGGCACAATCATCTAAAAGCCCCTTATTGATAACGGTAAAAAATAAAATCTCTAAAAGCCCAATCATCTAACTTGCTAACTGTGATGCTAAAGGGGGTAAAATAGTCTGGATGTTAAAAGAATAACTAGTTGTCTGTTTTTGGGACTCTTAGCAACAAGCAACTTAGAGTTTTGTAAATTGAAGAACACAATATTTTATTTTTACTATGAAAGTTATGCTCAAGTAGTTAAATTTTCATGGAAAATCAATGCAAAATAGTCAAATATTTTACTGTTTTCTTTTTCTAATGTTAACGCCTTTCTTCAGTAAAAGGTACGCTTTTTGGTGCCTCTCGCCTCAAGACGTTAAATCCCCCTAGTGCCTTAAGGGCGTCTTTCGCTTTTAACTACCTTGAATCTGACACCAACACTCGCCGGAACAAGCATGGTTTATTCTGTCATGTGCATCCTATGTTCAGGGGGAAAATATACATCACTATCACATCAACAAGAAGCCAAAGACAAAAAGTTGGTAGTGGTACTAGTATGATGCATACCAGAACGTCCCAGTGGATGCAATAACTTGTAGTATCTCTCTAACCTCTTCCCTTGAAACACCATGCTCTTGCTCAGTGCCTCTACAAAACCCCAATTACAAAATTCATATAGGAATGCAGATATTAATACTTTTGCAAACAAAACCAAACCCTCTAAGAAGCACCTGTGATTTAAATCATCAGCTACAACATCAACAACCACATCCACATCCACATCCACATCATTATGGAGATTATGAGTGTCATTGGAAGGAATGGGTGAGTGCTGTACATTTTCATTTGATTGCATCTCCATTAGTAATAGTCGTCCTCCAACTACATTCAATCACAGAAATGATCAAATCCACTTGCACTTGGCTATTTATGACTTCAAAAAGAAAATAGTTGATGGTGAAAATGGTTCAATTATCGGTATTCGATACGTATCCGATGACGTATACGCGATGCGTTGGATACGTACATAGCAAGTATCGTGCAAATTTGGGAACGGCGAGGATAGTTTACTTAGTGGAGTGTAGTTAAGAAGGGAAGACGAAGAAGAGGAAAGGATACGGAGCAGAGGCAACATACATATACCTTCTTCTTCTTCTCTCTGTTACTTCAGATTTCTGTTCTGGTCATTCTTGGCTTGGTAGAGCTAAGACTCGCCACCGATTCGCCGATCTCTCTGGACGCCGGTTTCGTTATTTTTGAACCTCCGTCGTCGTCTACGGCGGAACTCCGTCGTTGTGTCTGCGGAGGGCTTCGTTATTTGTAGTTCAGAAATGCCAAGTGGGCGGCGGACACGGAACAAGTTCTGCTCACACGTGGCGTGGGCCTCGTCTGGTATCCAGACATTTCCAAATCATTCCACTAAAAATATGACAAAAACATAACACAGGACAAGAATAGTACATGTTATTTAATTAAACTTAAAATATTATATAATAAATTTTAAATTAAATATAAACCGTTAATAATATTACTTTCAAAATATAAATATTGTTTCTCTTCGTCCCAATTAATTTTTTATTTTAATTTAAATTAGAAAAATTAAAAATATATAATAATAATAATAATACTAGTGAAAAAAGAGTCCCCCCTTAGAACATCCCATAAAACAAACTAGAAAATAAAGAGAAAAATCATATCAAAATAAAAACAAAAAATACGACAAAAAAACTCTAATCAATGTCATTTGTATTATGCTTTTAATTTTTAGAATTATATATTTAAAATTTATATGCATAAATATATTTATAATAATAATAATCATCATCATCATTTAAACATATCTGAGTGATGATATATTATATCTTTTTTCTAGAAATTAGCTTACGCTTCCTAAAAGAAAGTATGTTGCCGCTTATTTTCACTTGTGCATGTATAATTTTGTAACATTTTGTTGTTAGAGATCAAATCATAAAATTTAGATAATTTTTAGGTGTGGTTTTTTGTTGATACGGAACCATGGCTTGGTGGGCCAGGAGGGAGTGAAGAGAGGAGGTGAGGTAGCATTTGTAACATCCCACTCCACTGACATCATCGGCCACAAACAAACCGAGCACGGTTTATAATTTGGTGAATGCTTCGGTACCTTTACATTTGAGAGGGTTTTTTACCTTATAATTTACCTTATAATTTATACCAAGTGAATTTCAACTTGAGTCAACCAGAAGTGAAATTCATTAATTAAAATTATATAACCAAAATCATATAAAAAGCAAGTGAACTGTTCTGTAACAAGTGAAATTACAATCAAAATTTGCAAAGTACGAGAAGTGAAATTCATTTATTAAAATTATATAACCAAAATGATATAAATTAATATTATATAACCACTCATATTTATGACTATGACCAAAATGATAGAAAGTATGTGAACTTCAACTTGAGTCTACCAGAAGTGAAATTCATTTATGACTGTATAACCAAAATGATGGAAAGTATGTGAACTTCAAACTTGAGTCTAGCAGAAGTGAAATTCATTTATCACTGTATAACCAAAATGAAAGAAAGTATGTAAACTTTCAACTTGAGTCTACCAGAAGTGAAATCCATTTATTACTGTATAACCAACATGACAGAAAGTATGTGAACTTCAACTTGAGTCTACCAGAAGTGAAATTCATTTATCACTGTATAACCAAAATGATAGAAAGTATGTAAACTTTAACTTGAGTCTACCAGAAGTGAAATCCATTTATTACTGTATAACCAACATGACAGAAAGTATGTGAACTGTCTTGTAACAAGTGAAATTGCAATCAAAATTTGCAGGCTTTCGAACTGAGGAAAGCAAATATGGGGGGACAAACCAAGGGTTTGGACCTTGAACAGTAACCAACCAAAAATTACTTAGATCGTTCCACATTCCAAGTGGTAATAACACAACTTATTTTCATCTAATCTGTTGTCTACAAATATTCAGCCATCATTCTGAGCTTCACCCGTTGTCATCTGGTTCTCTGGCAGTGCCTGCAGTGCAATCCTTTTCCTCTCCACTTCCTCCTGCAGATGTTGACAGTGAAGAATGTTACTAAAATGCAGTTAAGAACTCAAATAGATTGACGACAGTAAATTGCGAGAGAAAAAGAAACTCAGCCTCACCTTTGCAACATTATTAGTCTTGCTGTTTGGTTTACCATCTAGTGTAAGGCTCTTCAGCATCTTCTTGAGCTTCCGCATACTCCTTTTCTGTAAGTCATCAGTGCTCATCTTTGGAATAGTTTGAATTTCATTTGCATCCTCCTTTGGTTCTGACTGAGCAGGGCAAGGGGACCCTCCCTTTAATTGGTCAGCAACAATTGATTGAATTGGAATATCACTAGTCCTCTGCTCATAGATTGGAGCAACTGTCATAGTCTCTGCTGAGATACGATACTCCTGTTTTGGGATGGCAATCTCTTCTGGTATAACATTATTGTCAACCAGTGTGTTGTTGGTATTGCAACTTAGCTCAGACATTGAAGCATCTTCTGCTGCTCTATATTCTTTAGATTCTTCAGGTTGTGCTTTACGTTCCAAAGTCTCAGAATTATCCTTCTGATCATCTGCTTTATGTACATCTACATCCAGCAATGATGACTCAAGAGTGACATTTTCAACATTCTTGTTTTCGTCTGCAGAAGATTCAATGTTGGCCTGGATAACAGCAATAGTGTTCTCAGAATTTGCGTCCTTTTCTATATCTAGAAGAGCCGAAGATGCACTAGTAACATCAGAAGCATTAACCATTTTCTCTATCTCTGCCCTGAATTCTTCCGAGTGCTCTGCTGCTTTGGCTTCCAATTCTTCTTGGTGCTCACCAGAAGAACAAAAATTTGATGAACCGGAATCAAGAATACCTTCAGGACTTGCCAAGTCCTTTTCATCTGCTGCTTTTCCATCAACATGAAACACTAGTCCAAAATTTTGATTGCCATTACCATCTACCACGTTCCAATGTTCAGTTTCAATGTTCTTCTCTTGGTTATCATCACCGTCATTGCTACCATGGTTATCAATGTTGCACTCTACTAATTCCTTTAGGCTCACTACTGAATTATCATGTAAAGATGACATAGGAAGCGCGCCAGCCACATCTTGGTCAGTAACCTCCATAGACGCATCATCAGTTTCCTCAACAGACAAAGCGGCAACATCTTGGTCAGTAACCTCCATAAAAGCAACTTCAGATACCTCAACAGACACGGCATCATCTTGCTTGCTTCCCAAGAGTTTCTTATTTTCTGGTTCAGAAGAATCACAAGAATGCTCAAGTTCAGATCCTGCAATGTGCTCAACATCAAACTAAGGACTTTACTGAAGCACACCATCATGAATGAGCGGCATCGTTGTACAATAATTAATACAATAATTAACAATTGTTAAATAAAAGAAGGAAAAGTGGAAAACAAACCTGCTTCATTTTCCACATGCTCTGCCTTCCCTGTTGATTTGCTCAAGTCATCGACTGATTCATCACAGCACTCACAAGCTTCATTTGAATCATTATATGTCTCAGAACTTCCTTCCAGTTTTAAATTTGAATCATTTGGTTTATCCTTCAAATAATTGATTTTGCCTAAACCTTCTTGTGTCTCAGAACTTCCTTCCAGTTTTAAATTTGAATCATGTGGTTCAGCCTCCACCAAATAATTGATTTTTCCTGAACCCTCTTGTGGTTCTTCTTGTAACTCAGCCTGCAAATTAGCCCCTACATCATTTTCTGCTCCAGAACCTAATTGCTTTTCTGAATCTGAATCATGTGATTGGCATTCAGATATTGTGATATTTTCTGGAGAGGAAACTTCCAATTCACCGGTTTTCTCTGACACCACAGTTGATACCGTCTGCAAACTAGCACCTGCATCATAGACTGTTCCAATTTAGTTGATTAAAAACAGGTTAAACAAATGTCACATGAACACAGTCCTAGAAAAAGGCTAGTAAAAAAGATCCAACATACCCTTCTCAGTATCTGCTGAGTCTTCTGTTTGCTGAGAGACATTACTCATTTCTTCAGAAATATCACCAATCTTCGCAAGTCCCATGTCTTCAGTGTCCATTAAGCTCATCTTAGATAAGTTCTTCTCCAACAATCTCACCGACCTCCTCGTGCTATACGCTCGCTGTACTGAAGCACCATGAGGGGTTCTTGTCCTATTGCTCGGAGCTGCAGGAGTTTTAGGCACACCGGTTGGCTTTCCTTGACCCCCATCCTTTTCATCTTCTGGCATCTGGGGTTCCTTCTTTCTTCGAGTATAAACTGCAGGGGCTCTTCTTCTGCTGCTTGGCTGCATAGCGGGAGTTACTGGGACATTGACATCTTTGTTCTCTTGCTCAGCTCCTTCAGTATTTTCTGGTTCTTCTCTGACGGCTTTCCTTCGTGTTGAGGTTCTACAAGCGGTACGATGAATATCTGGGGTTCCAGCCACCTTTTCCTCATGGAATTGCTGGGCATCAGTTCCCATTGGATTCAAAAATTCATCCAATCCTTCAATCTGAAACATTTGAATAAAAGTTTTCAAAAAATCCATTTTTTTTTAATTTTCCCATCTCCACAATTTCAAAGAAGGGCTTTCTAAATCCACAATAGAATCAAAAGAATCAGGAATGAATGGAGAACAGTTACAACAATTCACTGATGAAGAATTTGCCAATTTGCAGGCACTGATGAAAAATATGAAATTGGAGATCAAATCATCCCAGAAATGCAAGAATGAAACACATAAAGAAAAGAAAGAAAGAATCATCGTAGAAACAAAAACTTCAAATGGGGTTTACTGAAAACAATAAAAAAAGAAAAAAAAGATCATTACTTGGTGAAGAGCTGCTAGAGCGTCAGCCATGGCTACATTGGTGATATTAGCTGGAATCTTGTTCTTCTTGCAGAGGGTCTGCAGCTCCTTCCTTGAGAGGCTGTGGAAATCCATGTTCGATAAATCAAAGCAAAACAAGGTGTTTTGGGTTTTGAAAATTCGATGCGCCGATAGAGAGAGTGTGTGTGTGCAATGGGAGAGGAAAGGAAGGGAGTGTGGGTATTTGTACAGTGTTGGTGGTTTAGGGGCAGAAAGAGACGTTAGGGGATGCGACCGTTGGAGCGTGAATTTGAAATTTGAATTTCGATTTAAGTGTAAAATTTCATTAATTGAAATCAGCAACCAATGATTCCCCCCTATCCCAAAACCAATTTTTCATGGTAACAATTTATCAACATAATACAGTGAATTAATCATAATTAATAAAAATACAAATACAGAATATTTTTAAAAAGGCAACTCAGAATGAATTTACATTAAGGGGAATGAACTTTTAGTTTACATTCAGGGGAATAAAAAAATTTCCAAAAAAAAAGGCAATTTTATACCCTTTTTTGGTGAAATTAAGTTATATTGTTACTCACAATGAATAATATTATATTTGAGTAAATTACTATTTTGGTCCCTGAAATATTTGGGTGACATTAATTTAGTTCTCAAAAGATTATTGACATTATTTTAGTCTTTGAAAGATTATAAGTGTCATCACGTTATTCTTTCTGTCATTTTTCGTGTGAATTTTGTTTATTAGGTGTTAACGTGACGCGTTAAGTGCTCTTATGACAAATTATCTCCACGATAAATTTCATCAATTGATTAAACGAAGCAACTACATGTACACAATTAATTTCATGGTAACAATTTATCAACATAATAGTGATAATACAATGAATTAATTGATAATTAATAATAATATAAATACAAAATATTTTTAAAAAGGCAACTCAGGATGAATTTACATTCATGGAATGAATTTTTTTTTCTAAAAAAAGAAGGCAATTTTATACTCTTTTTTTTGTGAAATTAAGCTATATATTGTTACTTATCCACATACAAAAAAAAAAAGTTATATTGTTACTCACAATGAATAATATTATATTTTGTTTCATCATCAAGCATTTAAAGGAATATCTTGTCTCTCATATATGAAATTAATAAACAGGAACCTTCTTATTGAGTTAACTAGTTTATCACTTGTGCGATGCACAAGAAAATATTAAAAGTGAAAAATAATATAAAAATAATTAAAAAAAAACTAAACCCAAAATTTATCAAAGATTTAACCAAACTACAAAGAGTTTATTTAGGTAATGCGAAAATAACAACTAAAACAAATTCAAAGGTAATGCATGATTTATCTGGTTGATGATGAAAATAAAAAGTACCAACGAAAAGGTAAATCTCCAACTCATAATAAAATCCTTTAAATATAAAAGAAATAACAAAAAACTTATTTTGCATCACGATTTTTCATCAATTATAAAAATTACCTATCATATTTTCTAAAAAAACCTCCTGATATACATCATTATTAGTTGTAAAAATATTTAATTTATTTAAATTTATAATAACATAAATTACATTTCATTAATTTTATTATGTTTGTATTTGATTGTAGATGTTAAAATATTTAAATTTTATTAAATTTTATTTATTTATATATATTTATATATATATATAAATTCATCTCAAAAATTATCATACAAAATGAAATATTAACTCCCAACAATCATATATTTCAATATCTGAAAATTAAAATCATGTATCATAAACACCTCATAAGCAACTTTTTCAACTCAAGAAACTATTTTTAATAAATCTATCAACATGAACTTACTGAAAAAATCAAGCAGGTTAAGAACAAAAAAAATCAAGTCATAATATTATAAAGCAATACTGAGATTAAATGAACCGAATTAGGACCAAGCAGACATAATATTCTTTTATTTCAAGTCAAAATATTCTTAATATAACAACCACAAAGTAAAAAAATTTCAAGTCAAATAAAAAAATGTAACATCTCAAAAGTGTCAATTTCTTCTTCTACATAATTATATAGATCTATACATAAAAAAAGTTACGTAGGATATGTCAATAAGATGAAATGAAACACTTACCAAAAATTTTCTAAACACATTTGTAGAATTGGCACTACTCAAGTTTCATCTCTCTCTTTTGGGGATGCAATGCAAATAGATGTAAAACTCCATGATTATTTTATGTAACAATAGCCACAAATATCATACACAACATGGGGAGAGCCAAGAAATGCAAATACAAAAATGAGAAATGGTTATTGAATGCTGATTCGAATTGTTTATATTGCCTCTTGCAATGTGTTTCTTGAGACCATAAATTAGTAGCATATAAGTTAAACACGGTAGACTTAGTGTATGTTTGAATTAAATTTTGTAAACTTGATCTTTGATGAACTTGATTTTAGTTAGAAGTAAATTTGTAGTGAATTGATTTATATTTGGAAACATTTATATAAAAAGTGATTTTGACAAAATAAACATTGTTTGGATAGTATTGTTCAAAATTACTTTTCGATATATAATTACTAAAAAGGATATAGGTTTCATATTATCGTTTTTAAGTATATTTTGTTTTTATTTTTGTAATTACTCTCAAAAAGTCATCTTAAAGTAAGACCACATATTCACACTATCACATAAACTCTCCATTTGTCATTTGTGGTGGTGAAATTGGAAGGGATTTCATATGACGTGCATTTTCATCTCAACAGTTGCTTGTGTCTTTGTGCGTCTTCCTCTTCACTCTTGCACACATGAACATCAGTTCATCATTTCTCATTCTCTCTTTGTTCTCTTTCCTCTTCTCTAGCGCACCTTTGCGGCCTTGAAGAGCAATGCTTAGTTTATCATGGTCTTTCGTCTTCAAAAACAGCACCAAGACAAGTTTTGATGATGGGTTGGAAGAGTCGACAGTGAAGAAAAAGGAAGGTTATTGTGGGAAGATTGATCATTGGAACATTCAATATTATCTACAAAATTTTCCATCGGGGGTTGTTGAAACACAAAAGCAAGTCTATGTTGCTTTTCTTCAAACATGGGTTTAAGGGCAAATGGGAGGTGAGAGAATTTCTAACACGATGTTGCCAAACATCACAAAATAAAGTGAAAACATGTTTGAATGGGCTAAACGGGCATTTGCCTAGCCAAATACGTCCTTAAGTTTTGGCCTTCCAAGTCATTCATTATAGATATAATATTATCATATATATAAACATTTATAAATGCAAAAACAAAAAATAAAAATACTTCAAAAGACAGAAATAAAACATAATTTGATAAGGATTATATTTCATTTTCTTTAACATTTTTTTAGTTATAAAAGGTTAAGCATACACATATGTTAGATCAATATTTAGAGAATGTATCTTACATTAAAGAATGTATTTGTAGATATTATACTAAAATTTTGAAATCAAGAATTACTTATCAACAATTCCCAGTAATTTAAGTACAAACAATAGCGACATCATACTTCCGAGGATTGTCGTTTATGATTTCATATTCTTAGATATTAGTGCCTAATTTATGCCTAATAGTTTAAGAAAAAATATAAAGGAGTAAAAATCGCTTAAATACATTCATGATTTATAAGAGAAAATAAACATCGGAAGCAATAAAGCATTAGCATTACACTACATGAATGCCAAAAGAACCTATAATGTATAATCTGAGGTTTGTTGCATCAAAGCACATGCTAGAAACCAACCCTCCCTTGAAAAAACTATTTTCTAATACAATTATACAGTCATATATAAATATTCATAAACTGAAAATTATTCACAGCAAGTTATTAAAAAATAATGAGCTAATTATCAAACAACCCTACGCTCAATATGCACATGTTATTTTAGCCAAATTTTATATACGTAAAAATTTAAAACTAATTTTATATAAATTATTATTTCTAAAATTCATGTAAAATTAAATACACATTTGAGCATAGTTATAAAAATCGGACTGGTTGTCGACTCGGTCAGGGTACTGGGTCAATGGGTCACTGGTTCAACCAGTAGATCACTAGTCGAACAGCATAAAATTAAATAAATATTTAAATACATATATATATATATAAATACACACTACATATGATGATATTTATCATTATAAATAACTAAAATATATTTATTTTGAGAAAAAATATGACCTATAAGAAAACAAAAAGAGTTTAACCCTTAATTCATAAAAAAAACCTAAATATTTTCATTAAAATGCTCATAACTTAGAAAATAAGTTTTTTTTTTCGAAAAATTAGAACTATTATGGCGTAAATCTCGAAAAGTTATATGAAATGAACATATAATTAGTTTAAATCAGACAAATGAGTCAAAAGTTATGATTTTTTAAAATTTAATTTTTTTTTTTAATTTAGTGACCCGGCCGATTCCGGGTCAACCAACCAGGTCACCGGTTTTCATATAAAATCGGCCAGGTTAGACCAGGTCGTACCAGTTTTGAAACATACTCGATCCAAATAGCCACCCGAACCAATTACTTGGCCAGTTCACCGGTCTACTGGTCGGACCGGCTGGTTCGGTCCAGTTTTTATAACATGACATTTAAGATGAAACTTATATAATAAAAAAATAGTAAAAATTCTAAAAGTGGATTATATCTATTATAGGTGAGCCTTTATCGGCTATAGGTTCTTCTAGGATATTAGGCCAAGTCTCTGACTGGTAAATATCAATTGTTGCTACTCACTACTGATTCAACGAAAGGGGAAAAAGAGTTTAATTTTAATCTACCGTCAGTGTAAAGTTTCTTTATACTATCATCCAATCATGTATTACCAAATCATTAAAAGAGTTTGACTATCACAACAACCACCCAAAAAGTTTAACTCTTTTAATAATGTGTCAGCACATGATTGGATGACAGTGTAAAGAAACTTTACACAGACAGTGAATTAAAATTAAATCCATTGAAAAAATGATAATAATAAGGCATCAGAAGAGAAAAAGTTAGATAAAGGGATAAACATCCAAAGCAAGATATTAAGAGGAGGAGAAAATTAGTAAATAAAACTGAAAGGTCTCTCAATGGGAATGGAAAATAGAATCTGACAAGACAAAATGAAGATGAATTAAAGAAGTCATGAGACATTGTAACTTTGAGTGCATACACAAAGAAAAATCAATGTAAGCATGAGAAATTTGAAAGAAGCAAATGAAGGGTTTGTAAATGGAAGTAAAAGTCAAGTCTTAATGACATATTTTTTTTGGTACAAATGTCAAACCAAAAGTTACATATGACCAAAAAAAAAATGTACACATTAAGATTGACCATGTTAGTGCCTTTTATATAGTAATAGAGTACTAACTACATTAAAGAGACGTTTGCTATACAAGCATTAAAGTGTCTAAACATAAGTTGCATATTTAAATTTTTTTGGAATATAAGATTCTTATGTTTGCTATAAGATCTCAAATCAAATGTCTAAATAACGTAATGTTATTATTTGGTTATACTTTTTTTGTACATTTTTATTTGGATACACTTAATAATATTACACATCTAATTTTGAATTTCCAAAAATATTATTCCTTAATTTAATATATTTATTAATAAGAAATTATATTTCTATCGTTTTTCATTATTCTATAAAAAAATATTTATATAAAAACTTGTAAAATATGAAGCATCGAATAAATTATTCAATAATATAGAATCAATTTTAATTACACCTATAGATTTCGTATTTATAATTTTTAGAGACGTTGTTGTGTTGAATTGCTATTACCTATTCATAGCATATTTGGATTATATTCTTTGTTGACACAAATATTAATTTGCACATTATTCAATGAGCGTTTCGAAGGAAGTATAAAGAAACTTTTTTCTCTCAATGTCCATTGGCATTCCATAAGAATTTAAAACAAAGTACAAACAACTAACATTACTCATCTTTAACCATTAATTAGGGGAATTGTTTTGGTATTTATCATTTTTTACTTAAATATTAAGTACCTATATTCATAATAAATTATTAAATATTTATTAATTATTATTTATATTTAATCATTTTTAAATACTTATTATAAAACTAATAACTAATAATTAATTAACAATTCATCTTCCATTAAACCTACATGTAACTCTCCCCACTCCATTCACTGTAATAACGTCAGATTGGATCTTTATAAACAATGGTGGGTCTACAGTGGTGATGGCGACACCAACCCCCACAACGACGTCGTTAACGGTGACATTAGTAGCAGTAGCCACGTCAATAGCAATGGTGATGGCATTGCAAACTTGCAATTGTTTAATCATCATGATAACAGGATTTCACGAGTATTTTCAGAAAAAATGATTAAATTTTGTATAAGCCTCTCAAACAAGATATTACTCCCATGTTTATATTTTTTTTATAAAAATACTGATACTTAAAATAAATTATCAAATATTCATTAATTATTATTTATATTTAATTATTTTTTAAATATTTATTGTAAATCTAATAATAAATAAATAATTAACAACTCACACTAAATTTTATATTTATCATAATACCATAACAACTACCGTAAATGCTCAAACTAAACCAAATACATTAGTTATTAGAAATGGAAAATTTCCATGCCGTATACCATATACCACCTTAGGTAGAACATAAATCATCCAAAGTTGACGTTCTGTCTTTTTTTTTTTTTTTTTCAACAGAACCGTGGCCTCGTCGGAACGAAACACCCATGAACATGTACTGTCCAGTCCCGAGCTAAATACCAATACCTCAAGCCCAAATGGAAGTGAGAATAAGTTAGGGGCAAAACCCATAAAGCAAGAATCAGTAGATTATGAGTCGCATAACAAGCGCATGAAGCATGCATATTAGGTTGAGTACAGCTTCCATCAATATTAATTTACCAAGTCCATAGGTGGGTAACTCCAAGATTTCATGCGTTCATTTTTGTTCCCTGAATTGGCTTGTTACTGATCAACCATCTAGGAGCCACTAATGCATTCCAGGGCTCCATGCAAGACCAGCCATAGCCATCAAACATGGTGCGATAACAACTTATCCAAATATGTCGTATAGTAAATGCAAACACAATTCCACACGACATCAGGAAGAACTGTAACCAATACCTAGGCTTAACCAAGCACATATAGAGATGGGCACCAGGGCATTTCTAATAGACTCACCCCATCTGTTGCCAAAACCACAAATTCATCCTGCTTGATTAGTTTTCTATACAAGATGTCAGAAACGAGGAGATTAGGCCATAACCTTTCAGGAAAAAATCTCCAAAGGCTCTTGACATAGCTAGTTCAGGGCAGTCTTCATCGGGCATCAATTTTTTAGGATTTAGATCCTCTGTAACATGACCATCCTGTAGGCGAGAGAAAGAGGGAACAACAATTTGCATTTTAATTATTAAAATATGTTTCTCTCTTTCTCTCTCATAACATGAGGATCCAAATCTTTTTATATATATGAGTAATGCTGAAATAATTGCTAATATAATTTATTTTGGAAATAGACATACATCTATTGGACAGTCATGGAACTAGAAAACAAAAGAGAGAGAGAGAGAGAGATATTCAGAAAAATACTGAAGTTACAATATGGAAGTAATATTAATGACAAAGAAAAGACAAACTCAAAACATACTGAACTTAAAGAAAAATATAAAGAGCTCATGAACTAGTAGACTACTACTAATTTGTTAACAGAAAGTAAAAATTAAGAATACAGAAATGAAGGGTATTGCATAGACAACATTGAACAGGCTGAAATTTTAGAAAACAGGCAACGGAACTAAATCACACATTTAAACTTATAAAAAGAAAACAGGAAAGGGAGACAAATGTTTGTCACTGTTTCTCAGGGGATCAGCATTTTAATATATTGTAGTAGATAGAGATTATCATACCTGTCCAGAAACAAGGCATGCCTGAGCTGTCCCCCCGTTCATACATGAGTTATGACACCACTTGCCTGCCCTTGCACATAGACGGGGATACGGCTAAATTTTTATCCAAAATATCTAATCATTTCCGTTTTTATAGATTATCCTTATAAGCATTCCTGTTGCAATCTACAACTCACAACAACAATTAATAAACAAGCACAAGCACACATTCCCTGTATACAAATCACAACAGGTCGACCTAACCACTATATTTAAGTGGAGGAACACCAAGAATCAATCCTAAAAAGATGAGACATGTTAAAAAAGAAAGTGAATTGCAACATCAAAAATAGAATTCATAAGTTCCGAAGCAACAGACCAGGTACAAGGACAAAGATCGCTATAAAGGCTATAGAGCCTAAAATGACAATTTCGATGCCCTTTCAAACCTTTTAAAGATATCCTTTAAATGGTAAACTTATAAGAAAGATATTCTGTTTTGGTACATGTGCTGAAATCCAAACCACGACAGTTATGGTGAATGCATCAATAATTGAATCATGTGGTCTCCCTAATCCCCATCACATCTTTTTCTCTTTTTGATAAAATATCTCCTAACCAAAACCTGAAAGATACACTTATACTCAGATAAAAAAGCACGTACAATAGCATCATAGATCCTACAACTCATGTACACGATAACACCGGGCAAAAACAAGAGTCTTGAGATGCTTGCTTCAAATTAAACAGGACCTAGATGAAAAAAAGCCGCACCATGATTGCCACCTTTACAACCACAAAGCAAGCATGATGGATGGAGACAGTATTGAACATGCAAGCACATGCTCAACAGATCCACCTGCACAATAGTGAATGACAAACAAGAAAGAAAATAATCAAAAGGGTAGAAAATTTGTGCAAATAAAATTTAATAAAAATCAAGACATCTTGTTATTAACTGGTATGCAAAAAGATATTAGAGGATAGAGTTCGATACATGCAAACAAACAGACACAAGGAAGAAAAGAGGGGCTGGAATTTCCACAATAATTTATGCATACCTGTATCACAATGAATGGGAAAGATACGCAGACAATATGCATCTTTTCCCCAGATTGGGGCGGGAAAGAAGAGGGTTAACTGAATCCCATTTTGCCTTCATGTGGACTACCAAAAGTAGACTTACTCTTAGGTTGAAGAAATTTGTGAAAAATAAGAAGTAAATAAAAAAATATTGCTAAACAAATATTACCTGTTTGTGTGCTAGGAGATCTGATTATACACCAAATCAAGTCTATTCCCAACTTAAACTCAGGAAAAGAATATCTATATTAGTTCTGAACTAAAGCAAAATCCAACCACAGAAGATGAAAAACGAGAAAACCACTTAATCAAATCAGACCATCCAGCCAAGGATAATTATACACCTATATGACAATAAGGAACAAAAAAGATCGAGAACAACAATCACTACAAAGCTGGACAGGCATCTTTACCCTACGTAAGTATGTAATGAAACATAATGATAATAAATGGCTGTATTTATCAGTGTGGATATTATACATCAACAGCAGATAAGACATGATGAAACACTAATTAATAGAATTATTGAACAACCAGCTCAATGAGCAAAGGGAGATAAATCTAGTAGCTATTATCAATAAAATATGGGAGAAATACTATGCTCAACTAGACCAGGGTCTTACCCTTTAAACAACAGAGTATTTGCCTGGTTGAGATCCACCAGGAAGTTGCAAAGCTTGATTTGTAATGTCTTCCAAAACACGCTTCAACTCTGCTTTAGCTCTCTTAACAGACTGCTCACTAGGACCTTCAATGAACAAGTAGAGTTTGCGTTCTCCAGGTCCTGAGACTTTGCCAGGTGGGAAAAACTGCCCCCTGGTGGTAATAGCAGCTCCAGTCCACTCAGAAATTGGGCCCAAAGTTTCCTTGTGTGTGACTTTCCACCGAGCATTCTGCGGGAAATCATTTATCTCCAACTCGGCTTCATAATGCTCAGGCATTGCTTCAGATTGTATCTTCGCTAAGTTGTGCTGCAGGTTTATAGCAGCTAATGCTGCTCGAGTTGCTCCATCATTTGCAGCAAGGGGCAGCCCTGTCCCAGGCATGACTGATGCAGTCTGGAGACCAAGAACAGCTGGCAAAGAAACAGGTACTCCACCATTGGAAATCAGCTGGGCAGCAGAGATGGGACTAGGGATTGCAGGCGAATTCACTTTCGAGGCAGCAAGAATCTGAGCAAGAGCAGGATGTTGTGAGATGTCACCTCCAGCCTTCCTAATACCTTCATCTTCATCTTCAGAATCTGACTTGTCTTCTTCAAACCCATATTCCTTGGCTTGCGCTTTCTTTGCTGCTCTCCTCACCTCATCTTCCTCTTCATTAAATTTAAAGCCACTGCCTCCATAACCAGTCCCATGGGCTTGCTCAAGTCCTTGATTCACTTTCGCCATAAAGCTATCAGCAAGAGCTTTCAGATCATTGGGAACAATTTGCTCAGATAACTCCAAGGCTTTTGCCAGATCTGGTGCATATCTTGCATCTTCCTCAGAAATAAATGTAATAGCACAACCCTTTCGGCCAGCTCGGCCAGTGCGACCAACACGATGTACATAATCTTCGTAGTGGTTTGGAACATCAAAATTGATCACCAATTCAAGCTCCTTGACATCTAATCCCCTGGCAGCAATACTTGTTGCAATCAACAAATTGCAGACATTGCTTTTGAAATCAGAAATTGTAGATTCACGATCCGTCTGATCCTTAGCCCCGTGAAGAGAAAGGCATGGATAACCATGCCTGAGCAAATCCTTGAACAAAGCATCACATTTCTCCTGTGAGTGGACAAATATCAAAATCTTTCCTTTCTCATACCATTCCCCCAATAATTCTAAGAGCCTCAAGAACCTCTCGTTTTCTGGTCTCACCTCAACTAGCTGTGTTATGTCCTTGTTCACAACACTCCTCCCGCCAACTTGTATTTCAACAGGTTTATTCAAAATCTTACGAGCCAGAATTTCAACCTGACGAGGGAAAGTGGCAGAAAAGAGAACAGTTTGACGATCTGGTCGAATATTCTGAACAATTCGTGTGATTTGAGGTTCAAAGCCCATGTCAAACATTCGATCAGCCTCATCCATGACCAGATAAGTGACTCTACGCAGGTTAGTTATTTTTCCACTACTGGTGCATAGTATGTCAATCATCCTACCTGGAGTACAAACCACTATCTCAGCACCACGTTTCAACTCACTAATTTGTTGAGCAACACCAGAACCTCCATAGACAGGTACGCACCTGAGACCCAGTACCTTTCCAAACTTCTTTATATCACTGTAAATCTGTTGAACAAGCTCCCTTGTAGGGGCCATAATGAGCCCAATAGGTCCATCTCCCGCAACAACTGGTGGCTGATCCTTAATGTGCCTCAACATAGGCAGAACAAAAGCAAGTGTTTTGCCTGATCCAGTTTTAGCAATGCCTATGCAGTCTCGACCGTTCATAATTATAGGCAGTGCCTGGGTTTGAATAGGCATAGGCTTTTCATAGTTAAGCTTTTTTATTGTCTCCAAAATTTTGCTAGTAAGTCCAGTCTGGTTCCATGATTTTACAGGCTTTGGGACATCCTTTCCATGTAACTTCAACTCCAACTGCTTTCTGTATGCTGCAACTTCTTCAGGAGTCATCTTTGAGATCTCCTTCGATTCAATATAAAAGTTTTTCTTAAATGGATTATAATCAATCTTTGAATGGTCAACTATAGAAAGCTTCTCAGCTTTTGTCTTCTTCACTCTTTTCATGAACTCATCATCATCCTCATCTAATTGGTCACCCTCAGTTTCAAGATCTGCATAATCTGAGTCAGACTCTTCACCAGGAATTATTCTCCCGATAGATTTATTTGAACTTTTCCTCAGCTGTCCACCATGACTTTGCTCATCCCCTCTATCCTTGGGCTTCTTGTTGTCAGTTTTGTCAGCAATTGAAGGGGCCATGGCATTGTTCAGCTTTTCAACTTCAGGTAGAACCATAGAATTCATGAAAGCGTCCAATGGATCAATTTCCTCATCTGCAGGAGCACCAGCAGTTCCATCCTGTAAATCAGATGCAACTGTTCCATTATCAACGTCTACCACCAGCAAATCCCCAGGTTCCTTATCAACAGGTTTTTCATCTTCATCTACATCCATAGCTGTAACCGGCTTCCCTGTACCAGGTCCTTCTTCATCATCAGATTCCCCTTCAAGGGTCCAGGTCTTTCCCGACTTTGGTTCATTAGCACTTGCTTCACCCTGCTTTTCTCTCTCAGCTTCTTCAGTCTTTCTCCTCAGCTCTTGCCACTCCTGAACTCTCCTCCTCCTCTTTTCCATCTCTTCATCCAACCTCTTATGTTCATCCTCCATCTCTTCTTCATGGGTAGGTTTGCTCTCTTGGTCTTTGGTATCCGAGTCATCTTCACCATTCTTTTTCCTTGGGCTTGATTCAATATCCTCAGTTTGCCTATTTGACTTGCTGACACTCCTTTCCCTCTCTCTCCCCTTGTAATCATCATCCTCTTTCCTATGCCGCTTCCTATCTCTCTCCCTGGAATCATCGTCACTATAATCACTATCACCTTCCCTACGCTTCTCCCTCCCACGTATTCTCCTCCCCTTTTCTCTTTCATTTTCCTTTCCTCTCTCACGCTCCCTCCTATCCTTATCCCTTTCCCTTTCTCTCTCTCTCCCCCTCTCCCTATCCTCCCTCTTTTCCCTTTCTCTATCTCTCTCTCTTTCTTTCTCCCTTACCCTGTCTCTCCTCTCCCTTTCCCTATCTTCCCTGTCTCTTTCTCTTTTCTTGTCTCGAGATCTTCCTCTTTCTTCATCCAGAACTCGTGTCCTATCCTTATCCTTGTCTTTGCGCTTCTCCCTGTCTCTATCATGCCTATCATCAGAGTCACTACTCTTCTCTCTATCAATTCGTCGGCTCTCTCGATCCCTCTTCTCCCTATCCCTGTGCCTCCCATTGTTTCTATCCTTATCTCTTTCTCCAGTTCGATCACGGTGACTCCTCTTAGAATCCTCTTCCTTCACCTCAGAATCTTCTTTCCTTGATTTATGCTTCCCCTCATCCATTGCTTTCTCCTAAAATCAGATATGTATATGTCAGTAATAGTAACACTCATTCTACAAATACACAAAGTATTTATAAACCCTAGACGAGAAATTCATTCAAGATGTATCTGCAACTGCGATTATTCTGGCGCATAAAAGGAAATTAAGAATTGAAAACAGCGGGTGCATATTAGGAAACAGAAAAATAAGGAGGCAGGGAATCAAATTGATATGATGGAGTCGACCACAGTAGAATTGAAATGTAAATCAACAGAGAGAATGGGAAACAAGCATACCGCTGCGACGAGATTGAAGGGTAGGGCTTGCAGAAAAAGGCTCAAAATCGCAAGAGTAGAGAGAGAAACAGCTTTCTTAGTCACAGTAACAAATGGTGAGGCCAAGAGCTAGGGCACTCGCTTGCTCCAAAATGTCTAACGCCGATGATGATGGGGTAATAAACAAAGGAAGGAGAAGGTTACTGTATCGCAAGAACAATAACACAAGAACAATAATATATTGAATTTAATTTCAATGTAAAGAAATTTTTCACTATCGTCTATTCACGTGGACACATTATTAAAAGAATTAAATTTTTTTGATAGTTGTTGTGATAGTCAAATTTTTTTAATAATTTAACTACACATGATTAGATGACAGTGTAAAAAAACTTTACACTAACAGTAGATCAAAATTAAACTCGAATATATTATGTTTCTCAAATCAAATAATTTCCCGGACATAGGTATTATTTTTGCAAATTTGAGTTTTATGTGTTCGAATAATTTATTGTTATAGGCCTTTAAATCACAAAATCAAGGTTGGAGTAAAAAATTAATCTCATTTTCAAAAGGTGTGAAAATATTTTATCAAAAATAAGACTAAAGTTATATTTATTTTAGAGTTTAATTTTAATTTACTGTCAGTGTAAAGTTAATTTACATTGTCATTTAATTATTTACTAATACATTATTAAAAGAGTTAGATTTTTTAAGTACTTATTGTGATAGTCAAAATCTTTTAATGATTTGGTAATATTGGATAACAGTATAATTTTTTTATACTGAAAGTGAATTAAAATTAAATATTTTATTTTATTTATTTATTTTGATATTTATATTATGTGTTATTTTATTTTCTACTTATTTATTTTAATCTCTTAATTTATTAATTATAACATTTGATGTACATTATTTTATTACATTATAAAGTATCATATTCAAATTTTTAAAAGACTAGATAGTTAAAAAAAAATATCATCATTTTTTTTATAAAACCAGTTAATCTGGCTAAATTCTCATTATTATTTTTATAGTTGTGTAACACTAATTTAATTTTTTTTATTAAATAAGAATTAGGAAACCATTATTTAGTGTAGCACTGACATAAAAATAAAAATAGTCATGTCTGGCACTTGACCACCATTAAAAGGTTATTTCTTATAAACTAATAAATAAAAAATTAATCTATAGGAATATTTAATCCTGCAAATCTAATTATCTAATTCAGTATTACTATTCTACCATAATGCTTAGGTAAGTTAGTAACAAGACGAAGTTCTAATTCAAATTCAACCAAATATGTTAAGTGTTTAATTTTGATCCATGTCAGTGTAAAGTTTTTTTACATTGTTATTCAATCATGTATTGTCAACTTATTAAAAGAGTTATACTATTATAACAACTACCTCAAAAATCTAATATTTTTAATAATATGTCAGTATATGATTAGATAACAGTGTAAAAAAACTTTACACTGAAGATGAATTAAAATTAAATCCATATGTCAAAACCGCAAATACTGACCCAGCAGTCATGTACCACGTTAATGAAAACAAAATCACCGCAGCTACCAACTTCGAAACGAGACAGTAGTGAAATGGTTTTGTTCCATAAGTTAGAAATAAGCACTTAATGGCATATTTATTAAACTCGGAGTGTTAGTTAACTCAATGAGTCACTAGTTTAATCAGTGGGTTACTAATTCAATTAGTGGATCATTAGTCGAATCGTATAAAATTAAATAAATATTTAAATATATATATATATATAGACACACACTACATGTGATAATATTTATCATTATAAGTAACTAAAATATTTTTATTTTGAGAAAAAAAGATGACATTTAAGAGAAAAAAAGAATTTAACTTTTAATTCATAAAAAAAAGTCTTAATATTTTCATTAAAATGCTCAAAACTTAGAAAATAAATTTTTTTAAAAAAAAATTAAGACTAACATAGCATAAATTTCAAAAAGTTATATGAAATAGACATATAATTAGTCTAAATCAGACATACGAATCAAAAGTTATAACTTTTCAAATTTTAAAATTTTATTTTTAAATTTCGTGACCTGACCAATTCTGATTCAATTGATCGGATCACTAATTTTCATCTAAAACCAGCCGAGTCAAACTGGACTCAAAACATATCTAATCTAACTAATCACTCAAACTGATTACTTAACCGATTCTTCATTCCAATTTTTAAAACTATGGTTAATGGTAACACATTTGACTTTCTGCCGTACAATTTTTATAAAATAAAATCTCAGTTCAGTGTCTTGTTAGACACTGGGAACTGTTGTACTTGTATACATTAAATATATGCACACTTAGCGTAGGTAATAAATTAGCTGCGGATGGCATATATCTTCATTTGTAAGGTCCAAAAACCTTGGACTCTAGCAGATTTTTCTGCTAAAAAGCAACAACATAAAACTACTAACGCACTAAGATTCTATTAACTATCGACGAATAAATCAGTAACTAGCTAGTAGCATTTAGTGTCAAATGATAATGCTATCTGCCCAAGACAAGCTTCTTCAATGTCTTTGTAAAATCATGGCAAATGTGCACTTACAAGGCAGCTAAATAACTTCATGTACCTTTTTATTTATCTAGATACAGGATGAATTGGGAACTATACTGCATATTAATCCTTAAAATGCTGACAATAAATTGAATAGGACTTCCCTATACTAGAAACAAGACATACCCAATAAATTGTGCTACCACTGTAAGATTATTGTTCCCATATAGCAATGTACATGTAACCTATGAGTTTCTCTCCACACCAGTATTCAACAAAGCCGCATTACTAGCTGCTTTTAATGGAGGCCTATTAATCTTCTCAAGTAATCTACTAAATACTAATTGGACTGGTATGCAAGCTACTGTAGTGGGCCCAGAGATTTCTGGTTTAATCAACCTATCTGTTTGATAACTACTGCTATCATGTAATGGCTTTCTACTAAGATTATGTTCAATGGATAACGATGACAGAGTTCTGGTTTTCTGGCTAGATGACAAGTTCACTTTCTTTGGCACCTTTTTCAAGGACTTTTTGTCAGTTGAAGGCCGAGGACTGTTAAGGCCACTCTTCCTCCTAAGGCTTGCCTTATGACTGGAACTTCCAGCGTTTGATTTCTTATATTCAGAGTTTTGTTCTTGATCTAAGGAAAACTCTGCAGCAGCTTCAGTACCATTTGATGAAGATACATGGGGGCGTGGGACGCGAAAATTTGCTGTTCTCCTTGCAGTCCTCCACGCTGGTGGAAGCACACTACTTCCCTCAATACCAATCCCATCATTACTTAAGTCATCAATTGCAGAAAATAGAATATCAGATGAACCATCCTTAAGGGTTTCAACCTGGATTGGGTGCCCTATTATTGCCTTCCCATCTAACTTACTCATGAGAGAAACAATGGGGACAGGCTCTTTCCGATAGCTTGCTTGGACCTTCAAATCTACATTAACCAGCAACGACCTCATCCTCCCATCAAAATGATAACGATCATCATATATTGGAGTAAATCCTTTAATATCCCAATATCCTTTCGAAGCAGGATGACCATCCCAAACCCAATCATCCCAATCAACACCACGATGAATTTTATTTCGACTTTTTGATACAGCTCTAGATGTTAGAGGGTATTCATCTTCCAATCCAAACATTAGATCATCGTCATCAAGAACATCACTAAAATCATTTCTGTAGCAATGCAAACTTGCCCCCATTCTCTTGTGGCTTAAATGACTTCTTTTTCCTTCAGCATCTGCTTCTGCTCCATATATAATACCTTTTCCATCAGGAGCACCAACAGACCTTTTTACAAGATTACGATTATTCCTTTTCCCTTTTAATTGCCATTTAGACACAGCTTCATTACATGTTGTTGGTTCACGAGCATAGAGGTGAGGCATGTCGCTGGAAATTGCCAGCTCATCAGGCTCCTCACTGCTAGTGCTTTCATGTTCTTCAGCGTCCCGACCAGTTTCTGCAGTTACAGTAACATCAGAAGAGCCAGAAAGGATGATGTGAAAGAAAGTTAAAACAAATAGTCCAACACAAACTCAGAAATTGAAAGTGGAAGTCCCAAGTTAAACAATGATTATGAATAGAACAGAAATTTTTGATGGGCAAATTATGCAAAGTAGTATTTTTCTTCAATATTAAATCACATTATTACCACTAAAAACATATTAATACAAGCTGACACCATCTTTTATTTGTTCTTTTGTTGTTAAAACAAACTTCTTTTGACAAATAATGACAATACAAAATATTTCTGAAAAGGAAAAAGGCCAAGGGCAGAATCCAAGACTAAATATAAATAGTAGAAAAAATGGGCACATTCACTAACTCAGTAACAAAAGTAGTCAAACAAACACCCTACAACCAAGCACCATTGAACCTTCTCTTCTCTGCTCATCAAGAATGAAGCTATTAATCCCTTAGATGCCCCCACAAAAATTGTAAATGATTCCCAAATTACTCATCAAGAAAGCCAGTCAAAACTAAAATATACATTATGACAATTCCTTCTCTATCCCTTCTTCTGAGTCTAAGACCGTAGGCCTTAGCAAATCAGATTGCTCACATAGTACATTTTATCTATCATGACCTTTTTTTTCTTCGGTGTTAGAGTGCTTCCACATGCTGTAAACAGTAGTTTCCCAAAGAGGTAGGATATTAAAATCTTATAATTAAATTCTCAGCACATTGGCCAATCTAACGTAGGATCATGGTTTTTTACCTAGGCAATAAATATAGGCCAGCTAAATCATTTGTTGATTTCATTATAAGAGAATAAAAAGAGAAAGCACAGAGGGAGACCCTGGGGGGAGGAGGGTCATCATGTTGTACACAGCTCATTCTAAGTCATTTGCCAGGATACAGTCACTGTTTGAAGTAATAAATTATTAAACAAAGTAAGGAATGATGCAGGAACGCAGAAGGAAGAAAAACTTCAGAGGCACTGAGACAATGATTTGTACATAATTCATTTCAATATCCATACAATCATGCGACAAGAATAACTAATAACTATTTCAGTGGAAGAAACATAACTAAGTGTAAGAGAAGTAAATTCACTCAAATAACAGATATTGGCAGAATATATGAAGCACTGGAATCAACAACCGTATGCTGCTTTTATTTCCTTTTCATGTTGTGAACTTTAGATCATACTGTTAATATAAGGATACTAGGATAGTATAAGATAAGTACGGCAGAAACTAAACCTGAAAGTATAGCCATCTCTTCATCCATGTCTGGTTCTGTCTCAGAAGAATCTGAATCAGAATCAGTAGAACCTGTTTCAGAAGAATCAGATTCAACATCATCCATAAAAGCAGATTCAGTCTCTTCAACCAAAGAACCATGATGAGGATACTCCCCTCCATGTTGGGAAGATGACATCTCAACATGGGTTAGAGTCTCTTTGTAATCTAGAGAATCACTAGACTCAGGTGGAAAATACGCACATCTGCTCCTCTTTGCTCGGCAAGCTACTCCTATTTGCCCAGCTCCTGAAAACAGAACCGAAGTCAGGTTACACCATATAACATATCCCTAATTTTCACTAGTTTAATTAAAAAAAGAAAAAGCATTGATTTTTATGCCTCTTTATTAAATATTCCTCACTCAATCCCTCATCTGGCCATTTTCTTTTGTCTAAAGAATTTTACCATAAGCATGAAGTGTACTCCCCATGCAAAGATCATCACTTGCAAGAGCCTGAGCACTATCATCAACTACAAGTTTCTGAGAAATGTTTGGATCAACAGAAGATGAAAGCTTCCTTTTCAAGGGGGCAATTTTGAGCCCAAAATCCTGCAAGCCTCTCATTCGAGGTGTTGCTTCAGAATGATCTATTTCCCCACTCAGTTGATTTCCATCATTGGCTATGTCTGAAGGAAAAGGACCTCTAATAATCTCAGTTTCATAAGACATACATGATTTTGAATTTGCATGTTGTTCATTATAATTTCCCAGTGTTTCTGGAGTTGTAACTATGCCCTTTCTAACAGTATTAGATGATCTACAATTGATTCGACCAGAAGCAATACCTAATTTTTCGTGCTTCTTCAACATTTGCCTCTCAAGTTCAAGAGCATGAAGAATAGCATCTTCTCGGCGTGCATATTTCTCTCTTTTCTTTAATGGCATCCCCTGGGAGGATTCAGCCCTTTCAATACAGTCATCAAACTCACCACATCGAAATGCCTTCACACGCTTGGATTTCTCCAAATTGTACCAATCCCTGTGATGAAATACCACCAAATAAGAGGAAAACTAATAACTGTTGAGAGCATGTTAACACATTAGTGCATTTGATACGCATAACAAGAATGAATCTTTATAATTTTCCAACTCTATATATCGATAATTTGATACATATATTTTCCTAAACTCCAACATTTAGATGCCAAAACATGATGTGTAACATGTAATTAACTACTATAATCTAAGAAAACATGAACCCGGGACTTATTTTGCGTTAGAATACAATATTATAACACATTCCCAGACACATATCAATTACAAAGAGCACAACAACTGAATTGAAAACAAGAAATGAATTTGTTGGATTTGAATCAAAAGGAAGCTCAAGAAACTTACACGCTGGCATCTTCCCTGCCTAGAAGCTTCACCGGAGTTCCTGATCGAGGTGAGGTCAGATGAGAAGCCGAGAGGTCATCGGGACCCAGTATTTGGCCAGGCCACCACGATCCGTTCCTCCTTCGCACCCACACAATCGATCCCACGCCCCAATCCATTGGGCCTGACCCCGAACAGTCCATCTCCGCAACCCCTTCTGCGACGCGACGGTGGCTCAGCCAACGGCAAAGTAAAACGACCAACACAGGATCCGGAAACCGTCGTAAGTGGAGGATCCGATAAGTGGTAAATGGGTTAGGGCAAAGAATTCCATTCAGATTTGGGGAAATTTCATTTTTGGGTTTCAATTTTGATCTTAGATAAAATCCCTACACAAATTGTTTCAATTTTTTATATATTTTTTTTCTCTCTGACGGGGTGTGCAATTTTGGGTTTGATTTGGTAGCAAAAAAAATGTGACTAAACTCATAAAGTTTGAGTCCAAATGGTAGATCCGCTGGGGGTCGCCGGCCTTGCACAAATGTTCAATTTTATATTATATGTACGCACGCACAGCGTGAATGGAGTTTACTACATTACTTTGAATTTATAATTTGATTTTTTTTTAATATTTAATAATGTGTTATTATATCATTAAAAAAATTATATATAATAATAAGTTAATAACTCCTAAACAAGTTAATTTTTTTAAAAGTTCATTTAAATGACATAATTAGAATTACATATTCGAATTTTAATTTTAATTCTAACTTTTTCGAAATTTAAATTTATTAAAGGTGTGTTCGTTTTACTGTTGACGTTAAAGAAAACATGTTCACACACACTACAATACACCATTATCAGGTGTTTGCAGGAAGGATGATTTATTTTCTTCCCCTAAACGTAAATTCTTTCCTTCCCTTAAACACAAATTATATTATTTCTTTCTCTTGAACATTTATTTGAGTTCAGTGGAATTTAAAACAAACCTGCATTAAAAATTTTAAAATTTATGTTTATGATAAATAAAGAATTGATATAGATAACTATAATTTTAAACTAAATTTTATAATTACCAAAATAAATCATTGACGAAATTGGCAGAAGACATTGCCAACATCGATGGTCAGGTGATGGTTGCTAGAATACGCTACCAATGACAATGATTGAAAGACACAGATGAACAACAATGATTATTGAAATGAGCAAACAACAAATGAATATATGAAATATTATTTTTTAACTTTTTTCTTTTGATATTCTAAAAAAATTAGTGTTTGAAATTGTTATTTTTAAGGTCTAAATTAAGATTTGAGAATAATGTAAACTAATTATTTTTCAATTCCATAAAATTGTTACTCATACTTGAAATTTTAAATCTATTGTATGCACTAAATAAGATAATTAGAATTGAGAGGTCAAATTCTAACTTTAAAACTCAATTCTAAACTTAATTTCGTCAACCAAATGGGCTTTTAATAATGTGATATACATGATTAAATGATGTACAAATAAGTTTTACATTGATAATTAATCAAAGTAAAATCATTTTAAATTTTTTATTTAAATAGAAATTCACTTCAAAGTTATAATTTGTAAGCAAAAAAAAAAAAAAAAAACTGGCATGATAAAATCCATAAGTAGGGTACCAAGAGATTTAGCTATCTATCTAATAGGTGCAAAAGAATGTATAAGAAGTTCCTTGTGATGTAGCACCATACTCCATTTTTTCTTTTATCTTCAAGCTAGCCAGATCTCCTGTCTTAACTTTTGAATTTGCCAACTCTGGCATTATTTATCATATCAAACTTATTGTTGTTCGTATCGAAACTTATTTTCTTTCATTATCTGAAATCCTCGTTTCATGCCTCTTGCTTCTCAATCAATCAAGGGCAGAACTACATTATGCAGCAAGGAGCAACGACACCCTCTAAATTAAAAATGTTGTTTGTATATTATGTACGTATTTAGGTGAAAAGTTTGTCACTATATACAAAATACATATGAGATCTGCACCCCAAACTAATTTTCTTAGTTCTGCCATTGCTCTCAACCAATTGTACTCACCTGCAGTCTCAATGTAGCATCTGCTACCTGAAAATAATTGGTATCCTCTATCACTTGTATATATTTGTAAGTAGCCTTTTGAGCCGCCAAACTTATCCCTCTCAATTTTGATCACATTTGAAGTACCAACCTAAGACTATCCCATCCTCCCATATATCACAACTGATTTATCTAATCTTACACGTGTAGAATGTCTTAAGAAGGTCTCTTCATGTTGATCATGTGAGGTTATCAATTTGTTTGTTATTTTTCTTTTCCTGAACGCAACTTTCGAGGAAATGTAAAACAAACGGAGTCTATATATACAATTTTGTTAGGCTTTAATCAATCTCATGCACACAAATCCTAAATGAATATCTATCCGTTCTAGCATTCCTTGCCATCCAACACAGAAAGGCTCATGCCAACAATCTTTTGTCCACATCAACATCTTCCTCGAGGCTCCTACTATTAAAGGGCTCTACAGTAGTTGAATTCCTTGTTCTCTATTATACAAGCTTTTGAGCTCTAATTCTAACTTATACTTGGCATCAACAAGATACAACAACATAAAATATAATAGGGATAACTATGAAGACTAATTAGGAATATTAATTCAATAAAAGCATACTTGACTATTAAAAAATATAAAAAACATACTTGACTAAACCTAACAACCCTCTAATGTAACATACAAAAATAAATAAAAAAGATAGTACTCTTATTATTTCACCAACCCCATGCCCCAAATTAAGGGTGAAATGAAAGTTGTGACCTGTCACCTCACACCCAAATGATAGATAGAAGGGACTAGTAGCAATTCTATTGCTTTTTCATTTGCTCGCGGTAGCGCTCTCACTACTCAGGCACGTGATACGCACAGTGAAGCTTTCGAAATCGAAAGCTACAACCACAAGCACTCCCTCCCTCCATCACTTGACTAAGGCTTCATTTTGCGCAGGGCAACCTCAGCCTAGTAGGTTCCAGGATTTAACATTTGTTCATGTTATTGTCCTGTTTCTAGTTCCGATCAATCAAGTTGCATTTTTTGTTTGTTTTGGGGACTGTTTCTGTGCTAAGATGAATTGGGCAAAGGAGGGTTGGCGTTGCCTATCTAAGATTACCAAGCCCCATGTTTCTGGGGTTATGGATCTTCAGGGAAATGTTGTTGCGAAGCTGAACCCCATGATTCTATCTCCACGATTTGTAAGCGGCATTAAGAATGGAAATGAAGTTGATAATCAATTGACCAGGGATTTCCTTGTAAAGCTTTGGGTTGCTGATAGGAAGATGAAGAATTCGAGAGGAAAGGAAAGGAGAAAATTGGTTAAGTATCGAGGTGACGGTGAACCCAGATGGTTTTCGGGTTCATCTGTTGTAGATGATAGTGTCGTGGGAAAGGGTAAACGGGTCTTGAAGCAACCTCCTCTCAGTCAATCTGTCTCAGAATTTTTAGACCCAGAATCTCCAGAAGAGGTGAATAATTCCTGTGCTTATTCTATTTTTTATTTTTTGTTTCTGGTATATCATTGATATAGAAACTCTGCTTAGAGTTACTATGAGGACTTTAAGAAAAATAAAGGAAACATGATAGCTATTGCTCGTTAATCATTGTGCATTGCGCTATGTAATGGTGTTGTCATTTATCATCATGTAAAACTTGCATTCTGGTACTTCGGGCTATGACTAGAGTTGAACCATATCATGATGATGCCTCCAGTCATGTTGGTTACAAATAATTATAAATCCTTTCTGTCAAATTTGATATGGAGATGTTCTACTTGCCCTTTCTTGATCTTATTAGGCCAAGGTCGCACCTCTGCTTGCCAGGTCCAACTTGCTAATTACCAGAGATATTGAGTGGGCAAATCTTGTATTTGGCTTTGAACAGGTGATCCTCTTTATTCTTTGACGGTTGTTTTTTTTAGCTATATTTGTCTGGATCTGGAAAGCAACTTCTTTAATAATCTATTTCATTTTATCCTTCTCGTTACATACAATGGATACTTTGCATGTTGAGGTTGTGGGGCATCACTTTTGCATCTTCTAAGAATTTATTATTATTATTATTTTCTGTTATTTTTATCTTTCTTGAATATTGTGCATGACTTCACGTCTGATTTTGTAATTTGGTTTGGTTGGATTGAAGGAAAATCGTTATGCCATTGTAGACGTGTGCTACCCACAGTCGGTCAGTGATATTTTTATCTCATTTTTACTATTCAGTTATACCATCTGCATGGTTAGTTTTCCTTACATAGCTCATAATAATGATGGTTGAACTTGTTTGTTGCTTGTTGTTATGATGCAGCCTGTAGGTTTTATTCGGGAACAGAGCAACATCATTGCCAGACAGGTATTCAATTCAGTCATTTAATTTTCACTTCTTTTAATAGTTTTTATTCTATACTGTGCTTCATGTATCATCCACATGGTAAGAACTCAATATTTACGTTGTCTATTTTACCATCATTTTGTAGATAATGCGATCTGCAATACCTTAGATTGCCTGCATATTTTATAGCTAAAGATGCTTTGGTTGTATTATTCATTTTTGTATCATTCCATGTGTGTAGTCTGTATCATTTCATTTCTGTTCTTTGGTTGTATTATAGATAAAAGTACTTATTTTATTTCATTCCATTGGATTCTTTCTTGCTGCAGTTGCTTCGTCTAAGGCGGCCTTTTGTTGCATACATAACTGATGCTATGGGGAACGAGCTCTTTAGGGTGAGGACTACATGCAACTTTTTATATTGGTTCTTGTTTATGTACACAAAAAGTTAATCTCGATTCATACTAGTGAAATAGTAGAATATCTGTCTTTAATTAATTGCTCCTTTAGCTTGAGGCTGTGCTTTTCTATGGTTAGGTTCGCAGACCCTTTTGGTGGATAACCAGCTCAATTTATGCTGAAATTGATGGTAAGGTATGCCATTGTTATTAAATGCTGTACATTGCTGTTACACTATTAAGTCGCTTATCAGCAATTCCGCTGTTAATTGTGACAAATCCTTTCTTCAGGAAATTGGTGTAGTTCACAGGCGGTGGCATCTCTGGAGGAGAATATATGATTTGTACATGGGGTAATATCAAGATACTATGTTTTGAGTTGTAATAATTATAATTAATTGCCAAAATCATTACATCCTCTGCTCCATGTAGTTGTCTTTTAGATGTGAATAATTTATTTGGAATTATTTACGTTGTGTTCAAGCCAAGATATGTATTTGTTATTCTATTTTGTAGAAGTTGAAGTCTTATATCCTAAACAACGAAATTATATACATATATACTAGAAGGGGCCAGGTGGGAGGGGGGCTAATGTTTACAATGTTACGTGTGAATTAGGAGTTTAATCTATCAAACTCCTTTCTGTCTTAAACCCTCGTACCACCAAAGGTTGACTTTGATGTTCATTCTGTGTCATTACCTCATCAAGCCTCCATTTGAGTTTGCAGTGTTCAGGGCTGCCTGGATCAGGAGCTCTGATACCAATTTGATAGGAACCTAGTTTACTGATAAGAAAATGGAGACTACCTCCTTACAAAACAGAGGTAGACCTCTGAGAAGTACAACTGAAACTGAGAAAAGAAAGAAAGAAACCTAATGCAGAAGCAGAGACTCCAGCCCCGACTGAGTTTCCACCCGGTCCCTATCCTTGCCAAGATTTTCTCTCCCTCCCCCCCCCTCCCTCTTTTTTCCATGGTTCCCCCTCTCCCTTTTTATTATGTTACCAACAGATTCCATTCCCTGTCCCACTTGCCACTTGGGCAGGTTGTTATAAGGTCCCCCCCCCCCCCTCTCACATTTCCCACGTAACCCAGCATAGGAGGGTGCCTAACAGAGATGAAGTCAGTTCTCTGACACAGTGAATCACTGTGTGGGATGTTTGCTTATTGATTCTATTTCTCTCTCATGGAAGATTAGGGGTCTGTTTGGTAAAGAAACTTTTAGCTGTGGGGGATGCATGCTTATGCACTACGAAAGAGTTTTCACTGGTTCTGTGGGTGTTTTTCCGTGCTGGATATCTTGGAGTGTCTTGCATCTTCTAGTTAAGCAGGGGCATACTGTTTTATTTCTAGACCTTGTTGGTACTTTTGCCCTTTTTCCTCATTTAAGCTTTTTTTCCTTTTGGCTTTCTTTTACCTTTTTATGCATCTATGTAGCAAAGATAGAAGATGTTGTGTCTTCATCTTATGCTTCACACGGAGATCATCAAGTGATTAAAATTTGTTGTTGCATGATCTAAGTCTCTCCTTGATACAGGTTTAATTCATTTTGCTGTTTTATTAGAATTCGTGTGTGCCATGCTCATGAAGAAATGATGCTGTATGTGAACATTTATTTGAAGATGTATTCATGTGTGCTCGACTTATTTTATTGGTTTTCTTTGAATTCACTTTTGGTCAAAAGCTTAAGTTTGACAAATGCTTTGCTTTTGTCTATTGTATGAAATGCAAGTCTAAAAGCATAAGATTTGCAGGAATAAGCAGTTTGCAGTGGTTGAGAATCCTGGCTTATGGAATTGGACATTTACCTTGAAAGATATTAATGGCGAAGTGCTTGCTCAAATAGATCGTGATTGGAGGGGTTTTGGCTTTGAGGTTGGTTTTTGGCATTTACCTTTTCTTTTTTTAACCTTTCTCTTTTGTAACCTTTACTGAACATGCTTGCTATTATCCATTACTGTTATTCTCTTTTGTCATAGTCAGACATTTTTAAACATTTTAGCAAAATTTTCTTTCAAAAATCTATTGCATGGTTGGGATTTCCATTGCTTTTGTTTATTCTTTCAAATGCTCTCACAGATAAGCAACGAAGAAAAAATAAAGAGAAAAAAGGGGGGGGGGTTGAATTTTGTTCTACAAAATAAATCCAAATTTGTTAACTTGATATTTATCTAAATCAACCACATTGCCAAGTTATCTATATTTCTCTTTGCTCCGGGTAAGTGATGACTGGTGTTTTTAAGCATTGATTTTTAAAGTTTAATTGAAGCAATAAAATTGAAATAATTTTTGGTCTTTTTATATTATATAGGAGCAGGACCATTAGTGACTAGTGGAAAGAGAGAGGAGGAAAAGAAAAGAGAGAAACGGAAACGGAAGAAAGCAGAGGGAGAGAACAGTTAACTGATCAAATTAACTAGTACCCAGGAGTATGGAGATTAAAGAACTTTATTACTTAAATTTAAATTTCTTCTGTTCGTAAAAGATATTTTAGAAAAACACTAGGAGAGGGTGATCAGAAAGACTTTCAGAGTTAACTGTTTCTAATACTATATAAAATGACCTTGTGGCTTGTGACTTAGACTCAATCAAAACGAAAATACCCTTTTTGGTTGCTCATCTTGAAGAGTGAATTTCTCTGCGTGTGTAATTAAGTGAAGGATATCTCAGTAGAGTAGCTTACCTTTACATCTAATCTTGTGTTCATTGAGCACAACATGCTCATTACAGTCATAGGATGACAAAATGAACCATAAAACAAATACTTTACACTGTCTTAGGGGTTGATAGTCATAATGAGATGGTCTCAATTAAATGTGCCTTTATTTTTAAAGTTATGAACCTTTTTGAGAATGACTTGCGGGCATCAACATGTAAGCTTAAGCTAATGTTGTAAACTAAATTAACATCAAATTCTTGAGGGAATATTCATGAGGAAGGATTGTGGTTTTGGCTCGTGAGATGTGGTTGTGTCCGGTAGTTTCAAATATATGGTTTTGCCTAGGTCAGGGGTGGAGTTTGGGCGTGGACTTTTGTCCTTTTGTGTGTGCTTGATTTATGCTTCTTCTTTTTTGTTGGTAAAGTATGCTTTTTATTTATTGACCCCAAAGTTTACTAAATCTTGCCTATGTTACAACATTTCCTCTATTTGATTTCAATTTAAGAAACAAAATCATATTTGAGTTCAAGCCTGAGTGATGACATAGCAATTTATATTTTTACTGAAAATGTGCAGATTTTGACTGATGCTGGTCAGTATGTGATTCGATTTGGGAGTTCTGATCCCAGCTCCAAGGTTGGCCTTGCTAGTGCGGTGAGTCCCCTATCTTTAGAAAACTCACTCCACACCTGTTTTCTTTACTAATTGATCTGATGTTCTTTCTGCAGGTTCAGGACCTGGAAGTCAGTCGCCCACTGACCCTGGCGGAGAGAGCTGTAGCTGTAGCTCTTGCTATATCACTAGATAATGACTACTTCTCAAGACATGGAGGCTGGTAAGCTGTTTGGATCGTTTAACATTACTCTGTATTTTAAGTAAATAACTTGACAAAAGTGGAACCTTTTGACCTAGAAATATATGCATTTTCTTTCTTGCCTTCCTTCCCCCCCCCCCCTTCTCTTTTTCCCATCCATTTCTCTTGTTCTGACTTGCCAAAATTCAGAAAGAGTTGGAATTGGTATTGATTTTTTATTTCTTTGGGATGTTAGGGGATTACCTTTGATTGCTGTCGGCGAATAAATTTGATTTGACCGAGTTTCATCTGGCTACTGCTGGAAGCATAATTCCTGAAGTCATTCTCTACCAAATAGTTTTTAAGATTGAAAGTGTTCTAAGCTAACACCAAGGTTGACTCCGTTCACACACTCATGATTGCTGGTACTGGGTCCAATACATTCTTGTAAGGAAATTAGAACTGGTGTTTACTTGTCTCTATTGCTGATTAGTGATTCCTTTGCTGGATGGCAACTTAATGAGATAATCCTGAGTTATTGCTTTAGTAGTTGCTTAAAAGTAGGCTAAGATGCATTTGTTGTTCTCTCGTCCGGGTTTCATTTTGGTCTCTACCAAATTAAAACACAGCTAATAGGCCCTTTGATCTTTGAACTGGTTTCAATGTTGGCCAAGTGGTTAATGCCGTTATTCACCAAGAAAGGAAAAATAATTCTAAAATAATTCTCTGATGTCTTCATTTTCATTGAGTGTTGGAATACTCTTGACCTGTGTGATTGGATGGTGAGACAAAAACTGATTGAGCTGTTACCATTTTCTCTCAAATCAAGTTTTCAAGAAAGTAATTGGCAGTTCTGGAGTTGTGCAGTGAAGAACTTTTCTTGATGCCGTAATAGTAGAACTTCACTTATATGGTAGGGGGTCCATCTTATGCTATCAGGAGCCAAGCTTATTCCACAGGACAGATTTGCTGGAAGACTTAATGTTTAAAGGTCCAAAATGTCATAACCAAATGAAAGGCAATATTACATTTACACATAATTGTCATTCTTGCATGTTGCATCGGGGTTCTCTGTATCAACCTGACCCTGACGCTGAGAACAGAGATTTCCCCTGCCTGAAAGAATAGCCGAGATAAAGCTATCGATCCTCCTTTCATCTTGAATTTACTTTTTTCCGCTAGATATTCGTGCAAGTCACAGGTATATTGGAAGTGCTCACAGTCATAGATAAACCCTGCTGTGAAGAGCCCCTTTTCTGTTAACTAGCAAGGAGAGAGCATGGAATTCACTAAATAACATCTTCCTGGCCACTGATCATTTCCAATACTCATCTTACACAGTAATAAAGAACGTCTGGCACTTACTAGTTGCACATAATGCCCGATGGTTTGATCCTCTCAAATTGGAAACAAACCAAATTTAGAAATACTCACCAAAATAACCACGTTCATTTAGCAATAAAATAAGGGCTTGAATAAAAGACATGCATGTGAGTTGTCAGTACTATAAACAACTTAAAGTGACATGAATGCCATGAGTCTTCAAAACTTGTGACAACTCTTAAATATGAGTCCACGTAAGTTTTGACAACTCATTCAGGACATTGCTAAACATAACATGACATACATAAAATAACAAAAAATCTAACGTAATCAAATGTAACAATCTAGAAATTATGTTATAAAGTGAAGTATTTAGCAATAAGCGTTAGGTGCAGTGATAAGTGAGTTGCACTCTCAAGGTAAAGATACAAGTTTGGTTTTTGGAGCAGGCAGTTGTTGAAAGAGTCTCTTAGTCACAACTATGCTCGAAGGAGGTTAATCTCACAGTACTAATAAGATGTAGGGACACCTTAAAAAAAAGTGAACTATTTTTTTTTTTCACATACAACTATTTGATTTTTTTAAAATGTGACATTTGCTAGTATCATGGTAACTGTAAAAACAAAATTTATAAAAAAAATATTCCTAAATTTTTCAGTCAGACTAATAAGTAAGAAGTGAAAATACAGGGTAATTTATTTAATACAATTATAATGGTTGTACATAAACAATTAAACATTGTCGTTGCCGTCACCGTAACTTAGAAAGATTTTGCAAAACCCTAAAACCCTATTTTCCTATATGATCCCACTTATCATACTCTCTCTCTCTCTCAAGTAGAGTTTTAAATCTTGGATCGCATCACGTGATGCAGCCGCAACATCTCAGTTGCGGTGGCCGCTGCAACTGCGATACCCTGCAATTGCGGTCTGCATCGGCCAATATTAACTCTCATCAACTGCATCAGCCGCAATACGATTGCGACCACAACCAAACCGCAACCGCAATTTAAAACCTTGCTCTCAAGTCTTAACAAAGCCTTCAAGTTTCTGCATTTTCTTTAATCAGTTCAGTTTTATTTCATTTTTTCTAACCGTCTGTTTTGCAGGGTGGTTCTGTTTTTTTTTTTTTTTTTTTTCAGGGTTTGGTTTTTGAGCTCTTTTTGCTTTTTATCTGTTTTTTTTATCATTTTGTTTTTACCCTTTTTGGTTTTTCGTTAATGGACGCAGGATCTCTGAGTGCTACCACAAACATGAGATCACAATCTCGCTGCCCTCTTCAGGAACAGTTTATTCAGAGAAAGAATTCCCGAGAAAATGTAAGAAAATGAATCCGAAATTAGTCTCAAATTGTAATTCAACTGTGTAATTTGCTATAACTTTCTCTGAATTATTACAATTGGGGTTTCTATGATTCCGCATTTCAAGCTCTCAGTTTGGGATTCCGCATTATCTATAATTTGATCACTAAATTGCGATTCCGATTTTGTGAAAATGGTCTAGAAACAGGGAATTTCTCCATTTTCCTAGATTGTTAATGGTTTTTAAATTATCCATTATAGTTTTTAACTTTTAATATTAAATTTAAATTTTTAATTTCTCGTTTCATGAAATTTGCTTCTTTCTGATGAAAAAAGCTTGATACTTTCCATTTTGGTTTCTTGTCATTGCAAACATCACCAGTTGGACAGATTCATACCAAATCGTTCGGCAATGGATTTCGATTACTCACTAAATGCTGACAGAAGGGGCAAAAGGTTAGGAAAACCCAGTTGTGAGCTCCCCCTCTAGAGACACCTACAGGAAGCAGCTTGCAGAAGAAACCTTGAACATGAACCGGACCCGAATCCTAGCTTTCAAGAACAAAGCCACCTGCACCTGTTGACTCATTCCCGCATGAGACCTCCTCCACTCTTCACCAGGATAAACTCACCAAGCCCCGGCGATTTATTCCTCAGGTGGGCTACTAAGATCTGATTGCATAAACTCCTACAGAAGTGGTTAAGTCATTTTTGAACATTTGCATTTTTATGACACTGATGCTCAATTTAAACTGCACAATTCATCCTTAATTCAATTCATACCAGGTAATTGCAAAAGGCTTTAAAATAATATGTACCCGAAAGGATTGAAGGATCCATAAATCAGTAGTACGTGAAGAACATGAAAGGATTGCTATTCTCTTAGAATGAGCAAAAAGTCTGATTTTTTAAGGCCCAAGTTAAATGGGATTGTGGATTTCGATGGGTTTGTTAAGAAAATCTGAAGTGATATTGTGCAATGCTGTTTTGTTTTGTTTGTTGATTATCAGACTTCTGAGAGGACATTGAATGCTCCGGATCTTGGGGATGACTACTACCTCAATTTGCTGGACTGGGGAAGCGACAATGTTCTTGCAATAGCACTTGGAAACAGAGTTTACTTGTGGGATGCAACAAACGGTTCTACTTCAGAACTTGTCACGGTTGATGATGAAAATGGCCCTATCACAAGCATAAGCTGGGCTCCTGATGGGCGGCATATTGCGGTTGGTTTGAACTTTGAACAACTGTGAAGTACAACTATGGGATACGACTTCAAATCAACAGGTTTGTCTTCATCTTCTGAGAAACTTACGATTATAATAAATAAGCCATTCACTTTCCAAATCTGCTAGTTTGCAAATGTTGTTCTTGTTGGTTTCTGCAGCTGCAAACTTTGAGAGGTGGGCATAGGCTGCGAGTGGGTTCTCTGGCATGGAACAATCACATACTCAACTGGAGCAATGGATGGTAGAATTGTCAACAATGATGTAAGAATTAGATCACACATTGTTGAAACCTACAGAGGGCATGAGCAAGAGGTTTGCCCTCTAAAATGGTCAGCCAGGTCAACAATTAGCTAGTGGAGGGAATGATATCCCTTCAGAGCCCAGATGGTTGCACAGTAGCATCAGCAGCAGCTGACGAAACATTGAGATTCTGGAATGTGTTTGGAGCTCCGGAAGCAACTAAAGCTGCTTCGAAAGCAAGAGCTGAGCCGTTTTCACATTTGAACCGCATTCGATAAGAAGCAATGTTACCGCCACGGTTTGTTGTATCAATAGATTTATTTACAAAACATCATCGGCTGAAGCTGTGCCAAGTACTATATGTAGGAGAGGCATAGAGGATGAAGCATGTATATACTAGCAGTGAAAAACTTCCAGTTTATTCGCCGTTGGACGTAGTCACTCATGTGATGAACCATGTTATATTATATCGTTCTTGTAAATTCAAAAGATTGACATGCCTTTTATTACATATGTTTCCTCATCACAATTTCATAGTCACTCATGTGATGAACCAAGTTATATTATATCGTTCTTGTAAATTCAAAAGACTGATATGCCTTTTATTACATATGTTTCCTCATCACAATTTCATAGTGTATTATTTACATACCTTGTGAATTTTTTGAAGATAATTTCCAGATCTACTACATATATCTTTGCTAACTGAATGATATGAAGAGTCAACATCTTAAATTTGTATGTTGTCTGGACCATCAAATTTACTAACACAAAAAAATCATAACTCCCTCACAAAGCATTCAGTGATACATATACACATATACAAACCCTAAGAAACACTACCTAGGAATACAAATAATGAACCAGGTTAAGATTGAAGTAGCCTCCACACTTCACCGGGCCAAGTTTATCTTGGGAAACTGAGTGATGCACATATATACAAAGAGTTTAACAAAGGTTGAGAGCTAATTACCAATCATGTGAACTGTCGTCTGATGTATGTGTCTTCATGTACAAACACTGGTTCCTGACTAGTCTGGGGTGGGATCTGTGGTTGCCCCATGGCTATGCCCCCTTCATTAGGATGCGAGGAATCACCACAAGGGTTGCTACTGTTCTTTCCCTCAACTATGTTAAGGTAATAGACAATTCCAAATGCAACACTTGCAAGGGATAAAAATGCACCCCCTGCAAAAACTCCAGGTTTCACCACATAGCAGTAGTAGTTGCCAAAGTACATGCTCTCTTCACCACGTTGATCATTAAGTGCAGCACCAGTTAGCAACAGGAGAAATGCAATGACAAATGTGAACCTGTTTTGAACAGATTTTAACCACAGAAATAACTGGCCGATATACGGAGTATATTTTACAATCCTAGCCTGATGCTATACACAAGACATATTATTAAGTTTCTACATACTAGGAGAAGTTGGAGGAGAAGCAAGATTCCAAGAGAGAAATGCTATAGGCTATGCCCTGAGCAACAAAGAATGCAAAAGCAATCCCAAGAATTTAATAATCAGCAGGAATTAAAGACAAGATAAAGCCTTGAGATGTTAGAGTTGATCTAAAATTCTAAAACAAATGGGCCGGGGAAATATTTGAAAATCAAAACAACAACGTATTTGGTACTAGAGTATAAACATCTTTCAGAATTTTGACAATTTTGAAAATTGTATTAAAAAAAAACAATCAAAAGTTGTGATATTTTCTCTTTTGTACATTGCAATTTGCAAATGAACATTATAAACTACCATTCTATCATCTTATATGATTTGTTTCTCATAATATAGGCAAACTAGATAAATTAAAATTTTCACTTGTATCAGCATGTACATAAAATATGTGCTGATTGACCTTACTATTATCATTTATCAACACCTATTCATTATATCAACTTGCTGCCGTTGGTTTTTATTCACAAGTATAATATAAGAAGAGGTCTCAAGTTCCAAACCCTTCTCATGCAATCCATCTTTGATATCAAAACATGTGTTGTCCTGCTGTCCATGTGTCATTTATAGCACATTGCAACTAAAATCATAAATCTAAGCATGAAGAAAAATAAGCTATAATGGACAAGAATAGGACAGATGCATTAAAAAATATCAATGGCATATAGTGCACAATCTACTTCAAACATTATATATACCCTACAAAATGAATTATCCAAATCCATCTATGCTGCCCATAGATTCAGGTCTTTTCTGTTAAAATCCAATTCCACTTTAGAAGAACGACATTAAATTCACACGCAGATACCAGCCAAAGTGAAGCCTAATGCCTAATTAGGATAACTATTTGATTGACTGCACCAGCATAGTCAAACAGGAATAAGACAACCACAAAGTATATACTGAAAATTACCAGGATAAAACAAAGCAGACTAGTGCCATTCTCCAATTGGAATCAGGGATTTGAGGGCTTCTCCTACAACAAATACACCCACTTGAAACATTTATGACTATTTGAGATATCATAAGAGCCAGCGCTGCAGTTAAACCTAGAGGTAGAGCTGGACTTCGAGGATACGCGCATTGAGTTGATGTAATGAAATGAACTTGAGAACCCTGTAGAAGTTACAGAGTAGTAGTTATTATAGCATCTTTCATTCATGGTGAAAGTAGACACAGCAGAGCTTACAGACAATGGTGAAGTTGGCAAGTGCAAAATCAACTGAAAAAAAAAAACAATGGAAGGTACTTAGCCTTCCAGCCAGAGATTCTTAAACAAACACAGGAAGAAAGAATTACTTAAAACCTACCAGTATAAGATTTTATTTGAATAACATATTATTCCTTTTCCTTTCTCTCCCACCAAAAGATTCATGGAAAAAATCCTAGCATCTAACTTGATTTTCATTTTTCAGGTCCTATCTATTCCAAATTTGAAAAAAAAAAAGGGATATCCGACATTCCTACTAATTAACAACATATAACAAGTAAAAGGGAAAGCTTAATGAACGCATGAACCGTACCGTACAATATGGGTAAAGCAAAATTTTCAATATGAACAGTGAAATCAACCATAAGAAGAAGTGGGGTCTCAACGTAATCTCTCAAATAGATGGCTGAGGAAGGAAAGTATAGCATAACGCCTTAAAGATAAGAAATTTGAAAATTTTGCATTTGCTACTAACTTATCAAAGCGTGCCCTCAAACTGTGCCAACCACCCAACACTCAATCATGAATAAAGCAAGAAAACTGAGCAAAAGATTCATTTCCAATTCTGGGGTTTCCGAGAAACCAAGGAATAAAATAAATACAACAACGGAGAGCTCAAAATAAGAACCATGAAACATAAAACGCTTCAAAAAAAAAAAAAAACGGGTTACCTTAATCCTTGTTGCCTCTGCACTAAAGCTAGTTGCAGCTGACAACAGCCCCAAGAAGCCCACAACGCTGCACACAAGCAGAACCTTTCTCTCCATTTCCTCTCACCCTCTCTCTCTCTCTCTCTTCTCCCACTGTATATGTATGTATATCACTCTCTTTCAGTTTCAGTCACTACTGTGTGGTGAAGTGTAAAGTAAACGTGATTCTGCCTAGGGTCGAGAAAACGACAGACACCATGACCACACCAGCAAAAGTAAAATCGTTCAACTAATTAATAATACTTACTTACCAAAAAATAATACCTAAATTAAAACAGTAGTTTGTTAATAAATAATTACTTTTTAAATTAATAAAATAATTGGCTATTTAATTATTCTTATATTTAAAATATTTTTCTTTAAAGACTTTTTATATTCTTTAAAAAATATTAATGACCGGAAAAAAAAAAGCGAAAAAAGACGTGACCGTCTTGTATAAAAAAAAGTGGTCATCTTTTGTTCTGTATTAGAAGATGTGATCATCTTTTTTTCTTTTTCTTTAGAGCTCCTTTTTTTTTATTAGTTTTCTAATTACGAGCTATCCTATTTTATTTTTTTATAAAAATTAAAATTTAATAAATAAAATAGATGTAAATTGTATAAAATTTATGATTATGATAATAGTTACAAAATTCTGAAATTGGATATAAATCAGTAAAAATATAAACTTGGCAACAAAATTCTTGTAAATTCACTATTTTCTTACCCAGACACTTAAGGGTGTTCAAGGAGTTGGTTCAAATCAAGAATTCAAACAAATAGATTCAACCCAATCTATTAACAGTGAATTGGTTCAAAGTTACGGGTTGGGTTGGGTCAAGTTGTGGGTTACAACTATCTTAATTCACACAAACTCAACTTAATCAATTTAATTTTTTTATTTTTTATTTTATTTTTTTATATGTTATCACTTTTTATTTTGACTTTTATAATTATATAAAGGTGAGGATCTACTTACATCAAGTGTAAGTTTTGACACACTTACATCACTTATTATTTTTTTGTAAAATGTGAATTTAACTAATTCAACTGTTGAATTTAAAGTTCTCATAAGATAAATCAATCTTATAAATTTTCTTATAATTAAAAAATTATTTGATGCTTCATCGCATTACTTTATTTTAACGTATAATATAGTTTTAAAATGTAAGTAAATTGTCTACTTAAATTAAATAACTATATATATCCAATTTATTTAAAATTTGATATGCATGATTATTAAGATAATAACATATGATTCAATGGTTGAATTGGTTAAATTCACATTCTACTAAAAATTATTAAGTGATTTAAGTGTGTCAAAACTTACACTTGGTGTAAATGAATCCTCACTCATTATATAATAATTAACTTGTTGAGAATTTTGTAATTGAAATATCTATCAATATGTCTAGAATATTATTATCAAATCATGGTTTCTAAATCTTTTGGTATTTGAGAGAAATCCACACTATCAAAATAATCATTCCTTAACGAAAGGAATATCAAGTAAAATAAAATTTAGATCAAAATCTTACTTTATAATTTTAAAACAAATATGTATGCACCATTATTATTTTTGAAGCATTAACAAAAGTTGTTAAGACTCTTACTTTTATTACCTATAAGATGAAACAATTTACTAAAGGATAGTTTACAAAACACATAAGATTAAACATTATATTTTATCATACATTGTGGGACCAAATTTATAGAAATAAATTATTGTACATATACTCAACGGTGGAAAAAAACTCTTTAAGTGTGTTTAAACTTATTTGATTATCTTTAAAATTTCTACCTCACAAGTGACAACCCACTTAAGCAAAAAATAAAATAAAAATAAAGTGAAATAACTTCATTTCATTGCGATAGTTCAACTCACAAGTCTAACTTAGAAAACATTATTTGAGACTTATGTATCTTAATTTTCTTAATTTTTGAATTTGAGACTTATGTTATGCATAGTAAATTTTAACTTCTATTTTAGTAAAAATAATAAAAAAAAAATGTTCAACTCACAAATTCAACTTAACCCAACTCACGTCCTCTACTTTCATAAGTAAATTAGATGCAAAAATATTACAAACCCAACGTATGAAAACACCAAACGAGACTCAAGTTAGAGGTTTCACCTAGAGGTAAGAGAAATATTATAAATTTAATTTAACGATAAAAATTTCTCCAAAGATATGGTTTGCGTCTCTTGTTCGTGTCTTCCACTATGAATTTTACAAACTTATGGTGATGCTTCTGGGAATCCAAGGCCTGCCGGGATTAGTGGACTTAATAGGGACATGGATGCTACTACCTCCAACCTTCAGTAAGAGACATTGATTGTCATCATCTGAAACACATGCAGCTCTTCCGACATCTACGGAGCTATTCTATTAGATATCTGGCAACTTCATGGAGTTCTCTTTAGTGCAGATTTTGCAAGAAGTCAACTAACCTGCGGATAAATTAGCCAAGAAGGGAAATAGAAGCAATGCTCCCTGCATTCAATGGTTTCATCCTCGAGACACAAGACATTGTTGTTTAAATTTTTGAAAGGTATTTTTGAAAAGGAGAGAGAAGATCATGAAATTATGGTGGGTTTTCAAAATGGGATATAGATGCAATGCTCCCTTCAATCTTTGAACATAACGGCATTCCACGCTTGCAAGTAGACTGGGAGAGAAATAGAAACAGTTGATAAGTGGGGGATATGCTGGATGTAATAGCAGATGCTGAGATGCTCAACTCAAATGCCACAAATACATAAAATACAATTACAAACCCGATAAAACTCCGTTTTACTTAAAAGGCATGCTGTGTTTATATGGACCATAACATTAATATCATCTGTAACATAGGAAAACACAAGTCCACGAATAAACCTGTAGGTTCCTTGGACCCTTTGCTTCTAATGAATAACGAGATACTTTAATCTTATAATACTTTCTCTTTTGGGTACTGGAATAACAGTCAAATTTAATTATATAATACTTGGGTAGATTGGTCCGTTAGATAAACCAAGGCGAACTTCCATCCCATGATGCATGTCCAATGGCCGCAAAGTCTCTGATTCACGGGGGTCTGCAGACAACATTATCGAAATTGAGAGAGAGGCAGAGAGAAGTACAAACAACAACAATGTGGCAATGAACCAACAAAAAATGAGGAACAGGTGCAACATTGCATATTTGCATTCAATAATTACCGTTGCAAGCTTAAAATATTATCACTATCACAACTGTATATACCACCACTATCACAACTATTACAACAAAGCTTAGTCAACAATGATCTACAATCATCTCAAAACAAAAGGAACTTAACTGCGTGCATATACCAAAAAATACCTTCTCATTCCTACAAACATAATATACTTACAAAACAAGTTGAACATAATTTTATAAGGTTCAGAGCATAAGTTCTTTCATACTTTTCTAAATCTTAGTCAGGGAAAAGAAAAGATCAAAGATCAACTAAATTGTGATAATTTATTTACTTTTCTTTAACAGTAAAAGTAATTTATTTTGCAAAACAAAAGAGTTAAATTCAAACAGAATTTTCTTTTTTGGAAAATAGACAAAATCCAGTTATAACATGCAAGGACCACTACTTATGGGGATCATGTCCAATGTTACTGAAGCATAATTTTTTCATTTTTAAATATCAAATAGAACCCATTTATTTCAAAGTTCAATAAAGACTGCCCCTACTTATTAATGTAGCTCCATACTTCATTTAGCGAATCAATTGGGGAAAAAATAAATACGAAACTACAATAAGTAAATAAACTTCTCCAACAATACAAAAGACAAAGGTAAATCATATCACCATTTAGATAATCCTCAAAACCAAAGTCATCAAGACTTCCAGTAAAAGCCTCCAAACCCAGCATCGAAGATGGAATTGCTCCTGGAGGCCGCTGGAACCTACAAGGAACAGAAGCATTATACATCAAATTTAAGCCCCATTCTCCAACATATTTAAGCCATTTCTGTTTTCTATTGAAAAAAAAAAAAAGGATCTCTACCAAACGTCAAAATTCTGCCCACCAAACAACATGAGCTAACCAACATGGCAATGTTAATTACTATTATTCACATTTTAAGAACATGCACATTTTTAGTATACATTCCTATGTCATTGTCCTATGTCCCTATGGTCATGTATATCTGTGCCCGTGCCTGAACTTTCTACTATACAAAGTTAACCAGGTTTCGAACCACTACTAATGTGATGGAGAAACCATGGCATGCACCAATGCCATTGTGACTAAAATAGTTGACTTTCAAAACATTTATAAGAAACTAAATCATTCCAAATACTCATACATACCGAGATAGTATTTGCCTGTCAAGGTCCTCCTTCAATGGAAAAGCAGTTCCATACAAGTTGACAATGCATTGCCTCTTCATCACTTCATTTATCCCCTTTAACTGAAAATAACAAAGAGAACCAAAAAGCAATTACAGAGTTGACCAGAAGAGAGAGAGAGAGAGGGCTTAGTTTGACATCAACATCGACACAAATTTCTGCAAGAACACCAACTTCACAAATATTATCATACATTTCAATTATTTCAAAGCCACCAACTTTTTAAAGGGAACAAAATAACAGAAAACTTGCAAAGACAGAAACAAAAGACTCTGCTTGATTCAAAATATAGATTGTTTTGAATCAAAGCCCTAACCTAATTAAAAGAGAAAATAGGTAAATGCTGAAATTAAAGCAAGAATCGATGGCATCAGAAAAAGCGAGTAAAATTTGAAAGAGAAGAGAAGAGAAGAGAGAAAGTTGAGAGAGATTACAGATTGTTGGGAAGACTCGAGAGGGTGAGAAGCGAGAATGTCGCTCTTGACTCCATGGAGTCCGAAGCGAAGCGCATCGTTTTGGACCCCTCCGATTTGGTGTGCTATGCTCTTTGATGCCTCCTCCTCCATCTTTCTGATCTCAAACTTTCAAAGGAACAACAACACAACACAAGCAATTGATAATACTGATTACTGAATGGCGATCTATCACAATTTTCTTCAACTATTTGCTAAAAAGAAAAAAGGGTCTGCTTTATTATTATTATTATTACGCAAATTACAGCTTACAATTTTTAACTTTAATTCATGTGCATATTTAGATTTGCGCGAAAACACAATCTATTAAATATTTTTCGAAATTGTCATATTACATTAAAAAATTAAATATTTACATTAAAAAAATAACTCTCATTATTATTACTTATAGGTATTTATAAAATAAATTTCTTTTTATAAATGTATATTTTGATTTTTTAAATATATACTCAATATTACATTGGTTATCTATTTATAAATGAATTTAATTTTAATTTATTGTTAAAATAATCTAAAACAAACAATATGATTCTTATTTTTAAATTATTTTTTTTGTTTTAGATTATTACAAATTTTTATGTGTAAGAACCATTTATGATTTAAATGATTCTCATTATTTTAATTATTATTTATTAAAATTATTTTATTGTAAATTTTTAAATGTTTGGGATCATTGAAATATATTTCAAATTTTTAGTTATTAAATTATGCATATACCTTTTTATTTAATATGATTTTACAATTAATATTATAGAATTATAAAAATTAATTTTAGAATTAATATTTTAATTAAAATTAGAATTAATTTTTACAATTTAGAAAGTGTTTTTAAAAAATTAAATTAAAAAATAATTGAGACATAAATAATTAAAAAGTGTGAATCATTTAAATACTTTTAAACACAAAAAATTATAATAATTTAAATAAAATAACTTAAAAATAAGAAAATTAAAATAATAATAAAGAAAAAAAAAATCATGCCTAAGTCGTCTAGCTATTGGATGATACATTAAATGAAAGTGGTTTAATTTGGTGAAAAAGCTTAAAATGTAGCCCATTAAAGTAAAAAAGCGTTTGCCAAAACTGCTCCAGGGCAAGCTCCCCTTCCAATACCAAATGGAATCATATAGTCTTCACCAGCTTCCCCTCCATTAAATCTCTCCGGTATAAAACCTTGTTGGATCTACCCATAAGTTAGCATTCCTGTGCAGGGCCCACAAATTGACAAGTAGCATTGCGCCTTGTGGTATATCAAAACCACAAACTTTGCAATCATTGGAGGACGTACTCGTGGGGTAGCAAGAGCGGTGTCACAGGATATAGCCGAAGTGTCTCGGTAATTACGTATATTTTGCAAGTATGTGAGCTTCACAAGGTCCGATTCATTCAATAGTTGTTGATGTTTTCCCACGTTAGTGTCTATCTCAATAATAACCTAATTCATTGCTTCTGGATGGTTGAGGAGAAGCGACAGTGCCCATTCCATGGTAATAGCCAATGTTTCAGAGCCTGCAACTAGCATTATCTGCATAATTTTTGACAGGTGGTGAATTAAGATCAAAACGTTTGGAAAAGTTCATGTAGTGAGTTTTTGTCATAACGTCACGGAGTTCACATTAATTCAATTATTGTATAAAGATTGATCTAATTCTTCCACAGTAGATTCATCATGTACGTGGATCCTGTACAGAAACCAATCTCTACACACAAAAAAAGTAATGTGAAGAAAGTGTGCAAACATCATATTTTTTGTTAGCTTTTATTTGGTTAGTGTCTCTCTTAAAATTTGTAAGTTTAACATCCTAATTCATGGTATTTATAATAAGTATATTCTCTTAATGCTTGATGCGATTTTAAAAAATTATAAGAAAATAAAATTATACTCTTATCATTAGTTATAACTTTTTGCTTAATGATAAGCGTTTAATTTAGTAAGTGATATAAAAATAAAATCATTGGTTCGAATCACTTGAATGATACTAGAAAGAGATTGTTGACTTTATTTAGTCAATATTTTCATTAAAATTTTTGAGCTTAATAACCTGACATATGAACCTATAATAGGTGCCACTGTAGCCTAATGATAAGCAATTGATGCAACATCCCTTTTCCACCACAAATTCACCCTCACCTTTATAAAATTATCTATTGCTCCTAGCTTCCCAAGTTGAGAACTTTGTGAGAGCAATTGCAAAAAATTGAGAGAAATTAATTGAGAATACTAGTTTATAGTGAGAACAACCGAAAGATTACAGCCAAACAAAACTGGATTTCTTCGAACAGAAAATAAAATGGAAAACCTAGTCAATTACTTATTTACTTACCAGAATAACTCCTTTCATATTCTCATCAAGGTAGAATTCTGGTTCCGTTTCTTGCAGACGCAACATAACATCAATCAAAGTCATGCTCATCCGGCTGTCTTCTTCACCCATGCTCCTGTTTCTCCGGTGCTCATCAAGGAGGTTCTGAAGGAAGAAGCTATGCATCTTGTGCATCAATTTCACCATCCTCTTTTCCAACCCTTGAAAATCAACCCATTGTAGTACTAGAAAGAAGTCATTCAAGTTTCCATTCCCCTCAAGCTCTGTGAACTCCTTCATAAGAATCTGGAATTCCTTCCCTTCTTGGGCAACCGCATCCTTACCATAGTACCGTTTCCCAGAGATCATCCTTAGCATGATATTGAAAGAAAGCTTCCCAAATCTCAGTCTGAGGTCTACCTTTGACACTTTCCCTATCCACTCTTTAAACAGTTGCTTCACCAACAGTTGGACTTCTTCCTCTCGAATTCTTGCAAACATGGCAAGGCGGTTGGTAGAGAAGAGTTCCTGGGCTGTTAGATGCCGGAGGTTGCGCCAATGGTCTCCATAAGAAGAGAACCCCCACTGTCTTACTATTGTAATTGAGATGTTTACCAGCAAGCGTACGGGAAAACATTCTTCTATAAAAGAAGGTGAGGTGAGACAACGAGGACATTGCGCGTGCCAAGGTGGGGAAGTAATATCGGTGCTTTAACTTCACTAAAAATTTTGGCTGGCAGATCTAAATAAGTAAATAAAAAATTTAAAAAAAATATACTTGAAAGGTAGGTAAAGTTAATTTAACACATCGAACAATATTCAACTATAATATTCATTAGAACATATTTTTTTCTTATTGTTTTGATAACTCTTTAAGTTTGATATGTACTTAAGCAAAGATTTCAAAGATAGAAAATCTTTCTTCATCTTTTGTTAACAATAAATAAGTTATTAATTAAGTATTAGTTATAGTCATCATAAAAGAATCTATTAATATAAAAGTAAGAAATTATTTCTTAAAATTTTAGTTTTGGATTCGTCTTTTAAGTTAAGTTGTGTTAAAGTTTATGAAATCAAATAAGCATAAGATTAGATAAAAAGTTCTGATAGCACAACTACTTTAAAGAAAAAGTAATATTATTAACATCAAAGTAAAGGAGCATCATAAATTTAGAATATTAGTGATATAATTTAACCCAAGTTCCTTATATGTTAAAGAAAAGGAAAATATTAAATAGCTAGAAATTTTTTTCTTATAATGAATTAGTATTATTAACGATTCTTAGATATATGAATAATCTCTATTTGATTTATCTAATAATTACCCTTAACTCTTAACAAATTCTAACTGAAATCCAATTAAAATTTTTAATTGTGTAGCATTACTCAAAAAAAAAAAAAATGTGCGGGAGAGGGGGGCAGCTGTCCTCCTCTACCCTAAAGAAGCTCAGCAATATGTTGCCATACTTCTCAGTAAGCTTATGTAGGCTTCAGTGAAGAGGTTTTTTTATGAGATGAAGATGACTAATTGACTATGAGTGGTAAAGCAGGTGGGCTAGGCGGGAGGTTTTTATGCTTGGCTTGTCTCTTCAGTGTGGACATTGACGAAAAACGGAAAGTAGAGGAACCAAATTGAAGTCGGTATCACCCAACCAACTTCTTCCATTCGGATATATGCACGTGTTTGTTTAGGCCAGAGTTAAAGAAACATACAATGCTAGTTTTAGCTTGCTTTCAATATATATATAGCGTCCTGACATGTACCTCGGATTCGGAGGCTTTTATTTAAATAAAATTAAAATTTTATGTATTTATAAAAGCTTAATGTTACACAAAAATCTGGATTAGTTGCCTATATGGGATCCTTATTTTATCTAGATTGAAATAAGAGGCCAAACTACCGAAAAAATGTGTCTTAATAATTTCTTGACAAATAATTAAATTAATAATCTCACTTTTTTCTTTTAAGTTAGATTACAATAAAATAAAAGTATAATTGAAACAAAAAGATAGTTACATAAAAATAAAGTTACTAATTTAACTATCCTATTGGCATATTAGCTGGCTTACAAAAAATTTGCTTAATCCCTATACGTTAAACTTTCCTGGAACATAAGCACGCACGAAGGACTTCCCTCATCCACGATATTATATAACGTGAATACTGAATACAGAGGCAGAAGGAGGGAGACATGAGAACTATGAGCTGCCACTTACAAGTCTCATGGTGGACATGGACACCGTACAAATCTCAGACAAGCTTCGTGTGCTTAGATGAATACCGGCGGATTATAATTGTTAAATTGGATTGCAGTTTCCATGCCAGAAATAGCATTCGGTTCCATTCAACCACGAAGATTTGTGTGCAGGTTACTCGATCTAGACCTGTTAACTTTGGTTCTTTGTTACTATCAAGAACACAAGATCCAGTGATTTATTGTCTTGATTTTCGACCATCAATGCCCTCAATACATTCCAGGAGGCGAACTTCATTACATAGTCGAACAACCATGATCACATTGCTATTATAATATATTTTAATACCAAACTCAATTACGTAATGAGCAATTTTCTTAATTAAATCTAGTTTATATTCATTTTATGGACTCAATATTTTAGAAGATCTGTTTTATGTAATAAATCTTCATAAAACTAATGAGTTTTATTATACAGAATAAATATATCTAGTAAAATGAGTTTATAAGATAATACAAGGGAAAATAACTTAAAGCATCAACTTAAAAAAAATTATTTTCATTTGATTCGTTTTAAAAATTAATTAAGTATTTAATTAATTTAATTAATAATTTACATATAATTAATTAATAATTTATCTTTATTTTAATATTTAATACGTAATTAATCATATATAAATTATTAATTAAATTACTTAAATACTTAATTAATTTTTAAAACAAACCAAATAAAAATTATCTTTATCGATTTGACCCTTTTTGGTTATTTTTTCATAATACAAATTGCACATGAGTCTTTGATTCAGTTATTAAATTAGTTAAATATTAAATTAATTAAATTAATAATTTATATATAATTAATTAATAATTTAATTTTATGTTATTAATTAATATAAAATTAATTATTAATTTAATTAATTTAATTCACAATTTAAAATAAAAAATTACAAGTCACACTAAATTATCATTTTAATATTATAGATATTAGACAATGTGCTCATGAAAGGGTACTTACTACCAACATTTAGCTATTAATATTTAATGTGACTTGGTATGATGGAGTAAAAATAATGTTCATTGTGGTGGATCTATTTAGATATGTTTGGATTGAAAAAAAATTGAGATAAAAAAAATAAAGGAGGAAGATGGATAATTTTTAATTTATAAGTTAAGAGAATTATAAAATATTTATAAAAATAAATAAATAATTATTAGAAAATTACATGATAATCTTTGATTATTTTATTCATCTTATTTTAAAAAATTCTTAAATAAGGAGAGTATTTACCTAAAATAAAAAATTATCAATCTCTTCATTCCTTTTTCTTATTTTTTATTTTTAAATTTTGAGAATTATAAGATAAATTTTAAAAAAATAAGAAATTATTGAAATATGATACGATCATTTTTCATTTTATCCATGTTTATTTAAAATAAAAAATTATTTATCTCCTCTCTTCACTTCTAACCACTCTGTATCCAAACATAATGTTAAGCACCATTAAGGCAAGGTAGCATACAAGCTAGAGTTATAGTTGGTTAAATACTGAAATATAGAGAATTTCGCATATCTGTAAATGTCTTAAACAACTAGAAACTGATTAGATGATAAAGTAAAAAGAAATACAAAAAGAAATGCGAAAAATGTAATGCCCCTCTCAAGGGGGTTTTAACAACCTTGAAAAGGTTTTTATGAGAGTTATTATTATTTAAAAAACTTATCCTAACACTTTTTTATTTTTAAGAAATTAGTTTCACATGTAAAAAGTGTAAAAATACCTCTAGTCGCTTCCAAAAAGAATTCTCAAATTTTCTACAAATCTTACAGTTTTATTGCTGCACTTCAAGGTGATTAATTTCTATTTGCTGCCATAGATCATATTTTCCCTTATTTTTACTGTACTTTAGTTCAACTGCTCTCTCGATTACTAGTGATATCTTTATTCCCTAAAATCTGATTGATTACAAGATATTTTAACAGGATGAACAGTATCAAAAAGTACATCTCTACCCACTAAGAGGAAAATGCTACATGCGCAGAACAACCTGCATACGATCGCCTCAACTGCATGAATTTTGAACAATCACTTATTTTTTTTTCTTTGTTAAACACATGATGGAATCAGAGAAGGAAGGAGGGGTCAAGGAGATGCCATGATTCCCTCAAGTTTGTAATTTTTTTTTTCAATTATGTTTTCATGTGATTTTATTTATTTATTTAATCATTTTATGTGATTTTTTTTGTTGAGCCCTTCTCATTTAGTTTCTCCGCTCTTGAATGGAATCATGTATACATACTAGAGTTACACACAGTCATGGCATGTTTTATATATAAATAACATTATTCTCACTAAAAATACTATTTGCCCATAATGATTATAATTTATAACTAAGCATTCACAAAATAATTATATACTGCAATAGTTAAATTTATTTTCAATCACAGCGTAATGTTTAAATTTATGACTTCCTGCAAATTACTTAAATCTTTTACCATTAACCCACTCCTAATTTCTTGTACGAAGGAAAAACTAATATGTCAAACTTTATGTATGATAATAATACCAGACAAATAATATAAGATTTTATATGTCCACTTTTAACTAGTTAGGGTGTATTTGGGTGAGCAAACCTGTTTGTAAGGTATAAACAGACTTTTTATCATATTTTGGAGAAATTTCAGTGGAAGAAAGTGAATTAGATTTTCATCTCAAATGTAATTTAGGCATAAGCAACATTTTTTATGCTTTTGTAGTGAAAGAAAATTAGTTTGTGTGTATTAACAGAAATATCATTGTAATTTGATATTATATTACTATTTTAATAATATTTAAATAAATATAACCTAATAAATTTTTAAAATATTATTATAATTATACTAAAAGTGATTTTATTTTATAATATTCTAAATAAACCTACTTTTTATCAAAAAAAATTTGCAATCAATTAATTTATAATTAATCTTTTTAACATCAGTTTATTAATAATCGAAGTCAAAATAACTAATATTTTTTTAGTAATTATACATCCAAAAGTAATTTTTATTAACATTATTTAAATAATATTCCTTTAACAAAATTAATTTTTAGATAAAATTTTTCAAACATAAATTACTTTCCTCAAATTTATTTTTAGCTAAAATCAAATTTATAAAATCTAATTCAAACACACAAGTCAGTGACACAAGGTTGCATACTTCATATATTAGATAGAACCTTTATCATGGCTTGGCGTGGCCTGCATAAGGCAACCAAAAGCTCAACTTTGGGCAAGGTAATCCCTACTCCCTCTATCATGTTGATTTCTTCATGTCCAATTCTCTTCCACTCAAAAGACTGAATCAATGCTCCCAATGCGTGTCCCATAACACGTTTTGCCAAAACAGCTCCAGAGCAAGCTCGCCTTCCTATACCAAATGGAATCATATTGTACTCTTCACCACCTTCCGCTCCCTCAAATCTCTCCGGCACAAAACTTGTTGGATCTACCCACCACTTAGCGTCCCTGTGCAGAGTCCATAGATTCACAAGTAGCATTGTCCCTCGTGGTATATCAAAACCACACACTTTGCAATCATCTGAGGACTCGTGGGGTATCAAGAGCGGAACCACAGGATATAGACGAAGTGTCTCAGTAATTACGTTTTGCAAGTACTTGAGTTTTACGATGTCCGATTCATTCAACGGTTGATCTTGACCCACATAAGTGTCTATCTCAACCCTAACCTTATTCATTGCTTCTGGATGGTTCAGGAGAAGTGACAGTGCCCATTCCATTGTGGTGGCCGAAGTTTCTGAGCCAGCAACAAGCATTGCCTGCATAATTTTACACAGGTAATGTGAATGGTAGATTAGGTACTAAGAAAGTATTTAATTAATTGATCAAATCTTTGGATTTAGAGTATGACAACAATGGTTTCAGGTTCTTAAGTTTTGGTAGATTATCTTTTGGCCTGACTTCACCATTGGCAGTTTCTTTTTTTTCTTTTCACTTTTTTATTTTTCAGAGTATTCACACAAATTACTAGCACTTTAAAACTGATTCCCTTATGACACCATTGCAACTAAAATGTCCTCTCAACAAGTGTCTGCTACAAGGTTTGGACTTATATCCTCATCGTCTACTCCAATGTTTGAACTTGTATCCTCATCGCCTACTCTAAGATTTGAACCTATATTCTTATCTTGAGATTACAGCTCGCTTAACACTGCATCTAAATACCCTCACAGGTTTAGCACTTTGAGACTAGTCCCCCTTGGGCACTGTTGCAATTAGAAGTCCTTTTAACAAGTGCCTACTTCAAGATTTGAACTTGTATCCTCATTTTGAGATTTTAACTTACTTACTACTACACCCAAATTTGTTGATATTGGCAGTTTCTTTTGACTCTACTATTCCAACTTTTCAAAATTAAGCTATATAAGTTAATTATTTTGGAAATACCTGATTACATAAATATAATATTTCGATATTATCATGAAGGCTTTACTACAAAGATGTGTGTATGTATGTATTTGTTGATACTTCTACTCTGACATTAAAAAATAAAACTATGATTTTAGAGTGACGGTTGAGAGACCTATTTTTAATATTTTGAACTATGATATTTATTTTGAGTATTTGAATTGTCTAACATTGGTGATATTCTTATGAGCTATTAATCTTTAAAACATATTTTTGAAACTTATTATGTTTATAACTACTTAATTGGTTCAACTAGTTGAAGAATTTATTGGACACACATTAAGCTCATTCATTTCTTTCTTTGTAGACTTTGAGCTAGTTAAAAGTGTGCTGGGCGAGATATTATTATATGATGAATCAAGCTTAAGGATTATGACATTTTAAATCACTTAATTAAAGTATTAATTCTTTATTTTGTGTAGAATTTGAGGTGGATAAAGAATTTTTTATTGATATATTTTCAAAGATTTGAATCTATAAGTTTATAGCTGCTCTGACTTTATTATTTTGTAGGAAGACTATTTTTCGTATGCTTTTATAGCTTTAGCCTTACATGTGAGTAAAGTTATGCATGCTCAAACATGGAACATGCCCTTTTATTTTTTGGCCATTAACATGGCGCCATGCTCAAACAGTTATTATTATCATTATTATTTTGGTTTGTTGAAGGTTATTATGCCCTCAAACCTTGGCTTGTGAGATAATGCCATGGTTTTTGGTACTATTATTTGTTTTAAATGAAATTCATGACTATTATTATTTTACTCATTTACATTTGAAAGAAATTTACAATTGTTTACTTTCACATAAAAAAGTAAAAAAAAAAAAGAATATTAAGAGATAAGAAGTGAGAATTACTACACAAAAATAAAATAAACAAAGGTGACTCTGGTCTCTGGCATGGCATGGTATGGTAATGTGGTGGTACATAACATTGGTATCTATATTGCTAGTAAAGAGTCTAATACAAACAAACCAAAATGTCCATCTTAAAAAAAATACCTCACAATTTCATGGAAGAGACCAACTGCAACTTCTATATCGGCTACCGATTCGGTGCCAGGTCATGAATCGAATTTAAAACCATTTTGGTTACTTCTAGTCTTCAATATTAGACACTAAACGGGGTGTTTGACTACTTTTAAAAACCAAATATTTAAGTAAAGTTGCTCAACCTATAACTTAAATAATTATATGGGAGTTTTTATAATATTTTGATAAGTTTAATACTTAGAATGAGTTGTCAATTATTTATTAACTATTGATTTCATAATAAATATTATAAAGTATATTAGAAAGTATATTAAATAAATATAATAACTAATGAATAATAAACAACCCACCCTGAATACCGATATCTTCAAAAAAAAATATGAATATCAAAATAATCCCTTAATTATATATGTCAGCTGTGCTTAGTTATGTATATGACAAGTAGGTATTAATTTAGGTAATATAGATTTAAAAATATATCCTAGTTTTCTCCACAACAACATGCTTGATGTACGGAAAGAAAATAATTTTGATTTGCATTTTTTTGGGTAAAAATTTTGATTTACATTTTATATAATACATAAATTCTACAACTATATTACGAATTAAAGAATAATTTGTTTTCTTTTATGAATTAAAGAGTCACTCTATAGTTATACATCAATATGTTACTGCACATATATAGTGTTTCGATTTTTAAAAGATGTACAATTATACATTTAAATGACGTGTGTGAGTTCGTTTTTTCCCTAACTAAATGCCGTGTACAGAAAATTTTAATCTAATTGTTAAAAACAAAGGCCGGTAGAAAATGCCAAAGGACACTATGTACTCAACAAATCAAAGCATATGGTGCTTTCTGACACAGCATATTTCACTTAACTAAGTCTATGTTTGGATAAAGAGAAAGAAATTAAAGTGGAAAGAAGATTTTAAAAATTTGAATTTTTTTCTTGTTTTGATGAAGAGAAAATAAAGAGAAAAAAAGAAAAAAAAAAGAAAAAAAATTCTCTTTTAAGTTTTTTCTTCATTTCAAATTTCAAAAAAAATTCTCCTCTTATTTTTTTTCCTCTCAACCAAACAAACGGTAAATGAGGACAATCGATTTGAAATTTTCCTTTGCTTTCTTACCTTCCTAAGTCGGTTGCTTTGTGAGAGAATGCAAATAATTGAGTGTAATAGAAGTTTTGCAGTCATAGCAACCATATGATTAAAATATTTGAAGTGGTAATGAAGTTTAAATTTAGTAGTTGCCAAGATTTTTATGATGTTAAAAGTTTGATTTTTTAAGAAAATATTTGTGGGAATAAATAATATTAATATTTTAAATGAGATTAGTTTTATGGTATTTAAGTGTGAGAACATATAAAAAAATGTTTTTTTTACAATATATAAAAAATGTTGTCAAAGCCAATATTGTGAGAGTTTTGAAAGATTTAATTTTGATCAACTATTAATGTAAAAATTTTTTACATTATTATCTAATAATATTTTAATACATTATTAAAAAATTATATTTTTTAGATAATTATTGTAATAATCAAACTCTTTTAATAATATGTCAAAATATGATTAAATGATAGTATAAATTTTATTTACACGGAATCAAAATTAAAATCTTTAAATAATTTAATTCTTATTAGTAAAAGAAGTTAATTATATTATATTTTTCTTCTTGTTTCATTATCCTTTTGAATAATATGATATTATCTTTTTCTGTTTTTTGTGGGTCAAATAAATGATATTCTTTGAAAAGTATGATATTATCTTTTTCCGTTTTTCGTGGGCCAAATAAATGATAGTCACATAAAAAAAAATGATATTTATTTGCTACGGATAATAACGCTACAAAAAATTTAATTACTCACCAGAATAACTCCTTTCACAGTTTCATGAGTGTAGAATTCTGGTTCCGTTTTCTGCTGATCCAACATACCATCAATCAGCGTCATATTCCTTTGGTCTTTTTCTGCACTCATGCTCCTGTTTCTCCGGTGCTCATCAAGGAGGTTCTGAAGGAAGCTGTCCATCTTTTTCATCAACTTCACCATCCTATTTTCCATTCCTTGGAAATCAAACAATTGCAATATTGGAAAGAAGTCATTCAGATTTCCACTTCCCTGAAGCTTTGCGAACTCCTTCACGAGAATCTGGAATTCCTTCCCTTCTTGGGCAACCGCATCCTTACCATAGTACCGTTTCCCAGAGATCATCCTCAGCATGATATTGAAAGAAAACTCCACGAGTCTGGGCCTAAGGTCTACCTTTGACACTTGTCCTCTGCACTCCTCGAATAGTTGCTTCACCAACAGTTGGACCTCTTCCTCTCGAATTCTTGCAAACATGGCAAGGCATTTGGTAGAGAACAGCTCGTGGGTTGTTAGACTCCGAAGGTTGCGCCAATGGTCGCCATAGGAAGCCATCCCCAACTGTCTTATTATTGTAATTGAGGTGTTTCCCAGCAAGCGTTTGGGGACGGTTTGCAAAAGTAATATCATTCTTCGTAAAGCATTCTTCTACTGCAGAAGGTGAGGAGACAAGGACCTTGATCGTGATAGTAATAAATCACTTGAGAATATGGGTTGAATCAAGTGTTACCAAAATAAAATTTTTTACAATACATACAAAAACTCAAAACACCAGCAAAGATTAGCTCGCTGGTTAGTGACAGTGAGCTGACTTATCAAAATACAAAATTCAAAACTTAAACAGAACATGCGCATACAAGTTTGAACATCAATAAACAATCATTTTCACATAAACACAGTAAAGAGAGGGTTAAGAGAGAGCTTGCACATCGAAATTTATACTTGTTCGGCCTAATGTGGAACCTATATCCAGTCTCGAGCAAAACTGAAATTTTTCACTATCAACTAAGTGTTCTTTGATCCACCATAGCCTCTCCAAGCTAGATACAAGTAGTTTTGATCCATCATAGCCTCTTCAGGCTAGATACAAGTAGTTTTAATCAACCCTAACCTCTCAAAGCTATGAAACAAGACACCTTCAATGGGCTTTACAAGATAACAAAGTAAAAACTCTCTCACAAATAGTTGGATATACAATGATACACTCAACGCAGATTTACAAATAATTCCCAGAGTAAAGTACAACTAATTCTTTTTGCTATTTTGTTTTTCTTCTCTTTTTCCCTTCTCCTCTTCTTATGGCTTCTTTGGAAAATGATGGGTATTTGTAAGCAAGAGAATTTGAACGTTGGTGCACAAGGACGTTGCAATTTTTGTATTGTATCAACTGTCCATATTCTAAATTGGCAGCTAGTGGGTGTATAGTGTCTTTTTTCTCTTTTGTGCCTGTCCTTCCCTTTTGTCTGGTACTATCCCAGCATCTTTAGAGATTATTCTAACGGTTTGGAAGCTTGAGAAACCTTCTAGAATCATCTTGTAGCTAGAGACCAAAAATAGAGTTGAACAGAGTAAATCTGAGTTTTGAGTAGCTCATCTTGTATTTATGAGTCAGCTCATCTGCGTCTTTCAAACTTGTTCCTTGAACAGACCAATCTTGATCATTAGCATGCTCTTTTCTGTCCATCTAGCAGCTAGTTCAAATATGTAGAGAGTGAGCTAGCTCATCTTTAATTCATGAGTCAGTTCATCAGTTTGCTTATCTTTAAGAATTTCAACTTTAATGCTTTGATAAATCTGCAGAATAATCTTTTAATTAGAATCAAGTGTAAGCAGTCATTGTTAATGATAAAATAATGTTTATAACCATTATAAAATAAACGCTAATATAAAACCTTGGTCTAACAACGTGTGCCAAGTTGAAGAAATATCACGTGGCTATACTTCTCTATGAGCTTATGTAGACTTCGGTGTAGGGGTTCTTTTATCAGATGAAGATGGCCTATGAGTGGTAAAGCAGGTGGGCTAGGTGGGAGTTTTTTCTGCTTGGCTTGTCTGTTCAGTATGAATTTGGAAAGAAAAAGAAAAAAGAGGAGAAAAATGGAAGTTGGTATCAGCCACCCAGCTTCTTCCGTTCGGATATATATTGTCTATCTAGACTCTTGCTAATACCCAAGTTCTGAAAGTGGTGAAGTGTAGTATGTCAATCTTAGCTTGCTTCTTATAAACAGTGTCATTTTTATTTATTTTTTTGTAAATATCTTTAGTTCCCGGAGATTGGGCAGCTTGCAATTTGTAACACATAAAACTATATATGTTTTTTATTTGATCCACAAGTATATTTATATGTATTTTTTTTGTGAGACTAATCTCATTTGAATTTGTAAGTGTGATGGTTATAAGTTTTTTAAATGACTAAGCTACTTACCACTACAATTAACCTGATACACAAACTTATTTATTGGGATTATTGATTGAAATTAATTAAGAAAAAAAATTGGTGCATGTTTGGTTAGTGGCTGGTAGTGGTTGGGGTGTGCAAAGAAATGAGGTTGCTCACGAGGGTTTCAACTTTCAAACCACGTTTTTGAAAATCGAGTTCCTTTTTGGCCTCTATGTAGTCAAATTCGACTCAAGTTAATATTCTTTAACACTTGGCTATCAATATAGATAGAGCTCCTCAACTGGCTTTTTTTTTTTTTTTTTTGATTTCTCATAATATCTTTCGTTGTGGAGACTAATCTTTTAAGGTAATCTATTTAAAGGATTAATTTTTCCCAACAGATATTTTTTCATATACGTGAGTCAAGAATCAAACCTCTAACCACATGCTTAAGTGACTCAAATATTTATTACTTGTATCACACCATATTAATAATTCCTAAATTGGCTTTGAAAATTTAGCTAAGAAATATGGGGACTAAATAATAATAAAATACTCATTATGGTCGACTTAGGGGGCACTAGAACAAGACATTTTTCATATCCTGGCTATAGATATTTGTAGTTTTTTTTTTGTAATTATTAACTTTCTTATTTAGTAAATTTTATTTTTTTCTCATCATTTTTCTCTTTTTTGAAACCATGTTTCTCAACAACTATTGAAATTTAAATAAAAAAAAATTGGGTGCGTATGTGTGCGGAGGTAGTGTTTAGGGTGTGTCATGAAGTTGCTTTCATTTCAAACCCGGGTTTTAAAAGTTGGGTTCGTTCCTGGCTTTTATATGGTCAAATTGAACTTAATTTGTAGTATTTATATGTGGATTTAAATCTTTTGTCTTTTTTTTAATTTCTCTTTTTATCTTTTTAATTAAATGTGGATAATTCAGAAAAAAAATTCTCTCTTAATTGATAATAATAAAAATTTGTTGCCAATTTTTTTATTGAATTATTAATATTTAATTAAAGAGACATAGAAAAATACATGAAAAAGAGACAAAAATTTTGACTCCCAACTTGCATAATCAAAATATAAATTTATATTCCCAACACTTAAATATCAACGTGATAAGCTAAATGTAGATACCCTTATTCCCTAAAATCGGATTAAGTACAAGATATTGTGACAGGAAGATCTGTAGCAAAATGTAGAACATCTATCTACTGAAGAGGACTACATAAAGATCCGGGACACGATTCAACTGAGTTTTGAAGTTTTACAGTACTTACTCTTTTCACGGTAAACAAAGATGGAGTCATGCTTACTAGTTCTACACAGTCACGACATGTTATATAAGTAGCGTTAAATATTCTTGCTATAAATACTAGTATCATACTATAATAATAATTTAAAATTCTAAGCTTCACAACATATAACATATAGTATCATACAATGTTATCTAATATCTCAAACTTCACGTAAGATAATTACAACAACTATTTTTACATATCACTTTTAAGTAATTATTCACTAACACACCGGGGCGGACAGACGTTATGCATTGGGGTGGGGCCCAAATTTTTTAAGATTTAAAAATGTATCCTTATTTTTATGAGATATAATTTTAACTCTTTTTCAAATTTTGTCTCACAAAATTCTTATTCTAGTTCCTGCTGACACAAATTGCGCACACTTCACATATTTGACAGAACCTTTATCATGCCTTGGCGTGGCCTGCATAAGGCAACCAAAGGCTCAACTTTGGGTATGGTAATCCCTGTTCCCTCTGTCATGTTGATTTCATCATGCCCAGTTCTCTTCCACTCAAAAGACTGAATCAATGCTCCTAATGCATGTCCCATAACACGGTTTGCCAAAACAGCTCCAGGGCAAGCTCGCCTTCCAACACCAAATGGAAGCATATTGTACATTTCACCACCTTCCTCGCCCTCAAATCTCTCTGGCACAAACCTTGTTGGATCTACCCACAAGTCAGCGTCCCTGTGCAGGGTCCATAGATTCACAAGTAGCATTGTCCCTCGTGGTATATCAAAACCACAAACTTTGCAATCATTGGAGGACTCGTGGGGTAGCATAAGCGGAGCCACAGGATATAGACGAAGTGTCTCAGTAATAACGTTTTGCAAGTACTTGAGTTTCGCAATGTCTGATTCATTCAACAGTTGATCTTGCCCCACATAAGAGTCTATCTCAATCCTAACCTTATTCATTTCTTCTGGATGGTTGAGGAGAAGCGACAGTGCCCATTCCATGGTAGTAGCCGAAGTTTCAGAGCCAGCAACAAGCATTGCCTGCATAATTGTTGACAGGTAGTTTGAATGCTCGATTATGTACTAAGAAACTAATCTCAAAACGTTTGAAAGGGCTCCAGTGGTCAGTCTGCCATGGTATATAACTTCATAGAGTGTTAACATACTATTAACTTCATGTGTCAACTATGAAATCTTCATTTTATACAGGGACATAATACATTACTCTGTTTACACGTTAATTAAGCATCTACACGCCTAAACAACAACTAGTGGTAAAAAACGCTTTATCCTTGTACGAGAAAAGAAAACATTTTTCGATTAGTTTAGCTTTCGCAGCCACATTTAATTAATTTTAGTGCAAGTTATACATAGTTTAATTCTATAAATGTGGCCATTAAATATTCTCAATTACAAGCGAAGTAGTTCGATTTTTAACAATTAAATCAATCCCGTTCGCAATCACAAAAACTTTTTATTACATTTATACATTTAAGTGACGTGTGATTTTTTTATCCTAACTGATATGTACATAATTGTCAAAAACAAAGGCCCATAGAAAAAACAAAGGATCCTACATAGATAATCAATAATTCAACCATATGGTGCTTTCTGACACGGCCTATATTCCTCCTAAATGAAGACTTTTCGTACTTGATTAATTACAATTTCTCTTTGTTTTCGTAGCTTCCTATATATGTTGATATCTTTGTGAGAGAAAATACAAATAAAAGTGCCTGGCTTTTTTTTTTAAGTAAAGTATTTTTTTTTTAAAAAAAAGTTTTTATAAAATTTTATGTATTTTTAGATGAAACTTTAAAAAAAAGTAGAAGTTAAAAAAAAGTTCAATTATAACTTTTTTTTAAAGTTAGTAATCTCCAGCTTCTGAAAAAAGGAAAAGGAGAAGTGATTTTTAATATAATTTATTGATAAAAATACCCTTTATCTTTATTAAAAATTACATCTCATATTCTTTATTTTTCTCTTTTTATAAACCCTACCTCCATTATTCTTGATACCTTACATTTTTAAAAATTTTGTTAGAAAAAAATCCTTTTGTTCTTTTTTATCCAAACAAACTTATAAGTCTTTTTATAACTTAAAAGTGTTTCATAAACATTGCATTCAAATACAAAATAATTTTTTCTTTAAAAAGTATTCTACTAAAAAAATGTCTATAAAAAAAACCTTTTTATTAAAAGCTTATCCAAAATAAGCCTGAAAGTAATAGAAGTTTTGCAGTGATAGCAACCATAAGATAAAAACAAAACAAGTTTCAAGGTCACAATTGAACTATTGTGAGAGTTTTGAATAACCCATTTCTGTCTTTTGACTAATTTAGTACACCATTTTGTAAAGGAAGAGTCATTACTATTTATTTTATTCGTGGCCCATTCGAAATCAATATCCTTTGAAAGATATGATATTATCTTTTTCTTGGGTCAAATAAATGGCAAAGTTTATTTTTTATGTATTTTTATATATATAAAATTTATTAGGAGAAATCATTAATAATTTTTTTAATTTAAATAAATTTATTAAAAAGTTAATTTTTATAGAGAAATCCATATAACTCATCCTATCTCATAAGAAAAAGTTTAGTTGTTATCTTCCATTATTGAAAGAGTTTGACCACTTAATTATAATTAAATTATTTTAATAATGTAAAAATAGATTAAGTAATAGTGTAACTCAGAGTTGAAGAGAGTTAAATCTGAAATGAAACGATCTTATTAAAGAATGATATTATAAAAATGATAGAAAACTAAATTTATTTTCAAAGGATAATAACGCAACGAAAAATTTAATTACTCACCAGAATAACTCCTTTCACAGTTTCATGAGTGTAGAATTCTGGTTCCGTTTCTTGCAGATCCAACATAACATCAATCAGAGTCATATTCCTTTGGTCGTTTCCTGCACTCGTGCTCCTCTTACTCCGGTGTTCATCAATGAGATTCTGAAAGAAGCTGTCCATCTTTTTCATCAACTTCACCATCCTCTTTTCTATACCTTGGAAATCAAACAATTGCAGTATTGGAAAGAAGTCATTCAGATTTCCACTTCCCTGAAGCTCTGCGAACTCCTTCATGAGAATCTGGAATTCCTTCCCTTCTTGGGCAACCGCATCCTTACCATAGTACCGTTTCCCAGAGATCATCCTCAGCATGATATTGAAAGAAAGCTCCACAAGTCTGGGCCTAAGGTCTACCTTTGACACTTGTCCTCTGCACTCCTCGAATAGTTGCTTCACCAACAGTTGGACCTCTTCCTCTCGAATTCGTGCAAACATAGCAAGGCGCTTGGTAGAGAACAGCTCCAGGGTTGTTAGACGCCGAAGGTTGCGCCAATGATCGCCATAGGAAGCCATCCCCACTGTCTTATTATTGTAATTGAGGTGTTTCCCAGCAAGCGTTTGGGGACGGTTTGCAAAAGTAATATCATTCTTCGCAAAGCATTCTTCTACTGCAGAAGGTGAGGAGACAACAAGGACCTTGCGTGTGCCAAGTTGGAGAAATATCACGTGGCCATACTTCTCTCTGAGCTTATCTAGACTTCGGTGTAGTGGTTCTTTTATCAGATGAAGATGGCCTATGAGTGGTAAAGCAGGTGGGCTAGGTGGGAGGTTTTTCTGCTTGGCTTGTCTCTTCAGTATGAACTTAGAAAGAAAAAGAAATAGGAGGAGAAAAATGGAAGAAGATATCAGCCAGCCAGCTTCTTCCATTCAGATATTGTCTATCTAACTCTTGCTACCAAAGTTCTGTGAGTGGTGAATCGTAGTATGTCAATCTTAGCTTGCTTCTTAAATAATGTCTTCTTTTTTTTGGTAAATATCTTTAGTCCCTGTAGATTGGGCTGTTTGCAATTTGTAATGGTTGGTAGGCGGTGGTCCCAATGGCTATATCTAAAGCGTGGTAAACTGGTTAAGACGTCTTCGTTGACCTATTTAATTCATTTTCTTGAAGAATTAATATAAATTTAATATTCAACTCTGCGATTATTTTCAATTGGTAAGGTTTGATTTATTTAACCAACGAGTTGAATTGAACCAAATTAGTTCGTGGATTGGCTCGTGACTTAATATTATTATTTTTTAAAATAAGTTTATTTTATAAAAATATTTTTAATTAGTAATTTAATATAAATATTTAATTTATTTAATTTTTATATTCAATTAAAAGTTTAAAAAAATTTTAAATAATAATTTAAAAAACTTAATTAATGATCTTATATTATATTTTTACACGCATATTTTTTATTTTAATAATAATAATAATAATAATAAAGTTAGCAGGCATAGATAGGCCAAACTCAAATTAGTCATATTCCTAACTCATTGTTAAAACAGGCATTGCGGGCTGAGTCAGCCCATTACCCATATCTTGTTACAACCAAGCGGCACAAATAAAGTAGAAGTGTAAGAAGACGATGGTCCAAAAGGCTACAACCAATGCAACACAAATAATGTAGAAGTATAAGAACAAATTACACAAAAAATTAATGTGCTCAGCAATAAGCAAATGTGACAATTAAGGCCTAATTCATGGTGGTTTTTAGTTTTGTGTTTTAGAAATTTCAAAATTTAAATTTAGTTTTAGTTTTGAGTTTTAGTTTTTTTTTTTTTGAATCAAGACATTCTTTTTACTTCGTTTTACTATAAATTCACCTAATATAAAAAATATTGAGACATAAAAATAATTAAAAATGACAATAAAACAATTAAGTCTAAAAAAATACTTAAATTTTTTTAAAAAAAATAATATAAAATTTGACAATAAAAATAAATATTATAAAACTATAAAAATAATAAAAATGGTAATCATAACAAAATTATTATAAACTTAACTGTAACTATATCGTGAGTCATTAATATCATTAGAAATTAATAAAATCAAAATCATAATTGTAACAACATCAACCTTGTTGAGAAAGGGAGTGAGAAATGATGAAAATGGTTTGTAAAGAAAATGAAAGGGTGAGAAAAAATACAACAAAGACAAAAAATATAAAAAAAATAGACAGAGAAGAGAAGAGAGGGAAGAATGAGAGAAAATATTTTCACAAAAACAAAAGAGTCAAAAGCATAAAAGCCACCAACAAGAAAGGAATGGTAAAGAGGTAGAGAGGGATGGTTAGAATTGGGTAAACGGTCATTCCAATCCGACCCGTTTGAAGCCAGTCCGTCACGGGTCAGGCTGGGTTGGCCGTATACCCAGCTCTAAGGATGGTGAAGAGCACGAGAGAGAGACGTAAAGGAACACGAGAAAAAAAATATGATTTTAAGATGAAAACTAAAACAAATATCACAAAACCTATTTTTATGGTTTTATGCTTTAGAAGAAAAGTGGTTTAAAATTAAATAAAAAATTAATTTAAACCTTATTTTACCTAAACACATTTTTTTATCAAATTTAACTTTTAAAACAAAAATAAAAAACTTACAACCACTCCAAACAAGACCGAAATGTTTCACTATAAAAATATGATAGAGAATACAAAAGTTGCTCACTTCACTCATAACCTAAATCCCAAATACATCCAAATTACCTCAGAATATTTTCAATCACCGCTGTATACACTCTGCATTCAATGGATATTTACAAAGAGAAGATAGGTTACAGATCAATACAAAATTGGTTCTTCTCTGCGAGTGCAATAATATAGGCCACCCACTGATTTGGCATTAATGGCAAAATTATTTTTGTCAAAAGCATACACCCGTGCGGTTGATGGAGTCTTCAAATGATAGTAACTTAAAAGTCCAAATTAGTGGCTGGTGAAGAAGCACTGAAGCTAGCATAACGTGACAAATGCAAGATGTCTTGCTTGACAAATGCAAAATGTATTGCGTACTTGTAATAAATAAGCCGAAATGAATGAAGTTAATGCCAATACGTCTATTCATAGAGTATTTACAAAGCATATATGTATAGTAAAAAAATTTCGGTGCAAAAATCATGACATTTTTCAACAGTAATACATAAACTAAGGATCATGCTCCTTTCATGTTCCTTAGTTTTATGTGATCCCCTCATGTTATCAATTTGTATTAATTTGAGTAGAAAATACTTGATTATTTTAAATATTTTGTTTTGAGTTTAATTTTTAGAATAGTGTATATAAAAAAAAATAAAGTTGAGAAGAATTTTCACTTCACGCATTTGACCGTACCATATAAGATTAATTTATATATTTTCAAGCGAGGTCCTAATTTACAAAAAAAAAAAATCCTTTCATGTTAATGAGTAATACAAGAGGATCATGTTAAAAAAAAAGAAAATATAAAATTAATGAATCATACACAAATAATAGTAAATTTTACCACAATAAAATTTGTGTCTTTACCTAGCATACTAATGTGAGAGGATCCAAATCTTAACATTATTAATTGAAATTAAAAAATAAAGGATACTGGTGCATGCTTATATGTGTGCGGTTGTAGTGGTTCGCGTGTGCAAAGATGAGGTTCTTTCGCGAGGATTTCAAACCACGCACGGTTTTTAAAATTGAGATCCTTTTTGGCCTTTATATAGTCAAATTGGACATTGTAGAAATTATGCACAAGTTAATATTCTTTAACACTTAGGCGTTTAAAAATATTTTTAAAAATAGTATGTTCAGGAATGATATTCTCAAAAATAGTATTTTCAAAAATAATGATTACTATGTTTGGGTAACTAAAATCTTTTCCGAGAATGACTATAACTGCCGGCGACAGTAGCCGATGTCGCCTGCAACCGTCAACCCTGGCGGCGAAAGAGGTGGTTGGATTCCGATGACCAAGGTGATGGCTGAAGTATTTGAATTCTAGTGACCGGTGTGGTGGTTAAAGTTGTCGGTCATTATCAGTCGCCGCCGGCTTGCGGTGGCTAGATTCAGGTAACAATCGCGGTTGTCAAAGTCACCAGCGGCAGTAGGGGTGGTCAGATTTCGATGATTGACGCGGTGACCGAAGTTGCCGGCCACCGTCAACTGGAAGCAGTGACGAGGGTAGCAGAATTCTTGTGATTGCTCGTTGTGAACGGTGGTCGATGGTGACCGATGACGGTTACCGACAATGACATGACGGTTGTTGGTTAATGGCATGTCAATAAAAGGGTAGATATTTTGGACATTTCATATGACAAAAATATTCCTATGCCATGGGAATGTTGCAAACCCACCTCTCCCATGGGAATGAAAGTATGAGAATGTTGGTTAAAAATCATTCCTAAGAATCATTTTAGGATGGGAATGTTTTTTCAAAACTTGTACCAAACATGGGAATCCAACATTCCCATGTAAGAATTCTCATAAATGAAAAAATAATCCACGAACCAAACGCCCCATTAGCTATCAATATGGATAGAGTTCCTGAACTGGGTTTGAAATTTTAGCTAAGAAATGTAGGGACTAGATAAAAAAATACTCATTATGGTAGACTAAGGGTATATTTAGATGAAGAGGTTAAAGTGATTTTTTATTTTAACACAATAATGGGAGATGTTAAAGTGATTTCCATTCCTCTCTAAACTCTTCCATCTCAAATATACCCTTAGGAGATGTTGGTGTATGCCATAGAGGCCAATTATATCTTGATTTTATGGTTTATATTGTATCATGACATTTATTTAATATATGAGACATTTCATTTATTGTGTTATTTATTTAGATTAAATTAACACAATAAAGTCCTTAGAATGGCAATTTCTATGCCATGGAATACTAAGTATGTGATTTGATAGTAAGATGCTATTGGCTGAATTGGAACACTATTCTTAAATGTTTCTAATCAAGTATTATTGTCAACTAGGACGACGTGATGTGTTGAGACTAGTATGTGCGTAAGCAGATGACCATGTCTCACAGGTCATGGATATGAGATATCAAGTCAACACATGGGTACATATTAGAGTAATAGTATACTAGACTGACCCATCATGAGAACAATATATGGATCGTTACATGAGTGTCATAAACGGTTCTCATAGTGACAATGATGTATATGGTCCTTTGACTTGAGGTCACTATAGTTTCCTACATGAGGAGTTATATGTTTTAATATCGTCAAACGTCACATGTAATAAGGTGATCATAAAGTCGGTTATTTGACATATTACAAGTCATGCAGAGGGATGTGAGTGACGTAGATAAAATTTATCCCTCTCACTAATGGGAGCGATATCTTCGGGGCCCTTGATGAGTAAGACTTGAAAATGCATGATCGTGCTCAAATGAGTCGATATAAGATATTAATCTCATTTGTCTTTATAAGTCGACTCGGCAATCAAGAAACCAATTATTGAACTATACAACGGTGACATGTTCCATGCCTTGTGTTCAATCAAGATATCGGGACAAAGGGACTAAACTACATGGTAACATTAGTCATGGTTAGGTTATGTCGAATCACTGACATTCCTATTACTTGAGTAGCAATAATTTTGCGAAATATCACTTACTGTTTGTAATATTAAATAGGATTTAATATTACTGTTAACGTAATAGGATCCTACAGGATCACACACATAGAATGGATTGGAATATAGTTAAATAAGGTTAGTTGGACCAGTAGTGAGATTAGATGGGCCAACCCTATAAAAGAGGCTCACACATGAGTTTGACTTAGATCAAATATGTGTAGAGGCCTATATATACATCTCTTAGTCTCTTGTGCTGCACTACTACACAAGAACAACTAAGAGTAGGAAACAATTTTCGAGTAAGAGAGAGAGACAGAGAAGAATCTGCCCCCTTCATAGCTAGCACCATGCCGAAAAAGGAGATATTCACATTCGTTCGTATAAATACCGTAAAGACGCTACAACAACGTTCTTACGTTGCAATGTTCATGATTTGTTATTCATCACAAAATCAGTTTCATCTTTAAAGTAATCATCTTAGTATGTGTTATGACCATCACATTAATCTTTAAAAGGTTTCGTATTTTTTTTCCCATTGCCTTTTCTGGTTGCGAAATCCAAGGAGACACTAAAACAAGATATTTTCCATATGCTCCATTACGTACTGGCTATAGATATTTTCCCATTGAGTACAACATATTTTGACAGGAAGATAAATAGCAAAAAGTAAACCATCTAAATACTAAGAGGAAAATGTTACGTACATACACAAGACAACCGGGTGTTTGTACGACTCAACTCAGTTTTGAAGTTTCAATTATCTTTTTCATTTTAAACAGATGATGGAATCATGCTTACTAGTTCTAAACAGTCAAAACATGTACATAAGTAGCATTATTCTTGCTAAAATTATTAGTTGTATACAATAATAATAACTTAAATTCTAAGCATTCACAACATAATTATTACAATGTTAACTAATATTTTAAACTTTATGTAAGATAATAACCAAACAACAAATGTTTTTACATATCCCTTGGGGTCATGGTCCATAAAATCTTTAAATTTTAAAATTTTATTCTTAAAAACTTATCCTTATTTTTATGGATTATTTTTTAATTTTTTTAAATTTTTATTTTGTCCCATAAAATTCTTATTTTAGTTATGCCCTGTTGATACAAATTGCACTCTTTATAATTTATATATTCAATGGAACCTTTATCATGCCTTGGCGTGGCCTGCATAAGGCAACCAAAGGCTCATCTTCAGGTATGTTAATCCCTGCTCCCTCCGCCATGTTGATTTCTTCATAACCAATTCTCTCTCACTCAAAAGACTGAATCAATGCTCCTAATGCATGTCCCATAACACGTTTTGCCAAAATAGCTCCAGGGCAAGTTCGCCTTCCAATACCGAATGGAAGCATATTGTACACTACAGCACTTTCCCCTCCCTCAAATCTCTCTGGCACAAACCTTGTTGGATCTACTATACCCAATTACCCACCATTTAACGTCCCTGTGCAGGGTCCATAGATTCACAAGTAGCATTGTCCCTCGTGGTATATCAAAACCACAAACTTTGCAATCATTTGAGGACTTGTGCGGAACCACAGGGTATATAGATGATATGTCTCAATAATTACGTTTTGCAAGTACTTGAGTTTCGCAGTGTCCGATTCATTCATCAGTTGATCTTGCCCCACATAAGTGTCTATCTCAACCCTAGCCTTATTCATTGCTTCTGGATGGTTGAGGAGAAGCGACAGTGCCCATTCCAAGGTAGTGGCCGAAGTTTCAGAGCCAGCAACAAGCATTGCCTGCATAATTTTTGACAGGCTGTGTGAATGCTAGATTATGTTCTAAGAAAGTATTTAGTTGACAAACTAAGCTCAAAACCTTTTAATTAAAGTGATGCATGGTCAGTCTGGCAGTTATAACTTCATAAATTGCACGTTAAGATACTATGAAGTTCATGTGTGAACTAACAAAAGATCGTTTTTTTTCTTTAGCTGAACAAAAAATCGTTTTAGGTAAAGTAAAAGATTAAAAGGATTTAGAAAATGCCCAAAAATATAATAATAAAGTTTTATGGTCTTCATCAGATGGGAATAATAGATATCTTCATTTTATAGAGAGACATAATACATTACTATGTTTAATTTACACATTAAGCATCTACAAACCTAAAAAATATTAGGATAAAATGTACAAAAATTTCCTTTAATTTAATTAACATGCATGCAGATTTAATTTTGTTATAAATTGTAGCAATTAATACTCTTTTTCTAGATTTTGCAATTAACTCATTCTGTATGGTAAATTCTTAACATAATTAGCATATAAGGCACAATGATTCCAAAAGTTTACTAATTAGAATGAAGAACTCATTTATATATATATATATATATATATAGGGGATTCCTTCGATACCCTTTGTTTTTATAAAGGTACTAGTACTCATGATAAGTAGTGGCTAACATTTAGTCACATGTCTTAATTGGTTAAAATATAAATATAATATTTATTTTAAATATAGTGGGACACATGGTCAGATATTGACCATTACTTGTTAAGGGGTATCGGTACCCTCACAAAAAGAGAAGGTACCTGAGAAACCTCCATATATACACCAAGTGTAAGTCTTGACACACTTACACCACTCAATAATTTTTTGTAAAATGTGAATTTAACTAATCCAACCATTAAATCATATGCTATTATCTTAATGATCATGCATACCAAAATTTAAATAAATCGGACATATATAGTTATCTAATCTAATAGTAGACAATTTACTTATATTTTAAAACCATATTATATGTTAAAATAAAGTAATGCGATAAAGTATGAAATAATTTTTTAATCGTAGGAAATTTTACGGGTTGATCTATCTTATGAAAACTTTCAATTCAATGGTTGGATTGATTAAATTCACATTCTACAAAAAATTATTGAGTGGTGTAAGTGTGTTAAGATTTACACTTAGTGTAAGTAGATCCCTATCTTATATATATAATGTCTCTGAATTTCGACTTACTTTGACATTTTCTCGACTACTATATTACAGGTTCAATAAAGTGGGATATAACATTATATACTCATTCATTCTATATGGCTGGCTCTCAATGAAAATACAAATCAATTATTACAAGTTAAGTCCATGAAGAAGTCATTCCAAAAAATTAACCTATTATAGAGAGCACTTCATAACTTAAATACCACATTTAGCCTAAAATATTTACATAATGTAGAACATGACAAATGCCCAATTTAATAAATATAATAGTTTTATAAATTATGAAGGCTTTACTACAGATGCCTTGCCATTTAATGCTTCAATGAGTCTTTAAATCTATCACATTTAATTATTTTAATAACTTCTTGTAAATATTGACTTTCATCAATCAAATAATTGAATTAAAAATTCTCATAAAATAGCTTAAACTCATAAAATTTCATATAATTTAAAAAATATTTAATACTTCATCGTATTACTTTATTTTAACGCATAATATAATTTTAAAATATGAGTAAAATGTTTTCTACTAAAAATATATAAGTAAAATGTTTTCATGTGCATTACCGTATCCCATGGGATTAGTCTTTTGCTTTTCAGGCGAGAGGATACCCTAATTTACACTAAAATAAAAAGATACATGTGAATGTTCGATTTATTTAAAATTTAGTATACATAATTATTAAGATAATATCATATGATTTAATAGTTAAATTAATTAAATTCACTGGGAGTTCTAAAGTATACATAATTATTAAGATAATATCATATGATTTAATAGTTGAATTAATTAAATTCATAGGGAGTTCTAAGCTACTCTCAATAGGTTGCCTTTAGTGCTGTTAAACGGGCTGGCCCAGCTCGTTTAAACCCGCCCACGACAGGCCGTGGATTAAATGGGCTGGGCCAAAATTGCTAACATTTAAACGGGTTGCAAATTAGTCAGCCCGACTCGCCTCGCATCAACTCGCTGGCTTAAACAGGCCGGCCTGCGAAACTTTTATTTTTAACTTGTAAACTTTGAAATAAATTTAAATTTAATAAAAATTTTAATTTAATAATCTCAAATTAAATATTACATTACATAGACATAGTATTGAATACTTTAATCTCATTTAAAAGGTTAAGAGATAATTTAAACAAATAAATAACATAAACTTATGGAGTTTGACGAATATGTTTGTGTGTGAGTTGTGTCGTTACTAGCATATAAAGTATGTATATTTTGTATTTTTGTTTGTAAAAAAACTGTTTAATTAACTTTTAAATTTTTAAATTGAAATTTTTTCTTTGGATACAAACAAATTTTAAAAAAATTTAAAAATAAAAAGTTATGCGGGTGGCCCGCGAGCTGGCCCATTTAACTCACGAGTTAAATGAGATCCAAAATTACCTGTGTTTTTATGGGCCACTAATTTTAAAACCCAACTCGCATAATTTATGCAGATAAACGGGCCGACTCGACAAGTTTAGCTCGTTTTGATGATCCTAATTGCCTTAGCCCTAAATGATTTAACATTTAAAAATATTATTATATTTTATTATAATTTTTAATATTATTTTTATTTATTTTAATATAAAAAATATAAAATTACTTGAGGTAGGACAATCCTTTAGGATAGCTTAGACTCTCCTAAAATTCACATTTTACGAAAAAAAAATTATTGAGTTATATAAGTGTACAAATTTTATAATTGGAATAAGTGGAAGAAAAATAATAATTTACTTATGCTATGAATTTTAAACTTTAATATTGATTAATTGATTGATTAATTCCATAACACTAAGAATGAGCTCCATATTGATAAAGAGAAATGATAGTTTACATACTCTTTCTCTCACATATCTCACATAAGTAGAGACTCATTTTAAGTAACAACAATTGACTCAAAAATTAAATGACTAATAAATAATTGTTAAATCAGTAAATATAAAATATGTGAGTTTAACATTATGTGCAATTATAATTAATCATTAATAAATTAACTTGCTAATTGCTACCCGTGTTAATTATGAGCTCCGTGTGAGAAAAGTTTTCCTCTCCTCTAACACGGCGTTATCATGGGCTTTATATTTTTTTGCTGTGACATAGCATACAATAAACCTAAAATTATGCTAACTGTGATAATTAATTTATCTATATTATTTTAAGGGAAACACTTTACACTTTCTCTATTATTTGTTTATTGAGAGATGAAAAATTATTTATTTAAGTGACGTATGAGTTTAGTTTCCTAAAGAAAAAATGTCATGTACATCAGAAAATGTTTACTAGTTGTTAGTTATACGCAAAGGGTCCTGTTCCGTGGCATATGGTGCTTTCTGAACCAGTGACCTCTAATATAGATTTTAAAATAATCGGAACATTAATGTATTATTTAATATTTATTATTGATTAATAATAATTAAATCATGAAAAAAAATTTAATAGTTAAAAATTAAATGAAAAACTAGTTGAAAAGGTTAAAATGCATTTTGTAAAAAAAATTTTAAAATTTTCATTTATCCTCAAACCTTTTTTTTATTTTAATTATTTTTCATGATGAGAATGGTAACCTTTGAATTAAGTTTAAACAATAATATAAATTTTTGAATAAAAAAAAAATTAAGACGTCTTTGTTTTTAATAAAATAAAATTTATTTTGATTTAACAAATAATTAAAATTTAAAAATAAAATGAAATTCATCATGACTTAAGTCTAATTAAAAAATTATTTTATAAATATTTTTTATTAAAAAAATAAAATTACCAAATTTTAAAAATAAAATTAACATATGAAAGTAAATAAAAAAATTAAATTTCATGGTAGCATATCAAAATAATTTAAAAAATAATTCAATGACAATCTTAAAGTAAAATATTACAATTGCAATGGTATATTAAAAGAAATTACATAACATATTACTAATTGTCATGCTATAATTTTTTAAAATAATATTAAAAAAATTTCATAAAATAACTAAAAAAAAATTTGTGTATTAATATATATGTTTAAAACTATATATATATATATAATTTAAGGAATGAATATGTTTTTTTTATATTTATTAGTAAAAATCTATAGTTTATGTATATATATATACTTTAATTGCTTCTTAAAGAAACTGTTCACAAAATTTTTTTAAAAAAAATTTATTAAAATTATTGTAAATATTATTACAATAATTTTAATTAAAATATTAAAATTAATTTTAAATATTATTAATTGCATATAGAGATCATATTCTGGATAATTAAAACAATTAAAATAATTACATATAATTTTAAATAAAATTAATTACATGGCAAGACTAATAATCCTATCATCCTATTCCTTAAATAAAATATAAATAATCTTAATAAGTCAGTACTACTTTTAAATTAAAATAATTATATGGCCCAATTGATGTATAAATTTTTTTTACATGGAGAGACTCTTATTTTTCAAATAAAATATAAATAATTATCCATGTAAAAATTATTTTCAATCAAATAGTTTGCCATCCTATTCCCTATAAGATTAGAACGCACAGCTCTATATATTGGAGTCAAGATTATATGAAGCGCAACCATTGTTTTGTGAGGAGAAAAATCTTAATGTGAAAAAATATATATATGAGAATTTATAAAAAAATTGTTGAAATTAGAAAATTTTATAAAGACAAAATAAATTTAATTTTCATGAAATAAATAAAACTAAAATAAAATTTTCATGTGTTATAAAAAAATATAAAAAATAAAAAATTCACCTTTTGACTAAAGTTAAATAGAGAATAGGGTGGTGAGAAAAAAAAAAGAACAATTAGCTAAAATTAAAAATATTATTCTTAAAAAGAAAACTTAATAATAGCATGGCGGGACTCACAGTTCCGCCAACCATTAAAAAGTTAAAAGTAAATATTTTTAAAATAATATTAAAAGCAAATGTTTTCAAAATAATACTAAAAGAATGTTTTCAGAAAATATTAAATTTATAATTGATGAAAAATAATATATATAAATGAAAAAAATTTCTATATATATTAAATTTTATTTTTATGAAATACATTAAATATAAAATAAAATATTAGGACAGTTTTAGTCATAAAAAAACAAAATATAATTTAATTTTAATGAAAAATAAATTAAAATAAAAAAAATTTCCATGATGGTTGTAAAAAAAATAAAAAAATATTTCAAGAAGACAAAAAATAATTTTCGTGAATTAAACAAAAATAAATGATTTTTTTATTACAATTAATAAAATTATTTTAAGGTCATCCAAAAAAAAAAAGAAATAAAAATAATATAGACTACATTACAAAAATGAAAAGTTAAGTCTAAAACAAAATAAATGAGAAAAAATCGATTATCATAAATAATTTTGATGGATTGTGAATCTTATTGTAACTACATATGCATAGTAAAACGTTCTTGGCTCAGCATATTCCACTAAAATGAGAAGACTTTGTGTACTTGTTTTGAAAATTCTTTGTTTTGTACCTTCCGACGTACGTTGGTAGCTTTGCGATACCAAATAAATAATCTATCTATATATAAGTAAAAATTGTCATAAAATTGTCACAAGAAATAATTAATAATATTATTAAATACAATAATATCATTAAATATATGTTAATTTTAAAAATATATATATATATATAAATATTAGAAAATAAGTATTATCAAAATATATAATTAAAATATAAATAAATAAATAGTAAAATTTACAAAGACAATATTTCTAACATAAAAAATTATTTTATATCATTTTCATCATTTATTTTTAAATTTTTTTATTACAAGGATAACTTATAAATTTAACATATTTAAAATAATAGTTATACATAAAAATTATTCTCTTAAATATAAAATATAAAATAATTTGTAAAAAGTATTGGTAAAATAAAATAAAATAAAATACTTTTTAACATAAAAAATAAGTTTTAATATTTTTTAATCTATTTATAAGAATTATAAATAAGTACTTTGTAAACTGAACATATTTAAAATAATAATTATAAATAAAAATATTATTTAAAATAAAAAATAAAAAGATAAACTAACTTATGCTGAGCACAGTTAAAATAATTAGTTGAGTGTAATATGTTTTGATGGGCCACTGTTATTTTAATAAACAAAGCAGGCGTCATTAATAATGTACTTTATGTCTGTTTACTAACTGAAAATAGGAAGTCCTGGTAGGCCGGTCGCATTGTTAGCTGAATGGGTAAATATGTCACGATCATTAATAGAGTAGTTTATGTGTGGATTAATGTTTGATATATGATAAAGTTTTATAAATGATTAAGATGTATGTATAAGTAATGTTTTATTTTTGGGTTAAAAAAATAAAGATTAAAACATAAATGATGCTACAAAGTTTTTCGTTTATTTTAATAAATAAAATAACTTTTTAATATGAACTAAATTAAAAGGAGGTTTAATACTAAAAAAAAAAAACTTTAAAGAGATAAATAGAAAAAAATTTATACTACAAAAAGATAATATTTTATCCTTTAATAAAATGTTGTTTGTACATTTTTTTTTTTACACTTTTTCTTACATTATTGTGTTATTAATTATTTTTTGTCGTAAACGCTTTTATTTATATGACAGTTTTTGTAAAATAATTTAAGGAGATATAAAAAATTATAAATATTCTTTAACTTTTTATCAAACAGTTATAATTGATTTTAAATATTATTTACTTATTTATTTATCTTATTTTAAAAAAATAAAAAATTTGATTAATTTTTTATCTTATTCAAAAATAAAAATATAAAATATAAATTGACCAAACACATACTAGTCAATATGTTAGTAAAAAAATAAAGCAAATTTAATTTTCATTTTAAAATATTATAAATGAATTTGTTAACTCACGATTTTTCTAATGTTGTATTGGAAAATATTAATAGCATGATCAACAAGTATTGAGTGCAGTAGTAAGCAAGCTCCACTCTCAAGGTAAGAATACAACTTCGATCCTTTGAGTAAACAATTGTCGAGGGGGCTTCCTAATTGCGACCATGCCTGAAAGTGATGAATCTCACAATGCTAGTAGCATGTGGGGATATTTAAAAAAATATATGATTGATAATTTGATAGAACATTATTTAGTCTTTTCTCAATTTGTATATATTGGCTAGTTTATGTGAATATATTATATGGAAAATGACCTTTACATTCAGTTTGAAGAAAATAATTTTTCATTGGTTCGTTTTGAAAAATTAATGAAGTATTCATCTACATTAATTAATAGTTTACATACGGTTAACCACGTATCAAGTATCAAAATGAAGATAAATTGTTGGTTAACCATATGTTAATTATTGATTAATGTAATTGAATACTTGATTTATTTTTAAAAACAAACTAATGAGAAATTATTTCTATCAAACCGAATGTAAGGGTGATTCTCCGCATATTATATGGCTATAAGGCGACAAAAATATACAACTATCTCGCATAAAAAAAAATATATACAACATTTACCATATATATATATATATATATATATATATATATATACCAATGTTTTAAAAATTGAACCGAACATCGAACCAATAAAGTCTTCGAGTTATGGTTTGATCGGTTTAACCGGTTAGACTAACGGCTGAACCTGATGATGTAATTAATAAATTATATATATATATATATTAATAAGCCAAATATAATGAATTATAAAAGACATTATGTAACTTAAATTGTTATAAAAATAATACTCTAATTATTGATAAATATTAATTTAAATAAATAAATAATACAATAGAATTTTAGTTTAAAAATAACTTTTATTTATCCAAAAAAAATATCAACTTCCAATGTTTTTCTCTCTCTCAAACACATTATCCAACAGAATAGTTAAGTTTCCTTACCAAATATCAACATTTTCCTACCTTCCGTGGCATGTTTCCCTACTCCCAAATAAGACATTTTTTTAGTTTTTTTAACACATTATTTACTGTCACACGGTTATCTATCTCTATTGTATTGCCTCTTATGTTTCTTTCACTCATTTCTCTCTCAGAAACAGCATCTCTCATTCTTTCTCTTCTACCCTTTCTCTTTCTCTCAAAACATAAAGAGTTATTGATAGATCCACAAACAGCAACCCCAACCAAGATGCGTGATGGCCATCCCATAACGATGGCGACGTGATGGGAACCAGAGGGTGGCGAGACGGAACGGCATGAACGGAAAGGCAGTGGTGAGGTGGAAGACCAAAAACCAGAACGACGTCCTCCCCTGTGTGAAGAGAAAAAAGGTTGAAATGTCAAACCGAACAGTTTCTGAAAATGGGATCCGGTTCAAATGGGTTAACGGTTTAAAACGGTTTAAGGCGGTTCTAATGGTTCAACAATGGTCTAACCATTTGATCGGTTTTAGAGGCTTAACCGAACCGGTTGAACCGGACGGTCCGGTTCGGTTTTCATAACATTTATTATATACAACTATCTACTATTAAATAATATGTAAATAAATAAATATAAATATAAGATAAAATTGATGTGGTTGTGACTCCAAACGGAAACACCACCTGATTGTTGTTCTAGATTCAAACTGATATTCACATGGACATGGAGATGTACATGGACGAGGAGGAGGATCCGATGTCTGAGGTGAAGGACCCTTTGCCCGGTAGAAGCGAGGTGGAGAGACTCACGGACTTGGAGATGCTGAAACTAGGGCACACGTCCTCCTCCTTCAGGCGCGGTAAAATACTTCGGGCTTCCACAACAATACATAACTGTACCACACCTGAACACTTCCGGCAGATGGTGATGGAATTCACTGGACTCCCGATCCCGAAACTTGCGCTTGACGATGATCTTCCTCCCTTCATTTCTCATTGTTCCCTGTTCCCTTTCGGTTATGAATTTGCCAAAGAAGAATTGGTTACGTTATGGGTAGCTGAGGGGCTTTTACAGATTGATACTAGACATGAAGATTATGGTAATAAAGTGTTTGATTCATTGGTATCTAGGGAAATTATAGTTCCCTCCAGGTTTGATATGGATTTTTTTAATCATAAAACTAGAAAGTTACTGTATAGAGTCAATGAATCCATGATTTCTTCTTCTTCTGCACTTGAATATGTGAGATTATTGGATGGCAATATGGATAATATCCCTGAAACTGGAAAAGTTCTGCACTTGTCCATCGATTGTAAAACCATACTTCACATGGGTTTTGAGTCCGTGAAAAAATTTCAACGTCTGCGCACCCTTTTTTTCATTCCTGCGTCTGGGTTTTTAGTTAAACAAGTTCCTCGTGATCTTTTCTTGAGCCTTAAGCATTTGCAATCGCTGAATTTCCGTGGAACTCTTATATCCGAACTGCCCAGTTCCATTGGGAATTTGAAGTTACTGCAATACCTTGATCTCTCCCATACACCCATTAAACATTTGCCTGATTCAATCACTGCTCTTCGTAGTTTACAGACTTTGAGGCTTAGGGGCTGTTTAGATCTTGTTGGGTTGCCTAAAGGCACTTGGAAGCTAACCAGTTTGAGGCATCTTGATCTTGACATCATCAGGCAATTGAAATCAATGCCTCCTGGAATGGGTAACTTATCTAACCTTCAGACTTTGGCAGCATTTCTTGTTGGTAGAGAAGATGGGTGCCGAATCGGAGAGCTGAAGTATACAATTAATCTTACAGGAGCATTTTGCATTTCAAGAATTGAAAATGTTTCAAATTTTGAGGAAGCTAAGGAAGCAGATTTGATTAATAAGAAATTCCTCTGCAAGTTAGAGCTAAGGTGGACTGATACAACTCATACAAGGGTCGATGATGCCACGAAAGAAGAGCAAATCCTTCAACATCTTGGACCCCCTTTGGGCCTTGAAGAGTTAACAATACTATGCTATGGTGGTTTTAAGCTTCCAAGTTGGATCAGTGATCCATCTTATTACCGTCTAGTTGATATTACTCTCTATAATTGCATAAATTGTGAATGCCTTCCACCAATTGGTCAATTACCTTCACTTCAAATTTTGCGTATCAAGGAAATGAACGAGCTTAAAAGAATTGATGACCAATTTTGCAGAGATGGCAAAGGTCAACAGTGTCATGCATTTCCAAGTTTGGAGGAACTTACGATTGAAGTCATGCCTGCATTGGAAGAGTGGATGGGAGTACAAAATGGAGACTTTCCATGCTTACATAAACTTAAGGTGGAACAATGCCCCAAACTAATCTCCCTTCCATTGCTGTCATGCCTCTATTCCCTTAAGCATTTAGAAATGTGCTATTGTCCAAATATCTCATCTTTGCCTGATGGACAAGTGGCTACTTCTCTTGAATTTCTCCTAATCAAAGACTGCTCCGAGCTAAAGAAACACTGCCACAAAGGGCAAGGCAAAGACTGGGGAAAGATAGCTCATGTGCCCAATATATTTATTGATGATGAAGAGATCTCTTGTCAATGAGGATGGCTTTCAGCAGGTATATTTTAATTGTATAGAACTTTCATTTATGATTATTTTTGGTATATGCGCAGTTTATCTTCCTTTTTTCATGAAATAATAAATTAATGTTTTCACCTCAGACAACTGCCTTGTTCAGAATCCTGATATATTTGTCTCAGATGGGTCAACATCGATTGGATGGTTTTCAAATTGAATTAATTGAGGATTTCAGATTAGATTCCTGATCCCATATATTTGCTTCATGTAAATCTAATGTTGAGCCATGAAGAATAAGATATTTCACAAGACTGTTCAAAGTTTCTGACAGCAATATATATGAAATTATGAACTCCAATCAATCTAAAGAAACATTTAGCTAGAACTGCTAAAACAATTATGTAAGTATATGTGTCCTGCTTATGTCAATGAGTTAGAGAAACTACTTTTTATATTTGGGCAGGTAAACATGTAGGAACCTAGTTTAAATAGTTGGACCTGCATTATTTTATCTTTTGTTTTCCATATTTCCTTTCTCCCGAGCCCAGCTGCTCCATAAAATACTTCAGGCTTTTAGCTTTTAGATGGATTTTTTGATATGGGAGAATTTTCATTTTAATATTACTCATATTTCATGCTGTGAGAGACGAATATTAATTGGTTAAAATATATAGATTTCTTTTTATCAAAAAAATAAAAAAAAACTCTATAGCTTTCTCCTTTCTTTGTCTTTTTAGATAGCCAAATTTATCTGCCTTATTGTACTGCTTTAAAATTTTTAAATATTAGCCGGTAATGTACTTGGTGTTCTGTATGTATGCAATTTCGACTTTTTGTGCTTTTATATCTGACTTTAATTTGTTAGTGTAAAATTTTTTATGCTATTATCAAATCATGTGTTGACATATCATTAAAAAAAATTGACTTTTGAAGTAATTGTTGTTATATTCAAACTTTTTAAATATGAGGCAACACATCGTTTAATGATAATGTAAAAAAGATTTACACGGATAATAAATTAAAATTAAATCTTTTATTTATTACAAAATTAAGAAAATATGAATAATTTAATTTCTAATTTGTATATCTAGATATTGGAAGATGAAGTTTTGGTTCAACTCTGATTCTAAAACAGGGCTGCATTATTGACCATTCTGCAGATTAAGCTTTACAGCGGTCTCCAAATCACACTTGAAAGTTGAAAGCCCGAAGTCTCTGTAATTGGTGAACTAAGTAAGTTTTTAAATGTTATTATTTTTTTTTTTTGCAATCACGAGGTGTGGCTCAGTTAACAAATTGAAGTTTATGTGGGCGGACTTTACTTATTGTGCAATGTTGGAATTCCACTTGTGGCTTTGGGCAAAGCACACTGGCTTCGGTTGTTACCAGAAAAAAAATGTTTTCTTTTGTTTTTGCTAAATATTTGGCATTATTAATGAAACAATTGTTGGTGCGCTTCTTGTGTTAAACAAGAAAATAAAACAAGAAGCTCGTCAACAGTAGCTACAAAGATCCCTGCAATGCTTTTTGGCCTGGCGCAAGATTTTGGGAAGCTCCGATCAGGTTGAGATTCGAAGTAGAACTATTAGTGTAAAGGGTAAATTACAGTATATTTCCTGTTATTACACTCAAAAACACTTCATCCCCTGTTGTATGACATTTGACTCTCTGCCTACCTGTGATTTATTCCTTCATTTTATAATTATTATGTGATTTTTTTCATCTATTTTTTTTAGAGAAGATACATATTAGAACTGAGAAGGAAAAAGAAAACAACCTTCCCGCTGTGTCTCGGACTCTCACTTAGTCACTATCTCAATTCACCTATTACCCTTTCTTTTTCACTCGCCCAGCGGCAGCCGCCCCTGCTGGCTATTCCCCACCCCTCACCACAGCCACAAGAACAAGCAGCAACTTCATCTCGTTATTTGTCCCCACTGTAAGTAATTTATTATATTTCATTGTTTGGGAATTTAGGAACCAGATTTTCCATAGGGCAGGACATTTAGATTCAACAAAGCAAACAACGACACAATTTAAGCATAGATGAGCGTGCTTATATTGGAAAGTTCAAGTTTGCAAAGGGAGAGGTAATCACGCTTAGGGAGTCAATAATATTTGTTCGTGAGTCAATAATCACGCTTAGTTCCCATAGTTTGTCTGTTTCAGTTGCAGCCCCAAAGAAAATATTTGTCATTGTTTACAGAGAAGTTACAGAAGCAAAACTGAAAAGAGTGGAACTATGGGTTTTTCCAAGGAAATCAGACACCTATTTTATTTTCTGAGCCTACAAAATGTATCTTAAAATAACCCCAATTACATTCATAACTCTCCTTTCCAAACATTTTTTTTTTTGTATGTGCACTTATTAGGGATCGTACATCGCACTTGATACTAATATTAAATGTTCTTTATCAAATGAGCTAAGTATACAGACTGTAGAGTTGTAGAGTGTAGTTATCTTTATAGACCCAGGTTTACTAGATTGTCCAAATGTTGGCATCTTCCCAATTTGAAAAGCCATGCTGGATTGTATTATTCACTTTTATTCTCCTCCCCACCTCCCTTAAAACATATCGTCTAGATGGTGCAGACAGAGTACAAGCTGTACCAAATTGTATGATAAATTGATAAATGAAGTTGAATAATATTCTTTCTTACCATTGACATGGAGAGTAAACTCAATGGTCGCTATGAAGCTCTTCGACCACTACCATTGTAAAGAGTTCAAAAAACCATAGAAAATTTGGAAATAAATAAATAAATCAGAGGTGGTTGCTTATTCTCATTGGAAGAGTGAAAGAAACAGAGATCGGTAAATGAAAGAGAGAAAAGTTCTCATTTTTAGTTTTCTTAATTTCACTATATGTCTTCTGTTAAAAAACGAATGAAAAATAATAATAAGTGTGATTATGTGATAACAAAACAAATCAAGTGAGAATAAAGTCTCAAATTTCACAAATTTCATACGTAAGGAAGTAAAATGTTTTGCAGTCAACTAATGAGGTAAATTGTAATTTAACATAATAAAAAATTCATATATGCTTAAGTGGAGTAATGCCACTAACACAACTCTTGCATATGCAATTTCTTACAATTGTATGCTATGAGAAACGTTCATTTTGGCTGCAAGTGGCATGAAAAACTCCTGCAAAAAGAAACCTTCGGACCATACCAGAATTTTATACATTTGTTCTAGGCTGGGGCAGTCCCGTTCGGCAGTGTCCCGTTCGGCAGTTCTAGTACAGTAGTACTAGTGGTTTGAAAAAAAATGCACCTATGTCAAGTCAAATAATTATCCTAGTAATTTAAACCAAACCCTGAAATCCACTTTAGTAGATAAGTTTAATTCGGAATATGAGAAAGAAAGAAGAAAAAAGAATCACTTTTCATGTATCGTGCAAATATATTGAAGCATAGAAGGCTGCTTAATTTCTCACTCCTATATAAGAAGCTTTACTTGCTTATGTCTCACTTGAGTAAAGCTACATATACGTGACAAAATCAACAAGCACATTTTAATATATTTCATCCGATAAAATGTGTGGCGAAAACAATGGTAAGAAGATATGAAAAGCTAATCGAAATATAAGATATCATCAGTTCTGTACAATTGAAGCACAAGTTAATGAGATCGAGCAACAATAAACAGAAAGCAAAAAAGAGAATCCGAAAACAGTTCCCCTTTATTATCCTATTTACTCCAAATTTTTACCAATAAATTTTGAAAAAATTATACAGAAATCATTCTAATTTATTTCGTTTTAAAATAGTTATTATTAATTGGCGAATTTGAATGAAAAGTCTCTAAACTTTTTAAAACTTGTAAATAAACTATTTCAATAAATTGAAATCATTCATCACGTGGCTTCTACAGGTTTATTAATATATTTGATAATTTTTAATTTGTACATATTATGTTTAAAAAAAGAATTTAGATTTTTATCCTTTTAATTTAACCTATTTAAATTATTCAACATTTTGTATTTTAAAAAATAGAAATTGAATAAAAAAATATTTATTTTTAGAATTAATCTTCTCATGTATATTAATCAATATGTATAAGTTATGTAATAAATTTTTTTTGCTTAATTAGTGGGAAAAATGTTTGTAGATTGTAAAAAATTTAAAAATTTCCTATCGGAATGTAAAAATTCATGTTAAATAGTTCAAATGAAGTAAATTCTTGAGCATATGTACTTTTTTCAAAAATTCACCACATCCTCTGTATTTGTGACTACTATATATTTAGATTAGAAGGGTTTGAAGAGGAACAAAGAGAAGAGATAATATTTTATTTTTAAATTAAAAAAATTATAAAATATTTATAAAAATAAAAAAATTATGATTAAAATATTACATAATATTCTCTCATTTTATTTTTCTTATTTAAAAAATTATCAAATAAAAATAATATAAATTTAAAATAAAAAAGAACATATTCTTTCCTTTTTCTTTCAAACTTCTCCTTCCAAATAATAGCAGAATATAAATAAATTTTACTGGCTTGGCTCAACAGGGCTACTTTGGTGGTGGTACCCAAAATCCACCAAGTTGTACCTTGTTCAAAAGAAGAATTAACCGGTTTGAAAAAAATTATTTTTATTTAATTTTTAGATAAAATTAAATAAATATTTAATAATTTAACTAATAATTTATATACACTTAATTATATATTATATATTAAAATAAAAATAAATTATATATTAATTATATATAAATTATTAATTAAATATTTAATTAATTTTATGTAAGAATCATATGTGAATACTTTTACCAACCTAAAATTTCATTTTCCCTTATTCAAAACAGACAGCTGTTGCCGTTTGACAATCTTCCATGTGCAAAACAGATATTTTGAACCAATAAGGTGGGGGAGTAAAAGAGGGTCTGCTGACTTGAAGTCTCCATTTACCATTATTCTAACCCCATAGAGTTTGCTTGAATACTCTGGAAATGGATGCTGTTCTCTTCCAGTCTGGCATTGTCTCGGCCTCTTTGCAGGTTCTCCTCGACAGATTTGCAACCTTTGCTCAGAAAGAGCTAGGTCCCCTACTTGATGCTGACAACGAGCTCAAGAAGCTGGAAAGGACACTATTGAAGGTTCAGGATCTTGTTGATAATGTTAGAACCAAGCAGCACCAGTATTGTAGCCACAAGGCCCAACAACTTTGGCTCCGGGACCTCCAGAGTGCGTTACATGATGCTGATGACTTTCTGGATGAGATCGCCTTGGAAATTTTAAAGCTTAGCTCCAACAATGCCAATGCTGACTTTATCAACAAGGACCAGGTGAGCAACTTGGTCTTCTCTCGGCTTAAATTCAGCATTCCTTCTGAGATGGTTAAGATGCAGCATAAACTGGAAGACATAGCAAGGGAGATGGATGGCTCCTTTATAGATGAGGTAGTCAAACTGAGGCAGCCTAACTCTGTAGGGAAACAGCAAACTAGTTCGTTAGTGGATGAGTCATGTGTAACTGGAAGGGGGAAGGATAAGGATGAAATTCTAAAATTGTTGTTGGCTGAGGAAACAGAAAGACGAGATATTTCAGTTATTGCTATTGTGGGCATGGCAGGTGTGGGCAAAACCACACTTGCTCAGCTTGTCTATAACGATGTGAATGTGGTGGACAAATTTGATTTAAGAATCTGGGTCTCTATTTCTGTAGAGTATACTGTAGAAAGAATCACAAAGTCAATTGTTGAGTGTGCTTCAAGGGCAATGTTGGAGTTGTCTGATTTGGACCCATTGCAAATCAGACTTCAAGAAATACTCGAGCGAAAGAAGTTTCTAATTGTATTAGATGGCCTTTGGAATGAGAATGCAAATGATTGGGATATCTTGCGCTTGCCATTCAAAGTTGCAGCACAAGGGAGCAGAATCTTGGTGACAACACGAAGCATGCTTGTTTCAAGGATTGTTGCCACAGCTCCTGCTTACCATGTGCAGACTTTGTCTGATGAAGATTGTTGGGAATTGATCAAACAAAGAGCATTCTCGAGCATGAATCAGGAAGAGCACAAACACTTGGTGGAAATTGGCTTCAAAATTGCAGAAAAATGCAAAGGGTTACCATTGGCAGCAAGAGTGCTTGGAAGTGCTCTACGTTTTAAATCTGATGAAATGGAGTGGGATGCCATCTTAAAAAGCAAACTATGGGACCATCCAGAAAATGAAAATCAAATACTTCCAGCATTTAAACTGAGTTATGATCATTTGGCTCCTTGTTTGAAAAGGTGCTTTGCTTATTGCTCCATTTTCCCTACAAATTTTGAATTCAAAAAGGATGATTTGGTCCAGTTGTGGGTGGCAGAAGGGTTCGTTCAACCAAAAGGAGTGAGAAGAATTGAGGACATTGGCAGAGAGTATTTTGATGGTCTGTTTTTTAGGTCCTTTTTTCAAATTTCACACCTGGATCATCACGGCCACACAATATATAAAATGCACAACCTCTTTCATGACCTTGCACAATTTGTTTCTGATGAAGAGTGTCTTAGAATGGAGGATGATATGTCATTGCCATGGCCCAATTTCAGAAATGCTCGACACTCATCTTTGCTTTGTAAAGACATTCAGCCAGGGACCTTTCAGGCTTTTCATAAGTGTGGCCGTCTAAGGACTTTCATTCTATTTTCCAAAGGTGGATGCCACATGAAACAAATCCCTTATGAGTTTTTTCTCAATCTCCGTTACATAAGGGTGCTGAATTTGAGTTGTACCAATATCAGTGAGCTGCCTGATTCTATTGGGACTTTGAAACACCTTCGCCACCTTGATGTCTCACACACTTGTGTTGAGAAGTTACCTGAATCAGTTACAAATCTACTCGGGATGGAAACGCTTAAGCTCAGGAATTGCTTCAAACTTGTTCAGTTGCCCAAACACATGAAAAATCTTACAAACCTACGACACCTTGATTTGGATATAAAGCGTCAGATCAACTCTATGCCACTGGAACTTGGAAAATTGACAAATCTCCAAACCTTATCTGCATTCATGGTGGGCAAAGAGAAAGGACGATACATTGAGGAGCTTAAAGACATGAGGTTCCTTCACGGGTCCATCTGCATCACTAATCTTGAAAATGTGGCAAATAAAAAAGAAGCTGACACAGCCAAGTTGGAACAAAAGCCATACTTGGACAGGTTGGAGTTGCAATGGAATGTGTTCGATGAAAGAAAACATGAGGAAGTCTTATCCGGCCTTCAACCTCATAAAAGGATCAAAGGGTTAACTATAACAGGTTATGGTGGTTTTGCGTTTCCAGGTTGGCTGACAAGCCCAAAATTGTGCAGGCTTGAGAGCATTTCTTTGCAGAATTGCCGCGGTTGCGGGTTTTTCCCTTATCTTGGCCGGCTTCCAATGCTGAAATATCTTTACATTGAAGGGATGCATGATTTGAGAAATGTGCACGGTGAATTTGGTGGTAGAGCCTTATCTAGTTTTCCATCTTTGCAGACTCTTCAATTTCACGACATGCAAAATCTGCGAGAGTGGAGGGGTTTGGAGGCTGGTGACATGCCTAATCTTTCTAAGCTTACCATAGCGGATTGTCCAAATCTAGATGTTCTTCCTGCACTCCACTATCTTCCAGCCCTTGAAAATTTAGAGATTTCCTATTGTCCCAGGCTTCAATACTTGCCAGCCGAAGGGCTGCCAAATTCATTAAAATGCTTAATCATCATAGGCAGTAGCATTCTAGGAGAACGGTGCAGGGTCCATGGAGGTGAAGAATGGAGGAAGAAGGAAGATACGGTCCATCCCCAAAGTTGAGATCGATTACGAGGATTTGGTGACACAACATTAGAAGGAACAGGATTTCATCCACCTCAACCCAAGAGAAGCAGCTTGAGATACAGGCATGGTAACGTGTGAAGTGGCAGCAACATTGTGGATGAAATCATAACACTCCATTTGTACACAATTCTTAGAAATTGACGCTGTAACTGACTGCTGTAGCCGAGGAACAAATACAAATAAGCTACAGATAAGCAGGTGAATATCTGTCGTAGTTCACATTCAATACTACAGTCTCAATTTTTTCTATTTAGATTGAAAAATTAATGTTACTTTACCCAGTTTTGAGTCGCAACTGACAATAATTACCAATATTGGTGCATCTGAGTTTGATAAAAAAAAAAATTAAATGAAATTTTACATTTGAGTTATATATAACAAAATGTTGGTCTCTACAATCAAGTACAAAATATAAGCTAAAAGGGTATGTTTGATAATACTTTTTTTTTTTAATCTGATTTATGAAATTACCAAATAAACTTAATAATAAAATAATGAGAAAAATACCCTTTGTGAATTTAATTTTTGTGTCGAATATGTAGATATTGGTACTTGGTAGGTTACTTGATTTTTTTTTTTAAATGCATAATTTTTTTTATTTGTTAGGGCACGAGGTTGTAATTTTTATATATAAAAATAGTAAGTTTAGTTTTTTATGAAAAATTAATAAAAGTTGCATAATTTTAATAGAAAAAAGTTATAAAAATGTTGTGTAAAACATAAACATTTAGAACAAGTTTAGCAAACGATGTAAATAATTTATAGATATATATATTTTTCAAATATGTACTACAGTTTTCTCATATTTTAGTTATATTACTTAAGGGTGGACAGCGGGTTAAGTAGATCTACGAACCCGCACGTTTTTAACCAACTCAACTCATAGTTGACGGGTAGGTTTAGGTCTGTGAGTTAGGTTGAGTTTAAAATAGTTAAACTCACGAGGTTATGAGTAGGGTAGTGAGTTGAGATTCTCCTAACCCGTAAAACCCAACACAACTCTCTAAAGTTTTTTTTATATAATATTTTATGATATGCAATCACTTTTTATTGTGTCTTCGAGAATCTTATATAAATTTATACTTTTTTTTAGATAATTAATTTCTTGAGAATTTTAAATTAAAATTACCTTATATTTAGTATTGGAATGTGGGTTATGAATCATTTTCGTAATTCTTTGCAATCCATCACTATTAAGACATTAATTTGTGCTCATAACTAATTAAAAACTCTTGACAAACACATTGATTTACATGTTCAAATAGATGAAATTGAAAAGATTAAAGTAGATAGTGTATTATATAGAATTTGCTTAATTTATTTAGTTAATTACTAATAGTTTAATCATTAATACTTGTTAATGCTTCATGATTATGTGTTAGATATGTTTGCTGCTAGAGATGAAGTGGTGGGTCGTAATAATTGATTCTTTTAGATATTTTCTATTTAAATGGTTAGAATTCTAGTTTTTTTAATTTATTATTTCATTGTTAGTTTTAATTTTTCTTTATTTTGACAATTGTGTTGATTGTATTTAATGTTATGGTGATATTGACTTGCAGGAAATTAAAAAGGAGACGAGGCATTAATTATAGTGTCATTAGTTAATTGTGTTATATGTATCTTTATTATTTGATTGTGTTGATCGTAATTGTAATCTTATAGTTATATGTACTTTAAAATTTATGTTTTATGTTATATCATTTGAAAACTTATGTTATGTTATTTAGAATAGATTTTAATTTTAATTTTAATTTTGACATGCTAATTTTTTTTGTTTAAGTTCAACTTTATTCAATCTACATATTAGATCGTCGAGTTCATTTAGGTGGAAGAAAATTTTTTTTTCCAAAAACTCAACCTAAGTTAATCCATTATTTTTATGAATATGTTAAGTTTAAAATTATTCCAAATCTAACTTCGAGTCCTCCCCTAGTACATTACTATGAGGTTATTTGTGCACATTTGTTTACGAGCTTGTTTATATTTGCCCCACTTGCTTGCGAGTTACGTAGTTGGAGCTTCTTGTTCCAATAGTAATCCAATTCTTCCATGACAAAATCTAATACGACACATCCAATAGTAACTTCAACTATTTTGCACTCGCATAATCATATAATGTCTTTAATACTTTCTTAAACCCTAATTTAATCTCCCTATGATCTTCAATTCAAGTTCTATTTGATTACCGCAGCTCACCGTTTCAAAATTCAAAACTGTTTAGCTCTAATTCCGTCTAGGTTCGTTGATGCATACCACTTTTCGACTTGTTGAGTCTGCACGTCTGTCAGGTGTTTATGTTCCACACGCTTTATGTAAATTTAAGAGCGCGTGCTTTTTTTGTTTTTGGAGTCTCATATATTATAGAAATCCTAATTAGCTAATCCTAATTATAACAAAATTTCGTTACTCATTCCTACTACCACTAACTCAATTGAAGCATTATTATATATTTTACCAAAAATAAGTATATTACATAGGTAATTTGTACAGAATTTTTTAAATGAAATTGTATAAAAATTAATTATGAAAAAATATTTTTTAATGTTTGAGAGTATTTATTAACAAGCTTTGTTACAATATTTAATTGAGTATTATTTTAATATGTATATATATATATATATATATATATTATTGAAAAAGGTCTGAAAGCGTGTTGAATTTGTTATTTAACATTAAGTGAAGACAAATCTGTTCAAATTGTATTTAACAATAAAATGTCCAAAAGGATATTTTTAGATTGGTACTGATACAATTTTTTTTTTTTTTGGGTACATCTGAGAAAGAAAACCAAAACTATAGCCTAATAAACAAGACACCATGAAATCAGCAAACAAATAAATAACACGTCTTAGCTGGGGGTGGATTCCAAATAGAGGAATGATACATATACATATAAATTTTTTTACATTTATTACATATCTAAGTTTTTTAATGTTAAAAAGGGCATATGAGAGAAAAGGGGGAGAAAGATAAAATAATAATGTGAAGTATGTGTGGGTTATTTGTATGTAAAACTATCATTTTCCTTTCAAATAACAAGGTTTTCAAAACGGGCAATGATTCATATATATATATATATATATATATAATATTTTTTACATATTTCACATATTTTTATTTTATCTTTCTCTTCTCTCTTATTTTATCTCTATCCCTTTGTAATATTAAAAAATTTAAATAAATAGAAATATATGAAATATGTAAAAAAAAATTATATGCGTATGTATGATTTCTCTTTCAAAACCATTTGCTTCACTTTTAGCAAGAAAGTCAATGTAGCTATTTGACTCAGGGAAGACATGCAAATGTGACGCTTCCCAAGCTTGCTAAAACATCTCTTGATGTCAATAATAATGTACGGTAGAGATGTAACTCTCCAAATTTGACCAAGATCATGGCTGGCTTTACCATAAAGTTATTAAAGTCCTTGCTTAATGTCCCATAATTTTATAATAACATAATAAATATGTTAAAAAATTTAAAAATATTTGGTTTAAATAAATTTTAAATCTTTATAATTTATATTAATTTTTAATTTAATTTTTATTTTTTTTATAAATCAGTCTTTATACTTATAATAGTTTGTAAAATAATTTTTACAATTAGATTCATTATGACGCCGTAAGTTTATGATCATAATAATTTTTTTATTATTTTTAATTTGGTCACTTTAAGTTTTTAATTTGGTCCTTATAATTTTTTTTCTGTTTTTAATTTGATCCTTATAAATTGACGGTATCATAACAAATGTAACTGTAGGAATCATCTTACAAACGATTGTAAGTATGAGGATTAATTTATAAAGAAAAAATTTAAAAACTAAATTAAAAATGAGTATAAACTATAAAAATAAAAAATTTATTTTAAAAAAATAATAAAATAATAAATAAAATATTTACCAATTCTCCCACTTCTTTAATTAAATACTTCATAAATCTCTATTTTTTATTATTTTCTAATTCTCACAATGTTATTAATTCTTAATTATTTCTCCCATTTTCAATAAACTAACGGTAAATTATTCAGCACCAACAATTATTTTTTATATATATAAAACCAATTATCTCTCTCTATTTTTTTTTTGCAATTTATAATATCCACTTTTTGAATTAGTATTGCCTTGATCGTTCCTCAAAATATAACAACTATTCTAATATTAATAGTTTAGATTTATTTTCAAAACTAAAAATTTCAAAATAAATTATACAAATTGAAGATAACGGTCCAACCAACATACTCATTCATATAAAAAGACTTGATTATTTTCTAAATACATATATTTCTTTTAGAATAATGTTAACAATTCTCGCAAGTGTAGCTTTAGTAGAAAGAAGTTTTTCAAAACTAAAATTAATAAAATCTTATTTAGGATCAACAATGTATCAAGAATGATAAAATGGATTATTAGTTATATTGTGAATAGAAAAAGAAATGTTAGAAGAACTTAACTATAAAAGTTTAATTAAACAAAAACTAAAATTCGTATAAAATTTGTTTCATAAAATTTAATGTCTAGCTTTAGGCCTATCAAGTCGTCAAGCGGCCCCTGTTACGATCAGTCGAACACACTTCAGAGAATTTAATTTTAAGTTATTATTAGTGTGAAACTATTTTTTATTTATTATCATGTTGTTGTATTAATAAAAAAAAAGTATAAATATAATAATTATTATTTAAAAAATTGAACTATTTTAATAATATAATAAAATAATAATAATTTTCTCTTACACTAATAATGAATAAAAATAACTAATATACTGTACACATGTTTTCATTTTATTTACAAACAATTTTTTGTATTTAAACTTAAACTCAAATTAATATGGGACCTAATTTCGTTTTAAGTTGAAAAGCCAATTCACCTTTTCTCAACTACTCCTAAGTCTGCTTGGAATCATAAACTTTATAATTTAATTTAATTTATAAATATTTTTGATTTGTTTATAAAGGTATAAAATATAACGAAATGAATACAATTCATATTTAATATATTTTATACATAAAAATATATTTAAAAATAAATTTAAATTACTTTTTACAATGGAATCAAATTTAATTATTTGAATTAAAATTTTTATTCTTATTAGTTTAATAATTTTTACCTATTTAAAGTAAAATTATTAAAATAAAATGTAATTCATTTTAGTATAGTTTAAATATGAAATTTTATTTACAAATAAATTTAAATTGAATATTTTTTGAATAAATTCTAAACATAAAAATTAATTCATAAATGAAATAATTTCCATTTTCTAATACTTTCAAACACAGCGTCTTTATTAGAATAAATATTTATTAGGGTCTTTGAAAAATATATATATCAAAATAGTTATATAATATTAATTTTTTATATTAAATAAGTATTTTAATATTATTTTTTATATTAAATTAATTTTTTAATATTATTTTTTTAATATTTAATTTAATATTAAATTATTAAAATACTAAATAAATAAAATTTTATCATTAGAATATTAAAATAGATATATATATTTTTCTTATTTAAACAGAACTCGGAAGTCGGAATGGGTAACGTGGTAAGTGTGCGCGTAGGAATAACACATGAAAGGTTCTCGTGTGAGGCACGTGACGGCGCTTTAATAAAAAAACTAGAAGACAAAAGCAAGTTTGGCTTTTCCCTTGCTGTAATCACTACAAGTACCACGCTCTCCTTTCACTTTCTTCTCACTCTCTTCCTCTCGCACACACTGTTCCTTTCATTTCGTTGCAGAAAAGAGAAACCCTCTTGTTCCTCTTAGGGGTTTCTTCATTTCGGTCATGACGACGTCGTTTGGAGCTGCGAGCTCAGTGGCCCTCAAAGACCCCAAGGTTCAGATTCCGAGTTTTCATGGCTTCAGGTCTGCTACTTCTACTTCCCTTGCTCTCACTCGCAATCCCCACCATACCCTTTCGCTCCCTTCATACACTCACTCCCTCATACGGGCTGTCTCCACGGTTTGTTTTCCATCCCCTCTCATTTCTTTCAATTTTTAACAATCTGAGCACAACACTTGAAAGTTCGGTTTCTTTTACTTTATTTATTTATATTTATTTTTGGTTGGAGTTTTCAGCTTGCGATTTATTGCCCCATAGGAATCTAGTTCCGCTTTTTCTCTCGGGTTATTAATTTCTTCAATAACATGGTCAAGAACGGTGAATCGTTTTGCATTTCTTTTTAATAAAAATTTGGTCCCTTTTTCTCGAACTCAGTTACTCTGTAACCAAAGTTGGATCCATCAACACATTTAGTTCAAATGCTAAGATGTGGACCTGGCTTTTTGTTTTCTCTGGTTTTTGTGTTCCTAAAATCTTGTGGGTATTTTTTAATCTTTTTGTAGGCAGAAACCTCTTTGGAATGAAGGAGTTTGGAGGGGAGGTGTAACTTTTCATTTCTAAATTGAGAAAATTATAAAATGATTCTAAAAATGAATAATGGATGATTAGACGGTTACATCATAATTTCTCATTTTATTTCTCTAATGTTAAAAATTTCTCAAATAAAGGAAATTTTTACTGAAATCCCACTCAAAATCCTCCATCTAAACATACCATTAGGAGACTACATAGAGGGAAAATTAATATAACCTGCCTTAACATAACAAGTGGAACTTTAATAAATTAATAATCCCTCATTCATGATCAGGATGGATGTTGACATTATAGATGAGCAAGTTCTGTTAATATTTTAAAGAGATATAATAAAGTCTTAGGTGAAAAAAAGGTCATTCTAATTATTGTGATTAATTATATGCTGCTAGACTCTGGATTGTGGAATCCCATTGTGATAAGCTTTTGTGCTTGTCTCTAAAGTTGTTGTGTTTGTAATTTCTTTATAGCCAGCAAAGCCTGAAACTGCCATTGAGAAGCGCAGCAAAGTTGAAATATTCAAAGAACAAAGCAATTTCATAAGATATCCTCTTAATGAGGAGTTGTTGACGGATGCCCCTAATATAAATGAAGCCGCCACACAATTGATCAAGTTTCATGGTAGCTATCAACAGTACAATAGAGATGAGCGTGGTTCAAGACACTACTCGTTTATGCTACGTACTAAGAATCCTTGCGGGAAAGTTTCAAACCAACTTTACTTGACCATGGATGATCTTGCTGAACAGTTTGGAATTGGAACACTTCGTTTGACCACCAGACAAACATTTCAGCTCCACGGTGTTGTCAAGAAGGACCTTAAAACAGTAATGAGTACCATTATTAGGAATATGGCTTCAACTCTTGGTGCATGTGGTGACCTAAACAGAAACGTACTTGCTCCTGCTGCTCCACTTGTGAGAAAAGATTACCTCTTTGCTCAGCAAACTGCAGAAAACATTGCTGCACTCCTGACTCCTCAGTCTGGTTTCTACTATGATATTTGGGTAGATGGGGATAGGGTTTTGTCATCAGAATCTCCTGAAGTAGTTCGGGCACGAAATGACAATTCTCACGGTACAAACTTCCCAGATTCACCTGAGCCCATCTATGGAACTCAGTTCTTGCCAAGGAAATTCAAAATTGCAGTTACTGTGCCAACTGATAACTCAGTGGATATTCTCACAAATGATATTGGTGTTGTTGTTGTTACTGATGATGATGGGGAGCCTCAAGGGTTCAACATATATGTAAGATAGATTTAAATAACGGTTAAATGAAAGTTTTCTTGCCATTATTCTAACTGGCATCTTGTAATTATTCTTGCAGGTTGGTGGTGGAATGGGAAGGACACATAGGTTGGAAACTACTTTTCCCCGCTTGGCTGAGCCATTGGGTTATGTACCAAAAGAGGATATTTTGTATGCAGTGAAAGCAATTGTTGTTACACAACGAGAAAATGGGAGAAGAGATGACCGCAAGTATAGTAGAATGAAATATTTGATCAGCTCTTGGGGAATTGAAAAGTTCAGAAGTGTAGTTGAGCAATATTATGGCAGGAAATTTGAACCTTTCCGCAAATTGCCAGAGTGGGAATTTAAAAGTCATCTTGGGTGGCATCAGCAGGTTGGTTCTCTAGATGAATGAATAATATGAATATCTGATGTCTTTATGGTTTGTTGATGCACGCCATACATAGTGACATAGTGACATAGATTTTCACGGGATGAGAAAGTTGGTGGATAGGATTTTGACATGTTTAATGTCTATTGTGGATCCAATAGCTGATATGATGACAATGGATCTTTACTTTCATACATATGCCATCTTACATGAAAAACTTACAGTTGTTTCAATTCTGTTTTGCCTGAAAAGGCATGCTAGGTATAATATTTACAAAATATCTAGCAAATTAGGTAACTGTAGATATGTATATGAATTCATGCTATGTGAGAGAACTACAGCTACATCTCCCTTTTATGTGGTTAAGCAATCTATAGTTGGCTCATTCTTTGGTGATACCTGGTTGGCTAAAATATAGTTCCATCCCTTTCTGCCATATGGGCTCATTTGCTGGATTTCATCTTCCAGGGCGATGGCAATTTATTTTGTGGGCTTCATGTTGATAACGGTCGTATTGGTGGCAAAATGAAAAAGACATTGAGGGAGGTTATTGAGAAGTATAATTTGAATGTTCGGATCACTCCAAATCAGAACATCATCTTGACTGATATTCGTGCTGCATGGAAGCGTCCCATGACGACTGCCCTTGCTCAAGCTGGTCTGCTGGTGAGATGTTTACAGCTTAATAATGTTTACAGATTACACCCTAATTGCTTTCTGTGTTGAACTATATTTGTTAACAAAATAGATACCTAATTCACTTGTCCTTGTATCAGTTGACATTGCTTGATAACCATACTTTGTGACTTTCATTTAGAGGTCATAATTTAGTAGTGTTTTTGTGTTGCCTTTAGAAACACATAAATTATTCTTACAAACCCAACATTTTAGACTATATCAAATGGAGCTGACAATTTGTAACTTTTAGGTGTTATAGATCTGATTAGCTGCTGCTTTTGTGATGGACCTACTTTTTGGTGGGTGAGTCTCGGGAATGTTATTATAGATGTTTTTATTTCATCCACTTTTGATTAATGCTTGACATGTCATCTATATAGCATAATGATTCAGATTTACCTTCTTGTATCTGTTTGAACATTGGTTAGTTTCTTTGATACTACAATTGCTTGACATCATTCTCAATTTTAGTTTACTCCTCTTTTTTCCTTTTCCCACCCTATTTTTTATTTCTTCTCTTGCTTTTGTTTATGTTTTTCAGTATATAGAATGCTTCATTATAGGCCAATAATGACCTGTTTTGCTGTGAACAGCAACCTAGATTTGTAGATCCCCTTAATATAACGGCAATGGCATGTCCTGCTTTCCCACTATGTCCACTGGCAATTACTGAAGCTGAACGGGGGATACCTGACATTCTTAAACAGATTCGTGCTGTTTTTGAGAAGGTATTGCTGCAGATAGAAGTCGAGTATATGACAGTATTGTGTTGATGGAGATCAGGATACTTTATAATAATCTCTGTCCGTGTGATTCAGGTTGGTCTCAAGTATAATGAGTCTGTGGTTGTAAGGATAACTGGCTGCCCTAATGGTTGTGCTAGACCATACATGGCCGAACTTGGACTGGTTGGTGATGGTCCTAACAGCTATCAGGTATGTTAATCAGTGGCTCAATCCACTTTACAGTAAGTAGACAATTCCAAAAGCCTATCATGTTCACTTTTTTTTTTTTTTTTCCATCTGATACAGATTTGGCTTGGAGGAAACAGTAATCAAACGTCATTAGCTCGAAGTTTCATGGACAAGGTGAAGATTCTAGACCTTGAAAAAGTTTTGGAGCCTTTGTTTTATTATTGGAAGCAAAAGCGTCAATCTAAAGAATCATTTGGTGACTTCACATCCCGCATGGTGAGTTTTGACTATACTTTTTATTTGCATCTCTGAGCCATTTTTGTTAATTTTCTTTTTAATCTTTAAAATGATTATTATAGTTGTTGAAGTGATAGGTAAGGTTTGGCCAAAGTGACACCATTTTCTGTTTCTAGGGATTTGAGAAGCTAAAAGAATTTGTTGAGAAATGGAAGGGTCCAGTAGTAGCACCAGCACGCTACAACCTCAAGCTTTTTGCTGACAAGGAGACATACGAAGCAGTGGATGAATTAGCAAAGCTTCAAAACAAGAGTGCTCATCAGTTGGCCATGGAAGTTATCCGCAATTTTGTTGCTTCCAACCAAAATGGAAAAGGTGAATAACTTGGCCAAGGAAGATGCATGTGATGTTGCTTTGTGGTTGACTGAAATGGTGGATAGGCCACTGACGATAACTATCTGGTGTTACTGTTCGGTAACTGTGGGGATGGACTAAATTTATGTTTGGATTTGATTAATTTTCCCCTTCAGCTGAAAACTTTTTCTGCAATATTTTGATTATTAAGTATTTTTGAACCCAAAATAAGATAATCCAAACACGCACCAAGTCTATCATATTTTGTATCAAATTTTGGGTCATCGACAACTCGGTTTTTCTTCCCATTTATCCTGTTAGGTAAGATCGTTTGTCAATTTTGTTCTTTCTCCACCAAAGTTATTTGATCAGGATTTGTTAACTGTAATAGTATGTTTAATTAATCAGTGGTGATTAACTTGAGATTATGGTGCATCTGGGAACCATATGATGTGTTTGGGCTCGAGATGTCATTTATTATGATCCCTCCAAATTTATGTTCACCTGTTCAGTTTATTATTATTATTATAGCTAAGGAATTCCTGATAGAATATTTAGCACGAAAGAAAAATAGTCACTATAAAAAGAATTACCACATTTCTGTTCATTCATTCATATTTTTATTTGGAATTTCTTTTTTTTTTAATCCAAACTAATCGTTGGCATTATGTTTCAAGTTTTTCTTTTAATTGTTTTTTTTTTATTTTTTTATTATATACAGTACATCTCGAGGAGTGGGGAAGGGGGCTGAGGGAAAATGGGAACTAAGATTAGGTATTGTTAACAAGATTAAAGGACCATTTTCTATCATGATAGAGTCCCCAGTGTTAAATATGCCTGTCTTTGGGAATCCTCTCTAACCTCATCTCACCTTCTGTTGATGAGGGTGTAAAAGTTAGTCATGTGAGCAGTTTTGGATATTTACGCTGAACCAGTTGACACCTATTACGTAGTCGTTGAAGACAATTGAAGAACACCAAGGGAATTATGCCATATATTCCCTCATTGAAAATTATTCTCTGTATTCTCAAGCTTTTCTTTTGCTTGGGAGGGGTTGTTTATGAGCATGCAAAAGTATATATAAATAAGAACATTAATTTTCTTTTTTAAAGATGAAAATATAATTACACAGAGGTTTTCTTGTACGCTCATACTAGTCTAGGCATTGACAATAAATTAATCCAAAGTAAATGGTATAACTCCGTCGTCAACGATGACTGGCTTGTAAAATCGAATTACAAGTTTTGAAGCTTGTGGCATGTTGTTACATTATAATGGGATATCTTTTCTACTCTTTAAACTTTTTTTAATTAAAAAGTGATAAGAGTTGTTATGATATCTTGATGAATTTGATACTCAAAATAAATTGTCAATTATTTATTATTTATTAACTATTAGTTTCATAATAAATATTTAAAAATTTATTTAATATAAATAATAATTAATAAATATTTGACAATCTTTCTTAAATACTGATACTTAAAAAAATACCAGAATAATTTTTAAAAAATTATATAACTCCCGACTTGTTCCGGAGAGATTTCTAGATACTTAGGGTATAACACTACTTTATTTAAAATGTAACTACTCTATTTAAAATGTAATATGTGACTTGCGTGACAATACATATTGTTGGGTTAAATTTAAAAAAAATTATAATCAAATTTGATGATTAAAAAATTGTTGAAAGTATTAGTAAGAGCATATTTAAATTTACTAATTTCTCCATGTTGTGACATCCACGCAAGCAGTAAGCATTGTCCCACAACTAGGCTCTGCTTTTTCTTGGCTTCTAGGGCAGGGCTTTAGCTCTTTAGCCGTGGCAATATTGTCTTGTCATGGTATAGGCTTAGCCGTGGCAATATTGTCTTGTCATGGTATAGGCTGCACCACCTAAGAATGAGGCTGTTATATGGTCATACCTAAAACTTTAAAGGAATTACTTCTAAACTTTTATTTTAAAATATTAAAAAGTAAATTGTGAAATATTTATTAATTATTATTTATATTTAATAAATTTTTAAATATTTATTATAAAATTAATAATTAATAAATAATTTATAACTTATTCTAAATATTACACTCATTAATATATTATAACAACTTCGACATCCATGTAAGTATATGTTTTGAAATCTCCCTTTTTTTTTTTTTTTACCCAAAATGAGACTATTTTCTTTCACTATATTATATGTGCCACTTATTCGCATGTGAACATTTGAAATACTTATGCCATCGATAATTTCATAGCCTCGTCCTGCATATCCCGTGAGAAGTCAAAAACCAACCACACTTTGTTATATATATATATATATATATTGAAAAACAAGTAAAGAGATTACTGTATACGACAAGAAAGTACTTTTGCTCATACAGAAACATTTTTTTTGTTACAAATACAGAACATTTTATTATTATTCATTATATTGCATATAAAACATTGACTTGTCTCGGATGCTTCCATTCGGAAGATGTCAGGCAACAAGGCAAATTTACTGTTCATAAAAATTCTTCAATTTGAAAAGCTACAATAAAGAATTAAAATTTGAAATTTGTTGGAAATTCAAGTTTGTTAATCAATTTGCATCTTACAACTTGCTAATCAGATGAATAGAACAATATATAATAGTATAATTTGTAACGGTAAAATTTTGAAACTCTGCAAGAGGGAATTAATAAATTAAACATATCGTGGACTCTTTTTATTCCCTTTAACTTTGCTTTCACAGCATGGATGATATTTAAAAGAAAAATGATAATTATACATACTATTTATTTCACATATCTTATTTTATCTTTAATTTTTCTTTTTCTCTTTCTCTCTCCTCTTCTCTCCATTTTTAATATTAAAAAACTTAAATAAATAGATATATATGAAATATATTATATGTGTAACTATTATTACTCTATTCAAAATAATACCATTTATTTGATAAACTAAATGATTCGGTTTATGCAAAGAGTAATAATACATACACATATAAATAATTTTCTCACATTTTTTACATATCTAAGTTTTTTAATGTTGAAAATGACCAAAGGTAAAATAGGAAAAAGAGAAAAAGAGAAAAAAAAAAGAAGAGAGATAAAATAATAATATGTGAGATATATCAAAGTTATTTATATGTGAAAATATCATTTTTCTTAGACAATAGTTTATTTATTTGCTATTATTCCTCAGCATGGTGTTCATGCAATGCTCCATGCATCTTACAAACATGACGCTTGACCTATAACATTTATTTTTCTAAGTTTTGGTAGAATTTTTTTTTATTTTCTCAATTATTTTCATTCAATTACTTTCTATCTATATAAAGTTATTAACCTGTATCTATAAATAAAGAAGAAAATACTTAAATTCAAAGATTTTGGTAAAAAAATTAGGATCTTTCTTTCTGCATCATAAATGGTTTTATATTACTTACAATAAATGAAATTTAAACTCAGGTCTAAAATAGAAAGAATACATATCAAAGCTAAATTCAAAACCATGATAAACAGCTAGAGGTAAAGACAAAAACAGATAAAACAGTTGAAATTGAAAGTGTTTTTAAACAGTTGTGTTTTTCGGTATATGCCCGTCCCTATGCTGCATTTAAACCTATTGGTGCAGATCTTACTTACTCTGTCTCTTTATTACTATTTTACAACAAAGCTTCTGCGGGGTTTGGTTTCTTTGAAAGTGAAAAACTGATAATCAATCGATCGCAATGGGCACGTCAAGCCCAAGAGAATCTCAGTCACTGTCTCTCTGTCTGGCTTGTGCACGAGAGAGAGACAAAGGAGATAATATAGAAAGCATAACCTTAATGGTTGAATTATTATAGTATTTTGATGAGTTTAATAATAAAATAAAATATTTATTATTTATTATTATTAATTTTATTATAAATTTTTGAATATTTATTAAATATAATTAATAATTAATAAATATTTAATAATTCACTCTAAATATTAATATTTTAAAATATATATATATATATATAAATACTGAAATAGTATCCGCTCAATATATTTTATAATGAATAATATTTAGTTAGATAATATTTAAATAAAACTTTTAGACAAAATCGTATATGGTTGTATTTAATTTAACTTCATCTAAATTCAAAAGTAGCAATATATATACATTACACTTGTAAATCTATAGATAAAATGTATGTGCACATTATACTTAGATGTACAGTAATAATTCTAAATTTAGCAATGCGAGTGACATAGTCCTACCTAAAATTTGTTTTCTTTAATTCAGATTCTTGCTACTTTTCTAATTATAGGCAACCGAGACATGTAATTAGCATTACTTGACTTTATTATGAGTCTACTAAAAGAAAAATGAATAACAATTTAATTTTAGTTCATTGTTAGTATGAAAAAAATTTATACTGTCATTGAATTATGTACTGACATATTATTAAAAGTGTTAGACTTTTGAGATAACTGTTATAATAGTCAAACTTTTTTAATAAGTTGATAATACATGATTAGGTGACAGTGTAAAAAAATTTTATACTGATAATAAATCAAAATTAAACTCAAAGAATAATGTTATTTCTTATACAACATCTACTCATGTTATTTCTTATACAACATCTACTCACAAATCTATGCAATATGATGCAAATTTAAATTCATTCAAACTTTAACCAAAAAGAACCTGAGCATCTAAAATTCAAATAGAGTAATGTAATATTAGTTGCGTAAAATTGTAATATGTATATTATCCTAAAACTTTTATTTATTATAATTTATTCTCATAATCTATTTGAATGTTTTTTTTTATTGTGACGGAAATATTGATTTACACTGTCAAATAAATTATAAATGTGAACTATACTAATTAAACTTTTTGGAATTAAACAATTTATTCAGTAAAATTAAAGGATATTTTTTAAGATTTACCCTTTTATAAGGATCATTAATTGATAAAATGTGAGATTGTGAGCGTTGAAAAATAAGAGTTAAGACAAAGAATCCGAAAGCTTCACCTTCGACGGCACGGACCACTTATATTTATTATCCCATTTAATCACTGATCAATGAGTGACTCACAGTATGTGAGAGGCAGTATGACAAACACCTTGTGATGTGTGACTCTCTTCAAAACATGCGCTGACAATTTTTCACAATTTTAAAATTTAAAAACATTACACGCGCAGAGTGTATAAACATTTTTATCAAAAAATGTTTCAAATGATTTGATTAAGATTCTGCATTTCATATGTCTGGGACTTGAATTATCTCCTCGACTAGCAGTTTCTTTTGGTACTCGCCCCCCCCCCCCCCCCGCGCCGGGGAATGAGATTCTCTTATGCCTAGAAACTAGTTGAATAGGCTTAATTAACAAAAAAAAACTAAACATATTAATAACGTCCTGACTGATAAGTTATTTAAATTATTATGAATTCACTTCTGTTTTAAAATTTATATTATTAATATTTATTCATTCAACAATCCGTTTTATAAAACATACTAGCATATTGACAGGCACTCATGTGCCTGTCAATCTGCATTTTTATTTAATTATATAATTTTATCAATTTTAAAAAGTGTAACCATTTTTACTCATACAACAAAAATTAAGAACTATTAACAAAAAAATTTAGTAATCACTTCAATTTTTTTTTGGAAGCTTTGTCATTCCACACGACCGATAGTCCACCCCAATCCCTCACATAGCCAAGCCAATGCTTCATACTGGTTTCAAAATTAAAATAGAAAAAAAAAAGAAAAAAGGAAGAACTATTATCTAATGCATTCTCCTAAAGTTTCCATAGCATTAATAAAGGGAAATGGAGTGCCATTGTAAATACAAATAAATAAATTTTAGCATTCCACAAAAAATTTGTAAAATATCTTTTAATAGAATCGGTACTGAATTCTTTGGGATGACATGTTTGCTGACAGAGTGAAAGCGAAGAGAGAAAGCTACATAGCGGCAAACGATGCCATTTTCGCCCAAGATTCTCAACCTTGCGTTTGTCAATCTCCTCATAAGTCTCGTCGCAAGACTATTGACCTTTTGTTTTTTCATTTGGTGATAGTTTGAAACTATTTACAAAATAGAATGAAAATATCGTTTCAAAACCAGCAGAAGGTGGTAAATTTGGAATTGGATCCAACTGCTATGCAACTGCTCCTTCATAACAGTTGTAAAGAGTGAGAGTGAAACTGAAAGTGGATTACGTTATGTAAGTACAAATTTACTATTTTATCCTTTTATTAATTTATTTTTTAGTCAGTAGCATTGGCTTTTTGGGAAAAGAGAAAATGGATACCAAATGGGAGAATCCCCATTATAGTAGTATAGATTATGTGTTTTTGAGAATTTTTTTATTTTAAATTAATCCATGATTGAACATAGATTAAAAAGAGTAATACTCACGCAATATAAACGTTCGCGAAAAAGTAAACCTTCCTACAAACTAGTTGCATTTTTAAATTTTTTTTTTAATAGTAGTGTTAAGCCTGGTTTTAAATTCGACATGTATGATGTATCATAACAATTAGAATATTTTGAATTTGAGTCCTAATAAATTCTTCAACTTTAAGATTGAAAACTGCTAGATGGCATATTATTAATCCAGATAAATAATTATTTTTTTTTATACCAAACGTAGGATATTTAAAGTATACTATATGGTCTCCTTAAAGTAGTTCCAAACATTTGTGGAAGGGAGGATTTGATCATCCCCAGTACTCTCCCACCCCCTCCCCTCTTTCTCAAATCTCTTCTTCTCGTGGTCCCCTTCAAGGGTCTCTTAAGATCTCACTCTAATGGTGGATCCTCCTCTCAACTTAAAAAAAAAAAAAAACATTATATGAACACATATTACAAGATGCAATAAACCTAATTGGGGAGAACAAATAATTATGATATAACAAGTGAGAAACAAATTTGCAATAAAGAATAAATGAATTAAAAAATTTAGAACAGGTTTGGATTGCTTTTAATTTTTAATTTTAGTTATATATATTTTTATTATAATTATAAAAATATTAAATAATTTAATTTAATTTTTTTAAAATCTTGTTAATGAATAAAAATAATATGATATGTTTTGTAATTATAACAAAAATATTTTATATATAAAAAAAATAAACTCTCGAATTTGGTTGGGGTGGGAAGGGATTTGGGTAAATGTTATACATTCCATTGTACCAAAAAAAACACTACCCAAATTATAATCTATACATGATCCACATACCTATAACATAAATATATTATGAGTTTAATTTAGTTTATTGTCAAATTATTAAAAGAATTTAATTATTGCAACAATTACGATGTATAAATACATAATTTGATGAGTTACTGTATTCAAATTAAATCCACATATTATTATTTTAAACAACTTCTATCTCCGCATCCTTCTTTCTTATAAAAACTCGCAATCATTTTTTCCACCCCCTTATATTAGCCTCAAAATTTGTATGTAAATATAATTTAATAACTTTACACATTAAAAGACACATTTTTATTTCAATAAACAAAACAAATTTTTTTTTCTTTAGATAAAAGTTCTAAATGTGTGAATAACGGATGAATTCGAAAGCAGTCAACTTATTTTATGTGAATTTGAACAGACTCGGCAAAATTTTGGTGGGTCAGAAAAGATCACCTCTTGTTTATTTGACAAAAAGAATCATCAACGGCCAAATAGAATCATATTATAAAAATAACAGTCTCAGGAGTATAACTGACATTATGATGGTTTTTTTTAATCTTTTATCATAAAAAATAAGATTTTAAACTTCATTTATTGGTGTAATTTTTTTTTTGCACTATTAGTAAATAAAGTAGTACCACACAATTGATTTTTTATTTTTAGTAAAAGCTTTTAATTGTTTTTAAATATATTTAACTTTGATATACTATTAGTGTAAAAAAATTTGACATTATTATTATTGTCATATTATTAAAAAAATTTAATTATCATAATAATTATATGGGAGTTAAACATTTTTAACTATCATAAGAGATAACTCAAGTAATAAATTAACTTAAACTCAATAATTAAAGAATATTTATAATGTAAAGAATTTAAACTTACAAAAAAGTATTTATGAAGAGAAACAACTTCAGTATCTTAAATGAGATTAGTCTATATTCGAACAAGGAATGATTCAATAGTACATGATTTAATAATAATGTAATTTGTTTTATTTGAATAATCAAAATTAAATTAAAAATCTAAATTTTAAAAGACCATTATCGTTTATGGAAAAAAAAAAAAGTGAGAGAGGGGGAGAGAAAAACGGTATTATGGCGAAAACAAGGAAACAAACATAAACTACAAATCTTTTTCAAATTCCCAAAAACAAACAGGGTCCGACGTTGGAAATAAATACACCGAACCCAAGCCAAAAAGCACACAAACTCATAACATGAACAGCTTTCATTTGAAATCTCTGTTCTTCCATTTCACGAGGTTGCACTTACACTTGCACTTGCACGCCTATGCTCTTTACTCCTCCAGCTCTCTATAGTCTATATCTCTTCCTTTCAAACCCTTCAATCTTCGCTTCACACACACAGCCAATAACCCAACCCAAAGTTGGTTCATTCATTGCATGACAATGTCTACAACAGCATCAAGAAGACCCAAATGGCACTACCCACCACCTCCTCCAACCCCCAGAATCCTACACTTGCCTCGCCGTCCTCGCCGGAGACCGAGCAAGGTACCCGCCGCCAGACCCACTTCCGGTGATACCCGGAGGGACCTTAAAGGCAAGTTGGAGACTTTGTTTGATCAAGAACGTGCATATGCTCGGAGTGTTCCAATAGTGCTGTTGGACCACAGTGGGGAGAGTGAAAGGAGGAGGGAGAGAGTTGAGAGCAGTGAAAGTGGTGGTGGGTTGGCGTTGGAGGAGGAGAAGTGGAAGTTTCAGGCCGAAATGTTGAGGGCGGAGTGTAACTTGTTGAGGATGGAGAAGGATATTGCAGTGAAGAAGTTAGAGAGGACTCGTGCAAAGATGGAGAGAACTCTAAGATCTGCAGTTCACACCCTTGTTTCTGTTAGTACCTCTTTTTTTTTTTTTTTTCTTTTTCCCCTCTTTGCTCTTCATTCCATTTGGATATTTGCTAGTCCAAAATTTGATGATATCTTAACTCCGGTTGGTTTGATCCTATTATATCGTCTTTTTTTTTTCATTTGGAAGTGAATTTTTTTTTTTAATCTTTCTTTGCTTACATACCCCTTGCTAGCAAAGGTTGTAATTTGAAGGTGTTTTTAAATTAAGAATGTCTTTGTTGACCTTTGTTATAATTTGTTTGTCTAAGATATGTTGTGGTGCAATTGTTAAGGTTAATTGTCCAAAATTTTCGACGTAGAACAATAAACTAGATATATGATCAGAAGTTCAGAACATCTTCTTCCTTTTCTTTGATTTTCTGAACAACTGAATAGTTACCATCACAGCTGATGCATTGTGAATTGGCCTAATTCTGTTTCAAGTGGTTACATACTATTTTTCAGTGATTTCACTTGTCTTCTTGTATGACTCTGTCATTTATCTCTGTTTTCTTAACGTGATGATTTACACCTTCTGATCTTTAACTTGCAAAGTTGAATGCAGGGAAGAATAAAGATTTGTGAAGGAAAGAATATTGATATGGTTTTGGATGAAGAGATCCATGAGTTGACAGAGAAACTTCAGAAATTGCAAAGGAGATCGGGAGTTAAGGATGTAGAGGCTAGGAACAACAGAAATTTTGACAAACAAGTTTCTGTTCTGCAGAGAAGACTAGAGAAGATTGGAGGATCATCAGATGAGATATATTTGAGGGAGTTTCAAGAGATGGCAAACATAAGCTTGTCAATTAAAAGAAGTAGCAGATTTGATGAGAGCGTTGTTGCAAGTGGAAAACTAAACGTAAGAAAGGCACCACAATGTTTTGCCTTACTGATTAGCTTCTCAATCCATCTTTTGACTACTCTTCTTCCCTTAGAATTTCTTAGCTGTTTGATAGCCAAGATATGTAAAGGGAAACCAGGGTGTTCTTTTGTTACGTTTTGTAAGAGTGAACATTCCATCTCAAATGAAGTCTATAATAATTTACACAAAGCGAGTGCCATGAAGTTCAAAGATTAGTCGTTCATTTCTTTCATGTACTTTGTCAAGCATGCCATACAAAGGCATTTTGATTTTTCATTTATTCTCCTGTTTTCTTTTTATTATTTTGGTGTTTGTTTCTCATGGATTTTATTAAAATTTTCAGGTGGAGATTCTGAGAAGGAAAATGGATGGATTGTCAAAGGGGATATTATTACAGAGAATGGAGGAAGAGTATAATTCACTGCTGTCCATTGCTAGTAGTTCTCTTGCCAGTTCTGGCTCAACTTCCAAGAGAGTTGAATTTCAAGATTCATCTTCTTCCATACGAGTACCTCATCAGGCATATCCTTGATTTCTTTACTCTCACTAGTTGATAGTTGGCTATAAAAATTAAGCCAAAACCATTGATAATTTATTATTATTATTATATATATATATATATATATATATATATGACCAGTATTCCCTGTTGGCTACAGTAAAGCTATACCTAATCCAGTTAAGCCTGACTTAAACTCCCACTATCAATAAGAAAATCCGAATATGAATTGATTTGATTTTTTTAGTGTACTAATTCTTTTAAGACTTATATGCATTTGGAAGATCTAAAAATAAAATAAAATTTAATGTGTGCTCCATAATCAACCCTAACACTAATTTCTTCTCTGTATCCTTCATATTCTATCATCTACAAATTTATTTTATCAATCAATTTTTCTGATACTTTCCTTTCTGGCATGCATGTTGCAGTGGCTTCAAGAAAAAGAAAAAAATATGAGCAAATGCAATAAAACCAAGTACACAATAAAGCTTTTCTTTTCACAGTAACCATTGTATAAGAATTGAATGAAACAGAAAGCCCTTGTGTGGAAATAAAAAACTAATGTGCAGAGAGTGGTCAGCCTTTATCATTTAAACTACAGAATTTTCTTGACTAACTGAATTAAGAGAAGGAGTTCATACTAAAATTGGGATTAACAAATCCTGCAGGAAAAAGTGTCTTGTGAAGGGAACCAGTGCTCAGGACATTGCAAGGCTATTGTACGAAGAATTGTAGAGCAAGTCAGAGCTGAGACTGAGCAATGGTCCAAAATGCAGGAGATGCTAGGCCAGGTGAGGGAAGAGATGGAGGAGTTGCAGGCTTCTCGAGATTTTTGGGAAGATCGGGCCTTGAATTCTGATTTTCAAATCCAGTCCCTACACAATGCTGTAAGAGATACAGTTCATTATTTCCAGTTGTTCTATATTTCTCATTATACCTTGAAGTCTTGTTTTTAGGCAATACTTGTAAGCTTTATATAACTTTCTAAAAAGTAAGCTGTTTTCTTTTCTTCCTTGGTTCACATACTTCATTGAGCACCATATTTTCTTAACCTTTTTGCGATTGTTATAGGTCTAGCTAGTCATTCTTTTTGACAACTATAAATGTTTGGAACTTTAAACGGTCATCGTTTCTATATTCTTCATTTGGGATTTGGATCCTCTAAAGTGAGGAGTGCACTTTATAGAGTAAAGTGTAGAAATGATAATCTTTAATGAAACAATCAACGATTTAGAATTTTGTAAAGTACAAGCACCTTAATAATAAATCATAGATATGAGATAATCCACTCCCTTGATTTTCTCATCAATAATTACCAATTGCACTTTATCCTCTAAAGTGCACCCCTCACTGCACTTTAGAGAATCCAAATCCCTTCATCTAATCCTCATCTTTCTTTCTGATCCAAAATTCAAAAGAGAGAGTTTCTTGGGAGGTGCTCAAAAAGGCCCAAAACATGTCCTTGGTATGCATTCAGTCTCTCAAAAGTTTATCTTGTCATTAATCTTCTGTTTCTTCACAGGTGCAAGAATGGAGACAAAGAGCACTTTCATCTGAAAGTAAAACAAATGAGCTTGAAGCAAAGCTCTCTGTGCTCCGTGGTGATCTTGAAAGGTTGAGGGGGGGACAAAATGCTGTACAGGGAACTAAATGTTCACCTATTCCCTTGGACACACAGAATGAATTGGAGAAGCGGATAGTGGTTTGTTGCTCAAAGGAAAATAGTCATGATATAGAAAATAGCAAGCATAATGAGGTTTTAAGTAATGCGGAAAGAAGAGCTCAAGCTGATAGGGGCGGATTCCTAGCCCCAAAACGATCACCATTCCGAGACATTGGGAACTCATTGTTGATGAGGCAGAATGGCAAAGCAGTTTTCCCTTTGCATAGCCATCTTTCTTCAAATGTTGAGAAAATTTTCTAGAGTGACACACTAACTCATCACTTGAATGTAGGCTGATCAGTTCTAACATAAAATTACGTAACCTGACATAATCGGGGGAAGGTGCACAATGGATCCGGGGTTCCATGTTTTAAGATTTGTGGTTCGAGATCTGCCCCTTCGTATGTACTAGACCAAGAGAAAATAAGGCCAACATTCTAAAAGTCTCAGGTTTATGTAATTGCTGATTTTACTTCATAAAAATCTTCATAGGTTTTCAGGTACCAAATTCATCCAAAGGAAGATGAAAGTGTAATCTATTTGTTAGCCTGCTATGTTATCTACTTAAAAGCACAGTAGTCAGAGCATGAAGAAAGTAGAGTTTATTTCAATTCGAATGAATTTAAAAGGTTGAATTCTGTGCAATTAATTTTTCGACCTTCCTATGACACTATTCTATTTGGAACATTATTTAACCTTGCTTGTTTTAAGTTGAAATTGCACTACTTAAATCTGTGCAAAATTCTAAGAAATCTCTAATGATGCATACAATGGGTTGGTTTAGTAGAAAATGAGCAATTTATATCGTTTAAAGCTTGAATTCAAAATTTACTTATAGTTGTACCAAACAAAAATTTCTTAAAATTGATGGTATATTTATGTCTCAAGAGTAACGTAACGTGTATGTTTGATGGTCCGTTTGTCTTCTGGCCTCTGGGTAGAATTCAAATTGCACTTCTTGCACTTGCTAGATTCCACTAGTTATTTCTCTTACGGTGTGTTTGGGTAAAAAAATTTTAAGAGAGAATGTATTTTTTGAGAAGATTTAAAATGATTTATCATAAAATACTTTGTTTGGATATTTAACACAAGAATTTTAAGAATTCTAAGGTATTTTTATTAGGTAATTTTTTTTCTCAAAATGAAGAATTTGAAATAACACATCTTGAGGTATAATTTTTAAAATCCTCTCATCTTCTCTTTCCCTCAATGAGGGGCAGTTGAGGAACCCTAACCACCTGTCGCCTTCCTCTACTGTTGCCACCGCCAATGCCCATTCATTCACCATCGCCACTCCTTGCACGAGACTTCAGAGAGAGAGAGAGAGAGAGCCACCTTGCTCTACAACTGCCATTGCCTTGCGCCGTCATCACCGGCGCCTTTCCTCCACCCCATCCTCCAATTTCAATTTTTATGCGAGACTTTCACATAGAGATAGAGAGTGTGTGTGTTCTGATTCTGAAAGTTGAGATTGCTTCAAATATTTCAGCAATTAATTATCCAAACACAAAGTTTTATAAATAATGGATATTGAATTGCTGCAATTTAATTCCATTGTATTTTACATTTTTTAAAGTTCTGAAATACTTTATCCAAACACAGGGTTATAGTTATTGGTCAAATCTTTCATCAAATGCAACGGCAAAACGTCAAGCGCTGTGAATACAAAACAAAAAAATTAGAACTCGAAATTTGACTACAAGAAATTGAGAATTCGTTAAGCATTTTTCTCAATTATCTTACGAGTATCAATTTTTTTTTTTCAAGGAATACTGATGAACTATATGAGGGTAAGAAATATATGAGGGTAAGAATATGATAGGACATGAAACTAATAAGGAAAATGAATATGATAGGACATGAAACTAATAAGGAAAATGAATATGATAGGACATGAAACTAATAAGGAAAAGAATTTAATTTCAATTCACTGTCAGTGTAAAAAAAATTTATACTATCATTCAATCATGTGTTGACACATTATTAAAATAGTTAGACTTTCTAGGTGGTTGTTGTAATAGTCAAACTCTTTTAATGATTTGGTAACATATGATTGAATGACAGTGTAAAATTTTTTTACACTGACGGTATATCAAAATTAAACTCTAAGGAAAATGTTTATTACACATTATTTTTTTACACTATTTTTATACTTGGATAACGACGAGTAAATTATTTAATTAATTAGTGTTGGTAACCAATCACTTACAAGCTGGTAATCTATTAACCAATATTATTAACCAAGTCCGTGAGTAATCGATCACCAAAACTTATTAACCAATTAATATACTATATTGACTAAAAATTTACACATTATTAACAAAATGTAAAAATAATGTAAAAAAATAATGTACAAATATAATTTCTCAACTAATAATCAGGCATCATATGCAATGTCTAATTAGGTACAAGATAGAATATTACAATATTTACGATAATATTTATATTAAGGAAGTAATCTTGTAATTTAACATCTATTCAAGTCTCAAGGTTTTGCGGGGTATGCAATCACGTAGATTCAATACTTGATACATGAATTTATAGTTATTGTGAATTTGTTTTATTTTGCTATTATTTTTCATGAGTTGTAAAATAGTTTGGAAATTATTTAAAAAATTGTAGCTCCTTATATTATTTAATTATTTTTAAAATTAATAGGTCCCTATATTATTTAAGATTTAAAGTATTAAAAATGTCAAAACGAGTTAAATCTTGGATTTTTAAACCTAGCCCAAGTTCTGTTCCAAAACCGAAAGCCTTGAGCCTTCGCGCACAGGCAGCGGCGCAGGAGCCAGCAGCACGAACGAGTGAAAGTGCGTTTAGAGTGTTTTTTGTTTTTTCTCTCTTTCTTTTTGTTGCATTGTCTATTTGCATATTTGCATCGCACAGCAAAAGATGCAGAGCCACTTTCTTTCTTTGTTGCCATCAATCATTAAGAGTGAGAGGGGGACACCTTTGGTGGTAATTTCTCTGTTTCTTTCTTCTCTGTTGTGTGGATCATTCTCAATGGAAAATAAAATGTTATGTTTGTTCTAGAATTGCTTGTTAGAATGCTCAATGCTGAACACGTTTTTCCTTCTTTTCTCTTTCTAGTCCGAACCTGTAATAACTATAGGAATGATCTTCATGATCCAAATTGATTGATAGATTTTGTTGGGTGTCACTTTTCCCAAAAAAAGTTTGCTTCTTTCCTTGTTATGGGTGACCCTTTTCAACTTTTTTTCATTCAATATTCACTTCTAGGGAGTCAATTTCATTGTGAAACTGGTTTAAATATTGTGGATTGCTTAGTCAAAATTGTAGCCTCAATTTGTTTTAAGAATCGAGCTATTTTGGATGTCATTATTCATAATCTATGCCAACTGTTTAATGTCTTTACTTTTATTGATTTAACTTGCCTGAATTTTGCAATTCGATTTTCTGAAATTTTTCTTCATGATGTTAGAATCAATGTGAGGTATGATTATTAGAAATCTTACGCTTTGGTCTGTGATATGTCAAACTCCTCCTGTTTCTACTTAGTCCTATCTCCTCAGAACATGACTGTGCACCCTTCGACCTATTTTCATGCTAGAATGCCTGCCTATTTTCTTGATGTCCATCATGGATATAATACGCGTGTTTCCTTTATCTTTCAAGAGGCAAACCCTAAAAGGTTCTTGCTATCTTTGCATTTATATGCAGAAAGGCAGATCGGTAATGATTAATGTGGATGGCCATCTTCCATAGTTTTTCTTTTTAAAAAAAAAAACTCAAGTGAATTGATTTGTATCTCATACGTGGTTTTTGGTATTTTGCTCCTGTTTAAACTGTACTCAATGCTCTTCTGATAATGGGAATGATTGTGTCTACTGAAATGCTGAAGTAATCGTTCTATATCAAATAGCCAGTTTGGTTTGGTTCAGCTTTGGCTTTCAAACAATTTTTCTTCCTGGTATATCTCTGTCTTTGACTATACAGCAGTAAGTTCAGCACTTTGTACATAAGGGAATACATTTTGTAATAATTCCTGATAAGGTTCACATAACATCCAAGCCACTTTTACAATATACTGCTCTAGGTATTCCAACATACTAATCTGAACATTCTTTGCTTGTGAGATTTCTACTAGCTCAGTGATGTAGTTGGTGATTATTGTGATAATGAATATCTTGGATAATTACCAATGATATCAAGTTTTTACTAATATGTATATGTTCATCTTACATAATCATCTTCTTTGTTTTATGTTTTGATCTTTTCATAATACATTACAAGTCAAATCTTTTAGTCATAACTTGCTATAATAACATTTGATAATCTCTGCTATCGCCTATGTTGTGGACTTACCTTTTCCCCCCTTTGTTTTGTAATTTCATCTTCTTTTATTCTTCAGAGCATGGAGGTGTCTTTCATCTAAATATGCACACTGGGAAGACAAAAGAGAGTGCAACTGAAATATGATATCTCCTACCACTGTGCATAAGCCAAAGATGTCATATATGTGGAGCAAGATTTATGTAGCAAAGGACAATTAGGTCTTGCCATATTATAGATTTGACCCCACGGGCGCATCTGAAATTGAATATCTTATTGCTATGGAACTTAGCTTGGCCAGTAATTCTTCTCCACCTCGTTCTAGATGGAGAAAAGTGGCATATGGCGGTATGCAACCTGGTTATGATGACAATCATACCGGTGAATCTTTCCTTGAAGGGATGGTCATGAATGCAAGTGTTGTAAAAAGGGACATGCTAAAGGTGATGCTAGACTCAGTTTCCATTTCTGAATATTTGTGCATTGTTGCTCTTGTTGTCTTGGTCTGGACCTACACACTAAGATCAACTCTTGATGAAAAATCTCTCCTGTTTATTGATGTAAGTCTTCTTGTTTCAGGTTTTTTAATTCTCCTTTTTACTCAAGAAATGCTTTCCATTAGCCTTCTCCTCCATTATTTCCTCAATATCTCCTTTTTTATAACTGGGTTATATGTTTTGGCTCCCATCTACCAAACTCTTACCAGATCCATTAGTTCGGATTCCATTTGGGCAGTAACTGTATCACTTATCATACTTCACCTATTCCTGCATGACTATTCAGAATCCACCGTAAAAGCCCCAGGGGTTCTGAAGAATCCAGCATTGACCAGTTGTATCTCTGTAAATGCTTCTGTAGTGGCCTCTGTTTTTATTGCTTCTCGCCTTCCATCAAGATTACACGTGTTTGCTATTATGTTATTCTCATTGCAAGTTTTCCTTTTTGCTCCACTGGTTACTTACTGTATTAAGAAATATTCCTTCCGCTTACACCTATGCTTTTCTATCAGTTTGATGGCCATGACATTAAGTTTTGTGTATATGCTGCATCGGTTACTTTTTGTGCTGCTGCTTAGTTTGTTGGTTTTTGTCAATGTGGTCTGCCCTTATTGGCTTATAAGGATTCAGGAATACAAGTTTGAGATCAATGGGCCTTGGGATGAGGCTAAGCTTTGTTTTGATATTACAGACTGAAATCAGAATGGACGTGTAAAGGTTGATGATAAATTGGAGTGCCTTATTGAGCTATGTTGAGGTGGGAGTATAATTTAGTGATTGCTTTCTTTTGTGGCTATGTATTACTACTTGGTCTAGTTTAAGTTATAAGTTGATGTGGAACATCCTTGCAGTTCATGTCGGTGGATGGTAAGAAAATGACATTTGCACTCATGCTTTACAATGATTACTAATGATGGTTTCAACTTGTTTTCGGGTACAATGGAAGTACATTTAGAAGTTATAGTTCACAATTTCATCCAGACAAATATTAAACACTTAGAGTGTCATTCACTTTTGACACAAAGGCAGGAAATGATGACTGCTACTTTCTGTGTAAATTGTGTATTACTTCATGAAACCTCAAGGGTGATGGAAGTATAACTTCAGGGTATAATTTTGGGACTTTTGTTGTTTCAGAAATTTTTAAGAGAGGGCAACTAAGTGTGTACTTTCTATATGAATTACAAGTTGATGTAAGTAGTTATTTCGTTATGGCTGTTCTGACTATATTTGATATTTCTGCCATAAACCAAAATACTGCTTAATCAACTATATATGGGGACATCTTAGAAATCTTTTGATCAAGAAGTAGAAAAAATAAACAAGCGGAGTCTGGGATTCTATGGCGAAGGGTGAAATAGCCGAAGTTTTGCATCTTGGTTAAAAGAAGTGACTCCTGAATGGCACAAAATTTTCTGTTCAATTGCGCCTTCATAATATTATCTCTGTAATTGAGATTTCTTTCTTTTTGATTCAAGGGAGTAAACATGAAACCAGGGCCGAATCTGACCTGGATTTGGATAATGCACTAATGTGGAAAGTGGTGAATAGCTATAGGCACACGGTGGGCATCTAAGATGAATAATTAGTAAGTTAATACAAAACAAGGATGCTATGTAACCGTAGAACATATTTGGACCAGCAAGTTGACTTATTTCCAGTTTATACCATTAGTAACTAACGAAATTCAAACCGACTAGTTTCTGTTATATTTTTAATTACAAGCCTTATTTCATAGTAATAATTCCTTCTCAAGCATGGAGCTTGTCCTTTTTGGGAAAGATCATATGTAGCCAGACCCTCTAAAAAGCATGGTGAAGTTATTAGAATTTATTCCTCCTGGAGATATCACGAATTAGAAGTCGACAAACTTCTTTTCTTTGAAGCTTTCCACAGTCTCCCAAAGGGTCACTTCCAAAGGAGTAAATTCAATTCCCAAGCTCTTTGCCTTTTCTTTGGAAACCTGATATATTGGCACATACGGCTCATCGTCCTCACACCTAATAGCATTGTTGAGAAAGTGAAAATCTTATTAGAAAAATCAAATGAAAGGAAAAAACCTAATTATTTAAAAGCTGAACACAATAAATAAATAAATAAATGACGAGATGTTTACAAAATGATGGGTCATGCAGGATTGATGTTACAAAACCTGTGATTCTTATGTTTGGAACTCAACATTTGTAGGACCTACATATTCAAAGTTGTTATATATGACCTTGTCTCAAGAAGACACATCATTCTGTGATACATCTTGAATAAAAAATTATATATAGATGGAGTAAGTCTTTAAAAATATATAGTAGAAACATTTGAAAAGTGGGGGTGCCAGTCATTTGGATCATCCAATATGATAGAAGGTATATAATCAAAAGCCGTTATCATTAAGTCTCAGGAACAGGTCATTAGGCAAATTAAAGCAATCTAAATAATCCCCACACCACCCATACAGCACACACATACACAGACACAAAAACAGCTATACTAGGTGAAACACAGCCTAATCCTTTTTCTCCTTCGTTTTCCACAGTACATCAAACCAAAGTCTCATTTGGTCCACAAGCCCTTGGTACAGTTAACATATTTGATAGAGCACATATCAGTTGGAGGAAAAACTGATAATGCATTTCAAGTTTATTTTCCCCTTTTTTGGGGGGAAGGGGCATGAAGATGCATTTCAAGTACATAAAGAACAGTCAAAATACAGGACATTGACATGAACTGTCCTGTGGTGGAAGGCTAAAAGGAAGGAATAAACTAGATACTAATTGAAGGCTTATATAGAACTATAACATCAAGTATTGAGAGTTGAGACTAAGTAGATATTCCACTGCAAGCTAAATGCATAACAGTTGAAACACAGCTTTGGGTCATGAGTAGTTCAAGTGAATGACGGATGCAAAATTTAATTTTCGAATGCCATTCAGACTATTAGAAGGGTGCCGCGTACAGAAGAGTTGAAAACACCAAGCTATGCTAGTGTTGCAGTATGCCTTATGTATATCAAAACTGAAAAATAGCATAGACAAGTTACTTCTTTACTAGTTCTCGCTTTACCATATCACAAGACTTGTGGTATGAAATAAAATAGAAACAATTAGCTTGCATGTGAAATCCTAGAATCATTAAACCATTCATAGGCCCATACTAAACAACTTAAACTTTAAGGAATTTCTTCTTTGCATCAGTCTCACATCCAAAATTTTTATAACCTGCAGAACTCTAGCATTTATTTCAATTTCCAAATTATACAAGATCGCTTTACAAAGATTCAGGGGCCATAGGAAAAAAAGATGTAGACTTAAGGTGTGTTTGATAAAATTGCAAAGTTCAGTACCAAAAATTCAGTACTGAAATTCTAGAGATGAAAAATTAAGTGCTGAATTTGTAGTGTTTGAATTATTTTAAGTGCTTGTATTGTATCAAAGGAAACTATTAGCATTTAATATATAATCAGTAAGGCTTATACTAAGAGTTTAATTTTAATTTACTGTAAGTGTAAAATTTTAAAAAGTTATCATTCAATCATGTGTTGTTATATCATTAAAAATGTTTGACTTTTTTAGTAGTTGTTATCATAACCAACACAATTTTAACAATGTAGTAGCACATGATTAGATCATAGTATTAAAAAAAAAATTTCTTTGATAGTAGATCAAAATTAAATCCTTATACTAAAGGAAACTATTTTCATCAAATTATTTAAATAAGGAAAGGGCTTTTTTAAATTCATTCATGAACCTCTCACGCACTGTAAGTTTTTAGCGCTTTTTTACTTATTTCATTTTTGGCATGCATTAAACAAACATCACTAAATCAATTTCAATGCTGAATATTTTCATTCAGCAGCAAATTGAGTTTTCAAACAAGCCAGCAAAGTATTAAAATATGGAGTTCAGTAAATGGGGATCTGAATTCATATATTTATATGCATTCTTGAAGTAATAGACATAATTAAACTTACTTCTCTGGAATTTGTAATGTTGGATACAAATCATGTAAAATCTTCACAAGGTCAGAGTAGTGTACCACTCTCTCAACCATACAATATCTTCCACTAGCTGAAGCAATCTCATATGCCTGAATATGGGCGTTTGCAACATCTTTCACATTGACCCACCCAAAACTTACATTTGGAAATGTTTGTGAACCTGCATCAAGCAAGTGAAAGAGTTCTTCTATTAAGCAACAGAACAATTCTTGTCTGGGGGAAAAACTGACGCACATAACAAATCCACTAATATTAATCGAAGTAACAACTACATAAATCAATAACCAACCAATGTGATATTAAAGAAAATCAATGACATATTAACACAAATAGGGAAAAAATTCTTCGACAGTTATATGGTTTCTCTTAAAAGACTGAAATCGGTGTTCTCAACAAGCACTTGAAGTGCTCATGTCTTGCATGTACAAAAAGCCAATCCAAAGATGTGGTGTCCTTCACATCTTTTATGGCATAGAATAGTGCTCTTAATTTCCTTGATTTCAGTAAATGGTTTCTTTTCAGGGGGTTTTCTTTTTTGGATACACAAAATGATTCGATAGTGCTTTAGAACTGATGTTGCCATTTTTCTATTTGCAAAATTGTATTTTGTCTGTCGAGTAGGCTTCCTTGTCCTCCTTTTGCGTATTCTTTTATTATTATCGATTAATGAATTATTCATCAGTCAAATAAATAAGAAAACTGCACAACATGTACGAAATGATCCTGATGGCTGATTTTGGTAGGATAATTTCGCACACGTTGGGAAGTTTCATGACCATCTTGCACGTTTTTAAAGTTTAAGGACTAAACTGTACATTGTGTAAAGTTGAAGGGCGTAAAATAGACTTTTTCATTCTTTAAATTTGACTTAATTAAAAAGGAAATTTAGTACCAATTTAGTCCATAAATGCACTTGATTGAGTCAAATTTGCAGGTTAATGTGATCAATTCACATAAATAAACCTTAAAAGACTAAATTGATATAAATGCAATCTTTCGAGGATCAAAACATTAATTTAACCTAATAATTAATTGAGGTAGCAAAAAAGAATAACACAAATACTCCTTTAGAAGGACTGAAATTTGCTTTGGAGTGTGGTGAATTTGGCTTAAGTATGATGCAAGTTTTGGTAACAAATCCTTACCTATGCATCTTCGATGAAATAGGACAGTTCTTGCTTCTTTGTGGGTGACAAACCATGGATGTTTCTAAGTGGATTTCTTTATCTGATTTGCGGAGGAACTTGTGAGCTCTTTTTAACTTATATATTTTTCTTCTTTCTTTGCATGTTTTGCTTAATGAGAATTCATCATCCTCTTGTCATATATCTCTTTTATCTTAAGGAATTATTAATCCATCAAAGCAAGTGAGAATAATATGAAAGGGCCTGTTCAGCAAGATAATTACCGAACAGGACCTAGTTGAGTTAACCCACTATCAATGTCGGTATTTGAATAACGAATCAAAACAAATTGACCATAGTTTTAACTGAATGACCAAATTGAATGTGGTTACCTATAAATATCATGTTGAGCATGTCAATGAGGACAAGAAATTAATCACGCTAGAAATAAAAAAGGGTAAATTGTAGATTATACCCTTCAACTTTGAGTGATGTGCAGAGTAGACCTTAGGGTTTCAAAAGATGCAAATGCCCTCCGAACTTCACACTTCGTGCTCAAAAACCCTTTCATCAATCAAATTATTAAAAAGCTAATGAAAATGTCATGTGACTTGCATGTAATGCTATTAAAATATGTTTTAACATCCAATAATGTTATAATTAAGTGAAAAATCATATTTGAGTGAAAAACTAATCAAGTTTTTATCTTAACTATGCTAGTGTTTCACCTAATTATGGTAATATTTGAAGTTAAAATGTTTTAATAACATCACCTGCAAGTTACCTAACATTTCAAATAGCATTTTAACAGTTTACTGGATGGAATAGGGTTTTGTGCTCAAAGTGTAAAGTTCACGGGGTTATTTGCACTTCTTCAAACCCTAAGGTCTAATCTGCACACGGCCCAAAGTTGAAGGGTGTAATCTACAATTTACCCAATAAAAAAAGGAACATATTCTCATCTAGCATAACAAGAAGTGTTATGACTAAAATGCACATGCCTTAAACATCAAGTTTAACTACAGATTGTGGTTATTATAACCCTCCTTTTCTTATCATATTTCCTTTTCCATTTCCACATTTTCTGTTTCCCTTTTCAATTCACTTGGGACAGAAAAAGCAGTTGAGTTGGAATACATCATGTAATCCAGATGCAGGCAAAGCAGATAATAGAATTTTTGTACAGCATTACTTCATGAGTAAATAAAAATTACCATTTATTAGGTTTAAAATTCGAGAAGCACTTTCGTTAACCTCTGGTTGTAAGAGAGGCCCCGCCACCAGTGATGGGCTAATGGCAACCATGTCAATGCTGTTTTCGTTTACAAATTTCCAAGCAGCATCCTCAGCCAAAGTCTTTGAAAGTGTATACCACAACTAAAAACTCAAATAGGACATGGCAAAAAAGTTAGAGAGCACAGTAACATCTATACAGGACAAATTATTACATTTGTGCACATTGGAACAAATACATTAGCATTATAGCTCAATAGCAATCGTCTAGAGAATACAAGATTGAAAGTAAACTGTTCTCAAATAATTAGCAAGAAGGTCGAAGCAGTTTAACAAGTTTAATAGACCATTTCTGCATCAGATTACAGGCACAAAATCTCAAAATTACAAAGAACTGACTTTAGCATATAATAGAATCAATATATAGTCTTCACACAGAATGAAGTTAAAAGGAAGTATTGACCTGATTACCACATTCTGAAGTGGACTCAAGTATAAGAGCACATCTAAGTCCCAAAGTGGTTGCAAGCATACAACAAGGTCCAACATATCAAAACTTGATTGGGTAAGCATTGATTACATGGTGATTACTAAAACAGGTAAATTTATTTTGCCATCTCATAAAGAAGGAAAATAGATTAAAACAGAAGTCATATTGATTCAGGTGATATCCCCATCTAGAGACTTGAGGAGTGGTTTGGATTTCCACGCATTGGGAATCCTCACCATAATGCATATTGACAATATTGCCCACCCTTCATTAGAGTTAACACTCATTTTACCCCAACCTCTCTCCTCTCTTTGTATTCCATTCATGATTCATGCACCCATGTCCACCATTCGTTTAGTTTATCCAGGTGGTGGTGGCAACAGTAGCAGAGGCATTGGTAGTGGTGGTGTTGGAAGTGAGTCAGAAACGGCAGCAGTGGTTGTGGTGATGGTGGTAGATGTCATGCCATTGGTAGATGTGGGCTGTAGCAGTGGCCAAGGCAGTTTCCACTGGGAGGAAAATTTATCACTTAACCCTCTGTTTCTCCCTTTTAATTCATTTTTGTCTCTTCTTGTTTCTCTGGGAGGAAATCTTATCACCTAACCTTGTACTGTTTTCCTCCTTTTCACAATAATAGTTTTTCTTCTATTAAAACAAAACTAATGGAAAGATATATATCCTTCGAGACTTGGTGAACTCCACTTGGCCCTTGGACTATTGAATTTTAAAAGGCAAGGAATTTCCTTTGCTCTTTTAAAACATGTTCCCATTCCAAACTGATCAATTAAGCATTACTCCTCATGAAATCCCTCTGTTTCTCCCTTCTGCCATTCTCTAACTTCAACTGTTGTCACTGCTGTCATGGCTATCAATCATTCATTTTCTTCTATTCAGTGTATGGCTTCCACAGTGTTAGCATTAGCTGCTCTTAATTTTACACCTGTTATACGATTAGCCTGCTAGCAACAATGGCAGCAGAAACAATTTTCAACAATTAGGTCTGTCAGTCTCTCTCTCTCAACAACAACAACAACAACAAAAGCCTTTTCCCACTAGGTGGGGTCGGCTACATGGATCAAACGACGCCATTGTGCTCTGTCATAGACCATACTTTCAGATAAACCATTGATTTCAAGATCTTTTTTAATGATATCTTTTAGTGTTGTCAGTGGTCTACCTCTACCTCTCTTTAAGGGACTATCCTCCAACTTATCAATTCTTCTCACCGGAGCTTCTATTAGTCTTCTCCTCACATGACCAAACCATCTTAGGCGAGACTCTGTTATCTTTTCATCAATGGGTGCTACTCCTACTTTCTTTCGAATGCACTCATTCCTAATTTTATCTCTTCTTGTATGTCCACTCATCCAAATAAGAACATTCTCATCTCTCGCAACCCTTAACTTATGCTCATGTTGACATTTTACCGTCCAACATTCGGTACCATAAAGCATTGCGGTCTTATAGTCGTTCTATAAAACTTTCCCTTTAGCTTGAGAGGTATCTTGCGGTCACAAATAACACCCGAAGCATTTCTCCATTTTGTCCACCCAGCTTGAATCCTATGAGTTACATCTCCTGTAATCTCTCCGTCATTTTGTATAATAGATCCAAGATACTTAAACCGTTCAACTTGTGGGATAATATGATCACTAATTTTCACTTCCAAGTCAGAGCTAGATCGCCTTTTGTTAAACTTACATTCCATATATTCTGTTTTACTCCTACTTAGTCTAAACCCATGTGATTCTAAAGCTTCTCTCCATAGCTCTATTTTATCATTTATTCCTTGTCTCGACTCTTCCACCAGGACTATGTCGTCTGCGAAAAGCATGCACTGAGGCACTGGATCTTGGATGTGTCCACTAAGTACGTCCAAAATCAAGTTGAAAAGATATGGACTCAAAGTTGACCCTTGGTGTAATCCTACGATGCTTAGGAAAATCTTCTGTGACCCCGCCATCCATTCGCACACAAGTCGTGACCCTATCATACATATCCTTGATAGCTCGAATATAAGCAACACGAACTCCTTTCTTCTCTAGTGCTTTCCAAAGAACTTCTCTTGGCACCCTATCATAAGCCTTTTCCAGATCAATAAACACCATGTGGAGGTCTTTTTGTTTCCTGCGGTACCTTTCCATCACCCCTCGCATAAGGTATATTGCCTCCATGGTTGACCTCCCTGACATAAAACCAAATTGATTCTCCGAAATTTGAGTCTCTTGTCTTAATCTCCGTTCGATTATTCTTTCCCATAGTTTCATAGTGTGGCTCATGAGCTTTATCCCTCTATAATTAGCACAATTTTGTATATCTCCTTTATTCTTGTAGATAGGGACCAAAGTGCTTCTTCTCCACGCATCTGGCATTCTTTTAGACCTCAAAATCTCATTAAACAGCTTAGTTAGCCAGGTTATGCCTTTCTCCCCTAAACACTTCCAAACTTCAATGGGAATATCATCTGGTCCAACTGCCCTCCCTTTGTCCATTCTCTTTAGTGCTTCCCTTACCTCAAATTCTCGAATCCTACGATAAAAGGTAAAATTTTGGTCTTCCTCACTAGTTTTTACAATCTCAGAGTTTCCACTTGTTCTATATTCTTCATTTGAAATGAGACTAAGATTAAGATAACAATCCAAGCCTATTTCTGGCAATGATTAAGCACACTCAGGTTACTTTTACCAGATTCTAATATTACTTTTACCAGATTCTGAGATATACTTCAAAATTATTGGAAAGCAACTGTTTTTACTCTGTTTCTTCTGGGAAAGTAATGTCTTTCTTTGTAGTTTAAAACACTTCCCATCATCTAACAGAGCAGAAGTATCCCCTGTCCTTGGACTCCACTTGTCTCACATTATTGATTAAGCAAACACACAATCATGCTGCTCACATTTTCCAAAGTAGTGGCAAGGCATATAAATGATGTTTAGGCAGAAAACATGTTATTCAATTCCCAACTCTGAACAAACTACACCAAAATCACATATTCAACCTGCATTAGCCTCAAAATTCATTTCTGAATAAGTTTTAGGAAAAATAGTGCATACCTTTGATTCCCTACAGAAATCTGGATCTGAAAACCATGTTTCATCAACTACTACTTCGGGAGTTTTAGGCCTTCCATTAAATGCAACAGCAGAAATAGAAGACGTTAAGACAACTCGTTTCACAGATGGCGATTTTACACATGATTTAAGAACATTAAGAGTTCCATTCACTGCTGGATCAATTAATTCAGCCTGAAATAAGGAAAACAACAGTTAAAAGTGAATAAAAAGGCAACTGATCTGTTTTGAAAAGACAACAAAATGATAATTTCTACTCTTGATTGACAGATTTTATTATAAAAAAAAAAAGTCAAAGAATCTCATGAAAGTGTACTTATGCTTCTCCTCAACCATCTGACCTGTTAACCATATATATCATCAATAACAGATAACCAAAGCATGGAACTCCATTTTTATAGTTTTTATAGTGTAGTTTCCATAAAGACAATAGCTAATGACAAACTCTCAAAAGAAAATAGCTAAATTTGAATTTTATCAGTGCATTCATATGTCCTTTTTATTTTTTATGCACTCTATTTTATGTGCTTTTGTTTAGGAGGATACCTTATCTTCTGCTATACTTGTATCCCTTGTGCACCCCTTTAATTCAATTTCTTTTATGGCCCAAGAAAAATAACTAAACTTATTTCTTTTATCAAAAGGAAATAATAAACACGTTTGACTATATCAACTAGGTCATGTTATATTCTGCCAAGGGCAAAAAACGGGGGGAGCTTTTGTGAAGTGTCAATATGACGGTATATATATAAAATATCAACTGTCTACTTATCATATGAAATAAAATTTTCAATTACTGGCCTTCCTATTACAAAGCAGTTGGATTTCTGCAGAGTAATAAACGTATTATCTTAACATTTGGAAATTCATGCAGAGGGCCTCATTGTGGTGATTCTGCCCTACCAATAACAGAGACATAAAAAGATAATGAAGAAACATAATCAAGAGTCTTCAAACTGATTATAGCATTAAAAATGGAATGCTTTGCTGCAGGCAGACCATATTCAATTAATTATCAACAAAAGTAGAATGGAATGAACCTGTGGGTCTTTGACCATGAAAACAACAGGTGATGCCGTATGGAAGACACCATCACAACCCTCAACAACAGAGTCAAAGGAACCTTCTTCCAGTAGATCTGCCTTAAACAGGTGCAACCTCTCCTTTGCACCATCAAGTTTAAGCAAGTGGGCTATCTTTTTGGGATTACCTGCGGGCAGGGGCGGACGAAAATAAAAATTTTGCAGGTTAAAACTATATTCCCTAAAAATGAGATGAAATTTTTAAGGTTTTAAATTTAATTTTTTTTAACCTAAGTCGACCCATGCCGGCAGGGAGTTACAAACCCAAATAAATCAATCATTCATAATGCCACTGAATCACCAATCACCATTTATTAATCATAGGGTATATAAAAATAATCTACACAATTATTTTGATTTTCCCTAGTTGATCACACATGTAAATGTAATCTCTTTCATACGCAAGTAAACAATTTATCTTGAAAACGACAAGGATTATGACCGGATTCTTATCAATAAAATCAATCACAACGTCCACAGTGAAAGACAGTATTAGAGGGAAATGCTGAATTAAAGAAAATAAAAAACCCAAATTAGTGAAACAATAACTTAATAATAAATTTTTTTTTTTAAAAAAAAGAAGAATGTTGGTGAAACCACGGAGGAAGAGACTAACTTGGGTCGCGAACAGTGGCCCTGACAGTGTAACCACGAAGAAGAAGGAACTTGACGATCCATGAAGCAATATAACCAGAAGCTCCGGTGACACACACCACCTTTCCTGCGCTGCTGCTCATCCTCTTTTTTCTTCTTCTCCTTCTTTAGCTTTTGCCTGCTTCAAGTTTTGGACTAACTCCTAAAATTAAGGATGATTTTTATACGAAAAATTAAGAAAGATATCAAAGTTAAGAGATGATTTTTCATCCTATTTCCAAAGGTATAGTATACCAAAGAATATCCGATAACAGCTCATATTTTTCATCGTAACATAACGCCGGTACCTTCAACCCTAACAAACGTAGGAAGTATCGCTTCACCGCTTCATTCAAGCATTCTTTTGCTTGCTGCACCGCTCCCAAAGATTTTCAATTTATCGTGACTTGCTGCATCTATCCCAAGGTTCACGCCCTCATTGAATGAACATGTGGATAAGAAAAATGCATGATCGATTAAGTATTTTTTGGCATTAAAAACCAAGCCTGTCGTAGACAATTAAGGATGATTTTTATATGAAAAATTAAGATATCAAAGTCAGGAGATTTTTATCCTATTTCCAAATGTAAACCGAAGAATATAAGTATATAATCGACAGGCGACAGTGGTGCTGCAAACGGCCAACTGATCTGATGTAGACCTTTGTTAAATGGGTCCTGCGGTGCATTAACTGTTCTTAAAAGGAGCCTTCTAGGCTTCTATTCTATAAACTATGATTTAATTCATTTAAAAAATTTATGTGGAATTAAGAAATGGGTAAGGATGTGTCAAAAAAAAAAAAAGAAATGGGTAAGGAATCCATTACTTAAAATAAGAGGAGGTTTGAGGGATTAAAAAAAAAAAAAGACAAAGTTTTATGTAGAGTGTGTCTATGTGTGTATGAACCATTTCATCCGAAGTCAAACTGTCTTATGAATTGTTTGATTACGAGTGTCTCATTCTCATGTCATATCTAAATGAAATCTCTGCCGTTTGATCAATCATTCACCTAATCCTAATCCATGTAAGCAAAGGCGGCTTTAGGGGGAATTCTTTTAAAAAATGTTTTTTTTAAAGAAAAATCTTTCAACTTATCATCAAACAAAAATATTAAATCCTATTAAGATAGCGTAGAAGATTTAGCCCACCAAAAAACATTTCTAGCCCGGTCCCGCACATAAGAATTAAAACATAAAAGAAAATTTAGAGTGGAATATCAATGTAGCTAAATATTTATACTTAAGAACTAAATAATTCAATTTAAAACTAGTTAATTGGCAAACATAAATTCAACAACTGAGTGGATATCCTATGAAAAAACAAAGGATTTTTTACGATTTAAATTTATTATATATTAATGTTTTATATATATTTATTAAATTTTACTATACAAAATAAATATATAAACGTCGGTTAATTCAGAATTGCAATTTAGGCCCAAAAGAAAATTAATACGCATTTTCGTAATTATAGGCTTTGTCTTATTGTCCTCGTGAGCACCGGTCAGCATTCTTGCCAATCTGTCAAACACTAACAATTTTGTAAATTTGATTTTGAATAAATTTAATTTTAAAAATTTGATTTTAATTATAAATAAATGTAAGTGAAGTGATTTATATTTAAAAAATTTTATTTGAAAATTAATTTTGTTAAATAAATTTTATTTGAATAATAGTGATAAAAATTACTTTAAAATGTGTAATTATCAAAAAGGATATGAATTATTTTAAGATTGATGGTTAATAAATAGATATTAAAAATATTGATTATAAATAAATTGATTGCAAAAGAAATTTGTTAAAAAGTTAAGTTTGTTTGTAATATTGTAAAATAAAATTACTTTGAATATAATTATAATAATATTTTAAAATATCATTAGGTTAAAGTTAATTAAATATTATTAAAATATTGATATAATATCAAAATATAAGGGTATTTTTGTCAATAAACACAAACGAGTTTTATTTCATCATAAAAGCAACAAAATATTACTTCTGCATAAACCACATCTGAGATGAAAATCCCATTCACTTTTTTATACTAAAATTTCTCTCAAATATGATAAAAAAAAATCTTAAAAGCTCGTTTACATCTTATAAACATGAGTTGTTTGCCCATCCAAACACACCCTAAAATGCTATTTACAATTATACAGAATTGCGTTAGATAATATTATATAATCTTCAATTTTCTAGTGTTCTAGAACTAATAATTTGATGTATTTTAAATTGATGAATTAGCTGTGATAGTTAGTTATATGTTCCAGTGACTTTATTACGTAGTTATATGGTGTAAAACTTTTTGAGTTTAATATAAATAGAAGTCTTTATTTTTTTTTCTTTAGTTGTTAACTATAAGTATTCCCATATTATTTAAGTGTGAAACTAATTCTTTTCAGATAAAAAAACATTATAATAAAGCACTTTTAACAATGATAACTTTCAAAATTTAAACTTTTGACATCCTCCTAAGAGTTGAAGTGGCTAACGACTTGTTGGTATAGAAGTCTTTGTCTGGGCATTGTAAGTGGAGGGAATAAATATGTGCAAAACTCAAAACAGGATAGGAGATTGTTGAAAATTTGCCTCAATTTCATTCATTTGGCGGCTTGAACTATAAAAGGTTCAAGATGAAAGTGGTGGAAGCTTGAAGTGGAAACAAGATTGCAAGAGGGAGAAGTGGCTGGATAGGCATGTCAATCCATACCTGTGTGCGGGGATCCCCGCAGATATTGCCCCATTCGGGGCCCTACGGGTGGGGAATTTTTTCCCGCGGAGACGGAGACGGGGACGGGGAACAAAATTTTCCTGAAGATAATTCGGGGACGGGGACGGGGACTATACACCCCGCCCCACGGGGTCCCCGCCCTGAATAAATTTTCCCTCTATTGCAAATTTTAATGAACACGTGGCATCTCCTCATTGAAACTTTACTCCTGCATACACGTATCATTTCTCTTCCAACATACATGTGCTATCTCCACTATCTTTCAAAATTCTCTTTATTCTCTTCTTTGGGACGGGAGCCCATCTCTTTATTTTTTCTCTTTCCAAGTTTCCAACCACTTTCCTTCCTCTTCTCCCCACACTGTTCCTCTCATCTCTCCCTTTTCCACTATCCTTCCCGTACAAGTACAACTTCTCTCTCTCTCTCTCAGCAGCACCCGTTGACGCATCACCGGAGGAGAAAGGGAACCAGAACCGGCGTTCGGTTTGGCCACTCGGGTCCCTTTCCTTCGACGAGTCATCCTCAAGCTCCACCGCCACCTCTTCCTCCTCCTCATCCTCTTCCACTCCCTCGGCCCCTTGCTGATTGGAACAACCGCAACCTAAAACTTCAGGGGATTGCAGGGATCCACGGGATGGCGGGGATCCGCGAGGACGGGGACGGGGGACGAAAGTTCCCCATGACGGGGATCGGGGACGGAAACGGGGAAAAATGTGGGAGGCGGGGATGGGGAGCGGGGGAGTACTCCCCGCCCCCGCCCCGCCATCCCTATGGCTGGAGCTTCATCACAAAAACTATATTTCTGTGAAGAGTACTTGAAGAGTAATGTGGTAATTGAGTGGCAATATCTTTAGGCACACGTGGGCATCTAAGTTGAATAAGTTGGATCAGACTATTTTCTTAGTGTAGTAACTAGTAAGTCAACAAGAAGGATATATTTGGACCAACAAGCTTGAGACTTATTTCCAATTTACCATTTGTTGTTACCATCACGAATACAAACCAAATTCAAACCGATTAGGTTTTTTTCTTATTATTATTATTATTACAAGCCTTATTTCACAGTAATAATTCCTTCTCCAGCATGGAGTTTCTAAAACTAAAGTCACCAACTAAACGTGGTTGAGGTTATCAACATTTGCTCCTGATCAAGGAGATATCACGAACTAAAAGTTGGCAAACTTCTTTTTTTTCAAGCTTTCCACAGTCTCCCTGAGGCTCACTTCCAAAGGAATAAATTCAATTCCCAAGCTCTTTGCCTTTAAACCTGAAATGTTGGTACATAAGGCTTCTCGTCTGCACACCTGATAACATTGTTGAGAAAGTGAAAATGTTATTAGGAAAATAAAAAGAAAAAGAAAAACTTAATTATTTAAATGTTATTGAAACACTTGGCCTAATCCTTTTCCCCTTTGTTTTCTACAGTACATCAAACCAAAGTCTCATTTGGTTCACAAGCCCTGGTACGGTTAATAGATTTGATAGAGCACATATCTGTTGGAGGAAAAATGGTGGGGGAGGATGAAGATGCATTACAAGTATATAAAAAATGATCAAAATACAGGACACTGGCATGAACTGTCCGGTGGTGGAAGGCTAAAAGGAAGGAATGAACTAGATCTAAATGAAGGCTAAACTACATGCTTAATTCGATAGCCATCATCTAAGATGACAATATACTGCAAGAAGCAATTATTAAAGCAGAAAAAAAAGAGAGATAATTAGTGCTTCAAAATAAAGAGGCACAAAATAATGAAATATCTTTTGGCTAGCTCCAAATTATGCAAGGTCGTTTTACAAAGAATCAGGGGCGATAGAAAACTCTTTTTTGGCCAATGGGCCAACTACATAACTATCGAAGAAGTAGAGTTAGTTTAGCCAAATTAAGAAAAGATATACAAGTTAGACAAAGGAAAAAAATATATAGAGACTTTGTGTTTGATAAAATTGAAAAATTCAATCTTAAACTCTACTTACATGAAACTCAATTTCTTAACTGACTCAACACTTTCGTGATTAGTGTTCGAATTATTTTAAGTGCTTATATTGTATCAAAGAAAACTACTAGCATTTAATATAATTAATAAGGCTTATACTAAAGGAAACTATTTTCATTAAATGATTTGAATAAGGAAAGGGTTGCTTTTTAATTCATTAATTGACAATTTGACATCTCATCTGCTGAATATTTTTAGCACTTTTTCATTTTATTTCACTTTTGGCATGCATTAAACAAATTAACATCACTAAATCAAACAAGCCAGTAAAGTATTAAAAAAGGGGTTCAGTAAATGGGGATCTAAATTCATATATTTATATGCATTCTTTTGGAGTTACAGAAATAAAGACAAACTTATCTGGAATTTGAAAAGTAGGGTACAGATCACGTTAAAATCTTCGCAAGTTCACAGTAGTGTGCCATTCTCTCAACCAAACAATATCTTCCACTAGCTGAAACAACTCATATGCCTGAATATGGGCGTTTGCATCATCTTTCACATTGATCCATCCATAATCATTTGGAAAAGTTTGTGCACCTGAATCAAGCAAGTGAAAGTGTTATTCTACTAAGCTTTCTTGTCTGGGGGCAAAACTGGAATATACTTGACGCACGTAGCAGTATATTCAATTGTTGTTGTTCACCAAATCTTTGGGGAGTGCTCCGGTTTTGTCTGTCTGTAATATGCTGTGAATATATGATACATATATTACAGCATGAGAGGAGGAGGTTGCATAGTATAGAACAGTGTATTAGGGAGTCCGTTTAGAATGGTTATTATTGGTTTGAGGTGTATTTTATGTTTAAATCACCATGACTACTATTCTCCCCTGCACGCACGCACACACCCCCTCTCTCTCTTTCCGATTCTTATGCTGCAAGTTAACAAACAAAATCTTAAAAGGGTTCGTTCATATTTGACTCTCTTATGAACAGTACTAAAACTAAACACTCACAAACCCAGAGGGCATGACCCTGTGATGTGAGTCTCCAAACTATATCAGTAAAAGGTATCAGAAGATTCAACGGTCATTAACCACCTTACTTCTTATCTGGTATCATAACAAAACTGCAATAAAATTGAACATATTTGGTAATACGTATTGTGTCTTGTCCATGTCAACTGTCAAGTGACTCAAGTCAATGAGGACAAAATATTAATCAAGCTAGAAATAAAAGAGGAACGTATTCTCATCTAGCATAACAGTTAGTGTTATGATCAAAGTGCACATTCCTTTTCCATTTCATATTTTCTGTTTCCCTTTTCAATTCACTTGAGACAGAAAAAGCAGTTGAATAGAAAGACGTCATGTAACCCAAATGCAGACAAAGCAGCTAATAGAATTTTTGTACAGCATAACATCATGAGTAAACCAAAATTACCATTTATTAGGTTTAAAATTGAAGCAGCACTTGTGTTAAGCTCTGCTTGCAAGAGCTGCCCTACCACCAGTGCTGGGTTCATAGAAACCATGTCAATGCTGTTTTCGTTTACAAATTTCCAGGCAGCATCCTCAGCCGAAGTCTTTGAAAGTATATACCATATCTGAAAACACAAACAGGAAATGGCAAGAAAGCTAAAGAGCATGAGCATGGTAACATACTTTACATATCCCATTCCCTCCCCCAGATTTCCCAATTCCCAGTACTGGAGTACTCTCCCACTCCTGGGCTTCTACATGTCCCGGGGATCCTCCTTTCCTCTGTCAACCTCTTTGGCTCACCTTGGTCAGTTCAGTTGGTCTAGAAATACCCAAGTTTGTTAGGACTAGTTAAGAGAATATTCCTAGGAATCAAATATTCCCACAAAACATGGCTTTTCTATCCACATCTAGAGGGATGGGGGTACATTGGATTCCATCCCATTCTGGTGATGATGGTGGCGGCAGTGGTTGTGGTGATGGATGCCATGGCACTATGGCAGTGGTTGTAGTGTTAAACTGTTAATATTATCTAGCTATTTTGGTAAAAACATTTTCAGGTTTTTTTTAATAAAAAGAAAAGGGAACATCCCCAACATTGTGTTTGGTTACTCTGTTTCTTCTAGGAAAGTGCTGTCTTTTTTTATAGTTTGAACACTTCCATGATCTAACAAATTAACAAAGCACAAGTATCCCCTGCCCTTAGAGTCCACTTGTCTCACATTCATGTTTAAGCAAACACACAATCATGCTGCTCACATTAGTCAATGTAGTGGCAAGGCGCATAAATGATTTTGAGATAGAGAGCATGTTATGCAATTCCCAACTCTGAACAAACTACACCAAAAGCACATATTCGACCTGAATTAACTTCAAATTTCATTTCTGAAGAAGTTTTAGGGAAAAAAATGGCACATACCTTTGATTCCCTACAGAAATCTGGATTTGAAAACCATGTCTCATCAACTACTACGTCGGGACTTTTAGGCCTTTCATTATATGCAACTGCTGCAACAGAAGACGTCAAGACAACTCGTTTCACATATGGCGATTTTACACATTATTTAAGAACGTTAAGAGTTCCCTTCACTGCTGGATCAATTAATTCAGCCTGAAATAAAGCAAACAACAGTTAAATTAATAAACAGGGATCTATTTTGAAAAGACAGCAAAATGGTTATTTATACTCTTGAAGTCTTGACTGACAGATTTTATAAACATGTCAAAGCATCAAATAGAAGTGCACTTGGGCTTCTCTTTAATTATCTGACCTGTTAACCATGTATATCATCAATAACAGGCACCCAAGGCATGTAACTCCACCTTTATAGTGTAGTTTCCATAAAGCTCCTAAAATTTGCCAGATAGCAAATTACAAACTCAAGAAATTAGCTAAACTTGAATTTTAAATTCTAAATGCAAACATTGACAAAGTGAATGTTTAACAATAGTCCTGCTTAATATAGTATCATTAGCAACAAATGCATTTTCTTGCTGGCATAGTGTGTGTTCACTGAGATATATTGCAATTAGTCCACGGCAGTATGCTTGTTCCCTAAAATAATACTAGTTGCAACTTTAAAAGTTCACCTAATAGTGTAGGCGAACATGCGATTTGTGATTAGTCTTACTGTTAAATGTTTAAAGCATGTTTGGTTTAGCTTAATTATTTAAAAAAATAGATTTTCTTAATCATAAAAATTGTTTTCTCTTTTTAGCAATATGTTTAGACTGTTAGATTAAAAGTTATTGATTAATTTTTATACTAAAAACAACTTTTTCTTAAAAGCTAGAATTTGAACATTTTACTTATAATTTATTATGATTATTTCACTGCTATGAGAATTAAATATTATTTTTCCTTTAACTAAATAATTTTTTTAAATATTTTATATTTCTTTTAGTAATTGAATATATAAAAACGATTCTTTGAATATATAAAAATAATTCTTTTTATATAATTCAAATAAAATTTTTTGTCTTAAAATCGATTATGAATTATCATAACAAAACATAAATTAATTTTCTTAAAAATTGATTTTACATATAATCAATTTTTAAAATAATTTTTTTCACAGCTAATCCAAATACGCACCAAATCATTATTTTGTTTTCTTAATTTCAAGCGCAAATATTTTTTTTTTTGTGAATAATTTGGTCTCAATGTAATCTGGCTTTGACCAGATGAAGAAAATAAATGAGAGAATAACTATAAAGGTCACCTCACCTTTCAAAATAACCGATTGGTTCGTTTTGAAAATTAACTAATTCAACTACATTAACTAATAATTTATATACAGTTAACTACGATTAATCACATATCAAGTATCAAAATGAAGATAAATTATAAATTAATATTATATAAATTATTAGATAATGTAATTAAATACTTAATTAATTTTTAAAACGAACCAGCCGGCCATTATAAAAAGCAAGGTGACCTTTATGTTCATTCTCCCAAAATAGATTACCTGAAGTATGCATAAATTGAATTGTACACCACCCGAATGCAATACTTCACCAAAAAAAAAAAAAAAAACTAATCTCAAATACATATAAGTGTGGCATAAATGATAAAACTAAGGAGGCCGAGAAAAAAATATGACGATAGAGAAGTTATTGAGAAATATAATAAAATTGTAGAGAGAAAATTTGTTATTATTCTTAAATAATTATTTTTTTTTAAAAAATTACACGACATTTACTTGTCAATCAGATCATTCGTTCTAGTTTCTTTATTTTTGGTCAAAAGCATTCGCTCTGGTTTAAATGTTCAGATTTCCTTGGAATTTAAAGTAAGCGAAACTCATCCCAATTGGGTATGAAAAAAATAAAAAAAGGCAGCCTCCAAATCTCTGTGACACTGCATAACAATGGAGTTGTAGAACTGTTTAGGATTCTGTCAATACATACGAGCGGCATGTGTGATTAGCTTCTTGAGAATTAGGCTAAATTGGCTAATGCAGTCACTACAAGAACCCAACCAAAAGAGCCCTTCGATGCTGGTTAGCAAAGACAATGATGAAAGATTTTAGTTGGTGAAACTCAAGACATGATAGAAGATTGTTGAAAATGTGCTCAATTTCACCCATTTGGCTGGCTTGGCTTGAACACTAGAAAGCTTAAGATGAAGTGATCAAAATTTGAAGTGAAAACCAAATTCAAACGGACTAGTTTTGATTTAATACAAGCCTTATTTCAAAATAATAATACCTTCTCAAGCATGGAGTGCTCTTGAGATATCAACATTTATTCCTCAACAAGGACATATCACGAATTAAAAGTTGGCAAACTTCTTTTCTTTCAGGCTTTCCACAGTCTCCCTGAGACTTACCTCCAAAGGAATAAATTCAATTCCCAAGCTCTTCGCCTTTTCTTTGGAAACCTGATATGTTGGCACATAAGGCTTATCGTCTGCACACCTGATAACATTGTTGAGAAAGTGAAATGTTATTAGGAAAATCAAAATCAAAAGAAAAACTTAATTATTTAAATATACAAAAATGCTGAACACACAAACATTGACAGAGTTTTGTTTACAAAATGATGTGTCATGTAGGATTAATGTTACATTAACCAATATCCTATGATTCTTATATATGGAACTCAACATGCGTAGGACATATTTATGTTAGCCCAAGTGGCCTCTAATAAGGGTTTGAATCCTAGAGGGGGGGTGAATAGGATTCTAAAATTTTCACAAACTTTTCTAAAACAGATTTTCTTTGTAAAGATATATTGTATTATCAAACGAAATAATGAATCTTTAATCACTATCAATTCAATTAATTTCAAGATAACCCTAATAAGCAATACAAGACTGAAATTAAAGAGTGTAGGGTTAGAGAAAATTTCAAACCGAGATTTATCCTGGTTCGATCACCACCACTGTGATCTACATCCAGTCCTCACACCAATCGGTATGAGATTTTCTTTCACTATGTAGGATCTTGATTACAACGTTCAAGAAATTTTTACACCGGAGATACCTCACTCCGCAACCTTTACAAATCGTGATTCCTCACCTGAATCAACCCAGAAGAAGATTCCCCACTTCTTCTAAACCAACGCACAGCAGAAACGAATAATAGCAAGATATTGAATCACTCTTGAAAGTGAAGATTACACAAATTGAAGCTCTATGATCACCAGAAAGATTGAGAGAAAGAGACAATGGTTTCACTTTGAGATACTTTCTTTTTCGTATGTATGAGTGTGTAAGATTGAATGTACTTTAACTATATGAGATAAGTTCAGTTAAAAGCTGATTTCAGTTGTGTGAATCGATTCACACTTACTCGTGAATGGATTCACAGCCATTCAAATCAATATATGCACTCTGTGAATGGATTCACAAATTCTTGTGAATAGATTCACAAATCTCTATGAATAGATTCACAGCTATTCATGAATCGATTCACAGACCATTAGAATGCTTGAATCGATTCACACACCTTTGTGAATTGATCAATGAATCGATTCACACTTATTGTGAATGGATTCACAGAATGTGAACTTGAGTGAATCGATTCACACTTTCTGTGAATGGATTCACAGAAGCTAAAATTGATTCTAAATCATTGAAAATTGATGAATGCATGAATGCAATTCTATTATATCATCCTAAGTTCATTTTAGATTCATTTTAAGTGTCTCTTTCAATCATCTTGTGTGATCTTACAAGGGATCTAAAATAAGTATAAACCTTAAGAACTACCCTTTGTAAAAACTAAGAAAATCTAAATCTAAGTCTTCCAAGCTTGAATTTTACTTAACTTGGCACACTTTGTCATCTTCAAAACTTTGTGCTTCATGTTCAATTCTAACTAGGAGTATGCGTTCATTCACATTCTCCCCCTTTTTGATGATGACAAACTCATGAAGACTTGACTTGAATTATTTCTTTATTAGCTCCCCTGAATTTGGAGTCCTAATTTTAGTTTGAAACTAACCTGATACATTGTTAGGAACACCTTTTCTCCCCTTTTGGCATTATCAAAAATATATATATATGGAACATAATATGCGTTCATTCTAATGAGAATATAATCCAATGAAGTTCATAACATATAAAATGTAATAATAACGAGAAAGTCAAAACAGATAGTAAACAAATTACAATCCAAATGCAAATACATGGCAAATAACAAAGAAATTAACTAAGAAACCGAAAGTAAAGTCGGTGGGTGATCATCGATGGTGGCTCAAAATGACTCTCAATGGCACGAAGACGCCGTATCCACCTCGGATCGAAACTCATCAAATCGGCATCCATGTCTTTGAATCAATTCGATCTTGAGGTTGGTCATGGCCGATGTGAACCACTCTGGTGTCAGAAAGCGCAGGGCCGATGGACCACAGGATGACCAACATCGGCTTCCATGCCGCCGCTACCCATCGGATCATCATGGTATTGAGGAGGTGCACTCTCAGCAGTTGGTGTTTTCTTATGAACCCAAATGCCATTTTCCTTGACAATGTCCATCCGAGCGATGGTGAGCTGACTAAAGGAATGGGAGGCAGTGATCGGAAGGGTAGAGTCACAAGGAGTGTGAGCTCTGAAGTGCTTAATGAAGCAAGTAATGAGACAGGCATAAGGAAGAGCAGAGGCATTCAGACCGATACTTACGCATCCTTTCAATGAAGAAGCTGGGGCCGATTAATGCTTCCTATTATCCAAGGCCCACAGAAGAAGGATGTCTTCATCACCAAGACGGGCAAAATTGGTCGAACGGGCATCTATAATGCGAGCAAGGGCATAGTGAAGCAAGCGATATTCAACTTGGAACTTGCCTGCAGTTAACTTAGATGCTACTGGAATATGGGAGGGATCTCTTAGCATCCCCATTAAGGCAGAGGTCTTATCAAAATCTACAAATTCACGAGAATTTGAAGATAGAGAAGTTCCCTCATGTTTCCTTTCAATGACGATTCCCATACATCAGAAGTAATGACCATCCTTTTCTTTCCCACAGTGGACACCAAAACACCATCATCAATGGTCATATTACTATAAAAAGCTTGAACCAAGGTGTCATAATATCGACATTTTAGGGAAACAAACTGCTCTAAGCCTTGATAAACTATTAACTCTTGAAACTTAAACCCCAAATTTCTCATTTCATCACAATCCATGTAATGAGGGGCAATCAGGGGCCTCCTCATGAATCGGTTTGAGAACCTGTTCATTTCTTCAAAGATGGCAAAAAGTCGGGATAAATCAATTCTACTAGCAGGATCAATAGTTTGGGTGGAGGGGGTATCCCTTTTCTTTCTAACCCAAGGTTGTGCATTTGCAGTGTGTTTGACTCTAGGCTTTTTCCGAGATGAACCTTCCATAATTTTCACTACAGAACCACTAACAATAATCAATTCCTAAACAATCTAGTGATAACCTCAACTACCAGATGAAAAACAACTAAAGAGGGAGGAGTAGGAAGGAGAAATACCTTGAAGGATAGGGATTTTGTGGAACAATCGATGCAAAGATGTGGAATCCTTCCTTTGGAGGCTTGAGGATGAGCAAGATTATGATTGGAGAACAAGAGAATGATGAAAGGCGAAGGGGTGTAATGGTTAGAGTGGAGGAGGAAGGAGGGGAAAGGTGTGGGAATTAGGGATTTGAGTGAATGGAGGAAGTTTAAAACGTGAATATCCGTGTGTGAATCGATTCATACTTATGTGTGAATCGATTCACAGAGTCAGAAATGGATGAATGACGTGCTGTGAATCGATTCAATATTACTTGTGAATCGATTCACAGAGTTATGAAATGCTAAGTACGTGAACTAGATGATGTGAATCGATTCAATCTTGCTTGTGAATCGATTCACAGAAGCCTGAATTTAAGAGCAAGTGAATCAAGTGCTGTGAATCGAGTCATAAAATGAATTGAATCGATTCACAGAGATGTGTAATGTGTGAAATGTGTATTAGTTGCTGTGAATTGATTCAAAACTGGTTATGAATCGATTCACAGAGACATTGAAATGTGTACTAATTGTTTTAGGGAGTGTGAATGGATTCAAAACTTTATGAATCTATTCACAAAGGGCATAAGATCCAATGAAAAACCAAGAAATGCTTATGTATCGCTTAAAGGCTTACTAAGTATGCTTTAAAGAAGATTATCTAAGTACGGATATCCTATTCTAAGAATTGGATCATATTAGAACACACATGTTACACACAATTCCAATTAATTAAGGAACAAATGAAATCAAATCAAGAAAGTCATATAGCGAGGTTGATCAAATACAAGTTTTGAAAGAATATAGGCCATACCTTGAGTAATTTGGGTGTAATACTTGGTTGCCAGCATAATTTGGTTAGGTAATGCAGATATAAACAAGTATACACACATCTATGCTATATAGGATGCATCTAGTATGCCTAATTCACTCCGAATGTAGAAAAAGCTTTCTTTAGGTAATGGTTTTGTAAAAATGTCGCCTAATTGTTTGGATGATTCTATAAATTCAAATACACAATCTCCTTTTTCAACATGGTCTCTTAAGAAATGATGTCTAATATCAATATGCTTAGTTCTAGAGTGTTGTATGGGATTTTTGGTTAAGTTTATGGCAATCGGTATTGTCACACCTTATGGGAATTTTATTTAGTTGTAAGCCATAGTCAAGTAGTTGTTGTTTCATCCACAAAATTTGTGCACAACAACTCCTGCAGCCTATGTACTCGGCCTCACCGTGGACAAAGCTACACCGACTTGCTTCTTACTATTCCATGAAATTAAGGAGTTCCCAAACATGTGGCAAGTACCACTAGTGCTTTTTCGGTCCAACTTGCATCCAAAGAAAGCCTCAATCCGAGTATCCAACTAGACCAGAAATTCCACCCTTAGGATACCATAGACCCATATTAGTTGTACCTATTAGGTATCTTAGAATTCGTTTACAAAGGTGAGGTGTGATTCTTTAGGATTACTTTGAAATCTAGCACACATGCACACACTAAACATTATGTCTGGCCTACTAGCTGTCAAATATAACAGAGAACCTATAATACCTCTATATTTTGAAGGATCAATAGGCTTACCACCTTCGTCTTTGTCTAAGTAACAGCCGGTACCCATTGGTGTGCTGATTTCTTTGGCATTTTCCATTCCAAATTTCTTGATAAGCTCCTTGCAATATTTGACTTGATTTATGAAGATGCCATTCCGTGTTTGCTTTATTTGTAGTCCAAGAAAGTAATTCAACTCTCCCATCAAGGACATTTCAAACTCACTCTGCATTAACTTTGAGAATTCTCTACACAAAAACTCGTTAGTTGAACCAAAGATTATATCATCCACATATATTTGAACAAGTAGAATATCCTTTCCTTTATTTTTGATAAAGAGTGTAGTATCAACCATTCCCCTTTTGTATCCTTTTTCCAAAAGGAATTTACTCAACCTATCATACCAAGCTCTTGGAGCTTGCTTAAGCCCATAAAGAGCCTTTTTCAATTTAAAAACATGGTTGGGAAATTCAAAATTTTCAAAACCGGGGGGTTGACCTACATATACCTCTTCTTGTATGAAACCATTAAGAAAGGCACTTTTAACATCCATTTGGTATAGTTTAAAATCCATAATGCAAGCAAATGCAAGAAGTAATCTAATGGCTTCTAACCTAGCTACGGGAGCATATGTCTCATCATAATCAATTCCCTCTTCTTGATTATAACCTTTTGCTACCAATCTAGCTTTATTTCTAGTTATTATACCGGTTTCATCAAGTTTATTCCTAAAAACCCACTTAGTACCAATTACTTGATGATCTTTTGGTCTTGGCACTAGCTTCCATACTTCATTCCTTTCAAATTGATTTAGTTCATCATGCATGGCCATCAACCAATTTTCATCAAGAATTGCCTCACTAATGGTTTTAGGTTCGATTTGAGAGACAAAAGCTAAATAATTGCATATATTTCTAAGATTTGATCTAGTAGTTACCCCTTTTGATATGTCTCCTATCACTTGATCGATAGGATGATCCTTTAAAGTTCTCCACTCTTGGGGCAAGTCTAGATGTTGAGATTTTTCCTCATTTGGAGGAGTTCCATCTTCATTTTCTTCAACTTTCTTTTCAATGTTGGTTTCCTCACTTGGCTTTGGACACAAATCTGCAACATTTTCAATAACAACATCCTTTCCCACCAATTGGGGATTAGATTCATCAAATGCAATATGAATTGACTCTTCAATAGTCATAGTCCTCTTATTATAAACTCTAAAGGCTTTGCTAGAGAGAGCATAACCTACAAAAATGCCTTCATCTGCCTTAGCATCAAATTTGCCTAAATTTTCTTTACCGTTGTTTAAAATGAAACATTTACATCCGAAGACTCGAAAATGGGAAATATTAGGTTTTCTACCCTTGTACAATTCATAGGGGGTCTTTTTCAAAATTGGTCTTATCAAAACCCTATTTAGAACATAACAAGCGGTATTCACCGCATCCGCCCAAAAATACTTAGGTAAATTAGTTTCATTAATCATAGTTCTAGCTAGTTCCTCTAAGGAACGATTCTTTCTTTCCACAACTCCATTTTGTTGAGGAGTTCTAGGAGCAGAAAAATTATGATTAATTCCATTTTCTTCACAATAGCTTTCAAAGAGATGATTTTCAAACTCACCTCCATGATCGCTTCTAATAGATGCAATCTTTAAATCTTTTTCATTTTGAATACGTTTAGCAAGTTTGATAAAGACATGAAATGCTTTGTTTTTATGAGGTATGAACATGGTCCAAGTGAATCTAGAAAAGTCATCTACTATTACTAGGGCATAGTAATTGCCACCAAGACTCATGGTTCTAGAGGGACCAAACAAATCCATGTGCAATAGTTGCAAAGGCCTATTTGTTGAAATTATGTTCTTTGCTTTAAAAGAGGCCTTGATTTGCTTTCCCTTTTGACAAGCATCACACAACTTGTCCTTTTGAAATTTTATCTTTGGTAGACCAATTACTAGCTCCTTAGAGATGAGCTTATTTAGATGCTCCATATGAATATGAGCTATTCTCCTATGCCATAACCATGCATCCTCATCTTTTGTCAACAAACATTGAGTGTTATTAGAAGGTATATTTTCTAGGCTAATCATGTAAATGTTGCCTACTCTATGACCGATAAACTTAATTTGCTTATCACATACATTTTCAATTATGCAACAATTTGAATTAAAAATGATTCTATAGGCTTTGTCACATAGTTGGCTAATGCTAAGCAAATTGTGTCTTAAGCCTTCTACATATAAAACATTTTCAATGATAGTAGAAGAAGGATTACCAACATTACCAATTCCAAGAATCTTCCCTTTGTTGTTGTCTCCATAGGTGACATGACCTCCAATTCTAGGGGTTAGACTTATGAACTTTGTCTTGTCACCAGTCATATGCTTGGAGCATCCACTATCAAGGTACCAATCTTTTCTAGTGGGCTTCAAGCATTCCTACAACACAATCAATGATGAGATTTAGGTACCCAAACTTGTTTGGGTCCTTTAAGGTTAGTCTCGGGCATCAATCCCTTTGGAATCCATATTTTCTTACCACTATGAAATTCATTATTTCTAATATTACATGTAGATGCAGTATGTCCCTTTTTGCAACAGTAATAACATGTAGTAAATGGGGTACTAGTCTTGCTTGGATAGGCAAAACAATTTTTAAGAGTTTTCCTTTGTTCAAAGGGATTATATCCTAATCCGGCTTTATCAAAAGTACGTTTTTGACTTCCAAGCAACATTTTCAAGTTGTCTCTACCCATAGTAAACTTAGCTAGAATGTTTTTCATATCATCTATTTCTTTTCTCAATCTAGCACAATTTCCACAACTAAATGGTTTACATGTATTATTTTTGCAACATACATTTGATGAGGATTTTTCACGTAAAACCTTTAATGACTTATTTTCATGTGTGACTTTTTCAAATTCCTTTTTACATAATGAAAGTTGTTCTCTTAAGTCACAAATTACTTTCTTTTGAGAAGAGTTTTGTTTAATGATCCTTAAAGATTCATCATGAAGTTCCTCATAAGCATCATGTAATTCATCAAAAGAAGGTAAAAGGTCAAGTTCATTATTTATTACCTCATCTTCCTCTTGATGACTTGTCATTAGGCATAGATTGGCCACCTCATCTTCATCGGAGCTATCGGATGAAGTTGTGTCATTATCTTCCCAAGCTATGTATGCCTTTTTGTCCTTCTTAGTCCTCTTTTCAAACTTTTCATTTTTCTTCTTCAGTTGAGGACATTCCATTTTGATATGACCCTTCTTTCCGCATTCATAACAGTTTATACTTGAAAGGTCATTCTCTTTCTTGAAGGTCTTTTTATTTCGGTTGAAAGGTCTTCTAGTTCCACCTTTCTTTTTGAGGAATCGACCGAACTTCTTCACAAACAAACTCAGATCTTCATCATTTGATTCTGATCCATCCGATTCATCACTTCCATCACTTTCATCTTTCTTTGATTTTGAGGATGTGGAGATTAGGGCTAAGCTCTTCTTCTTTTTGTCAACTTCCTCGATCTCGGTAAGGCGATTTAGCTCCAACTCGTGCTCTTGGAGCTTTCCAAATAGTGTGGCTAAGGTCATTGTAGCCAAGTTCCTTGACTCCGCAATTGCCGTGACCTTCGGCTGCCAATTTCTGCTTAAACATCTCAAAACTTTGTTAATCAAATCTTCATTTGTAAAAGTTTTTCCTAAAGTAGCAAGATGATTAACTATGTGTGTGAAACGTTTTTGCATTTCCTGTATTGATTCACTTGGAATCATACGAAAGAGCTCATACTCATGGGTCAAGGTATTAACCCGAGCTCGCTTCACCTCACTCGTACCCTCATGGGTAACTTGTAAGGTATCCCACATCTCTTGTGCAGTTTTACAACTACAAATTCTAAAGAATTCATCTTGTCCTATAATAGCTTATAATATTTTTTCCTCTCCAATCTAGCTGCACTTTCTTTTTCTCATCTTCATTCCATTCATTCCTAGGTTTTGTTACAGTTTTTCCATCAGTTATGCATGTAGGAATAAAGGGACCATTTTCAATTGTATTCCAAACATCTAGATCATGAGAGCAAATAAAGATTCTCATTCGTTCTTTCCAATACGAATATCCTTCACCATTGAAAACAGGGGCCTTATTGTATGACCCATCAATTTGATGAAAACTACTAGAGGCCATGGATCCTCTTTAAAGTTAATAAAACTTTTCTTAAAGATACAAGCTCTGATACCACTTGTTAGCCCAAGTGGCCTCTAATAAGGGTTTGAATCCTAGAGGGGGGGTGAATAGGATTCTAAAATTTTCACAAACTTTTCTAAAACAGATTTTCTTTGTAAAGATATATTGTATTATCAAACGAAATAATGAATCTTTAATCACTATCAATTCAATTAATTTCAAGATAACCCTAATAAGCAATACAAGACTGAAATTAAAGAGTGTAGGGTTAGAGAAAATTTCAAACCGAGATTTATCCTGGTTCGATCACCACCACTGTGATCTACATCCAGTCCTCACACCAATCGGTATGAGATTTTCTTTCACTATGTAGGATCTTGATTACAACGTTCAAGAAATTTTTACACCGGAGATACCTCACTCCGCAACCTTTACAAATCAGGGATTCCTCACCCTGAATCAACCCAGAAGAAGATTCCCCACTTCTTCTAAACCAACGCACAATGAAACGAATAATAGCAAGATATTGAATCACTCTTGAAAGTGAAGATTACACAAATTGAAGCTCTATGATCACCAGAAAGATTGAGAGAAAGAGACAATGGTTTCACTTTGAGATACTTTCTTTTTCGTATGTATGAGTGTGTAAGATTGAATGTACTTTAACTATATGAGATAAGTTCAGTTAAAAGCTGATTTCAGTTGTGTGAATCGATTCACACTTACTCGTGAATGGATTCACAGCCATTCAAATCAATATATGCACTCTGTGAATGGATTCACAAATTCTTGTGAATAGATTCACAAATCTCTATGAATAGATTCACAGCTATTCATGAATCGATTCACAGACCATTAGAATGCTTGAATCGATTCACACACCTTTGTGAATTGATCAATGAATCGATTCACACTTATTGTGAATGGATTCACAGAATGTGAACTTGAGTGAATCGATTCACACTTTCTGTGAATGGATTCACAGAAGCTAAAATTGATTCTAAATCATTGAAAATTGATGAATGCATGAATGCAATTCTATTATATCATCCTAAGTTCATTTTAGATTCATTTTAAGTGTCTCTTTCAATCATCTTGTGTGATCTTACAAGGGATCTAAAATAAGTATAAACCTTAAGAACTACCCTTTGTAAAAACTAAGAAAATCTAAATCTAAGTCTTCCAAGCTTGAATTTTACTTAACTTGGCACACTTTGTCATCTTCAAAACTTTGTGCTTCATGTTCAATTCTAACTAGGAGTATGCGTTCATTCACAATTTATTCAAAGTTGTTATACTTGACCTTATCTCAAGAAGACGCATCATTCTGTATAAATTTTGAATAAAAAAGTCATGTATGAATAGTAAAACTGTTTAAATATATATATTTGAGACATTAAATAATTAAACTTACTTCTCCGGAATTTGTAATGTGGGGTACAGATCACGTAAAATCTTCACAAGTTCAGAGTAGTGTACCACTCTCTCAGACAAACAATATCTTCCACTAGCTGAAGCAATCTCATATGCCTGAATATGGGCGTTTGCAACATCTTTCACATTGACCCATCCAAAACTTGCATTTGGAAATGTTTGTGAACCTGCATCAAGCAAGTGAAAGAGTTCTTCTATTAAGCAACAGGACAATTATTGTCTTGGGGCAAAACTGGAATATATTTGACGCACAATCCATTAATATTGATCAAAGTAACAACTACATTAATCAATAATCAACCAATAACATATTGAAGAAAATCAATGACATATTAAGTCAAAATAGGGAAATAGAAATACTTGGACGATTACTTGGTTTCACTTAAAAGACTGAAGCCAATGTTCTCAACAAGCACTTGAAGTGCTCATGGTTAAAACAGCTTGATGGGTTAAACCATGAGTGGAAGGATGAAACAGTATAATGGTATCAAGCATTATTAAATATAAATGAGATAATTTCCATCTAAACCTAATTAAATAGCTAAGTTAGCGTCTGATGACTTGTTTATCCACAGTTCCTTTTCCCCCAAATTTTGATACTAAACACCAGATGTATGATAAAACAAACAATTATTCGATAGGCAGGATAATAATTAGAGTAAATTAATATATTGGTCCAAAGTTTGGGTTCGTATGGATTTAGCACTTCAAAGATTATTTACATCAATTGACTACATCATTCTTCAAATTTGACTCAATTGAGGTGGAAATTTATTTCTCCAAAAGTTGGGTTTACACCAATTCAGATATGTAATTTCCTTCTTTCTTTTCATGTCTTGCTTAATGAAAATTCATCATCTTCTTATCATGTATCTCTTCCATCTTAAGGAATTGTTTTTTTTATCAAAGCCAGTGAGAACAATATGAAAGGGCCTGTTCAGCAAGATAATTACCGAACAGGACCTAATAGAGGTAGCCCATTATCAATGATGCTATTTGAGTAACGAATCATAACAGACAAACCATAATTTTAACTGAATGTGGTTACCCATAAATATCATGTTGAGTAATTCTCCCAAAAAAAAAGAAAAAAAACGAAGTTGACTACCATTTAATAGAGAGAAAATTCTAAAGGAAATTAATCATGACTACAGACTGAAGATTAGTTTGCAATTTGTTGACGAAATTTTTGGTGTTCAGGCTGTGTCTGTTTGTAATATGCTGGGAATATATGATACATATATTGCAGCATGAGAGGAAGTGTTGCATGGTATAGAACAGTGTATTAAGGAGTCCGTTTAGTATAGTCATTATTGGCTTGAGGTGTACGTATTGTTTAAATGACCATGACTACTATTCTCCCCTGCATATCTCTCTCTCTGATTCTTATGCTGCAAGTTGACAAACGAAACCTTGAAAAGGGTTCGCTCATGGTTGACTCTCTTATCAACAGTACTAAACACACACAAACCAGAGGGCATGAAAATGCGATGTGAACCCCAAAACTACAACAGTAATAATGTATCAGAAGATTCAACGGTCATTAGCCACCTCACATCTTATCCAGTATCATAAGTTCATAACAAACTGCAATAACAAATATTTGGTAATACTTATGGTGTCTGGTTCATGTCAAGTCAATGAGAACAAAAAATTAATGAAGCTAGAAAAAAAAGGGAACATATTCTCATCTAGCATAAGTGCATAGCAGTAAGTGTTATGAATCTTATGATTAAAATGCGCATACCTTAAACATCAAGTTTTAAGTACAGATTGTAGTTATTATAACCCTCCTTTTCTTATACTATTTCCTTTTCCATTTCCGTATTTTCTGTTTTTCAATTCACTCGAGACAGAAAAAACATTTGAGTTGGAAACATCATGTAATCCAGATGTAGACAAAGCAGATAATAGAATTTTTGTACAGCATAACTTCATGAGTAAATCAAAATTACCATTTATTAGGTTTAAAATTAAAGCAGCACTTTCGTTAACCACTGGTTGCAAGAGAGGCCCTACCACCATTGCTGGGTTAATAGAAACCATTTCAAAGCTGTTTTCATTTACAAATTTCCAGGCAGCATCCTCCGCCAAAGTCTTTGAAAGTCTATACCACGCCTGAAAACACAAATAGGAAATAGCAAGAAATTTAAAGAGAATGGTAACAAACTTTACATGACATATTATTACATTTGTGCCCATGGGAACAAATACATTAGCATTATAGCTGAATAGCAATTGTCTAGTGAATACAAGATTGAAAGTACTAAGCTGTTGTCAATATTAGTAAGAACTAAAAAGGTTGAATCAGTTTAACAAATTTAATGGACCATCTCTGCATCAGAATTACAGGCGCAGAATCTCAAAATTACAAGGAACTGACTTTAGCATTATAATAGAATCATTATCAAGTCTTCACACAGAATGAAGTTAAAAGGAAGCACTGATCTGATTACCACATTCTGAAGTGGACTCAAGGTATGTTTGGATTGAGGAGTTTGAAGAGGATGGAAGGGGAGGGTAATTTTTCATTTTAAGTAAACATTCTCATTATTTGAGAATTTTTTAAAATGAGAGATTATCATGTAATCTTCTAATCATCTCTTATTTATTTTTATAAATATTTTATAATTTTTTCAATTGAAAAATAAAAAAATACCCATCACTTCCTTTTCCATCCAAACTTCTCAATCCAAATATAGCCTTAGTAAACTCCACTCACTCTACTTGCTCCTTGGACTACTGAATTTTAATTTTGAAGTGTTAAAACATGTTCTCATTCCACACTGATCAATTTAGCTTTACTCCTTATGAAATCCATCTCTCCCCTGTCTCTAACTTTATTGTTGTCACTGCTGTCATGCATATCAATCATCCATTTTCTTCCATTCATTGTATGGCTACAGCAGTGTTAGCAATGGCTGCTTTTTATGTTACACCTGTTATACGATTAGCTTACTAGCAACAATTTTGCCTGTCAGTCTCTCACACGCACACTCTCTCGTTAGAAATTAAAAGGAAATGTAACGATAAAGAGGATACGTTTCAGGTTAAAATAAATAAATAAATAATAGATGAGAAGATAACAACCCAAGCCTATTTCTGGCAATGATTAAGGACACTCAGGTTACTTTTTCCTGATTCTAACATTTAGGTCTGAGATATACTTCAATATTATTGGAAAGCAACTGTAGTTTACCCTGTTTCTTCTGGGAAAATAATGTCTTTCTTCGTACTTTAAAACACAATCATGCTGCTCACATTTGTCAAAGTAGTGGCAAGGTACATAAATGATGGTTAGATAGACAACATGTTATTCAACTCTCAACGCTAAACAAACTACCACCAAAATCACATATTCAACCTGCATTAACTTCAAATTTCATTTCTGAATAAGTTTTTAGGAAAAATGCCACATACCTTTGATTCCCTAGAGAGATCTGGATCTGAAAACCATGTCTCATCAACTACTACTTCGGGAGTTTTAGGCCTGTCGTTGCATAAAACTGCAGCAGTAGAAGACGTTAAGACAACTCGCTTCACAGATGGTGATTTTACACATGATTTAAGAACATTAAGAGTTCCCTTCACCGCTGGATCAAGTAATTCAGCCTGAAATAAAGAAAACAACAGTTAAAAGTGAATAAACAGGAAAATGACCTGTTGTTAAAAGACAACAAAATGGTAATTTCAACGCTTGACGAACAGATTTTATAAAAATGTCAAAGCATCTCATAAAATGCACTTTTATAATCAGGCACCCAAGGCATGTAACTCCATTTTTTTTAGTGTAGTTTCCGCAAAGTTCCTAGAATTTTGCGCGATAGCAAATGACAAACTCAAAAGAAAATAGCTAAACTCGAATTTCAACAATTCATACATATGTCCTTGTTAAATATGCAGAGCTATTGCCTATTGGAGACCTTTACTGCACCAATGTCCTTTTATTTTTTATGTACTCTATTTTATGTGCTTTCGTTTAGGAGGACACCTTATCCTCCGTTATACTTGTATCCCATGTTCAACTCTTTTGTAAAATTTATTTATGGCCCAATTTTTTTTTTCTTTTATCAAAAGGAAATCATAAACTCTTATCAACTAGGCCACTAGGCCTTGTTATTTTCTGCCAAGGGCAAACAATGGGGGGAGCTTTTGTGAAGTGTCAATATGACAGTGTAGTCAGTATATATTTGGAACATCAACAACTGTCAACTTATTAGATGAAATAAAATATTGAATTACTGGAGCTATTACAGAGCACTTGGATTTCTACAGAGACACACAGTATTATCTGAAGTTCTAAACATCTGGAAATGCATGCAGAGGGCCTCATTGTGGTGCTTCTACCCTACCAATAACAGAAACATAACTAGAGAATGGAAAAACCTAATCAAGAGCCTTCAAACTGATTATAGCATTAAAAATAGAATGCTTTGCTGCAGGCAGACCAAATTCAATTATTTATCAACAAAAAGTAGAATGAAATGAACCTGTGGGTCTCCTTTGACAATGAAAGAAACGGGTGATGCAGTATGAAAGACACCATCACAGCCCTCCACAACAGAGTCAAAAGAACCCTCTTCTACGAGATCTGCCTTAAACAGGTGCAACCTCTCCTTTGCACCATCAAGTTTAAGCAAGTGGTCAACCTTTTTGGGATCACCTGCAGGGAGTTACATACCCAAATAAATCAATCACTCATAATGACACTGAATCACTAATCACCGTTATTTATTAGAGGGATATAATCTACACAATCATTCATTTGCCCTTGTTGAGAAGGAGTACTCATGTAATCTCTTTCATAATCAAATAAACACTTTTTCTTAAAAATCACAAGGATTATAATCAGAATCTTATCATTAATCAAAACGTCCACAGCGAAAGACAGTATTAGAGGCATTAAAGAAAATCAAAACCGACAAATAACTGAAACAAAAAGAAAAGAATATTGGTCAATCCAAGGAGAAAGAAGTGGGAGGACTGACTTGGGTCCCGAACGGTGGCCCTGACAGTGTAACCACGATCAAGAAGAAACTTGACAATCCATGAGGCAATGTAACCAGAAGCACCGGTGACACACACCAGCTTTCCTACGCTGCTGCTCATTGACTTTCTTCTTCTTCTTCTTCAGATCTTTGACATGCCACACGTACCAGTGGTGTTGGCTTGCATTGCATTCATTATATTAGATTATTAGTGTCCCCGTGTGAATCGCGTTCCCACTATAATAATCTCACCAACTAAGTTTACGCAAACTTGCTTCTTAAACAAATATATTCCTCGCAAACTGTCAAAGTGATATGTGCCTTTGTTAAATGGATTCCGCTGAGCATTACATGTTATTAAAAGTATTTAATTTAAATTGACTGTAATTCTAAAATTTTAGTGATGTATTTTTTTTTATGTGTAAAAGTTTCGGTGAGGAGAATATTTTTCTCAATTCAAAGTCAAAATAAATTATTAATATTTATATCTGATGCAATCACGGAGATTCTTGAATTTAAACTTAAATTATGACTACATGAATAAAAAGTTTTAGTGGTAGACTTGAACTTAGGCTATTTTGCTTTATTACACTATTGTCTTTTATTTATTATCATATTATTAAAAAAGTTAACCTCTCAAATAATTATTAATATAGTCAAAAAAAATAATGATGTGCAATCACATAAATTAAATAATATTGTAAAAAAATTATTTTAATAATATATCAAAATTAAACTCTTTAAAAATGTTACATGGTCATGGGATATAGAAATGGATAAATAACTGATTAGATAAATAAGAGAAACTTTTAGATAGACTATATGTGCATGAACATTTCATCCAAATTCAAGACGACGTATGAATTGTTTGCTATTTTGATTAACTTATAGAACATTCATATAAGAGTAATGATACTTTTACAAGTTACTAGATAATACTCGTCTCAATCTAACTTTTTCTTAATCATTCAAAATGTGCACATACTTGATATATAATTTGTGCAAATATTTTTTCTCTTAACCTAATTGACATAAGTAGGGCAGTGCTGGCGAGATTCTATTAAATTTTTAATATTTTATGCATTTTTAAAAAATAATATAAGTTTTAATTTATTCTCAGAGGAAATATTTAATCTCATTGAAATGGTGTAGAAGATTTGCCCCAAAACAAAATAATCTAGCTCCAGTCCCACATGTAAGGATGAAAATACATAAATGAAAATGTTTAATTAAAAATATTTAGGACTTAAGCACGCAATTTTTAGCAAACCCTCGAAAATCCATGCTTAATTTATTATTTAAAGTATTTGAAAACATTTGCATGCATAAATGTTAAATCCTTAGTTATTTTTATTTTTTTGTTGCAGGTAGCAATTTTATTTAGGCGTTGTTTGTCAAATTCTAAAATCTAAATAACTAAATACTATATGATCAATTTAAAGCTTTCTGTATTTAAAAATCACTTTATTTTTTTAAAAAATACTTTATATTTAAATGATTTCTAAGTAAAAAAAAATCAAAAGGAAATCCCACATGTAGTTAGTTCAACATTAATCAATTTTAATTATTTGAATAAGAATTTTTTTATTTATTGTCCATTTTTTTCTTTATTAGAAATTTAAAAAATAATTAAATTTTATCAAATATTATTTGAAATTAAACAAATACAAATTTTAATTTTAGTTAAATTAAAAAAAATTAAACCAAATAAAATTTATTATTGACTGTGAAATGCAAGGCCGACTTGTGAGTAAATTAAGTCACTAAAATCCTTGGTTTAGGCCTACAATTTTATAATTATATATTAATTATAATACATATTAAAAATATACAAAAATCAATATAATTAATAAAATATTTGCATAGGCACATAATCTCTTACGTCTTTAATTAAAATTTCTCGTAAATTTTTATTTTCTTACTTCTCACAATTCTTATCAATTCTTAATTCTATAATTATTTATCTCATTTTTAGTCAATCAACAGTTATTGTATTTATTAGACACCAACAGTTAATATTTTTCTTATGAAACCAATTATTTAATTTATAATATATACTTCTTAATTCTTCTTTTCTCATTGCAGATCAAGCAATTTTTTTAGTCAAAAATAATTTTAGTTCTTACTAAAGATTAACAATGTTTTAAGAAAAAAATTTATGCATTAAAAAATATATATTAAAAGAAATTGATTAAAAAATTATATTATGTTTAATAAATAAATAAATTCTATTTTATGATTTTATTTTAAGCCACCAAATATCTCTAAACCAATTCTAAGTTACACAACATTGAATTGGCTTTTAAATTTAGCAAACACCGGTTAGGTACTTAAATGACGTTGGATAGAAGTAACAATTTTTTTTCCTTTCAATAAAAGTGCCTAAAAAATGGTAAAAAACACTGCGTTTTTTAAAAGAAAAACAAACATGGTCTAATATTAACCATGTTAGGACTGAAGAAATCATTACACGACATTAATCTAATTACTTGTCAAAGAGAGCATCCATTCTGGTTTCTTTCTTTTTGGTCGAAAGCATTCGTTCTAGTTTTAATGTTTAGAATTCATGTCCCATTTTGCCGACGAAATTAAGTTTTGAACTTAGTTTTGGAATTATAATTGCACCTTCTAATTTTAATTATTTTATTTTATGTATATATTAGAATTAAAATTCTAATTTTAAGTCTAATTTCATAAAACTAAAAATTTACTAGTTTAGACTATTCTCAATTTTTAACTTAAACCTTAAAAATTCTAATTCCAAGCACTAAGATTTTTTTTTATTTTTTAAATATTAAAAGGTAAAAGTTAAAAACTATTATACAACTATTACTGCTCACAACAATGATATAGTTCGATAATGTCGCTGTCAATGTTTTCCAACAACGTTGCCACCCCGCGTGCTCTGTCCACTGTACCTTTGACGTTCTAGCCGTTGATGACCTCTGATCATTGTCGTTATTGCACATACAATGACTAAATCGTGACACTTCCTCTGATCAATAACGTCGGCATCCTGCAATCACCTATGCTATCGTCATTGACATCCGTTCTTTAATTTGACATCCATTACGACTCCAGAAATCCAGCAACGCAAACTATATTAATTTTTTATTATATAAATTTAAATTATTATTTATTTATTTAAATTTATTTATTATATCTTTATAAATTTTAAATAAATTATTCAAATAATAAAATTTCAGTTCAGTTCAGAATTACAATTCTAAAGTTTTAATTATTTAATTGTTCCAAACATAAAAATTATATTCTTATCAATTCTAATTCTAACATAAATGAAATTATAATTCAAATTCTATCATCCAAACGAATCTTTAAAGAATTTAAAGTAAGTGAAACTCTAACCTACCCTATTCCAATTGGATATGAAAATAGAAAAGAGAGCCTTAAAATCTCTTGACTGAGCCATCCCCTTAGGGGATGTTTGGATGAGGAAGCTTTGAGCATGTTTGGGAAAAAAAAATTCTTTCCAAAAATAGATTTTTTTAATAAAAAATTATTTGATTTAAAATCTATCTTATTTATTTAAAGTGTGTAAAATTGATTATAAGTTAAGATTATTTTTTTATAACTAAAAACATCTTTTTTTAGAAAACTTGTATTTGTAACTTTTAATTATGTGATTATAGATTATTTCAAAAAATTTAATAGATAAATACTCTTTTTCAATTATTCCATATCTCTCTTAGTAATTTAATACATAAAAAGATTCTTTTTATATAATCCAAACAAAATTCTTTATCTTAAAATCGATTATAAACTAACATATCCAAATATAAATTAATGTTCTCCTAATCAATTTTTAAAAAAATCGATTATACATATAATCAATTTTTAACATATTTTTTTTTCATAACTAATCTAACACATTCTTAGAAGGAAAATGAGGAGATGAATAATTTTTTATTTTAAATTTACATTCATTTTATTTGAAATTTTTTTAAAATAATAAATTATCATATAAATTTTTAATCATATATTTTTTATTTTTCATATTTTTTTCAATATAAAAATTTATCCTTCTTATTCCTTCTCTTTCAGTTTAGACCCTCTTTAGGGGGCAGATGCGCCCCTTGAGTGAAAAAATTGGCAAAAGGCCAATTTAGGGATAGGAGAATCAATGACTAGACAAATAACTGAATAAGGTGCTGAGGTTTCCATCACAACCCCTTGACCGAATAAGGGGATAAGAAGTAAACATGAAGACAATTACCTTTTACGGTTTTTACCTTATTTGACTTGACCTAACGATGTATGTGGAAAAATAATGAAAAGGGGACCATAAAGAGAGTTTGGAGGTGAAATGAGATGGAAAGGTAATATGCATGTGTGACATGAGGAAAAAGGAAATGCCATGATTTTATGCTAAAAGCCAAAAATAAACACCAAGACTCAGTTTAGAACTATTATTATGCTCAACAAATTACTTTGAAGGTATTGGCTAATTGGTTGAAAATGATTGTCTAACTATTAGTTCAAATACTCAATTTGCTTTTATCAAGGAGACATATTACTGATCATGTAATTTTAATAGGAGTTACATTCTGTAAAAGAGAAAACATATTGGGACGTAAGGGGCAAGTTTGATATGAGCAAGGTCTATAATCATGTACAATAATGAGAAATTTAGCCAGTGCCAATCAGTTGCTTTCTCTCCTTATGGAATGCATTTCATAACCAATATTTTAAATGGTGGGGCCAATTCCAATTTTTTTAGTTTTAATTATTTAACACATGTCAATGAAGGTTTATTTAAGAATTTAATTTCAATCTACTGTCACTGTAAAGTTTTTTTACACTGGCATTCAATCATGTGCTGAGACATTATTAAAAGAGTTAAACTTTTTAGATAGTTGTTATAATAGTCAAACTCTTTTAATGATTTGACAACACATAAAAAGAAACTTTACACTGACGATGAATCAAAATTAAACTCTTTACTTAAATAATAAGATCAATTTGTATCTATACAAAAGTCTTAAGTTTGCTTCATACTGATTATTTTTTATTGGCATGTCATTTGTAAGTATTACTGTAAATTTTTATTAAGACTTGTAGCACACTTTGACGTTGGAATGAGACAACCTTTTCTCCCTAAGACATCTATTACAAAAAAAAAAAAACTATTCAACATATTTTCAAAGGCCTTAAAATATATACTTAATTTTATGTTTTTTTTTTCTGATTTCTTTCTCTCTTTTTTCCCATGAAACATATACCAAATAAAAGTAGACATTTTAAACTTCCTCTGTAGTCTCCAAGCTAAAGTACAAGTAAGAAAAATTATTATAATGTCATTAAAATTAGGCCAATTGGTTCTGAGTTTTTTTATGATTAATTGGACTCTTTAATACTTAAAATGATATAAAATTTATTTAAACCCGACTTGGAAACCAATAAGTTATGAGTTTCTTAAATCAAGTTAACCCAATTAATATAAAATTTGGGTAAGACTCACTAATTTTGTTATAACCCTACATCTATATGGAACTTTAGATTGAAATTTTGCGGAAATATAAAGGAGCATCATATCTTTAAAATGAATCTACGTTGATGCAAACCCATTTGGAGTAGAAATTTAATTTTAATATGTTGTAAGTGTCAAAAAAAAATTATATTATTATTTATTTATGTATTGTTAAATCATTAAAAGATTTGACTATTACAATAATTATTTAAAAATTTTAAATTTTTTAATAATGTATTAACACATTATTAAAAAATAATATAATTAATCAAATTTAACTCTAAAGGGTGAACTGAATTCTGCCCAAATTGTTAATTTTGTCTATAATTTGTCGTACACTCGTATTATGGTATCCCCTGCATCATTGCATTGCATTTGCATGTCAAACGCCGCTATATATATATATATATATAATGAAACTCGAATACTTATCGTCTCCTTAAAATCTATTAATTCCAATAAGTAGACAAAGACCGCATATTATTCCAATTATGAAAGATATATCGTTTAACCTCTGTTGTTGTTTTGTAAAAAAACAGGGATCACGTTTTCTACTTTGTCATGATATTATGTCATCGTGGTTCTCCTTTAATGATCTGATGTGCAATGGGGTCTCAAAATTTTGTTGCTATCTATATATTTCCCATTACAATCCATGCCCACGATGGAACTCAATTTCAAATCATAATGAACACCACCACCACCACTAGTACTTTATGCCTTAATGGGCAACGAAAAGTAGAAGGGACCACCGCACCTTGAGGATTCTCTACTCTAGAACCATGGCATGACATTCTTTTTTGTCGGGAATACAAGTGGGAATAGAATCCGAGTGGAAAGTTTTATATTAATAAAGAATAAATAAAGTGAGGAATATATAAGTGAAAAAAATTGATAAACTTAATGTTTTAACGTTTTAGGTAAAATGTAGTGTCAAATCTACTAGCATAGTTCCTTAAACGTTTGGGCTTCCCTTACCTCAACAGGTGGTATCAAAGCTGAAGCTTTAGTTAGGGACACAAGTATTGATAATGATGGTTAGTGCTCTTATGGTTGCTACTCTCATTGAGAAAGAAGATTTATGAAGCACTAAAGTTTAGCTGAAGTGGTAAGACGTGGACTTCAGTTAAGAACAGGTCCAACCCAACTCCTGTTGTGGAGCATTGGCAGGTACACAGTCCAGTAAAGAGTAATGGCTCTTGAAAAGTGGGCTAGGTGGTGTGATGTGACTATTAGAAACCAGGCTAGGTGAAAAAATGCTCGATGAACCACTAAAGCCTAGTTGGAGTGGTAAGGCATGGACTTCAATTAAAAACGGGTCCAACCCAACTCGTGTTGTGGAGCATTAGCAGATACACACTTCTGTGAAGAACAATGACTCTTGGAAAGTGGGCTAAGAGGTATGATGCGACTCTTGGAAACCAGGCTAGGTGAAAAAAGGCTTGATGACATTGTCCAACACTTGAAAAAGGTTTCCTTTTTATGGGGAGTGAACCTATGTACTTGAGAGAGAAATTGTTAGAAATGCAAGTATGAGTAGGATACAAGTAAAGAATGGACAAAGTAAGGAATATATAAGTGAAATGACCAATGAATCTAATGTCTTAAGGTTTTAAATTGAGACGTGATGCCAAACTCACTAATGTGATTCCTCACTAATTCCATTAATAATGATCTCTTTGGCGGCTCCCTCCCTTTCTAATTCCATTAATAAAGATCTTCATGGCGGCTCCCCTCCTTCCCTAATTCCATTAATAAAAATCTCTCTGCCAGCTCCTTTTCCTCCCTAATTCCTTTAATAAAGATCTCCTTGGCGGCTCCCCTCCCTCCCTAATTCCTTTAATAAAGATCTCCTTGGCGGCTCCCCTCCCTCCCAAATTCCTTTAATAAAGATCTCCACGTCAGCTCCCCTCCCTCCACACTTTTAACTCGTACATATGGCTCATACATATATCTTATGCATATCTCTTGTGGCTTTTTTATATTGATATAGCAAAAAAAAATTTTAATTTCATGCTCGTTGAAATTTATGTACCAAAATAGACTTTTTTCCCACGTTAGGAGTCAGTTTTCATGAAACCAACTTCCTAACGTGGTTTTTTTTAATTACATGTTGAGAAGTCAGTTTTGATAAAATCAACTTCTCAATATGATTAATCAATTTTTTGCATGAACTTTAAATCACTCATCCAAAACCCTATATAGCTTATTTAAAACCTTAAACCACTCATCCATAAAACTTTAAACCAGTCAACCAAAAATTAAAATCACTCAACCAAAATCCTAAAACACTCAATAACTTAAAAAATATATAAGAAGATGTTGATCATTCAGTTTTAAGTTTCTTCCCAACGTAAAAAACAAAAAAACCTATTTTGATACTTAATTTACAAAGAGCATAATCTTAGTAATTTTTTTATTTTAATATAAAAAACTTATCTCTTGTACTTTTGTTTTTAAGAAAATGATATTTTCACACTTTTTTAAGATTTGAAAAAATTGACTTTATGTTCTCATTTTATGAAAAAGAAAACTAATCGTATACAAATTAAAAAAAAATGTTACTTTTTATATTTTTTATTCTAAATTTGGTTTATTATATATATTTATCTAAAATAAAAAATAGGGCCTCCAGGAATAGACAAAAGAATGATATTTAATTTTCAATTATAATTAAATATAGAATTTAATTTTGATTTATTATTTGTATAAAAAAAATTTACATTTTTATTTAATAATATGTTAACACATTATTAAAAGTATTAAATTTTTTAGATAATTGTTATAATAATTAAATTTTTTTAATAATTTGTCATTATATTATTAGATGAGTGTGTAGTTTTGTAAACATATATTTCATTTCTTCTTTTTGTTGTTGAAAATTTAATTATAATTATTAGTTTTTATTTATATATTAAAAAGTAAAATTCAAATTTATATTCTTGAAATTGAAACCACACGTAACAAATGTTTTATTTACCTGATGCACTTTCATGCAAAAGGTAAATTTTCTTTCTTACTTTCGACTCGACTCCTATTTACTCCTAGTAAATGTGGAAAACAATACGAGCCATGAGAATCATGGCTTATTTTTTTTTATATAAAAAAGCTTAAGTGAGAAAAATGTTTAGTTATAATTTAAAATTATGATAATTTATTTATTTCAATAAAACATTATAATAAAATTATACATCACATACTAATAAACATACTCTAAATTTGAATTCAAACAATGACTAATTGGTATGCTAGCCATTGGTGAAACTATTTAAAACCTTTTAAGTTTTAACTCTTACTGCATGTTGGATTAAATTTTTTTTTTGCTTAAAAAAAACTTCTGATCAAAATATTCAAGAAGAAATTTTTTAAAAAAAATTATTTTTAAATATAAAATAATCAAAAAAACAAACATACATTTAGTAACCCAAATAAAGTTCATGGCAACGCGAAACCCATAGATGGTCTTCAACTACCCAAGTATTGGTCTTCTCTGACTCCACTGTCTATCAGTACAATTGCTTCATAAATTTTTGATTGATCTTTGCTCTCTTGTCCCTCTCACTGACCATCACGCCTTTCGTTGCGAGAAATTTGTACCCACTCGTAACGTTTGTTTGTGACACATATTCTTTTAGGAAAAAGCTAAGTGGTTGGACAATGTAATTTGAATTTGAATAGTGACTAAAATAGTATAATGAATAAGGTGGACTCACAATATGGTGATTAAAGAGTAACATTATTTTTATACTTTTTTTTTACATTTTTATGTTATCAAATATTATTAAATCTCTTCTTATTTATGTTTTAAAAGTTATAATATATGCTAGTAACAATTTTTAATTATAAGTATCATTGTTTAAATGATAATTTTTTTAAAATAATTAATGATGATTTTAATAACATTTAATAATGTAGTAGTATAAAAATGAGATGTAAAAAATGTATAAGAATAGCATTACTCATGATTAAAAGAGTATAATAAATAAAGTGAGACCCATTTAATTTACGAGTCTTATTTCATTTGTTCACTGTTTTAGTTACTATTTAGACTATACTGTAGCATAACTTATTATTTTAATTGACATAGTATATTGCTTTAAAAATAATAGTATATAAGAATTTCTTTTTTTCCCACATGCGTACATCATCGTTATTACCCTAAGGAAGCAGAGCCACTAATTATCCTCCTATCGCATATGAATTGCATTGAGGCTTGATACAAGGAAACCTCTTTGAGTACAGGTAGTCTCCATTGAGTCTCTCTCTCTCTCTCTCTCTCTCTCAACCCACATATAGTTCGAGTCCAGTTTTTCATAATTACTACTTCCTCTCCATTTCGGTCTTCTCCCTTTTTCTTTTGTTTCTGTGTCTTCCACAATAGAGAGATTGATTTCCGCTTCAAATGGCTTCTGTTCTGCCTTTACTCCACAGCCTCAAGTATCCTAACGTCCCATGTCTTTCCCAAGGTCTCCTTCCAAGATCCAGCTTCAACAAAACCAAAACTCTCTTCCTTCCCAAGAAACCCTCACTAACCCTCCAAAGACCCATCCAATGCTCTTCCATCTCAAGCTTAACCCCCGAGTTGGAAGAATTTGAAGAAACCCTTTTCCTTGAAGAATCTGATCCTTCCTTAAGTGAAGTATGGAAGGAAATCCAAGGCTGCAATGACTGGGAAGGTCTTCTAGATCCCATGAATCCCCATCTACGCCGAGAAATCATTCGCTATGGTGAACTCGCTCAAGCCTGCTACGATTCCTTCGACTTCGACCCACATTCAAAGTATTGTGGAACATGCAAATACCATCCAGCACATTTCTTTGAGAAGCTGGACATGGCAAACACAGGCTACACCATCAGCCGCTATCTCTATGCAACCTCGAACATCAACCTCCCAAACTTCTTCCATAAATCGAACCTGAGCAGCGTCTGGAGCCCCCATGCAAACTGGATGGGCTACGTAGCGGTGGCCACGGACGAGGACGAGATCAAACGGTTGGGACGCCGTGACATAGTCATTGCATGGAGAGGCACAGTCACATACCTCGAATGGATTTATGACCTTAAAGATATTCTCCGCCCAGCTCATTTCCGAAACGATCCAACCATCAAAATCGAATCTGGGTTCTATGACTTGTACACTAAGAAAGAAGACTCCTGCAGTTATTGTTCATTCTCAGCTCGTGAACAAATACTTTCAGAGGTGAAGCGGCTTCTTCAGTACTATGAAGAGGATAAAATCAGCATCACTATCACAGGGCACAGCCTTGGTGCTGCCTTGGCATTATTGAGTGCTTATGACCTAGCTGAGCTGAAATTAAACATTGTACAAGATGATCATGGTGAGCTCAACTCTAAGATTCCGGTCACGGTGTACTCCTTTGCGGGCCCCAGAGTTGGGAATTTGAAGTTTAAGGAACGGTGTGAGGAGCTTGGAGTTAGGGTATTGAGGGTGATCAACGTGCATGATAAGGTACCAACTGTGCCTGGGATAATAACCAACGAGAAGTTTCAGTTCCAAAAGTACATAGAGGATACCTTATGTTTTCCATGGAGCTATGCGCATGTTGGGGCGGAACTTGCATTGGATCAAACGCATAGCCCATTTTTGAAGGCAACTAATGATCTTGGTTGTGCACATAACTTGGAGGCCCATTTGCACTTGGTGGATGGATACCATGGGAAGGAGAAACGGTTCCGGTTGGCAACCAAAAGGGATATAGCTCTGGTGAACAAAAGCTGTGACTTCCTCCGGAGTGAGTACGGCGTGCCACCGCATTGGCGACAGGACGAGAACAAGGGCATGGTGAGGAGCAGAGACGGCCGGTGGGTTTTGCCAGACCGACCCAGAGTGGAGGCCCATCCACCAGATACGGCTCACCATCTTGAGCAAGTGCTAAAGAACCACCTTGCCGATGGTGAGCAATTAGGAGCCACATAATTTGTTTCGTTCAGAAATAAAAAGAAAATAGCATTATTGCAAACAGTCAAACAGATGGTGTGCATACATAATGTCCTATGCCATGGTTCCCTTAGTTTTTTTATTTTTTACCCGTTAGTATGCTTACTCTTTCTTTGTTCGTAACTCACACGGGAGTCACCTTCGGAATTAAATCTAATGTGCTTTTTTGTTTTTTTACTTTTTATACTTCTTTAATTAAATGTTGATAATTTAATTAAAAAATTAGCAATTAAAATAAATTATTATTAAATAAAAAAGAAGAATTTTTTTATTAAATTATAAATATTTAATTAAAAAAACACACGGTAAATTTGAATCCATTCCCTCCGTAGGAGCCCAGGAGAGTTTGTTTTAATTGCAAGTTGTAAAGGGATTTAAATAAATTTTTTGTTTTTATAATTTATTATCATTTTTAATTTATAAATTAATCATTATACTTATGAATCATAAGATGAATAATAAAAATTCCATTACGTCAACCTCGCAAATATATAAGGGTGATGAGAGTGTGCTGATCAATGAGTCCTGTATCAACAGTTCTGCTGATCGATGAGATAGTCAAGTCACATCAACTGGACCTGCACCAGCACCAGCACCTGCACCTTGAAAGAGTGTGCTGATGGAAGCTACGGATCATGTCAAAAGACTCAAAACTACAAAGAGTGACCTTCACCAATTCACCAAAGAACTCCCCGAGCTATGACCGTTTGGGCCTTAAGCAACCTACACCGGGTAAAGGAGGGATTGCATCCAACATGAGCTAACATGAAATCTCCATTGCAAAATGCTTTTCCAATTGAGAAGAGGGATGTTGCATCACACGTCACCCATGTTTAGCTAGTGTATCAAGATCAGAAACTTTGGTATCAAATCATCTGTATTCTTTTAATATCTTTTTCTCTCTAATTAAATATTAATATTAATAATTTAATTAAAAAAATTAACTACTAAAAAGGAATTTATTGATAATTAAATAATTTTTGTAATTAAATTATTAACATTTCATTGGAAAGATAAAAAAACAAAAATAAGACAAAATATTTAAATTCACAAAATTTATAAATATTATACTTAATAAATATTGAATAACTCACTTAAATAAAATATTACATATACTAGTAAGAATATCATAATAATTCCCTTAAATTCCATATATAACTTAGAATTTTGAAACAATCATGGTAGGTGGGAATTGACTACTGGGCCGCAGCTTTGATCATGATCTGTGAAGTGTGAACAATTTGGGCAACAGACTTCTCAAATTTAACCAATTGACTATAAGCAGTACCGTAGACCTGAAAAATTCTCTTAACTTCCTACAAATCATCGTTAGGATGTATTGAGTAGAATTGATTTGATTTAATTTAAAAATTAATTTTGTTTAAAATATATTATAAAAATATAATTTAAGTTTATTTTAAAATTAAATTTTATATTTGAAATATATTAAAAATAAATTAAATTATTTTTATTTTATTTTATTCATAAAGGTAAAATTATTAATTTAAATAATTAAAATTAAAATCAATTTAAATCTGACTAAATTTGAATTAAGTTTTATATGTACACAATTAAATTTTTTTAAAAAAATAAAATTATTTCATATTTTATAAAATTTTAAACAACATATTTTATTTATAAGTTAAATTAATTTTTAAAATTTATGATTTCGATCATAATGTAAAGTTAATCAGAGTTACAAAACAGCAAACCTCTTCCTTCAACCGATTGGATTTTCTTTCCAATGGTGAAGATTCTTTTATCTGTAAAATAATGATGAAGATTCTTTTTTTTTATTTGTTATAATAAACTATTTTTCCTTTAAATTTTAGTGAAACAATGTTGAAGATTCAGCTGACTGAAAAAACACCAAAATCTAACGGAGCCCTCAAATCAATTGGCGTAAATAACATACTGTTTTCTTCTCCGTTCTCACCAACCGGACCAATGGCCGGCCTCTCACATGTCTTCACTCTTCGGCTCTTGAGTATCGTGCTTCTCACCTCCCATTCTTTCTTTTCTCGTTGCCTCATTTTACAATTCTATTTTACATAATACTTTAATGAGTTGATCATTAAAAGAGGACTGTTACCCAGTTACCGAAATTAATAATTAAATAAACTTCACAATAAACCAACATATATGTTTGTAAGTTTTGAAAATATAAAGGTTTGGAGCATAGATTTAAGTTTAGAGATTAGATTTTCTATAAAAATAAATGAGGATTGTGCTTAAATTATTTTGGGAGTATATTATACTTCAAGAAATTTGATAAATAAAAGTTTGACATATGATATTTACTTATTGTATGAATGCTATACTCATTCTCCTGATTAATCTTTTGTTGGGGACAATTTTTTCACATACTTTTGACGATAATTGAAGCCATGTGAATTTCAAACATAGAGCTGCTAGAAATATGTTAAAAAAATGTGACCAATGTTAATTAAAATAAAATTGTACCAGCAAAGTGTAACTATAAGGAATAAATAAAATATTCACACAATAAGCCAATCACACGTATACATTTGTAATTTAAAAAATATATTATGCTCTGAAAATAAGTAGAATATGTTAAAAATCTCCAAAAATGTAACCAGTGCCGGAAAAAGATTTGTACCAGCAAAATGTAGCCGAAACAAACAATTACAACATTCTTGTAATAATAGTGACACGTGTGAGTTTGTAATTCATCAAATAATTTAGAGTATAGTATGTTCATAAATAAACGGAGCACCATAAAAACCAAAAGAAACAGGGATTTAATTTTGGTTTATATTATTATCAAACATATATTGAGATGTTATTAAAAATATTTAGTTTTGATGATAATTATAAAAGGAGTTTAATTTTAATTTACTGTCAGTGTAAAATTTATTTACATTGTCATCTAATTATGTATGACTAAATAAATAAAAGAGTTTAACTATCACAACAATTATCTAGAAAGTTAAATTCTTTTAATGATGTGTCAACACATGACTGAATGAGAGTGTAAATAAATTTTACACTAATAATTGATTAAAATTAAATCCTTATAAAAAAATTAATTCTTTTTATAAATGTGACAAGACATAGTTAGATGAGAATCAAATCTTCTCTCTTATTTTCTTGTCTCTCAATAAAATAATAACAACTAAGACATTATGTTTGGAATCATTGAAGTTTGGGATTTATTAAATTTAAATTGAATTGATTTGGTTTAGAAGTCAATTCTTATGTTTGAAAATTATTAAAAAAATAAGATTAAAATTAATTTAGACATCAATTTTCATGTTTGGAACACTTTAAGGATGAATCAAATTCATTTTGTTTTAATAAATTTACTTTATCACCCTTAATTAGAATGGGTAAATTAATAAGAGAAAAATTATTAATTCAAACAATTAAAACTAAATTCAAATCAAGTTTACTTAAATTTAACTAAATTTAAGTGAACTTTATACTACTGAATGATTTTAAAGTCAAATTAGTTATTAATTTATAACTTTTCAAATAAAGAATTTCATTTATAAATAAAATAAATTCTCAAAATTTATTATTCCAAACAAAGTCTTAAAAAATGAACCGGTTAAGGAATTGATTTAAATATATTTCTATATATATATAAATATATATTATATACTAATTAAATAAATTAAAAATTATAAAAAATAACACAAATGATAAAAAATAGTTTATAACTTATTTTTTTAGAGTCCAAAGCATTTAGTAATAATATTATAGCCTATTTTTGTTTTAAAAAAATTTCAATTTCAATTCAGAGATATATACAATTAATTATACATTCAGTTTTTCAAGCTTCTATACAATCTAAATTTAAGTATTTCATAAAAATTCTTTTTAGATTGACTTACATTCATAAATCAAAATAACATCATTTGAATTAATCAAAAATTTATTAAAAAAAAAGGATCGGTTGAACCTAATTGGATGGTTTTGGGTTGATTGGTTTATTAATTTTTGACCGATTCACTAGTTCTTGATCGATTTTCAGGTTGAGCGGGTTTTTAGGGTGGACCAGACTGGTGGAATAACGGGTTTTCAGTCCAACCGGTTCGGTCTAATTTTTTTAACCATGATTCCAAACATACTCAAAAAAATTATTACTAACCAAAAGAAATATGTATTTTAATTTTTAATTATCAATACTTTATTAATATGACATGACTGGATACATGAAAGACAAAAAAAAATGATTAGATGATAATTTAAAATTTTTTACACAGAAAAAAAAATAAATTAAAAAAATAAAATTTTAATTTTAATCTCCTGTCTAATTTTTTTTTTTTTTTACATTCATCCAATAATCTTGAAACAAACTCTCTCAAAATAAGAAAGTGAAAAAATGAAGAAATAGCGACATCGAGGAAGGCAGGTGGCGATGGATGGGCGTTGTCATAGGAAGATCCGTGAGACAAAGAAAACCCCTAAAACATAATAAAACCCATTTCTATTTGGGACTATTTGGTGTGAGTGAGCCTTAAGAAGTAACGCCTCCTGAGTCCGGGCCCCGTTGTGGCCTTTGCCTTTCGTTATCATAGGAAGAGAAGAGGGAAACAACCAAAACCAAAGCAGCAACCATTTTTTCCTCCCAATTAATACTCCCAAACAAGCTCCAAACCAAAGTCCTAACAAAACTAAAGTACCTAACTCTAACTCAAAAAAGTCACACACCACGCCACACCACACCACTCGAAGAAAAACAAGAAACCAAACACCTCACCAACGCTAACGCCAACAATGTCGATCGCTTTCTCCTTCAATCCCGCATCCTTCTCTCCCTTCTCTTCCTCCAAATCCAATTCTTCCTTCTCCTCCTCCCTCCATCTCCGCCTCACTCTCCCTCCACCCACACCATTCTACCGCATCCAACACCGCACAGATCTCCCTTTCGTTCTCCACTCCACTGGCGGCGGCGGCGGATCTTTCGGCGGTCATGGTCATGGAGGGGACGGTCATGGTCATGGTCATGGCGGGGACGATGAAGACGGCAATGGCGGCGGGGATAGCAGAAAGAACGAGGCGATATTGGTGTTGGCGGAGGCAGGGAGGTCTTTGGAAAGCGTTCCCAGTGACTTGGCTGCTGCGATCAAAGACGGGAAGATTCCTGCTTCTGTTGTGTCTCGGTTTCTAGAGCTTGACAAGTCTCCCTTTTTACGGTGGTTGCTTCAGTTCGGTGGTTTCAAAGAGCGTCTTCTCGCTGATGATCTCTTTTTGGCCAAAGTAGCTATGGAGTGCGGTGTGGGCGTCTTCACCAAGGTTTGTGTTTTCCGCCTCCAGTCATAGCTTTGGTTGCCTTTCTTGATTATGTCAAACAGCATAAATAAATGTATGTATATAGTTGGTAAATGAGGCTTGCAAATATCAGAAAAGTTCAATTAAAACATTTGCATTTGGTTTTCACAGATAATGAGTGAATACTATGTCAATTAGATGGTATAAAATATAAACATTTAGATATGCATGAGACGAGACGAGACGAGACGAGAGATGTTATTGCTTGAGCAAGAAGATTTTTTTATTTTTATTTTTCTGATCTAATTACGTTATGAAACACTGCTAGTTTTGTTTTATTTTGACTGTTATATTATATTTGTATATGCTGATTGACAATCTGCTGTTTCTTCACTGCCTAGACTGCTGCTGAGTATGACCGTAGGAGAGAAAACTTTTTCAACGAGCTGGAAATTGTTTTCGCTGATGTGGTATGAATATTCTCATCAAATTATTGCCCGTCAATCTGCACAGTTTTTCTTCCATTATCTTCTTGCTTACAGAATATCATTTATAACGCCTTCACCTTGGACATGAGCATCATACATGCCACTATTCTTTACTAACTATTTTCTAATGTATTTTCTTGTATTTATGCTTATTAGCATTTTTATCATTACAAGGAACTCATTTGACATATTCCTGAGATGCATATTGTGTTTTGAATCTTTTGATTGACTACAATACAATAGAGATATCTGTAGAAAAAAAATAAAATTTCTACTTCCTCTCATTTTATATTTCAATTTGTTCTCACTTGTTACAGGATAGAAAACCATTACGAGAACAATATATCTTATTATAAATAGATAATGATATAAATGAGCTAGAGAAATTGACAACAACAAGTTTCTTTTGATATTAGGTCCAATTGTCCAAAGTGCAAATAACAAGTGCAGAAATATTGTGGCTTCTTTGTTTGATCCATTTCAGAAATTTGGAGGCAGTTTTTATGGTTCTTGTATATGTTACATGTTCCTGAGTGTCGTTGCATATCCTGATTTTATGTCATCCTTATCTATAAAAGTTTTTTCCCTCAATCCAGAGGCAAGCCAAGGCCTTAAACACCCCTCCACTATCACTATCTCGTCATTATTCTCTCCCCACTTGTGCCCCCTATCCCATTGAGACTCTACCTTATTTTCACCTCCACAACTCTCTCCCCTTTCTTGTGCCCCTCTTAACTTTTGTCTTTGCTCTACCCCTGTTTATTTCGTCATTTTTTAATTGCACTAGCAGGGAAAGTACATCAAATACTGAAATACCAACCTAAGGGTTAGGTGGTTTGAGCAGAATTTCTCTCAATGAGGAGAGTGAACCCTGGTAACCCAGGTTACAGCTGGAATGACATTTCATTTTTCTTTATTGTTTATTAAGTTATAGAAAAAGTATACATCCTTGCCATCATTTATTTGGAACACTCCAATGGCGATACTCAATGTGACTATAAAATATTTTCTTTTCATGAAAAGGACTTTTCTTTGTTTGGATAACAGAATATTCTTTCTTTGTGGATGAATTTGTACACTAACAGTTGAATTAAATCTGTGTTGTTTTATCTCTTGACGCATTTGTTTGTTTGTGTGTGTTACCTCTCACTTTGTACTTGCCGCAGTTGAGAAAATATTGCTTCCTTTGAAACATCTATTGAAGTCAATGGCATAACATCCTTTTTACATATTCTTAGGTCATGGCCATAATTGCAGATTTCATGCTGGTTTATCTTCCTGCACCTACTGTATCTCTCAGACCACCACTTGCAATCAGTGCAGGACCTATTGCTAAGTTTTTCCACAACTGCCCAGATAATGCATTTCAGGTCTTTATATATCCCATAGAGTAGACTAATGGCTTTGATTACTTTCAAAATTTTCCCAACTAAATGTTATTAATTACCTATCACATTCTTAATTTCCTTCCACAGGTTGCTCTCTCTGGAACATCATATTCCTTATTACAGAGGATTGGTGCAATTGTGGTATGTACAATTTGGTAACTTCTGTCTTATCACACGTTGCAAGTTGAATCCATTTTTGTCCTTTTATTTCTTTTTGGTTTTTAGTTTCCTGTAACTAATTGTTCTATATAATGTGGTTACATTGCATAGCGTAATGGGACAAAGCTTTTTGCGGTTGGAACTGCTTCATCACTGGTTAGTTCTCATCTTCCTGGGGATTTTCTCGTCCCTTTTCTGGTTTAAGATTTTTTTTATTTTTATATTTATTTGTATTTTATGTTTATTTGTATTTTATGTTGCTTGACCTTGTCTTCACTATAGCTTTTATGGGCATTTCTGGATGTTAATTCGTTAATTTTCACAAAAATGAGCAGACTCATGATTTGGCAATTGAGTTGACTGATTTAGTCTTCTCATTTCCCTTCAAATTATGGGTTTGATTCTAGCCAGAGTTAGTATGTGTAAATTCCGACAATATAAATCTTGAGAAGTGCACAACGAGTTTTAGTCGTCTCATTTATCTTCAAATTATGGGTGTGATTCTAGTCAGAGCTAGTATAGCAGAAATTCTAGCATGGCAAAGAGCCATTTTATTAAGGTTTCTCAGTCATAGGTGTGGTAAATTATTCTTTTGACTCCTGATAAATATGGGTTATTTGAATTAACTTTCTACATTACTTTTTGTGTGGTTTTGTTAAGTTTTATGCGTCTGGGTGTCAATTGCCTTGTCCCTTGCTGTTTGCCCCCCTCCCCTCCCCCAGGTACCAAAGGTGAACATGACTTCACTGACTTGTAAAGTGTCTCCAAACGACCTCACTCATTTCCCGTCATTCCTATTCTTGGTGATAAAATCTATTGAAAGTGATTGCAAGTAGAATAAGTAGAAAAATGATTGAGAAAATTCACACAACATAAATCATGAGAGGAGCACAATGGGTTTAATTAATAATCATCAAACTAATACAGCCAAATAGAATCTTCCTACCATCACATAATGCTATGGAATCAGAGCAAATTACATATTTGCAGATTAACATAGATTTGGTTGAATTGAAATCAAAGCTTTCTTTGTTTTATTCATTCCAAAGGTAAACTGAAGGGTACATTTATAATTTTTATGGTCAATATACTTAAAGGATTTCTGATTAATTTATTTGTTTCTAGGATGGGAACAAGATCTCGGATTTCTTGTTAATTTATTTGTTTCAAGGATGGGAACAAGATTCCTAACTAGGTGTCCAGTTTGTTTGTGATGCAGTTGTAGTCAAAATCCTGATCCTTGTCATGCACCTCTTCTATTGAACTCCTTTTTCACCCCATGGATGTGCAGGGTGGGACTGATTTGTCATAATATATATCGACTATTATGATTAACTACTTTTGTACATTTTCTTCAAAAATGAATTTGAAATCATTGATCTACTAGTTCTAAAGAGTGAGATAGTGAAGGGCCTAAAAAGTTTGTCAAAGATCCACGTGATATATTATAACCTTTCTTTCAATAAATAATCCTGCCTATTGTCTTCGCTGTTTTAAATGTAAGTGGAATCAATTGGGTTCAGACACTGACACATACTGCATTTTGTATTCATTCAGGTTGGGACAGCTGTGACAAATGCCTTAATTAATGCAAAGAAGGCTGTTGATAAGTCTTCTGCGGGGGAAATTGAAAATGTTCCCATATTGTCTACCAGTGCTGCCTATGGTGTCTATATGGCAGTTTCTAGCAACCTCAGGTAAAAAGGATGATGTGACTAGTGATATGGATTATTTGGAGATTATAGTCTAAAATCTACTAATGCTTCAAGCAAGGGGCTATCCCCTCTAACTTGCTCTCGACTTTGTACATCTGGGTTTTTCAATAATAAAATGTGATACCTTTAAGGGCTGGTTTGGATGAGCTTCTAAAAAAAACATCTTTTTTTTTATCATCATTTTTAGATCTTTGATAAAAAAGTAAAAGATATTTTATGTTTGGATGCAATATTTGAGAAGATCTTCTTATATGTTTGAACAGCTTTTTTATGTTATTAAAAAGGTCTTTTTTTTATAAGTGCCAAAATCTAGCTAAAAAAAAGCAAATATTTTTTTAGTGCTTAAGCTTTTTTTTCTGAAAAAGAAAGCTCATCCAAGCACACTAAAATATAACAAATGTACCTTTTTTTAAATAAAAAAAAACACATCAATATGAGCACTGAATGGTCAATGTAACATCTAGAAAAGTTGTTTCATTGTTAAACACTTGTTATATAAAGACTAATTAGGAAGTCTCCCACTGAGAAATCGCTGATATGATTATAATGTGAGTGCTACCCACCCAAACATAGTTAAGCAATTTTCATTAGTTGCATTATGATTGTTCATAAAGTTTGACTCGTCATCTGATTATGGACAAGCATCTCAGTAAACTGTGATAAATTGCTTCCATAGAAAAGCCATGTTTTGTTTCTCCTTTTTTGTCCCATTTGAAAATGTTTATTTAATGAGATAATCAGCATTCAATTGACAATTAAAGTTGCTGGAAAAGTGAAACAAAGGTTATGAAAGGCAGATTATTGTAGGAGATGGTGTTTGCACAATTTTATGATGTTTATTGCATAACTTGCGCAAGAAAATTCAAGGTTTATGAATTGAACCTTGTTCTTTTGCAGTATCAAGTATGTTTTGATGACTACTTTCCATCATAGTAAAAAATGTTCTAGCCTGTTCATGTCACCAGCAACTGGGTATATAGATTTTTGTCTAAAACTTTTACTTTGGATCTGATTTTGCTGCTGACAGGTATCAAGTTCTTGCTGGAATTATTGAACAGCGGATTTTGGAACCTTTGCTGCACCAGCACAAGCTTGTACTCGGTGCAATTTGCTTTGCTGTTCGGACTGGCAATACGTATTTGGGTTCATTATTGTAAGAAATTTTATACCTGTTCTGATTACTTGCAAAAGGAGCTTTGCTTGTTGCCAGTGGCTCATGTTTTGTAATTTTGCCTTGACAGGTGGGTGGATTACGCTCGTTGGATAGGGGTTCAGTAGGCCCAAGAGTACAAGAATTGGATTCTCTTTCTTAATTGACTACACCTTTCTCAAGATGTTCATTTGCTTCATTATTGGACGTCACAAAACAATTTATTTTCTCCGGAGGTTTGGTTGTAGGATTAGCCCATTAGGTTTTCTTCCCCTCTATTTATATGTTCATTGCTGAGAGCACTGCGTATTCTTGTTTTTCTTACAAAGTTTTCTCATTCAATTAATGTTGAGGATGTGGACGTAATTTTAAACTCAATGAAAAGGTTGCAGCAGATTGAAAGATATCAAAGAAACAATTTCTTGTTACTAGCAGAAGAAATCCTCTGGCTTGAGCAGTCTTCTGGTTTTTAACTGAGACCCCTCACCCCCGCCTATTTTTTTCTCTAGCATGAGCTACGGGCTGTGTATTTATTTCACAAACTCGGCCCATATATTGATTAATTCCTCCTTAATTTGATAGAATTATGCTCTTCTTATATTGTAGACTCCTATTGGGATCGGTGGGGAATGGGAAAATGAGGTGTGGGGGATCCAGCCTCTTGCCTTGAACACCAACGCCCTCGTGACCAAGATGTCACTATGCTACAAGATCATTGAAAAAAAGTTTGCAATTTTAATTTAATATGACTTCTTAATTTAAAATTGTATATATTTATATCCATGCAATTTTAAATTTAATATTTACTACAGTTTTAAATAATTGGTTAAATTACTCATTTGATTTTTATATTTTCACATAAAATTTAATTTAGTCTTTATAATTTAAAACTATTTAAAAATGTTTTTATAATTTTTAAATAATGTAAAATAGTCCTTATAATTTTTAGATAAAGTAAATTGGTCCTTATTAAGTTTTACTCCAAATAAGGAATAAATTTGACTAATAGAGATTATTTTACATTATTTGAAAATTATAAGGACCTTTTTAAACAGTTTTAAACTAAAAGAACTAAATTAAATTTAGTGTGAAACTATAAAAATCAAACGAATAATTTGACCTAAATAATTTTATCTGAATTATTAATCAATCAATTGCAATTTACATTAACTTTTATCATAGTCTTAGCAAGTATATTTGTAACGTTACTTTATACACAAAGGAATAAATTGATATCTATATATATTTTTTGATGCGAGGAATCTTCTTTATAAATTATTAATAAATTGTTTTTGAATTTTTTTCTTACTAAAACATTTTTTACCAATAATAAATTGAAAATATATATTTAAAATATCTGCACGTAATCTTAAAAAATTTAAAGATAATAAGTGTGTAAATAAGTGAAACTAACTAAAATTGTGAGTGCCAATAAAGGTTAACTCATTGAGAAAAGCTTAAGCTTATAACATGTCTTAATCTTGGAACGAGACAACATCCTTTCTCTAAACTTTCTCCTGCCAAAAGATACAAAATTGTGGGTAGACAACAAGAGAGCAATTTTTTTTTTTTTTTTTTATGAAAAAAACTTGGGACACTCGTTAAAATTGTAAAAGAAACTTTACACTGACAGTAGATTTAAATTAAATTCATATAAGAATCTATCAATTCCATAGCTGTCTTCAGTTATTACAGTTTCCTTGTCAACAATATCATAATCTTACGACTCATTTCTCTACATTTTTCGTCATTATCGGTGGACACTAGCTGTATAATAAATTATAACTACCAGCAGCTATTCACACAAAGGAAGAAAACTACAATAAATAGAAGCTACTTCTAGAGTTCCTATAAATCCGGTGTTTCTCTTGACAAATGACGAGTCAATTTCCAACTGTAGTTGCTCTGTAGCCCCTGAAGGCCTACTAAAAATGAATGATAATGAGAAGTCATGAATCACGGGGGCCATCAAACGACTGTGTCTTTCTCAAATTCCAATGGAGGCCCTCATGAATACTGCGCAAGAAGTCATCAGTAGAATCAACCAGACATGCTGTAGGAACAGGCCAGGGTGCCATGCTGCACACTAGTGCATCTCCCGGTGCTAACTGCTTCCTGTCCTTGCCATCAAACGATGCCCATGCAGGGCTTCTGCTATTGAATGGTACTTGCACCCGCAAAGTAACATGCTCAGGTAATATCAAAGGCCTAAAAGATAGGGAATGTGGACAAATTGGTGTGAACAAAATACCCGGAACCTGCAAACTTGAAGACTCAGATTCAGAAGGAGGTGCATATTAATCATACTTACAGAAAGTTCTAGACAAGTAAGATGAAATCAATTAGCTGAATGATGTCACTGTAAACGAGGTTAAGGTGAATGTAACTTCATAAAATAGATTTCTATGGTACTTGAACAAATATAAGGGCCTTCAATGAGAGACAAAGCAAAGATACTTCTAGCCAAAGCTAGTAACATAAAGGTCGTTCAACAACATCATAGATATTGGCATTTATTGATTGAGACAAACATTGTCAAACAAAAAAAAACCAGTTAAACTCAGCAATCAAGGCATAAGAATAAGAAACTCTTCAACAAAGTACCTGAGGATGGACCATTGATCCTCCAGCCGCCAAAGAATATGCAGTACTGCCAGAAGTTGTAGATAAGATTAATCCATCCCCTTGCACACATGTGACGAAAGAGTTGTCACAGTAACATTCCAAATTTGTGAGGTAAGATGATATTCCGCGATCAATAGTAACCTCATTTAAAACAAGTATTGGTTCTTCAGTTTCATATTCATTTTTAGCTGCATCTCGTATAACATGACATAGCAAACGGTGCCGTAATGTGATACTAATGGGGCCCTTCAAAATTGATTCAAGGCATTCTTTGTAATGTTCACTGTCTGAAGGATGGTTAAGTTCAGCTTCCAATCAGAAATGAAAACAGATATTATAATAAAAAGAAGGTAATATACATGTAGACAAAGATGGAGGATACAGAAAGGGGTCATAAAGCCAAGAGACCCTAAAGAAAAAGGGACAAGAGGAGGCACAGGCCCTTTGAACATAGATGCTGCCTGCACATTTTAAGTACATGACAATTACTAAACAATGTCACAAAGCAAAATAATTTTCAATACATATTAGGATAAGTAATGTAAAACAAATGATCAGTGTAGACTTAGTTAACAAAATCTCTAACAATGAATAATCTATGGCCAGAGATTTATAGGCCCAGATAGCCCATGCCCATCCCAACAATCATCATATTCTTAGAAGTTCAGTTCCAAAAATAAAAGATGACGTCCAAAAAATAAAAGATCACGAAAATCCAAGACCAAACATGTTAATTAAATGAAATTTCAACCCTAGATATGAAAGGAAAGAGTTTTTATTGATTTATTAGTTTGAATAAATAGTTAAAAGTACAATTGATACATTATCTATATGCATGATTCAGACTTCCTTCAACATGATATTCCCCCACACAAATATCTTAACATGTAGAATCATTCATACAAAATATAGTATCAAGCAATATTTGATGTTAATAATAAAACAGATCAGCAATTCAAAAAGTGCTTAAACTTCAGACATCAGTGTCATAGATTTTTTTTAAAATGGAAATCTGAAAAGAGTCCCTGTGGTGTGCCAATTCCTCTCTTGTTCACAATAGTTGTTGGCTAAAATTTATGCAAATGCTTTTCTGGCTTCTAATCATATTTAAGGTGACAAAATTGACAAGTTTCACTTAGAAAAATGAACCTTGAGTAGATTTGGATCAGTAATACTTTTCATCCACCAAGATCAAAACTGAGGAAATTCCCAGCTTCATTGTATACTAGAAAGCTAGACTTTAGTCAATAGCAAGTCAATTTAAATTGATTGCACATACCCATAGGACAGTGCCATCTCCACCAAGAGTTATCACAAGGTCAACTTTAGTGTGCAGCATCAAAATTTCCTTATCTACAAGCAAAAAATTGATGCTCATAAATAGTTATAATTACATGAGTAATAAAAGTAAGCAACAATTATCATCAAATAGTTAACTTTAAAGATAATACAAGATATTGCCTGAAGTGAAATTCATCATCATAAATCAAACAAGGAGGCTGTGATACAATAAATAGCACACTATTTTTTATCTAAAATTCATATTGTTTGCCTCAAGAAAATGATTGATTTGGATCAGTCAGTCCTGAGCTAAACTCTAATAAACTGAGAGTCATATCCTGCCAAAACACTATATTAGGATGCTGAGCTAAAATCTAAACACAGAATTAATGAGATTAAATAAGCACAGAAACAAACAGAAGTCATTGCAATGGCAAAATTATGGCAACAACAAAAGTGCATCATTTTAAGTATTAAAATATTAGGATGCTGGCTTACTGAAATATCAGACCATCATTGAAACTAATAGAAGGCATGGCATACAATAATTTAACAACTAGGTTTCATTTAAGCTCATAATAACCTTCAGGAAGATGCTTTCAACATCTTTCACTGTTTTTTCAGTAGATAAGGAATATAATTTAGCTAATAGAAGACGCCCAAAAGGTTTTTCTTGGAAAGCAATGAGAAATGGTCAACCAAAGAGTAATCGAGAGTAGATTAAGACAAGAGACCTGCATATCAGAGAACCCGGTTGGATTTATGCCAGTGTGGTCAACCATAGAGGCTATATACCTATTGCAGGGTTTGATGGAAAGATATAAAAGGTAACAAAAATATCTGCACATGATCTTCATTGATCAAGAAAAAGACTATGATAGGGTGCCACAAGAAGTGTAGAGGAAGACCTAAGAAAAGTTTAGGAGAAATAATTAAAAAAGACCTTGCTCCAAATGATTTTGCTGAAAATTTGGTTTTTGATAGAGCCCAATGGCATTGATTGATTTATGTAGCCGACCCCATCTAATGGGATAAGGCTTGATTGTTGTTATTGTTGTTGTTGGTGCCCCCTATCCTGTGCCCACCCTAAACTATACTTTTACCTCCGTGGAGTCTCTTTTCTCAATAGAATATCCTCAAAATCAATTTTAACACTAGCTCTCCTACGGTCCTACCAACCTACTCATCCAAACTTGGACCCTCCTCCTTCGACCTATGTAAGTTATCATTCTTCTGAACAACCTCTTGCTCTTTCTCTCACAATTTTGTTAGACCCCCCATAAGTAGAACATATGAAAGAAGAGTAAGGAAACAGTCCAAGATAACAGGGCTGACTCTAGATCAACCGTAGGCCCAATAAAGCCCATAATTAGATGGGAATCAACTGTTAGGCTATGTTAGCCAAGTTACTCCAGTTAGTTACATAAATAGTCGAGATAGAAAGTAGTTGGTATTCGGTTAAGTAATCAAGGGTTGGGAGAGGAGTCAAGCTCTCGAATCTTGGACTCGGGTCATTTCTTGTATTCTTTCTTCTTCTTCTACCTCTTAACTCTTTTCTCTGTTTGGGGTATTTCCCCTGCAGAAATTCACCAATAAATCTAGTGATATTCAAGGTATTCCTTACCTAATTGATCCAGTTCTATCAACCTGGCATCGTAGCTCTCAAGATCTTGGGGAGAATTCCATGGTTTCAACTCGCAGAATGGAAGCACGGATTGAGTTCTTGGAACGATCGCATGAGAATAACACAATGATGAGAACAGAGCTTCAAGAAATGCAAACGCCGCTTTGAGAAAATCCAGAATCAGCAGAGTCGAAGAAATCAAGAAACAGACGAGGACCTCCTCGATGCAAAGAGGGTCGACTCGCGAATCGAAATAATGAGCACGAACAAGAAACCGAGGCAAGTCGTAATCGCGGCAGCTTATGAATCGCAAAACCAAGGGGAACGGTGGCGGAAGTTGGAAATTCCCATTTTTAAGCGGGAGACGATGCGTACGGTGGGCCAATCGTAGAGCGATATCACCCTAAAGAATACGACCGATGAGGAAAACTCCGCGAATGGTGGCAATGGAGGGCAAGGCGCTAACGTGGTACCAGTGGTGGGAATCGTGCGCCATAAATCCTACTTGGGAGGAGTTTCGAGAGGCAGTAATGAGACGATTCCAACCATCAATGACCTTGAGTCCATATGAGTTGTTGATGAGCCTCGTGCAGTCATCAAGAATATCGCGAAAGCAGCTTGAGAGGTACGCAGACCACTCCTAAGGCGTAACTCGAGTATCTAAAAGGGATCTTCCTTAACGGGTTGAAGGAGGTGGTTAGGCTGAATCAAATTGCACCCGGCCAATACTCTACCGAATCGATGGATTATGCCCAAAGAATCGGCGAAAAGAACGCATTAGTGAACAAGGGGAGTAATCGGATCAACAAAGGGGAGGACTAACTCGAAGTTATGCTAACACACGCACTGGGTGACGTGGGAACCTCCTAACAAGGCCCACCACCCACCCACCGTGAGTGAAGTGGAGCGCGAGTAATAGCATGAGTGAGCCTAACACCGCGAACTACGGTTCTTTTTCGAGGAAGGGGTTTCAAAAGGCTAACTCGATTCAGAGATACAAGAGAGATCCAAGAAAGGACTGCTGCAGTGATGAAAAGTTTGGCCTGTGTCATGTCTCAAGGCTTAACAAACAACTTCATGTACTAATTCTTGGCCAAGAGGAAGGAAATGGAGGGGGTGGATGATCAGAGGAATCAGGGAGAAACTAGACTGCTTACAACTTTCAATGTACAAGATAACAGGTTTAACTTCAAAAAATCCATCAAGCCATGGGGAAATCTAGCAGGAGGAGGTAATAGTGTTAGTGGACTCGTGGGGCTTCACATAATTTCATCTCATCCGTTATGGTGAATGAAGGAGGGATGACAAGAATGGAGACTCCACCTTTACACAATTGAAGTAGGTGATGGAAGAAAAATTAAATCCCAAGGCAAGTGTCAACAACTCGCTTACAGTTCAAGGACTAACTATCCAACAAGACTTCGTCATATTCGAATTAGGAGGAGTTGATGTGGTGTTAGGGATGGAGTGGTTGGCTAGCTTGGGAGAAATAAAAGCCAATTTCAAAGAACTCACGTTGAAAATACCAACACCCGAGGGCACCAAAATCTTAAAGGGAGAACCAAACTCTAGCTAGAGTCATCTTCGATCTATCTTGAAAGCTATCCAAGCCGATGGGCAAGGGTTTTGGTTAGAATTTCAGAATCAAGCAGCACCGTAGGAAGAAGGACCATCACCAGAGTGGCTAAATGAGGTGTTGGAAGCTTATGCTGAGGTTTTTAAGGAACCCGAGGGGTTACCACCTTCCAGAGAGTGGGACCACGCCATTGTTCTCAAGGAAGGAGCCAATATCCCCAATCTTCACCCTGGCTGTATCCTCATTATCAAAAGACTGAGATTGAGAAATTAGTAGATGACATGCTGAATTCTGGAATTATTAGACCTAGTGTGAGCCCTTACTCTAGCCCTATCATATTGGTAAAAAAGAAAGATGGAGGATGGAGGTTCTGTGTGGACTATGTGGCTCTTAATAAGCCGACTATACCCGATAAATTCTATTCCCATCATATATGAACTTTTAGATGAATTGGGAGGTTCTGTAATTTTTTCTAAATTAGATTTGAGATCAGGGTATCATCAAATCAGAATGAGGGAAGAAGATATTCACAAGACAGCTTTCAGAACTCATGAGGGGCATTATGAGTTTGTCGTAATGCCATTTGGGCTTACTAATGCCCCTTCTACATTTCAGTCCCTCATGAATGAGATGCTGAAACCCTTCCTAAGGAAGTTTGTCCTTGTATTCTTTGACGACATACTGGTCTATAGTAAAACCGAAGAAGACCACTGGAGACACCTGCAAGCAGTACTATCCTTGCTGTTGGAACATAAACTATTTGCCAACAAAAAAAAATGTACATTTGGACAGAAACAGATTGAGTATCTAGGCCATGTGATTTCAGCAGAGGGTGTGGCAGCTGATCCAAAGAAATTAGGAAGTTATGATGAATTGGCCTATCCCAAAGGATGTGAAAGCGTTGAGAGGGTTCCTTGGGCTTACAGGTTACTATAGAAGGTTTGTACAAGGCTATGGAAAGATAGCTCGACCTCTAACTCAGTTACTCAAGAAAGACAATTTCCAGTGGAGCATAGATGCACAACAGGCCTTTGACATACTGAAACAAACCATGGGTTCTCTACCAATCCTCACAGTCCCGGATTTCACCAAAACTTTCACCATTGAAACCGATGCTTCAAATAAAGGATTAGGAGCCGTATTGATGCAAGAGGGCAGGCCTGTGGCATTCCTTAGTCAACCTCTATCAGAAAGAGAGCATAAAAGATCGGTATATGAACGGAACTAATGGCCATTGCTACGGCAAGACAGAAATGAAACATTACCTTCTCAGACATTTTATCATACTAACCGACGTGAAAAGTCTCAAGTTCCTCACTGATCGAGAGTGTCGGGGAAGAACAGCTCAAATGGACCTCTAAACTCATGGGGCTGGATTTTGAGATTCAATATAGGCCCTGGACGTAAAATCGAGTGGCCATGCCCTCTCTAGAAAAATGACCTACACAAGAATATCAATGGCTCAATTTCCAGATTTGGAGGACTCGGGACGTAGAGGTTCACAATGATCAAGCTCAAGGGCATTATTCAAGATCCGCTTACAAGACCTCAATCTCATCCTCGGTTATACTTTTCGTAACGTAAAATTATACTACAAAGGGAGGTTAGTATTACCTAAGACCTCCCCAAGAATTCCTACCCTACTAAAGGAATTCTATAGCTCGTATTGAGGCCACTCGGGTTTTTTCGCATCTTACAAACGTATTGCGCTTTAGTTTATCGGGATGGGATGAGAAAGGACATTCTCCAATATGTGGCCACTTGTGGAGTTTGTCGCAAAACAAATACTGCATCTCTCTCCCCTGGGTTGTTCTAACCTCTACCCATCCCTACCGTATGGTCGGATATATCAATGGATTTTATAGAAGGTCTTCCTAAAAGCCAGTGGTAAGAATGTTATCTTGGTAATCAGGATAGGCTCACGAAATATGCCCACTTTATTTCCCTAAGTCATCCTTTTACCGCCAAGGATGTTGTCGATGTTTTTGTTCGTATGTGGTCAAATTGCATGGGTTCCCACTTTCAGGTTGTGTCTCGATAGGGATAAAGTTTTCCTCACCATTTCTGGACTGAGTTATTCAAGGTCTACTAATCTCAAGTTCAAACTCTGCCTATCATCCTCAATCGATGGGCACCGAGGTTGTCAATCGGTGCTTAGAAACCTATTTGAGATGCTTGACCGGTGCTAAACCAAAGCAAAGGCCCAAGTGGCTTAGTTGGGCTGAATTTTTGGTTCAACACCAATTACAACAGCCCACTAAACTCACCCCCTTTAAGGCCCTATACGGCAGAGATCCACCACATCTACTCAAGGGCACTACTATCCCATCAGCTAGCCGAGGAGGTAAATCGCGAACCATTGAGCGTGATCTACTTCTACATGATCTCAAAACCAACCTCGATTAAAGCTCAAAATCGATGAAGACCTATGTCAGATAAAACTCGGCAGACTACCACTTATACCGTGGGAGACTGGGTCTATTTGAAGCTCCACTCTATAGATTAAAAATCCTTGGCCAAGAAATCGAATGAAAAGCTCGGCCCCGTGTTCTATGGCCCCTATCGATCAAGAGAAACAAATTGGCTAAGTTTGCATACCAATTGGATCTTCCTCCGTAAAGCAAGATCCATCCGGTTTTTCATATCTCTCTGCTGGAAGAAGGCTTTATCACTCGCAGTTGTTCCCCAACCACTCCCTAAAAATGCTCTCGCATGACTTGGAATTATTGGTTGAACCAAACAATGTCTTGGCAACCGCAACACTACTTCGTGTGCACAGGTTTTGATCCAATGGCGTGACTTGCCCGATTTTGAAGCCACCTGGGAATCCACCTAAGCCATCACCATGCAGTTTCCTTCATTCCACCTTGAGGACAAGGTGCAACTTTGGGGGAGTATTGTTAGACTCCCCCATAAGTAGAACATATGAAAGAAGAGTAAGGAAACAGTCCAAGATAACAATGACTCTAGATCAACCGTAGAGGGCCCAATAAAGCCCATAATTAGATGGGAATCAACTGCAAGAAGGCTATGTTAGCCAAGTTACTCCAGTTAGTTACATAAATAGTCAGAGATAGAAAGTAGTTGGTATTCGGTTAGTACTGAAGGGTTGGGAGAGGAGTCAAGCTCTCGAATCTTGACTGGGTCATTTCTTGTATTCTTTCTTCTTCTTCTACCTCTTAACTCTTTTCTCTGTTTTGGGGGTATTTCCCCAGAGAAATTCACCAATAAATCTAGTGATATTCAGTGTATTCCTTACCTAATTGATCCAGTTCTATCAAATTTCTCTCTCAAAAGAAGAGAAGTGTTGTTTAGCATTAGGCTCTTACCGCAGCCATTCTCTGCCAACATTTGTTTCTCTCCAGATCGGTGCTCCAGCTCCTACTTCATTTCATACCAATTTTGTCATGTTTAGCTACATTTGGCAAATTTTTCCATGCATTCTATGATTTTGGTACCAGATCAGGCTTGTAGATCTGTTCCCTAATTGAATGCAACATCTCTGTAATTAAATTTATGAACATGGTTTTTTTATTTATACAAATTTTTTGGGTGGTTTTTTATTGGATTGTGCTCCTACTTTATGTTCAGTGTCTAGACATGACAGGTGATAGTGTTACTTCTTTTGTGTTGGGAAAACCATCATGGTTCATGAAGTAACTCTCCAAAATCTAACAACTTGGGATATACATTGAAAATCAGTAAAAAATAAAAGAAATGGAAATTTTGCTTGATAATCATTATTTTTTCATATATGATTCTAATTCCACACTGTTCTTCCTTTGTTTGGCCCTTCACCTTTTTCCTTATCTTCACAAGATTTCTAAACATAAAGTAACATATCTAGACAAGGTGCAAGTCTCAGATGCAATGGATCCACAAATATAGCATTAGAAAGGAGCCCTGGCAACACCTTCAAAGATAACATCAATGAACAAGCTGTGCAATTTTGTGAAGGACATCAAGTGAACAGTACCCTCTGATGACATCAAATATTTAATTGCTTACCATCTTTCCAAGTTTCTACGAAGTTAAAGTATGATGACTCCGTCAAAAGTTCCACCCTGACACGAGGTTCCACATAGACGTGTAGTTTCTTTTGCTCCCTCAACCATCTGGGAACAAGAAGAAAAAAAAAAGCAAGCAACACCATTTGACCGAGGTTTGACATGTACCAAAAAGGTAAGATTAAAATGAAGAATGTCACGTAATATAACCTGCTATAGATTTATACCATAAAGACAGATACACAGAAGGATACAAAGCCAGAGAATAGATGTAAATATTAAAAAGTGGAGTAAAACTTAAAACTTTAAAGGAAACAATCTTCAATCCTCCACACCAACTTCACTCAGAATGAATTGCTAATTCAGGTGAACTTCAATTTTTGCATGAACCATTGATCCTCCATCAGGATGAAATATTATATTCGTAAAATATAAAAAAAATTATCAAAGCACAGAATGCTCGTAGCTCTTGTAATAAACAGAGACCTCTAGGCCTTCCTAACAACAATTAAGAAAGAAAGAATGAATGAGACCAGTAGCAGTTGCAGCAAAATAACTGGTGAGCTCTCTGATCTAATTGCCATTCCATAACAAGATATTCCATATTTTTGTGAAGAGTTTCAGACTCAAGTCCAGCATCATATTATAAGTAAGATGAAGAAAACTTGGCTTTGGAACAGCCGAAAGTGAAAACAAACAATAAATTGGGATTCACACCTAATTATTTCAGCACACAGAATTCGAACTGAAACTGAATTTGGTTTGGTCAATATGAGCACCGTCTGTGGGCATGATTCCCACTTCAAAGAGATCTGAAATGAATATGACTTCTGAATTAGACAACAAATAACTATGAAAACTTTAGTACTAGCATGAGGGAAAACTTTAAGGAGAGACATACAAGCTTATCATTTCCAAGATACTTTTTTAAGTAATAAAACCAAATCCTCCACAACAACACAAGTGATACCTGCTTACTGCTGCGTTCTGCAGTGGTTATATTTCCTCTTTCAAAAGAGACAACGTCATGTTTGTGCTGATCACTTTGCTCTCCTTTGCAGCACCATGAAAGTTTAAATGAAGCCTGTCTCAATAAAGAACAATTTCATTTACAGTTGAATTAGTAATTTTAACATTATTAATAGACACAACAAATATAGCTAATTACTACAAGGGTATGAATTAGTTACTGGTAGTACAATTCCTCAAAACATATGGCAATAGTAATTGCACAATGTCATGGGAAAAGACATACAAAAAATTTGACAGTAATTAGCATAACTTTGTACCAGTAATAACATTACTAGTTATGTTCTCCTTTGAATATAATGACATAAGGTTTAACCGCTTGTGCTGTTCTGCAGAGTCTATATTCTCTATTCAGCCTTACTAATGTTCGAACATGAGGAGCATCAAGAAATGGCTATATGTGTAGACATACACGTGCACGCACACAGAGACACAAATCTTTCAAAGTATCAATAGGAAACCCAACAGCAACTGGATCAATAACCCATTTTACTTCAAGCAGGGATATATAATATACCTTCCTGACCATCTTGGAATCAGAATCAGGTTTCCCATCCCTAAGAACCTCATGGGAGCAAATACCATTCCTTGAACAACATCTTTCAGACTGCTCATTAGCTTCATTACATAATGTAGGTTGATTGGCTGGGTTATTTGTCCTCACATCATCAAGATCAGCCTGTTGCTCTAGGCATGATTGCTCTGCAAAAAAAAAAGCAGCGGACAGAAATTCTAAACTTCCAAAAGTTGAGATATAGACAGAACAAAAGGTAGCAGTTGAGATGGAAAGCATATAACAAGACACACGCTAACACAAACATGGAAATCACAGCAAATTAGAAAATACCAGCATTCTTCTGTGTTTCCACGACTACATCTTTGAGAAAAATTTCAATAAAACCACCGGACCTTCCTAGAGATATTAGAAGGCATAGTATTAACATCCAAAATCATTTAATGGTTTACTTTCTCCTCTAGACTGAAACCATCAAATTAAAATTTTCCCACCCTTATTTAAATTGCAGGGGTATTCTATCTTCAATAATGAAAATGGAAGGACTTTTAAGTTTAAATAATCAGAATTCAGATCAGTCAGAAAGGTCCCCAAATTCAATGACAAAAAGTCTAAAAAGTGAGGAAAGTTCTAAAGCCAGAAAGACAAGATCATGTCATGTGAGCATGAATACCTAGCAAATTCAAGGGAAAACCAAGAAGCTCAGAACAATGAGATGAAGGAAACCACTCCTTATTTAGAAGTATAGGACTTCAATGCTTCAGATATTTATAAAACAAAAACTGAAGCGAGGAAAGTACTCTAAATTGAGAGAGTAGAGTGCAAAACAATATAATACGACCACAAGAACTTGACATTCCAACCACCTACCGATAGAAGTTTCATTGCATAAATCAAAGACTTGAGACAAAAATAAAATGTCTATAGACAATTTGGGATGAATACAGAGTAAAAAAGAAATAAAATAGAAAGTAACAGATATTGTATATAACTGAAATGTATGAACAGAAGCAATCATAAGAAAGAAATTGTTCAGCAATCTCCAAGTAAACAGAGAGCAGGAATTTTTCAGTTAAGTCAAAATCAGATGAAAAAAATCCTTGTTCTTTCTGCAAGATCAACAGTTACAGAACAGAAAATATAAATACAGAAACTGCATCTTGCAGTTATTCAATTATTAGAACCTTTATATTCAAACTGCAGATTCCGTGTCCTCTCCAGCTCATATTTACGTTTCCATTCAGCAGCCTCAGCTTGAGCAGAAGCTTTTCCTTCTGCAACTCGTCTTAGGGCCTTCGCAACGGCTAGAAGGAGTTTAAGATAAAATAAGGACAAAGATCTCTGTATCAAGATCATGTCTTGTTGCAGTTGATATTAATAATTTCAACAAAATACGAGCATACTTCTTAAAGCTTCAGAGAACTCTATAAGATGATCATCCGATCCCTGGATTGGAGATTGAAGAAGTTCTTGCACTGCTTTCTCAGGGAAGAGAGAAAAGGAACTGATAAAACCATTCTCGGACTGTGAACATGACATACTTGCATTTCCCTGTTACATGAAGGAAATCAGACCAACCAAGAAATACACTTGTGTAACTAATGCTGATATGTGAAACTGCTCCCCACCAAAACAGAGGATTATCATGCTACAGTCTAAACAATGGATATAATTATAAATAAAGACTAATAACATTCTTGGACTTTGTTTCTCCTTTTTTTATAAGCAAAACATATGAATCACTTGTAGTTATTCATATCAGCAGATATATCCTATATGGCTCTATGTCAATGCAATATGGAGGTAGCACGAAGTGATGCTATAAGCATCCTAAATTAATCAATGAGGCCTGGAAATTAACATGAAGAGAGGAGCTAGTAACAATCTAAAAATGTTCTTCATTGAAGCAGTCCTATTGGATGCTGATCCTGGAAGTAATAAGAATCAAGCTCAAATAATTGATTTCTGCTAGTACTAGTATAAATAAGTTTAACCATGTTGTAACAGTAAAGGATTCCCATTTTCCAGGAATCCAAATTCCAGGACCACAAAGAAAAGGGAAACATCCAAACAAAATCCTAAGCTCAAAATGGGACTTGAAGGAAGCAACAAAATGAACCAAAACTATTAATAGCCAAAAACCCTAGCAGTAAATACACATCAACCCAACAATAATTAAGAATAAATAGAAAAAGAAACAATCAGGAAGCAGGAATTAAGAAGGACATAATCAATATAGGGAAGATAGGAATAGAATTACCGAGGAATTAAGCTTGTTTGGGGCCATAACTGAGCCTGAAGAAGTCAGAGACCAAGAGGAAGAGGGAGAGAAAGAGAATTGGATCCCTTGTTGAGCCTTTCCTGGTCATACATACAATACAATCAGTTTGGGGATTTTTGACCTTCTACTTGTCTTTTTTATATATATTCTGACAAGCAGAGGTTAGATTTAGTTGGAGGCAGCAAGAAAGACAGATTTTGTTTTCTTTGGTGGGAATCACACCCACTACAAGTAACGCGTGGCAAGTCAAAGACCAAATGGGTGCACTCCTACGCTCGCTTATTTTTTCGGATGTAATTTTGTTTCATTAATTTTTTTTTATATTATCATTTGATTATGTGATGTTAAATTATTAAAAAAATTTATTTATTATAATAATTATTTAAAAAATTTAAATTTTTTAATAATATGTCAGTACATAATTAAATAATAATATTAAAAAAAATTATACTGATAATAAATTAAAATTAAAATTTATTTTTTAAGCATATCATTTGTATTCAAAAATCAAATTTTCACATTATTTTTTATTATTTTTATACTTGATTAATAATGGTTAAATTTTTAGTTAATATAATATATCATTTAATAGGTTTTGTTAGTTAATTATTTATAAATTTGATTAGTGATAAATAAATTATTAATTAATAAAGTATATCGTTTAGTTAATAAATTACTAACTTGTAATTAATTAGTTACTAAAATTCATTAATCAAATAAAATATTATATTAATAAAAAAATTACTCATTTTTAACTAAGTGTAGAAGTAATGTAAAAATGATATGCATTTATTTTTTTTCATTTGCATTTTATAAACACAAAACTTACAGTGTAATTGTATAACATGTGAATATAATAATGAGTCACTTCACACACTCTTAATAGTTTAAGAGTATTATCTTCTGTGTGGTGTATCTCTCCTAATACATTAGGTTCTTAGATATAATTGGCCATAACCTCTACATGCACTTTGAAATTCCAATTATTGACACCTTAACTGATAATATTAATGTAACCTATTTGCACACAAAAAATTCTTAAAATTTCTAACAACTTAACCATGACTAGTTAAGTCTGTTTATAAAAAAAATTAAATAAAGCGATTGGTTAATGTCTTAAAATAAATTTTTATTTAATCAAATGATGATGTGAGAAAATAATGCTACTTATATAAGAACCTTTCCTTGTACGCATTGCACAGTGCCTAGTAAACTTGGTGTACAGCCGGCCCCCGTCAACCAACTACCCCCGCATGCCGCAACCTGTTCAGTAGGAAAAACGTTTTTTATATTCATTTTCCGTTTTTTATTTTCAATTATACTTTTGAAAGATATGTATAGTTGTTAAATAGAAAATTGCTTTTTAGAAATCGAAAACTGAAATACTGCTTCAGTGCCAACCGGAAAAAAAAAATTCTATTAGTTATACTTATTTCACGCACTAGCATAACGTCTCAGTTTTAAAGAAGGTAGGGAGGATTTTAAGCAACATCCAAATTTGCTCCAACCTGTAAAATGGTCTCTCGTCTAAAGTCAGAAACACATACATTGACTATGATACTTTAATACAAACTTTCATTTTCGGATACTCTCTATTATTATCTCTCTTCTTTGACCTGCCTTGGCTAGTCTATTCGTTTTTGCTTTTTCCACCTCTTCCCCTTAAGTTCATTCTTAGTGGTTCTAAACTACCCATTTGTCTCCATAATTGATGCCAGATTAAAGAACCCGACACATTAACCGTACCTAACCCCACTAGCTTCATTCGTATTTGATTTGATGTTTTTAATTCAAAACAATTCAGTTATAGTAATATCATGAATTCACATTAATTACAAGTTTTTTTTTTTTGTTACAAGTTATTTTATTTCTAAGAGTAGTGATACTTGTATAAAAAAAATTTCACAAAACTCTTATAAAATTAATGCAAGTCATTAGATTAAGTCTAGATCCTATTATAATTTTTTTGACTTGATTTAATAACTTACATAAGATTTTGTGAGAGTTTTATAAAAATATTTTTTTATGTAAGTACCATTACTTTTTAATTGCTTGTTTATAGGTTTTCCCAAATTATAATTTTCTTAATTTTAAATCCTTTATACCAAACATTAAATATAATATTTTATTAAATTAATATATGCTTCATTCATAAATTGTTAATTGCACCAAAGTCAAACTCATCGGATTTGATTTGATTTGAATCCATGAAATGACTGGTTTTATACGGTTTTAAATTTGATGAATCATGCATATATAAGCCCCATTAATTAACATTGTAAGATAAACCCTTTTCAAACATAATTATGACTAGGAGGTCCTTCTAATAATTATCAACTCCAACCTCACGAGTACATGTCGCTTACTACTGCACCCACATACTTGTCGGTGTTTGAACATGAAATTGATTTTGCCGTTGGGCTTAGCTATCTTTTGGGATTAGCATCAACACAGGGTAGATCCAGGTCAGTTCTTGGTGGGCCTAGCCCAAACCTAAATTCATTCAGCAGAAGAAACCCAACCCACCCACAGGGTTGTGCAAGTTCACCATGATTCTCACCTTCTTTGTTCTCATGTTTCCCTTGTCGGAAGCACCGTCTCTTTCCGATTTTATGTGATAGACCCAAACTCGCAAAACCCTAATTCCGCATTTTCCTCTGCAAACCTTTGCCAATGGATAGGCTACAAGCCACATACAAAGATGAAGAGGATGAAGAAGACGAGACCGCACCTTCCACCGCCATCGCCGCTGCCGGCGGCGGAGGTACTGACACGGAATCAATAGAAGTGCCTCCTGTGACTACGACTACGAGCACTGCCTCCGACACTCCAACTGAAGCGCAGAACGATGTTAGATCAGAAGCTGACCCTTCCGATGACCTCTCCGACGACGAAGCCGCGTCCGAAGGCTCTGCGGAAGCGAAGAAGTCACCGAAATCCGCTAGAGAAGTAGACAACGAGGAGGAGGAAGACGAAGACCCGCCTCCGAAGAAGCAGAAACAGCTTTCCTCTCTGACGGCGCAAACTGGGAAGGAGGATTCACATTCACCGGCATTGCCTGATGCAATTGAGGGCAATAATGGTTCAATCAATGCCGCTGCCACCCCCTTGACGGGGACGAATTCGAAGAAATCGAAGAAGAAGAATAACAATGTGTGGGTTACGAAATCGACTCGGAAAGGGAAGAAGAAAAGCAAGGGTAACAATAACCATACCAATGGCGAGGACACTGTACTTATAACTCCTGTTCCGAGGTTTCCGGATAAGAGCGACGACACACCAGAGATGAAAATTTGTTTGTCGAAGGTGTACAAAGCAGAGAAGGTGGAATTGAGCGAGGATAGGATGAGTGCAGGGAGCACAAAGGGTTATAGAATGGTGAGGGCAACGAGAGGAGTTGCAGAAGGGGCATGGTACTTTGAAATCAAGGTTGTGAGGTTGGGGGAGACTGGGCATACTCGGCTAGGGTGGTCAACGGAGAAGGGAGATTTGCAGGCACCGGTTGGGTACGATGGGAATAGTTTTGGATATAGGGATATTGATGGGAGTAAGATCCATAAGGCATTGAGAGAGAAGTATGGGGTGGAAGGGTATAAGGAAGGTGATGTTATTGGGTTCTATATCAATTTGCCTGATGGAGAGAAGTATGCAACCAAAGCACCACATTTGGTCTGGTTTAAAGGGCAACGATATGTTTGTGCGCAAGATGCAAAGGAAGATCCTCCCAAAGTAGTGCCTGGTGAGTAGTTTTTTCTTATTTTCTTCTTGTAAACTGCGTTTTTGGGCTTTAGTAGTTGATTCGTAGTTTTGTTGTTATAATTTACTATTTTAGCTTTTTGTACTAGGAATCTAAATTTTATGGGTACATACATGAAATCCCTCCATTACAAGGTTGAACACAGGATTGACAAATTTGCTAATATAGTGAATTTAACTGTAGATACTTGGTTTTTGCAAGTTTATTATTTGAGGGCCAAAATAATAGTTCATTTTTTAGGGGATGGAGAGGGGGAGACTAGACAATCAATTTTCTAGCACTGGGTCGCGTGATTGTGATTAGGTTATGGAATCCATTATGTGTCTAAGTATGTGAAAATAAATATTGCCAAGTTTTCAATCAGTGTTGTCAATGGCAAATGGCCGCAAGCCAAAAATCTGCCACAGATGTATGGCGGATGGTGTTGTGGCCAATGGCAGGCGCATGGCAACCATGTTAAAAGAAATGTAAAATATACTAAAAAGACCTGCAGAATATAAATAAAAAAGCTAGCAACTTATTATCAAAATAGAAACATTTTCTAGCAAATAAAAAACTCAAATCCATGTGAAACTTAATGGCTACATAAATTAGATACTAGCTGTGCAAGAATAATATCTCCCTCACAAAGAAACAAAGAAATAGCCAGAAACACATATGGGTGGGTTAATTACAAACACACGTGGCCTGATTTGCATAACACAGATGGGAAAAGAAACCAAGAAATAATGAAATATCCAGAACCAGAGACAAGAATTAGTTATGTGAAAATAGCCAGGAACAATGTCTGAGGTTTGCATAAAACAGAGACTAGAGACTCCAGTGAGAAGGCAGACGAGAGAGATCAAAAGACAGAGATGAGACTTAAGAGAGAAGACTGAGACAGAGATGAGAGAGTTACCTGAGACGAGAAACTTTCTCCAAGATTTTCGCCCCTCGCAGCCAAGAAAGATGAGACAGAGATGAGAGTGAAGTGTGACTGTCGAATGAGGTTTTCCATGTCTGGTTCTTCTAATTTTTAACACTGTAGACAGAAACACCAAAATACCCTCTAAAATTTGGTACCCATATGTTGGAGGCGAGGGCTGGCGAGGGCAGATGAGGAAATTCTCATCTGCCTCAACCATTTTCACTCGGGTGGACGCCATAGTGCCATGGCCACCATTTGAGAACACTGTTTTCAATATTTTTTAAAGTATTATACTTGTAAATTCACTGAATGCTTTGTGTTGTTATTTCATCCTTCAAAGGTCCAATCATATTGATTGGCCTTGTCTTTGGTATGCCGTATTTGGATAAAGACTCAGTCATGGATATACAGGTGGCGTATTCAGAGGCAGTGATATTGTTGCAGCTTGATTTTCAGATTACACCTTCACTAAGAATTGGCCAATGCTTATTTTATTAGCTTAAACGGAAGGGTTGCAGACACTTTGAGAGGTCTGCCTCCTCCCTAACCTCACTCCGTTACCAGTCTTTTCCTCCCCCCTCTCCTCCTTCCCCTTTACTTCTTATTCCCTCCAATCCTAACTGTTTTCTCTCTCTCTTTCCTCCCCACCTGCCACATGTGCAGGTTGTTACAACGTCAATCCCCATGCTGATTGTCCCTCACGTTTTTCTCTCCACTTTCTCGTGTACCAAATCCCCTGCCCTGCTTCCTATTTTTCCTCACGTAGACCTTAGTAATCGGGGGTCTAACATCCTCCTACCAAGACACCAATAATGTGAAAGATTAGGGGTGAAAATGAACTTGTTATGTGTCTTAGATATCCCGATAAATTTAATAAAATGCTTAGAACATATAATGCTGGGCTTGTTTCTCTGTTTGTCAAGTAGAAAATATTGTCATTCTTTCCATTCTACACAAAATTTAATGGTGATTCATGGCTTCTAATATTATATCAGCTCACCTATGCTACATTTAAATGTTCATGATTGGGACAATATAAGGGAAAAAATAGCAGTGTATTGCATTTATGGGAGATATCAGAAAGCAATGATGGAAGAGGAAGGTGATTAACAGTATCACTTAGCTAGACTTGTCAGAGACTGAAAACAGCAAATGTTGGGATTTTATGCTTAACATGTATAAGCTGAGTCTCTGAGATATTTGCAATTAATTACTATTTTATATGGTATGTAGATCATAGTTGTCAAATCATTATACATATTGTGAATTGGAAGGTCTCGTCTGAATCGTTAATTGTATCATCATATCATATGATACGGTACCAAAGTGATAAATAGGATAAAAACATAATCTAACAGATATATATAGAAATATCATGAAGAAAATACTCAAGATATTAATTTTAACTCAAGACTAACAAGATTAATATTACATATATCATAAGTCTGAACATAATATAAACCCTATGTCTTACATTCAAATTGATGCACATAGTGAGAAGTTTAAGTGAGTATACATGCTTTATGATTATGTGAAGAGACCATGATAATGGGTGAGTACAAGCTGAGCGAATCCCAGGTGTGTGTGAAGGTTAGCATAGAATTTTCCCAGATGCACTCATTTATTGGCCCTTAGGATGAAAATTTCATTTCTAGAAGGTTGGAAGTGAATAATGCAGAATAGTAAATCTGAGTTGGGAACCCTAATAGCAAATCTGAGTTTGTAAGAGCCTATTACTTGTGCTGTCTTACAAATGAAAATGCGGTGGACATTGAATAATTACTTCCCTTGCATATAGTATAAACGTTGAATTTCTCTAGCTGTAAGTTGTATTTTAAGTCTCCAATTTATCAATATTCACTTGGTGTTCAAATATCGTATTCTCTGTGCAGGAAGTGAGATATCTTTCTTTAGAAATGGTGTATGCCAAGGTGTAGCTTTCAAGGATCTTCATGGTGGTCGTTACTATCCTGCTGCTTCAATGTTTACTCTCCCCAATGAACCAAATTGCACGGTCAAGTTCAACTTTGGTCCTGACTTTGAGTTCTTTCCTGAGGACTTCAATGAACGCCCGATTCCCACGCCAATGATTGAAGTTCCATATCATGCTTTTGACAACCGAGTTGAAAATGGAGAGTCTAATGAGAAGAAATCCTAGAAAGAGTGACGTAGGTTGCATTTATTATTTAGTATATGTGCTGCACAGATGGATGAGTTCATATTCTGTTTTAATTCTAGTTGGTATAAAAATTGACTCACAAATGACTAGATTAGCGGTGTAAACTTCTGAAAGAGAGAAATTGTCCATGTGAAATACAGAAAATTTTCATGGGTTCAATCAGATATTTTGTAGTTTCTATGGCATTGTCTTAATCAAGCTTCCAGTTTTCCATATTTTTGCCATCTATTGTATTTAATTTACATCCAGTGTCAGCATGCGTGAATCCTTTTATACTAATATTCAGGATGCACTTCCAGAGTCCCACATCTCAAGCAAGATGTTTCAGAAGTGAGCCCAGCCACTCTGTGATTGATGTAGCTTTGTTGTTTTGGATTCAGAGGTTCAATTCTTCTAGTGATTTGTTGTGCCCTTCGTGCTGTGATGATGGATGTAGTCTTGCTGCTTTATGGAAGAAGAAACCATGTGTTTTGGTTCTAGTTAATGTAGCTGGTGAGGAATAGCAATTGACTTGATCTTTGCCTATTCTTCTCAGAAACCAGAAGCAATTGCCAGCTCACTGTTCTTGGTTTCATGCAAAGCTATAGTATTTTTCATTAGTTGATGCCACTATCACACTGCTTTTCCAGTAGTAAATTGTAGAAGAAAAAGATCTGTGCTCGTAATTCCTCATGCACTTTGCGGATATATTGGTGTTAAATGAAGTAAGCACCATGTTCCATACAAATTTGACCTACATTTGCTATTGTTTCATGTCTTTATATTTGCAAACACTCAAGTAAACTTGGACATAAATTATGGGTCTTCTTGGCAGGATGTTCTGATCTCACTGAGCATAGTACTATTCTGATTTTATGAACTTTTGAGAGGTTTTTGTTTACCCATTCTTTTGAGGAGTCATTGTCGCTATTAGCACCCATGAATGTGTTGAACTTCTAAATTTTCATTAATTATGAGAATGTGTTCTAATTGAACTTGTGAAAACTAGGATATTTTAGGTGATGCTATGTTTCAAAGAAAACTCGGGTGTTTCAGTTTGAAAAGGTTGTGATTTTGTAAAGGACACTCGAAACATTGAAAAATCTTTTGCATGACCGATGTAGCTCCTGTTTTGTGTTATAAATTATTAAGTGAACCAGGGCGAAATTTTTCCATGCTCTTCTTCCTCATTCGAGTTTTTTTTGTGTACTCAGTTTATCTGTCAGCTTGTTTTCTGTTTCAGTTAATATGTTACTTTGTTGCTTTGTGCTAAATTTGTGTTAAATATCACTTCTTAAAACTTGCCCAGTTTGGCCTCTCGTGTGCCATTGTATTCACAATCTCACCTTCGAATTTCTCTTCTTTTTTTTAGTTTGGTTTTTCAGCTTTTTTTCAAGTTTATAAATTTCCTATTCTTTTTTATTTTTTGATTTTACCCTTTTTGAGACCGACTTTAGTTGATTGTAATAAAATGTAAACACGATTTAAGAAAATTTGACCCTTGTTCACATGAACCATAATATTACGTGTTCCCATTTGCATTTCCTTATATATTTTTCATTCATGTCAAAACATAATGTTTCCCAATATAATATTCGGGTACAATGTGTGATTCTTTCCTTTTCGTATCAACTAATGGTGCTTCTAATGAATTGGGGAGTTGAGACCCTCTTGAGAAGACAACGGATGCAGTGATTGGTGCCTCTTGGAAGGGGAAGATGACGCTTTCCTGAACGAAGGCCGCTTCTTGATACGTTGCAGTGTTTGCTTAGCATAGATATTATGAAGGAAAGGTGAAGCTCTCTCCTTAAATTTGAGAATGAAAAAGAAAAGAACTCTAAGCAATATGAGGATGATTATGACTGCAGCTAAGTCCCACCATTTTGAATAATCGACTTGCATGCCAAGCATGGTTGTGAGGATGATTTCTCCTTTCAGTTTTGGCCCACCTGGTACTAGAGGATCAAACTCCAGCCCAATCATGTCATTCTTGTAAGCTCCCTGCATTCTCCCAGAATCAGTTGGTTAGTTGTACAAATTATGCACCTAACTCTAGATAAATTGCAATAAAAATTGCATTTTGACTGCTATATTTGTTAAAATGCTGAGATATAAAATGACTTGGTTTTCATTTGATATCCGTTTGATCCTGTACTTGAGATTATCTTTCTTCTTGGACATGTTTGAGAATGGTAATTCTCCTGAAGTTACCTGCAATCCCCATGCTCCATAATTGATGTATGAAATTGGGTAACGCCAGAAGAATTTGGGAAGATCAGGGATCAGACGGAAGTAGCCAGCAGTCATCATCATAATACCCTGTACACATATCTTAATTAACAACAATAATAAATGGTCTTAAATTGTTAATGAAAAATAGGCTTATAGTACTCTTACAATATATCCTGCTCCAATTATCACTCCCATAAGGAAGTTGGGAACTAGTGAAGCAATAATCATCATGGAGCTCTCCACAACCGCAATGCAGCCAATAAGATCCAGGCAGATATACAAAAGATGTGAAAACTCAGGACGAAACTTAACCATATAATAGGTTATAGTCCCAGTAGCAATGGACATCACTGCCACAAAGGGAAAGGAAGAGAGAAAATTTGATAGAATGTAGACAGCAATGCCATAATACCCATTGAGCCTTTCTTTGTAAAAGACCTGTTTCATGAAAAGAAAATCAAGTAATGAAAAACTAAATGACATAACTATTTTCCCAAGTTTTTAATTTCTAAAATTGTATCAACATTTCACACCTTCATTTCTTCTATGAAGGATGGGAAGCCTCCTATGGACATGAATGTCATGAAACCTGATATAAAAGCGCCACATGCTCCTCTTGCAAAAATCGCTCTATAACTTGATCCAACTTCAAAAAAGATTGTTCCAACACACAAAGATAAGGTGATATAGATTATTATCCTTATCCAGTAGTATCCCACATCTCTAGACATGTTCACGAAAGATCTATGGGTCAATGTTGATAACTGCTTCCACCATTTGGCTTGGCTCTTGCTTTTACTTTCAGTATCATGTCCTTCCTGTAACACAATTCTTTGGCCTTCACATTTTGATATAAAATGTTCTTGCTAGCTAACGGACCAACACCATCCCATAAAATATGTTTCTAATGAAACATGATCACTAGCTCTAACAGTTTCAGCGCACCAGTAGAACCTGTCTGTTCTTAGCAAAGGCCTACTCATTCAACAGGTATCTCAAACCAGGATTGTCCTCTCCGAAGGCGAGAAATGAAAAAAGTCGCAATAAGGAACCGCTGGTTATTATTATTATTATTATTATTACCGCAAATAATACTAATTATAGCATCCTCTGAGTAAAGGGTTACTTACAATGTTTGAGATTTCTTTGATTCTTGCTCTTGCTGTAGTTGCATACTCAGACCATCGGTATTTCTCAACGAGTATTGCTTTGATTGCTGCAGTTGATAAGTTCATTAACGAGGCTGTTAATGATTTTTGTTCCTGTATTCAAAGGAACAGGGAAGATAATTAGTGAGAGATAAACATATTTGCAAGGAAGCGATTTTAATGGAAGGTGGAAAGTAATAGTACAGGAATGACTGGATAAGTATTTATACGGCCCAATGATCAAAGTATCACGATGGTTAAATGTTTTGACATATGTTTCCACTACGATATGATAAGAAAACTGTCAGGAAGCACAACATATTTAGCCATTTATACTGCCATTTAAGATCTGAAAAAACTGTAAATAATCTAGACTAATATAGGCTATATAGCTTAAAAATGCATTACAAATTTCACTCCAATGCATAGATGTATTAAAGAAAATCATATATGTCTAAATATAACAGTTAAGATCTTTTGGAGCCCTTAAAGCAGATAGAGGAGTGATATTTTGCCATAGTAGGTCATTGAAACTAGAAATCATTATGTGCTTTACTTGCGTGTATGAATTTTGGGTCATGTTCTATCTGCTCACTTTATTTTAGTTACTTGATCTTTTAACTAAGGAGAAGATAGACAGTATGGTTAGTCCAAATGAGTTATTGGTTAAAAATCTATATGTACTATTTTTCTCCTTTCAAAGGGTAAGTATTTGATTGTTCAAAGCCAACTGATGTTTGATTCAAGCTACATATAAGCCACCTTTTGACCTTCTATGATCTTTTGAGGATCCTAATAATTAATATGTTCCAGCTAGCTACGTAAAATTGCATTATTCTCTTAGTTAAATAAAATTGCATTTATTCAAACCAATGGAAAACAAGATTAGGAGTCTTTGAAGGAAGCACATTCAAGCAGCAGGAAGAAATAAAGAAAAGTAAAGACTAAATTGATAGATTATTAGAAAACTTGTGAATAAAAAAATAAACAAATTGTTAGGATATGCATACATGTATTCTCTGGGAGGCCATCATAGTCGTTGTGACAGTGTCAAAGTCTGAATTAATACAACGGAGGAAATGATCAGAAGGGTTTCTTCTACTTGGACATGGGAATCCCGCTTTGGCAAAGAACTGCAGAAATAGATGGATAAATTATGTCAGGGTTTAACTGATTAAATTTCCATATACATGGCTGTTTATAACAAACACTACAATTTGCATTCAAGGGGAAACAAAAACAACATTAGAGAGCAATGTTGAATAGTGTAGTCTGAAAATTTCTATCAAAATTTCTCGTACACTAGGCTTATTAGTCTTCCAAAATATTTATAGATTATACAAAGTGATCAAGTCATCAAGTTCATTATACTTTTTACATGTGTCTAGCATTTTAGTTCAAATTTTTAATCTTTAAGTCTTTAAAAGTTATTACATATAATTAAATTTGAGTATGCATTCCAGGATCTTCCCTCAAATGAAGTACTACTCCTAAAAGCCAACAAGCAGAGCCAAAGCTCCAGGAATATATGAATAATAGATGTACCTCAACTGCCTTTTCGGCTGCTCCAAAATATATTGTTTGACCCCCAGAAAGCAGAAAGAGATCATCAAAGAGTGCAAAAACCTCACTACTTGGTTGATGTATGGAAGAGATAACAGTTTTCCCATCATGAGCTATGTTTCTCAAAGTTTGGGCAACAAAATATGCCGAGGCACTATCCAGACCGCTGGTGGGTTCATCAAGGAACAAGAGGCAAGGCCTTGTGAGGATTTCGAGTGCTATGCTTAGTCTTTTCTTTTCTCCACCACTTACACCTCTTAAGTGCCAATTCCCTATAAGCCGATCAGCACAGTCTTGAAGACCCATCTCCATAATTGTTCCCTCTACAATGTCATTTACCTCTTCTTTGGTCATGGTAGCTGGAAGCCTTAGATTAGCTGAGTAAGATATTGTCTCTCTAACTGTGAGTGTTCCCAACAATATGTCTTCTTGGGTCACATAAGCCTGTGTGTGGTAGAGAAAAACATGGCTATGAGGAAATTGACAAGGAAATAAAATAAGAGATTGAAAAACTGGAAAACGCCATTTGGTGTCTTCTTTTCATATCTATGAAAATTTAAAGGCCAAATACCAGTACCAACAGACTTCCAACTAGAATATGATGTTAGTTACTTACAACAACCCCATAGTCTAATCTCCTCTTCTTTCCATTTAAAAGCACATTTCCAGTCATGATAACATTTCCAGAGAGTCTACCTGCAAGGAAACCCAATTATCTGTGTTAAAGTCCATCACATAAGTTTATTCATAAATAAGAAACTGAATAATAACAACACAAAAACATATTTGTTCACTACCCATTTTCCACAACACGAACCTATCTTCTGATACTTTTGATTATCTAGTTTTCACGTAGCTTAATTTTTTTAATGCAATGGTTAAGCATAACAAGCATTTTGCTGAGGCCACTGTTTGGACAATACAATGGTTTTACGTTTATTTTCCTTTTTCAGCAGAAGCTCTTAGGTTTTTTATGTAACCAAAGTCCGTGACAAATAGTCAAATATTCAATCCTCCCTACCGAGGATAGATATTGCTCAGTTGTCAATAAAAGAACTGGGTTTTTGAAGATAGGAACAGGATGGGAGGGTGAGTAGATCTCATTTAGTTGGAAAGGTAGATGTTCATCAAGTCACCAAAGCTTTGCTTCAATCCTTGAAATAAATAAATGGGGATAGTGTGTCGGTAAACATTATGGCTAATTTTAGCTATCTTAAAATCGATCTTGAAAGTACCAAGGTTATGATTAACTGTTTGAAATGAAGAAAAAAAAAAGTACCCTTTTAATGGCTTCATTGCTCATTTTTACCCATACAATTAAATCTACAGTATCTTCAACCCTACACTGGGAAAATGTTTCCATATATAAATGGCCTACAACGTTCTCATCTTTTTTTGGCTTCTCTAAGTTGATAAGCCATCTCCTTAGAAGAGTGCGTTTGATAGGCTTTTCTTTAAATAAAGTAATTTTTTTTAAGAAAAAAAATATTTTTATAATTTTTTATGTGTTTAAATGAAACTTTTTTAAAAAATTAAGTTAAAAAAATTAATTATTAATTTTTTTATAAGCTAGTAATTCTAAAAAAAATTTTAAAAAAAGAGAAATAATTTTTAATATAATTTATTAAGAAAAATATTATTTATTTTTATTAAAAATTATATTTTTTATCTTTTTTTTTCATAAACTCTATTTCCTTTTTTTTAGATACTCTATATTTTTAATAATTTTACTATAAAAGAGTTATTTTATTCTTTTTATCTAAACAAACTTACAAATTTTTTTATTATTTAAAAATATTTCATAAACATTATATTTAAATATAAAATAACTTTTTTTTAAAAAAATTATACTAAAAAAAGTCTAAATAAAATGCTTTATTTTTTATTAACTTATCTAAACCGGCCCTTATTTTGTAGGGCCAGACTGTGTACTTTTGATTGGCATGGATAGTACGATGTGAAGTTAGAAAATTGCAGACTTAGACTATTGTTGTGTACTATGTCAAGTCGGTGTCTGCTTTGTTTGGATGGAGACAAAAATTGAGATGAAAGAAAATAAAAAGAAAAAATTAGGGGGAAAGAAAATAAGAAAGATTATATGTTTTGTTATTATGTGTGAATGAATAGAAAATCAGAGGGAGAAAAGTAGAGTCGGAAACTATTGGTTGGCCAGAAAAGTTAAAGAAATTGTTAAATGATAAAATATACCCTCAATTTTAAATTTGATTTTAAGAAAGATCAATAATGAGAATCAGTAAAAAATTTATGCGAGAGAAAAATTTGGGAAGAGCCCACATAATTTTTTCTCTCCACTTTCCACTTTGTTTTTATTTGTGCATCCAAAAAAGAGAAAACTATTTTCTCACCCATTTTCTCCTTGAAATTTTCTTTTCTTCAAGTTTTTTATCCATCCAAACAAATAAGAGTTTTACGTCTTCTATACAACAATTACCCCCCAAATTTTATTTGAAATAAACATATGAAAGAGACCACACAGGCTCAATTTACTCAGCTTTTCATACTGCAGTCTAATATAGGGTGATTTGAAGCCCATAACCAGCAGAGCAACAAGGAGATTAAGTCAGTCAAACTTTCCCACAGATGGAACAAGATAAAAGGAAAGACAAGCAACTAATTTTAAGAGATGTATACAGATGAAAATGACAATGATAATCAAGTGGGTAGCAAAACAACTTTTTTTCATTTTGCTGATAGCGATAAGAACTCAAGCCGAGCTTAATTGTTGTCAAGTCATAGAAGTATATATTGGCTACATTCTTCCATAAAAACACCAACACAAAAGGCATGTTTTGGCATGAACAACCAATTCTTGTACACAACAAAACATGCACTTGCACATACAGTCATACACATAGGAAAAGTCAGAGAGAGAGAGAGAGAAAGCGAGGGGAGAGGGCTGGAGGAAAGTAGAGACCTGCCAAAGCATCAAGAAGAGTAGATTTTCCAGAGCCAGACGGACCCATGATAGCCGTGATTCTGTTAGGTTCAGCATATCCACTCAACCCATTAAGCAATCTCCTAGTCTGTCCATTGCCAAAATTTGGAACTACAACAGTCAAATCTTCCCACACAAGATACATTCCTCTCTTATCTCTTCCTTTTGAAAGCCTCATCTCATAATCGGTAACACCATTGCCATAGGCAGTAGCTTGCTCTATCTCCATTTCTGATCAACGAAAGAGAAAAGGTCTTTGGTTGGAATCAAAGAGGAAACAAATTAATAACACGGCGGTGTAGCCAGCTTACATATTTATATGTACATGATCCACAGTTGAGGAAAAATGGGTCACCACTCACAAAGTTATTTTGGTCATTCGTGAGGGCTTGTTACTATGAGCAGTAATTATTGCCATCCAACATCCACAGAACAATAATAGCCAGAATATGAAGTGATAAAGCCAGGCAGCTATCGTACGTTAATGTTCAGTGATGGCCATGCATGTGAAGGAGAATGACACTTCCTGGACCGAAGAAAGTAAGTTTGTATTTTAATGAATTTAATATTTAACGTGAGTTGTTAATTATTTATTAATTATTAATTTTATAATAAATATTAAAAAATTTATTAAATATAAATAATAATTAATAAATATTAAATAATTTATTTCAAAAATATTAATATTTTTTTAAAAAAGATAAATATTTAAATAATCCTCTAAAAATAGGGGCAGTAACTATTCTCACCAAACCAGCAAACCTGTCAATAAATTCCATAATGAAGCTGGCGTGATGAAACTGAGAATTAGCAGAATGGGAACAGTCTTTGAAGTTTGAACATTAAATTTAGTATATGTTTGGTCCTATCCCAATTTTCCACGTTTGACACCGTTTGATCTTTAGCTTCTACCTACATAAATATCACATCTTTCAATGTCTTTCTATTGTTCATTTTTGTACAATAATAACATGCTATTCTATTTGTTCATTTTTGAACAATAATAACATGTTGTTATTCAATGCAGCGTGAGAGAAATTGTACTTTGATAGGGACAGTATTTAGTATGAATAATTCTATACGATAATGAATCAGTGTAATAATAATTTTTAATTATTTAAAAATAAAAGAATTAAATAATTTTATATTTTTTAAATATTTAATTTTTTTTTGTATTAAGTAATTAAGAAAATATTTTACAAAAATCTTAATAGGATATATCATTATTCATTTAATTTTTTTTTTGTTTCTCAACGATATTTCTCACCTAATTAAATAAAAAATTAATTTTCTTTTAAATTTCATCGCCTACCAATATATCATAAATTCACACTCCAATCATAACCAAGTAACTAACATAAAAGGTCTACCTAGGTAAAACAATTAGCGATAATTTTATTCATTTAATATTAAGTACGTGGTACCGACTCCAACTGTAAATTAGATCCTGTGACATAAAAGTCCAAATTGTTGTCCTCCATCATTCAGCCTTTAAAGTGGCGACCTTTACTAAGCGCCCTGACATTGGGCAATGGGCAGAGCAAAACCAATTATCATGTTCATGTGAGCAGTTTGTGTTTGCCAAACAAAAGGTGGGTGCATTGTGGGCGGCTAACATCATCTTTATCCTGTTCAAATGCTATTACTGGTTAATTTGTTCTAGGATAAATTATTAAAATGTCATTTATTTAAAATATATTATTAGTATATTATTATTTTTATTATATTGGTATATATATTTTTTAATATTTCACGTGTATTACGTCAAAATAGTAGATGTGATACACGTCAACACGGGTGACGTAACATACGTAGACATGCTGAAAGTATTAGGGTGATATACACAATCACGTTAAACTTACTGACGTGACAGTACATATCACGCTTAAGTCATTGATATGATAATGATAAACCGGGAAAAAAATAATAGATTAAAGATAATTTTAGAATTTAATACAACAAAACCTATATAACCAAAGTCAAAACTTTGAAAAGACATAACTTTTGACTCGTTTGTTTGATTTAAACGTATTTTATATCAATTCCATATAACTTTTCGAGGTCAGTGCAACACAAGTTGCCGTAGGCAGGTTGGTCTACCGAAATTTCAAAAAATTCCTTTTTTTGTAAGTTATGAAGTTTTTTTTTATAAAAATTATATGGATATTTCACGAAATCAAGGTTAAACTCATTTTTTCCTTACAATAATTTAATTTTTTTTATTTCATTTTTTTATTAAGTATTTATAAATTTTCTTCACATACCAATACTGTTAGTGATGTGTATACGGCAGAAAGAGAGTGATATGTTAGTTATGTGTATACGGTGGAAAGAGAGTGATATGTTAACAGTATTGGTATGTGGAGAAAATTTATAAATATTTAATAAAAAAATGAAATAAAAAAAATTAAATTATTGTAAGGAAAAAATGAGTTTAACCTTGATTTCATGAAATACCTATATAATTTTCATAAAAAACTTCATAACTTACAAAATAAGGAGTTTTTTGGAATTCCGGTGGATCAAATTGCCTACGACAGCTTGTGTTGCATTGGCCTCGAAAACTTATATGAAATCAATATAAAATGCGTCTAAATTGAACAAATGAGTCAAAAGTTATGGCTTTTCAAAGTTTTGACTTTGGTTATATAAGTTTTGTTGAATTAAATTCTAGAATTATCTTTAATCTATTATTTTTTTTTCTGATTTATCATTATTACTTTAATAACTTAAGCGTGATATGTACTGTCACGTCAGTGAGTTTAACGTGATTATGTATATCAAGTTAGTGCTTTCAGCGTGTCCATGTATGTCACGCCACTTGTGTTGACGTGATGACGTGTATCACGCCTACCGTTTTGGCGTGATACACGTGAAATATTAAAAAAATATATACTAACGTGGCAAAAACGACAATATGCTAATAATATATTTCAAATGAGTGACATTTCGATAATTTGTTTCCTAATCTGCTGTAGACGGGCCAAAAAGCCACTATTACTGCTATTTCCACAATTTTATTTTTTTTCAAATTTAAGTTCAATCACATGAACAATTTAAAAAGACTATAGCAACACAGATTATATAAGTAACACTTCTTTTTACATAGTTAGGTACTTCATATAATCCTGAAACAACAAACACATGTAAAATGTTTAGACGTTGGCTATTGAGCTTTTAATGTGAATTTCTTTTGCTATAAAACAAAAGATTATGACGGAGTAACCCCAGTTCAGGTTATTCATCCAATGAGTACAATACTTAACTACAAAGTCAAATCCTTTAAAATGGAAGATACATTTTGAAAATTGTAATGTAACTAAATTATTAACGTAAGAATTTAATAAATTAACACTTGTATTATTTGGCTTTATAAATCACTATTCAGTGGCTTCAATTTCATATAATACAAATTATTGATTTTCTCGTATAAGATTATCTATGCATTATTTTTAAAATGCACGCTCAATCATGAGCCCAAAAGAAGGAAATAAACATATGTAAAAAGCGAAAAATTCTTTTCTTATGTAATGAAATTCCTTTTTCAAATTAAAGAATTAATGTGCTAAACTTTTGGTGGCACATGGAGCAACTTCGGCAATAAGCAAAATTCAAACCAGGGAGCCGTGCTGCAGAAGAGTTGCTCCAAAAATAGTCTCAGCATCTACAACTTGCCGAAGCCATAAGTACATCACCAAAATCAATAGAATAAAGGAAAGTACAGAGCTGGAATTTAATTCCCGCTTTACACAGGCTGTCCTTTTCTTAAGTACTATCGAGTTTATTCACCTTGGGCCTGACCATCGTGTCTTATCTAGCTTTCAGTTAACTTCTCCATTCCCATGTGGTGTAAATTGAGATAAGACATGAAAATCAAGGCATAATAAATCTCAGAACATAGAGGAAATGAGACATAAATTGAAACAAAATCTTCAACATCAGATTTTTCATTCTTATCTTTTTTTGTTGAACTGCTTACATGGTTTTTATATTGAGAAACTCAGCCCAAAAAATACGTTGGCTTCTACAAATTTCTAGAGGGCTACAATAGTCCTTTAAACTATATTGAGAGAAATTTATCTTTTACAAATTCATACTGTGGAATAGTCATTACAAAAGTTATGCTTCCGGTGCTCTGAATTTTTTTTTTTTTAAATAGTAGTGGAGTAGTATATGAATAAAATCCCACATTACTTATGTTTTAATAGGCTCTAGCTTAGAATTATTTTATATAAAAATGTAACACCTTTACGAATTCTACACTCAATTTGCATAAATCATTATTTTGAATAATTATTTTTTAGTGCGTCAGAAATTTTCTTTTTTAAAGGTGCCTCCTAGAACAATTTGATGGCACAGGTTATTCTGAACATAGATAAAATAAAGTATGAAGGTTAGGGGGCTTAAAGAATAATACTATTTTCAAAAAACAGGCAGAAAGTAGTTATATGTTTCTTAAATCTCTTTCTTTTCTATATTTTTCTCTTTTTTATTGTATCCTTTTCTATTTTTTGTTTTTTTCTGTATCTTTGATGTGGGTAATGATAAAGTTGATGGCCTTCAAAACTGCTTAGAGGTGCCTCTGCCTAATAAAACTGCTCAGGTTGATAAGTTTGTTGTAGCTGTTACATTTTAATTTATTTCTCAAGGACCATATATCTACATAGTCATATGTTTCTTGAATCTCTTCCCTTTCTATCTTTTTCTCTTTTTTTAATGTGTCCTTTTCTATTTTAGTTTTTTTTTTCTGTATCTTTGATGTGGGCAATGACAGGGTTATTGGCCTTAGAAACTGCTTAGAGGTGTCACTGCCTAGCAGAATTGTTCAGGTTGATAATTTTGTTGTAGTTGTATTACATTTTAGTTTATTTCCCAAGGACCATAGATCTGATTTTATTTTTGTGTAAATGCTATGCTAATTACATGACTATTCTGTATTTGTAACTAAAGGTTTGCTTCAAAATATAGTAAATTTTAGTTTCAATTTTTTTTTAAAAAATAAATTTGTTGCATAATGAAGAAAGTTAAGCTTTCATTTGTTCCTCTACTTTACAAGATACATAATTGTTTGACTCAATTGTATGCCAAAGACATTACTCCTAATGATAAACAGGAGCTTGATGAGGCTCTATAAAGGGAGGTAAGTATCAAAACCCTTTGGATTTTGTTTAATGCTTTACCAAGCTGCAATAATTCTACCATTATTTTTTTTTTGCTACAAGTGCTTTTTTGTGTGTTTAGTTTTAGTTAGATTAAAAACCACAAATTATCCTTGATGTTGAGAAAAACGTGAACTTATATTGGATATGAAACTGCCCTAAACTACTAGACCGTATATAATTATTTTCATTTTTCTCTTATTTATGGGATGCAGTTGAAGTATTGATGTTTACTTATTTACTATTAGTTTCTTACCTCTTTGCTTGATATGCTTGTTGTAATCTATAGGCATTAACAATTGATCAAAGCATAGCCTAAACTACCAATGTTTTTTGCTCAGAGCACCTCTCCCTCTTTTTTTTTGTTGGGGATTGTATAAGCTCCATAATTGTATTGTCCATTTGTTGTACAACTAATTTCATGTGCTATACCAATAAATTATCTTATTTGTACTAAGATTCAATTGTCTTCACTCTAATTATGTTTTGACCAACAAGCCTAAATTAATATGTAATATTGGTTGTATCTATGATGTTCAAGGAAGTTTCAACTAAAGGTGATCTTCCAACCTTCCAGTGACTCAATTAACATTTTGATGTTTAGGTTGAGGTTGCTTTATATTTACTCATTCTATTTTATGCCATTCCTGCTTTTGTTAGGATCTTGTTACTGATTTAAGCATGGTACTTGAGGTGTCCCCTAATGATGATACAATTGCAGAGCCTTTAAGGTGTGATATCACCATCTTCCTACCCACACCTGTCTTAAGAACATAATTATTTAATCGTCAATATTCCACACATGATCACATGCTGCTATGTATATATATATAGCTATTGTGATTGATCATTGATGAACCTCTAATAGATGATTGAGTTAAATTAGTTCTTTAAAGTTTTTTTCCCAGCCCACTACTTGATTTTTATTAATTATGTGGTGTGAGAATTGCTAATTTGAAATTTTAATTATTTCATGTACATTAGAGTTGCAAAGAAAAGTTGAGGTTGTATTTTAGTGCCATTATATTTGATACTCAATGCACAAGGTCTTAACTTTACTAATTGTATGACAATATATGATTGCAGGACTATCTGGTAGCCCTTGCAACCACAGACTTGACTTATATTGCAATTATGGAACATACAATTGCAAAGAGGGAGCACAGGTAATAGTTGCATTTGTTTGTTGACAAGGAGTAGTTGTTGATATTGTCCAAATTGCATTAAACCATTGCTTTAATATTATTCTTCACTTTACTTTAGGCAATATAATGCACTAAGTGAACTAATTTTTGTTAATTATTTTTTTCTATTCTTTGAAATGGCTCCACAGATTCATTTGGACTTTGGAAACATGTTTAGGAAGAGGTTGGATAGTTCTCTTCATGGATTTGTAGGATTTCATTCTCCATGCTTGAGTCTTGAAGCTTTACAGGAAAACATTGAGAATTGCTGGTTGAGCCCTTACTTCTGGTAGTGGTGAATTTTTCTATTTTGGCCATTGTTTAATCCAAATCATTATTGTTGTGACTATATAGCTTTATAGTTAAAGTTTCCTTTTTGGGTACATCAAAACCAAACCTACAACATTTACCCAAAACTTTTTATAGTTAAAGTTAATCATGATTCATGAGGATATATTTCTGAAACCCTTAATTGAAGCTAACAAGATTTAAAGGACAATTTGAATTGACATTTTCATAATATGGTGACAATTTCTATTTGTAAGTGTTGTATGAGTCTATTTGTTCAGTGATCTACAAGAAAAATATACCATGATTTAGGATACTTGGTTTGGAACTCATGCCATGAGGCACTCCATTTTTTGGACAATGTCATAATGAGATATGAAGAATTCCCAATTTTGGGACAATGTCATAATGAGATATGAAGAATTTGTACATGAGTTTTCTTATATTAAAAGAAGAAATATTTTTGAACGCGTGTGTGTGTGAAAGAGAGAGAAAGAGAGAGAGCTCTGGAAAATGAGAATTCTAAAGAAACCTTTTCTTGGGTAAAATACATTTAAATGTGGACATGACAAATTTTCTAAATCTATATCATATTTATGAATTAATTTCACATCAAACTGACAAGTTATTTAGTAAGAATAATTTTTTCTTACCCTTTTTTGTTTCACACTGATAAAATTATATGATGATGTCAAGAATGCATCTTAATTTTTGTTCAATACCTTAACACATGTATATAAATCTTATGACAATGAAACAACTCAATGGAAACAGATAATTAGACGACACAAAAAATACTCAAAACTACAATGACAAGCAACGGATCTATTACTTGGTTAGTGAAGAATTGGACATATTGAAACGATTGGATGAAATGCTTGATATCCAAGGTCACTATTGATGAAGTGAATGGGCATAATTATGTAACAAGAAGGTTTGATTCCTGGTTTCTATACCAATTTTAGGTGTTCATATTTTGTTTTTGTTCCACATATTTGTTTTTCTCTATGGTGGTATTTCATGATTTCAATTTGTTTATCTTTCTTATTTCTCATCAGTGGATTATAATGCTTAGATTCATAATATATGTTTACATCTTAACTAGTGAGCACAGGTTATTTTATAGTTTATATTTTAATTTTAATTTTAAATTATATATTTTTTATAATTATTATTTTAAATATTTTCAATTTATGAAATGTTTTCTATAAAAATTCTTATAAATAGATGAAAAAATGTTTAAAATTAATTTTTTATGTTAGAGATAATTTACTTTATCCGTGCTTTGCACATATTAATTAATTTTTTATTTTTTTCAAAATAAAATTTTTATATATAATTATGATTTCATATATGTTAAATTTACAAAGTATTATTTAATAAAAAATCTTAAAAGTAAATCAACGAAACATTAAATTAATTTTTTTATGTTAGAAAGGTATTCTTTAAATTTTAATTATAGATTTTGATAACTCTTTACTTCTTAATGTAATTGTCTTTTTAAATTTTATTATTTTATTTTTTTTTAATATTAATATGTATTTAATGATATAATTATATTTAATGACACTATTAATTGCTACAAAAGGTAATTTTACTTATATATATATATATATATATATAGATTGTCAAAGTTAGGTGGGACGTTATAAGATTTTTGAATACCTATGTAATGCTAATTTCCATCTGAGGCTTACAAAATTTAGATACAACATACTTATAGAATAGGCTTTTTTGATTCTGTGTTTGTATCTATCATTAAATTGGACAGTTAAACTTGCTTCTGTATTTTAAAAGGCCATTTACATTCTTTGAAATTTGTATTGTTATTTTCAAATTATTGTTATTTACTTAAATATCAGTTGACTAGACTTGTAACCATGCTTTCATTTTTTTTAGGGGAAGTTTCCACACATAATTTCATATAAATCTTTTTTCCTTTGCTTTACAAGAAAGAAATGATACATAATTGTCTTTTGAATTTTTTTACAAGTTTAATTGTATTGGTACAATTAATCTATTTCACATTAAGGTTGACAAGTATAACTCACATCTTTTTTCTTTTTTTTTTGTAATCTTTAATTTTAATCAATATTACGATACCTCATGTGTGTTGATTTTTTTGTTTGGGGAGGAGATGTGTATAATTTTATATTTTGTGCATCAACAGAAAAAAGTAATTCCTATTTTATTCTATAAACATGATACTAACGAAGTAACGTCAATGTCACAGAGGTTGATATGTAGATTTTTATTGGCTTGGATGTTGCCACTTAAAAATTATTGTCTTGGTTTCATTTGAAGATGGGCAAAATTCATTCTTTCTCATTTGATCATTTTGCTTTAATTTATCCATGATATCTTTACAAATTACCACTTCAAATGTTAATATTACCAAAATTGATAATACAAAAGTTAAGTTTATATTACTTTTGTTATAACCCTAGATAAAAGATGTAGTCCCGCAGGGGGTAAGTATCAAACTAGTTTTTTTTTAATAGTAGTGGAGTAGTATATGAATAAAATCCCACATTGCTTGTGTTTTAATAGGCTCTAGCTTAGAATTATTTTATATAAAAATGTAAGAGTTTAATTTCTATCAACTGTCAGTGTAAATTTTCTTTACACTGTTAACCAATTATGTGTTGCCAAATCATTAAAAGAGTTTGACTATCACAACTACTACTTAAAAAGTTTAACTATTTTAATAATGTGTCAACACATGATTGAATGACAGTGTAAAAAATAAAAAAACTTTACACTGACAGTGGATAAAAATTAAATCCAAAATGTAACACATTTATGAATTCTACACTCAATTTGCATAAATAATTATTTGAATAATTATTTTTTAGTGCGTCAGAATTTTTCTTTTTCAAAGGTGCCTACTAGAATAATTTTTGGTTCATTCGCTTCCATCTTCAATGATGTTCATGTAAATAGATGTCAGACTCGTACTGTACTCATATACACCCTATGTAATTCAAAAAGGTTTTCATTTAAAGTTCTTCCTCTACAAAGTGGTGGAGATCCTTATAGACGATACGTAACAGATGGAAATTTTTAATCTTTTTTCGAGCTATGAAAGAAAACTGTGATAATTGAGTTCCATTGGAAATTTTCTTCTCACGTAATTAGATTTCAAGAGCCCTCTTTTTTGTCCCTAAAATCACGCTTTATACCTGAAGACTGGAAGTTTCATCTAAAATTCCTCTTCCTTTGCATGAGAGGCTCCACAATGTATTTGGTATTACTCCTTACATGCTAAAAAATGTATCACTCCGCAGTGTAAAGGAAGAGGAATCGATTCTCAGGTTGAGTAAATTTATGAGAGAGCATAATTGGTATTACGTAAAAAAAAAAATGCATGTCCACTTGCTAGAAGATATATGATAAACCATGAAGTTTAATTTTGATCAATAATGTATTAGCACATCATTAAAAAGAGTTAAAACTCTCCAGTAATTATAATAATTAAATTCTTTTAATGATTTGTTAATACATACATGATTAAATGACAGTGTAAAATTTATTTAAATTTAGAATTGATCAAAATTAAATTCTAAACCATATTCAGACATCGTATATGATAAATTTCTTGTAGTTAATATTATACCATAATTTCTACTTCGTTTATGTAGTTGTGTTCATCTATCAAAAGTTTCAACCTGACGGGTTGATCATGATGAGGTTAAGGACAATGAGGATACCTGCATTTGTACAAGTAATTATTCCAGTTTATAGATTAAAAAAAAATGTAATCCAAGGACACGATGTCTCATTTGTCTATATTTCTACCTCAATTTGAAAGGTTATGCAACATTTCCTCTCTATACATAAGCCACCAGAACAAATGCAATTTTGTATGTTAACCTGATGAAAACAAATAATCTGAAAATCCAGCAGAAATTATTACTTTCTTTGTGCTTCTAGTGGAGTGGAGAATCAAGACCCTCTTGAGAAGACAGTGAATGGAGGGGTTGATGCCTCTGGGAAGGGAAAGATGGCATCTTCCTGAAAGAAGGTCTCTTTTCAAGCTGTTGTAGGGTTCTCTTGGCATAAAGTGTCTGAAATAATGGGGATGCTCTCTCCTTGAACTTCAGAACAATAAAGAACAGAACCCTGTAAAATATTAGAATGACTAATAGAGCTGCTAAGTCCCACCACTTGGAATGATTTAATTCAATGCCCAACATATGTGTGATGACGTATTCTCCCGTCAATTTTGGGTCACCAGGTATCAGAGGATCAAACTCAAGTCCAAGCAAGTCATTCTTGTAGGAACCCTACATTACAAATTGAAAATAAAATAAAATAAAATAAATCATTTGGCTAGTAAATTACAAACTTCACTCATACTACATCTTCTTTTATCGCAAAGATATGGCCACCGATTATAAAGAGGGTATGAAACTATGAACTTGCATCCCTTAATTTAAAACACTAGAATTCCATCTTTGCAAGTACAAGGATTTGTTTTCTTCTTTTTTTCATACAGATTTTATTAGAAGGCATAAGTTCTTCAAAGTAACTGATGGAAACAGTTTTTTCTCCCTCATTTTCTTACTGTAATTCCAACGTACATTGGAAAATATATATATATGATCTAACCTAGGCAATTAGGCCTATACTCACATTTAACCGCAATAATCAATAAAGAAAAATGTTACATGAATAACTTTTAGATAATTAAAAAGAGACAATTATTGGACAGAGCTATCAGATTATATGTAAATTTATGCAGAAATGTTTTGAAGCGAACAAATTTAGAGATAAATCTAATAATGTATAAAGAGATGAATGCTAGTATATGTAAATTGTTGTTTATGTAAGGATTGTTCTTCAATAAAACAAAGAAGGCAAAACTAGATAAGACTTTCAAATAACAAACTATCACTGGTTAGTTGACTATAAACAGTGTAAAGCGCAAGAGAAAGACATCTCTCCCACAGCTCTGGTTTGTAAAAGAGTCTCATGTTCTCCAATTAGTTCTATCATCTCTCCCTTGTTCTTCCTCCGTCTTTACACTCTAGGTTGCTCTAGTCTTAGTCCTAAGTACTAAATGCTCTGGGTGTGGGCAATTTGAACAAAAAGTTGATACGAAACATTTGCATATACAAAGTTCTGTCTATTGCTTAAGCGTTTATTTTTTTGTTTTTTCCCTTTTTGGGGAGGGATCAATCATGAATATTAGTGTTATGATCATTCTGATATTAGTATGTTATGACCATTGCCTTAAACAAAGATCTTGTATTAGTGTTTTGTGGTTAAACAAATAGGAGGCACAATTCAGATTTGAATGACAAACGGAGTAACCTGTATTGCCCATGCGCCATAACTGATATATGAAATTGGGTAGCGCCAAACTGGCTTTGGAAGATCAGACAGCAACCTGAAGAATCCAGAGGTCATCATCATGATTCCCTGCATGAACAACCAATAATGGGAAATTAACGTACGTGGTCAGTTTTAAGTGGAATTTTCCTTTAAAGGGTGTAGGCATTTTGTTCTTACAATTATTCCAGCCCCTGTAATTATTCCCATGAGGAAATTTGGAACAAGTGAAGCTACAACCATCATGAGGCTCTCGATTACAGAGATGCAGCTATAGATGTTGAGAGTGAAAAACGCGTAGTGAATGAATCCTGGCCGGAATTTCACCATGTTATAAGTGATGGTGCTAGTAGTAAGAGCAATTGCAACCAAGAATGGGAAAGAAGAAAGGAAGTTGGCTAAAATATAAGCTGCAACTCCATAATATCCATTAAGCCTTTCTCGATAAAAAACCTGTTTCATATGAGCAAAAACATGATGAGCCTAAGTAACCATGCAGCCATGATTTCTATATACTGACTCTCCATGGACACAAATCAAAGGAGATTAACGATGAAAACTATATGAACTCAGATTAACCTGGGTCTCACTTCCTAAATCAGATCTTTTACCTTCATTTCTTCAATAAATGATGGAAAGCCTCCAATTGACATGAATGTCATAAAGCCTGATATAAATGCACCACAGGCACCCCGGGCCAGGATCGAAGTGTAGCTATAGCCAACATCAAAATAAATAGTTCCAACACATATAGATACAATTATGTAAATTATAATCCTCAACCAGTAGTAACCCACATCCCTACACATGTTGACAAATGATCTCCTTGTCAATGTCAAGAGTTGCTTCCACCAACTAGCTTGACTTCCACTTTGTGTGTCAGTTTCAAGCCCTTCCTGTAATCATTAACAGAATTGATATCTGATAATGGCATCAAATTTAGTGGGTGTATACAGTGCCAGTCTTCATGCAAAAAGTGAAAAAGCTCTATTCTGTAGCATGTTGTAGTGGGAACTAGTTGCAGAGTGAAGATACAAGTAGAAGTTGCATGTTATTATGCTATGGTACAGACAAGACAATGTCCTATTGATTTCAGTCCAGCAATAGAAATCGGTTGCAGTAATAAAATGCAGGCCTAAGTAGAATTGTATACAATGGCACATTATCAAACCCTATCTTTATTTGTGGTATGGATAACACAATATCCTATGGATTTCAGTTCAGCATAGAAATCAGTTGAATTAATGAGGTGTAGAGCCAAGTAAAAATGCATACATTGGTCGATAGTTCTTGAATCCTGTCTTTTGCCCTTCTGGCATACACTGAACGCCTGTATTTCTCAACTAGCATTGCCTTAATCTCGGCTGTAGCCAAATTCATGAAAGGATCTGATGAATTTGGAACATCCTAAAAAGGAAAACGAAAAAGAAAAAGAACAACTCCATGAATTAGTATTGGCATAAAAAACAAATTAGAGCTTCAACAGGGAAGTAGCCAGGTTTCCACAAGTTATCAACATCTATAGTTTGACGTCTTAAATTGAGAGAGGAGAACATATTAAATCTGTCTTACATATCAAACGTAAAGGAAATTTTTTTCTTTTTTATTGTGTGTGTGTGTGTTGGGGGGGGGGGGGAGATTAGATTACATATAACACAAAGTGTATGGTTAGAATTAATAGCTAGTACATACAGGAATTCTTTGAGATCCCTTCAATGTAGCTGTTACAATGTCGAAGTCAGAATTGATACATCGTAGGAAGTGATCAGAAGGATTTCTTTTGCGTGGACAAGGAAAACCAGCTTCAGCAAAGAACTGTAAAAGAAATTGAAAAAACATTAGGTTTTGAAGAGGAGTTTCTGACCATAAAATATAGACCATCGAGGACAATGAAATGAAGGAGGAGAAAACAAGTGGATCATGCAGGACATATGTAAAAATAACCACTTTTTATCACTGAAAAATATTCACATATTTTAGAACAGTATAAGCTACCCTGTAGTGTCTTTCGGGCACTATTGAAGTTTACCATAGAAGATAAAATTATACCTCTATTGCCATCTTTGCTTCTCCAAAATAAACTGTTTCACCACCAGATAGTAAGAAAAGGTCATCAAAGAGTGCAAATACTTCGCTGCTTGGCTGGTGAATGGAAGAGATAACTGTTCGTCCATCACGAGCAACATTTCTAAGAGTTTGAACAACAAAAAATGCTGAGGCACTATCTAGACCACTGGTGGGTTCATCAAGAAACAATAAGCGAGGCCTTGTAAGGATCTCGAGTGCAATACTAAGTCTTTTCTTCTCCCCTCCACTTATACCTCTCAAGTGCCAGTTACCAATCAACCTATCTGCACAATCTTGGAGACCCATTTCTATGATTGTTCCCTCAATGATGCTACTAACTTCTTCTTTGGTCATTGTAGTTGGAAGACGTAGATGGGCTGAATAAGTTATGGTTTCCTTTACAGTAAGAGTTCCGAGCAGCACATCCTCTTGCGTTACGTAAGCCTGAAGTTTGAACATGAAAAAACGAAAGCGTCGTAGATTTAGAAATACACAGAAGCTCAGTGAGATGCATGTTCATTCTGAATCTTTTCTTCAGATACTATTTGTTTACTCATGAATCTATATCGATATTGCACATAATTAGCATTTGAAAAATATTTCTATCATTGTAGATTGAACTTTGAAGGATTCATTCCAGTGTTTATTATTTGGGACTCTGTTCATCAACTGAGTAACAAAGTTTTATAATATATATATTGACTACAAGCTGTAGGAGGGATGAGGCAGTGGGTGCTCATAAGGTTGGTAGAGATTGATGTTTACTCTTAGAGGTTCGAGTTTTCTTATCTCATATTGCAATTTATTAAAAAGCTTATGGTGGACTATTATTCATCCATGAAGACACAATCTCGCAACTGACACAAGATAAATAGTTTAGTATACATATGAATGACTTACTTATCATATGATTATTTCCATTGATGTCTTGGGGCTTGTTTGATATTTCAGTGCAAATGTAAGTTTGCACTGTAGTAATACCTTTCTCGCCATGGAATTACTTTTGGGGGTTTTTTTTTTTGGGTCAAAATTTGAGAATGAATTCAGGATTCTTAAGGGAGTGGACCTATCGTTTGGGCAGAAATAACCTTTTGTTACTTGTCTCAAATGAACTTTGTGAGCAGAATTAAGATTTACACATTTTGCACATGATTTGACAAATTTACCCCATTTATAAAATTTAAACAATACTTTAAATATTTATTACATCTTGATAGTCCTCTACCAATGATACGAGTGATAACACAATATTCTTAGAAAGTAGTCTTACGATTTAACAGGATCAAGGCGATCAAGGCGATCTTAGAATGGTTTATAGTGGTTCAATAAAAATAAAAATAAAAATAAAAATATATTGAACATGTGTTACTTACAACAAAACCATAGCCTAGGCTTTTCTTCTTTCCATTGAGAAGAACATTTCCTGTCATGAGCACATTTTTTGAGAGTCTACCTGCAATTCAGAAAATTGTATCAGAATAGGACTGAAAAATTATGTACCAAATACCGGAAGCATATAGCGTCTAGTAGACACAACTACAACCCTTCTTTAACTAAAATTTTAAACTGCTACAGACATCCAACAATTAACAGAAAAATTCATCACCCGTTCCCTATAATGGATAACTCTCGTATGGGTTGAACTTTGCATCCAAAAGTAATTTGTTAACTGCTGAATGATGGGGTAAGCGATGAAGCTGATTACTTCATAAAGAACTACAATAGTAATTGTAAGTTTTGACTTTTGAGGAACAGAACAGGAACTATTAGAAAACATTTTCTCTTGCATAATCTTTCACAGAATGCTTAAGGGTAGAGCTGTCCAGAAGATTTGAATAAATAATATTTTTCCCCAGTGACCAGAAGTGAAGAACAGCTGTACTACATGATATAAGGGAATTGAAAGGCAACAAATTCTCTTCTATTGTTTATGCTAATATGGTTAAAGAAATTCATCTGAAATCACAGGATAATGAATAAGGATAAATTATACAACAACATTCAATGCTTTCTGAATGTTAGGTAGCAGTGCCAAGATGAGACCGAGGCCGAAACCCTTATCATGCCAGTGTCAATTACCAGACACGAGATGCAACGAGTAGCCAACCTACTTATGGTCCCTGCATGGACCATGAGGCTTAAAGCATGGAAGTTGGTAATTGGTAATGGTAATCATCTACTTAAAGTGAAAAAATCACTCCATATCTAGCCGCTGTTTTGGTGTTTGGACTAATATATCCATAGCCAAACTAAGATGTCAGATTCATTAAATACGCACTTTTCAAAGTCCGTGAGTTAGGTTATGTAATCCAGCATACGCTTTTAATCTGACTATTCCAACAACCAAAATTAAAGATGCATCTGTAATGTATAGAGAGCGATTAACTTGTCCTCTTCAATGTCAACTAACAGAAATTTTGGAAGTAAATATGGATACTGAAATAGTTACCCGACCTTGCTTTGATCATAGCCAACCCCAACAACAAGAGCAAAATCCAACACAAAAAAAAAAAAAGCAAACTTCAACACCTCAAAAAAAGAAGAAGTAAAATCCAAGGTTTTTTTCTTGGTAATAATTTAAAGTAGGAAAATTAATTTTTATAAAATATTATCAAGATAGTAATATAGTTTAGACTTGATCCCGGTGAACCCGGATGCTCCATACTTGACATGCGTAGTAATTGGAGAAAACGACATCATACCCCACCAAGAACCAAACCATTAAAACAAGGACCCTTGTGTCACTTGGCCACAGAGTGGAGGTTGGAATTCAAAAAATCAATTTAGTAAATTAAACACACTAATCAATTTAAAATTTTAAACAGTCCCAAAGATAAAGGTAAATATGGAAAGATCCAATTTCCAATATTCAATTACCCAATTGGTTAAAAGAATTTGTCTTTCACTAGAGAGTGAAAAGACAAGAAAAGGTTGAACCTTTTTCCAAAAAGATGCCATTTGTTTTGAAAAACATCAAATCTGATCATGTCCAAGCTCTTCATGTTAGCATAAGAAAGAGCAGACACAAAGACACACAGAAACACAAGATAAGGTATCTAGTAAACCTGCTAGTGAATCGAGCAGGGTGGATTTGCCAGAGCCAGAAGGACCCATAATAGCCATGATTCTACCAGGCTCAGCATACCCATTAAGCCCATTAAGCAACCTCTTGGTTGGTCCCTTCCCAAAGTTTGGCAGCACCACTCTCAGATCTTCCCACACCAAGTAGCTACCCCTATCAAGGCCACTGAATGCCACCGCCCTCTCAGAAGCACCCCAGCTGCTAGCGTTTCTGCCACCTTTGTTGCTACCACTTGCTGCTTCTATCTCCATATTGGCCTGCAGCTAAAGAAGTTTGAACTGAAGATGAAGGCTAACATAAAAAACTTAAAAGAAAGTAGAGGGGAACATAACTATCTAGGTGATTGACAACAAATACCAAACAACCAACTATTAATGCTACCACATCAAATCAATTAGGAACATGGAAAAATTATGAAGAGAGAGAAAGAGAGAGGAGTTAATGGCTTGAGTATGAACAGATCAGACGCATATGGGTGGCAAGTGAAGGAAATTAATGTGAGGGTTACAACTGCCTACATGTACACCATGCTTGTGATGGCACAGATATGAATGTTGCTATCAGTTTGCAATTAGCTTTATTCTAAATAAGCAAATTTCTTTCCTTAACTGGGTCCTTCATGTTTAAGCATGAGTAATATTACTTACGTAATAACTAAGATCATAAAGTTGTTATAAGTTATAACTGCATAAAGATATATATTTAAGCTTAATTAATTGTATTTGAACATTTTTTTTATTATCAAATTTATGTGATTGTAACCTGCGTTATATTCGTAGTATTGTTATTTTAGTATAGAGTTTAATTTTGATTTACTATTAGTATAAAGTTTCTTTATATTATTATTCAATCATGTGTTGCTAAATTATTAAAAGAGTTTGACTATCACAACAACTACCTAAAAAATTTAACACTTTTAATGACCAGCACATGATTGAATAATAGTGTAAATTTTTTTTACACTGACAGTAAATTGAAATTAAATTCTTTAGTATATCTGCTACAATATATTAATATCTTTAGATGATGATTATTAAATATTTTTTTGTTCTCAACTTTGTTAGCTGCATTATACTTTACCCTATAATCTTGCACAATTATATATGTGCCTTGATATGAGCTTTGGTGGCTTTACTGAAAAAAATATTGGGAGAATGAGGAATGAAAAGTCAATCCAAATGTTAGACTTAGAAAAAACTTGTAAAAGCTATTAGGAGTTGGCTAAAGATGAGTGGTTCTAATTAAGGGTATTTATTGGTTCGGGTTGATCTGATTAACCCGACAAACCAACTCAAATAAATTAAAAAAATTAGTTCAGTTCGGGTCATCGAATCTAATCGATTCCAATTTGGTCAAAATCGATCATGATTGGTTCGGTTCACGGATTTTGTATTTTATAACCCGATGACCTGATGAAATGACCTGAAAAGTAATAAAAATTTAGATATTATCTTCTTGTCATTTAGCTTTTCATTCATTTAAAAATATAAGATACAATGATATATCTTTAATTTCTATTTTTAAGCCTCAATCATTTAATTATTTACACACACACACATATATATATATATAACCTTCTTTGTGAATCAGAATATATTTAATGTCATACATTTATGTTACAAATGAAGCTTATAATGATTTTGAGACGTTGAAATATTTATTCTCAAACTTGATTTTACTTTTATCTTAATACTTGTACTATACTGGAAGACTTGTATGCTTAAAATTCATATATAATTGTCTAATTGAGTTTAAAATATTTAGCAATAGTAGATTTGTAATTTTTCTATGTGAAAAAAATGATCGGATAACCTGATGACTCGAACCAAACCAACCCAACTTTATTCAGGTTGGTTTGGTTCAGATTCCTAGAAATTTTTTTCAAAAATTAAAGCAAACCAACCCAATCAAAGTTGATCAATTTAGATATTTTTTTTTTCCAAAATTTAAACCAACCCAACCCATAGACGCTCTTAGTTCTGATAGTATGTAAGAAACCATATGATTAAGCATATGTGCCGTCATTGTACCAAAAAAAGGGGGGAACGTGAATAATTGTAAAAAAAACATGATGTAAATAATAAGTGGTTAATTAAGATTATTTAGTAAATATTAATTTTTTTAAAACAATTATTTTTTTCAATAAAAATTTATTTTATTTAATATCTATCTTATTTGTTTAAAATGTGTAAAATTAATTATAAGTTAAAATTATTTTTATAACTAAAAATAGTTTTTTTTATAGAAAAGTTTGTATTTAGAGCTTTTAATAATGTGATTATAGATTATTTCAAAAGCTTTAGTAGATAAATAATCTTTTTCTATCAACTAAATAAAATTTTCAATTATTCTATACATCTTTTAGTAATTTAATACATAAAAACGATTCTTTTTATACAATCTAAACAAACTTATTTATCTTAAAATCGATTATGAACTAATACATCCAAACATAAATTAATTTTCTCATAATCGAATTTTTTAAAAATCGATTATACATATAATCGATTTTTAACATAATATTTTTTTACAACTAATCCAAACACATACTAAGTCACATAACTAGTCGTTATTAATTGGTTAATTAAGTCACATGCATTAATTATGTAACCTTATTAAATAGTTATTATTTACAAATTTCCTCAGAATCCAACATCTGAATTCAAAAAATATTTAGTATAAGTGAATATAATATGTTTAAGTTTAATTTTGATTAACTAACAATAAAAAGAATTCAATAATATGTTAGCACATAATTAAAAAAAGTTAGACTTTGTGAATACTTGTTGTGATAATCAACTTCATCTAATGATTTATTAAAACATGATTGAATGACAATATAATTACAATAAAAGTGGATCAAAATTAAATTCTATGTTTTAACTCATTAACTCCCTTGTGTATCATTTTTGTAGATTTCATCAATCACTTTGAACTTCATTTCTCAATTTCACTACAACATTTAAAGTGTTGGAAATATAGAACGGTAAGAGGTATTACCACACATGGTTACACTGGCGGAACTACTTATGGGCAGAATGGGCCAATGCCCCATATATATATTGTGTTGAATTATATTACTATTGGTCCAAAATTATGTTACTTTTTTATTTTGATGTTAACATATTAGGCATAAATTGCCTTGAGGTAACTTCTGTCAAAACAAAATAGCATCTTGTCTAATATTTTTTTTATAAGCTTGAACCCAAGTTAACTTGTTGATGCCAAAGTCAAAACCTTAATAAATGATCTTTTACTTTCATATTAGTAGTTTTTTTATGGTGACTATAAGTATGTAAAACTAAATTAACAATTCCCTGTCATCTTGTTTATTGTTGTCAAAAAATGAAAAAAAGTTTTTTTTTAACCATTTTTAGAATCTTTATTCCCTTGTTACATACTAAACTTTCAAGGTTTATCAAAATAAGAATAGAAAAGATGTGTTCTCATTGTTAAATGTCTATAATTCATCCTACATTCTCTTTTAACTGTTAATATATATATTTTGTTTTAATTTACTTATTCATTTTGATGATGCCAAAGTCAAAACCTTAAGAAATGATCTTTTACTTTCATATTAGTAATTTTTTTATGGTGATTATAGGTATGTAAAACTAAATTAACAATTCCCTGTTATCTTGTTTTTTGTTATCAAAAAATGAAAATTTTTTTTTTTACCATTTTTAGAATCTTTGTTCCCTTGTTACATACTAAACTTTCAAGGTTTATCAAAATAAGAATAGAAAAGATGTGTTCTCATTGTTAAATGTCTATAATTCATCCTACATTCTCTTTTATCTATTAATAATTTTTTTTGTTTTAATTTACTTATTCATTCAAATTTCATTATTTGCCCTCCCAAAATTTTGAGGCAAGTTATGCCATTGCACGGTTAGTTGATATGTTAGTTTAGTGATTAGTTAGTTGGTTATAATTGGTTATATAGTTAGTTACATATTTAGAGTTATATAAGCCACTTTTATAACACAATTTTCTCATTTAGTAAATTTTATTTTACCTATTTTCTTAATTTTCTCTCAACTAGGCCCATATTTCTCAACAAGAGGTTAATAATCAATCATAAAACACAATGAGAGAAATTAGAAAAGCTTATTTGAAAAAAAAAAATTGAAGTTCTGTGTCGTGGTGTTATCCACTGTCCTAAAATACAATTTCGCCTTAGCAATGGTGCAAGCTGGTTCTCTGATAGTCGTCCTCCAAGATTAACACAATCCAGCTAGTAATGTGCACTCATTAGTCATTGGAATGGAATTGCTTAGAACCTTACCCAAAATCTTGAAAGTTATGGAAGAGAGAAAGAGAACAAAAGGTATGTCCTAAATGTGTTTAAGGGCTTGATTTATAGACAAGAGAGGAGGTTTTAAGATTGGTTGAAAACAAATACGAGAGCAAATTACTCATCAAAGATTAATTAGAGGGATAAATTGCCAATCAAGGGATAATTGATTTATCAAACATGAATAAATGAGGACACGTTTGTCACATATGTAATAAAATGAAATCCCATAAACAAAGGAGTAATAACAAATCATTATATACTAAATGAACAGTCAACCGACAAGGTTCGACATAGTTGATAGATAATTGGGTTTCTTAATCATATTATTCTAAGTTCGAACTAGGTCGTTTGTATGAAAAAAGCTTTGTTGAGAGAGAATGTTATCCACTTCAGTGATCTCTCTACCTCAAAAGGAATTAGTCTCTAATTATTGGCTTGAGAATATCATTAGGTCACCAAAAAAAAAAAAAAATGAAGGAACAATCATTGGCTTCCTTTGTAGAAATTTGCTAAACTTGTTGAACCTGAATAGTCCTGATTGTTTGCTCTATTCTATCACAACTCACGAATTTTTTTTAAAAAAAAGCCCTTAAAAATCCTAATGATAGAGACCCTAAATGATTTTCTTCACGTTTATAACTAGAATGAATCCCCTAATATATAATCCGTTACATAACAGTATATATCATAAGTCAGCATGCAGATAGAATCTATTAAAATTCTATATTAGTGCTTCTATCATGGATATAAGTCACAGACCCATCTAACTCCATTCACACCTACTTTTTCAAAATTTCCTCATTTCCCATATTTTAATCGTGCTTAAATCTATTTTTTTCATTAATTTTCCTCTAATTTGAGACACATGTTTTTTAAGTCAAATCTTCTAGAAACATGCCCTCGGGTTTTGTTCTTTCTATTATGATTTTAAATGAGATATTAAACCTTAGGATAAGTTAGTTTAATTTATAACATGAAACTTTGCTGCATAATGTGCTCTATGAAGGGTGAAATCCTTCTTTACACAGCCGACATGTCTTCTGGATAGATCATATCATTAGGAACATAGGGTAATTTCTCACGGACTTAGCTATCCTTACCCTAAGAAACATGCTTAGAACATACGTTGATGGGTGATTTATATTAATTTGCTCACTATTTCAGTAGGAACATGCTTAGGGTTTAATGTGTGCATTGTTGATTGACCTTTGCGGATTATAACTTAGAAAAACAATAGCAGATTTCTTGAAATGTATAGGATTTCCATTGACTATTCTAACCCTGTGATGGACTTTTCCGTGTTCAAACTAAGTGTATCAATCAATCAGCCCATTATGCACAATGAAAGGGTCAGTAGTCGCAGACAAGCTAACAAATAAAACACTAACAAAGGCTTTTGAAATTTCTTCTTATTTCAAATTTTATAACTCGCAGGATCAAAATTTAAACCTAAGATTGAAGTTCTATATACTGATACAAATTATTTTAATACTCAACATGATAGAGTCCCTGAAATAAGTCAACACATGCTGCAGGGCACTCATCAGAGCTTTCTGTATAATAGGCAAATAATATTTCCACTAATATCTTCATACAGTAGACCCAGCATCACAACAATTATTATCTTCAACAAACGGATCAAGACTCTTGTGGCGTCTCAAATCTTGTTGGGGTGTCAATTCCCATCATACAGCAAAGGCCCGATATCAAAATTATTAGCAAAACTATCCCCTGGATTATCACAAGAAGCAATCTTATCAGAACAACATAAATGTCATATGAGACATGTTGCAGTATTTTCACAACCCTCAGCAGATATAGTTAAACAGGAAGAGAAATCACAAAAGACAGCCTTCTACCGTGAATGACCCACTCCTACAGTGATTGACCCATTCCAAGCCAAATATCAGATATACATGCAAAAAATGCTGGAAAAAAAACATTATCTGTGTCTGTCTGCCTATCTTCTACACGTTACTTATTTACATATGACATGGGCACACGATAAAATGTGTGATTTTAGAAAAGAAAGAAAGAAAGAAAGAAAAGCTAAATAAACACGTGAAACTAACCAACAACGCTAATGATGGACAATATACATTCTGAGATGAAACCACCAGGTAGAAGAAGAATGGGAAAAGAAAGGAAGAAAACCCCCGAGAAAAGGGAAAAGAAAGAAAGACAACATAGTATTAATTGTAATTTTAATGATATTTTATTCGTAATCAGGGCTTCTCTGGAATACCATACTAGCATGTTCACAGAAGATGCAAGATAATCTACGCAACAAGCCCCAAGTTATCAACCTACTGCACATGTAGAAAATGGACAAAGAAGCGTACCACTAAAACTCCCTCCAGAATTGATGATTTAATCTGGCAGACTGCATCACATACTGTGAAATTGGCTGATCCATTCCCTGTGGTACTTTCTGCTAGAAACCTTTGTAGTTCCCTGTAAGAAGGATACTGGATTGACCTGGAGGGATCTGATACGTAGAGAACTGCATATTTTGCCCTAGACTCCTTCACAGAACCGATAAGCTCAGATAAAACTTCACCTACAAATATACCACAAAGCATTTAGTGGATGGTAAAATCCTACCAAGCCAATAACTTTGCAGCAGATTTACCTTCAGATTGTGTCCTGTCAACATTTTTCAAGGGTTGAGAGCCTCCATTGCAGAACACAACCAAATCTGTTTTCCCTCTGTGAATCTCTTCCATCCTCTTGGTCAAATAGTCCTGTTAAGTCAAATGTGCAATAAAGAGCATCAGGTAAACATTACAGGATCCAAAATTCCATAATGGATCATGTCACACGATATTGTTAATTACTTGAACTGAGTGCAAAGCTGTACTTTCTTCACGACTTGTACCATCCACGGAGCAAGATCCAAGGAAAGCAACATTGCCAATTCCTAAATCATCTCCACAGGCTTCAGCAAATCCTGAAACCAACAAATTTTCCAAATTCTCGTCCTCTGATGCAGAAACATAGGGAAATGCCATGGAAGTGTTGGACCTGGTGAAAGAGATCTGTTGGTGACAATGGAACAGTGTTGAAGTCAAAATTCAAAAGATTAATTCTTTTAGCAATCATGGATCACATTTACTCTACATGAAAACTTGATAGACTGCATGTTGCAATTCTCTCACCTTGAGAAAGTCCAAAAGAGCTGAGTCTGCATGTTTGTTCCTGCTTAAATCTGAAGGTTGCAACTACAAGGGAGAAATGTAACTTAGTTTATTCAACCAATTCCACTACACACATTGACAGGAATCTCTAAGATAAAGTAAACAGAACACACAAATAGGAAAGTTGCAACACAAATTATCTAAGTAGACACTTGAAAGATATTACCTCTCTACCAACGAATAAAAGTGCCAGATCCAGAGGCTCCTGAAATTTCTTTCCTTTGCACTATCCAAAACAAAAGAGAGTTTAAATTTACTTTTTAAAAAAAGGAAATTAAAACACTGCTGCACCAACAATGATAGAAGAAGCGAACAAGATCAAAGCAAAACTAGTAAAAATAGAAAGAAAAAAGAAATTTCCTTCTCCATCAAAGGTTCAGAAGAAAACTAAAGATAACTGCAGAATACACAATAAGAAACCAGTCATGAAGAATAGTATAATACCAGAAAATTTGACCAGCCTGCTTCAGATAAAACAGACTTTGCTAGATCTTTTGGAGAAATGACCTGATAATTTACAGATTCCTTCAGTCCATTGTTTGAAACCCTGTAATGGCCCAGTAAGATACAAATAATTTGCTGATTTGTGCTACTATATAATGGAAAATGAGAATACTCAAGAACAATGTACAACCCTGTCCTTATGTGGAACAAATTACACGAAGCATTTAGCATTTTGACAATGTTGCCACTATAGATAATAGTAAAGAAAAGAAGCATCCAGCTCAGAATCCTAAGATTGAATCATGATTTCTACATACAACCATTGTAGTCAAAGGAACTGAGGAGAGGCACTAGAAGGGGTCAGCGCTTCAGCCAGCGCCTCTGGTGCCCCTTTCATGTTCAGGCAAGGCATGCCTTTTGCGGCTTATTGATCACTGTTAAAAACCCAAAAATTCCAGCCATTTAACTTGCTAACTGTGAAGCTAAAGGAGGTTAAATAGTCAAAATGTTAAAAAAATAACTAATTGTTAGTCTTTGGAACTCTTAGCAGCAAGCAACTTAGGGTTTTGTAAATTAAACATCTTAATCTTTTATTTTTACTGTGAATGTTATGCTTGAGTAGTTAATTTACATGCCAAATTAATTAAAAATAGTAAAATATCTTTCTGTTTTCTTTTTCTAGTGTTAATGCTTTTCTTCAGTGAGGTGTGTGCTTTTTGACACCTTTCAACTCAAGGTGTTAAAACCCTCTAGTGCCTTAAGGGCGCCTTTCGCCTTTGAATACCTTGCATAAAACATCAATGAAAAGTTTGCAAAAGACATCATCATCATAAGATTGAATCATCGTTGCCTGTGTATCACATTGTATTTTCAGATTTAGTAAAGTTGAGAAATAAGATATACTTGGGTAAAAAACAATGTCTTTAAAGGCTCATCTGCCAAGTTTCTTTCCTTTTCTTCTTATTTGTTCATCTTTTCTGCTTATCTGCTTCTTTCGTCTTCTGCTGTAATCCAAAAAATCACAACTTTGAATCCCTAAAGTCCACCATAAATCATAGTAGGAAGCTTTCTTGAACAGCAGCAAAATTATCTCCTGCTTGGTCATGTCATTCAACCAAAATGTGGGTGTAATGCCAAAGCAAACCTAAATATGAAGCCTAGGTTATTCTCTACTTGAATTCCTCCCCTGATTTTCTTTTGTTCAACTTCAACACCTTTTCCACATATCGTTTGCAAGGCCACACACCTTTTCCTACAAAGCCCTAACTCCTCCTTGGGCTTCTCGATCTCCATTCTCCAGATACTAAGCTTGATCATAACTCACTTAAATATAGTGTTGTTTGCCATTACCCACATGAATCAAACCGTCTAGAATTTCGCAACTACGGATTGAGTAATTCTGTAACGAAGTCATTTAAGTGGCATTAACTTATGTCTCTTGTAAGTAGCCATGAATTTAATTTTACCCAAATGAAGCTCACAGGATGCATAGTATAGTAGTTTAAAGACGCCTATTTAGCAATGAAGGAGGGAATGGATGAAAGTATGCATACAGATCATAATGGTGTGACCAAAGGAATGCTGGCCCCGTGGGTGGAATTGCCAACAACCCATTTGGAATAAAAGCAACAAGAAGCAAAGCAACCAGCGGCACCACCATGATTGGTATAGCTACTTGGTCTATCTTCGCCCTGCAGCCTGCACCAGAAAAAAGAAGACAAGAGATGACCTGGTCAGAAAAATCCCGAATTTCGATGAGGTTGAAGAAGTAGCAAACAAAGGATCAGCACAGCACATAAATATAGACAGATACAAACACAAACTTGGATTGCGAAAATCGCATAATAATAATATATTGATCGAAACATACAAATTTGAAAAGGAGAGAAATTTTAAGCCTTTGGGGAATTCAAGAATCGAATTCAGCGAAATTTGAAGGCAGTGATCAGGTCCGTAGATGGTAGAGAAAGAGAAGGCAACAAAACCTAACTCACATCACCTCCTACTTCTATAACTTATTGAAATATGTTGTTGAATTGTTTTGTAACACAGATTACTCACTCCGCCTGCTGGATTGTGACTATGATGACGAGGGAAATGCTGCCCAAAATTTCATATTAAACACACCATTTTTTCTTTTTCAGACATGAGTTATTATTTAGGACTCAAATAATGTTATTTATTTTTTAAAATATAAAAAGAGTTATTAGGCCTGCTGGGCCAGCAAATTACAGGGCCCGAGTCATTTTAGCCCGGACCAACTCAACTCGTGATTTGTCTGGCCCGAATCAACTGCCTTCGACACCACTGTCTTATTCAAAATGTTAGGTACGTTTATTCAAAATTCAACAAAATGCACTTTTTCTTTGTAAGTATTTTTATATATAAAAAATGAAATTAATTTTATTTGAACTCAAAAATATCATAATTATTGAAGCTCAAAAGTATAATAATTAATAATTATAAACTCTTTTAATTTTAATAATAAAAACTCTAAAAATTAAACTTTTAACCTGATACCTAACATTCATTTTCTCTAAATATTAAACTTTTAACCCCACACCCTAATTCACTTTCTCTCTTATATAATAGTTTTATTTTAGCGTTGGGTTTGCATGAAGTAGGTGGGTGTGGGCGGCAGCGTCAGCTGCATCTCCCTCTCAATAAATCCCTCCGCACCACTTTTTTGGTTTTGGTAAGCAAATGCAACATTCACACACTCAAAAAACAAAGTCCCAAAGCAACACGAAACCCAAAAACAGTATAACCCAACCAACCAAGAACCAACCACACATCGATTCGAGGGTCTTGCAAGCTGCACCTATATTCTATTGGCAGATCTAGGAACCAATTAAGGCCTCAAAATCTGAGTCATTCAACCCATAAAACACCTTCCCACATATTCTGTACCACTTCAACATTCGTTTTGAATTAAAAGAGAGTTCCCACTTCACAGTTTTGAATTCCTCAATATACCCATATCTTGAATTCAAGAAAGAAAGCATGTTTTCCGTCAGACCCATTTTCCGGGCCAAGCTAAGACCCTCCCTTTGGGTGCTGCATTCTTCGTATAGTTCCTCAGCAGCTGCAATTCAAGCTGAGAGGGCAATCACACAAGGCCCCAGAAACGACTGGGCTCGAGAGGAAGTCAAATCCGTCTACGACTCTCCCATACTTGATCTCCTCTTCCATGGGGTAACTCATAAGTCCCACCTCTCTAATGGGTTCTTGCAAATTTGGATATACAAGTGGTTTTTCACTGTGTTTTTGCTGAAGTGACCCACCAAGGAGCTATTTTTCTAGGAAAATATGGAATCGCAGCATAATCAAAATTGAGCATCACATTGCTGGAATTTTACTAATGTTATTCTTGTGATTTGTCAGGCTCAAGTTCACAGACATGCTCATAACTTCAGGGAAGTACAGCAGTGTACTCTTCTGTCTATTAAAACAGGTGGGTGCAGTGAAGATTGTTCATATTGTCCTCAATCTTCAAGGTATGATACAGGACTGAAAGGCCAAAGACTTATGAATAAGGAGGCTGTTCTGGAGTCTGCAAAGAAGGTAAAGTTTTCATCTTTCCACATATTGCATTGCATTTGAGAGATCTGTTTTCGTGATTTTACTGAGATATATCTTTCTATTTGCTAATACAAAACTTACATCTGAATTGTTTACATTTTTAACTCTGTTTTTTTTTTAATAAACGTTTTAGCTTATGGAAGTTGGATTCTTCGTTTTGTACATCCTATGTAATGACCGGTGCTACTTCGTTCTTAATAATGCCTGTACTCACGTATCTAACAAAATATTGAAAGTACATCTTAATTGCATATTTGCATTTCAAGGTGATTGCACTGTTGTACTGTAATCTTTCACTGCTGCTTTACATTTTTTAATCCCTTCTAAGGAAGTGCTAAAAGCAAGCCTTAATCCTAAATACTACGTTTAGGGGATACATGAATTGTCAGAGGTATTTACTATTTAGGACTCTGTACACGTGTTCCTTTTTGTATAAAGGCCACTATTTCCTCCAGCCCTTTTGCAATAACATTTCTGCTTTTTACTTCTAGCCATGTCATCGTTGGTGGCTTGTTCTTTCTTTCATCCTGTAATCGATGATAGTTGAAGTTGTGAACCAAGTTATGTGCCCAAAAAGATGTATGCTACTCTGGAATGGGTATGGGGAAACAGAACAATGTTTGTACTACTGAGGTTAAGTTGGAATGGTTATGAAATGCTCTTGGTATAATTTGTCTCTATCTCAGAAAACTCAAAAAATATGCTTAAAAAAGTATCACAGACGGTTATTGGTTGTCTTGATAAATTTTTATCAGATGATCAATTTAGGGGCAGTCTATTTCTCGAGTTTGCAGCCTCCTGATGTCATTTTGAATTCTAATGTTGAAGGCTATGCTTTAGAAATGAAGGCACAACCCTTTTTTCCCCCTCTAGGAAAATAAAATGAAAAAGAAAATATATAAGTGGGGAACCTTTTGAACCTCTTAAAAACTCCATGGAGTCTAGATCAATATCTCTAGAGAGGGGATCTGGCTGTCAGATGACATCATGGAGAAGTAGATATTCTTTATTGCCTAATCAACGGGTTTTGTTGAGCGTTTCTTAATTTAAATGTCATATATCTTGATGCTCATGTGATGCTATGCTTTTTCTTGAATAATATAAAGAATCTTTTTCCTGTAGGCAAAAGAGGCTGGGAGCACTCGCTTTTGTATGGGTGCTGCATGGAGGGAGACAGTAGGAAGAAAGACCAACTTCAACCAGATCCTTGAATATGTAAAAGATATAAGGTAATGCAACATTATTATGTTAGAATTATGCAGTACTATGAATAGGAGCCATTGTGTTTAAGCCGATAAGTATTTTTTATTCTGATTTGTTTGTTGAATACATAATAGGAAGTTTAGTGGTGAAAAGTATGCTAAAAAGTTGATGGCAGGATGTTGTGCTTTTGCAATGAGAAATACATAGTTGTTCACCATGGACAATGCTTATGACTTTATCGGGCATAATATTAGTGTTTAGTTAGAAACAATCCATGCATAGGAAAATATTATTTATAGTCATGTCACCAACACAACACTGACTTTGATGTGTGATTTGGATATGGGTATCTCTATATTAGATATATTCAAGCCCATTTTCTTATAATACACAATGGTGTAAGTCCATAAACCTAGAGTATGGATTATGGATAACATCACTTCTGAATATTGTTATATCACTAGCATACTTGCAAAACTTAAACTTGTTAAGGAACCCAATGATTTACAGCAAAGATGCAGTAATATTCTACTCTTCCATTCATTTTTTAGATACACACATTTGATATTTTCATGAATAGGAACTTCTGTACATATGTAGTCTTGTCATGTATCCGCCATTTCACACTGACGAGGGGGATAGGTAGCTTGGTGGAGGATCAAACCTCCGATATCATCATCTGAGCCCAATCTTAAACACTGGAGCTGGTGCCAATTGAGCTACAAACTCGTTGGCAAAAATTCTGTATTCTGTTTACCTTATCTAGAGCTTTCTGTATTTTTTCCAAATGAACTGAAAAGTCTTCTTTCTTTTATCTCTTTAAGGTGGCTGATTATCCCTTTAGAGATATTGTTAGTTATCAGTAAAAGAAGGACTCAATTGGAAAGGTCTATTGTCAGGAGAGGGCCACAGAAGTGACTTTAAGTGACCTCTACCAGTAGAGATAAAGATACAAGCCTAGTCCTTGGAATTCCATGAACGCTGTTACTGTAATTTTTTGTTTATTTATGTTCTTGTTTAGAGGTCCTGATGAGTCTTCTTCATTATACTTTCTTGCAGTTGTTTCCAAGCAGTGTAATATATGATTTATGACATTTCTAGTCTAATTTACTTTAATTCTTTGGTATAAATGGTAACACTTGGGCTATCTCCCTTTTTCTAGGGATATGGGGATGGAGGTTTGCTGCACCCTTGGCATGCTGGAGAAACAGCAGGCTGTTGAACTCAAGAAGGCAGGTCTCACAGCCTATAATCATAATCTTGACACTTCAAGGGAATATTATCCAAACATCATCACAACAAGGACTTATGATGAGCGCCTAAAAACCCTTGAGTTTGTTCGTGATGCGGGAATTAATGTTTGTTCTGGTATTCGTTTTAACTTCAACTACAATGAAACATTTGTAATTTGCTGTATACTTACGTCAAAGTTCAGCCAGATGAATTTAACATAGCTTTGATAAAATCTTTCCTAGATTAGAACTGCTCATGCACTGCAAGCTCATTCAAATAATAAGCAGATTAATTTCTTTGCTTATGCCAGGATCATAATATGATGATCTTATTCGTTATGAACTCTCTTTTTTTTTTTTTTTTAAGTTCTGGCTTTGGACTGAATAGTATAAAGTTCTTGGTTTGCTACTTGCCTGACCTAGTAGCTTAGTCTTGTCACCAGGCATAGCTAGTGTTCCTTGACAAATTATTTGAATCTTGTTTACTTGATAGGAAAAAATAAAGTTTCAAATTGGTTACTTTTGGGACTAGGAACAATTCAACGGGTTGGCTTGGAATTTTCACAATTTGAAAAATATAAATCCTTTTATATGTATTGTTGGAAATGATAACAGTAGTTAATGAAGCATTGGAAACAATAGGAGTTAATGTAGCATTGGAAATATTAGGATCATAGGAAATAGTTCAATTCCTAATTATTGTTCTTGTAAATATAAGATGTATTCATTCCTTTATGTATATAAATATCAGCCTGCTGAGTGCAAATCACTCAAGCAATTCACATAAATCTCTTCCCAAGTCTATTCTCAAGATGTATTATATTTTTTTACAAATTAATTGTGTTAGGTGCATATCATGTCTTTCCAAGTGGGTTAAGGTTTTCTCTTGCCGTGTTTCAAATTTGGGAAGTCAACCTTAGTTTGATAAACATTATAGGTGCTTGAGAAAAGAGATGTACAGCAGTATAATGATGTATAGCGTAGTTTAAAATATTTTATGCAAATTTTACCGCATAATTTCTATCACTTCCCATGATACTGCTAAGTTTAGGTCAGCAGCTTACAGATGACCAATAATTATTTAAAGGTTCTCAGCCATGACATAACCAGTTATTAAATTCAAGCTTTGCTTGTATTTATTCAAAACTAGCCCGAAATACTTACTAATTAGATAATCTTTTCCTTTCAACTTAAACAATGGTTGTTCAAGCTTATTAATGATGAAGATATGATTTTTTTTCCTATGCAAGGAAATATCTCATTGTAATAAGGTTCTTAAATTTTTTTGAGAAAAATCTGACCGGCTGATAATTTTTGACAGGAGGAATTATAGGGCTTGGTGAAGCAGAGGAGGACCGCGTAGGTTTATTACATACATTGTCAACACTCCCCACTCATCCAGAGAGTGTTCCTATTAATGCACTTATTGCAGTAAAGGGCACCCCTCTTCAGGATCAGAAGGTGAACATATTCAATTGATCGATTTTTTTAACTAAACTAAATAGCTAAAAAATGTCAGTAATTAATGTCTAATAGTTAATCGTAGCAGGACAAAGAGATTCAAATTTGGAATTGAGTTATGAAATTAGCCTTTCTGGAGACGCTTTTAAGATATATTGGCTTCCACGAATGAGTAGAATTTAAGATTTTATCTGTGGAGTCCAAATTGTAAAATTTATGCATATTAAGGTGACAAGTAAATTATAATTATGAGCCAGTGGTAATTTCTTGTGACGTGATTTGAATGTTAATGACGTAAAGGACAAGGTGGAGCCTAATTGATCTAATGGGAGGATGATAAATTATGTTCTATTTGGATGGTTGGTGCTGTTCACAGATTTATGATGGAAGCTGGGCTTTGGGTCTTGTTTTTTCCTATGTGGATCCAGTTATTTAGTGTTTATTTGGGCTTTTCATTTTTGTCTTTTTTTCCTGCCCTTCGAACTTTTTAATAACTATATTCTTATCTTGTATAGTATGTAATGGCCCATGCAAGGCACAGTAGGATCACATCTTAGGAAACATATATATTTCTGTTTGTGATGTTTCTTTGATAAATCATTTCGTTTTGGATACGTACGACCCTAGCAAGTGTTATGCTTCTTGGTAGCAGTGATTGTTAGAACCTGAAGTGGTAGACTAATAGATCTTAAGCTCTTTTGCTGTTCTTGATATCTATTGATGTCACAGTTTTTTTTTTACGGGATGCCTTTGGAATCCTAATTACGATTTCACTGTTCTTGATATTTATTGATGTCTCAGATTTTTTAAAGGTTGTCTTTGGATCCCTAATCCTCAATTGCCTTAAACTTACAAAAGGAAAGGGAACTTTTTGGAGAAATGAATATTATTAACTAATAGGCATAAATTTGTATGTGTCTATTATGCTCTTAGGTTTGGTGGTTAATGCTTGTTTTTAAGCCATATTTGGATTGATGACTTCATCAGAGCTGCCTTTATGAACTTTCGTTCCTTAAAAATCAGTTTATACAGATTACTTTCACATTGTTTTAAGTTGTCTGGGTGCCTGAATGGATTTGCCGTTTCTACATTATTTTCAGCCAGTTGAAATATGGGAGATGATTCGCATGATTGCCACCGCCCGTATCATAATGCCAAAAGCAATGGTCAGGTTATCAGCTGGCAGAGTTCGGTTCTCCATGCCTGAGCAGGCACTGTGCTTTCTTGCTGGTGCAAATTCTATCTTCACTGGTGAAAAGCTTCTCACTACTCCTAACAACGATTTTGATGCTGATCAACTCATGTTCAAAGTGCTTGGACTGCTTCCAAAAGCTCCAAGCTTTCATGAAGACGAAACTAGTGAGGCAGAGAATTATAAGGAAGCTGCTTCTTCTACTTGAGTGGGTCAATGATTTCAGCTAATGTTTCATGTCTGTGATCCTTCAACTTCTGTAACTGCTCATTAGCATGCACTGGATTCTCCCTCTCCTTTTTCCCCTCCCTTGAGATAACCTTAGATCGGATGCATCGACTGTTAGGTATCATTGAACTTGCCTCTTCTCAGCTTTGTAAGACATAAAAATATGTTGAAAATATTTATTTTTCCATAACTTGGCATGTTGCAGGCTTAAAATATGTTGACAGGTCCAAAAAAATAAGCACATTTTTTTTGTCATATCCAAGGTTGTTAAACTTGTAGATCTTACTTCGGATCGGACAGGGGAAATAGGGGAAATAGACACATAAAACGTGAGATCCTAACACGAAACATAAGATTCTACCTATAATATAAAATTATATTGAAGAATAAATATATATACATATAAAATAACAAAAAAAAAAGCAAATAAGCATAATAACATTATGACAACTACCATTTAAATTTCTCTTATTCCAAAATGCATAATAGATGTGAGTTTGTAATAAGGACTAAGTAGACACAGCCTTCAACAAAACAAAAGGCCACAAGCATGTGTTACAATTCACAACATCAATTTGTAAGAATAGAAACTTGGTAAAACCCTGAGACAAGGGAAACACCCACAACCTAAATGCTACACTTATAGAACGAAGTGGTGACCTGTGTCGCAGCACCCAAGTTGCAGAAGTTTTAGAAGCACCAAGTCGCACCAATGGCCAACAAGGTTCCTACTCGCAACTAGGTTTCTAATGGCACCAAGCACAGTTTGCAGCAAAGTTCCATGGCAGCTAGGTCGTAAAGGGGTATTTTGGCTGGGTAGTGTTGGGTTAGAGCTGGTTTAGGGTGGGTAATTTTAAAATGGGTTGAAGATCTAAGTGGATCTTTTGATTTTGTAGGAATGGTAGGATCAGTGGATGCATACAATCTTACCGGTCTTATGCTTTAGCTTGCGATCCCATCACAATCCCAGCAAAATGAGTTTTCAGCTGGGAATAGGATCGCTCAGCTCTGTGAAACTGGTAAAGCCGCACGATCCTACGAGTTGAATCGCAATCTTGACAACCTTGGTCATATCATTCCAAAAATTTGTACCCCATCAAATTTTCTCCATTTTCCCTATGGTTCATTACAGGAGAATAAGAGACTTTGATAGCATATAATGAGTGGGCATAACTCGTGGTCACTGTATCAAGTTTAAATTTAATCCACTTGTAAAAAATGTATATTTTTATCTAATAATATGTTGACACATTATTAAAAAAAATAAATTTTATAAAAAATTGTTATGATAGTCAGACTATTTTAATAATTTGACAATACATAATTGAATAATAATATAAAAAAAAATTTACCCTGATGGATCAAAAATAAATTCTTAAAAAAAGGACAGCATTTTTCTTGAGGAATATATCATACTAGTGGGTTGCCTGTGTAATGCACGGATGTCTATCAATTATATCATATACATGCAAATATTTATTTTTGGTTTCTGATTTTAAACTCTAATTATTTATCAATTAATTTTACTAATTATTTGTATTAATCACTTTTCTTAAACGTGGGTTGTCTCGAATAAAAATAAAAGTATTTAGAACCGCCCTTCGAACCGTCTGGTAATCATGCAAACCACCAATCTCATATTAATACAACAATGATGGGATATTTTCATATTTTAGTTAATCTTACTAAGCGTTATTAGTATCGCTGAGATAGGTTCAACACTAACCCTATCCAGTACAAAGACAACCCAACACCAACGTAGAATGAGCTATATATGATTTTCATATCAGTAGACACAATTGCATTTGGGAGCACGAGATAGGAGACATCGCTTACACTATAGAACTGAGAACTAAGAACCAAAAAAACAGTACTGTCGCGCACAAAAGTGACAATAAATCAATCAAGGGAAAGAAGTTTGACAAAATAATTGACATTAAATTATCTAGGGTTACATGAAGGCACCTGTTTTTCTCTTCAAATAAGATGTGAGGTCCTGTATACAGAAAAAGAATAATGATTGCCAATTGCCCACACGTTACACTTAAGCAGGCCTGGATATATTCTTTGTTACTAATCTTGCAGACAGATAGCACATCAACTGGATAAAAGATCAAAAGGGGAACTCTTGAAAACCAAATTAGTCAGCTTTTGCAGCATGGTAGTAGTCCCCCACAGTGAGAAAGACATGTTCACCAAGAACCACTTCTGCAGCAGGCTGCTGTTCAACCGAGTCAACAATTTTCTGCAATGGGAGACACAAATGAATGTGCGAATTTTTACCCAAAACAAAATAAAGACAGGAGACTAAACCATATCAAACCTTTCCATTTCCATCTTGAAACTCGGACTTCAAATTTGAATAATCTCTGGATAGCAGGTAAGTTTGCAGATTATGTGCAGATTTTGCATCACCTGTAGCCATTGCAGAACAGTATGTCAGAGCAACCAAGGTTCACCGTGATGAGGAAAAACAAGAAGGGCCTCAAGGAACACTACTGTTTGTTTTGATGTGTTCGTATAAGCGTAACCAACAGAGTAAACAAACCTCTAAACAGTGAAAGAATGGCTTTTGTGTTGAACATCACTGCAGGTCTTGCCAAAGTAATACCAAATGACATGTTGGAAATCCCATGGAACCTCTCTTCGCCAAGTACAACCTGCAGTTGTTCAAAGAATTTTAAGGAGTGGTTTGAACCCAAGAGGCATGGCTCTGTGATTTGTAAAGCAAGACAATCTCCTCAAGTTTATCAGCATTTCTCCATCTTAAGGGAGGGAGGGGAGGGAAAGTCAGGACAACTATAGGTTATTAGATTCAAGGACACAATATATTTTACCCTCTTCATTTTAATCATTTTCAAATTACTTCTTGAACTTCTAATTTTGGTAATTAAACACAAAGTTAAGAAATGTTCCAGTAGGCATTTTCATCCAAATTCTGTTAATAATCATAAAAGGATGGGGGGAACACATGGTACTTGAGTCGGATAGAATATGAACAGAAGAACCAATTGGGAGGATTCCTAAAGTTCAGGCAGTTAATTGCCAAAACTATATGAACATATTATTATGGATTTTGTCATAAGATGCATGGGTACTCCTAAATGGTTTCTGTACCCGAAATCCATAATAATTTCAGGTATGGATTTTGTAACTAGCATCATCAAGATGAATTTTGTCATTAGTGCCATTGTAGCACCTCCGCACAGGAGAAACACCAGCATTATTTATCGGTAAACAAGGGACAAAAACTTTGCAAACTTCAGATTTTTAAAATTCGTTAACTAATAATTTTGGCATTCTAATTTTTTATGATTCGAAACTTAAGGAAAACAGAGTAGGGACATGCAAACTTTATTCCTCATAATACCTCAAAACTGTGCAACAAAGCATAAGGCAAGTGCAAATAGCACTTTAACCTCATTCTTGTTAATAAAACAAAATAAATCAACCAACCCACATAAGCTGTAGTCCTAAAATTAACAACTTACAGCATGAGCAGGCATCAGAGAATATGGAAGCAAACGAGTACCAATAACATCCCTGATGTAGGATTCCTGAAAATATACATGATAAAAGAAAAGCACATTACAAATTCTAGCACTGGAAATTAATTGGTGCTGAGACCATACATTAGATGCCAACCAATAACTTGTTCTTAACTTAAACTATAACCAGCACAAGACACATAATGCAATTCATGCATATAACAAGTATATATGAGTTGTGTATTACAAGTATATACTATTTTGGAGAAAAGTAGCATCTTCAACCAAAACTTTGTCAAAGAGAAAACTCCCCGTATATGTACATACAACAAACATATCTAAGCATGTGTATATATGTATATAAAATGAAACCTAGTCCTCACTACAACATCTAATGGCACAATTTGCAAAATCAGAATTGATTTGAGACTATAGAAATAAATAATGTATTTGTCCCACCAACGACACCCAAAAAGGGACACACCATTTTACAAGGCCAAAATCAGGGGAAAAGCAAAGCTATACAGTGGGGTGAGCAAGAAACCTGTTCTTATGTGTGTATATGTAAATCGGCCCCCCATATAAACTTCAAATCCCCCTCCATCTCACAGGATACAAAAATGATATACTGATGTAGGACAGATTTGTAGAGGGGTCAATTATAATTATGTTTTAATTTTGCATGATTTTATTGTAATTTTCGTAGGTCATATTATTTGTTTTAGGCAGTTTTAGAGTATTTATGGTAGAATTTAAGTCATAATATATTACTATATGGGGTAGGAGTATTCTAGAAGGGCTTTTACTTGTTGATCTGGTTGTATTATGACTATCAAAAGGCTTGCTAAATGCTAAGTGTGAAACAAAAATACAACTTATCTTAATTATGAATTATATTTGAATAATTTTTCCTTCTCTGGTAAATTCCAGAATTATCTACGTAGTGGATTCTAGGTCATCTACTAGATGATACCTATCCTTAATGTCACACTTCCATAACACACCAAACCATGTCCCTAGTGTCACTAAAATCATTAAGAGAAAAATGGATATGTGTAATAGAAAGTTTGAAACTTCTTAACTTAATCCTATGATTCCAATCTTCTATGAAGATAAGAAAAAATAGAAATCCGAAAGCTATTCTTTGTGGTTATAATGCCAAAATCTCAAGTCGGCTCACTCGTCTTTATCTTGATCGTTACAGGAAAGTAAAATGTAGTGTAAATATTATTGAAAGTAGTACCATAAGACTTTAGCGTTTGGATAGTTCCAATAGTGATTCTTTAACAAGATGAAGATAAAATAAACTTTTTGATACGTTTCACAAGAGAACAAACTCCTGCCTCTTTTCTCTGCAATTCAATTTTCTCATCTCTGGCTTTCATGCATGCTACGGAGCACCAGGCCAGCAACATACTATCTGTTTGGCATCTTTAATAATCAAAGACCCTCATATACTTTTATAGCAAACATTTTTTGTGTTTAGATGTTCATTTGAAACCCTTTTTTTTGGTTATTATACTTTTGAATTTCTTTTTTGATGACAAAAGTTTAGGGGGAAGGGAGGCTACCCCATTCCAAGGCCAAGGCATGCCACAAGCTTCAGTAGGGCTTACAATGGTACCTACAAATTGCCTACCAAGGGGGATTGCTGGCAACGGGAATCAAACCTAGGCCTTTCAAGCAAAGTGTTTCGTTCCTTACTAACTGAACATCATACTATACTTATGAAATTCAATTGTCAAACATCATATTTGAATACTCTACTGATTTAATGTTACCCTTGAATGTTTCAAAAGTATATTTTTTGAGAAATATTTACTTAGAAGAAAAAATGTTATTAGAAAGAAAGAAGATAAGAACAGCTATGGGATGATAAACAGTCCTCCTAACTAAGAAAGAAAACAATGAGCCAAACCAGCTCAAACATTTACTAAAGCTTTCCAATTGTTGTAAATTTGACATATAGTTGTTGTATATCATATTTGATTATTCTAGTTCTTCAATGTTAGGGAACATTCATTCTGAAATGTTAAGATATGCCACAAGACATTAATAATTTGTCATTTTATTTTACTTAGTCAATGTTGAAATCTTTTATCTACTATTATTGACCACTTAAATTCAGTCCATACTTTTTATATGATAGTAGACTAGGAGTTTGTTTAATTTTTTTTATTAACTCTATTTGCATATTAATGGAATAGATATTTGTAAGAAAAAGATACCCAGCACGCATTGATTTCTCTAATTGCAACACTGATCATCACTACTTCCATTTCCGTATGATCATTTTTTTATTCACTTATGTTCTGGCCAAACATACATGGCAGGTAATTTTTATACTTAAAAGTGTATAGAATTGTCTAGCCATGCTATTACATAAAAACACAAGCAATATTCGGCAATAAACTGCATAGTATACTATTTCAAAGCCAGCTATTAATCTCTTAATTCTACCTGTGTGTGCAAAACTCTTTGAGAGACTGATTTATCTTCATCCAATGATTCGAAGTAAACTTCCACCATGTCAGTAGGTTCAAGAGCAACTTTCTTTCGTAACTTTTGAATTCTGTTAACAATCTGTAGGCCACAACTCCATCCAAAATAAATTAACAGATTGAACTTAATTTCAGGCCTTAAAGATGTAAAAGGGAAATAGATCAAGTAAATAGATTGGATGTTTCTTCCATGGTGATTATTTTACCTCACGAGCAGCACCAGCCTCAAACAATGACTCATCAGGACGCAAGTCCAATATCAATAAAACATCACCTAAAACAAAGACAAAGGCATTGGTCAAGGATAAATCAACATCATAAATTCATAATTAAATATTTCTACATGCTAGCATACAGCCCATTTCTAACATCAGTGTTTTTTGTAACTACAGCAAAGGGAGCCATCATCATCGTTTAAAGAATCTCACCATCTCCTGCTGCATCAACCTCCTTCTCTGTCATACCATCAGGTCGTTTAAAATCGCGTAGAACCTGAATAAAAACAAAGAAAATCCATGATTTTTGGATGCTTCTAAAAAATCACCAGTTCAGGTGCGTATAAATTCAAGAGTCAACTACATCTGGTTGTCAATTTATATGATTTAGGTAGACAAAAAAAAAAAAAAAAAAAGACCTATAGAAATTATTTGAGGTCAACCTCATGAATCCATAGTCAAAATCAATAGGAACAATTCACTCGGATTATCTATACCCACTAATTATTTTTAAACAACATAATTTTGAGGATAAGAATGTCTTTAAAAAGAGAATGTTATTGGTAGGTGTTTTTAAGAAAACAAAACATGATAATGAAGGTTCTCAAGAAAAAATCCACTTAAATATCAAAAAAGTAAAATACATTTGATGGATATACCAATATCCTAGGCTCCTAACTCAGGGAATACTAAACTTTCATTAGCTTAAATAAGGCCTCCTCATCTGGGCGCTAAAAAGAACCAATGCAAACCATTTTAAATGGGTTCTATTTAATGGAAAGAGAATATTAGTCATCATCCCCACAGATTAGCACCTTAATATCAGTCAGCTTCAAACAGTGATTTGCAATGATGACTTCTCCAGCATTCTCAAAAGCCAAAATATTTTCCTGGGACATTGCTTTGATTTCTTTGGCAACAACACCCATAGATTTTCCCAGTCTCTTTCCTAAAATACTGCAAATTAAAAAAGAATGAAAATATGAAACATTATGACAGAAATAAAGACAAACTTCACAGGAAGTCATATGAAATGCATACCTAAAGTCAGGTTCAGCACGTAAAGATGCATACTTTAAAGTATCATTACATGGAACAAGTGATCGTATATTGAGTTCCTCCAGCACATACTGCAAAGCAAATAGAAACATAAATATCAGAGCACAATTTGATTGAGTCAGGAAGCCAAAAATAAAAATAAAAAGGACTGAGCCACAATTGTTCCTTCTTTTTTTAATATAAAAGTATAGAAATTATTGAAGAGAGGAAAGAAGGGATACAAGTAAACATCAGAAAAATATATCATCAAAACAGAGACAGAAACAATAAAAAAGGAAGTAAAAATCAATAATCACTCTAGCCATTGACATGAAAGAAGAAGACATAAAAAGAATATGTATGACAATAAAATGCAAGAAGCCGTTCTTCTCCACTACATATGCAATCACTACGCAAAACAGGGAATACACCGTTAGCTGTATTTGTTTCTGATAGAAAAAATCATTCTGACAAATCTCATCTTTAAATACAGTCAACTTGTCATTTAACTGCAAAGCAGCCCTGCCAAAGGCTTTTCTTTGCTGCTTTCTCTTTTCCCAAACACCAAGTGAGTGAAAAAATAAATACATAAATATGAGAGAAAAAAAGAATAAAAATTGGAAGTGTATTGAGATAGAAGGTTCACGAATATGCCATCTGTACACTGGTGCCATATTATATAGGATTGGGACGGTGGGCTAAATGAAATTTAAGTCCAAAATATGAAACTATGAAATTGTAATTGTCAGCGCAGACGTGCTAAAAGATAAGATAAGAAATGATGATATTTTCTTAAAAGTACTCTAACTTCCATTAGCTGCAAGAGAGATAGACAGAAACAGAAACAGAGAGAGTACTTTAACTTCAATTGAACGTTATTAGACTTTTCTGCGGACAATTTATACATTCTACAATACAAATGTGTAATCTCTGTGGCACAAAAAGTTATAAATTTCAGATAATGAGCAAGGATAACAAAGAGAACAAGTAAGCAGCAGAAATGTTAGCGGAACATTTCACCATAAATGAGACTAATATGTTAGATAATTTATGTCAAGCACTTCACTTCTGCATAAAATTTAAGATTTAATGCAGCAGACCCAAATACCTAATCGTTCGGTATTAAGGCGTGTAATGCTGCCTTGTTATTTATGCTCATGCATGGGCATAATCACAAGCTTTCAACTATTCCTATGCTGCTTCCAGTCTAATGTTCTTCTTTTTCTTTTTTCATACAGCTAGTCCTTAATCCTATTTGTGCTTGTTTGTTGACTATCACAAAACTCAAGTAACAAAGATATATTTCCAAGTGCTCAGACTAAGGCTTGTCTTCATTGTTCTAAGGCTTCTGTCAACAGCCTAGAATTTTCATAAACATAGCATATTATTAACACCACAAACCCTGTGGAACAGAACCAAAGGGAAAAGGCTTGATCCTGGAAAGATCATATACCAGCATCACCATAACTTCAATAGTAAAACTATAAAAAAGAAGCCATGTAGGTTCTTTTTCTTTTCCCATTTGAGATGTGTAACGAACAAAATGTTGATCTGAAACCTCAAATGGAGAGAAACTTACAAATAAATGCCAAACAGGCAGAAAGAACTTTTTTTTGGATAGAAAACATGCAGAATGGAAATCATCATTAGCAAGATAAAACAGGGTAATTGATTATTAAAAGCATCAGGGAAAAATTATTACTATCATAGCAATTGACAACTAAAAAACTCCTGAATAAATATTAAATAAGTACAAAAGGGTAAAATTGCAACAGCTTATGACATCATGCATGTACCTCCCTCAACTTTCCAGCTATGTCATCAAGGAAGTTGGCATCTGGATGAACTATCACCATCTCCCTACAGTAGCAAGAAATATGATTAAAGTCCATATATGAAACCAAAAAAAAGATAAAGTACTTACAGACATACATCTATGTAAGTATGTATGCATCTATGCATACTCATCTACCTGAGTGGAGTCTTAAGAGGCTTGTTATGACGCTCACGAATGTTTCGACCCAGATCAATTATTGTCATCATCCTTGAAACGCTTTGCTCAATTCGTTCTCCCCTCTGATGAAATCATGCAGCCAAATAAAGGAAGATAGGATATTAGGAGGTTGCTATGTCTCAAAGACAGCTAAAGCAAGAACCTAGATTCACACTTCACATTAAACTGCAAAATGCAATTAATTCCACTACAAAATGCAATTATGTCAGCATTTTTATTTTGGGCGGGAAGGAGGGGGCATGAGGAAGAAGAAAACAAATTGGAGAAAATGTCAGGAAATTTTACTATCCTCTGTACCATGAACACAAAAAACCACTTAAGGAATATGAAATACAATTACACTGAATTCAACCAATTAAAAATTAATCAAAAGGGTTAATTTTAGAATTCTATTGGAAAAAAGATTAAATAAAAAGAAAATAGAGGATAAGAAATCCTCCTTGGATAAAGTAACAAATTAAAAAAAAAAACTTAAAAAAACATGATAATGCTAGAGAAACAATTCTAAGAGATAAAACACACACACACTCTTGGACTGTAAGTGGATCATTACTGTGACCTACACAGATCCAAGTGAATCTAATGAAGCAAAAAGGATGTGTAAGTTTTGGTTTCTATAACTTCTGCATGCGTAGCATTACCAAAAAAATTAATACAAAATCCCAGTTCATCTGTCAGTTTCCAGAAGAATCAAACGGTCAAACCTTTACAAATGAACCAACTGAATTATGTATTTCTTTTTCTATATTAAAAGAAAAACAAATTTGCATCATACATATAGTACACATGTATAATGTAGATGTAGTAGTCAATAATAGATTGCCAAGAACTAGAGACTACTATTTATTAATGTTTTTCTTTATGAATCATTTCTTAGTACTAACTACACGACTCACAGAATATATTAATTGATTAAGACGTATACCTTGCCTTCTTCCTCAGGAAAACTGCAATAGTGTATGCTTTCCTCTGATCCATGACAAGCTTTTCGCATATTTTGATAGAGTACCTCAGTGAAGAAAGGTGTAAAAGGAGCCATTACTTTACAGGACAACAAAAGCACCTGAAAGATTTCATATATTTAAGTCTATGATTGTTTTAGTTTAAGGAACCATCACTTCATGGATCTTTAAGAGACCCAGAAAGGTCATATTGTAGGATACCATGGTATAGATAAAAGATATCGTAAACATACATTGTAAAGAGTTGAGAGTGCTGTCCGGCAGTCTTCTTCTCCAGTACGACCTTTAAGTCTCTTACGGTTGAACCGCACATATATATTTGTAAGGTTATCTAGAAACTTTAGAAGATAAGGAACCACCTACAAGGTAATTTGTTTTATAACGGCAAAGTTTTAGCAAATAGCCAAATACTATACGTATGACAAAAATTACACCATACATTTAGCAAATAGTGGTAGCAGAATGTAATAAGCAGTGGCAGTACAGCTCTCATACATAAACAACTTTGATGTGCAGATTGGTGCCATTTAGAAGTAAAGATATCTGAATGTAAAAGTAGTCTTAAAAACCAGACTGGACATCAAATTGGTGAGGCCTCTGTTCACAGTTCAACTGGTTTGACTACCAGTCAGATCAAATAAAATTAAAAAAATAAAAAATGGATGTAAAATAGCTAAAATAAATTACGTAACAATAGTAAAATAGCAAATAAAATACGTTTTAACACTAAAATCTTTGGTGTTCTACTCATGGATGTTTTAAGAGAGTTGTCACGTCTGATATGCATAGGGATTAGGCAGCATTACTGCATTCTTGATCTTTTCATATTCCTTGTTGTATCTTGACTTTTCTTTTTTGGAAGATATCCTATCCTCCCTCAAGTTGTACTTTCCCTCTTAATAAAATTTCATTTACTATCATAGAAAAAAAAAAAGGAAGCAAAGCATTACTGACTGTGTAAAGGCGGTAACCATCCATTTCTTGGCGGACAAAATGAACAAGGCTTTGTGTGGCTGAGTTGATCCACTGGTCAAGAACATTGGATGACTTCTGAAGTGTAGCATGATTAACGGGGACAAAAGGTGCTAGCCCCTCAACTTCAAGCCTCTTTGCATTTTGAACAAGGAATCTATATGCATTATACCAGGGAAGGAAAACATCCTTAACCTGGAAAAGATCAGCAAAACAAAATGGAAGTACCAGTTGATCAGTAGAATTGAATAAGGTGGACTTAATACAGATCAAATTAATTAAAATTAAAAAAAAATGAAAAGTAAACACAGCTGGATGATACTTACAACACCATAAACTCCTTCCTTCTTGAAACGAAGTGTCTCAGCACGCACAACAGGAGAGTTTATTAGGTATAATCGCAATGCATCCTATCCAACAGACAAGAATATATCATAACAGTGCTTTCATAATAAAAATCAAACTATATATTGAAGCCATTTGTGCATAACTAGAAAAGCAACGTGCCACATCCCAAATAAATAAATTATGAAATGAAAACTTTCCTACCGCTCCATAATCATTAATGACTTCCATTGGTGAAGGATAATTTTTCAAGCTCTTACTCATCTTTTTCCCATCTTCAGCCAGGACAAGTCCATTGCAAATTAGATTCCTAAAGGCAGGCTTACCAAATAATGCAGTAGCCAACACCATAAGGGTATAAAACCTGTAAATCAAGAAGCAGAAAACTAAAATACACAACCAAGTTTCAATAACTAACCATATAATGGAGGATAAGGGAGAAAAAATGTATTTAGCCTATCAAGGGGAGGTTGAGATAAGGAATAATGTCGTTGTCACACAATCTAAAAAAGAAAATATACCTTAATTATTGCTAACATGGATGATTTAGATTAAAGCAACTGTAACCTATTTTGGCAAGATCAAACTAATAAAAGATGCATCATCATGAGGAAATAAGAATACCAACATAACCATGTAATTAGAAGCATAAATTCAAAGGATTTTCACTAAATTGGAAAAGATATTGAGAATAACATTTCAAAACAAAAAAATAATCTACAAGCCAGCAGTGATGAAAAGGCCTCTATCACAAAGACACAAACCAGACACATTTAATAAACAAGAAACTGACCAACCACGGGTTTGATCCAGCCCTTCAGCCACAAAATGGCCAGGAAAATTCTTCTCAAACAGTTCGACATTCTCAAAAGGATAATGGATATATGCATAGGGCATGGATCCACTCTCAAACCAGCAGTCAAACACCTGAAAGATAAAACAATTGATCCATAAAAAAGAACGCCTCTAGCTAGTATCATATTTTTCATTCATAGAATACTAATAATAAATTTCTCTAGTTTTTCATTTTGGTTTTATGCTTTCAAGCTAGTGATGGATTTGACATGATTTTAATTATTAATGATATTTTATACAAATACATTATATTTAGAATAAATGTCTATTTTGGTCCTCAAAAGATATACGCGAATCCCATTGGTCCTCCATTTATATGCGATATCAAATAGGCCCTTCAAAGGCAATTAATACCATCAGTTTCATCCTTGAGGACCAATTTGATGTCACGTTAAGGACCAATTTGATGGCATAAATAGACATAGAAGGACCACATTCATGTATTTGTAAATGGAGGAGTAACCTGATGACACTTATATCTTTGAAGGACCAAAATGGACATTTACTCTTATATTTATAAATATCTTTTTTACATAAGAGGTAGGACATTATGATCCTTGGGACAACTTGGTCAATGCTAGATAGCATCTAAATTTTGACAACTTGAAAGAATAAATAAATACTACAAAAGCATGAGAAAGAGACTATGGCACAAGTGAATAACAAAATTGCTGGATAACTATGAATCAGCATTTTTACATCATCAACACGTCGAAGCACACGACCATTGTCAGTTTGAATTGTAATATGATCAATGTTGTGACGATGAAGGTCAAACACCTGTACAAACCATTACAATGGGATTAGTGATGCTCATCATTTGGCAACAGTATCCATAAGAACTAAGAAAACAAATAGGTCATTCATTTTGGAAACAGAACCGAGAATAGTTGAAACATACTTGAATAGGAAGAGCCATACTAAGAAAGTAGTACACTACATGTGTGAAATATATGCATGGTGGAAGAATTAATACAAAAAATCAAGCATTTAGGTGAAGATGCCAAGCTATACACAAACATAAGCTGCCCGTGCATGATGTAAAACTATCTTGTTATATTAGGGCCATCTGTATTATACTGGGTAAAAACATGACCCAGTTAACAGACTAAAACTGATAAAATTTCACCGACGCCACAAAATACAATATAATATTCATTTTATGGTACGACAGCATGGCACAATCAGAAGAGTTCTGAAGCATACAGGCAATCATCATTATTCTTCTAAGAAATTCTAACATTCCACCTGATTAGAAACTCTGTAGCATTGCAAAGAAAATCTAATAATTATAGAAGCTAGGATAAAGTAAGATACAAAAACCACAACCCTTGCATGTCACCAAACTATACTGAAATAAGCAGAATATAAAAGTCAAATATGTGCATGAATTCATGGAAAACAAAATCAACCCTTGCACATCACCAAACTATACTGAAATATGCGGAATATACAAGCTGATAGGACCCATGAAGAGAAAGGCCCAAATGGAGTGGTAAGTGCTGAGCTGGCAAGTTAGTTAGAGAGAAAGAAAGAGAATACACGTGAGAGGGGATAGATGAGATGGGTGAGTAGGAAAAGGGGGAGTTAGTCTTTTGGGTAGTTTTCAGCTTTAAGCTTGGGCAGAGGGAATTCCACATTCCTCTGAGGAGCATTGCTCTGGGTTACAGGAGAGATCCTCTTGTAATACATTTTCTCATTTTCAGTCAACAATACAATTTTCTGTTTCTTCTTGATTTTGGGTTCCTATCAATTGGTCCGACCTGCCGGATCTTTGAGGGAGAGCCGGTGTTACCAAAGATGGAAGAATCCTACAATTGGTTTGTGAATGAAGGGCTACCGGAATTTGTGGGGAAAGATCCAGTTAGGTGGATCATTAAAGCAGAAAAGTTTTGTGAGGAGCAAAATATTCATTCCTCTGATAAGTTGCAGTGGGCATTCATGAGAATGGAAGGCATAGCCATGCTTTGGTTTCACTCTTGGTGCCAAGAGGACCTTGATGCAGATTGGGAGTCATTTTCCCATGCTATGGTGAAAAGATTCGGAGTCAGTTATGATAGTAGGATTTTTGATAGTCCTACTACCTTGAAACAAGACCTAAGAGAGTTAGAATCATCCCATGAGTTTTTTGAGCACTTCGTGGAGAAGTTGAAAGAGAATCAACAAACAAAAGTGGAAGAGGAAAGGAGCAGCGAAAAACTGTTTGGTGAAATGATGAAGAGGGGCGAGAAGCTGAAGTGGTGCGAGGCTTTGGAGAGGCAAGTCGCGCAGAGATCGAACAACCCACCACCTCCCTTGGAATCGCTGGACTCCGGCCCACCTGCGATGACCCTTCCCGACCTACAACCGCCTGACACCAGGCAACCCGCGGTGATCCTTCAGCAACCTGAGTCGTCGTTCCCCGTACCCTTTGCGACCGACACTGGACCTATCACGAAACCCTTTCCACGGCTAGTATCGCCACCAAAGCTGCTGGATCGGAACTCACTCACAGTAGTCGTAATGGTAGAGAACCAAATCAATCGTGACAGAACTCATTCTGCATCGTTGGATCAACACCGACCCACTAACGGGACATCCATGCCGTTTACTGCACCGCAGCCGAGGGGCGTTTCAATCTTTCCATGCGCGTTTCGAGTTGGTCATGTTGTTTCTCATCAGAAGCGCTCTCCACCATCAGATCTGTGTTGTTTTTATGAGGAGCAATCTCAGCCCTTGGCAAAAAGCACAATTCGTGTGTCACAATTAAATGCCCCAACATCACAAGCGCTGCCAGCTGTCTTGCACATGTCACATAATTCATATTCCATAGATGAGGATGCGTTTCTGTTAAAGAAGAAAGACAATGGGGGAAAATGGGTATTTAATAAGTTGGGTCTAAGTCTATTATACCTAATGGGCCTGGCCCAACTTCATTTTGGTGAGGTAACATGCGAAAGAGAGCTACAGAAGCTGGTCCGAAAACAAAGGGGAGACTTGTCACTCAACGAAGTCGTTCAATATCCATTACCATGGGGAATTCAAGAGTTTGGGCGAGAATTGGATTTTCATGGGGGAATTATATTAAGTTCTGCCAGTTGCTTGGCCGGGTATGACAGAAGAAGCTTTTGGAAGAAAGCAACTCTAGTGGCTGAGGCATTATCAGGCTTACTTTCAGGAATGGCTGTTGGTAGGGACTTCCACAACTACCACAAAAAAATCAAGCGACCCATGAATCTGGGTAAAGTGAGGTATACTCTCTCGAAGAACATGTACATGATGCCTGCAAAATTTATGTCTCCCGTGCACACAGAGTCCTCTCTAGAGGGATTGAAACAGGTGAGGAAGTACCACAAAGAGGTTATACTTTCTGCATGTTTTTCCCTTTTGTGCATTTGCTTTGGGAGGCAGGTTCATGAGCTTAGTGTGAAATTGGAAGCACGTGCTCGTAATATGGAGGTGATTGCGATTGTGAACACATTTTCCAAGTGTAGTAGTTGGGGTTCTGTTTTTGAGGTTTTCGGTGAGAGGGAAGGGTGGAACTTGAGCACTTGCAATTTTATGATTGTGGGTTTGAGTTTGGAGGCACAGAGTGAGAAGGCTATTGATGTGTTTCATTGGTTGGAAGGTGAAGGGGTGTTACCTGATTCAGCAAGTTGGAACTCCTTGATCAGTGGGTTTGCACAACAAGGGATATGTGTGGAAGCTTTTAAAATCTGGGGTGCTGGTGTGGTCTCGTATTTTAAAACTCTCATTAGTCTTTTCTCAGTGTGTGCTAATTCATTGGTGTTGCGAAAGGAGAAAGAGATACAAAGGTATGCTGTGAGATCTGGTATTGATAGGAAAGAATTTTTGGCAACTGCTTTGGTTGAGATGTATATGAAATATGGGCATGTCTCTTGGGAACGTGGGGTTTTCGATCAATTTATTGCAAAACCAGATGACCATGCATTTTGGAATGCAGTGAAAGGGGGGTATGGAAGGAATGGAGACTATGAGTCTGCTTTTGAAATGATTCCCTAGTATTCGTCCGTTTGGATAAGACAATGGGACCCAGGGGTCTCCAATATTCTTATGGTAGTTACTGTTTATGAATACTGCTGGAGAAGTTACCCCACATTCCACGGTTTGCTTAATTTTGTGTATGATAGAGGAAAGATTTAGGGAATCCTATATGATGTTAGAAACCACAAGTTGGATGCTACTACAGGACCATTAAAAATCTGCAAGCGAAGGTTACTTTCTGAACTAATGGGCCAAGCCCAAGTCTATCAATACATGAACTGCAATGGGAAGATAGAAAATGATATTTGGTCCTCAAGCATGTTGGTGCAGTTGCTGCCCAACTTCTGCTCCTCGAACAGGCTTGTTCCGATTTGGTTCTCAAGCAAATTAATGTCCTTTTCAGCTGCAAGAAAGGCAATAGAAACCACTTCCAACCTTGAGGACAAGGTTGCTTCAAAAGAGGGTGGCATTGATAGGACCCATGAAGAGAAAGGCCCAAATGGAGTGGTAAGAGCTGAGCTGGCAAGTTAGTTAGAGAGAAAGAAAGAGAATACACGTGAGAGGGGATATATGAGATGGGTGAGTAGGAAAAGGGGGAGTTAGTCTTTTGGGTAGTTTTCAGCTTTAAGCTTTGGCAGAGGGAATTCCACATTCCTCTGAGGAGCATTGCTCTGGGTTACAGGAGAGATCCTCTTGTAATACATTTTCTCATTTTCAATCAACAATACAATTTTTTGTTTCTTCTTGATTTTGGGTTCCTATCACAAGCCAAATTATGTGCATGAATTCATGGAAAACAAAATCAATGACAAGAATATATGAAAATATGTAATTTCAAAAAGGTGAACAGAAAATTCTAACCTTTACACCTGAAAGCTTTTCAAGTTTTGCAACAGAATCAATGACAACTATTTCCTTCTCATCCTCACTAATCCATATAGGGAGAGGGGTCCCCCAGAATCTACTACGACTAATTGCCCAATCTCTTGCATTTTCAAGCCAATTGTGAAATCGCTTATCCTGAAACAAGTAGGAACATTAGAAATATTTACAAAAACCATAGGTTTCAAATTATTTAAAGTTCATTTCCATTTCCATTTCTTTGCCCTTACATATGTTATGGGATAGGATTGTGTTTATGGCCCTTCTTAGGTGTTCTGTGCATGGATATTTTAAGGGAGTTTCCAAAAAAATTTTGGTTGTACAGTAAGGGTATCCTCAGACCAGCTTTTGCGTCAACTGAGACTAAGTCCCTCCCCAAGCGTTCTTCAGGGTGCACCTCCCACATCGGCCTAGTGCATTTAGAGGAATTAATTAATTCCCCTAGGTGCTGGTTTGAACTTAAGTGGTCAAGGAAAGGAGCACACCACCTTAACCACTAGGCCAACCCTGTGGGTTAGATACTTATGGATCTTTTCCCGACTAAGACATTTTTCTACATTTTGTGCACATCCTAACAAAAGTCCTTCTTAAATTAAAAAAAATCAATAATAAATTTGTAATTAATAAGTTAATCACAGAAGATATTAACCCATTTTCAACTATTGACATAATGACACCCTAGTAATAATATATTCAAATAATATTATATTCACACATTCTTATAAGAAAAATTATTAAACTGTTCATAAAAACAATTTATTAATTTTATATTAAACAACAAACAAAGCCCTCTTAATTTATTCCTACCCACATTGACCTCCTTTCCAAAGCAAGAGGGAAGACCAGAAACAAGATCAAATAATAAATAAGCAATTCAAGAAAAAAAATAAAAACTGTGATGTTAGCAAGAGACTATGTAGTATGTACCTTGACAAAATCAGGGACCCAGTAAGTCTGCTTATTGTTTTCCAATAATTGTTCTTTCAACAACTCCACTCTAACAAACCTATAATGAAACAGAACAACGTTATGGGGATGAATTAAAAGAAAAACAGGCTCATAGACAGTATCTAGTACCACTCGTCATGAATTACACACATAGTGAAGAGCATGAAGGAGCTATCAAAGGAAAAGTATCAACATGTAAATGGACAATTAAAATCTATTATTAAAGAATTTCAATTTAGCATTGGTTGGAAAACTGAGAAACTAAAATCTCAAAACTATGTAAACCTAATTGGACAACATGATTACTTCAGTAAATTTACAGTTTCAAAAACAACAATGCTCACTTTCATTCTAGAAATGCAGTTAAGTATTATCTTCATTGAAAAAAGACTGCTCATTACTTATCCTTCTTAAAACCATGGAAAACATATAAAAATGTATGAATAGAACAACTTCTTGAATACTTTTGTTCTAAAAAACAAAAAAGAAATAACAAACGAAGCTTGAGATCAAAAAGTCTTCTTGCTTTCTTTTTCTTTTCTATGCTTTGTCTTCATTCCACAAAAAGCATAACCAAAGAAGATTGTACATTTGGAGCAAACCATTATTTCTAAAAGCTATTTATGAAATCTCCGCCAATCAACATTGCAGAAATTTTTTAAACCCCACCTCAAGATTCCCAAGTACTCCGCAACAATACGAAACATATAATGACTGTTAAAGTAACCTACAAAGCCTTATAAAACTACTGAATTTTGGGAGCATAAGAGTACTAACAAATATCAAATAAATTATTTATACATTGCCACTCGGCCAATTACTTATGGAGTAGGAGTTTTGGTAAATTTTGGAAGCATCCTCAGAATTTGGAGCAGTTTATCTGTTGATCAAGTTCAGAGGTTTGGGCAAGAACAAGAACAAGAATGGCAAAGTTTAACAGAAGAGTGCTACGTATGCAGTTCATTGGTGTCATTGGTTTGAGCAAAATGTTCGGATTTTTAAAAGGAAATGTCAGAATTTGGACCTACTGAGGGATAGGATGGTTTCTTTATGGTGTCTTCAATTTTTTGTCGGATTAAAAAATAAATTTTTAGAGGGGAAGTACAATTATGAAGAGGATAAATAACATCCAAAACAGATTCTATATGGTGATTTGCAAAATGTTTTTCTCCAGGAATCTCCTTGGAGATATCCAAAGAAATAGGAGAGCTACACTGTGTTAATGTTTCTGTTTGTTTTCTAATTTTGTTTAAGTAGGTGAACTTCTCCTTCCAATTCCTTATATCATTCTAGTAACATTTCTTCATTTATCTAAAATAATATTACATGCTACAGCTGACTATGTTCCTGACAGAATAAAGAGAGTAACATAACTAAAGTATGTAAACAAGGTCGACCATTCTGTTGTACTCCTAAAGAAATTAGGAGAGTATACTAATGAATTCCTAATGAAAGTTATGAAACTATTAAGTGTGGTTCTCATGCTGCAACTACAGCAAGGGTTTTTAACTCCACTGAAGATCCTCATGCCTGAAATTTTCTCAGACAGCTGAAATCAACATTTAGGTAATTAAGCCTGCTCCATTAGCCTCAACTATATTTTTTTTCCTTATTATTTTATATTTTCTACTGAAATACAGAGACACAGACCTGCATTCTCTGTCTATCTCTGTTCTTCACTTCTTCCTCTGTTTCTGGCACTACATCTCTATAGTCTATTCTTTTCTTTGTAATTTGCGATTTTGCATTTTAAGACTCTAATATCTCATGTCAAATACAAATATAAATGGCTTGGAAGGATCCATTGCTTCATCAAATGAGAGGAATAGGAACTAGGAAGGATATAATATTGGAGTATAACGATCTTCTTATTGTAAATTTGTAATGATTGTTATATAAGGTCTGTTTATTTACTTTTGCCATTTGTGCTTCCGAAAAATTTTCATTTTTAAAATTTTCTTCCATGAAATCGCTGCCACACCATGAGCCAGCACCCATAGCTTTTATTGGACTTGCTGCCATTGGTGGCCATACAACATTGAAAAGTAAATACAATATGAAAGTAAATACAATATGAAGATTAACAAGACAACAGCTGAAGAAAAGAACCATAAATTTAACTATCAAAGAAGCCACAACATGGATACATCAATCTTATGACAACAACTTTTACCATTCTCCCATAATGTCAGAGAACCACTCTAATAATGAATATACCAAAAGTGATGGTAATACTGAAAAATAATGGCTATCAACCTCCTAATAAAGTAATAATAGCCAGAATTAGTTAAATCTTCAATATCACATTCTATACAAGAGAAAATCAAAGACAAGTCAACATATACAGCACTTACAATTCATGTTTAGATGAATACTAGTGCAATTAGGAAATTAAAAGTAAAGCATAGCTACTGCATAGATGACATTTTATTAATGTGAACAAGTGAAATTAGGTCCAGCAAGCAAAATTGAATCAAACAGCTCCACAAAACAGTCAAGCAAAGGGAAAATCTTGGTCAAACATGCTTACCAGCTTGGAACAGCTCTGTAAATTAGAGGAGTACCAGATCTCCAGCAGAATGGATAAGAATGTGTAAAGGTTCCCAACTTAACCAACCTACCCTTTGCCTAAGGAAAGATGAAAAGGAAAAAATAATAATTAGAGGAATCCAATTAAAACAAAGTTTTAACTCTTTTTATTCTTCTTTTTTAGTGTGAGAAGTCTTAATCATTAAGATAAACATTATTCTCTCCAAGAAATAAAATTGAAATCTATCAAATGGTCTCAAGCTCTAGTTTAGATACTTAGTAACTTAGACAATCTTTCACTAACAGAAAGGGAGGGGGGAAAACATTCAAAAAAAGATTCATAGCTAGTCCTCCATAGTTTTCACTTCCCAATGCAGCCAGCAAGAAAAAATAGAATAAAAGAATGAAGCAGTGAAGACATTTACACCCAAGATAAGCCTTCATCCAGCTATTTTCCAAGCCCTGATACAAAAACTAATACTACAAAATCATATGTATTTCTGCCAATGAGATCCGTTATGCCAGGCTCAAAATTTTGGATCTATGATCTTAGTTGAGCTGTTCTTCACTCTATAAAAAGGTCAAGTTCAGAGGAAATTTTTACTCACAAGAAGATATTTTTCAGATTTGATCTTTCCTCATCTTTATTTTCTATTAATTTATTCAACATGAGAAGAGGGAAATGAATGTAAACAATATTTCAGCATGCACACTTAATTCAAACTTTAAAGATTGGGAAGTTAGGGTGTAGGATAGGTTTTACAACAACCGTATGCTCTTTGTATTCTAATTCGTTATAAACAGCTTAAGTTACATATTTGATTTGACTTTCCTCTACTCTTTCTATTAATCTTTCTCCTTCTTATCCTAAATCATTTTATTATGTTTTTGTTTGCCTGAATGTCATCATCACACCCTTTTTCTCCAAGGAAGAAGGACTTCCTCTTAGAATTCAAAGCCTAAAAAGTTTACATCTTCATCAAATTCCTACTTTGAATCTTATGAACCATAATTCAATTCAACTTGTTCTAATAAGCAATGCAACACATTAAATTGCACTTACATTTCGACAGAAGCACTTAACAGAATTAGTGCCAATGACTTGTTGCAGATTCAAAAGCCATATAAAGCACTTCTTCGGACATGTGAACTATATGCCGCAACTGCTTAAAAACCATTATTAATTTCTTCCCACATTGCCTGGTAACCACCTATGTTTAGAATAAGCTTTTTTAGAATTTTTGGACAGTATTGGGCTTGAACTCAGAATTAGGAGCAAATTTTGTTGATTAGCTTCAGAGGTTCGAGTAGTATAAAACTATAAACTGATAAAGAGGGCATGGTCTAGTGGAGGTGTGCAATTTATGCAGCTATTGCTGGAACACACTACTTGCATCTTTAAGGAGAACTTTAAGTCTCTCCCTTTGCTATGGGATAGCGTTACATTATTGACTTTACTTTGGTGTACAGGACAAGGATGTTTCAAGGGGTTCCTTTACAAAACAAGAAAAAGGGGTGGGAGAGCTTTATTGCATAGATGTGCTCCTGTTTCTGCATCTGGTTTATCTCATCCACCAATATGTGCTCTCAACCAAAAGGCCAAGCTTTTTCTTTTCCTTCATCCTTCTTCTCTACTCCAAACAAGGCTTTCTTGTTGGACCTAAACAAAAATAGGCATTTTTGTCCCAGTATTCTTCAGAACAAGTATTAATTCCTAAATATAATTGTAGTGACAGAACTATTTGAAAAAAAATGACATTCACTGAGTCACATGAGAATCTTAATTATACTTCAAATTAACAGTATCATAAATCATTCCAAATGAATAATGGATTCTCATGATTTTAGATATTTGGAACATACCTTCACAGCTTCAATGATATCCTTGTCAGCATCCTTGATATAGCAGCCACTAAAGTCAGTAATTTTCTCAGTAAAGCAGCCATCATCATCAACAGCTACAGTTAGGTTATCCTACAGGACAACATAGTACTGGAGTAACGGTACTGGAAAGGTACCCAACAATAAACAATTGATAAATCTACAAAAGTAACAATAAAAAGAAAATTGCAAATCCTACAACTACAGGACGACAATTCAATACCAAAAGTCCAAAACACTTATTTAGGCACCAAATCATCTTCAAAATAGACAAATAAATAAACCAAAAATGAAAATCACAGCAAAGCAGTAGTATAGGAAAGTCATCCATGAAAAATGGACATGAGAGATAAATAGAGAATGCATCAACATGAATCAATCATCCCCAGAGACAGAGAAAAAATGAACACATCAAGGCATGCATGGCAACAAAGTTACCATCAGCATGATGGATAGTTGAAAGGTTACCAAAACATGGTCAGGAAAGGCACGTTATAGGAAGGATAACCTTACTTGCAGTCGTGGACACTATTCATTAAGAAGCTGGTTGTTTATTACATATGTGTACAGACACTCACATCTAGTTTCTTCAGAAATTAAAAGAGATTGTAATTTGTAAATCTCTTAACTCATAAGTCATAACTCTAGTTTTCTTTCTTTCACTCGACTCATAACTCAAGCTAAGGAAAAAAATATATAAAATAAAAATAACAAGAACACGGATCAGAAAAGGTAATCAATCAATTAGATCTCTTCAATTTTGGAACCCCAGTGGCCATAGCACAAATTCTTATAAACAATGCACTCCACTTTTTTCCCTTCCAATTTTATGGTCTCAAAATACTATTTTTTCTTTCAGAGTGGGGTTCACCATTGCAGTGCTTTTGGATTGCATATCCACCATGTTTTATATAGCCTGTTCAAAATTGCAATCACTAACAAGGCGGTGATACCTGTAAAACTGAGTGGAAATTTAAAAAAAAAAAAAACAAATACATATATATGATGCATACAAATTCATATGCAAGCACACTCCATGGCAATGATTTACAATCTCAGTTTCAACATCACACAGCATAGAACCATACTTCTCTGACTGGAGTGTTTCAGGAAAAACCAAAACTCAAGCTTTCTATGATTTTAAGTTCATAAAAATACAAACCTTACTAATAATTTGATTATCAATGCAAACACGGAAATCATCTTCGCCAAAAGCAGGGGCACAATGGACAATGCCAGTACCACTATCATCAGTAACGTAATTGTCGGCAACAACTCTAAAAGCTGCATCAGATAACTCCATAAAGTAATCAAATAATGGTTCATACCTGCAGAACATGTTACCATTGAATTTCAATACTCAACAAAACCCCATATACAAAATGTCATTAGAAAAGTCTCAAATATAAAAGAGATTTATTTGAAGAGTAAAACTAATATACAAGATGAATGTAGAAGTAAGAACAGCTCACTTCATTCCCACTAGTGAAGCCCCAGAGACTTTCTCCAGCACTTCAAAAGAATCCAAAACATTTTCTGTCTTTCCACTTGAAGCTCCCTTGATCTTTGCATTTGTTTTTTTGGGAACATCAACTGAACTATTAGTGACAGAATCTTTGGGTTTCTCCTTAGGGAGTGCAGACAGACGGGATTCGGCAATGATATAAACTTTACCCGAATATTTATTGCGAACCTGATTTCATTTGCTCCACAAATTAGATTTCAAATAACAAAGAAATGTGAAAAAGAAGAGGAGGCAAAAAAAGGAAAAGGGATTTTACACACAAAAAAATATAGAAATCCTGTATCTAATATGCACAGAATAGGGGCATCATTGACACAATGCATTCGGCAAACAATCAGCGACACAACTAGTTCTTAAATATCTTAAGTTAATTAAACTATATACTTTATCTCTATGTGCACACCAAAAAAAAAGGATGAGAAATAGAAAAAAGGATGTCACTTCCCTCACACTTTCTTCTACCCCCACCCCTTCTCTCTCTCCCTCCCCTCACACACACACAAACAGAGAGGATATTTCAAATCACCATCTTTTCCATTATTGCAGAAAGTCCCCCTTAAAACTAAATAAATACAAATAAACAAAATGCACCATTCACTGTATTTGTTTGCCCACTTCTTTCTGGCACCTTTTTCCTTACTCTTTACGTGAAAGTTTTTCATCGTTCAAGACATTTTTGTTACAGGAGAAGAAATTTTATTACAGAGAAAGAACAGCTAATCATTCAAGACATATTGAAACATTAAATTTTCCAACCATAAAGAGCTTGAAAATTCAAATAAACAGCCTTTGACTGGTTACAAGTTCCACATTATTCTATTACTGCAACAAAGTTAACTGACCTTCACATAGGTAAAATTAGCATTGACACAAAGAGCAAGATTACTAGGAAGAGTCCATGGAGTTGTTGTCCAAGCTACAAAAGATGCATTATGTGGATCTCCAAAAACTGGAAATGTCATCATTATTTCAGGATCAGGTACATCCTGTGCCAATATAGAATTTTAGGCATAAATAGAATTGCAACAAATACATACAATCCAAAAAGGAAGAAAAACAGTCAGTCTATGTCTTAAAATTAAAACTGCCAAAGAACCAGTTATTCAATCAACAATGCCGAAGCTGTTGAACAAATAAGCAGTGGCTTCTTTATCTACAACATGCCCCCACATATTAAAGAACATTAGGCTTAAAGCCTAAACAATGTATATGCCCAACACAATTTTATGCGAGAATTTATTAATAGAAATGAGAAATTCCAGACCACTTGATCATGTGGAAATATCCATGTTAAAGAAACCAACTTAAGCTATTAGGTATAAGCAAATAATTACTTTTACATCTCTAATGAAAAAAAGTAACTGCCCAACAGCAGCAAGTTGTATTATAAGAACAGGCCTATCTAGACTCCAAAGAAAATTACAAAACTTTCATCACAATAAAACATTTTATCAACATAAAAAACACGAACAAGTAAATTGATTCCAACTGCCACAATCAAACCAAACATATAAAACAAAAAATAACCAAAAAAAGGTGTGAAATCACAAACCTTATAATTCTGACCAGCCTCAAAATTAGAGAGCGGGGTTTTACAGCCGGTGCTATAGGGCATGACCTACAAGAATAATCAGATAAAGGAAAGCCAGTGGCATATAATAAGTAAAACAAAAATCGAAATAACAGAAATGAATACCTTAAAACCTTTATAAACAAGGTCCTTGGCATAAAGCTGCGCAAAAACCCACCAAACAGACTCCATAAACTTAAGGTCCATTGTCTTATAATCATTTTTGAAGTCAATCCAACGACCAGTGCGTGTGACAACAGTCTCCCACTCTTTGACGTAGCGGGTGACAATACTCCTGCACTCCTCGTTGTACTTATGAATACCCATTTTGAGAACATCCTCTCGTTTCTTGATTCCGAGCTTCTTATCGATCTCGTTTTCGACGGGCAAGCCATGGCAGTCCCAGCCAAAGCGACGGGTGACGTGATGGCCGGTCATGGTCTGGTAGCGAGTGACGATGTCCTTGATGGTGCCGGCAAGTATGTGACCGTAGTGAGGGAGACCGGTGGCGAAAGGTGGACCATCGTAGAAGACGTATTCGGGTTTGTTGAGAGTGCGAGATAATTGGGTCTCGAATGCCTTGATTTCAGACCATAAGTCCAGTATCTTGTCCTCTTGCTTCGGGAAGGAGAAGTCTTTGCCTTCGCAAACGTCGTCCATGGCAGTCTGTCTTTGACTTCAATATTCAAATCTCTCAACCAGATTTTGTTGCTGCCAAGCTTCCGATTTGCTACTGGGAGAGACTGTTTGCTTTGGAGGAACGCAGAGCCGCCAAACCCTGAGGGACAAGCTTTTTTTTTTACTGTAACGGTGAAGGGTTTTGGTTTAAGCGTTCAAACAAAAATAAAATTTTAAAAAAAAAAAAAACCCACTAAAACAGAACATTGGATTTAAAATAATAATAATAGTACTGTGAGGGGTTGAACTTTTCCGGGTTATAAATTCATATTTTTGTTTTAATTATCTGTTTAAAATGGAGTATCGTTGAGAAAACTTGTTTAACTTACCAATTAAATAAAAAAAAATGGTTACAGTCATAAGTTGCATGGACTAAGAGAATAGTTCATCGATTTTTTGATGCCACGGTTGAGACTTTATTTTTTTGACATTTAATTTATGAGACTAATTAAGTTGAGGTGTTAAAATAAATCTAACATTATAAAATATGAGTTGGGTTATAAAAATGTAAATTCGAATCTTTTTTAACCTGGTTTATTCCAAAAATAAGTTGTCTTGATAAGAGCTAGCCCAAGCATTGCAGGCCAGCCCATTAGCTTAAAACATTTTTTAATTTTTTTCATTTCATACTCAACACTTTAATTTTTAGAGTACAAATAATAGTAATAAATAAATAAAAGAAGCCCAAAGACAAAACATAAGTTGTTGACTTAGCGTTAGGCCTAGGACACTACTACTATAGACCATTAACAGGAGAGGTGTTGCCCTTCTAATTTTGAAGAATGGAAGGTTCCTGGGCAGCAACGTGACCGGTGAGCAAATTCAATAATCAAATGTTCTTGGCTTCCTACGCAACGTGCGTGCACTGAGTGGTGAGCTCAACTGAGGAGAAAATGAAGTTAAGCTCAGCTATGCAGTATGGTTAATGTTGAAAAAACTGAAAAGTAAATGGGCTGATCCGCTTAACCGACAACCTGCATAAGGTTAGACTACGCCAACAAATAACTAGTCCAAACTAGTCCCAGCCTAGTTTAAAATATAGCTAGCCCAATGCGGGCTGATCCAAATTAACACATCTATACCTAGATAAGGGTTTAAAGAACATATTCATATAGTTTTTTTTTTTTTTACTATTTTTCTTTTTTTTCTTTTCTTAGTACTTAAATGGGACTGAGAGTTAAAAGAAAAAGATTACATTGGAAAGGAAATTAGGTGAGGTAAGGTAGCCCCTAAAAAATCAACCTAGAGAAGAAACGCAAGTTATTAGGGGAAAGTGGTCATCTCCATAAAAGAATATTGTTGATGAAGGCTCCAATTAGTTAATTAGTCGGCACAAACATTGCCCTCTCTGAAAGTATGGATGAATTTGATCTCCCAATCTCTCTGGCAGAGCTCTCTAATGTGCTAGAGCCAAGAATTGCTTCTAGAATGAAACTTATCAGGGCTGTTAAGCTTGTTGATGATGGGTAAGGAATCATTTCCCATGATGACTTTACGGAAGCCACAATTCTAAGCAAGTTGCATTTCCAACAAAATACCCCACATTTCAGCTATGGGAGCACAACATGTGTCAATATGAAAGCAGAAGCCCCTGATCCAGTAACCATAGTCATTGCGGATGAGGCCCCCATAGCCTGCGTCTTTTGGATTGTCTTTAGTAGCACCATCAGTGTTAAGTTTTACCTAACCTGTGGGGGGAATATCCATCCGATATCAAACTAGACATAGGAGTTAAGAGTACCATGAGTGTGCACTTGGGACTGAGCAATATGTAAAACATAAGTTAGGATGAGATGGATAGGATTGGAGGGCCTAGAGAAGCCCTCTTCAAACAATTCACGGTTTCTCTAATTCCAAAGAAACCAACAAGCAGTGCAAAAAATGTCACTCCACTCAAGCGAAATCTGTTTACCAAGATCTGAGATAAGGTTCAATCTCATCCAATCTTCATGCTCAAGTATAAAGAAATCAGCAGGACACCACGTAAAGATGCTTCTATTGGAATGTGTCGAGTCGATGTTTGAGTGAATGATAAAATTAAGAAATGATTAACAGCATGTTTAATTTAAAGTTTTGAAAACGCAACTATGCATTGCGTCACTTTCAAGGTACGTTTGCAAAAAGGTAATTTATTCTTAACACCCGTTTGCGTTGGGAAGAATGTTAACAAAACATAGCTTAACTATGCAACTTAGAGGAATAGTAATAATAATCCCGCACTGCTCCAGTTTTTTCATAATATTTAATAGAAAACAAGGAGTTAAGCTGGAGAATGGATGACAACTTGTAAAGGATAACTTACTCTTTGGAAAAGTAAATCTAATCTGCTTATCTACGAGTTTTCACATAACATTAGATTGCATAAAATGCTAACAATATCAATGTATTTCATTTCACGCATTAATTAATTATTTTTCATTAAATTGCTTGTCAATCTGCATTAGCTGACTTTTTAAATATTCTAATTAAATTTTACTTTTGTAATATCTTTTTCAATGATTTAAATAGATTATATTTGAACAGTCTAAAATATTTTTAAAGAAAAGCTCAAATTATATTTAAAATAATTATGCACAATTTAAAGAAAAGCTCAAATTACAATTTATAATACATAAAACATTAAAATAAGATGGAGTTTTAAGTCATCAAAAGCTGGAAGCTTTCATAAGAATGAGTTCATATGACCCTTGGATGGAAATATCCTTATTATAGTTAAATTCTAACTATTTTTTTTTTTACTATATAACTACTTATTTATTTTCTTAATCGTGTGAGATGGGTGTGATGTGAAAAAGTGGAGAGCATAGAGTAACTCTACTATCAGCTTAAAACATGGGACACAGGAATTTCAAGATGTGCATAAGCATAAAGCAACTGGATTATCAGATTAGGTGTAGGAATTTCTGTTAAGATGCATTGACAAGACAATTTTTATTAGTAGAATTTCCATAGCATGTGTTTGATACGGGCAAAAAGGTGAAAATTCAATGACCACTTATTTATTCCATTGCTGCAGTTGAGCATAATCGCGCTTCAATGGAACAAGTGCTCTAAGAATTATATCAGCTGTCTTATTCTTGTTTTGAACTATAACCCAACTACACCAAAAACGAATAATAAATACACATAATTAAGCAGGACATACAATCTGCTAAATGAATAATAAATACGCATAATTATGCAGGACGTATTCAATATGCTGCTCCGCACAAATATCCCAACAATCAAGTTGTTAAAACCATACCAAACTAGACACTTGATGCTTAAACGATTATGGTTCAATCCTTTTACAATTAGACTATTTTAAATTCGTCAAAACTAGTCAAAATCTAATTAAACTACTCAACTCATCCGGTTAAACCAACTGACTAATAATGTTTTTTATTTTTAAAATTTAATAATTTTCACATTTCATAAATATTCTCATATATTTTATATTGTTATATAAACTAGTCGATATAAACAATTGAACCTAAATCGGGAATCGGGAGTCTCGCTGAGAGACTCCCTGATTTCCTATCTGTTTCGATTTTAACAACATTGTCATCAATAACTAACCAAAATTTCATAATATAACATCATATGAGGATGAGAAAGAAACAGCAACTAGGAGTTCTCTCCAAAGAGTGAATGAATCATAACATATCATTATCCCAGGTAAAAAAATAATTATACAATTACAGGGTTATCGATAGTTAAATGTTGATTACATCACAGCTGATGCAGCATAAAGATGAATGAATTCCAAAAAGTTATTGAGGAAAGGCATAATATTCCATACAAAAATCTCCATACAGAGAAAGATGCTCATAGTATCAACGCTTGACCCATTGGAAACTTTTTCTTGCTTTGGCCTTTCCAGGCTTTTTCCTTTCTACCACTCGTGGGTCCCTTGTCAGGAAACCAGCTGGCCAAGATTCAAGAATAAACTAGTTTAGTAAATCATCATAGCGCAGCAATATACAAGCCATCCACAGGTTAAAGACTGAGATTCATGAGGTTAATTACAAATAATATAGATTCTCATGAATACCAACTTGGGAAGTTTGACATGAGCAATGATAAATCAAGAGATAAACAGTGAAGCACAATAAATCAAGAGGGGAAAAAAAGCGCAAAAAGGCTATACCACTTCGAAGTGCAGGACGCAAGTCTGGTTCCCAGCTTTGCAAAGCCCTGCTGATCCCCAATCGTATTGCTCCAACTTGACCTGTTGTCAAGAAACAGGTTTCATGGGTACAGAAATTATAAAGGGAAAAATGAATGACAATTAAACAATTGGACTTTGAGAAGATACCCAATAGGCACTTCTGTGACCCAGTGGCAGAGCTAGACAAGAAATTTTTCACTATTTTGGGGGGGGGGGGGATGCTTAAGAAAATAAAAATTTGATTGTAAACAAATGGAATTTAAAAAAATTTGGGGGGGCCTTGGAACACATGACGTTCCCTGGTGTATGATTGTTAAGGGAAGTTAAATAGGAGTGCCTATTGGGATATTTCTCAAAGTTCAAGCATTTAATAGTCAAAATTAAAAGTTCAGGCTGTAGTTAGCTAAAGGGCCAAAATTAAAGGGGTAGAATGCATTTTGCCACAAATAAAAGTATAAAACCAGAAAAAGAAAGGACAAAAGAAAATGAAAATATAACAAGATTATGGTGTTGAGTACTTTTCAAATTAGTGAAGGATATAGCATATACAAAAGGAGAGAAAAACTCAGCTCATAAACCTTTTCTTCTTTCTATCTTGCATCCACACAGATATTTTCCCTAATGAAAGTCAAGTAGGCTCATGATTCATGAATGATATTGCAAAGACCAATTCTAGTGTGACTAGAATAGTACTGGCTTGCTTAGTTCTGTTTTTGTTTTTTAGTTCTTGAAACTGTTTTGAAAAACACAACTTAAAAAAAATTCAAAAACAAAATGGTTAAAAGATGTGTTTGGATAATTTATTTCTAGAAAAAGTTTTAAAAGCAACAAAACGGAGAACATGTTTGGCTGCATGCACCGTCTAGCTGCACAATAACCAGTAACCCATCTCTGACCCTTTCCCCTACTCTGCTTCTAGCCTCTAACTGTAACCCACCTCTCCCTCTCCTCTGCTTTTTCTTCTTCGTTGAAGCTACAGACGCCAGACACCACGTAGAGATGCTTCTCATCCTCCCTAATTTCAAACTTCCAACTCCCCTCTCTATGCTGACCTCAACCTATCCATTCTCTATGCCAATCTTTAACCAATTCCTGGGATTCTTTTTACAGTTGTCCAATATCTAAAAAAGTAGGATAATGACTCAGAAGTTGGCTCATCTTTGTCTGCCATATGTTTGGAATCACTATACCTACACATATAGGTGTGGACAGGTTTTCTCTTTCAAATAATAAAATACACATTTGCTTATGTCAAAACACTAATTTTAAGTGTCAGACATGCATGCAATCTATGCCATATCATGCATGAAATATGCTTCAAGAGTGGTGTGGAAATTGAAAATGAAATCTGAATTGGCTTGAGAGGTAGTCTCACAACCTCATAAGTTTATATTAATCAAATGTACAATACAAAATCCCTAAAATGGAGGGATTACAGCCAACCTATTTAGCCTCCTATACAGCCACCCTATTTAGACAAAGCAGCCATTGTAGCTGCTACAAACAAGATCTTTGACTACAACTAATCTGACATACATATTTCAACAACTACTCTAACATAAATATAAATGTCATAGATATGTCAGAGATATTTCAACAGAGTGGGTAGGAGATAATAAATGCAGAAGCCTAGTTTTTAACACTCCCCCTCAAGCTAGTGAATAGGTATTCTCCATTCCCAGCTTGGACACCATTCTTTCAAAAAACAGCTCAATCCTTTGGTGAAAATATCGCAAGTTGTCCTTGTGAGGGTACATATGGAGTACAAATCAAACCGCTTCAAGCTTTTCTTTGATAAAGTGCCTATCCACCTCTATGTGCTTTGTTCGATCATGTTGAGACAGGGGTTATGAGCTATACGATTCTTTGACTTATTATCACAATAAAGCTTCATAGGTCCATCCTATTTAATCTTCAAATCTTCTAAGATAATCTTGGGCCAAAGTAATTCACAAATACCTTGTGTCATAGCTCGGAACTCTGCTTCGGCACTAGATCGAGCCACAACATTCTGCTTTTTACTCCTCCAAGTTACAAGATTTCCACCAAGAAATGTACAATACCTCGTAGTGGATTTTCGGTCAGTAATTGACCCTGCATAATCAGCATCAGTATAAGCCTCAAGGGTTGCATTCCCATTCCTTTTAAATAAAATTCCTCTTCCTGGAGTTCCCTTGAGATACTGCAAAATCCTATGAACTGCCAAAATGAACTTCTTTTGGGTTCAGGCATAAATTGACTAACTGCACTCACAGCAAATGCAATATCTGGTCTTGTATGGGAAAGGTAAATTAATTTCCCAACCAATCGTTGATACATTTCTTTATCCACCAATGCACTTTCATCTCCACATCCCAACTTATTGCTTGAATCTATAGGAGTACTCACAGGTTTACAAGCTCTTTTTCTTGTTTCCTTGAGCAAATCATGATATACTGTCGAGATATGAAAATACCCCTTTTGAGTGAGCCACCTCAATTCCTAGAAAATACTTGACCTCCCAAGAGTTTTTATTTCAAACTCCTTTGCTAAATGTTGACTTAGGACTACTTGTTCCTTCCAATCATTTCCAGTGACTATGATATCATCCAACATATACTAATAAAGATCTTTATCACTCCCACTTTGAAGTTGAGTGTTTAATGAACAATGTGTGATCTCCATTACTCTGTTTGTACCCTAAGGCCATTGGTCATAGCCTTAGTGAACCTTCCAAACCATGCCCGTGGTGATTGTTTCAACCCATATAATGTTTTTTAACTGCAAATGCAGGTGTGACAAAGCTTTTCCCATTTCCTGGTGGGACCTCCATATAAATTTCCTCCCTCTATTTCCCCATGTAAGAAAGCATTCTTCACATCAAATTGTGTAATTCCCGACCATAATTGGCAGCAAGTGATAGTATAACTCGAACTGTATTCATCTTTGCAACTGGAGCAAAGGTCTCTCCATAATCAATCACATAGGTTTGTATGAAACCTTTAGCAACCAACCTGGCTTTGTACCTCTCTACTGACCCATCAGCCTTATATTTTATTGTATATACCCATTTACAACCAACGGGTTTCTTCCCTTCTGGTAAAGTAACCAACTCCCATGTTTTATTCTTCTCTAATGCCTCCATTTCTGTATCCATAGCAAGCTTCCAATTTTTATCAGACAATGCCTCAAAAACATTATTGGGAATTGAAATGGTGTTTAAGTTTGCAAGAAAGGTTTTATGGGTTGGTGAGAATTTTTGAAATGAGAGGTAATTTGAGAGAGGATATAGTGATTTTTTTGTGCATTTTCTTATTCCTTTTCTGATGGCAATTGGGAGGTCAATATTATCTTCGGATATTGGATTTTCTGTTTCATTTTGAGAGACTGAAAAATTATCCTGTAAAACTGATGAATCAGAATTTGTTACCTGACTTGAAGGAGCTGGATTGGTCTCTTGGACATGTATTGATTCAGGAATGGCCTTTAGTCTTTTTGTATACACCAAATTCTTTCCAAACTTATCAATTTCAGATCCGTTTGATCAATGCTTCATTTTCAGATCCATTTTCAGCTACTACTCCCCCTGATTCGGGTTCATTTTCAGGTCCCTTTTCTTCCACTACTCCCCCTGACTCAGTCTCACGAAAATTTGGTTCAAAATCAGGAAGAATAAGTGTTTCAAGATTAAGATCAGGAAGAATAAGTGTTTCAAGATTAGTCCCCTTATCTTCCCTAAGACTCTCCCCCTGAAGAAAAGGTTGAGTGAAATAGGCTTGTGCTTCATGAAAGGTAACATCCCGGGACACAAAGAATTTTTTAGATGGAGGATGATAACACTTATATCCCTTCGAGTAATGGAATACCCAACAAAGACACATTTTAGAGCTCTAGGATCAAGTTTACCCCTATCTTGATTATGGATATGAACAAACGAGACACACCCAAAGACCTTTGGTGCAAGATTGTGAATGGTAGAAATGTGTGGATAAAAAGAGGAAAGAACATCCATAGGACTCTTGAACTCCAACACTCTAGAGGGTAAACGATTAATGAGATATGTTGTTGTTAGGACGGCAAATTTCTCCCGAGATTCTTTGGAACATTTTTCTGAAACAAAAGTGCCCGGGTTTTGGTCAAGAAGATGGCCGTTTTTTCTTTTACGCAATTCCATTTTGTTGTGGTGTTTTCACACAAGAAGACTCGTGGATTATTCCCTCCTTTTGACAAAATGGAGTAACAACATGATTGAAGTACTCCTTACCATTATCCGATCTAATTCTTTTGATGTTCACACCAAATTGATTTTTAACCATTGAGAAAATTTTTGGGAACGTACTTCCGTATTTGTGTTTAAGGAGGAAAATCCAAATAACTCAAATGCAGTCATCTATAAAAGTCACAAACCATCGAAACCGTAAACACTTGGAATAGAAGAAGGACCCCAAACATCAGTATGAACTAGATGAAAAGGAAATGTGCTTATTTTATTATTCAATGGAAAAGGTACACGCTTGTGTTTTGCAATTTCACATACTTCACAATGGAGACTCTCAATTTTCAACCCAGAAAACAAAGATGGAAACAGAATTTTGATGACTCCAAAAGATGGGTGTCCTAACCGACAATGGAAAAGAAAAATTTTCTCTTTATTTGTGAGAACAGATTCGGTCATGAATGAGCAAGACAAAAGATTTTTTTGTTGTGGACAAACTTGATTCCTCAAGATAATAAAGACCATTCCTTCTCTAGCATGTCCAATCGTCCTCCTAGAATCCTTGTCTGAAATCCACAATGATTACTGTGAAAAATCACACTACAGGATAAGTCTTTTGTAAGTTTCTGTATAGAGACAAGATTTGTGGACAATTTTGGAACATGAAGAAAATTTCTTAAGATAATGGAAGGGTTTTTTTGTATGTCTCCTATACCAGCCACTATTACAAGAGTACCATCAGCAGTGGCAATTTTCTTATTACTGGGACAGGGGTCATATGTGGAGAAATATTTAGATGAAGGTGTCATATGGTCTGTGGCTCCAGAATCTAAGATCCAGAAGGAAGTAGAAAGTGTTTTTGAGACATTAAACCCAAATGAAATTGGAAGCATACCCGAATATGCCAAAGTGCATTTACATGGGTTTCTCCAAAGCTGAGGAAAGCCCTCATTCTTTCAATCTCTTTCTTGGTTATAGCTATTTAACCTTAATCGCTGTTTGAAGATTCCTGGTTTACCTTCTTCAACCTTTTCACTACATAAGCCTCGACTATTTTTGAGAGATATACCTCTGAAAAACTCCTTTTTGTCCTCCTTCACGATTAGGAGGTTTACCATTCGACTTCCAAGACCTCTCCTCGGGTATGTCGAGGCTTATTACGATGAGGTACACCACAAGTCCCTTTTCTTTTCCACCTTTGCCTCGTCCTTCATTCCTAGGATTTTCAGCTATCATGGTTTGAACTTTCAACGGATGGGGTATCGACAAAGATTAAGTTCCTTCTACTCTCTTCATTTCGCAATGGCAACCACCTCATTAAAGGATGGTACTTACGGTTTTCCCGAATGCGGATTCGACTTGATCAAATTTATGATTTAATCCCACAAGGAAGTCATAGACCCTATCTTGTTCAATGAACTCTTTGATAATTGCTGAATCTGCGAGACATTTGGTTTTTATTACCCTATAATGATCCAACTCCAACCATGGAGACTTCAATTGATTGGCATATCTCGTATCAGATTTGTTGCCTTGCTTTTGACATCGCTGTTTTCACTTTCACATCATATACTTGGGTAGCATCTTTAGCCTTTGAATAGGTCTGCTTCATTGAGTCCCAAATTTCCTTTGCAGTCTTGAGAAACATGCAAGTGTCACTAATTTCTGAATCATTGAATTCCATAGCCAAGCCATGATCATTGAGTCTTCCTCATCCCTAAAGATATTTTGGATCTCCCTGTCTTGGTCCAGTTCGGTGGCTAATTTTGCCTTTTCCCTTTAACAAGGTACGAACAAGTTGAGACCATTTCAAATAATTTCTTCCATTTAGTCGATAGACTGAATATTCTAATTCTCCAGGTTGGTACATTCGCACTTGAGAACTTTCACCTTGGGTGAATGGGTTTACTATTTCGTCTTCCATATGAGCCCCAAAACTCGGCTCAAAGAAGGCCGCACCCAAACCCAATAACCAGCAGTGATCTTCTGCGTCCTGGACAATTTTTGGAAGGCAAGCATCTTTGGAAAACTTGATTTGATCCGTGGCGATCGGTGGTATGGATGACGGTCAAACGATCAACAAAAACTTGAAACGACAAGCAGTGCCGTCAAGCTTAAAAATGTATGATAAAAAGGTTATTTTATGAAGGTCTCCCTAGATCGGGAGCTACGATACCATGTGGAAATTGAAAATGAAATCAATTTGCTTCGAGACGTAGTCTCGCCTCAAATTTCATAAGTTTATATTAATCAAATGTACAATACAAAATCCCTAAAATGGAGGGATTACGAGTCACCCTATTTAGCCTCCTATACAGCCACCCTATTTAGACAAAGCAGTCATTGTAGCTGCTACAACAGCTAAGATCTTTGACTACAACTAATCTGACATACATATTTCAACAACTACTCTGACATAAATATAAATGTCAAAGATATGTCAGAGATATTTCAACAGAGTGGGTAGGAGATAATAAATGCAGAAGCCTAGTTTTCAACAAGTGGTATGCACTGTATGCTACAGGCAGACAGGACACCAGATGTTTTGCAAACTCTAACTAGCATTTGCAAAATCATAAAATGACACAAGTAGGCATTACTAAGAAAATAGAAACAACATGATCATATAATGAAAGAAACTGATTCCAATCATGGGAATTCAAATATAAAAACAAACTAAAAGTCATTAACCTCACCTGAAACACCACCTCCTTTGACAGTACAATTGACATCCCAAAGCCCCAATGTCTTTGTCTCAGAGAACGGTCGAAGCAGAGCAGCACGATGATCAAGCATAGGGAAATAGACATCAAATTCTTTATCATTAACTACAAATTTACCATTACCAGGCTGAACCCAGACACGGGCTACACTGCATTTTCTTCTTCCTGTTCCATAAGCACGTCCTTTTTCATCTACTTGTCTCACTCTTGCTCTTGCAGCTTCCTCTTGCTTTAGGCGCTCAATTTCTGCTCTAGTGGATTTTCTAGTACTCTTCTCATAGCGCATGTCTTCTATTACACTAAGAGGGGGCAATCCCTCCACCCCTTCAAAGTCTTTCAATGCAATCAAACTGTCAAGCATTTCATCCGTGATTCCAGAAGCAGCAATCAAATCACCAAAAGCACGATTTGGGCCTGTAATCGCGATAGGAAAGTGACATCACTTACCTTGATATATGTCTAAACTATAAATAAACATAGAATAACTGTCAATACAATGTGCATTATACAGTTACAAATTTTTGCTATATAAATAACAACTGAAACTTCAATATCATCCTGAGTATAATCTTGGAGAATAACACCAACATATAAGAAAAATTAGAGCCCTGGTCTCTGTTTATTATATGCTTGGCTTAGCCTTCATAAAATAGTACTAAAAACAAAAAAAATTATGGTCATTTAAAATAAAACATACTTACTCAACATTCCATAAACAATAAATCCAAACAAAATATGATGATATCAGTCCAACATACAACGTCAATTATCATCTGAAATTTATTTGATAAAGACGCCTTTAATTATAATTCAGTCTCATACGAAATCACAACAGCTTTTCATTCATGATTTCAGCACCCATCACACGGGGATTGAATTTACACATTCAAATTACATATAATATCCCATTGCTTAATCATTTCCCAGATCAAGCATGACAAAAAAAAATAATTGAGAAAGATCAATATATACATACAGCTGAATTTCTAAACAAGCATCCCCACCCACGAATAGCTCATAACAAATATGATGAGAATTATTATACTACGATGCAGAGAAAAGGGGTTGGTTCTAGCTAAACCTTTGAGTATGGCAGTCAGCGCTTGCTCTTCCTTCTCAAGCTTCTCAACATCCCCACTTGTTTCACTCTCCACCACAGCACTGAATTCCCCCACCTGGCTCACATCCTCTTGAAAATCAAACACACCATCTTTCTCCTCCTCCTTCAAGCTCCAAGGCTTGACATCCTCTGCTCCCATCCCAAGATGACCAGCAAAACCAGCACTTTTCTCTTCAGTTTCCTCGTCAACCCCCTTAAATATAGCATCCTCATCTTCATTATCAAGACCCTTTTCTTGCAACCACCATTTTTCGTCGTTGCCAGCTGGGGCACCCACGTCCTTCATTCCAGCAAGGCTTCCGCTTTCTTCTGCGAAGAAAGAGTCAAATTTTTCTTCACTTTCCCGAAAATCTTTCCAGGCACCAGGGGGAGAAAGCGAGTCTTTGCCATTGTTGTTGTTGTTGTCGCTGTTATTGGTGGAGAAGTGTTTGGGAATGGTGGTGAAATTGGGGATGGAGAAATGGGGTTGCGGGTGAGAGTGAGGTTTTGAGGGAAGAGAGAAGAAGCGACGGAAATGAGAGGAGGGTTTGGGTATTAAACGAGAAAGCATGGAGTCGCCGGAGAATTGACGACGGCGATCTGAGCTGTGAAGAGCGCGGAGACGGCGGCGGAACGGTGGCGATCACAGCGAGACTGTGTTTTATAGTAGGAACTAGAAAGAGTTTGAGACCAGTAACTGGGTAACGGGGATGAGTGGGTGGGCTTAGGTTTAGAGAACCAAAGGAGAAAACGGCGTCGTTTGAAAAGACGAAACAATTAATGATTTTGTTTGGGATGACAAAAATAATTATTTAAAAAAGGAATGCAGTTTTTACATTTTTTAATTCAAGAAAATTAACCAAAACTAACTTAAAATTGCAATATATATATATATATATATATAACAGTAAATTTTAAAAAGTTCTTTCCGGGCTGGCAATGAGTTGAGTCAGCTCGTAAGCTTACTCGTGGTTCAGTTCGTTAACAACTCAATAAGCTGATAATTTTGGCTCGTTTGTTAAATAAGCCGAGCTTGAGTTTTTATATGTTCGACTCATTAACTCGTGAGCTGGTTCGATATTGCATATAATCATTTTTTTACAAATAATAATAATAATAATAATACTTTAATTTAATGTATATTAACATTTTGTTTTATTTTTTGTCTGACTAAATTATTTTTTAAAATAAATATATGTAAAAAATATAAATTTTATTGAGATAAAAATTTGAACCTAACTCATTGAATAGTACTGAGCAATTAATATCTGAGGCTTGATGTTGGGTACCGTTGAACTCAAATAGGCTCGTGAAACAAAGTGAATTGGTAAGAAAATAAGCTCGATTTCTTCGTGGTGAGCTGAGCTAGGCACATCGGCTCATTTCCATTTCAGCTCATTGTCAACTCTACTTCCGAGTAAGAATGCTGATTAAGTTAAGAGGAAAGTATTTGTGGTTCATTTTGAAATGGTTGTTTTTAAAAAATATTTCGATTTTTAATAAATTAAAAACAAATACTGATTAGGGAAATTTCCGTAATCATTATTATTGCAAGGGGATTCCCTTAATTGGTGCCTTTTTTACTTTTCTAAAATACTTATATTTTGTTTTTATTATAACTAGATAGAGAGGGCAAATTTTAAAATTAAACACAAAACCCGTCACTTACATGCACTCCTTCTGTTAAGACATTTTTATTTTTATATATTACAATATGTAATTAATTTAATCCAATTTTAATATTTAAAAAGAAAAAAAAATTGTGCTATATTTTCTCTTTACAATTTAAACCTGCATCATCGTGTCTCTTCTAATAGATTATAGAAAAGGAATTTTTTCAATTTATACTTTTTATATTTTTCCTTAAAAGCCCAATATTTTGTGTTTGCTATAAACAAAATCGTCATTACAAAATAACTAAAGAATGCCACCATTTACACACTCTTACTTTGTTAGGAACTTATTATTTTTATATATTACAGTATAAAGTTAGCTTGCATTCGTTTTTTTATTTAAAAAGAGATAAAATATCATGACTTTGAACAAATTAAATGTTCTCTATATACTAATATCTATATTCCTATGTAAGACTAACTGTGAGACAAAGCGAAAATGGAGCCCAGAAAAGAGAAGTCCAAAGGAAACTTAGAACTTTGGTCCAAACCTAAAAGATGGGCCTTTTGAATTTGGGTTGATTTTCAAAGAATTTTCCCATGGATTTTTTTTTCTTCCCATGAAACTTTTCTTTTTAAATTTTAAAATTGAATGAAAACTGAATTAAAAATTACTTAAAAGTTAAATTTGTAAATTTTAAAAATAAAATTCCTTGGTAGGTAGTTAGTAGGAAACAAGAAAGACTGTTGAGAGAAGATGGAATTAGTTTTGGAGCTAGTAACTTAATTGATGCTTTTTTTTACTTTCTTGTCAATATAGATACAGATATATTTAAGCAAACTTAAGTTACCTGGTGTCAAAACAGGCTTCATAAACGTAAAAATAAGGTTCAGATTGGTTGGGGCATACTCTCGTTCATACTTTCTTGTATATCGGTTACATATTTGTTACTTCTCCAACAAGTCATGTTTTGTACAAGTGAACAGACGACTCATTTCCCCAAGGCTTTTTATCTCAAACAATACCTATTTCAGCTTCTGGAGGAGATAAGTAGTCCATCCTGCAGTGCAGTTGCTAACTAGGACTTCTATTTCTTCTTTGTTAGCATAATGTCACTATACTGTCTGTACATCAAGTGCTTCTGGCTCATCGTTGACTTATGAAAGATTGTGGACAATCTTACGATGATGTTACAGTAATCCAATAATTTTCTGAGCATAAACTGGATGGAGTGCCAATGATCCGTGACCAAACCCATTCTGTCTCCTCTACAAGTTGTATTTCTGCTAACTGCCATTAGTGGTGATGTCAGTATACAATTGTTCAGTATATAAATTTTGGCACTATTCTATACCACAATACGTGTTCAGTTTGTTTGCTTTTGGTAGAGTTGGAATTAGAGACAAGCAATTTGAAAAGAGCATTGGCGAAAGAGGTGGAATTCTAGTAGCCCAATTAGGTCGTATGGCAGAAGTTTTCAGGCTAGTTATAATATATCTATTGTTTTGCTGCTAAATAGTGGAAAGCTTCATCAGTTTATAGGGAAGATTGACTAGTGTTAATTTAAAATGCTTACACCTGAATGTTTATAGCATTGGACAGCAAAGGGATTGACCTAGATTAAATCACTTGGGATTAAGTAACAGATTAATATGTGATATTTGGATCCACATCCATCCAAGTTTTTCTTCTAAATAATGATTGCTTATTACTTTTTATAGAATATATTATTTGGTTATAATATGATTTTCCATCAGATAATTGGAAATCTCAGTGAACTCAGATCTTACCCTGCCATCTCTGAGCTCAAATATAACAGAACCTTCAGAAAATGGAATTGGTCTTGTAGATGCCACCTGTGTTGTATCAGACTCAAAATCAATTATATGCCATTATTTTTTATTTGAACATACAATTCTATGTCATTGTTATTCAACCAGTAATTGTAGACTAATATTTACCTTTTGGTCACATTTAAAGTTTAGGTCAGCAAGGTTTTCCTGGTCCTTCTTCAAGCCAGATGCAGAATCATCATCAATACAATCTACTTTCTTCTCATGGAATCCTTCTTGACTATGTGCTTCAACCATTTTATTTCCCATAGAGGGGTAACCACAATCCTTCCACTTCCATGCTTTTTTGTCCATGTACCTCAGGTATACTTTTCCATCTGAACCAATCAAAAGTAGTTGATTATCTTCAAAGCTTGGACCAGGTGAACCAACCAGTGTTACACCTTTATAGGGTGTTCCATGTTCTACCCAGTTCCACCCGTACCATGTATTCCAGTGGTACTCAACAAGGCCACCTTCTCTTGAAAGCATGAAGATAGAGCCTGAGAGTGATTTTGATGATGGTCTTATAACTGTTCCAGGAAACTGTGATAGAATCAAATGCTGAGACTGGTAATGCTCATGCCACAAATCAGTCACTTTGTTATACTGGTATAGGCGACCGTTTCTTCCAGCGACGAAGACTACATTTTCCCTGAACAATTCCTGGTCTACTATACATGCAACCTTAACATTTGGAGGATTTCTGCAATCTTTCCATATAAACTTCCTCATGTAAACCTGGATAGAATTTGTAAATATTTACTTCTCCAATTTTGGCATATATAGCTTTTGTTGCTGTAATTTTTTTTTTATTTTTTTTTTGTGTACTTGGGATTCAAACTCGAACCAGAGGAAGGAAAACACCCACTTATTACCAAGTGGGTGACCACCAGGCCAAAGGCCTAATGGCTATTCCCACAAAAAATTATCCATGTATGAGGTGTGTGATAAATAGAACTTTTTTTTTCTTCAATTAAATATCTTAATATACATGAAGTTGGTGATGACGAATATGACTATGATTAATTGCTTCACTTATGCTAATTGGTTTGAATTGTGAAATGATAAACTTCAGGAAAGACAAAAGTTAAGTTATTAACGATTCAAAGATCAGAATATTTCTTTTGTTTTTTAATGTTCTAAGACACAGACTGCAGAAGTTAAGAAAGCATTATCATCTTTTAGCATCTTGTATTGAGAGTTGTCTCATTAAGTATTCTAAGCAATTAAAAAGTAGATAGCTTGCAAGTGTATTCTCATCTTGTTTTTCTATTTCAGTGACTACTTACCATGAACTGCAGTAATCTTCCGTTTTTGCTCACAAAGAAGAGTGTATCTTCAGTTGTAACCTTCCTAGCTTTACCTGGTAATCTATCCCATGGTTGACCTCCAATAATGTTTCTTCCTTTCCTCATGGCAGTGCAATTCCTCCATGCTATCTCGTTGCCACTCCATTCTCTAAGAAGCAGACTCCCATATGTATCAACCATGAATAAGCTTCCATTATAGTTCCCCACTATACCATTCATAGCTGTAGAGCTCTCATGCCTCAGCCATACCCATACACTCTCAATACAAATGTATTCAAAAACCAAACCGCCATTTGTTATTAAGAAAAATGACTTGCCTTCATACATCAATCTCAGGCGGAAGTTACTACTAATCCAGTCATCTGGCAGATTGTATTCTTCTGAAGATTTAATCATTCCATCAACTGAAGCGCCTAGAGATAAGTAATAATGCTGTTCTTGGCTTTGCTTTCGCCTACCTGTTACTGAACTTATTCCTGAATCCTTTGACTCATCTTTTATGCCTGTCATACAATTTCTGGGGCCGCGTTCTTCTGTGCAATACTCTGCATTCCATCCTTCACTCTCTGGCACATCTAATATGGACCAAACATATTTATTTGATGCTTTCCTTCGGAAATTTTGTGGTAAAGCTGGTCCTGAACTTTCACCACCTAGTCCTAGTAGATGTAATTCTCCAAGTCTGCCATCATCTAGTGGAAACAGTATCCTGCCAACTTGTAATGGTAAGCCAGCTATACCTCTTGCTGCTTTTGCATGTAATGGGTGCTGATGACTTCCCCATGCTCCTGGAAATTGATTATTTGGAACAGTGCCTGTGTTCATGCGAGAAATCAATGTCTAGAATGTAGTATTTAGATTGAAACCTCTATAGTTAATACATGAATAATTTGAATCATATAGAGATATTATTCTACATCTTATTCCTCTTTTAGCACTTCATTCTGCATATATGGCTTCTAATGAAAGAATATATACTGCAAAGACAAGTTTTCCTATGAGCAGGAAATATCAAGACATAGTGTTTGCTGATGTTAAAAAGAAGAATCTGATGGGCAATAAATCTTGTTAATCTTTTCTGCTGCTTGCGTTTAATCTTTCACGTTCTTGAAAGATTATAATATGGATTTGACTACATATGAACAACATTTATATTTTAAGAGTAAACTACTAATTCATCACTCTTGGTTCTTCATTATTGAACTATTGGAGAGTAGTATTCTGTTGTAGGTAAACCATGTAAGAGAGACATAAGTAAAGATAGGGAATGATAATTGTATTTGGTAAAAGAAGACACAATCTTTCGGTGACCTTTACAACATCTTGTATTAAGGTCCTGTTTGGATAAATAATTTATATAAGTACTTATTAGAGTAGAGCTTATTAAATAAGCTCTATTGTCATAAGCGATATAAAATAAGTTAAATAGCATTTGGATAAACACTTTGAGAAGTGCTTTTCATAAATCCTTTGAAATAAATATCAAGCATTTATGGGATATGCTATGAATTATGTCAATCCCTTAAGGTTAATTTTGTCAAAAAATATTATAAAAACAACTAGTACCCAAGGTATTTTTAACTTTCACGAAAGCTTATTTTCATAAGCTTAAATTTTTAGCTTATGAAAATAAGCCCAAAACAGCCTATAGTGGTTTCATAAGCTGTTTTAATAAGCTCATCCAAACAGAATAAAAATACTTTATAAACACTTATTGTAGTAGATAAACCTAAATAAGCTGCATATAAGCCTATCCAAACGGGACCTAAGTTGTGATCTCTCGGCTTCTTGAGAGGTTGCACTCTGAATGGTATTCAGATGATGTATAAATAACATTTTTTAGTTCAGCAGTTACCGCATTGGCCAATCTTAGTTCTTCATTATCTAACTACTGGAAAGTATTCTACTGGTATGAGTAAACCATGTAGGAGTCACGAGATGCTTGACAGTAAAGACTAAAGAGGGCATGCGTGTTAATTGAATTTAGTAATAGAAACAGCCCTCCCTCAGTGACACAGTTGTTTTCCTAGTATTTATTCCTTACTGTTTTAATGTATATTCAGAAACCCATTCTTATAAGATCATCCCCATGAGACAATTGCACTACTTGCTGTCTTTCATTTCCTTCCTCAGGACTGGAATCAAGTTTCTGATGGCAGATAGGTTTAAGGGATTGCTAGCATAGCTGTTTACTTAGTTATTGAGGTCAATATATATAGATGTACGGACTAATGATGAGTCCACCAAATCAAGAAGGAATTTAATTAAAACAGTAGAAAATTAAATCCATAAGTCTCAGAACTCCTTTTGCATATTGATAGCTAAAGAACAAAACCGAAATTCTCTAATATTGAAGTTCATATGCAGTAAAAGCAAGGTATCAATCATGGATATTAAGTAAAATAGTTTTAGCATAATTAGATGACTGACCTAATTGTTTTGGCATTTGATATTCAAAGACAGATCCAGATGAAGTAGTGAAGAATAAAGAAATGGAAGTTTCACTTGAGTCATCTTGTAGAATTGGTGTAATAGACGTCAAATTTTGATGTTGGGGGCTTCCATGGACTACCCATTTCCACTTCCTTTGATGTAATCTTCTCTCTACCAAAGTGCCTTCCTGTATAATTATCAAATATTTTTGAAAAATGGTGTCCAAGACGAATAGGAATAAATCCTTAAGTGACTTCATTAAGATGAAATTCTAAGCTTTTCCAAGTTATACATGCTCAAGTGATTCACAAAATTCATTGGATCTCTGAGAAGTTTCCTATTTGATATCATGGTTTTATTTTAGGATTTAATTTTGATAAAAATCTAGTATCTCCTAGATCACTTTTGACTTTGATAAAAATCCATTCGACTATCAACTTAGGAGAGTAATCCTTCACCACTTGCTGCATTACTGCTTCATTTTACTGAGCTCAAAAAACCTTTCATGCACTCTTATTCTGAAAATGATAGAAATATTCATACAATACTTTTATTAACAGTACCTTGGTTAAAAGAAACAGAGATTCGGAATGATCTCCACTTAATCCA